>OW618034.2:25817040-28669802 GCA_939531255.2 Thera britannica
GCTGCAGAAGCGAGGCAGCCCCAAAAGCATCCTGTACGACTACCGCAAGCTGTGTCTGGCTCTGTCTGTGCAGTATACTTCTTCAGGCTCATGGTGATGATGAGCAGTGACTTAAATGGTGATCATGTGAAACTTTTGTTAGTTAACCTATTTCAAACAAAAAACTATCCAGCAAGTGCGCAGAATAACTGAAATCAACGAATTAATGCGTATAAAATGACGTATTTATGACGTACAGTCTGCGATTCGCAAAGCAAGGGCGCTTTCAATAACATCCAACAAAATTATGTCGCCAATTGACGTGGCCAAGGACAATTTAAGCAATGGACTAGCTTCGGCAACGGTACATTTTGCTATTCGGCTCTTTGAAAATAGAACGGTAAAATATGTGCTTGTACTTGACACATTTGAACACCAAACCAAGTGGTCCGATCTGTGTGTGTTTGATCAAATAAATACATTAATTAATAAAGAAAAGATAGGTAGAGACATGACAGAGCATAATTAACTCTGTATCCACTTAAAAAACTCTTTTTTAAAGATGGTTTTACAAAAGAGTCAAGTTTTGGCATTGCTATTCGTAGTATACGAAATGTTTGATCCATTATTATAATGTCATTGGTCGTGAACGGAATTGAGTACATTACCAAAACGTTTGCGAATGACGTGGGTGGAAAAGCCTTTAATATTGTATGAAGCTTTTATCCTGACAGCTTACATTTATTCTATTTGGCTAAACAGTAAATTATGCGTGCTTTTTTAACCTTGGAATCGTTAACTTGAAAAACCTTTCAGCTCATATCTCCATATATAAAACGTTACTATGGAATGAACGTAAAAATGCTAATTTGCTTTGAAATTGACTTTTAAGACGGAGCTTTTTACAGCTAAGCAAGCTTTTCTCTCAGCTATACCTTACATGAATAGGTTCAAGAAAAATTTAAAAAGTTCCTTCAAGGTAGGCAACGCAACGACAGCACCTTTGGTGTTGTTGGTGTCTATTGGCACAGTGGCCGCTTACCATCAGGTAGACTGAAAGCTCGTCTGTCTATCATTTGCAAAAAAAACAAACAAATCCAACCACTGTTTTCCATCGAAAAGTTTTTCTTTTTTTTGCCCTTATCCCACTTTATGTGGGTCGGCATAACATGTACTCTTCTTTCATCATATCTATACTAACTCCTTTCTTATCCATGTCATCCTTCAAACAATTTATCCATCTTTTATTTGGCTTATATCTACCATCCACATTCATACTCATCTCTCCTGGTCACATGACTTTCATCCCTCCTCATGACATGCCCGTACCACGCTTGCCTCTTTAATATTTCTATCACTGGCGCTACTTTTAAACTTCCCCTGATTTTATCCATTCCTGTCACTACACACATCCATTTCAACATTCGCATGTATCTTTCTTTCATCCCTCCCTTTGGTTTCCCAACACTTCGATCCATACAATAGGACAGGAGCCTAATTCTCGGGCCGACCGAGATTTTCAATGTCCCTTAAATACACATTGGCATTGCACAACCCCGCACTTTTTCTACGTTTTCCGTATATCGTAGCTGACGAGGCTTCTACGATGGTGGTCGATGAAGTTCTCAAGAAAATCATCCAATCTCTCTTCGAAAAGAAGCAATGAAATAAAATTGCAAAATGATCTCGGTCGGCCCGAGAATTATCTTATTGATCGTTAAAATAAGTAGATTATAATGTAAATAAGCGTCGATAAAATTACGATAGACCCTACGGAAACTACTTATTACGCTTTAGTTCCTAGTAAATTGTATGAGAAATGAAATAATGAATGCAGTTTTACAAAGCGTCGCTACTTTTATGCATTATCTGTGTGAAAATGTAATTTGCATTGAGAATGGAGAGGTAACGGCAAACGAGCTCGCTTCTCCACTATCTAGTTTGATAAAAATACGATTTTATATTCTAGCTGACATTGCTCTAAATATTAGTATGTTGAAGGGGGTGCGGGCAAGTCATAATATGGCTGGCCTTTTAGCTCAGTTGGTAGTAGCTCTGCCTTCTGCTCCCTAGGGCGTGAGTCCAATCCCCACCGAGAGCAAATTTTTTTGTGGTGATAAAACTAAAAAAATATATGATGTACATTACAATGCAAACTTCCAACGATATTTGGTTTGAACGAGATCTAGTGGGTAGTTTTTTTTTATACGTCATAAATCGTAAACCGCAATTTACCATGGGCGAGTCCGACTCGCACTTGGCCGGTTTTTTATTTAATAATGTATAATATATCTAGAAAAACCAATAACTGTTGGGAATTTAATGTTTTGAATGGCTGTGCATGTGTGCATGCTACTCATGTTCTGAAAATTACATTTTAACAAACAATTTTCTGTATCTTTTCCGGTTAATTTAACACACGGCATGCGCTACGTGTCACGTGTGCTATCACAAAGCTAACCGTTTCTAGCACTAGTTTTTTAATTTATACAAGTTTGCTCTGTGTTTTGAGGGGCAAGTTCGGCAAGTTTATCATGCGCACTTGATGAGCGGGCAGGTTTTTCCGCAAGTAGGCCGTTGGTGGGCTCTTTTTGCGTGACCCTTGACACGTGTTGCTCAAACTTTTTTAGGTTCTACAACACGCCGGTTTCCTCACGATGTTTTCCTTCACCGTTTTGAGAGTACTGGCATAGTGCACATACATTTTTCGACCGAAAAACTCATTGGTACACGAGTGGATTTGAACCCACGACCTTCGGATCGGAAGGCGGGGCCGCTACCACTAGACCACCAGTGCTCTACGAAGACACATCACTAGTGGAGAGAGAAGAAGATTGCGTCGTAATGTGAAGTTGTATTGTTGGATTAAGCCGTGTGCTAAAGTAAAAGAGTTCTAGCACATTCGATGAAGAGTTTTCGCCGTAATAGTAGGTAAGTACTTCTGCTTTGTATGGCCTTTGGTAGGTCCTTATTTGTAAAATGAAATAATTGAACTAGAACACTGTTTTATTTATATTAGCCATAGCCACGTATGTGAGAGCTTTATAGGACCTGTAGGCCTACCACAAGCTAGGTCTGGCTGTCTCTGGCGCTGGTTTTGAGTCTATGTGAGTGCTCACCAGTGTGTTATACTGTGTGTGTGACGTTTTGACGTAGGATTTATTTAGTCGACACTTACACAGAGTCAAAACCAGAGCCAGAGACAGAGCCAGACAGAGCTTGTGGTAGGCCTACTGAAGATGATCATCATTATTTTCTTGTCCTTATCCAACTCCATTTTGGGTCAACAGGTTTTACCTGATGTTAAATGATAAAAGTTCGAAGATGTGTAAAGTTTGATGATTTTTAGCAAATGATATTTTTTGAAGTGAAAACGTTTTTGTGCTTTTTTGAGGTGGAAAACCCAATAAACTCGTGTCACCGCAAGGATTTTTTGGTTAAAATATCCTTGTGTCACCGTCACCGCGTCACTGACACCTCTGTCCAACCACAAGCAGCCAGAGAGGGACATACGAATGTAATCGTTCAAGTTTTTCTTTTGTCGGCATTCCCGGAGTGCTTTATGTTTTTTTCATATATTTCATTTTATCGTGAACCGCATTGAGTTCATCTATAACATTATATTAAAACATTGACCAGAGCATGATGGTTTTAAAAAACTGGTGTTAAAACCCCATTTTAATATTAAATTTCAAGGTTGCTAGGGATGGAACATGCGAGGCCCATTAGAAACGTAATGTAGTCTTTTTAAAAAAGTTTGGGGCAGTTTTACCACTTTTTTCTGTTGCTGAAAGTGTTTAATTTAGGTATCTTGATGAGAAAGTTTGAAAGTTTGCTTGTTCTCAATGTTCACCGTTATAGGTGAATTAATTTAGATGAAATTTAACTGCTTCGGGAATATGCATAATGCATAGTGACTACTTTTTATAACGCGTATTTTATTAGCTTCACCTGTATGTACCTATGTATGTACTCGTATGTATGGAACCGACCCCTTTGAGCTCGATTTTGTCCTACTTTGAACGATCAGATTTGATTCAAACTTTCACCTGCACACCTGTCAAAGGTCGATGAAAATGCAATAATATGAAAAAAAAACTAAAAAATGAAAAAAATAAACATAAAAAGTAAAAAAAAAAAATATAGTTTAAAAACTAAAAAAAACGCTTTTATAACTAATTGAACGAAAAAGTTAAAAATAAAACTAATAATCAATTGAAAAATTTATATTATTGTACAAAAAGCGTGGGGGGCTTGATTTTGATTGTTGTAAATATTTTATCAATAGTTTATTATATCTGAAGTTATTATTTTCAATTGATTATTACAGTTTTATTTTTAACTTTTTAGTTCAATTAGATATAAAAGCGTTTTTTTTTTAGTTTTTTAAACTATAATTTAATATTAGGTAAGTAGCTGAGCCACGAGTGGATGCTAGAATGTTTTGGTTTCCTATGCATCTAGTACTTTTTCAGTTTAAATATTTTTACCCAGTCCCAACACTAGACAGAAGGCACGCTCTATAGCGTGTTCCGTCATCCACACGTCATCTTTGCAAACATGTTACAAGTCATGTTCTGCTTAAAAATAACAACCTTAAAAAATATACTTTAAATATTTTTTATAACCATCAATTAAAAGATTAATAGGGCTTGATTGTGCAGTACACAAATATTATGTATTATGTGATAAAAACCTACTTTTAATCACTCCTACTGAAAAATGAGAATAGCCGAAGTTTTCAAGCCTTGCGCACATCTAAGCAATTTGCGATGGCGATCAGTAAAACGCTAGATATTTGACAGCATTTCACTGATCGCCATCACCATCGCCTAGATGCGCGCAGGCTTTTAATCTAAACTGCTGTCTAGATTCAGCTACGTTTAATATCCTTGTGATTCGAAAATCTATAAAAAACTCATCGATCAACGATTAAATACATAACAATTTCCTAAAGTCGGCACTCCGCTATTACCTTTATTGAATACTACTGAAAAAGTCGGCACAGTGCAACAGTTGGCACTGCGTTTTGAAATCTTCTGTTAAGTAAAAACCATTTTTAGGGTTCCGTAGCCAAATGGCAAAAACGGAACCCTTATAGATTCGTCATGTCTGCCTGTCTGTCTGTCCGTCCGTAGTTCACAGCCATTTTTTTCTGAAACTGTAAGAGCTAGACTGATGAAACTTGGCGAGTAGATGTATTATGTATGGGCGAGTCCGACTCGCACTTGGCCGCTTTTAATAATTTGAAAAAGTTAATATTCCATAGAAAAACCAGCGCTCCACATTAAAGCTTCAAGACAGAAGCCTGTTCAGAATCCCATTCTAGTCATAATTGCGATCACGTACAGAACTAACGTTGAAGTGGTTACAAAATCATTACAAGAAATATTTCCTAATATGTGGCTGATCTTATTACAGGACGTGATCTGAAAACAGATGGTTGTCTTTCAAACCTCGGTATCATAAGGGTGCCTCCCTAATTCCCTAATGCCTCATAGAGCAGTTCTGTTTACACTAAGCTAGAACTGCTAGCTTGCTAGCTTACTATCCTGCTATCCTGGCTTGAAAAACTAGCCTCGTATATCCCGGGATATACGAGGCTAGTTTTTCAAGCCATCAAATTCCGTGGTTTTATAGTGGTGAACGTATTCTTGAACTTCTTTATATTAGAAATATTAAAGTTTCCATAATGATTTAAATATTTTAAAAAACTAAACATTTTCAAATAGGTACTAAAGTTCTTATGCACTGATACAATTATGAGCAAAAAACTTTAATGCATATTTTTATACTTAACTTAAAAGCATGTTTTAAAATAACATTATCTAGCAATTTATCGTTGCAGTTATTTTTTTAACGTGAATTTTAAGTTTAATTAGAAACCTACAGTTTTTTTATACCCAGCTTCAAGCTTACAAATATTAACTTAGAACTGATTGATGGCATTTTCACTGTCCGAGGTGGCCATTCATCATCTCTACACAAACTCTGGTAAGTTGGGTCAAACTACACTCCATCGTGTTAGTTAAGTCTACTTCTTCTTCTTCTTATCGTGTCACTGATTATTTCGAACCCAGTGAGTGAAAGGATTTTAAGTGCGCGTCAAATCGACTACTATGGAACTACTATACCTACTTTTCTACGGAGGAATGCGTGTCTGCGGCACAGTTTATAAACTTCTGTAGATGTCATCGTTTTTCCAAGGATTAATTATGTACAAACTGGTTTTTGCTATCTTATGTTATGTTATCTTTTCTTAATCATGGAGGCGTTCCATTTAAGGCTTGAAGTGCAAGCGAGAGCGCGGAACGAGCGACAAAGAGGCACAATCGGCCTCCACGTTCGGCAGCGTTCGACATCTGTCTCTCTCCTACTTGAGTGAGCGATGCGTCCGCGTGGACAGCTTTATGACGTTGTCACGTAAAACTATCGTCAGTAAACCGACCTTACAGGCAACCGATTTTTTTATAGATAGCTGTGCATTTAGACTGCCATTAGACCTGATGGAAAGTGAGAATGCAGACTAAAATAGAGCATGCTTAGCTATAATCCACCTGTACACATTTGCCTTAAAAAATCTAAATTAGAACGTTCCGGCAAAACTGACGTCTGTAGAGAGTTCCACTCTTTGGCAGTTCGCACCATAAAAGTGGAATCAAAGCACTTTGTACGAGAATGTGGAATATGAATGAGTGGTATTTATCCGTGCGTCTAGAAATCTGAAGGTAAAATGGTGATGTAGGTTATTAAACAAAGAACCAAAGAACGTGAACAAAAAACTGTTCCAAAGACTCGCCTTTTAATAAATGACCAACGTCGGTGCTGAGGCGTGCACTTATTATCCTTTAATTTAAACCAAACTGATATTTAAACGAGCTTATCTGAGATTTTTTATTTTTGGAGATAGAGGATTTTATCGGATTACAAAATTATTTATTTACTAAACTATTATTTAGTTATTTGTTTTGCTTGTATCAGTGTACTTAATTATTGGACGTAGTAAAATATTTTTTTTTGATGAATTAAAACCATCTGTGCTTTCGGTTTTTACCATAATTGAAAAATGAAATCTTTCTTTTAATAAACAATTCATAAACAATTTTGAAATTCTGAATTCATCAATAAACTTTGATGCAGACTGTATCTACTCATGAAAAAAGTTAAAAACACCGTCCAATTTATTTTAAAAGGTCCTTTTTATTTATTTCCAATGCTAAGAATATTTTGTGTTCATTGTTTCGTAAAAACTATTTTATTAAAAAGCAATCATCCAGCCTTTTGGCTTTCTATTCAACCATGACATTTTGGGACAAAAAAGTTATAAAAACTATCTCCAAATTACTTTTAGTTCCAATTTTAAATAATACAAGTTTCTCAGGGACATTCTGACACAGAGTACTCGTATTATGGCGGCTGTACACATGGGGCCAAGGTGTTGGGCCAACGTGTTGGGCCAACGTGTAGAGAGCTACCTGGCGGTATGTTGGCTTAATTGGTCTAGTTGGCGCCAACATTGGCAGGCCATCCGAATAGTGTCGGTTTTTTGTGCACACATCAAAGGATCTTGGCGCGCTCCGCAAACAGCGTTCACACGTTGGTGTCTTGTTCAGTTCGTACGTAGTTCGTGCGTGAGTGAAATTTACGATCCCATGTTCCGATAGCGATTGCGGCGCCGGTGTGGATAAGCAATGAGGTTTTACAATTCATAGAATTGTATCGACATGAAGGAATAATTTGGAATCCAAAAAAACCATCCACCACCTTCTTTTGCGCCATTTCTTTTTAGTCATTCTATTTTGGTGCACATGTACGTAATAACTAAACGCATTGTATAAATAAATTGCCACGGCTGCAAGAACTTCTACGTCCATCATCTTTGAAGCGCCAATGCAGAATGATCAGTAAGCCAATGTGTGAACAGAAATCTTGGTTATCCATCATTTTTGCCCAACACGTTGGCCCAACACCTTGGCCCCATGTGTACAGCCGCCATAACATAATGCATTAAAATTAAGTGGTTATGCTCTGTCGATTCCTTTATTGAACTTTTGACAGTTCAATCATTTTTCATTATCGTACCGACATCGTGTCGACTTACATTAAACCCAAATAGTAGATTGTTACACAAGGGCAATAGCTACTTACCACCGAGATATTTATTCTATTTTATATCATACATGCGACATTTGTATAAGTATGGTAAAATTACATTAATTTTATTAAAATACGCAATAAAAACTGATATTATTTTTATTAAACAACGGGATATTTACCATGATTAAATTCAACCGTGATCATGGTGCATGCAACTGTGCCGAAATATCGAAAGTCAACCAAAATTTAATCATGGTAAATATCCCGTTGTTTCATAAAATAGTGTTAAAAACCATGATAGTTTGATGATGATATAAAACTGATATTATCAGGGTGCATGTTGGTTTTTCTTTATCCCGAAGGTGTAATTTTAAAGGATGATGCCAGGGTTTGTATGAAGTCTGGTCCCCCCTTCCAATAGCTATGTGTGTTACATCGTTGGATAGTTATTTTTGAGCTGAATAAAAGTTACTATAGCCCCAAGTTCCAAATCTTAGTCCGTTTAGAGTTATTCTTTGTTAAACATGGTAGTTTTATCAGTAGCTAAGTAATGCTATTATGCTATTAATTCGTTTATTTGCTTAACAGGTAGGTACGGTGGCAGTTCTTTTCCAGACAAAGTTTTTAACAAAGAGTTCTACTACTGTGACTCATTGAGATGTTTTCTGAACGATATACAGTTTGCTCCCCGATAGTCTCACGTACTCCACGGGACATGCGGAACATGGGAAAGAAGACTACGTTTTGCTGAGTCCAGAAAACAAGCGTTTTGATAAAAATTGGGATTATTTAAATAATTACTAATTTGCAAAATATATTTATTTACACAACTTACAACTAAACAAATATTTACAAAATACAAAGAAACAGTTGAGCTATCTGCAGACCGTTACAAACAATCTAGAAATTGCTCAAGTGATCCAAATCAGTACTAATTATCTATTCATCATTTTTGTTGATATTTTTAGGGACTGATAAATCGTCAATTTTATGGAACAATCCATAAACAATTAAAGTTCTACGTAGTTTTCTGCTTTGCGTTGGTGAAAAAAAAGAAGTATTTTAGGTGAAAGTGTGCTACAAAGCTACGATTTGCTACGAGATTCGTAGAGCTTCGTAGCTTTGTAGATACAATTCAAGATTATTACTAAGCCTCGAAAACCAGTTTAAATCCATTCACATTTGGCGTGGCTTTTTTCAGAGATTAGGCTACACGTAAATATAAAGTCTTGAAAGTAGATTACTTTATGTTAATTTTGTTCTGTTCAAAAAGTATCGAAATTAAGTCTAAGTAAATGTATTGCTTGAAATAAGTGTCGAAAAGATGTTGAATTAAAAAATTTACTATTAAACTATTTTGAGGATTACTTTATTTTACAATGAATTATCAACATCGCTTGTCATCATCAGCCTGAAGAGGTCCACCGCTGTTTTATCTTATCTTATACCTTTAAACGAGAAAATCTTGGATCTCGGAAACTGAGCCAACGATTTTCATGAAATTAAGTTTAAGTGTACAGGGGTTTTCGGGGACGATAAAACGATCGAACTAGGATTCATTTTTAGAAAATGTCCCCTGAATCGTAAAGTAAATAATCAACTTTATCATAAAATCATAACTCCTAGCGCCATCTGTTGATTAAGTCGTGAGTTAGTGGGACAGAGAACGCCATCTATTGACGAGTAGTTGAGTTTATTATTATGTCGGTAAGATCGAAAAATATTAATATTTAATCAGTATGTAAGTAATTCGTATATGATTTTATTCACAACAACTGTTGTTGTTCACAAAAACTGTTACAGTTTACCAAAAAAAAAACCCGAGCGAAGCTCGGGCGCCAACTGCTAGTTATAATAATATGAGTTTGAAAACTTGAGCAACCTACTTCATGGTGAAAATGTTACCTGGAAATATTACCTTCCAGAAAAAAAAGAATTATTCAACACACATGACCCTTTTCAGCAGAACAGTCGGTTATAAAAAGTGCTCATAGCTGCTCGATTCGTAGCTCCATTAACAACCAACTAGTTCCAAAGACCATCCTAGAGTTAGTGGTTGTTCAACGAGAAACGTGCTTTTTAGTTTTGTTAGGTTTTATTCAGCTGGGGTCAGTTCCAGCATTTGATGTGCCACACTCCATGCATTCATCATCATCCATAACCTGAATAATTTCACTGCTGGACAAAAGACCTCCCCTTTAGAAATGGCAATTAAATTCATCACCCGCACTTGGTTTGCGAACTGGTTTCCGCAAGTAGGCCTTTTTGCGTGACGTTTGACAACACGTGTTGTTCGACTTTTTTTGAGGTTTTAGGATACGCTGGTTTTCTCTTGATGTTTTCTTTCACCGTTTGAGAATAGCATAGTGCTCATACATTTTTCGTCAGAAAAACTTACTAGCACTCGACTGGATTTGAACCCATGATCTTAGGGGCTGCTACTACCACCAGTGCTCTCTCGTTTCCTATACATTAGGAAGAACGGTTTTAAGCCTTCTCCATCCATCGAATTCCTAAACGATGATGTGGATGATAATGATGATAACATTAGTCCTATAGCACGGTGTTTCAAAGAACGGTGTTTGCGTAGCCTCAGTGTGTAATGGAAGGTTGTGCGGATGTTTGCCTACGTGCCCTGAACCGGAAGTCTATCAAAGAAGCTCATTTAGAAACTATCAATATCATAGACAGGTGGGCGGTCTTTGGGGAAATTAATTTCATATCTACTTAAATGTTATAACATCTAAAACTTTCGCGGTACTGACTGATCAAAATTAAATTATCAAAACTTTGCCAGGGAAAAGATGCCGTATCAATTAAAAAAAAATTATAAAAAATAAAATTAAATAATAAAATAATGATAAAATGGACCGGACCTTCTTTATCTAAACCTGAAATTTTTACTTTTATTTTTACCCAGATTCCTGGAAACATAATTATCATCGAGTATCATAAATCGCATTTTGTAATATTAACTGCCCCTTTTCGAATATCTCATAACTCATCTGTTAGATGATTGCATGTGAAGTGTAATCTGGAATGAACGGATTTGGGTGCCAGAAATTTCATTTTTTGGAATTAAATTAAGTGGGCTTTGGTATTTGAGTTTATTGAGTACAAGACGCTTTTGAGCAGATATAACTTCATTACGCCAACCGCTAAGCTCGATTAGCTTCTCTTCTTTTTTTCACTGAGCTAAGTAAAAATATCCTAAGATTTGTAACTTAAATTTTTCAAGGACAATACAAAATCGAAGGTGAAAAATGTTTGGACATCTTCTACCACATGACAGCTACCTAGAGAACATAATTAAAAGGAAAGGTTGAAGGAAAAAGGTAGGCGAAGGTTATGTTACGTGAGCCAGATAAAAGAGAACGTCACTGTCATGTCATGTCATGTCGTGTAAGGATGTCAAGGAGGCCGCATTCATGCTTACGCAACATTAACAACTTCAAGAAAAACGTAGAAAAATTCCTCTAGGGTAGGCAACGCAACGACAGCACCCTTGGTGTTGTTGGTGTCTATGGGCGACGGTGACCGCTTACCATTAGGTAAGTCAGGGCCGTAAGCTCGTTTGTCTAACTTTTACATTAAAAAAACATTCATTTTAAGTAAACTGCATCAAAACCCTGACAAGAGCAGCTAAGCTCTTAAATTTAAAAAGAAACACTTTGCTGTTTTAAACAGATTTACGCTTTAAATTTGTACTTAAGCGCTACTGAATTAACATTTAAAACATTTCTCCCTGTTAAATCTTTTAAAGATTCTTTGCAGGGATTTAAAGTTTCTTAAATTTTTCATTATCCGATTAGTAAGAGATTAGTTTAAGACCAGTTTTCTTGAAAACGGTGGTCATTATATTATTGAACGGTTTAAAATGGGCGGTAAATAATTATGTTATAAAAACAGGGCGTGTTGGATATAACAGAAAAAAACATTATCTTTTAACTTCCTTCAAAGTCAAAGTAAAATATGTCGTTAATCAATGGTATCACAAGAATCACTATGGAACGTCTTACAGATAGTTAAGTCTAGGGTAGGTATGAGAAACAGATAGCTGATATACGAGTAATACAAAATTTATATAATACACTAGCAGCCGCCCGCGGTTTCCCTCGCCGTTACCGTTCCAGTTGAAAAAAAAAAACATTTAAAACCTTCTCTGGACCTCCACAAATCATTCAAGACCAAAATCAGCCAAGTCGGTCCAGCCGTTATCGAGTCATAGCGTCAGGAAGGAAAACCCGACTTATTTTTATATAGTAGATTTTTAACATACTCGTAAATCTATAGAACACGAATAACACAGATTCCATTTTCTCCGTCTTGGGAGTTATATAAATCATACTTTATCAAAATACATACAAAACAAAAGGATATTGAATATAGAAAGAAAAGGAAATAAATAGGAACAAAGGTCTGGCTCTGAAAACATGATGGAAAGATACGATGAATATAATAGAGAGATAAATCACCAACGTCTTTGACATAGCTAGTATATTATAGAATAAGTAGAACTCTTTGTGTCTGGTTCATCTGGAGAAGTAACTACTACCACCATGCCTATTTCTGCCGTGAAGCAGCATTGTTCGGTTTGAAGGGTGTGGGTGCCGGTGAAATTACTGGCACGAGAGGCTGAATATCTGCATGCATCAAGTTTATGAACGCACAGCAGTGCATTGTAATGCACGTTCCTGACGTGACCTACGAGGCAAAGTATCGAGGAGCCTTATGTCTCACAGTGGAATTATTCAGACTGATATGGCTGATCATGTAGCAAATACAGGCTTCGTAAAACAAGTCCGCCAATTATCGAGTTTTCGGCAGAAGCACTGCTGTGTTTAATTATTGGATATCGTTTAATTAAAATAGGTATCGGATATCCAGTGAAACGAGAGGATATTATATTCTGATGATTTATTTTGTAGCGTAAAATTCAGCTCGTTCCAAATTTTGCTAATTAAGTGTATGATGTGAAATACGGAAAATATGCGCGTCTACGGCTACGGCTACAAGAAAACCGAGGCTGTAATTATCAAGCGTACGTAATGTCATATAACATACTAGTAGTTCGCCCCGAACTGAGATCTCGTGATGCGATCCAAAAGTTCCGAGTTAAGTACATAGGTAGATGGTAATCGGAAAAAAATGTGACATAACAATGCCGTATGGCACATTTTTTTCCAATTACCATCTAGTTTTAAGTTCTTTGAGAAAGTATTTCTCTCCAGGTTCACTATTTGGTCTTGCCTCTGGCTATCCCTCTATAACTTTGTATGGTTAACAAATTTTAACTCAATTGGCCAATTGATTCAAGAGTTCCGTTGAACAGACCTTGGCTCCATCATCAGACCAGGTCGCTTTCACCATTTTATGACAACTGAGTAAGTAGGTACCTACTCTATTTATTTAAAAAAAAATAAGAAAAAGCAAACAAATTGACCGACCAGTAGAAAAACCTTCTTAGAGATATGAGCTCTCGGATCGTTGGTTATTGTAATTTAACTTTTTTTTGTATGGAAAGACGTCCTAGAATAAAAGTAAAAGCTGATTTGGAATGTCCAAACAAAATTCTTTTATAATATGACATGTAACTTAATTTTTTTGTGTCTTTTTTTTTACTTCTGCACCCTTAAAAAAGCGGCCAAGTGCGAGTCGGACTCGCCCATAAAGGGTTCCGTAGAAGTAAGTAATATAACATAGAGTTCTAGAAGTTCTAGTAGTTCGTCGAAAGGTAAATTGCGGTTTACGATTTATGACGTATAAAAAAAAACTACTGACTAGATCTCGTTCAAACCAAATATCGTTGAAAGTTTCCATAGTAATGTACATAGTACATTACTGTCTGATAAAGCTAAAAAAAATATACAGGGTGGATACGACTGATGAGACAAAAAATAAACTGCATATACTAGGCACCATTTTCAAGCTCTGTACCAAAAATCTTTTAATTAGGAGCAGTAGTTTAGCCGCAAATAATTTTTCAAGTTTTTTCACTTTTTGAACACGATGTATTTTTCATAGCAGATGATTACCTATACCTACGAAGCGTTTTTGCCACTCCGACGCAAGTAATACACACACAGACTTGCATTTTCACTACGAGAGTGACATAGAGAGAGACAATGACATAGCAAAAATCCCGCGGGTAAAAGAAATAGACATAGGTCAGTGCGTTCTTTCTTATTGCTACCTAACTACTTTCAACTTCAGTTCGCGACCGCTGACCGTTCGGAACGGATGTGCCTACCTACCGGAACACGGAAGCTTACGTTTTTATTTTTACGAATTGAAAACGAAGACAGGCAATTTGTGATAGGACACTAAATAAGTTTAGGACAGTATTTCTTTTCTCTATTGTGACAGGATACGTAACTTGGGATTATTATTATTTAGTGTTAGTGTTTTTATTGTGATTGACTGTTTTTTATTGTGATGTGATTAAGACACGTTATTAAAATTTGGTTTTGTGTGTTCAACAATGCCTCGTGTAACTTACACGGCGTCAGAATACACTGACATGATTTTTATTTACGGCGAATGCCGTGGAAACGCATCTTTGGCTCTACGAACATACAGAGAGAGGTTTAGTGACAACCGCAGTTGCTCTAGAAACGCCCGCACTATACAAAAGTACTACTTATAAATTTAGTATTTGTTGTTGTGAGCGTACCTACCCAATTCAAAGGCGGCCCAGGCCTCCACTCGCGTCGCGCCAGGTCATCGCCCCGGCCGCCGCGCCGCCTGCCTGGGCATGTCGCGCTCCGGCAAGCGCGCGATGTTGCCGCTTTGTTGTCAAGGGTGTTTGCGTTTTACTCGGATCGGTAAGCTATTTAGTTTGTTTGAAATAAAAAAAATCTCATTTTTGTAGCTTTTTATTTTATACCGTATTGGTTTAATACTTAACACGTATAGTGTACGTAGTGTAATTTAATGCCCATCTGTCGTATCCACTCTGCATGTTGTACATTGTACAACATATATTTTTTTTAGCTTTATCAGTCACTTATTTTAGAAGTTAGAGGGGGGGGGGACCAACTTTTTTCCACTTTGGAAGTGTCTCTCGCGCAAACTATTCAGTTTAGAAAAAACAATATTAGAAACCTCAACATCATTTTTAAAGACCTATTCATCGATACCCCACACGTATGGGTTTGATGAAAAAAAAATTTTGAGTTTCAGTTTCAAGTACCCCCAAAATTTATAGTTTTTTTTCTATTTTTGTGTAAAAATCTTAATGCGGTTCACAGAATACATCTACTTGCCAAGTTTCATCAGTCTAGCTGTTACGGTTTTGGAGAAAAATGGCTGTGACATACGGACGGACAGACAGACAGACAGACAGACAGACAGACAGACAGACATGACGAATCTATAAGGGTTCCGTTTTTGCCATTTGGCTACGGAACCCTAAAAACCCCATATCTTTATAACCCCTCATCTGATTTCACTCACATACCTACTTTACAGTAAATTTCTCAAGTACAAGCTATCGACTTATCAAATTTCATGCAGATCGGATCAATCAATGGTTCAAAAGTTATCGTCGGACAAACATACATAAATACATACATACGCACATAAAATGCCAAATTGCCCAAGTTGTTTGTAAGATCTTCGTTCGCTTCGCTCACTTGATCAATAACATAACATACGTTCGGGGTTCACAGAAATTGTTCGTATCACCAGCAATTTATATTAGCTCCATACATTTGTGGGTAGCCGAAAATTATTACATCATTTGTCTAAATTACACCTCGACACGGTAGATACTTTGTTATGTATTTAATGATTCGAGACCATTCGATGGGGCAGTCTTGCAATATTTATGATAGGTCTGCGCACGCACTCAATCAATAACTGTACAATAATATACAATAGCGAACCAAACCTTAACGAAAACCGTATGTAACCTACCTACCTTAAGAGTAATCCTAAGGTCGTGGGTTCAAATCTAGTCGTTTACCAATGAGTTTTTCTGTACAAAATGTATGTACACTATGCCATTGCTCTCAAACAGTGATGGAAAACATCGTGAGGAAACCGGCATATCGTAGAAAATAAAATGTTCAAAAATATGTGTCAAGTGCATGAAAGGAGCCTCTTTGAGGCGCACTTATAATCCTTTCACCACTCTTGGTTCGAAATAATCAGTGACATGATAAGAAAAAGACTACTATACATCAATGTCACTAATACCCCTCAATGTACAACCATCTTTAGTACGCAAGATTTAAGTGGTCATTAAAATAGCCAAATCGAGTGGAACCGAATCGGAGCGCACAGCGGTTTCCATTTCTCATCACGTACGCCTGAAAAATGATTCCGGTTATATTTTATGTCGCACAAAGAGGCTTTTATTTCTTTTTAATTGTATGACACAAAGGCCTTTTCATGTCTGTTTAAATGTAACTAAACGGAAAGTTTTAGAAAAAATAAGATCGTTTGATAGTGAAAATAATAAGTGGAAGTAAAATGATTCATAAAACTATGATATGAACGCTATTAGATAGGATAGTAAATGGTTTAAAAATAGGAAATAAATGGTAAATATAGTATGTGTGAAAATGGCAAAACAGTGATAAACAGAACGGGTGTTCACACCATAGCAAATAGCGTGATCGATTCTAAGGCATCCGCAAGTAACAATTATTCAACTCAATTTAATTAATTCTTTATTTGTAAAACACAGGTTATAAAGATGTCACATAAAATTGCTGAAGTGCGATCTCTAGGCGTACAAATATTTTAAGCTATTAGAGTCTTTCTTATTAGAGCTCTTTGTAGAGTGCTCGTTCGAGGAAGTACTAATATCCTTGCCAATTTCTGTGAATTTCTAATTCTTCCGCAACAGACTGCAATTTGCTGCCGATATGTAGATGCATCAATCCTTTAATCTGGCCGCGTTTATTGTGAAAAGTATTGGTTTGTTCGAAGAAAATCCAGCGATTCCCGTCCAACCGGGACAATGTCTCGATAATTTAAGCTGCAACCCATTTGTGCTTCCCAACGGGCTTGGCTGGCAACACTGTTCTTGTTACACGTTTATTAGCTGTGCAATTTTATTTGTAGGTATCAGAATGCCTAAAGCTTAAAAATTAATAATTTAAAATTATAAACATAACTTGATATCAGACTAAATGATATCAGAAAAGAAAATTAATCCGGAGTTAGTACATTTTCTTTAACCTGCACTGTCCCACTCCACTTTTGTGTAAAGGTCTCAACCCCAAATCTCCCAACTAATATCAACTATTTATACCCTATGTACATATTTCTTATACCAATAGGTATAAGAAATATGATCTAAATACAGTGTACACACAATAGTGTGTCGTTCACAATAATCCCAAAAATATTTTTTATTCCTTACAGGCATAAAATAAAAAAATATTAAAATATTTTAAAATATTTTTTTTTTATTTTTTATTCAGAAGTTCCGCTATCGCTTTGTTTCAAAAAAGAGGTTACAAAAGTTTGTTTTGTTTTGGACGCATCGATACTCTGCCGCTGTATTTTTTTAAATTCTCGATAAGATAAATAAACAAGGCAAAAACTTGCATTGTTCTGTAACTCGATTGAATAGTATAGTAGGATATAATATAGGATATTAGTAGGATATTTTGGTCAAGTCGCGCAATTTATTTATTATGAGTAAAAACCTCAATGTTCTGTTCTTGAACCATATTTTTTCCATAGTCTGAAAATCCACAATATTTTTAAGGATTCTGGTCAGATCATAGCTTACAGCAAATACAAAGCAATCTGCTTTGTGCTCGATAGAGACCAACATTTAGCCACGTTGTGGTGACCAGCCACTTTATCTAAGCACCTTGCGCAGCGGTCAAATACCTCGTAACAAGGAAACTGAGGGCTCCTTTGGGCAAATAAACACTGAAGTTGATGGTTCTACTTGAAATGGTGTTTGGAAGGTTACTTGAATCTAAAACTGTAGAACACAACAATTTTTAGTTAAAAAAGTATTATTATAGAAAGAAAAATAAAAAATACAACTTCCATCAAGCCGCAAGATCGAAACAAATTTTCTTATTATAAGTACGAAACTAGTAATAGTTAACATGATATAACTAAATATACCTTAAGATATGTCACAGCCAAATAGTAAAATCGACCGTTTAATGAACTGCCTAGCCTTTAGTAGATATTATTATATGTATTAAAAAGAAAAGCAAGAAAGACAAAGAATAGAAAGTATTGTGTTAAATTGTCCACAATATTTATTTATTTTATTTATTCTCACAAAGTTTTGCTTTTCCAAGAGCTTTATGTTTGCACAATTCATAAGTAACATTTTATAAGTTAAAAGGTGCTAAAACGCATTTAAGCCGTCACTCGAATCACCATTTCTCATAAATAGTGTTGTAATAATTCTCAACTAACGCCGAACTTAAAGCCGGAAAATAGAAAGCCGAATAAGTCCATGACATTCTGACACGTGAAGAATTGAAGATGAAGGCAGCTAACATTGTTATAAGAAGAGTCCTAGACAAATGTGAATTGTATGATTATAGAAAGCAGTAGTTTAAAGCTAAAGAAACGATGGATGAACTGTGATGAAAGAAAAGTGAGTTCGGAGTCAATTATTGAGACTATTGATAGGACAGAGTTTATCGAATAAGTTATTGTGCAGAGCCTGCATAATAAAAGAACAGGAACGTTTGTTAAAAATTACGTTACATACATTTTTGAATAATTATATCCGTCTTTTAGAGAACAAGTTTTCTACAATAAAAATAAATCAAGATAAACAACACTAACTCTTAGCAGATGTCGCTAGTTTGCAGCAAGTTGTAGAAGCAAGAGTAGCCTCAACTAAATTGAATAAAACAAGGATTTAACATTAAAACTGTTTGAGATTTAGTAGCAAAGTACGCGCAGTAGTTATAAATTCACTTACTTGTTTCAATGAACTTTCGCAAAGTGGTCATGCTTTTGAACTCCAGCATTTTGTGCGACAGATACTGTAACATTACTAATACCTCCTCTACAAAACTTAATTCAGTGCCAGCGGGTGAATTAAGCAACCTTCAGAATGCAAATTTCCAAATGGTTTCTAAACAAGCCTTTTAATTAGGCATAGGTGGACACGCAGTTAATCAAAGTCAAATCAAAAGTCTATTTATTCAGTAGGATTGCAAGAATCACTTTGAAACGTCTTAAAGCTAGGTGAGTTTAGGTGCCAGTTCCACGCGACCAAGCATATTTTAACAAGCTTTAATTTAAATTGAAATTCGCAATGCAAGTTTGATCGCAAGAATTCTCTTTTATTTTTTCCTGTCCAATTTTTTCATGTATTTCGCCATCTGTCACGAGCAAAGTTATCTTACGCAGACTGTAGCAGCAATTTTTATTGTCAAGCCTCAAAGCTTGACAGATAAGCGTTCGTTTGTACAAACTACAGAATGCAATATCTATTCAATCAATCTTCGGAAAAGGGATTTAGAAAGCCGATTGATAAAAGTGTCCCATTGCGGACGATGTATCAATTTCAAACCGCAATCGTATTCCGAAGCTTCAATCAATTTTATGCTTTTGGATGGAATAGCTGGCTTTTTTTGATGTACCTAGTAATGATGGATGTTTTGGGTAGAAAGTATTTCAGCTCGCTTACGAACGTGTTCAGTTGGTCTTACTTTTTACGGCTCGTATTTAGAAACAGTGCTCGAGTCTGATTCGAGCCTTATGCTGCCTTGATGTGGTGCGTGATATCACGCACCAGCCCGCACCGCGCACGACGACGCACGGCAACGCACACAGAAAATGCTCCTGATGTGTTACCGCGCACCTCGGCGCACGAGACCTTTCTTATGGTGTGTCGTGCGTGCTGGTGCGGGCTGGTGCGCGATATCACGCACCAGTGGGAAGGGGCTACTAGGCATAGATTTTTTGACAGTTCTCCGTTGAAAACTGTCATAAATCTATGCTTGAGAGTTGAGACTCGACTCTGACAGGACTGGACTCGGAACACGGGCCATAATGTTAAAAACATAATTGCGCTAATAGAAACAAGAGACTCTTCTTTTTTTTCGTAATAAGATAGCATCCGTCCATTCAAACAATTTTGCCAATGTCAAGTGAGGATTATATTACATAGATGACATATTTTTTAGTCAATTCAGTCAACAACAGTTCGTTAGTTATGAAAAAAATGGAGGCCGTTTTTTTCAAAACCATCAGAAACATTTCGATCAATTTAGGATATCACATAATACACTTTCAATCCAACTGCTAACCTCAAGTAATGTTGGTTAAAATGCCGCCAAAACTACACATCAAAACTCAAAATAACACCCGAAAAAGAATTAAAATGAAAGAGCTATGCGACTTCCCAAAATTACAAAAAAACTAATCCGGGAGACTCTCTGATTGATTAGAAAAACGTCAATATTCGCAGCCCATCAATCACCTTCATAACTTTACAGTTAAACGATATCGATTCGAAGTCACTTATCGATAACATCGATAAGTTTTAATTAATTGATCCGCTACTTACGCTATTAATCTGATTACTAGGGAAACTTTTAGCTCGGTATATAGATAGTTTGGTTGCCTTTTAGACTAGTTTCGATCATCGTCATCATCATCAGCCTGAACAAGTCTACTGCTGGACATAGGCCTCCCCTACACATTTCCAGGAAGAACGATTCTCAGCTCTTTCCATCCACCGACGTCCCCTGATCTTAACAATGTCGTCGGTTCAACTGGCGGGTGGGCGCCCTACTTTTCGTCTTCCGGTTCGGTGGCAGTTTGGATGTGATGACATTAGCTGAAACTAGAACTGTTTTAAAAATGAGACGAGAAATAATTTAGTCACATCACCTTGCCATCAAACACAATTGCCTACGAGGCAATGCTTTATACTGGTTTTTTTTATTCACACAAAGAAACTTACAATTAAACAAAATATATTTACAAAATGAACAAAATACACAAAAAACAGTTGAGCTATCTGCAGATCGTTACAAACGATTTAGAGATAGCTCAACTGATCCAAATCAGTGCCAAGACGCTGGTGGCATTGCCACGCTGAATTAGCAATGCTTATACGCTGCGCCAGATACCAGCTCTTGGGCTCAGCACCAGTCGCTTCGATCAGTCGCCTAGACAAAATTTTGAAGACCCGCTAGTCCTCTGTTCCCCACGGACCTAGAGTCTCAACCACAAGAGGAGCAAATAAGTAGGCTCTGTAGAGACCTGCACATTTGCGCCTCTTGAGATCCTCGGCCAGATCTGCCGCCGCGCCCGCCACAACGGATGTCCTTGGCAGATGAGAAGGCGCAAGTGGGTCGACACACGTACCATCCCACACGTATAATGGTTACCACTCAACATCATGTCGGTCATAACTAATCAATAAGTAAGATATAGAGAGAGCTGCTACCAACTGAGATAGAATATTTTGCTATAGGTACTCGAACTATGCCGGATTGTGACATTGACTCTTCAAGTGATGTGGCACTGACCTAACCCTCATTACTCCCGACGCCACTGTCAATATGTCAGTGTCAAGTGTCGTTTATCTGTTTCACCCGTTTCACCGCGCCTATTAATTCTCCGAGTCTCAAACACCACAGAGACACTTGTGTGGTTTAGTCTGATTGAATCGCTATTGGACCTTTAAGAAGCTTTACTGGTTTATCTTTAGCTAAGATTTTTATTAGGTCCCAAAAGTTAAGAGCCGAGCGGGATTTGAATCCGCGACTTTCTCCTTGGTACGGGGCTGCGTTAACTGCGGCGCCATTGGATCCTAATCTCACTCGACGACTATACACATCTCACTCGACACTTCGACACTAAAAATCTTTGTGATTTCCATAAGTGTAGTAAACACTATAAAATCAATAAAAAAAATATTTAACTCTTCGATGTTTAGTCTTGATCTTATTTATTATGTCTAAATTATGAACTAAAAAATCGCAACATAATTTATGTCCCCGATTTTTTTTAGACAACTACCTAATGGAGTAATCAGCGTGAGATGTGAGATAAGGGTTAGGAAATGATGATGATGAGCTGATGGAACACGCATATGGCCCACCTCATGTTAAGTGGTAACCATCGTCTATAACAAAGCATAGCCTCGAAGATCACGTCACTTTAAGAACATGCCCTACGATGCATTGTCCTGCGTCCATCAACTTGAGGCATACAAATGTTCACGTGCCAGTAATTTCACCGGCACCTTCAAACCACAATGCTGCTTCACGTCAGAAATAGGCATGGTGGTAGTACTTCCCCGGACGAGTCCGTCGCAAAGAGCTCTACTAACTACTACTGCGTGTTAAGTAACTTCTTTTTGTATTGTAGAGGTGAAAGAGTTCCCGAAATCCCAGTTAAAAAAGAAAAAGAAAACTATTCCAATGAAGGCACAGACACTACATTAGTCTCCAATAAATTACTTTTACGTTTAAAGAACTGCCTTCGTTCCCTGAATAATATTATACCTATTTCTTTTCGATGCAGTGAAATATCTCCCAAATAAATCATGCTCTTATTACTTCGGAAAACGACTAAATTCCCTCGGAGAAAGTTCATTGTTCAAGAAGAAAAACTTTTAGAAATGATTACAGAGCAAAGTGCACTTTTCGCCTCGGACGAAGAAGCGAAAATGGCACGCTGAGGTGTAATAAGGATTTATAGTGTGCTGGCTACGGACATCGTCTTTGCACTCCACTTTCATTTGAATAAGTGGCAAATGCCATTAAAAAACTTGCAAATGCAAACCATCGCAATTTGATACGCTGGAAACACGCTTTGTTCCTGCCTGTAGGCATAAATGTAGATCTCTTGTAAATTGAAGAAATCGGGAAGGAGAGTTTCGTACCGTGTTTTTTATACAACTAGCTGACGAAACAAGCATATTTCTCACCCAATGTTAAGTGGTAACCACCGCCTATATTATATACAATATTCACTCTTGTTTTGAAGATTTCTGCTTCTTTCGAACGAGTGCCAGTGCGGTGAAAGGGTTTTAAGTGCCCCTCAAAGAGGCACCTTTTGTGTACTATTTTCTTTATGAAAAAACAGCATGTACATGTACACCACATCGTTTTATCAACTTACTGTACAGCTATACTTTAAAAATTATTCTGTTAAAGCCATATCCAAACAAAAAGCTTGAAAATATAAGTGATTTCAAGTGAGGCACTGTCCGTGCCAGGGTTTGTTTAAAACTTTTGCAATTTCGCAACGTTTTGTCTGTTTACTTTTGTCTTGTTATAACTACTGATTTATGTGCACCAAAGTACAAGAGCTGCTGTGAAATTGCATTTTTGCGCCCAGTTCGAGTGAAGTTGTTGAGTGATGCCCTCTTAGTTTAGCTCAGATTGCTATTAGATCTAGAACAAAGACAAATTGCAGTGCTTAAAAGTGGTATAACCCGAGCCAATAAAGAAAGAATTCAAAATTGCGCTGGTAATCCATACTACAATTTGACTGGCCTCTAGCTCAGTTGGTAGTAGCTCTGCCTTCTGCGCCGTAGGTCGTGAGTTCGATCCCCACATATTTGTGTGGTGAACGTAAATGTTTGTTCTCTGTCTGGGTGTTATATTGTATTCTAAGTATGTATTTACAAAAAAAAAATGTATTCAAGTATTAATCAGCTATCTGGTTTCCTTATTACAAGCTCTGCTTAGTTTGGGGCTGGGTAGTGTTGTGTGAATTGTCCAGAATATTTATTATTATTATTATTATTATTATACCTCTTACTTGCAAACTATTGTGAGAAGATAACTGATGTAATCAATGATTTAAAATTATTTCGGGCTCCAGAGTGATTGTAACTAAGAACTAAGAATAAAATGACATAACCTTTTTCTTCGTTCTTAACCCGGTTACGAACCAACATAAAAATCCTACGTAGCGGGTTATGAAACTCGGTTACGAACATGCGCTATAGGTATTTTTAACCGACTTCAAATAGACAAGTGAAGTTAAAAAACATTGAGAAACCGACTCCATGGTCAAACTGGTGAACCGGTTTCAATGAAATTTCTGAGACTTTTTCAAATCGGCTCATAGGACGAAGTACCTGACGTGATAGCATTAAAAATACAGCTGATTTTCTTATTCAATTCATAAGAATATTTTCTAATTTGGTCAAGTTTTTTTAAATATCCGATCAGATAATTTTTTTATAAGCAGGGACTTTATTATTTTTCTATTATGTTAATGTAATTATAATATTTTAAACAGCCCGCCTACACAATCATAATTATCCACTAACTATGGATAATTCGTTCGATGCAATAGTTTTGGTTGATATTATTGGTGTTTTGAAGTGGAAAAATAATTATAAGTTTAAAAAACTTGAGAAACTGACTTCATTGCCAAACGGCTAAATCGATTTTAATGAAATTTGTTTGGGACAATCTGGACGTAACAATAACCTTCCAAATAAAAAAATAATTTTCTAATCGGTTCATAAATGATGGAGGCATGCAGTTACAAACATTAAAAAAATTATAAAAAAAAATGGCAACACCGATTTTATTAAAACTAAAATGGAACCAATCTGGAAGCAGTACCTTTCAAATAAAAAAATAATTTTACAAATCGGCTCACAAATGACGAAGTTAGTAGTTACTTAGACTTTTGACTAAAAAAAAAAAAAAAATACAACTGAATTGAGAACCTCCTCCTTCTTGATTGGAAGTCGGTCAATAAGTTTTCACAGAGAGCACAATAGTGGACAATAACGGCACGTTTAGCTTGAAGTGCAGGAAATCGATTGCAGACTCTCTCTTGTATTGAATGTCAATTGCGACGGAAATTTTGTAGACATTGAAATATCAAATTCACGACAAAGGCTTTGCAAAGTGCACGAATCAGGCACAAAGTGAATTTTATTTTGTCGCGTCGAGAAGTGCACTGGGAAGTGACGTCAAATTATCACACTATAGATAGATAGATAGAAAATTCTTTATATTATGAAACAACGGGATATTTACCATGATTAAATATTGATGAGTTGGTTTCCCGTTGTTTCATAAAAATAGTGTTAAAAACCATGATAGTTTCAAAAGTTAGAAAATTCTTTATTGCACAAATTACAAAGTACTGTACACAGGCGAACTTAATGCTAGATAGCATTATCTACCAGCATTATAGTGGAGCGAAGTCTTTTTTTAACCGGCTTTAAATAAAAAGAAGCATGTTCTCAATTCGAGGATGTAGTTTTTTATGCTATCGCATAATTTCTTTACTTATTGAGCCGATTTGTAAAATATTTTTATGTATCTGAATGTAAATAGTATATTTCATTACAAGTGCGGGAAGGCTGTCATTGCAAAGAGTTCCGACAAATGTCTACCCGAGCCGAAGGCGAGGGTTGACAGTCGGAACAAGTTGCAATGACGGTTCCGCACGTGTACTGAACGACTATTTTTAATACAGTTGCGAAAAAATTAAGCAATTTGATAAAATAATAAAAATACCATTTGCTTTTTTCTCTTCTCTCCACGCAATAAGTTCGTCGTATGTATGCATGTAGCGACTTTTTGACTTTTCCGGTAAAATGTTCTCCGAAGCATTTTGTGCAATTATACTGAGTTCCGGTGGTGTTAATTCAAAAAAACTTAGGGTCGATATTACTCATTTTGTGCAACAAACAAATAAACTCGCAAAGAAAATTTCTGAAAAATGGCGCCAAGCGCCAACCGTAAAATATAAGCAGAGATTTTTTTTTTTCTTCACCCATTCTGGAAGGCAAAAGGAACTATACCTATACAGCCAAGTCTTCAGTAGATTTTTTTTATTGATATGAATTGAAAATGAAATTTAATGAGATGAAATGAAATGAAACCTAACATAACTCATTCAATCAAATCATTAAATCTGTTAATGAAACAAATTAGTAGCTTCTTTTTAGAAATAATACGTATTTGCATGAATCATAAAAACTTCGATGAATTTTTTTAGTAAAAACTTCATGGTTGGTTTTTCTTTTTAGACATTATTTTGACAGTTGGGAAAGAAAAAGCACTAGTGCGGGAATGGTAAAAAAAAAGCACGCGTGTGTAATAGCCCACATCCCGAACGCTATACGTCCCTGCAATACGCCACTTTTTGAGCAACTGTATTAAAAATAAAATACTTTCGGATCGATCCCGTAATGACTATACACCTTCCAACCTTTAATAAAAAGAGGGTAATGCTTCCCGGTGACTTTTTATTAAGTGATTACAGTTACTTTTTAGGGTTTCGTACCGTGAATTATAAAAAATAGAACCATTATGTCGCCCTTCCATCAGTCACACCCGTATCAGGCTAAACGTAAATCATTCCTTTTCCTTTCAACGTCATCAAATTTCGATCATGCCAAATCACGCTCTAAAACCGTTTATGAGTAGGGAACTCAAGATATTGTTTGGGAATATCCATGAATTTCATATTGAAATGAAATGAAACGGGGACGATCCCCAAGAACGTTACAGATTTACCCTTGTGGATGTCTAAAAGGGTAATCCAAGGCACGTCCAAACCTCCATTTTATACAGTAGATTTATTTTAGTGTCTGCTAAAGCCCGAATACCTAATCGATACTCTTAATGCCTTCTTAATACACTGCGATTAGGAAAAGCATTTTTTTAAGACTCTAATAGACTTTATTTCCTTCGTGATACAGTCCATATTTTTTCATCTAATTTCCATTGGAATGAATGAACAGAACAAAGACTATGAAGCGAGTGAGACAGACCGTCTACGTGGAACAAGCGTGAGAGTGAGACAGAAGTATCACGATTACTCATTCAGCTATTCCTGATTGCTCCATAGTACGGCCACCAAAAAGCCACACATCATTGTATTAAAGAAAACATTAAAAAAATATAAGCCCAAACGGAGGTGCTACCTAGTTTTTCCTAAACGAAAATAAAGGTCTATGTTTTAAAGGTTACTCTAAAAGCACTGGGCTACACAAAAGGAACTAATTACCCTTTAGTCCCGTCTTATTATACTTTTGAAAGAAAATTCTGTTTATGTAAAGTTTACTGACTAAGAAGGGTTATTTTTCTTAAAATTTAAGTGAAGAAAACTAACTAAATATTGAACCTTTTGGAGAGTCAAATTATTTGAAGTACCGTTCAACAAGTTATTAGCAAACTGTGTTAGCATTTCATAGTTTTTATTACAGCGGAAGTAAAAACTCGTTCCTGTGAGCTTTCGTTTGTGTTTTCAACGGAGAAAACCCTTCAAAAATAAATTTGCTGTTGATCCACTTTTTTTTTATATAACTATCTGATGTAACAAGCACCTGATGTTGAGTGGCAACCATCGCCTATAACAAAGCATTGCCTCGTAGGTCAAGCACGTCAAGAATGATCGTCGATGTTTTAACAGTTCTACAGTTCTATAGAACTCATCATCATCATTATCAACCTACATATATTAGTCCACTGCTGGACGTAGGTCTCTCCCAAGACGTGCCACTGAGCCCGGTCTTCGGCTCTTCTCCTCCAGTGCTTGCCAGCTACATTTCGCAGATCGTCGACCCACCTTGCCGGAAGGCGTCCTACACTACGCTTACCTAAACGCGGTCTCCTCTCTAGTATTCGTTTGCTCCAACGATTGTCTGTTCTACGGCAAACATGACCAGCCCACTGCCATTTCAGCTTACTAATCCTTACTTATATAGAACTAATGGAAGACTAATAGTTATATAATTATAACAAATAGCCAGTTTTCATTTTATTTGTTTCACCATGAAACTAAAAAAGTTCTATGACAGCACAGTCCTATTAGAACAAAAGGGGAGTTACCGAATCGTCGCATCGTTCTTTTCCTTTTATTCTCTCTATTGCATGTAGCTCAGGGTGTGTAACCTGATGTGTAGCTGACAGAACTTCTATTCCAAGACCCAACTTAAAAAAATCTTATGCATAATTTACATAGCTGGTTTAACCTAAGCGACCTCTACCGGACCTTTGCAACTGAGCCCCAAGCAAAACTGGGCTCATCATTAAATTTAATCCGTTGGCCACCGGCTCCGTTTAAAGCTTTAAGGCCTGCGCACACCTAGGTCGCTGGCAATGGTGATCATTGAAACGCTGTCCAATTTGACGGATACATTTGACAGCGTTTCACTGATCGCCATCGCTAGCGACCTAGGTGTGCGCAGGCCTTAATAAATTTGAATTGCTAAGCAAACAACTGGAGGCTTTTATAAAAACAACTTAATCTAGAAAGAGATAGGTCACCACCGATTTTTTTAAAGTTCTAAAAAAGTAGACCCATACGTTCTCCTAGACGTGGTTTTCTAATGCTCAAGATCGAAGAGTCATTTTCGGGAGTATCAAAAGATCTGAGGAGTGTCTACCGTGCCTTGGGATTACACTATCCTAATATCATTTATTTTTTGTCTAAAGTTATAATTTAGTTAAATAAGTGTAAAATGTAAAGAAGTTGTTTTAATTAAAAAATTTACTGTGTATTTTTCTTTTTTATATACAATCAAGTTCATAAAGCTGATGGACGCAAGCCAGTGCATCGTAGTAGGGCACGTTTCTGACATGCGTGACCTACGAGGCAATGGTTACTACTTAACAATCGGGTAGGCCCTAAGCTTGATCTAAAAGATAGTTGTATCTATCTATCTATTTAGCCTGTATGCACCCACTGCTGGGTATAAACCTCTTCTAGTTAATTTAATTTCTACTAATTGTATAAAAAAAAAATGTGGAGCGACGCAACTCTCATTGTAATAATTATAAGTTTAAAAAACTAGAGAAACCGACTTCATTGCCAAACGGCTAAACCGAGAAATTTGTTTGGGACAATGTGGACGTAAGAATAACCTTCTAAATAAAAAAATAATTTTCTAAATCGGTTCATAAATGACGGAGGCATGCAGTTACAAACATTAAAAAAAATATTTAAAAAAAATGGCAACACCGATTTTAATAAAATTAAAATGGGACCAATCTGGAAGCAGTACCTTTCAGATAAAAAAATAATTTTTCAAATCGGCTCACAAATGACGAAGTTATGCGGTAACAAATATTTAAAAAAAAAAAAAACATAAAAAAAAAAATACAACCGAATTGAGAACCTCCTCCTTTTCGATAGGAAGTCGGTTAAAAACCCAACCCAAAGCTTCATAAAGGTAGGCTTTTGAATAACACGAGTGGTATATCTTCATTATAAAAGAAAATTGCTTTGAAAGGAGCGGGAACCAAGCCGAATACATTTTTAATGTATATTTATGTCCCTTTGATGCCCCAACTTAATCTTTGGGACAATTACGATGTTTTTATGTTTAATACATTGAGTTATACTTAGATGTTTTAAGAGTAGAGTGAATAGGTACCTTCTAGGTTAGCGGTACAACGTCAGCCGCATCATCTAACATCAGGTGAGATTGCGGTCAAACGCAACACCCTAAGTGTAAAAAACTCTAAATCTATAGTAGGCAATAAGACAGTAGTAAGTAGACAAACACGGGCATTATGAATCAGGGACATTTAATAATGCCCTAAACATTTTGTGGTTCGCTAAAAGTCTTTTGTCACTGGTACTCTCTTGTCAATAAAGAGAGATAGCAACAGATTCGTTTTCTGTCATTTTGGGAAGTCACATAGCTTTTTGATTTTAATTGTTTTTCTGGTGTTTTATTTTGAGTCCTGTTGTGTAATTTCGGTGGTATTTTAACCAACATTACTTGAGGTCTTAGCTCAAAGTGTTAGCAGTTGGAATTAAGTATTTTATGTGATATTCTGATTTGATCGAAAATGTTTCAGATGGTTTTGGAAAAAACGGCCATCTTTTGTTTCCAAAGCCAATTATGGTAGGGCCGACTTTTGACTGACGACTTGACGAAAAAGTATTTTATCTATGTAATTTATCATCATTAAACTCATTAAACTACTCGACTCTGGCAAAATTGATTCGAAATCGACCGATGCCATTCATTAAGAAGAAGAAGAGATAACAACACGCTTAGCGGTAAGTGTGTTGCCATCTCATGAACGAACGTAACTACGAAATCTAGTGCAGTGCAAACTATCGGAAACTGAAAGCGGACATTTGGGACTAAATCAACACTGAGCTATAAACAAAAGTGCTAAAAACTGTCCCGCAATATCGAACGCAATCTAGTTTTATCGAGCAAACAAGCATGGTGACATGGAGCTTGTCAATAAGCCGCAGCAATAAAACCTAATGCTGCCTTCTTACGGTGCGTGGTTCTGCAGATCATCACGCACAGCCGACGACGACGCACGGCAACGCACACAGAAAGGGCTCCTGTGCTACTGCGCACCTCGGCGCATGGTTCCCATGGCGTGTCGTGCGAGTTGATCCGCCTCCGTGCGCGATATCAAACACCTGTGGGAAGGGGCTATAACATTTTCGTTTAGGATTTGGTATTAACTGTCTCAAATATAACCAGTGTTTTAACGATTCTCATCACTTACCACTGGGTTAGGTATGTACTAAATAGTGACAAGACTAACTTTGAGCAATCTGTCAAACTTCTTCTTCTTCTTCCTGCCCTTATCCCACTTTATGCGGGGTCGGCACAACATGTTCTTCTCTTCCATTCTTCTCTATCAGCTGTCATCTCCGTATTCACTCATTCCTTAATCAATCTGTCAAACCTAAGTAACGTACAAAAGTAAAACTAAAATGAATGTAAAAGTAGCTTAGTAATATGCCTTAGATTACTAAGCCCAAAAAAATTATTAGCCTATATCTGTATTTGCTCACAATTAAGTTTAGTTCCTGACACGAATTTCCTGGATAATATATAGGTAAGGAACACATTGCTTGTTCCACTAATTAGTTACATATTTGCCGATATTGATTTGGGCGTGTCAACAAGGCAAACACGGGGTAATTCTAATTCTCTTCTCACTAATTCTTGGCGTCCTATAGATGTAGTTTCAGTAGAGGTTTTCAGCTTTGTCATGGCTTCATCATCATCATCATTTGCCGCCTATCTTTGCTGTTGCCACCACGATCTTGGGCTACCCTTATCCTTCTCTTTGGCTGGCCTGATAGCTCAGTTGGTAGTAGCTCTGTCTTCTGCGCCGTAGGTCGTGGGTTCGATCCCTACCGAAAATAAATATTTGTGTTGACGCTGATGTTTGTTCTCTGTCTGGGTGTTATATTGTATTCTTAATATATATTTAGAAAAAAATGAATGTGAGTATTATATTTGCTATCTGGTTCCCATAGTATTGTCCACAATATTTATTTATTTATTTATCTCATCCAGCCATTGTCACGGCTTAAGTCGATAAACCATTTTGCAAACTAGTATTAATATTTCAAACTTCTGCATGGATGAATAAGATTGTACCTGATTAATGGTGTCTGTTTATTTAAATGAATTAATTTCAATACCATTTTCAACTCTATAGAATAGGTTTCTGCAACGGTAGATGAAACAACGAAATAATGTTATGTATTTGTATATAATAATATTACCTACATCTAAGGTTACGTGCGCATTAAGAGACCTAATTCTGGCATCTAATGAGAATGCGGACATTTCTAACTCTGAAGACCAGGTTAGGATAGTTGCTGTGACTGCCTCCGCTTCTCGACGGTAACTCCAATGAACTCTAGTCTGCCCGCGACCACGGCTGTTGTAACACGGGTTAAAACGTTGGGACATAATAAAGGTAATCGCGATAAATACCCGTTTTTTTTTCATATAATTAATAGTGCATAACAAACGCGTTAATTTAAAAAGTGCTATCTTTCATACAATTTACACAACGCGCATTTATTAAAAATAGGTGACTCTGCAGAGGGTAACACTGGAGACTGCGACCCGGTTGCCGCGACCAGGATGTCGATTCTAGCAACAAAAATCACTCAAGCGACCGCGTAAATCGATGTGAGTTGTCAATTTTTGTTTGAAAGATTTGAAAATGGAACGCAAAATCAGCGATCACTCAATTGAGCCGTGTTGCTGGAATCAACGCACAGGCATCTAAATGCGTACGAGGCTTAAACCGTTGTATGCGTATAATGTTACCCAATTTGCGAATCGTTCTAATGACACCAAACAATACATGCGTATAACATCAAACATAGCCGAATTATCGACGACGCACACACGATTCGTTAGATATTCATGAGCTTCATTTCCTTAGCAAATAATGTCTGTTATTCAGCATGCAATTCAATTCAGTATAAAAAATGCTCAAAGAACCCAAATAGGTTGTTGTGATCTTTGATCAATGATCATATAAAGCGTCAAAAGCAACTCTGAAATTCGGTTTAGAAATCTTTTTGACCAGTGATTTTGAAACACATTAGAATTGATTTTGGAAACACGTAGGTATTAAGAACGCGTTAATTCGACGTTTGTTTGTTTTTTTAATATAGATAGCTGATATAATACTTTTAATGTATGTTTTTTTTAATACATACTTAGAATATAATACAACGACCAGACAGAGAACAAACAAACATTTGTTCTCCATGGGGATCGCACCAACGACATATACTGCGCAGAAAGCAGAGCTGAGCTGAGAGTCCAGTCATTGAAGGAAAGTAAACCAGATAAATGGAAAAAACTGAGCTATTTAAGAAAATGTGGGTGAAAAGTGTCCAGATTCCCCACAGGAAACTTCAGGCTCATAACTACAGTGAAATAATTAACGTACAAATACTACTTGGTAAAGTAAGACAGTCCTTAACATGAAACCCTTAGGTGTAACAAGATTTCCTTTAGTGCGTTTCTTGCACGACCCTTAAGGCACTTGGCTCGAGCCCGCACCTTCCTGCAATGAAAGAACTCGTAGAGCTACGAGTATGTATGACTATGCAACCGTTTGAAACTTGTCACTAAGACGACAAATTACTGAAAAAGGACTTACGAGGTTTACAAAGTTTGTTTTATAAGTTAGGGGTAACGAGTGTTAAAGGTTAGTTAGTCAACTTACCTATGACACCCTTACCAGGTAAATTATGTATTGATTTAAAACTAGCTCTAAGATCTGACACTGTTAAGTAAACATGCAGAATAAGGCAATAAATATATATACCTTTCTTTTTAATTTTCTTTCTTTGTTTTTTTTATGTGTTTTCTTTTATTTTTATTTAGATCTTTAGATTGCTACTATCTTTCATCTAGATATCCTCCGGCATTAACAAAATAGAAATCCCTTCACGAAATGTAAAGAAAAAGGGTCACCGAGCTGACGCAAATAGTCGCAATATCAGATTATCAATCGGCAGTGAATTCGATTGTCCTTTTACGATCTTATTCCATTTGTAGTGGAAATTCTTGTTTTGGAATGTGTCCAAGAAGCAAGTATATAGAGGAGAAGAAAACATATTGAACCATTCGTGTAACTTCTGGGTTTTATGACATTTCTAGCAGTAAAGCTCGGCGTAGAGTCTCTTAATTAAATTGTATTATTCTAGATCGTTCCAAAATGTATAAGAATATCCTGCATCACGACCTATTTCTAATCATTTTTCTTAGTCTTTGAATGAAATTTGATAATTTTAGATCATTCCAGAATGTTACAACAAAATTCTATTCCAGAATGAATGAGAAAAATGATATTCTCAGAAAATTTGAACTGATGATGGTTTGAAAAGAAAACAGATCTGAATAAATACATTGTTTGTTTTTATTTATCGATGGTTTTTACTTTATGATGGATCAAGGTAGTTGATGGCAAATTCTCCTCGATAGTCAGATATCTTTTTGCTCACTTTTATGCCTATAAAAGAAAGTCTGCGTATTTTAGGTTACAACCTTTGTTTATAGAGGACGTTATTTGGGACAAACACAATTTGCCGAAAATTCCATCTTGAAAAATCGAGTTTCTTATTTTATCTTGGGATAATAAGTCGAACTCTTAATCCGATCTGCATGGAATTCGGTAGATTGACAAATTATTGTAAGTACTAACGAAATTTTAGATTATGAGCATAGTTGTCTAAGACGCTTATGAAACTTCGGAAACGAAAAAACTCATTTAATACACGACTGGATCAGAACCCACGACCTTAAGATCGTATAAGGAGGGCCACTACGACTAGGCCGCCAGTGCTCAAAACAATAGCCTTCGGGCATACATGATGCGGAACCAACTACGAAAATAGATATTTGTGTTTACGTTTCTATTTCTGAAGGTACGATATACGAAACTACATGAAACATTAACAAGTAACCCTAAATAAACTTCTGTAAGTATAAAGTTGCGTCCAGAGGGAAATCAAAACAAACCAATAATAATAATCATAGCAAACAGTTTGGAAGTTATAACTCTTTGTGAACTCGTCGGGAAGTAAAACTCTATTGTTACCGCCAAGCCGTGCACGAAAGGAGACCTCTTAAATCCTTTCACCACACAGGGCCTATGCATTTACATGCTCATGAAACTAATACGTCTTAGATGATAGAACCCTCGCAAGATAACTCTGCACGTGACAGATGGCAGAAAAAAACTGACTTAATCTCCCAATAGCAAATATGGACTCGAATTAGTCGCAATGCAAGTTTGATTTCCCCATTCATGTTTGTGATCGGAAGGTATAATTTCAATCCATGTTTTTCGCCATCTGTCAAGCGCCAAGTTTTCTTGCACTTAATTTGCAAAACTATTTTATTTATGTAATATCGCCGGGTTAATTCAAAAACCAACTAACTCGGTGATTTTGGGAAATTGAGTTAAATATACCCACCGACTCAATTTTTTTTTCTCTTTCTACTGGTAAAACATACTAAGCCGTGCGATGCTTTATTTCGGAGATACTGAATGGTAAAACCAACTATCTAACCATTCCGTTTATATGCGAAACAAATATTCCTTGTTAATCGGAAAAATTATGTTTTGTGTCGAAGTCAAACAAGATACTTAAATTTAATCAGTTTTCAAATTAAAAAATACCTCCAAACTATACGGAATTTTGGGAAAGAAAAACGATCACATCCAATTATATGATTTAGTACTTAGAAACAACAGGAATTAGCGTTAACGTTGAATGATAATAGCTGTTACTAAAAGATAATAGCTATTACCTGCTGATTATTTATTATTACTTGACACAAAATCAAGAAGTAATTGTCAATAAATAGGTTTAGTAGGTTTTACTTCTATAATTTTGATCAAGATCCCAACAAAATATTGAGAAGTAAAACCGATTAACCGCGGGTAGTTGGTTTAAATTCTGTACTTTCCAACCTATTCAAAGCTATTGGAATCGAGATTATGCAGGTAAAAAGAACTTCATCTTGAGTTTGATTGAGGTGCAACCGATCAAAACTTTTTTATTAAACAGAAAGCGCTCAACTCCAAGAACAAACACTAAGAAATATTTTTTCTGTAAAAATGAACAGAAGATGCAGGTGTGCCAAAACTTTTTCTGTAAAACTTTTTGTATATCACCAGCGGTCATTACAGAAGCCGTAAGCAAACGAAACTCCGTGGGGGTATATGAAGCCACTTTTGATCCGCGCGGGCATAAAAAACCTCCGAACAAAACACCCCCAGAAATTTGACTGGAAGTTCGACAACACATCGAATCGTTCCCAACAATGGCAAGCCACTATGTCAGAAAAGACATACAGCGTAAATATTTGGACTGTAAACTTTCCATCAAAAAAATGTATGCACTTTATTTAGAGCAGTGTAAGGAAAAGGAAAGTACTGTAGTTTCGGAGGCTGTGTACCGCAAGATATTTTCCACTGAATACAACCTTGGATTCTTTGTCCCTAAAAAAGATCAATGCCTTTTATGCACAAAATATCAACGTTTGGTACCGGAAAACATAGGAAGCTTAGAAAATGAATACAAAGAGCACATTGCTCGAAAAGAAGCATGCAATAATGAAAAGAAAAAAGACAAAGAAAGAGCGTGCGATGACAAGAAATTTATCTCGGCAACATTTGACCTGCAAGTCATATTACAAATTCCAACAGACCAAGTTAGTCTTTTATATTATGGGCGGTTCAAAAAATTGACAATTTAAATATAATCGAGCACAAATTTTTGGAATCTGGCCACTCGTATATGGAGGTCAATTCAATGCACAGTAGCATAGAGTCAGCTCAGAAACACTCGAAGATCTACTCCATGTCTGAATGGCTTAACGTTTTCCGACGAGCTCGGTCTTCACGATCAAAAAAAAAAACAAAACTATGCCGAAACCTTATAATACGAAAGAGCTAAAATATAATGATTTCTTGGATTTAAAATCTTTGGCAGGCATCATAATGAAAAACAAAAATAAAAACACAGAAGGAGACAGAGAGAATGAAATACGAAAAGGGTCAAATGAAAATTTTGTATAATTATGACATGTCTGAGAATTTCTTGGTTCTCGATCTTGAAATTCAGGAAACAAACGTAGAAGCTACTCCTACTGCCGGTCCCGGCATTCCCGCTCATCGCTACGGAACCAGACAAAAAAAGCTGTAGCGAGTTCAGCAGCTGCAACTACAAATGCCATCGAGGATCCTACTAAAGCAAGCCTTCCAACCAAATTAAATCAGCTGTACAATGCACCTCTGCCCATTACAAATGCAAAAAAATCCGACTTGCTAAAATTGTGCAAAAAAGGAGTAATCCCCGAAGAATACCATGCTTGGTTTGAAAATTTAGCGACTGATAGTGCTAAACTAGACCGTGAGCCGGATGCTACTGTATCTGATGTATCTTCTGATGTGTTTATAATTAAATTATTTCCAATTTATTAACCATCTCTAACCTTTAGATAGTTTTCATGACGAAAATGCTTTGCTAAGGAACACCGCATAGGTTAGTGCAAAATTTCAACAAATATCGGAAAGTAAAACCAACTAAAATTTTATTTTTTGCATTTTTCTCGAAACTAGCAGGATTATTATGAACAATACATTATTGTTCGATGTATATTATTGAATTATTAACTAGTACGTTTCAGAGACCCGACAGTAGCGCTTAATTTAAAAAATAAAGCCTTTATTTTGTAGGGAGGTAAAAGCAACTAAATAAGGGGGTTTGGGGCACAAAATGCAACATTCTGTGAAACCTTGTTACTTTTCTATGAACTGCTAAAAATAATCGCATACATGATGAAATTACAAATCAGATGCTGTTCCTTATAATAACATAATTTAAAATAGTACATGAAATTTTTTGATACAAACTTTTAAAACGCCCTAGCACAAAATCATAATTTGGTCAGTTAGTTGGTTTTTGAATTAACCCGGCGATATATCCTCACTTGACATTGGCAAAATTCATTCAAAATGGACAGATGCCATTATTTAAGAAAAATAAGGCTTATCGGTCTTTAAATGACTAATACACCATGAATATATTTGTAAGTATTTGCATGTACCATTCAGGGATTTCAAAATGGAGCCTACCCGCGATCTTCATCAGTAAACTATTGGCATTCCCAAGGGGTTGGCGCTCTCAATATCCCGGTAATTCCGAGCAATTTAACCGTAATAAACGCCATGAATGTTCGTGCCTACACATTTAAATAGTCGCTTCTCATAGTATACCAATATAAACCCCAGGCTTTTTGGCCCAGATGTATATCTAAAATAATAATTTAGTGCAAACAAACCATTGAACAATAACATGCCCAATTTTACCGCCATGCTTTGTGCTGTTAGGAAACTACGTGTATAATTTAATATACTAGCTGCCTGTCCCGGCTTCGCACGGGTGGACATTTATTTTTTAATCTCATAAATACAGCTTATGTTACTCAGGGCGAATGTAGCTTTCCAATGGTGAAAGAATTTTTGAAATCTGCAAAGTACAACTTTAGTAGAGGAGTGAATTCTCTTACATGTTTCGGTACTTACTCTAGTAGTTCTATGAAACACTTTGGAATAAAGTTTCTTGAATCACGAAGCTACGAGAAAAGGTTCAAAGCCTAAAAAACGCTCAAAAAATTGATGAACGAGACCTAAAAAAGTTTGGCATGATGAAGACTTTTCTTGGAGTTGTTGTACTGATGTTAATAAAGTAGGTGCATTTTGCAAAAGCAAACATAACAACATTTAGAGCTGACCTTGTCAAGCGCTCGTCCGATGGGGAAGTACTACCGCCATACCTATTCCTGCCGTGAAGCAGCATTGCTGTGTTTCGGTTTGAAGGGTGAGGGTGTCGGTGCAATTACTGGCACGTGAGGCTGAACATCTATATGCCTCAAGTTGAAGGACATCAAGGCAGTGCATCGTAGGGCTGACATGCGTGACCAACGAGGCAACTCTTTGTTATAGGCAATAGTACCACTTAACATTAGGTAGGTCATTATGCTTATTCCATCATGCTTATCATTATGGTGGGTCATTATGGCCAGCTAATTGTGAAAAAAAAGGTCAAGTGGAAACAATACTGATTAATTTTTGATTGTATCACAGTGCCTTCCGATAAAAATACACAACACAGCACGACATATAAAATGTTATCGCATAAGAAATAATAAGCGCCAGGTCACTGAACACAGCAGGTACCGGCCTTGTCGCATATCCTAGTATCACAATCAGTCTGGTAATAGTATACAGCCTGAATAAAATGATTCCAATGTCCGTAGGAGGGTCAGTAGTCACATACAGAGCAGAAACAATCCAAAAAGGAGATAAAATCTTCAGCTCGGACAGATAAGCTCGACGAACTACGTCAGGGTTCAGGAATACACCTTTTCTGATCCAAGTCATAGCTGCTACAGGACTGAGGGAAAGCAGCTTGATCACAAGCAAACCCACGTGTGCCATATAAGTCTGAGTAAGTGGACTGTCCAATTTTATTATCAAAGTCATTTAGAAATTCACATTGTGGCGAGCATTTTTGGGACGTTTTTTGCTATGTCCGATGGTGTCAGTTGTCAAGTTGATGAAGATAAGTGCCACGTTCATGTCATGTCCTAGGTCACGTCAGTCGCGTCTACGTTGTTTATGGTCGGGTGACGTCAGCGTGGCGCTAGCACTCAAATAATTCATAGTCCCAGAGTATATAAAAAAATTACATAATGGGGTGCAGGGGGAATTGAAGTTTGTATAGAAAAAGCTTAACGCGAGCGAAGTCGCGCGAGATTCCACTATTTAGGAATAAATTGCCGCGTATTTAATTTTAATAGGTCTGTCACTCTGAGAGAGACGTTTCATAATTATACTTGTAATTACACCAGCCCCCACCAGTACCCTTCAAATTGGAACACATGAATGCGAGAATATCTTACTCAATCAAAATTACTTCTAATCACTTAGCCACTGTCAATGTAACTACATGCCGAAAACAATAGTGTGATGGTAGAAGTACCTACTTTACCAAAGAAACTCTACAGATTTATTCGTATATCGTCGTTGTGGTGCGAGAAGTAACTAAGTGCAAAAAGCTAGTCTCGAGATAATCGCGTTTTAAAGTTTTTTTGTTCTTAAAATGAGTGTAACTTATCAACACTTATAGTTACAAAAGAGGTTTCTTCACATAAAATATAGATAATTTTACCTTACACACTAACTTTCAACAAATTAATGTAAGTAATTATATGGTTACTGAGATACATAACAAAAAGTAAGTTAATTAATTCTGGCATACACATTAACGTAATACCTTGATTAAATATTACTTAATTAAGATCTGTTGGTGACTCTTACCGACAACAGAATTTCATTTCATACCTGCAAGAAATCACTAAGTGACTTTAGTGAGCAGTGCAACCCCAAGACTTGAAGAATATTGTAAGTAAAGTGATTGAATTAAACTACTTAAGAACCCTTAGGTGATTTTTGTAGACAGATTTTTGCCTCTACGGGTAGTTATGCACTTCTGACATTCTTGTATTATCTAAAATTGTAGTAAAATCTACTCTTTTACATTCTGAGATGGTACATAATGGGTTTCAAAACACTTTGGCATCAATAACTCATTTTGGCAAAAAATGACACTTAGTGACTTCTCGCACCACAACGACGATATTTTGGCAAGGGTATTGCCATCCACTGCCTTAACATTCTTCTTTTATCGTGTCCTTGGTTATAAACTTTACTTTATATAACAAAATTGAGTTTTCATTGATTTTGTACTTTTTAGTTTCTTCTACTTGAGTATGCATTAAAAATGGTTTCACAGACAGATGGATATAATCAAATCAATGTGCTCACTCATCCCGAAATTAATTGTTAAACGAATCACTCAAAACCCAAATAAAAACAGCAATATTCAACACAAATCAATTTACCAATAAAACGTTTCCAATCTATAAACACGACACAATTTTCCGTCATATCGTACACACTTTATTTCATCCAGCTCACAACGCAGCTCGATAGGTATACACAACCCAGGCACCCATAAAACTGGTTATAGCAAAAGACACGAAGAATGCTCCTTCAGCAGCACATTTCGGAATCCTCTGCACGTATCCAAACGCAGCTATAAATCTAGCAGCTACGAATGTGCGCATCAGTGCCAACGCTGTTGCGTTGTCAGGCGATGTAGTCATGTACAATGCAGCCACTAGCCAGAAAGGAGTCAAGTTCTTCAGATCGCTTAAATTTGCGCGCTGCACTTTCTCCGGGTTGCAAACTATTGACGCCAAAGGAGCTAAAGCCAGGAGCTTTAAAGCTAATAAAGCAGAGTATAGGAAGTAACTCTGCATAAGCCCAGAACAGGGTGTAGCACAAGCCATTTTTCACTAGAATTTGTTGATATTTTTGTCGAATTTTGCTCTTCTTTTGTGATTAAACTACTTGTCAGAATGACAGATCTACGTTGATGATTGATAGCTGATAGAAAAGAATTCAGCCAATGAGTATATAACGCTGCGCTAAGAGTGAGAGAGAGCATCCTACTGAGAGTGCTGAAGGAACATAGTACAATGGGACACGTATACAATATTTTTTTTATGTATTTATCACTGCCAAGCAGCAATATTATCTACATTTAGTAAGGTTGTAAGCACATCCTTACGCAAAAAACGTTATTATCTAATGCAAATATACCCAGACATTTTAAACAAAAGATGAAGCACGATAGGTGTTCTTTTACTCGCGATCAAACAAATTATTACCAAGTGTTTCATCCCAACTTGATGTATTACAGGCGTGTAAACAACATTAACAGGGAATAGGGGCTTTCAAAATACTCAAATGGTAATATTATTAAAAGCCGGAAAACTTTTTTCATACCTTTAGAAACTTCAAAGCTATAAGCACCTTTTAGAAGTTTCAAGCATAATAAAGGCAAGGAATGAGAATATTTGGTTCAAATTCTTTTGAAAATTGCATTCAAATTTTATACCCGAGTACACCCCCTTATTAAGATGTAGCACATAATCTTATACTGGTACGTTTCCAAGATAATTGAAAGTATGTAATCTATCTATTTATGTAAAAGAAAGTCGTGCTTAGTTAAACTATTTATAACTCAAGAACGGCTGAACCGATTTAGCCGAAAATTGGTGGGGAGGTAGCTTAAAACCGGGCTAAGGACATAGAATTCTTATCACCCCGTAAAAGTAACGGGAACGGGACGAGTGAAGCCGCGAGTGTCCGCTAGTATATATTTATAAAAACAGTGGATTATTTTTTAAACATAATACCTTGTTCTTAAAGCCGGATAACCGATAACCGGAAGAAGTGACTCAGTCACGTCATAATGATTATACTGAATGAGTTTCGTAATGTGAAAACGTGAATGAACAAAAATACACAGACGAGTATTTCAGATCTAAATTGGAATACCGTAAAGCTATACTCGCTCATTTATCACTCGCTAGCAAAGGCAAAAATCGATCAAATTCTTGTAATGCTGATGCATCGAATGCAAGCAACTTAGGCTTGATTAATGTAGGAAAAGATAGATAAACGCTATTTTGAAAATTCAGGTAGTTTGAGCGTTTGAGCGTCCGAAAATATCTTTGGCTTTCCTCTAGCAATTGTACCTAGTAAAATACTGAATAGGGGATTATGATTTTGTAGTTTGCTTACAAAATCTGAAACATTTGATACGAGTTTTCGTTTGTAAAATAACTTCCTAGCCCTTGTCATTACATGAATCGTTGCTATGATATGTATGACTCATGTGATTACAAGCAATAAAACAAATAGATAGGCTGCACTACCTATTATGCCTACCAAGATCTTATTTAAGGTATTATAGCCTGCGGGCAAGGATTGGTTAAAATATCCTTGCCTGCGGGGTTCTCTTCAAATATTGTATAAGTTAAATTAGTACCAATAATAGATTTATAAGTTTTACTAACAAGATGATAAATAATAATTGATGATTTAAATAAATGAATTAATAATAATTATAAGGCCTACGTCGTAGCATGCTACGGCGTAGCAGTAACGGTAGGCCTTTTGTTAGTGCTCCGTTTTGGAGAGAATGGCACTAGTCTGAAAATGTCCACCAACGTAATTCTTTATACTTATAGTACTTTTATAATAAAAATGTCATAATATAATATGTTGCGAGTAAAATAAAAAGGTCAAGGTCAGTGAAACATCTTAGTACAGACATAAATTTTAAGAGAAGTAACACAGTTGTTCCTAAGCCGAAAATAACTTTACTTAATGCTCATAACTCCTCTTTATTATCCGGAGTAAGGTGAAATTGTTTTAATTAAATTATCCACCTGATGAAAAGCTAATTAGTTCGAGTTTTCAGTTTGGAAGTTCATACCTTCATGGTGCAGCTCAAAAAAGGTTAGTTAGATCACACTGCTACTCCCAAAATACACAATTTACACAAGCGTTTTGCTTTTATAATGACCTTTGTTTTTTATTCTTGTTTCGATGCCTAATTTAAATGAATTTAAGATCATCTCTGTAGGCTTAAAGGCCTGCGCACAACTAGGTGATGGCGATGGCGATCAGCTGAAACGCTGTCAAATATCGCTGTCATATTTGACAGCATTTCAACTGATCGCCATCGCATCGCCTAGATGTGCGCACGCCTTAAAGATTACAGTTTGGAGATTTAATTTAACTTTAGGATATCACGAAAAAAATACTAGTAAATTTGCTTTACAATTTCACGTATAAGTTTGCCAACTACCCTATCACCAGCTGTGCTTTCAGTGGAAATTGGCAGGCGGAGTATTTGAATCATTTACACTGGAACAATGCTTTTATATAGGTCACAGTATACCGCTCCGTCTAGTGCCTAGAAATTCACGCTAGAAGGTATGGTTGTAGGGAATTGTAAAGGTTTTCCAGGTGACGCATTGCCTTGGTTACCTACATGCCCGTAGCACACCGTTATAACGGTACCGCAGAAATTTTGTCATGTCTTGTCCCGTGTAGGAGATGTGGATCATTAGCGAAACTGCCTGCCTGTTCTAACGCGTAGATTTGACTATATTCCATCTCTTTCCCCGCGCGGTTTCGTTGATCTGCTCCGATGCCAGCCACACTTCCGCGCTGTCGCCGTTTTTTTTTACTTGATCGCAACGAAATTCATCTAGCGGTGCCGCTTTAGTCCGCGCAAGATAACATTGCATGTGACAGATGGCGTCGATGCCTAAAATGGTAGTTAGCCACATTTAGCCAGATTGTAGTGAATTTCATTGATAAAAGTGAATAAGAGTTTATAGAAATACGATAGACATTTTTTATTACTTTAAAACTTGATATTTAATATTCTATTTCATGAGAAGAATATTACAGCAATCAAAACATTAATCGTAAAAGCACAAAATAAAATGATAGTACGTAAAAGGCAATGTGGCAAAAAAGCTGATGGAATATTCGATGCTCGAAACATAGCTTCGGGCTGTTTTGATTATTTTACTGTCGCCACGCAAAGAATAACGTGTTTTTATTCAATTTTATTTTAAAATTTAACAGAATTTGAAAATATACAATGAAACGGTACAAGAACAACGAGTTTTTGTTAATCTCGTCTCAAACACGCATATTTATTACTTTATAATTATCTACAACTACGTGATGGAACAAGCATATGCGGCCCACCTGATGTTAAGTGGTAACTATCACCTACACAACAGTATTAACTATAACAGAGCATCGCCTCGTAGGTCACGCACGTTAGAAAAGTGCCCTATGATGTACTGCCCTGCCTCCGTCAACTTGAGGCATACAGATGTTCAGTCTCACGCGCCAGTAATTTCACCGGCACCCACACTCTTTAAACCGAAACACAGCAATGCTGTTTCACGGCAAAAATAGGCATGATGGTAGAATTGGACGAGCCACACACAAAGAGTTCCACTTAAAAATATCATGTGTGATTTAGAACTACTAAGAATTACTGTAATTGGTAATAAGATTTATTACTAATACCTATTACTTTTCAAACAACTGCGATAAAATGCTTGTTATACCATAAGAGATAATTAATTAAGTTTTAAATCATAAGTGGCCTTACTTATAAAAATATGTCAAAAGATAAACAGTGCTTAAACTATTACCATCTCTTACTACTGGGTAATGACAAACAGTGACAGGGCTAACTTTAAGCAATGATTAAATTTAAATTGCGTTTATAAGTATGGCTGTAAGTAAATACCATGTTTTCATATACTGCCGCTGAATTACTGACTCATTACAAAATGGAATGAAAATTCAGTCGTGCAAAGCGCCTGATATTGGATTGCTTTTATCCCTATTCTGTGTTTTACCTTTGTAAGGACTCAGTGAGATAATATTAAACTGAGTATACTCATTAATATTGTATTCTGTTGTCAGATAACCTGGATATGCCCGCTAACGTCACACTCCACTAAGCCGAAGAAAGGGGCAAGTATAAAAGGAAACCATAAGAAAAGTTCTTGTTCGAAGTCACAATCCTCAGCAGTGAGGGACCGACGGAGAAGGATCTTTGTGAAGGAGATTGTCCGGGTGACCACCACCGTCACCATTTCTTTTGCTTCACTGGTGTACGACTGGATTTGAACCCTCAACCTCAACTTCAATCCTCTTAGGGATTGAAAGGCAGAGCCGACACCACGGCGTGGATAGACTACCTGCACTCGATACTTCTTCTTTCTCTTCGTTCTTTCGAACCAGTGACATGATAAGAGAAAGTGTGGTGATAGGATTTTAAGCGTGCCTCAAAGATTTTCCTTCCGTGCACTATTCGGTTACTTAAAGGGGCTAAAACATTTTGACACAACTCTTCAAGAGAACCGCTCTTCTAGAGAGAGTTGTGAAAAAATTGAGGATTTATATGGAAAAATTAAAGAAACGGCTTACCTCTAAAGTTTTGCTCAATCTTTTACTACTGAACCATACTCTTAATTTTCAGATCGTCTCATTTTACCTGATGGGTGGAAAGGGCTCACAATCTTTATTTCTATATAGGGATAAAGAAATATATAGGGAAGGGCATAAGCACAGTGGATTTTTGACTCAGAACTGCTGCATCCAGTAAATGTCATATTTATGACACTTCAATATTCCCATATCTTATCGAGTTTTTAATTTATTTATCCACGCCTTGATCAAGTGAGAGCTCGCTAAAGCTGAAGGTAAATTGGCATTAGAGAATCCAGAATTCTGATGTCGTCGTAGTGGTTTGAGTCCTACTGAATTAACGGGGGGAACCCAATTCTAAGGCAATATTTTACGAATTGCTCCATTTGAATCACAAAATGAAGCTACGAGTAGGTACATAGCAGCAAAGCCTTGCGCATATAATATAATCGCGTTCTGCGGTGGCAATGTGTGAAACATCTGTCAAATATGATAACGGTACCTATTTTACTGTATTTTACTCACAGAACTGAAATAACGCTTACGCAAGGTTTCACTCGTTTCACTGATCGCCACCACAGAATGCTTAGATTGGCGTGCGAAAGGCATAAAGCATCGTAGGCAGATTAGATTGTAAATAGATCTGTATTTATATCCAGTAGAAAAATTATAATTTAATTTCATTAATCCTTAACAAAATTTCACATTTTGTTAAGGATTAATGAATAATGTATTTTTTTAACAAAATAAGCCTTTTCCTGTGCTCTCAGAAGTTGGCATCACATTTTTTGAGGCATAAATTTTAAGGGCAGGTCGCACGAGCTAAAAGTTTTTACAACGACTGCGCCCAAAGCACTAGTCTTCAAAAGCAAGAGAGTGGAACAAAAGCGGAAACGCAAAATCTTTGTTAAATCACCACGGCACTGTTTCCACTGCTAATCCGGTGACACGGATTTTATCGTTTCAATATCGTACGGTGATTTTTTACTGAGCAAGTCTTTGTGATACCTACTACCTAGTATACATCCGCTTGCACACACCATCAGCTAGTCATACAATAAACTCTATTAAATATATATATTTATTTAATTAATTAGAACGGGATACAATATTCCAAAAACACTAATTAACAAATTATTATAGACTAGGTACAACTAATTAAAAATAAAACAATATTAAAAACACAATAATTACGTAAGTCAAAAATAACGATTAAATAAATCAAAATTAACAACGACTTTCAGCGACTCTAAAATGATTGATATTATAAACAATAGACGTGTTTACTTTCATTGCAACAAGAGCGATCGCCGGTTTACATGTTAACAAGTAATTGCTAACAAAATAAGGAGAATATACGTCTTCGCTCTAACAATGGAACCATGCTCTTATTATGCAAACCTCGGAATTGAAAATGCCACCAGACTTCACTACCCTGTGATCGCATACCTAGCCTGCAGCCTTTGCATAACTCTATGTAGCTTGTTACGAGGCTCGGACTAACTTAGATGGAAGCTGAAACATCAAAGGCTCGCTACTACTACTACTCATTACTACGGGTATTATGGAAATAATATACTTGCAAATCTAAACATGTACCTACATATGTGCAGGCGTTTCTGTCGTTTTTATTTAAATTGAAATCTTCTTCAAAAGAACTAAATAATAAATAGACGATACATCGCCCACCCGCACCCTATACAGGGTTATTCATAATTAGCTGCAAATACTCAGGAATTAGGTTCAACAAATAAAATAAAAAATATTTATGAAATGATTTTTTTTAAGTTTTGTTATGAAAATCCCGAGAAAATCGACAAAGAATATCCTTTGGAATCATTGGCGCCTGACCTATTTTGACCTTTGATCCGCGCCCGCGCGCCGTGAGCGACACTCTGCGTTCAGTCACCGCCTGGGTGGGTCATCGTCCTGTTCTCCATGGCAATCATTTAGCAATAGCCGTAAAAAAAATAATAAAAATAAAATTTTGATACAAAAACTTAAATCAAAATTAAAAAAAAAAAATTACATATATATTTTTTATTTTATTTGTTGAACCTAATTCCTGAGTATTTGCAGCTAATTATGAATAACCCTGTATAAGCCTCTTGTATTGTCCCATGCCTAAGAATATAGGCAGAGCTCAGCCCCTCGCTTCTTCATGATGATAAGGAAATGAGAACAAAAGCATAATCAAGCTGGTCAGCCGCTGGAGAATAAAGGCACACACACATACATTTTTTCCAGCGTTCCGTTCTGTGTGTTTTAATGTATTTGTCTTGCGTGTGCGCCTTTATGTCACATAAATGTATTTTCTTTTTTCCTCAAAATAACGGAAAATGAACAACGCAGGAAGAGGGCAATCACACCAAAGTGGACTTCTTTAGTCTGATGATAAATGGTAATCGGGGTATCTCTATAAACAATGGGTCTTTCACGGATACGGTCATTTTGACTCGACTCACGTAATCCTGAAATAAATGACGCAATCTTGGAATCCTTCTCACCTTACAAATGTGCCCATAGGCCTAGAAGCTACACACTGGATAGTAAATTGACACACTACGTACCTAAATGATTTTTGAACAGCAACCTCCTTGTTTCTGTCAAATTATGGTATCGGTACGAGAAGGAAAATAAACCAATTACTTATCATTGCTCATACTCGGAAAGTAGGTTTGAAGTTGCCTGAGGGGCCTAATTGAAAGTAATACTTTCAGCCCTAGGGAGAATCACTTTCTACTGACAGCTGATAAATTATAAAAAAAAACAAGTTCTATTTTATTCAACCATGTTCCAACTTTCTAAAGTCTTTCTAACTGTAAGGAGGTTATTGAACCAAATTACAACTTTTTATTCAGCAAGAAGGTTGGAAACCCATACAATGGTAAGAAGTTTAAAAAGTCTAATTAGAGCGCGATGTAAAATTTAAATTTAAATAACATAAAGATAGTATTAAATAAAGAATATATTTTCTAAATGACTTTATTATTATTTAGCTTCAACTATTTCTTTAAAGTAACATAGATTTGAGCAAAAAACTTAAAAAAAATTAAATTATGAAAATGAAAATAATGGCTGAATAATGCTGGCCAGCCGAAGGCTACGCTCGCTACGCTCTGGCGCCAAACCCGTCTCGGGACTCAAAAACGTGACTTTCACTCCTCAGGTAACAATGCACTATTTGTGATGATGGCTAAAAGTCACGGATGGATGCAGTATTCTAGTCATGGCTGTCTTCAAATAATAGTAGATGAATAAACTTATAAATATTTTTCCTGTAAATATTGGGAGGCCTTTTCAGGCCAATGCCCACCACTGAGATTCAACAGTGGTGGGCAATTTTGAAGCGAATGATAATAATATAGATATAGAAATAAATATAGGTACTTACATAATATTCTTAAACATGTCTAGGTATCTATATCCAACCTGATCAATGTTTAAAGGACCAGAGAGCTTAGTGGGAATCCACGAACTACAGCTTAGAAGGGCAAAGGTCTACTACCAACTGAGCAGAAGCCTCAAATTCTTCTTCTTGAGGCTTCTTTCATGACTCAGCGCAATGTTTCAGATTTTTAGATTCTGTGACATGACGGTTTCCTCGCGATGTTTTCCTTCGCCGTTTGAGAGTGCACACACATTTTTCAAAGACTCAAATGGTGTTTGTTAAACAAGGTGTCCGTGTGTCACTTTAATTCACTGTGCATATAACCGTTAGAATAGCCAAGTAAGGCCTTTATTGTCTCACTGAGACAAACTATTCGGCAACATACTGCGAGCAAATTTTATTAACTTGCTTATGGAGAAACTTGGGCCGTTGGAACGTTAATAGCCCGTTAATTTTATCAGGGACTAGTGAAATGCCCGTGGTTTGGGTTTAAATGTATTCATTCTCATAAAAACTATAGTTTTCTTACTTCTTCCTGTCCTTATCCTGTTTATCTATGGTAGCAAAATAGTAGTAGAATGATTATAATCTTTAGCCTTACTTGTTTAACCTGTTCTAGAAAAAATATGAATAAAGTTGTCGATGTCTGAAAGTAACCGTTGTTTATAGGTTATGGGCCTAGGACGCTTCCACTGCGCACTTTAAGTAAGATTGACAAAAAAAAAACTTTCTAACGATGAGATAAAAAAAATGGTTACAGTACATTATTTTTCAGCATTGCAGTGCCACTATAATAATAATAATAATATAGCCTCTTTTATTTCTACAGTTACATATGATTAACAATAATATTATGCAATTAAATTCAAATAAATTATGTACAATTGAGGACCTCTCAACGAGTAAAGGCCTCCTCACATTGATTCCAATCATCTCTTTCTTTCGCTTTGATCATCCAGTCTTCACCTGCAAATTTCTTTATTTCATCTATCCATCTCTCTTTAGGTCTTCCTCTGTGCCACTATACAAAGAAAAAGTTCTGTTTGCGCGATTATTTGCCCCAAACCCTTAGCTGTATTTACATCCTTAAAAACGCTTCTCTGTTTTGAATAACTCACACCCAGCACTTATTCGCTCGCTGCGCTCTTCTAAGACCCTCCAACTGAAAACACCTGTCCATAATTCTACCTTCCTAAAATACTCCTTCACTTTACAAGCTGTCCGTCTCTGGAATTCTCTCCCTTCCCATATCAGATTTGCTAAATCACTCCCTATTTTCAAGAAGCTTTTGTTCAATCACTTTTTACCAGTCTAGTATTTATGTTTATCATTATATTTATTTTCTGTATGTTATTTATTTATGTAGGTATATTATATTTATATTATATGTATTATATGATTGGTATGTATGTATATATTAGGGTTAGGTATATCGTGGTATGTATGTATTAGCATTATCTATATTGTGTAAATATAATAATAAAGTTATTCTTATTCTTATTCTAATAATATAATGTAATTGTGTATGCATTATACTTATTGTTTTTTTCTACACCATCGTCCTCTATCGTTCTTTTCAAGTCCAGTCCATCCCAAGGTTGTCTGGAAGAGATCGCTTTTAGTGATAAGACCGCCCATTGTATTCCACTTTGATGTTTTTCTGTATTCCCTTGTTAGTTTTATGTGGTGTGCAATAAAGTATTTTCTATCTATCTATCTATCTATCTATCTATTCAACTTATATTTGAGTTTGCATACGCCCACGCTTGGTTTAGATCCAGTATCTTGGGTGTGCGGTTCGATAGCTAAAATATGAACATGAAAATTAACGGCTTGATCTGTGGAAACTAACCTTCTCAATTCCTTGCCCAGAGCTGCCTTTGAGGTGATCCCAGGCCTGGGAAGTATGCACAGTTTCTTCGTAATGCTGCACTGACACTAGATTGTATAGTTTCACAATGATTAGATGAGTTTTTGAGTATTTTAGGATTTTTCTTGATTTGCGCGCGGTCAACGTTCGATGTATTTGCAGTAAGTGAAGTTAGTTGCGCGTGCAGCGCTCGCTCGCGACCTCCAGCGGCGGTGCGGGGAACTTCCGATTGGTCGGAAGTTAGGCTCGGTCGTTTTGGCGGAAAGATTGGTTTGTTTCAAACCAAGCCGTGAAAGTAAACCCAACATTTCCCCCCACCGAAATCCGATAGGATTTCCCAGTTACGATACCAGGACACATGGAAATTGATGTAGTTGAACCTTGAATTATGTAAATTATAAAAAATTAAATGTAGCAAGTGGACTGTATATAGTATAATATAGTATGTGAAATAAGATAAAATATGTAAAGTTATACATAAATGCATGGATACATATAACTGTAAAAGTGAATTTGTATTCGTAATTATTCTGAGTCCTGATCCAACGGGAGCGGACTTAATTTTGAAACCGGACGAGTAAATTCGTGGTTATTCGCGGTTCTTACACTGACGACTCGTACAACGCCGTCCGGGCCAGTATGCAATTTTGAAACGCGTCCTAAAGCCCATTTTAATGCAGGCGCATCTGAATTTATGAGCACAAGATCACCGACGTCAAGGTTACGACAGTTGGTAAACCACTTTTGACGTTGTTGCAAAGTGTGCAAGTAATCTTGCTTCCAGAGTTTCCAAAATTGTTGTGACATTTGTTGAACGGCCTGCCAACGATTCAGTCTAAAACTGGAAATATCTAATATATCGTATTCAGGTACCGATAAGAGCTCCCTACCTATGAGGAAGTGAGATGGAGTCAGAACTTCAAACTCGTTGGGATCGCTGGATAAAGCACAGAGGGGCCTTGAGTTAAGCACAGCTTCAACACGAGAGAAAAGTGTACCGAGTTCCTCGAAAGATAAAGATCGTGTACCAGTGGAACGTTTTAAATGAAGTTTCGCAGATTTTATTACGGCCTCATAGAGCCCACCGAAGTTACTTCCGGTTGGTGGATTATGTCTCCATTTCACACCTCGAAAAGTAAGGCCGTTGGACAGACTATCTGACTCGCTATTGAGAAAATCTGTTACTTCTTTCAGCTGTTTACCAGCTGAGACAAAATTAGTGCCATTGTCGGACACAATCGAATGGCATAGACCTCTTCGCGCGGTAAAACGGTCAAAACATGCGAGAAAACACTCTGTACTTAAAGAAGACAAGACTTCTAAATGCACAGCTCGTGTGGCACAACACACAAACACGCACAAATAAGATTTGGATACGTGAGCGTTTCTACGAGTCGACTCTTTTGTCGCAAAAGGTCCGCCTATGTCGACACCAACAGTGTGGAAGACGTGGACATCTTGAGAGCGGAACTTAGGTAGTTCGCCCATTTTAGGTTGTCGATTTGAAGGAGACGCCCTAAAACAAGACATGCATTTGATTGTACGCGATCGAATGGCGCTACGCGCTGAAATAATCCAATATTTTTGATTGATTAAACTTTGAAGGGTACGTGGACCTACGTGCAAGTTGAATTTGTGGAAGTGGTCAATCAAGATATTGGTGAAATTAGAATTCTTTGGCAAAAGCAATGGATGCTTTTTTTCATAGGTTAAATCCGATTGAGAAAGTCGACCCCCCACCCTGAGGAAATAGTGGGAATCTATGAAAGGGTTGAGCTTTCTCAAGGATTGACTGCAGCTACCGTCCTTTGCTAACGCGGCTATGTCGTTTGGAAAATGATGTTTTTGAACAGATTTTACCAACACGTCATGTGCTTTTCTGATGTCAGCGACCGAAATTGACCTACGTTCATGAGCAGCGGATCTGCAATTCCGAATGAACTGAAGACATCGAGCTACAACATTGAGCAGTCTGGTATAGCTGGAATATTTTTCCGTGAGCTCGTACAGCAGCTCAGATGAGACGGTTTCAGCGACAAGAAGTACCGGTTTTGTAGTTTTGAGTTCAGGAGGCGTGCAGTCTCGGAACTCGTCGATGGTCTTCACTGGCCATTGCGCTTGGTCTAAGTCGAGCCAAGCAGGTCCGTTAAGCCATTCGTTCGATGCTATCAACACAGACGGTAAGGCACCACGGGAGCATACATCAGCTGGATTGGACACACCACTCACATGATACCAGCATTTGCTGGGCACACTATCATTGATTTTGGACACTCTAGTGGACACAAATGTTTTGAGTGTGTGGCTGGGTGTGTTGAGCCAAGCCAACACGACGGACGAATCCGTGAACAACAAAGTCTCATCGACCACAAGACGATTGCGCAAGACATTGAGGACATATTTGACAAGTTTTGCTAGCAGATGCGCAGCCATGAGTTCTAGACGGGGAATGGTGACAGTTTTTAATGGCGCGACTTTAGATTTAGCGATGATTAAACTGACTTTACTCTCACCATCCGCATTTTGAGATCGCATGTAAACTACCGCAGCATAGCCAAGAGTTGAGGCGTCACAGAAACCTAGAATCTGAATGTAGGTATGGCGCACTACCTTGACATGACGGTCATGCTTTATATTAGACAGTAATGGAAGTTCATTGACATATGCTGTCCACTGCGCTGCGAGGTCCGATGGTAACGCTTGATCCCAGTCCAACTGACGAGCCCAAAGTTCCTGCATGAAGCATTTGGCATAAAAAATACAAGGAGCCACGAAACCTAGTGGATCAAATTGTCGACCTATTTGAGACAGAACTGTGCGCTTTGACGTTACAGGGTTGGATGGAGTAGTGGCAAAGGAAAACGCATCACATGCTGGCAGCCACTGCAGTCCTAGCACTTTAATAGACAAGTTAGAGTCATCGTCGAATGCAATTGGCGTTTCGCGATAAGTCTGGTCCAAATGCTCAACTACCTGTGCACAATTACTTGACCACTTGCGGAGCATGAAGCCTCCAGCTCTTAACAACTCCATGAGTTCATGCTGAAGCTGCAGCGCCTCTTCCACGGTAGAAACCGACCATAAAAGATCATCTAAAAAGAAAGCTGTTTTCAAAATTGGCGCTGCGTTTGGAAACTTGGTCGCTTCATCATCCGCTAGAGTGTGCAAGACCTTAATAGCCAAGTACGGGCAACTAGCCACACCGTACGTCAACGTGTTTAAAGCATATTTTTGTATTGGCTGGTCCGATGAGTAACGCCATAGAATATGTTGATAAGGTCGTTGACTCTCATCTAGGATCACCATTCTGTACATTTTACACACATCTGCAGAAAGGCAAATTTCATGCAGACGGAAGTTGATGAGAAGTTCATTTATATCAGCTTGAAGTTTGGGACCCGGTAGCACCAAAGAGTTGAGCGACATATGATTTGATGTCTTACCCGAAGCATCAAATACCACACGGTGAGACGTTGTGGTACTTGTCGGTTTGATAATGCAGAAATGCGGGATGATATATTTCGAATCCACGTTCTGGACATCACCAAGACAAGTCATATGACCCAGGGTCTCATATTCGCGCATAAATTTATGATATTGAGTTTTCAACTCGGGCTCCCGCTCTAGCTTTGACTCTAAGTTGAGAAGTCGACGAGTTGCCATTTGGCTCGAGTCGCCGAGTTCACCAGACGGTCTGAAGGGATATTTCACTATATACCTACCTGTGTCGTCACGACGATGATCCTTCGCAAAGAGACGTTCTGCTAACTCATCATCAGGGCTACGACGGGGAACCTCAGACGGGACATTCTCAACCTCCCAGAATGAGTTCATGATACCGTCAAGATTCATAGTGAACCCACAGAACGGACCGTTGTGACTTATTCCAGTACTCGCTGAGGTTCTGCCTTGTGCTGTACGCCCTAGTTCAGTCTGACCTAAAATGACGTACCCGAATACTGAGCTCATTGCAACAGGCAGACCGGGCTCACGCGGCAGTATTTTGTCACCATCATAGATGTAAGGGAACAGATCACCTGCGATTAGCAAGTCAACAGGCGCGGGCTTGTAGTAAGCCGGGTCGGCTAACATCAGGTGTTGAAACTCAACAATCGTATTTTTAGAAAGAGGCATTGTAGGTAAATTACCTGCAATGTTGGACACGATGACCGCATCGGTGGATAGGACGGGACTAGAACAGTGCCGCGGCTTAATATTGCAAGTAGTTAAGCTGAACTCGCGCACTGGATTACCACCTAGACCGATGGGCTCGAAGTTGCGACGTGACAGCCCTAGACGTTTTGCACAGTCTTGAGTTATGTAGCTCGACATAGCGCCGCTATCAATTATAGCACGTACGGTTTGGTACTGGCCCCAACAATCTGCGACGTGTATAACCGCGGTGCCGAGCAAGACTGTCAAATTAGCCGAGCACGTCAATGCGATGGCACTAGAACTCGAATATGCAACAGAGTCTATGTGCAGTGTGTGGTGATGCTTTTTCTTGCAGATCGTACAAAGTACCTTAGACGGACAGTCGCTGACAGAATGATCACGTAAACAATTTTCACACAATTTCAATTGTTTTATTCTGTCAAGGCGCTGCGCCGGCGTCAGGTCAGTGTACTCGTTGCATCGATAGATTGAATGCATCTTTTTACAATACAGACATTCCATAGATTTCGTTGACTTAATAGGTTGGTCTGCATTGACCGCAGCTGACGACAAGGTTGCCCGCTGCGTGTTTGAACTATTTGATTTAGAACCAGAAGGCTGGTTGACCTTTGACTGACTACTGCGAGAATACGGTACACTTTTAATATTCGTGGAATTTGTCGTACTCTCTGACATCTCGAGAACGCGCACATGGTTTTCTATAAAAAATATTAAGTCCTCATAAGTAGGTAGTTCTTTCTGTCCTAGTCCACGCTCAAGTTCACGCCTAGTTACGGGGTCAAGGTTACGCAACGCCACATAAAACAACAGAAAACTTGACAAATCCTTGATGTTCAACAGTTGGAGCGCTATAATGTTTTCTTGATATGTCTGTAAGAATCCATTAAGTCCAGAAACTGATTCCGTCATCAAAGGTTTGAAGTTGAATAACTTGTCGAGATAGGTAGTCGCTAATGCGCGTTTATTTTCATATCGTTTCACTAAAGCGCTCCAAACTATCTGATAATTATCCGAAGTAACCGGCATAGACTTAACAATCGTCAGAGCTGGCCCGCTAACAGCTGATAGCAAGTAGTAAAACTTCTCGATATTCGCTATCTGTTTGTTACTGTGGATCAGGCTAGAAAACGTATCACGGAAAGTAGGCCAATTTTCAAGTTTACTGTCAAAAGGAAATAACTCCAATTTAGGTAACCTAGCTTTTACAGTACTGCCTTCCGATTTGTGCTCGGCTCTAATTTTTGTTGTGTCGTTCAAACTATTTGAAACCTCACGAATGAAATAATACATTGCGTCAAAACTTTCAATTTCATTGTACGTTGGAACATAGCTAGATACAAACCTTTTTTTGAGAACAGTTATATTCAACAAACTTTGTTCAAACTTATCGCGCCATGTAGGTAATTCGCTAAAACGAGCATTGAAATCACCTAACAACTCGGGTTTGTCACGAACATTTTTTGAAATCTCGTACAAAGCTTGCAATCTCAGAAAACACATTTCCTTAGTAGTAATATGTGGTTGTACCAACTTATCATAGTCCTTGTCAGAGGAATCAGACTCTTTAACTGTATCAAGTTTAGGAGGCATTTTGCAACACAATAACTACGTACGAATCGCAGCGCGTCGTAAAATGGCGGCCGGCTGGCGACGTACTTAGCGGTAATTTTACGTGAACAATAATTGAAAATGACGACTAGAAATACGATGGTCTGACTTGAGAACCACGTTGAATTAGGACATAGGGCGCATAAAAATGAGTTTGGAATGAGTTTGAAACTTGTAACTTGCGTACTTATTGAGATATGACGAAATATGTGTACGAAAATTAACAAATGAAACCCACCCGGCAACCGATTTCATGCAACAAAATTGACAAAGTTATTGTGAATTATACCAATAAATACGTGTAAATGTATAGATATTTAGTTGTATTGATTTCGTAACTGGATAATCCTGGCTCGAATGACCAAAATGTGCGGTTCGATAGCTAAAATATGAACATGAAAATTAACGGCTTGATCTGTGGAAACTAACCTTCTCAATTCCTTGCCCAGAGCTGCCTTTGAGGTGATCCCAGGCCTGGGAAGTATGCACAGTTTCTTCGTAATGCTGCACTGACACTAGATTGTATAGTTTCACAATGATTAGATGAGTTTTTGAGTATTTTAGGATTTTTCTTGATTTGCGCGCGGTCAACGTTCGATGTATTTGCAGTAAGTGAAGTTAGTTGCGCGTGCAGCGCTCGCTCGCGACCTCCAGCGGCGGTGCGGGGAACTTCCGATTGGTCGGAAGTTAGGCTCGGTCGTTTTGGCGGAAAGATTGGTTTGTTTCAAACCAAGCCGTGAAAGTAAACCCAACATTGGGTACTGGATGGTAATGCCTTGGATAATTCATACAGGGTGTAAAAAAATCTTCCTCTTCCGGCGCACATGGTTTTTTTAGGGTTCCGTAGCCAAATGGCAAAAACGGAACCCTTATAGATTCGTCAAGTCTGTCCGTCTGTCTGTCCGTCCCTACGTCACAGCCACTTTTCCGAAACTACAAGAGCTATACTGATGAAACTTGGTATGTAGATGTATTCTGTGAACTACATTAAGATTAAGTATCACATAAAAATGTATAGAAAAAAAACATAAATTTTGGGGTTCCCCCCATACTTAGAACTATCATAACTCAATTTTTTTTCATCAAACCCGTACGTGTTTAGTATATGGATAGGTCTTCAAAAATGATGTTGATGTTTCTAATATATTTTTTTCTAAACTGAATAGTTTGCGCGAGAGACACTTCCAAAGTGGTAAAATGTGTTCCCCCCTGCTTTATGTAACTAAATAGGACACAATTTAAAGCTAACTAACCCTTTTCATAGTCACATTTCCATTTCGGCAGAGTCCACAAGCCATTTTTTTCCAATTAACATGCTGTGCACTTAGTTTTTGGGTGCTGTATGTTTTCACCCTTTTCAAACTATAACTAAACATGAAGCTATTGAGAACATAGGGAAATGGAGCGCCGTTATTCATAGTGGCCAATAAACTGTTCCTCCCGGCGCTTTCATTACTTTAACACAGTTTGTAAGAAGCGCTCTTGATAAAATGTGTCTTGTTTTAGTTTATAACTATCTTTTAATGCGATCCAAACTGTATTACAAACTTTCTTCTTGTTGGTGCATAGACATAGACATTTATTTATTTACTACATAAGCACACATAAACCAGTAAAATATAAAGACACTAAAAGAAGAAAGATACAAATAGATACTGGAGAAGTGCGTCGTGTTTCTGTGTGCAGCGAAAGGGTTTTTACTCAGCGTAACGCCTATCTGTGAGGAAGCTATGCGCTGGTGCATGGTTAAATGTAACGCTTCCGGAGGAACTGGACAGATTCGCAGCTGCACTGATTCTCAGCTGGACAGATTAGCAACTAAACAGAAAGTGTATATACAATGACCATATTCAAAACGTATGGTTAAAATGGGATGCGCACATCTAAACGTTCTGCGGCACAGAACAGCAAATACGCTTTTGCTTATGCATTGTTAAATCACTGTCAAATATGATAACGATATTTGACAGCGTTTCACTGATCGCCGTCGTAGAACGTTTTATTCACCTGAAGTCATCTCTGTAAAATGTGATAATAAAGTTTTTTCGATGTATGAAACAAAGAAATGTAAGCAATTCAGCATTTTATTTGTTTGATGTTTTAGGAGCTGTGTTTACTTCAAAAGAAACCTTTTATGACGAGAATATTGCTCTTTTATGAATAACACCCCAAGCACTGAAATAAAAACATTGTTTATTAAAATATTAGAACAGTAAAAAGACTGTGACTAAGGCCAGAGTATTGTCGTACCTACTCACTCTTATAGAAGATATTGTTCATTAACTAAGTTCGTTATAACTCATGAACTGCTGTACCGAGCTTAGAACCTGGAGACAGGCATAGAATATGGACGGAAATTTTATCCCGAAAAGGTAAAGGGAACGGGGCGAGTGAAGCCGCGGTCGGCCGCTAGCAACTGGCAATGTTTCCACACAAAAAATGCAAGAAAATAGAAAACGAAAAAATAAATATGAATTACTAAAATGTGATTGCATTTTAGTAATCCATAGCTTGCTTCTGTAACTCCAAGCTCCAATCAGTGACAGACGTGAACTGTGTAAAATCAAATCACTTCGATGATCAATCGCCTGCACGTGATTTGTTGATTCTGTTATAATTTAGACAAGCCCATCACGCACACAGAATCCATTATTGCTTTTGATCATGTTTCAGTCGCATGATTTTGTTACCACTTTTTACTTTTACAAGCTTGTAAACATTTTAAGTTTTTTTTCATGCTTATACATCGACTGTGTTTTCACTTTTGAAACTATCATGGTTTTATCACTATTTTTATGAAACAACGGGATGCCGAAATATTTGAAGTCAACTCAAAAATGTAATCTTCCGATACAATCCTCCTCAAATCTTCCTCCTCCATCCTCCAATTAAATATCCCGTTGTTTCATAAAAATAGTGTTTTCATTATTTTTATGAACAACGGGATATTTACCATAATTAAGTTTTGACTCCCGATATTTGGGCACAGTTGCATGCACCATAGTCACGGGTTACATGGTTCATGGTGCATGCAACTGTGCCGAAATATCGGAAGTCAAAACTGACAACATTAAATGATGATAAATATCCCGTTTTTGATAAAATTGTGCTAAAATCCAGGATTGTTTCAAAAGTTAGAATGTTTTCATAGGATTTGCATAGTTTCTGATAAATTATTCATTTGCTTAAAAAATTACCTGCCCATATTTTATTAGATGTAAATTTTGGATTATTTCTGAAAATAAGGCGCACGTCAAATTATCGAATAACCGGCTTAATATACGAAAAGGGCTCTTCAGTATTCAATCGATACTGCAGTCACAAGTTCCAAGCCATTAGCGAAGTCGTAACGCGTTTCCTCGGATTCTCTCACGTCGTGCCACGTAATGGTCCTCACTTATGTAAAAGGGCACGCCATCAGTTCGAGATTTTACAGCCGGTACGAAATTTTATTGCTGAAAATTTTCATTTTTAGTGTTCAATTCCGGTTATTCTTACAAAGCTCATTTCAAAAATCTAACAATGATTTAGAGCCCGCGCACATAGCGATGACGATCAGTGTATCGGTGTCGGTGTTCGTCCGTACCTTAGAGTCGGTTTTGCTTGCACCAGTGCAGTGCCTTGATCATAAACACATTTTGACATGATTTGTGACGTTAACTTATCGGTGTATTCTGTCTATTCATTTTCAAAAAGTAGTATGTGATCGTGATACGTTGAACAAATCAAGTTGAAAATCGACGAACATTTTCATACCGCCATTAGACACATCTAAGCGATAAATTTAAGTTATACGATGTTAATTGTACCTTTGACAGTAATCACTGTTCCGGGTTCGACACTTTGCCTATACAAGTTAAGGTATGGTAGGTAATACTTGTAGTATGTAATATTATATAGTCTCTGCTAAGTGCGGTCTGAAAGTTATCAAAGTTACGTGTTACGTGAACGAGAGGAGACAGGGCCAAATTCAGAAATCACAGTATTACAAAGTGACAAACTACAATATTAGAAACGTGGTAAATAATGTTTACGTCATACAATCTCAGTAAGTAGGATTTACTGAATTGGTTACTGATGTGGTAAGTATGCATTTATTTGCTACCCAATGCATTCAAAGTCAATCAATTTACCGTCACACTATTGAAACGTTACCATTTTTTAAAAGCTATGCCTTTAATTTAATCTGTGATCAGGTTTGCCGTCTGTCATTTCAAGAAATGTCAAATGTCAAAGTATTTGGCGCGCTGTCAGTATTCAAGGAAAAGAAGCGACAGTTATAATTATGGTGGTTGTAGACAATGGAAACTTATGTAAGAGATTGTGATAAAATAATACCATTTCTGGTAGTCTTACACTATGCTTGATAATAACAGCTCATTACATGTCAAGCTATGCAAAACTCCGTAGTGAAACAATCTCTTTTCATATGAAATGATATGAAAACTTTTTACTGACAAAAGTAGTAAATACGCAAGAAAAAGATGTCGCTAGATTACTGTTCCTTTTATTATCAAGTCTATAAAAGCAAACAACGGCTCAAGATACCAAATCACTTTTTAATTAAAGGCAGAGACGCGTGTGAACCAAAAGGCGAAGTGCCATCGAAATGTAGCTCTTTGGCAGTTTATCCCTGAATCTGCAGATTCGTGTGGGAGTTCGCGTAATTATAAGCCTCGAATATAGGAGAAATGACTAATGGAAGAGACATCAACCTCCGAAGTATTTTTGACGTCTTTTTTCTGTTTTGCCAAAAGAAGTTATAGGACATGAGCCTAAAGTAACAGGTGTGACGGCTCAGTTACCTTCTGGGCCGTAGACCGTAGGTTTGATTTCCACTGAGAACAAATAAATATTCGTGTGATGATCATAAATTTTGGTTCTCTGTCTAGATGTAGTAAGTATTATAAGAATGAATTTACAAAAAAAATATTTGAGTATTATCATATATTATCAGCTATCTGGTTTGCATTATAAAAGTTTTGCTTAGTTTGGGGCTAGATAGTGTTGTGTGAAATGTTCACAACTTGACGGTACAGTCATCAACCTCTGTAAGTCCATACCTACTCTTGGCGCTAATAATAAATAATGTTCTTTTTATGCAACTTGCTAATGGGACGTGCATATAGCCCACCTGATGATAAGTGGTAACCATTCACCTATACCTACCAAAGTATCGACTCGTAACTCAAGCACTTCAGGAACGTGCCCTACGATAAACTGCTTTACGTCTATCAATTTAAAGCATACAGCCTCACGTGTCAGTTATTTCACCGGCACCCACACCTTTCAAACCGAAACACAGCAATGCTGCTTCACGGCAGAAATAGGCTGGTATGTACTTCCCCGGACGAGCCCCTCTCAGAGAGCTCTACTGATAATTCTCCTCTAGCTCTTCCAGTTTTTATTTATCTGATGTTCGGTTGAAGTAATTACATTACCATATCTGAGTGTGTGGTTTGGACTTAAGGGTTGCTTGAGATGCTTAACTTTAGGTAGATATACTTGCTCTCGTATGAGTGACATGTTCAATCCACTTCATTTAGAGTACATACTCCTTCCCCTTTCCTTCCCCCCCTTTTTAGAACAGATTGTGACGAACAACGGTGGATGAGGACGCAACTGTTCGCAATGGTGTGTGTAGGTGCGGTTCGCTCATGGCTTGCGCGATGATGCCGCCATTGCAGTTCGCTGCTGTTCGTCTAAGTGAGGGCAATCTTTTATTTGCTGCTTGCCCTTTGCCATATACAAGGACGACACCATTTTCTTGCTCGAAGTGCGGTCGTACCTGTCACTCTCATGACAAGCCGTACAAATCACGAACGTAAGTGCCTGTTGTGTGCTGTGCCGCTGTTTAAATCATTTTAAAGATGTATAACTTACTCAAAATTAAGCTTTCTAAGGGAAGTTGGAAATGTGTAGGGGAGGCCTATATGTCCAGCAGTGGACTTCTTCAGGCTGATAATGATGATGATGAAGGGAAGTGTGATCGAACAAGCAGATGGTCTACTTCATATTGAGCGGTTACCTCTCCCTTAAGAATTACCTAACAGAGCACGTCCACGGAATCGTGCCCTACGCATCATGGATCTCAATAGAAGGGTTAAGATGGGTGTAAGTAATACTTTTCTAAAGTGAACATGGAGTAGGTAATATTTAAGTTTCCCTCAAATTTGTATTCCGAATCTAATTCAAATCCTTAGTAGGTACGTAGCGGGGTTCAATTTATCTATTAATACAATACCATCTTAATTCAACCCTTCAATTACTGAGCGAATGGCTCTGTCTTTCAATTATGCAAATGTTTACGCATGTCTTACTTTGATAAGGGTCCAACTTATAATCCCACCACGGTAATGTGTTTGGAATAAATGCAGAAACCCATTGTTGTACAGCGAATGAAATTCGTGACAAACCGCGTGGTTTTACAATGGGATAATTGATTTTCAAAGTCGTACTTACCTACTTTAATAATATGTAACAAGGTATACAACCTCTATACATTAGACTTTGTAAAACTGACAATTGAACTGATAACTCATACATTAAAGGCCTGCTGTCAAATATCGCTGTCAAAGTCAAACAGCGTTTCAGCCTTGGAGTAGGTCCATGGTTTCAGCAGTAGCAGTAAAAGCCTGCACACACTTAGGTTGCTGGCGATGGCAATCAGTGAAACGCTGTCAAATTTGACAGCGATATTTGACCAAGTTTCATTGATCGTCTTCGCTAGCGACCTAATAGGTGTGCGCAGGCCTTTATTCTAACCTGCCTACATATTTTTGCACGCTAAAGGGTTTCCGCCAAAATTGCCCCAGTCCCGGCGCAAAAGAATTGTATCTCAGATTTTAGATAATCATTAGTAGAAACAGTATTAGTTGTCGCTATTTCCTGATTTCGTGGCTAACATGTGTTTTTTACCCAGAGAAGTTTCATAGGCGCTACATGCAAAAATGACACTTTTTAGGAAAAACTTCATGTTACTTTGCTAATTGACATTGAATTGGCAAAAAATGAATAAAACACATAATATAAACACATTATCACATATGTAATATAATGTACCTATACCTATTACAAAATGTATATAAGTATGATGCAGGCTATACATATCAGTGTGTACGCATATGTACCTATTATATTCATTTTTTGCAATTATCCACTTGTTTATGTTGTTAACGAGTGAATTAGTACAGTAAAATGAAGTTTTTCAAAAAATGAAATAATAGGTATAGGTACATTATATTACATAAGTGATAATGATTGTGTTTATATTATGTGTGTTATTAATTTTTTGCCAATTCAATGTCAACTAGCACAGTTACACGAAGTTTTTCCTAAAAAGTGTCATTTTTGCATGTAGCGTCTATGAAACTTCTCTGGGTAAAAAAAACATGTTAGCCACGAAATCAGGAAATAGCGACACCTGATATTGTTTCTACTAATAATTATCTAAAATCTGAGATACAATTCTTTTGCGCCGGGACTGGGATTTTTTTCTATGGGATTTGGCGGAAACCCTTTAATTTTGTTCTGTAAACTTTGTATATTTGTAATGAATAAACTCAAAAACTGTTGTGCCGATTTCAAAAATTCTTTCACCTTACAAAGCTACATTCACACTGAATAACATAGGCTATATTTATATGTTTAAAAATTTAATGTCCATCCTTCCGAAGCCGGGACAGACCGCTAGTCATCAATAAATACATTTCATTTCATTACTATGTTCAGTGTTCACGGTTAATGGAAGTTTCGAATTCGACAACGGGCTAATTTAGCTCGTTCGCAATGACAATGTTACCACAGTCATACCTTCGACTGTGGTAACATTGCTTGTGGTGGCTGTTAATTCATGCAAATCCGACAACGCGCTAATTTTGAACACTTGAATGAACAGGGGGCTAATTCTCGGGCCGATCTCGATCATTTTGCAATTTTATTTTATTGCTTTTTTTCTCAACCCCGCACTTTTTCTACGTTTTCCGTATATCGTAGCTGTCGAGGCATTTACGATGAGGTCGTTGATGAATTACTCAAGGAAATCTGGCATTCTCTCTTCGAAAAGAAGCAATAAAATAAAATTGCAAAATGATCGAGATCGACCCGAGAATAAGGCCCCAGAATCTGCACAGCCTACATGGCTAAATGTTAAATTCATGCAATTGAACCCGGTCGGTCACAGAACTTGAAATCCAAGGTTACATTAGCACCGCCATCGTTACAGTCCTGAGCCTATTTATAATTCCATTTCAAAGTACTTTTTTTCCCATTACTTCAGTTGGAAAATTTTGTGGACTTGTATATGATAAAAAAACATCACTAGCTTTGGAATCTGAACTAGTAGGAACACTGGGTTTTATCACTTAAGAACGTTCATCCGTAAATTGATAATTTCAGACGGCCAATAAAACAGTATGTGTAACTTGCACAGAAGATAATTTGACCTCATATTATTGGGAATGACCAAAACTTAATCATATGGGAAAAACATTTTCAAATGGTTGTATAGTTTTTTCATAAGATTCATCTGTTTTTCCTAAACTTTCGGTTGATGGTCTACGCAGATGCGATTCAATGATAAAACTATAAACGACAAACTTATAAAATTTTCGTATAAAAAAGCTAATAACATTTTATTAGTTCTTAGTGGCAGAATAAACACGATTCCTGTAAGTTTTCATTCATGAAAAAAATAATCAAAGGAGTAATTTTTAGCCACTTTTGGAGATATTAGACGTGTTAGTTTATGATGAAATCCGAGGTATTTTTGTATTTTTTTTTGCCTAGTAAATGAAGAAGTGTTCGTTTTAAAACATGTTTGATTTTTTTTTTTATAACATGAATATTTATTTTACTATGAATTATTTCGTATTACTATATAATCGGCGCGGAATCAAGTCAACGCTCAGTGCCGGCCGAGGCCTTTCAGAAGTAGGACGTGCGTCGCTCCCGGTCGCTGCAAGCAAGCAGCAAGCCTCAAAAAAATGTATTGTAGCTTCACGAGTTTATAGCGCTACTGGGACGTTTTGATACTTTTTATTGTTTAACTTTGGTGAGTTTTTTTTTTGTATTTTAAAGTAATGGTGTTGCATTAACTTATTAACTTTAATTACCCCCGGTTTCTGGTACGCAAAAAATAGTTAATTATTTTTAATTTGTATTTATTTTTAATTCAGGTTTCATTCTTTACTTTTATTTCAGATATGGCATAAAAAAGCCGCTTACAGGCTACATCACGTAAAAAAAGTAACGAGTACGTCACCAATTGCGAAAATTTGGTCAAGGCTAATGAAGCTAAAAGGTATGTTACCCAGGGGTTACTTTTTACAACGTAACATGTTATAATCAATTCCCATTTTTATTAAACGTACACGGAGATAGAAGTAGTAATAATTTGCATTATGAAAATCATTATTGCTAACTTATCATAAAACATAACACGCCGAAAAAAAGGTCAAAATTAGCGGGTACTTTCAAATAGTCATCCAATCCGCAAGTCCGCACGATACCAAAGCTAGTGTTCGAAGCACGGAGCCACTTGCACCGAGTTGATGAGCTATCTATGATTGTAAAGTAATCAATTAATTTTGTTCGAAATACGTACATCAGTACCTACCTACTGCATATTTTATTGGGACCTATTGCATGCATTATATTATTTTTTTAATGATTTAATGTAGTTTCTTCTGAGTTCGCATGATGGTTTCGATTTCTGACCTATTCCTTGTTTATCATTGTTTTCTTTCAATTTATTATGGTTACAGGTGCTTCGCCGGATGGACTAATTGATGATGATGGTATCACCGAAATAAAATGTCCTAGTCCGGCATTCGGATTAGAGGCAGATATCGCTATTAACCAAAAAAATGTTATTCTGGTAAATAGATGTATCCGTGAATCGACGCCATGACTGGTTTTATCAAATACAAGGGCAGCTGCACGTAACGAATAGAAATTACTGTCAATTTGCTGTGTGGACAGGCAAAATTTTAAATTAAAGACAGAAAAAATAATTAGGGACGATACATTTTCGAGCGAGAACATGGAGCATCGGCTAGTCAGTTTTTATAATAAATTTCTATTACCCGAAGTTGTTGATCCCCGAAAAGCTAAGTCCATGAAACTTAGAGACGATAAATATTAAAATTGTATTTTACACGAAATTATTTTGATTTATTTTAACCTAACATACCTGCCCGTTTTTGCGTAAGTAGGTACTCATTCAACAAAATGTTGTACCTACTTACGAAAAATGAATACATTCCCTACTAAGAGCTGGTAAAGTATCAAGGTGATTCATTCAATGCGGCGCATGATACGCGCTCCAACACAGACGGCTGTGTGCGTGCTAGGTGTAACTGTATAGCTAGGTGAGTATATTTACCCAAACTTGAGTCACGACACTCGGGATAAACGCTCTTAATGTTATTAAAAGACTTCCAAAAAAAGGATCTCAATGCAGTTGTATCTTTTATAAGTAAAAACTTCTTCACGGCGGTCTTGAGCATTTTTTAAGGTGGGAAAAACAAATGAATCATCTTCGCCTCTTCGGCAAAGATCGACAAACTTCGCCTAAAGTCGGGATCTGTCGGCCCAGGCATTCAGGGAGAAACACGGCCATATTTTTTTTTGGTTTTTACTTATGTCGTTCTCGAAGTGCAACTATTTTTTTTGTCTCAAATACATTTTTATTTCTTTCACAAGGTTAATTTTCATACATAGTATTATATATACTCATGCATTTACTATGTAATAGGCTGCCAAATGACGTAGTTTATCAAACAAAGTGTAGGTGAACTATGCTCCCAGAAGGACAATTTAACAGAAACTATTTGGGACTATGCGGCCTCGACACAGACGGGTCAAGAAACACAATTTCCCACTTCGCTAAAACGATTGCTATGTCGCAAGGTGAACAGACCTTTTTACATTTATTAGGTAGGTAGGTATATGATTTATAATGTTACGGGCAACTTTATCACATAAATAAATGATGACTAAAGCCAAAAATTCCCGACTTCTGAAAAAAATAATTAAATTAGGAATTTCTTAATACATAGTTCTTCCGGATTTTTTATCCATATTATTATTGTTATTGGCTGTATGTTAGAAATTTAAGTATTTACATAGTATCTTAAGTTGTGTGGGTTTTTATCTAAAACAATAAAAAATATCCATTTTCTTAGCGTCTAGAGTTATAAAATATTCTATATTCTATCCTAGGTTATATATTTATGCAGTTTTTATACAACAATGTCGATAGTTAAGTAGTTAATACTGTAATAATAATAAAATACGCAATTAAAAGGAATTTATACATTTCGAAGATCATAAGATGCGTCCTAATGTGGATTAAATTAATAAAAATTAAACCTTTGCATTCACAATGGGACCTTTTAGGTACGTAATTGAGTTTTTATGCAAAACATCGGGCGAGCCCTTTTTATTTTATTTTACAAAACAGCGACCACTTGGATTTTCAGTGGCCCTAAAGCTGACTTTACACATCATCATCATCAGCCTGAAGAAGTACATTGGCGGACAAAAGCCTCCCCTATACATTTTGAGGAAGAACGATTCTGAGCCCTCTCCATCCACCGACTTTATTTCTAGATTTATTTTTTATTCAACAAGCTGATAGAACAAGCATATGGTCCACCTGATGTTAAATGGTAACCATCGCCTATAACAAAGCACTGCTTCGTAGGTCACGCACGTCAGGAATGTGCCCTACGATGCACTGTCCTGCGTCCATTAACTTGAAGCACACAGATGTTCAGCTTCACGTGCCAGTAATTTCACCGGCACCTACACTCTTCAAAATGGTTTCGCGGTCGGATAAAATAAAATTAAATGTAGGTAATGAAAAACAGAGCTTGTTAATTTTTATTGACCCAATTTGAGTTTATTCTACTTCATTTAATATTACCCGAATGTGATTGGCACCCTCGAGCTCTATAGGTTTTTTTTTTTTCATTTTATATAGCTAAGCATTTATCTGCCATCACACCTGCACACACTAGATCCATATAGGCCATATTATGGACAACCATATGGAGTTTATGGTAGCGGCTCTGATGGAAAGTGACATTGCAGTCTGAAAGATCCAACTAAAAAAATATTTTAAAAAGTTTTGTTGAACAAGTTCCACATAAACAGTATTTCAGGACCAATTTTTGTAAATTTTACGCTGTTTTGACTAAAAACAAACCCTGATAAAGATGTGGTAGGTAAAGATTAAAACGTTCAGACGGTGCTAGAGGTATATTAACCACTACTACTAATCTGTAAAATAGTTCTTAATTTTTTTCTGGTAGTTGCAAAATAGGGGATAGGGTTACAATGTAGGGGGATTTAAATCCTGTTTTTCTTAATGGATAAACACGGCAAATATCTTTGAACCTCGAGAGCTAGTTAAAACTTACTAATACGACTTGCAAACTCTCAACAGTGCTTTTTTTTTTGTAAATAAATTGAGCTCGATTTCCAGGAACTCGTTTGCAGAAGTAATGTTTTACAAAAAAACATGAGACTAAGGGCAATCAAATAAAAATGGCTTTTTTCAGTTGAATCACAAAAATCTATTTGAAATTTCAATAACGTCTGGTGTGACGTAACAAGGTCGTCTGGTGTAAGTACTAAAATTACTTGCGTTATTTTAGAACATTCTTTATAACTGTAGTTTGCGTGTAGTTTGACTGAAAAGCAGTTTTTTTTAAACGTTTAATACCAAGCTGCGGTTAAAAGAACCAGAAAACTATATCCCAAGTCTGAGTATGTTTTAGGTTTTGGTTTTACGGAATACCATACTTAACCTAACTGAAACCGATACGCCAAATCGATAAAGAAAAACATCTTGGAGTTGGAAGGGTATAATAACTAGATGAAAAAAGTTTTTTGTCGCTGTAAATGACTCTTAGAGATACGAATAGGTCCTATAATAATCTAACTTTCCCTAATCCAACAGAAAATTATTCAACACAGGTGCGGAAACCTTTGAACTAATCTCATTTCCATATTATCTCAATATTCAAGACCTGGAATCCCTGTACAAGTTTCGTTTACGCCTAAAATTGCCGCGTTCCAATTTTGAAGGTGCGGCCAAAACCGCGTGAGAATTTTGGGTAGAGGGCACTGCGGTTGTGGTGGACCACCTGTGCCTTAATTGGACCAGCTTCAAAGGATTTTGCTGGTCTGGGACGAATTTCTGCAACTTTTAATTTGAAAGTATGAAAGGCCTATGAAAATATATTCAGCCAGCTTATTACTCTTGTAGGTTTATTTCATTCAAATCGGTCCAGCAGTTCGTATTCTGAAATTTTATAAACTTCTTTTATTCAATTTCCAGTCTGGAAAAACCTAAAAATCTATCACATCAATCAAATAACCCAGCGAAGATCGATAAACCAGTGCTATACAAATCAATTTTGCTTCAAGCAAAATATGATAAACTTTTCCGAAGAAAATGCGTGAAACTTGTATGAATTCTTTGTAAATGCTTTTACGAAAAGCGTATAGACTTTTGGAAGCCTGATAATTAGCAGTAAATTTTGAGGCTTTTTGACGTGACAACGTCTTATAATTCGATGGAGCCGGGTGCACGCACGAAAAACATGACTCATGCGGCGTTACCTTGCTCTGAGGCGTGCTATTTAAGGCTTGAAGTGCAGGCGAGAGTCCAGAACGAGCGACAAAGAGGCACAATCGGCCTCCGCGTTCGGCACCGTTCGACATCTGTCTCTCTCCTACTTGAGTGAGCGATGCATCCGCGTGGACAGCTGTATGACGTTGTCATGTTCAACTATCGTCAGTAAACCGACTTTACAGACAACCGATTTTTTAAGTACAACTAGCTGATGAAGCCAGCATAATATGGCTCGCTTGTCAGGTGGAAACCATTGCCTAAAATAAAGCATTGCCTTAAAAATCACGAGTGTCAGAAACGTGCCCTACGATGCAGTGTTCCGTGTTCATCAACTTGAGGCTTACAGATATTCAGGTTGGTTGGCTGGTAACAACAATGGCATGCTGCGCGAACTTACCTACTATATTTCTTTACATAAGGGTGTTCCAGTCTGCGGTGAGTCCAGATATAATAGATTTCTCTAACACAATAGATTTATGTTGTGTCTTGGCCAGATTTTGTATTTAATCAGACGAGGGTTAACCTAAATCGGCCTGGTTTTGAACGTGGCTTGGACATCAATATTTTTTGTAACTATTAATATCACTATGATCACATATCACATTATCATTATGATTATGATCACAGATTTAGCTTGCAATAACTTACGGCTTGGCTCCCATAGACTAAGCGGGACTGTGTACCTACAATTACCACCAACATAGGTGATCACACTCTGACCAAAATCATGACCATGTCTTGAAATCTTCTTCTTCTTCCTGCCCTTCGTGATTTCAGTACTCACTCCTTTCTTGGACATTATCATCTCTTACACAATCCATCCAGTTTTTTTTAGGCCTAATACCACCATATTAATTCATGTCTAACACTCTTTTCGTCACATGACATTCTTCTCTCCTCATAACATGGTCATGACATGACCATAGTCTTGAAATACGAACTCGAAACTTTTCAAAACTTACCTCGAGTCTCCAAAACTCCATTTTGTACGAGTGTAATGGGAAACCTTCCACGAAAACTCAACACTTACCGTAAGTTCTCGAAAGACGACCGGAGTTCAATTGCATGAGCACTTAGCTTCCGCACTTTCTGGACATCTTTTATTTAATTTAATAATCGTTTAAAATGGAGATCAGTAGGTAACGTTGGGCCATGAAGAGGACCGGAGAGAATGACGATCAAAAGACGTTTAAGTCACCTATAGAATCAAGGACCAAACTTATAGAAGAATATAACTCCTCCCAACACACCTGGAAGTCGTAATAAGAGGTGGCTAAAGCCACATCTAAGCGTTCTACGGTGGCGATCAGTGAAATGCTGTCAAATAACGCTCTCATCTCGCAGAACGCCTAGTAGATGTGCGCAAGGCGACATCTTCTGAGTGTTAAAAACCAACAAAATGCGGTCACCTGGTATAAGCGTGGTGACTTCTTTCTTCTTCTTCCTGCTCTTATCCCTCTATATGTGGGGTCGGCACAATATATGTTCTCCTCTTCCATTGCATTCTCCTCTATCAGCCATCATCTCTGGATTTCTTATCTATGTCATCTTTCACAATGTTCATCTTTTCTACGGCTTGCAAAATAGAGGAGGCTTATTTATTGCTAGTGATGCTGTTAGACCTAATCGGAAGTTGAACATTTCTACACCCAAATAAACTCCATAAGAAAGTACGCTTCGTAAGCCATAAGTTACGTACATAAAACAACCCTAAACCAATAAAAATAAAGATGACAATTTATTAAAAACGCTACTGTAAAGTCCGTAAGATTAGTCGACCACCAGCAAATGGTCCGCTGGGGTTGAATGCAATATGATCCGTACTCTGACCTTTGCGAGTGAAAAATCTTCTATCCCATTCCCGCACTTTAATAACGCTTTAGGAAGACAAGGACAGATGGAGATTACCGCCGGCGAAGTAAATAAAGCTATACAACTGTTCTTAGCTTTGACTGCACAATACTTTTATAAGGATTTAGGAATAGAATATATGAATATTATGATAAGTTGTGTGTGGGCATGATCATTTTAATGTTTGGACGTGTCTCCGACTATCCGCTTACTACTGAAAGTATCTAACCAAGAATAGAAAGAGATGTTTTTTCAGGAGAAATAAAGAACTGATATGGGACACAAAAAATAAAAAGCTCACACCAAGGTGCACTGCTCTACTCCCATCAACATGAGGCTTACAGATGTTTAGCCTCACGTGCCAGTAATTTAACTGCCAACCCATAACCTTCAAACCGAAACACAGCAATGCTGCTTCACGGCAGAAATAGGCAAGGTGATAGTACTTCCCCCCACAAACCCCTCACAAAGAGCTCGACTACTGCTAAAATATAATCTTTGTAGATTATAATTACGAGCCGGTATGACCGAGCTTCGCTCGGGTTTAAAAAAAAATTGTATTATTATTTGCCAATAGATGTCAGGAAGAGTCGTATCTTTATTGGCTTATTTTTAATTAACAACGCCTTCTAGCTTGCAGTTAGTTGCTCACATCACCAATAGATGGCAGGAACAGTCGTATATTGAGTTTATGTTTGATTATTGCAAAACACCAACTTCTCGTCATTTTCTAAGAATGAATCCTAGCTAGATCGATTTATCGCCCCCGAAAACCCTTGTATAGTAAATTTCGTGAAAATTGTTGGCTCAGTTTCCGAGATCCTAAATATATATATATATATATATACAAGATTTTCTCGTTTAAAGGTATAAGATAAGATTAAGCCTACCCACCAAAATACATAAACCTTGAGTACCATTCTAGTTGATTTCACGGTAACACAGCAAATGAAGCCAAGAGACAAACTAATTTTGCAAAATCACATTGAAGTGATTTTAGCTCCAGTATGTACTATGGTTAAGTCAAGTACAATAAGGACTTACGTAACGTTTTCTATTAAACTTTATGTCGCTTGTGATTTTCTCTCAAGTCCTTGACGTCGGGTTTTCTAAAGTGAACACTTCAGCAGTGCTAAGAAAGATAGCGCCATAAGTGTCTATCTTTAAAACAACTTTTGTAGTTAGAGCTTAAGTTAAGGACTTAGACTAACTTAAATCGTTTTATTTCCGGACTGTTAGCGGTTGCTTTTAGCGCTTATAGTATAACAAGCGGTCGCCCGCAGCTTCCCTCACCCGTTCCCGTTACGCTCCGCTCTCGTAAATTTTTCGGGATTAAAAGTCTGTTTCCTAGTTTTAAGCAACCTCTCCACCAATTTTAAGCCGTTCTTGAGTTAAAATATAAAAACGACTTTCTCTTATTACACATTATTATACATTATGATTAAGAAACAACCCATCCCAAGGGCACCATACATTTTACCGGGATAAGAAATAACCTATGTGCTATTCCAGACTATATTTGCGTTGGTGGCAATCACCTTGTCGCATCAGTCAGTTTTGACACGAGTTTGAGCTTCGATTGCAATAAAAAAAATATAATACAAAACTGATCTTTTTAATATTAATTCATTTATTTAAATATACGACCATTTTGTTAGTCAGACTTATAAATCTATTAGTAGTTTCAGTTTCTCTAAACAGTGTATGTTCCGCCCATTTCCACGAACTATAGTCATGCTATACATTATACAACGTGTTACAAAATACCCCGTAAAAAATATAAATTAAAAAAAATTGTCAACCCTATTAATTATGCTGTCATGTCAGGGAAATAGATTATTTAACAGAAAAGCCTGTGTACCTATTTAAAATAATTGTCTACTTTAATAGTTTCTCTATTTTTCATTCATAATTTATTTTTCTGGCATAGTGAGGCAGCGGCGGGCGGCGCGCGGCCGGCGTCGTGGCAGGCTTTGCATGAGATTGAGGGACGAGCTGGACGCTTTTGAGCGGGACTGGCAACTTAAAGCAGAAAATCGTAGTGACTGGCGAAAATGGGGGGAGGCCTTTGCCCAACAGTGGGACACTACCAGGCTAGTAGTAATAGTAATAGTAATTTTTGGGGTATGTTAGACAGCGTTACTACGGTTTTCAAATACTGTGAATGGACTCGTTAAAAAGCCCCGTTTAACCTCTTTTCGGCATTACGAGTAGTTTTGTAACACCCTGTATTACTTCAGGCACTATTGTTGCCTCAAGTAAATCCAAGCATTGTTTCGCTAAAAGCTAGTTATCATAAATCAACAGAAACGAGCTGAAACCACAGATTATTTTCATAGAAACTGCTGAACTTTCATCTTTCATATTAAAATTTTGCGTCGTAAAATAATTGTTAATGGTAAATCGTTTCAGATTATTATAAGCTGTGCATGCAAGACTACTGTCACGCCTTGCTGGTCGTGAGTTCGAATCTGGTCATGTACCAAAAGATTTTTTAAATTGGGAAAATGTTTTTCACTTGTCAAAGTTGGCTGGTAGAAAATGATGTCTAGTTTTAAGCTATCCTTAGATTGCTGAAATTTATTTAATTCTAAAATTCAATAAATAAATAATAAAAGATCTCAAACGATCATTTTGGAACGTGACGAAACCCGCAGCTTATTCAGTTTTAGGCGATGGTCATGATGGCGAAGACTCGAAAAATGGGCAAGAGCGAGTCAGCTTATGAACTTGCTTGTGCATGATCGATATAGTGCATTCCTACAAAATATTCCTCTCTTTGTGTTGAAAGAAAGAAAAATAATATTTAGAAGGAATCAAAATGTAACAGATAACTAAATTATGCTGTAAAAATATGTGACGTGGCGGCGGCATAGCATCTATGGCTACCTTCATCTTCTTAATTAATGGCAATGGCAAAAAAGTAAGAAGAAGTAGATCCAGTGCCACGCTATTTTATGTTCTGTGGTAAGGTATAAATTCTAGCAGTCTAAAAGGCTTTTCCAACAGTTCCCTTATCAGTTTCCCCTAGTTTATGGAATGAACTTCTATGAGACAAAGGTATCGCGCGCACCACAAAGAAACTTCAGCGCGTATTGTTTCGAAGCCTTTTATAAAGGGCGCTGTTATCAACTTTGTTTAGTTCTAGTACTTACAATAAGGGACAGTTTACACAGCTTTTAAGAAAATTCTAAATAAAAAAAATCGGTTGTCTGTAAAGTCGGTTTACTGACGATAGTTGAACGTGACAACGTCATACAGCTGTCCACGCGGACGCATCACTCACACAAGTAGGAGAGAGACAGATGTCGAACGCTGCCGAACTTCAAGCCTTAAATGGAACGCCTCAGAGAGAGGTAACGCTGCCTGAGTCATGTTTTTTCGTGCGTGCAGCCGGCTCCATCGAATTATAAGACGTCACGTCAAAAAAATATTTATTCAGTTGTATCACAAGGATAACTTTGAAACGTCTTAAAGCTAGGCGAGTCTAGGTCCCAGTTCCACGCATTCACGCCTAGAAGAACAGGCAACAAACTAACCGTGTGTACAAGAATCCCTTCGTAGGAAATCAATTGACAGGTTTAGTTAGAAGAAAAACACAAAAATAAATGAAGACCAATCTTTATTTACATACTTACCTACTTTGTAAAAGTATTGAACTATATTTTTATTTTATTTGTATAAAATTACTTACAAATAATAAATTAACTCTATTTATTTTACTACGGTTACATGCCAAGCTCACATCTCCAATGTCCTTTGCAAATAAAAATATTGTCACTTTATTCCTTTTGGTACAATCGAATAGTTGGTACTTACAGGGTCTTATTAATAATCTTAGCGTAGCGTTGGACAAAACACGATTTAACTACTCCAACGTTGCGCCAGGATTATTAATAACACCCACAGAGTATTCTTATTTGAATGGCCTCTCAGCTCAGCTGGTAGTAGCTATGATTTCTGCGCCGTAGGTGGTGGGTTCGATCCCCACCGAGAACAAATATTTGTGTGGTGATCACAGATGTTTGTTTTCAGTCTGGGTGTTTTATTGTATTCTAAGTATGTATTTACAAAAAAAATATAATTATTAAAGTTATTAGTAGCTATCTGATTCCCATAGTAAAAGTTCTGTTTATTTTAGGGCTAGATGTTAGTGTTTTGTGGAATGTCCACAATATTTGTTTATTGATTATTACGAGTATCTTATGTTCCTACAGCTTCTGTTTACAGTTTAAATACCTATTCTAATACAAATAGTGCCAGTTTTATTAGTTAAATTTGATTAATTGTTTTACTTGAACTCTCACAAAGACTTATATAATTTACTAAAGTATATAGACTGTCTTTTACATAATTTAAATTATTAAATCGAATTAAATAGTATTCAAGTACTCCCATCATTTTTATCATCATTACTTTGCACACGTCAATCAATTTCTCGCAAATAATCGTCTAATTCTATCCCAGAAGCCTATTTTCGTACTACGAAGTCAATTGAAAGGCATTTTCTCATGTAGCCACTGTCGCTTGCCTTCGTTGAATTCCGCCGCGGTGTGGTCTGTGCCTTCAAGAATCCATTTTGTAGTCAGCAGCCCTTCCACCCCGACTGGCCCTGAAGGAAATACAAGGCTTTATTTTTTGACGAACCGGAAGACGAAGCGTAGGGCGCCCATTCACCAGATGGACCGACGACATTGTTGGGATCGCGGGACGCCGATGGATGGAAAGGGCTCAGAACCGTTCTTCCTGGAAATGTGTAGGGGAGGCCTATGTCTATGTCTATGACTTCTTCAGACTGATAATGATGATGATGATTTTTTGACTGCATTCACAGCTCAGTTGGTAGTAGCTCTGCCTTCTGCGCTGGAGGTCGTGGGTTCGATCCCCACCGAGAACAAATATTTTGTGTGGTGAACACAGATGTTTGTTCTCTGTCTGGGTGTTATATTGTATTATAATATGCATGAATTTACAAAAAAAAAGTGTTTAAGTAATATATCAGCTATCTGGTTCCCATAGTACAAGCTCAGCTTAATTTGGGGCATAATATCATTATATATAAATACTATTGACATTTACCTCATTTAATAAATACTGTCTTAAATAACCCAGAACGTTTCATTTTGTAACCCCTGAATAAATAAGAATCTATTCCTTTCTTTAGCGAGAAAGTTTTATAGAAGTAAGTTCATTTCATTTAGTTTGGTTACCTCTGGCATGAATCCTGGCTGTGGATATGCCGACTTCAGCGCCCAGTCCGAATCGGAAGCCGTCAGCGAATCGCGACGACACATTGTGGAACACGCAAGCGCTGTCTACCGCATGCAAGAACTGCTTAGCTGCACTGTCTGTTACAGAAATAAATGAAACACGTATTTTTGGGTCCGGTTAATGTACGGCCAGTTAATTTACACACAGTTAAAACGATGCCTTTTTTTCCTATTGGGAAATTGTTAAGGCCTATGTATAGTAATGCAGATAAATTTTTAGATTATTACTTTTTTCTAGCAATGGATATTTGCTCTGAAGAAGACAATGCCTTTGATTTTATTATAAAAAAAGCCATTTTCTGGCACCGCGGCGGCCGCTGTCGCGGCACGCTCGCTCTGCTCGCTCGCCTTCTGCGTAATTTTTATGTTTTGACATACCTAACCAAACCAATCCTAGTCGGATCCGCCCTATAAAGTATCAAGGAGAAGTATAAGTACAGTCGCGGAATGAAAATGTTCGTCACCTTAGAGTCGGTTTTCGCTTGCACCAGTGCAGGCCTGCGCACACCTAGGCCGCTGGCGTCGGCGATCAGTGAAACGCTGTCAAATTTGACAGCGATATTTGACAGCGTTTCACTGATCGCTACCGCCAGCGAACTAGGTGTGCGCAGGCCTTGCCTTGATCATGAACACATTTTGACATAATTTGTGACGTTAACTTATTCTGTCTATTCAGCTTCAAAAGGTAGTATGTGATCGTGATACGTTGAACAAATCAAGTTAAAAATCATTTTCATACCGCCACTATACCATCACATAAATTAATATTATCAGCTCACTGACGCGTGACGCTCTAGGAAGCTGTGTTCCGTTCTTATCGCTTCGATTCTAATTTAAACTTGAACTTGCTATCTTATCTACTATACCGTTGTTTCAGGATATGTACGTATGTCTCGAAAAATAGTTTGGAATTATTTGCTCACAGAAGCCAGATTTATTGTTCACATAGAACCAAGCAATGAACAAGTCTAGTAGTTGTCTTCAAATAATTCTATCTGTTTGTTTGTTTGCATTAGGAAATGTAAACTACAACATGACTAAAAGCCGGTTTCTCAGATGGCTAATCGCTTAATCAATTTTTGACAGCCGTTTGACTCAAATGTTTGTTTGCCAAATTAGAGATAAACAACGTTCAAATATTTAATTGGTCAATTAGTCCGTGAAACCGATTTTTATTTTATTTGTATGCTTACCATTTTCTGTGACAATAACATCTGTATGCGAGCTGCCAAACTCGTGAATATGGTCAACTGCCTCGTCCAAGTCTTTCACCACTTCAATACAGCATTCCAATGACCCATACTCATGACGCATAGTCCTCGCAGCCGGAGGTCCAAACGTAAGGTGCTTAGCCAACTTTGGACCCGCATGTATTATAACCCCTTCATTCTTCAACATATTACAGATCTCCGTGAAAAGAGGCCCAGAGATATGATCTTCGTGAATCAGTAAAGTTTCCATAGCATTGCATGCGGCTGGATAATCACATTTAGCATCGCGGACAATCTTCAAAGCTTTCACTGGGTCTGCATCTTTGTCTATAAACACATGACAGATGCCTTCCGCGTGACCTAACACAGGTATATGTTGCGATTGCTTTTGAATACTCCTTACTAGGTCGGATGATCCACGGGGAATGATCAGATCAATATGCTTCTCCATAGACAGTAAGTCACTGATTTCCTCACGCGTTGAAACTAGAGAGATAGCGTCTTCAGCGCCAACGGTTTGCAAAGATTCCTTCACGAGATCCATCAAAGCTTTGTTCGAGTAAGCCGCCTCTTTGCCACCTTTGAGCAGTAGACCGTTGGCTGAGGCCATAGCTAAAGCTGCTACTTGGGGTAAAGAATCGGGTCTAGACTCGAAAATTACTAGCAGTACACCAATTGGGACAGTCACTTGTTGAAGCACCAAGTTCTCAGCTAGCTTCGTCTTAGTCAAAACCCTTCCTACGTTTTCGTAGCTGGAATCTGCGATCTGTTTCAAACCAACAGATAAAGTCTTTAACTTCCCTTGGCTGAGTGAAAGTCTGTCCAGCAAAGGCTTGGCCACTCCACCCTTAGTTGCTTCTTCCAAGTCCTTGGAGTTCGCTTCTAGGATCTTGTCTTGCTTGCTGAGCAGGAGGTCAGCTAGAGAGTGAATGGCTGAAGCTCTTTCTGATGGTGTTAGCTTTTGCATGGTTCTGCTTCCACTGCGAGCTGTAGGAAAAATTATGGTTTAGAAAGTCACGGCTAAACCTCAACTGAAGGAGGTTTTATAAGTGTGTCTACTGCACTAAATTCTGTCTGGCTCTTTAAATCTAAGTTATTTAGATTTCAAGTTGATCCTGTTTTTTACTGAACGACCGTTTTTAATTAGATTTTTTTTGAGAGTAATTCATCTAGTAACCTCAGGAGTCCAATTGGCTCATAGATTACACACATACACATACATACACACCACATACATACATACATATTTATGATGGTATTTTTGATTCTTTAGGTGTCCACACGCAATGCCTGGATGTTTGTTACTCAATTTTAACGGCAGAACTAATTTGGATTACCAAGTTACGTAATATGTCTAGCATATTTCGTAACCTGGATTAGCATTTAGACTACTTTTCACCCAAAAGTTAGGCACACTATTAAATGCCTTTTTTGACTGACTTTAAATGAAATAGGAGGAGGTTCTCAATTCGGTTGTATTTTTTTACATGCGTGCTATCGCATTATTTTGTTATTTAAACTTGATTTGATTTTTCTTTATTTGAAAAGTACTTGACACTTCCAGATTAGTCCTATAGAAACTTTAAAATGTTCAGTAGCTTGGTCATGAAGTCGTTTTCTCATGTTTTTAACAATTTTTCTCCAACTAACCTTGTTCAGCCATAACATCCACCGACGCCGAAGAGTTGGTAACATAGTCAGTGAAGAAAGTGCCCACTTTCCTTCCATTGATGATGGTCTTGATAGCTTTCTCTTGCATACCGTTACAGATGACTACACTGACGCCACGAGCCATCGCCCATGTGGCTGCGTTCACTTTGGAGTCCATACCTCCTGTGCCCACCTAGAAATTATGTCAGTCAGCTGGTATAACCACACATTACTCTTCTTCTCCTTCTTCTTCTTCGTCTACTCCTATTGTCAAACTGTTAAATTCATAATTATAATTAATGTGTAATCACCGTTTGTCAATTATCAAAAACCATGTTGTCCCAAAATTAGTTTTCGCTCGTAAAATACTTTTGAAACATAATTGTTTCAAAAACCTCAGGGAATAAGTTATTACACGCGTCTATGAATAGCCGAAATAACTTTATACGAGCGACAGCTGCAAATTACAAAGAGTTTAATGCCTTCAAAATAATAATAGCTTTTGGGACCGCAATCTCGAATCGTGTGACAGATATCGAGCTGTCCCGCAGTAAAATTGATTTTCTCCATTTTCTTTGAACTTTTTAACGAAGTGTTACAAAAACCTTCAATAAAAATTGTATTTCAAAATGCTTCTATTTTCATGAAGCAGTGTAAAGAGTTCTATTACGATCAGTGGTGTCAATAGAAACATTATTATGCTAGCCTAGTTGTATTGTATACAGATAAAATTTTAACATTTACACAAATGGATAAATTTTCTCCTGAGAAAAGAATGAAGTTCTTTCTGAAAATGTGTGGCGTATATCCCAGCAGAAAGTTTCTCTTTGTCTCACTAAGTTGAAGTGGAACTTCACAGCTATGTTTATTTTTATTTTGTACAAGGATCATACAAAAAAACCGTAAAAACTTAGCCGCAGTTTGTTGCCTGTTCTTCTAGGCTTGGTCGCGTAGAACTGGTACCTAGACTCATCTAGCTTTAGGACGTTTCAAAGTGATTCTTGTGATACAATTGAATAAAGACATTTTCGAATTGTTTTAGGCTCTTTTATGCGGTTCATTTAAACCCACAACATTTATTTGTACCTTAGACTTCTGTCCAAACTGAACCAGATCCTTATCCTGGGATGTATAAGTATGCATCATGCGAGCGCCGTCTTCCCAGGGCGGCTTGTTGTAGATGCCATCGACATCTGACATCATGATGAGGAGGTCGGATTGGATCTCAGCTGCGAGGAGTGCTGAGAGGCTGTCGTTGTCTTTTATTCCGATACCCTGGAAGTCAGTTAGTGAGACACAGACAAGTTTGGGTAAAAGGTAGATCATTTGAGTTACGTGCTATAGGCATAGGGTCGATTGTGGTTATAAAATTAAATTAATGAATTACCTAATATTGTGGACAATCTACACACCACTATCAAGCCCCAAATTAATCAGAGAACCAGATAGCTGATATAATACTTACATAGAATACAAAATAACACCTAGACAGAGAACAAACATCTGTGTTCACCACACAAATATTTTTCTCTGTGGGGATCGAACCCACCACGACTTAGGCGCTGAAGGCAGAGCAGATTTTGTGCTCTCACTCTCAGTCAGCACTTGCTGAGTCTTCCTTGTAATAATAATAAGAGACTGGAGCTTTAGTATTTTTAGCAAAATTTCAGCTCTGAAAAGTCACTTATAAAGTGAAAAGTTTCTTAAACTTTGAAATAGATAGGTACCTAACTACTTTTAAGTCGTTTATGGACTCTTTGTCTGTCCAATTTAGGAAGTTCCATCAGCACTTTTAAACGAGTAATTAACCAGAACTGTTAAATCTGGAACTACTATCTTAAGCCGTGAAGAAATGTGAGTAGAATTTGCTCTACAGCAAGATGGATGGACGATATTGTCGAAGTTGCGGGGCTAAAGTTTTTTTACTTTTTTTTGAGTTTTTTATACAAACTGATGGAACAAGCTTACGGCCCAGTTGGTGTTATGAGGTAACCATCGCCTATAAGAAAGCATTGCTTCGTACGTCACGTATGTCAGGAACGTGCCCTACGATGCACTGCCTTGCGTGCACCAACTTGAGGCATACAGATGTTCAGCCTCACTTACCAGTAATTTCACCAGCACACACACAAACCCTTCAAACCGAAACATAGATAGATAGATAGATAGAAAATACTTTATTGCTCACAAATACATAAGAAACAATGGTACATAAAAATTTAACAACTATTTATTTGTAAAAGCAATAGGCGGTCTTACCATACAACCGTGGATGGATTGGATTAATGTTACTTACAAGGGGTGATTTGTGTGCGTGGATAAAAAAACAAAAAAACACAAAAATGTGTAGCTAGCTACATACCTAATACAAAAGAAAAATAAACCAAGAAATATAATTATAAATTCTTACATTATTCAAAGTCTATTTTAGCCATACTTACTATACCTACATACTACATTACATGTATACCTACACATAGTGATATATATATATATACTCTACACATAATATATACATACATAACTTGTAACATAGCAATGCTTCACGGCAGAAATAGGCATGGTGACAGAACTACCGGACGAGCCACACAAAGAGCTCTACTGCTACTGAACTAGGAAATGGTACAGAATCGAGGCAGATGGCATAAACTGAGGAGTACCTAGCAGTGGGTGAAGTGGGGCTGTGGATGATGAGTGGTAAGATTCAAAGTAACGTACCTTCTTCCCAGTTCCCGGTACCATGGTGTCGTCGTGTATGTACATGGGTGGACTGACAGCGTCGTTGGTATTCACAATTGGGACAATATTGAGAGAGATCAGCTCTGATAGCGTGCAGAACAGATTCTTTCGCGTTTCCTCGTTGTAGAAGTCGGGCTTTGTTACTAAAACCTGGAGAATAGAAAATTTCAATTTTTTATTAATTTTTATATTAGTTTTTTTTTTACTTTTATTCATATTTGTATAATAATAATAATAAATAATGCGGACAATCCACACAATACTAATCTAGCCCAAACTAAGCAGAGCTTGTACTATGGGAACCAGATAGCTGATATAATACTTAATAAATAAGCTTATAATTAAACAAATAGTTACAAAATTTACAAAATACACAAGAAACAGTTGACCTATATGCAAACCATAACAAACGATCTAAAGATAGCTCAACTGATCCAAATCAGTGCCAGACAGAAGCGTCCCCAAGAAGCTGGCGGCATATCACGCTGAATAGCAATCGCGCCCGATACCCCTTGGGTGACGCGTCTCGCTTCGATCAGTCGCCTAAACAAAATTTTGAAGACCCGCAAGGCCTCGGTTTCCCACGGACTCAGAGTCTCAACCCCAAATAACCGCAAATAAGTAGGCTCTATCGAGACAGGTATATTTGCACCTCTTAATTGATCTCTTTATTAATAAATTTTTATTTTTAAGGCCTTTGAATGACTCAATTGACTAAGTTCAGAAACCCCTACTTCAAAAAGAATTAAGTATCTACCTCGTCGGCATGGTATACAATTTCAAAAAAGAAATGTCCAAGTTTTTCATTGATATTTTATTCATAAATCGAGTGCGGGAAAAATGTCACTTATTTATTCAGAATTATGGAGAAAAAATCCCAAGGAAAGTTGTTTTGACCGAAAATATCTTTGCACCTTGAAATTAATGAGGAAAAGACTCTATATAAAAAACTGACACAAAACGATGTTTAATAACTCAAGAATTTGCTTGTAAATAAATCAACCTCACCCCAGTTTTAAGTGTTAGTAAATCAAGGCATTACTGCCTCAAAAGTTTAAACTAATTCAGTTGGAAATGTAATTCTACAATTTACCAATCCAACTCTAGACTTGATGCTTATTTTCCGAGCTGCTAAGCTAGCTCGCTGATTTATGTCAAAAGTTACAAATTCCATTTCAAAGTAGCAAGTTATGGAAAAACGGACGTTTACAAATACACAAACTTGTAAATTGGGAGGAAAGGTTCAAAAAGTTGTAAATAAGCAGCTAAAATGTCGGAAACTTGTAAAATATGCTAAAGTAACATTAACCATTTTAAATGCATTGTTACCGTCTAAGTTTATAAAAGTTTAAAACAGGCCCCAAAATATAAACAAAACACTACTACTCCAAAAAACAAATGCATCCCCTCCGAACTGCACGCTTTTCCGCCTATTTTGTTTTGTTTTCTGTTGCCGGCTAGCTATTCAGCCATTGGTTTTCATTTTGATCAATGGTAATCTTGAATAAATAAATGAAAATAGATTCAATTAAAGTAATTTAAAAAAGGAATTCTATTACAAATCTTCCTGTTTTTTCAATTTTAAATCGTGATCGAATTGAATGTCTTCATAGCATGGACTTTTTTTAAAACTGCTTTATGACAGAATACAAAAATACAAAATACAAAATCATTTATTTACCAAAGAACATAATATTACAGTCTTATTTACTGGTGGTCCCCGCACTAGGACAAGCCTGTATCGCGGGAGGCCAAAGTACTAGAATAAGATTTCTATTAATAATGTGAAACAAAAGCAGACAACACAGAAACAAGGCAAGACACGAGAGAAAGAAATAGCAATGGATGAATAATAGAATTAGTTTCTTGGTGGGATTCAAATCCAAAACCCTCAGCTACCAACCAAAAAAGCTGGGAAGCCAGTCAACAGTGAAACTTTTAGATCACAACTCTTGGTGCTTCGAAAAGTAACTTTTTCCAAACATTGTCTGCACAATAGTTTCTCACAAGGCTATAAGCCACAGAATACGTAACACTTAGTTCATCGCGTTCCTTAATTAAGGATAGCTACTTGTAGTTCAATAATGTGTGTTTTGTTGGTGTTCAACAATAGAGACCTTCAAAATTAATTTAATGTGACAATGTGCTAGTTACTTTGTGAATGGATAATGGCCAAAACTAAAGCAATTTTAAGGGTTCCATCTCAATTTGCGAGTGACATAATATTTGACCCTTTTGGGATATTTTGGGGTCAACAACTGGTCGCAGGGGGTATTAAGGCTACACACTCACATATCTAACTGTTAGCCAAAACTAACAGCTACCTAATAATATAAAATTAGCTACGAAACCGCCTTGAAAATGGAAATAGAATTTATTCATCTTGCGTGACCAAAAGCGAGGTTTTACTAACTGGCTAGGGTAATAAAGGCTTTTGGGCGGCCTACAAACTTCTCAGACTTATTATTAACTCATATGAACAAAGTTATATCACAGTGTGAGAACAAACTACTTAGGAACTCCGCATCAGGCCCACATCACTCATTTCATTTACTCCAATGTTTGTAGTACCTACCTATCGCTAGATAAAGTCAGGAGACATTATTTGAACAATATATCTCCTAAGTCTGATAGATTGCAAAAATAATGAAAGAATTACATTGCAGATCTTTCAAAACTACGCGTGATTTGGTTGTATAATATTAACAAAAAAAATCGGTTGTCTGCAAAGTCGGCTTACTGACGATAGTTGAACGGACAACGTCATAAAAAAATACAAAGATGTCAAACGCTGCCGACCGCGGAAGCTGATTGTGCCTCTTTGTCAGCTCGTTCCGCGCTCTCGCTTGCACTTCAAGCCTTAAATGGAACGCCTTAGAGCGAGGTAACGCCGCATGAGTCATGTTTTTTCGTGCGTGCTGCCGGCTCCATCGAATTATAAGACGTTGTCACGTCAAAAACATCTGATTTGTAGGGAAAGGTCAAACGACCTACGTTTAATGATCACCAGACGGGGCAAATGAAAACATAACGCAGAGTAAACGCGGCGTGGATTTTCATGAATCCTGTGGTTCTTCCTACGCTTTTAAGGCATGCGCACACCTAGGTCACTGGCGTCGGCGATCAGTAAAACGCTTGACAGCGATATTTGACAGCGTTTCACTGATCGCTGTCGCCAGCGACCTAGGTGTGCACAGGCCTTATAAGTTGAGTCTTGAGTTATCGGATTTTTCATGTGTGACATTATTATGCTAAGCAATCGAAGTCAACGCAAGATGCTGTTGGAATATTTATATCCCAAAATACTTTTGGTGCTATCATTCGTATAAAGGCCTGCACACATCTAGCGCGATGGCGATGGCGTTCAAAGAAACGCTGTCAAATATCGCTGTCAAAGACAGCGTTTCACTAATCGCTGGATAAGATGTACGCAAGGCTTATAGTAAAACAAGATCACGATCCCGATACTATCTATCTACTTACTATCTCATCATCATCATCATCATTATCAGCCTGAAGAAGTCCACTGCTGGACATAGGCCTCCCCTACACGTTTCCAGGAAAAACGATTCTGAGCCCTTTCCATCCATCGACTTCCCGCGATCTTAACAATGTCGTCGGTCCATCTGGTGGGTGGGCGCCCTACGCTTCGTCTTCCGGTTCGTGGTCGCCATTCGAGAACCTTTACTTTAACTTACTATCTACTGATATATTATTATAGGATTTTTTTTTCTAATTAATTGTAAGTAATAAAAAAAAACCTCGGTCTGCCAACCTCTTACAATTGTAGTGTCCTAGAGGGTTTCACATGTGCTACTTACCACTGTTTGTAAAATTAACACCTCACTTACCATTTATTGTGTTTTCAATAAACCTATTGAGTATTGATCCGAAGCCTTGATAGAAGATACAGCATTGAATCTAGTCGTATCTCAGATTGAGATACGACAGATATCTTAATCCCGACAAACATGCATAGTTTATGCAAAGGGGATCCTGTTTGAATAGGGAACGTAATCCGTCGTGTGTAGAGTATATTTGTGTATGAATAGGCATCAAATCGTACCTGACGAAGTTACCATTCATCACAAAATGATAAATCCAGGGCGAAAAAATATTCATCAGTCCTATAGAAAAGTTTTATTTTCCGAGCAACTAAACTAAAAAAACACTTTAATTCAAAATAAAACATCTAAAAATAAAAAACATCTGTAGGTATGATTATGATAGTAATCAACACTTTTAACCTCGAAGTTATTGCTTTGTAAGATTTCAGAAATATTCTATATCAAAAGCGTAAAACTCATTATTTTGTAATTCCAATTCATTCTTAGCGACCTTGTCTGGCCTTAGTATTTGTTAGCAAAATATGCTTTAAAATATTTTTTTTGGTGACCAATTCTGTTCAGGCTGCACGCATTGGTGCGCATATCAGAAACTAGAAGATAGAGACAAAGATAGAGAACATTTAATAGAGACAAAAAACTTTGGCAAATTCGTTAGTATCATCAAACCTCAGACCAACTATTGGGCAACTTTGGTGACGAAGTTCTCTGGCTGCTTCCGTAACTTGTTTCTACCACCTACCTAATTACAAGCTCAAAGCGAAAACTCAAACAAGAAATTTGAGTCGAAGGTAACAACCCGAAGTCGGAGTTTTGCTACCACATTTCGTTACCAAATGTTGTTTTCGTTTCGCCTATTTGTCTCTCTCTATTGTATGGAGAAAATATGAGACGGCAAAAATACGTTACGTAGTTAGAGTTTTTGTCTCATCTTTTCTCTATACAATAGACAGAGACAAATAGGCAAAACGAAAACAACATTTGGTAACGAAATGTTGTAAATGCACTGGGACTTCGGGCTAAGGACAGTACTAATAAAGTACTTACCTAATAAAGATTTTTATAATGTCCCAAAAGTTAAGAGCCGAGCGGGATTTGAACCCGCGACCTTCCCCTCGGTACGGGGCTGCGCTGACCACTGCGCCATCGGATCCTAATCACACTCGACGAATAACTCTTAGGAACTGTTCGGCACTAACGCGACCGTGGCTCCATCTACAGTTTTGACGTTATAGTCAACTAACCTGCTCGATAACCGAAGTTGCATTCAGTTGAATCGACGAGAGATGTCACCTTGCTTTTTTCATAATTGTTTATTAATTTTATAGTGTTTACTACACTTAAGGAAATCACAAAGATTTTTATAATGTCCCAAAAGTTAAGAGCCGAGCGGGATTTGAACCCGCGACCTTCCCCTCGGTACGGGGCTGCGCTGACCACTGCGCCATCAAATCCCGCTCGGCTCTTAACTTTTGGGACATTATAAAAATCTTTGTGATTTCCTTAAGTGTAGTAAACACTATAAAATTAATAAACAATTACTTACCTAATTCTTGCCTATGCATCAATTAAATTACCTACATTGAATACCGTCACAAAATCACGATTCGGAACACGAAACGTCTTTAGATATTGCAGACAGAAAGATAACAAAATAAATAAAACAAGCTAACGACTGTCCCCAAGAACGGTAACATGTCAAACAGAGCTCATACAAAGATAGGCTAAAATAAAACCGAAAGAGAAAAAGCAGGGTTAGTCGGTAGTACTTAATTGACATAGAATCAGGAACACTGGTTCCGTTCAAACCAGTAGGAGAATGTATATTTTCTTTTCTCCCCTTGTTCATCTCTGCACGGCGACCCCTTTTGCCTCCAAAGGGGATTGGAGATAAATCTAAGCTTGCGACTTTGAATTTACCGTAAACTGTTAAAACTATCGGTGGCATGTAATTGGTGGCATTGATTTACGTCCAATTAAGCTTTGGCAGACTGATAAGTTTAGGGTGGAGTTTAGCAAAAGGCTATTTTAATCGTATTACGCGACGCACTCAATTACATCACTTGAAACTACCCCTGACTTCTCTTCGTCTTTTTGGCATTTATTTTTAGAGCACTTGCTATTTTGTTTACACACCACATATCTTTGTGCTACATGCATGGGTACATAATTACTTACTTTCTTTGGATTGTTATTGTGATTTGAATTTGGAACCTCCAATTTCGTGTGAAAACTTTTACCAAACAGACCAACACCAATGAGAACTTATTTGAAAATCTTACAATGGAGGCCACTAACCTCTTTTAGGCGAATAAGCTGAATAATAATAGCAGTTGCTGCAAGAAAGACAAATCTAAATGTGAAAAAAAAAATCCACATCATTTGAAAATCGAACTTTGTTTTTATAATTTCTCACAGTCTTGAATGTGGAAAAAAAAAGCAAACAAAGAGTATTTCTCTAGATGTTTTCGCGTCAGGCGAGCTAGAATCCATCGTCTCGTTTTACTCGGGAGTTATTCCAAGTATTCTTCGTTAGCACAGGATTCGTTGTGCCTTTGTCCTAAGTAAGTGCGTTATTTCCTTTGGTAAACTATTCTTATTCCTTTTGCTAGACCAAACCTAGACAGTTCCCATGACGATACTGCAAAGTAATAAGCATACAAACCTAGCTAGACTACTATGGTTACACCGGCCACGGTTTTAGTCCGCAAGGAAATTAAGACTTGCTCAAATAGCGTTCTTATTGTGCGCGCCAAAGCGTCCTCGCCAGGATCGGTGTTTTGTTAGAGTCAATAGAAGACATAATATACATACATAATATGCATAGCGAAGTGATAGCTACTATAATGTCACTGTTTGGTAGCACAGTATGTATAAGCATTAGGCTTTTAACAGATTTTTATCAATATTAAAAAATAGGAACATTCCACACAAAACTATGTAGTCTCAAAGCTTGAACTATGAATACAATATAACACCCAGACAGAGAACAAGGATCAGCGTTTACCACACAAATATTTTGTTCTCGGTGGGGATCGCACTACTACCAACTGAGCTGAGATGCCATATGGTTCGAGAAATTACTAAAATTAATCTCTGAAACTCCAGCCTGTGGCAACCATCGCCTATGACAAATCATTGCCTCGTAGGTCACGCACGTCAGGAACGTGCCCTACGATGCATTGCTCTGCGGCCACCATCATGAGGCATACAGATGACCAGCCTCACGTGCCAGTAATTTCACCGGCATCCACACCCTTCACCTTCAAACCGATACACAGCAATGCTGCTTCACGGCAGAAATAGGCATGGTGGTAGTACTTCCCCGGACGAGCCACACACACAGAGCTCTACTGCTACATAAATATAGGTACTTTCTGTAGTTTAAATTTATACAGGCTAGTGTCAAGCTCATACTGTGTCCTAGATTACAGCCATCAATAACAGCAACGTCAATAGATGGTGCGGTCTGATTGCGCGATCAGCAGATTGATCAAATTGATCAATCGTCTACAACTGCCAGACGTATGATATCAATAAGCATTAGGGTCAATCTATAAGGTTAAACGGCAGTCTAGTAGCTCAATTGAAGATTTATTTGAGGTCGGCATTGAAGGATTCAGTATAAACTAATGTACTACAATTTTGAAATTGAAATGCTACATGAAATTCTTTAACGTAAAACTTCGTGATTTTTATAAGAAAAGCGATCAAATATTTTTTATACAACTTAGCTGTTGGAACAAAGATATGGCCCACCTGATTTTAAGTGGTAACCATCGCCTATAACAAAGCATTGCCACCAGTTTACTGAGCAGGCGAGAGCATTCGTGCCCTAGTGGTAGCAGCTCCGCCTTCCAACCTAAACTCGTAGATTCAAGCTCAGTCGTGCACCAGTGAGTATTTCTGACCTAAAATGTATGTGCACTATGCCAGTACTCTCAAACGGTGAAGGAAAACAACGTGAGGAAACCGGCATGTCGTAGAACCTAAAAAGTTCGAAAAAATATGAGTCAAGTGCACGAAAGGAGCCTCTTGAGGGGCACTTAAAATCCTATCACCATACTGGTTCGTTCAAAACAGTGACACGCTAAGTAGAAGACCAAAGATTTTTTTAAACAGTTAAGCAATCATCCAGTTAGTATACCTTAAATTCTAATCAGCTCCGAAAACTAATTAAAATGTCAGCGGAGAAAAGCAAGAAAATAACTTAATTTAGGAAAAGTCCCTTGGTACCTATAAAACTACAATTTATCAAGCCTTGTCTAAACTTAAACGAGTAAAGCCGGGGTAGGACTAAGGTGGTGGAAAAAATAGATTATTTAGTTTTTGAAAAACGTAGATTTAAATCTAGGTATTTCAATTTCTCAGCGTAACGAGTCCGTTAGATCAAATAGTTTTTTATTGTCGAATCTTAGACAGAGGTAATATTTTTAGTGTTACTGATATGTAGCAAAAAATATGACCGAGCATGTTCAATTCTGAACCTCCATTTAACCTAAATAAGAAAAAGTAAAAGTATCCCGTGATCAATCCACTTTATCATCAAAGAAATTCGTCGCGACACTCGCCGGAATGCGAAAAAATACTAGCATTTTTATTTACAAAACGAAAAATAAGTGGATCGTTTGTGGTTGTTCTTTTAGTTTCTTATTTTCGAAGTGTATTGCTTGCTGTCTGCACGAGACAGACTAAATAAAAACACTTTTGTAATACTTTCATATGCTTATATAGTAGGTAAGTGTTTTTCCCTTAGATATAATTATACGTGGATTTTCTGTAGGCTGATAATGATTATGCACAATAATATTATTTTTGTTGTATTCCAATTATGGATTATGGATAGGATACGGAATGAGTCTTGTCAGAGGAAGTTTGAAAGTAGGAGGGATGAAAGTCATGTGACTAGGAGAGTGATGAGTATGGATGTGGATGGATATGTGAGCAGAGGTAGACAAAAGAAAACATGGATGAACTGTGTGAAAGATGACATGCGGATAAAAGAGGAGTGAAACCAGAGATGACAGCTGACAGAGAGGATTGGAGGAGGAAGACATGTTGTGCCAATCCCACATAAAGTGGGATAAAGGCAGGAAGAACAAGAAGAAGAATGTTATATTGCAATTACTGGTTGAAATTTAAAAAGCACCCCCCAGAGAGTTCACTTAAGTAGACCCTGTTCCTATGTCTAGGGAAGTAACTAATCCTACGAAGCTTCACTAAGTTTAATTACAGGATATTTTATTACAAAAACTTGGAGCCATAAAACAAGCTCACGCCATCCTATTTTAGAAACTCTTCTTAGATAGATGTGTGTTCAAGTCATTGTTCAATTCTTCAAAAAGATTGTTAGCCCCAAAAGTGAACAAAATATTTAACAAAGATACTAGGTATACATAGAGATTTCTGCCTTCTTTGTTCATGATTAAAAAAAAATCTTATAACAACCTATTTAGATGCCTTGCGGTCATAACTCAATCAAAAATCTTCAAGTAGTTTGTTGTTCGTGTTTCGTCATTCAGCAAAATATTAATGAAAAGTTTCCAGCATTTTTCATAAAAAATCACAACACTAATCCAGCGAGCATACTTGCTTCATTTGCATCAAAATTAAATAATTATTTTTGTGCAACGTCGCGTTCACCGCTTTTTAAAACCTGTCATGAATAAAACATTTTTTCAGGTGAATTGTTACTGAAATGTTTGAACACAGTTTTGATATTTAAATCTTGTTGGGTTTTGAAATGTGGAATACGATAAAATAACATGACACGTTTATCAGTTTGTATTGGTACATATTGGTAGGTAGCAGTTAATAATTTACTACACGTTAATTTCACGGTTGGTACACCTTTTTTATGCCCTAGGCAGACGAGCCACCTGATGGAAAGTGGTCACCACCGCCCATGGATAACTGTTACACCATAGAAGATAATTATGAAGTCGATTTTATATATGTTTTATGGTTTTTTTCAATTTTAGTCCACAATGAACCAACTCTATCTATTAGGGCTGAAAATATTGAACAAAGTTTTACTTCAATCGTTTGCTCTAGGATGAAACGTAATGAAAGGTAAACTAACCGTCTTATTCGGGATTTTATCAGGTTAAGTTTAAAAGAAATGAAATTCAATTATTGTACCCGCAGAAATCACAAGATTCATCTTCTAACCTTTGCAAGACGACGCGAAGAATTTTTATTATATTACTTGAATGATTTATTTTTTACCTTTCTATTGCAACGTCGATTTATTATTAAGATTGCAGGGAACGACCAAACTCGCGATCACGATTGGGCATTGCATAATTGATTTCCTGGAAACGACCAAGCGAACACGAGCGTTTCAAGGAAGCAATTGAAAGGTACCTACGCTTGAATTGAGGATAACAATTATGAATTTACAATTCAGAATACTAGAGTGTGCCTTTTCATACGTTTCACAATCACAACCGTCGATTCAAAGTTGAGCTATAAGTCTCTATAGGCTATAATTATGAACAAGGCCACCGTTCAAATAGCAACCAATTTGATAAGCTTACACGAGTTCCTATAGAATTCAGAGAGGCTTTGCGTGAATCGATAGTTTACTATACTTAGTAATAATGGGGTAATTAATAGTTCCTTTATGGTTTTAGTGGCGTTGCCAAAATACATCCTTCCATGTTATGCCCTACTGATAAATAATCTAGAGTACTCATATTATTATTATCGGGAAAAGTTTGGTTTGTGTTAATTTAATAATCCCGTAGTTTAGAATATCCTTGAATCCTCCGCATTCACTTTTTATTGGGTCGCTAAAAATCTCCTGTCACTGTCACTTTTATGCCAACAAATAGAGACGGCAACAGTCTTAGCGGCCTGCTAAACAAAATGACTGCTAAAGAACCATAGTGAATATGAACCGGCAGATGCAGTGATTTTTTAGTAAACATATACTTTAAATATAACACCCAGACAGAGATCATCTACGTTTCACACAAATATTTATTCTCGGTGAAGATCAAACCCGCGTCCTCCAGCGCAGAAGGCAGAGCTGTGAGGGCTGTCAACTATAGTCAGGGTCGGACTGGGCCGTAAGAGTGGCTGACCACAAGCCCGAGGCAACCATTTTTATATTTGTTTTCTCTCTAATTGTTCGATCGGACTATCTGATCTAATTTTCAACGTAGGTTGAAAAACTGGGAGGCCAGTCCAACGCTGACTACAGTGATTCTTGCTGATATCCCAAGGCTATTGACCCCACTCACCTGTGCTATTTTAACGTTGTACTGTGAGAACATAGCGTCGTACATCGCCATGAGTTCCGACTGGCCGACGGCCGCCGCCGCCCGCGGGTCCAGAATGCTGCCCGCGTCCTATCACAATGTTTGGAGTGAGGATGTTGCTTTTGGTAATTAAACTATACAATAGACACTTGGTTATGTATACGAGAACAAACCAGCGGAACTTAGAAGGAAGGTACTTTCATCGTCATCAGCCTGAAGAAGTTCACTGCTGGACATTAAGCGTCCCCTATCCTATACATTTCCAAAAAGAATGATTCTGAGCCCTTTCCATCCACTGAATTCCTAAAATATTTATTCTAAGTCTCTGGACTTAGAATAAATATTTTAAGCGATCTGTCGCTTTCTAAGATTGTATACATAGAAAAAACTTTTATCTATACACACCAATGGTGAAGACAAAAATATGAGAAAAAACAACATCAAAAAAATCCTCTGCAGTCTCACTGATTGCAGTCCACAAACGCGGTGGGATTATATGAGATTTGCTATCTCCAAAAATGTTGAAAGTCCAAACAAGGTAGTCACTTCACGCTTGTCAGTCCAAAGTCCTAAGTCCTGCCTTTTTTATTTCCCAGCAAGAAATATTCATTTGCAAGTTAAAGTGTTATTTCTGCTTAGTTTAACCTACCTCTCTTGTATGGTCGCTTGGTGAAAGCGTCTCTCTCATTGACAGGGACATGAGCAGTTCCTGGGTCAGTTTCTGTCTCCCAAAAGCCACGGCACCACTAGTCACCATAATGCATTCTCGCCCTTCGTGGTGGCATTCTGCTACCTGAGAAGGAAAGATTACATTGAAACTGATGATCTGGGAAGGGTTTCTATCCCCATACCACCTAGAGAGGATAACATGTTATTTGAAAAACGTTCATGCTGGTATAATACGGCCAGGGTAACTTGGCAGACCTGAAGTTGGCCGTTTTGCTATTTTTCCGGCAGTCATTGGCCATCTTCCCAAAGTTCACTTCGGACCTGTCAAGTTACGCCGGCCAAACTGTAAACCCATAATAAGCCTGCTGGCCTACCATTAACTTCATATGGTTATGGTTGTCAAAATTGTGTCAACAGTGTCAACACATAAAAACCCAAGAAGAAAATGAATGAATGTGTGGGTCAGCCTATCTACATATACACAATTTGACAGCTATAGCCATAACCATATGGAGCTCGTGGTAGCCCTGCAGATTGTTATAGTACTAGGTACCTAGTAGAATGAGAGATTCAAAAGACCTCACAAAGGATGAGAGATTCAAAAGATTCACTTAGCCATCAAATAAAACTTCAATTCAGACAGAAGCCCACCAAAAAGCCTTTGATTCTCTTCCATTACTTTTCCTCTTTTGATTTTATTTAGCTTATTTTTTCATGTTTTCGTTTTGATATTAAATTTCAAATTTTCCGGGAGCTTTGTAGGGCTCTGGCAACTTTTTTTGCTTTCAATAATACCGCGGAAGTAAATAAAAGTTGGAGAGATTGTTTTACTCTGAGGTTTTTCCAATTACTTTGAGTGCCAACTACTGGGAGGAACTTGTGGAAAGTTTTTTACGGAATCAAGTTTGAACACGATCTCTTTGCTTATGTAGGTATCTATTGAAACATTCACTTCATCTATATTATGTACACCTACAATTTTAGATCAAGCAAGTTCGAACCCTTTTAAAGTAATGCGTTTACAATTTTAGGTTCAATTCGAAGTAAAGCTTATGAATACAAAAATCAAAGACAGCATTTATTTCATTTGGTTTCCATTAAATTTAAGAGGATTATAAAAAAAGAAGGAAAAACTGCCAACCCTCGCAACGATATCAATTATCTCAAAGACCATTAGAAAGAAAAAAGAATTCCAATTGAACTCCGAATGGGATATGAGCATTAAAATTGCACACCGCAGACTAAGTGCACTTCTGATAATGGGCAACACTAGAATTGTTTCTTCTTCTCATTGAGTCACTGTTTCTTGTTGTTTTTTGTTGTTGGTTGTTTGTGTTGTTTCTTGCTTTGTGTTTTTACTGTTTCTGTTTGTTTGTTTGTTTTGTGGTTGTTTGTGTTGTTTCTTGTTTTGTGTTTTTGTTGTTGTTTTGTGTGTGTGTTTAAGTGTGGTGAAAGGATTGTAAGTGTACCTTAAAAGATAACGACGAGATACGATAGAAGGAGGCTCTCCTCCACGTTCACTTTTTTCGGTAACTAGCTGATACCCGCGACTTCGTCCGCGTGGATATTTGAGTTCGTTTTTTTTAGTTTGATATGACCAACTGCTAGTTACCATAGATTTTAGCTTGTACTTTAAAGTGTATTTGAATTTTAAGGTGAGTGCTGTTGTAGCCGATTTCTTTCAGAGGTGTTTAGTTTAAGTATGATAGATAATTCCCGCAATTTTGTCAAAGTGGATTTTATTTTATATTAGTGGCTAATTTGGGGTTTCGTATGCATGTTGGTGTATAATCGAATCTGAATTTTTAATTTGACATGACCAACTGCTGGTCACCATAGTTTTGAGCATGTACTTTAGAGTGTCTTTGAATTTGAAGGCGAGTGCTGTTGTAGCCGATTTCTTTCAGAGGTGTTTAGCTTAAGTATGATAGATAATTCCCGCAATTTTGTCAAAGTGGTTATCTTTGGTTTTATTGTAAACCTTTGTGTGTATTCAAACCTGGTGACAGATGCTGCGGTAGCTGAAATTTTTTTAATGTTTTTTTTTGCGTATTTTGTAAAGCTCGTTTTCGTGATTTGTTTTAGTGGCTAATTTGGGCTATCGTATTCGTTGGTGTATGATCGAATCTGGTTTTTTTAGTTTGACATGATCAAATGCAAGTTACCATAGTTTTGAGCTTGTACTTTAGAGTGTATTTGAATTTGAAGGAGAGTTCTGTTGTAGCTGTTTTTTTTCAGCGGTGTTTAGTTTAAGTATGATAGATGATTCCCGCAATTTTGTCTTGGTGGTTATCATCGGTTTTTTTGTAAACATTTGTGTGTATTCAAATTTGGTGACAGAAGCTGCGGTAGTAGATTTTTTTTTACTGTTTTTTTGCGTATTTTGTAAAGCAATTTTTTGTGATTTTTCTTTAAACTATTTTTCCCTTTTTTCTTCTTTTAGGGAAATAATTTTCCTATTTTATTTCTTGGTGCACCTTTGCTCTATAAGAGGAACACATCTTCCAAGTTTCATGCTTTTAGGACTAATGGTTTAGGCTGTGTGTTGATTTTTCTTTAAACCTTTTTTCCCCTTTTTCTCCTCTTCGGGAAAGAATTTTCCAATTTCCTTTCTTAGTACACCTCTACGCTATAAGAGGAACATACCCTCCAAGTTTCATGTTTCTAGGACTAACGGTTTAGGCTGTGCGTTGATTGTCAGTCAGTCAGTGAGTCAGTCAGTCAGTAACGAAAGAGTTTTATATATTTAGATTAGTGGCTAATTTAGGGTTTCATAATTATGCGTGTTGGTGTATAATCGAATCAGATTTTTTTAATTTGACATGACCAGCTGGTTACCATAGTTTTGAGCATGTTCTTTAGCCATTTTTTGAAGCGGTGCGGTGTTTAGTTTCGGTATGATAGGTGTTTTCCGCGATTTTGTCTTAGTGGTTACGGTGGGGTTTATGTAAACTTTTGTGTGTATTCAAATTTGGTGACAGAAGCTGCGGTAGTAGATTTTTTTTTACTGTTTTTTTGCGTATTTTGTAAAGCAATTTTTTGTGATTTTTCTTTAAACTATTTTTCCCTTTTTTCTTCTTTTAGGGAAATAATTTTCCTATTTTCTTTCTTAGTGCACCTTTGCTCTATAAGAGGAACACATCTTCCAAGTTTCATGCTTCTAGGACTAATGGTTTAGGCTCTGTGTTGATTTTTCTTTAAACCTTTTTTCCCCTTTTTCTCCTCTTCGGGAAAGAATTTTCCAATTTCCTTTCTTAGTACACCTCTACGCTATAAGAGGAACATACCCTCCAAGTTTCATGCTTCTAGGACTAACGGTTTAGGCTGTGCGTTGATTGTCAGTCAGTCAGTCAGTAACGAAAGAGTTTTATATATTTAGAAGATATCGAATTTAAGTTCATGTGAAGCAGTTTCCATGCAAACTTGATCTTCTAACCCACGAATACTGAAACGCAACTCAGATTTAAGCACGTCTCAAGCGACGAATATTTGACAGTTTTCAATGAAAATCTGTAAAATATTCGTCGCTTGAGACGTGCTTAAATCTGAGTTGCGTTTCAGTATTCGGGGGTTAGATACCTATCAATTTGGGAGCAAGTTTTTAAAAATCGTTTCATAAGCATCATCCAGCAGTTCTTTGGGAGTTATCCTCTCAAAGAAGCATAAAATATTCCACAGTCAGACCCTAGACTCTGTAGTATCAGAGATTTCTCGATAAGTAAGAACATCTCACTAAGAGAAGTGGCACCACACTGGAACTTCACTGTTATTTTTTTTTATTTGCAGAAAGATCATAAAAAAAACGGTAGGAACCAAGCCGTACTTTGTTGCTTGTTCTTCTAGGCTTGGTCGTGTGGAACTTGCACCTAGACTCCCCTAGCTTTAAGACGTTTCAAAGTGATTCTTGTGTTACTACTGAATACATCTTTGACTTTTAATGTGACAATACAATCATCGCTGACTTGGCAATTTACCTGTTCAATAATAGAAGCCAAACGTCCTAAAGCAAGTCCATTCCCATCTTCTCTGGTGATGACAGCACTGCCAAGCTTGACTACCAGTCTTCGAGCGTATTTGAGTTGTGATCGATCTGTGAATGTTTTCTTCTGCGTTTTGCGTTCTGCACTCGCTGCTAAGTTACGTTTGTCTACATTCAAACCCTGGAAAAAGAAACACATACTTAAAAGCCGATAAAAATGCAATAATTTTAATAAAAATTTGGCAGATTATGCCAGTAGAAAGCATCTGTGCAAAGCAACACAATAAGCCATGCCTTTTCTGCCGTAAAGCAGCATTGCTGTGTTTTGGTTTGAAGAGTGTGGGTGCCGGTGAAATTACTGGCACGTGAGGCACGTATGCCTCAAGCTGATGGACGCAGGCCAGTGCATCGTAGGGCACGTTCCTCACGTGCGTGACCTACGAGGCAATGCTTGTTATAGGGGTTAGCTAGGTAGGTATTACTTATTATCACGTGAGCCATGTTTGTTCCATTAGCTTAGTTGTGTAAAAAAAGGTTGGTAAGACAAGTCTAATCCGTATATCTCCATAGAATAATTTTAGTAGAGCCAGGAAAACAGCCAGAGCGATTTCATGCATCTTAAAGTAGAACCGTGTCAACGCTTCAACGTTCATTGCGATTCCACTATTGTCGAGCCTTGAGAATTTTTGTCCGGGACGCCCATATTACCTTCCTACATAGGTACCTATAAACAGGCACTCGGTGTGGGTAAATTTAATTTAGCCTAGACCGAATTTTCAGATTGTTTTGACGCAGGTGTATTTTACCAGCCTATAATAAAAAAACAAAAACTTGGAGTGGATACGAATCGACCGCACTAGAAAATGTATCGTGGGGTCGTTTGGTTAGATAATTTTCTGACTTTACACTAACATGGAAAAATCTATTGGCCCAATCAGTACAGATAATACAGAAAATACAAAGCTTATAAAGTATTATTCTCAAACATGCTAGGAAAGAGCATTATTTTGACAACCTTCTTCGAGATGAATCGAAATTGCTGTACTGGCCAAATACATGCGAGCAGCGGCTGGCAAAAGTTGTATGAAACGTATGAAAATCCATATTTGTGTGTTTAGCCGCCAAATAAATGACTAAACTCATATCTGTTGAGTAATTTAAAAATGGAACAATCTTTTACGCCGGAACATGGCAACCAAGGAGGTAACTTATCAAAGGTTTTATTTCAAATAAAAAGTTCTTACTAGGGCTAAGTAAGGTCTCGATAAATACCTAGTAACTTATTTTTCCTCGCATTATTTGAGAAAAGTACTATACAATACAAGCCTTGGCCAAAATTAGGCATTGATGGACTCACGTATAGTTTGTGTGTAGGTATATATTTACACGTACGTACATCAATGCCACTTTTGCTGGCCGCTGCAGTAATGCACTACTAAATACTTATATCACGGGGTAAAACTAGATATTCCATTTCTGGAATCGTTCATTGGTTCTAGTACAGTACAATTGACGGTGATAAATGCAAATGTAATCGCAATGCACACATCATGCAGAGCGTAGGTATACATAATATATTATATTATATTATGTTGGTGTTTGTCGTTGTAGTATCACTAATACCTATTTATGGCAAACGTGTCGACAATCAACACAATACGTCATAGCAATGTTTTAAGGCCCGGCCACATCAAGGCGATAACATGTCAGCAATAATACCGCGACAACATTACAGCAGCAGATCGCAAATTGCTGAGTTATCACCTTGATGTGGCCGGACCTTTTTGCGTATTTTTTTCTTCTCAGAAAAAAATACTCAGGTGTTTCTTTGGCACCCTTTATACTCGTTTTAACTTGTGTCTTTAGGCCTATCTTACTATTAGTAGTAAGTAATTATAGTAAATGTAAAGTTTGATGTTTAAAACAACTAGATAGATCAATTTCGATGAAACTTAAAATATAAACCGTTAACAAAAAAGCAGAGGCTCCAGGTACAATAACCAAATATGGTAAATATTTTCTAGACATTCTAAAACTAATATTACAATCAAAGTTCTAGAATAGTAGATCCCGCATGTATACCTGTTGTTATTAAATACTGACTAAGCATTGCTCACATCTAAGCGATCTGCGGTGACGATCAGTGAAATGCTGTCAAAAATGAAGGTGATATTTGACAACGTTAGCTGATCGCTTAACAAGTTGATAATGATAATGAATATTGTCGGCACCAATTTCAAGTTACTGACATCAATACTTATCAAGAGATCCCGCAAGTTTTACGAGAATTTCAGCGAGAAATTATTTGCTTCCTCTTATTTTCGTGTATAGGTATGATAATGTAATTTATCTGGCTTCAGCTATTTTGGTGAGTTGATTGCTAGTTGTTTACTATGAGAGTCAGGGCAACATGTATTAGAACACTAGCAGTCGCCCACGGCTTCGCCGACATGGGAAAAAATCTTCCCGTTCCTGTTGCTACTATGGTAATCCAGGTTGTTAACTATATTTGTTGGAAATTTCATACAAACTGGTCCGGTAGTTAGGGCGTTATTGAGCTAAAAATCGAAAAATAGACATCCAAACATTGTAACTTTCGCATTTTTAACACGCTTAGATTAACTTGGTATGTATCTAATGTAACGGAATTCTTGAACGTCGTTTAATATTTTTATTTATTTTTGTCAAGGATATTTTTTGTACACGTTATGTTTCTGATGGCATCTGATCAAAATGTTCCAAATAACAAAAAGATAAAACTAACACATCTTCCTAATAGGTCGTTAATTAAGTTAGCAACGGTAAAAATAAATGTTTGCAAATTGTTACCTTAAAGGTAAATGCATATTATTACAATAAATTACTGTTATTTCCTTGTGTACATGTCACAGTCAACTTTATAACTAGTAAAATCTGCCATCTAATGCCTGTCTACTCGATTAATACGATTAACCACTTGCCTAGTCAACTTGTTTAAAAATAGACACAAAAAAACCTTATAACCTAACCAACCCTAGCCCAAAGAGGCACATTATGTTATCAGGTTATTTTTAGAGCTTTTTACTAGTTGATAATCGCTTGTTAGATGGTTTTTTTTTGTATGTAACTAGCTGATGGAACAAGCGTATGGCCCACCTGATGTTAAGTGGTAACCATCGCCTATAACAAAGCAATGCCTTGTAGGTCACGCACGTCAGGAACGCGCCCTACGATGCACTGCCCTGCGTCCATCAACTGGAGGCATACAGATATTCAGCCTCACGTGCCAGTAATTTCACCGGCACCCACACCCTTCAAACTGAAGTAGAACTGAAGTTTTACTAGGTATCTGCCGTAGGTAACCTATATTATCACCATTTTTTTTATACATCTAGCTTATTATTCAAGTAGTTCATTATCTGGAAGCCATGGGTTCCCTCACGATGTATTTCTTTACCACCTTAACCATGTCTTTCCTGTGGATTAGGCTGACTAAGCTGTCAGGATGGTATAGGTGCTGGGCAAGCCTATTCCATCTAAAATCCTGTGCCAGGTACTATAGCGTCTCACCGCCCACCAGTTGCCCTTGTCACTCAGTCATCTACAACAGATGCAAAGGCCTGCATGTTTACTTTCAATTAACTGACGCATTACTAGTTGACTGTGACATAGGTACATACAACAAGAGAAGTGTAATTGATACATAGTTGGACCTTGTGCTATGACCGCAGTCGCCACCGCTGTGACATCTCATTAGCTGCGTATAACCAATACCATGAGCTGTTTACAGCAATAGGTATCGATGTCTCTTAGCTGTATTTTTACTATTTAGTTTGATATTGGTTTAGTTTCATAAATGTTTGGACATCTTCTACGACATGACTGCTACATAAAGAACACCATTGAAGGAAAGGTTGAAGGGAAACAGGGAAGAGGAAAGCCAAGAATAAGTTACATGAGCAAGAAAAAGTCGCTGTCATGTCGTATAAGGAAGTCAAGGAAGTCGCATAGCCGCATTCGAAACACTTAATTGGAGAAAACTGCATCAAAATCCCGACAAGCGAAGCTCTTAAATTTAAGAAGAAGAAGTTTCACATTATTTAATCTATATTTATAAAAGAAAGTCGTGTTAGTAAACGGCTGAACCGATTTGTCTGAAAATTGGTTGGGAGGTAGCTTAGAACCAGGAGAAGGACATAGGATACTTTTTATCGCGAAAAAGTAACGGGACCGAGAATGGGGCGAGTGAAGCCGCGGGCGGTCTCTAGTGTTATTATAAATTCAGCTGAACCAACCAAATATCAGAATAATGCTGTTTACGATTTAAAAGGTCTAAGGTTTACAATGAAAAAAAACTAAATTCCTTGTTTAAAAAAAGTTCGCAAAAGGAAGTCCAAAGAGGCCGCACTCAAAACATTCATTGGTGAAAACTGCATCAGAACACCATAAAGAGCTGATCTTTTATATGACAAAAATATAAAAACACGCAAATAAACATTCCATTGATATTTTTTTCCTAACCACGCATTACCATCATAATTATATTACCGACTCAAAACCCGTATTTAGAAACAGCTTGTTTTGCTTGCGTCGAGCCCCAAGCACAGATTTTTGTCATTTTTCAATGATCTTCTAAGGTTCGGTAACTATGCAATATTATGTAACAATTTGATTACAAAAGCAATAAAATTATGATTGTATTTACAAAACAGGAACTTTGATCGTTATTAAAGTTCACTTCATAGATAATAATCATTGTTTATTGTGAACATGTTTATCAGTTCGTGCTTGATATAAAAGTGTTATTATGCCTATTTGAAGTTTCTGATAAACATTATTGTTATTCAAAGTGAGCAAAGTATTGACGTATATAACTCTGTGATATAACTTTTGAAACTATCATCGTTTCTAACACTATTTTTATGAACAACGGGATTTTTACAAGAGTCAAAACTCACAAATTTATTCATGATAAATATCCCGTTGTTCATAAAAATACTCTGTGATATTTAACCATTCACTTTTGTCCGTATACCTTCGATACAGGTGCTAAACAAAAATTTCAAATAGATCAATGTTAATAATTAGAGAAGACTTAAATAATGTTGAATCAATATTAGGGTAAAATACATCATCGAGACGAAATCCAGGTGAATTGAATTGTCTTTGATGAAATAATCTGGGTTCTACATTTGAAACTCACCATACTACATGCTAGGTATCAGAAGACAAGTTAATTCAAACTCGTCAGCAATTAAACTTCTCTTCTTAAATTTAAGAGCTTAACGTCTTGTTGGGGTTTTGATGCAGTTTTCTCCGATTAAGTCTTTTGAATCACTCAGTAATTAATGTACCTAATACCTACATAAAAATGAATGTCCAAAAATATTTATAAGCCTACACATTGGTGTGTATTCCCTAGCTCGACCCTGTATTTTCGGAGATTTCTTGCTGAGTGTGTGAGTGTGGATTCCTTAATTTTTAAACTACATGAACGCTCGAAGTCCTTACTTATATTATAAACTAGCTGATACCCGCGACTTCGTCCGCGTGGATATTTGAGTTCGTTTTTTTTAGTTTTATGACCAACTGCTAGTTACCATTGTTTTGAGCTTGTAATTAAGAGTGTATTTGAATTTGAAGGTGAGTGCTGTTGTAGCTGATTTTTTTCAGCAGTGTTTAGTTTAAGTATTATAGATGTTTCCCGCGATTTTGTCTTAGTGGTTATCATCAGTTTTTTTGTGAACCTTTGTGTGTAATCGAACCTGGTGCCAGATGCTGTGGTAGTTGAAATTTTTTTAATGTTTTTTTTGCGTATTTTGTAAAGCTCTTTTTCGTGATTTTGTTGAAGTGGCTAATTTGGGCTATCGTATTCGTCGTTGGTGTATAATCGAATCTGTTTTTTTTATTTGACATGGACTTCAGCAGTGTTAAGTTTAAGTATGATAGATATTTTCCGCGATTTTGTCTTAGTGGTTATCATCGGTTTTTTTGTTAACATTTGTGTGTATTAAAACCTGGTGACAAATGCTGCGGTAGCTGAAATTTTTTTAATGTTTATTTTTTCGTATTTTGTAAAGCCATATTTTGTGATTTTATGTTATATTAGTGGCTAATTTGGGGTTTCGTATGCGTGTTGGTGTATAATCGAATCAGATTTTTTTTATTTGACATGACCAATTGCTGGTTACTATAGTTTTGAGCTTGTACTTTAGAGTGTATTTGAATTTGAAGGCGAGTGCTGTTGGAGCCGATTTTTTTCAGCAGTGTTTAGTTTAAGTATGATAGATGTTTTCCGTGCTTTTGTCTTAGTGGTTATCATCGGTTTTTTTGTTAACATTTGTGTGTATTAAAACCTGGTGACAAATGCTGCGGTAGCTGAAAATTTTTTAATGTTTATTTTTTCGTATTTTGTAAAGCCATTTTTTGTGATTTTATGTTATATTAGTGGCTAATTTGGGGTTTCGTATGGGTGTTGGTGTATAATCGAATCAGATTTTTAATTTAACATGACCAACTGCTGTTTACTATAGTTTTGAGCTTGTACTTTAGAATGTATTTGAATTTGAAGGCGAGTGCTGTTGGAGCCTATTTTTTTCAGCAGTGTTTAGTTTAAGTATGATAGATGTTTCCCGCGATTTTATCTTATTGGTGTTCATCGGTTTTTTTGTAAACATTTATGTGTAAGTATTAAAACCTGGTGACAAATGCTGCGGTAGCTGAATTTTTTTAAATGTTTTTTTTCGTATTTTGTAAAGCCATTTTTTGTGATTTTATGTTATATTAGTGGCTAATTTGGGGTTTCGTATGGGTGTTGGTGTATAATCGAATCAGATTTTTAATTTGACATGACCAACTGCTGTTTACTATAGTTTTGAGCTTGTACTTTAGAGTGTATTTGAATTTGAAGGCGAGTGCTGTTGGAGCCGATTTTTTTCAGCAGTGTTTAGTTTAAGTATGATAGATGTTTCCCGCGATTTTGTCTTAGTGGTTATCATTGGTTTTTTTGTAAACATTTGTGTGTATTAAAACCTGGTGACAAATGCTGCGGTAGCTGAAAATTTTTTAATGTTTTTTTTTTCGTATTTTGTAAAGCTATTTTTTGTGATTTTATGTTATATTAGTGGCTAATTTGGGGTTTCGTATGGGTGTTGGTGTATAATCGAATCAGATTTTTAATTTGACATGACCAACTGCTGTTTACTATAGTTTTGAGCTTGTACTTTAGAGTGTATTTGAATTTGAAGGCGAGTGCTGTTGGAGCCGATTTTTTTCAGCAGTGTTTAGTTTAAGTATGATAGATGTTTCCCGCGATTTTGTCTTAGTGGTTATCATTGGTTTTTTTGTAAACATTTGTGTGTATTAAAACCTGGTGACAAATGCTGCGGTAGCTGAAATTTTTTTAATGTTTTTTTTTCGTATTTTGTAAAGCTATTTTTTGTGATTTTATGTTATATTAGTGGCTAATTTGAGGTTTCGTATGCGTGTTGGTGTATAATCGTATCAGATTTTTTTAATTTGACATGACCAACTGCTAGTTACCATAGATTTGAGCTTGTACTTTAGAGTGTATTTGAATTTTAAGGTGAGTGCTGTTGGAGCCGATTTTTTTCAGCAGTGTTTAGTTTAAGTATGATAGATGTTTCCCGCGATTTTGTCGTAGTGGTTACCATCGGTTTTTTTGTGAACCTTTGTGTGAATTTGAACCTGGTGCCAGATGCTGCGGTAGCTGAATTTTTTCATGTTTTTTTTGCGTATTTTGTAAAGCTATTTTTTTGTGATTTTTGTTTAAATCATTTTCCTTTTTTTCTTCTTTTAGGCGAAGAATTTTCCTATTTTCTTCCTTAGTGCACCTCTGCTCTATTAGAGGAACACACCTTCTAAGTTTCATGTTTCTAGGGCTAACGGTTTCGGCTATGCGTTGATTTTTCTTCAAACCATTTTTCCCCTTTTTCTCCTCTTCGGAAAATAATTTTCCATTTTCCTTTCTTAGCGGATGTCTACGTCATAACATCTACCTGTATGCCAAATTTCAGCCCGATTTGTCCAGTGGTTTGGGCTGTGCGTTGATAGATCACTATGTCAGTCAGTCACCTTTGAGTTATATATATTTAGATGCGAAGGAAATTCTGCCTGTCTGTCTGTCACGCTTTCACGCTAAAACTATAGAACCAATTTAAATGAAATTTGATACACAGATAGTCTAGATCCTGAGAAAGGACATAGGCTAATTTTTAATGCGAAAAAAGGAAAAGAAAGTCACTCATTTTAATTGACTGTTAATAAAAAATCGGAAAGTAAGAAGTAAATTAATAATAGGCAGTTATACTATCTTGTATAACTGTCATAAAAGAGATAAAACGAAGCTATCACTTAAACCATAACTATTATCTAAGTACCATTAATTCTATGATCCGTTACATTTATTTTATCACAAGATAATAGTAAATACCGTGATAATGAGTAACCTAAATGAAAAGGGTCAAGGTAATAATCATTGTGCAGTAACTAACTAGTGTCAGAGAAATTAGGCTCTGTGAATTTCAAGTTGACTTATCGGCGCCTTATATATAGTTCATCTGGGGTAATTCACCTATGTGAAATATGTAGACTTATTACACCTATCTTTTTTATCAAATATGTGATTTTATTTTCAGTTTACTTTATTCATCTAGCTAGGTGAATTAAATATACCTTCTATTTAGTAGACTTATCTGTCTTTTTATATAGTCTTCCTTGCCTCATAGTTTTGTCATGACTGCCTGTTCGTCTGTCTATCTGTATGTGACAGGCATTTTACTCGCTCGTCGGCGTTACCAGTGAAGAAACAAAACACGGTCTTTGTAAAAAAGACTCCACAGCTCAGTTCTGCCTTCTGTGCTGGCGGGTCGTGGGTTCAATCTCCATCAAGGACAAACAATCGTCTGATGAACTTAATTTCCGTTACGCAGCATTCTATACATTTTTGATAGTACAAGCTTTGCTTTTAGTTTAGAAAATATTTTATTATATGTATATTTTTTTTAATTAACCTATTTTGTCCCACTGCTGGGCAAAGGTCTCCCCCAAAGACTTCCACTTCTCTCACTCGAGCCTCCTCCCACCATCAAAAATATTATTTATTATTCTTAAAAAATTAAAAACATAAAAAGTAAAGGGATATTTTGAGTTATTCGATTTTAAGCACAGTTAAACATCTTACCTGTTGAGCCACTTTTGGGCCAATCAATGGGAACTTGTCACATCCAATGACTGTATAGGATCGTCTCCCAGTCATACATTTGATAACACTAGCACGCACTCGCAACATGATGTCGCAACTCAAAGGTTTATTGAAACTAAATAGACTCTAGATTTTAGAGTTTGCTTTAAATATTCAGGTCACTTTTGATATTAAATGTTAACCGTTCGTAATTATTCACATTTCCGAAACTCAACTTTTAAATTTTGCACTAAAGGTCACTTATATTCAGCAACAACGACTTTATTTCGGTAATTTTGACGTTTGTTTTATTTTAACGAGATATGATTGAATATTATAATATTTATATAGTTAATAAAAAAGAACAAAAGAGGATATATTTACAGAAGTCTTTTGTTTTAATTTAATAACAATTATTTTTATGACAGCTCCGAGAAGTCTCGACTGACACTGAGCGTAGTGTAATGAACGCACTAATGTTTGTTTTTACTGTAGATTGTTAATAAGTGATTATCCTTGTTTGTAGGTAGGTATGTAGCAGAGTTATAAAATAAGTTTGTGTAGTTTTGCGACCAACAGACTAAATAATGTTACCAATCATGCATGACACAATTTGACGGGGGGAAAAATTGGGCAAACTAAAATATTTATGTTCCTCATCGGAAAAAGCAGACGATCGAGTTAATGTGCGTGCTTTTGCCTATATCAAAACAGCAGCCTAAACCTAAATAAACCTAAATAATAAATATTGTAATATTATTTTTAAATGATGCTCTAATCATCATTTAAAAATAATATTACAATATTTATTTATCTACATGTAAGTGTCGTTTAGCTGTCCGTTCTGAGTGTGTTAATGTAGGTATCTATTTGTCATATTGTACCTACGTCTTTATGTCAAATGAACATATTTTCTTTCTTTCTTTAAAAACTTACATTCAAACCAAATCCATGAACGCTGAAGCTCCTCGCTTGATTAAAATGCGTATTTTTTAAACTGCTTAAAAGCTTCTTCGCTCCGTACGCTTTTAAGCACAGCGAAAACTTATTGTAGCACATTTTTACACTTTTTCACTGGTCATGTGGAAAACTGTTTTGAAAGCCAGGAACTAAATCACGATTAAGATTTTAACTATTGTTTAATAGGGTAATAGAAACATGTATTTGTTTTAGCAAGACGCGTACGAATGCTGATAGAATAATGTCGGCAGTGGCTCGTCATTTCAATAAATAATTATAAGTAGTTGCGTGTGATAAAATACTGAGCGATTAATTATAATATATACTGCTTATTACAGGGTGATATGAATAACAGTAACAAACCACCTATTAAGGGCAGTTTTTCCATCTGCGGAATAACGCTATTTTTCGTTGAATAAAAATAATGTCAGTCCTCGTTTTTGAAACGCCTAAACAAAAGATGGATATTTCTTATCTGACGGATACAATCTGTAGATTTAAAAATTTGCCCTTTCACGGCTGGAACTCTGGAAGCCTTGAAAAAAGATTTGAAACTGATGGGTTGGAATCAGTATGTCTATGCTCGGAACTTCACCAAACTCGGAGATTCGGTTTTCTGTCATTTTGGGTAGTCGTATAGCTTTTTCATATTTATTGGTTTTCTGGCGTTATTTTGACCATCACAAAGTGTGAGTTGTTGGAATGAATGTGATACCTATCCTGATTTGAACGAAAATGTTTCCGATTGTTTCCGAAGAACAAAGCCTCTATTTTTTTTAAATCTTATGACGGCCGGCTTGACTAAAAACTATTCGATTGGCAAAATAACAGATGCCTCCTGATCAATTAAGAAGAAGAAGAACTTGGCGGTAATTTTACTACACAATTTTGTTCTTGAATATACCGTTATACAAATAAGTAGCACCATGTATACAAAACTACAAACAGATCCTGACGTGAAGTATGTTGCGTAATTATAATACTGTTATCATAAATGCTACAATAAAGGTCGCTTTTATCGTGAAAACAAGTTATTTCCTAGATCAGTGGTTAAAACGTTATCTTGTACCAATTTCAGTAATAAACAAGTATAGGTACTTAGGTCTGCTCTGTACACATAGCGTATTAAATACACTTGCATTTGTGTGTGTATTAAAAGTTTCGAATAAAACAAAGGTAGGGTACCTATGTTGTGTAAAGATAGATAACCTGTCGGCTTGGATATCTTTGCTCGGTGCCAAAGTAGTAACTACATAATTATTAAAAAAAAATACAAAATTACCAACTTTTGGTATTTTTTTTCTTGAAGCTATTCATGTTGAATTTAAGAGGGGGAACACCTCTGGTGGTAGCTCATTCCACAATTTATGGGTATGAGGAAGAAACGATCTCGAGAAGCGAGCAGTACAAGAAACTAATGGATCCAGGATGTGTGGATGAGCAAGGTCTCTATGTCGAGAAGAGCGGTGGTAGAATCTCGACGCGAGGAATGAATTCACGCAGACGAAGTCACGCTTGTTCGTAGTTTTTGTATATTAGAGGTACTTGCCTCTAATGTAATATTGCTTCTAATAATATGGCTAATACAATACAAACAATTACAAGTAAATTACTAGAGCGTATTGTCACAATTAGGTGGGTATGTACGTATTGTGCCAATTGATTGCTCACGTTGCCACTTCGTAATACGGCAAGTTCGGCAAGTTTTATCATGCGCACTTGATGTGCGGGCAGGTTTTTCCGCAAGTAGGCCGCTAGTGGGCCCTTTTTGCGTGACCCTTGATACGTGTTGCTCGAATTTATTTTAGGTTCTACAACACGCCGGTTTCCTCACGATGTTTTCCTTCACCGTTTTGAGAGTACTGGCATAGTGCACATAAATTTTTGGACAGAAAAACTCATTGGTACACGAGTGGATTTGAACCCACGACCTTCGGATCGGAAGGCGGGGCCACTACCACTAGACCACCAGTGCTCTCCACTTCGTAATACATAAGTAGATATACATAGGTAGGTACCTAGGTACTTGTTTACCTTAGCTACATTGTTATGTCCTTGAGTGCAATTGAATACAGGGTGGAAAAGACAAGTGCATTCAGAAAACAAAAACTGAAAAAAAAATCTGAAAACCTACTGGAGGCAATAAATCAAAATACATACATAATAAGAGGTAACCAGTACCTTACCTAAAATATTCTTTTAGGTACCTAACAATCTAAAACCCTGACTGAGAGTGAGAACAAACATCTGCGTTCACCACACCAATATTTGTTCTCGGTGGGGATCGAACCCACAAACTACGACACAGAAAGGCAGAGCTACTACCACCTGAGCTGAGAGGCCAGTCAAAAATAAGAATACCACCGAAAAATACATCCTTTGGGATTTTGAATAAGTACACCTACTTTGGAATAAAGTCATTAAGTAGATTTTTTACTAAGGAATAGGACAGGTCCTACGCAAACTTTTAAAATAATCCACGTTAACTCTTTTAGCTATTTTCTTTGTTTTCTCAAAACAGGAATTGAAGCAACTGAAGTAGGTACCTACCTAAACGTAAGTGGAAAAATATTTGCATTTATGCAGAGCAAACCAGTTGGCGTGATGTTTTCCGCATTGACAATGTATAGGAATCTACATAGCTCTCATCTAAATTCATACCTCGATAGTCTATCGAGGTTATGTAGATAGGTATTAACACTCCATGCTCTTAAACAACTCCTTGAGATGCACTTAAATCCTTTTACCACACTGGTTATGAAGAGACATGATAAGAAGATCTAGGACGCAGTATGAGCTTGACAACTAACCTGTATAACACTACAGAAAATACCTATAAATATTTTTAAGTAGTAGTAGAGCTCTTTGTGTAGTGAAGCGAATGCGGCTGAACATCTGTATGCCTGAAGTTGATGGACGCAGGGTAGTGCATCGTAGGGCACGCTCTTGACGTGCGTGATCTACGAGGAAATGCTTTGCTTTATAGAGACGATGGCTACCACCAACATCAGGTCATCAACATCATCATCATTATAAGCCTTAAGAAGTCCACTACTGGACATAGGCCTCCCCTACACATTACCCCTACACATTCCATTTCGAAGAATGATTCTAAGCCCTTTCCATCCATCTACTTCCCGCGATCTTAAAAATGTCGTTGGTCCATCGGGTGGGTGGGCGCCCTACGCTTCGTCTTCCGGTTCGTGTTCACCATTCGAGAACCTTTATTCCCCAACGGTTGTCGGTTCTTCGTGCTATATGGCCTGCCCATTGCCACTTCAACTAACTAACTCTACGAGTTATGTCGGTGACGTTGGTTCTTCTACGGATATCCTTATTTCTGATTCTATCACGTAGTGAAACTCCCCAGTAAGTATAGTTCTCTCCATAGCTTGTTGCTCGTAACATCAGGTAAGCCATAAGATTGTTCCTTATAAGCTAGTTGTATAATAAAATGCTCGGTCTGTCTCAGAGTGACAGTGACAGCTCAGAAGGTCCACTAAATGAATATTGGACCTTCCAAACACAAGATATACCGTCCTCTAACGGTAACATTTGAGCGCGGGATGCGGGATGTAGGTTCGCAAGGTGTCAATCCAATCACGCCCTACACAGCACCACTAACACGGTTCCAATTAGTGTGCAATCTCCCTACGCAAATTGTGTTAGAACCTGGGGCCTAATTCTTGGGCCGATCTCGATCATTTTGTAATTTTATCTTATTGCTTCTTTTCGAAGACAGAATGGATGATTTCCTTGAGTAATTCATCGACGAGCTCATCGTAGAAGCCTCGACAGCTACGAACGGAAAACGTAGAAAAAGTGCGGGGTTGTGCAATGCCAATGTTTATTTAAGGGACATTGAAAATCTCGGTCGGCCCGGGAATTAGGCCCCTGTATTCACGTAGGTGTAGGCTAGATAGCTCATGCAGGTGTTAATTGCCTACGGCCTTTAAGTACTATTGACTGGATAGATACACAATTAGCTAAGTTGTTACGCAGAGTTCTATAAATGCCCTCATAGCTTAGTTGGTTGGCTCTGCCTTCTGCGCTGGAGAGCGTGGGCGAGAACAAATATTTGTGTGGTGAGCAAAGATGTTTGTGTGGTGAGCAAAGATGTTTGTTCTCTGCCTGGGTGGTTAGGTATTAGGTATATTGTATTCTAATTACCAATGTATTCACAAAAAAATATATTTAAGTATCAGCATTTCTGGTTCCCATCAGGCTTAAGATACAAATATACAAAGAGACCAAGAACAGCCACAGAACAGAAAAAACTAAGTAGAAAACTGCCTAACGCATTTTTTTTATGAATAATCTAATTTGTCAATTGTAATATTCATTTGCTAATTTACACCTTGTACTAATGAAAACCGAGACTACAGTCGACCTAAAGCTCATCACTGCGGCAAATTGATATACAAATTGTTCATTCAACTAAGATGAAGCGTTACAAACAGAGTATCTGAAGAAGGAAAGAAAATAATTTTATTGACCCTAGCTTACAATCTATACTAATATTATAAAGAGGAAAGATTTGTACCTATTTTTGTATGTTTGTAATGAATAGGCTCAAATAGTACTGGGCCGATTTAAAAAATTCTTTCACCAATAGAATGCTACATTCTTCCAATTTAACATAGGCTACATTTCATTTTGAAAAAAATTAGGGATCCTTGGTAAAATTTGAACAATGTAACCGAAGGTGTAGAATAATGAGTCTTAAAATGTCCTTCGTCGAATGCGCTGCCGAACTATTAGCGATAGACCAAAATAATGTAGGTACAACAAAATTGTCTACCCCGTGCGAAGCTGGGACGGGCTGCTAGAGATGTAGGTCACTTATCTAGGTACTCATACACTACCTACATACCTACTTCAAAATTAAAGCTATGTGAACAGAACCAATGTTCTGTTTACAGCTTTTCTTATTTCATGTGAATTAATAAAGTTATTATTATTGCATAATAATAAAAAACAACAAAGTAAGTGCAATACCAGTACGTATAGTATTATCTTATCTGTGCCAGTAGCTATAATGAATCAATACTTATAGGCTTACCTTCCTATATGTATAGGAATAGGTAAGTAGGTTTTGCATGGTTTATTTATTAAATACTCCACACTGACAGTCTCGGTTTTGTATCAAACAGACTCCCTGCAAATTAAATTGGAAACAATAGTTCAGCACTGTTTGTGTGTCCACTCGACAGGACTCGAGAGTGCAAACAGAATGTTGTAATGAAACTATTCCATTCGCTATCTATCCTGGACGAGACGTAAAAACGATTCAGTAGCGCAATTATAATGTTGGACATGCCCCTAACTACCATCTAAGATATCCTCTCTTGAAGCTGAGGAGATTTCTACAATGACTGTGGGGATAAAAGGAGCTAAAGACACCTTCAGTTCTCAAAAGATCCAGCAAATATTCCTTCTCCTCCAAACCACCATGCTTTGGCCAACTGTTATGAAATGAAAATTGCAAAATTATTTCCAAGCACCAGGTTACCTAAACCGACCTCACTGCCTTTATTGAAAATCAAACTCACGTCAGGTCACGCACGTCAGGAACTTGCTCTACGATGCGCTGCCCTGCGAGTTTTACAGATGTTCAGCCTCACGTGCCAGTAATTTCACCGGCACCCACACCCTTCAAACCGAAACACAGCAATGCTGTTTCGCGGCAGAAATAGGCATGGTGGTAGTACCTACTTCCCCGGAAAAGCTCTTCACAAAGAGCTCTACTATCACTAAAATAGCTCATAGACTTAGGAAACTCCTTGCTGTGCAAATTTCCAACCTCCTTGATTCGTCTTGTCTCCGACTATTCTTGAAGGCGTTAAAGTCTTGTCACAACAACGCGATGGACGACCTCACAGCGATTTGGATAATTTCCCAAATTATAAATTAACCTAAAACCCAGAACCATGAACCCAAATGATAAGTAGAATCCTAAAATCGACCGCAGGCAAGCCATGCTCTTGCCCAGAAGGGAAGATATGTGACGGGTGTAAGAAGAAGAAGATCGTAAAGTAATTGTCTTGTGATTATATTGTGAAAATGGTGTATTTGTTTATTCCTCCGAGGTATAAAAGGTTAGGATACAGATTCTAAATTGGTTGTCAAGTCTAGTGAGTAGTTTAGGGCTTAGGTAGGACGCCCTCCGGCAAATTTAAGGGACGATCAACGAAATGTAGCTGGCAAGCACTGGTGGAGAGCCGAAGCCCGGGCTCAGTGGCGTGTCTTGGGAGAGACCTAGGTCCAGCAGTGGACTAATTAAGGCTGATGATGATAAAGTCTTGGTCAAGAGGCAGGTAACAAAAAGTAGCCACTGAACTTATAGTAGGAAAGCTTTTTTCTCAAGCGATATCTTCCTCACTTTTTACACACACAATTTATTTCTAAGAAAATAATATAGGCACACAACTGTTTGCTCGTTTCCAGACCCCAGGTCTACATCGAAGAACCGCGTCGCTTACCCGTCCCAATAAAAATACAACGCTACAAAGAGAATCCTTCCACCACGTTGCATATTCTAGATAAACCTAGACGATGGTCCGTCCGTAAGAAGCAAAAGTCGCAGACCAAAAGTCTGGTTAAAAAGACCCCGCTACCGCTTTGCCAATGGTATAGGCGGCGAAAGGCACTGAACGAGTTGAAAAGTGAGAGGAAACGAGAGAAAAAGGTAATCAGCCTGGATTTCTTAAGACCGATCTCTTTTTCTTTCTCTTGTCGTGTCACTATAGATCTTTCCAGTTTTTTTAAACCAGTAGTGTAGTGAAATGACTATAAGTGCGCCTCAGAGGCTCCTTTCGTGCACTTGACACTGTCATGTTTGTCGAACTGTCTAAGTTTTACAACATGCCGGTTTCCTCACGATGTTTTCCTTCACAGTTTCGAGAGTACTGGCATAGTGCACTTATTAGATGCTCCCATTCTACAACAAAAGTTTTGAACGATTTAAGCCCTCACCAACCCAGCACAATAATACACCAATGCTGCTTCACGGCAGAAGTAGGAATCGTGGTAGTATTTCCCCGGACGAGCCACACACAAAGAGCTCTACTTACTACTACTAATAACTTCTTACCTCACAGGAAGAACTAGAAAGAGCCAGGCGTGAACGTGAGACCGAAGTGCTTGAGTATCTGAGACTGCAAGCAGAAACTCCAGTGATAGACAAGAAAGCGAGGGAAAAGAAACCGAAACATCGGAACACTTCTGCAAAGCCCAGGGCAGACTCCAAGTTTGTCTCGGTCAAACAAAAGTAAGTAGGTAAATAAATCCTTTAGTAACTCCAGTGAGGGGTTGTGTATCTTTTACACGTGGGTTAAAAGGAGGAGGTTCTCAATTCGGATGTATTTTTTTTATGTTTGTTATCGCATATTTTTTTAATTTATGAGCCGATTTGAAAAAATCTTCGAAAAATTTTCGTAATTTACGAACCAATTTAGTAAATTATTTTTTCTTTTTATCTGAATCTGGATGGTCACATAGAAATTTCATCAAAATCGGTTAAACTGTTTTGTTTGAATTGTTTTTTAATGTTTATTACTGCATACCTCCGTGATTTAAGAACCGATTTAGTATTCTGAACCTAAATGCTGGTCCCGTAGAAATTTCATCGAATTCGGTTTAATAGTTTGGCCATGAAGTTGGCTTTTCAAGTTTTTAAACTTATATTATAATGACACAATCTATTTCATTTGCTCACTTCTGTAACGAAACATAGTGCATAACTAATCGCCTACTCGCCCCAGCGCGAACAAGTTTTTTTAACTTACTTAATAGGTAGGTACTTGTTTCAGTAACAGATACGACACTCTCAGTAACCGCTTCGTGAACTGCTGCTACCGACTCTGTTGCCAGTTCTACTGTTACCTCTCCTGTATACTAATCATTGGGCTTGTCTTAGTTTACTTCCTTTGACTATACCGGTATGAAACCTAATTACAATTACTGTGGACAAATAAGTGACGTATTGAATTATTAAAGTATTTTTGTGAAGTAAACTGTTTCAGTCTCCGTTTATATTTATCATACAAGACAACGCTAATTTAGTTTCTTATTAAATTTCTATTTACAGTCTAAGTAATAATTGTTACAAAAAAAAATTGTGGGTAAAGATATAAATAAATAACAATAGTGCGGACAATCCTCACAACACAATCCAGTCCCAAACTAAGCAGACCTTGTACTATGGAAACCAAGGTAGCTGATTAACATTTTTTTTTGTAAACATATACTTAGGTATAAGGCTTACAATAACACAAATATTTTTCTCGATGGGGATCGAACCCACGCCCTCCAGCTCAGAAGGCAAAGCAACTACCAACTGAGCTGTGAGGGCAATACTTCCAGATTTATTTTTTTCCTACCCCAAGCAAATTGGCATTGTTGCTGCCAAGGCCACTTTATTGAAGCAAGTAATGACTTATTAAAAAAATTCAAAAATGATAAGGCGTTATCTTGGAGGAATTAGAAATGGAGATGTCAATACAGGGCTTTCCCCTCTGCTGGTCATATACCGACCTCGATCATATCCTTTAAATAAAACTGTTTTACTCGCAACTGCAGCCATTGTGTGTCGTTTCATGTCGCGAAGTGGAGCTCCGCGAAAATGGTGAATAGCATGGTAGTTTCTTGTAAAAGACGATCAGAGACATCAAATTTCCGGGAACATGGTATTTCCTACCACAAGGGAGTATTATTTTGTCAATTGTGTTTGTAATTATGTAGAATTTTAGTTCAAAAGAAATACCGGTTGCGACAGATTAGCGACAGTATTACGACAGATTATACCTTGGTAGAAGGCATAGTGTTGGGAAAAGTTGAATGAAATTGATGAATGAATGAATGATAAAATAAACGTTAAATTATTATCACATAATGTGTTGTCTAATTACGTATTTGGTGCTTTTTATACCCCGACGTTAAATCGACGGGATGTTATGAGTTTGCGGTGTCTGTGTGTGTGTCTGTCTGTCCCATCGTAGTTCCCGAACGAATCAACCGATTTTAATTTAGTTTTTTGTTTGTTTGAAAGGTGAATAGTCGGGTGTGTTCTTAGCTATTTTTGATGAAAATCGGTCCGAGATGGCTGCCGCCACGAAATATCGGATTACATTTATTCACAAATCCCACAATATGGTTATCCTAGGTACCAGTCATCAAACCCTCTACTCATCAATGTATAAAATAGGACATGACATCATACTCAAAAATAAAGTCGTGGGCGTAGTGAAAACATTTTTTTTGCCTATTTTATATTTCTTTTACGTCCTGTGCAGGTTTCCAAAAAACCCTGTTGCTTGAAGAGTGGACAAAACTTTTTGGCCAAAAAACAACTTGGCATGCAACAAGAACGAGTGTGATTTGCTCGGAACATTTTACAGAAAGTTCTCAAACTCGGGCAAACAAACATCTGCGTTCACCACACAAATATTTGTACTCGATGGGAATCGAACCAACGTCTCTGGCGCAGAAGGCAGAACTACAAACTTCGCTGTGGTGTGAAGGCTGACGATGTAATGTGATTTCACTTTATATATATTTTTCAATTATTCAGTAAAAGACTCAACTTATGTGTACTATGCTATAACATGTTAAGAACTATTGATTCAAACTTATAACCATTAATAAAACGTAATAACTAAATTCAGTTCTTTTATTTTCTGACTGTTACAAAATGTGAAACCTGTTGTGCATAACTTATTCATAACACTCACTATTACCTGTACCTAAAAACCCATTTCATTCATTATTTTATTCATCGTTCAATTTACCGGTCTTACTGAATGCCCATCACTAGAGATTATCCTAATGTGAGTCTTGACACTGCGTAACTACGTTATATTTTTTATCTGTGTGCAAATTTTAAGATCGTGTGCGAGATTGTCAATGTGTGTGTTTACATGAATAGGATTTTGCTATGCGCGTGTGCCATGCGTGTTTACCTCGTCCCCCGTCAATTTTGGCAGAAAATATTGTTCGTGGATTTAAACGTTGACGCCTCCATTTCTAATTCCTCCAAGGGCGTTATTGGTATTGTCATAGTTATTTTAATAAATTATACTTCAGGTATAACTAACATAGACATTATATACAAAACATAATGTAAGGTAATTTGTGAATCGTTTATAAACATAACTAACAATTAAGTATAGTAATTAGGCACTTGGTAATCATAAGACTTTCTTATAGTTATACAATAGTCACTACTTCCTGATTCAACATTTGACCATGTACTCGTAACTTTTGAAACATCATGGTTTTTAACTCTATTCTTATGAAGCAATGGGATACTTTCTATGATTAAATGTGAATGAAGTATTAAGTAGTAGTACAAATGTAGTCGAACCAATAGTAGTGTCGATACCAATAAAAGAGTGCGAAAGAGGGTAGATCGATTTGTCTGCTAATAACATTTCTATTACTCGTAGACTTAGTTCAACCGTGATCATGGTGCATGCAACTGTGCCGAAATAGCGAGTCAAAACTCACAAAATGTAATCATGGTAAATATCCCGTTATTTCATAAAAATATTTAACCATTTTATAACATTAATACAACCAATCGAACTAAAAACTAATCTTATTTTAACATTTATCAATCAGGAAGTACCTAGCACCTTGCAACAAAAAAAAACAAAAATAACTCACTATAAATCAGTCTCTCGTATCGCGAACTCATTTTCCTTCTCAACCATTATCTTTTTCACATCACTAGTCGCACTTCCCTCGAAGCTAGAGCTGGCGCATCTTTTTCTATGCGGAGTATCGATAGTTACTTTATCGATCTTCAATGTATTATCGATATTTTTCAACGGAGTTCGATCAACAGCTAGATTACTAATCGATAGAGTTAAATCGCTAGGAACGTTGCCATCGAGGCAGTACATCAGTGAATCGGATAGCTTTTCGTCTTCACTCGATTTATTTAGTATCGATAGATCGACTGGCATTGCTGTTAGGACCGATCTGCTTTGTAAGTAGTCTCGAAATGGTTCGGACAGGGATTTCTGAGTGTTTGTGAAATTTGGCGTGTCTTCGCAAAGTGTGGTGTTGAGATCTTGGATCAGTGATTGGCTGGTTGCAAATTGTGCGGTTTGTGAACGCAGTGGACTTATCTCACTGATTGAATTGGACCGGGCTTCGAAGGGATTCTTTGGAGGTGAGCTTGATTGGTTTGATCTGAAAAGTAAGCAATACTAATTACTTACTACTTAATAGACTGGCCTCTCACTGGCTGGCTCAGTTGGTAGTAGCTCTGTCTTCTGCGCCGTAGGCCGTGGGTTCGATCCCCACCGAGAACAAATATTTGTGTGGTGAACACAGATGTTTGTTAGTTGTCTGGGTGTTATATTGGTATTCTAAAGGCTGTATTTTCAAAAATATCTATATAAGTATTATATCAACTATCTGATTCCCATAGTACTAGCTCTGCTTAATTGGGGGCTAGATACTGTTGTGTGGATTGTCCACAATATTTTTTTATTATTATTATTACTGTATACTGTGCATTCTAGGGGAAAAGGCAAAAACCACTTTCCGTTTGCGTTTACTCCAGCAGAAACATAAAATTGTATGAAAATTACATTTTGACAGATGAGATTTGATTAACAAAGTATTTTTTTTACCTCAATTTCCTAAGGCCTAATATTTTCATAATGATCGTCACCAGCCTAAAGAAGTCCATTGCTGATGTCTCACAGTCTGAAGACTGTGGGAACTTGGGAAATCAGCCACCCGATGGACCGACAACATGGTTCACCATGTCGTCGGTCCATCGGGTGGAGGTTGTCCTACACTTTACTTTCGGATAAATGAATTCACTTACCGTTCGCCAGAAAGAGTAGATCGACTGGCATCTTCATCGTCTGAAGACACAAAGTCACTGTCGTTTTTGGGGGAAAGAGAGCGATATACATCAGATTCGTGCGTCTCGCTCTCTCGCGCGCTCTCATTGGTCGGCGGTAGGCTGTCGCGCTGATCTGACGTCATTATTAGAGGTTTTCGGGACCGCGGTGTCATTATTGATTCCTGTAACGTTAAAAATATTTAATTATTAAAATTTATGAAACATTTTTTTTCTCAATCTTACCCAAGGGAGCATATTTACCGAGGACGTGCCCTAATCATTCTGGGTGTTATTAATAATCCTGGCGTAGCGTTGGACTAGTTAATCCGTGTTTTGTCTCTTGCATTGACATGCAATTGTCAACTCGAGCAAATGTGACAAAATACGGATTAACTGGTCCAACGCTACGCCAGGATTATTAATAACACCCTCTGAGATTAAGATATTAAGTCTCATGTACCTTGGAATTGGAACACAGTAATGCAAGCACCACTGATTGGTGGTATATAAAGAAACGAGGGTAGTACAGTAGGATACAGCACAAGTTACCTAAAAACAAAGAAAAATGACGCTTACTGCAACGACATAGGAGATAGCAGTTTATAGTCTGATGCGTATTGTTGTGTACCTCCCCAGATGAACTTTCACAAATAACCTCAAAAATTAATTTCTCGTTGCATTCCACATGTTTTTTTTTGTAAATCTCATGTGGTGTCCAATAAAGTTTTTTTTATTGCTGATAGCTAAAGGTTTAGTGGCATCACACCTGATGGAAATTGAAAATGCAGCCTAAGGTGCAGCACGCTTAGCTATAATCCACTTGTTCACTCTTGACTTGAAAATTCCAAGATTGTAATGTTCCAGAAATATTGACGACGGTGACGAGTAATTAAAGAAAGTAAGTAAAGTATAATTGTAGGCAACAAATATTGCACATCGGTTAATTTCGGCTTTATTTTAGCGTAGTGTGCGTCAGAGAGAGATAGCGCTCTACGAAAGCTGAAAAGCCGATGTGCAATATTTATTGACTACAACCGCAAATGGTTTTTTATCTTCTATCTATCTTATCTAAGCACATAATATTTTAAAAATAAAATGATATTAAAAAGTGAAACACAAAATGCAACATTGACGAAAAAGAAACAGGTTAAAACAAGCATCATGCAACAAACCTGCATAGCCTTAGATAACTTCTGCGTAGACTTAGTTATAGGCGACATTGACGCTCTTCTGAAATTAACCGTATACGGCGTTGTACATTCCTCATCAAAAACCATTGCTTCTGTGACACCAGGCGTGCTCGTCAGATAATGAAGCTTAACATCCTCGTTTTTAGGTTCATATTTCATTGGTGTATCCGCGATTTCATCATCATTTTGTGAAGCATCCGAGTTGTCATCATCAAAGCAAGATACGCAAGTAGGCGTTCCTCGAATAGGGCCGTGTCTCTTCCTGTATTTGTTATTCAGACTAGTTGCAGATAGCACTTTAGATCGGAACAGTCTTGAGTTCGCTTTCTTTGTGTTCTTTGGTGTTTCTTCGTTGTCTAAAACGCTTAAATTAGGTTCTGAGACGAATTTAGGGCTACGTTTCCGTGATCTATTCAACGCACTATCAGAGAGAGTGCTCTCATTGCTCGCGTCTGATTCATAATCATCATCCAAAGACTCTGAACTAGCTATTTTGTTTGCCAAGTTTTTAAGCACAATGTTCTTGTGTGAAACGTCGACTTTATCGTCTTTGAAACGAAGTTTTCCTTTGGTTTTCTGCAAAACATGACACGCGTTGGAAGAAAGTTAGGATAGAAAGAGACAGCAACACGTGTTATTTGATGGTAGAGTAGCACACAAGATAATGAGTAGACATTTCGCGAAGAGGAAATGTTCGTTTAGACTTTAGAGGAAAAGTTTCCGCCTCTTACAATGGCACAATATGAAGAGCAGATTTGGTTAAATATGGTTACACTTATAACACATACATTTAAAATCGTTTATTGCGGGTGCGACGTGCATTAAAACCATTAATGAAATCGTAGATATCGTTTGTGCCATTGCAACAACCGGGAACTGTAAATGAGGCACAATGGTAGCATGATGTTAGACATACACATAACATGCTTGAAAATTAGACATCACAATAGCTAAAGCACTAGGATAGATTATTACTGAAAATACGTCAGATAATGATCTCAGCCCAAAGTGATTTCCGGGGGAAAAAATGGCAACGAAATGACGAGACTAAATCGATTATATGGAAAACACGGGTATTTATCGCGATTACCTTTATTATTTCTGAGAGACAGTCTGCCCGCGACCACGGCTGTTGCAACACGGTCGAAACGTCGGGAAATAATAAAGGTAAACGCGATAAATTCCCGTGTTTTCCATATAATTAAGGATAACGATCGCGTTAATTTAAAAAGTGCTACTAAATCGATTATCTTCATTTTTTATTGGCATTAACTGGAAGAGAATGCTCTCTAGCATTAAGTTCGCCTATGTATAATGCATTTTTTTTATCTATCTATTAAAATAAAGAATTTTTTATCTATCTATCTATTAACCAGATTGTCAATAAAAACCATGTAAAAACGGAAAAAGAATCACTATTTATTACAAGTAATAATCGATTTGCAGTTCTACTTAGTCTCGTGGAACTGTAAGTTGTTCCAAAGTGATTCTTGTGATTCAAGTGAATGATAGTTGACTTCGACTTACCTCGTCTATAACATTAATGTTGGATCCCGATCCTTTCTTGGGCGTTTTGTTGAGCAGTCCCTTGTTGAAAATGTGACGCTTGATGGAATCGCCAAAGCTTCTAGAACCGGCCACTTTACCTGTCCTCTGAATTTGTATTGGTGTACCTGGAAACGTAAAAAGTTAAATTATAATAAGTAAATAGGTTTTGTATTCCATGAAGGTGACTTTACAGTATCAGGGATTTAGTTATTAGCGATAAGACCCCCCATTGTTCCCTAGTTTTTAAGTATTCTTTGAGTCCATGTTTTACCTTTTTATTTTAGTGTACAATAAAGTTATATTCTATTCTATTCACCCAAGCATATGGCACATATTACATAATTATAATTAGGAACTTCATTTACCCTTATTTTTAGAAGCAACGTGTGTTCATATATTTATTGATTGCCTGATTTTTTATAATAAAGCTTATCTTGTTAAGTGGCAACCATCGCCTCTAACAAAGTATTGCTTCGTAGGTCACGCGCGTCAGGAATGTGCCCTACGATGCGCATCTCTGCGTCCATCAGTTTGAGGCATACAGATGTTCAGCCTCACGTGTCAGTAATTTCACTGGCACCCACACCCTTCAAGCCGAAACACAGCAATACTCCTTCACGGCAGAAAAAATAGGCATGGTGGTAGTACTTCCCCGGACGAGCCACACACAAAAAGCTCTACTACTACTAGATAGTGTTGTATGTATTGTATTTGTGTTTAATTTTACTTCTCCTCACCATATCCATTCTGTCGATTAAAGTGCTTGATGAGCCGTCGTTTTTGCTGTGAGTCCGGCAGCGCCTGTATATGTGCGTAAAGCTGCGCCAGCGCCGTGTCAGTCGGGTTCGACTCGTTCTCAGCCTTCGTACGCGGCCGGTCTACGAAAGCGTACACTGTGTTTGCTGCCGTTCTGAAACAAACGTATGGTAAACGTTTATCTATTTTTTACCAACTTCAAATAAAAAATGGAGGTTGTCAATTGAGTTGTTTTTTTTATATAGATAGCTAAGCATTTGGCTGCCATCACACCTGATGGAAAGTGAGGATGCAGCCTAAGATGGAGCATGCTTAGCCATAATCCACCTGTTCACTCTTGTCTTAAAAGTTCCCAAATTGTAACGTTCCGGAAATACTGACGGCGGAAGAGAGTTCCACTCCTTATGTTTGTTATCGCATATCGTTATTTATGAACCGATTTTAGTTTTTTTTTATCTGAAAGGTTATTGGTATTATACCTCCAGATTGGCCCCATAGAATTTTTTCCAAAATCGGTTCAGCTGTTTAGCTATGAGTTCGGTTTCTCAATTATTTCAAATTTTACTTGTTGATGGCATAATACAAAAGTAAACATACATACGTATATCTATTATCGACGATCTTCCTACACAGAGTCAATAGCAAATTTTCTTTCAAGCCCCTACAACTGGATAAGTGTATACATATGGTACATAACTTTAACAGAATTATGTAGTAGGATAACTCAGCACTAATCTCTTCAGCTTATAATGCTCGTATTGCTCGGATATGAGACAGAATATCTATTTTACTTCTTAGTGACTCTACAATCTTCAGTGAGTTACTATATATCCCTCTGACCCAATTCATTCTAACATAGCTATCTGATTCCCATAGTACAAGCTCTGCTTAGAATGGGACTAGATAGTGTTGTGTGGGTGTTGTATATAATATTTATTTATTTATTCCTCAATGACCCACTACATTCAGTGACCCACTAAAATCCTCAATGATATAGAGCAGGGGTCGGCAACCTTATGCTATAGCCGGGCCACATATGTTGCCAGAGTATCAGTGCGGGCCGCACTTATATTTATATTTTTAATATTTGAAATAAAACGCATATATATTCATACAATTATGTCTTTTTTAATTGAACTACTATACTAACATAAAAGTAAGTACTAGTGAGATTTTTGAGGCTGCATTAGACTTGCAAGTTTTTTAACGTCTGCTTTCATTTTAGTAGTAGACACGCGCAGTATCGCGTCTAAATGTTCATCCGTTAACCGCGAACAATTCTTATTTTTGCGGTAGTTGAGAATTGAAAAAGTCTGCTCACACAAATATGTACTACCAAACATAGTTATTATCTGCTGAGCAAACTTTTTCAATTCTTTGAAGTTTTCAGAACTCAAACCTCCGTAGAACTGTATCAAGTCAGTGCTTTCCTTAAATGCCGTTTTAAGTGTGCTATTACTTTGCAAATCTACTATGTTTATTTGCAAATTGCTTGGTACCTCACTAATATCAATTGCAAAAGGGTTTTGGAATATTTCCATGTTAAGGGAGCTCTTTTTAAAGTCGGTGAATCGATTTACAAACTCAGTTTGTAGTTGTGTTAACACGTTTCTCATTGTAATATTTTGCCACACAAAATTATCTCCAGCTTCTTCCACGGCTTTCTTGCAATTAGGAAAATGGTCAAGCTTTTTTTCATCAATATCCTTGATAAACAGTTTCAGTTTCATTTCAAATGACTTTACATCTGTATACATATCGCAAATCAATTTATTTTTTCCCTGCAAGCGTTTGTTGAGCTGATTCAGTTCCTTAGTCAAATCAGTCAAAAAACCAAGATCGATAATCCACTGTTTGTTAGTAAGCTCTTCTACTGGCTTTCCTTTCATCTCCATGAAGTTGCCAATTTCTTTCCTCAAATCAAAAAACCGTTCCAAAACGGCACCTCGACTGAGCCACCTCACTTCACAGTAGTAAACCACGTCACCATGTTCAGCTTCCAGATCTTCCAAAAACTTTTGGAACTGACGGTGTGTGAGCCCATTTCTTCTTATAAAATTAACAGTGGATGTTACAGTATCCATTATTTCTTTCCAGGATATAACTTTGGAGCACAATGCCTCTTGATGGACAATACAGTGAAAAATCAATGGCACAGTAGATCCAGAATCTTTCACTTTGCTGATGATTCTCCCAACAACACCTTTGTTTTGACCGCTCATGTTCTTGCCTCCATCGGTAGTGACACTTGTTAACTTTTCCCAGCTTAATTGCAATGAATCCAGAGCTTGTTCCACATGGTGAAATAAATCTTCTCCCGTAGTTGTACCTTTCAAACTGCACATTTTCACAAGCTCTTCGTAAACAGTAAAGTTTTCGTCAATGCCGCGTACAAATATGAGTAGCTGTGCTGTATCCGACACGTCCGTACTTTCATCCATCGCTAAAGAGAAACAGTCGAAAGACTGCGCCTTATCCCTGAGTTGTTCACACAAATTAGCACCCAAGTCTTCAGTACGTCGGGTGCAAGTTCTTGCAGAGAGACTAAGACTTTCAAACATTTTTTTCTGCTCTGGGCATATTTCTTCTGCGATAGCTAAGACACACTCTTTTACTAATTCACTATCGGTAAACGGACGTCCACTTTTTGCAAGAATCTCTGCTACCCTGTAACTGGCCCGAACATTCGATTCGCTGTTGTCTGCCACAACCTTAAATATGTTTTGTTGATTTTGTAATGACGATTTCAAAGTGGAAATTTTCCTTTTCCGTATTTCTCCTTCAAGACAGTCAAATTTAGCTTTGTGCTCAGTGTCGTAATGTCGCTTCAGGTTATATTCCTTTACTACAGAAATACTCTTTTGACAAATCAAGCATAACGGTTTTCCTTTCAACTCGATAAAAAAGTATAATTCTGTCCATAATTCGTTAAAAACTCTTTTTTCTTGTTCTATCTTCCTTTTTCTTGAAGCCATGTTTATATAATTATTCTGTAACAATAATGAAAAAAATTAAATTCGTTGTAAAATTATATGTTCCAGTTAGCACCTACAAATTCAACTCCACATTCAAATAATAATTAAAACATGACACACTCGTAACTAACTTCATGTCATGTAACTACTATCCCCGTCCTTATAACATTTACCCATCAATCTGAAGGTTCACATTAACAAGCAGTAAATAAAATAAAACAAAATGCTCGCGAGTGCATACAACTTACCTCATACGTCGTGCGTGAGAAGCTATCAGCGAAGGGAAGAAAGGTGAAACGAAACGCGTAGCTAGCAACCAGATGAGACGTGAGTTTCCGGCGAATTTCCACAACCGAATGTGGCGAGAGCTGCGCGCGGCTGTGATTTTAACTAAAACCGGTCGCTTTGAATTTTTTCGCCGCCGCACACCTGCGTCTAATCAAAGACTGCCGCCCCGCCTATTGTCTCAAAGGAGCCGCCCGCCGCCGCACGTGCGGCGGATAAACGCAAAAGAAATTGCCAAGAATTGAATAAGTACAGCAAATATTTATTTTTGGTAGAAACAATACATAACATCAGTCTTGATAAACAGTTCTTAAGAAATGAAATAGAGGTACATTTTTATCACCCCGCGTGGGAGCGAGCTTTCAAGAATACTCTCATGGCCCAGCAGCATGGCCGTATAAATTCAAGTGAATTTATATGGCCTTTTGCTTCGGTATTTTTTTCTTACGGACCTCAGGCTTGCGGGCCGCACCGAGATAGTCTACGGGCCGCATGCGGCCCGCGGGCCGCCGGTTGCCGACCCCTGATATAGAGGTACAGTCCACTCACTTGTCAGTAATGCTCTCATTAAGGTCTCCAGTTGGCGATAGCACCCTACGCCTCTCCCGCGCCAGTAAATAGGCCGAGGCGTCGGTGATGAGCTGAGCGGGCGCTGAGAACACCCGCCCCGACTGACGGATCATGAAGCTGATGACGGGAGACAGGGCTATGGCGTCCGCGTGGAATGTTTCTGGTGATAACTGGAACATAAGGTTTGGAAAATGAGTGTTCTAACACAGGAAATCATAATCGATCGAGTGAGCGAAGCGAACGAGATCTTACAAACAACTTGGGCGATTTGGCATTTTATGTGCGTATGTATGTATGTATGTTTGTCCGACGATAACTTTCGAACCGTTGATCCGATCTGCATGAAATTTGATAAGTCGATAGCTTGCACTTGAGAAATTTACTGGTAAGTATATGAGTAAAATCGGATGAGGGGTTGTTAAGATATGTAGGTACTTAACTTTTCTGAGCATTTGGATCGCATCACGAGATCACAGTTCGGGGCGAACTGCTAGTTATATGGCATTTATCGCGATTACCTATGGGTATTTATGAATAACGATCGCGTTAATTTGAAAAGTGCTACAGGAAGTCATTACTTAAATCCTTTCACCACATCAGTTAAGAACCTTAATGACACAAGAAGTATAACACTTTTGTGTTATAAAGATAACTTTACTGTACTTCTTTTGGTAATGTTCACATCAGAAGTTTTAAGCAATAAATAAATGTTGTGCAGGTGTTTTCTTTATTTAGTATTTTTTATCTCAAAAAAATTGACAAATTCATCTTCCGCATTTGATTCGCAAGTAGGCTGCTGGCGGGCCCTTTTTGTGTGACACGTGTTATTCGAACTGTTTTATGTTCTAAAATACACCGGTTTTCTCACGATGTTTTCCTTCACCATTTGAGAGTACTGGCATAGTCCACATACATTTTTCAACCAAAAATCTCATTGGTACATGACTGGATTTGAACCCAAGAACTTAGAATCGGAAGGCGGGGCCGCTACCACTAGACCACCAGTGCTCCTCTCTCGTATTTTTTATCTCATTAAGCATGAAGAGTATCAAGCCAGGCTCAACCTTAAGTTGGCTCGATCTGACCTGTTACAGCTCAAATAAATAATAATAAATAAATTCTAATAATATTCTAGACAATCCACTCAACACTATCTAGCCCCAAACTAAGCAGAGCTTGTACTATGGGAACTAGATAGCTGATATACTACTTATATAATATTTTTTTTGTAAATACATACATAGAGTACAATATAACACCCAGACAGAGAACAAACATCTGCGTTCACCACACAAAATATTTGTTCTCGGTGGGGATCGAACCCACGACCTACTGCGCAGAAGGCAGAGCTACTACCAACTGAGCTGAGAGGCCAGTCAAAGGTTTAAGACAGACTCATGTGGTAAAACAAAATTAGCTCTCTTACCTTTCGAGGGCATAACAAGTGTGGGGTAAACATAGTAGCAAGAGTATCAGGTGACATCCTATTGGACGCCTCATTGTCGGCAACCAATCGGAGCAGACACAGCAGTCTTTGCAGGAAACTCCTGTGAGATGGAGTCAGGAGTAGCAGCAATAGTTGTAATGCTGTGAGGAGTTTAGTCTCTGATGACTCTGCATTTGGTGGGTATTGATCTGGAAATATTGTAAATTAGGAATTAGCTGGGATCTGCTATGCATCAAAGCTCTCTGTTTGGCTCTAGTTTTGAGTCTGTGTGAGTGCTCACCAGTGTATTATACCGTGTGTGTGACATTTCAACTTAGGATTTATTTTGACAGCACTCACACAGACTCAAAACCAGAGCCAGAGACAGAGTCAGACCGAGCTTGTGGTAGGCCTACTGGTCTCCCCCATACATTTTCAAAAATAATGATTCCGACCTGCTTCAAATTGATGCCAATTTCAATGTCATTTTTCCTTTTTATGTTAACACTTTATATTATACTATTGCTATGTGACGTTAAATACATAACTTTTGATATTGATAAAAGTGGTACTTACTAGCCAGAGTATAATAAGTTTGATAATACTGATCCATCAGTAAAGGCTGGGGTAATTCTGCTAGAAACCCTTTTAGAACAGATGCACAGTCATGCACCGAGAACCTACTCTCTTCAAGTCCTAAACTGGAGCCCGAGAGGAGTAGCTGGCGTAGTTCCTGTTGTCGACTGAGAGAGCCTGTTCTACGGAATATACCTTCTTGAGTTATGTCTGAAAATGTAATACAGTTAAATAAATATTTTATTATTTAATACACTAACTAAAGACTAAGCAGAGCATAACGCCTATAGATATACCATATAGCTGATAAAATACTTGTACTTTTTTTGTTAATACATTCTTACCATACAATTTAATACCCAGAGAAAAAGCATCTGTGTTCACCACACAGATATTTGTGTAAAAATGTCTTTAGATGTCTGTGTAATAGGTAGTTAGAACGCAGCTTTTGTTGGATTCGGTCGAGTGTCGGGGGTATGGTTTTAGGACAGTCCTTAGCAGTATATAAGCTCTATTGTCATGACTTAGAGAGTTATAACATAATTGTAGAGTAATACTTACTATCAGGTTTAGATAAGAAGTCTATCAGTTCATTTAGCCTCAATATTCCTTCTGTTATGGAGTTCACTTCTGTACTGATCTTAGCATTATTACCATTGTTTTGACTAGAATTCGATGCAGAACTTTTAGTTTTTTTATGGAAATTCCATCGAAATTGCTTTGGTTTGTCTGTTGAGCTATCAACACTAGAAAATAAATAAAATACATTTACAGACCCGTCGGAAACAGTTGTACCTATTAGAACTTGGAAAATATATTGATGTTGCGTTCGTACTTACTCGTCAGTATTTATATCCACAACAAAGGATAAATGCATACGCACTAATGTGAAGAACTGATCGATATTCTCCTTTCTGAGCTTTTCTATCAAGGAAACATCTGGTGAAGTCATGGCTACAAAAGATTCGTGAGAACTAAGCAGATACGCTATTTACACCGAACGAAGCACATATTTTAGCAGTAATTAGTTTTGGAGACTTTTCTAGTTGCCTATTTATTACTTTTTCTTGGACATTTTCATTTATTTTCAACAAAACCCTCTGTTTAAACTCATTGTTTTCAAAAACACATCCAAACTAGCGATGGGCGAATCCGAGAGATACTAATACTAATGTTTCGAAAACTCATATCTCTCGAACTATTCGAAAAACGATAGGAAATAAACGATACTAATATACTAATCTAGCTAGCCCATAGGGGTAAAAAGTGTTCTGTGAGCAAGCCTGACTGTAACGAACGAAAGAATGAATATGTATACTAACGAACGACTAACGAAACGAATCAAAAAAGACACTAATCTAACATTCAATGCTAATAATATGAATCAAGCGTTCGAGTAGTGAATGAAATGAATAAACAGACGACAACATCGAACGAATGAATGCCTGCCGCTTAGTCGAACGAAACAAACGAAGAATTATGATAGGGACGGGAAGCATCTTAATAAAACCTCAGTAATCTTGGATCAAAACGAGTATTATTGAACCCATCAAGTTACGCACCAAAGGATTAACAATGATATACTTAGGCAAAAATAATATTTTTTTGCCTTAGAATTAGTAAGTTGAAGTGGCAATGGGCAGGTCATATCGCTCGAAAAACCAATAACCGTTGGGGAATAAAAGTTCTCGAAAAGCCACCACGAACCGGATGATGAAACATAGGATGGCCACTCACTCGATAGACCGATTACATTAGTAAGATTGCGGGAAGTCAGTGGATGGAAAAAGCTCAGAATCGTTCTTCATCGAAATATAGTGGGCAGGCTTATGTCCAGCAGTAGACTTCTTCAGGCTTATGATGATGATGATGACCTACTTATATTTCCTTCTATGGCACATGAACTATTAGTTCCAAAAAACTGAAAGAAAGAGAGATAGAGCCATCATAGACAGACGACCGCCACAGCCAGCATTTTCAACATAGACATTTTTTCAAATTAAATTTTAGTCGTTGCCTTTAAATTTATTATTATTATTATGTAATTAAAAACAAAAAAAAGGATTATTCTCAAAATAACTTTTTGGCACGAAAGTCACATGTCACATCCCTAGCCCTTGAACGGTACTGTATGCGAACGAACATTGCGTGAGCGAAAATGAATCAATCAAACTAAGCCCCGCCCCATTCGTCTCTCGAAAGATCTCTCGAATCATTCGAAAGCGGAAGTCATTCATGGACTAATTTCATATTCGAACAGAAAAATTAGTAACGAAAGATCTTTCGAACGCAGTTTTCATTCGAAAATGCGCATCGCTAATCCAAACGGCCAAACGGTTTTCAAACTTTTTTTTTCCTCTTTATCTGCTGGGCTAATTGTCACTGTCAAAATAACTGACACAAGGCACAGATTCTAACGATCAACAACTTGGACGAAGTAAAGTAAAAAAATCAAGGGTGGGAAACGAGGAATGCCCTCTAATTCTGAATTTTCAATTAAGATGCACATTGGTTATTTTTATTTTTGGGCAGTTTGTCACCGGACTAACTGCCGGCACAATGACTTTTTAGCCTCTGAGAATAATTAATTAACTATTATTAGAATGAGTTTGAAAGCAATCTCGTAGTTTTACAAGAAACAATAGTTTTACTTGTGTATTAAAGCTGTATTCTTTATTCTGAGGTTAGGTACCTCTTCTATTCCAATCACAGTTATTCCAATTATAATCTGCCACACAGCAGGTACGAAGACCAAGACTACCTCTGCGTATAGAAGGCAAGATAAATATGTGTGTAGAGTGATAAAGGTTTTTTATTAATTTATTTTACATAACAGTCTTAGCAATAGTTGATACAGGGAACATTTAAAACATATCATCATGTCCCATTTCCGCCAGCATATTCAATCCTCTGTCCTTCAGCGCTTTGGACAACAGTTTCTGCTGTTCAATCTTGGCATCCTGCTCTCTACGTTGGGCATCAAGTATATCATCCACAGATACTTCTGTTAGGGGAAGGCTTTCTTCTTTATCTTTGTCCTGCAAATAGTTTATGAAGAAAATGTAAGAGGTAAAATTATGAAACCTATGGTTTGAATGCAAGAGTTCAACAACTACTACTTTCAAAGGGTTTTTTCCATGTCCTGTACTTATTTATGAATGGAACTCAGGCTCAGATAGTGTAATGCTGTAGTCGACGGTGTCCTCGGTTATTCGTAATTTCTTCAACTTACAATTTCTCCTAGAAGCACAACATTCTCTCCTCTAACAATGAATATGCCTCGCGGTATATCACCATATTCCTTGCCAACGTGAATCCTTTCAATCGTCTTATGAAGCACCAGATTCGCGAATTGGTCAACGCAGCGAAGGTATCCGATGAGCGTCCTCCCATCTCGAAGCAGCACCATAAGTTTTTCTTCATGGAAAAAGAACCACTTGATAAAACATGAAAATGTATTTTAGTTCAAATTGATAAGCCAAGTCACGTACTGTCTAACTCGTCTAGCAAGTGTGCGGTTCCTTCAAGAGGATTTACAGCACTCGACATGTTCATCTTAAGTTTATTTAATGAAAAAATATTAAAAATAAAATTTATTTTCTCTTTTTGTTTACAATGTAATGGTTTTTTTTAATTGTGCATAGATTAGTAAAGAGTGGGGAGTAAAGGTTATAGCACATTATACCGGCACCGCAACTGAGCAGCTGCAGCACGGCGTCGCCTCGAATTTAGACTACGGCTAGCTGCCAGCGCGCTAACTACGCGTTGTCCGCAAGGTGCAAGCTCACAGTTCGCGCGGTGGCCGCGAGGTGCAAGCTTGCTGTCACCGCGAACTCAATATTGTTATATGGCATTTATGATTGAACACTCGCCTCGCTTTCGCTGCCGACTCGGAGTCGGCGCGTAAAAAGCATGCCGTCGGCGCGCTGTGCGCACAAGGTCCGCTCGCTTGCAGCACGCGGGCTGCGAGTCAAGTTGTGTGGTAGCGGCAAGCGCGCTGACTGCCCGCCGTTGGCTTTTTCATATTGACATTATGAAATATATTATACTACACACGATTTAATGCTCTAAATTGAATGACAAGTTAATTGCTGGTTTGGAGCGGTGCTGTTGCGGTGCCGGTATAATGTGCTATAACCTTTATGCTATCAACGGGTTGACTAAAGTTCTGAAAACATACAATCTCGTCTTTGGTAAAACTTTCCATGCTTTCCAATTTCAGGAATGATTGAAATATTTATACTTATTTCAATGTCATTGTCAATTCCATCAATATGTCATGTCAGAAATATGACAAAACCAAATTGATCGTCAAACTAAATTCCATTCTTTTTCTTTTCTTTGCCAGAGCCACATACAATTTTAGAATTTAGCCGCTGATTCTGCCTAAACAAAATATTTTTCAAAACAAGAAAACAAAGGCCAATCTTTGTCCGTGATATGGTTATCGTTACAAGTGCCTTTGAAGGAAAGTTCAACAGTTCCGAGATATTTACAATACAACATGGAACAAGACGATGAAATTAAGTCCGGCTGTTTGTTGTTCCCGCCAGCCGGAGGAAACGTTTTCAATAAATTTCCCAAAAAGGTAGGTCAAATACAAAACGATAAACCATAAATAACGTGAAGTATGTGAGTAGGCAACTTAATTATCGCTATTCACGCGTTTTATTCCACGAGGGCATGCTTGACATGAATGCAATAATACGTACGTATGACTCACAGGTAAAAGCAGGTCCAAGCCTAGTTAGTTGTTTGTTGCAGTGTTACCTAACCTGTTTTGCCTCATTAAATCATCAAATAATCGGAAGTTCTAAAATTTCCCTACATGGATTAATGTCTATATATAAATTAAACTTTTATTTTCCAGAAAAACTGGCAGCAGAAATATTGCATTCTCTTCAATGCAAGCAAACAAGGCATAGAACGACTCGAGATATACGACAACAAAGATGATGTTACAACTGGTGCTATACCCAAAATAATAACTCTTGAGAATTGCATAAAAATAACTCATTCTAGTCCAACTATAACTATACTTACTAAGACTAACACGCAGCAGCTAAGTGCCTCATCCGAGCCAGAGACACTGGAGTGGGTGAAAGCTCTGCAATCTGTAGCTTTTAGAGGAAGAGACTCGAACCCTATCAGCTGTGATGAGGACAATGACCTTTACTGCTCATCTGGTGAAGGTGTCTTCTCAGTGAAAATGTGTACATCGGAGGCATCCACAAGGTGTGGCTTTGAATCTACAAGATACCTCCTTTTGCTCACAACTACTGCCATAGAGTTAAGAGATTTGAACGACAACAAGCTGTATGCTACTTGGCCATACAGATACATAAGACGATATGGATACAGACAGGGTAAATTCACATTTGAAGCTGGCAGGAAATGTGACACTGGTGAAGGCATCTTTCACTTGGAGCATCCAAACCAGTCTGAAATATTCAAGTGCCTTTCTCTAAAGATGAAGACAATGAAACAAATGATTGGGAATGATAACCTCCACAGTCCTGAACACTCAGAGTTCAACATCCAGTCCAGTGCTAATCTATTCCCTGGATCCAGGAGCCCTTTAGTGGCAGCTAGACCTGATGACTTGAGCTTGACCCCTCTCTCATTCAAAACCCCTTCAGTGACAAGCCAGCAGAGTACAAGCTCAGAGAGAGATACAGCACCATTACTCATGCCGAAACCTGCGCTGAAACCTAAACCACAGAAACCTCCACGTAAAATTATTAACCTTCCGAAAAGTATTACAAAAGATTTATCAATAATGAACAAGGATATTTCGAGTTCTACTGATGAAAGCATAGATTTCAGTAGATTCATGAAACTTGATAACTATGAACCCATTGAACAAGTGAAGCGAGAACCCAGTCCCTCAATTGTGCCATATGACAAAGTAGAAGTCCGTAACGAAGCCTGGAAAACTTTAGGGATTGATAATCCTGACCACACAGAATACATTCCAAACTTGAGTGATAACCCAAACTGCATGAAACTGATATCCAGATCTCAAGACAACCTGAACTTGTCTGGGCCTGAATCTTCGAGAATCATTCTTCTCCCCAGCTCAGTTGTCGACCCAGAAGATGAGAACTATGATCGTCTGCAGTATTTTGGATCAACTAGCAAGCTGAACAAATCATCACGTTATAAGAAGATTGAAGCGCGCCCTACAACTTTGGCTTTGGGAGAGCCAAAATCAAAAGACACTTGGAATGATTATGACGAAGTAGAAAATGTGATGCAACCGGCTAGGTTGGCAGACGATTCTCACCTGGGTTACGGCATGATAAGGAAGCCCAATACTCCAGGGCCTCAAGTACCCACTGCAGCTCAAGTCCAAATATTGCAGAACCAAGTGGGCTTAGAAGAAATCAACCATAATAGCTGTAACGGCACAGACTACGCTATTGTAAGCCGTGCAAAAAGAGTATAGTGTATTTTGATTTTATTTTAAAGACTGACTGTGAAGTGTATGTTCACATTTACCATTTTATACATTTTAGGATAGATAATAATCAAGCTATATTTTAAGAAAACTTATTCCAAAATGAGACTGTCATATACAGCATTCCTATTTAAATTCCTTGTAAGAATGGACCAACGCACAAATTATAAATTATTTAGGAATGTTAAAAATGTGATTAATAGTATAAAATAATGTGTTATGTACCTATGCCTTATTTTGGATTACCAGTTAGTGCCAATTTTATGAATAGTAGCACAAGATATTGTACTAAGTATTAGTTAGGATATATGATTTTTATTCTGTATGTACCTATCTTATTTTTAAAAGCTATAGATTTTGATACTATTTTTACAATGATTACTTATAGGTATTAAAAGTCAATGTCGCTTTATTGTAATTAATGAAATATTTGGCCATACATTGTGATTTGTAATCTCTGTATAATTTTTAGAAATAAAATAAATCATGTAATCTCATACAGTTTTTTAATTGGTACTACTACTATATTTGTAGACAAAGAACAATACAAGGAATGATTTTTTATCAATGTTACAAAAATTGCACTCACATTGTGTACAAATTATTAAGAAGTAAATCACACAATAAATAAACATGCTTAAAAATCAATCTCATATTCTATAAAAAATAACATCACTTTCAATAACAACAATTGGAGTCATTGCATAAGTTGGCACTTCTCGTCTGCATTCCTGAAATGCCCCTTTTTTCTATTTACTAATATCGAAAAAACTATATAATACAAACTCTACTGATACCTAGTTTTGGTAAAATGGGGAAGACAAAGGAAGTTATTTATTAAGGATATTTTATTATCAAGTCACTTGTGTTTGATTTATTCAGGGTCTAATACCCAAAGTTATATTCCCTGTTACTGCTGGGACCCTTCATAATGTGAATCTAATACACACAAGGTTGCTAACCAAACATTACTAAGAACCTATGGATTAAGACAACACACTTCCAAACTTCAGCCTTATTCTAAAAGAGCACAAGCTTCAGACTTCTCTTCTTTCTTGGCCAGTTCCTTGGCAATAAACTGAAGATCTTCAGACATTATTCTCTGAACCGTTTCTCCATTTTCCGCCATTATATCCTCAATATTCTTTTTATCATTCGAGAACCAGTTTAGATTGTCTGCAATCAGGTGTTTGGTTTCACATCCATCACAGTTTACAATAACCACACCTTTGTAGTAGGCTTGCTTTGAAATCAATTTTGAGCTTCTCGTGTCACATGTCTTGCAAGTATACATGAGCTGGAATTTTCCATCAGTCATCTTCGGCGAGTTAATTGTACCCAGTTCATTATAATTCTTCATGGTTGTGCTAAAGTTCCTAGGAGACTGGATCTTTGGGGTGGATGTAGACAGGGGTGCGCCGGAGAAAACCACCCGTCTACCAAAATATGAATTTCCATTGCTTGGAAAGAAAACGAGACTATTCAGCAATCGAGGTGAATGATATTTCACTATAAAGTCAATTAGGTTCTTGTGCGACATTTTAATTCTTGTAATATGTGGATAATCGGCAATGTGAAGCGAAATTTATATCGTTTTACTCTGTCTAGAATTGGTAAATGGTAAATGAAAATTGCGCCACCTTTTCGTCAACCACAAAAACTAGGTACAGACAGACAGAGCAAAACTGAGTTGGTTGAACGAAATAGTAAGCGGTATTCTTAGAATCCCGACTTGATTGAAATAGCAGTGTTTTGTGGGTGTAAATTAAAAATGAGAAAATCGGAGACAATTAGTCGATTAACTGTGCGCCTGTGCGAGTGTGCGTGCCGTGCCTGCGCGCGCAGTGTTGCGATGCCACTGTTGGACTGTTGCCAGTGGCAGATAGTCAAATAACTGCGTGAGGAGTTTTTTTTTAAGGCTGGCTGGTGTGGCTCCGGAGACGTCCTTTGGGCAAGTTTTTTTTTTTGCATGCTTCGGAATAGAAAGTCTTGATAGGTCAGGTATAAAAGTTTGGATTGGCCAACGAAGCTATTCATCAATCTGGCGAGAACTAGACTCATTGAGTCTCTTTAATCTTATGTTTCTTTAAATAATTTACATGTAAGTACGTACTACACTTTATGATAGGTACCTACATGAATCAAAAAATTGGAGCGTCGGGAATGATGAAAGCTAACCGATAACTTGAATTTTAATCATCGCAATTTTGGTCGCTCTGATACTCTTCAAGATAGATTATCAGACGTAAAAACGACCTAGTTTGGCAATACTGACCAAATGATACTTCTTGCAACCTCTACGTATATGTCACTGTCAAGCTCTTCATTTATGTCATGGCATCTATCTGTCTTTTCGACGAGCAATCTTGTCACAGGTAATCAAAAGCAAAGATGAAATACTCACCGAGGCCGAGACCATTCTGGTCACGCACGGGTCAATTCAAGGGAAAGACTTGCATTGACATGCTGTAAAATTCTCCAAGATTTCAAAAGAAAACCTAATGGACGAGGAAGTATACTACTCTATAAAATAGCCTGCCTGCTCCTACCCGCCAAAAAAGTAAAAAATCTAACCCTACTTTTCAACAAAATCAAACAAAACCCAAAACGGAAAATAATTAAATGTGTATAGAGTGCTAAATTTCAGTGCTAAAATTATTCAAGGAAATATTGTAGTCAGTAGCCAGTAGTGATAATGTTGAAGGGTATAAAATAATTATTTTCTACTGTATCTATCTTGTAAGAAGCAACAAGATGGATTCTATTTGGTTCAAACCTGAGCTGGCAGATGAAATTGTGGCAAACGATGATATATTTGAACAAACTCAGAGTATTATCACAGGTAATTGTATTCATTTGCATTATACACCAAATAAACATTCTCATTTGAAGTCTTAATGTATTTTCTTGATTGGAGCTTGTAAATTGTGAAGCAGCCAAGAATCTGGCAGTCCTGATATTTTGTAGAAGTATTTTGCACTTACCTCTTTGCTTTTCTCTTCCAGACATGATATCAGGTCATATTGATATCACACACCTTTTAGAAAACATGGGAGGCGTTCTAACTAACAAGGAAGCAGAGAATCGTGAGAAAGGCATGAGGTTCTTCACAAAAATTCTCAAGGAACTCCCTAAAGACTATCTAACGGAGACACAGATCAAGTTCATTTCCAAGTTCTATGTAGACCGTTTGAAAGACAACCATAGAGTGATCCCGAACGTCTTGGATGGGTACCTAACTATTATTGATATGAGCCATTATAATATAGAAAGCAGTGCTGAGTTTTTTACTGTTTTGTTCCGAGAAGTGGCTTGTCAATCACAAGTTAGACATGATCGGTATAACATTTATCTGATGGTTCAGAAATTGATGGAGAAGAATCTGGAATGTAAGTATGTTTTAATTAGTCTCTTTTTTATACAATTAGGTACCTGATGTTAAGTAGTAACATTGCTTATAGCATTGCCTCGTAGTTCACGCACATTAGTAATTTGCCCTACAATGTCCTTTTTAGGGTTCCGTAGCCAAATGGCAAAAACGGAACCCTTATAGATTCGTCATGTCTGTCTGTCTGTCTGTCCGGCCGTGTCACAGCCATTTTTCTCCGAAACCATAAAAGCTAGACTGATGAAACTTGGTGAGTAGATGTATTCTGTGAACCGCATTAAGGTTTTTACACAAAAATAGAAAAAAAACTATAAATTTTGGGGGTCCCCATACTTGAAACTGAAACTCAAAAATTTTTTTTTCATCGAACCCATACGTGTGGGGTATCTATGGATAGGTCTTCAAAAATGATGTTGAGGTTTCTAATATCGTTTTTTTCTAAACTGAATAGTTTGCGCGAGAGACACTTTCAAAGTGGAAAAAAGTTGGCCCCCCCCCCCTCTAACTTCCAAAATAAGAGAATGATAAAACTAAAAAAAATATATGTTGTACATTATTATGCAAACTTCCAACGATATTTGGTTTGAACGAGATCTAGTCAGTAGTTTTTTTTTTATACGTCATAAATCGTAAACCGCAATTTACCTTTCGACGAACTACAAAAACCTTTATATTATGTTATTTGATGCTACGGAACCCTTCATGGGCGAGTCCGACTCGCACTTGACTGCTTTTTTTTTTGAAGAGAGGAAAATATAAATATAAATATAAATCCCCGAGACAGTTGTAGACCACACTTTATAGATAAAGGGATCCTAACACTACCATGTATGTATATTCTGCAGGCATCTATGTTTGTGAGGAAGAATAGGCATTTGTTTAAATCAAAGTCTGAGCTTTGCCCCGGCTATAATAGACGTAATAAAAATAAGCTACAACTGCCGGTAGTAAATTTAGTAGCAACAAGCAAAAGCCCATACTTTCGACTGATATCTATCTATAATAAAATCCCGGACCACATCAAGGATGAACAAGAGAACCACCTATTTTATAAACATCTAAAATCCCATCTTGCGCAGAAATGTTACTACTCTATTGATGAATTCAAATCAGATAATAAATAAATGACATATACCTACTTGAAATTTAAACATTTTGACATTTAACCTTTTATTTTATTGACTTTATTTCTTTTATTTAACTTTGACATGTGATCGGTATTTGTTATTAATTTGGTAAAATTCCTAACTGTCTTGACATTCCTTTGACTAATGTATAATGAATGATTGACCTATCCTATCTATAGTTTGTTAACCGATTGTATTATAAACCTGCTATGACATTGCAGTGCCCAACAGGGTGCATGTACTGACCTAAGCTACTTTTAAGACCAAATGCTATTTATTTTATGTACATGTAAGCAATCAATAAATGAAATGAAAAAATGAAATGAAATGCGAAGGCATTTTCCTCTCTTCGGGAGAGAGACGAAAGAGGGTATGTGGGACGCCCACATACCTACCCTCTTTCGTACAATGCTCTGCCCTGTGTCCATGAACTTGAGGCATAGAGATGGTCAGCCTTCTATGCCAGTAATTTCGATGGAACCCACATCCTTCAAACCAAAATACAGCAATGCTGCTTCAGGCCAGAAATAGGATATATAACTAAAACTAAAAACATTTTACAGATTTTCCTCATTATTTGATGTCATACACAAAAGTTATGAACGTTGAAATGACAACGAAACAAAAACGTTAACGTTTTACTTTTCATTACAGATATGAAAACATTGGGCCCTGACTTCGTCTACGGCGTCATCTCATCTATGGATGGAGAAAGAGACCCTCGGAATCTGATGTTCCTATTTGTTTTCCTACCAAACTTCATCAAGCACATCCCACTAGGCCATTTGGTCGAAGAGATGTTTGAAGTTATATCCTGCTACTATCCCATTGACTTCCACCCGTCACCTGATGACCCTGCTGCGGTGTCCCGACAGGATCTAGCAACAGTTCTAGCACCATGCTTGTGTGCTACTGAGGAGTTTGCAGAGCATTGCCTGGTGTTGCTGATTGAGAAACTGGATTCAAGCTTAAGGTTGGCGAAAATTGATTCGTTGAAGTTATTGGTTAGTCTTTTTTTTATTCTGTACATTGAATTTGCGTTAGTTAGGATAGGCCTAGAGAGCACTGGTGGTCTAGTGATAGCGGCCCTGCATTCCGATCCTAAGGTCGAGGATTCAAATCCAGTCATGCACCAATGAGTATTTCTGCCCAAAAATGTATGTGCACTATGCCAGTACTCTCAAACGGTGAAGGAAAACATTGTGCGGAAAGTGTCATGTTAGGCCTACACTCTGGGTTGATCTCAACAATATAATCTTAGAGTGTTCATCATGAAAAAAGGGAGTAGGAATGAGCAGGTATGGAAGGTAGGTCTTTGTCCTGCAGTTTGATCATCATTGCTGACCTTTTGACAATCATAATTGATTAACTGGTTTTATTGATTAATCCAAGATTGAATTATTCATAATTATTTATAGATTTGTATTTAATTGGTTTTTAATTCATTTTACATATGCTCATAATACCCATTTATACAATCTAAACCACTGTTAAAAGCAGTATTTTTCTGTATCAGTCTAGGTAATTGTTTTTTTAAATTCAGATAATGTCATCTTTCAGTAAAATGTTCCATCTACAATATTCAAGGTACTTTCCCTCCATGTGGCATATTCCGTGGGACGTCCAGTATAATGCACACAGCAAAAGTGGCTATGCGCAGTTGGGCGAAAGATATGATACTAGTCAAGGGCTAATTTAATTTTCTTGTTTTATTTTCAGAGTGAAAGCTGCAAGACATTCAAAGCGGAATCATATGCCCCCTTCCTGAAGGCATTATGGTCATCAATCCATAGAGAAATGTCGCACAAAGTCGACGATGAACTCAGGATGGCTGCTCACGAAGCCCTGTCGACTCTAGTCGCGAAACTGGCCAGCACAGCCAATACCGACCAAGCCTTCGAGAATTTCATCAAAGGGATACTAATAGCAATGCAGACCGCTGTAGCAGACTCCAAAACAGTAGCACAGTTCGTTCAAGCAACAAAGGTCTTGCTCACCACAGCAAATGCTTCCAAAGAATCATGTGTGATCATAACAAGATCTATGATCCCCGCTACTATAGCGTACTATGAGTTTAAAGTGTCACCGAAGCTACAAATCGGCAGCCTGCAATTTCTAGGAGATCTGTACGATATGGCGAAACACTGGGAAGTCTTAGACGATATTCAGCCTCAAGTAAAAGAGCTGCCTCAAGTATGCCTCACAGCAGTAAGCCAACCATCGAAAGAATACCAAATAGCAGGATTCAAAACCCTTATTAGAGTCAAAAATGTCCTTGATACAGACCTAATTGTACCGTTTGTTGAGATCTTAGTACACAATGTACAATATTCACATGATGATGACTTACTCGGAACTAGTGTTGAAACTATACACGCTATAGCTAGGAAATATCCAGAACTGATTATGAGTTTAGTTGTGAAAGGAAAATGTGATTTGGATAACTTGACACAAGACAAAGTGGCCTTACAAAAGCGGTTGAACCTACTATCAAATCTAGCAAGCATAGATGACTTTACCAAAGTGATTATAGAAGAGATGCTTAAACTAATCACTGTAGATGATAATGCGATGCATGTAGTCGAAGCCCTGAGTGAGAGTATGTCTAACTCAAGTTTGTTTACTGACATGAAAGTATCCCAGATCGAAAGTGATCATGGTCTGATAGACTCCATACTAATATGGCTGTTAAAAGAGCTAAAAACTGGGTCTCAAGATTTAGCACACGGCTATTCTCTTATTTCAAATACAATAAGCAGTCTTCCTATAGAAAAACAACTGAAAATTCTCACTAAACATACGTCGGCAATCCTAGGTCAATGTGAGATAGACAATAAATACTTTTTGGTTATAGAAAGTTTGTACAGTTCTGTGCACAAGGACATGTATGATTCTAAGTTTGAAGAAATCATGAAACTGTCCCTAAAGCTATCCTTGAACAGTGAGAATGATATTGTAAGAACCAAAGCGTGTGCATTGATAGCACACTTTTTAAATAAGGCTGAGTATGGACATAAGTTTGAGTTGCTCTATGAACTCTTGAAAGGTTACCTATCCTCTTGTAAGAGGGATCAGAATATCTGTCCTAAGCTTATTTTATTGTATGGCTGGATAACAAAAGCTTTGGTTATGAGGGGCAGTGATTTGTTCCTGTTTTGGTTGCAAAAAGTAAGTAGTTTTAATAAACTTAGCTACAAAAATCTACTTGTCCAATATTTTTATGAGTGCTGGTTTATTATTTATTGTATGAGAGCGCCGGTGGTCTAGTGGTTGTAACCACGCATTCTGTTCGTAAGGTAGAGGGTTCAAATCCAGTTGAGCAGCAATAGATTATTCTGATAGAAAAATGTATGTGCGCTATGCCTCAAACGGTGAAGGAAAACATTGCGAGGAAACTTGTGGCTTAGTCAGCTCTGCACCTATTGACCATATCTTTCCTGTGGATTAGGCCGACTAAGCTGTCAGGATGGTATAGATGCTGGGCAAGCCTTCTGAAATCCTGTCCCAGGCACCATAGCGTCCCGTTAGTAGGGGCTTAAGTAAGAACAGTTGACGAATCAAATCAAATCAAAAGTGTATTTATTCAGTTCAATTCTAAGAATGACTTTGAAACTTCTTAAAGTTAGGTGAGTCTAGGTGCCAGTTCCACGCGACCAAGCCTAGAAGAACTGGCAACAAACCACGGCTCGGATCCTACCGTTTTTTTTATATGATCCTTTTACAAATCAAAAATAATCTAAAATAATAGTAGTGAAGTTCCAGTGTGGTGCCACTTTACTTAGTAAGATGCTGTTGAATAGATGTAAACAACAGTTTTCTTAACTTTTTTTTTATTACTTTCAGATCACAAACACAATAACTACACCAGAACACTGTTCCCACGGCGCCGAGGCCATACAACTTGTTATGACCGACTTTCCTGAATACCTAAACTCCAGGCAACACTGCAGAATCAGCCTGCTGTACAAACAACGTATGTTTGTCTCTTTCACGAAGCTTACTGAGGACATAGGAGAGGTGAAACAGGAGACTAAAGAAGCTTATCTACTCAGTTGGGCTTATGTGCTGGGGAAAGCACCGAAAAGTGTACTTAGTAATGAAATTAATAAGGTGGGTTGTTGCATGAACTTTAATATTTGGTCTAGTAGAAAGCTTTGTATAGTAGTAGGCAACAAATATTGCACATCGGCTAATTTCGGCTTCATAGAGCGTAGTGTGCGTCAGAAAGAGATAGCTCTACGAAAGCAGAAAAGCCGGTGCGCAATATTTTTTTTCCTATAACTGTTGCATAATTTAGGCTAGTCATTTCAAAAGCTAACAAATTGGTTGAGTATTTACAGAGTGTTTGAGCATAATTATTAATGTGAGGCTGAACATCTGAATGCCTCAAGTTAATAAATCCAGATTTCCAAAATAAACCAGGGCGGATCAGCTATTTTAACAGACCAGATTTATCCATATATAAAATAACGCTCGGATAAAAATATTTCCTTCTTTCTTGTCAAAAACAAGGACGGATAAATTATATTTGACGAATAGCGATACTTTAGAAATGGAATAAGCCGCCCTTGCGCAACTATTCAAAGCAGCGCTATCTAGTTATGAAGATAGTACTAAGTTGACACTATCAATAAAAGTACATCAATTATTCCACAATGTATAAATATTATTATTGTTATTTCAGATATCCCCTATAGTAGTAGAATCGTTGAATTACGACAATAAAGACCTACTTCTAGTGATGATCGACGTGTTATGCCACTATGTACAAGCGAAACACGTCTCTATTGCCGACAGCTTACAGACTATACTGCCGCGGCTAGTCGCTCTGTCTACATACGTAAAATCTATGGTGAGTAGTTTGGAATCCAACTTCAACATTAATTATGCATATTTTATATTTTTATGGCTAATACAATTTTAATGGATTCGAAATCTAGCCAAGCGTTATTATCTTGAGTGGCATAGAAAACAAATTATTCATTATTATTGTTTTTTTCCAGGATGTAAGAATAAAAAGTTTGCAGTGTCTCTACGAAATCGCTAACGTTTATCGCACGACCCTCCTTTTGCCTTACAAGCAGGACTTGCTATTGGATTTAGCGCCATCTCTTGACGACAAAAAGAGACTTGTGCGCAATATGGCCGTTCGCGCGCGAACTAGATGGTTCCTGATTGGTGCGCCGGGAGAAGGGAAGGAAAAATAAAAAAAGCGGATTTTCACGAAATGGCTGGAGCAAGTTTTTTAAATCAAACCAAAACTTAATTTCTACCGCTTCGATCTGAAATGAAAGGCCTACTTATTCGTATCTACGTAATACATCAATCACTCAGCTGTAAGCTTATCAAAATTGTTATTATTGCAACTGATATAATTGTTATAAAATGCTATTTATACTTATTACGAAGAAAGTGTTATTATTGAATAGATACCTACTTACAACCCTTAGCTTCTTGCATAGGCAGGCACTACAGTCGGTAAGTTGATGACTTTTTCAGAATTTGAGGTGGTTATACAGGATGGATTTTTAAGACAGGAAGGGCGGTGAAGGCCAAGTCCTAATCCACGAGAGTTAAGGGAATAGTCGTGGAAGGAGTCCTTGATTTATAAGAAAGCATAAGAAATAATAGCCGTAGGTATAAAAGAATACTAGCGATCCGTCCCAGCTTCGCACGGGTCGCAAGTAGAAAATAGTGTGAAGTAATGGACTATCCAACACAAAAATAATGTTTTAATTCGGACCAGCATTTCCCGAGATTAGCGCGTTCAACCAAACTCTTCAGCATTATAATCATTTTAGTATAGATGTACCTGTGCTTCTTGTTTTAAAGTATTTTTCCGAATACTAAGGAACTTTTTAATTTTGAATAAACCTACTTGATAGACTGCAGGCACACTAAGGTTTTAGGTGACAAATACCTAGAATCCTAGCGTTCCTATCTTGTCTACCTTCAAACGATTTCGATACTTACGTAATCGATGGACGAATCCAATTCCCTATCAACTGTCCCAGTCCTATAACTCTTTACCAATCCGTGAGTTAAAAAGCGGTATTAGAACCCTTCATTAACATTTAAAGTGGCTACGGGGCGCGGGAGAGCGATAACAGATTATGGTAATGTCCCAAATTGTTAGTGGCCAAGGATTTGTCTCAACTAATCCTACCATTCCAACAGAAGTACCTATCTTTGTGATATTTTATTTAATAGCTGCGATACAGCGACTCCTATACAGTGGTGGTAGCTATCGGAAGGTTAGATGGGGCAGTGCTCCCACCTAGTTCGGCCGCCCCATACGGTCTCTGACACAGAAAAGAGAAAACGCTTTGCTTACTCATGGTCTCTGAGTCTGACACTCTGACTTACAAAATTTCATTTCATTCGCATTATATTCCATTTTCAAATTTTTCAAACAAAAATTGACAACTCTCATCGAATTCAGCGATCGCTTGAGTGATTTGTGTTGCTAGATTTGCACCCCAGTCCATGTAGGTATTATAGTAAGTACTTAGTCCTTTTCCAGTAGTAAGAGCTCTTTGTGAAAGGCTTGTTCGGGGAAGTAGGTAGGTACTAAGTACCATAATGATAAGATTTGACCTGCGCACGTCTAGGCGTTGGCGATCAGCTGAAACGCCGTCACATTTGATAGCGTTTCAGCAGATCACCATCGCTATTGCCTAGATGTGAAAAAACAATAAACGGGGAGGCCTATGTCAGATGTCCAGTATAGAGGACTTCGCAGTCTGATGACTTACCTATACATTATTTATCTTCAAAGAAATAAATAATTTGATAGTGAGGTAGGTAGGTAGTTCTATTAGTTTGACAATTGACAGATCCGGATTGAGAGAAATCCCCAAGGATTAAGATCCCACCGGACAGGCCAATATTACGCAAATTGGAGCGGACCTTCGGCTTAGAGAACAAATACCGTTGATGATTCAATTTGAGTTTACGTTAGTACCTAGGTACTTTGGATACCTTTAGTTTACCTACTTACTAAAGCTTTGCGTACATATACCTAGGTGATCTGCAATGGCGATCAGTTTCAACATAGGGGTTGGCATAACATCCGCACACACTGCCGAACTTTGAAAGCGATTCAGTGATTGCAATCGCAGGTGATCTAGATGTGAGAAAGGAAAAGTAGTAGAGCTCTTTGCGTGTGGCTCGTCCGGGGAAGTACTACCACCATACCTATTTCTGCCGTGAAGTGGCATAGGTGTTTCGATTTGAAGGGTGTGGGTGCCGGTGAAATTACTGGCACGTGCGTGAGGCTGAACATCTGTATGCCTCAAGTTGATGGACGCAGGGCAATGCATCGTAGGGCACGTTCTTTTCGTGCGTGACCTACACGACAATGCTTTGTTGTAGGCGATGGTTACCACTTAACTTTAGGTGGGTCACATGCTTGTTTCATTAGCTAGTTGTAAAAAAAAGGATGTACCTTTGGGTATCTATACCTACCTAATAATATTATGAAGAGGAAAGATTTGTATTTTTGTATGTTTGTAATGAATAAACTCAAAAACTGCTGTGCCGATTTCAAAGTCAGGGTGAATGTAGCTTTCCAATTCTTTCACCATTGGAAAGCTACATTCACCCTGAGTAACATAGTTATGTCTTTAAAAAATAAGTGTCTAACCGTGCGAAGCCAGGACAGGCTGCTAGTTTCATATACATACTTACGTAGACAGGCAGGTACGTGGATACCTGTCAGTATCCACAAAAAATACACACAGTGTTATTTATAACCTATCAGTGTAACTATTCAGTGAGTCCCTCTATCCCGACTCATTGAGCAGGTGGGCTCAATTAAACCTGAGCTAACTCGCAAATCATTTCCTATTGGCTGACCTGTTTTAATTAAGGTTAAATTATCTACCCTTACCACATAGGTACATTTATCATCAGCCATAAGAAGTTCATTGCTGAAATTTCAGGATTAACGATTCTGAGATCCACTGACTTCGCGCGATCTCCACAATGTCGTCGGTTTATCAGGTATGGTGGCGTCGCTTGCGTCTTTTTTTTAAATATAGATAGCTAAGCGTTTTCCTGCTGTCATACCTGATGGAAAGAGAGAATGCAGCTTGTGATAGCATGCTTTGTCGCGCATTCTTTGCGACAAAGATAACATGAGGATGAGATTCTAGGTCGATCTTTAATACTGTAATACATTCCGAAAATGATTTTACTGCCCTAAGCTGGCAGAAGGCCTGCGATCGACCCTGGTCTCTAGTACAGTCGGCGTCTTGACTGTACCCGGATTCAACGCGGTGGAGGGGACCCACGCATGCGAGCTCCCCTCCTGCTATTTCCAGCCCCCACGAGGGGACAACCGAGGAGCTTAGGGAATTGGCCCTAAGTGCTCACGCCTTCCATCCCCAAAGAGCAACCACCGCTTCCTCTCATAAGGTCGACCGCGCGCCGCCGACTCAAGGGCCCTAAGACCGTTTCGTAGAATCGCGACGGCGCTCTTTACCGAGACGCCGACTCATGGGTCCAGGACCGCTCGTAGAGTCCCGGCGTCTCTCTAAATTGCACTGCCGACCCAAGGGCCTCGTGGCCGTTTCGTAGGGTCGCTGCAGCGCTCGTCTCTCACCGTCGACCCAAGGGCCTCGTGGCCGTTTCGTAGGGTCGCGACGGTTACTCCCCTTCGGCTCATTCGCCAGGATCCTCTTACTACTCATGCCTGGAGCCGTACCAGCGGCGCGGGCTCCAGTTTCCCGCACGAGCCCTAGCAAGCTAAAGCTCGGGGATGCATGGCACTAATGCCCTCAAAGGGGCCCTGAACAGGGCCCGCTTTCCCTTCCCCAAACGACCGAGCTAGTCCGAAGTGGACATTAGATTAATTCTCGCGGCAAGTGGCTTTCCTCGCGAAATCTTCCCAGAATCTCATTAACCTCTTTATACAGTAAAATCGGTTAATTGCTAGCACTCACCCCATCATCATAAGTTACCTCCATCTCGTTCGTGCGCATTGTCCAGTTGCACACTCGATACGCTGCCTCGCTCCTACAGCACACTTCAGCGCTCCGCGCTTCAGCCTCTTCCTCTCGTTCTGGCCTAGCCTCCCAAAAGCAACTCTTTTTTCCCATGTGTCGCCACGCTTACCCTCGAGTCAACCTTGCAACAGAAAAAACCTGACAGTTCATTTCAATCCTTCACTTTTGACCAACCAGTGTTGCCATCGCACAATAGATATACTCACTTCCTTTATAATGACTTCGTGCGAAGCGCGACACACCCAGCAAGAGAGAGAAATGCTATTCCAGCATGGCGAACAGGTGACGCGTCCATTCCAGGATTTTCTCCCTAGCACGGACGGCGGCACCCCTTCTGGTTCTTCCTTCTGCTTCATTCGCTTGCCGAGGCACCTCATTAGCTCGGGGGCTTGAATTGTTGGCTACAGATTCCAAGATTGCACTTTCTCTGGAGGCTTCACTCTCTTCTGGACCATCCGCCTCGCTGACGGGATCGGTTTCCATCTGAGAGGTTCTTTGTTCATCAAACTGATTCCCACATTCTGGAACCTGACCTAACTCCGGTTCATTGTTTATGTCTCCCATTGCCCCATCATAATGCTCTCCTGTTCGTGATGGTTGTTGTCCAACTTCAGGATCTTCTAAGGGATAGAGGTGTCCTATAGAACGCGTAAGAATAGAATCATCTACTTTTACTCTCGCGACTCTGCATGCGCCGTCCACGCCTTCTAATAGTTCGACAATTTTACCAACTTTCCAATTTTGACGATTCTTAGAGTCTGCTTTGATTTGGACGATGTCTCCTTCTTGTGGGGTACGATCAGATCTGATTCTGGGTTGCTTAGGCGAATGTTTTGATCTCTCTCTTAAACAGGTGAGGTACTGCCCTATAAACATCCTTTTAAATTCTTCCAGAATCTTGATTCCTCTCTTCCAGCTGTCTATCAGGTCGGTTTTCACCTTAGACCCAGTACATGGTACTTCTATTTGTGATGGTTTCACCGTCAAACATTTTCCTAGGTTTAGGAAATCAACCGGATGCAGGACCTGTTCTATTTCAGTGCCAACTCGAGTTAGTGGTCTTGAGTTAACAACTGCCTCTACTTCCTTCATGACAGTTAGTAGTCTGCTATCATTGAGCAGGTGTTTTTCCAAAGTGCGCTTTAGGCAATGCTTGACTAGTCCCACCAGGCGTTCGTAGAAACCTCCGTGCCACGGAGCCAGTTGAGGGATGAATTTCCAGCTGATTTCATTGCCTATACAATATTGGCTCGACATTACCTCGGAGGTCAATTTGAAACAGGTAGCATTATCCGAGTACATTCGTTTCAGTATTCCTCTTGTCGCTGCGAATCTTCGTAAGGCTAGAAGGCACTCTTCAGCAGAAAGATCCTTGACGATTTCCAGATGAATCGCTCTTACAGTCAGGCATGTGAATAGGGCCACCCATCTTTTTTCTTTACCACTTGGCGAACTCATGTACAATGGACCAAAATAGTCCACACCAGTGAATGAGAAGGGCTCGCTGTAGTTAACTCTCTCCGCTGGTAGAGCTGGTGCATCTGGGAGCTTATACGGACCACCGCCATGTTTCACACATTGCTGGCATGTCTTGAGCATTTTTGTAACTTTTGCTCTTCCTTGTGGTATCGAATATCGTTCTCTGATGATGCTTAGCGTATGTGATGCGCCAACGTGATAGTTACTCACATGAGTTTCAATAATAATATTATTTGTAAAGTCACAGTCTCTTGGTAGCAGCACTGGATGCTTCATATCGTAATTCCATGTTGTGTTAGTCATCCGACCACCGCAGCGTAGTAGACCCTCTGAATCTATAAACAATCCTAAACTTTTTGATAAGTGGGTTTTCTTCCCTGCCAGCTCATCTGGAAAGTGTTCAAGCTGAATTTTCCTTATTTGCATTGTGGCATTACCCTGTGACTTGTTCTTACAAGTATTTATTTCTTCTTCCACCTCGTCTATCTCCATTGGGGCATTGTGGATACTGGCCAGCTCAGACCAGTCATGTGGTTCCAACTCACCTGGATCCTCATCCAGGACCTCCCCAAACGAAACAAAGGTTGTGTCCGCGCAATACTGGCGATCTGTAGGCCACTGAGATTCTGCCTCCTTTAAAAATTTGGGTCCTTCGTACCAAAGTTCTTTCTTTTGGTCCCATAGATCTGGTTCAGGTCTGGTAGCAATATCAGCAGGGTTAGATTTCGTATTCACGTAGCACATCTCTGTCTGTTGATGGTAACTTCTAATCTCATTGACTCTGTTTGCCACAAATGGTGGTAGGAGTTTGTTTGACTTCATCCATGCAAGGACTATTTGGCTATCCGTCCACAGATATTCCTTTTCGATTGGTAAATCTATAATGGACTTCACATACTTCAGTAGCCTGCTTCCTATCAGAAAACCCAATAGCTCTAATTTGGGTATCTTGAGGTCATCTCTGTCTTCAATTTGAGAAATGCGAGATTTTGCCATCATCAAGTGAATTGAAATTTTCTCTCCTTTTGTCCTCAAATACACGACTGCCGCATAAGCATGTTTGGATGCATCCGTGAAACAATGTAGTTCATAAGTAACTTTGATCCCTGATGAATCACTTCCCACGTACCTCGGAAGTTCAATCTCAGTTACCGCCTTTATGTCTTTCAAGATACCTTTCAGGGGTTGCGTCAGGTTCTCAGGTAATGCGGCATCCCATTTCACCTTTTCTTTGCATATATTCTGGAAGAGAAGTTTTATTGGCAAAATCAGTGGGCACACAAAGCCACATGGGTCATACACTCGGGCTAGAGTACGAAGGACTTCTCTTCTCGTGTTTATTGGTGTGTTGGGATTGAAGTATCCTTCTGATACCTTTAACTTCAGCGTATCTCTTCCTACGTCCCATAACAACCCGAGAACTTTCACCTCCTTACACTGCATAGCTTTGTGTTGTTGCGGGATCGCGTCCATAAGCTCTTTGCTATTAGAAACCCAGTCTCTTATATTCATTGAGATCTGCCCAAACGTCGATCTTGCCTGTTTATATATCTCATTAGCTTCTTGGACAGATTGAGCTCCTGTCACTAAATTGTCAACGTAACATTTGTCTGCTATGACTTTGAGCAAGTCCTTATCTGTTACAGTCATATGGTGTCTGATTGTTGCCGTGAGAAGGAATGGGCTTGATATGATTCCGAAGGGTACTCGGCAGAAGCGTAAATGGAGCAGGTTATCCTCTATGGATTGCTTATCGAGATCCTTGATCCACACGAACCTTGTGACATCTCTATCTTCTTGTTGTAATCCAACTTGAAGGAAAGCCTTTTCTACATCCGCGACCATGCCAATCTTTTTTATACGGAAGTTGAGAAGAAGAGCTGTCAAATCTTCCAGCATTAAGGGGCCACTGTACAAGCATTCATTCAGGCTCTTTTGCCCTGGTATTTTTGCTGAGGCATCATATACAAGCCTACCTCTTTTTCCTTTCTGTTTCACCATGTGGTGTGGGAGGTAATGAATAGGGTGGTCATTCTGGCTAGAGCTAGGTTCAATCACCTCAACAATCCCCAGACCTAGCTGTTCCTTTAGGATGCCGTCATATTCAGTTAAGGTGCTCTTATCCAGTTTCTTGATCAAGCTTTTTAATCTCCCTATGGCAAGTCCCAGGTTTGATTGGATTTCAGGTGGGTACTGCACCCAAGGCCACTTAACTTCATAACGTCCATCTTGATTTTTTACAGTCTCATTAAAGTGACAAACAGCTTGTTCTTGCCTCGTTGCTTTCGGTGAATCGGTTATTCCAATACTTTCCAACGACCATAGGAATTTTATGTCTATGCTCCTTAATGGGAGGTCTGGTTCGGGCAGGTATGGACAACTTGGTATGTAGCATTGGCAGTAGGTAGCAACCGACAAGACATCACGTTCCTTTTGTGTAGTGCTGCCTGATAACACCCACCCAAAATCTGTGTCAATTATATGCAAGTTGTCATTGATTTTGATTTTGTTATCCCGTAGGAAAGAGCAATAGAGATCATTACCCACAAGAACATCAATTTTTTCTCCTTCTGAATCATCATCCGCAGGTATGTCCACCTCATTATGTTTGAGCATTGCTATTGGAATACGATCCGTTATCCGTGGAACAATGTTTACCTGTACTGTCCTATTGATGCCGCGCTTGGTTTCTATGATGATACTTGAAGAAGGGCTGGATATCTCTTGCGGGGATGCAGCTCCGAAGGTATATACCAGCAGCAGATCCTTTTTTTCAGTTGACAGCTCCAGGCTCCGTGCTGCTTGTGATGTAATGTAGCTGCGTTGACTGCCACTGTCCAGAAGAATTCTGCCCCTGATGGTCTTCCCCTTATTCGGAGCTTTGATCTTTACTACCGCTGTCTGTAAAAAAGTGTATTTATCAGATACACTGCATATAGTTGTAGGTAGTTGGCTTTGTACTTTAGGATTCTCACCTACGGATTGGGGGCACAGCATCTTTAAATGATTCCCCTTGCATCCATAGCAGGAAATTTTTCTCTTGCAGCCCTCTTCTCGATGGTCTTCTCGCAGACAACGGAAACACCTACCCTTCAAACTTTCCTTCCGTGCTTTGATTGTTCTAATGGTTCTGCAGTCTGCACTAAAATGGCCTTCCCTCTTGCAAAGAATACACGGACGCTTTTGTCTTTTTGCTGTCTCTTCTCCAGATACCTTGTCACCCTTCCTTTTATAACCTTGTCTCTGTCTGTCCAGGTCGGCTCTGACTTGTAGGGCCTCTGTTGTCGCTGCAGGGGGAAGGTCATGAACTGTTTCATGCTCTCGGTTCCTTTCAGATTTTTCCATCGCAGTGATGACCTTGTCTAGATTGGTTCGCAGAGTAGGTATGGAGTGATCATCAGCGGAGAGTAAATTCACTTGGTACATCACCTGTTCTGGGAATTTACTCTCAACGCTGGTTCGCAGGTGGTTACTGCCAGTGTTTTCTTCAAGCGTTTGAAGAACTCGAAGATGCCTTTCCAGTGTATCCAAGGTCACCCTGCAGGATGCCGACTTGCTTGATGCCATCTTAATTTTCCTGATAGCGACGTGATGTGCGTCTATCACCTGGTCTCTGGACCCAAACCGCTTTCGTAGAAGCTCCAGAGCAATGGGATAGTTTGCATTGGTGGTGGATAGGCCGCTCACAGTTTCATTTGCTTGGCCTTCCAACGATCCGAGCAGATAAGCCAGCTTCTCTACGTCTTTTAGATTTTTGGAATCTATGTTGGCCTCAAATTTGTCCCAAAACTCGTGCCACTGAGTGACATCCCCATTGAATTTCGGTAGTTCCAGTTTTGGGAGTTTTGCAGAAGAGCTGGCCGTTGGAAATTGAGCCTTGTGGATCGCAATAACCGAGTCAAGCCTTATCTTTAAATCCTCGGCGTCTAGCTGCTCGGCCATCAAGTCTGAGAATTCTGCCACCTCCACATGGTCGGAGCATGCACGCAACTCCCCGTCGAAAGCCTCTATGGCGTGGTTTAGTTGAGCTCGGCTCAAGAAGAGGTCGTCTTCCGCTATATGTCCTTCTTCAAACTTTGCCTTAATGGCACCTGCAGTCTCCGTTAACTTCTTTCGCCGCAAACTCAGGCGGGTTAACAAGATCTGGTCCATTTCCAACTGGAATATACATATGAACGCTAGTAAGTAATTTGCTAGATTTATTTATAATATCGGCTGTACTAATTATCTACTTACAGTTTTTTTCAGGTTCTTGGATTAACCGAAGATGCTATAACGACTTCCAATTCCAAGACGTTCGACCAAGACGTATGGGTCTCTGGTCTGTGTTCACAACTGGCACCGGTTCCCTTGGCGACGCTGACTGAAATCAAGAGAGCTAGACCACTGAGCAACTCGAAAAAAAAAACTTAGCTTATAATTGGGCAAATGATTCCATCATTTGGAATTCGAAACAGGCCGGCCGGCGTTGGGACATTTCTCATACTTTACCTTATGTTATTCAACGATCTTCTTTGAGAACACGATACGTTGTCGAATTGCCACTTTCCTTCTTCAATTTTGAGACAAAATTAAGTACATACAGTACAATTTCACGCCGCAAAACCAAACCAAACTTTAACTCCAAGCTCAGGCAGAAATACAAGATCAGAAAAAAAAAATGCTTACGCCTAGATAGCAAACACGAACACTGTGGGCGGAAAAAGAGTTTTTAATGTTTATGGCGGAAAGACGCTTACCACTCATGGCGCCAATTTTAAATTTGGCTTTTTAAATCTTGATCATAAGTGTAGCCTGGCTCGATGTATTAGATTAAATTAACATTGTACCACTTAAAGATGCGTGATTTAACAGAACATACATACATATACAATTTAAATTAATAATAAGTAAAATGAATTACAATTAAAACAGCCCTGGCAAAATGAACGAGAAAACCGTGAGATAACTCACACAACCATAGACGTCAGTGCTGCCAGCGACAGGCAGTCAAATATAACATGACACAGCTCAAAAAAACCCTTTTTTTTTGAACGACGCAACGAAAAAAAGAAAAAAACGTTTCGTAATTACGTGGAAGAGAAAAATAAAAGACTCAATACCTATGTGCTCTTCATTGCACAATTTTTTCTTTATAGGTTATCTATCCCGTATCGTGCAACGTGGAAATAAAAAACGAGAGGGTCAAAAGCAACGCAGAATGCCACAATAGCACCATTCTGGCAACGCTGGTAGGCATAGACAATTGAGACATCATTATTTTCCTAGACTAGGATGATTTTTTTTTTTTTATTTTAAAAAAAAACCCAACTCAAGCGAAAAAAAAAACAAAAAACGCAAGACCAGGCGGCATGGTCCCGGTACCATAGCCTGCTTCGAAAGGAGCGAAAAGAAAAAGAAAAAAAAATTATACTAGGGATGAGCATTCAAACGATCACTCTAACAAATTAGCGATTCCTGTTAACAACCAAACAAATAAAATTACAATGACAAGGGCCTTTCGTATTCTTACGATTTATTTCGTAATCAGTCCCCTTTTTTTCTCTGTAAAATGCAAAGGTCACGCAAATTTATAGAACCGCTGCAATGCGAGCTATTATGGCACCCGCCAAGGGTACACAGAATCATATCATAACTAAATTAAACACTTAAGTATGCAAATCAGGTTGGATAATAAAACAATACAACTCATAGCAAGTTCTCAAGAAATTTCTTACCCCCTCTCAAAAGGTACTCTCAAAATGTTAGCTTCATTTCCCGGATCAGGCTCAGTCCTTCCATCCGATTCCGGCTCGCCATAGCCTGCGTTTTGTTCGTGTCGTGTGAACATGTCATGAACCATACTTTAGGTTAGGGCAAAAAGGCTTGGTTCTCAATTCTCTTAAGGGTTTATCAGTCATATCCCTGCATCTCCACCATTTTGTCGCGCATTCTTTGCGACAAAGATAACATGAGGATGAGATTCTAGGTCGATCTTTAATACTGTAATACATTCCGATAATGATTTTACTGCCCTAAGCTGGCAGAAGGCCTGCGATCGACCCTGGTCTCTAGTACAGTCGGCGTCTTGACTGTACCCGGATTCAACGCGGTGGAGGGGACCCACGCATGCGAGCTCCCCTCCTGCTATTTCCAGCCCCCACGAGGGGACAACCGAGGAGCTTAGGGAATTGGCCCTAAGTGCTCACGCCTTCCATCCCCAAAGAGCAACCACCGCTTCCTCTCATAAGGTCGACCGCGCGCCGCCGACTCAAGGGCCCTAAGACCGTTTCGTAGAATCGCGACGGCGCTCTTTACCGAGACGCCGACTCATGGGTCCAGGACCGCTCGTAGAGTCCCGGCGTCTCTCTAAATTGCACTGCCGACCCAAGGGCCTCGTGGCCGTTTCGTAGGGTCGCTGCAGCGCTCGTCTCTCACCGTCGACCCAAGGGCCTCGTGGCCGTTTCGTAGGGTCGCGACGGTTACTCCCCTTCGGCTCATTCGCCAGGATCCTCTTACTACTCATGCCTGGAGCCGTACCAGCGGCGCGGGCTCCAGTTTCCCGCACGAGCCCTAGCAAGCTAAAGCTCGGGGATGCATGGCACTAATGCCCTCAAAGGGGCCCTGAACAGGGCCCGCTTTCCCTTCCCCAAACGACCGAGCTAGTCCGAAGTGGACATTAGATTAATTCTCGCGGCAAGTGGCTTTCCTCGCGAAATCTTCCCAGAATCTCATTAACCTCTTTATACAGTAAAATCGGTTAATTGCTAGCACTCACCCCATCATCATAAGTTACCTCCATCTCGTTCGTGCGCATTGTCCAGTTGCACACTCGATACGCTGCCTCGCTCCTACAGCACACTTCAGCGCTCCGCGCTTCAGCCTCTTCCTCTCGTTCTGGCCTAGCCTCCCAAAAGCAACTCTTTTTTCCCATGTGTCGCCACGCTTACCCTCGAGTCAACCTTGCAACAGAAAAAACCTGACAGTTCATTTCAATCCTTCACTTTTGACCAACCAGTGTTGCCATCGCACAATAGATATACTCACTTCCTTTATAATGACTTCGTGCGAAGCGCGACATGCTTAGCCATAATCAATCTTGTCTTTAAAATCCGGAAATACTGAGGCCCCGGGAGAGTTCCACTCTTTGGCAGTTCCTAGGCACGTACGCGTCGGTCGTCCGGTCCATGGTCGCCATTCGAGAACCTTCGATCTAGCTAGGATTAATTTTTAGAAAATGTTGCGTGACTGATTGGTGTATTCAACAAAAATTGCTCTTGAAAAAGGTTAGCAAAATAATGTACCGATAGCCAAGCATGTTTGAGAAAATAAACTTGCGGCCCTTTTGGAAGGCTTTTTTTAAAGGAGTTAGTAGAGTTAGTTTTAACCTACGGCTGTACGGCTGGTACGGTTTTAATAGGCTGGCACTCAATTCGACGACTATTTTAATCATCTCCCCAAGAATTGATTCTCAATTCGACGAGTAGTTTTTAACATGTCCCAAGAATTGATGATGATAGTGATAATATCCAACAACGGAACCTATCGTACGTAATCCTGTCTGTATAGTGTGTATTATAGTCTGTGCGTATCGGAGTAGATCCCAGTTCCCGTTTAAATAGTTTCATAGTATCGCAACACAAACTGTAAGAGGACTTTAAAGAATACACCCTTTTGTTAGTTTAGTGTAAATACATAAGTGGAATCTAGTGTAAGTGAAAACTAGCATTAGTTTGCACTTAAACTACATTTCACTTATTTTAAGTCTGCGCTGCAGAATAAATAATAGTGCTCCGTAGCAATACAGATCACACAAACAGTGTCTTCCCCCTTTTAACCGACTTCAAAAAGGCAGGTTATCAATTCGGTTGTATTTTTTTACGTTTGCTATCGCAAACTTTCGTCATTTATGAGCCGATTTGAAAAAAAAAATATCTGAAAGGTCAAGGTTCCAGATTCGTCCATAGAAATTTCATCAAAATTGGCTCAGCAGTTTGGCCATGAAGTCGTTTTATGCAAGTTTTATAAGAGACAGTATGAAATAAAAATTATTATAGAAAGTGGGAAGGAACTAGAAATGTATAACTTTTTTTGCCTAAGAGGGAACAAGATTTTAAGATTAGTGGTTATTTTTTTTTATTTTTAGATGACACACTGCATAAGTTAAATACTATGTTTCAGATGCAAGCTCTTGTAAGGATTAGCTCTAAACGCTTCCAGGCTTTGTGTAAAGGATACAATCCCAAATCTCAATGCATTATGCTGGAAATAGGTAGCCCATTGGCATACAGTTCAAAATGGAATGCAGACGCATTTTGATATAGAGGGTCCAATTACAAGCGCATGAGACTTGGCACCTGTACGTTTCAGTCTAATGAACGCAGTACAACGCCACAAAAGTGTACGTAACCGCTCAAAATCGCGTGGCTCATGCTCGGTCTATTTTTCTAAATTCGCGTTGGTACGTACTGGAATAGATCGCTCATAGCGTTTGTACGACCATTGTAGTTTGCTATAGTTTTAGTATTTTCGTTAAATGTGTAATGCTAATGAGTAATGATGACCCATTCTTGTGGTGTTATTTATCTACGATAGTGCTCGTCGTAGAGATTTGCTACGCTTTTTCTACGAAGGTGCTACAAACTCATTGTAAGTGGTCTTCTTGATAAAAGAGCATTCATAGTAGATTGTTATGTAATTAGCTAAAATGACCCAATAAATACGAGGTAGTTTTAATTTAGCGAGGGAGTAAAAAATAACCCATTTTTTAATGGGCTTACGGCTCTAAAGCCGTGACTCTATTTTTCACTAAGATTGCGAGAAAATACATTTAAAATAATCCAAAAATTTCAGTTCCATTTTCAAAAATCAAGTGTTGTTCTCTTTTATCATAATGTAATGAGTCGAGTATAAAGGAAAAAAATCATGGTTACTTATGATTATAGACTTTTTTGTTTTTGTAGATTTATTGTTTTTGACAGACAACAATAAAAAAAAACTTTTCCTCTAGTAAAGAAGTGGTATTTATTCTTCGCTCTGGTACGCCACTATGCTGGTTCTTTTGAGCAAGACGAGTGTAAAGACAATTATTTTACTCTGTGGCCAGGCAAGCAGCCGTAGACTCTGGCTACGGAAGTGCTAAGAAATCTTAGAGCTACGCCGTTGCTACGAAAAAGCTACAAGCTCGTAGAGTGTTCGTAAACGCCTATAGATAAACCGTTTGACCTAAAGTACATCATCATCATCAGCCTCTAAAAGACGCCTAAGTCTTTTAGAGGCTGATGACGGTTCTGACGGTTTATCTATAGGCGTTTACGAACACTCTACGAGCTTGTAGCTTTTTCGTAGCAACGGCGTAGCTCCCTTACACATTTAGGGGAAAAAACAATTTTACTACATCATGTAAAGGCTTGACCACACTGACGGACATAAGCGCCACGTTCAACACAACCCCGAATGTGTGAGGCTTCAACTCTATACACGAATATGCCTTTTCTCCCCCCCCCTTCCCCCCCCCCTCCATCCCCCCTTTCCCCTTCCTTTTTTCCTTGTCGTCCCCTTTTTGGAGGCGAAGCAGCATTTAAGCTGAGTGAGGACCATTTTGGCTCATAAGCACATACCTACTTACCTTACCTAATTGGATACTGTCGGCACCCTTTTTTCAGAAATAGAACTAGGATTATGTGGTACTTATTTCTTTCTATGTGTTTCTTTATGTGTTCTATGTTTTCTTTTTCTCTTATTATGTTTTTTTATTGTGTAGCCGTACCTTTACTCAATGTTCTGTTCTTCTCTTTCTGTTGTTTAATTTTATTTATAGGTAAGCTGTGTTTTTTTTGAGCCAAATAAAAAAGTTATCTATCTATCTATCTATCTTCTTGTGTGGTTTTATGTGGAGTAAAAACTCTTCTATTGAATTTTTGAACTGGGGTTTTAACCGATTTTTTTATAAATTTGCCTAATTTGGGTAAGATTAAATGTAAAAGTTTTGATTGGACATAAACAATAAAAACTTTACCTGACTTTCATCGTCTTCTTCTTGCCCTTATCCCACTTTATGTGGGGTCGATATGTCTTCCTCCTCCATTATAGTATCCATGTTATGTTTTACACAATTCATCCATCTTTTCTTTGGTCTACCTCTGCTCACATACCCATCCACATCCATACTCATCGCTCTCCTAGTCACATGACTTTCACCCATCCTCACTCTTCTTTAATTTTCTTTTCTTGACTTTCGAATCGGGTAAAAATACTTACTACGCTATAATATAGGCACAGAAGATATCCCTCCAGGTATCTTGGTCTAATGTATAGTACCCATACCTACTGAAAAAAAAAAAACTAGTAAGCTTGCTTACAAGGGTATGGGATCGAAGCCTATTATTGTTATGAACACGTTGCCAAGTTACATGTAGGTACATGTAGCAACTAGTGAGTATAGGGAACGTGTAAGGTTGTGTAGGTCCTGTAAGGTTAACATGTTAGTGTACTCTCTGAACTGAAACACGGGTATTTACCACGTGTATTACCTTATTTTATTCATTTTCCCGACGTTTCGGCTATGTTGCAATAACTGAAGTGATACAACTGAAATATTACCTAGAAACCTGAATATAATTTTTGAAGACCTATCCATAAATACCCCACACGTAGGTGATTGATGAAAAAAAAATTGAGTTTCAGTTCTAAGTATGGGGAGCCCTCAAAATTTATATTGTATTTTTTCTATTGTGTGAAAATGTTAATGCGGTGCACAGAATACATCTACTTACCAAACAACAGTATAGTTCTTATAGTTTATAGTTTAGATTTTTAATTAAGTAAGTATATTAAGTATTTATAAAAGACAAAGAAATCTGTAGAAAACAAGGGCACTAGAAGAAGAAAGATGCAAGATCGATACTGGAGAAGTGCGTCGTGTTTCTGTGTGCTACAACAGCCAAAAGGGTCTTGACTCAGCAAAATGCCTAATAGCTACTGTGAGGAAGCTATGAGCTGGTATTCTGTCAAGACCGTAAGCAATAAATGATCCTACATGACTACTACAATTAGGTAGGTAGTTTTTACTAATTATTTTAGTAAGTATTTAGTTGTAAACTGTTTGTTATTTCTTCATTTCATTGCCCTGTGATAAGCATTCCTATTACTTCAACACCCTCATTAGCGAACACATTTTCGCCAAACCCAAAGCATTCGAGTAACATCAACCGTCATAAAGCTAGATGCCGCGAATGTACCTACCCTGGAATTACAGTTTCTGTAAGTGGAATTACAGTAATTTTGCGAATGGAATTACAGTAATTCCGTAACAAAGGGACGGTCTTGAGAATGCATTAGGATAAAACACACGGGATTGTATACCGCGCGGAAGCACAACGCGCGCGATGTTACGGAACACTCTTTCATAAAATCAAAGAATCAACTTATTGACGTCACGACGTTTGGCAATGGTATTAATGACAAACCGTCTCTTTATTATCATCACTAACTTACAATTACTTAAAAGTATTTTAATAGTATTTTGATTTTCAATTTTTTTATTTTCTAAAATTATTAGTTTCATACTCGCCTAGTGCGTGTAATCGATCGAGATCTAGATTCGCCTTGTTACTTACAGTTTATTAAAATAACAGAAATAATATGTTCAGCTCAATTTCAATATGATTGCATTATTTTTCACATAGAAAAAAATCCTGAAGGAATTCCTTATAAATTAAAATAAACTCAAAAATTCTGTGCCGTGTACCGCTGTGGTTAGCTTGCCGTATGTTTACATCTTTCCAAACGAGTATTTGACATTTGCAATGAAGCGTTTGTTTGTCCAAATAGCTAGGATATTATCCTTTGCTTTTGAGCAGAGGAGGAGGCTCAGTGGATTTCTGGGTTCTAAAGTTATACAAATAAGGTTTAAGCTTACAAATACTAACTGTAATGAGACAAAAACACCTAAATAAAAGTTACTAGATACTTATTGACTTCCTTACTTTTAGCAGTAGGTACCTGTCTTACCTAGTTTTCCGAGTTAAGTTATTATTTCACCAAAGTTCCCCACACACACACACACACACACACACACACAGACACACACAGTTCACAGACAGACTCAAAGTCTGAAAATTTAACCAATTTAAAATTACGGTTTAACTTTGATTTCTTGTAAAGTTGAACAGAATATGCACCAATGACAGATAAATAAATAAATATTGTGGACAATCTACACACCACTATCTAGACCCAAATAACGTTGATCTTGTACTATGGGGTCCAGATAGCTAATATAATAATTATAAGCAGCTTTTTTTGTATATATTCAATTAACACCCAGACAGAGAACAAACATTTGCGTTCACCACACAAATATTTGTTCTCGATGGAGATCAAACCCGTCCTACGACGCAGAAGGAAGAGCTACTACCAACTGAGCAGAGAGAAATTGAATTGAAATGGAAATATAGTAAATCATACAAAATATCTTCCTACGTATTTTAGTTAGGTTATGACTGCAACCACATTGCACTTCATGCAGCAGTAGGAATGGCCCGGGTGCAGTCGAAATGTTCATTAGCTGGCAACTGTGGCAATATTAGCCTCGGTCGAATCATATCATAACTTGTTTGGTTCTACTACTGGAACTCACTTTTTGCTCATCAAAGCTAGAGAATAAAGTGATTGTGTTTGTAAAAGGGTACCAATACAAATTTATTTATTTACCATAAGAACATAAGTACGATAGTTTACTTAAATTACTGGAGGTCCCCGCGCTCTATGGACAAGCCTGTATCGCGGGAGGCCAAAGAACAAGATTTATGATTTCTGTTTATATGAAAAACAAAAGCAGCTAACACAGAAACAAGGCACGACGCGAGAGAAAGAAAACTAACATAACTAAAAACACAAAAAATGGAACAGTTCAGAAACAGACAATATAGAAGTTCTTAAACAATAATTGTAGAAATAATCTTAGAATTTCTAAGCAAATATTATACAAAGTGTGAAGTTAGACTGTAGAAAATGATGATGAAATAAAAATGTACTTAAAAGTGAGTTTCCACAGAATAGGGTTCAAATGGTAACAGTTACAAACCATGCAATTTCGTGGAACCTCACTAATAAAGACTGCACACGTGCCGGTGAAGGTGAATGCCGCTAAAATGACGCTCGAACGCTCGGCTTGGAGATACGAGCACTTCAACGAAACAATTACGTAGATAGTTGTAGCTGTACCTACCTTTAGCTTTTGCGGTGAAAAATCGGTATGTTTAGGTCTACCAGAATTTCATGGCAAATGGAGAAATAAAAATTTGTTGCGTGCAATGCTGCGAAAATTTTATTAAACGATCTTGATACTGTTTCATTTTTATTTACGTCAATTGACAATTGACGTTGCCATAATTTATGAAAATCACAATACTTTTATTTATTTTTATGCCATGAGATTCCGGTAGACCTTTAAACGAAAAAATAAGATCTTCTCACCAAGCGACCGTTGGTTCGGCGTTCGAGGACCAACAGATGTTGGTCGGAGCCATTACTTAAGTTCAATCTCCATTAAAGCTTCGTGAGGTGAGAACCAGGATTTCAGGTTCACATCGTAAGTAGCAGTTAGGTGGCGCTGTAGTCGGTAGTTATCATTCGTCAGTGCATTTTTGGGACATTATAAAATCCTTGTGATTTTCTTTGGGTTTATGAAACACTATAAAATCATTAAAAACATTGACACTATCTTTATGACATGCCGGTTTCCTCACGATGTTTTTCTTCCCCGTTTGAACTGCCATAATGTCTAAGTAAATGGCAGTGGGCAGGTCATATAGCTCGAATAACCGACAACTGTTGGGGCAATAGGCGTCGTCCTAATTGGCCATCGATTGCGCGATGGCGCGATGCGATTTCGCCGTACGATGAAACTGCGTACGTATGACACTCTAAAGAAATGTGTGTGTTTAATCTCGTCGTGCGACGAAAACGCATCGCACCATCGTGCGATCGATGGCCAATTAGGACGACCCCTTAAGGTTTTTGAATGGTGACCACGAACCGGAAGACGAAACGTAGGGCGTCCACCCACCAGATGGACCGACGACATTGTTAAGATCACGGGAAGTGGATGGAAAGAGCTCTGAATCATTCTTCCTGGAAAGGTGATGATGATGTTGATGAATAGTTGAGTGAAGCAGCATATTAGCAGCTATGATGATCGCAGAGCGCCCCTCGCGTGCAATATAACTCGGGACAGCTAACGACGCGGATATCCATTGTATTTCTATGGTATTGTGGGACCGCGGATATAAGACCACGGAGCATTCAGATCTAGCAGGATGATTTATTGCTTTGATACCTTTGCTTGAAGATTTATGATACACTTAGCACCTTTTTCATAATTTATTTTGTTTATTGTTTACAAAGAGTATTGTAACTCTCATTCGTAATTGCACACAGAAATATTTACAAATAAGTCTTCTTTTTCTCATCGTGTCACTGGTTCTTTTGAACGAGTGTGGTGAAAGGATTTTAATTGCGCCTCAAAGAAGCTTCTTTCGTGCACTTGAGTCACATAATAGTTATTGTGTTCGAACTTTCTAGGTTAGGTTCTTACATGCCGGTTTCCTGAAGGAAAACGCACACGACTGAATTTGAACCCACGACATAAGGATCGGAAGGCGGGGCCTCTACTAGTAGGCCAGTGTTTTCCCTAAGGTACTTGTAGAAATAATAAGTGATGCCAAAGAACATGTTTTTAGGGTTCCGTAGCCAAATGACAAAAACGGAACCCTTATAGATTCGTCATGTCTGTCTGTCTGTCTGTCTGTCTGTCTGTCTGTCCGTCCGTATGTCACAGCCATTTTTCTCCGAAACCGTAAGAGCTAGACTGATGAAACTTGGCGAGTAGATGTATTCTGTAAACCACATTAAGATTTTTACACAAAAATGGAAAAAAAACTATAAATTTTGGGGGTCCCCATACTTTAAACCGAAACTCAACAATTTTTTTTTCATCAAACCCATACGTGTGGGGTATCTATGAATAGGTCTTCAAAAATGATGTTGAGGTTTCAAATATTGTTTTTTTCTAAACTGAATAGTTTGCGCGAGAGACACTTCCAAAGTGGAAAAAAGTTGGTCCCCCCCCTCTAACTTCTAAAATAAGTGACTGATAAAGCTAAAAAAAATATATGTTGTACATTACTATGGAAACTTCCAACGATATTTGGTTTGAACGAGATCTAGTAAGTAGTTTTTTTTTTTATACGTCATAAATCGTAAACCGCAATTTACCTTTCGACGAACTACTTGAACTTCTAGAACTCTATGTTATATTACTTACTGCTACGGAACCCTTCATGGGCGAGTCCGACTCGCACTTGGCCGCTTTTTTTACAAAATTATTACTCAGAAAAACTAAATAAAAAATCTGTAATTAATACAAAAATAGTTAATTTATTTATTTTAGATTTACATAAAATAATAAAAAGCCAAGCAAAGTAGAGGTTGAATTTTAATCAAAAGAAGCCTCAAACAACTGAAATGAATATTTGAGGTCGTTGCTAATTAAGTAGGCAAATTTACATCAAAGTCGAACTCTTGTAGGACCTAAAAACAAGGTAGATACCTACTTATTAAAAAAACAGGCATAAGAAAATTAAATAAAAATAATCCCCTTTAGGTAAAATGCCCAAGGCATAGATATAGATATTTGGCATTGTAAGGGCCAGTTTCAAGGATTTTTAATATACCGATTAAATATTTGTCACTGATTTGTTTAACTCAATTTTTTGCTTATAATGCCTGTTAAACACTTGTCAAATATTTTTATTGGTCGATTAGCAAAGCGTGAAATCAGCCCTTAGGGCTCTTAGCTCTTATTATTTATCTTGTTTCAGTAATGCAGCTATCTTAAAATTCAACCCCTAAAAGTACAGCCGGGTTTGAAATTTTTTAGAAAACAGCTTCACGCAAGGAAGTTCGGGTTCCTCACGTATAAGGTAAATAGAAAGAAAAAACCTCAAGTTTCTCGTTTCTTCAAGACTTATTTTAATATTCATCGTATGCTTACCCGTAGACAGACGTAGACTTCCCCAACTAATCTGAAATTCAATATAAAACATTAATTTGCGGGAGAATTGTACAGATGCATGCAAATTGCGTTGTTCCGCAAGACTTCAGCCAGTTTTTGAGAATAATTTGAATGTAGGGTTCATGAGGATATCCGTAGAATAACTAGGGTCACCGACATAGCTCGTAGAATTAGAAAGTTGAAGTGGCAATGGGCAGGCCATATAGCTCGAAGAACCGACAGCCGTTGGGAATAAAGGTTCTCGAATGCCCTACGTTTCGTTTTCCGGTTCGTGGGCGCCACTGACCAGATGGACCGACGACATTTTTGAGATCACGGAAAGTCGGCGGATGGAAAGGGCTGAGAATCGTTCTTCCTGGAAATTCCAGGAAAGGCTTGGATATGTTCACGTACTGTCAGCGTCAAGAGTTTATTGGCGTTATACTGTGCTTTGTAATGTCAAATATTTCTTGAACCAGCCTCACTTTATATTGATGTTTTAAAATTTATTTCAAGATCCACTTTGAGCCACAACTTTTAAATGCTAAACCTAGTTTCCTTATATTTGACAAATCCAGAGAAAAAGCCCCTAAAACTTATCTTTACCTGACTACATTTTTACCTGATTGCCAATCTTTTTTTCATGCTGACTGTACTTTAAGAGCATGAATTGTTATATGCAGCAGTTTTATATATTTAGAAGATAGTAGAACTCAATCACTAAATGGACGCATTGGGCGATCACAATGCACACACTATGCGTCCCAAAATTGTATCGAAAAGCTTTTAACCAAATTGCTACTATTACCCATGTTCGACGCACGAATCCGAGATTCAAGCCCAGTAGGCCTACCACAAGCTCTGTCTGGCTCTGGGTTTGTGTCTGTGTGAGTGCTCAGTACCTCTACCGGGAACCAATCGTATGAAATCGGTGTGCAGTGCCTGTCGCCGTGTGCGGTGCCTGACGATTATCGCCGATCGTATCGCTCACCTCTGCCTCCATTTTGTAAAGAAACCAAAAGCGCCCCTATCGGATTCTTCAAGAAGCATGAATAGTAATTGCGAGACGGTGCCGTGTCCACGTCAGCTGGTGTACGATTGGTTCCCGGTAGGGGTACAGTGTATTATATTGTGTGTGACGTTTCGACGTACAATTTATTTAGTTAATCTCACACAGACTCGAAACCAGAGCCAGAGACAGAGCCAGACAGAGCTTGTGGTAGGCCTACAGTTTGGAGCGTTGTGATTTACTTCTAAACACTCTATTGTACCCGTACATAGCAACGCCAGTGGAAATCCACAGGACTTCGTTCTACTCTTTCTAATTTATTTATTTATTTGCGAAACAAACAACACAATATATATTTTAGGAATAACATACAAAACGCATAAACCCACACAGATTCCTCAATAAGATACTTAGTATAAGTTTTAACATAGAAGACCATTATTGGTTAATATCGTAGCCTGTATCCAGCCAACATAGTCTCATACACAGTTCACAAACACAGTAAAATAAAAACAAGAAAGGAACCTAAAGTAAAGTAGTGATAATCATGACATAATGGCTTACTACTTTGGATGAACTTTTAGATAAATATAAAATAAACATAATTAATTATTCACCTTTCTATAAGGACTCCAAGTTTCAGCTGAAAATATGCACCTGTAAGACACCGCGCTTATAATAAGGCACAGACAATCCGCGTTAATTAATTAGTTAATTTTCAGATGTAAACCAAAATTTTACATTTCTAAGCTGTCTGAAATAAATTGTATACTTACTGTTGTTATAAAAAGCAGATAGCTACTTTTTACAGTTACCGAGGTACCACGCGAGCCGTTAGACCGAACTCCTAATGATAGGCGAGTCTATAAAGTGTAGGCTACTCTTTATAGCCTCGCCTATCATTAGTAGTTCGGTCTATATTGGTTGAACGGTGAAAACATCGTGAGCAAACCCGCGGCTTAGTCAGCTCCACACGTATTGACCATGTCTTTCCTGTGGATTAGGCCGACTAAGCTGTCAGAATGGTATAGGTGCTGGGCAAGCCTATTCCATCTAAAATTCTGTCTCAGGCACTATAGCGTTCCGCAATTAGGGCTTGTGTAATCACCAGTTGCCTCTTACGCTATTATAATCATCTAAAATAAATGTAAAGGCCTGTTTTTTATATTGGTTGATATCGTAGCCTGGATCTGGCCAATATCGTCTAATACAAAGTGCATTGCAAACGGCGTAAGGTATCAGTAGCCATTGATAGCAATTAAATAAATGTGTTCGAACTAGTTACGTGGAAGCGTGCTGAGCCGGCCAAATTGCCTATAAACTTGGTGCTTTGTTACATCGTATTAGAAGGACAATCGTTATCCAAAGTTGCTTTTTAACCACGTGCTCAATTTTGATGACCGAGCAAGCGAAGGATTCTGAAATTGAATCACGAGCGCAGCATGTGCTAACTTTTCAACTCATCTCAGCGAGAAAATTACCAGATGACAAGAAGAAATTGGCGCGCGTAAAGCAAATTAAACTAAAAGTAACACACCAAGAAGGTTCCGAGTCTGAGTTTTTATCAAATTAAAAAAGGTTGTATGATAAATTTGGCACCATGGAGGTAGAAGTAAATAGGTTTAATGATGTTTTGAATTCACAAACTTAGTGCGCACGATGTTCTAAATTCAATTTTACTTTATTCTCTAAGAGCAAACATATTATTATACTTTACGAGATGGGGGGATGAAAATTCTTTTATTATTTTTGAAATTGTATGTGTCATGGCTATTATTGAAGATTGCTAGGTTTTTATAAAAATAATGCTTTTTAAAACACTCGTGCATGTATGAAGAATATTATTAGAGTAAATGAAGCGAAAGAGTATGTTAATTTCGTAGCCGTAACAAAGATCGTATATGTATTTTTAATTTTAAAAAAGATTATAAAAAATATCCGTATACATTTAGTCCTAAACTAAGTAAAACTTGTACTATCGAAAAAAATTACGAGCTATCTCAAGATCGTTTGCAACGGTCTGCAGATAGCTCAACTGTTTCTTGTGTATTAATTGTTACTTAATTTTAATTGTAAGTTAATATTTGTATTAATAGTAAGTATCTTTGTGTGAATAAAAATTATGAATTATGATTAACATTTTTTTAATATAGAACACCCAAATAGTATGGAACAAATCTCTACACATTTCTATCACCCATAAAATTTCCCTCGTTGGGGATCGAACTCACAACTTGCTGAACCAACAAAGCTATAACCAACTAAGCTGCCACTCAAAATGTACTTTCGTTTGTGCAAAAGCTTGTTTCAAGAAGGAACTAAAAAGCCACGTTCAAACGAAGCACAGCCACTTTTATGTACACGGCAAATGAAATTACTAAACGTAATTGGAACAATACTTTTTATCTCGATTGAACTAACTAATCTTGTAAATGCGATACCGAACGGGGTACACTTAAAACTTAGCCAATTATGTCGTTATTGTTCGATGGAGTATGCATAATAGGAAGCTTTCATAATGGACTAGGTAAGTATTTTAATAATGATTGTTTGTGAGAGTAGTGGGTCTGTAATTATAAATGTGTTTTTTGACGTGACAACGTCTTATAATTCAATGGAGCCGGCAACGCACAAAAAAACATGACTCATGCGGCGTTACCTCGATCTGAGGCATTCCATTTAAGGCTTGAAGTGCAAGCGAGAGCGCGGAACGAGCGACAAAGAGGCGGTCTCCGCGTTCGGCAGCGTGCGACATCTGTCTCTCTCCTACTTGAGTGAGCGATGCGTCCGCGTGGACAGCTGTATGACGTTGGCACATTCAACTATCGACAGTGAACCGACTTTACAGACCAAATTTTTACATTTAAGGAAATCGCAAAATAAAATATAGTGTCCCACCAATTATATGTGTGCTTAATAAATGTGAATGTTTAGATCCTTGGATGTTTTTTTTTATACAACTAGTTGATGGAACAAGCATATAACCCACCTGATGTTAAATGGCAACCATCGCCATATAACAACGCATTCCTTTGTAGGTCACGCGCGTCAGGAATGTGCCCTACGATGCACTGCTTTGCGTCCATCAACTTGAGGCATACTGTTCAGCCTCATGTTCCAGTTATTTCACCGGCACCCACACCCTTTAAACCGAAACACAGCAATGCTGCTTCACGGCAGAAATAGGCATTGTGGTAGGTACTTCTCCAGACGAGTCCTTTACAAAAAGCTCTACTACTACTACTCCTTAGATGTTTTTGGCTCCGTATGAATGACGCCCTAACAGGCTGGATCAATTTAAATTATTAACTGAAATAAAAATACCTAACTAAAAAGCTCGTAACCAGCACAAAGGTTACTTTGACCTCAAATAAATCACTTACAAGTTTAACAGAGTAGAAAACCTAGTGACTCATGGTGAGAAAGCACCTTAAATATTAGCAAGTAGAAATTAGTACCACATCATCCCGATGTACCTAACAACCTACCCTCAAACCTCAAATAGGTACCAAACCTCAAATTTCAGTTTCCAAACCGTCCAATCGCAGAATCGTAAAGTAATTAAGATATTACACATCACCGCCCGGGTCCGGACATAAATCTTGTAGATCCCTTAGGAGCCATGACCTCTGATAACAACCCCTTAATTCCAGGGTCTGTCTCGATCACGATCTGAATTGGTGCTTCCGTAGGCTGTGAATACATTAGCATATATAACCGTTGTTTCATAAAAAAACACGTTTGAAAAGGTTTGTAAATTTTGCAAAGCTTTATTTTGCAATTGACCTAGTTCTTCTTCTTATCGTGCCACTAATTCTTTTGAACCAAGCGTGGCAAAAGGATTTTAAGTGCGCCTCAACGAGGCTCTTGTCGTGCACTTGACACACATTTTCGAACTTTTTAGGTTCTACGACATGCCGGTTTCCTCACTATGTTTTCCTTCACCGTTTGAAAGCGCTGGTATAGTGTGCATAAGTTGACCTAGTAATAAAGGTTCTAGAATGGTGACCAAGAACCAGAAGACGAAACGTAGGGCACACACCCACCATATGAACCGACGACATTGTTAAAATCGCGGGAGGTCGGTGTATGGAAAAGGCTCAGAATCAATCTTCCTGGAAATGTGTAGAGGAGGCCTATGTCCAGCAGTAGTCTTCTGGGCTAATGATGATAACCTAGAAGATAATTATTGACATTTTTGTGCTACGTTGACTCTGTGAATAAATCCTGAAGCAGTCCGTATTCTAAAGGACCATTCAGACGGAAGAACTAAGTAAAGATGTCTCATTAGAGAAAACGTTTGTCTTGCGCCTCTTGTGCAAGAGAACGAACGATTTTTTGTGCACACAATGACTGCAATTTAGTTTCCAGTGCTCCTCGGAGATCTTCTGGTTTCTTTAAAAGTAGCTGCCGTTTTGTGAAGTTCGATTATTTAGTTTTATTAGCATCTACTTTGTTACGCTACGTGTTTGTTACTTTATTTGTTTTTTTTCATACAATTAGCTGATGTAACAAGCATAATTGGCCCGCCTGATATTAAGTTGTAACCATCGCCTATCACCTGCATTGCCCCGTAGATCACGCATGTCAGAAACGTGCCCTATGATGCACCGCTCTGATGCACCGCGTCTATCAACTTGAGGCGTATAGTAATTTCGTCAACAGCTGCTTCACGACAGAAATACTTAGGCATGGTGGTAGTAGGTAATTCTCCCTTCACAAAGTGTTCTACTACACACAGAGTGGTGCCACTCCAAATTAGTGAGACGTTTATTACAAAATCAAAAGTGTCAATGACAGTTTTCGACTCAGAAAATAGCTAAAACCCTGGTGCGTTCACTTTTGCCTCTTATACTGATATCACCGATAGGTTGATTACGGCAGACAAGTAACGGCTGTAAATTTTTGTAAACCTTACCTATCTCTTGCTCTAAAAACCGATAGAGCACCTGTTTTAAGACTTTTGTTCAGTTGATAATAATTTTGTAAATTGCTGCATGTTTGCTGTGCGGGGTTTTTTACGCTGCTGGATAATACCTAATTTTGAATGAATACAAAAAGTAAAATTTTAAATATGAAAGAAGATAAGTAGTATGTACCTATATGAGAAATAAAAAATCACCCAATCTCAAATGAAGTCGCGGGTTTTCACTAGTTTTACTAAAGCACTCTGCTCTCAAATTATGTTTCATGTAAGCCACTCAACAATAAAATAAAATATTGTAAAGCCCCTTGGAAAAGGGATCATATAAATATAATATTATTGTTTGCTCCCTTTTGGATCCCATCCTGATATATCTTTGTAACGGTATTTGGGATCTAAATAAAACTTTGTGGTTTTTCCGAGAAACAGGCAAATTTGATTTTGTCAATTATATGGGATCAAATCAAAACAAAAATCTTCTTTCTTCTTCTTCCTGCCCTTATCCCACTTTACATGGGGTCGGCACAACATGTCTTCTTCCTCCATTTCCCTCTGTCAGCCGTCATCTCTGCATTCACTCCTCTCCTATTCATTAGGCCTAAGATGACCGCCACGAGAGTCGATTTATCTCGTCAAAAGTAGAGATATGTCTATATCTCTACACGAGCTAAGATGACCGCCTAAATATGTCGTCATCATCTGTCAAATGAAGACTTACTCGGAATTCGAATTTTGATTTTTGAATTTTGTCGTCAAATGGTAAGATGACCGCCATATTTTCTCGTCTTTTGACGTTTCTGCGCGGGAAATTTTCTCGTCGACAGTTTTTGAAAACGAGATAAGTCTTCCGCTTGTCTTTTAGATTTTGTTTTGCGAACTTTTCAAAGGATGGCTATAACTTACTATAATCATCTTATTGCGATGTACGCCGATAAGCAAAACAGAAAGATGCAACGGAAAATAATCAGAGACGTATGTGGTATGTGATCCTTTTGACGTTGTTCAGGTAGAGTTTCAGTGCCTCTGGAGATTATCAAAACCCTGGGAATTCCACCTCATCAAACGTCTAAAACCCGATTTAGAGCCTAAAACTAGTACGGGCCTATCTTGCTGCGGGCGGTGCATTCGAAGGTGAGTACCTACCTAGTTCATTTGAGGCTAACTACCCATAGATTTCTATGTGTTATCCTGCTTAAAATGTTATTGTAAAGGTCTAAAATTAATAATAACAAATTAGGTTAGTGTGAGTCAACACTTCTCATACATTTACCCAATTCACTCAATGTTTCAATAGTGAAGACGTGTCATTGGATCTCAGTTTACCAACTACGAACTACTACACTACGAATTTATGCAAAGTAAAAACTGAGTTTAGTTACCTACCTATCTAATACTTTAGTAAAAACATTTCAATAACAGGTTGACATTGGACGAAGATGCACGAGTCGAAAACGAAGAAGTTATCAACGGAGATTTGGCTGCAGAGGACCCATCACCTGCGGGTCTGCTTCGACAAGGCCAAAGACGCGCAGAACTTCTACGTTATGTTAATGAATAGAATATTACAAAAGCCTTAAAAATATTTATACCTTATCAATCAACCATAAGCACCTACAAAGAAAGCCCTCTTCATTAGTTCAACATTATTTAGGTAAAAAGACAGTTTTCTGTGTGTAAATAAATTTATTTGTCATAAATTAAAATAGGTATATTATTTACAAGTTATGCAAATACCTATGTAAGGTGGAATGTTTGGTTTGTGGATGGCCCGTGGAATCTGAAAAGAAACAAATACATGAATATACGGACATGCTCATAAAGGTATTTCTGTATTCTCTATCCTGCATCCTGCAATCATTCCTTTAGTGCAAACTGCTTAGTCTACGCACATAAATACATTATGTAGTTCTATGAGTTAGTTTAGTTAGATACGGCTCAATGGACACTGAAAACAAAACTTGGTAGTTATGTACTACGGAGTATATTAAAGTAACTAATACTTACATATCGAGGGTTTTAACACTGCACCCTCGATATATATTTATTTTACCTATTTTAAAAATCCTCATTGATAAATAGCAACAGGTCAAAACAGGTATGGTTGCTATCAAAACGTACAATTTTCCACTGTCCTACCTAGGCTCAACTCGTCGGTCTTGAGGCGGTTCCACCCCGCTGTTATTTGTTGGACACTTTGCAGTGAGCTAATCACCTGCCGCAAATTCATAGTGCTCGGACATATTATACCGGCAAAGAAACTCTATTTGGATTCTGTTACTTCTAACCCTGAAATATTAATACAAACAAGTATAGCTAGCAGCATAGGTATGTACCGATTTTGAGAATACAATGAATCTATTTTGCTAGTGCTATCGGTTTTTAACAATAAATAAGGGTACCATAGGTATTTACTTACATTTTCATTCCGTTTGCTTCCCTATTATTTTATTTTAGTTTTGGCGGGGTTTTTTTTTTCAGTCACAGGTATCAAATTGAATGAACGAAACCATTAAAAAATAAAAATACAATGGTAGATTATGGTAGAATATGAAAGAAATGATCACTGGTTTGTCTTCACGACATAGGCGAGTCAAAGTAGTCACAGACGATCGAACTTGGTGCGGAGCGCACCACGAACCGCACGGTGCGATCTATACAACAGACGATCGCACCAGACTTCGAACCGTCCAGTCGTATCGTGCTAGCGTTGCGTGAACGCGTCTCCTCGAAATGCCGCCCATTCTATCAAAATAAGCCAAAATTGCTTTAGTTGCGGCAGCTATCGTTACTACATCGCCGTTATATAACCAACGAAAAAGAAGAAAAGAATGGGCAAAATTTTATCTCAGAAACAGACAGCGGTACAGTCATATGAATCTCATCAAAGATCTCGATGATAAAGATTTTCGTATATATCTTCGAATGAGTTCCGAAGCATTTATTGAATTGTTGGATCTTGTGAAATCTTTGTGAACGCGCAGCGACGTGTTGCGCGTACGATAGCACAATAGCGACTAAACCGACATGTGGTCATGTGGTTCGGTGCGCCGTCCACACGATCGAATCGGTGCGGAACGCACCGCGTTCGATGTGCAAGCGCTCCGAACCAGCCGTACCGATATTAATAATAATAATGTCCGCCGGACCGTGCGCCACACGATCGTATTTGGTGCGGAGCACACCATGTTCGTGGTGCGCTCCGCACCAAGTTCGATCGTCTGTGACTACTTTTACCATAATCGACAAACGAATCGATGTCGACAAAATTTTCTCTTCTCGCGAAGACATATGTCACGTCGGTCATCTTAGGCCTACATGTCATTTTTCACATATCCATCAAAAATACAAATCAAATCAAAAATAAAAAATGTTTATTTTGGAATAAATACATGGCACAACTATGGTACGAGTTAAAGCACGATAACATTCGCAGTTATAAACTGTGTCGCGCCCTCCTCCGACTTAGGGAATTCCAAACTATAAAAGAATCAAAAATGTGTTGTTTAAAACTGTGGGGTTCAGCCAAATCCTAAGGATTATGGAACACACAGGGATTTTCAATTAAACCATTATTCAGTTAATATCCATTAGGTAGCTCCGACGCGTCTGCTCGTGTCTGGTATGCTTTCTCCGCGCCCACCAGAGGGCGCCTCGAAACCAATCATTTAGTCTGACATTGACATGATGCTGATAGTTGACATTGACATGCTCAATACCACAAAAACACATGAAACCATTTGAAATTCCTAAAGCCGATAGAAGTGAAAACTAATAATAATTAAAAGCATTTCAAATATGATTTAATAGCACAGACTGACTGGACCACCTCTTGAGGTCCCCAATACACACAATGCATGACAACAAAACCACCAGTTCAGCATTTTTACTCTAACTTAAGCGTTCTGCGGTGACGGTCAGAGAAACGCTGTCAACTATGACAGCCATTGCAGAACAACATTTTTAAAAGTTTTCCTGCAGTATTTTTTGCTGCCTTAAGGCCCGGATTAGTTTGTCAATTCTACAAGACAACACAAGAGCTTTATCCTCCTGTTCCCCCTGACGAGATCCGCTAAGCTCCGTAATCGGACATGCACACGGCCAATCTCCCCGGATCTCCCCTATTCCTCTGAGATGGTACCATGCTAATTTTCAGCCCGAATTACTGGTTTACGAAGGTTTTAGAGGATTTCGATTTTTCATGCGAGCAAATTTGTAGAAACCCCTGTCTGATAGCTTTGAGTAGCTAGGTACATAAATAGTTATTTATAAAAATACGATCTCATTTTTTAACTATTAACATCATCAATCTCCAAAAAACCTGGTCTTCTTTTTCCTTTCGTGTTATTGGTTCTTTCGAACCAGTGTGGTGTAAGGATTTCATTGATATTCATTTATTTTTATTTAAGAAACAAAAAATATTGATTGCAAGTACCCAGCTCCAATGAACACACAGCAGATTCACAACAGGGCCGTTATTCGCTATTGCCAAACCACGCGCGTTACGTGAACACGTTAAGACATCGGTTTAGCAATCGTCGGATTTTGAACGAATCATGTGAAATAACCAAAACATCAAACGTGGGGCATAGACAACTAGTCTTGTGGCATACAGAATACCATTTTTCGATTCCGCACCAAGGCGCGTTTGCGTTTAGATCACGTTGTGAAGTCACACGTTTTGGGCACGGAATCTCCAATGTAATAGCGAATAAGGCCCCAGGCATGAAAAAAGTGTCGTTTTTACGCCTCTAACCCCCGAATACTGAAACGCAACTCAGATATAAGCACGTCTCAAGCGACGAATATCTGACAGTTTTCAATGAAAATCTGTCAAATATTCGTCGCTTGAGACGTGCTTAAATCTGAGTTGCGTTTCAGTATTCGGGGGTAAGTCCGTCGCATCAAAGCCTACTTAGGCAGGCATGCGAATCCCAGCTTCTATATGGAAATTGGAAATTGCTGGCTTATACCATTTTGACGGCTGGCATGTGAGGGTGATGAAGTGGGTTTTTATCTCGGCCACTTATCTTTCTCTGTTAGTTTTTGGGTATAGGTATCTAGTTTATTTTTATTACTACGAACTTGACGCATAGAACAAATACCTTTGTTTTTCTTTGATGGGCGAACTTTCAACCTATAGCGCAGAAGACAGAGCTACTACTGGTGAGTACTAGAGTGCGCGCAGGATATGTCTGCGCGTGGCAGATGGCGGAAAACATAAATAAAATAAACTGGATATATATTTTCCGATCAGAAACATGAATGGGGAAATCGAACTTACATAGAGTTTGAGATTGAGAAATTATTTCCAGTTCATTTTTATCATGTTTTCCACCACCAGTCACGCGCAGAGTTAGCTTGCGCGTACTCTATCGGTGAGTTTATCTGATGTCAGATTTTAAAACAAGCTATTAATGATATGGGTAAGCTGTCAACTACATACATCTTACCGGCATCATGCCACAATCATTTATATCAACTTGAAGAGAACAAGTGGATATTTAATTTTCCTACCCCTCTTATAAGGGTACCTGCAAACCACTTTGTTTTCCTTAAGGGCTCTACACAACAGGAGGTACACGAGGGTCGATGCCCTTAGATACATCAAAGCCTGTCGTCTCCACGTCTGTCCGTATGCAGACTTTTTTAGACGCACAATTAGGCTTTTCTGGATTTGACAGTGGCCCCTACTATTTGTTATATTTAATTAATCGAAGACGGATACAATAATGTGATGTGTATTCTGAACTAATAATTTGACTTCTGTGTTAATAAGATAAAAAGAAAAAAAATATAGGCTATTTTTTGAATACCAGGACCTCTGGCCAGGGTTGCCAGATCAAAAAAGTGATGTGAGTGACAGATTAAAAGATATTCGGGAATTTGGAGCTAATATCTGCAAAAAAATTGGGGGAATCTCAAACATCGGGCATGTATAAGGGTTGCTATTCGTCGTAATTATACAGAACAACATAGCTTCAATAATCATAGTATGTTCTAATTTTTACATTTATTATCTACTATTTATTTAATTGTTTTCTGGTAAATTCGAGTAACATTAGTAGGATCTCTTGATGTTTCCGTGGGGCGGGCATCTTGCAAGGGATTACAACGATCCCCCACAGCTAAGGGATTTTCATACAGATCATTATGTTTCCTTATTATTTTCATGTTTTCTCTCGCTGCTGATAAGGAACTAAAACTTGTGTAAGTGAAATTGATGGGCTCAGATATTTGACTAATACTTATATTTATATTTTACTGGCTTGGAGTTGTCTGAGAAGCGACTACATTATTATTACGTCCGTAATAGTGAGGGCTGCTAGCTTTTGAATATACTGAATTATATTTAGAAATTCATAATAAGTACAATCAACTTGAAAAATGTATGTGCCAAAATTGACTTGCTTGAAAAATACAAGCTATTTTGCAAGCAAGTCAATTTTGGCAGTCGACCCTCATGCATAGATTTTTGTCAATTTTCGATGGAGAACTGTCAAAAAGTCTAAGCTTGTGGCTCGACTCAGACTCGAGGTAAAATGTCTAAACCAAATGGGGACTGATACTGAATAAAAACAATATTATTATCTACTAACCAATGATATAGTTTTTTTTTATAAAATAGGTAAGCTAGAATAAACCATTAAAAAAATAAGCGGCATCTTGACTCTTGACTGGTCGGTTGGTAGTACCTCTACCTTCTGCGCTGTAGGTCGTGGGTTCGATCCCCACCGAGAACATATTTTTGTGTGGTGAACACAGATGTTTGTTCTCTGTCTGGGTGTTATATTGTATTCTAAGTAGGTATGTATTTACAAAAAAAATGTATGTAAGTATTATATCAGCTATATGGTTCCCATAGTACAAGCTCTGCTTAATTTGAGGCTAGATAGTGTTGTGCGAATTGTCCAAAATATCTACACTTGAAACATAGCTTCAAAAACGAAGCATCCAATCTTCAGAAAAGCAGAGAATAATATTTATTCTCTGTTCACTCGAGTATCAATTTGTGAAAGCGAAACTAAAGTTAGGTAGGTACTCTGGTGATATTTCGTCCTCTTATTTTATTTCGAATGAAAAAAGTTATTTTATTTCGTCCCGAAAACAAATTAAGTTTACACTCCGAGAAGTTAACAAAGGAATGAATAAAATCATTCACTAGAAAATTAAAAACAATGTTAAAAAGTTTTTTTCTCATTTATTTTGTGATGGATCTTTGGAAACTGTAACTTGATTATTTTCGTGAATATTTTTTGATTACGACCTTAATCTTGTTTTTCGGAATCTCAACAGTGGCCTTATTGTATTTTTTTAAACTGTCGAAAAGAATAGACTATGTTCAAATTTTTTACTAAGGCCTTTTTGAGTTGACGATAGAACACACCCAATGAACACACCTTACACGACTCAGAGATCAAAAATTGTACTGAAAAACAAACAAAGTCAAATAAAGATGAAAGTGACGCAGTAAGCCAACTTCAAAGGGAGGCATCGTAAATAAAATTTCCAGCGGGAAACACCGACGTGAGGTTAACGACCTCCTAAATAAGCCAGCCTAATCTATCGAACAACATCCACGTTGATGTTTTTGCGATGAGTACACTAGACGATGTTCTTTTGTTTGTAAGTACTTATTTTAAATTAGATTGCAACCACTCCAGTTCAGGATATTGTTCTGACGGGCAAAACAGACTCAAAATTGATATAAATAAGTCTCACCATTGCATAAAATTAATGTACATTTACATAAATTTTGTTTTTTAGAGTCAAGGTTATAAGTTAAAGCTATTGCTTTCCGTATTTTTCAGGATCTGATTTGATTAGTGCTATGTATAAGATTGGTGTTTGTATAGTCACCACTGAACACGGATCTCCTCTATATTCTGTGGTAGTCACAACACAACACACTAGGCTTTATTTCTAAAATAGGTAAGTATAGGTTTTTATTTCTAAAAATTCAACTTATTTTTCCCACATTAGAGAGATTCCTCCAACAATAGGCACCACAAAAAGCTTTTTCATTACTCATACTCTGAAAGTAGGTCTGAAGTTGCCTGAGGGGCCTAATTGAAAGTAAAACTTTCAGCCCTAGGGAGAATCGCTTTCTACTGACAGCTGTCAAATTATAAAAAAACAAGTTCTATTTTATTCAACCATGTTCCAACTTTCTAAAGTCTTTCTAACTGCAAGGAGGTCGTTGAACCAAATTCCAACTTTTTATTCAGCGAGTAGGTTGGAAACCCATTACAACGGTAAGAAGTTTAAAAAGTCTAATAAGATAGCGCAATGTAAAATTTAAATTTAAATAACATAAAGATAGTATTAAATAAATAATATATCTTCTAAATTACTTGATTATTATATAGCTTCAACTATTTATTTAAAATAACATAGATTTGACATTTACCATTTTTTAAATTATGAGAATGAAAATAATGGCTGAATAATGCTGGCGAGCCGAAGCCGAAGGCCCGCCAGAGAAAAAGAAAAAAAAACCGGGAAGGCGGCAATTCAATCTTCATTTTCACAAATTTTTCTTTCATGTTTTTATTTTTACTTTCCTTGTATTCGTAATGAAAAGCACAGTGTTTACCTCGGGTGAAAGTCTTTTAAGTCCCTCAAGCTCCATTGGCGCCCTCGCTAACGCTCTGGCGCCAAACCCGTCTCGGGACTCAAAAAACGTGACTTTCAACACTCAGGTAACAATGTACTATTTAGGCACTAGTGTTGCTGAAAAGAAAATTTTAATAATGTGTTTGTACCGAGTGTTGCCCGCTTACTGTGGCTTTTGAAACATTTCAGCTCTTTACAAAAGTCGGGTTGGTTTTTAAAAAGCGTTACTAAATGTGAATATTTTTACACATTCTTTTCGTCAAAGGTTTTATTTCATTAAGGAGAAATTGAAGCACAATGATCTTATTTTTGGAGAGAAATAAGGCGCTTTGTTATTACTTCGTAGCAACTGTCAGTCAATCCTCTTTATTTTAGATGCAGACTAGAAAATGTCTGAGACAAAATATTTTGTAGGACCTTCATAACGTAGATATGCGCCTAAGTAGGTACATTAGTCTACTACCGTGGACTAGGTACCGTGCAACTGCAGGGCAGGACTTATCTTATACCTTTAAACGAGAAAATCTTGTATATAATATATATATATATATTTAGGATCTCGGAAACTGCGCCAACAATTTTCATGAAATTATGTATACAGAGGGTTTCGGGGGCGATAAATCGATCTAGCTAGGATTCATTTTCAGAAAATGACTCTGTGCGTTAAAAAAAAATTAAAAACATAAACTGAATATGTGACTGCTCCTGCCATCTATTGACGATTGTGAGCAACTAACTGCAAGCATGTCCAGCAGATGGCGTTGTTCAGTAAGAATAAACCAGTAAAGATAATAATATGACTCTTATGATTTCTTAAAAATACAAATTAACGAAAAAAATTCCGAGCGAAGCTCGGTTACCAACTAGTTAACCCTTATAGCTTAATTCGGCTAGCGTCAGTTTACACCGAATATTCGATGCGCTAATTATGACTGCAGCCGGTATTCCCCTGAGGTGATTACTTGCATCCGATGCAGCGATCAACATAATCGCACTCCGGATAATTGTCGTGGCCGGAGATGGTACAAGTTAGGAGTTAAATATAAATATTTTTTTGACAATCACACAACACTATCTAGGCCTAACTGAGCAGAGCTTGTACTATGGGAACCAGATAGCTGAATAATACTTTTTTTTTGTGTAAGTACATGTAAATGCATAGAATACTATATAACACCCAGACAGGGAAAAAACATTTGCATTCACAACACAAATATTTTGTTCTCGGTGCGGATCGAACCTACGGCACAGAAAGCAGAGCTAATACCAACTGAGATGAGAGGCCAGTCAATCTATGTAAGCTAACTTTATGTAGACTTGTGTGTTCTGTGCACCCTACGCAACACTCACAAAGTGAAATAAGATGTATTAGACACAACAAAAACACCAAATTACTTTTTATAAATAACAGATCACGTTTTATTTAGGTATCTTTCAAATTTCGGCCCGCTTCCAATCCAAATATGTATTGCTATGCCTTAAACTTGGGCCTATTAATGTATTCACCATTTTTAATTAGAAGACTTCACCATGTCTTAATTGCTATAAAACAAAATATGAGTATGAGTAATTTCGCCAAATTCCCTCAAAACCACCTGAAAGCTTCAGCGACTAAGCTAAAAGTAAAATTATAGTTGAGCCTCGGAGCGTTTTTTCGACTCGTGGTTGGCTTTCGGAATCGTTCTTCGCTCAAGCCGTTGTGTGTTCTACAGCTACACAAATTAACGACATACGATAGAAATGGGTAAAAAATAAAGAAAAAAAAACCGTTACTTACACCAAACTACTAGTACTAAAGCAAGACAGCGCCATACGCAACCATACGTCAAGATTGACGTTTATCCAATATACTACGTGTTCTGGGTAGATGTTATCAGCATCTGTATGCTTCTTGTTTATTTATTCAGAGACTATGGGGAAAGCCTATTGAATGTTTATTAATTCTTTTATTCTTGTCCATCACGCATTCATATGCCAAAATGTGGTGTAGTTCATGTACAGATCTCTACAAAAGAGTTTGACTTTGAGACTTTGACCGTACCTATACGTAGCAAGCAATTGCAAGCTAACTAAAATAAAACTATTCAAATTATTACCAGTAAGCCAGTATGCTCACTTTTAGGCGACTTCAAATCAAAAAGGAGTTATCACTTATTTGTAAATGTCTCTATGTGCAATAAAGAATTATGAATTATGAAAGGAGGAGGTTTAATTCGATTGTTTTTGTTTATGTTTGTTATAGCATAACTTCGTCCTATAAGAGCCGATTTAAAAAAAAATATCTGAGAAGTATTATTTCCAGATTAGTCCCATAGAAATTTCATCAAAATCGATTTAGGCATTTTTTAATGTTTGTTACTGTATACCTCCATAATTTATTGAACCAATTTAGTAAAACGTAGTAACTTATATTATCTGTTTCGACTCAAAGAGGTTCCGATGTAAGGACCTACAACCACATGAGACAATATCTCCACGTCTCAGAGTGATCAATGTAGTACATATAGTTTAATACCACTTTGGCAGACGCGATTCTAATCAGAATAAAATAGTCTTCTTGATCCGCAAAATATTCGAATAGAAAATCCAATTTTCCTTACCAAGTCCCAGCAAAGGCAATCCAACGAGGCGTATCACATAACTGTCGTAAATCGTATAAAGATGTGCCACTCGACGCACCAAATATTTGTAAAGCATTATCAGCCGATTTCCCCGCAGCTTGCCTATGACAGGGGCCTACTTTATGGCGTTCTCAAAGGACTATGCGACTGTAAATCAAACACAGATTTTTTGGGTAAGAAGGCTATTCCGATGCTGTAGTGAAGTGTCGTATATTTCCTGGTATTTACTATCATTGACTTTTCTTTTGAGAAATTTTGTAACGCGGTCACGTGATCTTTGAATGCGCTGGTCTCTCATTGGGTTACTGTTATGCCATTCATAACCTAATTCAATCCTTCCTCTAAGTTACGCCCACTGCATCTAGAACTTAGTGCTCAGAATAAAATTAAAAAGCATCAAATTAATGCAAATTCCAACGAGTTCAAATTAAAACAAAGTTACAGTTGCAAATGGGTCGGTGGAGTACTGACCCGTTTTCAGGACGGAACAATGCTTTCCACTAAACTAAATTACTTTTGCGGGGGCAAGGTATTTTTTTTGCGAAACTTGGTAGTTTTTCTTGCGTGAACTGTGGTTATTTCTTTGATGTTATAGCAGATATTAATTGTAGAAACTCAATAACTCAACACTCTTGCTATTTCTTACGATGACGTGCATCAAGTTTTCCGGTTCGCTGGCAGATTTTTTTTTTCAGTTTAATAAAACAAGCCAATTCGAAATTTAAATAAAACCTTTGATAAGGTTACCTTATTGGTTGCCATGTTTCGGAGTAAAAGAAAGATCGTTCCATTTTTAGGGTTCCGTAGCCAAATGGCAAAAACGGAACCCTTATAGATTCGTCATGTCTGTCTGTCTGTCTGTCTGTCTGTCTGTCTGTCTGTCCGTCCGTCCGTATGTCACAGCCATTTTTCTCCGAAACCGTAAGAGCTAGACTGATGAAACTTGGCGAGTAGATGTATTCTGTGAACCGCATTAAGTTTTTTACATAAAAATAAAAAAAAAACTATAAATTTCGGGGGTCCCCATACTTGAAACTGAAACTCAAAAAATTTTTTTTCATCGAACCCATACGTGTGGGGTATCTATGAATAGGTCTTCAAAAATGATGTAGAGGTTTCTAATATCGTTTTTTTCTAAACTGAATAGTTTGCGCGAGAGACACTTCCAAAGTGGAAAAAAGTTGGTCCCCCCCCCTCTAACTTCTAAAGTAAGAGAATGATAAAACTAAAAAAAATATATGTTGTACATTACTATGCAAACTTCCAACGATTTTTGGTTTGAACGAAATCTAGTCAGTAGTTTTTTTTTTATACGTCATAAACCGTAAACCGCAATTTACCTTTCGACGAACTACAAGAACCTTATTATGTTACATCAAGTAACATAATTAAAGGTTTTTGTAGTTCGTCGTGCTACGGAACCCTTCATGGGCGAGTCCGACTCGCACTTGGCTGCTTTTTATTAAATTACGCGACAGATATGAGTTTACTATGTAATTTACCCCGCCGCTAAACACGACATTATTGGATTTTCATGCACTCGATTTAATTTTGTCTCGAAGAACGTCATCAAAATAATACTCACCGAGCATGTTCGACAAAAAATAGATTACAATGCACAAACAAACATTGATAGACACAAAAAAAGTCCCGGGAGTCAAATAAAATCCTCAATTCCTTTTACCAAAGCTTAGTAAACTTGTTTGTCTTTCGCAAAAACGTTTTTAAGTTGTCACGATCTGCTGAGTTTTTGCCGAATCCGAACCGACTTTGGCCAATTTAAAAAAGGGTATCTCCTGTGCTTTTTACTTAAGCCGTAGGCAAGCAAAATGTATGACATTGACATTGAGAAGCAACGATTCATTTCACTGCTAACTTGCTTGCTTCTAGGCAATAGCCTCCGTACGGTAAATAAATAATAAAATTGTGCAAGCTATTTTGAATCTATACAATAGTAAATCAAAGCTTAGTTTCCCTTGTAAGTAGATAATCGATGATTGAATCATGATTGTATTGCACTATGTTAATTGGATCTATTTAGAAGTATTTCTGTGCTCATTGAAAGGGGTTTTCCTCATTCAATGTGTTTTAATCCTTTTAGATGTTTTGCGAGTTAAGACAAATGTTAAACCAAAAAATCACATTTATTTCTGCTTTTATGGATACTTTCACACACAGAAATCTAGGCCCAAATCTTAAAAGGTATTTAAATATCTGCAGGGAATAAGCAGATAGGTGATCTAATAAGTATTAGGTATCTACTTTATTTATTTTTCCAAAAGGTAAACTCTTTGGGTGTTATTAATAATCCTAGCGTAGCGTTGGACTGGTTGATCCGTGTTTTGTCTCTTGCATTGACATGCAATTAATTGTCAACTCGAACAAATGTGACAAAACAACGCTACGCTAGGATTATTAATAAGACCCTTTGTATTTAACACCAGACAAAAAAAAAACAGTTTTGGAAATATATATAGGTACCTAAGCAATTCCCAAATCTTCACTTCCTACAGTAAAACCAGCCATTTTTCATCCTTAATCTCAGAAATCCGCTTTAACTATCCTTCGTCTCATTAATTACATCTTAGATTTTGCTTAGACGAGCAACTTTGATAAGCAATTTTAGTCGGGCAACTTCGTGGAATAAAACAACACCACTGAAGCGCTCACTTATAGTGTCACTTATAGTGCCACGGATGCTCTTCTGTAGTGCTTTAGAGGACTTAGCTCCAAGCGCTATCAACATTTTGTTTGAAGTAAAAGCCCAAAAAAATGATTATTTCAAAAACACCCATGCACATAATAAACTAAAAAAAAAACTAATATTGATAAGTCAGTATGTTTTGTGTACTACAGCAGAAAAAGTGTATTTAAGCGTATGCCTATAACACAGACACTACACACACCCAAAAAAACGTTATGGCAAATGTTGTGAGGCATTGTTTTTCTGTCGGTACCTTCATCCAATAAAGGCCTGCGCACACCTAGTTCGCTGGCGGTAGCGATCAGTGAAACGCTGTCAAATATCGCTGTCAAATCTCAAATCTGACATCAAAATCAAAATCCAATACAAATCCAGTTGCCCGCGCAGAAGCGTCTAAAGATAGCGTTACCATTAGAAATGTAAAACAGCAGACGAAATGAGTTTCTGGCCAGATTCATCAGGTTCAAGCGTTCATTAGCTTCGATGGTAATCTAGGGGCGCTTTTGTTGCTCGGAATCCGTTTGAAATGATTTTAAGCTGACGCGGATTAAGAAAAAGGGAGGGTGTGTCAAAATCATGGGATAATCCGCAGAACGAGTTATTAAAATTCAAATGTCGACTGTATTCTTAAAATCTGTCAAAAATAAACAATGCTTTTTAGGGTTCCGTAGCCAAATGGCAAAATCGGAACCCTTATAGATTCGTCATGTCTGTCTGTCTGTCTGTCTGTCCGGCCGTGTCACAGCCATTTTTCTCCGAAACCATAAGAGCTAGACTGATGAAACTTGGTGAGTAGATGTATTCTGTGAACCGCATTAAGGTTTTTACACAAAAATAGAAAAAAAACTATAAATTTTGGGGGTCCCCATACTTGAAACTGAAACTCAATTTTTTTTTTTATCGAACGCATACGTGTGGGGTATCTATGGATAGGTCTTTAAAAATGATGTTGAGGTTTCTAATATTGTTTTTTTCTAAAACGAATAGTTTGCGCGAGAGACACTTCCAAAGTGGAAAAAAGTTGGTCCCCCCCCTCCAACTTCTAAAATAAGAGAATGATAAATCCAAAAAAAATATATGTTGTACATTACTATGCAAAATTCCAACGATATTTGGTTTGAACGAGATCTAGTCAGTAGTTTTTTTTTTATACGTCATAAATCGTAAACCGCAATTTACCTTTCGACGAACTACAAAAACCTTTATATTATGTTAATTGATGCTACGGAACCCTTCATGGGCGAGTCCGACTCGCACTTGGCTGCTTTTTTTAAATTTAGTGGCATATATTTTTACTTAGAAAAAATGTTTTTATTTTTTGGTACTCATTTATACACATTTATTATTGGCATAATTTCAACGAATTCACAATGTACAAAATGGGGATAACGGTCTTCGATATGCTTTTACTAAGAACACTTTAGTGTTAGAGTGCAAAAGTAATTTTTTTATTCTTTATTTTAGGGCAATAAAGTCCGGAATTAGAAAAAAAACATACGTTTAAATCTTAGAAGTCTAAAATACTGTTCAAATCTCTCTTTTTTCCTTATTCCGCGTTGAAAACAACTCTCCATTCCTTACAGATTGACTGATTACTGCTTGGATATTTGTAAATGTCCTGCCAAGCTGAATGAATACCGTGTTTTGTGCTACGGAATATAGCGTCTTTGATTTACTGACGAAAAGGGTTTTGTTGAGCACTGTATTCAACTTTTTTGAGATGTTTAAAAAGAAAAGATTTGCAAGTCTATGTCTAACATTGTGTTTGTTCAGGCAAATGATGGATATGGTAAAGTAAGTTGGCAAGTAGGTACTTATCCATAGTTTCTCTCCTTTTCTTACTTTTCCCTACCTCTCTACTCTCTCTCTGTCTCTCTCAAAAGCATCGAGATCCGTCTGTCTGATGCTTTTTTTGCTTATAGTAATCATAACCTATTCTAACAATAAATATAAATAAATAAATATTGTAGACAATCCCCACAACACTATCTAGCCCTAAATTAAGCAGAGCTTGTACTTTGGGAACCAGATAGCTGATCTAATACTCAAGTATATACTTTTTTTTGTAATTACATACCTAGAATACATTATAACACCCAGACAGAGAACAAACATAATATGTGTTCACCACACAAATATTTTGTTCTCAGATCGAACCCACGACCTACGGCGCAAAAGACAGAGCTACTACCAACTGAGCTGAGAAGCCAGTCCAATAGTAAATAAATAAATAACAAATAATGAATAAATAAATAATGCGAACAATCCAGCCTAGGCTATCTAGCCCCAAACTAAGCAGAGCTTGTACAATGGGAGATAATGGTTAGTGAATATAGATTGTTTAATCTATATTCACACTATATTATTATTATTTATTCTAGAGGTATATTTATATCGACACCTTTGAGAGGAGATGGTGGGAGGAGGCTCGAGAGAGAGATAAGTGGAAGTCTTTGGGGGAGGCCTTTGCCTAGCAGTGGGACAAAATAGGTTAAATAGGTTAATTAAAAAACTGATAGTCGAGCCTCGGGTAGTATAACGAGCAATGCATGTCCGCTTTGCCTCTTGATTCCATTGCGCTCTGTCTTCGAGTTCCGGGGCGATGCACACGGTTCTAAAATATGTAGAACTGAAACTTTATTAATGCCTATTTCTGCCGTGAAGCAGCATTGCTGTGTTTTGGTTTGAAGGGTGTGGGTTCGGTGAAGTTACTGGCCCGTGAGGCTGAATATCTGTTTACCTTAAGTTGATGGACGCAGAGTGGTGCATCGTAGAGCACGTTCCTGACGTGCGTGAGTCACGCACGTCAGGAACGTGCTCTACAATAAGCATTGCCTCGTAGGTCACGCAGCGTGACCTACGAGGCAATGCTTATTGTCATAGGCGATGGTTACCTCTTAACATCAGGTGGGCCATATGCTTGTTCCATCCACAATGTAAAAAAAAAATATTTTGTATATTCAAAATTAATTTACGAATCTGTGGTGCCTTTTATGGGAAAAACTTAAAAAGGTAAGGGAGGTGTTAGACAGGCCGTTACGTGTTTGATCAATGTTTATTTAAAAGAATACAGAGTTTATTGTATTCTAGAGTCTGTTCAGAAAGAGAACCGTCGGTCGTGGCAAATTGAGAACTAACGTTTCGATTTTTATATGGCAGCTCATCCCTTTCTTTCTGTCAGCATTTTGCATCATAAAAACTAAATAAAGGAATAGTACACTAGTTGTGATAGGATCAAAACGCAACAGACGTGCTATTGTATTGCCCACTAAACAAAAAAGGTGATTAAGCACAGCAGCGCCCTCCAATCCCACGACGGTTCTCTTTCTGAACAGACTCTACCATAATTTCATCAACATTATGTCTGTGTGTATCAGTTTTATGACCGCCGCATCGAATGAACTTCAGTATTGAATTTAAAGTTCTTGAAGCGCGCTTAACTAAATTAAGCACTGGGGAAACGTTTGAGTTCTTGCTCTTTTTAAACATTGCTAGTTGCTCACAAATGGTGAAGGAAAACATCGTAGAAACCAGCTGGCAGGTATTTTAGCAGCAGCAATAAGTATGTAGGGCACGTGCCGGACATGCGTGCACTACGAGGAAATGCTTTGTTATATGTGATGGTTTCCAGTTAACATCAGGTGGGCCATTCCATATAAAGCACTGACACTTAATGGAGTCTATTGCAAAAATTTAGAATATGATAAATTATATCAAAGTCAAAGTCAAAGTCAATAATTTTTTATTCAGTACGATGCAAGAATCACTTTGAGACGTCTTAAAGCTAGGTGAGTCTAGGTGCCAGTTCCACGCGACCAAGCGTAGAAGAACAGGCAACAAACTACGTCTCGGTTCCTACCGTTTTTTTATGTGATCCTTTTACAAATCAAAAATAGTCTAAAATAATAGCAGTGAAGTTCCAGTGTGGTGCCTATATGGTGCCTATATGGTGCCTATATGATTGGACGTGACTCTGACTGCCCTCTTAGTCATCCTCAATCAATCTTAAATTGGTCGTACCTAAAGATCAAAAGATCTGTAGGCCTAACACAAGCTCTGTCTGGCTCTGTCTCTGGTTTTGAGTCTGTGCGAGTGTTGACTAAATAAATCCTACGAAACGTCACACACACATTATCATACACTCACACAGACTCAATACCAGAGCCAGAGATAGAACCATTACAGAGCTTGTGGTAGGCCTACTGAAGGGATATCCACCGTGCTTGAGAATGAAAGAAGATTTTGTAATTTTGTTTTTTGTGGGGAATACTTCTATAGGCAGGCTTGTGCATTTTAGAGGTGAGAAAAAAAACAAAAAAAGCAGCCAAGTGCGAGTCGGACTCGCCCATGAAGGGTTCCGTAGCATCAAGTAACATAATATAAAGGTTTTTGTAGTTCGGCGAAAGGTAAATTGCCGTTTACGATTTATGACGTAGGTATAAAAAAAAACTACTGACTAGATCTCGTTCAAACCAAATATCGTTGAAAGTTTGCATAGTAATGTACAAGATATATTTTTTTTAGTTTTATCATTCTCTTATTTTAGAAGTTAGAGGGGGGGGGGGGGGGGGGGACCAACTTTTTTCCACTTTGGGAGTGTCTCTCGCGCAAACTATTCAGTTTAGAAAAAAACGATATTAGAAACCTCAACATCATTTTTGAAGACCTATTCATAGATACCCCTATATACACGTATGGGTCCGATGCAAAAAAAAAATTTTTGAGTTTCAGTTTCAAGTAAACCCCCAAAACCTATAGTTTTTTTTTTCTATTTTTGTGTCAAAATCTTAATGCAGTTCACAGAATACATCTACTCGCCAAGTTTCATCAGTCTAGCTCTTACGGTTTCGGAGAAAAATGGCTGTGTCATACGGACGGACAGACAGACAGACAGACAGACATGACGAATCTATTAGGGTTCCGTTTTTGCCATTTGGCTACGGAACCCTAAAAACAATAAACTCGTGACACTGTCATGTCACCTGTCACATAAGTCTGAAACCTCTTCGGCAAATATCGACAAATAAAAATTCTTCTATAATTGCTTAGAGAGCTTGCTACAATTTAACTAGTAGCTGAAGCTTGATAAGCTGAAGCTTCATACCAATAATATATTTTGTAGGCATCTTGAAGCAGCTTAAAAGAAGATAAGCATAAATAAAAAGTAAAACGAACATTAAATGTATTTTCTCTGCTCATTGGAAAACACAATACGCTTTAACTTTGAGCACATGTATTTTTCATGACATCCTTCGCTGGGAAGTTTAAACCTCATTCCCCATGATATAAGGTCGAAAATGTTCTGTTTGTCGTAGTCTGTAAAGTCAACAATGGGGATTCCTAACGTGGCATTCTATTGTCATATTGGTAGGTACTAGATATTATTAAAAATTCCAAAGGAAAACCCTCGCAAGTCTTCATATTATGGACGTTAAAAATTGTACATAATCTACCCTTATTTAAACCTTTTTGTTTATTTTCAGAGGGTCTAGAAGTCTAGGTACAGTCAACGTCAAAAATAAAATTTTTACTGGTCCAAGTAAAAAAATCGGTTGCTTGTAAAGTCGGTTTACTGACGATAGGTGAACGTGACATCATCATGCAGCTGTCCGCGCGGACGCATCGCTCACTCAAGTAGGAGAGAGACAGATGTCAAACGCTGCCGAACGAGGAGGCCGATTGTGCCTTTTTGTCGCTCGTTCCACGCTCTCGCTTGCACTTCAAGCCTTAAGATGGAACGCCTCAGAGCGAGGTAACGTCGCATGAGCCATGTTTTTTTCGTGCGTGCAGCCGGCTCCATCGCTTTATAAGACGTTGTCACGTCAAAAAAACCCAAAAATCACACTAACAATTTAAACCTAAGTACTTATTAACTGGCCTCTCAGCTCAGTTGGTAGTAGCTCTACCTTCTGCGCCGCAGGTCGTGGGTTTGATCCCCACTGAGAACAAATATTTGTGTGGTGAACACCGATATTTGTTCTCTGTCTGGGGGTTATATTGTATTCTAAGTATGTGCATATTTACAATAAAAAAATGTTTATAAGTATTATATCAGCTATCTGGTTCCCATAACACAAGCTCTGCTTAATTTGGGGCTAGATAGTGTTGTGTGAATTATCCAAAATATTTATTTATTATTACTAAACTACAAACGAGAGCTTTGTGCGTCGCAATATATCATGCACACGAATAAGTAGCTTGTCTCTATAAACCCTTTACACACCACGAACCGGAAGACGAAGCGAAGGGCGTCCACCCGCCAGATGGACCGACGACATTGTTAAGATTGCGGAAAGTATCGACTTCCCGCAATCTTAACAATGTCGTCGGCCCATCTGGCGGGATTAAAGGGAAGGCTGGATGGAAAGGGTTCAGAATCGTTCTTCCTGGAAATGTGTCGGGGAGGCCTATGTCCAGCAGTGGACTTCTTCAGGCTGATAATGATGATGATGATGATGAAACCCATTACGCAAGTCTTATAAGTGATGTGTGGTGTAAAGTGTTGACAATTTACATATAGTAGATGTCTACTATCTCCCTCATACACACTATCTATTCACAATTTGATTGACATCCTCCCCTATTCAATTCCTGGTAGATTGAGCCATGAAATTGCGTTTATAGCCCTAAGGCGTTGTATCTCCATCCCACCTTAATTTCGCTGCAAATGTCGAATAAACTTTATTTACTATACAGGTATGGATGGATCTAATATGGATCTAACTATTGTTAACCAATTTTGGGAATTGGACATTCCTATTCGAATCAAGCAAGAAGTTACATCTCTAGTGGAGAAGAAGAAGCTGAAGAAGGAGAATATGGCGTCGTTACGTGTGGTTGTATTGTTGGCCGTCTAATAAAGTAAAACGGAGTTGTAGCTATAATCAATGAAGAGTTTTCGTCTTAACACTAGGAATGATAGATCTTAATACTTCTTCTTCTTCTTCTTCCTGCCCTTATCCCACCCTATGTGGGGTCGGCACAACATGTCTTCTCCCTCCATTCCCCTCTGTCAGCCGTCATCTCTGCATTCACTCCTCTCCTTTCCATGTCATTTTTCACACAGTTCATCCATGTTTTCCTTGGTCTACCTCTGCTCACATATCCATCCACATCCATACTCATCACTCTCCTAGTCACATGACTTTCATCCCTCCTCATGACATGCCCGTACCACGCCAACCTATTGCTATTCAGTTTTTCTGTCACTGGCGCTACTTTCAAACTTCCCCTGATATACTCATTCCGTATCCTATCCATCCTTGTCACTCCACACATCCATAGATCTTAATACTACTGTGCTAATTTATTTATTAAATGAATTCAATTAAAAACGGAACAGGTCTTAATTCGGCTGTATTTTTTAATGCTTGTTATCGATGGATGTGAACTTAGCAGATCATTGTCCAGCAGATCAACAAAAAAAGTGAGTTCTATTCGCATGCAGCATAGTTCTTTAATAAGTAAGTAAGAGATCTAGTAAATATTTTTTTTTAATACGTCATAAATCGTAAACAACAATTTACTTGTGGACTAACTACAAGAACTATTATATTATGTTACTTGCTGCTACGAAACCCTTCATGGGCGAGTCCAATTCGCACTTGGCCGCTATTTTTTATTCATCAAAAACATTACGAACGTGCTCAATCCTATCAGAAACACGCACTTTGATAGAAACCCTCAAAAACATCCAGTAGTAGTAAATACTACTTCTTAGTAGTACACAACACAAAATAGAAATAAGTGTAGTAGAAAGGTGTACGTGAATGTAGATAAATAGTAGTGAGCCTATTTTATGTTATAGCTACATCTAGCCCCTATTGAAGCTCGTTGAAACTTTCAGCCTGAAAAGCTATACACCGGTAGTTTTTTCATCGAATAGGGATCAATGCCTATTGACTGCAAGCATTCAACTTTAGGCTTTTGTTGCCAGTAATTGGGTACAGTTGGCTTAGCACAATATGTTAGAAACCTTTTGAAAGTCTATTTACTAAATATGGGCAGGTCATATAGCTCAAAGAACTAACAACCGTTTGGGAATAAAGGTTCTCGAATGGCGTCCACGAACCGGAAGACGAAACGTTGACTTAACTCATCTGGTGGGCGACGACATTGTTAAGATCGCGGGAAGTCGATGGATGGAAAGGGCTCAGAATCGTTCTTCCTGGAAATGTGTAGGGGAGGCCTATGTCCAGCAGTGGACTTCTTCAGGCTGATAATGATGATGATAATGATGAATGGTTGGTCTTGTAGCTCAGTTGGTAGAAGTCTTCTACTCTGTATATAGTATTGATCCGAAGACATAGGCACATTCATGTGATGAAAAGTGCATGATGTTATGTGTTGCGTCTGAGAGTTATAATGTATTAGCAATAAATAAATAAATATTGTGGACAATTCACACAACACTACCCAGCCCCAAACTAAGCAGAGCTTGTAATATGGGAACCAGATAGATGATTTTTATAATGTCCCAAAAGTTAAGAGCCGAGCGGGATTTGAACCCGCGACCTTCCCCTTAAGTGTGTTTTAAGTGTAGTAAACACTATAAAATTAATAAACAGATAGATGATATAATACTTGAATACATTTTTTTTTTGTAAATACATACTTAGAATACAATTAACTCCCAGACAGAGAACAAACATTTATGTTCACCACACAAATATTTGTTCTCGGTGGGGATCGAACCCACGACCTAAGCCGCAGCAGAAGGCAGAGCTACTACCAACTGAGCTAGAGGCCAGTCTTTTTTATTCGTCATCAGTCTTTTTTATTAGCAAGTCTGTTTTATTTTATTATCTATCTGCTTTATTTTATTTCCTTTAAGAGGCGCTGGTTAATATACTACTAATCGTCAAGTGTTATTGATTTATTTACTTTGTATTTACTAGAGAGCCTCAAACATATTGAACCAAAAAGTTCCAAGCTAACCAAACAAAGGCCACTCCAAATGTTTAATATTCCGTCACAAACACGGACGTTCGAGTGTTTTCGTTATATTTAAACATCATTTACATGGAGAGAGTTTCCACGTCGAAAACACAGTTATCAAAATTATGTGTCGTTTAAACTTCAACGTTATCATATGTGTGGCAAAGAGGTAAAAAAATGCTTCTTCTTCACCCTCTAAAAAAAATACATGGGTTTTATTCTACATACATAATAATAATGTTACTCATCATTTCAGCCCGGTATCACCCTTTGCTGGGTATACGCCTCCTTCATATTTTGCCTGATAATATATTATATTATTAATCAGACCGAGTAGGTCCTAAAAAACGCAAAAAATATATTGAGTAGGTATTTTTACAGAAAACCAGTGAGTTCTAACTATAGTTTAATCCTGACCTTAATGACATGGCCAGTCATAATGTTCCTGCAATAAGCATTGTTTAAAAAAAAACGAAAAGTGTTTCGTAACTTTTTATAGAAATAGAAAATATTTATTTAACGTCACAAAACAATATGTACACACACACAAAAAATATACAACAAGCAATAAGTGACATTTTGACATTTTGCATTAACATTATTTTTGCAAAACGTACGAGAAATTCTCCATGTAAATGGTTTTTTTTATATTTATGTTCGCCATGTACGTTTTGACGTGAACAAATAAGCGGCTTACGGGTGTATACTTTTATTCTTTTGATTTTTTTAATGAAGGGGATGGTTTGTAAAGTTAAACAAGGCGTTTGTATTTTAAAATATTGAAGTTGGTATGTAAATATATTATATTGGATTTTATATGTATTTAATTATTAGTTATTATTTATATTGGAGAAGATTTTTTCAAAATAAACGTTATTTATCTGAAAAATGGGTTGTTCTATAAACCTTTTCTTGAAGGCTAACTTTTGGTATTAAGATTTTTTCTTCATCTTTATGAAATACCTAATAGTATCTTTACATAAAATTGAGTCAATAATTTAAATGAAAAACACAACAACATCATCATCATCCACAGCCCGACTTCACCCACTGCTGGGTATAGGCCTCCCTTAGTTTGTGTCATCTACCTCGATCCAGTGCCGGTCTAAACCATTGCCATTGCAAATAAAAAAAGTTTTAAATGTTAAAACAATTTTCACAAAAACCCACGCATATTGTTTTAAATTAAAGTGACAAGTTGAAATAAATTAATAAGATAGAGTCTGTTCAGAAAGAGAACCGTCGTGGGATTGGAGGGCGCTGCTGTGCTTAATCACCTTTTTTGTTTAGTGTGCAATACAATAGCGCGTCTGTTGCGTTTTGATCCTATCACATCTAGTGTACTATTCCTTTATTTAAAATTTTAAACGTTAGTTCTCAATTTGGCCGCGACGGTTCTCTTTCTGAACAGACTCTACAAATATTATATTATTTCCAGACGTCCTCAGTTCTATAACACGTTTATATCACCATCGTATTGTACGGCATCGGACATTCCCGATGATGTATCACGGGCATTTACGTGCTTCCATTGAAATCCCCCGTCGTGACATTGTCACGTTGTAGACAATGAACGTACATACAGAGTACAGTCCACTGCGCTAGACTGGTAGGCCACAGCTAGTTTAGTAGTTTGTAGTTTCATACAGAGTACAGTTATTCACTGCGCTAGCCTGGTAGGTCACAGCTAGTTTAGCAGTTTGTAGTTATACAAATACAAAAAAGGTCATTTTATTGTCACATAAAAAAAAGACACGCATACATTTAATAGTTTGATAATAGTTTAGTAGTTTTTTGTAGCAGTAGAGCTCTTTGTGTTCGTCCGGGGAAAAGTACTACCACCACTCCCATTTCGACTGGCTTCGACTGGGGTGTATTCTAGTAACACAAATCGCTCAAGATCGCTGAATTCGAAATTAGTTGTCAATTTTTGTTTGAAAAATTTGAAAATGGAACGCGGGTCCAGCGATCACTCAATCCGTGATGCCGGAATGGCATGGCAGTTGGCAGTAGCTCTGCCTTCTGCGCCGTAGCCCGAGGATTCAATCCCCACTGAGGACAAATATTTGTGTGGTGAACACGGGATGTTGGTTCTCTGTCTGGGTGTTATATTGTATTCTAGGTATTTACAAAAAAAAAGAAATATAAATAATTATTATATCAGCTGCATAATGTTAGTAGGTACCCATAGCACAACCTCAACTTAATTTGGGGCTGAGATGGTTTTGTGTGGATTTTCTAAAAAAAATATAAAACTGCAGTGAAGCAGCATTGCTGCTGTTTGAAGGGTGTGGGGTACGTGAGGCAAAACATCTGTATGCCTCAAGTTCAAGTTGGCAATGCATTTTAGGGCACGTTCCTAACGTGCGTTCCTAACGACCTACGAGGCAATGCTCTCAAGCAGGAAAAAACTGCCAGCAAGTGGTTTGACTAAAATGGGAAATAAGTTCCGCTTTAAATTAGTTCAAACAGCAAGATGCAATTAGTAGTAAAGTGGCAGACAGCTCTGACAGCGTGGGGTCTGGCTTTAATCCAAGACGGAACAGGCTGGCCACAGAGAAGCTTACACCAGAAGAAAGGCTAGACAGGCAACCAAAACTGTATTATAGTCACACCAGTTGATAGAGCCTTTAAATTCACTCGAAATGATAATCATTATAATATTGTACGCGTCGTTCTTTCATTGGGATTTTTACAATGAAACACTCGTTCACAATTATTAAATATTCTTAATTAATGATATCTGTTCATTTTGAAATAATTTTGCCAGTGTATACATACATAACTAACTATACTAACTACATAACATTAATAAGGTTAAGGTTTTAGTCAAGTCAGTCAATAGACAAGTCGGCTGTCACCGGGCTTATAGAAAAAGATGGCGGGTTTCTTCAAAACTATTGGAAACATTTTCGTTCAAATCAGGATATAACATTGCTACACTTTTATTCCAAGTGCTCACACTTTGTGTTAAGATCTCAAGTAATGTTGGTTTAAATACCACCGAACTCAAAATAACACCAGAACAATTAAAATGAAAAAGCTATGCGATTTCCCAAAATGGCAGAAAACGAATCTTATTCCACAACCTGAATCACCGTCAGTTCTATATAAAATTGTCCCTCCATATTATTCTTCCTCTTGACCAACCAGCATGACATTATGACGGCTAAAGGTGCATTGAAGATGACATACCTTCAACACAGATGAGCTCTACTACTACTATTTATGTACAACTTTTTTTTTTCTCATTCAGTTTGGATAATTCCTCCTAAAATCTCCGTTTTATTGACAAAGTCACAAGGAACATCTGAATTCCCCAACTTTCCTAATCTATTTGTGGTGCTCTTTTGGCTGCCAATCGCTCGGCCAAATAAGTTGTCTAATGCTATATAGATATCTTATACCTTTAAACGAGAAAATCTTGTATATATATATATATATATTTAGGATCTCGGAAACTGCACCAACAATTTTCACGAAATTGACTATACAGGGGTTTTCGGGGGCGATAAATCGATCTAGCTAGGATTCATTTTTAGAAAATGACGAGAAGTTGGTGTTTTGCAATAATCAAACATAAACTCAATATACGACTGTTCCTGCCATCTATTGGCGATTGTGAGCAACTAACTGCAAGCTAGAAGGCGTTGTTAATTAGAAATAAGCCATTAAAGATACGACTCTTCCTGACATCTATTGGCAAATAATAATACTATTTTTTTTTAAACCCGAGCGAAACTCGGTCATACCAGCTCGTCACGTTTTAATAAGTAGTTCAACGGTAAGCAATCTCGAAACTTTTTTGCTTATTGAATTTAAACTTTGTTCCTGGTAAATAAAGTAAGGTTTTGTTAGTGCTTGTGCTATTGTATTGTAAATTATTTAGTCCGTATTTTACAGTGAGATTCTCACTGCAAAGAGATTAGTAGGAAGATTTAATTCAGTCTTATGTTCTAGTTTGTATGGAATTGTTTTCACTTAGCTGCGAGATGTTTATTCAGGATTTGTGTGTTGGGAGATAATGAAAGTTAAATTTAATTTGGGGACTGGTGCAATTTTAGTTGGCTGGCACAGAGGTATTCATAATAAGTTTATGCTGATGCATTGTTTTGTTCTTCTTCTGTAAGGATCTCATTTTACTCCGACTATACTTGAGGTTTTTTTTTTATTCTTGATGTTGAAATAGAAGACACAGATTTGCCAAGAAAAATATATACGTACCTAAATAATACACAATCATAAAAAATAAAGTAAAGATATAAAACGACTGGTAAAAGAGCTCTCAGCTCTTTTAGTAGTAGCTCTGCCTTCTGCTCCGTAGGTTGTGGGTTCGATCCCCACCGAGAACAAAATAATTTTGTGGTGAACGCAGATGTTTGTTCTCTGTCTGGGTGTTATATTGTATTCTAAGTATGTATTTACAAAAAAAATGCATATAGCATAAGCTCTGCTTAACTTGGGTCTAGATATTGTTGTGTAGATTATCGACGGTAAAACTTTTTTTTGTAAAATAACTAGAATATATAATTATGTGCTATACCTACTCGTTCCTACCGAAAAGTATATTATGTATATTGAAATGTATACAACACACCTACGTGGATGATTTATCGTTTGATCAATTTCAATCTACATTATTATGATTGCTTCATAGTATTGTTAGTACCTTAAGCGTAGTGCACACAACGTGACGGAAGCAGTTGTTAGTATACGATCTCCACACGTCCAGCCCATACTATCCTGTGTGCATTGTCCCTTACCTATCAAAACCATTGTCTGTCGGCTCCTTTATATCCTTTACCGGTCGTGTGTACACACATCAAAGAGAATTAATCAAAACACGCGGCTGCCCAAATTAATTTCATACATTTTTACCCTTCACGTACAGTACAGCCCTCAGGTAAGCACGCAATTACTGCACCCCACGGCAGGTATCGAATAAATCCTTTTATACTTTCCGTTTGATGGATCGGGGAATCGGTTTGTTGATCCGTCTCGGCATCGTTACTAATTAGAATAGAATGGAATAAAAAATACGAGGCTTGTGTATTATTTTCATCGGTTTCGTAGCAAGCTAACAACAACTATGCGAAGGCATCATCCTATGATGTATCATCATTGTCATCATCATCATCATCATCATTGACATAAACTAGTCGCAGTAGTAATAAGAAATTGGTATTTTTCGAGGTACGCAACTGAGTCCAGTTTCCAAATTTTATCATCCATTGTTTGCTTGCCATGTTTAGAAGACCTTACCACAGGGCTGAAAGTTATTAAATATTTAAAACTGTGCCTACTTTTTTTGCTTACTTGGATGTCTGATAATCAATCAATCAATCTACAAAAGTTCCTGAAAATAAACTCCTGAAAAAATGCGTCGAAAAATAAAGGATTGCAAAAAAATACCACGCGAATGTCAGAGTCACCCAAGTAAATTTGTAAAAGGATCCACTATCTAAATCCGTATTCCACACAGCTAAAATCAAAATACGGTGCATGGACCCTTAACCAATATTGGTTCGCTGGAGGCGAAGTAAATTGGCAGGCTAACTGGGGTCCGACAGCAATCCGCGGCGCCCTGCGGCTCACGTCCGGTAAAAATACCGGAGTGTGGATACCGGCTCTCAAACTTTCATCCTGTAGTCAGGAGTTTGAGGTGTGAGTGTCCTTTGGGACAGAGCTCCTGAATATGTGCGTGGAATATGGAGGTCTGTTGTTGAGTAGTATAATTACTGACTTTATGTTTTATTTTTCTAAATTATTGGATGCTCCGCATCGATATTAATTCAAAGTTATTTATTATATTTATATGAATAATACATTTACTGAAGTAATTAATTATACCTATGTTCCTAATCGTTGCATATACCTACATATTTTTCAATTAGGTATTCATTATGCAATATTTTAGCTAAAGTAAGGACCATTTTAACCTCAAATGGCACTTTCATAACCCTTATGGATCAAGGTCTGAAATAAAAAGTTTTATTAAAATTTAATTTTTACTAATTTAAAAAATTAAAAGATTATAGAAAAAAATATATCTACGCACAAAAAATATTAAAAGTATTTTCCCAAAAGAAGTAGAAACCAAAAACCACTATGAAGCTGAATATAGAAATTTCATTTGACAGTACGGACCAAAACGCAAAACGAGCAATCGTGAAATGACCCATCTGTATTCGAGGAACGACAGACCATTGTCCAAGCTTTGCCGAGAATGTTCTATACGGTTTGATGCAAGCGGACCGGTATAATGTTTGGGAATATCTGGACTGAGGTTTACACAATCCTAGTTATGGAAACTGAGTTCATATATCAGAAGATTGATGGCTGTTGAATTTAGATGCACTCTGAAATTACGGTTCAGAACCTTTTTGATTTAAAAGGAGCTAGACAGAGCTATGTGGATAATATTGATTTATTGACTTACATTTCTTACAAGTAAATGATTATGAAAAGATTAAACTACCGGTGTTTACGATCAAAATACAAAAAAAGGTATATTGAATTTTTAATAAATATCAATTCAAATTTAAACTATGGGTATGGGGTTAAATTGTCTAAGGTATGGGTGCATAATACACAAAAAAACTATAAGCATTTTGGAAAATACTGAAATGTAGCTTAGCACGAAACCCCGATCTGTTTTGTATCACTTATAGCGTAACAAGCCAATGTCTTTGGGACTCCTTCGTCTGGCACTGATTTGGATCAGTTGAGCTATTTCCAGATTGTTTGTAGCGGTCTGCAGATGGCTCACTCAACTGTTTCTTTTGTATTTTGTGAATACTTGTATTTTTTTAATTGTAAGTTTCTTTGTGTAAATAATGTTTATTCTTCTTCTTCTCAGTCGCTTCACTCTTGTCAGAGCGGTCGTGGTCATAATGAATATATATCTTACGATTTCTTTTTATCAGGGGCTGTGGCACGCCTCACGATATCTCGCCACTTCTCCCTACATGTCGTCATCCGGGAGCACTCTTGTAAGGTTCCACCCACTGCTGATTTGATCTGATCAGTCCAACGCAAAGGAGATCTTCCACGTGGTCTTGTACCCTCTACTTGTCCCTGAACCACGAGGCGCTCAATCGAGTCAGTGTCCCGCCGCGAGACGTGACCGAAGTACTTCAGAATGCGACATTAAAGTTGAATGTTTATAGCAACGTTGAAATGTTCGTATTACAGCCGCCAATCAGCATTGCAGTTTCCTAAATACCCTAAACTGTGTGTGTTTACCCTATCAGCACAAATTGAACAATAATAACAGCTTACTGCCACAATAACCAGCGATTAGACGAACAGGGTGTTGCCAGACGCATAAAACATGACAAAATTCGGCACACTCCGTTGGGCGTCGGCCAGGCTGCCCGCGGCTGATACCCAGATTATTGGCAATGTCTGTGTTTTGAATTTGTGCGTTATGGCCTAGAACTGTATAGCCCCGGGACAAGAAATAATGTTTCCAATAAGCAATTTCTGGCTCGTGACCGAATCAGAGAGGGTAATAATTTTCTATGTAATTGTAATTACTAGGTTGTATCTAATGTAATACTATAGTTAAATCTTAGTGTATAGAATAGCTTAGATCCATTCTAGTTTAAACTAAGTTTAAACCAGCGCCAGAGACAGAGCCAGACAGAGCTTGTGGTAGGCCTACTGGTTCTACAAAGAAATTGTAGCATTCGAGGATCGTTTGCTTGGTCATTCCGTACTAATTGACTTACTTAACTAAAACTACGATGATATAAGCCATTCTACACACTAAATAATCAGGTTTCAAAATAAGCAAAACTTTGAAACACAATTTCTATACGTTCGTCCATGAGCTGAATATTTTTAGGCGAAAGCACAATGTTTATATTTTCCCGCAAAGTTTATTTTGTGGACTTTGTCGTTGTAAAGTTATTGTTTGATATTTGCTTTTGTAAGTGCTCGGCAACGTCAATGTTTCATCTTTTTCATATAAGTGAGGGATGGTGAAATATTTACAGAGTATTACAGGATTATAACAACGTTGAGAGGAGATATGGATATGTTTTCGTAACGAAAATGATCTTCAAAGTTGTTATTCTTAAAAGAAATATAGGGAGGTATAGGCTCCTTCTCATACTCTCCCTAACGGTAGACCAGCGTTAGTTGTTAGCCAACTAACTTTATTCACGCTGAGTCAGGGACCGTTTTGCAGCTCTTGGTCTCTATTTCTTTTGTATGAATGTATACAGGGTTATTCATTATTAGCTACACAAACTGACAGGGCCTAATTTTTGGGTCGTGAATATTTGTTTGGCCGAATCAATTTAATTCCTAAACTGATTTAAGTTTTGGCTTCAAAATGTTATTTTTATTAATTTCTTACGGCTATTACATAATGGTTGCCATGGAGAACAGGACGATGACCCAGGCGGTGACTGAACGCAGAGTGTCGCTAACGGCGCGCGGGCGCGGATCAAAGGTCAATAGGTCAGGCGCCAATGATTCCACAGGATATTCTTTATCGATTTTCTCTGGATTTTCATAACAAAACTTAAAAAAATCATTTCATAAATATTTTTTATTTTATTTGTTGAACCTAATTCCTGAGTATTTGCAGCTAATAATGAATAACCCTGTATAGTGTACCTTAAATTGCTATGCGTCTGCAAATAAATATGTTTTTTGTTTCTTTCTTTTCTTTCTTTTATAAATTTAGAGTGGTGGCGGTAGGTATGTTTGTATGAAGCCGTGGGAAGCTTCTTCTAAAAACACTTGATCTGCAGTGATCATCATCTTATTTATAGTACAGAAGTCGACAGTCTGATTGCCTATCGACTTGATACAAAGATTAAAGCTATGGTAGCATTGCTAAGTGACGTTGATTCTGAAACAAATATGAGCTGGATCTGCCCTGTAGCTCAAACAGCTCACACCTCAAGTGTATGTGAAAGAACTGTTTATTTATTTATTTTACGACTCCTAAGTTTGTAAAAATCCTGTTGCTAACATTTCTTGATTATTAAAAATTTATGCTTTTCAGTGCTCGTAAAACCGTTTTAATTACAAACAAAATGTGCATCGGATCACAATAAAGTTCGTTTAACAGCTTGTGGCCTAAGTTTTAATTATTGTCTGAGACGGTAGACTTTAATTAAAAACATATACTTGAAGACGACTTCTTAATATAAATTAGTTATTCCTCTGAGAAAGTAATGAAAGATAAAAGTTTTTTTCATAGTGATTTCAGGGGTTTTTTAAGATAACATAATAAGAAGGTATTATTTATTATTTGTACTGAAACGTTGTAAACTTGGTTTTGTCTTTCTTGGAATTTTATTTTTTTAACGACACTAGAAAATCAGTGGAACTTAAGCTGTGACTCACCCGTGATTTCAATCTTTAATTTTTAAGGAGCTGATTTAGTTTTTTTCCTCCAGCACCAACATTCTGCTAAGTGCCATTAAGCCCCTCACCATAGAAGTTCCCTAGACTAAACCGTTCCCAATGTTTTCATTCACCAATGTTTATAATTTAGCCGAGCGTGTACACAAGCTGAATGTATTCATCAGTAGATAGAAACAGCGGGACAGCCAGCTATTAGGGTAAATGAGTCTAATACCGACTTTGTGGTTAACGATCTATTTGAAATCAGAGTCGTTTGTGCGGTGCCACTGAAAGGGTTGCCGGGAAATCCCCCAAGTTTTTCGGTTTCAAATAGAAAGTACTCTTTATGGACATCAAACGAAAGCTGGGTAAAGCTGAGAATGAAAATATACGGAACCTGTTTACTTCATTAATAATAAAAGTTTACAAAACTTGAGAAATTGTCTTCTTGACCAAACTATTAAACCAACTTTTATGAAATTTCAATGAGACCAATCTGGAAATCATGCCAAAGTTATGCTATAACAAGCACAAAAAAAAACTGAATTGAGAACCTCCTTTTTTATTTGAAGTCGGTTAAAAATAATTGCAATGCCCTATTAAAAAGAGTAAACTCGTTGAATTAACTTTGTTAAAATCGAATATTAGTCAAACTCCACAGAGACTTCAAAAACACGATTAAACTCTTTTCAATGCAAATGAGCTTCGACAAAAACATTGATGTGAAGCGTACTCAAAAGCGTTAATTACTCTCAAAATCTAAAAGAGAAACACTGAAAATCCACTCCCGCAATTTGAATTGAAATTGGCAAACGGAGAAGTACCTAACCTGCCTCCGTGCGGATACCGCAGTGATGATCTAGAATATTCTGGAAGTGATTAGAAAAATACTCTTTGCTGCACGTTCTGTGAGTTTTGTACGTACGATGGAAATAATGCAAGGAGGTCCGTATCCGAAGTCGGAGTTTGGCTACCAAATTTTGTCTACCAAAATTTTGTTATCGTGTGAGCACCTCTCTTTTGTATGGAAAATTAATGAGACAACAATTCGTTTCGATTGTTTCTTCGTAACGTATTTTTGCTCTCTCATCTTTTGTCTTCTCAATCTTTGCAATAGATGCCCGCATTTTATGTAGGTAGGTACAGAAAACAGAAACAATGAAAAATTTTAAACGACCCCTTCTTCGATTGTTTTTTTTATACAGCTATAGTTGATGAAACAAGCATATGGCCCACCTGATATTAAGTGGTAATCATCGACTAATAATTAAACGTACCACATAGTTTTGACTTACCATTGCAACTCAATTGAAATGAACAGCTTGACAAGTACGGTAAGTATTCATTTGAACGTATAAACGGTGTAAGATTTTTTGCAGTACATACGATGATTGGTCCAATGTACAATGTATGATGTACTATGTAGACGTCAAGACGTTTAAGGTCTGCGCACACCTAGTTCGCTGGCGGTAGCGATCAGTAAAACGCTGTCAAATATTCGCTGTCAAATCTCAAATCTGACAGCGATATTTGACAGCGTTTCACTGATTGCTACCGCCAGCGAACTAGGTGTGTTCGGGCCATTACTACAAAAAGACGTGCAGGATAATGTCGTGTGAACCACGTCTTAGAGCGCACAAAACAAAGCTACAAACTGAGCCCTTCCATTCGCCCCACATCCATGTCGTGGCACCATGATCGATGCCCGCAAATTAGCTGCGACACCCTGCGTGCCAATGGTGATTTTTCACACCAACTTTTAAAAGGCTCCCAATAACTTTCCTGCCAGTAATGCCCTTCACTGAGAGTGTTTGCTAATTGTATGTGGAGCTGCTGTTTTTGCTTTCAAATTACTCTTCATTTTTCATGAGTTTTTTTATAACGACTTCGCAATTTTGATGAGAAATTTCTTAGTTATTAGTATGTAATACATTCATTACAGATAGCTCAATCCATACTTAATTCACTAGGTACATTAAATTAACATTACTTAATATTAGTGTTTCAGTATTAGTTAATTAATATTACTAGGAGAATTACTGCGCCGAATGTATATTTTTTTATTTCTATGAAGGAGGCCGGTGTCCAAGAGTAGATTTATTCAAACTATGACTATTTAATGAGAACTTGTGTTACACTTATTTGTGCAAGTAATTCGCTTCTTCTTATTCTTCATCTTGTCGGGTCATTAGTTCACCAGTGGAACCAGTGTAGTAAAAGGATTTTAAGTGCGCCTCAATGAGGCCCCTTTCGTGCACTCAATTAATTAGTAATTAGCTCATAATGGTTCTATGAAGCATTATGAGCTAATTACTAATACACTAATTAACTAATATACTAATTAGTCATAGTTTGAATAAATCTACTCTTGGACACCGGCCTCCTTCATAGAAATAACCTTCAATATACTCGTAATAAACTAAGTAACCTCGTATGAGGGGTCAACTCTAGTGGCTAGATCATCATGGACTAGATTAAGAATCAGACTTCTAGATTTTAGTCTGTATAAAATTGCATCCACCAGATGAACCAACAACATTGTTAAGATCGCGGGAAGTCGATGGATGGGAAGGGCTCCGAATCGATATTGGAAATGTGTGAGGGAGGCCTATGTCCAGCAGTGGACTTCTTCAGGCTGATAATGATGATGATGATACAAATCATCATCATCATCGTCATGATTATATGAGCACAGCACATTCACTCGCTAATCTACTGCGAGTCCTGCAAAAAGTGCTTTCCTGCCCGTAATAATGAATACTTAAGAAAATCTGTTATTGGCTTATTTTATATATTATATTGGATTACATTATACCAGCCTGCTTTCAAACTTCTGTAATTGCTGTTGATTTTCTATTCAAGAAAAATAAAAAATAAAATAATTGATTTATTTTTATTGAATTATTTATTGATGAATATTGCACCAGTCTTCTTCTTCTTCTTCTTGCCCTTATCCCACTAGATGGGGACAGCACAACATGTATTTTTCTTCCATTCTCCCTTATCACTTGCCATCTCAGTATTCACTCCTTTCTTGGACATAATAATATCAACTCTCACACAATCCATCCATCTTTTTTTAGGCCTACCTCTACTTATATCCATCAACATTTCGCCACATGACATTCTTCTCTCCTCATAACATGCACCAGGGGCCTAATTCTCAGGCCGATCTCGATCTTATTGCTTCTTTTCGAAGAGAGAAAGGATGATTTCCATGAGTAATTCATCGACGACCTCATCGTAAAAGCCTCGACAGCTACGATATACGTAGAAAATAGTGCGAGGTTGTGCAATGCCAATTCGTATTTAGGGAACATTGAAAATCTCGGTCGGCCCGAGAATTAGGCCCCAGTATAGGTGGAAATACATACATCATCATCGTATGTATTTCCACCTATACATAACATCGTGCCACGTCCGCCGCATACGACCTCGTGTAGGGGTCCTCTGTGACCCATCCAAACTTTCCGCGCCATGTCGACATCGCTAATATTACGGTACGAGCATACTCTGTAACAATGATAAAGTCCATGTAACTTTATTCTATTATCCCGATGGGAACCGACTGAATTTTAAACGCATTTTTTATTCACACTTAAATTTAGTGGTTTCTGTTTGGTGGTAAATAACAAACCATCAGGAAAGCCTTGCGCCCATTTAATCAAGTGAAACGCTGACAAATAGCGCTGTCATAATTTGCCAGCGTTTTATTGATCACCACCGCAGACTGCTTAGATGTTCGCAAGACTTAAATTTCTGCTTCTCCGGGTAACAAGGTAATGGGGCCTTATGCTCGGTTTGACCGACATTTTCAAACTGACTCAAACATCGGCCATCACGACTAAAAAATGGCGCTCTTTCTGCAAAAACACAATGCCGAGATTTATGTCTGTTGACGACATATTTTTGACAAATAATGTACAATTTCATTCTGCGGTGGCAATCTTATTTGTCAAAAATATTTTGACATTATGATTTTAACCGCAAAACGCTTAGATGTACGCAAGGTTTTACCCAACCCTGCTTGGTAGAAAAATATTGAAACTTAAAACCCCAAATAAATATCATCTTTTCCGCACCGCGTTGCAAGTGGTAGAAAATTTGGAACAGGTATTGAGCTGAATAGCTGGAAAATAAATCGCCGTACCAAGGCGAAAAATACAGAGCATTGTAAGCAAGACAGGTGGCATTCTGCCAAGCTGTAGCTAACTAGAATGTGGTCGTGTGAACTTGGAGGCGATAAAACTGGAGAGCAACGGTTTTGAACTACAAAGTAAAGTATGCCTATAAGCTTGGAACAGCTTTTAGAATTCCCTGTTACATGCCGGAGTCTAGAAAATAAACAAAGCAACTCCACTGAACTGAATACTGTTCATGGGGTCCCGGCAAAGAATAGGACCTATCCCACCTCCCGTGGATGTCGTAAAAGGCAACTAAGGGAACAAAACCAGGAAATGGGCAGCAGCATTTCCTAAATAAGTTATACAACACCAACACTGCGGTCACCAATCTGCCTGCCAAGCGTGGTGACTATGGCAAACCGCCCCCTCCCCATGATGAACATGAATATGAGGAGCTCAGAATCCTTACTGGAAATGTGTAGGGGAGGCCTAGGTCCAGCAGTGGACTTCTTCAGGCTGATGATGATGAACTCCACTGAACTATTTTGAAACGCACGGAAATCTTGAAATACGAATCATTCATCCGGAATAGAAGTCTAAAAAGTGGTGACCCCGACGTAATATCAAAGTTTTTCCTAGCCTGAACTAAAGTCCTTAGCATCAACCTATCAGCTAGTTTAGGAAAATGATGTAAGTAGGTAATCGTGATATCTATCACTACAAATAGAGATATAACAAAAAAAGTTACGGATGAAGCAGAGACATGCCGCGTTTTGACTACTTAATTAAACTAAAATCAGCATAACTATTGATGTGGGAACCATAGAAAGATAATAGATATTAAATATAGAAGAATAGGATAGTTTGTCTATTGGAAGAATGCTTAAAGAAAGAAGAAGAGGGAATGTGGAGGTAGGTACAATCGCGGTATGAAAATGTGAGAGCTCTGGTGGTCTAGTGGTAGTGGCCCCGCCTTCCGATCCGAAGGTCGTGGGTTCAAATCCACTCGTGTACCAATGAGTTTTTCTGTCGAAAAATTTATGTGCACTATGCCAGTACTCTCAAAACGGTGAAGGAAAACATCGTGAGGAAACCGGCGTGTTGTAGAACCTAAAAAAGTTCGAGCAACACGTGTCAAGGGTCACGCAAAAAGGGCCCACCAGCGGCCTACTTGCGGAAAAACCTGCCCGCACATCAAGTGCGCATGATAAAACTTGCCGAACTTGGTATGAAAATGTTCGTCACCTTAGAGTCAGTTTTCGCTTGCACCAGTGATCATGAACAAATATTGACATAATAACTTTTGAAACTATTATGGTTCTTAACACTATTTTTATGAAACAACGGAATATTTACCATGATTAAATTTTGATGAGTTGACTTCCGATATTTCGGCACAGTTGCATGCACCATGATCACGGTTCATAATTTAATCATGGTAAATATCCCGTTGTTTCATAAAAATAAATTTTGACATAGTTTGTGACGTTAACTAATCGGTGTATTCTATCTATTCAGTTTCAAAAAGTAGTATGTGATCGTGATACGTAGAACAAATCAAGTTGAAAATCGACGAACATTTTCATACCGCCACGATACATAGGACACATTTATGCACTGGATAAGTTTCTCCAGATTTTGAACCTCCTTGGTAAGGCAGTGGAACTGCAGATTCTCGCGCTCTCAAACTGTTGTGTTGTGCTAGTGTCTAGTAAAAATGTTTTTACTGTGCTTTTCATGGCTCAAATAAAAACGCTGCATGCATCTAGATTTTATTTCTTGTGTAGATAATGTTGCCACTCGTCCCAATGACCCTGTTTCTGGCAGTTTCAACGGATTGTCTCTTTGTAGGGGACTACGAAATCCTCGTTTTTACCAGCTTTAAAAAAAGAGGTTTGAATACGGCACTTATTTTTTAAATAGTTGTACATACTTGCCCGATGTTGCGATTTTCACTGAAATGGATATAATTTACGTTGTTACTAATAACGTATGTTTAGGTAACTAATGAAGATTATTTATTTTTATAATAATTATGTAGGTAAGTAGGTACATTCATTTTTGTTTTCTTTTATTGTTTGTACAAATGCTTCCAAAGTTATTTTATTTTAGTTCTCTTTGATCTACATGTAACCTTTTTATTATTATATTTTATAGTATATAGTTTAACGCATTGGAATATTATTCTGTAATGTTAAGCTAATGATTCTAATAAACAGAATTTGAATTTGATTAAGTGTATTTGTTTGAGTTGCATTTTTCTGAGATGGGTTAATAGTTTTTGTATAAATAGGTATTCATATTGTGGAAGAAGGCAAGCTTTAAATTTTGATTTTAGGGTGAGAAGATCGAATTTATTCAGTGTAACTAGAAAATATTGCTTGAGGCTTTTCCAAATTGTTGCTGTTTTAGGTTATACCTCATCTTGCGTCTACGCCTCGTCTCATCAGTATTCAAATTCAGTCTGGATTGAGATGAGATGTGAATTACAATTATTTCGTCCCCGGCTTGTCTGCGTTCTTAAAAACTGGCGACCGTCAATAACGTAGATGTTTATATTGTCAAGCAGAGATGCTCGCATAAAACTGAATTTTCGTTTAAACAGACCCGTGTGTAGCGTCGGTGACGTCCCATTTCAAATTATCTCAAAGAATCTCAGCCCAGTGCAGCCCAAGCAAGACTTATTTCCGTATAGGAGAAGCGGAACGCTAGCGTACCTAACTGCCTGTTCTAAAACGTAGATTTGACTATATTCCATCTCTTTCTCCGCGTGGTTTCGTCGATCTGCTCCGACGCCAGCCACACCTCTGCGCTTTGGCCACTATTATTTATTTATTTTATTAATTTAATAGTTTGTAGAAATTGACAAAACACGTGGTTCCGATCTCCATTCCGCTACTCAAACTACACTTGATCGGAGCGAAATTCATCAAGCGGTGTCACTTTAACGGTTCCGCAGCGGAGGTGTGCTACGGGCCTTATGATTACGTTCGTCATTTTGAAACTGCTGCCAGGGAACTAAAGCTTTAGTTATCAATTCAATGCAATATTCTTGGATTTATGGGATTGGCACCAAATCAAATTATATAGAACAAACTGCGAGGACTTCACAAATTTCTAGTAGGCTAAAGCGCTAAAGCTATACCTAATTATTTAAAAATAAATCTGTACCCGAAGTCGGAGTTTTGCTACCACGTTTCGTTTACCAATTAGGTTGTTTTCGTGTGAGCACGTATCTCTCTCTTTCGTATGGAACATTGATGAGACAAAAACTCGTTTCTGATCGTTTCTACGTAACGTATTTTTGCTGTCTCATTTTTTCTCCATACACTAGAAGGAGACAAATAGGCGATACGATAACAACATTTCGTAAGCGAATTGTTGTAAATGAAGTGGGATTTGCCCTTCTGTTCAATATTTTTTTCCAATTGGCCTTGGTTCAACCCACTTATCTCGCAGAATTTGTAAGTTGAAGAGGCAATAGGAAGGTCATATAGCACGAAGAACCGACCGCCGTTGGGGAATAAGAAGTTTGAAAACATTTGTCAAACGTCACGCAAAAAGAGCCCGCCAGTGGCTTACTTGCGGAAACCAGTCCGCTTACGAAGAACGGCTCAAATATTTTTTTTTGACAATAATGAATTTGAATTCGAAATTGATGATAATTTGAACTTGCATGCGTCGAAGTACTGACCTAAGCTCTGTCTGGCTCTGTCTCTGGTTCTGGTTTTAAGTCTATGTGAGTGCTCACCATTGTATTATACTGTGTGTGACGTTTTGACGTAGGATTTATTGATGTCAACAATTACACAGACTCAAAACCAAAGCCAGACAGAGCTTGTGTGTAGTTTTACAGCTATAAACACGTCACTTATTCCTTTAAAAATGTTGAAATTACCATTATTTTAATTAATTCTAGCTGTGAATTAAATTATTTACCCCAATCAAAAACATCCGTTAACAAAATTCGCAGAGTTTAGCTAACAAATTAATATTTACAACAGGCATTAAAATGGCAGTTTGAACTGAAGGCTCTTTTAACGCATGGAGCATGGAATAATCTGCATCTGTTTACTTATAGACATGCTTCTTGATTTCGAGGACAACCCGTGACCCTGCTGCCTGTTCCTAGGTCCACTGCCGTCTGGCACCGGCACCCACAGAGTGTTTAGGAAAGTCAGCAGACTAACACCAGACGTCAACGCCTCCGATAACATTAATATAACTGGCAGTTGGTATTTCATATTATCTTTATTGGCTTATTCGTACTGAACAACGCCAACGAAAAACAATCCTAGCTAGATTAATTTATCGCCCCCTAAAACTCATGTATAGTAAATTTCGTGAAAATCGTTGGCGCAGTTTCCGAGATCCTAAATATACTTAGTCATAAGTATTGTCACACAGTCAAAACTTTTCTTTTAGAATGCTGGCCACAAAAAAGTTTATTGAATTCGAATTTCGAATTGTTCATGAAAATAAAAATGTATACTTTTTAGAATTTTACTCATTTTTAATTATGGAGTGGACGCTTAAAGAAGACCGTGTTGCAGTTATTGCGTTGCATCGTTGCGGTTACGCGCCAATTCAAATTTTTGACACACTGAAAAATTTGAATATAACCAAGAGATTCGTTTATCGTACCATCAAACGATACAATGAAGACTCTAGTGTAGATGACAGGTCAAGAAGTGGTCGCCCTCGGTCTGTTAGGACTCCAGCAGTGATAAAAGCTGTGAAGGCGAGAATTCAAAGAAATCCCAAACGCAAGCAGAAACTGTTGGCCCTTCAGATGGGATTAAGCAGAACCACAGTGAAAAGGGTGTTAAATGAAGACTTAGGGCTTCGGGCATATCGAAGAAAAACAGGACATCATTTGAATGCTCGTCTAATGGACCTGAGACTGAAGAGATGCCGCGCTTTGTTGAAGCGGTACGCGGGAAAAAAATATCGGGAAATTCTTTTTTCGGATGAAAATTTTTTTACCGTAGAAGAGAGCTACAACAAACAAAATGATAAGGTGTACGCACACAGTACTGAAAAAGCGAGCAACCGTATTCCACGTGTCCAACGAGGTCATTTTCCATCCTCGCTCATGGTATGGTTGGGAGTGTCTTATTGGGGCTTAACAGAGGTACATTTTTGTGAGAAAGGTGTAAAAACGAATGCAGTTGTGTATCAAAATACAGTCCTGACGAACCTTGTGGAACCTGTTTCTCATACCATGTTTAATAACAGGCACTGGGTATTCCAACAAGATTCGGCGCCAGCTCATAGAGCGAAGAGCACACAAGACTGGCTGGCGGCGCGTGAAATCGACTTCATCCGGCACGAAGAATGCCCTCCTCCAGTCCAGATTTGAATCCGCTAGATTACAAGATATGGCAACACTTGGAGGAAAAGGCGTGCTCAAAGCCTCATCCCAATTTGGAGTCACTCAAGACATCCTTAATTAAGGCAGCCGCCGATATTGACATGGACCTCGTTCGTGCTGCGATAGACGACTGGCCGCGCAGATTGAAGGCCTGTATTCAAAATCACGGAGGTCATTTTGAATAAACTTTAGTGTCATAAAAATCTATGTTTTGTTAAGTTCATTTTGGTATATAAATGGTTACATAATGAATAAACTTGTTTCAATTATTTTATATAAAACATGTGACAGAATTTATGACCTGACTAAGTATATATACAAGATTTTCTCGTTTAGAGGTAGGTATAAGATAAGATAAGATATGCCCTGTTTTTTTTTATTATTATAGTTGTCTGAAGTAAATGAATATTATTATTATAATTCACATTATATAAGTAAGTTTTATGTAAAAAACTTCACTATTGTGCAAATACAATTATTGTAATTCAATTGATGATTTCTCAGTGACCATCTCTATCTCCAGCTTTCTCAGCTCAGCGGCTGCTACAAACGGCGTTTATGACTATAAGCCTGGATTTGGGCCGGATCTGTGCTGGCTGATAGCGAGTTTCAGAACTCACTGTTAGCTTTCAAAGTTATTGCTGAGTGTTCGCACTGACTATAATTATTATTTAAACTTACTTCTAATAAAAAAGAAGCCTCTTTGAGGCCTTTCACCATACTTGGCTCGAAAAAATCAGTGACACGATAAGAAGAAGAATAAAAAAGAGGAGGTTCTAAATCATCACCATCATCATCAGCGTGAAGAAGTCCACTGCTGGACATAGGCCCCCCACACTTTTCCACAGGAGGTACGATTCTGAGCCCTTTCCATCCACCGACTTCTCGCGATCTTAACAATGCCGTCAGTCCATCTAGTGGCCCTACGTTTCGTCTTCCGTATTTATATCTTTTGATGTGACAACGTCTTATAATTCGATGGAGCTGGCTGTACGCACGAAAAAACATGACTCATACGGCGTTACCTCGCTCTGAGGCGTTTCCATTTAAGGCTTGAAGTGCAAGCGAGAACGCGGAACGAGCGACAAAGAGGCACGATTGGCCTCCGCGTTCGGCAGCGTTCAATCTGTTTCTCTCCTACTTGAGTGAGCGATACATCCGCGTGGACAGCTGCTATACAATCACATTATAAAATAATACATTTACATGTTTTCGTAAAGTATGAAGTGCAGTGAAAAGTGAATGTGGTGTCAATCGTTAATAGCAGCGATAACTGCAGCTGTATGACGTTGTCACGTTCAACTATCGTCAGTAAACCGACTTTACAGACAATCGCTTTTTTCCTTAAAAAAAACAAGACTCATTCCGTAAACTTTTCAACGTCAAGTGTTTACCGCCCGTTCCCCCGACCGACTGAGCGGTAGGTGGCGCGTGAATACTTGATATCTCGCATCATTACACCTTGGGACGGAGTTTTTACTTTTTTTGCTCATTTGTTTTGCTCAAAATTCGTATCTAAGGAACACACAAATTTAAAAACACATAACCATCTGTCTGAGCTATGCTGGGAGTTTCACTACGTGATAGAATCAGAAATGAGGATATCCGTAGAAGAACCAAGGTCACCGACTTAGCTCGTAGAATTAGTAAGTTGAAGTGGCAATGGGCAGATCATATAGCTCGAAGAACCGACAACCATTGAGGAATAAAGGTTCTCGAATGGCGACCATGAACCGAAAGACGAAACGTAGGGCGCCCACCCACCAGATGGACCGACCACATTGTTAAGATCGCGGGAAGTCGATGGATGGAAAGGGCTCAGAATCGTTCTTCCTGGAGGCCTATGTCCAGCAGTGGACTTCTCAGGCTGATAATGATGATGATGAACCATCTGTAGGCCTACCACAAGCTCTGTATGGCTCTGTCTCTGGCTCTGGTTTTGAGCCTGTGTGAGTGCTCACCGTGTATTATACTGTGTGTGCGACGTTTCGACGTTGCATTTATTTAGTCAATACTCACACAGACTCAAAACCAGAGCCAGACAGAGCTTGTGGCAGGCCTACTGCTTTAAAAAAAAACACAACTGAATTGACACTTCGTCTTTTTTTATTTGAAGTCGGTTACAAATTGATGTAGTTATTGTGCCTGTTCGTGACAATTTTATGCATAATAATATAATGTAGGTATGAACATCATTAACATATCGTTTATATACCTACTTCATTAATAGTTAATATTACACAGCTGTTTAAAAGGAAAACACTTTACTTAGGTATTATTTTTTGTGATACTAACCTAGTGCGTGCACTGACCCCAAGCCCGGTATCCATTAACAATAATAATTAAATAATTAATAAATGTTGTGAACAATCCACAAAACACTATCTAGCCCAAAACTAAGCAGAGCTTGTACTATGAGAACCAGATAAGTAAGGTTATACATATTGTGATACATATTAGTAAGTATTTGTTATATTTAGTTTTACATTTTTGGCGAAAATTCAGTGATGGGCACTTTTTTAAGCTTACATTTATGCTCCAATTTAAAGGCGCAGGCCCACCGCTGCGCACGGAGAGGCTACGCACGTGTATTGAGCTTCGCTTTGTAATAAAATGTATGTGGTTGTATCCACTGCAACCCACGGAGAGGCAACGCATGAGTTGACGTCATTGACACACGCGTGGCTTGCTCGAATATGCGATTACATAGCTCAACGCTGACGACGTGGGTCTACGTTTCCACTGGAATACACAAACATGACCCACGACTATGTTCAGCTCGCTTATCACAGCGCAGTTTGCAGTCATAGAACTTGTGGAACGGACGCGTTTCATGTTTCTCATACATATTCGTATCAAGGTACTCATAGAAAGGCATTGGCACCGACTTTGCTAGACAGCCCGTCTCCGTGGGTGACAATGGCACGTGCGTAGCCTCTCCGTGCGCCGTGCCACGCTATTCATAGTCTTCGTGTATTCCAGTGGAAACTTAGACCCACGTTATCAAAACAATTAATACACGCAACTAAAATGCGCCGCGTGCCCGTGTACTGCGTGCACCGCAGTGGGCCCACGCCTTAATTTTATAAAAACCTACGAATTATTGAAAGATCATACTGAATTTACAGTTTGCGAAAGTCAACTTAGTTGTAACTTAACTTGTATTGGTGCTTGAAAGCAATGGTTTTTTTTTTTTTTTTATAATAGATAGCTAAGCATTTGGCTGCCATCACACCTGATGGAAAGTGAGGATGCAGCCTAAGATGGAGCATGCTTAGCCATAATCCACCTGTTCACTCTTTTCTTGAAAATTCCCAAATTATAGCGTTCCGGAAATACTGACGCCGGTAGAGAGTTCCACTCTTTGGCAGTTCTTACTATAAAAGTGGAATCAAAACGCTTACAATTAAATATACAATACAAATACAATTTAATAACACCGCAACCAAGAAAATCTTATCATTGAAACAATGAGTACGTTTAAATCGTATACATAGTTCTTCTATTAAAATAAAATATCAATTTTAGCTTCACAGATACAAAGTTAAGTGACCAGAATATTATTTAGTTTTCAAAACATAATTAGAGGTTAGTGGCCAGTTTTTTTTTTCAAAACATAATTGATTTATTTTTCTTGATCTACGCGCAGCAAGGGAAAACCTTGCTAAGACAAGGTGGTTTGCAAGGTCGTTTGAAATGTGGTTTGCAATGTGGTTTGCAAGGTGGTTTGCTAGGTGGTTGAGTTGGACACGGTGTGGGGACTGGCGTAGTCGTAGTTGTAGTTGATGTAGTAGGTGGTTGAGTTGGACACGGTGTGGGGGTTGGTGTAGTCGTAGTTGTAGTTGATGTAGTAGGTGGTTGAGTTGGACACGGTGTGGGGACTGGCGTAGTCGTAGTTGTAGTTGATGTAGTAGGTGGTTGAGTTGGACACGGTGTGGGGGTTGGTGTAGTCGTAGTTGTAGTTGATGTAGTAGGTGGTTGAGTTGGACACGGTGTGGGGGTTGGTGTAGTCGTAGTTGTAGTTGATGTAGTAGGTGGTTGAGTTGGACACGGTGTGGGGGTTGGTGTAGTCGTAGTTGTAGTTGATGTAGTAGGTGGTTGAGTTGGACACGGTGTGGGGGTTGGTGTAGTCGTAGTTGTAGTTGATGTAGTAGGTGGTTGAGTTGGACACGGTGTGGGGGTTGGTGTAGTCGTAGTTGTAGTTGATGTAGTAGGTGGTTGAGTTGGACACGGTGTGGGGGTTGGTGTAGTAGTAGTTGTAGTTGATGTAGTAGGTGGTTGAGTTGGACACGGTGTGGGGGTTGGTGTAGTCGTAGTTGTAGTTGATGTAGTAGGTGGTTGAGTTGGACACGGTGTGGGGGTTGGTGTAGTCGTAGTTGTAGTTGATGTAGTAGGTGGTTGAGTTGGACACGGTGTGGGGGTTGGTGTAGTCGTAGTTGTAGTTGATGTAGTAGGTGGTTGAGTTGGACACGGTGTGGGGACTGGCGTAGTCGTAGTTGTAGTTGATGTAGTAGGTGGTTGAGTTGGACACGGTGTGGGGGTTGGTGTAGTCGTAGTTGTAGTTGATGTAGTAGGTGGTTGAGTTGGACACGGTGTGGGGGTTGGTGTAGTCGTAGTTGTAGTTGATGTAGTAGGTGGTTGAGTCGGACACGGTGTGGGGGCTGGTGTAGTCGTAGTTGTAGTTGATGTAGTAGGTGGTTGAGTTGGACACGGTGTGGGGGTTGGTGTAGTCGTAGTTGTAGTTGATGTAGTAGGTGGTTGAGTTGGACACGGTGTGGGGGTTGGTGTAGTCGTAGTTGTAGTTGATGTAGTAGGTGGTTGAGTTGGACACGGTGTGGGGACTGGCGTAGTCGTAGTTGTAGTTGATGTAGTAGGTGGTTGAGTTGGACACGGTGTGGGGGTTGGTGTAGTCGTAGTTGTAGTTGATGTAGTAGGTGGTTGAGTTGGACACGGTGTGGGGGTTGGTGTAGTCGTAGTTGTAGTTGATGTAGTAGGTGGTTGAGTTGGACACGGTGTGGGGGCTGGCGTAGTCGCTGTTGGAGTCGGACACGGTTTTGGTTTACATGTTTTTTTCACGTGGGAACCGCAATTTCTTATGTCCACACAACAGGATACTAGAAAAGATTTAACAATTGCACAGGTTTTATAAAAATTAAAAAAATGCAGTTAAAAATCTAGTTTCGTTCGTTTCGCCGTAGTCTTTTTGATCGAGTGAGCAAAGCGAACGAAGATCTTACAAACAACTTGGGCAATTTGGCATTTTATGTGCGTATGTATGTATGTATGTTTGTCCGACGATAACTTTCGAACCATTGATCCAATCTGCATGAAATTTGTAAGTAGGTAGCTTGTACTTGAGAAATTAGAAGATACTTGAGAAATTTACTGGTAAGTATGTGAATAAAATTGGATTAGGGGTTATTTAGATTAAAGGGTTATTAAAGGGTGCAAAAATTAAAAAAGTGGCATTAAGGAGGCGATCCTAAAAAGCAAATAATAATAATTTGCCTACTAACTCACCTCCGAAATTAGGCCTGGGACCAGGAGCAGCATAGCAGATGATAAGCTGTAAAATAAATAGCATAACCTTAGCAGCAAATAAGGCACCTTAAGAGGGAATCACACCGGCGACTCTCCATACAAACGTAGTCCCTGTAAAGAAAATATCACCTCAAAATTCATAATTATGTCATATAAATCATATGAGGGTCATATTTTCTTTATCAATAAGTTTCTGAAAAAAAGGAAAACATACGAGCACGTATATAGCAGATCTGGATGTTATGAGAAAAAATGGTTACTCTAGAGGCATTATCCAGGGAGGAAATAGGGGACTACGTTTGTATGGAGAGTTGCCTGTGTGATGCCCTCTTAAACGCTGTAACATTTTGGTCATGAGGCTACGCTACGACTGGGCATAAGCCTCCCCTACACATTCTAGGAAGAACGAGTCTGAGCCCTTTCTATCCACTGACTTCCTGCAATCTTAACAATGTCGTCGTACCATTGAAAGAAAGAAAGAAAGAAAGAAAATATGTTTATTGACCATAAAAAAAAGATACAAATAATAAGTGCTTAGGCAAAGTTTCACATGGTCAATTAGGTCCCTGGCTCAGTATTTGTCGCACCGTGTAGGTCACATTGCGTGGGTAGGTCATTCTAGAACCTTTATGCCCCAACATTTTTATCGGTTTAATTCAAATTTGACAATTTATTAAAATATATAATTAAAATGACAACAAAATATAGATAATGTCCGTTGTCTTGTTTAAATTGCATATTTAGTTTAAATACAGAATACTTACTGCGTAACAGAACGAAAGTGAGAATAAAAGCTTCATTTTTACAGTCAAGTTTTTCTACTTATGCTAGTATCTAGTGCAACTCAAGCCTTTATACACCGTTTGTTTACTCAGTAAAAGACGTCAATAATTGTTAATTATTCTACTATTTTATGCTATACTCATAGATATTTTTATTTGTCGTTGTTTCAATGGAACATGTGTTGGTATTATTCGGTAAGTACCGTGACTTTTTCACATGAATTCATATGTCATTATAGAAGCGTTTTCATTCGACTTTATACAATACAGAATAGAAGTGTTCCGGACAGTGTTTTTGTCTTTAACAGTAGTCACCTACGTGCGTCTTTTACATTTCAATACTAGCGGCCGCCCGTGGCTTCACTCGCCCCCTGTTACTTTTTCGCGGAAAAGCTGCCAGGTTTATAGATGACAAAAAAAATGTATATACACTATGCCAGTACTCTCAAAACGGTGAAGGAAAACATCGTGAGGAAACCGGCGTGTCGTAGAACCTAAATAAATTATAGTTTAAAAAACTAAAAATACGCTTTTATAACTAATTGAACTAAAAAGTTAAAAATAAAATTGTAATAATCAATTGAAAAACTTATATTATTGTACAAAAAAGCGTGGGGTGCTTTTTATAATAACTTCAGATATAATAAACTATTGATAAAATATTTACAACAATCAAAATCAAGCCCCCCACGCTTTTTGTACAATAATATAAATTTTTCAATTGATTACTTATTACAATTTTATTTTTAACTTTTTAGTGCAATTAGTTATAAAAGCGTTTTTTTTAGTTTTTTTAAACTATAATTTATTTTTTACTTTTTAGTACCTATTTTTTTTTCATTTTTTTTATTTTTCTTTCATATGTATGCATTGTCATCGACCTTTGACAGGTGTGCAAAGTTTGAATCAAATCTGATCGTTCAAAGTAGGTTTTTTTTTTATTTTTTTTCATATTATTGCATTGTCATCGACCTTTGACAGGTGTGCCAAGTTTGAATCAAATCTGATCGTTCAAAAGAGGGCAAAATCGAGCTCAAAGGGGTCGGTTACATACATACAAGCTTACCTGCAAACTTACATACAGGTGAAGCTAATAAAAGCGTTATAAAAACTTCGAGCAACACGTGTCAAGGGTCACGCAAAAAGGGCCCGCCAGCGGCCTACTTGCGGAAAAACCAGCCCGCACATTTTTCCTCGGCCCCCACCTCACCACATTTTCTTAGGGTCTGCTCTGCGGTCAAACTATACAAACTTTACGAATAGCGGCATAATTCATCTTGTTAGAGCAAGATGATTACATTCTCTGCGTCCTGGAAGCTCAATAAATCTGTGTTCGGAATGTTTGGTCAACCCTTCCGACGTCGATGCACGTATCTTCAAGAAGGATCCCGATCTGAGATGATAATAGAAATTCTTGAGATATTTAGGCAAGTACTAATTATCTTCCTTCTGAGGTTTTCCCTAGCGACTACAAGTATGGGGTTCTTAAAAACTGTACTACTTTTACTGTATTACTTTTTACTGTTTTACTTTTACTGTATATGTCTTGATTGTTCGTTTTTTCTGTAACTCGCTTATTGCTCTAAATTCCTCGGTGAACAACCGACCGAGAGGGTTTAATTTAAAATCAGTGCTGGATGTATATACCTCCAGCGATAGCTGAATGAGACCCTTTGTGCTCGTATTTTTAGTTTATGTTTAGTATGATAATGTAGTTCCTAGGTTTATAAACGAGGCAATAAACGTTTTTTTTTTTTTTTTTTTTTAAAAAAGGAAGTTTTAAAATATTTAATGGGACAGTAACGCGCGAGTGGTGCCACTGGTGTTGCAAGTGGCTATAGGCTACGGTAACCGCTTTCCATCAGGTGGGCCGCATGCTTGTTTGCTAACTTAGTTGTATAAAAATAAAAAGAGTAATATTCTATCGACGAGGAATAATCTGAAGTATTAAATTGATGGAATACTGTACTTTTTAGTCAATGGTCAATGATCTACGCCAAAAAGTTAATACTATAGGTACCGTTTAACCGACTTCAAATAAAGAAAGAGGAGGATCTCAATCTGAGATAATAATGGAAATTCTTCAGATGTTATGGTAAGTAATTTTCTGTTGACGAGTAATAATCTGACGTTTTATAGAATTGATGAAATGGGATATTTGCTTTTTGGTTACTGGTCAATGACCTATGCAAAATAGTTGATACTATACTTTTTAACCTACTGCAAATAAAAAAAAGAGTTAATTCTCACGGTTGTTTTTTTTAAGGTTTTATCACATAACTTCGCCATTATGAGCCGATTTGAAAAATACTTGGGATATCTGATATATTTCTAGATTGATCCCATAGAAATTTCATCAAAATCGGTTCAGCAGTGTGGCCATTATGTGGGTTCTCAAGTTTTTTAACTCAAACTCAAACTCAAAAATGTTTTATTCGTACGATGCAAGAATCACTTTGAAACGTCTTAAAGCTAGGTGAGTCTAGGTGCCAGTTCCTCGCGACCAAGCGTAGAAGAACAGGCAACAAACTACGGCTTAGTTCCTACCGTTTTTTTATATGATCCTTTTACAAATCAAAAATAGTCTAAAATAATAGCAGTGAAGTTCCAGTGTGGTGGCACTTCACTTAGTCAGACGTATGCAATGCAATAATACAAAAGCAAAAGTTTCAAAGACAGCACACGCTACGCTCCAATGTTATACTATAGTATCTACACAGCTTATATAAAAATAAGATACGAAATAATAGGTACAGACATTGCAAATTGACATGTTAGCTTTCTATGGGTAGAGTGACCGGGACATCGGGCCACGCAGTTTTATCATTCATATAGCGATCTAGAGTATAGTACGCTTTCTTTATTAAATTATTCATAACTTATACTTCACTTGTTTTGTAAATGGTTTATACGAAAAAGCGACCTACCTATTTCGATCACTGCTTATCTGTTGATAACAAAACGAAGTTCCTATTCGCTATCTCATGTTTATTACGTCAGCATTTAATCTTGTTGCAATCGTTCCTTCTCAAAGATTTGTTTTAATTCTGTTTTTATTGCAATCAAAGCTCAATTAATGTCATAACTAACAGATGCGACAAGGTTTTGATTGTAACAAATGGTACTGAAGGATAAAAAAACTAGCCTCTCAGCTCAGTTGGTAGTAGCTCTGCCTATTGCGCCGTAGGTCGTGGGTTCGATTACCGCCGAGAACAAAATTAAATATTTGTGTGGTGAACACCGATGTTTGTTCTCTGTCTGGGTGTAATATTGTATTCTGAGTAGATTTACAAAAACAAAGTATTTATGTATTATATCAGCTATCTGGTTCCCATAGTACAAGCTCTGCTTAATTTGGGGCTAGATAGTGTTGTGTGGATTGTTCACAATATGTATTTATTAATTTATTTTATACGCAATCACCCCACTAAGTAGCTCTTGCAAAAGGTCCCGCTCAATCAAGTGGGTAATAACTTTACTTTTTCAACTAAGCTGCTCATGCGCATGTACTTTCCACCTAATCGTCGCAACCAATTTAGCTGTTCGATGTGTAATCGCGGATGTTATTTAACTAAATAGCCTCGGCATTCCCGGATTACAGAGGAGACTATTCTCATCGTATACGATACCTATCACTAAAGTATAGAATAGAAAATATTTAATTTTACATCACACAACATGATAGACATATAATTATAAGTTTAAAAAACTTGAGAAACCGACTTCATTGTCAAACGGCTAAACCGATTTTAATCAAATTTGTTTGGGACAATCTGGACGTAAGAATAACCTTCCAAATAAAAAAAAAAAATTCTAAATCGGTTCATAAATGACGGAGGCATGCAGTTACAAACATTAAAAAAATTATTAAAAAAAAAATGGCAACACCGATTTTAATAAAATTAAAATGGGACCAATCTGGAAGCAGTACCTTTCAGATAAAAAAATAATTTTTCAAATCGGCTCACAAATGACGAAGTTATGCGGTAACAAACATAAAAAAAAAATATAAAAAAAAAAATTAAAAAAAAAAAAAAAAAACATACAACCGAATTGAGAACCTCCTCCTTTTTGATTGGAAGTCGGTTAAAAATATAACAATAGCAATAAGCGTCGAGAATTGGCTTTCACTCAGCATTTGCCTTTTAACCGCAAAGACCTATTATGGCGCTGATTTTCATAGGCATATACTTAATTACAGTGCGCCATGTTTTTTTAAACATATTTTTGACTATCCTTTAGCTATAATCTCACCCGCTGGTAAGCGACAATGTAGTCGACGAAGGAGCAGGATGATATAAAATACACTTATTCACTCTGATGCATTACAGCTATCCGATGACGAATGATAGAAAAGTAAAAAATAACACCTTTTTTACTGACCTCACATAGTGTGGGATAAAGACAGGAAAATGATGACGATGGCTGTATCTTTGTTTAAAAAACAAAAAGTCAATAAAAAAATCTACTGATTTATGATAGACACTAGTGTTAGATGATAATGATGATGATGACTGTAGGTATCTTTAATTATAAAAATACTGTCATTACAAAGTAGACTGATTTGTGATTGATCCTATAACAATCACAAATCAGTTCCAAAAAGTTCCCTCGATCGATCGATACACAGACGAGTATTTTTTTGTGTAAATCTTATATTGGCTTAAAGCTGTAGTGAACGTATCACTTTGCGGATTTTTAGCAATACTTTGTTTAAGAAGTTATATCGCGTGGTTTGAGAATAAGTATCTACCCAGTTCGTCGCCCTCCCGGTATGTGTCGGCAATACCTCCCTCATCAAAGAACCACGTTTTAAACGCCGACAAAGACCCTGGATTTTTAAATCATACTTCACATAGTCTAGTTTTTAACCCGCGACAAGTATTTAAGAGTTGATTGAGGGTCAAATGAGTTTAATTTGCAGTAACAGTGCTAAAGTCAGCCATTTCGTATAATAATAATTATTTGATCATTTCATCAAACATGTATTTTATATATTATAATTATGTTTTTTTGACGTGACAACGTCTTGGAATTCGATGGAGCCGGCTGCACGCATTAAAAAAAACATGACTCATGCGGTGTTACCTCGCTCTGAGACGTTCCGTTTAAGTCTTGAAGTGCAAGCGAGAGCGCGGAACGAGCGACAAAAGAGGCACAATCGGCCTCCGCGTTCGGCAGCGTTCGACATCTTTCTCTCTCCTACTTGAGTGAGCGATGCGTCCGCGTGGACAGCTGTATGACGTTGTCACGTTCAACTATCGTCAGTAAACCGACTTTACAGACAACAGATTTTTTAATAACCACAGTATTTGCTCTTCATTAAGCATTGCAATCACCTACAACTAATTCAAAAACCCTGCAAAGTTGTACAATATCCCAAGTTTTAGTCTGTGGGTAGAACAAACGAGTACCTAGTACTTTTCCAAGTATTTCATTAAAGCGGGTCCAAAATTAACATCACTTCTTCATAATTCCCTCAAAACCGACCCTCGAGCGTTGGAAGCCAAATACTTTCGTTGATTTAATCTGAGAAGAAACTCGATATTTTAGGGGAGTTTTCGCTTACCCACTCAACTTTAAAAGAATGAGTTTTTTGTAATATGAAGAACTAGGAAATAACGTTTTGCACAAACAATGTAAAAGTCATCATACAACTTCAAAGGATTTTAGGCCTACAAAGGATTTTAGGTAAGAGATTTAGGCCTAATACAAGCTCTGTCTCTGGGTCTGGTTTTGCGTCTGTGTGAGTGCTCATTAGTCTATTATACTGCGTGGGTATGTGACGTTTCGAAGTAGGATTTATTTAGTCAACACTCACACAGACTTGAAACTAGAGCCAGAGATAGAGCCAGAGACAGAACCAGAGACAGAGCCAGAGACAGAGCCAGGCAGAGCTTTTGGTAGGCCTACTGGCTTCCAGATAATACAAGTTTAAAAAGCTTGAGAAAATCACTTTATTGGCTTCGAAACTTTTGGTCCATGGGGTCCCAGTACAAAACCATTTTTTAAGCAATTGTTTCCTCGGCTGGCTCATTTCTCGCACAAAGAATAGCTATTGCTATTGAACGTGGGAATGCAGCTAGCGTTCTTGGCACCATGCCTCATGGACACCCATCCACCCACTTTGCTAGATTTTTAAGGATTTGTTTTAGTTTTTTTTTATTTATTGAATTCGCGAGGGACCGCAAAGAATGGCGCAATAAAGAGAAGGCTCAACAGTGGATGCGAACGGGCTGATGATAAAAAAATAAATATTGTAAACAATTCACACAACTACAGATAAGATAATACTATACTAGACACAACACTATCTAGCCCCAAAGTAAGCCGAGCTTACTGAAAACAAACTTCTATTTTCACCACACAAATATTTATTCTCTGTGGGGATCGAACCATGATGATGATGATGATGCTTTTTTTGTGGATTTGCCTTAAGGCTCAAGTATCCTACAAAGTAAACGTGATATTCTACCAACTCCTTGTAGAAAGTAGAAAGCAAACGCCAAGATTTCTAAATCCTTGACACGAAGAATATTACCTTGTTGGTTACCTTTGAAGCTTGGGTGGTAACCATCCCTTTGAAAGGCGAAACTCACATAGGGGTAATCTCAGTTAATGCTACCCTATTGTTACCCCTCGTAGAGTTAATAACAAGACATACTTCAAAATAAATTGTTTGTTTTTCCTTTGGTTTTTCATCTGATTTTAACATAGACAATACATGCTATTAATTCACAGGCATTTTAAGTGCACGAAAAGAGTCTCTTGTTCCCTTGAGCTCCCATTTGTTCTATGGGACTGTGACGACATAGAACTTTTTTAATACTTTTACTTTCATGGTAGAACTAATGAAACGAAAACTGGTCCAACCATTCTTTATTAGCCCCTATCCTTATCCCTAGCCTCTTCGCCTTCTTATTATTCGCTTCTTTCTATCCAAAAGGTGTCTGGAAAAGATCGCTCTTCAGCGATAAAACCATCCAATATACATTAGTATGTTTTAAATTATTATTACTTGTTTTCCATTGTTAGTTTTTAAGGTGTGCAATAAAGAATTTCTATTCTATTCTTTACTATTGTGTACTTAGCTGTTAATAACTTTTCACCTGAATTCATGTCACTATGTTTTATTGCAATAATGCCATGGCAGCCGTATACAGTAGGCCTACCATGAGCTCTGTCTGGCTCTGTCTCTGGTTCTGGTTTTGAGTCTATGTGAGTGTTGACTGAATAAATTCTACGTCAAAACGTCACATGCACAGAATAATGCACTGGTGAGCACTCACACAAAATCAGAACCAGAGACAGAGCCAGACAGAGCTCATGGTAGGCCTACTGACGTAAAGCAGCCTTTAACTCTATACTACGTAAAACACTTGGGTAAACTAAATGAATAAGAAGCAAATAAATACATATCATATTGCCTTTGTTAATGCAATATAAAAGCGCTCCGGTTGAGGAGCACTATACTTTTTTTTATCTGTGTTTTTTTACAAGGGGTATCGGTTACAAGACGGTGACTAGAGAAGTTTTCACTTAAAAAAAAGGAAAATCTGGACGCTGTGTAAAGTATTTTCTCTATATACAGAAATAGCATTAGGAAACATCATCATCAACATCATATTATATACCTACAGCGTGTAATATGACCATTGAAATTCCATATGAAATTCCATATGTGTTTCTTATTTATAGGCAAGGTGTAAAAACGCAGGCTGCGAAATAATTCAAAAAAGCATCACAATCCAGAATGCATGGACCATCATGAACACGGCAATAAATGAAAATTGTCATGACATGGAACGAGCTGCTGATTATAAATTCCATCACGCTAGATTGCCTGAAGCGCCTGTATGGTGAGACACTGTAAATGCATACTACAGTAATATAACTCTATAAAATATACAAGCATAATCCCGCGTGAATTTGTTCGTTAAAGTTATTTCCATGGACATTTGAACACTTTTTTGGGAGTTCAATAAAAAGTTTTTTAATCAGCACTACACTGCTTATAGAGTGTTTAGGTCTTGTGGTTTCGCCGTTGTATGTCTTCTTGTTTAGACGTAGAAACATGGTAACAAAAACTGTAAATGTTTTTCGTTTATAAAAACTGTGAGAAAAGGCCCTTCGCTGAATAAATAATAGGGTGTAACTGTGTTATCAACCGATCGTTTTTTGTGCGTGAATACGTCTCGTAACTTCGGGGCTTCCCCATCCACCTCGCGCGATTATGTTATATTATGTTTTAACTATCCAGTGTAATGAAAAATTTAATGGGTATGATAGATATGTAGCTGCAACACTAAATTGTATCGCTCAATTTTGTTATCATTAGTTTTTTGAAGTGAAAACTTCTTTAGCGGCGTTGAGCACTTTTTCTGTAATGGGTATAAAATCTTAAACTCGCGTCAGCGCGTCAGGACACGTGACCTGATCGAAAAAGCGTAAGACGGATGGAGAGTAGACAGCTATCCCCTCTCTACGGCGCGGCGAAAATGTATGCCTGGGCCTACTGTTTCGTTTAGGCAGCGCAGGGCGCTTGCGCGAATGTTCGTGTATGTTACAGCGTGCCAAATAACAAACAAGCCCCCCCTAACCATTCCAAAATATCAAACATGCTCAACGTTAATAATCAAGTTTTCACTTCTGCCGGCACTCCCGGAGTGCAACCCGTCTTTTTTTTTAATTACGTCCCTGTGGAAGCAATTTTAAAGAGTAGGTACTTACGTCAAATTAATTAAATATGATAACAGTTTACCAATAAATTCAAACAAGTGCAAAGCCAAGATAAATCAAATCAGTCTAACAAACCAACGCTAAATCGGTCACATTTTAGCGTTTTAATCAGTTACTTTTTCTCGGAATCAAATGTTTTTTTTTTATAATGGAAATGTAAGAAACACAACCACATTTTTATGAAATAACGGGATATTTACCATGATTAAATTTAATCATGGTAAAAATCCCGTTCTTTCATAAAAATAGTGCAGTTTCAAAAGTAAGAAAAACAACTTAATGTTTGCGCTGCTGCCTCTAATTTACTACGGCTAAGATCTCACAAAAGATCCTTTCATCTATTCACTATGAATTGAATACAGAAACAGTATTTGGTTTGGTAAAGCGATAGGTATACAATGCAGTGCATATTACCTTTAGATTTCTGAGAAACCGCCTCGGGGATCTGGTTGAAGGGAGATGCTTGCTTTACCAACCATACTATTCCAATTTCTACGAATATTATAATGCTCAAATCTATGTTTGGATGTTTGTAGCTCATGATCGTCATCATCCTTAACAGACTGACACGATATAAAATAAATAGATAATTCAGACAACCCACACAACACTATCTAGCCCCAAACTAAGCAAAGCTTGTACTATGGGAACCAGATAGCTGATACTTAAATACTTTTTTTTTTGTAAATCTTCTTCTTATCGTGTCACTGATTCTTTCGAACCAAGTGTGGTGAAAGGATTTTAAGTGCGCCTCAACGAGGCTCCTTTCGTGCACTTTCGTTGCACTTTCGTTTTTGTAAATACTTACATAGAATACCATGTGACACCCAGACAGAGAACAAACATCGATGTTCACCACACAAATATTTGTTCTCGGTGGGGATCGAACCCACGACCTACGGCACCGAAGGCAGAGCTACTGCCAACTGAGCTGAGAGGCCAGTCATATGCAGAATCATCTTTTTATCGTGTCTGTCTTCAGCCGGTAGAGGACCAAATGTTGGCATAATAGGTACCTATCTTATATAATTATATACAGAAGCCAAACCGAATTACGAAATTTCTGCCGAAATATTGAAAGTCAAAGCACGCAAAATTTTATGTTGGTAAATATCCCGTTGTTTTATAAAAATAGTGTTAAAACCATGATAGTTTCAAAAGTTATTCCACTATTTTATTAAAAATATCACTCAACATAAGAAATCTATGAAGGAAGGAAGAACAATGTAAAGAAAAATTTACTTTTATTCACGTGTCGGTTGACTTTTAGTTCAGAAAGTAATTATTGCGCGAAAAAATTGCCGAATTTTCATGGAAAAAGTAGCACATGCTCATGTACATAATTATTTTGGCGAAACTTTTTCACCCACATGGGCATTCTACAATGTTTGGTGCTCCAGGGCCTTAAAATAACCTTAAATAGTGATTGTTAGCAATTACTAAATATATAACTCCACCAAAGTAAGTTTGCACCTCGCTTTTTTGTGTATATTTTAATGTACCTCTGAATAATGTTAAAAACAATAAATGCGAAGTAAAATCTAACAAACGATTGTTTAATTTTTTAGAGTCATGTTGAATCCAATTTTTGAAAACCGACGATTTTTTGACAACTTTTTAAAATCGACGCGACATGCAAACCTAGTTTGGGCGAGCTTTATAATGGTCGCCTGATATAAAGCCTGAAAAGAGAAAAGAAGAAACTCAACACTAGTTATCAACAGTGTTCCATTGAGAAAGTTTGGTAAGCTGAAAGCTCTTCAAATTCTTAATACCACCTCCTTTATTGCTTAGTTTTAGTCAAAACATAGTTTCAAGTGAACTTGTTTCTAGAGGCTGTGAAAGTCCCAAAGAGACTAATTAAATTTTAAAATCTACGAACCATAGAATAAGTCTGATTAATTTACAGGGGTATTAAATAAATTAACAAGAATTTGTAACGAAATTGGTTATACTCGTAAAGGCAATTTGTTAAGGCCATTTGTTAATTTCTAAGAAAGCTTTCTAGTAGAGCTCTAGGATAATAATTAAAACTTTACGAAGAAATTCAGTTGGTGGTTTTTTGAGAAGGGCGGTGAAGTTCAAAACAATCGAGAGTTTCAGACTTCAGAGAGGGAAAAGAAGTGAAAGAATTTGACAAAAAAAGAAAAAAAGACGCGAGCGATTTTTCAAAAATAGCACCCAGACAGAGATGAAACATCTGAATTCACCACACAAATATTTGTTCTCGGTGGGGATCGAACCCACGGTCTACGGCGCAGACGGCAGGGTTACTACCAACTGAGCCGTAGCGCCTGTCAAATAAGTCATAAGTAAATGCTTGTCACTGCCCTGTAGCATTATGTTAATGCCCTTGTTGTGTAAACAGCACAAATTGTCCGGACACCGTTACATAAGCGCAAACTAGCCTGCACTATTGAAATCAATTATAGGGTACTGGGGTTTCAGAGGAAGCTCTATGTAAAATAATTGGCTCTTATATATTTGGCAAGAAAGTGACCCTTTTAAAAAAGGAAACGATAAGAATATTAAGGTCCGCCTGATCACTATCACTCACTTGCACACTGATTACAAGTGAAGTTTAAAAAACTTGAGAAATCGACTTCATGCGCGAACTGCTGAACCGATTTCGATGAAACTTCTATGGGACAAATCTGGAAATATAATCAACCAGATAAAAAAAGTTTTTTCCAAGTCAGCTCTTAAATGTCAAATTTATGCTATAACAAAAAAAACTTATTAGGAACCTTCTTCTTGTTCATTTGAAGTCGGTCAATAAATTGCTCATAAATTTGATTATAAAGTTATAAAATATAATAAAAAAGACCGCCTGACCACCATCACTTGCACACTGAATGATACGATAGGTGTTTCCCTCTTATATTTGTTTTTTAGTGATACAGGTAGTATTTTTATGTGTACAATCAACTTTGTGTTTGTAAATTTTTATTGTCAAAGTGATGCCCTCACAAAATTTATTACAATAAAGTTTTTGTCGCATTAGGCCCGTCGTTGGCTGTTTCTTTTATTTATCTTTAACAAACAGTAATAAATAATAGAAAGTTTCTTTATTCTGTCGTGATTTTGTGTAAGTCTTATACCTACTTACCCGCAGAAATTTATGAAATGTGGAAGCTTTACACGTCAACTAGCAATCTCTTAGGAGACTTACCTTACAGATTCAGCAAAATGATACGATGCAGGTTTGAAAAAAATTGCAGTTATGAAAAGTAAGTCATGATTTCTATTTGGGTATTCCATGCAGCAGCTTACTTTTAAATACTTAACTATTACTAACTTATTACTTCAATATTGTAGCTAATGAAAAAACTTTTTTAATAATATTTCTATGTTTGGCTATCAAGTGTGAAATTTATTATTTTAATGTAAGGACACTGGTGTTGTTTCTTGTATACTGTCTCCTCTGAAAAGAGGCTACTCTACGCGGTGGTTGTAGGTGGCATGTAGTCAATTTGTCGTCGTCCGCGGCGTGATCTAGCGCAAACTAGATCCATCTAGTTTAAGATCTAGTTACATGCGGATCAGATTAGATTTAGGTTAGTTAAGAGATGCAGGAGTGTAGTAAGAGCTTTTAGAGAAGCACTATCTACTAACTTCGTTAATTCTATCAATAGAGGAAGAAAGCGAAGGAAAGAAAATATCATATTGAAGGAGTTTGATTTTTATGATACTAGTATACAGGGTGGCTTTTAAGAGAAGGGCGGTGATGGCCAAGTCCAAAACCACGAGAATTAGGGAAAAGTCGTGAAAAGAGTCATGCCCTCGATAGAAAGAAGAGAATAACTGCAAATTTAATTAAAAAAAATCGGTTGTCTGTAAAGTCGGTTTAATAGTCATAATAGTCATAATAGTCATTTATTCATAATGTTCATTATAAGTCAATTTGGTAGGTACATAAGATTATTGTACGACATAACAATAAGAAGAAAATAAAAGTGTAAAAATAAAAAATAAAAAAATCAGATTCACATTGCGAAAATTCAAAAATAACATGTCATCATAATATAAAAATAAATAATACAGTTTACTAACGATAGTTGAACGTGACAACGTCATACAGCTGATGTCCACGCAGACGCATCGCTCACTCAAGTAGGAGAGAGACAGATGTCGAACGCTGCCGAACGCGGAGGCCGTGCGTGCCTCTTTGTCGCTCGTTCCGCGCTCTCGCTTGCACTTCAAGCCTTAAATGGAACGCCTCAGAGCAAAGTAACGCCGCACAACGTTATCACGTCAAAAAAATATTCATGTGCCAGTAATTTCACCCACACCCTTCAAACCAAAACACAGCAATGCTGCTTTACGGCAGAAATAGGAATGGTGGTAGTAATTCCCCGGACGAAATTAATGAGCTGATTAAAACTCAATGTCGAATATTTTATCGAAATCATATAATAATAAAGATTTCATTGATTTGTTACTTCCAATAAAGTTATCAGAATTACTTCCGAAGTTACTCATTCTGCCAAATCGTTTAGTAACGTATTCTTAAATAATAGAGCTCACAATCGCTTGGCAGGTTTCCAAGCTAAGTGCATAAAATAACGAAATTCCACTTTCAGCTAGATATGTTTTATACGCGTCGCTGGAATTCTATAACATTTGGACTAACTTGTTGCAAACTTATGATTCCTCTACTAAAATCAGATTTACTCTTATGTCAAACGAATAGAGTTCAAATTCCAGTTGGTAAATGTTTTATAGGTGAAAAGTTATGAAGGTAAAATAGTAGCAAATTATTACTCTTGCGTTTGAGGTGCCCATTGATTACTCTTTACGTTTGCTTTAACACAGAATAAATAATAGTGTTTATTGAAGTCTATTACTTCAATGAAACGAAAACAAAATATGCAAGATTTATTGACGATATTGGAACTTAAAATCATTGAGTGACAGTTACATTTTATTTGGCAACTTTCTTGAGGGTAGTTACAAACCAAGGTGGGGTGACGATCTGCAAAATGTAGCTGGCAAGCACTGGAGGAGAAGAGCCGAAGACCAGGCTCAGTGGCGTGTCTTGGGAGAAACCTACGTCCAGCAGTGGACTGATAGGTTGATGATGATGATGAATGGCGACCAACTGGATAACGAAACGTAGGGCGCCCACCGATGGACCGACGACATTATTAAGATCACGGGAAGTTGGCGGATGGAGAGGGAATCGTTCTTGCTGTAAATGTCTAAAGGAGACAGATATCCATTAGTGTACTTCTTCTGGTTGACGATGATGATGACGGCGAATATCCAGTGTTGAAAAGCATTTTCGCTTTTACCACAGTAATAATAGAGCTTATTTTCCTACGCAAACTCGTTTGAAGTGCCCTAGTGCCAGATCTAGGATAGAATCTTTAATTTCCTCGAGCGTTACTGTCGGGATGATATTTGATTCGAGTCAAGGAAAGATGCTTTTTATGTAAACCTGTATTTAATTGCTGTAGATAGATTTTTTTATTTTCGATAGTATTCTTTTTCTATTCTTGGTAAGAAAGAAATAAAATACTCTTAGCATGGACACACAACACACATTATCAGCATAGAGTATCAATAAGATATTTAGAAAGTAGGTAGCACAAACAGTAAAATCAATTAATAAATGGGTCAGTCCCACGTATGCCATGCCTATGCAAAAAAAGGGAAATAAAAAAATCATACATTGATTAACCAATGCCATGACGTATTTGTAGGTTCCATTTTCAAATTAGTTCCAACGTCAAAGTCCCAACCAATGCTATGACGTATTTGAAGGTTCCATTTTCAAATGTGGTTTTAGTTCCAACGCTAAAATTGCATAAAGACAGTAAGCATCAATACGTAAGAGTATTAATTGATAGCTTGCTGCCGTGTTCTACTAATAGGCTTGGTCGTGTGGAACTGTACCACAAGCTCTGTCTGGCTCTGTCTCTGGCTCTGGTTTTGAGTCTGTGTGAGTGCTCACCAGTGTATTATACTGTGTGTGTGACGTTTCGACGTAGGATTTATTAAGACAGCACTCACACAGACACAAAACCAGAGCCAGAGACAGACATAGCTTGTGGTAGGCCTATTACTGGTGGCACCTGGACTCACCTAGCTTTAAAAGTGATCCTTGCTATCCTACTGATTAAATGCAAATAAGATTTTTGATTTCGATTTTTGTGAAAGTAAGGACAGCCTAGAGCGGTTAAAGTCCCCTCCAATTGCCTCCATTCCTCCATCTTCATCCATTTGACTCTCCATTGACATTAAGTAAGCCTTGTTGCATCAAGCACTAAGCGTTTTGGCTTCATTATGCGAACCTCCAGGGAATGGAACTCATTGCCGACGGCTGTTTTTCCTGACCACTACAATCTGGGCCTCTTCAAGGCAAGAGTAAATTGGTGTCTTCTAGACCATCCTGCTTCATCGTCGGCTACATCGTCACTTACCACCAGGTGAGATTGTAGCCAAAGGCAAAAAAAAAACGCTTTTTCTCATAAAAGAACATCAAAACAAACTAACCATTTATTTCTCGAGCTTTTTAGAATTATCGTTAAGTACATAATCGGATCATCAAAAACCCTCGAGCTGTTAAAAGGGTTAATTTATTTTTTCCGAATTGAATTTAGATCAGAAAGGGTTTCACGATATCGAAATAACAAGTTTTTATAAGTTCGAATGTTGCGGATAGACTACGAATTTGAACAAGTCAAGTAGATTCCTAAAATAAAATCTTGCACTACGCGAATGCAGACAGAAGTGAAAACTTGAAAAATTACCCCCTCCCCCCTCTACGCGTGACGCGTGACAGTTTTTATTACAACCTCGAAAATTTTCAAGCCCGAGAAGTTTTCACTTCAAACACCTTAGTTTTATTACAATAAAAGTATTTTGCTCACGCACATATTTTAACTAAAATACTCAATAAAGATACAGCCACATCTAGGCTATTTGACAGCGATACCTTACCGCAAGCTTAGACGTTAAAAAAAATCAGCACCAGTTAGCACTTCAGTTGATAAAGTCGGGTTGTGGATGATAATAAAAAAAGCAGCCAAGTGCGAGTCGGACTCGCCCATGAAGGGTTCCGTAGCACGACGAACTACAAGAACCTTTATATATGTTACTTGATGTAACATAATAAGGTTCCTGTAGTTCGTTGAAAGGTAAATTGCGGTTTACGGTTTATGACGTATAAAAAAAAAACTACTGACTAGATCTCGTTCAAACCAAATATCGTTGAAAGTTTACATAGTAATGTACAACATATATTTTTTTTAGTATTATCATTCTCTTACTTTAGAAGTTAGAGGGGGGGGGACCAACTTTTGTCCATTTTGGAAATGTCTCTCGCGCAAACTATTCAGTTTAGAAAAAAACTATATTACATATTTTCTTATTAACATCATTTTTAAAGACCTATTCATAGATACCCCACACGTATGGGTTCGATGAAAAAAATTTTTTTGAGTTTCAGTTTCAAGTATGGGGACCCCCAAAATTTATAGTTTTTTTTCTATTTTTGTGTAAAAACCTTAATGCGGTTCACAGAATACATCTACTCACCAACTTTCATCAGTCTAGCTTTTATGGTTTCGGAGAAAAATGGCTGTGACACGGCCGGACAGACAGACAGACATGACGAATCTATAAGGGTTCCGTTTTTGCCATTTGGCTACGGAACCCTAAAAACAGGCTTTTGCATCTATTGTAGATGATTTATTTACATTAGGGGCAACTGCGGTGCTTACTCTAGCTCTACTTGCGGGACGCTACAGTGCAAGGAACTGGATTTTAGGCGAAATAGGCTTGCCCAGCACCTATACCATCCTAACAGCTTAGTCGGCCTGATCCACAGGAAAGACATGGTCAATACGTGCGAAGCGAAAACGTCTTGAAGAAACCCATGGATGATAGTGGTTTTCAAATAAATGAAGATATAAACAAGTATGTAGCTAGCTAAATCACAGTAGATATATTTCTAGATTCAACGGACCGGGGTAGAATCAATTTCCGAGAAGGAAACGACTTCCTCACACAAAAGTGCGAGTTTAATAGAACGAGCCAGAGAAAAATAATCGGAAACAAGAAATATCGGTTACCCGTTTCATCCACAAATCAAAACGTATCTCAATGCTCAAGGCTATAAAGAATTAAATGTTAGTAATTTACGGTATGTTTAATATAATATCAATTAATTAATATTTTTAATTGTAATAAAAAATCTATACTTATTTGAAGTTAAACCGCCATGATTGGCCGCAAAAGACATTACATAAATAACCACTCGTTACCATAGTTTTACTAAGTTTGGGGCTAAAAGGCGCTTTGTAAAATGTATCTGGAAATAATTTTCAAACTTATTTAAAATACTTTTTTTGCTTTTTTTACTTTTTTTGAGTAGGTATGGTTCTCGTAGTTTGGAAAAATACCTATTTTCGTTATTCGACTGTATCCTTCACTAAAAACTGATTGGAATTCATGAAAAGTATCTTCACAATTTCATTTCGTAATAGAATTTGCGTAGCTTTTTCTACAAATATTCAAATTACTTAATACAATTTTGGCTTATAGTACTTTCTTCTCTTTTACAATAAATGAAAAATCTTTATTTATTTACTTTAATAACAATTTAGTGTTATATCTAAAAGCCTGCGCTAATCTAGGCGATGGCGATGGCAATCAGTGAAACGCTGTCAAATATCGCTGTAATATTTGACTCTGATCGCCATCACAGATCGCTTAGATGTACACAAGGCTTAAAGGCCTACGCACATGTAGCGCAATGGCGATGGCAATCAGTGAAACGCTGTCAAATATCGCTGTAATATTTGACACTGTAGCGCAATGGCAATGGCCATCAGCTGCAAGGCTGACAAATGTTGCTGTCATATTTGACAGCGTTTCACTGATTGCCATCGCAGATCGCTTAGATGTGCGTAAGGTTTAAGAGATCTACCAGAAAGTGTAAGTGTACACCTGACCTGATGACATAAAACTCACAGCTGGACATCACTGGAGAAAAAAACACGACAGAACTCAGTGAAGAGAATAGTTGAGGAAGACATGGCGAGTGTAACATTAACTAACATGCGAGTAAATAGGATAAAGGCAGGAAAATGGTATTGCAGAAACTAAATACAAATGAAGGCCAAAAAAAACAATAAAGGCTGAAACTTTCAAGGAAACCCGCTGAATGTTTATCACAACTTCATGGTTCATTAATCAACATACTTAACACCTCCAGCTCATAATAGGCCCTGAACACGCGAGCAAGCCGCGCTTAAGGCGCGTTTACACGTACAATAAAGGCATCATAAAATCTGGGAAGTGTTGAACAATGTTATCAATGCAAAGTATCGTGTAACACAAGCACCCTAAATTTTGTCGTTGCTAAAGTTTGGGGCACAATGAGCAGTTCGTTTTATAGTTACGTTATTATCACCTCTAGACCCCTACACACCAAGAAAAATATACCTACAAACTGACTAATTTACAACAAGTCTCTTTGTGCCTTTGAATTGTCAATCAGTCAATTATGGACAAAACTTTTATGAATAGATTATTATTTACTCAAAGAGTTATGGGTAAAATTCAGACACCATAAATAAAATAATGTAATTAAATTATAATTTTAGCTAGGTGTGCCCCCAGCTCAACGAACTTAAGGCAGTTAACGTTACACTTAATTGTTCGTAAAACAAAAGTTTCCGGTGCCGATAACGTGGTAACCCCCACCCCTCACCCCGCATTCCTCCAAATGCACCCCATAGGGGGAAGGGGTGGGTATAACTCACAAGTTTGTGTGTCCGCAGAGACAGCTCTGCTCAATTTTATCGAATTTCCACAAACGAAACAAAGTTTTAATATTGTTATAAGTTGCGTTCATTCAGTGAAATGTATACTGCGAAATTGGAGTAGATAATGGTACAGAAACTTCAAACTAATAAACAAGACAGCAAGGTAGCTTTTTGTTGTACTTGCTTAAATCTTTTAGCAAAATATTTTTGTTTATTTTTTTTAATAAAAGCTTTTAGACTAGTAAAGTTTTTTTCTGTTTTTATGACAAAATGTGTGTGTGTGTTTTTAGTAATTTTCAGATTTTTTCGCATTAATATTAATTTACAAAAGGCATTCCATGCCTTATCAGTGTCAATTCAAAACTTGTTCAAAACGTTGGTTGTTTGGGAAGTCAAAAAGTAATACATTTTACGTAAATAGCATTTAAAAAAGGGTCCTTCAATTTCTAAGATGCTTTTACCAAAAATATTCCAATAAATTAACAGGTACATTCAAAATTCATACTGAAATTTAAATTGAAATTCTCCGATGCAGACCACAAATATCTGGTTTACGCCAGACCGACAATCTAGTAAATCATTGGTTAGTGAAGTGCGATTTTAGTTTGAACCAATTTTGTTCCTAAGCTCGTTTTATTGGAAGCGTAATTCACTGTGCTATCTGCTGCAGTGGTACTTTGGCGGACTAAGATTGAGCATTATTTAGACGTTAATGGCCTTACTTATAAAAATATGTCAAAAGATAAACAGTGCTATAAACTATTGCTATCTCTTACCACTGGGTAATGAAATGACAAACAGTGACAGGGCTAACTCTAAGCAATGTTTAAATTTAAATTGCGTTTATAAGTTTAAATTGCGTTGTATTTTTTGTGGTCCGAAATAAACGATTTTTATTTTATTATTATTTATAAGTATGGCTGTAAAGTGTAAATCACTGATTGACTAAGGGATTTCAACTGATGATCACCCGATCCAATATTTGATAGATGTTTAACTCAAAAAAAGATATTTCGTAATGCGCCAGGTCATGTCAGTCCGCCATGTTTTGGGTACGTTGTCTTGCTCTCGTTGGTCAAAAAAATCTTTATGTACAAGTGAACGAAGTGAAGTCAAAAGGAAATAAAAATTTTAACCGCATACTATTTAGCTAAGTTGAATTTTCGATTGGTGTACACAAACCTAGCGCAGGCCTATTCATGAAACATCTCATTTGCAAGTAAAAATTTAACATTTAACGCACATCTAAGCGTTCTGCGGTAGCAATCAGTGAAACGCTGTCACATTTGACAGTGCTTCACTGAGGTACAAGGTATTTACAGTAGGAGTTACCATAGTTATTTGTATTGCAACCTCTTTTATTTCAAACTTAAATTTGCGCCCTCCACGAAATAGCAAGCGAAGCGAGCCGCAATTTTTTTGCTGTTGTGGTGAGTTCAAAAGAAAAATGCAAAATGTTCATCACCATTAAGCAGGGTTCATAAAATGCAGTGTACACGCTAGTCGTTCCGTTAGTTTTTACAGAGGCAATAATGGAGGACAATGAAGCTTAGCATCCGTAGTTTACGACGTCATATCGCTGTGGAGAGCCCAGTGCCGGATGTGGGCTAAGGCGTAAAGAGCAGCATTTTTATATCAGAAACTAACTGTTTTGGAATAGCGTTTTCGGATAACATTTTAATTTGCAGCGTAAAAAATCGGGCCGTTGGTTATGCACACTAAGGCATAAGTATTTCCCCACACACACCACACTGTGCGTAACCCGGTTCATATAAGGAAAACATCAGCTCACAGAGCATGTTTATGTGTCACTGTCATTGCTCTATAATGGTCACCCTTCTTCTTTTTTGGATGATAGTTTTTTTTTATTCGTCTGCCATTGAGGCCATTAATAAGTTTGAGTATTATTCTTCTTTTAAAACGAATTGTTCAGGCACTAGCCAAGTTTTATCGCAAAATATCAATATATTATATTAACAGGTAAACATTTTGCAAAAAATCTGTGCTAACTGATTCATCATTATCATCAGCCTGAAGAAGTCCACTGCTGGCCATAGGCCTCCCCTACACATTTCCAAGAAGAACTCTTCTGAGCTCTTTTTAACCGACTTCCAATCAAAAAGGAGGAGGTTCTCAATTCGGTTGTATTTTTTTTTATATTTTTTTTTTAAATGTTTGTTACCGCATAACTTCGTCATTTGTGAGCCGATTTGAAAAATTATTTTTTTATCTGAAAGGTACTGCTTCCAGATTGGTCCCATTTTAGTTTTATTAAAATCGGTGTTGCCATTTTTTTTTAAATAATTTTTTAATGTTTGTAACTGCATGCCTCCGTCATTTATGAACCGATTTAGAAAATTATTTATTTATTTGGAAGGTTATTTTTATGTCCAGAATGTCCCAAACAAATTTCATTAAAATCGGTTTAGCCGTTTGGCAATGAAGTCGGTTTCTCAAGTTTTTTAAACTTATAATTATCATCCATCGACTTCCTGCGATCTTAATAACAATGTCATCAGTCCATATGGTGGGTGGGCACCCTACGTTTCGTCTTCCGGTTCGTGGTCTCCATTTGAGAAGCTTTATTCCTCAACGGTTGTTGGTTCTTCGAGGTAGCTGACTAAGAAAGGATAAATAAAAAGTTCGCTTCATTCGATGCCTTGTACCACGCATGAAAAACTATTTATTGCATTTTACAACTATGCTTCCTGACTGTAACATTATTTTTCATTACTGTTAACTCTGCCCAAAGCGGACGTGTTTGACCTTTTTTTTGGAAAGATACTCGTATGTAAAAATATCTTCTTCATAAATTTAAGAGCTTAGCTCTTGTCGGGGTTTTGATGCAGTTTTCTCCAATTAAGTCTTTCGAATGCGGCCTCCTTGACTTCCTACGACATGACAGCGACTTTTTCTTTTATCTGGCTCATGTAACTTATTCTTGGCCTTCCTCTTCCCCGTTTTCCTTCAACTTTTTCTTCAATGATGTTTTTAATGTAGCTTTCTTGTCGTAGAAGATGTCCAAACATCATAAAGCTTATTTGCTCCTCTTGGGGTTGAAGCTCTCGGATTGAGAACCTCCTCTTTTTTTATTACAAGTCGGTTAAAAACCAAAAGCAACTACACAATGCTTATAAACAAAGCCAGTCATTAAACTAACTTGTTTGGCAAGGAATTGAAAGCCAGTTCCAAACACCGATACACAATGTTCCAAAGAAAAAAACACTAGATCACAAACACAAATAACTTGCAGGCCAGGCCTACCATGAGCTCTGTCTGGCTCTGTCTATGTTTCAGGTTTTGACTCTGTGTGAGTGTTGACTAAATAAATCATACGTCAAAACGTCACACACACAATATGATGCACTGGTTTTACACAGACTCAAAACCAGAGCTAGAGACAGAGCCAGACAAAGCTCATGGTACGCCTACTGTAATTCCAATACGTTTTGGCGTAAAATAATACGATAAAAGTAAGCATTACCTATTTAAATAGGAAATAGAAATTAAATAAATTTAATTCCGTCGAAATATGCATTGTTTTAGTGTAGTGCATGACTACATTCTGACACAATGCAAATAATTAACTTCATTTTTACAACCATAAATTAAGCTCCCACTATAGAAAAAGATGACGAATGATATAGAGGTAAGTGGATGAAGAAAACCTGTTGTGCCGACTCCACTTAGCGTAGGTAGATGATGATGATTTAATAAATAGTTTTAATACTTTTTTCATAAATACAACAAAAAAAAAAGTAACCATGGCCTATAGCAAAGCATTGCCTCGTAGGTTACGCACGCCAGGGACCGTCGACGATGCTCTGCCCTGCGTCCATCAACTCGAGGCATAGGTTCTGCCTCACGTGCCAGTAATATCACCGGCCACCAAAGTTCAAACTGAAACAGTAATGCTGCTTCACGGCAGAAATAGACATGGTGGTAGACACACAAAGAGCTCTACCACTACTACCGGATACCGTATTACTCTGTGGTATTACAATACGGTGATACAGTGCGGTCATATACATAGTTATCATGAAACCTACCACCACAACCCACAGGGTCACCACCCTAGCAGGCTCCGCTACCAGCCATGTTTTATGAGCCATAGGTTAATTAAAAAACCGCAAGCAGCATTTAAAAATAGTAAAAACTTTTCATTCATATTTGACTCTTAAAACTTGCCTAACAAGAGGTTTCTGGTACGGAAAAAGTTGGCAACCTTGGTAGGTTGCGATCTGCATCTTTTTCGGTAATCATCATCATCATCAGCCTGAAGAAGTCCACTGCTGGACAAAGGCTTATGTTCCCCACAATTCCAGGATAAACGATTCTGAGTCCTTTCGGTAATTCAACAGTCTAATCGTGTACAACGTAGTTTACCTTAGTGCAATTTTTTTAATCGACAGAGAGATTTATCCGTCAGATAAAAATATATCTTTGTTTTAGGCTTGTCAAAAACAAGGACAAACATTTTTTTTTACGAGTGTCATTATTCCGCAGATAGAAAAATGTCCATAGTGAAACTGATTAATTATTGTTTCTTATTAATAAGTGGCCACTTATAAGATTAGGTGATAACTATCCTTGGCATCAAGAATCTAAGAAGAAATCTAGAAGAAAGGTAGAAGATATCTTTAAGAGCTCAGAATCGTTCTTCCTGGAAACGTGTAGGGGAGGCCTAACCAGTCAGTGCTCATCAGTGAACTTCTTCAGGCTGATGATGATTATAATGATCGTTGGCATCATAGTGTACCCGATGTGGTAAAATTTGTTGCAGTGGGAGCTTCGTACTCGGCGTAAAACTACAAAGTTGGTCGAAGTTGGTATGTAGGTCAATACGCTTGCTTATAGCACTTAACTCTTCATCTCGTTACAATGCTGAAGATGAAGTATTTATATTATAAAAGCGGGGTAGAAACAAAACTAAAGTAAAAGTGGATAAGTTGGATAGGTAAAAAGCAAACTGTGCCCTGAGTCTGAGTTGCACTGACTGTTTTTAGGGCTCCGTAGCCAAATGGCAAAAACGGAACCCTTATAGATTCGTCATGTCTGTCTGTCTGTCTGTCTGTCTGTCCGTCCGTATGTCACAGCCATTTTTCTCCGAAACCGTAAGAGCTAGACTGATGAAACTTGGCGAGTAGATGTATTCTATGAACCGCATTAAGATTTATACACAAAAATATAAAAAAACTATAAATTTTGGGGGTCCCTATACTTGAAACGGAAACTCAAATTTTTTTTTCATCGAACCCATACGTGTGGGGTATCTATGAATAGGTCTTCAAAAATGATGTTGAGGTTTCTAATATAGTTTTTTTTTAAACTGAACAGTTTACGCGAGAGACGCTTCCAAAGTGGAAAAAAGTTGGCCCTCCCCCCCTCTAACTTCTAAAATAAGAGAATGATAAAGCTAAAAAAAATATATGTTTTACATTACTATGCAAACTTCCAACGATATTTAGTTTGAACGAGATCTAGTCAGTAGTTTTTTTTTATACGTCATAAATCGTAAACCGCAATTTACCTTTCGACGAACTACAAGAACCTTTAGATTATGTTACTTGATGCTACGGAACCCTTCATGGGCGAGTCCGACTCGCACTTGGCTGCTTTTTTTTTTGTATTGTGAGTCCATTTTCCGAGTATAGTTTGCATGGAGTTACGAGAGCTCTCAACATGACGGAAAATAACTTTCAATAAAACGCAACGAACGTAATTTTTCGAAGCAACTTCGGAAAATTACGTTCGTTGCGTTCGTATCGTTGCGTTTCTGTAAAAAAAATACGTTTTTTACAGAAGAAAATAAATAGGTACTTTGTCTTTGAACTTTTTTTAAAAAATTCTTATGTAATCGATGACTTTTACTTTGTAATACAGTGGAAGTTTATTTGTGGACAGTATGAAAACTAGAGAAGTAAAGGCTCGAACACACCTAGTTCGCTGGCGGTAGCGATCAGTGAAACGCTGTCAAATATTCGCTGTCAAATCTCAAATCTGACAGCGATATTTGACAGTGTTTCACTGATCGCTACCGCCAGCGAACTAGGTGTGTTCGGGCCATAACACCTAAAATATCAAATTTTTGACAGTTGCTTATTTCAAATTTTACAAGGAAAAATTCAGGTTAAACAGCTGTCAAATATTTATTCGTCGATTAGCAATCTGTGGAACCGAATCCTAATACCATTATTAATACTTATTAGAGGCTCGGATCAAATAGTTTGCCCTGCCATAGCATGCCTCTCTTATTAATTGCAAAAGTTTGTTATTGAAAACTTTGTTTAATTATTGTGGATCGCTTCGAAGATGCTTAAACTTTATATTGTGGAAAGGAAGAAGTAAGATATTTCTAGAGGCAGTTATTAAATAAAAATGTGAAGTATAAAAACTTGATAAACTGACTCCATGGTCAAACTGATGAACTAGTTTTGATAAAAACTTCTATGGGACCAATCTGAAAACAAAAGCAAAGTGACAGTGAGAGTAAACATTTTTCAAATCGGTTCATAAATTACGAAGTTAAGGCCTACGCACATCTAGGCGATAACGATAGCGATCAGCTGAAACGCTGTCAAGTATCGCCACGCACGTGATCGCCATCGTAACCGCCTAGGTGTGCGCAGGCCTTTAGACGATAACAAACATAAAAAACAAATACAACTGAATAGAGAACCTCCTCCTTTATTTGAAGTCGGTTAAAAAATACGAGATGAATATGAGAAAGCCTTCAAGAAGGGGCCGGGTACAAAACAAATATCAACATTTTATGGCTCACAAAGCTGTTCATTTGACGTTGTGCAGCAATTAAATTTTAATTACAAAATGTCACAGAACGTGAAAAGGGTAAAAATCCTAGAGTGGTATGTAAAGCGAGGTGACACAATTTCCCGTAGTGGGTATTAATTCAAGTTTGTAGGTGATGACAAAAGGACTGGTGGACCTCTAAACATACCAACAAACATTAATCGCCAGTGTTCAGACTGCGGACGCTTAGTTAAACGCGTGGTTTGTGAAGTAAAACACAAGATGGCCGACTCAAGACTCACTTTATTAAACAACTGTCACCGCTACTCGTCCATCTGCACTATGCACTATGCTATACCTACAGCTATGTATAAATCTAGTACATCTTTCCCTTCATAGAACAAAACAAGTGAAACTGCATATACCTATAATAAAATTATTAAACTTTATTACCTTTATCCATTACCTTCCTTCTTGTAAAAAAAAAAAAAAATATATATAAAAATATATTAGGTATATACTTATGCACATAGTAAGTAGCTTGAAGAAGTTTCGGTGTGAAGTAATATGGGCTAGAGTTTTACAATATTATTGATATAACCTAAGGCACAAGTTTCTATTATTATTGAACTTCTGAACATGCAACAATAATTCAACAGAAAATCTTATAATGCTAACACACTGCTATTAGACAATTATAACACATTTTCCTATTTCCAAGCAATAGTTGTGAAAACTAACATGAAATCATACAATCATTAACATTAGCCGACCAAGCGATGCACCGTGTAAGTATGATGGATATGTATGATGATCTAATAACTTAAATCCTTAAGCCTTATCTTAGCTTCCCTTGCGGCCGCCCTTTTTACCGGCGTACTTCCCTCTCTCACATTGTCCTTATTTACATCTTCCTTGGACATCACCTCATCGAACACTTCTGCGGGAGAAGGGGGAAGTTTGGTGAGGTGCCTTCTGTTTCTACGAATTACTTTTCCTACGTCGTCCATGATGAAGAAAGAGCGAGGTTGTGGAGCCATGCTCTGCACTACCGCGTGGCGCCGTGTCCCGCCACCGTCCAACGCCACCACCTCGTCCCCCGGCTGCAGCGGGGAAAGGGCCCGTGCTCGCTTATCGTAATCATGACGACTTCTCTCTTGATTACGTGCTATATTTTCCATATCAGTCGCGTTGTCCCTATCTGGCTTCAATCTTTCGGGGTGTGAAGGCAAGCGCGTCCTGAGCCTACGACCCATTAGGAGTTGAGCCGGACTCGCTATACCGTCTCTCGCGGTCGACCGATAATTGAGCAGAGCCAGATAGAAATCCTCATCAGAGCTGCCACATTTTTTTAGAAATTCCTTGACCGTGCGTACTGCTCGTTCGCTTCGTCCGTTTGACTGTGGGTAATTAGGAGAGGAAGTAGTGTGCTTAAAACCCCATGCCTGCGCGAAGGCTCTGAACTCTTTAGACGCGTACGCAGGACCATTATCTGTGATCAGTTCTTCGGGTATCCCGTGCCGGGCAAATTGATCCTTCAACGCCAATATTACCTGTTTAGATGTGATGCTCTTGAGTGGACATATTTCCACATAGTTTGTTGAGTAATCGACTATGATTAAATATGATGATTTAGCATACTCAAATATGTCAGAGCCTAATTTAGTCCAGGGTAAATCCGGGATGTGATGCGGCAGCATAGGCTCGCGGGCAGGTCGCGGCGCGTGCTCCGCGCACACGCGGCAACGTCGCACCGCCGCCTCGACGTCGCGCGCCATGCCCGCCCAGAACATGACGTCACGCGCTCGTCTCTTGCACCGGTCGATACCCAGGTGTCCCTCGTGCACTCGCGATAACATTTCAGCTCGCAGCGTCCTTGGAATAAACACCAAATTATTGCAAAATATTACGCCGTCTGCGTATTCAAAACATTCTCTATTGCTCCAGTACTGGCGCACGGCTTCATCTGTATCATACTTATTAGGAGGCCAGCCATGCAAAATATAATTTATTAAGATTTTCGACTCGCCGTCGTTGCTGGTATGTTCTCTTATGTTCCTGAATCGTTCGTCACTAAATCTAACGTTCTGTAACAGATAGCAAGTTTGTTCGTTGATTTCCTCGGACACATTGTTCTGTAAACGATCTGGTAGCGGTGCCCTAGATAGCGTGTCCGCAACGAACATGTATTTACCTGGCTTATAAACAACTTGAAAATCATACCGCTGGACCCTGAGCATCATGCGCTGCAGTCTCGCTGGAACGCAGTCTAGCGACTTTTTAAATAGCGCTTCAAGCGGTTTGTGATCCGTTTCAACGGTGACATCACTCTTACCAAAAACATACTGGTGAAACCTCTCTAATGCAAATACGATGGCGAGCATTTCTTTCTCAATTTGAGCGTACCGCTGTTGTGTGTCGGTGAGCGTGAGCGACGCAAACTCGACCGCGCGGCCGCCCTGCAGCAGCACGGCTCCGAGCGCGCGCGCGCTGGCGTCCACCGACAGCAAGGCCGGCTCCCGGGGCGCGTACAGCGCCAGCACCGGCGCCGAGCACAGCGCCTGCTTCAGGTCACCAACCACGCGCTCCTGGACGCTGTCCCAGTTCCATGAGCTGTCTTTCTTCAGCAGGTTGCGCAATGGACCTACGCGTTCAGAATAATTTGGAATAAATTTACTGACGTAATTTACCATTCCTAGGAACCTCTCTAGCGCCTGCCGATCGTTTGGACTCGGCATTTCCGTGATGGCTCTCAATTTTGCGCTATCTATTTTCATGCCTTCCGCGCTGAAAGTGTGACCTAGATAAGTGACCTCAGACACCCCAAATTCACATTTTTCGCGGTTAAATTTTATACCTACTGACCTTGCCCTTTCGAGAAGACCCGCCAGGCGGCTGTCGTGCACCTCCTTGGAGGGTGCCCACACGATTATATCATCGACGAAAGAATCGACGCCTTCCAGGTCTTCCAGCAGCTGGCGAACCTTGGCATGGAACACTTCAGATGCCGAATTTATACCATAAGGTAGCCGTAGGTACTGGTATCTACCAAACGGTGTCCCAAAGGTGCACAGGTCAGCACTCGCGTCGTCTAACTGCACCATCCAAAAACCCGATTTTGCATCTAACTTACTAAAATACCGCGCACCCTTTAGTTTGGTGGCTATTTCCGTTATTGTAGGTAGGGGATAATGCTGACGCCTAATTACCTTATTTAGTGGTCGTGGATCAAGGCACACCCTCAAACTGGCATCCTTTTTCGCGACAACGACGATGCCGTTGACCCAGGATGTTGGATGTGTTACCTTCCGTATTACACCCAGGTCCTCCATCCGGGCCAGTTCCTTTTGTAGCTTGTCTCGCACTCCGACAGGTATTTTTCTCACTGGGCATATGCAAGGGTTAGCATCACTTTGTATTGGTATTGTATAACTTCCCGGTAGCTTACCAAGACCTTTAAACAAATCATCATACATATCCATATTAATTGTATAAATTCTTTGAATCAAGCCTAACTTCTCCAACCCATGCTTTCCTAAAATACTCTGACAGTCCTCACCAGAAATTATAAACTTTAGTACATATTGGCATTGTTTATGTTGAATCTTAATCAAAGCTGAGCCGATGACTGATAGATAGTTACCACAAAATGATTTTGCCCGCACATTGTCACTTTCTACATGCGATAAGGAAAACCCTAGCTTGACAAAGTTTCCCTGAGATAAAACATTTAAATCCGAACCTGTATCTAATTTAAATTTATGTTGAGATCCACACTCGGGCAAATAAAATGTTTCATACCATTTGTCATCGCTTGATATGGAATCGACACACTCTATAGTAGAAATATAGTACAGTTCATCATTGTCTTCATTGTCCTCATTTACCTCATACACCTTGTTAAATCTCCTCGCTGGGCACAACACTTTATAGTGGCCTTTATTTCCACACAAGAAACACTTGACTTTTTTAGCCAAACACCGATCACCACCATCACAGTAAGCGCTGGCGCAGGCACCGCATGCCTGGTCACGCAGTAGTTGCGAGCTGCTGCTGGCGCCAGGCGCACCACCTCGCTGGCCGCGTGCCCAGCTCGCGCCAGCACGCGCGCCCCGCTCGCCGCCTCCACGCCCCCTGCTTGTACCGCCGCCGCCACTGCCACGTCCACCACGCTGCATATTTCTTAATTTCCATACCGCATCCACCGACGAAGACTTCGGTTCGGTCTTGACGCATTCTATTTGACGGCCCCCATCTACGGAACTTTCGTTGGCTTGGCAGATTTTGATGGCTTTCTGTAGCGTTAGGTCGTCGGCTCGTAGCAAGCGGTCGCGCACTGCACTGTCAATGACACCGCACACGATTCTGTCTCGAATCAAACCATCTTCCAATGTTTCAAATCCGCACCTTTGGCTGAGAAGTTTTAGAGCCGTGACGTACTCACTGATACTTTCGCCAGTCTCTTGGTTTCGAGTGAAGAATTTGAATCTCACCATTATTAGATTGGTTTGGGTTCCAAAGTAACAATTGAAAGCATCGATGATATTATTTATATCATCGCGATCTTTTTCCTCTTTGAACTTCAATGTTAGATAGATGTCGTATCCTTCCGGCCCTATAAGGTTGACCAGTAGACTGGCTTGTACATCACTCGACTCCTTGTGCACCCCAGACGCTTTGATGAACACCTGAAACTGAAGCAACCATCGCCGCCACGCGTCCGCGCGGGATTCCGGTCCTCCTTCCAAGTTTAACTGCGCAGGAGGTCGAGCGTGCTCCATTTTTTACCATAAAACTCACTAGTAACACGAGTCTTACACTTTCCGCTAAGTTCTTTGCGTTCTTGTACAGTTTTGCTGCAAAAACTCTAGTTTTTCGATTTACCGCTGTCACCATGAAGTAAAACACAAGATGGCCGACTCAAGACTCACTTTATTAAACAACTGTCACCGCTACTCGTCCATCTGCACTATGCACTATGCTATACCTACAGCTATGTATAAATCTAGTACAGTTTGGACCTTCGCTTTAACAGTTACTCCAAAATTTTTGAAAAAAGACTCTGGAGAAAGAAAACTGTGATGATTTATTTTATAGGAATACATGTTTTTTACATACTGATAATTTAATAATAGATCATTAAAACAGCATTTCACTACTAAGTAATCTCATTGGAAACGTTATCTAATCATCATTTACTTTTGAATTTTTCCTACACTAACACCTATTATTTATTTATGGTCAGTATTGGGTCCAATAATAAGTACCTAATTAAGTACAAATTATCATTACACCACTAGCCCAAATACTGCAGCCTTAAAAGAGGCACCAAAAATAAACTTCCAGAGCCCATCAAAACCAAAACGAAAACCAAAAACTTTTAATTTAGAATCCGTTTTGAATTACAAATTTGACAGCCGACGGTTTAATTTGACGGAACAAGTCCTAATTAAATGGAAAATAATTTTAGAACTCACCACTCAGACATTTAAATTTTCCAATCGCGGATTGGAAAGGTGGAAAATGGTATAACCCAGACCATTATAGAAACGAGTCTAAAACAGCGCCACTAATCAATACTTCCCACAAGTGCGAGCGAGAGGTCACGCTTATTTTAATAGGGTGTGAGTGAGAGGGAATGATTAGCACCACCGTTTGAGATTCGTTTCATTTGGTGCGGGTTATAGCAGTAATACGATCCCGTTTATTTGTAAAAACCCTCGTGTTGGGGTCGGATTTCCTGTTAAATTTTCAAGAGTTTGATTTGTTTGTGTTGATTACAGAAGCATCTGTCGAAAAATTGTGAATGTTTTTGCAATTTTCCTAAACCTTTAGTACATTTTTTTTAGTGTTTAAAGTTTTAGTTGGTTTCTCTAAACAATCGAGTTTGCATACCATACAGAAATTGACCACCAAACATTTTTATGTTTTTCCCTTTTTAAACTAAAAGCCCGGCGAGAGCTATTTTTCTTTTTAATCAAAACAAAAACTAATCTGGCAATATTTCAGCGAAAACTTTGATTCTGAGAGGTTAATCAAGTCGTTCGACCGGGGCTTTGTTGAATAATAAAGAAATAACAGGACCTTGCAATGCTGGATAAAGTATTGCTATAGTAAGGTTTCCCGCACACGGCCGCCACAGTTTTAACGAGAAGCCAGTGGCCGCCACCAAATTGTTAGGCAAAGGAGAGCCACCATCTCAAAATTCTGAAACAAAAGCACGGTCAGCGTAGCAAAATGAAATGAAAATGTACCTTTTTGGTTAATAATAAATAATGTTTTTTTTTACTAATATTCCTATTCGTTTTCTTCTTATTGGTTTCTCGTGTTATTATTCAAACCAGTGTGGTGAAAGGGTTTTAAGAGTTTCTTGGAGAGCCTCCTTTAGTGCAGTCATGTTTCTATTGCTGGTGGTATTTTTGTAACAGCTCTATTAATTAAAAACAAGTGTGGCAGCGTGTGCAAAAAAGGGTTGTCACTGACCACTAGCAAGGCGTGTGGCCAGTATGCGGGGCTACTAAGTCCTCATATTAATTTAGCCAGCACTTTTATACAACCCATCCATGCTAATAAAAAATGTTTTTGTAATCTTGTACGCCTGAAGAAAGACTTAAGAAGAAGCACCTCAGTCTTCGGCCGAATAAAGAAATAACTTGTTGCCTTAGGGCTGTCAGGAAAAACAAGTCATATTTTGTAGGTGTATTTTTTTAACTAAACTACTGACTTCTACCATTGTATTCGGTTTTGCACGATGATTAAGTTCAAGGCCAAAGGGTTTATTATTTAATAAAAAATACAAAACTTACTATAGATAGATATATAAAACTTACTATAGTTACAATCCACGAAGGCGCGCCCCACGCGTATTCCTCCTAACCGTTTATAGTAAGTATATGTGTGCAAGCTTCCGTCAATGTTTGAGTGTTATCGGTACACACTACTTACCTATGAGTGCACACGCACACTACAATGAATAGACTACGGTTCACGACTGCCGCTCGGATCAAACTCCCCGCACCCCGCGAGGGGCGCGTCTTCGTGAATTGCACTATCTATAATAACACTAAGAAGCCTTAACCGAGCTCATGCATAATGATCCTATAGTGATTTAGACCAATAAGTCTGTTGCCATCTCTATTTGTTGACATGAAAGTGACAGTGACAAGAGACTTTCAGCGAACTGCAAAAACAAACCGGCATTATTAATAAGAGAGTAAATCTTAATAAACTCAGTTGCGGTTCAAATTGAACTCAAATACCTATTCGCATAAATAAATAAACCTAGAATCTCTCTGTATTTTTTTAATATTTTTGTTAACATTTGGAAATTCGGTAGATTTCGTGCGACAACCCTGCTACACCTCTGGCCTTTCCAGAATTTAATTAAGCATTTTTCGCGCTGATTAAACATCTTGGCCTCTTAATAAACAGCGTAAGGAGATCGCCGACTTTGCTTCTTTACGACAACTGCTTCATCCAAGCTTTATAATACTTTTTTACGCCTTTAATAAAACCAATTTGTTACCAAGAATTTTTGGGTATTAGAATTGTTTTGCTTTTGATAGATTTAAATGCAGTATTTTTTAACACTAACCATATAATATTATATTTGGTTGGTGTCTTTTTCCATAATTTGACTGCCTTCACAGCTCAGTTGGTAGTAGCTCTGCCTTCTGCGCTGGCAGGCGTGGGTTCGATCCCCACCGAGAACGAATATTTGTGTGGTGAGCGCAGATGTTTGTTCTCTGTCTGGGTGTTATATTGTATTCTATGTATGTATTTACAAAAAAAAAAAGCATTCAAGTAATATATCAGCTATCTGGTCCCCATAATACAAGCTCTGCTTAGTTTGGGGCTAGATATTTATTTATTTATAAAATGTTTATTAAACCCATAATCCTCTTTTTATTATTGCTGAAGTCGGATAATTAAAAACCAATTACTTTGCTTTGCAAGAAAGTAAAGATGCTATGAACTGCCAAAACGTTTTACGATTTTAATCTAAACTGGAATGCTGTGTTTATTAGTGTCCTTAAAACGCGAATTATCTGTTTTTGCAACATTTGTAAAGAAATGATAGTGAGACTTTTTTGAGACTGGCCTCTCAGCTCAGTTGGTAGTAGCTCTGCCTTCTGTGCCATAGGTCGTGGGTTCGATCCCCACCCAGCACAATAATTTGTGTGGTGAACACACATATTTGTGTGGTATGTTGTTATGGTGGATGTTTATTGCATTTTAGGTATGTATTTAGAAAAAAATGTGTTTATGTATTATTTCAGCTGTCTGGTTCCCATAGTACAAGCTCTGCTTATTTTGGGGCTTGATAGTGCTGTGTGGATTTTCCACTTATTTGAATATTTAATTAGAATTTAAAGAACCGAAAAGTGGTTAAACAAAATTATCTAAATAATGCATGATTAGCACAAAGTAAACCCATTAAAATAGGCTTCACAGGAAAACGTTTTTTATTTACGGTGAAGTGACTCATAATGAGTTAATGCAAAAAGGACAGCATGTAAGTTAAGCCTCAGTTTCTTCAAAACAGGAACCATCGTAATTGTATATTAATAGCTTTTAGTGTGTCGCAGTGTTGCCAGTGGCAGATAGTCAAATATAACATTAGAAAGATCAAACATAAGAAAGATCAAAAAGTAACATTTTAATAGGGCACTTTATTACACAAAAACTATGGCACTTTACTGCACAAAACCTAAAACATTCTTTAATGCGCTCCGTTTCACGATATTATTTGTATGTTGGAAAATAGTTTTAACGTTTAATTATTTTGAGACGTGTAACATTATTATGAAGATAACATAAGAGGCTCAAAACTAACGTAAAATGTTACAAAAGTAACATTCTGATAACGCTGCTATGTCGGTATACACTCCTGTACTATGCGTTCATACGTACAAGGGATGTTACGGAGCCTCGACGTCTGCTCCGATATTCTTCTACGTATTTCCTCAAGGCTTCTTTCATCGGCCTATAAGTGATATACTTATCACTAATTCCACTTAAATGTATTTAGTTAAAGGATTTTGTATGGCTATAGAAGTAACTTTTATTAATGTTTGTGACTGTAAACTTGTAAAGACTTTATTGTTTTCACTACAACCCCGTGTTTGCTATATAACAGCCGTTATTACATGGTGGTTTATTGGAAACCAAGCCTTAAAAAAGACAGTGTACGCCCCAGTTACTGGACTCTACCTAATCGTGTTCCACATGGTTAATTATGCACATCCTTTTAAGTTGTGCCTTCAAACATGGGAGACTGGAGATGGGAGACTTCTGAATAAAAAAAAAATATGACTTATGTGGCGTATATATATTGTAATATAGGGTGGCTAATGTAAGATCGTTCTCAAATAATCAAGTGGACTTAATTTTTCATCTACAATTTTTTCAAGCAAGATTAGTCTCTTTTTTGGGTTTGTCAAAAACAAGGACTGTAATTTTTTCATTCAATAGCTATATTCCGTAGATGGAAAAATCAGTCCTAAATGTTAGTTGTCACTGTAACATCAGCCAATAAGATTACAAATAACGTTTGTGTCGTGTTAATTTCATAAATACTTATTGCCCATATTTATTGACTTCAACCTTGTGCACATCTAATAGCCCCTTCCCACCAGTGTGTGATATCGCGCACGGAGGCGGATCAGCTCACACGACACACCATGGGAACGGTCTCGTGCGCCGAGGTGCGTGGTAGCACAGGAGCCCTTTCTGTGTGCGTTGCCGTGCGTCGTCGTCGGCTGTGCGTGATGATCTGCAGACCCACGCACCATAGGAAGGCAGCATAAGCTATCTGTGATGAGTTGACTGAAGACAATAAATATGAGCAATAAGTATTGAACAGTATTGAATAGTATGTGCAATAAGTATGATTATTATTGTCAAACACCGCTGTCAAAAATGCAAGCGATATTTAACAGCGTATATGCAGCGTATGTGCGCAGGCTTTTCATCTTTGTAAAAAAAAACAAATTCCTATAACTTGAGCCACAATTAAGAGCTCATAAGGGATTATCAAGGGCTACCGTACGAGAGGCTTGCTTCACCAGCGATATAAACAATGATTTATAAACCTACGCTTTTGATTATATAAAATCTACGTTATTATTTAGGATTTATGATTAATAAAATGTCTGTATAAGACAGACAGTAGTAGTGTAGTAGTAGTAGAGCTCTTTGTGGCTAGTGTGGCTCATCCGGGAAAGTACTACCACCATACCTATTTCTGCCGTGAAGCAGCATTGCTGTGTTTCGGTTGGAAGGGTATGGGTACCGGTGAAATTACTGGCATGTGAGGCTGAACATCTGCATGCCTCAAGTTGATGGATACCGGGCAATGCATCGGGCACGTTCCTGACGTGCGTGACCTACGAGGCAATGCTTTGTTATAAGTGATAGTTGCCACTTAAAATCAGGTGGGTCATATGCTTGTCTCATCAGTTAGTTGAATAAAAAAATTGGTTGCCTGTAAAGTCGGTTTACTGACGATAGTTCAACGTGACAACGTCATACAGCTGTCTACGCGGACGTATAGCTCACTCAATTAGGAGAGAGACAGATGTGGTGGCTGATTGTGCCTCTTTGTCGCTCGTTCCGCGCTCTCGCTTGCAAGCCTTAAATGGAACGCCTCAGAGCGAGGTAACGCCGTATGAGTCATGTTTTTCGCGTGTACAGCTGGCTCCATCGAATTATAAGACGTTGTCACGTCAAAAAAACATGTATGTAATGACGCGCAGGAACTATAGATGAGCGAAAAAGAAGATCATGACTGAATGGTAAATTTTAAAGGTTTGTTCACCCCACAACTATAAATTCCAATGTTAGTATTATCTAACACCCGTTACTGTGAAAACGTTGAAATTCTCCCAAGTGTTCACAACTTAGAGCATTAAGTTACTGAACTGGAAATTATTGAGCCGATATTGATGGTGTTTTTCAGCCATAAAATGTGGTGAAAGGTATCCTTTTTAGGTCGAGCTCAATAAAATGGTAGGATGGTTTTGTCAAAAAATACCTTTTATTACTTCTATGTAAAAACTAGCTGAGATATAAGATGTGTGGGTTCATTTGCCGTGGTTAGTCAACATTTTTTCAAAATGTGTTTGTAATTAGTCATAAAACGTACCTTCTAAAGTTAGTCATTTCTTCTTAATTTATGGAATCTGTCCATTTTCGATTAATTTTGCCAGTGTCGAGTGAGGATATCTATCTTCTTATATATATAAAAGAAAGTGGTGTTAGTTACTCCACTTATAACTCAAGAACGGCTGAACCGATTTGGTTGAAAATTGGTTGGGAGGTAGCTTAAAACCAGGAGAAGGACAAAGAATACTTTTTATCCCGAAAAAGTAACGGGAACGGGGCGTTACGGGAACGGGCGAGCGAATCCGCAGGCAGCCACTAGTTATTACATAAATAAAACAGTTTTTAGTCAAGTCAAGTCAGTCAATAGACAAGTCGGCCTTAATTGGCTTTGAAAACAAATGGTGGGCGGTTTTTTTTAATTTCATTTTCAATTTAAGTAACTTTCGAAACATTTTCAAATAAATGTATTGTATTTTTCTTTCCCTTAATTTCAAACTAGGTATTGATATGAAACGCAGGCTTTGATATGCTCGTCGAATTGAAACCACAAAACCCATTAGCAAATAGTGCATGTGTGCCAAAGGCAACGTGACTCCACTGTGTAACGTGACATGATGTCGCCACAAAGCAACCGTGCAGCAAAGTAGATAGGTATAGGTTATAGGAGTAGACATTGCTATACTCTATCTATATTTATTTTATTTTATTTTTATTTTTAGCCTGGGTCGTCCCACTGCAGGGCAAAGGCCTTCTTCCACACCTCTCGATCATTGGCTACAATGCGCCAGTCGTTCATATGAGAATCGAGATCGTCCCGCCATCTTCTCCGGGGTCTTCCTCTACGACGCCGACCTTGTGGGACCCAATCGGTTAATATTTTGGCCCAAAGAATGTCTGGCATACGAGCCACATGCCCTGCCCAATCCCATTTAAGGTTCGCCGTCTTTATCTATACATCTATATTTATACATTATTAAAAAAGTAAGAAAGAATGAGCTTATTCGTAGCTTGAGTTATACTGACAAAATTTGAAGACTTTCAACTTATTACAACTTTTGCTAAAGCTAAAACTGACCGATTCTCTGAAGACAAGAAGCGTTCAGAACGAATTCCGAGAACGGTAACCACAGAAACTGTACTTAGTATTTTCGTATCTTAGTTTTATACAGTGTAGGTATTTTATTATTACTTTGAAGCGTAGCGTGTGCTGTCTTTGAAACTGTTGCTTTTGTATTGCCTACGTCTCACTAAGTTGGAGTGGCACCTCACTGGAACTTCACTGTTATTCTTATTTTTGTTTTGTAAAAGGATCATAAAAAAAACGGTAAGAACCAAGCTGATTCTCCTAGGCTTAGTCGCGTGGAACTCGCAACAAGACTCACCTAGTTTTAAAGCGTTTCGAAGTGATCCTTCTGAAACAATTGATTAAATAAATTTTTGATTGATAGACTGTAGTAGAAAAAATCACTAGAGTTTTTACTCGTGAAGTCCGTACTCTATTTGTACACTAATAGAGTACAAATTGCGGCCGTTTTGACGGTCTTGGTTTCTTAGGAGAGGTGGAGAGGTCTACGATTGCTACGAGTCTAGTACAAGCTCTCACAATCTTGGTTTATTGCGCAATAAATGTCTTGATTACTTGGGGTATCCATTTTATTGCATCTGTTTTCTCTAGCATCCCTTTACTTCGATGTACGGTCAGCGGCACTAAAAGGTTCGTAAATTTCAAGTCATTGCAAGGCAAATACTGAAAATAGTGGACAATCTCACACGCGTAAAATCTGTATCTATAAAATTGTTATGTTGGCTTGTGTACGCTTCAAAAACTCAAAAAGTTCTGCACCGATCGAACTGAAATTTTAGCATGATATATAATACGCATCAAGGATTGTTTTTATCAATCAAAATGTGCCACAGCAAAGCGTGGCAGGGAACCGCTAGTAACTTATAAAATACAATGAAATGATTTTCATACAATAAATCGTTATAGTAGATATTTTACGCAGCTCTCAAGCTAAGCAAAGTTTTTACTACGTAGTGCTAACCATCACCTGTAACAAATCATTGCCTCGTATGCCACGCACGTCAGCAACGTGCCCAACGATGCACGGCCTTGCCTCCATCAGCTTGAAGCATTTAGATGTTCAGCCTTACGTGCCAGTAATTTCACCGGCACCCACACCGTTTAAACCAAAACACAGCAATGCTGCTTCACGGCAGAAATAGTTGTGGTAGGTAGTAATGGTGGTGGTAATACTTGCCAGGGCGAACTCTTCACAAAGAGCTACTACTCTTCACTACTACTACTATAGACTGAAAATAAACCACAAATACCACAACTCATATAAAATTGCACTAAATCAATCTCAATAGCCTGAATCTCGAGCCTCAATCGATTCTTTAATTATCGGACTCCAAAAGGCCACTCAGCCAAGGCATCCCGAACTCAATCCGTTGTGGCAATCAGTTATCAATCCTGCTAATGTCAGACATCAATCTTTGCCTGATTTGATCTCGGCGCTGAAGGGGCATTGATTCGAGTCCGCTCGATTTTAATCTTACGACAAGTTTCTTGAACTACAGGCTAAATTAATTTATATGTAGAGCGAGCGCGAACTTATTTACTAACTTAATAACTTAGTTACTAGCTTAATAAGATTAGCAATCATCATAATTTTGCTGAGCTAAAGACCTATTTGTTTCTATGGCATAAGGCATATTAGCATGACTGTCCAAGTCAAAGTCAAAGTATTTATTGCATGAAATACATGTAGAAAAAGATGTTAAATTTATAAATGTCCCATGTATTTGCCACGATTTTTTTTTTGCCAAATCAAGGCAAAATAAACCTAAAGATACAGTTACTACAGTTGTTCTTCCTAGGAATGTACAAGGCGTTGGCACAACAACAGACTTGAAGTATTTGTAGACTAGTATTACTTTACTGGTGGTGAAAATAACGAAGCTGTAAGATGAATTTCTCATTACTTACTTTATATTTTCGTTTTAGGAAATTGTGCAATACGTAATATGACTTGAATTTAATACTTTTCACTGCATCCCCTTCCAAACTTACCCTGTTCGTGCCCCATACGTCATAATAAAACTCCCCTACATCGTAACATCTCATTTTATAAGTTGAACGTAAAGTTATGTATAAAAACAGGGTAATCCCATTAGATTAATGGTGTCTAACGTTTTAATGGGTTTAAATGGCTTTCATGCTAAATATTTATTATTTGATATACATATATTACTAGTTTCTGCATGTGGATTTGCTTACGCTGTACATGAGTAAAACAATGCCTTTGTTCAAAATTATTTTTCGAAGTTATTTAAAGAAAAAGACAAAACTTGTCTGTACATTTCAACAATAAATAATTACTGAAATTATAAAAACCATTTTGAATGTTATTATTCAAAATATTGACAAGAACCACTCTCCTTCCGGAGTTATTCATGTTTCGTCCCAAAAGCTAATGTCTCATTTGGGACTAAACTAGGAATCTCGGGATACTAGTTCTGGAGCACCCTGTAAGAGAGTGTGATTTATTTTACCATATTATTATAATGCTAATATTATAATGAGGAAAGATTTGTATTATTGTGTGTATGTTTGTAATTAATAAACCCAAAACCTACTGTGCCGATTTCAAAAACTCTTTCACCATTGGAAAGTTACATTCACCCTGAGTAACAAAGGCTATATTTATGTGTTTGAAAAATAAATGCCCACCCGTACGAAGCCGGGACAGGCCGCTAGTATTTTATATTTAGTAAGTTGTATTTAGACGGCTAAGCAAATTACTGTCTTGCTTTTGTACGATAATGGATACGCATGAAATTACTATGAGAGAGAGTGGGTACATTACTTTGTTTTACCACTCACTACTTTGTACGCATAAGTGTCACTTATAGCTTAAAAGCTTCTTATTGAAGCTTAATATTATTTTTATTTTGTAAAAAAAGACTTAGACATTTATTTAAAGTGATTCATATTATGTCATCAGAATCGCAAAGATGGTTAACTGAATAGAAATACTCGATCGATTTGGTTGAGATGGCTTTTTAAACTTCTGAAAGTTGGAAGGAAATTCCTATAGCCCTGTTGTCTGCCGGTATATCGTAGAACCTAAAAAGTTTGACTTATTAGAAAAAAATAGTAAAGACTAAAGTTTTGTGACCCTAAAATGGCGTAGCACCTGCGTAGCAATGCTACGTTTTATTATTCGTAGCGCAGTCTTACAAAATTTGAATATTGTTAAGAAAATAATTATGTAATTTCGAAATGGTGTTAGTTACAGCGTAGTTTTTTTGCCCTGCTAAACTAATAAAAATAACACTAGAAGTGATAACATAATATAGTATTTTATTCAATAATAATATCATCGTCAAGTAATGTGTGTATTGTAAATTTGAACTTGCATAGCTTGATCTCAATAACTGTCTCTATTTGTATTATAGAAAAAAAAATAGCTTGTCTGTAAAGTCAGTTTAGTTTTTATTTATACTGACGATAGTTGAACGTGACAACGTCATAAGAAAATACGCAGATGTCGAACGCTGCCGAACGCGGAGGCCGATTGTGCCTCTTTGTCGCTCGTTCCGCGCTCTCGCTGGCACTTCAAGCCTTATATGAAACGCCTCAGAGCGAGGTAACGCCGCATGAGTCATGTTTTTTCATGCGTGCAGCTGCCTCCATCGAATTATAAGACGTTGTCACGTCAAAAAAATCATGAACTGTGATCTTCTTCTTTTTGTCGTGTCACTAGTTTCGGAAGAACTTTCTCAGTTTGGTACTTTTACGCCGTAAATCCAGAGAGAAATTATACTAATGTGATGACTGTACCTACCTATGCAAGGTATATTTATATCTATAGTATCTATATGAATATATTTAAAGCTATCCGGTACATTAGGCATGTTAACAAAAGACGCATTTACGAGTTTCAAAGTGGAAAACCGTGTAAGTTGGGGAGAGATCCCGGGTTTATGGACAAACGTGGTGACTTTTTCAGAAATTATGAATGGCGGCTGTTCGCTTTGTAATTTAGGCTGAGTTTTATGATTCTGTTAAAATGAAATAGCTAGGGAATACGGATTGGGTATTTGACTTACCAGAACCGAAAATCAAAAATGGGCCGAATATTTTCTTGCATGTAATGTAAGTTTGATGGAGGTACATAGGTACCTATTTATATGTCTTGTTGGTGTTTGACTGTTATAATCCTATGAAAGAAATAAGGATTTTCTCTATCACCGTCAACTAGGATTAACTCTTTCTTCCTTTTGTAGTGGACCCCTTGGTCTCTTAAGCATTCATTCAGATCAAAGTCGAGAATTAACAAAAAAAACCCTTACGCGATAGAAAATAATTTTCTATATCTATCCTCTTCTATCGCGTAAGGATTTTTAAGTTAATTCTTGATTTTGATCAGAATAGAATGCTACTAAACGTTCTTGAATGTTTGTTATCATTCTGGAATCATATAGAATCATCATCATCATCAACCTATTGCAGTCCACTGCTGGACATAGGTCTCTCCCATGGCGCGCCACTGAGCCCGGTCTTTCGCTCTTCCCATCCAGTTGCTGCCCGCCACCCTGCGCAAGTCGTCGCTTCATTCTGTTAGCACAGAGAGAGAGAGAGTCAGTCTGGTAGCACTCATGTCAATGCGGTAATCAATAAAATAAGGTAGCATACGCGATAAATACCCGTGTAACGTGTAAAGTATAAACAATGAGAATAATCAAATTTAATTCAAAGGCTCAACCCGGGTAACGCCGGGCTTCGCTGTTAGTATTGACTATAAATACTCTGCTTAAATTTTCTCTAGCTTCCGAAAATATACACCAGAATACCGGTCGGGAGTAATGTCGTGAGACCACGTTTTCCGATAAATTGTAGCGTGTCATAAAGCGCAGGGCACGTTCGCACTCCGAAGGTTGCCGGCTTCCCGTTCGTCTTTATTAAGGCTACCTACTGTTGTTAGAAAAGGTTGATTTGGGTGAGAAACCTTATAGGAATTGAGTTACATCATCATGAACTTGGATGGCCATTGCTGGTCATAAGCTTAGGAGGCTTAATGCAGTTCTAGAAAGAACGATGCCTTTAAAGTCCCAGTAAAAATACGCAAAGCTGCGTCTATTGCTATACATTTTATTATTCAAAAATGAGCTATTCCATCGAGCTGTTCCCAGTAGTTTTATCGAGTAGTCTTACGAGTTCCATCACGTAGATATGTAATCTATTGAGTATGTACCTAATTTCGAACGGAATCAAAACTTCGTACTCATAAATCTTTTTGACTGCTTCCTAGCATGTCACTTCGCCTACAACTCTTCGCTAAACGCATTTAATTTTTTCGCCAAAAATTTCACCGAAATGTCCACTACATTTGTTAAAAAGAATGGTTTAAGCCTTGCGCACATCTAGCACGATGGCGATGGCAATCAGTAAAATGCTGTCAAAATGACAGCGATATTTAACAACATTTCACTGATCGCCATCGCCATCGCGTTAGATGTGCGCTGGCCTTTAAATCCTCAAGTCAAGGGTCTAAATTCTAAAATTAAAAAAAAACCTTTTTATAAAGCGTAAACTTTGAAGTGAGGTCAATCATGCATGATATTTCATTTTTTTCTAAATTACCCCAAAGACTGTAAATAAAAGAGCAATAAAATTAATATAATTAATATTCCAATTCACCCTTTTAAATATTGCGAGGTTATTTTTTTTGTAAAGTCTAGACTTTGATATCGGTATTACTGGGTAACCACCAAACGAATTGAAATTCTGAAATCCAATTTCATCTTGATCCAATAATGGAGCTCTTATTTTATAACCAAATACGTAGATGTTTTTTCGACTGAAATAAAGATCTAGCAGGCGGAATTGATAGATTTTTAGCTATTCGATTACCCACAGTTTAATGTTTTACAAAGAAGTCTGCTATTGCTACTTAATTGTAAATAGGACCCTGTTAAGCAGAGAAGATCCAACCCACAATTTTGTAAAATCGAGTTATCTACGTATTCATAATGTACTCATCAAGTTTCATATATGCACAAAAGATCCAGGCAGTTTGATCACTTTAACCTATTAAAAGTTATACTGTGTCAAAGATACCATCCCCAATCACCAATTTTGAAAAATGCAAAAAGTACCATGTTGCATGGATCTATTTAAAACTTTTAAAAGTCTCAATAATTGTTGTATACTTTTCATACCGAGAGCGATATCAAAAGCCTTATGCATTTAATTCCACGAGATGCTCACACCTTCTACAAAAATCTAACGGTCGACAATAATGTAGAAGACGACATTGATGGATTTGGTGTCGAACCTGATTTTGAGGTAGAGTTTGAAGCTGAGGAAAGCGATATTGCTTAAATAAATTGGAAAACCAACCAGTGATTGCCGATTTATTTTTTATATATATATTTTTTCATCTCAAAGCAACAATTTGAATTAGTTTTGCTCATTAAACAGATTTTAATTTCCTTCCTTCTAAAATGAACCACACATTAAACCAATGTTTATTATTTTAATATTGTATTTTGCATAAAAGATCCACGCATAGTTTTTCAGGAATTACAGATATTCTTCATAAGAAAATGTACAATATACTACTCTCAAAATAATGTATATGTAATGGCCTACTACACTACTAACTTTCAAGTAGGTACAGTATCATACGATTTTTTTATTCTCTGCCTAACTTTAAACTGCATTTACTCAAAAGTAATGAAACGTTGGTTGGATCTTTTCTGCATAACTGGGTCCAATAAATATTATGTGTGTGCTTTTATGAGGAAGCGTTTGTCCAGGGGAATAACACTCATTAAATTAACGCGATCATTATGCATCTTTTTCTTCTTCTTATTGTGTCACTGATTCTTTTGAACCAAGTGTGGTGAAAGTGCAGTGCGCCTCGAAGAGGCTCTTTTCGTGCGCATGACGCATATTTTCAAACTTTTTATGTTCTACGATATGCCGGTTTCCCCACAATGTTTTCCATCACCGTTTGAGAGCACTAATATTATGCATAACTACATGGAAGTAATGGGTATTTATCGCGATTACCTTTATTATTTCTTGACGTTTCAAGCGTGTTACAACAGCCGTGGTCGCGGGCAGACAGTAGGGTAGTAGTAGAGCTGGAGGTAATCGCGATAAATAGGTACCCGTTTCTTCCAGGGGAATACTGTTACCGTTCCTATTTCTGATGCTCGCAAAAACGTGTTCCTATTTGAAGGGTATGGTTGCCGGTGTAATTACAGAAACTGAGACCTAGCCCGTTTAAGCCTCAAGAATAATGACCACAGTGGAATGCCACATAAGGTACCAATTTCTGTGGACGAGCTCTGTTATATACCTACCGGTGTCAGGGAAGACCAGCGTTACAGTGGCGCTTGCTACTATAGCATAATTATACTGAGTGACCAATTTTTATGACATTGTTACTTGTATTAGTTCATTCTTGTGTAATACTGCTCTTGTTGTGTAATATTGCATTATCTATGCCATTTGTATAGATAGGGGTAACTTCTGCCATTATGGCAAATTTTTCTTTTTTTTAGCATTTTTTTAATTAAAAAGTTTGTAAAGTCTATGTCAACATAATCTTTCGCATTGCCCCGTCAAATATTCGCTAATACGCCCTCGCACGTATTGCCAACAAGTTACAGGCGACAAATAAGCAAAGGAAATTGGCTCGCGCGTCGTTTGTTCAAATTTACGACTCATATAAAATAGGTTTTCGCGAATATGCGTTCGTTACGTGCATTTACGGGTTTCGCGGCTCGATGGATACGTAATAATATGATAAAAGGAACCAAAACCTTAGTAAAAAAATCGTGGTAAAACATTTGTATAAACATAGATATTATTAACATAAGGGTAAGAAATTGAATCTAGAAAATTTAATACAAGCTTGTTACGGATGGGTTCTTGTTTGATAAGGTCAGTGTATCAAGTTTACAAAAGTTTCTACCTTGACTATCATTTTTTAAAAGAAGGATATAATGTAACAGAGGGATACATCATTTTATATTTTTAGGAAAGCAGTATCGAAATTCAAAAATATAGATTTTAAATTTTGAATTTAGAACTGCATTCTTCATTTTGTAACTAGCACGGCCGTTTCATTGTTTATCTTTTTTCAAATCTTTGGCTATTAGTAAAGAGGTGCGAAAAAAAAAGATACGATATGCAAAGTCATACTTTTTAGTGCATTTTCCGCAGCGAAATAAGAGCAGTAAGCAAATAAGTATTAGATGTTGAACAAAGAAACTTATAAATTGAATTTCTTTCAAGAACAACTAATAAAAATAAATACAATAAGAAGAAACAAGCTAGGTTATCCCGCAGCGACGATATAAAAAGAATTATTCTAAAGTATCTCGATATGACAAAGAGAGGATGAAACGAGAATATGAATCGACTGTTTACAGTTTATTGGCACTTTACAAAGAGTATTGACTGTAAACTTTTGTTATTGAATTCTATATTTTTAAGTACTGCTTTGAAAAGGCATTGAGTTAAATGTATTGTTTGAACGTGTGTCTGACTACCCTCTGGGGGTTACAGCAGGGTACAAGTCAGTGATAAAAGTAGATTGTCAATTTTGGTAAGCAATTATTTTTGGTAAAGAACGAGTCAGTGGATGAAGATGACAAAATCGTTCTTTCTCAAAATGTTACGCTTATAATGATGTTGCGTCTGTTTTGTTATTAGGTGTGTTGTGCTATTGAAATTGTTCAGTTTGATGATTATTTCATAGGCTTCCTTCGGTGACTGGTGTTTTGGTATACTTAATAGTATGGAATAAGAAGCTATGCTAGTTAGATACTTCGGTTTACTGTCTTTATTTGGCTAATAAACTACTGGATTTAAGGCCTGCGCTCACCTAGGTCGCTGGCGATCGCGATCAGTGAAACGCTATCAAATTTGACAGCAATATTTGACAGCGTTTCACTGATTGCCATCGCCAGCGACATAGGTGAGCGCAGGCCTTCATGGATGTTATTTTATACAACGCTATTTAGTAACTAACAAAAAAAAATAGGGTAATGTAGTAGGGGGTATGAATGTGCAATCAGAATTTTAAGTTTCGATAAAATGACAAATGTTAAAATTTTCAGAAATCCTGCATAAAATTATGGACATATTAGTTACGTAGTACTAGAGAGAAACAAATTTACGCTGTTCGGTTCCGTTTGGTATTTAGCGTTTATGAATGAAATGATTTTTGCTTGTTGAATCAGTTCTTAATATTTGACTAAAAATTGTGGTTATTTTGGGATATTTTTTTTATAATTTGTTTTTTTTTTTCGTGGATATGTTCAGTTACAGCATCCAATATCGCCATTTTTTTTTGGTAATTACAAAATAGTGGTGTATAGTTTTGGTGCAAGTTGTAGTCACTGTTCATATGTTTATTATCAAGGTTTATTTACTGTTCCCAAGCCTTCCAAATCACGTCTTTTTGTTCGCCACTTAACGCATTTTATAAATAGGTCTCCCGCGATACAGGCTAGTCCTAGTGCGGGTTCCATTTTATATCTTGATTTTTGTGACATTGATTTCTTTAATAAATAATTTTGTATTTTATTTCAGGTTATCTAACAACTGACTTGACAGGGATTTCCTCAGATTTATAATACTTTTTAGGCTTTGTCCTACATATTTAGTTGTCGTTTAAAAATAGGATCTATCATGTTGTACGTTTATTTAATACTACGATCCTTGTATTGATAAAGCTTCTCAGCTTAAAAGCTATAAAAGGAATCTTGAGTTTTTCAGAATCTCTTTGAAGTATTTCTTTCTTATTTTGTTAGCAACTCAGGTATTTATTCCCTAGGTTCCTGCTCTTAGTATCTACTACTGCTAATTAGGTACTTAAAAGCACTTCCAGTACTACCTAGTTTGATCGAGAGATTCCTTTTAATAAGTATACAAACTATTTGGCTGAAAAAACATTAAACACATTAAGCTCACATCTAGGCAATGGCAATGGCGGTCAGCTGAAACACTGTCAAATATAACAGTGATATTTGACAGCGTTTCAGCTGATTGCCATTGCCATCGTCTAGATGTGCGCAGGTCTTTAATGTGACTGTAATGTAAGTACAGAGTAACACTTTTTTATGTTAAAAAAACTAGGAGTTTCTAAGTTTACCTAATTCTTGACCAAGCTAAATTTATGAGGACATTTGTGAAGACAATGACGTCTCTATGCCAAAAGGCGATAGCGATAGCGATCAGCTGAAACGCTGTCAAATAACGTTGTCATATTATGACAGTGTTTCAGGTGATCGCCATCGCCATCGCCGAGATGTGCATAGGCCTTTAGGCTATTGTTATATTTTTAGGTAAAATATAATATCTAGTAGATCGTTATCATCGCTCTCCTTATCATCAGTTTGAATAAATCCACCGTAGACTTAAGCTTCCCTTATACCTTGAAGATTTCAGAAAATATACAAAATTGTCCCAACGATAAGTAGGTAAATAATTTCAAAAAGAAAATTCTAAATGAACAGCCTCAAAGTAACTCGAAGACATCCTCGTCAACGTAAGTGAAAATAATTTATATCTCTATCCAAAAACCTTCCGATGACACGGCCATCAATCGTGGAACACCATTTTCGCACCTGCCCCCAAAACTGTCCTTTGAATGATAATAAATCTACATCCTATTTCTTTAACCGTCTTCGTGACCGTGAAACTGGATTGATGGTAATCTGGCTTTATAAAGTTAATCCTTTTTTAACCGACTTCCAATCAAAAAGGAGGAGGTTCTCAATTCGGTTGTATGTTTTTTTTTTTTTTTTTTATTTTTTTTTTTATTTTTTTTTTTTATGTTTGTTACCGCATAACTTAGTCATTTGTGAGCCGATTTGAAAAATTATTTTTTTATCTTAAAGGTACTGCTTCCAGATTGGTCCCATTTTAATTTTATTAAAATCGGTGTTGCCATTTTTTTTTAAATATTTTTTTTAATGTTTGTAACTGCATGCCTCCGTCATTTATGAACCGATTTAGAAAATTATTTTTTTATTTGGAAGGTTATTCTTACGTCCAGATTGTCCCAAACAAATTTGATTAAAATCGGTTTAGCCGTTAAACCATGAAGTCGGTTTCTCAAGTTTTTTAAACTTATAATTATATCTTTAAAAAATCGGTTGTCTGTAAAGTCGGTTTACTGACGATAGTTGAACGTGACAACGTCATGCAGCTGTCCACGCGGAAGCATCGCTCACTTAATTTTAAGAGAGAGACAGATATCAAACGCTGCCGAACGTGGAGGCCGATTGTGCCTCTTTGTCGCTCGTTCCGCGCTCTTCGCTTGCACTTCAAGCCTTCAATGGAACGCCTCAGAGTGAGGTAACGCCGCATGAGTTATGTTTTTCCGTGCGTGTAGCCGGCTCCATCGAATTATAAGACGTTGTCACTTCAAAAATCTAGGTTATTTTATAGACAAATGACCTAAAGCAAAATGTGCTACGCTTACGCTCACACTGACGGGCTTACTTGTCTAGTGCTCAAGGATCAAGCCGTGAGACTATTTTTCCAACAAAACAATGGTGATTTTGATTCCGCTTGCTCAAAAACACCATGTTTGTTTTTAGTTATTTATTATTATTATTATTTTTTATTAGTGAACTTAAACAGGTGAATAAAATATTAAAAGTAAACACTGAAAACTACAAAAGTAAAAACTGTGTCGCAGCTTCCAGAACGTTAACGTTATTAAAGTTAAAAGAGATTAGATTATGTACTGTAATATAGATAGAGAAAGAAAACTGGAAGTAATTATATATAAAATATTTATGTAGCTAAGCCTAAGTTAATAATTTGGAAAGTAATGATTGAACATAAAGTAAATGTGATAACGGAAAAACTCATTTGAATCTACGGTTCAATGGTTATCAGCTCGGAGCTATAACAAGCTACCTGTATCATATTATTAGTAAAGTAAGTGTGTATGGAAGAAGTGTTTTTAATTTTGTCTGTCAAAATGACAATGAACCTACAAAAATAAAAAAATATATTTATTCATATTCAGTAGAATAATCTTGAATAGAGACTCGACTTATTACTGTTTCATAAAAAAAACAACATTTTTAATACAGTTGCTCAAAAAGTGGCGTATTCAATGTCAACCCTCGCCTTCGGCTCGGGGAGACATTTGTCGGAACTCTTTGCAATGACAGCCTTTCCGCACTTGTAATGAAATATACTTTTTTAATACAGTTGCTCAAAAAGTGGCGTATTGCAGGGACGTATAGCGTTCGGGATGTGGGCTATTATTACACACGCGTGCTTTTTTTTTACCATTCCCGCACTAGTGCTTTTTCTTTCCCAACTGTCAAAGTAATGTCTAAAAAGAAAAACCAACCATGAAGTTTTTACTAAAAAAATTCATCGAAGTTTTTATGATTCATGCAAATACGTATTATTTCTAAAAAGAAGCTACTAATTTGTTTCATTAACAGATTTAATGATTTGATTGAATGAGTTATGTTAGGTTTCATTTCATTTCATCTCATTAAATTTCATTTTCAATTCATATCAATAAAAAAAATCTACTGAAGACTTGGCTGTATGGGTATAGTTCCCTTTGCCTTCCAGAATGGGTGAAGAAAAAAAATAATCTCTGCTTATATTTTACGGTTGGCGCTTGGCGCCATTTTTCAGAAATTTTCTTTACGAGTTTATTTGTTTGTTGCACAAAATGAGTAATTTCGACCCTGGTTTTTTTGAATTAACACCACCGGAACTCAGTATAATTGCACAAAATGCTTCGGAGAACATTTTACCGGAAAAGTCAAAAAGTCGCTACATGCATACATACGACGAACTTATTGCGTGGAGAGAAGAGAAAAAAGCAAATGGTATTTTTATTATTTTATTAAATTGCTTAATTTTTTCGCAACTGTATTAAAAATAGTCGTTCAGTACACGTGCGGAACCGTCATTGCAACTTGTTCCGACTGTCAACCCTCGCCTTCGGCTCGGGTAGACATTTGTCGGAACTCTTTGCAATGACAGCCTTCCCGCACTCGTAATGAAATATACTATTCATTTTTGAAAATAGAACTTAAATCGGCCATCTTCTTCTTCTTCTTCTTATCGTGTCACTGATTCTTTCGAACCAAGTGTGGTGAAAGGATTTTAAGTGCGCCTCGAAGAGGCTCCTTTCGTGCACTTGACACATATATTCGAACTTTTTAGGTTCTACGATATGCCGGTTTCCTCACGATGTTTTCCTTCACCGTTTGAGAGCACTGGCATAGTGTACATACATTTTTGGGCAGAAAAACTCATTGGTACACGACTGGATTCGAACCCACGACCTTAGGATCGGAAGGCGGGACCGCTACCACTAGGCCACCAGCGCTCTTACTCTTAATCGGCCATCTCTTTGGTAGAATGCATGCAAGGATTTATCAACAATGAATGCAATGCGTTGCGGCTACAGAAGAAATAAAAAATACATTGGCGCGAAATCTTTAGATTGTTTTCTCTAATTATTGCAAATTGAATTGGTTGAGACCGTAATATTTTTTTCAAATGATCTAGTAGTAAAAATTAAAGTGTAACGAACACACGGCGCTAAAACCCATCAAAATTAGGTTTCTATTCCCTCGCTAAAGATTGGGAGTAATACTACCTTGTAAATAAAGAGAAGATTTAGCTCCTTGTATAAAAATCTACTATTTTCCACTCATTCCATACCTTGCTATCTACCCCTCCGAGGTCTTAGGAAGGAATTTTCAGAATCCATCAATTTGTAAGATTTCCGCGGCGCTTGGAATTCACGCGATAAATTAGACGCGCCCTGATTTATTTGCTAACTTCTTTTATTGTAATCACGGAATTTACTTTTACGTTAAATGTGGTGGAAATTATTTAGAATTTAAAATAAGTATAACTGATTGAGTGAATGACCTTGACAAAAAAGACCATTTAGCTGTGTTGCATTGCGAGTTGTAGAAACTGCAAACTCTTGTGACTCCATGTAAAACTCAGCCCTCGAAATATAGAAAACTAACTAATAAAACAAACACAGATTATGTACGCATGGGCTCGCTTGCCAAACGCACACATATATAACACAATGCCTGTTAGATTTGTTCCAAATTCAAATTTGCTTAGTGTTTATTACATTGGCACGCACACATTGGCAAACCTACAAACTGGCAATAACTGGTTTGAAAGACAATAATACATCCCAGTTTGTACCCCTCAGAACTAACTTCTATTCAAATAGGTATTTGTACTCTATAAATGCGCTCATTGAAGTCCGTGCTGTTATTCATCTTACATGATAAATACATAAAAAAAACACTGTTTATTTCAAAGGCTATCCAAAATAATAAACCAAGTTTGGTCAATAAGAAAATTCTTATGTTTATGCATGAGATAAAATATGTTCGCAAATATTTTTATTAGACGTCCAACATTGTTCATTCCTCGACTCATCGAACCCTTCAGAGATGTACGGAGATGTTTTACTTACTTTACTAGTATGTAATAACAAAAATCACTTTTAAACTTACATAGATATGCTGCATAGGCTTGGAAACTCCTTGCTGCAGTATCTAACCTCATTGCAATGCTGGGGCCTAATCGTTCTTTTTTCAAACAAACTTTTTATTTCACCTATCATGAAATGCTGTTGACCTCTTTTGTCTGTTCGATAAATAATAAAAACCTAGAGTTAAATAGCCTATGGCAGCGGTACTCAAAGTGTGTTCCGCGGAACCCTAGGGTTCCGCGCTACTCCTGTAGGGGTTCCGCAAGAATTTAGAAAAAAAAACAAAATACCTCTCTTTGGTCACTGGTCGAACGTTTTGACTCCGCCCGCCGCGCGTATACTTGTGAGCGCGCAGTCCCTTTGATAAAAGCTGCCTCTGAATTAGACGCTATAGTTGTGAACAAGCAACTTTCGGCTCTATCTTCAAAAACATAAAGTCGAGATTGTTTACAACGCATTTTTTTGTATTTCTATTTTTATTTCCGCTTTTTGTTTATCAAAGGCGCCGACTCAAGTATTTTTGAGAATGTTCGAGTTCCGTCAAGTATTTTGCTTGTCAAAAGGGTTCCGTGACCAAAAAAGTTTGAGAACCGCTGGCCTATGGTAATTATGCATTTACTGTAGTTTTTAGTAAAAACTATGCCTATTTATATTTAAGGGTTAGGAGTAAATTTTCTCTCATAACCCTATTTACGGGATGCTACAGATAGATAGATACCGTTATATTGATTACAATGACAAACTAGGTACTTAACTGCCTGAAGCATGATTTTAAATGGCGAAGTATTGCCACGATCGTGCAAATTTATTATTTTGGTTTGCAGCTCAGATTTAAACGAATACCGAGAACTAAATATTCTTCACCCGGCATTCAAATACCTAATGGTGGTAAAACCCCAAGTAGAGATTAAACTTTTAGCAGCGGAAACACTTTCTCTCTTCCCAAGTAAAGTCACACATCAAACTCTTCAAGCAAAACTAAATAAAACCCGACCCAAGTCCCAGAATGAAGCCAAGTACCCGCTACACCCGAGTCGACTCCAAAAAAGACAATCCAACTTCACCGCACAACTTTTTTAATATTCCTCCGTTCAATGTGATCTCGACCCTAAAAATTTCCACTTCAAAAACCGGAGCACTTCCCAAATGTAATTTTGCATGAAAGAAAACGAGTAAGTTCCTGTCAACTTTGTTGGGCTTTCAATCTTTGTTGTAATCTGAATGACTTTTATGTTTTTAACGAATTTACGAGATAAATTTAACTTTGAGTGGGATTGCTTACCTTCTGTGTAAGCCCTTACACTGTAAGTTGTCTGACTCTTACCTAAATTACACTGTTTAACTTCCTGTCCTTGTTATTTTTATATTTATTCACTTTCGTTGAAGGAACAGAAGTAGGTACTGCTACAAAGAAAACTCTTCTTTGAATATAGCTAAGACTGTTTTACTTTAATACACGGCGAACAATACAACTGCAAATTACAACGCCATCTTTTTTTTTCTTGACTAGTGATGCGGCTCGTCACTTGGTCCGAGTAGGAATGTCCTATTTCCAAAACCAGCTAACAGTTTCTACGTTGTCAATCCAAACAATACTCTCCTCTAGCACAGGTTCTTTGCTGTGTTATAGGCAATGGTTGCCGCTAGTAGAATAAAAAATAGGTTCATAATATTAGGCCGTTTTTTGGAGCACGAACTTTGATAACTACGAGTTTTCATAACTGTTGTAACCTATCATTGTACCTCAATTTATTCTCACGCAACCTTGTAATTTTTCCCAAAATAAAATCTTTTGTATTCATGCAATAAAATTTTAATTTGTTTGTGAACAGCGTAACATTTGTGCCACACGTTTGAGCTTGAGTTTTTCATAAAGGCTTGTGGTTACAGAGCTTAAATAATTTGACTTTTCTTTTTTAATTTGGTCTATTTGAATCCCACGCGGAAGTGTTTACCTATTCATCGTTTAGCCTTTCCCTTTGTTTTCATGTCGTTTGTAGTCAAAAGGTCGAGGACCATGAGGGTTATTTATTTGTTTTTTTACGCAGAAATTAAACCTATTTTGTGTAAATTTAGGAGGGTTTTTGAAACAAAATACCTACTATGTAAAAGATTTTTTATGTGTGACATTGCATCCAAGTCAAGTACTAGTAGAGCTTTTTGTGTGTGGCACATCGTCCGGGGAAGTACTACCACCATTCCTATGTCTGCCATGAAGCAGCATTGCTGCATGTGTCTTTTGTTTGAAGGGTCTGCCAGTGAAATTACTGGCTCGTGAGGCTATACAGCTGTAATCTGTATGCCTCAAGTTGATGGACGTATGGCAGTGCATTTTGGGGCATGTTCCTGACGTGCATGACGTGCGTTGTGGTGATGGTTACCACTTAGCATCAGGTGGGTCAGGTGCTTGTTCCATCAGCTAGTTGTATAGAAAAACCAGTGCAAATAGATAGGGATGAACATTAACGGTTAGTTTTGAGCAATGTTTGACTTGATACAACTTTTATTGCCTCCTGATCAAAAGGTCTAATTACCAAAACGTCCAACAGAGCAAAAGATCTAATGAGCAGTACCTAAGTCTAATTAGCAATATGACCATGTAGCAAAACGTTCAACTATCAGATGGTCTGGTATATGTACGTCTATTGGCAAAACGTCAATTTTTAAATGTGTACACTCATGATAGAAACTAAAAGTAGCTATTGAATTAAATTTATTTAATAAATAAAAAACCCTTGGTTAAAAACCTGGTAGCCTTTGGTTAATCTCTTCTAAAAGTCTCTTAATCTCAAAGTAGTAACTCTGTAAGTAACATTTTATTATTTTCGTTCTACCACATAAAACAAACATGGTCGAAAAAGGAAAATTTCTGAAATGTTTGATAACCACCATGACTTCATCAAACGACTATGAACAAGTTGGCAAATATCCCATCTACAAGTTACTTAAGCTCAATGTTGCCATGTTCAAAATCAATGTTTCGCAGGAAATAAAGGAGTCGGTCATTTTTCATAATAAAACCCGGCAAATCAGCCCCAGGGGGGAAGTTTTTATTGTGGCCCAACAAAACGGTTGACAGACAAAGTTTGGCTGCTCTTTGTAGGCTTTGATCCCTTTGATGTAACTTGGAATGGGGTAAAATGCATGTTCTGCATACTTTTATAGCAAAAACAAGTGAGTTTGCAACAATAAGAAACGTAGAACCGACTTTTTCTGGTTCACTTATTAAATTCCCCGTAGTATTGAAAAATAATACAAAAGTATGACTATTGTTTACACCGGTTCTGTAGACCTACCACAATCTCTGTCTGGCTCTGTCTCTGGCTTTGGTTTTGAGTCTTTGTGGTGAACACAGATGTTTGATCTGTTTGATATCTGTCTGGGTTCTATATTGTATTAGTAGTATGCATTTGCAAAAGCCAGATAGCTGTTTTTTGCAAAAAACAGCTATCTGGCTCCCATAATACAAGCTCTGCTTAGTTTGGGGCTAGATCTAGATAGTGTTGTGGGGATTGTCCACAATATTATTATTTATTTATTCATCTTATGTCAGTTTAAAAACATTTATTTCGCAGAAGAAAATATATTTTCGCTTATAATAGGTAAGGGTGATATTAAATCTATTGTACCTAAAATCACCGCCGTGCAAAGGTTAACGTACACCTGTTTAGACAGCTTACGACCCATTTCCCGTCCTCGATCAACCTAAAGCGGAAACAAACATAAAACAAAACAACTATTGCAGCCGTAACGACACCCAAAACATAATAAAAACGCCATTGACCCCATTCTGGTCCACAGCAGCTACGTACCCTCATCTTTCGTAGGGCCATTTTCTTTAAAGAACCGAAAGTTCGGAAACGAGCCCAACCGCGCGTAAACATTTACTTGAAAGCTTTATAGATGTTGGTGACCGCAGTTTGGTTTTACTACGGGAGCGCCCTCTGTTGAATTTATTATATGCAGCGTAGTTTGTTTTCATACGAGTAAGCTACTTTGTAAAAATCTAGTTTGACATGTTCCAACATAATTGGGAAAGTTTGGTTTGATGTCAGGAACAAATAATTTATTTTTCATCCCCCCCATCTCTCAGTATTTTCGCTTTTCGATATGTGAGTGCAAAAGCCGTTTTTATTCGCTAGAGGATAAAGTAAAATTGAATTTAGAACATCGTGTGCAATGAGTTGGTGAATTAAAAACATCATTAAACCTATTTACTTCTACATCCATGGTGCCGAATTTATCATGCAACCTTTTTTAATTTGCTAAAAACTCAGACTCGGAACCTTTTTGGTGTACAACTTTTTATTTAATTTGCTTTACACGCGCCATTTTCTTTTTGCATTTAGTTATTTCCGCGCTGAGGCGGCGAAAGTTATGTGTTGCACTCGAGTGCAAAGATTTTCACCTAGTGCTCTTTTGTTTCCGTCGCTAAAGATCAAGATTCTAAATTTTGAAGACATATTGGAATGAGAAGAAGTAGAGGTCTTTGTGAATTCAAATGACAGCCAAATACTTAGCTATATTTTATAAAAAAGGCTCGTCCGTGGAAGTACAACCACCATGCTTTTTCTGCCCTGAAGCAGCAGTGCTGGTGTTTCGGTTTGAAGGGTGTGGGTGCCGGTGAAATTACTGGCACGTGAGGCTGAAGATCTGTATGCTTCAAGTTGATGGATGCTGGGCAGTTTTGGATCTTTAGGGCACGTTCTTGACGTGTGTGACCTACGAGGCAATGCTTTGTTATAAGCAATGGTTGTCATCCATACTAATATTATAAATGCGTTTGTAACTCTGTCTGTCTGTGTGGCTTTCACGCCAAAACTACTGAACCGATTGAAATGAAATTTGGTACACAGATAGTTGAGGGCCTAAGGAAGGACATAGGCTACTTTTTATTGTGAAAAAAGGTTTACAAACCTTTTAAAACATAAAGAGCATCACATTGATGTTTCTGTCTCACTCTGACACCAAAACACTCCGACGATCACCAATCACCAATTGCAATGAAATTTGGTACACAGATAGGTTAAATCATTAGAAAGGACATTTATGCAACTTATTATTGCAAAACACTTATTGAAAACACCATTTTTCATGAGAATTACACTTTTTTGTACAATTGCGACGGCTTTCGATCGAGAAATTTCTGTTTGTTTATGTGACTGACTGACTTTTTTTTTGTGCTGGCGGGAATGCAAAGTCTTTTCGCCAAGTCCTTATGACTGACTGATTGCCGACCAGTGTTGCCAGTGGCAGATAGTCATAAGCGTCGATGGATTGAAAAGATCGAAGAAGCTGGGAACATATTAGGCTTTTTATTGCGAAAAAAGGGTTGTAAGGGGTTGAAAATAGGGGTTGAAAGCAGGGATGTAACGGAGGTAGTTTATCGGAACCGAAGGCGGAGTCGGAGTTTTTAAATTTGCTTGATCGGAGTCGGAACCGGAATCGGAGTCGGAGGCAGGGCAGAAGTGGTGGCATGAGAGATAATTTTTATTTAAGGACAAATAAAACATTATTTAGTAATTTTTTTTCATTTCAATTTTCAATTATAAAAAAAACAAACAAAAAAAATTGGCATATTTCCAAATAAACAAGAAATTAAAATAAATGAATTTAAACCCAAAGTAGCATATTCTTATGCAAAGTAGCATATTCTTAGGGGCGGTTATCAACAAGTGAAAAATAATTGACGATAGAGTGCACGTTGTGGGAGTCGGGGGGATTCCCCGCGCGACATGTATGAACCTGTTCATAACAGTCGACACAGGCCGCCGGCCGCTGGCGCCGCTATGTTATGCTTCGACCTCCGATTAACCTTCGATTTAAAAGTGTCGGAGCCGAAGGTGTAATAATAATCGGAAGTTCCGACTTATCGGAACCGGAGTCGAAGCTCCGTAACATCCCTGGTTGAAAGTTGTATGGAAGTATCGTCATTTTTAGAGCTAGAAACTTAAAACTTATTTTTTAGTCTGTTGATTTGATATAAAAAAATATGACATTCAAAGTTTGTGCTGGGGGGGTAGAAGGAGGGGAGTACAGGGGGGAGTGTGGAGGGGAGTACAGGGGGGAGTGTGGAGGGGAGTACAGGGGGAGTGTGGAGGGGAGGTGCCGGGGGGAGTACAGGGGGGAGTGTGGAGGGGAGTACAGGGGGGAGTTGGAGGGGAGGTGCGGGGGGAGTGTGGAGGGGATTACAGGGGGAGTGTGGAGGGGAGTACAGGGGGGAGTGTGGAGGGGAGTACAGGGGGGAGTGTGGAGGGGAGTACAGGGGGGAGTGTGGAGGGGAGTACAGGGGGAGTGTGGAGGGGAGTACAGGGGGGAGTGTGGAGGGGAGTACAGGGGGAGTGTGGAGGGGAGTACAGGGAGGAGTGTGGAGGGGAGTACAGGGGGGAGTGTGGAGGGGAGTACAGGGGGAGTGTGAAGAGGAGGTGCGGGGGGAGTGTGGAGGGGAATACATGGGGGAGTGTGGAGGGGAGGAGCGAGGGGGGAGTGTGGAGGGGAGTACAGGGGGGAGTGTGGAGGGGAGGTGCGGGGGGAGTGTGGAGGGGAGGTGCGGGGGGAGTACAGGGGGATTGTGGAGGGGAGTCTGGGGGGAGTGCGGGGGGAATGTGGGGGGGTGTTGAGGAGAGTGGGGGGAGTGTGGGGGGAGTTCGGAGAGGAATGCGGAGGGGATGAAAGTGTGGCGCAGTACGACGCCATATGTCTAAGTTTAGTAAGAGGGCAGACGACTGTGTCACGTGCACGCGAATATGACGTTGTTATTTAATTACTGTTTTCTTCCGCTGAAAATTAAAAATGCTACCCATAGACACTATACCACGCGGACGAAGTCGCGGGCACAGCTAGTTTACCTATATATAAGGAGGAGACTCATACGGGTGGGCTTGTTCCACCAGCTAGTTGTATAAAAAAAGTATGGATTATGTAAGTATTACATAATCCGCCACCGTTCATGAGTAATTCACACACAAAAAGTCATAATTCCTCTCATTACAAGAGTCCCTCCGAGCTCGAGGGTACTCTAGCGAAACAGGGCTTCAACTACTTGTTAGCACATGGAGTCACACTTTGCGTTCAACCTATGCATTTTAATAATAACACAACGACTGTATAAACTGTATAAACTGATTTTGGGTGCCATTTTTAGGGTTCCGTAGCCAAATGGCAAAAACGGAACCCTTATAGATTCGTCATGTCTGTCTGTCTGTCTGTCTGTCTGTCTGTCTGTCCGACCGTGTCACAGCCATTTTTCTCCGAAACCATATGAGCTACACTGATGAAACTTGGCGAGTAGATGTATTCTGTAAACCGCATAAAGATTTTTACACAAAAATAGAAAAAAAACTATAAATTTTGGGGGTCCCATACTTCAAACTGAAACTCAAAAAAATTTTTTTGTGGGGTATCTATGAATAGGTCTTTAAAAATGATGTTGAGGTTTCTAATATCGTTTTTTTCTAAACTGAATAGTTTGCGCGAGAGACACTTCCAAAGTTGAAAATCGTTGGTCCCCCCCCCCTCTAACTTCTAAAATAAGGGAATGATAAAACTAAAAAAAATATATGTTATACATTATTATGCAAACTTTCAACGATATTTGGTTTGAACGAGATTTAGTCAGTAGTTTTTTTTTATACGTCATAAATCGTAAACCGCAATTTACCTTTCGACGAACTACAAGAACCTTTATATTATGTTACTTGATGCTACGGAACCCTTCATGGGCGAGTCCGACTCGCACTTGGCTGCTTTTTTCAAGATGGCGGCGCGAGCGGCAAACATACGAGGTGGCAAAGTTCAAATTTGGAAAGAGCATATCAAAATCTATAAAATTACCAATTTTCAAAACTCCCGGAAAGCTTTCCAAGTAAAAATACCAAATGACTGGAGTATGTAAACAAAGATGAATTAAGAAAAAAGTCAGAAGCCGAAGTATTTAAGCTAAGTATATTAATTGTTACGTAGTCTATCAAAAGACGAAAATTCAATTCATTTATTAAAACCAATGGGACTGTAAGAACACTAAGTTACGAGTAAATGCACGTGAAGACCTATATAATGGCATATGATATTATCGCTTGATACATATTTAATTTTGATTTTAAATCAAAATTAAATATGTATTCAGTACCTAGTATCACAAGGATCATTTTGAAACGTCTTAAATCTAGGTGCCAGTTCCACGCGACCAAGCCTAGAAGAACAGGCAACAAACTACGGCTCGGTTCCCATAGTTTTTTTGTATGATCCTTTTTCAAAACTAAAATAACAATATTAGCAGTGAAGTTCCAGTGTGGTGCCACTCGTGATTAAAAACAAAAAAAAATAACCGAATTGAGAACCTTTTTTTTATTTGAAGTCGGTTAAAAAAACGATGAAGGAAGTCTTTAGATACATTCAGCATAAGACAGAGTTTAGTTAGTTTGGCTTTCATAACAGGTGATTGCGTGTGGGTATATAGGGTTGAATCATAGGGGAGGGGGAATAATCCAGCAGACACAATACCCCTAAATGAAGGTAGCTCTTCCGAACAAAATTAGGGACGTATGCCTTTCCCGGTCGCTCATGTGTCGTGAAAAATCGGGGTCGTGAAAAAGGAATACATTTTTCGGCTACACATAGACCTAAAAACTTTTACCAAAAATATTTACTTTGCATAATATACATAATACTCGCTGTAAAGAGCTCGTCCGGGGAAGTACCACCATACCTATTTCTGCTATGAAGCATCATGCCTGTGTTTCGGCTTGAAGGGTGTGGGTGCCGGTGAAATTACGGGCACATGAGGCTAATCTGTATGCCTCAAGTTAATTGACGCAAGGCAGTGCGTTGTAGGGCACATTCCTGACTTGCGTGACTTACGACGAAATGCTTTGTTATAGGCAATGGTTACCACTTGGGTCATCGATAAATTATAATATTAACACACCTACATATTCCGATTTAAGATACATATTAAATTGATATAGAATAAGATTAAAGATATATGCATCAGATAATATATCTTTTGAGGGTAAAAACTAAAAAATAAATAACATTGGCATCTTGGCATCTTTATTAAAAATAACTGTTTAGTTTTTGATCCCCATTATCAAAATATTATCAACATCTTAATTATATTTTCTCAAAGCGTATTCAGCAAAATTTCCATACTTATTAGTCTACCAAACATTGAGCATAGAATAAAGAGTAATTCCCCCTTCTAGAGACATTTGCATTCATTGCGTGTGGTCCTGTTCCCATGCGACGGTATTTGCATGCATACAAACGTGTCTACTGAGAATCGGAATGCAGTATTAAAAAATGTATTATTTTTGTGGTATGTTGGAAAGTATGCTTAATTTATAAATATTTGTTTTTTCTTTGGGTATTGTTTTTTGGGTTACTACGGTTTTAAAATATTGTGAACTCGTAATAACGCCCCATTTACCTCCTTTCGGCTTTACGGGTAGTTTTGTATTAAACTATAGTGATATTATGTAGTAGGTACTTCCCCGGACGAGCCCTTCGTAAAGAGCTCTACTACTACTAAACATGATTATGTTCATGTATGTACGTTGTTTTGTATGCATGTATTTTTATTTTTAATTAATGTTATGTGTCTTTTTATATTATTTGTTTTTTTAATGTCTTCACAAGGTCAAATGGTTCTGACCAACGGTTCTGGCAGAATAACAGGGCTGAACTGCGTGGCGAAGCATCATGCTGAGCCAGAGCCGATTTGCTACAGTAGCACCCATACACTAATTTAACACTTATTTTTCTTTTGTATGGTTTGTTAATATTGTAATAGTTTGTATTGTGTGTGCTGATGTAGCAAATAAATGCTTGCCTAAGTCTATGTAAACGACACAACTGATAAAACAACTGAATTACATCCCAAACCTTAATATTTCTTCGACACTTGTACGAAAACCGCAAGTTAGTTACCTACCCGTCGTCACTGATCATAAACTTGAGACTTGGAGCAGAAGTCGTTGACCGCACTTACGAAGAACAAAGTTAGTGGAAGCTCGCAGATAACATCGTACTTTTCACTTCTCTAACAAGATGTTACCGTCTTATTAGCAACGTAATACCGTATCGTACTTTATTTACCGTAACGTAAATAAACTGCTTTCAAACTATTCCTAACTTTGAAGTTCCTGACGGGAAAATGAGGTGATTTATTAAAATAAAAATTCTACAATATCTGATGAGACTGCTTTCGTTGTATACTAAGCTCATATTGCTGGCGAAAACCTATCAAACCGGCAACTACAAATTTGCATCCCAGAAATGTGGTTAATGAGTGCGACTTATTTTTAATATTATTTATAAATCCTTTTTATAATAAATGATCTATGATTTAATTATCCAGTGGTGTAAATGAAATTTAGATGGGGATGATAGTTAAGTATTGTATTGTAATCGTAGCTGCAACACTAAATAATTGTATGTCCCAATTGTGATATCAAAATCGATCAAATATATAAAAAGATCAAATTTAAATCGGTTCAACTGATTCTGTTTGAGAGCTATCGTTACCACAAACAGCTGAACATGTTATCCTTTTTAACACTTCTCTGTTTGCTTCGGTGCCGGTGGTTAAAAGCAAAGCAAATCACATAACGCCCGTCATTGACGGTTGCCAACTTAAAGAAGACCTAAGTTGAAGTAACAAAGGAATGTACCCACGTAGGTATCTTTATATTTACGAGTAGGTACTGCAGGTAAGATTCATGCAACATGCAAAGAGAATTTATTTGATTTGTAGACATGCAATGCTTTTTTAAAGTACCTACTTTCCTTTGTGGGGAAACCCATTTGTGGAATAATACTTCCTTTGAAAATATTTTTCCTGTTCTTTTTGTTCTGGTCTTTTTAGGTGCAGGTCAACGTTTCCTGAGAAAATATGATGGATTTAACAAATCCACTTGATGTTGAGTGGTTTCTTCTAGCAAACGCGTTGATTTGGAGCATATCCAATGAAGGTACGAGTTCGATGTTTATTTTAAGATTTTTGGATTCTTTAAGCTTAAATAATATTCAGGATTATTTAAGTTGCATTATCCTAAACTAACTTAATTCGACAGTCCGTAGATTATTTTATGAATTCTAAATTGTTATGTTTTTTAGGCTAGCTTTTAAATACCCAAAACACACGGGTAGAGACATTTATAAAAAGAGGACTTCGTGAGCGTTTCAATTTTCTTGTTCCACGCGGTGAGCCGTGCAGATCAACCATATCCCTTCTTCTCAAGACCCCTTCTCACGCTACCAGCCGTTACAGTGGTTCATTCACAGTTCACGCTGTGAAACTGTGGAACGCCATTCCCCACGCTATTCGCGCTAGCACTTCTCTTAATGTTTTTAAAGCTAGAGTAAAAGAGCACTATCATTCCTTGTAAGTAAATTCATAGTTTCTATTTAATTTTGTCAAAATGTGATTATTTTATATGTATATGTATATTATATATGTATATATATATTTATGTGTGTAGATATATGGGTAGGTTATGTATTGTGTGTATTTATTGTACTTTGTAGTATGTATGTGTAAGTAGTTTATTTATTAGTATATGAGTTTCTCTTGTTCCATATATAACTTCAATTTGGTACACATTACTACCATTCTACTTTTAGCTCTCTCTTAGCCCCAAAGGTTTGCTGGAAGAAAACTCTTATTAGGGTTAAGCTCGCCTATGTACATGTCCTGTGTTATCACTTATTTGTAAATGTCTCTGTGCAATAAAGAATTATGAATTATGAGGACTATCGAATACAGATACAGCTACAAAAAAAAAAACATTGAAACACACACAATATAAACACAGAAAAGAGTACCACTAATAGTTTATATTCATAACTAGAACGTTGCTAAGGGTATTTACAAAGGTGAATATTATACTAAATAACATGTATAAACTATAACCTAACTAAAGATTTAAGTTTTAAAATGGACCATGCTTCAAGCAATTTTTTTTTCATTTAATTTAAATCATTTCTGTTTATTATTTGGGGCGTCCGAAAGCGCGATGGGTCGACGACATCGTAAGGGTCGCAGGAAACACCCGGACAAGAGACGCACAGGACAGAGGAGGCTGGCAGAAATTGAAGGAGGCCTATACCCAGCAGTGGGTGATACCGGGCTGAAATTATGATGATGATAAAAAGGATGGCAACAGTTTCCTGCGGTTTAGTTCGGTTAGTTTAACGAGACTGAAACAACAAAATCGACCCCATAACATGGGTAATTCCAAACAATGTTTGAATTTATGCGGGGGTAGATTTAAAGGCCTGCTTACTAATGCACGTACCCGCTCAGTCTAAGCAACAGTTTTCCTGTTTCGGTAACTAGGTATCCGGTTGCCGTGCGGGTAATTTCATAAAAGCCTCCTTGGGATTCGAGGGTGCATCTTTAATAATGCTTTTCAATAGACCCTGTTTTGGGGTAGAGCTACGAAAGCACTTTGGGGGCTCGAATTATTTATAGGTAGGTAGTGTGGTAAAATTTTCAGATTGCGGTTGTGCGTAGACGTATTTGGAGCTGTTGAGAAAGAGATTAAGACGAACTAAGAACGAGAAGAACAACACAACAAGCCGGCTTTTAAGCGTCTGGTTTATGAGCATTTCGTGAAGCAGATCTCATCGGACCTTAACTAATAAGTATTGTACCATGTTGTTAATTTTAATATCTAAGCTTTCCTTTTTTTATGTAAGCACGCCAACGCCATTCCTACCTCTAAGGTTGGCAGGTAGAATATGCTTAAAGCATTAAGCCCACCTTTTGTACATAACATTAAGTATTTGTGCAATAAAGAGTTAAATAAACAAAGAACCACTACAGGCACCTGTTATTACCTACAGTTCGAAAACATTGTATCGAGTGCACGAATGAAGCCTCTCTGAGGTGCACTCGAAATCCTTTCACCACATTGGGTTGAAAGAATCACGGTACATACTCACTCTAGGATGAACTCGTGACCTGGCTTTTCTCTAAAGCGTCTGCTATCTGATTGAGATACAATGCGCCGAGATCTTTTTTTTTTTTCCTTGGTGTTATTCATCGGGATAAGATATCAGTAATGTTTTTCATTGTAAAAACCATAATCATATATTATTTACCAATGAATAGCTAATGCTCACTGCAATTATATGCAAGTAAATACTTGTGTAGTATAACTTTGTGTTTCTCAGTAAGTGATTTATAAATTTTATGAGAAATAAAATGATCCTTCCATCAGTTCTGTACAAAGGTAATCTAAAAATCATCATCATCATCATCATCACCAGCCTGAAGAAGTCCACTGCTGGACGGGCCTCCCCTACACATTTTGAAGAACGATTCTGAGCCCTTTCCATCCACCGATTTCCCGCGATCTTAACAATGTCGCCGGTCCATCTGGTGGGTGGGTGCCCTAAGTTTCGTCTTTCGGTTCGTGGTCCATTCGAGAACCTTTATTCCCCAACGGTTGTCGGATCTTCGAGCTATATGACCTGCCCATTGCCACTTCATCGTACTATTTCTACGAGCTATGTCGGTGACGGATATCCTCATTTCTGATTCTATCACGTAGTAAAACTCCCAGCATAGATCTCTCCTTAGCTCGTTGCGCATCTAAAAATACCGCATCCATGAACAGACATTTTCATCAATTCGATCTCGATGCGTGAAGAGAAGCAAGACGTTTTACTACTCCCATAAAACAAGTGGATGTTGATATAAAAGTAAATAATTTAATTTCCACGCTCAAAGAGATTTCTATTCGTTCTTCATCCACTTAGAGCGATTGAACGCATTTTTATTTTCTTTTGATGGAGATAATCATGGTATTTATGAAATAGATATCCTATGAACGTAATGACGGAAAGCACAATTAACGTGATGGTCAATGCTCTTGTTTTTTGACGTGATAACGTCTTATAATTCGATGGAGCCGGCTCCACGCACAAAAAACATGACTCATGCGGTGTTATCTCGCTGTCGTTCCATTTGAGGCTTGAAATGCAAGCGTTGAGCTATCTGCAGATACAACCGATCTAGGGATAATTCAACTGATCCAAATAAAATAAAGTAACACTGAATTTATAAAATTGGATAAATCTAGAAAATGATTATTTTTTTATACAACTAGCTGATGGAGCAAGCATAAATGATGGCCTACCTGATGTTAAGTGGTATCAATCACTTATATCATAACAAAACATTACGTCATAGGTCACGCACGTCAGGATCGTGCCCTACGATGCCATACGTCCATCAACTTGAGGCATATACAGATGTTCAAACCGAAACACGACAATGCACCTTCACGGCAGAAATTGGCATGGTAGTACCTACTTCCCGCGACGAGCAAACACACAAAGAGCTCTACTACTACAAAAAATACTACTAGTACACTTTAAATAGAAACCTTTTTTGCAATATATTTTTTAAAACTAAAACCGTCGGAAAACAAGGAACTATTTCCACTTCCGCTCCTTTAAATTTCCTAGTGGTATTATGAAACCAATATTGCAAAATTATCCTCGGAGCTTGGAGCTTCCAGTCTGTACCCACAGACTATAGTATACACGAGAGAAGGCTGTAAAAGTACACTCAGCTACATAAAAGTGATAATGCCACAGCTGAAAATAAACAGCTCAGACTCAATGCAAAAAACTGTATTTGAGCCGGTGTTAAATCAATCAATTCATATCAACTGTCGCACAACAGTTATAATTATGTTTTGTAAATTTTACTTGAAATGTGTATTAGTTGAAAAATCGCTTCATCAATCTTCAATCTTTATCAAAAATCAAGAAGAACTATGTGGTATTCGATCCGAATCTTTCCGTGCACTCGACATCATGTTTTCGAACTTTTTAGATTACGACATACCGGTTCAAATTTTTGGACAGAAAAACTCATTGGTACAGTAGGATACAGCTCAAGTTACCTAAAAACAAAGAAAAATTACGCTCAATGCGAAGACATAAGAGCTAGCAGTTTATAGTCTGATGCGTATCCTTGTGTACATAACTGTACCTACGACCTTAGGATAGGAAGGCGGTGCCGTTACCAAAGCCACCAGTGCTCTCAGTCTAAGGCCTCTGTCTCGAATTTAGCGGGCAGCGGGGCGGCAGCAGGGCGGCGGCGGCGGCGGCCACGGCAGCGGGGTGGGGCGGGGGGTCCATTTGATTTTAAGCATAAGAACCCTGCCGCTCCCGCGCCGCCGCCGCTGCTGCCCCGCTGCCCGCTAAATTCGAGGCCGAGGCCTTACACTAGCATTAGTGCATACATACAAAACCAGCTGTTATGACGATCAGCTGTGTTTCTTTAGGATTTTACGGTTATAGTCAGCGTTGGCGTCCACAATCGTCCTGAAAAACAAAGATACGAGTAGTGCTAAGACACGGCTCTAAAGCCTTGTCCTGGCATTTGTTTTCTTTATTTCAGTTTTTACAAAGCCCGAGCTTTATCAGCCTGCTAGAATATTAATGTCGAAGCGTTTGTGGCGTAACTTCCTAAGACCTTTTATTTTATACACCTTGAATCTTTGACAGCGTCACAGCTTAGTCGGTAGCCCTGCCTTCTGCGCTGTAGGCCGTGGGTTCGATCCTCACCGAAAACAAATATTTGTGACACAAATGTTTGTTCTCTATCTAGGTGTTACATTGTACCTTAAGTATTATGTATTTACAAAAAAAATAAGTATTAATCGGCTATCTGGTTCCCATCGTTCAAGCTCTGCTTAGTTTGGGCTAGATAGTGCTGTAGATAGTAATAAATAGTACCTAGAAATATAAGAACATGCTAACTATTAGCTGCTAACTGCATCTAGACTCACCTAGCTTTAAGTGGTTGTAAAGTGATCCTTGTGATACAACTGAATATAGAAATATTTAGATTTCAATTAGAATTCAACATTTATTTACCAACATACAACTCCCATCTGTCTCCATCCATCTGTCTGTCTGTCATGACTTTTTTCCTGCTCTTTTTGTTCAATGTGCTATATTTCAAACTTATTAAATATTTTACAGTTTTGACAGTCATTTAAAATAGAATAAATCAAAATCTGAAACATCAGGTCACAAGTAACATCATAGATTTTAGTTTAAAACCATTTGTTTTCTTAAACCTAGGCACAACTAATTATTATTTCAAAAACAAGCTCTAAGCTCTCATTTAAGTTTATATTGAACTAAGCTAAGCTGAGCCAATTATTTCTTAAGAAAATCAAAGCCTTTTGTTGAATAAACGAATATAACTCTCAATGGAAGAATAAAAGAACGTCAAAGCAAAAGTGTTTGTACGGAAATGCGCAAAGGAAACTCGTTTTGTTCTGATTTTAACTTATACAATACCCCAATGGAGTAGACGACTTGTTGGGTTTTTTTTTTGGCTGTGTTTTATTTTTTATCACCACTTACTATCGTGTCACAGTGTGGTGAATGCGTTAAGTGCGTTTTCTTGCACTTGCCACATTTTTACGAAACTTTGAGCGCCTCATAGGCACTTGACATTAAAAGTTTGTTTTCGATCTTTTTAGGTTCTTCTGCATGGTGTTTTTCTTCACGATCTTTTCCTTCACCGATGAGAGTATTAGCATAGTGCACATACATTGTTTTACAGAAAAACGCATTGGTACATGACTGGATTTGACCTCGACTTAAAGATCAAAAGGTTAGTAGTTAAGGGCTACCACTAGGCCCCCAGTGCTCTCTCTTTTTAAAGCATTTGGCTGAAATTTGCTTAAAACCAGGAGACCTTTCCTTTTTGAGATAATAAGTATCCTTTGTCCGGGGGAACGGGGTGTTACGAGAACGGGGTAAGCCGCGGGCGGCCGCTAGTTATACATGATGATCTAATATTTTTCGGTTTTTATATCATTAAGTGGGCGATCCATTGCATGGCGAGCTAAAACCGACGAGCCTTCTAGCTAAAGGTATAAACCACCAATGCAGCACCTACAAAACTGCAATTTTAGTGCGGTTTATACCTTTAGCTCGCAGGTTTGTCGGTTTTAGCTCGCCAATGGATCACCCAATTTATAGCCGTGACAAATAAATCAAAACTCACCACTCTCACTCACAACCTTACGAGTTTATAACATTAGTATAACAACGTTTGTAACGATGTGTTAACAGACTTATTTAAGTAAATAATTTAAAGACCTTTCCGACCCGGATAAAGGTCTGAGCAAGACTTAGGTACTCAAAAGGAAAGTCCCTACGAGACTCACAATCACGTCCTTAGTCCCTATGTGGCCAATTATACTGTCCGTCTGTTAGAAGTAAAGCCTCTGTCCTGATATAAAGGCGTTTTCACCCCTTTTTTGACGTGACAACGTCTTATAATTCGATGGAGCCATTTGCACAAAAATTCAAAGATTTAAACTTCCAGAATCATCGAAAAAATTTATAAATAAACTCAAAATATTCTAATAAAAACAGCATTCCGTAAATTAGCATGGGTCTACTTAAACTGGATGTAATTACCTCGGCCCTTCAAAAAACCCGCTTAACCTGACCTGCTCGAGGGCTCTCCGACACCATATGCGCCCATAATTTGCAGGTTTGAGGGTACTTCTGACACTCGATGCTTCAGAGCTAAGGGCTTTTGCTTTTAAAGCGACCTTTGACATTATTTTCATCGTTACTTAGTTTTGTGAATAAAGACTGACTGACTAGGTTAACTTATGAACAGTTTATCTGTGCATGCACACCTATTTAAAATTCACACTAACTCATCTTAAATTTTTACAAAAATGTATGTAATGCAAATTATCTAATTCATCAAGGTCTCGTGGAACTGGCACCTAGACTCATCTAGCTTTAACACGTTTCAAAGTGATTCTTGGAATTGAACTGAATAAATACTCTTTTGATTTTGATTTGACATCATTATTTTTTTACACAGATGGCTGACAGAGGGGAATAGAGGAAGAAGACATGTTGTGCCGGCCCCACTTAAAGTTTTTGGACAGGAAGAAGATCCTGAATTGTTTACAGTTTAGAGTAAAATATAAAAAAAAAAAAAACATAAGCGGCTGTGGCCAAGAATGTTTACAATTCGTTGCTCAAGTTGTTTTTTTTTTTTGAAAATGCATTGCGAATTTTCAATGCACATAGATCATTCAATTAGTTTATAATTTTTTTTTTTTTTTTTTTTTTTTTAAATATTAGTAAACTACTGAAATGCTGCGACGCTTGACGAATTGTCATTCTAGTGCAGTAAAATGTATCAATTTGTAGCTCAAAGACAACATTCTTGCTTCATTCACTCAATACGAGTATAAAATATGGTTAATTTTGTATGTGTTCGCGTGACGACATGTAATTGTGTACTTTTCTTGTACGTTCAAACTCAATTTCACCTGGGATCACAGTACGAGCACCGCGTTATAATGTACAGAAGCTTCAGTCTGTAAAAGTACCTAACAAAATATTTTTGATTATTTGCAATCTAAATCTAAATTATATTTTAGATTTAGATTTGCAATCTGAATCTAAATTATATTTTAGATTTATTGCAAATTATCAGTATGTAATATTATAATTATTAGTAAGTAATATTTTAATCTCCATATTTGAAAATCTGCAGAAACTATAGTAAGTCCCATTTAGGCATAATACAACATTTATTTTAATACACATTCAGTAAACTAGTCTTCATGGTTATTTTTTATTAATTACTACGTGAGGCATTATAATTATTTGTTGGCAATGTTTTGTTATAAGCGATGGCTACCACTTAACATCAGGTGGGATTGTTCCATCAACACGTTGTATAAAAAAGACGTAACATGTTTTGAATTTATCAGGTTTTGACAATATTATTTGTTAAAAAACCATGAAAAATTTAATATTACCTACTGGTGACGCAGATACCCACTTCATGATTTCTACTAGCACCATTTCATACATCCAAGACAAATTGAATCTAAGCATACCGTAATAAGGCTTATTTTACGATAAACCAGCTCTCTCGGTCGAGATTCCTGAGATATTTTCAAGATTACATCAACTTTCCCGAACAAGGTCGGAAAATTCACGATAATTTTGTAACTTTTTCAATTTGACTCGTGAACTTTGTGACAATTTTGTAAAGCAATTTGTTGTACAAAAATGTTTTACCGTGACAGCGTTAAAAGCGACTTACCTATTCAAAGTTATCGGCCTGAAACTTCATGAAAATGTTGCGTATCAGAAAAGTATGTAATATCGTTGTGAATTATCTTCCTTTTTCCACAATTTTTCTTCGTACATTTTCATGAAAAACATAAATTTATTATATACTAGCGGCCTGTCCCGGCTTTGCACGGGTGGAATTTATTTTTTAAATACATAAATATATGTTACTCAAGGTGAATGTAGCTTTCCAATGGTGAAAGAATTTTTGAAATCGGCACAGTAGTTTTTGAGTTTATTCATTACAAACATACACACAAAAATACAAATCTTTCCATCTATTAAATATCAAATAATAGTAGGTAGGTATGTATAGACAAAAAAACTTGAAATTAAACAAATATTTATAAAAAGTTCAAAATACACAATAAACAGTTGAATTATCTGCAGACCGTTACAAACGATCCTTTTTATTTGAAGTTAGTTAAAAAACGAAACATTTAAAATTCCTTCACTCGCTCATAATAAGCTGACCGGAACACAGATTCACTCAATTATGAACCAGTAGGCCTACCATGAGCTCTGTCTGGCTCTGTCACTGGCTCTGGTTTTGAGTCTGTGTGAGTGCTCACCAGTGCATTATACTGTGTGTGTGACGTTTTGACGTAGGATTTATTTAGTCAACACTCACACAGTCTCAAAACCAGAACCAGAGACAGAGCCAGATAGAGCTCATGGTACAGCCTACAGGGTCCCTTTACAATATACATGGTTGGTAAGCAACGTTTAATGGCGTCTTTCACAGTGCATAATAGATCAGCTGATGTTCCCTCATTACCCACCCTAAGGCCTCGGCCACACGTGACAAGGGTTAACATCAGTTTCTGGGGGGCACGCGTGGGTTCAAATGATTTCAAGACGGTTTATTCCAAACAATTACCTAGAAGAATCTCGAATTTCAACGTGTATTATCTTCGTCTAGGAAAATGTGCAACACTCAACATATTTATAATAATAATAACATTGTGGACAATCCACACAACACTATCTAGCCCCAAATTAAGCAGAGCTTGTACTATGAGACCCAGATAGCTGATGTAATGCTTATGTACTTTTTTGTAAATACATACTTATAATACAATCAATGGGTACCCACAGAGGGTAAAGGATGTCGCGGCCGCCCGAAGAAGTGCTGGCGAGACGACCTAGACTCCTTCAACACCAAGTGGGCGGAGCGGACCGAAGATCGAGGGGACTGGAAAAGCTTGGGGGAGACCTTTGCCCAGCGTGGGACAGTATAAATCAATAAAAAAAAAGAATACAATACAACACCCAGACAAATAACAAACATCTGTGATTACTACCACTTAACATCAGGTGGGCCAACTGTTCCCTCAGCTATAATTGTATAAAAAATTGGTTGTCTGTAAAGTCGGTTTACTGACGATAGTTGAACGTGACAACGTCATACAGCTGTCCACGCGGACGCATCGCTCACTCAAGTAGGAGAGAGACAGATGTTGAACGCTGCCGAACGTGGAGGCCGATTGTGCCTCTTTGTCACTCGTTCCGCGCTCTTGCTTGCACTTCAAGCCTTAAATGGAACGCTTCAGAGCGAGGTAACGCCGCATGAGTCATGTTTTTTCGTGCGTGCAAATGGCTCATGCGGCGTTACCTCGCTCTGAAGCGTTCCATTTAAGGCTTGAAGTGCAAGCAAGAGCGCGGAACGAGTGACAAAGAGGCACAATCGGCCTCCACGTTCGGCAGCGTTCAACATCTGTCTCTCTCCTACTTGAGTGAGCGATGCGTCCGCGTGGACAGCTGTATGACGTTGTCACGTTCAACTATCGTCAGTAAACCGACTTTACAGACAACCAATTTTTTATACAATTATAGCTGAGGGAACAGTTGGCCCACCTGATGTTAAGTGGTAGTAATCACAGATGTTTGTTATTTGTCTGGGTGTTGTATTGTATTCTTTTTTTTTATTGATTTATACTGTCCCACGCTGGGCAAAGGTCTCCCCCAAGCTTTTCCAGTCCCCTCGATCTTCGGTCCGCTCCGCCCACTTGGTGTTGAAGGAGTCTAGGTCGTCTCGCCAGCACTTCTTCGGGCGGCCGCGACATCCTTTACCCTCTGTGGGTACCCATTGATTGTATTATAAGTATGTATTTACAAAAAAGTACATAAGCATTACATCAGCTATCTGGGTCTCATAGTACAAGCTCTGCTTAATTTGGGGCTAGATAGTGTTGTGTGGATTGTCCACAATGTTATTATTATTATAAATATGTTGAGTGTTGCACATTTTCCTAGACGAAGATAATACACGTTGAAATTCGAGATTCTTCTAGGTAATTGTTTGGAATAAACCGTCTTGAAATCATTTGAACCCACGCGTGCCCCCCAGAAACTGATGTTAACCCTTGTCACGTGTGGCCGAGGCCTTAGGGTGGGTAATGAGGGAACATCAGCTGATCTATTATGCACTGTGAAAGACGCCATTAAACGTTGCTTACCAACCATGTATATTGTAAAGGGACCCTGTAGGCTGTACCATGAGCTCTATCTGGCTCTGTCTCTGGTTCTGGTTTTGAGACTGTGTGAGTGTTGACTAAATAAATCCTACGTCAAAACGTCACACACACAGTATAATGCACTGGTGAGCACTCACACAGACTCAAAACCAGAGCCAGTGACAGAGCCAGACAGAGCTCATGGTAGGCCTACTGGTTCATAATTGAGTGAATCTGTGTTCCGGTCAGCTTATTATGAGCGAGTGAAGGAATTTTAAATGTTTCGTTTTTTAACTAACTTCAAATAAAAAGGATCGTTTGTAACGGTCTGCAGATAATTCAACTGTTTATTGTGTATTTTGAACTTTTTATAAATATTTGTTTAATTTCAAGTTTTTTTGTCTATACATACCTACCTACTATTATTTGATATTTAATAGATGGAAAGATTTGTATTTTTGTGTGTATGTTTGTAATGAATAAACTCAAAAACTACTGTGCCGATTTCAAAAATTCTTTCACCATTGGAAAGCTACATTCACCTTGAGTAACATATATTTATGTATTTAAAAAATAAATTCCACCCGTGCAAAGCCGGGACAGGCCGCTAGTATATAATAAATTTATGTTTTTCATGAAAATGTACGAAGAAAAATTGTGGAAAAAGGAAGATAATTCACAACGATATTACATACTTTTCTGATACGCAACATTTTCATGAAGTTTCAGGCCGATAACTTTGAATAGGTAAGTCGCTTTTAACGCTGTCACGGTAAAACATTTTTGTACAACAAATTGCTTTACAAAATTGTCACAAAGTTCACGAGTCAAATTGAAAAAGTTACAAAATTATCGTGAATTTTCCGACCTTGTTCGGGAAAGTTGATGTAATCTTGAAAATATCTCAGGAATCTCGACCGAGAGAGCTGGTTTATCGTAAAATAAGCCTTATTACGGTATGCTTAGATTCAATTTGTCTTGGATGTATGAAATGGTGCTAGTAGAAATCATGAAGTGGGTATCTGCGTCACCAGTAGGTAATATTAAATTTTTCATGGTTTTTTAACAAATAATATTGTCAAAACCTGATAAATTCAAAACATGTTACGTCTTTTTTATACAACGTGTTGATGGAACAATCCCACCTGATGTTAAGTGGTAGCCATCGCTTATAACAAAACATTGCCAACAAATAATTATAATGCCTCACGTAGTAATTAATAAAAAATAACCATGAAGACTAGTTTACTGAATGTGTATTAAAATAAATGTTGTATTATGCCTAAATGGGACTTACTATAGTTTCTGCAGATTTTCAAATATGGAGATTAAAATATTACTTACTAATAATTATAATATTACATACTGATAATTTGCAATAAATCTAAAATATAATTTAGATTCAGATTGCAAATCTAAATCTAAAATATAATTTAGATTTAGATTGCAAATAATCAAAAATATTTTGTTAGGTACTTTTACAGACTGAAGCTTCTGTACATTATAACGCGGTGCTCGTACTGTGATCCCAGGTGAAATTGAGTTTGAACGTACAAGAAAAGTACACAATTACATGTCGTCACGCGAACACATACAAAATTAACCATATTTTATACTCGTATTGAGTGAATGAAGCAAGAATGTTGTCTTTGAGCTACAAATTGATACATTTTACTGCACTAGAATGACAATTCGTCAAGCGTCGCAGCATTTCAGTAGTTTACTAATATTAAAAAAAAAAAAAAAAAAAAAAAAATTATAAACTAATTGAATGATCTATGTGCACTGAAAATTCGCAATGCATTTTCAAAAAAAAAAAACAACTTGAGCAACGAATTGTAAACATTCTTGGCCACAGCCGCTTATGTTTTTTTTTTTTTATATTTTACTCTAAACTGTAAACAATTCAGGATCTTCTTCCTGTCCAAAAAGTTAGTGTTAAAGAAGTGTGCATGCACAGATAAACTGTTCATAAATTGACCTAGTCAGTCAGTCTTTATTCACAAAACTAAGTAACGATGAAAATAATGTCAAAGGTCGCTTTAAAAGCAAAAGCCCTTAGCTCTGAAGCGTCGAGTGTCAGAAGTACCCTCAAACCTGCAAATTATGGGCGCATATGGTGTCGGAGAGCCCTCGACCAGGTCAGGTTAAGCGGGTTTTTTGAAGGGCCGAGGTAATTACATCCAGTTTAAGTAGACCCATGCTAATTTACGGATTGCTGTTTTTATTAGAATATTTGAGTGTAGTTTTTTTTCGATGATTCTGGAAGTTTATTTTAATCCTTTGAATTGAAGCACTAGAAAATAATGTTAAATACTTGTGGTATTTAACATTATTTTCTAGTGCTTCAAGTTTTCAAAATCTCATTAATCTAGAGTTAAATTCCGAAAAAATATTTCAGTTTTCCAGTAATTTTATTACGAAATAGAGAGCCTAGGTATAATCATTCTCATTAGTATTCTATTTGCATGGAACCTTTTCATCAATATTCAATAGGTAATAACTTACCCAAATATTATTCAGATCTACTTCAAAGGTATTCAACAATTTGGTAAAGCCTAGACCTTTGAGGCACAAGGCCTATATCAAATTTACTTATTGTATATTCTCAAAGGAATAGGCTGGCGGATTAGGGATAAACTTGTCAGATATGGTTAGTGCTAGGTTATTTTAGGTCTAAAACTCTGATATATTTAGTTGATGGATGGCAGCAACAAAGGGCCCATATTTTATGCCTAATATGCCCTTTGAACTGCTACTTTAGAACGCAATATTTTTATTTGAGATTTCTATGAATTATGAAGTGAAATTCAGTTTTAGTCAAGTTTTCAAAGCTCTCTTAACAGTAATACAATTTATTTTTATTTGCGAAAACTGATCTATAGGTGGGTATATCAATAGAAATAAGCCCTCAGAATTTGAAAAGAACCCCGTTAATTTCATTACGAGTGATTAAAAGGGTCCAACAGACCCCAAATATTATAAGCACAAGAACAAAGACGGTCCCAAATTAATTTCCACTTATTTTGAAAATTCTCTTTTCAAAAGACGGAGGGAGCGGTTATTTGTTTTTGATGATCGCAAACGTACTGATAAATTCAAAAGTTCATTCATTCAATCTTCACGAATGAATAAATGACCGAATGATTATTGAATTAGTCGGTAAACAAGTTTTCTAAGAGATTGCTACTGATATAAGGCCGATGTTTGTAATTAAATGCTATAGCTGTTTTAGAGTTTCAAATCAAAAGGGGCTACCAATTTAAAAAGGGTAATAACCGTGACAAAAACTCGAAAGCTTTCAATAAATAAATAAATGCTTTACGTACAAACGTCAGTAGTTTGCACTTTTCCCGTGTCATTTAACTCGATTTGGAGAACAAGGAATGCTCGTCGTGGCAAAACTCACTGGTGCGCTTAATGAGTGCAGTTGTGGCCAAACAGCTTTTGCTAGAGATGGGATACCGGAGCATCAGAATCGATATCGATGTATCGATAGTATCGAAGCACTGGGCGTAGCATGCTTGATCATTTGTAACCGATTGACTAAGTTTTGCAATGCGTGGTCACCTCGCATCATCGAATGAGGCATCACTGGTGGACTTAGCACATCAGAGATGTGGAGGGCATCTTATGCTGTCCCAAGTTTAGAATTTTTATGATTATGACAGAAACAGCAGCTGCCTAAAAACTCTGTCATCAGAGTTGGCCACTCATTACTACTAAATATAACGTCCACACAACTATGTAAGTATGTCAATTAAATGTATTTAATTTCTTTTTATATGAACGAACAAGTTTAGCATCGTCATAAATACACACACACACATTGGTTTTACGTACACAAAGGTAGCATTTTTCCTGTTTCATTATTGATTATGGAGACAACTTAAATTTAAAAATTTGATTATCGGTGTAAAACACATCACTATTACGAATAATATCGAATCGCTTAATACCTATGCTGCTATTTCAAAGGTGACCCAAATTCTGATGCTCCAGTTTATCGATAATTGATATTGGACAGCTCTAATACGTACCTATTTGGATTAAACTCAATATAGCCAATTTAATGTATATCAGAAATATGTGCTTGAAATGAATATTTCTACAGTGATGAAAATTATGTGTCGATTTTATTTATTTTAATCCTTGACTGAATGTGTTTGTCTAAAAAATACAGATAAAACAGTAATGCTCCGCAGAAATTAATAATATTGACATAAATAAATAAATTTGAACGCAGATTTTATGGACTTAGACATAACCACGTTTTAAAAATGACGCGAACAAAACTCTTGAAAATCAACGACAAGCAATTGGTTTTCAAAGAACAAGTCGCTCAAAACCTTGATATTTACTCTAAACCAATCATTTGCTTTCCTAAAACCAACCCAATTAAATCTACCCTCCGAATTTAACTTTCGAACGCAGGTAAAGATTTGCTCATAATAAATTCATTACACCCCACAGGGTGCGATACACCCCACGAAACTCATACGCGCCTATTTATCACTTACGGATAAATGAACATTTGGGTGCTTTCTAGCACTTGGTTTCCTCCCTCATAGAGCGAGAGTTAGTTGTTTGTTTTATACAGCAAATCTAAAACATTTCATATTCATTTTAAAATGTATTGCAAATTAATTGTGGCTTCGTCAAGTCATGTCACTAGTTCTATTGAACCAGTGCAGTGTGATGAAAAAAATGACTGTAAATAAAAATATGACCTTTTTATTGATATTATAGTATTTACAAAGATTTGACAAAGATTTTTATAATGTCCCAAAATAACAATATGCCCCGCTCTTTTGGGACATTATAAAAATCTTTGTAAATAAAATGGTCTTTGATTAATGTAAAAACGCAAATATCATCATTTTAGCCGTAAAACATAAATTCTGCAAGTTAAAAGCTAGTTTATATTTATTTTCTTAACTTTTTCTGTTTAAAATAATTCTGAAATAAGTTATTACATCGAACAGTACTTACTTACTAAACGTTGATGTACGACAACCATATTTTTCGATCGTAATTTCATATCTTAAGTACTTTCTGTAGAATATAATAATATTATATTTTATATTACTACCTCCTTCTCTATCGGTTTCTGTTTTCCCATTTATCAGCCGGGAGGGCCGCAACGTATGCAGCAGCCATCACTCAACGAGTACAGATTCCAATTATAGCACACACTAGCAATACTAATAAATACAGTAAACCTAATTAAAATATATACACCAGGATTCTATCAAAAAAAGAGAAAATTAAATCTTAATAATATAAAAATGAATTGCTTAATATAAAAATGAAAGTTAGTCTCGCTAAAACTCGAGAACGGCTGGTGTAATGTTTATCTTTTAAAAAACAGTTTTTTTTCTCGTTATAAAAATAACGAGTAAGACTGTGGAGCTGTATTTTTTATAACGCTTTTATTAGTTTCACCTGTATGTATGTATGTATGTATGTAACCGACCCCTTTGAGCTCGATTTTGTCCTACTTTGAACGATCAGATTTGATTCAAACTTTGCACACCTGTCAAAAGTCGATGACAATGCAATAATATGAAAAAAAATAAATAAAAAAAAATGAAAAAAAATGAAAAATAAAAAAAAAACCTACTTTGAACGATCAGATTTGATTCAAACTTTGCACACCTGTCAAAGGTCGGTGACAATGCAATAATATGAAAAAAAAAATGTAAAAAAAAAAACTAAAAAGTAAAAACTAAATTATAGTTTAAAAAACTAAAAAAAACGCTTTTAACTAAAAAGTTAAAAATAAAACTGTAATAATCAGTTGAAAAATTTATATTATTGTACAAAAAGCGTGGGGGGCTTGATTTTGATTGTTGTAAATATTTTATCACTAGTTTATTATATCTGAAGTTATTATAAAAAGCACCCCACGCTTTTTGTACAATAATATAAATTTTTCAACTGATTATTACAGTTTTATTTTATTAAATATCCCTTTTTTTATTAACCTACATGTCTCATTGCTGGGCCGCCCAAAACCTTCCACTCATCTCGGCGAGTGGAAGGTTTTGGAAGGCCTTTAGCGGTCTCCCACCAATCTTACCTCTTTCCAAATATTTATTTTCATAATGTTACTTTCCACGTATCAATCTCCTGTCCTATATAGTTCCCGCTTCCATCAGTCGTGTGCAGTATCTATCAGTCAAGCAACCCCGATTCCGACTAGATACGGTGTAGGCGCTTAGGAAATTGTGTATTTCTGGTTTATGTATATTTGCCAGCCTCACGAATATACGCAGTTTCCGGGATCTACAGTTTACTCGGTGTGATAACTATTTTGTCGCATTCTATTTGTAGAAGTAGCCTAAGCATATATATGTATATAAGTATAAGTATCCTAAGTATGTATTGGAAAAAGTCCAGATTGTAAGGAGCAACCTTCATAATTTTGAAATAGACTCTTACATAAAACTTACTATTCTATTGATTATTATATTTTATGTGTCAATTTTGATTCCTGAAATTAATAATAATAAGCTAGTGTACATATTTTTTTGCGTTATTGTATATTCTTTGACATTTTTTATTTTCTGTGTTATTTTTGTATACTATTGCATGCTTTAAATAGCTGATTATAATAAAAATAGATTTATTTTTTCTCGAAAAAAGGTAACCTTATTTCTAGGAATTTAAAAACTAGGTAACTAAATTTCTAGGAACTAGGTATGCATAGGATGTATGGCTAAACTAAATTAATTTTAATTTGACATTTACATACCAACCCATTTTCGTAATAAATGAATTATTAATTATAAATAGCTATAGTGGTATTTTAGTTAATATAGATCGTTTTGATTTTTATTCAGAGTTTTTACTGCTACATGAGAACATACCTGAGCAGTAAATCACCCGTTATTTAGCAGTCTGGCAGCCCTTTGTATCCAGCCATCATTCATCATAATTAAAATTTATTATTCCGCCTCTGCGAGCGTGTTATTAATTATTATTTAATTAAGATTTGGAGTGAGCCTGTGAGTATTGTTTTGTATGAAGATCCATCTTCCTTTTGCTGTCAGTCCATTTTGTTATAATTCGCTCCAAACTGAGTTCTTGAGACTTCCGTGATTTAAGCTAATTTTAGTCATAGCTGAAATTCAAAGACAAAGTGAGAGCTCAAGATGTATATTTTTTCAACCTTATATTTCTATATTTCTATCTATATTTATAAAAGAAAGTCGTGTTAGTTACACTATTTATAACTCAAGAACGGCGGAACCGATTTGGCAGAAAATTAGTGGGGAGGTAGCTTAGAACCGGGAGAAGGACATAGAATACTTTTTATCCCGAAAAAGCAACGGGAACGGGGTGTTACGGGAACGGGCGAGCGAAGCCGCGGGCGGCCACTAGTTATAGATATAGCTAATATTGTTCTGTCAACAATCTCTTCTTTCTTCTTCCTGCCCTTATCCCACTAGGTGGGGTCGGCACAACATGTCTTTTTCTTCTATTCTCCCCTATCACTCGCCATCTCCGTTCTGTCAACAATCATGCAGCACCAATTCGTCCAAACTGTCTCACTCGATCAAATTATTCTCCGTTTCCGGGATTCAGTTTAAAATTATTGTAAAAGCGCAGACGCGAATTTAATCAATTCAAATTAGTGACCAATGAGGTTTGTAAACTGATTGTCCAGTCCCTATCGATCTCAATTAGTTTGTATCCACCATTCAAACAGCGACGTGTGATTCAAGGGCTGTGGGTATCTGTGCTGGCTGGTGGGTGAATGCGGACATTGATACACGTAACCCGGTTACGAAATAAGAGCTGTAAGACAGAAGTTTTTTATTAGTTGGTAACCCAAGTATGAACTAAGAAAAGAAATCCTTCTATAAGTTACGAAGCCCGGATACATATAGATACATAAATCTAAATATATAAAACTCTTACGTTACTGACTGACTGACAATCAACGCGCAGCCTAAACTAATGGCCTTAGGAGTATGAAATTTGGAGATTAGATTCCTGGGGTAGGGTGCACTAAGAAAGGAATTCCCGAAACTCAACCCCTAAAGGTCTGCAGCGGGGGTTGAAGTTTGTATGGAAAAACCTTCACACGAACTAAGTCGCGCGGGATTCCACTAGTAAGCAATAAAGGCATTAGCTTTGTTTTTCAGCGTAGCAATGCCAATGCCGCTATACGGTCTTGCGGACGCTTCCGTTTGGAATTGGTTTGGATCAGTTCAGCCATCTTTAGATCGTTTGTAACTGTTTTGCGTATATTTTATAAATACTAGTATTAATTGTAAGGTTCTTTGTGTAAATGAATGTATTCAAACAATCATGTAAAGTATTTATAACAGCAGGAGGACACAGTGAAAGACAAGTTTCATGCATAGACTGACTTTATTCCATTCCACCCTCAAGCTCCAATATCATACATCGCTACCCACATCTCTCTTCTTAAAATAAATAAAACATTATACCTACCTACGTACCTATTCTTTTCTTTGTTTTTGTTATTGAGATACTTTGAGTTACATTGAAATTATTATAGGTAAAAAACTTGAAACTCAGTGTACATAGATTAGGTAACTCTAAATATTGAACAGTTTACTTACAGATACCGTTAGATAATAATTACTTAAACTAAGTATACATTTTTATCTACATGCATTTTTTTTTTTTTTTTTTCATTTTTTTCTTTTTATTATTAGAAAAACGTACAATTGCATTTATTATATTATACATTAAATAGGTGATAGACAGAAAATTTACCTACTTAACACAGATTTTAGGCAAGCCTGTAAAGTAGATATTTTTAGTTTATTTTATTTTAAGCCTCCGCTATACGCTGGTCTAAAAACAAAACACGACCGGAAAGTTGGAAAAATTTAAAATAAAGATGGCGTTGCCTGACCTGAGCTGTGAATTCATGTATTTGATACCAACTATTACTTATTCTGTGCTTGGGTCTGACATTTGTCACGACATTACAATGTGTTGACTAGAATACGCTTCGTTAGACAAAAACACAGACAGATATTCAGTAAATAAATATAACCCAATTGTTATGTTAGCTGATTCCCGTCGCAGAGTTTCCATTGCATATTTTTCATCCAGGATTGGTGATAACAATGGCAAGCTGTGCGGTATTTTTTAAACTACCACGAACGCTACATTTTAAATCTAACTTATATAGTAGTGTAGTAGTAGTAGTCTAATTTATATAGTATAACAAGCAAATAGCCCCAGATTTAATAAAAGAAACCTTCCACCAAGAGAGATTTTCCTCATATTATGCAAAACCAGAGTGAGTTGCAAGTTCATAAATGTCGGTAGTCGGTGAATGAACACTTGTATTTTTTAAAGGTAAAAAACGGAACCCTTATAAATTCGTCATGTCTGTCTGTCTGTCCATCCGTATGTCACAGTCACTTTTTTTCAAAAAAATGAAATGAAATGAAAAGAAATAATTTATTTGCTTGAAGTATGGTACTTACAAAACTGTAAAAGCTATATGTACTGATGAAACTTGGTAAATAGATGTATTCTGTAAACCGCATTATGATTTTTATACTTAGAACTGACACTCAAAAAATATTTTTTCATAAAACTTATGAGTTTTCTTAACATTAAGTAAAAGATTATTAAACCAGTTAAGTATTTACGACAGAGATGCGTTAACGTCATCGTAATTAGCCTTCTATCTATCGACTTTAAAAATTAATGAGGTATCGTCAGCAAATAGTACTGTTTCACATAGTTTTTTAACCAAAAAAGGAAGGTCATTTACGTACACTAGAAACAAGAAAGGACCTAATATCGAACCTTGTGGCACCCCTATGTCAATAACTGACCCAAAAGATCTCTCACCGCCCACATCAACTTTAAGGATTCTATCAGTCAAGTACGATTGTAATAAGTCAATGGAGCGATTTAGAATACCGTAATGTTTAAGTTTAGATATTAAGAGGGTGACGGACGCAGCTCGCAACTTCAATTCGAGGCGCGGGCAAAAATTGCTCCGAATATAGCTATCTCTATTCATTTGATGCGGGCGCCACGGAATATATAATAGTAGTATACACACACAGGCGCTCGTGTGACGCGCTACTTCTATACGTGAATCCAACCATAGTGCCGCGCTTGTGCGTGTGCGTCAGCCACTGATAACGATTTTTATGCATTGCCTAATTTCGTCAACGTTACTAACACCCGTTTTCACTAAACCTAGGCGACGCCTAAATCGGATGCCTAAATATTAACGGGCCGACGTACACAGCTCGCAACTTCAATTCGAGGCGTGAGCAAAAACTGCTCCGAATATAGCTATCTCTATTCATTTGATGCGGGCGCCACGGAATATATAATAGTAGTATACACACACAGGCGCTCGTGTGACGCGCTACTTCTATACGTGAATCCAACCATAGTGCCGTGCTTGTGCGTGTGCGTCAGCCACTGCTAACGATTTTTATGCATTGCCTAATTTCGTCAACGTTACTAAGCGTCAGATAGGCTAGTGGCTAGGGCGTGCGGATTCACACTGAGAGGACGAGGTGGGCGGGAGTTCAAATCTGGTCAAAGAGAGTTGACTTTTTGCACTGTATAAAACAAATGAATTCATTCGCTAGTTTATTTAGTCTGTAGAATTGAGGTATGGTTATTGTTCTGTTTCACTCACTCACTCTCTTCCATTTTTTCATGTAATCAACTCGCAACTCAAGCGATAATAAAAATCCGTATTTACAGTATTTTGTTATTTTATTAACAAAATTGGTGCCGAAACCAGGGAAGGAAAAGATAAGTCCACAGGTAGTCACTCCCCGCAACAAGCTGCCGCAACTGGACATCACCTGTTTCGATGGAAAGGACGTCACAGGATATACACCCTTCATGAACATCTTCAAGGCGATTGTGGACCGAGAAGAAAGTTTAACTCCCATTCAAAAGCTTTGCTACCTGCGTAAATACCTAAGAGGTGACCCCTTAATATTAATTGAAGGCCTCCCTTTACGAGATGATTCATACGCCCCTGCACTAGAGTTATTAAGTAAGAGATATGACAATAAGTGCCTTCTAATAACGCATCATGTTAACGCATTGTTAGACTGCCAGCCAATCCCAAAAGGAACTGCAATCGAACTTAGGCATTTAGTGTCCATAGCTAGACAGCATTTAGGAGCTCTTAAAAATCTTGGGGAACAAACTCAGCATTGGGACAGAATTCTCATTCCCATTTTGTTGAGAAAATTAGATTTAAGTACTTCCAGGGAATACCATGCCGAACGCAACACCTCAAAGCTCCCAACACTAGAGGATTTTTTGAACTACATGGAGAGAAGGGCAATGAGCTTTGAGGAATCACAAGTATCCACTGGTAAGTCTACTTCAATAAAAAATCATAATTACAATAATCATGTTAACAGTAGATTAGTAAATCTGACTAACGCTTGCGATAAAAAAATAAGTGTGTGCAAATATTGCAAGGATATGGCCCATAAAGTGTTTTCCTGCAAGGAGTTTCAAGCACTGAGTGCTCAAGATCGAATAATCTTTGTCGATAAGGAAAACCTGTGTAAGATTTGCCTCAATGCGCACACTAAAAAATGTAATTTTCATTTTAAATGTTCAGTATGTAAAAGCAAAGAACATAATTCATTGTTGCACTTAGAGGAAGGTGTCTGCAACTTGGCAAAATCCACAAACAAAGCAGTGTCTCAAGGCATGGTTTTGCTGCCTACCATTAAGGTCAATTTTAGGGCAGCCAATGGATCCTATGTCACAGCAAGGGGCTTGGTTGACAGTGGCAGTCAAGTCTCACTTATAAACAAAAACCTCATTAACAAATTAGGTGTACCAACATTCAATTACAATGTGAGTGTCACCGCCCTTGGCCAAATACAGAAACCTGTTGCCAAGGCGGTCAATCTCTCCATGTATTCAATGCACACTAACTTCAGTTGCAATGCACTGTTTTCTGTGGTGGACAATATAACAACCTATCTGCCACAGACAAGGTTTGATATAAGTGGCATTGAATTACCAGATTCAGTCATGTTAGCTGACAACGAGTTCAATATTCCTGGGGAGATATCATTTCTTATATCTTCTGACATCCTGTTCGAAATCATATTAGCAGGCAAAATCAGTTTATCCAAGAATAACATATTTTTGTTGGCAACCAAGTTTGGCTTCATAGTATCTGGCAAGTTATACAAAGACAATGTTTGTCTTTCTTCGCAAAATATTTCAAATGAAGGTGTGGTGTTGCATGCTACAATGAAGGAAGACAAAATTGATTCCATCCTTCAAAGATTTTGGGAGGAGCAACATACTCCTGAAATAAAAAGTGAAGGCGTTCATGACAGTCAAGAGTTTTGTGAAACAAATTTCCAAAACACTGTCCAATTAAATGACAATAGATTTCAAGTGAGTCTGCCTCTGAAAGTTCCAATAAATGAAGTTAACCTAGGAGACTCCTTCAATGTAGCACTGCAGCGACTAAATGTTTTGTGCAAAAAGTTTTCTAAGAATCAAAACTTAAAAAGTAGGTACATTAAATTCATTGATGAATATGTAAAGACAGGTCATGCTAAGAAGGTCGAATTATTTCAGCTTGGAATACCTTTAGAGTCTTGTTATTTCTTGCCCCACCATGCTGTAATCAAGGAACGCAGTACCACCACTAAGCTCAGGGTGGTTTTTGATGCAAGCGCTAAGACCCCATCAAACAAAAGTCTGAATGATATTTTGCATGCAGGGCCAGTTGTTCAAAGGGAACTTTTTGAAATATTAAATTCGTTCCGTACACACAAGTATGTTATGTTAACAGATATAAAACGCATGTACGAACAAGTGACGCTAAATCCTGACCATGCTCACCTACAATCAATATTGTGGAAGGAAAATCTTAACGATCCTTTGTTGTGTTTTCAGCTGCAGACCGTCACCTATGGGGTTACCAGTTCGAGCTTCTTGGCTACGCGGTGCCTGGTTGAATTGGCCCGCCGTTACGGAGAGCAGTACCCCCTGGCCTCTGCAGTGCTGCGCAACAACTCATACATCGACGATTGCCTATTCGGAGCTTCTACTATAGAGCAGGCTAAGTTAGTCTGCAGGGAACTGATTAATCTCACCGCCCTGGGTAGTTTTGAGCTTCACAAATGGTGCGCCAGTCATCCAGATATTCTGGCAGAGATTCCATCCAGCGAACAACACTTTAACGAGATAGACCTGAACAATGCTGGGTTTACCATCGGGGCTTTAGGACTCCTACTTGATATCAACTCAGATCAATTCATTATTTCGCAGCCTTGTGGCCAGCTGGCTAAGGTATGGACAAAGCGTACTGTTTTAAGCTTCATTGGTACTTTCTTTGACCCTTTGGGTTTGGCAGGCCCTATAGTAACACGCGCTAAGGAATTTATGCAAAAGGTATGGCGGCAAAATTTAGATTGGGATACTTCCCTCCCTGAGGAGCTATTATTGCCTTGGAGATCATTTTTTCATGATTTAATGTCTATGAAACCTATATATGTTAAACGTAGCTTAGCTATGGATAATGCTGATTATGTAGAGATAATTGGCTACTGTGATGCTTCTAGCATCGCCTATGGTGCATGTTTATATGTAAGAGCCTTTCATGGCAACAATGTTACTGTACATTTACTTTGTAGCAAGTCAAGAATTGCACCACTAAAAACAAAGCAAACAATACCTAGGTTAGAATTAAATGCATGTTTGCTTCTTGCAAAATTGTATGCTAAAATTAGTTGTATAATGACTAATTATTCATTTAGAAATAGGGCTATGCTAAGTGATTCTCAGATTGCACTTTGCTGGTTGCAAAACCCACCCACCAAAGACATCTATGTAAAAAATAGAGCCATGGCAGTCAGTGAGTTGACAAAGGATTGCATTTGGAGCCATGTTAGTGGATCTTGCAACCCAGCAGATTGTTTATCAAGAGGTTTAGCTCCGTCTGAGCTTGATTCAGACATTCTGTGGTGGCACGGTCCTCCAGAATTAAAAAACTTCAATTTTACTGTAACTCCCTTTGGTAACAAGGAAATAACTAGTATATTTGATGATAGAAATGAACAATCAGTAAATTGTAATGTAATTGATGAGGTTATACCGACATCCAAGTTTTCATCATTGTTAAAAATTCAACGTGTGGTATGTTACATGCTACGGTTCATCAAAAATTGTAAAGCCAAGAAAGAGGATCGTGTGCTATCAAAAACACTGAATGTAGATGAATATAGGCAATCAATGCTAGCAATAATTAAAAATGTACAATCTTTACATTTTGCTGAAGAGATTTCAATGATTAAAAAGGATCTCATTGTTAAGTCTAATTTAAGAAAATTGTGTCCTTTCTTAGATAAGGAAGGAATATTGCGTGTGGGCGGCAGATTGGACAATGCCAACATATCCTTTGAACAAAAACATCCTAAAATATTGCCAAAAGATTGTAATTTCACAAGGTTAGTCATTCGAAATGAGCATTGTGCTTTAATGCATGGAGGGCTAAGGCTGACACTGTCCAATCTAAGCCAAAAATACTACATAATTAGCGCAACAACTCTTGTTAAAAGCATTATAAATAAGTGTGTTCCATGTTTTAGATATAGGGCACAAAATGCGCAACAACTGATGGCCTCACTGCCACAAGATAGGGTTGTGCAGGATAGAGTTTTTAATAAAGTAGGTATAGATTATTGTGGGCCTTTTAGCATTAAGCAATCTAGTTTAAGAAGGTCTGTAATATCCAAGGGATATGTTTGTGTTTTTGTATGCTTTGTCACTAAATGTATACATCTAGAGTTGGTATCCGATTTAACAACTGAATGTTTTTTGGCTGCATTAAAAAGGTTTCAGTCCAGAAGAGGTTTACCTCAAACAATTTATTGTGACAATGCATCCACATTCAAAGGCGCAAACAATCAATTGAAGGAACTTTATGTTTTATGTAAATCTCAGGCTCATCAGAATGCTGTTTCAGAATATTGTAATATTAAGGGGATTGATTTTAAATTTATTCCCAGCTACTCACCAACTTGGGGGGGACTGTGGGAAGCTGCGGTAAAGTCCGCCAAGTACCATTTCAAGAGAATCATTGGGGGGCTATTATTTACTTATGAACAATTCAATACCATCATGATACAGGTGGAGGGAATTTTAAATTCAAGGCCGATAACTCCTATGAATAATGATGTAGCGGATTTTACATATTTAACGCCAGGCCATTTTTTAATAAATCAGTCACTGACAGCGGTTCCCGAGCCTGAGATATCTGTAACAGTTAACGAAAATTACTTAAGTTTTTGGAAAAAATGTACAAAGCTGCAGCAAGACTTTTGGCTTGTATGGCACAAAACCTACTTATCACAGATGTTAAGTCGACCTAAGTGGATAAAAAAATCTAACAATGTTATGGAAGGTGCGCTGGTACTGCTGATAGGTTTAAATGTACCTCCCTTGCAATGGCCCCTAGCTAGAGTGACCAAAGTTTTCAAAAGCAAGTCAGATGACATGGTGAGGTCAGTCGAGGTCATTACCAAGACAGGGTCGCGGCACACTAGAGCCATTAATAAGGTAGCTGTACTGCCTATCTATGATTAGTTTTAAGATAGTAATGGGTAGTATTTGTATTTTCTTTTATGGTTTGTTAGGATACCTGCCTATGTGTGGGGGGAATTTTGTATAAAACAAATAAATTCATTCGCTAGTTTATTTAGTCTGTAGAATTGAGGTATGGTTATTGTTCTGTTTCACTCACTCACTCTCTTCCATTTTTTCATGTAATCAACTCGCAACTCAAGCGATAATAAAAATCCGTATTTACAGTATTTTGTTATTTTATTAACATGCACCCTACAATTTTATGTTTTTATTTTTTGTGGCTGCATTACCTGACTAACCCTCTAAGCTTATTGCTTGCTTGTTTCGCTTTTCTAGTATTCAATAAGCAAGGATTGGTCATGCTCTGAATGCAAGAATAAAGTGAAAAAAAAAAACAACATTCCTGAACCGATAAAGAACCTTCAGAGTAGCTATTTACGCACTTAGAAAAGACACCAGGAAATTCTCTAACATGATACGAGTGAGTTTATTCATCAGGTAGGGTTTGTGCGGGTTCTGGACCAAATTGAAGAAGAGTAAAGAGAACCATTGACTCCGAGTTGAGTTGAGAGAGCCATTGACCCCGGCGCGGAGCGATGGAGTTGTGGTTGATGACGTTCCAGTAGAGGATGATGGGTGGGAGTCCGCTCAACATCAGGTGTGGTGTGGTTTGCTTGACCTCATTGGCCTAGTGGTTGGAGGGTGCGGGTTCAAAATCAGTGATAACGTTACAGTAATAGATGATGGGTGGGTATCCGCTCTACGTCAGGTGGGGTGTGGTTCGCCAGACCTCATCGGCCTAGCGGTTGGGGGGCGTGGGTTCAAAACCAGTCATGACTTTACAGTTGAAGATCATGGGTGGAGGTCCGCTCAACATCAGGTGGGGTGTGGTTCGCCAGACCTCATCGATCACACACACACAGCAATAAAAAACACGCAAAGCGGCTCACTTACCAAAGTACAGAAAGTCTAATAATGTGACTGCATTTAAAAATATACTTTATTCGTTGAGCAATTAGGTTGCTTTTATTCTGCTTATTTACATTCGCAAAACCAACGATTGCGAACATCGACCTACAATTACATGGACCTCGGCTTTCGCACAAAACTCGCGAAAAAAGTGTACCAAGCTAACCTACTATAGGTGGATACTTATATAATGATTATAAACAAACTGAAAAAAAAATTATTTATGTCTTATCACAATTACTATATAGAACTCAATTTTGATTGCATGAAGCAACTTCTAGTGAACGTTACAGAAATTTTTCCAAGTCTTTTTATCAATATTTCCACCAGACGTTGAGCAGTACTCTGTTTATTGAGCTCCAGTTATATAAAGAAAAACTATTTTGTTAAAGTATTTCTCAGTCTTTTTATCAATATTTCCACCGGACGTTGAGTGGTAGCAGTTTTTTGAGCTCAAAATAAATAAAGTTTTTTTTTTAATTTCTTAGTCGTTTTATCAATATTTCCACCTGACGTTGAGCTGTAGTTTATTTCTTGAGCTCCAGAAAAATAAAACAGAAATATGTTGTTCAAATTTTTACAAGTCTTTTTATCAATATTTCTACCTGACGTTGAGTGGTATCAGTTTTTTTAAGCCCCAGATAAATAAAGAATAAAAATATTTTGTAGCCATTTTTCTTAGTCCTTTTTTCAATATTATAACCTGACGTTGAGCGGTAGTCGGTTGTTTGAGATTCAGATAAATAAAGAAAAAAAATATTTTGCTGAAATTTTTCCAAGTCTTTTTATCAATATTTCCACCTGACGTTGAGTGGTAGCAGTTTTTTTAAGCCCCAGATAAATAAAGACTAAAAATATTTTGTGCCAATTTTTCTTAGTCCTTTCATTAATCTTTCCACCTGACGTTGAGCGGTAGTCGGTTTTTTGAGATCCAGATAAATAAAGAAAAAAAATATTTTGCTGAAATTTTTCCAAGTCTTTTTATCAATATTTCCACCAGACGTTGAGCGGTACTCTGTTTATTGAGCTCCAGTTATATAAAAAAAAAACTATTTTGTTCGAGTATTTCTCAGTCCTTTTATCAATATTTCCACCGGACGTTGAGTGGTAGCAGTTTTTAGGGTTCCGTAGCCAAATGGCAAAAACGGAACCCTTATAGATTCGTCATGTCTGTCTGTCTGTCTGTCTGTCTGTCTGTCTGTCCGGCCGTGTCACAGCCATTTTTCTTCGAAACCATAAAAGCTAGACTGATGAAACTTGGTGAGTAGATGTATTCTGTGAACCGCATTAAGGTTTTTACACAAAAATAGAAAAAAATCTATAAATTTTGGGGGTCCCCATACTTGAAACTGAAACTCAAAAAATTTTTTTTCATCAAACCCATATGTGTGGGGTATCTATGGATAGGTCTTTAAAAATTATGTTGAGGTTTCTAATATCGTTTTTTTCTAAAACTATAAATTTGGGGGTCCCCATACTTGAAACTGAAACTCAAAATTTTTTTTTTCATCAAACCCATACGTGTGGGGTATCTATGGATAGGTCTTCAAAAATGATGTTGAGGTTTCTAATATCGTTTTTTTCTAAACTGAATAGTTTGCGCGAGAGACACTTCCAAAGTAGAAAAAAGTTGGTCCCCCCCCCCTCTAACTTCTAAAATAAGAGAATGATAAATCCAAAAAAAATATATGTTGTACATTACTATGTAAACTTCCAACGATATTTAGTTTGAACGAGATCAAGTCAGTAGTTTTTTTTTATACGTCATAAATCGTAAACCGCAATTTACCTTTCGACGAACTACAAAAACCTTTATATTATGTTAATTGATGCTACGGAACCCTTCATGGGCGAGTCCGACTCGCACTTGGCTGCTTTGTTTGAACTACAAATAAATAAAGAAAAAAAATAATTTGTTGTAATTTTTCTTAGACCTTTTATCAATACTTCATATACAGGGTGGAATTTTGTAATGCCACCTGGAGGGAAAGTACTCTTAATACTCCAGATAGAAAATTTTACTCACAGGAAACATTCCTTTATTTTTGAATAGAAAGCAAACTGCATTCAAAGTTTTTCGAAAATTCTCTCACACCCGGGAATTGAACCGGCTAAAATCAGAAAAATTATACCTTGTACTTTTATTGCATCGATCGTTAGTCAATTATAAGGATGAAATCTCTCTAACAAACATGATAAATTAAATGAAAGAAAAACCAGGAAATCTTAAATTAATTTAATTATTTACAAAAAATGGATAACTAACTAGTTACTTGAAATTAGTTGCTTGAAATGGGCTCCATTCTCTTGGATACACAAATTTATTCTTTTAACGAATTCATTTCTTTAAAAGAATAAATTTATTCCTTTCAAAAAAAAAAATTAATTTAAAAATTATTTTATTTTTAATTTTAGAAATTGCTTTCTATCCAAAAATAAAGGAATGTTTCCTTTGAGTAAAATTTTCTATCTGCAGTATTAAGAGTACTTTCCCTCCAGGTGGCATTACAAAATTCCACCCTGTATAGAAATTAATGGTTCATAATTTGTTTTAGTCGAAATGTTGGCTTTTTTCGAAATTTCGGCAGACTTTTTGACCTAGTGCTGCACCTTAATTTCGTTTACCCAACCTACAACCTACCTAGGTACTTAGTATTTCCCATCTTCACTTAGTACCCTTCCTAAACTAACAATTATCAAATATCTAAGCATTATGTTTTATGCCAGTGTAGGTATTTAACTAGTCCGAAGTCCGAGCGATTCACACACACAACCGAAGTGTCCCGTGTGCTTCAAGCGTTTCCTCCCCCTGCACCCCGCCACCCGCACCGTGCGTGCGCGATAGCAATAGTAGCCGTTCGAAAATGCCATGAATTTGATCGTGTTCCGTAATACCAAAAATGATGACTGAAAACTTTTTGTATTCTTTACATAGTATTGTTATTCTGTAACTAGACAATATAAACTAGGTTCCTTAACAAAAAACACGTAAGATATTGTTGTTTTTAGTACGAAACCAATTGGTAGAAAACTTGATAAGTTTAGCATAAAAATGTGCAAAATGCGATTGGTGTTTATTTCATTTTAGGTAAGTAATTTGAAATAAAAATGTTGAGGAACCTAGATAAATACTATGCAAATACAATTATTACAATAATATAGTGTAAATCTGTCTAAATTAGAAATCATTTTGGTATTCCGTTTGTATGAAAATTTTCCATACGTCAGCCCCTTAACTAGTTTTTTCGTGTGCGCGAGCTGCAAGCAGCTCGCGTGTCGGTGTGCTACTCCCAGTTTTACATTACACTTGCACTTGTAAAACCCCAAAAAGTAGTAAAGAAAGTCCTAAGTAACCCTAAAAGTCGATCAGTGAATCAAGTTCCTCAGTGTAGTAAAACCCCAATCAAAGTCCTAAAGAACCCTAAAATTGTTTACATAATCAAGGTCCTAAGTGAAGTAAAATTCCAATTAAAGGCCTAAGGAACCCTAAAAGTTGTTTATTTTATCAAGTTCCTCAATGTAGTAAAACCCCAATCAAAGTCCTAAGGAACCCTAAAAATGTTAACATTATCAAGCTCCTAAGTGTAGTTGAAACTCCAATCAAAGTCCTAAGGAACCCTAAAAGTCGAACACTTAATCAAATTGCTCAATGTAGTAAAACCCCAATCAAAACCTTATACGGAACCCTAAATTGTACGTCAAGCCAAAACCCTTAACGGGTCGAAACCGCTGGAAGGAACCCAAACGTTGACTACCGGGTCGCGTGCATCGCGAGCTGCAAGCAGCTCGCGTCCTCAATGCGTTCCCACAGGGGCGGAACCCTAAACCAAGTGAAGATCCAATCAAACACCTTAAAAAACCTAAAATTCAATCTCCAATCATAGTCCTCAGTCGAATGAACCGTTTGAACGACCTTAATCGGACGATTTTTGCAAAACCGGAAGTGGCACAGCCGCCATTTTGAATTTTGAACTCAGTCTAGTGAACATTTTTTCACACCCCTAAGACACCCTAAATTTCAGTAGGAGGGGGTTCTAAATTTCAGTAGGGTGGGCGTGGTCGCGTGGCGGCTCGCTTCGCTCGCCGCAACGTTCCCCCCGGGTTCAGGAGGAGGGGGTTCTGGGGGCTTGAGGGGGGGGTCACAGCACGGCTCGCTTCGCTCGCCGCGACGCTCCCCCCGGGTTCAGGAGGAGGGGGTTCTGGGGGGCTTAGGGGGGGGGGGGGGTCACAGCACGGCTCGCTTTGCTCGCCGCACTGTTCCCCATTCGCTCGCCGCAATGCTCCACTCGAAAAAAAGGGTCAAAAATAATTAAGGGGTCTAGAGGGGGGAGGGGGGCAAAATTTATTTTGCTTTCAAAATAATCTCACCTTCCCTACATGACCCAAAAAAAAAGTCTTGCAAGTCACTCCGCTTGGAAGATACGAAAGGGGGGGGTGAAAAAAGGGGCAAGAGGGGGGTGTTTTTTTTGTTTTTTCAATTCAGGAAGAAACCCTCTATACGAAACCCTAATCGAAAACCCCCTATCTCGACGGCATCCGGTAGCACTCACAAAAGGGGGGGTCCTGGGGGGCAAGGGGGGCAATTTTTTTTGTACAATAATATTCTTATCTTTTTTCTTCTCTTTCGTCTTCTCCCTTTTAATCTTTTTTTTTCTGAAAAGTAATATTTCATCAAAATCGGCTAAGCCGTTTTGTTTTATTGTTTGTTACTGCATACCTTCGTCATTTAATTTTATGATCCAATTTAGTAAATTTTTCTTTTATCTAAAAGGTTATACTTCCAGATCTGTATGTAAATCTAGTAAGTATAACTTAGTGCATAGAATTCATGCCTATGGAAATAAATAATAATAATAATAATAATAATGCTGGACAATTCACACAACATTATCTAGCCCCAAGCTAAGCAAAGCTTGTGTTATGGGTGCTAGATAACTGATATACATAATACAATACATTACATGCATAGATAATTTTCATTTCAATTCATAAATGAATTGAAATGGAAATTATTTATGGGTGGCTTTAAGCTTTGCACTCATTTAGGCCTTCGGTGCTCATTGCGGTGGAGATCAGTGAAGCATTGTGAAATAACACTGTCTATTCGACTTATATTATTGTATTTTATCGGCATTTAAAAATATTAGGTATACCAAAGAGTTTCGACAACCCCAACTGACTCTTCAAAGTTCTGTCAAACGCAAAATCTTGGGAAACTCCTTGCTGCGTGTATAGAAATAGGCACATGTATTTTGGTATTTGGGTATTTGAGCGCACCGTGCATGAAGCCTTTGACAGAAAGTTCCAGAATTCGGGACATTACAGGCACCTCCAGATTTAAAAGACGGCAATCAAAAATACTCAAAACCCATGATATTATTGTTATGACTGGGCTCTCAGCTCATTTATTAGTAGCTCTGCCTTCTGCGCCATAGGTCGTGGGTTCGATCCCCACCGAGAACAAATATTTGTGTGGTGATCATAGATATTTGTTCTCCATCTGGATGTTATATTGTTTTCCAAGTACCTATGTATTTACAAACAAAATGTATTTAAGTATTACATCAGCTATCTGGTTCCCATAATACTAACTCTGCTTAGTTTAGGGCTAGATAGTGTAGTGTAGATTGTCCATAATATATATATATATATATATATATACTTCCTTTTCATTGTAATGGGCTCCCAAACTCTTTGCAAAATCGACACTATTTTTATAAAGGCCTAAAATCGGCTACTAGTTTTTGAGTCTTCTTCTTGTCATGTCAATAGAAAATTAAAGCTGGTGTGGTGGATTATGAATGTGCCTCAAAAGTTTTGCTACTTCACGTTGGTTTCATTTATTGTTTTCCTTCACCGTTAGAGTGTACTGACATAGTGCACATAGGTTTTTTGGCAGATAAACTAATTTGTGCATGACGGGGTTTGAACACACGCCTTTAGAATCAAAAAGCGGGTCGCTACGACAATATAACCGGTGCTAAGCAACCAGAGCGCCCCTCCACCTAATGGACCGATGACATTCTAAAGATCGTGGGAAATCGGCAAATTGTTTTTTCATGGAAATGTATAAAGGAGGTCTATATCTAGCAGTGGACTTCTACTTACTGATGATGATGACGGAAAGCACTGGGTAGATAGGAAGATAGCTACTTATGCAACTACAAAAATGGAGGTATTTAACAAAAGCATTGCGCTTCGCTGGTCACGCACGATAGGAACGTGCCCTAGAATGTACTTGATAAGTTATATGCTACATAAAATATATACTTCTACAGGCTGATGATGATGTGAATACAGGTTATCGATCATAATGTACGATGAAGATGGTTTTATGTCATTTCGTTATACTGTGACAGTTTGTTTTATGTTACACTGTGGCAAATTTATAGTACCAGTAGTAGCTATGATTTAATCTAGGGTATATTTTACGTAGTCAGAGATGAAATGTCATGTCACGAAATTTGACATAGGTCCAACCTTCTTGGCCGCTCGGGCTGTACTGAGAAGTAAGTACAGAAACCTATCTATTTATATTTTTGAAAATTTTATTTTTTTATAAAAACTACGGCAACTAAGAAAAATGCAATAACATCAGGTTTTTACGTATTTATTAAGGTAAACGGGAACAAAACTTTCATTGCAATGGCTCTAACAGCAACGGAAAAAAACCATTTCAAATCCAAAAAAAATTGAGAGTTTTTGGCAAACTTTGCGTTCAATTTTATCGAACCCTGTGAGTTGAGGAGAATTTCTAGCCTAATCATAATTTTTTTACACCATTTAATTGTAATATTTTACAAAAAAAATAAATGGATTCGTCCATACAACGAAAAAAAATGCTACTTTACATTTTCGGTTTCACCTCATGTAGGCCCTTAACAGTCACAAGAATATTAGAAATGATTTAGCTTGATAATAATAATTATGATAATTAGCATAACTAACAAGCAATTATTATAATAGGACATTTTTTTTTTTTTTTTTTTTTTTACATTTATTTATTATTAAGTATACCTACATATTTTTTATTTTATTTATTTGTTATTATTACTATTTATTACATTATTATTACTAGTAAAATAACTAGTAATGTTTACATACATTTATAATATAGGTACACACACTGACATGCAATTCACACTTGGGGCATTGTAATATGTGCTACTTACACCTAACCGTGAAACCGGTTTTACACAACACGCAATTTGAAATGTTTCACTGTTTTAACTAAATGGATAAGTTGATATGTTCGTTGTTCCGTTGTAGATAGTTCAGGAAAATCCCCACCGATCAGGAGGTCTCACTGTCCTGCCAAATCGAGTAACATATAGATTAGAATAAGGAGCAGCAGCGGCGGGGACGGAAGAGTTCGTGGCACCTGAGTGGTGTGGCGCACTGGAGCTGGCGGGCATGGACTCAATGATGTCATCGAAAACATATGATTCATTCATCGCGCTCTGTTCTTGTCGCAACGGACTATCTAGGGTGATCTGTCTACGATTTCGTCTAATCACTGCACCAGATGTACATAGCCTAAGTGTGTATGACCTTAGCCCTGACAGTGCAATAATAACACCGTTTATCCATTTCCCGTTAATGCGTACTTTGATTTTGTCACCAACTACGAACGGTTTTAAATTCTTACTACCTTTATCAAAATATTTCTTTTGTGTTGATTGTCGTAGCTGTAATTCCCTACTCACATCAGCGGGACGGTGAATTTTAGGTTCGAGTAGCCTCGGGGGACACGGAACTATACTACGGTATTTTCTACTATTTAGTAACTCGGCGGGAGAAGGCAAAGTTTCACTAATTGGCGTGTTGAGGAACTCCAATAGTGCAAGTCTAAAGTCAGAACCATCATAACGTATTTTTTTATACATGTTCTTAACAGTCTGGATGGCCCGCTCGACTTGACCATTGGACTGAGGGTACCTTGGGGAAGACGTTTTATGTTGGAATTTCCACTCACGGCTAAATTCTTGAAACAGTCTACTTGAAAATTCAGGACCATTATCTGACATGACTACGTCTGGAAGACCCTGCCTGCTGAAGATGTTCTTTAATTTACTTATAATATGTTCAGAAGTTAAGTTAGTTAACTGTTCCACTTCTACAAATTTACTAAAATAGTCAATTACAAGTAGATAAGATTTTCCGGCGCTATGAAAAACATCAGCACCTACTTTAGACCACGCACGGTGTGGTACCTCGTGTGGAATCAATGGCTGCTTACTATTTTCTTTGCGATGCGTAAGACATGCTTGGCAGTGCGATAACATATCCTGTATTTGCGAGTTCATGTTTGGCCAATACATAATTTCTCTAGCCCTTAACTTCGTCTTCGCTGCACCTAAATGACCGATATGTATTTTTTTTAGCATATCCCTACGCATACATTTAGGTATGACAATCCTTTCACCTTTCCACACCAAGTCATACTCAACAGTTAATTCATCCCTACAATCCCAATACGCTTTTATTATATCTGCCAAATTACTTTTGTCTACTGGCCACCCATTTTTTATTATCCTGATTAATTCTCGCATTTCTTCATCTGTCGAGGTATGTTTTTGCAATTCTATAAAATGTGTGTCCGATAAGGAGTTGCTAGTAGCTATGGCACATACCTGCGCCCGCACGTCTAGGTCGTCGCGCGGCTCGCTTACAGAGCCGCTGCTCGGGGCGACCGCCCGGGACAGAGTGTCCGCTATATATAGGTACCTACCTGGCTTGTATACGAGCGTAAACGTGTAAGGCTGCAATCTTATCAACATTCTTTGTAACCTAGCCGGCGCTCCCGCTAAGGGCTTATTTATAATACTAACAAGAGGTTTGTGATCTGTCTCGATTGTTATATCACTTCTACCGTAGATATATGTATAAAACTTCTCGCAAGCAAAAACACATGCATACAACTCTTTTTCAATCTGTGCATACGCTTGTTCTGTTTTTGTCAACGACTTTGAAGCAAAACATACTGGCAATCCGTTTTGCAGTAAACATGCCCCTAAACCATGCTTACTTGCATCTACCGACAAGGTCACCGGTTTATCTAAGCTATAATACTGCAAGACTGGGGGATTAGTCATGCATTTTTTAAGTTCCTCTAAACAATTGTTATGATTTTCGTCCCAGTGCCACGCAATATCTTTTTTTAAGAGCTCGCGTAAAATTCGAGTTTTATCCGATAAGTTTGGTATAAAACTTCCCACGTATGTAACTAATCCTAAAAATCGTTCTAAATCCTTGGCATTTTCTGGTTTTGGCATATCTAATATCGGTAATATGTGTGCATTATCAGGGCGAATACCATTTTGGGTAATTATATGCCCTAAGTACCTTATTTCTGTTAATCCTATTTTGCATTTTTCTCTATTTAACTTGACGTTAATTTGCTTACATCTCTCTAAAACTTGACGTAATCGTTTGTCATGTTCCAGCTTTGACGGGGCGTAAACCAATAAATCATCTACGAATAATTCTACACCCTGTATATCATCAAAACATTCAAAAAGTCGCTTGTGAAATACTTCTGATGCCGACGAAATTCCAAAAGGCATCCTTAAGAATTTGAATCTACCAAATATCGTATTAAATGTACATAAATCAGTGGAATCGCTATGTAATCTTGTTTGCCAAAATGATTGTTTACAGTCGAGTGTACTAAAGTACTTGGCTCCCGAGAGCTTGGAGGTTATTTCATCCAAAGTAGGTAATTTAAAATGTTCACGTTTTATGTATTTATTTAAATCTCGCGGATCCAAGCAAATTCTTATGTCCCCACTAGGTTTTTTAACTACAGTCATGCTATTAACCCAGTCTGTGGGCCCTTCTACCTTTTCAATAACTTTTAACTGTAACATTTCATCCAACTTCCGCTTGACATCATCACGAAGCGCCACCGGCAGCTTGCGCGGTGCGTGCACTACCGGTTGTGCATCACTAGTCAATTGTATTCTGTATTCCCCCGGCAAACATCCCATTCCCTCACATACTTCCGGATATTCATCTAAAATGCTATTCGAATTATTTTGTATAGAAAAAATACGTCTGACAAGGTTAATTTCAGCACAAGATTTTTTTCCTAAAACTGGTGGAGAATCGACATCTACTATGATAAATTTAGTTATATACGGTTTATTTTTATGATTAACTTTTAATTGACACTTGCCTAAGACATTTAAATTCTCGCCTGAATAACTAATTAATCTAGTGCCTGTTGGTAAAAGATCGCTCTGTTGAACTCCCGTTTGCGACAAGAACTTCAATGGTAAAACGTTCACGTCAGCTCCAGTGTCCAACTTGAAACGAATGTTGTTATTATTGATTTGTAAATCTACCAACCACTCATCACTGATGCTTGCAATATGGCTCATGCTACATACCTGATCTGTGGAGTTATCCTGAACTGTATACACACGGCAGACCCTTGCAAAATGATTTAACTTGTTGCACTTTGCACATCTTAGTCCATAGGCCGGACACTGGAACTTCTCATGGATCCTTCCACAATAATTACACGGATTTCCTCTACCGCGTGACTGTTCTTGGAATGTTGTTCCTCGCGTACTAGCTGCGTTCTGTCGAGGAGTGGGCGCAGGCGCTCGTGCCCCCTGACTCACTCGACTAGCGCCGCTCGCAGCCTGCCGGCTAATAGGCCCGGCCGCGGGTGCCTGCTGTCCCGTCCAAGCCTGCTGGCGCTGCACACCAGCTCGGCGCGTGCCACATCGGCACGGTGCACGGTCTTCACGTCGAACCCAGTGCACATCACATACTGGTTCATCATGTTCCTCTATTGCATGAATTATACTAGCCTCTGTTTGCTCGGTTTTTACTGTACTCGCCTGTGCCCGCGATATTTCAGCGACTGTACATATATCTAATGTTTTCTGGAGTGTCAAATCAGGAACCCTTAATAATCTCTCCCTCAATGTATCTTCTCTTAGGCCGCATATCATTCTGTCCTTGATCAGATCGTCCTTCAGTTTATCGAACTCACAAGAGGCCGCAAGCTTGTTCAAATCGAACGCGTATTGGTCGACAGTCTCATATTCCTGTTGATTCCGCGTAAAAAACTTGTGGCGTTCTATCGTTAAGTTTTTTTTCGGAGTGAAGAAGTCATCAAACTTCTTTAGCAACGATTCGACAGTAGTAATAACTTCTACTGTAAACTGCTCATACACCTCACGGCACTTCTCACCGATGACATGAAGCAAAATACTTGTCTGTACCTCCTGGTCTTTTTTATCCAATTGGCATGCTTTATAATAAATCATAAACGACTTCTTCCATTTTATCCATTCTCTGCATAAATTTCCAGACGTAACATTTGTCAAGTCCTTTTCGAAGCAAAATGGCGGCGGTGGCTGTAGCATTGAATCCATATTTGCGGTGTAATTTTAGCACTTCGGTTTATTCACTCACTGTTCCACATCAACTTCGTAATATTTGCACTATTTCCAACTAATTCCCGAGTTTTGGAACCGGCTGCGCCATGTAAAGTATTTATAACAGCAGGAGGACACAGTGAAAGACAAGTTTCATGCATAGACTGACTTTATTCCATTCCACCCTCAAGCTCCAATATCATACATCGCTACCCACAAATCAAACATTCTGTTTTAACTGGCGTTATGTTATGTCAATTGTTGTGACGTAAGACGTCAAAGTTAAACCTCGTCAATTTGGTGTTCCCTTTTTTTGTTCAGTTAAAAATATTTTTTGAAGATGCTCGAAATATGGCAGATAAAACGACCAAGGGCTTGCTTCATTAACTTTCGCTCGCGCAAAAGAAGCGTTTGAACAAAACCGAGTAAGATAACTCAAGAACACGGATTCTCGATTAGCAATGACATAATGTAAATGAAGTAGAAACATCGCATTTCAAAGTTCCAAATCCTTGGGCACAGTATGGGTAGACAGGATTTGAAAAGCAGTAGGTGCACACGGCAAGAACTATTACTGGGTATTTACACCACATTTCAATCGATGATCGATCGTGGGAGGGTAGGGAAGGGATCGATCGAGGGGAAGTCGATGGATGGAAAGTGCTCAGAATCGTTCTTCCTAGAAATGTGTAGGGGAGGCCTATGTCCAGCAGTGGACTTCTTCACGCTGATAATGATATGATAAATGATGACTCCACATTTATCTACTGTGAGAGCACTGATGGTCTAGAGGTAGTCTAGAGTAGCCTGCCTTCCGATCGTCGCGGGTTTGACTCCAGTCGTGTACCTATGAATCTGTCTTGCCTACTATGGTTTCTTCATCTGATATAGGTAGGTACTCGTAATCAAGACGTAAAAAAATCGAAGAACCATGCCACTGAAGTAGCTAAACATGTTTAATTTTAGGCTGCATCCTCATTTTCCATCGTGATGGTAGCCAAATGCTTCGCTAATGTTTAAAAAAAAAGTTTGCAGAATTAACAAGTCTAAGCATTCAGCTTCGCTGATTAATTATTGTTGTCGCTGTATTACTTTTGTATTGTCACGTTCAATTCATTTATTAAATTGAATTTAACGGTTATGAAAATTATTGTGATTCGCCTGAGAGATTTATTTCTTTTACATTTGTTTTGTAATTTATAAGACGGTCCGAAATACCAAAAATCTTTATGAGGTACTTTTATTTCTTGCAACACAGAATCTTTTACTGCTTATTGCCTTATTATTACTGTTGCGCGCGTGTCAAGGTACATTACCATACAAAGGCGCGTTCTGCGCACTTTTCCCGCGAACAACATAAATCTAACGGGATGACAGCCCTCCAGGTGCCCGCTTTCGACTCTGAATACAAATGATAATGAACACTGAATCTCCACTGCACGCACTGGGATTGACTAACGCAGCTTTTTTTCAGCTTTTAAAAAATTACAAACATGATGAAATAAAAACCCGAGAACCACTTTACTTCGTATAATAAGGTAATAACTATCGATTTACAAAGCACAAGATATTTGATGAGAGCTACGACCATTACGGGGAGGCGAGTGACGTCACAGTCATTTTGGCGGCAGTGTCCAGAGAGCTGTCATCTGTCATGATCCATTGACGTTGACATAATTACGCATCGTACAGGTGACAGAGTGTTGTTTAGATTTCAACAGTAAAGTGCAAGCGTGTGACAAATGTTAATAAACACTGAATATTTACTAGACACACTGATAGACAAAATCAGTTTTTTTTTAGCTTTTGAAAATTGACAAACACATTTATTTTAATGAACAAAGACTGAAATGTGACAATCAACAAACAAACCCTGTGTTTATTGATCTTAGTGCCTGGAGTGCAGTTGAGATTTAATGTTCATTGTCTATTGTTAGCCAGTTTCGGGAATAGGACATCCCTACTGAGACCCGGCGTCGTCGAGACACATCATAGTCGGGAACTAATGAAATAGAAAGATGGCGTCGTAATGAGAAGATGTTTATTTGCCATGATGTGATAAAGTAAAACAGAGTTCTAGTAGGTATATTCAATGGATAGTTTTTCGTCGAACACTAGATCTCCACCTGATTTTCACATTTCAACCTCTGTTAAGTTTCACTATAAAAAAATCAGAAACACATTAATTATAGTAGCCAATCCAGCTCATCAAAAAGATGCATGGTTTTAGACAACCAGTGCGTATTAGTGCCGTTGCCTGTGTCTGTATTTTGGAAGATAGGTATACCTTACATCCTAATGAAATGTCACGCGAAGAATTCAGATGAGCTAAAAAAGCTAAATTAAAATTAATTTAATTTTAATTTTTGTAATTTTAGGAAAACCGACTCTTAATTTAAACTAAAACAAAAACTATGGTATCCCTTACAATCAGAGGTTGCTGTAACATACTTTTCATTTTGACAGTGATAATATTTTTGAAAATGTTTGACTTGACCGCCATTTTTATCCAAACACGAAAAAAAACTAAAATCCACCACACCATTTTTGGATACCCAAACAATAGTATGAAGCGGTCAATGGTGTAGCCATGAATGTTGATGGGCTAAAAATAAAATACGCTAACAAAAATCCACTCATTCCTTACACTTAACATAGCAGTAACTGGCGTCAGATTACCAATGATCTGCAAATATATTTTTTGCTCGGAAATAACTAGTTATTTCAAAGGAATTTATATTCCTGACGTTTGAAGTTGTTAAATTGTGGTAAAACACAGATAATTGAAAAAATACAAAATAACTTTATTGACATAAACATGAAAGACCAATGTGTATGTTAAATGATGGAACCTATTCAAGGTTCCTAACTAACGAATACCATCAAAATTCCTAACTAGCGTCAGATTGTGTGAGTGATCTACGAAGAATTTGTTTCCTCATTACTGGTTATTTCAAAGGAATTTATTTTTCCCGCTAATAACTGATATTTGAATTGTTTAAATCTAGCTAAGACACTCAGTTCATTAAAAGACCAAAGCGTATATTTAATGATGATACCTTTCAAGATTTCATCAAAAACAATAGTAACGAACGAATTCTCTAGACAATATTGCTATTATGCCATTTTCTTTTATCTACAGAAAAAAAACTTTCCTAACATCATTATTTCCTATCAAACAAAACAATAGCGCATAAACAACACGTATGACGAGTAAACAGAAGAAAAGGCAAATCCGGTCCGACAGGTGCAAGCAACAAACAACCATTCCACCTTCTATAGACATAGAAATAAGGCTTATTATTGCATAAAAGAATGAAACAGTTTCAGAGGTAAGTAAGCCGCTTTTGATTTGTGGCCGCGAATAAGAAAGTATTGTTTATGGTTTCCTGAAGGTAACAAAGAATAATGTTGAGTTTGTTGAGCGAAGGACGGATCCTTAGAGTAAATAAGTACGTAACTGGCTAAATATAAAAAAAAACTCTATTTTAATTATGTTATTATTGTTACGGAAGTGGGTACAGGGATTGGAAGGAAACGACCGTTTTACCGAAAGTAGCGATTTATTCGCACTACGAACACGTAACACTGCACTGAACGCGTAGCACTGCACGAAACGCGTAGCACTGTCCGACACTGTCCCCGCGCACTATGCGTTACACGGTCCAACGCTGTGCCCTGAACACTGACAGTCAACTGGGAGCACTTTACCACTTTGCACTTCACTTCACTATTCACTGTTCACTTCACTATTCACTTTCACTGTTCACTTTTTCAACTTTTTCACTTTTCCTTCTTGTTCCTTTCTTCAGATCACTTTCCACTGAACTGCCCGTAGACGCGCTTGCAGCTCCTTATATACCCGGAATTTCGATTGTCTTTTATTGGATTTCGATCGTCATTTATTGAATTTCGTTAGTCTTTTCGTTTTCTTCTGTTGAATTCCGATCGTCTTTTCCTTCTTTCATCATTTCTTGTTTTAGTCCAGAACTTTCGGTAAAATGTCGAACAAAAATCTTCATAGCTGGACCGGGCTCGAACTCGCGTACGTCTGCTTTGCAGTCGTAGCTCTGAAAGCCCGGCCGTTGTGACAATGACGATGTTTGCCAAAAACTTCACTGCCTTGCACGCTTACGTAGTTACGTCAGCACGGCGTCACACTACCCCCTCCTTAGACGTGCTCGTCCTGAGCATCGTTAGAGTCGTAGTACCGTGCCAACCTGTCCACATGAACCACTTTCGCTGGACTTCTTGGCGTTTTCCGAATTCTATATGTGACATCATTGATCCTCGTAATTACTTGAAAAGGGCCTTCCCAACTCGGTTGTAGTTTTGGAGATTTTCCTTTCCTTCGAACGGGGTTGTGAAGCCAAACAGCAGAACCTTCTTCAAAGGACTTGGAGTTGACGCTTCTGTCGTATCGCGTTTTCATTCGCTCACTAGCACGCAGATTCTCTTCCCTCATATGCCCGTGAACTTCCTCCATTTTCCTTCTCAAATCTTTCGCGTATTCCGAAATACAGCTAGGCGTATCTGGAGGACAACCCGCGAGAAGATCCGCTGGAAGTCGAAGCTCTCTACCAAAGTTCGCTCGGGCCGGTGTAGTAGAGGTACTCTCATGAACCGCAGTTCTATACGACAGAAGGAACAGAGAAATGTACTCGTCCCAATTGTTCTGATGGCTTTCAACAACTTTTGCCAGATGCCGCTCCAGAGTTTGGTTGAACCTCTCCACCATTCCATCAGATTGCGGATGATACGGCGTAGTCCGAGTTTTATGTATCCCCATAATCTTGCATGTTTCCTGAAAGACTTGCGACTCGAAATTCCTGCCTTGGTCACTATGGATTTCAAGGGGTAGTCCAAATCGGCAGAAAACTTCATTCACCAGTTTGCTAGCCACAGTAACAGCTTCTTGATTTAGTAATGCAAACGCTTCTGGTCACTTTGTGAAGTAATCCATTATTACCAAAATGTAACGATTTCCACTATTCGTCATTGGAAACGGCCCGGCCACATCCAAAGCTATTCGTTCCCAAGGAGCACCCACGTTGTATAACTTCAACGCTCCCCGACTTCTTGTTTGTGGTCCTTTGACAGAGGAACAACTCGTACATTTCTTGCACCAGTCTTCAACATCTTCCTTGCAGTGCAACCAGTAATAACGTTGACGAATTTTCACCAAAGTTCTCTTCACACCGAGATGACCGCCTGATGTTCCGTCGTGATACGCTCGCAGTATATCAGAAATCTTTGACTTCGGCACAACTGTCTGAAGATGATTGTCTTGTCCTGATGCACTCTCCCATTTTCGACATAAAAGACCATTGTGTAAGAGCAGGCTATTCCATTGTGCCCAATAGCTCTTAGTTACTGCACTCATTCCGGCAACTTCACTCCATCCTGGGCGTGCGGATCCATCTCTCACCCAATTGAGTATTGGTCTAAGGTCTTCATCTTCTTCTTGTAGTTTACGCATGGCATCGCTGCTCCAATCATCATTTACTGTATCAGTTCTTATAACTCGGACCATAGATTTTTCTTTATCTTCCTGTTTCACACAGTGTTTACAGTCTTCAGAACACGGCCGTCTTGACAAAGCATCAGCATTCCCATGAGACTTCCCACTGCGATGCTCTACTACAAAGTCGTACTCCTGTAGTTGTTCAATCCATCGCGCAACTTGTCCTTCAGGATTCTTGAACTGCAGTAGCCACTTCAAGGCTGCATGATCTGTTCTGACTAGAAATTTCCGACCCAATAAATACTTCTTAAAATGCTGAAGTGTTTTGACAACTGCTAGTAGCTCCCTTCGAGTGACACAATAATTCCGCTCTGGTTTTGACAGGGATTTACTGTAATAAGCTATCACAACTTCTTGATCCCCTTTTCTTTGTGAGAGTGTTCCTCCTATCCCTGTATTACTTGCATCTGTGTCAACTACAAATTCATTGCACTGATCCGGATATCCGAGTACTGGTGTTTCACATAACCGGCTCTTAAGTTCCTCGAAAACCGCCTGGCATTGTTGGTCCCAGACGAAAGGCCGTTTTTCTTCTGTTAGTCTATGCAATGGCTTCGCTATATCCGAAAAACTCTTGACAAAACGACGGTAATAAGAGCAAAGTCCCATAAACGCCCGTACTTGTGTTTTGTCCGCAGGCACAGGCCAATCTTTAACCGCCGAAATTTTTGATGGATCCGTTTCGACGCCGCTTTCCGAAATAACGTGTCCCAAATAGTTCACCTGCCGTTTGAAGAATGAGCACTTCTTCTGGCTTAGTTTCAGATTTGCACTTCTTAACTTGTTAAATACGGATTCCAGCTTCTTCAAATGGTCATCAAATTCTTGCCCCACTATTATAATGTCATCGAGATACACCAAGCAGGTTTCTTCCAGCAACCCAGCAAGGACACGTTCCATTAACCTCTCGAAAGTAGCCGGGGCGTTGCACAGCCCAAACGGCATCACTCTGAACTGCCAGAGGCCCTTTCCTGTGGAGAACGCGGTCTTCTCCTTATCCTTAGGATCCAACTCCACCTGCCAATAGCCACTTTTTAGGTCCAGCGTAGAAAACCATTTCATGCCGTTGAGAGTATTCAAGGTGTCGTCTATCCTTGGTAATGGATAACTGTCCTTTTTGGTCACGTCGTTTAGGCGGCGATAGTCAATACAGAACCTCGTTGACCCATCCTTCTTCTTTACCAAAACCACTGGTGAGCACCACGGACTGGACGATGGTTCGATTACTTCATTATCCTTCATGTCTTGAATCATGTCGTCCACCTCCTTTTCTCTGGCAAAAGGAATTCGGCGGGGTCGTTGTCGTATAGGTTGTTCATTTCCAGTATTGATTTTATGCTGAACCATACTCGTCCTTCCGATATCACCATCATTCTTCGAGAATATATCGGAGTACCGACGTAGCAAATTCTTCGCCTTGAGCAATTCAATAGTTGTCAAATCGTGCTTACATTCTTCCAGTATACTGTTGACGTCGATTGAACTTGCATCCGTCTTTTTGGTTTCTTGACAATTCCGCAACCACACGATTTCTTCGCTCCGTCCTATTAGGGTACCCTTCTTTAACATCTGTTCTTCATTGCTCAAATTTAACACAGGTACCACTGTTTCTGCGGATGAATTGACGACCGTACGTGCTGGCAGCCACGATGACTCGTTATCCACTTTTTCTAGTATTGTCCACCGTCGCTGTTTCAAACTTTTACTTCCAGGAAAAGTTACTGGAACTAGCGTCTGTGACCTTGGCAATAGTTTAGTGTTCTTAATGCAGTACACCTTGCCTTTGCCACCGCCTCTCATCGGTATTTCGTCTTCCCCACACTTCAGGACGCCGGAGTGAATGTCAAGCTTGCACCGATGGTCCTTCAAGAAGTCCAGGCCAATAATGCAGTCATCCACAATGTCAGCTATTACCGCTTGTTGCCAGTAAAGTTTATCACCAATCCTGATAGCCACTTTCTGTTCACCTGATACTGGTATGCGCTGGCCGGTAGCCGTTGTTAGCTGGTAAGCTCCCTTCCGAACGTTGATCTTTCCGTTTCTTCTTATCAGCTGTGTCCCAATTACCGTACGTGACGCTCCAGTATCCAAAGTCAATGAGCACGGAATTCCATTTACTGATCCATTAACAGTTAAGCTGTTGCCATCTGTGCTCTGATGAATCTTGATTTTCGGGGCTTCATGCCTACCGGCCAGCGCCCACCCCTCAGCCCTGGCTGGAATTAGTTTTCCTGGTTTTCCGACGCTTGTACACAAGCATCGGTTCCTCGTCTCTCAGTAACCCGATTCGGGCAGCCGCTTCTCAGATGTCCCCGTTCCCCACAGTTGTAGCATCTAGGGACGAAAGCTCTGCGTTGGTTAACCCGCTCCACTTCCGTTGAATTAATCTCCCTCAGACGTCCACTCCTCGGGTCTCGTCGGACGGCTTCTACTTCAAGCGCATGCGCGACGGCTTCCTTGATGTGCCCGTGATGACCCAAGCGCACGGCAGCTCTTACTTCCGCGTCGAAAATACCGTCGACAAACGACTGCAATAGCATGCTGTCAATGACCGATGCCGGTGATGTTTGGTACGCCTTCCGGACCAACTTTTCTACCTCCAGGGACCACTGTTGCAATGACTCGTTCGCTCGTTGGCATCGATCACGGAGTTGAGCGCGGAAAACATGCTCCAGGTGCGAGTCCCCGTAGCGCGATTCTAAGGCTTCCAGCAATTGCTCGTAGGTTGCATCACTCCCCAAGGCCTCCAGCACGGTCAACGCCTTGTCTCGTAGTCCCAAAGTAAGCGCGGTTTTAGCCTGGTTCTTGGTCCACCCATTCAGGTTCATCACAGCCTCAAACTGTAGCTTGTAAGCCGCCCAGGAAGAGGTTCCATCGAAAGGCGGAACCTTGAAATTTCCGCCTGCAGTCGATGCACTTACTATGGTTGCTGAGCCCGGGATACCATTTGTTTTGAGCTTCCTGACGTCTTCCTCGACGGAGGAGAGGCGGTTCCCGTATAGCTGTACAGTTTTGACACCTTCCTCAATGGAACAGAGGCGAGTCCCATGCTGCTGTATAGTTTCCTCCACCGCTTCTACCCTGCGCATGCTGTCAGTGATAGCGGTCAAAAGATTCTTCTGCAATGCGCACATCTGTTCCTCTTGCCGGTGGGCCTGCTCTTCCTGGCGGCGGGCGTCTTCTTCCTGGCGGCGTGCCTGCTCCTCCTGGATGGTGCGCAGCTGCTCCTCCTGCCGGCGGGCTTGTTCCTCCTGGATGGCGCGCAGCTGCTCCTCCTGCCGGCGGGCTTGTTCCTCCTGGATGGCGCGCAGCTGCTCCTCCTGCCAGCGGGCTTGCTCCTTCTGCCGGCGGGCTTGTTCCTCCTCCCGGCGAGCCTGATCCGCTTGCATGGCGCGCAGTTGCTCAAACAAGGCGCCAAGGTCTGGTCCAACCTGGGTACTCATCGGCGAACTTCCCGAGGTTGCTCCACCGGAGTTGTCCCGGCGCCCAGGGGTTTCTTCCTCAGGAGCCTCGGCGCCGGAGCCACCTGCTTGCTGCGAGGCAGTCTTAGCGCGAGTACTCATGCCTTCTCTCGGCATGACAGGCATTTTACCTTCCAATCCCACTTCTGACACCAAATGTTACGGAAGTGGGTACAGGGATTGGAAGGAAACGACCGTTTTACCGAAAGTAGCGATTTATTCGCACTACGAACACGTAACACTGCACTGAACGCGTAGCACTGCACGAAACGCGTAGCACTGTCCGACACTGTCCCCGCGCACTATGCGTTACACGGTCCAACGCTGTGCCCTGAACACTGACAGTCAACTGGGAGCACTTTACCACTTTGCACTTCACTTCACTATTCACTGTTCACTTCACTATTCACTTTCACTGTTCACTTTTTCAACTTTTTCACTTTTCCTTCTTGTTCCTTTCTTCAGATCACTTTCCACTGAACTGCCCGTAGACGCGCTTGCAGCTCCTTATATACCCGGAATTTCGATTGTCTTTTATTGGATTTCGATCGTCATTTATTGAATTTCGTTAGTCTTTTCGTTTTCTTCTGTTGGATTCCGATCGTCTTTTCCTTCTTTCATCATTTCTTGTTTTAGTCCAGAACTTTCGGTTCTTTATTTGAATTCCTTAAAGAAGGCACTCGCCGCTACTAGAATTTTCTGGTAACATTAAAATGTCGAACAAAAATCTTCATAGCTGGACCGGGCTCGAACTCGCGTACGTCTGCTTTGCAGTCGTAGCTCTGACAGCCCGGCCGTTGTGACAATGACGATGTTTGCCAAAAACTTCACTGCCTTGCACGCTTACGTAGTTACGTCAGCACGGCGTCACATTATTAATTTGGCATTATTTGTTTTTAAACAAACTAACCATAAACAAACCAGTTGAAGTTTTACTGCTTGACTACAAAATTGTAACAACTGAAGGCAACGCACCTGCGACGCAAGGTTTTTAATCTAAGTGTGTTTTTCATCTTATTTCCGCATGTCATATTATGTACATTATACAAACAAATTATCAAGCAACTTACTTATCCATTTGCGTAAATATCCTTATTAATATTATAAATGCGTTTGTAACTCTGTCTGTCTGTCTGTCTGTCCGGCTTTCACACTAAAACTACTAGCTTTACTAGCTTTAAAAGAAATATGGCACACAAAAAGTCTAGAGCCTGAAGATGGCAATAGGCTACTTTTTTATTGTGAAAAAAGGTTTACAAACCTTTTAAAACACGTTTTAAAGAGCATCACGTTGATGTTTCTGTCTCAGTCTCACACCAAACCACTCCGACGATCACCGATTGCTATTAAACTTACACATTTAAAGGTACACAGATAGGCTAAATCATAAGAAAGGGCATTTATGCTACTTATTATTGCAAAAACTTATTGAAAACACCATTTTTCAGTCTGTAAATAATTCAATGTCCTATTTTTTGATAAATAAAAACTTTTATGTAGTGGAATCTTAGACGATAAGTATTATGGCAAAACGAACGGTACCTGTTGTCATAAAACCGTCTAGACTAGCGAGATGAAAGAAGGCCTTTGCTGTACAATGGGATGATTTGGACTATAATAACTGAAATACCGTGAGGCTCCGTTGGCGTGAGGATATTTCCAATTAGAGTTGCGAATTATCAAAAAACGTTTCCCAGTAAGCATCTTGGTTTAGATGCTTAGAAACGATAAGTCAGAGTAGCATACAGTTAGTGGATTTACTAACGCTGGTATCCGCCGGGCATCGCTGTTCATACAAACTCATAGCCCATGCCTACACCTATAACTCAATGGAATGGTGCTTACCTTACTCTAAGGTTGTACCGGACAGCGCTTAGTTACAAAAAGGATTTCGCTCCAGACCACCACGGTAGAATAAACAGGAAATACAAATTAAATGGTCTTCTTGGTTTGTCAGATCTGTTTATATTTTTGGTCTCAGTGCTCAGTTGGTAGTTCTTTCTTACCTATGCCGAAATATTTGTTTTAAAATTAAATAACAATGCGCAATAGCATTGCTATTCAGCGTGGCAGTGCTGCCAGCGATTTGGGGACGCTTCCGTCTGTTACTGATTTGGATCAGTTGAGCTATCTCAAGATCTTTTGTAACGATCTGCAGATACTTCAACTGTGTAGTTTGTACATTTTGTAAATATTTGTTGAATTGTAATATTTTTTGTTTAAATAAATTTATTTATTATTAAAAAAAAGACAAACGAGGAAAACATCCTTTAGTTGACACAACCATTAAAATATTCGAAATCAGTGAGTTTTGCCAAGAACTCAGTGAGACTTACAAATTGCTATAGAATTGGATCTTGTTATAGTATCGATCAATTCGTTTCGAGAAGCACCAATTATGAAGTTTATTTTACTGTGTAAATACTACGAGTAGATAGTATCTATATTCTAGAATTTGAGAAGTTAACATGCTCCAATGCTCCAATTTGCAGTCTCTGGCTTCTGTTTAAGTTTAGGATTTGACTCCTACCATAGACAAAATTAAATATTGGATAGATAGAAAACTCTTTTCTTTAATACTACGAGAATATTATGATATAAGTGCGGTAAGTTGAAAACAACAGCTGAGGCGATATTGCTGTAAGAAAGCAGAGGCTGTAATTATCAAAGCGCACGTATATCTTACGACGTTTTATAACATATTGTATGGTATTTTAATCATCTAATTACGAAAAAATGTGTATTAGTACTATATCAGCTATCTGGTTTCCATAGCTGATACAAGCTCTGCTTAGTTTGGGGCTAGATAGTGATGTGTGGATTGTTAATAATATTTATTTATTCAGAACTCATTCTTTATTTACACAAAGAAAATATTAAAATAATTATAAAATGCACAAAATACACAAGAAACAGTTGAGCTATCTGCAGATCGTTACAAACGATCTAGAGATAGCTCAACTGATTCAAATCAGTACCAGCAGCGTCATCAAGATGATTTATTTATTTATTTAATATAAGTAAATTTACTCCACAAAATAGACGTAGTACGTCAAAAACACATCACGAGATAAGGACATTCAAATCCTCTACAAATACGGAGCGTGTTATCTACGCACGATTTGAGGGGCGTTAGCACTGAATACATAATAGTGGGGAGAGGCAAACAAGTTTCACTCCTATGTCACTTAGTTATATGTATATCATTTAGATATGGGGAATAAATGTTTTTAAATGGTGACCACCAAGACGAAATGATGATTACTCAACTACCATTAAAGAGATCGTGGAAAGTCGGTGGGCGAAGGCTCAAATAAACAAATCAGAAAAAACATAGGACTGTTAGTATAATAGCGGGTATAGTCCTATGTTTTTTCAGGCATTGGTGACCCCAATAAAATGTAGTAAATGAATTTAACTTGTAAAAACTTAAATGTAATTTCTGGTCCCTTGTCGATCGAATGATTCAGCCAAGTTGTCTTCCTACAAACGCTATCGTTTAAGGCCTACGCACATCTAGGCGATGGCGATGGCGATATGGCAAGGATATTTGACAACTGAAACGCTGTTAAATATTGCTGTCATATTTGACAGCGTTTCAGCTGATCACCATCGCCATCGCCTAGATATGCGCAGGGTTATGAAAAATGACATAAATGTATGAAAGTGACGGATAGCAACGCTAAACAGTGATAGACATCTATCACATCTTTCACTTTCACGCATTTTGTCGTTTCTCTTAGCGCGAGCGTTGAATTATTTATTATAATTATTATTTATTATAGGAGAGAGGTTAGAGGACCAAATTACCTCAACCAAGTTACTCTTAGGTAGTTATGCACAAGCTTACATCTTAAATCAACTGCATAGAGCTCATTTTACATTGTAGGCTGAAGTTTAGTGACAGGCCATTAGTGTTTGTATATACATAATGCAATTACTGGGGATGGAAACAAATTCGGAGGATCGCATGTGAGTTATGATACCGGGTTACTGCTAACTTGAAACTTTATAACTAGTAGTTCGCCCCGAACTGAGATCTCGTGATGCGATCCAAATGCTCTAAAAAGTTAAGCACATATTATAGGTACCTAAATAAATACCTAATCAGAAAAATGTGCCACCATCACGCATTGTGTTATAGCTACATTGAGAAGGATTTCTGTCCAGATTGACTGTTTGACCTTGCCTAGGACTATCCCTCACTAACTTTGTATGGTAAGTACAAGTTTTAACTTAATTGGCCAATTGATTGAAATGTTCTGTTGGACTGACCTTGGCTCCATCATCAGACCAGGTCGCTTCCTCAATTTTATGACAGCTGAGTACCTCCTTAATTTATTTCAAGAAAAAAAAATTACCAACCAGTAGAAAAACCTTGATGTCAACGAAATTCTTAGAGATGGAGGCTCTCGGATCGTTGGTTACCTTAATTTAATCTTTTTATTTGTATAGTAAAAACAAAGTGACCTAGAATAAAAATAAAAACTGTCTTGGAATGTACAAACCAAGTTCTTTCATATGACATGTAACTTGATTTTTTGTATCACTTTTTTTATTTTTGCACCCTTAAAAAATCCTATATCTCAATAACCCCTCATCCGATTTTACTCATATACTTACCAGTAAAATTTTCAAGTACAAGCTATCCACTTATCAAATTTCATTGGGATCGGATCAATGGTTCGAAAGTTATCGTCGGACAAACATACATAAATACATACATATATTAGGTATATATGTACATACGCACATAAAATGCCAAATCGCCCAAGTTGTTTGTAAGATCTTCGTTCGCTTCGCTCACTCGATCAATAAAGGCGCTTATATAAGAGCAGAAGAGGTTAGAAGACGTTACAGCCGCCAGAGAAAAAGCGCGCGTGACGATTTTGGCTTCTTCCACAACAACTGGGTACAACAGTTGACCATGGAGAGTGGAAAAAAATTTGGGCTGAACCAAAACAAAAGCTGAGCTGGGCTTAGACTGCTAAGGGTTGCTAGCTAACTGAGAGGTGGTGACTCCGAAGAGAAAGTAAAACAACCGAGCCCGTCGAGTGATGATAGAACACTGGAGTTTATGATGCACTAATAACATAATCATTGACAAACTAGGGCAATGCCAGATAAGCTAAATTGATTATTGAGTTCGTCGTGAATGTACGTTGCGTTACCTCGTACAATGGGGGAGACCCAGCAGTGGGACAGAAATGGTTAATAAAAAAAAGTCACGCACATCAGGAACGTACCCTACGATGCACTGCCCGCGTCCATCAGCTTGAGGCACACAGATGTTCAACCTTACGTGCCAGTAATCATCGGCACCCACACCCTTCAAACCGAAACACAGCAATGCTGCTTCACGGCAGAAATAGGCATGATGGTAGTACGTCCCCGGACGAGCCACACCCAAAGAGCTCTACTACCACTAAAATGCTAAAATAATGCGACTAGACTGTAAATCATTAAAGCAATGCTTCAGAGATAATATGAAGCTGACGTCACCACCATCAATCATCCATTTAATTGCAGAACAAATCACCCTTTTCAAACCATGTCACGCCTCTGCCTACCCCTATTCCATCATCTGCACGCGACACCCATTGAATGCTGATGAAATATCTTATGCAGCAGTATCTATGTTTTCAGTCGCTTTTTGTAGCGGTCGTAATATGACGGCGACACGATTTCACAAAAAAAACTTCAAAGTAGGGATGTTTTTTTTTTAATATAATTTCAGATTGCCTCTTATGTCATGTGTCACGCTCATTAAAAACGTATAGTTTTTACCTGCCTGGGTCATCCCAAAACCCTATACCAGTCTTATAACTTAGTAAGCCAAATTAACAGCATGCATGGACATGCTCAATACATACGCGATGTTTTCCTGCACCGTTTGAGAGCACTGGGTTATTTTGGAGTAGAAAATCCATCGGTTCAAACTCACGTTGTAAAAGGATCATACAAAAACGGCACGAATTTAGCCGTAGATTGTTGCCTGTTCTTCTAGGCTTGGCGTGGAACTGGCACCTAGACTCACTTATATGTATAGGTAAAACGTTTCAAAGTGATCCTTGTGATACAACTAAATTAATAAATTGATAATAAACATTTTTTTGTGAGCACCGATGTTTGTCCCCGTCTGGGTGTTATAATGTATTCTAGTATCCGGTAAGCAATACGACCGTAATTTAGAGGCCACTGCTTTTTAACAACCACGACGGCATGCAAGATTAGTTCTTCTCTGTCACTGACTGATTAATTTAGAGTGACATTCCCTTAGTTAAAGGGGGAAAAGAGGGGGAGGTGAATATACCGATAGGATGTTATATAGATGTGTGTTTTCATTTGCCTTCGTAAAATTATACAGTGATTGTACGGTTACTTTATTTTGATTCGTTGCGAATATTTGAAGTGAAAACTTCATAATATTCGCAAGGCTATTTTCGAGGTGAGAAAAATAAACAATAAACACGTCACCATCACGCGACACCTCTTCGAGAAAAATCGTCAATTTTCGCCAAAAGTTTGGGAACAATAACCCCCTCATCTCCTTGAAGGGGGGTTAGTTAATTTAATTAATTTTATTTTATTTATTTATTAATTTGTCATTGTTCCAGTTTTCACTTCTTGGAGAATTTTTACTTCAGTCTTTTTCATTTCACTTCACTTTCAGTTTTCACTTCTCAGATTCCCGGAGGGCCACGATTATTTTTAATGTAAAAAACTAACCACAACTTAGCCGAAGGTTCAATATTGATAGCAAATGTACGTATGTACATGTACCTATCGATAGTTTGAGTTATTGTCACTCATCGGTCCATATATCTTAAATAGACTTCTTCAGAATTTATGATGATGATTTGTGTATTCTAAGAAATGGGTAAAACTAAATATTAATATTAAATAGAACTAAGTTCAAAGTCTATATTAGACAAGTGACCGTCCACGTTATTACTTTCGAAACTTGGTCTTAAAACTGTACTGCCGCCGAAACTCGACCAAAAACAAACGAAACTAAGTTTCAAATTCAAGCTTCAAGTTAGATTTCTACCTCAAGTTATTACTCTGACGTAGAACAGCTGAACCTGAACTTAGTAGGTACTATCACATTTTCCAACTTTATGCTTTCTGAGCTTTTAAGGCTCGAACACACCTAGTTCGCTGGCGGTAGCGATCAGTGAAACGCTGTCAAATATCGCTGTCAGATTTAAGATTTGACAGCGATATTTGACAGCGTTTCACTGTTCGCTACCGCCAGCGAACTAGGTGTGCGCAGGCCATTAGAACATAGTGATAATAAGATGATGTAGGTACTTCTACTACTTCTTTTTCTTTATTTAATGGCATCTGTCCATTTCGGATCAATTCCGCCAGTGTTGAGTGAGGATATTAGTACATAGATAAAATACATTTTCGTCAAGTCAAGTCAGTCATAGACAGTCGGCCCTACTTGGCTTTGAAAACAAAATGATGTTCGTTTGTTTTCAAAACCATCAGAAACCTTTTCGATCTTAATATCAGAATATCACATTTGCACACACTTTCATTCCAACTGCTAACACTTTGAACTAAAACCTCAAGTAATGTTGGTTAAAATACCACCGAAATTACATAACAGAACTCAAAATAACACTAGAAAAACAATTAAAATGAAATAGCTATGTGACTTCCAAAATGACAGAAAACGAATCCCCTTATACTACTTATTTCTAAACGATTTAGAAATAGCTCAACTGTACCCGAAGTCGGAGTTTTGTTACCACATTTCGTCTACCAAATGTTGTTAGCACGTGTGAGCACGTGTGTTGTATGGAAAATTGATGAGACAACAACTCGTTTCGATAATTTCTGCGTAACGTATTTTTATTTTTGGTGCCTCATCTTTTCTCCATACAATATTAAGTAGAGAGAGACAACGCGATCAGTAAAATGCTGTCCAATATCGCTGTTTTTGACAGTGTTTCACTGATCACCATCGCGCCTAGATGTACGCAGGCTTTTACCACTAGCTAATCTAGAAACCATCGTCTTAACGTTGGTTAAGACCTTGGTGAAAGCTATGACCTGTACCCGAAGTCGGAGTTTTGCTACCACATTTCGTCTACCAAATGCTGTTTTCGTGTGAGCACGTGTCTCTCTCTTTCATATGGTAAATTGATTAGACAACAACTCGTTTCGATCTCATCTGCTGTCTCATCTTTTCTCCATACAATAGAGCGAGACAAATAGGCAAAACAAAAACATCATTTCGTAGACGAATTGTTGTAAATGAAGTGGGCCTTGCCCTTCTGGTGAGTATCAGAACTGTGGCAACTGCTAAAACAATCTGTGCGCTATAAATAATGTTCGATCGCTCGGAACAGCTTCCGGCCGGTGTGTCTGCCCCCCTAACTATCTTAATACTATACCCAGCATCCAATCTATAGCAGTAAAAACTTTGCCATCAAAATCATAACTTTTAAAAAAGACTATAAATCATACATGTAAATACTATGAATGTATACTGTAGAAGATTTAATTTGTAAGTCTTGCAACTCAGTTCTTCTACCGTAAAAAGTTGTGAGATCCATTTACCAAATTGGTTAATTTATACAGTCCGTATAATAAAAAGGTCCTTCTGTCTTAAGTTATTACTTAATTAGCTAGCCAAACAACCTCTTATAGTGAACTTGTTCAATATGAAAAATCTTTTATGTTTTACGAAGTAAATAAATTTTCTATTTCTTCTAAGGGCTATTTCTGCCATGTAGCATTGTCTATGTTTTGGTTTGAAAGGTGTGGGTGCTGGTAAAATTACTGGCACGTGAGGCTGAACATCGTTGATGGACGCAGGGCAGTGCATCGTAGGACACGTTCCTGACGTGCGTGACCTATACGAGGCAATTCTTTGTTATAGGCGATGGTTACCATTTAACATCTATGCTTGTTACATTAGTTAGTCACATTAAAAAATCAAATTCAAAATTTCTTTATTCAGTAGTTACGTTTTTACTATAAAACGTATAGCTGAAATTATTATCATTTGGAATGTACTCCATCATGTGTTTGTAAACAAATTGAAATACATTTCGTGTGTAACTTTAATCCCCTCACTTATTTTGATGAATCTCATTTGCTTAATCCGATGAATATTTTACGTTCATTTTGTTATTTGTAGACCGGCACTGTTTTTATTTAATTGATAATTAAATACATTTTGAAACTTGATAAAGTTGCTCTTAGTTTATTTCGCACTAGTGGCCGACCGCGGTTTCGCTCGCCCCGTTCCCGTTACTTACTCCGTAACAAAATTGTAGTCTATGTGTTATTCTACTACGGAACCCTTCATGGGCGAGTCCGACTCGCACTTGGCCGCTTTTTTAACTTCTGTAGATGTCATCGTTTTCCCATACAAACTGGTTTATTTTCCTAATAAAGTATTATCTGCTGATATTATTAACTGTTGATCTAATTTTCGATAGGTTGTATGAGTATATGAGAAAACCAATAAGTCTATTTCTTCTTATCGTATCACTGTTTCTGTCAAACCGGTGTGGTGGAGGACTTTAAGTGCGCCTCAGAGAGGCTCCGATAAGAATATAAGTTTAATTGGCTAAGGGATTTTTAAGATATGGGATTTTACAAGCGGGCAAATAAAACCCCGTTTTGCGGCAGAAATAGGCATGGGGTAGTACTTCCCCGGACGAGCCCTTCACAAAGTGCCCTACTAAACTTATATATAGTTATTTAGTGCTATTATATAGTTATTAACACTCAAGTTGATTAATAGCCGTGCATTAGAGTTAAGCTTTAGTATAAAACCCTGATTACGGCTTTTTACGACCCTTAGTGTGTCCCAACTCTAGCTACAAAACTTTTTGTGAAATCTCGTTTATAATTATTTAGGTCGAGATTACTTTAATGGTTCTCATGTTGATGTGTTCAAAAAGTTTTACGGAGCGTAGGGTAATTTGTATTTACGGTACTAGCATTACAGTCTAAATTGGCTTACAAGTTTATTTTTATATCTTGAACTTGAACACACCCCGTGAACATAGATATTTGTTATCTGCGTGTTACATCGTGTTCTGGGCAACTATTGTCAAAAAAAATGTGTACAAGCTATCAGCTGTCTGGTTCCTATAGCACAAGCTCTGCTTAGTTTGGGGCTAGATGGTGTTGTGCGGATTATGCTCAATATTTTTTTTCTTTTTATTATTTATTTGACATCAACATTATCTGCCTAAAAATAAGTTAAATACCTACTTATTTGAATACTCTTATTAGGTACCTACTTATAATTGATCCTGGCATCTACTAGGCACCTGCTCTCTGCTGCAATAGATCTACATTGGAAGGTCCGACCTCTAAACAAACTTATGCAGCTGTGGTTCGTATAACGTAGCTAAATTATTTATAACCTAATTCATATTAGCTTAGCACAGACATTACAAACTTCAGAATTCACCGAGTTCCAAAACTGGGTCACGAACAGAAACGAATGCCATAATGTAACAAACATAATGTAGCAGTCACACGATCACGTTAATTTAAAAAGTGCTATAATGTAATAGTGATAAGATAACTTATGGAACTGAGACGTCGTGATCGCTAACTATTGGCCTCGTGCACAAGCTCAAAGTCGCGCAACGAGCTATGGAGAGAGCTATGCTGGGAGTTTCACTACGTGGTAGAATCAGAAATGAGGATATCCGTAGAAGAACCAAGGTCACCGACATAGCTCGTAGATTTTTTTTTTTTTTTTTTTTTTTTTACAATTTATAGGGTAGCGCTTGACCTAATTGGTAGAATTAGTAAGATGAAGTGGCAATGGGCAGATCATATAGCTCGAAGAACCGATAACCGTTGGGGAATAAAGGTTCTCAAATGGCGACCAAGAACTGGAAGACGAAACGTAGGACCACCAGATGGACTGACATTATTGTTAAGATTTGAAGTCGATGGATGAAAAGGGCTCAGAATCGTTCTAACTAAAAATGTGTATGGGAGGCCTGTGTCCAGCAGTGGACTTCTTCAGGCTGGTAATGATGATGAGAAATGTAACAAAGTACGCTCGTGTGAACGCACCTTACACCCGACACTGACGCTGGAGGAAATTAAAGATTCTATCTCAGTAACGAACTCATGGAAATAGTATTAACAGAACTTGAAGAATATGCCAACGACTTTCATACTTATGCAGACGGGATAGAGTGCAATTTGTTTTGTGAAGGTATACGAATTTGCGAAGCAAAAGTTTGAGAAGACATAGGATGTGACATCGTTAGAAGTAACTTCAGGTTCAAGTTTTTATTATTGTTTTCATTCATTTTGTTCTGTTTGGTTTTAAATGTTTGTCTTCTATTAGTAGTGGATACTTATAGTACCTAAAGGTGATTTTTAAAGGTTTACCTACTAAAGGCTTGCGCACATCTAGGCCGCTGGCGTCGGTGATCAGTGAAACGCTGACAAATTTGACAGCGATATTTGACAGCGTTTCACTGATCGCTACCGTCAGCGAACTAGGTGTGCGCAGGCCTTAAGGCGTTACCTACGACGTAGGTACGCACGTACGTACGACCTTAGCCTGGTCGAGATCGTTTTTAGCGATAAGGCCGCCCATTGTTTTACTGTGACTGTTTATTTTTAAGCTAAAAACTATATACTACTTACCTAGTGTAGTGTCATTGTAATCAATAAAGAGTCTATCTATCTATGCTAATTTTGAAAAGAGGTAAAATTTGTATTTTTGTATGTTTGTTTTGTAATGAATAAACTCAAAAACTTCTGTGCCGATTTCAAAAATTCTTTCACGATTGGAAAGCTACATTTACCTTGAGTAACATAGGCTATAAATGTTGACCCGTGCAAAGCCGGGACAGGCCGCTAGTGTCTATCTTATCTTTTCACTGGGTAAACAAAAGACGCATTTTCGCAAAATAGTAACCAAGATTTAAAATAAAATGTTTTCAAAGCCAAATCTAAGGTAAGCCCGCAAAGAAAAGCTTATTAACTTGAACATTTTCTCTAATTCCCTCGGAGAGAAAAACCGTCTCAGCATCATCTGGGCACGTAATTACATGACCCAATTCACCGACACTGGAACATTTCAGATCTTTGCTAGAACTTTGTTATTTTTAATCTGAGGTTGTTTTTATCACAACACAATAAAAAAATATTCATTTTTATGTTTCTAGATAAAAACTGGATGGTAAATACCTAGACAGTTAACTAAAATGCCTGTATAAAAAGTATTTGTTCTAGTTAAATTTGTGTGTAAAAATAAAACACAAATACATTTTTAAGATGTTTTATTACTGAAATCAGAATAATTTACATTGTAAAAAATACACATACTCCGATGATTACGCTAAGGTTAACAATTATTCTTCCGTTCTAAATGTATTACTAAGCTTTTAATCTGAATTTAAACAAAATGCTATTTAAAATGATAAATCAATCCATATACTTAATCTTTATCCTTTTTGTTCACACCAACCCGTTTATTTATAAATATTACTCTACAAGAATAATAAGTTGACTAATTATGCAGTACGAAATAAGGAGGTCGGTGTTCTATTTTCAAAACGTTTGAAATCGAAGGTATATTTTATAAATTAAATATTAATGGTAACAATGAAATATTATGATTAATAAATTATTCAAACTTTAAAATGAAAATATGAACTACGAATTTGAATCTGTTTCATATTAAAATCTAGTTCTTTGGTTTTTACGCATTTAAAATATGTTTTTACCTATCTAAAGTATAGGAAAGTGAAGCTAGGGTAATCAACAATTTCAACAATAGTCATCTGTCAAATACGTAAAAATTTTCACCACAAAACATTTTTAATTAAAAGTTTGAGACTCATTTACTCAAACAAAACCTTTTGATAGAAATTTAGCTGTAACTGAATTTATATCTTACCATCTCTAAAATTAGAATACAAACTTACATTAATATTATCTTTACACTTATTTGTATGAAAAATAAAAAGCTGCTTCTTTGGATTCGATACCCACTAAAATAATCACTTATACTTATTGAATTACTGTCACAATGAAGACTTTTTAGTAAACAGAGCATGGCGTGGATTCAAAAAGGATCGTAGGTTAATTAATTCACAGTGCACCACAGACATAATATGGGTTCTATTTTCAAAATAATATTCATTGAATGGCTTTGAACTGTCAAATTGGTATTAAGTAACATTTTTTTTGAAAATAGAACCTGTTATCCGTTTCGGCTCGTTGTAGCGTAAATACTCCTTTTATTTCGGTATGTCAAAAAAACACATATTTAGTTAACCCACTCCACACTCTGTGTAGCTAAAGTTTATAGTTTTATTCACTTATGTAAACGATATGTATTTTTAAATTTATTTATGTTTTTCCTTTAGTATTTTTTGGGAATTATTTGTAAAGGAAATGACTGATTAAACTAGTTTTTTATTGCATAAGACACGACATGACTTTATACTAGAGCGAAATCTGAATTCCAATTATATGAGTTTTTTATTTATTTCTACTCTATATGTTTAAGCAATATGTAAATACTTCACGAATAAACATACATTTTTTGAATGATTCATACCTATTTTTAACTTTGAAAAAGTTACAATTTTACTGAAATGAATGAATATGGATTTAAATGGAAATCATCGCTTATTTTAATTTATTTCTAACAATTGACGAACAAACAAAAATGCATAAAAGCATTGTACAGCGGCAAAAAACTGAAATTATAACAATACTGACAGTCTCTTACTAATTTTTATACAATTAAAGCTTTGCGCACATTTGTTATATGACAGCAATTTTTGACAGCGATTCACTGATCGCCACCGCTGAAAACGTCAATGTGCGCAAGGCTTAATACAGACAAGAATATTACACACTTTGTAGAATTTGAAAATGAAATGGAACTGATAATGGACGGACAGACACAGATAATCTAGAAGTCTAAATAAATTAAGATGCGAAGGAAAATAGGTAAACTACAAATGACAGTTAAACCTAAAAGCTAAATACTTTTACATTACCTCTTTATTTAGGTACCAACATTTAAGATGATGAAGTAGGTACATTCAAATTGGTGAACAGGCACTTTTGTTTATGTCTCAAACTTATCTAATACCTGAAGGCTCTATAAAATAATAAGAGACAAGCTGAAACAGTACAGAAACTTGCCCCGGTAAGCGTTACAATACCTGTACGCAGATCATTATAAACATCGTTAGCCAAAGATTTTTTTCGACCAATAATTAAGACAATATTATTAAATCCCAAGAAATATATTGCAACATTAAAATTTTCTGCAGCCCTAGTTTCATCTTTTCTACAGAAAAAACGCCAAACCTAATTGTAATTTTACTTTTCCTGCAGATATTTTTTGAAGTCATAATCTGCATTTTGCAGTGCAAGAAACAAAGCCAGGTTTCTGCCAATACCCAACCAAAGGCATTCGCAATACCTAGTTTACACTGGTCTACGTAAGGTTATTCCTCCAGTCTTCCCTCGTGCAGTTGGTGGCACACCATCGGGATTGGGTAGTGGGGGGGCAAGGGGCACCCCCCACTCGTTGCCGGCGGATGATGCGACGTGTGCGCATAGCTGAGCCCACGCAGCCACTGTCAGCGCGGCACTGACTCCATTCTCCCCAGTCTGACACCCGGCAGTTTATCAGCCCTGGGGGGAAATAAGGATTGTGAAGTGGTGATAGTTCACAAGACACACAATTGAAACCAACGGTGGTCGTAAAAACCCGAAATGTTCCAGAAAGAATGCTGAAAAATCTCACAAGGCACAAAATATTTTCAGGACCCGCTTTTCTTAGATCTCCTTCCTGTCGTCTTACCAGTTCTTTCAAACCAGTGAGGTGAAAGGATTTCAAGTTAACTTCAAAGTGGTGTTAATCATTTCATTTTGCCTGGAGCCTTTTTATCATACCCTGTTCATAACAATGGGTTGGCAAAACACATGTTCTCCTCTTTAATTCTTCTCTATCAGCTGTCAACTCTTCACTCATCTTACCCATGTCATCTTTCATACTGTTCATCCATCTTTTCTCTGGCCTATCCCTATCCACATATCCATCTACATTGGTCATCACTCTCCTAGTCACATGACTTTCATCCCTCCACATGACTTGCTTGTATTACGCCAGTCTGTTGCTCCTCCTTTCATTTCTCTCATCAATCAAAAGATTCACCACGCATTACTTACTTGCTCGTTTTCGCTTCCTCCTCTCCGCCGGGTCGGTGTTGTCAGCGCGCATCTTGCGCCGCCTGCGCGCGCGGTACCGGCGCGCCAGGCTGCGCAGAGCTGACCGCTCGCTGGCGGTCGGACCTGATGTAGGCAGCTCGTTGGCAGACCGCGGTTCTTCGGTCGTACTCAGTATTGTGTTGTTCATGCTGTTGAAGAAGTGACTTTTGGTTCGAAAAAAAATTAAGCATGCAGAAACATTGAATTGAAAACTATATAGCACATCATCATCATCATCAGTGTGGAAAGTCTACTGCTGGACAATCTGGACACACATCCCCTAATTTATTTCGAAGGACGAGCAACGACAACAGGAAGAACGATTCAGAGCGCTCTCCATCACATAAGCAACGACTTCCTGCAATACCACACAAAATTATCATCAGCGTGGAAGTCCACTGCTGGACAATTTGGGCATAGGCATCCCCCTATATATTATATTTCCAGGAAGAACGATTCTGAGCCCTCCCCATCTACCGACTTCCCACAATATCACACAAACCAGAATCATACGTACACAAAGCAGAAACATCATCAAGACATCTTTTTTCCAACTTCCAAAATACAAATTTTATGGTCAGAATATATAAGAAGACTGTCATATTGATCCCAGATTACTTACTCTTTTTACCAACTTATAAGATGTTTTTTATGGGCAGAACATAATATGAGAAAATTGCCATATTGATTTCAGATTACCTACTTACATAGAATAATAAGAGTATGAGCTATCAGGGGTCGTCAAAGATCCCTCGGCGTAGATCCTGGGTGCCTGTTCAGCTCTCTCCGCCTCCTCAGCCACAGACAGAGCTCGGTTGCCGTCCAGCACGTCTATGTTGTTGTGGCTAAGCTTGTCCAGCTGAAGGACGTCGTATCGTCGGTCGTCGCTGCTTCGGTGGAACACTTCGGTTAGTTCGTATTCGCGGAGCTGAGCCAAAAGACCATTCAATTGTTATGTTTCAGTATGGAAATTGGATTCTAATGGCTAATCTTCTGAATCCGTGCGCACGTCTAGATAGCCTGTGATGGCGGGCAGTGTTTTGCTGTCAAATATTGTAATGTCAAAGTTCGCGGCAATGTAAGCAAGATGTTTGCAAACCCCTATGCTGAAATTGATTGCCAACGATACCGCAGTTTGGCTAGACGTGTACAAGGCATGAGAGTTGGTTAATTTGAAAGATGATCTAGCACTTTTTTAATTGGTTTTATCTGGCTTTGTTATCACCGCAGCCATGTCCCACGTATTGTGATCATCAGTTACGTTTGTGACCCCTAGTTAGTTTAAATAGTAAGCCTTGCAGCTCATACAGGCTATGGGTGGTAGCATAGGATCTTTATTTTGAAAAGGTTTAACCAATTTGGCGCAAGCCTATTTTTATAATGACGTAGTTACCTTGATAAACTGGAACGTAGCAATAGGCGGTAGTCTTCTCATGTGTGGATAGAAGAAGGATCCCGCAGGATGCGAGGGGTACCTCGAAGTGATGCGGTAAGCTTGACCCTGCGGCGCAGTGGGCCAGTTCGGGGCTGTGAACGTGAAGCCGTTGTCTGTTCCAGCGTCCAGAGGGTCCACCTGGGAATTGTTGGATAACTCTCGAGTAACTAACGTTGACTAATTAAACGAGTTTAGACTCACTGCCATAGTTGGAAGCGGTTAAGTCTGAACTAAATAGGGAAATGACGGTAGATTTCTAACAAAATCTATCCTCAACCAAATATCGAAATTGTGAAATATAAGCTTTTGTGGTCATCAGGTAAATTATTTCTCAGTATTATCAGAGATAAAGGATCATATTAAGCACCTTTTAACCTCATGTTCAGAAATACTGCTGAATATACCAAGGTTTTGCCTATACATTTCCAGGAAGAATGATTCCGAGGTCTCTCCATCCTCCGACTTCCAGCAATCTTGACATCATCGGTGGTCTATTAGGTTGGCATGGCATTCTATGCTTTAGTTATACAAGCCAAGGCTTTCTTATTATAATGATTACCTAGTTACCTCAACTGTGATGCTGTCCAGCCAGTTTCCGTCGACACAAAGGTCGAAGCTGTCCACTCCTATGAACCAATCTGGTGATGGTATCATCCTTGCCATCACGGAGACCTGGAATAAAATGAGTGTTTAGTGATACTTGTTCTTTCTTGGTGAGGTATTGACGTGGATAGCAAGTTGCTAAAATATAATGTTCTGTAAAGGTATAAGGGACTCTGATCTACCATACAAGATCCCCATAACTAAGCGTTCGTAAATTCCGAACTAATAAAAATAAAACTGCACAAAGACTTTTCTTTAAGTATACAGTTTTATTATTACTAGCAAGTGACAGAAAATACATAGTATTTTTATAATCGGTATCGTATTTAAAAAAAATCTAAGCCGTATTACTGACTGAAACCTTTCCTATGCATGGTCCGACACGCTTGGTCAATTTTCTAATAAAATGTAAAATAGCAACGAGAAAACCAATAAAAGTTTTCAGTAAATAACTTCTCTGAATCTGAAACAAAATAACCCAAGTCAGTTCCAGGCAAGGATTTATTCTCCAAGAAAACGGCCACGACCAATTACGGTTTTAGATAGCGGTGTGTTAATAATAATTCACCCGATTTAAGCCTTTTCAAAGGAATTTAAAAAACTGCTAATTTCTTATTAAAATTCTCTCTATCGACAAATTATCTAGAAGAGATCGTTTTTTGGAAATAAGAAAATCCATTGCACTGTGCATTGCATTTTTTTTTACCTCGACCGGAAAGAAGGAAAATGCCAAACTAAAACAGTTGTTTGCCCGTAGTGACTTCCAATACAGCCAACTTCGGAAGCAGGTTCTTAAATATTATAATAAACAGTACCCAACTTTTTTTTAAGGACGCGGATAGCAAGAGATAGAGAGAAGTGTAAGAGCTTGGAGGAGGCCTTTGCCAAAAAAGGGCAAACAGATTGTGACAGTGTCGATGAGGTAGTGTAAAATAAAATTTAGTTATAAAAATACATCTGTAATTAAGGCTTAAAATAAATAATAATAAATAATAACTATTTTTAATATTAACTGGTATCTAAATTAACTGGTTTCTTTTTGAAAACTTGGAAGGTGTACAATTAAAAAAAAATGCTTCATGAAATTCTACCGTCATGGCGGTGACTGCTATAATAAGAAACCAAAGCTTCAGGTTGTTTAAAGTCTCAAGTAACTAATTAGTACGTCGAGAGCAGAGACGTTTCAAAGAAGATTCCTAGTTTAATTTATTTTTATTAATTTGAAACAGGAAGTTTTATCCAAAAGCTTCCACAAGCTATCGCCCGCAGAGGATTGCTCAGATTGCGATTGAGGGCGCTTGTACACGCTAAGAAAAAACGCCGGGTCTACCCAAGAATTCGTGTCGTAACTAGAAAATAACTGTGTACACTGCTCGCAGCGGTGCACGAAAAAAATCTTATCTGCGCAAGACACGACGCGGCGAACATTGTTGCGTTTTCGTGTGTGGAAAAGACAAAATTCTTGTCGTCTACACGAAGAATTTGTCTTGTCTGCCGTAGGAACGGCAAATTTTCTTAGCGTGTACAAGCGCCCTTAAAAGGGAATTTTCTAATAAAAAAAAGTTCTTCTTCTTAATTAATGGCAGCAGTCCATTCGGCCCATTTTGCCATTGTCAAGAGAGGATATCTTACAAAAATAAAATAGTTACTATAGTCAAGTCAGTCAACAGACAAGTCAAAGTTTACAAAATTACCCCACAGATGACGTTAGCAAGTAATGAAATCCCTTCCCAGAATGAAATGAAATGATAAAAATCCAATCAACTGCCATCAAATCAAGCCCTCTTTGACTGTCACGTAGTGGTTATATCCGCTTTGTTAAATGTTGCTACTATTTTTAAGAGCCATCACTCCGTCTAGAGTTCTAGTAGTTATACGTACCATAGATTATGCGTTATGGGATTCCAAACTTTTTGCTACTTTTATCAGTTTGGTACTTTATTATTACAAAAGACAGATTCTTAAAATTGATTGTATCCGGTTTTGCCTAATGAGAAGTTACAGGAAAATCAATATGTTTCAAATATATGTAATGTATAATATATATGTAATGTTTTATCAATATGTTATTGGTTTGAAATGCTTTTAAATCAAACCATTTCAATTGAATTATACCATCAAAGTAATTTACTAAAATCATAAAATAAAACAGATAACTGTTTAAATAATCTACATAGCCCAGCTCTATGCCATAAACTTTTAAGAGCCAATTATGATTTTAATCACACGTAATAACTGTAACATCGCTGTAACTTTCAGTAAAGGCTCTTATCGACCAGAGCGATGTAATTTAGATGCTAACGACTTATATTCTAGTTGAATTAAACTTTGAGCATATATAAACATTCAATGGTAGCAAACAGTGAAACACGCAATCAGTGAAAAGCTGTCAAATCTGACAGCGGTATTTGACAGCTTTTCACTGATCGCAACCGCAGTACGCTTCGATGTGCGCAAGGTTTTCTTGAATTGCAAGGATAATCTAAAAACAAATTATCTGTTTTCATATTAATGCTTCTTTAAACGTTATTAAAAAGCTTTAAGGGGGTATTTATACGTCAGCTTTTGCAGGAGGTGAATAAAGCCTTAAAGTTTTTTCATCCAAAGCTGGGGCGCATCACTAGTGAAGTTTAAACAAATTATACATAGACGGGTTTTCCCTGCGCTTCTTATAGTGTCACTGATTCTTTCAAACCAAGTGTGGTGAAAGGATTTTAAATGCGCCTCAAAGAGGCTCCTTTCGTGCACTTGACACATATTTTAGATTTTTTTAGATTCTACGCTAAGCCCGTTTCCTCACGATGTTTTCCTTCACTGTTTGAGAGCATTGGCATATTTTACATACATTTTTGGGCAGAAAAACTCATTGGACAGGATTTGAACCCACGACCTAAAAACCGGAAGGCGGGGCCGCAACCACTAGGCCACCAGTGCTCTCAGCTGCGCTGCTGTAGCCGTTTCTATTTTTATAAAAAAAGGTTTTATTTTTTACAAAGTTAACGTCTATTAGTTACTCGTTTAAAGGTTCACTGATCCCCTCTTCCCGTGTTTTGTCTACGTCCCTGTTTCAGCTACAAACAATAGCCGAAAATATCGTATTTCATCACTAATTAATGCCCCAGAGCGCAAACAACAATTACAATACGTCAGCTTCGGGGTACTACTGACGATAAAAAAGCTCAGGAGAAACTCGGTTTCATCGTCGTGGTTCCGTACAAGTAAATTTTTCGAAATAAATTGGCAAACATTACTACTAGGTACATATTAAATATTACTAACAAATTGGATATTTTCAATCTTGCTTATTTTGACCTTCTTCTTTTCTCGTGTCAATAGTACACACAATGGTAGACAGTTTTTGAGTAGTATTTTCCACCTCTACTGTATTGTCTGTGGCATTGGCAAGATCTTCCCTAGTGCAGATGTTCGGGCAAAAGACACAGGTCAGTAGATGTGCCATGGACTGAAATTGAGCTCCACAGCCGGAACCATTTTTTTATCTACTATTTTCTAATGAAACAAGCAGTCACTACTTGAAAGAAACGCTCGTTGAAAAAATATATACTTTGGTTTGTAACAATATAATAAAGAAAGGGAAGAAAGATAAGAGGCTGGCAGAAAATAAAGGAAGGCTTTACCTAGTAGTGGGAGATACGAGGGCTAAAGTGTATCGAATCATCATCAGCAAACTTGAAGAAGACTATGACTGTCACCATAACATATTTAAAAAAAAACTAACAAGGTGCTCCAGTTCAGTCTGTCAAAAATATTTGAATTTCCCACACTGGTGATCCCGTACAGGTTTTTTCCCCACATTTTTTTTGGTGACTCCATGCAGGCTTTTTCCAACTGATGGAGGTACGGAACCCCAAAAAACAGTCGATTCAAATCGAGTAATAAAAGGGGAAGTTTTATCGAAGCGATCGTGTTCTATTTTATTGTGCGTAACGACCAATTTCACTAGTCTTCTTGTTTACGGTTTTGTGGTGCTTTACGACTGTTGGGGTAATGTTAGTTGTGAACACATCCTTATCTGGTGAGATGATCTTGCTTTTATACAATTAAGTAGATGCTAGAGTGTGTTTGTCCGTTATTTACGATTTTCGGACACAATAAAATAAACTAAGAAATTAATATTACACAAAAATAGCTGAATTAAACTTCTTCTTTTTGTCGTGTAACAAGTTTTTTTGAACAAGTGCGGTGAAAGGACTTTAAGAGCACCCCTTAGAGAAGACTTTCGTCTTTTCGTGAAATTTACTAACTACAATAAAACTGTAATAGAAAAGAAGAGTAAAAAAACTAATAGAAAAGTTTTCAGATTGCCTTGGAATGTTTTTTTTTATGATTAGAACGCTTATTAGCCTACTTAATATTACCATAGTTGCTGCTTTAAGGATTTTTCAGGAAAAATAATGACTTTCAACTTCACTCTTTTAATCTTCAGTCACTGTAAGCATCCCATCATCCCTTAGTACCAAATAATAAACTCAAGATTTAGATAACCTAACTTTTCGCCTTACCTAAAATCCTTGCTACATCTTTGTTATAACTTACCCTAGAATGGTTTCCATCAACAAAGAACTCCGCTTCAGTCCGGCCCACGCCCTGTCCCACAGCTGGGCCCCCGAACACGTCCATGGTCCCGGGGGCCGAGCCGAGCGCATCAGCGCGTCCTGACTCCGCGAACTGACGCACGGGAGTTGAGACTCGATGACCCAGGCGGAACAACACGTATGACCGGTCGTGGGATACTCCTGGAAAAGGGGATTCACATTATTTTTCGGAAACAGGCAGTCAAAAGTTGAACTGCTACTATTACCACAGAAAAGCAAAAAACGCTTTTGCTTATTCTGTGACTATTACAAACTAGCAGTCAGAAAAACTTAAATCCAGCCCTGCTATTCCTGCAACACGACTCCGGATGATCGCTGTATCCACGTTCGATTTTCAAATTTTTTACACAATAATTAATTTTTCATTACTCATACTCTGAAAGTAGGTCTGAAGTTGCCTGAGGGGCCTAATTGAAAGTAAAACTTTCAGCCCTAGGGAGAATCGCTTTCTACTGACAGCTGTCAAATTATAAAAAAAAACAAGTTCTATTTTATTCAACCATGTTCCAACTTTCTAAAGTCTTTCTAACTACAAGGAGGTCGTTGAACCAAATTCCAACTTTTTATTCAGCAAGTAGGTTGGAAACCCATTACAACGGTAAGAAGTTTAAAAAGTCTAATTGGAGCGCAATGTAAAATTTAAATTTAAATAACATATACATAGATAGTATTAAATAAATAATATATCTTCTAAATTACTTGATTAATATATAGCTTCAACTATTTATTTAAAATAACATAGATTTGAGCAAACAATTTACCATTTTTTAAATTATGAGAATGAAAATAATGGCTGAATAATGCTGGCAAGCCGAAGCCGAAGGCCCGCCAGAGAAAAAGAAAAAAAAAACGGGAAGGCGGCATTTCAATCTTCATTTTCACAAATTTTTCTTTCATGTTTTTATTTATACTTTCCTTGTATTCGTAATGAAAAGCACAGTGTTTACCTCGGGTGAAAGTCTTTTAAGTCTCTCAAGCTCCATTGGCGCCCTCGCTACGCTCTGGCGCCAAACCCGTCTCGGGACTCAAAAAACGTGACTTTCAACACTCAGGTAACAATGTACTATAAACTCACAGTGGATTCAACGATCAGACACACACACAAATCACAAACTGTTCGCTTGAACAAATTGTGTTGCAATAATAGACCTGCTGATCGTGCGGACCAAGCATGTGGTGGCAAAGATAAACAATAACAAGATTCGCAGTTGTGTGTGTGAGTGCTGTTGTTAAAAGGCTCGTACGATTAGTTTATCATTGCAATATGCACCTGTTTGCCTAGGTGTGCCGAACCTTTACCTGCTGAAAACTGGCAATAAGAACATTCAAACTGTATTGATTAAGGTTGACACTTTCTGGGTAGTTTTTTCTTATATTGCCGAAATGTTTCTATTTAGTAAAAAAAAATGTTTTAAATCTATCAAGAGTAGGTTCTTAGTTAAAATTCCATGATTCAGTTCATAGATTTTGGGTTACATACTCTAGATTTGATTTAATTCGACGCATTTGACAAACTTATAATATGCTTGTACCACTAACTAGTTGTATAAAAAAATAAACTGGAGTTCAACATTCTCATTTAATATTGCCGGCTGAATAAGTCGTATAAAGTTAAAAAGTTGCAAATTCTAGAAGTCTGTTCCATAAATACACTCTTGAATTAAAACTCTGCCAATACCTTTTCCACTCATTCAAATAAATGTTTTGGCAAAGAACTTCAAGATTTCAAGAAAAAGTCCGAAAAAAAGTAACGACCTTGTCCCAATTTCGAAATGCGAGCATCAAGTGATATTTCAACGCTAATTGCTTTGGATTTAAAATGAAAAATGTCACCATAATCTCTTTAGCGCGATTTAAATAATAAATGCGTTCTAAAGTGTAAGAAAAGGATCTGTATGTTTTCCACCCACGCTCGGTTATTGTTTGCGAGAGTTTGCGATGAAAAAAGCTGGATTTATGATGATAATTTTGTTGACAGAATTCATTCTTTAATGCCAGTGACAGATTTTTTTACACCTAGGTACATATAATAAAAATTACAATGTCACTATCTAGCATGTTGTAGAACCTATAAATTACGAAAACATTGCGTCAGGATTCGTTATCTGTCATTTTGGGATGTCACACAGATTTTTAATTTAAATTGTTTTTAATTAAAAATTAAATTTTATGATAAATTCGGCACCATGGAGGTAGAAGTAAATAGGTTTAATGGTGTTTTGAATCCACAAGCTTAGTTCACACGATGTTCAAAATTCAATTTTTCTTTATCCTCTATCGGATAAAAATGGCTTTTGTTCTTAGATATCGAACACTTTCTAAGATGGGGGGATGAAAAATAAATTAAGTCTAATATTTTTATGTACAAAATTCTGTGGTCACAGTACAGCTAGCAAGCCTAATTTTTTTAGCAAACATTTCTACTTTACAAATCACTAATACTTTGTATTGATATTTCCAATTGCAATAAAAATAAATAAACTTTCGCTGACTGCGCTGACACAAAGCTCTTTGAGCAATGATTTGTGCATCAAATAAATGTAAAGCAAAATGCTTTGATGCGGTAAAATATATCGGTTTTTGTAGAGCTTCGGTTATTTACTATGAATGACTTTGGTAAATCAATTACCAAATTATTTCCATGGTTTCTTTGCTATTCAATTGAAAGGTTGGAATAGAGTCGATCGAACAAGTTCTTCAAACATTTTCTCATGCTTGAAAAATACTATAGTAATAATACTTATTTAAATCAATTACCAAATTATTTCCATGGTTTCTTTGCTATTCAATTGAAAGGTTGGAATAGAGTCGATCGAACAAGTTCTTCAAACATTTCTCATGCTTGAAAAATACTATAGTAATAATACTTATTATAGTCTAATAATGCTAGAAAAATATTTGTAAGTTATGTATCAAAAAAATTTCGTGCAAAAATTTCACATAACCAACCGTCAGTTATTTGATCGAGCGATTAGTAATTCATCAAAGCCCTTAGTGTAACTGTGTTGCCAATTTCATGGCACAATTTTCCAGTTTGCCATTGTTTGCCATTGAACCACCTGTTTTTTCTAACCGCCATTTCGACCAAATCGTTGAAAACTGGAGTAAACACTTTCGGGGCTAATCCCAGATTAGCTCAGGCCGAAAGACAGACGCTGCTGACTTTGCTTCAATCTTTGAGTAGGTATTTATCTCTTGGCAATATTTTTTAAAGAAATCTATTGATAACAAGCAATAAGGATAGGAGTAAAGTACATATTTGAAGGGAAATCAATGTGCTATAATTGCTTTATAGCGATAAGACCGCTCGTTATAGGTACATGTATTGAATAACATAATATTATGTGTTAAATTCTCTTTTTATTAGTTTATAATAACCCCTTCCCACAGTCTGATGATATCGCGCACGGAGGGGCGAATCAGCTCGCACGACACACTATGGGAACGGTCTCGTGCGCTGAGGTGCGCGGTAACACAGGAGCCCTGTCTGTGTGCGTTGCCGTGCGTTGTTGAAGGCTGTGCGTGATGATCTGCAGAACCACGCACGCACCGTAGGAAGGCAGCATAATGCTGCCTTTTTCTGGTGCGTGGTTCTGCCACGACACACAATGGGAACGGTCTCGTGCGCCGGGGTGCGCGGTAGCACAGGCGCCTTTTCTGTGTGCGTTGCCGTGCGTCGTCGTGCGCGGTGCGGGCTGGTGCGTGATATCACGCACCGTAGAAAGGCGGCACAACGATGATTAAGGCGAAATCGGTGAAAATATCAATGACAAGAAAGTGATGTTTAGGTTATGTACGAAGAAAGAGGTTTGTTTACAAACATTCTACATCAAATTTGGCTGGAGTTTATGTAATACATCGGATTCCCTTACAATTTATATATCTGGCACTCATATCTTTCATAGTACCGGCATCGTAAATAGTATCGTATGATTCAGACATGGAGTGTAGTGAACTCGGATTGCTCGATGCCAACTGGCAAGTATACAGTTGATAAGCTGCATGCCAGCTTTTATAGCACGGAGACACGCTTAAGACTGAGTCATAGATTGCGGTAAAAACACTAGAACGTTAGATTTTTTTTCTTTACTTCTAGCTGATGGAACAAGCATAATGGCCAATCAAGCGGTAACCATCGCCTATAACAAGGCATTGCCTCGTAGGTCACGCACCTCAGGAACGTGCCCTACGATGCACTGCCCTGCGTCCATTAACTTGAGGTTTACAGAAGTTTCGCCTCACGTGTCTGTATACACCAGCACCCACACCCTTCAAACCGAAACACAGCGATGCTGCTTCACGGCAGAAACAGGCATGGTGGTAGTACTTTCCCGGACGAGCCACACACAAGGAGCTCTACTACTACTTATAAAATGTGACTAGATTTTCCGTTTTTCACTACCCGTAGGTATAGATTATACAACCCACCACCACCCCCACCACCCACGAACTGGAAGACGAAACGTATAGGGCGCTCACCCACCAGATGGACCGATGACATTGTTAAGATCGCGAGAAGTCAATGTTTTTTTTATAGGTACTACTTAGCATCAGGCGGGTTATAGGTATGGTATAAAGACTAAATTCATACTTTTTTTATTTTGTAATTTTTTTTACTGTGTGAAAGTTTACATGGATAAAAAAGAAGTGAATACAAAGATGACGACTGATAGAGGAGAATGGAAGAGAAGAAAATGTTGTGCCGACCCCATAGAAAGTGGGCTAAGGGCAGGAAAAAGATTTTTTTTATTTTATCAAGTTACACCAAACTATGTCTTATATACCTATGCACCTTACAAACCCTCCGAGCTCGTTTATTTTCGTCCAGAATAAATAGACCCTTCCACACCATTCACTCGAAAGCTGAAACAACAGGGTTGGATAAACTGAACCCAATTAATTAGGCCTAAGCTCGTAATGAAAGAGCAAAAATAGTCGGCCTAAAATAATATTGCTACATGTGGGCCAACTGTCCTGGCCGCTGGATATATTTTATTCATGCATCGTCCTTTTGCAATTACTTCGGGGTTGAATAAGCTCTGGTTATGTATCATAGCAGTGCTGAATGATACAGCTGGTTCACTTCAATTAAAAAAAATAAGCCTGAGAATCGGGTTTGCAATGCATTTTTAAGAAATGGATTTCCATGCACATGGATCCTAATAAAAAGTGATAGGTTTAAGACAGAAGGTAGGTTTACCAACCAGTGTTATTTTGTGTGTGTATTGTTTTTTATTACTGTAATTTTTATGTGATATGGGTCTATCGTGCCTGAAATAAACAACTTTTATTTATTATTATTTATTTAATGCTATAAATTGAATATTATTTTTATTTACAACGACCGGTATTTTTTATGAAAAGATTGTGGGTTCAATCCCCACCGAGAACAAAATTAAATATTTGTGAATACAGATGTTTTTTTTCTGTCTGGGTGTTATATTGTATTCTAAGTATGTATTTGCAAAAAATAAAATAAGTAGCTTTTATTAGCTTTTGGTTCCCATAATACAATCTCTGCTTAATTTGGGGCTAGATAGTGCCTACCTGTCAGCGTCTCCAACTGAAATTACAATATTTTGAAAAAATGCTATGTTATTATTAAAGCCTGTAAAGGTGACTGTAGAATAGTTTAATATGAAGCCGCAGTAGTTTTACTAGTGTTATTGCACCCCATAAACAAAGTGGTAATATTTCAACAAGGAATAGCGCACTTCAGGAATAGCGCCTATAAAAACTTTCATATGCCGCATTTACATAGAAACCCAAATAAATATGGCGTGGTTGTTTTTTTATTGTTGATGAAAATTGTCCTGAGAAACATTCTTATTACTATAAGCCTGAAGAAGCTTTACTACTGAACTACTCCTTATTGAAACTGCGTGCAAGTACAGTAGGCCTACCACAAACTCTGTCTGGCATTGTCTCTGGCTCTGGTTTTGAGCCTGTGTGAGTGCTCATCAGGTTATTATACTGTGTGTGCGTGTCCAACTATTGACAGTTCCGATCATTGGGCTACAAAACCGATTAAGCATGCTACTCATAATAAAAAAGCAGCCAAGTGCGAGTCGGACTCGCCCATGTAGGGTTCCGTAGCATCAAGTAACATAATATAAAGGTTCTTGTAGTTCGTCTTCGTCTTTTCGAAGGTGAATTGCGGTTTACGATTTATGACGTATAAAAAAAAAACTACTGACTAGATCTCGTTCAAACCAAATATCGTTGAAAGTTTAAATAGTAATGTACAACATATATTTTTTTTAGTTTTATCATTCTCTTATTTTAGAAGTTAGAGGGGGGGGGGGGGGACCAACTTTTTTCCACTTTGGAAGTGTCTCTTGCGCAAACTATTCAGTTTAGAAAAAAAAGATATTAGAAACCTCAACATCATTTTTGAAGACCTATTCATAGATACCCCATACGAATGGGTTTGATGAAAAATTTTTTTTTGAGTTTCAGTTTCAAGTATGGGGACCCCCAAAATTTATAGTTTTTTTTCTATTTTTGTGTAAAAATCTTAATGCAGTTCACAGAATACATCTACTCGCCAAGTTTCATCAGTCTAGCTCTTACGGTTTCGGAGAAAAATGGCTGTGACATACGGACGGACAGACAGACAGACAGAAAGACAGACAGACATGACGAATCTATAAGGGTTCCGTTTTTGCCATTTGGCTACGGAACCCTAAAAAAGCAGCGCCTAAACCCAATTGTTATCATAAAAAAGTGTACTTTGCTTTTTTTTTGCACTCAAGCCCCCGTCACCGGTAAACAAGCGCCGACAACCTGCTTCCTACGCAAACGCACTTCTTATATGAGCAAACACGTACAAAATTAATGCCAGCACACAACACGCCAAGAAAAGAAATTAGGTGGAAGGTCCTTGGGAGGAAAAACAACGCCATTAGTTAAAGGTGCTACAGCCTACCCTTAATTGCCATCGTTAGCTGCGATATATAGCCGTATGTTTACGACTTTAACCTTTTTTGGCAGTGCCTTTTTGCAGTCACAATGAAGATACTTAAACTAAGCCATTTAAATAGAGTTACGACTGTTAAGTAAAAGGGTATTCAAAACCCCAGGCATAGAACAAATTATCAGAAAATAAAATAGCATAATTTTTTTTTTTTAATGTTAAGTTAGACATAGGAGCTTACGGCCCACCTGATGGTAAGCGGTCACCGTCGCCCATAGACACCAACAACACCAAGGGTGCTGTCGTTGCGTTGCCTACCCTGGAGGAATCTTTTAACATTTTTCTTGAAGATATTCATGTTGCAATTAAGAGGGAACACTTCTTGTGGTAGCTCATTCCACAATTTATGGGTATGAGGAGAGGAAGAAACGATCTCGAGAAGCGAGCAGTACGAGAAACCCATGGATCGAAAATGTGTGGAGATACGAATATTATACAAAATTATGTAGTAGATTGTATGAATAAAAACAGTGATAAAAGTTTTGTTTTGAAAAGGAAAATACATAATCAAAGTCATCATTGTCCTGAAGAAGTCCAGTGCTGGACATAGGCCTCCCTTATACATTTACAGGAATTCTGAGCGCTCTCTAAAACCTACTTAAAAGGCTAATATACCACAGTCAACCTAAAGGCGAATCTAGGCGATGGCTATGGCGATCAGCTGAAACGTTTTCAAATATCTGTAGGTCTTTGGAATGCGCTCCCTATTGACATCAAAAAGGCTTCCAATAAGTCAGCTTTTAAGCGTCTGGTTTATGAGCATTTCCTGAAGCAGATCTCATCTGACCATAACTCATGAGTGTGTTATGGTCAGATGAGTATATGTTGTTAATTTTAATATCTAAGCTATCCTTTTTATGTAAGCACACCAACGCCATTCTCTACCTCTAAGGTTGGCAGGTAGAAACAGCTTATGGCATTAAGCCCACCTTTTGTACATTAATTTTAAGTTTTGTGCAATAAAGAGTTAAAAAAATAAATAAATATATAAATATGACTGTGAAATATCACTGTCATATTTAACAGCGTTTCAGCTGATTGCCATCACCATAGCCTAGACGTGCGCAGTCCTTTAGTGCGTACAGTCAATAAGACAAACTGCACCTATAATGAATTTTCTATGAATATAATTTGAACTTTAGTAAGTTAACTCCAGTACATTAGCATCGAGTGTCACCGCGGACGTGACACGTCACACCGATGACGTCACGTACACGTTGTTCAGCTCAAACGTGCGTGATATTATACAGCGTTGTTTACCGAGCGAGTATTGTTTTTGGGAGAATTTGAGCACTAGTTTTAATCGATTTGGTAGTGAGTGGTTTGTAAATTGTACTTTCATTCAATACATTACCCAAATTGAACATGTATGTCATGAAGTCAGTTTTCTCTTATTTTTTAGGTATACCTACCTACTTTAATTTCAACTTCGCTTAAAATGATTTTTTAATTAAAATATTTGGTTTTAAATTCAATTTTAATGACTACTTAGTATATACATCATTATGGATAAAATATACGTTTTTGCATACAAAGTAAGAATCTGTAATTTGCAGTATGTAATTGGTTCTATATCTAAATATATAAAACTCTTACGTTACTGACTGACTGACAATCAACGCTCAGCCTAAACCGTAAGTCCTAGAGGCATGAAACTTGGAGGGTATGTTCCTTTTATAGCATAAAGGTGCACTAAGAAAGGAAATTGGAAAATGATACACCTAAGCGGAGAAAAATCGGAAAAACTTTTAAAAGAAAAATCAACGGGTAATAACAGCAACGAGGCGAGCGAAGCCGCGGGTGGCCGCTAGTAACAAATAAAAACCAAATATTTGTGTCGTGAACGCAGGTGTTTGTGCTCTGTCTGGGTGTTATATTGTACTCTGAGTAAGTATTTACTTAAAAATACTTCGTTATATCAGTTATCGGGTTATGTGAATTTTCCAATGTATTTATTTTTTATTTTTCTGAACATAAAGTAACTAAATAGGAATAGGTAATGTTACAAATGCTTCTTCCGATACGTCCAGAAGTAGACTTAGTCAGGTGAATAATATATTAAAATAACACTGAACTCTCATGCAAGGCACTAAATAAATAAATATTGTGGACAATCCACACAACGCTATCTAGCGACAAACTAAGCAGAGCTTGTACTATAGTAACCAGAATAGCTGACATATTTTTTTAAACATACTTAGAAAAAATATAGGTAACACCCAGACAGAGAACAAACATCTATGTTTACTACTTAAATATTTGTCTTCGTCTTCTTGTCATGTCGTTGTTTTTTGAACCCGTGTGGTGAAAGATTTTAAGTGTTCCATTCGTGCCTGTTGAAATAATGAATCACGTTCCAACCACAGTTGACTGAGACAAAGTATGTACACTCGGGTATAGGAACCTCATTATGCGCTGCCTTATCATCTTCAAGCAGTGCCATAAATCGAGGATGTACTCCGCATGACTATCGTGAGGTTTGTGAGCTATGGCATAGTCCAAGCAAATATAGGAAACAGCTAGTCAACTTATACTTGACTGGCCTCTCAGCTCAGTTGGTAGTAGCTCTGCCTTCTGCGCCGTAGGTCGTGGGTTCGATCCCCACCGATTAAAAATATTTGTGTGGTGAACGCAGATGTTTTCTCTGTCTGGGTTTTATATTGTATTCTAAGTGTGTATTTACAAAATAAACTCTAGTTCCCATAGCACAAGCTCTGCTTAATTTGGGGCTAGATAGTGTTGTGTGGTAAAAATAAAAAAATAAAAAATACAATCAGTTGAAAAACGAACAAGTGATTTCCGTATCGTAAATCGAAGCTCTGACATGAAGCATGACATGAGCAAGAAAGGAGTAAATATTGACATGACGAATGATAGAGGTGAGTGGAGGAAAACCTGCTGTGCCGACCATACTTAGTGTGGGATAAGGGCAGGAAGATAATGATGAAATCGAAGCTTTGAATTATGAATGGAACAGATAGTTCTGAAAGTATACACTCAAAAGATGCCTCGCGCACATCTAAGTGTTCTGTGATCAATGAAAAAGTCATGCTTTACAGCGTTTGCGCAGATGTGTACAAAGCTTTAGAGTTAGACAATCAGGTGAATGAAAACATCAGAAGTGAATTCTTGAAACATTAACTTAATTGTGATAATAAGTATTATTATTTACGTAGAGGCAAAAAAAACACAATATTAGGTACTATGTGTTTTTGTTATTAAGTTTCGTGTGTTCCTTTTCGAAACAATTTGGAACTAGCTGTTGTTATATTAGCTAGCTAACATGATTCATAGCAAATACATAAATCTTCTTAATTTTAGTGCTCATCCGTGAAATATGTGCTTAATTAAGATTCGTCTAGCAAAGTGTTGCTACTCGAGCTCCAAATTACTTTAAGATTACACGTTACCTCTGATTTAGTTATCAAAATTAACTTAAGTTAGAACCTGACGCTGAAGTTCACAACTTAATAATGAAATTCATATTAAAATTTAGAATTAAGTTATTGTGAAAGTTTAAACCTGATTGACTTACAATTTTAGTATTCTTCTTCTTTTTTTCGTGTCACTGTTTCTTTTTTTTAACCAGTATGATGCAAGGCTATATACTTATAAAGAGAGATAACCAAAGTAGATAAATGGTAAATTTTAGTCCAGCAATGCTTAGTTGTGGCCAATGCTTGTACTTTTATCAAATAATGCAAGGAAATTAAACATTAGTAGTAACTTCTAGTCATTTTGTCAAATACAATTACGACAAACAACGAACAACACTATTTTTTCTCGCGTTGAATTGTTTATTTCCTTTTTTTTTCAATAAACAGTTTTTTATTTGGCAAGTCAGTTCTAAATTTAAATAAAACCTTTGATAAGTTACCTCCTTGGTTTCGGAGCAAAATATCGTTCCATTTTTAAATTACACGACAAAATATGAGTTTACTTTGTAATTTATCTGGTTGCTAAATACGACAGTAATGTATAGAACTTTTTCTGACTGCATTTGGCAAGATATTGCGATTTATCTCGAAAAAGGTTGTCAAAATAATGCTCAAATTTTCGAGCTTGTTTGAGAACAAAAAACCCGCAGAAAAGGTAGTTTTTTTTCAAGATTGAATAATTAAGTTTTTTTATCAATTAGTAATTTGAAAGCTCACATAACCTCTCACCTTCGCCAGTCGCGTAAAAAGTCCACACTTCAAAATAATGAAGGTTGCCCACCTGCCCATTATTTCATTATTTAGCGCTTCAATTATAGCAGCGGCTACTGTTGCCAAGTCGTGAGTAATTCGGGCGCCGGCAACTCGACACGTCCAGGTGATGTAACTATGTATTGACGAACACTCACATGATCATCACTATCCACTCACACAAGCCCACTAAACACAGGTGTAGGTACAGGTGTATTAAAAAGAAACGCATTATTTGATTGCATCAAATCTTTTGCTGCTTACTTTACATCAACTTGAGGCATACAACACGTGTCAGTGATTTCACCGGCACTCACACCCTTCAACACGAAACACAGCAATGCTGCTTCACATACAATACATTAGCACAACATTAATACGGGTATGCCAAAATGTAATTTATATTTGAGAAAAATAATTATTTATTAAAATTAATATTAAGTTCAATATTTTTACCGGTATCTACTAAAACAGTCACAGACGTATAGTAATGCACACATCTGTGTTGCTACTATAATTTTTTCAGTAAAAAGTTCTCTTATCAGTTTATCAGAAAAGAGATTGTTTCACCAAGGAGGTTTGCATAGCTTGAACTGTAATGAACCATAATATAATCAAGCATAGTGTGACGGTAAAGTTTTTTGAAAATGGAATGCATTTACAATGCACTTAGTAAATCCTATTTACTGAGCATGTATGATGTAGGTTATCATCTATGTTAACCACACAATTATTTGTTCTCGGTGGGGATCGAACCCACGACTTACGGCACAGAAGGCAACCTACTACCAACTGAGCTGAGAGGCCAGTCAAGAGAAGAAGTTTATTAGGTGTGATTTTATTAGTTTATAATTTTCCGATTTCGGCCCCTTAGCAAATATTGACGGTCACGTCACCGAATTTATCGGGAAATTGGGTCGGGTTCACTACTACGTCATGATAAGGTCAAATACTGGCTTGAGTATGAATATTCTAACGTTATCTTACGCATTTAAGATATTCCCTGGTATATGCTGAGTCAATCACTCGTTACTTTTCTTTTTATAGCTAACAACGGTGAAAGAATTGCTACTTCACGTATGGAATGAATATATAGAACTACTATCTGTAGTAGTTCTATATATTAATACTAATGTTCCTCCGATACTTCCCTTAGACATCCTTTTATAAAATTGAGTGAATACTTGGTACTCAGAGGTAAAACGAATATTCATTACTTGGTTCTAAGAGGTAAAAATAACATTGAGCGAGTACTTGGTATTACATTTTAGAAAGAACTGAATATATTAAGTGAGTAGGTACTTAGAACTAAAAGGTAAAAATAATATTGAGGGAGTACTTGGTATTAAGATTTAAAAAGAAAAAAATATTGAGTGAATAATTGGTTACAAGAGGTAAAAAGAATATTGAGTGAGAACTTTGTAAATGAAGTAAAAGGAATACTTGGTAATACGAGGCTATGAGAATATTGAGTGAGTTCATGTTACTAAAAAGTAGCGTAGTAGTGAACTTAGTGGATAACTGCGTACTTTATCACGTGGGCCAGCTTCTCTCATTTGGAGAAAGAAAATAACCAAGCTAAGTGACATCATTGTCGATCTTTGGTGTACTCGCACGACTCGCATCTTGAGATCGTTTCTCCCCCATGCCCATAAATTGTGGAATGAGCTACATCCAGAGGTCTTTCCCCTCAGCTATAACATGAAATATGAAAAAAAGGTACTACAGGGTAGGCAAAGCGTCGACAGCACCCCTGGTGTCTATGGGCTAATGGTGACCGCTTACCATCATAGAAAAACCTATATGTTTTCAACAGTGTTTCATTTATAGCTTCTCAAGTCCTATCTGAGCTGAGGAGTCAGCTATGATACGGGTGTAGAAAATCGATGAATAATTAAATTATTCCGAGAACATCCCCTTCATTGGATTATAATTAACCCAATTCCGAATTATGTCACTACTGAAAGGGTTTCTAGGAACAGCTACCAATCCTAGTTCCTCGTAATAAAATGCGAAAGTTACGATGTTTATATGTTTGTGGCTCAATCTCACCCTGGCCAATAAACTGGTTTGGTTGTGGAACCAATTTAAATTTGTAACCTGGGTAAAAATAAAGGCTACTTTTTGTTCTGACAAAATCTCCTAATTAGCCAATTTTTAAATATTACCTTGGTCTCAAACCTTTCACCATGTACCTATACCCAGTTTGTATTTAAGGATATAGTTTGTTTTATTTTGTGTTTGTGTTTATTCAATAAACATTTTTTAATTTCATTTTCATTTCATTTTCAAAATAACAGGAACAGCAACAAACTAACAGGAACTTAAAACAAATTAAAAAACGTGAAAAAAGGTGATTTTAGCTTCGACTAATTAATTAATTATTGTGAACTTCACCATTCCCACGTAAATTCGTATCATTGAAATTCAACCAGGCAGCGACCAATTACTGAAAAAGCGTGGGCGCAAATAATAAACAGATACGTACAAAAGAAAAAGATTTTGTGCAAAAATACTCAGTTCGAGTGAATCATGAGTATACTAGAACGCAAATAGATTTTAGACAATATTGTTTGTTAGTTGGTGACCTATTTTTTGCGGGATTTTTTTTTTGTGATGTTTTTAAATTATAAAGCCCGTCACACACGTAGTTACAATAATATATTTATGTAAATTATAGCATGGCATATGACGATGTATTTTCTATACAAATATTCAAGTGTTTATATTATGTATATTCTATGACGTTTTATATTTATATTATAGCTACGTGTGTGAAGGGCTTCAATCTGATAAAGGATTCTGTGGCGAAGTGGGTCTGTTTGTGCAAAAAGTGCGGGTTCTATTTCCGCGGTAACTTTAATAACTAAGTATACGAATACAAGATGTGCAAAGACCTCCTGAAAATGCAAGTTAAAGTCAGTCCTACCTAGGTATTGAGTCAGTGTGAGTGCTCCCCTGTGTGGTATACTGCTAGTTGTATAAAAAAAATAACAAGCTACGCCATTAGCGCTGGCTGAGATGTTCACTTATTTTCAAAATGAAAATTATTCAGAAATTCAGGAAATTTCAGAATGATTTTATTATGAAAGCCGACATCAAAGGAAATAGCCGTGGTACTTACGTAATTACTTAATATTAAAATTAATTTATTCCAAAATTAATAACAATTTTCTTTTGTTGACTAATAAGATTTTATGAGAGATTAAAGCAGGGTAATAATACAATTCATGGTAATAGTAGAATATAAATCATCATCATCAACTTATTGCGGTCCACTGAACAAGCATATGGCCCACCTGATGTTAAGTGGTAACCTGTAACAAAGCATTGCTTCGTAGGTCACGCACGTCTGGAACGTGCCCTACGATGCTTTACCCTGCGTCCATCAGCTTGAGGCAAACACATGTTCAGCCTCACGTGCCAGTAATTACAGGTAAATATTTATTTCTATTATTCAAAACCCTTATTAAAGTTAGAAAATATGTGTCAAGTGCACGAAAGGAGCCTCTTTGAGGCGCACTTAAAATCCTATCACCAAACTTTGTTCGAAAGAATCAGTGACATGATAAGAAAAAGAAAACCCTTATGCAACTTTTATAGTTTTTATTTAGGACAGCAAACAATTGCACTCACATATTACAAAACAATTAGAAAGTACTAAGTAGTACTTAGAGTGCAATGAGCCCCGTTACCCGCAAATGAGCTTTATAATTTTTTATTTTAATAATGACTGTAAAAGTGTGGGTTTCATTTTGAATATATCTTCTAGCGCACACTTCCCGAAACATAATAGTGTTGTTACCCAACCTGTTTTCCGGTACATGTCGATAGGCGTCTATTTTCACGCCCAGGCACAGAGTATGTAATAAAATAATGCAAAGGAAGTTTCACTTCGATATAATTTTTTAAAGTTTTAGATTCTTTATTGTTTATTATTATTAAAGATTATTATTATTATATGCCCCAGGTCCCACTAATGAGCAAAGGCAAATAGAAATCGATTTATTTTAAAACAACGTGGTGACTAAATTGAACACCCAAAAATCGAATTCTAAAGAAATTTACTAAAAAAAGTGTTTGTTGTATTCCTAGTAGCTTTTTTATACACACATAAACATTTAATTGGAACAGTATAAACAAACTAAAATTAATAAACATATGTTTTTTAATTAGTAATTCCTAAGCGCCAATTATAAAAATATTATGCCAAAACTAAGTTCTACTTGACAAATTGAGAGCACTGATGGTCCAGTGGTTGCAGCCCTGCCTTCCGATTCGTAGGTCGTGGGTAAGTGAGTTTTTTTATCGAAAAATGTATGTGCACTATGGCAGTACTCTCAAAACGGTGAAGGAAAACATCGTGAGGAAACCGGCGTGTCGTAGAACTTAAAAAAGTCACGCAAAAAGGGCCCGCCAGCGGCCTACTTGCGGAAAAACTAACCCGCACATCAAGTGCGGATGATAAAAATTTTCCGAATTTGCCACTGGACAATAGCAATAAATGTAAAAGCTCCAAGCTTTGGCCTAGATTAATATATTATAGTCTACCATTATTCAGAATGACGCAGAACAACTCTTTTCTGGAAAGTAGCCAATAATGAGACACGCGCTCCAATTAATTGTAGTAATATAGCATTTATTACGTTCTTTACAGTTTTTATGCTACTAATAAAGCACAAATATATATTTGCGAATGATAGGTGCTGGCTTAGGTTTTTCAGCTTTATTTTTCTGCAGAAATCATGTTAATCGGCAATGAAAAACGGAATAATAGTTTCTTGCGAAATTATTTGCATGAATAGATTTTTTTATGTCTGCTTAAAATTAGAAAAGTACCTATGTACTGTTTGTCTTTGCCTACTGGCATCGGCTAGTTGATTCTTTTAAAATATTTTTACAAATGATGTTGGCAATATTTTGAAATACGAATGTTTCTTCTTCAAAAAAATCTTTACCAAAATTCTAACGGACATGTTCGTTCATTTGCTCACTCGCCACGAAATATAAAAAACGACAGGATGGTCCGAAATTTGGAACAAAACTGATAGGGTGCGTTCACGTTGAAGAGGAGTGTCAAAGTTTGTATTATAAAAGCTTCACATGCACGAACAGAGTCACGCGCGATCAAACAAGTAAATACCCATTTTGTCATAGACTGGCTTCTTAGTTCAGTTGGTTTATTATGCATTTGCGTTCGATTCCCAAATATCGAGAACAAATATTTGTGTGGTGAACGCAGATGTTTGTTCTCTGTCTAGGTGTTATATTGATGGATTCTAAGTATTGTATGGATTTACTAAAAAACTATGTTCAATTTCAGCTATCTAGTTTCCAAAGTAAAATCTCTGTTTAATTTGAGACTTTATAATGTTGAGTGGATTGTCTACATATTATATCTGTTTATTTAAATGATTTGTGTTTTAATTTCAAACTCATCTGATGCAAAATTAAAATTGAAACCTCAGTGCATGTATAGAGGACCATTGTATTGCATGAATCAGAGCTTGCACTCATTTGCCATTTGTTTATTTGTAAAACAATGGGCCGCGGTCACCGATTCTCGGAACGTTTTTATAATCAGTACACTCAGTGTTTTAATTGCCACTTCGTTCGAAGATACCTACTATTTTATAAATGCACAGTGAAATAAATGATCAGTATTTATTTAAAAACCTGGGAATCAGCAGATAATTTCTTCTTCTTCTTCCTGCCCATAACTAACGCTAAATGTGGTTGGGACAATAGTTCTTCCTCCACTTACTTCTATATCATTCGTCACCTCAGTGCTCATTTCTTTCTTGCTCAGCCCATCTTTGACACAGTCCATTCATCTTTTCTTTAGTCTACCTCTTCTTCTATAACCAGCATCCACATCCATATCGAACACTTCAATAAATAATGATAAAGCAGATGGTTTTATTGGCTAAATTTTTTTTTTTTTATATGATCACTCAACTTATTTGATGATCACCAACTTGGGTAAGTCAACGTAAATCTTCCCCATTTTAATGAAAAACAGTAAGTTTTGAAAAACAACTTTGTTTAACAAAACTCTTACAAAGGTAGGTACTAAACAATTTTAAACCTGCATTTAACCTTTTGCTATTTAGTCTTTTGTTCACGTACTTAAATGCACGGCTACAGCCTAAAATTAAAACAGAAAAGAATTAAGAAAGTGAAATAAATTACTCCGACGGCCTATCGTAAACACCTTTGCACTCATAGTTCAACTTTGTTCAAATTCAGACATTAAAAACTTGAAAACCCGCGGCAGTTTTATCGTTGCAAGTTAGGTCTTATGAATGTAAATTTATGTCAGAATAATTTATTCATTGCTGGTTATTGCGTACAAATTCACACAATGGAGAAAATTTATTCGTCTGGCCCGAACTTTCAAGTGTACTGTTTAAAATGAAGCTTTTGCAATTATATTAGACTCGTGATTTATTTCTGTGGTATAGGTTTGATTGAATTTAGATTATTCAATATTTGATCGTTTTCACTAACTTTTGTTTCGGTGAAAATCCAAAAGTTTTTCCATAAAAAGGGTTCAGATTTTTCCCCCCTCTTTGCTATTGAATATTTTTTTTGCTCCCTAAGCGTCAAACCGTACGTACGTACGTACGTATTTTTTTTGCTATTGGGTACCTCCACTTTACATCTTATTTCACTGAGTGGCATTCTTATATTATTTGGCATAGGCATTCATTAAAATCTAACACAATTCATACAATACAATTCTAACTTTAAGTATGTAATATGTAGGTACCACTGATAAACCACTGGACTCAAACCAGTACACTGCATGTGTACAGACTTTCTGTATTATTCTCTGTAAGTGATTTTACTGTTTTTTGAGAAATAAAAATATCTTTAAACCGAAAATCAGGCTTACCATAAACTTTCGACCACTGCGCCGGCGGCCTCCAATCGGGATAATGCTTTGGAAACTTTTCCCGGGTCCAATACGTGTGCAAAACCATTTTGTACACGGTCATCTTGTCCGGGTTACACGAGTCCGTGTCACAGGACACGACCGCGATTATCGCGAGCAACACTATCGCGAGTAAACCCGCCATTTTATCGATAAAACTCATCGAGAACATCGACACTGTCACAACACTGTTTCTGTCAACATAGTGAGTCTGCTTCGGTGCATGTCAGTACCTGCAACAAATGTAATAAAATATTAATTTCAGAAATTGCAGCTATTTTTTACAATTCGATATACCTATGTACGCACATCTAGGCGATGGCTATCTGTTCGCCACCGCAGAACGCTTAGATGGCTTTAATTGAATCATCGATATATTGGTAACAGTATTTTACGCATAAAATGAATATATAAATTGATGAAATACTTTTATATATTATCTGCAGCAGTTTTTTTTTATATTTTTTTCAAGAGATTTTTTAACAAAAGTCAGGTTTTTCAGGAAAAAATGATGTAGACAATATCTTTAAGACACAAATATCGTGTAAATCATCGTAAATAATCATAATAATAATATAGTTTATTAAAGACAACATAAAATGCACATAGCATAAATGAAACACCTTAGGTCCATTGTTAATAAATACCTTAGAGACTAACACACATAAAATAATATACCAATTACTAATCAAATCTTATCGTAAAGGTTTCCTATAAATGTTCGTAACTTTGAATTTGCCTGTCTCGTTATAACGTCTCCGGAATCAAGGCTCGCGTAATCTCTCATCCATGAATGAACTGCATCTAACGAGGTCGTCAACCTGTCTATTTCCATCTCTTTGATACCGAAGCGAAGTGTGTTGTAAGGAGGTAGGCAGGTGTGCGCTATTGGTGTCTTTGAAACTGTTTGAAACGATATCTCAATCAAGTCTGAATGATAAATAAGTCGTACTGTGATGAAAATTAACCTATTATACGAGCAGCAAAGCTCGGTGTTGCCCGTGATCTTGATTATTCTAGATAATTCTAGAATTATAAAGAACATCCAAGAACGTTTCTAGGCGTTTTTGAAAAGTCCTTGTGATAGAAAAGGATAGACATAGAAAATCACATACGTGTTAGAAAAGGATAGGCATAGATTTCGAAACTTTTGTCCCAGTTCCACTGATTCTCTCCTTTCCCACAATAATGGGGAGCTGATTCTAGTTGGCGGGTGATAGAGAAAACCCTGTACATACGTATACACACATGCTTTCAGGCCATACTATTGTCTATTAAAAATAAACTTCTTTAGAAGACGAACGAGAACCCTATTAGCCACACAAATGTGTTGTTACTTTCATATTTTCTGATAAGTGTTTGGATTAGGTATGTAGAATTAGGACTATTTACTTTAATGTTTTTGATAAATTATATCTATTATAACAATATTTTGGTCGAACCCACCCGAAGTAATAATTAACCCAAATTGCAATTCGCTCAACAGTATAAAACTTTACAAAAATATCTAGGACGAGTGTCTACGGATGGTTTTAATTAAAACAGTCTGGAATAAAAACACGGAGAAATATTTGTTAAAAGAAAAAATCTGCCATAAAAATATTCAGTACAAAACTGAACAATGAGCTAAAAAAAGACTGGATAGCCAGATAAAATGACAGGATTGGTGCTACCTCGGTAAATAAATAAGCTTTTTTAAAGTTCTAATAAACACGTTGAGTTTTCAAGCAATATAATCAATATAGTAAAACTTCAGCAGCAAAAAAAGTTTTTATGGAAATAGTAATTAATTTTTAGCAGAATTTTTCCCATAATTTTTGTGTTTGAACAAATCAAGCCGTTTTATTTCTGGTCTGTTCTTCTAGACTCGGCTATATATACCTATGCTATAAGGCTATATATGGCTATGTGGAACTGGCACCAAAAAAAATGTCAGGACCTGTAGATTGTTCAAAGTGATCCTTGTGATTTAATGGCCCCATTGTAGGCCGCCCACCGTACCTTTTATTCGTAATGTTTCCTTTATTTACTTATATTTCTTATGTATATAATAAATACAAATACAAAATCTTTATTTCAACAATATTACATGACAGTAACTTAGTGTAGTAGGTACCACTGTTTCCTGCGTTAGTTTACACTGTGTTGCAGAAAAACAGGTAGTAGCTGTCCTAAAATTAGTCGTCTTAATAACACAAGGAATATACTCGTCCCGAACCTATACTCTACCCACTGTAATAATATAATATGAAACTGAAAGGAGATACATGAAGAGTTATATTATGAATGAAGACATGCATGAATTTTAATTTAAACCTAGGTATACGAACGAACATAGTAGGTATGGGAAATAAAATAAAATAAAAATAAAAATAAATAAAATAAAGTACTATCTATCATAATTGAATGCTCTTTGTCTATAACTTTGTCTTTTAGTACTGGTGCCTGCCATGGTTCTGTGTAGTAGCTATTATAGGAGAAATCGTCCACACTCTAAGCTTGGTCTCGTACAACTGGCACCTAGACTCACCTAGCTTTAAGACGTTTCAAAGTGATCCTTGTGACACAACTGAATAAATAATTTTTGACTTTACTGCCTGCATCTGCCTCGTGCGGCAACATTTTAGTCGCGGCAATTGCCGCTTGTTGCAAATTCCGTCATAACACGGCAGTAAACCAAACTCAACTCACCAATTCAAAATACTAAAATGTCACTTGTTTGAACCAGTAAGTAACCAGTAACTTACTGGTTCAAACCAGTGACATGAAAAGAAGAAAGAAAGAAGAAGAAAAAGAAGAAGAAGACATACAAACTAAACTTAAAGCCGCTAGATTCAACTCCAACCACACTTTAATCTTCTCCTAGATTTGAACACGAAAGTTTCAGCGAAGAACCGAATTTTAACTACGTGTAAGGCTCCTGTCTTTTAGTTACCCCTAACTTACATTGTGAAGGAAGCCTGAAAGCGTTTACATAAACTTTGCTCGAGTGGAATATGATTTGCGTTGAAGTTGCGTCTGACGCTTGTCTAAGTCTTATTCCCCAACATCTTGTGGTATGAATATATTTTAAAACTTGAGAAACAGACTTCATGGCTGGCTAAACCGATTTTGATTAAAGTTGTATATGGGACCAATCAAAGTAAAAAACATATTTATTCAAATCGGCGAATAAATGACGAAGTTAACACATCTAAGTAATCTTGGATGGCGATTAGTGAAACGCTGATATAAAAAGGCATACGTATAACGAATGATTGATTTATTTAATAGTTATTTTGACTTTTAGAAATAATATTAAGGGAGGTTTATTATAAGTCTTTGGAGATGCATACATTGATTTTCCGTTAGTTTTTTTTCAATTTCTTATAGATATAGTTGAGTTTCCTTATCTAGGCTTTTGTCAATAATCTTGACCCGTGCATAGTCGGAGAGAGTCAGCTATAACACTATTAAATTGAAAGCTTTTTGATGTATCACCCTTCTATCAAAAGTTATCCTTTCATAAACTCGTGGGATAAGTTGTTAGTTTGATGGCAGGATAAACTATATGCAGTAGATCTACCGTAGAACGTAAGACGCAAAGTCAAAGTCAAAAATCCTTTGTTCAGTTGCAAATCAACAACAAAAACTTATTTACACAAACTTCCAATTAAAGTAGTATTTACATAATGTACTAAAAACAGTTGAGCTATCTGCAGATCGATCTGACGATCTAGATATAGCTGACTGATCCAAATCAGTACCAGACGGAAGCATCCCCAAGATTTTGTTTAGTTGTTTCACAATTATCACTTTTAAATGTCTTAAGGCCGGCGCACATCTAAAATGGGCGATCCATGGGCAAGCCAAAACCGACGAGCCTGCGAGCTAAAGGTATAAACCGCGAATGGAGCACTTACAAGACCGCGGTTTTTTAGGTGCTCTATTTGCAGTTTATAATTTTAGCTCGCAGGCTCGTCGGTTTTAGCTCGCCAATGGATCGCCCACAAATATGTACGTCAGCGATATTTTACAGCGTGTCACTGATCGCTATCGCCATTGTGCTAGATGTGCGCCAGTCCTTTAAAGCCTGGTGAATTTAGTGCCAATTCCACGCGACTAAGCCTAGAAGAACAGGCAACAAACTACAGCTGGATTTTTTTGTTTCTTTTATTACATAAGCCAGTGTTGCTTCGTAGACATGTGCCATCCATAGATTCACTTCAACTCGACCCCTCATTGATTAAATTGAGCCGTGCTGAACCCAGTTCCAGAAAATAGGCTAACAAAGTAAATTATAGTGACCGCTACCCACGCATCGTTCGACGGCCGTGGGATTATTGCTTTTAAATCAACAAACAACAAGTAAGCTAAAGTTCAGACTAATTGGGTTCAATTTTCTAAAGAAAAGTTGGTTTGATGCGGAAGTTATAACCTTAAATAATAGAACATTCAATCGATAAGTTCGATTGGAAATAGGGTTGAATAGGGTCGATTGGAGCGCACTGTGGCTTCATCATCATTATTAATTTGTCACGTGGATCTTTTTAGTTCTTGGGGTATTAATCAATTTTGAACGGGCGTTTTGAGGGTCGATAAATTGTGGCCAGTTACTCATGACTTTACTTTTGGGTATTATTGTCCAATATCTATAAAGTCAGTGTCCTAGATGTAGCACACATCTTTGGCGTTGCTTGCGATACGTAACCGGGTTTCGTAACTATAACCGGGCTGCCAACTGATAAAAAAGTTCTGTCATCTATTTCTTCAGCCGTGAGACCGTTGTTTTGTTCTTCTAGGCTTGGTCACGTGGAATTGTGACTATTCACCAAAACTTTACGCAGACGACTTTAAGCCTTGTTCAAATCTAAGCGCTCTGCAATAGCGATGGCGATCAGTTTCAGCATACACTTTGACACAACCTTGGCAGTATGATATTTCTCGATGGGCTCAAACTTTAGCTGGAATAAAAGTGACGTTCAGATGACAATTTAACAAACAACCCCTAAACAGACACTTAAAAAAACAATGTACATAGTGTAAACGCTTTCGAATATTTTTTTTTTAAACAAAAGCATTTAAATATGTCTATAACAAATCCAATTTAATCTAAAAGCCAGACTTCAAACACCATTATTTTTAAAAGAACCAAAGTTAACCAAATCAATTCACTTTAAGGAATCGGCCATTACTTTAATTGTTGATTTCCGTTTCCCCTCAGTTTTTACAGACCACTTCACAATTGTTACCCCACCTTACCCTAAACCACCCCGATGTAAACACTCGGAAAAGTTACCCTATCTGCCCCCTAAGCAAAACTCTACGGTGCGGTAATTCGATTAAGCTATTGCAGAGGTTCCCAACCTTTTTTTTCTCATAGACCAATTTCAACATTTTGCTGGTTCTGGTGGACCCCCTGCCCTGTAGCTACATTTTTACTATATTCCCAGTCAACAAAAATATGGAGATTAGATCTAACTAGGGACATTTGCGTTGCGGCTGAGTTCCTACCACGAATTAACTTTCGAAAAAAGGTTTTACAAGTAACCGTCGCTTAGCTTCTTAAAATATAAATAGATAGGTCAAGCCAAAAGTTTACTTCTTCACTGTTGAAACCAGATACATAATCGTGGACAAAAAGCGGGGGCTTACGAATTGTGAACCCCCATTTTGTTGTCACACCATCGTAGACCCCCGTCGAGTCTACCGTGGACCCCTGGGGGTCCACCTGGACCACGTTGGGAAAAAATGAGCTATTGTTTTGTGGCAACCGTCATGCCGACAGCAATATTTTTAAAATTTCTGTAGACTGATAGAGTTTTTGAAATGAAACAGTCGCAAAAAACAACTAAAAGGGTCACAGGTCCTTTGTTCGTTCTATTGAGTGAACTCAGGAAAATGTTTTGAAGCATGATAAATAATGGTTTGGACTTACAAATAAATAATTCATTTTGCACTGCCAGATTCTTAAGAAAAGGGTTTTTAAGCACTCAAGGGTAAAGTGTTTTTTAAACACTTTATATACAACTCTTAAGTAATGTTAAATATTGAAACGATTACACGGGTATTTATCACGTATATAACATTATTTTATTTATTTTCCCGACTCTTTTAAAAGTACTAATGTTAAAAATGAATAAGCATTCTGGATAATCCACAAAACACTATCTAGCCCCAAATTAAGACATCATCATCAGCCTGAAGTAGTCCACTGCTGGTCATAGGCCGCTACACATTTCCAGGAAGAACGATTCTGAGCCGTTTTCATCCACCGATTTACCGCGATCTTAACAATGTCGTCAGCCCATCTAGTGGGTGGGCACCCTACGTTTCGTCTTCCGGTTCGTGGTCGCCATTCGAGAACCTTTATTCCCCAACGGTTGTCGGTTCTTCGAGCTTTATGACCTGCCCATTGCCACTTCAACTTAATTCTACGAGCTATGTCCTTTCAGCAGTCTACACCATAAATGCACATAAACGTACTTTAATTAAGGCGACAAGGCATTCCTGAAGTTACAGGCTGAATTGCTCTGGTATAATTAAGTTTTAATAATATACAATGTTGCCAAAACTGTTCACTGTGATACAATGTTTGAAATAGACCATACCTTTTAAGCATTCTACGGTCGCAATCAGAGAAACGCTGTCAAATATCGCAGTCATGTTTGACAGCGTTTCCCTGATCAAACAAACATCTGCGTTCAGCACACAAATATTTGTTCTCGGTGGGAATCAAACCCGCGCCCTCCAGCGCAGAAAGCAGAGCTACTACCAACTGAGCTGTAAAGGCAGTCCAACCCATAACATCTCACACACACATGGTCAGGCAGGAAGTTACGTCAGAGGAGATAGAAGATATGGGAAGTGACGAACATCCATCGATTTTGTGAACTGTTTGTTATTGTTTCTTTAATTATAGCCGTGTGTTTATCCACTTTCATGATTATAGACTTGGGCTTATATTTAGTTGATTAAAAATACACTTTCCGTTTGAAGACCGAAGGTATATACACTTTTACCTATTGACATAATTTTATTTTTGATTTTTAAAAAGATCATACAAAAACCTATGAGTTCTGTCAAATCTAATCATGCTAGTGCTCTCAAACGGTGAAGGAAAACATCGTGAGGAAACCCGCGGCTTAGTCAGCTCCGCACGTATTGACCATTTCTTTCCTGTGGATTACGCTGACTAAGCTGTCTGGATGGTATAGGTGCTGGGCAAGCCTATTCCATCTAAAAAATCCTGTCCCAAGCACTATAGCGTCCCGTAGGGGCATGAGTGATCACTAGTTGCCCCTCACGCTTTATAAATCATCAACAATAGATGCAAAAGCCTGTTTTTTTTCTCAAGTCTCAAGTCCTAGAGTGTTTACTAAATAAATCCCACGTTGAAACGTCACACCTACAGTATAATGCACTGGTGATCACTTACACAGACTCAAAACCAGAGCCAGAGACAGAGCCAGACAGAGTTCATGGTAGGCCTACTGAAAATTAATTGAAAACGAGCAGCTCCACTTTTAGAGAGATGCACAAAATTAACAGTCTATCTTTACTTACTTTACACCGGTAGTAATAATAGCTTATAGAGCTTTTTCTGAGAGATTGATATTGATGTACTAGAAAACAATTTACTACGTTTACAACACACTTGTTACCTACGAGTGAAAGCTTTTACGATGCAGTCTATTTGATCAGTAGACTGTACATCGTAAAAACTAATAGGTTAGTTTGCACTGTATGAAAGTGCTACAGGTTATCTAACACAATATCTGACAGCCCTCTCAGCTCAGTTGGTAGTAGCTTTGCTTTTTGCGCCATAAGTCGTGGCTTCGAACCCAACAGAGACCAAATATTTGTGTGGTGAACGCAGATGTTTGTTCTCTGTCTGGGTGATAAATAGTATTCTAACAATGTATTCACAAAATATTATGGTCAACTATCTAGTTCCCATATTACAAGCTCTGCATAATTTGGGGCTAGATAGTTTTGTGTGGATTTTCGGGATGTTGTCTTTGTGGCCCACCAAGTTTAGTCCCAAATTCTTGATACGACACTGTGGCCCACATGTTAAACGTTATGACACTGTGGCCCGATTCTTAGTACTTACATAGCAGGCACAGAATATGTAATAGTTATTATGGTATACTGAGGAAGGTACAGTCAGTGCTACAGCAACTTCTTAGCACAAAAATATGTATTGATTTATTTAATAAATTACTTACAGCACAAAAAATAATGATTAGTACTATACGCGGTAAATGCCTGTGTAATAATTTTAATATAATGTGTTGCTCTTTTTTGTCCCTTAATAAACGAAATAAAAAAAGACTTGTCAAAAACAAAGACGGAAATATTTTTATCTAACGGTCATGCTATTCTGAGAGGGTAAAATCCACCTTAAAATACCAGTGTAAGCCACTGCGTCAGTTTGCGGATAAAGTTAATACGTTTGATCGTTTTGTGTCGGCAGTAGAAATAGCTGACATCAAACATAACGAGGACTGAAGCCTTGAAGAATGTTTCAATTAGAGGTACAAAAGACATCGTGCGGGTAAAAGTTAGGACTTCTTACCAAGAATAATATTTATTTGTATTCTAGGTACGTGTTATGGTTAAAAATTGAATAAGTACAGTCGCTCTATGAAAATTTTCGTCACCTTAGAGTCGGTTTTCGCTTGCACCAGTGCCTTGATCATTTTGTCATAATTTGATCGACGAACATTTTCATTCCGCCACTATACATAATACTTACTGTGCACAATTTACACAGCACAATCTAGCCCCAAACTAAGCACAGCTTGATGATGGGAACTAGATAGCTGATATTTATTTTTGACTGGCTTCTAAGCTCTGCCTTCTGCGCCGAAGGTCGTGGGTTCGATCTCCACCGAAAGCAAATATTTGTGTGTTGAACGCAGATGTTTGTTCTCTGTCTGGGTGCTGTATTATATTCTAAGTACCTACTTACAAGCTATAACTAGGTATTTACCAAAAAAATATTATATAAGTATCACATAGATAGATAGATAGAAAATTCTTTATTGCACAAAAATAAAAATTACTGTACACAGGCGAACTTAATGCTAGATAGCATTATCTGCCAGCTAACCTTTGGGTAATAGGGAGATAGGTTCACATCACAGCTATTTGGTTCCTATAGTATAAACTCTGCTTAATTTGTGTGTGTAAAATATAAAATGCTTTTGATTCTGTATTTTTTTTCATAAATTCATACGTTTTTCTTTATTCAATATAACACCAAGGCAAGACGAAAGATGAGGCATAGTATGTAAAACTCAGAACTACTGAAGATATAATATTTTAACACGAATACGCTCCTAACATCGTAAAATCGATTATGAATCTTTCAGTACGTCTTCCGTTAAAAAATGTAGGGCATGTTAGTGATTCACGGAACAGTTTTGATATAAAAGTGTGAATGGGCTTGAGTGTGACAATCGCATATATCGATCAGCACGCCTCAGTGTTGAGCAACACTTCTTGGGAATTTAAAAGGCTAATGTCGACTAAAGCACGTTATGTCATAAGTGGTTCCGGATATTGTAAGGTAACTGAAAAAAAAACTGGCAACTCTTTTGGCTCTTGTTTTCTACCTGTAATACCTACAAGTGGGACACAAAATTTATTAAATTTTTAGGCCATTGTTCTTTTAAAATGTAGTTTTTATTTTAATAATTTAATGTTTTTTATTAATAGTTTTAAATAATTTGTATTCTGTTACTAAGTACTGCGACTCCAGTGCGTATTGATAGTGGAAGCCCATGGAATCCGGTTCTTTTGTATTGGAATTTAAATTTGCATAGGTATGCCTTCGCCTGAAGAAAGAAAGGACTTTCCCGATTAAAGATTTTCGTTGAGTTTGTTTCAGCCCATTTTGTTTACTGTTGGGCAAAGGCATCTAGAATCTAAAATCTCCCCAAAAACCAGAATCGAAGTTTTTTTTTTGACCGACCTTTGCTGCTCGCTGGTAAGCAAAGGTTTTGCCCATTTTTCTCCACTCTCCTCGATCCACTATATTGACAAATTAGTTTTATTTTAATTTAATAATTAGTTAGCACTCTTTTACAGGCAAATTCTAATTCAAATTAATCATCCGCACTTGATGTACGGACTGCTTTCCGCAAGTAGCTGGCGGGTCCTTTTTGCGTGACGCTTGACACCACGTTGTTTGAACTTTTTTAGGTTCTACGACACGCCGGTTTTCTTACGATGTTTTTCTCCACCTTTTGAAAGTACTGGCATAGTGTAGATACATTTTTAACAGAAAAACTCATTAGTACACGTCTGGATTTGAACCCACTAGACCACCAGTGCTTTCACTCTCCTACAGGACCAGAGTGTGTATTCTGAGTATCACGCACTAACTGTGGTGAGTGGTTTTTGTATTGAGACACACAAGAAGAGTTTTGAAAAGTCACGTCGTGGCTCCGTTCTAAAACCTGTTCAAAAATCTCAGAACCTCTATAGAATCTCAGAATTGCAGAAGATGATATCGGTATTACCATCTAATTTAAAATACTTTCATAGTTTGAGCAGCTACTCTAAATTAATTGGTCAAATTTATTACATCCACTCAATTTCAAGAGTGACTCATTATTTCCAAATACCTTCATCTAAAATAGCAGCACAGGAATAACTTATGAAATGCCGCGTGAGCCATTCATATGCAACAAAGTTGCTTTTTATTTATAATTGAAATAACACTGGGACCAATATTTTTGCCTAATTCTAACCAACCAATCTATTATTAGAATTTTTTCTCCTAACCGACACGACAACGCAGGTTGTTGGTTAGTAATTATTATTTTAAGCAACAGTACCGATTGCTGGGTGATTATGTTCTTCAGAATTTGTTAGTTACCTTATTATGGTTTGGCTATTTTTCAACTATTACAAATCCTACAAAAAATATAATTTTGAACTATAAACAATGTGGTTTACGAATTGAGGTGATATACCTGCAAGTTTAAGTACTTTATAATTAAGAACTATGTACTCGTTGTCAATTAATTTTGTTCCATTTCCCCCTCATAACGCCGAGCACTTTTTAAGGGTTCGCTTAAAGTCTCTTGTCACTGTTACTTTTATGTCCAGAAATAGAGATGGCAACAAACTTAGGTGTCTGCTAAGTTCAAAAGCTGTTGAAGTTTATTTTACTGGTCACTATGACAATTTGTTTCACTTTTAATATAAAACATTCAAAAGTGTTTTAAAAGTATAATGCGGTCAACTGCAACAAAGCAAGTGTTTTGTAAAGGTCTCGTTGGCCTCATTCAAATTTGTAGGATTTATACAACGTGATCCTTAACCTACATTCATTTAAATCTCACTAATAACTACTAAAAATGCGAAAGATTGCATGGATGGATGTTTTTATTAAATAACGCGAGAACAACTAAACGGATCTGGATGTAATTTTGCACAAGGATATGTAGATTATAGTCTGGAATAGCACATAGGCTACTTTTTATCCCGGCAAGTTCGGCAAGTTTATCATGCGCACTTGATGTGCGGGCAGGTTTTTCCGCAAGTATGCCGCTGGTGGGCCCTTTTTGCGTGACCCTTGACACGTGTGGCTCGAACTTTGTTAGGTTCTACAACACGCTGGTTTCCTCACGATGTTTTCCTTCACCGTTTTGAGAGTACTGGCATAGTGCACATAAATTTTTCGACAGAAAAACTCATTGGTACACGAGTGGATTTGAACCCACGACCTTCGGATCGGAAGGCGAGCCCACTACCACTAGACCACCAGTGCTCTTCGCTTGTGCTCTCAGTGCTTTTATCCCTGTAAAATATATGGTTTCTGTGGGATGGATTGTCCATAATATTTATTTATGTATATTTATTTACGATGAGTCAACCCTAGCCGTCTATAAACTCTGGAATTCTGTGTCAGCGTGTCATAACTAGTAGGTCCAAGGTTGTATGTGTTTAATGTAGACTTGAAGTTTATTGCCTGTTCCCGAATAAATTACATACCGTGGGAAGTGGCAAAGTTGTGAAGTGTCAGTTTTAAGGCCCAGTCACATCCAATCTGACATCAATGTGACCAGACCTTTAGGGTGCTGCTACCAAAATAACGTAAAAATAAAAAATAATTTGTTGGTTAACTATAAATAGGTATAGACAACAGAAACAAATTAATTAGTGTCAGTTTATTCCAAAACTGGAAAGACTGAGACTGGGACTATGGCCGAGCCTTTAGGGTGTTGCTACCAAAATAACGTAAAAATAAAAAAAAATGTTTTTGGTTAACAATAAATAAAAAAAACAGAAACAAACTTATTTGTGTCAGTTTATTCCAAAACTGGAAAGACTGGGACTGGGACTATGGCCGAGCCTTTAGGGTGTTGCTACCAAAATAACGTAAAAATAAAAAAAAATGTTTTTGGTTAACAATAAATAAAAAAAACAGAAACAAACTTATTTGTGTCAGTTTATTCCAAAACTGGAAAGACTGGGACTGGGACTGGAAAACCTAATAGACTCTCGACTTTATTACCCATGCATGGTAGGTAGGCAGGCCCTAAGGCTTCAATAGTATCAAATAGTACCAATTCAATATTATTATAATCAGACAGAGAAATACCTGTACATTTCAACCTACTTTTTCGTACTGCTAGATTTTACTGTTTTCGTTAACATTTAAATTAATTAACAAATATCATGAATTATAAATTAAATTGGTGAAATTACTGAGCATCTGTATACCTAAAGTCGATGTAGGGCAGTGCATCATAGGGCACGTTCCTGGCGAGCATGGCCTACGAGGCAATGCTTTATTATAGGCGATAATCTGGCAGCCATTATGCTTGTTCCATTAGCTAGTTGCATAAAAAAAAACATGTTTTCCGTCACCGTTTGTGAAATAGGTAATAGACCTATACAACTAATAGCACTAAACCGTAGTACTATACGTAAATATTTTCCATGGAAGTGTGCATGTCGCGTTCGACGACCTATTTTAGATCTATTTTAGTAAGGCCGAGCGATCACTTGGGCAAGCGTAGTGACACGATAATAAAAAAACTGCGACACGGGAGATATTTCTAAAATAGATTTGTCTCTTTCTACTCTTAAAAGAGTAATTTAAAAAGACAGCAAACAAAAGAGTGTGGTAATTCCATGGATCTTCATCATCATCATCATCATCATCCGCAGCCCGACTTAACCCACTGTTGGGCATAGGACTCTCTTTGCTCCTGCCACTTAACACGATCTTATCTGGCTAGCTGGGCAAGCCTATTCCATCTTAAATCCGGTCCCAGGCACTAGAGCGTCCCGTTAATATAAAGGGGCATAAGTAATCACCAGTTACCCCTGACGCTATTTAAATCATCTACAATAGATGCAAAGGCCTATTTAATTATTTTTTTTGAAATAAATAATGGTAAAAATATCTACACACTAACACAATCATCATCAGGTGGGCCATATGCTTGTTCCATCAACAAGTTGTATAAAAAAACATTAAACTCGATATTTTTCAGTCTTGTTATTATTTTTATTGTGTCTTGAGAGGTCTTGAGTGAGGTTGGATGACGGGTTTTGTATAAAACAAATAATCAAATTCAAAAGTTTTAAATAATGCGCTAAGGGCCTGCGCACATCTAGGCGATGGCGATGGCGATGGCTTTCAAATATCGATGTCATATTTGACAGCGAAAAAACATGACTCATACGGCGCTACCTTGCTCTGAGGCGTTCTATTTAAGACTTGAAGTGCAAGTGAGAGCGCGGAACGAGCGACAAAGAGGCATAATCAGCCTCCGCATTCGGCAGCGTTCGACATCTGTCTCTCTCCTACTTGAGTGAGCGATTGACGTTGTCACGTTCAACTATCGTCAGTAAATCGACTTTACAGACCGCCGTTTTTTTTTTGTTAAGATTTTTTTTAAATTGATAAAAAAATTGGTAGAAACTTTGGTAGAAGTTCCTCACATGAATTAAACTATGCTAGCGACTGGATATTTCAATATAAAAAATGAAATTCTTCTATTCCTATAGAAGTGCAATAAGGGAGCTTAGTTCCGACGTTATTGGATACTTGTTCATTCCAGCGAGTGTTCATTTCATTGACAGTTCTGTTAGCAGCATGCAATGTCGATTCAGCGTTGTTTGAGAAATTGATAAATTTATGTACCTACCTACAGGGCGTCCCACAGATATGCCACATGGAGAGAAAGTACCTTGAATACTGTACTGTACTGTGTGAACATTTATTTAATAACAACATAATCTAACCTTCTGTAGTGCTTTGGACGTGCCTCAGACTACCTGCCTTAAGGGGCCAGCGGAGGGCGAATTTTCATACAAACGTAATACCAAAATGATTACTAGTTTAGGCAGATTTTCACTAAATTATTGTAATAATTGTAATTGTATAGTATTTATCTAGGTTCCTGAACAATTTTTATTTTAAATTACTTACCTCAAATGAAATTAACGCCAATCGCATTTTACAATTTTTTTTCATTGCAAAATGTGAATGGCGTTAATTTCATTTGAGGTAAGTAATTTAAAATAAAAATTGTTCAGGAACCTAGATAATTACTATACAAGTACAATTATTACAATAATATAGTGAAAATCGGCTTAAATTAGTAATCATTTTGGTATTGCGTTTGTATGAAAATTCGCCCTCCGCTGGCCCCTTAAACATTGGGCTCACAATTTAGTGTACTAAGATATATATACTGTGCTGTTTTAATTATCAAATCTCCAATGTTGCTAATCGAATAATCAAAAGCACAAAATGAAACACTCATTATTTAAAAAAAACAATGAAAATATAAATTGAAAAAATAGTAGAACATCTTTTACTGTTGGATTGTAAACAAGATATGTTTTCACATAACTCTTTGGTGCACAATAAAACACTTTAGTACAGTATAACTCGCGTGAACATGAATCCAAATTGAGTTATGTTGAAACTAAAAGCATAACCAAGATGTTTACAACGACAAAGTGACCATAAAACAGACTTCCTCACGTGCGAGAGACGGGCGAAATAAATCTAGCTCAGTACCCGAAGTCCCAGTGCATTTACAAAATCATGTCTCTGTCTCTGTATGGAGAAAAGATGAGACAGCAACTACTACGTAACGTATTTTTGCCGTCTCATATTTTCTCCATACAATAGAGAGAGACAAATAGGTGAAACGAAAACAACATTTCGTAACGAAATGTGGTAGGAAAACACCGACTTCGGGTACAGTGCTATACAGGATCGCCCTTGTTTTAGGGTACGTAGAAGATCTAAATTCGTAGCGAGTGCAGCGAAAAGCGCAAAAATAATATTAAATAACATATACGCACTTACCTAGTTTCAGTTTATTAGAAATATTCGGTACTTATTTATACAGGTTGGTTTTTTGAGCAGGGCGGTGATGGCCAAGTCCGAAACCACGAGAGTTAGATAAAAGTTGTGAAAGGAGTCATGCCCTCGATTTATAAGAAAACAATAACTGTATATTTATCTTTTTCAAAATTTTTAACTTTTGACGGTAATGGACCAAAATGATTTTTCAAAAAAATTACGCTTTGTATTATTGAACCAATGGATTCTGTTGCTGATAAAGCTCAATCTTTGCAAACAAATTTTTAACTTAAAATGAATGGAAATAGCAAATTTTCACTAATGCCATCAGCATAAATTCAAATCAATAACGAGAAATCTTACCGGAAAAATACTAGAACCCATTCGAATCCCTTAGGTGCTCGGGCAAATCCTCATTTCCTCTTCAGCTCGCAGAGAATTCAATATTCCATCTATTACGTCACAGATAAGACAAACGGCTGACCTGGTCACATAATCGACATCCCATCTACTGGGAATAGGACCCGGTCACGAGAGGATGTAGGTTCCTGACACACTTTGACTTTGGTACCTACCCACTAGGTTAATAGAAAAATGTGGTGTTATTTTATTCTTCTTCTTGAGGTACTAATATATAAACTAAGTAAGTACTAAAAACACGGTTCAGGAGACCTTACTTGCGTGTGTGTGTGAGTGTGGATGAGAGAAAAAGAGAGAGAGATGTGTCTCCTGGCAACACGAGTCTCCCAAGAGCAAAGGTTGAACAAGAGAACCCTTGTGTGTGTGCATTGTGAGTGTGTATGTAAATATTGCTCGAGGAAGGTTTGAGAGAATCTTGACTCGATAAGAAGAAGCTTCTTCTTCTTCTCCTTATCATGTCAGTTCTGGCAAACCAGTGTGGTTAACAGATTGATCAGGCGATACGTGAAATTGTCGTTATCACAAGTCGGCTGATTAAATATTTTACAATAAACATTGTAAAATTTTTGCTTGGAAATTTTGAGATCAACAACCTTCAATGATTTTTGTAACCCGATAATCGTTTTTTTTATAATAATTTTTTCAAATGGCAAACACACATATTAATTATTGTCCTTAGAATGTCACCTTGATTTTTCTCTAAAACTTAATAAAAGAAAGAAAATTCAGCAGAGTAAGCATAAAGTAACATTTAAATAAATAAGATAAATAAATAAAAACCTGAAACCTGGTGAGTAGGTAAATACATACGTCCAAGTAGGTAAAGAAAACAGTAAAAATACATTTAGGTAAATAGATGGTAATTTGCAACATTATTAGATCATGCGCCGTTAATCACTTTGAAAAGCTCTTAAAACTCCAGCAACACGTCATTAACGTCAGCGCTAAAATGTAAAGTGCATAGAAGTTTTTGTGTACAGGATGTCCCATAAATAGTATGCTAACTCGTCACTCATGGAGACCACAAACTCTTAGTGCGCTATAACTTTTGTATATTTCGTGTTTTGTATTGATCAAATATGCAGCAAAATTTGCTTCTTATCTGACAGGCATTATGGGAGGGCTGATTTTGAGTTCAACTCAAAGTCGCTCAACATATTTCCGTACAAAATCCAGGTCGAAAACCTAAAGATAAATGTTAAAAGTCAGAAAAAAATAAAGAATATGCGTACAGGTGAGATTTAACTCTTTAATCATTACCATGACACTCCACCTGGTGTACTTAGGTACATAAGTAGGATACAGTTTTAGCCTAAAATAAACAGTCAAATTCATAAAATGGGCCTTATCGCTAACAACGATCTCTACTAGGCGAGATTGAAGTCAAAGGTAAATTTCCTAGTAAAAGCTCCATTATCAAAAATTATAGAGCATTTTTCACATGATTTTTTTATAACACCTCTCCCTCACTCCTTTCAAAATAACGTACTAGTTGTAGGACACCTTATAGAAATTATTTGGTTAACCCTTATTTTGTTACACGCGACACGTTCTGAAAGGACTTTGATAGCGCAAGCGTGATCTATACCATCTAGACTAAAAGCTCCTAACAAAGAAAAAAAATAAAAGCTGCGGGCGTTGGGAGATGAAATTGATATTTCATATAGAGTGGGTAGAAAAAAAAGAATAAAGCTTTTTGGTGACAGTTTCAGACCTGGCATGAAGTTAAAAAAGATAGAACAATAGTTTTATTTCTGTGTTTTACATTTTGGGCGCTCACATAATAATGAACACCAAAATTGCGTAAGCGTATATAAGCAAAAGCGTATTTGCTGTTCTGTGTTTATGCTATCAACTATTTGACTTTATTACAAACTTTGTTTAGTTTTTGGCTTGACGGAACGTGTGTAAAATGTCAAAATAAAAAAAAACGTAATGGTAGCTAATAGCCCCTTCCCACTGGTGCGTGATATCGCGCACCAGCCCGCACCACGCCCAGCACGCACGACACACCATGGGAACGGTCTCGTGCGCCGCGGTGCGCGGTAGCACAGGAGCATTTTCTGTGTGCGTTGCCGTGCGTCGTCGTGCGCGGTGCGGGCTGGTGCGTGATATCACGCACCGTATATAGGAAGGCGGCATTACATGTAAATTCAATCAAGTCATTTTTTTTTCAGGTTATAATGCAATGGTTAAAAAACACTAGGTATCCCTTATCCCATATCCCTTGGCACGGAGTATAACCTTCCCCGATCTGTTAGGAAAAAATTGAACGATGCAAAATACTCCCAAAGACCGATACCCAAGTCCTTGTAAGGGAACGTAAATCATTCTGTACTTGAATTTTACATTTTTGTTGTGTGTACGTTTTACAACTAAAGTCACTTTCAATTTTCAGCGGAAAGCTCTTTATGGCGCGCTTGAAGCGTGACGCGCATAAAACCTCCAAGAAAGCCTCTACTTGTCTCCATCTACGTAGAAGTCGGTAGATTTACCGATCCCCTAAACCTACAGCCAACTCTCAACCTTATTCTGTGAAATAAAAGCGCTATTTCCAAGTGAACACAAGTAAAATGTGAGAAATTTCTTAATCTTTGGAGTTATTTCTCTTTTTTTTTCAGGGACAGATGTTTCCTGTAGCGTGGAGTGTAAAACTTTTCGTTTCACTTTTTATTACTTTACAAATTAGGTTGGTTTAATGCGTTCTTTCAAGATTCCAAGGCGTGTGACGAACGCTTTCAGACATTCTTTAATACTAGCGAAAGCTCGCGATTTGCTAAGATTATATAAAAATAACACTTGGCGTAGCCGTACCGGTAAATAAATTTTGGACAATCCACCCAACACTATCAAGCCTCAAATTACACTGAGAAAAATGGATTTCTGGCCTAAGATGAATTCCACCTTTGACGGCTGAATTGTAATGACGCGAGGCGATTTTGAAACGCTTACGGTTAATTTGACTTTATATTCGTTTGCGATAAACTGGTACGTCTCTTATGATAAACACGAACCGTCTCGAATGACTTACCGTAAGGTAGTCTTGGAATCCAACTTAACACTGTTAATACAGCAGTAATGGACTATTGAAAACGCTTTAAATTTACGACGTTGAATATTTGTCGAATATCACCGTAATTAAGGCAAAATTTAACTTAAATTAAGGCGATATATGCTTTAATAAAAACTAAACAAACGTAAACCTAAGTCATAAACAAACTTTCGAAAGCGGCATAAATTATCTTAAGCATGACAATATTCACCTTACAATAAGGCAGAATATACTTTAGTCACAAAAATTTGAACGTAAACTTAAAGTCTTTCAGCGACGTATGAATTCGGCAACTTAGAGGTATAATGTGGCCACATTTGCCCTATTATAAGGCCAAATATGCTCAGGTTTCGACGAATCAAATGGTAACATTAGGTTTTATAACGGCATACATATAAACGTAAATATGGCAATATTCACCTTTTCATAAGGCAATACATGCTCAAGATATCGACTGGTTAAACGGTAACATTACGTCATATAACGACTTACATACTTGGTCAATATAACCGTAAATTTGGTGATATTAGTGTTATCATCAGGCGAAATACGATCAAGTTACGACTAATCAAACGGTGAATAACATCATAAAACGATTTACTTATTCGGTTAATTAAACCGTAGATAAGACAACAATCACCTTATGGTAGGGCGGATGATACTTTAGTTACTATTTAATCAAACGTTTAAAAAGTCTAATAACGCCATACATATTTGGCCAATTTAACCGTAAATTTGGCAATATTTGCCGTATCTTAAGGCGAAATACGATCGAGTTAAGACTAACCAAACGGTGAAATAACTTCATTTAACGACTTTCATATTCAGTAAATGAAACCGTAGATATAACAATATTCACCTTAAGATAGGGCGGATGGTACTTGAGATATTATATAGTCAAACTTTAAAAAAGCCTAATAACGGCATACATAATTGGCTAATATAACCGTAAATTTAGCAATATTTTCCTATATTAAAGGCTCATTAATGCTCAAGTTACGACTGATCAAATGGTCAAATAACGTCATCTGGTGACTTAAATATTCTGTGAATGAAACCGTAGATATGACAATGTTCGACGGATAATACTTTCGCAACTATTTATACAAACGTTTAAAACCTACATAAGTACGATCCTAGGTAATAGATAGGTAGGCAGATTTGTACATTACCTACCTAAATACTTAAGTAGGTACTCACTTAAGTGTCACTACCCACTTAAGTGTTTCATTGTGTTTTATTAGGGAGGTTCCTATTGAATCATAGCGCTGTTTAATAAAACCCATTAATAGTTGTTCCATTGAAAAAAGTTTGTTACGCTCTATGACTCCTTGTTGCTATTCAAAGGCAGAACCCTCGCTTCTACACACAAGCCCTGTTCTCCTGTAGGTAGGTATATACTTAGATCAAGCGAAGAACCCAAACCAGTGTCTACAAAAATTTGATACCTATTTAGGTAATATAGGTCTCAGCTACCTGTTTCCCATATTACCAAGCTTTGCTTAGTTTACGGCTAGATTGTGTTGTGTGGAATGTCCGCAAATATTTGTATATAATTTGGTGGAAGAAAAGTCTATTTTACTCAGTTTTATTATTTTAACGACATTCAGTCAATTGGTGGGTTAAGTTTAAAAAAACTCTCTAGTTACTGCGAGATACACCTTTGTAAGGCACTTGTCGTAGGTAAAACGAAAATCTCAATAATGCTGCCAGCTACACAAATAACCTTGGTTCGTATAACTGTATGAGAGAGAGTATATATACTTGAAAACCCAACGACAAAACTGCTGAACCGATTATGATGAAATTTCTATGGGACTAATCTGAAAGTAAAGTTAAGATATAATTTTTCAAATTAGTTTACGAGTTATGTGGTAACAAACAAAAAAAAATCAAACAAATCAAATATCCGTGAAAACACCCATTTAGAATCTTTCCCTGAGTTTACTTGCTTTTTGGTTGGAACCCTGACGAACCACATTCAATATCTACTTTTGCTCTGTGCTGTGTGCTAACTACACGAACTATGCTTGGAGTATACGCCAATCGACACACACATGACACAGGCAGTTAGTAATGCAGTACAGTTTTGGCTTAAAGACTACGTATACTTAGCATATTTTTGATTGGCCTCTCAGCTCAGTTGGTAGGATCTCTGTCTTCTGCGGCGTAGGTCGTGGGTTCGATCCCCACCGAGAACAAAATACTTGTGGTGAACACAGTTGTTTTTTTCTCTGTTGGGGCATTATATTGTATTCTAAGATGTATTTACAAAAAAAAATGTGTGTTAAGTATTATATCAGCTATCTGGTTCCCATAGTAAGCTCTGCTTAGTTTGGGACTAGATAATGTTGAGTAGATTGTCTTGAATATCTATTTATTATTATTTTTTTATTTTTAACACCCACCACTAGCATAATCTGCAGTAATCGAGTTGGCAGCACTGCCCACGAGGCCACGAGCACGTAACGACTTGTTTCATTCGTCAGTTTGGTTTGACTTTGGACGGAGTGTTTGGTTTAGTTCTGAGTCATTCAAAGTTTATTTTGCGGGTTTTTTTTATTTTCCCTCATTTTCTGAACACTGGCTGTGTCAGTGTATGGAAGCACAGACAAACAGATGTAGAGAGGTCCAAGACAGACCTATCAGCAGCAACCAACCAGACAAACATCTTCGTGCTTCGAACGTGGCAGACCAGAATCCCACAGATTTATTAACAAAATGGGGCAATCACCTGATTGATACGTCATTTCGAGGTAAGTAGAGTACCTGTATCAAACTCAGTTATTCCCTAATGTTTTTGAACCTAATCATGCTTTGTATTTGATAAGTTTAGGTACCTAATCCCTAGATTCTGGTTGTGTTAGAAACACGAACGAAAAATGATTTATAAAAATATGTACTTAGTGTTTTCAGTTTTGAACTTTTGCATTTAATTTTGTAAATTGGTACAAAAGTGTTTTAAAACTTAGGAAAATTAATTGTTTATTTTTTTCAGATAAGGTGTACTTTACATAATACGCAAAGAGGATGGGCTACTTAACAGGCTGTTAATGGCTTCCTGGATTCCAAACAAAGAAAATAATTGGCCCGTTTGGACTCTGGGCTAGAAGTAAATCCAAACACCAAACTTCAATGGAGTGATTTCAATCATGGGCACGCGGTATTGGAGAACCATTTAAAAAGGATTATAGCTGTAAGTACTTGTCATTTGCTATCAGTGATTCAAACGACCTCTCTGACTTAGAACCTGCAATGCCAGGCCGACCTGTCCTCTAATAGACTTGTGGTCGTAGTTTGGTTAGATAAACATAATACCTACTTGTACTAATTACCATCATAGAACGCTCTACTTTGTTTGCGATAACTATTTCCTAAAATATACATTATTTTATTTCAGATATTGTAATCTTGTTGAGAAGGCTTCACTTGCAATAACGGATGCCAAGGAAGGAGCTACGCCATGAGAGGAGCTAGCCTGTGGGCAATAACAGCAAATGCGTGCCTACAAAAGCTTTACAACGAAAAGGGCATTCTCCAAGACGATTTTATCTTGTTTTAAGTATTTAAAAAGTTAATTACTTATCTAAATTGATTTTCTAATACAGATTTATAGATTTTTATTGAATGGTTTCATTGCAATACCACTATTATTTATATAAGATGCAAAAGCTATCGACTTATTTATTAGGCTAGGTTGAGGTTAAACTGTTGGGTTGAGAAAATACTAGCCTATCTAGTTCATATCTTTGGTAACCTGTAATCAGTTATTATTGAGGTGCTTTATAAATTTTTGTTCTATTAATTTCAGAAGCTTACAAAGACTGGGAGAACAGCTTTCTGAGGCAGCAGGCTACGCTGTTCACTGAAGGCATGTTTGGCTGATCTATTATCATAAAGTTCATGTGAAGGATATTGGCCCGCGTTACCTAAGAGTGACCTTTGAGCGGCCCAATGCCCTTAATATGAACTAAATGATAGTAAAGCAAGTCAATCATGCCCTTAGGGAACAGCGTTACTAGCCATTGAAAGGCTTTTTTCCGGTCTTTATAAAACGTTTCTGCTCGTAAAGAAAGCACAAATTACCGTACGATACGGCTAGCCTAATCGTATGAAACATTCTAAAATAACTTCTAGAAGGCAAATACGACTAAGTAAATGTTGAAAACGCTTAATGCTTAGGTTAAACCCATAGTAAGTAAAGACGTAAAACACCTTACTAGAAGAGAATTACGACTTAAAAAAACATCAATATCGGTTAATGAACAGGTTAAACTACAGTAAGGTAAGACGTACGATGTCTTACTAGAAGTCGATTATGACTTAGTAAACAGGTTTAACTACAGTAAGGTAAGACGTACGATGTCTTACAAAAAGTCGATTACGACTTAGTAAACTTTGAAAACGCTTAATGAACAGATTAAACTACAGTAAGATAAGACGTACAACGCCTTGCTAGAAGGCGATTACGACTTGGTAAACGTTGACAACGCTTAGTGGACAGGTTAAACCCACAGTAAGTAAAGACTTAAAACGCCTTTCTAGAAGCGAATTACGATTTATGAAACGTTCAAAACTCTTAGTGGATCGGTTAAATTGCAGCGAATAAAGGTATAAAACACCTTACTAAAAGTCTATTATGACTTAGGAAGCAGTCAATAAATATTCAAAACACTTTGTGAACAAATTAAACCGCAGTAAAAAAGGCGTAAAACGCCTTACTAGAAGTTAATTGGGGCGCAATGATACGTCGGATATTACTCTAGGAAAGATTGACGTGTGTGACCCGAGCACCTTCTTTACCGTTTATATCGCCTTACCGGAAGTTAAATCCCATCGTCAGTTCGTCGATCCTTTCTCACTTACCACGTTAATAGCTTTTTATTTAAGGCTAATCTGTAAAAAAATACGTCTAAAACACACATTAGAGAGTATAATGCTGCTTATTTGTTGCGCCTCACGCTTAAGGCGTAAAACGCCTCCAACCTAGGAAGGCGTTTTTCGTCCAAGTACGCTTGGTCGTTTTTTCGCCTTCATTACGAATAAATCCACCTTAATTACGAACTTTTCAGCTTTACATTTTTCTCAGTGTAAGCAGAACTTGTACTATGGGAACCATAATAGCTGATAATATGACTTATCTACATATTTTTTATGCTCACAAAGCATGTACAACACCCATACAGTGAACAAACATCTGCGTTCACCACACAAATACTTGTTCTCGGTGGGGATCAAAACCACGCCCAGTTCAGAAGGCAGAGCTACTACCAACTGATCTAAAAGGCCAGTCAATTGTTTATTTTATGAATAAAGCTTATTCGATTTATATTCTTACGTGCAAAAGGCACAAACTGCGGAGTGAGGCAAACTTTGAATTTCTACACTTTAAGAGTCGCGCAAATCAGAATTCTGTGTATCAAAGCCTCTACGCTTCGAGGTAAAACATCATTGCTTCGCAAGCGCCGAACTAGTTTTCAGTTTGAATAATGATCCTGCTACATTTGTAGGTAAAACTCTGGTTTGTGTGAAATGACCAGAATTTTGGTGGCTACGAGTTTTCCTACAAAACGTTATTTGCCTCTCTGAGGGGTTGATTTGCATTTCGACGATTTGCATGTCAAATATCGCTGTCAAATTTGAGATTTGACAGCGATATTTGACAGCGTTTCACTGATCGCTACCGCCAGCGAACTATAGGTGTGCGCAGGCCTTAAGAAAATACACAGATGTCGATTGCTGCTGACGCGGAGGCCGTTTGTGCCTCTTGTCGCTCGTTCCACGCTCTCGCTTGCACTTCTAGCCTTAAATGGAACGCCTCAGAGCAAGGTAACGCCGCATGAGTCATGTTTTTTCGTTTTTTCGTCACGTGCAGCCGGCTCTATCGAATTATAAGACGTTGTCACGTCAAAAATACAGCTGACTTTACATTATGACTGGGCGTTTTGGACAACAATAGTTCAGCAATCATGAGCCGTGTTTGTATTGTTAAATAAAATACATGTATATTACATTATTTAAAATCACTGCCGCTTTCTTGAAAGCCTAAAAACGTGTTTATAAACGTAAACGCCAATTGAATGAAAAACCTAAACCTGCTACGTTATTTTGCTGATGAAAAAAACATGGGCTACCTGATGTTAAGTGGTAACCACCGTTTATAACAAAGCATTGCCTCATAGATCACGCACGTCAGGAACGTGCCCTACGATGCACTGCCCTGTGACCATCAACTTCAGGCATACATTTCAGTCTTAAGTATATACCAGTAATTTCACCGGCACCCACACATTTCAAACCGAAACACAGCAAAGCTACTTCACAGCCGAAAAAGGCATGGCGGTGGTACTTCCCCAGGCGAGCCCTTCACAAAGAGCTCTACTACAACAAAACGGTTGTAGTCTTAAGATCAAAAAGTATTTTTCTTATATTTTCACGCCGCAAATCGTCTGCATAACAATAAAACCCCGCTCGACTTACGGTTAAAGAATATTACGATGAGTATAATTCAACCGGAGGCAGCTTTAAATCACTTCAGGGCAAACCTAATGGAATACGGCACTTTCATATTTTGCACAATTGAAATGAGTGTCTTTCACAATATATTTCAACAGAATGAGATTTAGATTTTTTATTATTGAAACACACACATGAAATGTCAACAATACGTAATAAACAATAAGCCTACCACAAGCTCTGTCTGGCTCTGTCTCTAGTTTTGAGTCTGTGTGAGTGCTGTCTAGATAAATCTTACGTCGAAACGTCACACACACAGTTTAATACACTGGTGAGCACTAACACAGACTCAAAACCAGAGCTAGAGAAAGAGCCAGACAGAGCTTGTGGTAGGCCTACAGTTAGTTATTTCACCAAACCAGGGAAGCATCAAACAGAACAATATGACATATGAGAAAGTGACAGGCGTCACGGCGCAGTTGGTACCCTGCCTTCTGCGCCGTAGACCGTGGCTAAGATCACCATCGAGAACAAAATATTTGTGTGGAGAACGCAGATGCTTGTTCTCTGTCACAAAAAAATGTATATAAGAAAAACATCAGCTATCTGGTTCCTGGTACACGCTCTGCTTAAATTGGGGCTTGATAGTGTTGTGTGGATTGTCCATAATTTCAGTTTGTATTTATTTATTTACTAGCTGTGCCCACGACTTCGTCTGCGTGGAATAGTGTCTTAAACACAGATGATGGAGATGTCTGGATAGAATGGAAATAGGCCATTGACAAACAGTGGAACTATCTAAATATTTTTAGATAAATAATAAAAATTGCTTACTAATTTCAAAACTGCGAACAAAAGGCAGGTATAAAACTGATAAACAAAATGCTGGAAACCGAGTTAAGTGAACCAAGAAAAGAGCTCTCTTTCTGTCTTTGCTAAAAAGATTACTGAAGCTAGCCGGAAACCAAACGGACCATTCCGGGCGTTCCAAAGGAATCCCACAATATTTTTATTGCATTGGTCGCAAAGGAAATGTTTCAAGAATCCAAGTAATTTTAGTAAATTGCGGGCGGTGACTAAAAGCTAATGCGACTTAGGCTACCTCACAAACAAATTTTCTTTATCCTTTTCTGTAAATGTTATTCTTTCTGTTACCCTGTATGTCCTATTTTTGAAAAATAAACTTTTATTACTTCTTCTTAACGTGTCACTAATTCTTTTGAACCAGGTGTGGTGAAAGGATTTCAACTTTTATTACTTATTTATTATTATTACTACTAGGTATACCTACCCAGTTGAATCCCGCACGACTCTGTTTGCTTTCATGCGAATTTTGAAGCAAACTTCAATGCTCACCTTTTGGGGGCTCAATTTCAACAACTTCTTGTTTGAGGGTATATTTGTCTTGAGTATTGACGTTATGCAAATATGTATTACACCAAAACTTTCAAGTCTCTACGACCAGCGGTTTGGGCTGTGCGTTCCTTATTGCTTCAGGGCAAAGGTTGTAGGTAAATTTACAAACTTTTTCCCTGAAGAAACCCACTGTATTGTATACTTCATATTATATTTTACATAAAATACAGTACCTATGTATATATATTTTCAAATATAACGAATGTTTTTAACCGACTTCAAATAAAAAAGCAGTTTCTCAATTCGGCTGTATTTTGTTATCGCATAATAACAAAACATATACATAACTATATCATTTGTTCATTAAAGTTAATTTGCACCGTCTTCTATTTTTTTTTTACTGCATATTTCCGTCATCTATGAACCGGTTTAGTCAATTATTTTCTATACATCCAGATTGATCCCATAGAAATATTATCAAATTGGTTCAGTAATTTGGCCATGAAGTTGTTTTCTCAAGTTTTTAAAACTTATATTTCACATAGCGAAAGTTAGATACTAATGCAACAATGTTTTTTTAACAGCCCAATTTCGCACAATATTTGACTTCCCCAGAACTAATAATAATAATATAATAATAAAAATATTTATTTTCTTAAAATGTTTAAAAAGTTGTCTATAGTAAAACTAAGTCTAGATAGGTAAAACTAGGTGCACAATTAATTTTATAGTAGTTTGCAACTAAACCTTTGTAATAGTCTAAAGACATTGAAAACCCATTCCCCAGAAAACTGGCATTAACAAATTTAAATTTCTATATATTTGTTTGTTTGTTATAATTTTTACCCCTTGTTAACTCCATGTAACATTGTAAGTTGTAAGTGAACACCATGAGGGCTATTACGCAAATTGCGAGAGCCATATAATTGTAGTAACGGCTGTAATTTTGTCGTTATTACTTTTGGCGCCTGAAGCTCTGGTGTAGTCGTTACTACCTTATGCGTTCAAAGGTTGGGTTCGAGTATTTCGTTCAACAATGGCTTTAAAAAAAAGTAAACAGGCCTTTGCATCTATTGTAGGTGATTTATAATTATGTATAGCGTCAGAGGTAACTGATGGTGGTTTCACAAGCTACAATGGCTGAATGTACCTGTATTGTACCATAAATTTGCTATTTTGTTGCCATTCCTATTTTTACTTTATTTGTTTTTGTGGTCAATAAACATACTTTCTTTCTTCTATTATACATCATCATTATCATCCACGGTCTCACTTCATCCACTGCTAAGTATAAACCTCTTTTAGTTTGTACCATTTACATCGATCCTGTGACAGTCTAACCTATTTCCAGCCCGCGACTTTGACTATGTCTACTACTATGACTATGTCATCCATCCATCTTGCCGCTGAGTGCCCTACGTTTCTGTAGTTGGTTCTTGGCCACCATTCTGTTGTTGTTCTACTACACCTATCATCAACACGCAATGTGTTTTGCTCAACTCCATGTATTCCACCCACCAGATGGACTGGCGAAATTGTTAAGATCGCGGAAAAACGGTGGATGGAAGGGGCTCAGAATCGTTCTGCTTGGAAATGTGTAGAGGAGGCCTATGTCCAGCAGTGGACTTCTTCAGGCTGAGGGTGATGATGACACTTTTATATGGCTATCAATTTCTTTCATTATTCATATTCAATCGAATGGAAACCAATTGCGGCTCATATTTTAGTTCACTGGGAAACTTCCAAATTACGTGCAATTATAAATAAATACTATATTAATTGGTTCCAATGTTATAAATCAGCATTTAACTGGGTTATTTTGCGAGTGTTCCGAGCTCTACATCTCCGGTGTATTGTCCAACAAAGCGTAGCGTACCAATACTAATATGCATTAGCGTAAGTATATCGTTCTGACATTTGGTATTAGATATAATAAGTAAACAGTTATTCGGTGTACCAAGAATAAATCGTGTCCCTGAACATGCCTGAGTACTAAACGTAGAAAATATTAAGCTTTTGAAGACTAAATAGGTTTATTCTAGAGTTGGCAGTTTATGTCTCTTTTAATATCGCTGATGGTGTAAGATAAAGCGTTATTGAAATAGTTCCAGCATTGCAGAAATTGAAATGTCATTTATTTCAGGTACATATTTGAAGGTAATAGGCATGACGACTAATTTTCAAAATCTCTTCTATCATATTCAGAAGTATCTATTATGTCTAAAATATATCATATTTCAGTAGAAAATTAAGTTTTCTGTGCTATAAAAGTACATTTAAATTTAAATTTTCAAATTCACGCCAAAACGCTCGCTGGTGTCATGGCGTCTGTTATTACGTCACGGTTAAGTATATCAACAGTAATAAATAAATGCTTTTGTACTAAATCGGAATGACGTTTACGTAAACGTCACATAATTCGCTCTGACCGGTGTTTGAGCCATCATGGCGGATTGTTGTATTTTGTAGATTTATTTTAAGAAATAAATTATTCATCTCGACATTAATAAGATAATAAATACACAAATCAAAATCTTTGAATCCTTTTTAAGGTTCCGTAGCCAAATGGCAAAAACGGAACCCTTATAGATTCGTCATGTCTGTCTGTCTGTCTGTCTGTCCGGCCGTGTCACAGCCATTTTTCTCCGAAACCATAAGAGCTAGACTGATGAAACTTGGTGAGTAGATGTATTCTGTGAACCGCATTAAGGTTTTTACACAAAAATAGAAAAAAAACTATAAAGTTTGGGGGTCCCCATACTTGAAACTGAAACTCAAAAATTTTTTTTTCATCGAACCCATACTTGTGGGGTATTTATGGATAGGTCTTCAAAAATGGTTTTGAGGTTTCTAACATCGTTTTTTTCTAAACTGAATAGTTTGCGCAAGAGACACTTCCAAAGTGGAAAAAAGTTGGTCCCCCCCCCTCTAACTTCTAAAATAAGAGAATGATAAAACTAAAAAAAATATATGTTGTACATTACTATGCAAACTTCCAACGATATTTGGTTTGAACGAGATCTAGTCAGTAGGTTTTTTTTATACGTCATAAATCGTAAACCGCAATTTACTACAAAAACCTTTATATTATGTTATTTGATGCTACGGAACCCTTCATGGGCGAGTCCGACTCGCACTTGGCTGCTTTTTCATTAGATCAGATAAATATTTTGGCGATACTTGATTACTGTCTTCATGCCTATTTAAATACTAAATTTTGCTTGGTAGTCTTTTAAACGAGAAACGGAAGCCTATTTTTGAAAAATGCAGGCAAAGGTAAACTTGTCTTTTCTCTTTAACGGCCTAACCTCTTTAGACTCACAATGATGATATTTTATTGAATACCGAAGAAAAATATTTTTATTTAAACTCTCAGTGCAGTCTCATACGTACCTATATCAAATAAACTAGGTTTTCTGCATTTTTTTATATTGCTATTCAAGTTTGTTACCTATTCATCTAGGCTTAGGTGTGCAAAACTGGCACCTAGATTTACCACTATCAAGTACCTTTAGCACTTAAGTTTATGTAAAAAACTCACGGCTGCATGCCCTATGTGAAACAGATCAGGTTTTTTTTTTTTTTGTTATTGATATTTAAGTTTGCTACCTATTCTTCCAGGCTTAGGTGCACCGGCACCTAAGCCTGGAAGAATAGGTTTCACCACCATTCACCACAATCGAGTACCTTTAAGACGTTTCAAAGTGATCTTTAGTACTAACTTATTCGTTCAAATCCATTTTTGACATTGGCATTGACGCGTTGCTTTAGTGTACAGCCGCCCTGTAATTAGCAAGTGCACTGAGTCCGACAATTTCCGATAACTGCAACCCGATATGATATTGCGTGTCATTGACATTGGCGGCGGAACGAAACCTTTGGCGAATGTTAATGAGACCTGCGGTTTTAATTTTCGATGAACTTTGGAAGTTATGTCGCAGGAAGTCCGGTATTAACTTCCAGAGCGAAAAGCATAGATATAAATTGAACTAGATATAATAATAATCATACTTCACCACTAATATTAAAGAATTAGGATTGATATAACTATGAGAAAAATCTTAATATTCACACACACTCAAAACCAGAGCCAGACAGAGCTTTTGGTAGGCCTACTGAGCGCAAAGATATAGGTTGAACTAGATATAATGGCATCATCATACTTCACCACTATACTATAGAGGTAATTTCAGTATAACTATGAGAAAAAATCTTTTTATCGTGTTCGAAAGGTTCATTTAAAATAAGCTCTTTGCCTTTTGGTTTTGTAAGGATTCTTATTATTTTAATGCTCATGAAATACACAATACTCATTCTCATATTATTTATTGAAATTATTGTTATAATGGTGAGGTCTTTAAGTTAAAAATTACGAACACATAACGCCCTTAAGTTTAGGGCTAAGCAATATTTGGAGTGGTATCCCTATAACAACCTCTAACCCTACCCAGCTCATATCTATTCAATAATACATAATTATGTAAATAGGGTAAATAAACAAGAGAGAGTATAATAAAAACACAAAGAGAAATGTGTAAGAAAGCGATAAGGTAGTGAAAGGGATGCGAGAACCAATAATCATAATAGAAAGTACAGACACTGCCAAAAGTGAATAACGCTTTTAACAGAACAAGGTTTTTATCATCATTTGTTACAAAATAGTCTGTTGATCTTGGACATACAGCTATTTAGTTATTTGATTCAGGTGTATTTCTTCAGTGTGAATAAAAAGTTAAAAAAAAACTAATTTCTTTTATTTACTATGATTTTTTATGAATTTATGACGGACGACTTACTGACAGACTTTACATTTATTACTTAATCAATTTATTAATATGATTATCATTCATTTGTTGTATATTTTAACTGTGTGTGTTTCTTTCTGTTTTAGTATTTAATAATTGTTGATATTTTAATTTGTGAATCCGGATTTTGCATGCCCTCAAAGGGCGGAATCACAATGGATGTAAAATTACTACTCTAACAACCCTTGTACATGTGATTGGGCAAATAAATACACTTTGACTTTGACTATATTACTTAATACTGTATACCTACTACATAATATAATATATTATACCTTATATTAATTTACTTAAGATAAACTAAATAGCACTGTGCAAAATCTCTGAGAATTATGTATTAAAAATCTCTCGTCACATAAATTTATTGAAACACGGCACTAACGTTAAACACACTTTTTATAAAAGCCAAAAGATAAACAATGCCTAAATTATTGCCATTTCTTACCTCAGGGTAATGACAAATAGTGACAGGGCTATAAATAGTGATTAAATTTAAATTGTGTTTTAAGTAAGTCTAGAAGGACTGGCAACATCAGAAATTAACTTTTTAAATGTTAGGTTTTACTTGTCCAAAGTTATGAGACTCAAAGCCGCTTATAGGTTTTTTCTCGCATACAACAAGGTTTCCAGAATGTGTAACAAAAATAATATAAAATCATTTAAATCATTTTTCTATAATTATTTTACAGTTTGAAAATATATTATATGTCGACTACACGAACTTCAACAATATACAAATCCTTTCACCACACTTAGTTCGAAAGAACCAGTGACACGATAAGAGAAGAAGAATAATCATTTTACTATGATGATAATAAGAAATGTACGAACATAAACATTGTCAATGACTGTACTGAGTTACGGCTACGAGCGTAGCACCGTACACGTGAATAAACAAGTGCTACGGACGTAGGCCCTGGGGGTCTACGAAATAATTGTACAGTAAATTATTATACCTCCCGTTTATTTTTTAATTAACACGTAAAGCTATAAATAAAAACCATGTCCTTCTGCTTAATTTGATAATTTATTACTAGAGATAAACGTAGGAAATTTTTAGACCCGACTTTGATAATACCCAGAAACATCTAGGTACCAAGATATTTAGGGAATTGATATTAAATCTATATTCAATTCAATTCAATATTAGTTTTCAGAAAAGATCCAATTTGTTAAATGCACACAGAAATAATATCATAAGGCTTTGATACGGTGTATTTAGTAAAATCAATCCATGTTTTTCTAAATAATGTAAGCCTGACAGAAACAAAAATACAGGTCAGTACGGTCTAGTTCCTAAATTAGCATTCCAGCATTCTCCCTCTCACAGTGACCGATCAAAGAGAATACGAGCAACAATAAAATTACCACCGTGCGACCAGCTTCAGTGCCAACGGACGGGTATCGTTATCTACCTGAAAAGCTGAAAACCACAAATTGTACTCACCATCCAACCAGCTACATAGCACATCCGAACCAACACTACCCTTCAAAACACAGTCTATTTACGAATACTCAACAAATCAAAAATAAAAAACCATTCAGGTCCCGGTAAAATCACGCCTCGGGTATAAGACGGAGGCATACACACGTCCAGCACCCGCGAGCTCGTAAGCAAAACTAGGAGCTCAGCCGTGCTCTCAACCCGAAATCAGCACGACAAGGATAGCATGCGATGTGCGAGGGGGACGTACGAAGGTGCAGAGGTGCGCAGGAAAGAATTAGATGTTTATTTGGGATACGTAATGGATAACCAGAGGTGCGAGCTGTAGTTTTGAGTGAAGTCCACTTGTAGAGATTACTCTCGTTTTATGTTAGCCTAGTACCTAGCAGCTGTTCATAAGAAAATAGAAACTAATGGAGCTGATTATCATGTTACTTAACTATTTTACAAGCTTTCAGTAAAAACAATAGCATATTATTTAACAAGGGGTATATCTCTGTCGACGAAGAAAAATAGAATCTGGAGTGAAAATAAAATACACGCAACAGGGAGACAATTTTATTATTAACATAGATAATTCGATTCCACGAAGTTTGAGTTTAAAATTAAAATAGGCTAAGCGAATTTATATTTTTGTTTTTAATTGTATACGCAGAATAAACAGTCATTTCCAAATGAAAATAACTAAAAATAAGGAACACTTTATCAAGCTTTTGAATAGAAATTAATTTCCAAATTATTTAACTAAATAATATACTGATCCCCAGATACATAGATATTCAAAATGTCTATCTTACAATGAACACACAAAAAACATAACACTTCTTTTACCAACGCTTCAGAATGTCGTGACCAAAGAATAATTTGACAAATTCAATTTCAATACAAAAGGCAGGTTGAATCCGCAATCCGAATAATGGCTACTAAATTAGCTTGAGCCAAAAATCACTCGGACGGAATGGCTGAATGCATAAAACAAATAGTGCGAGAGCTCACTGCATACCTACCACTCCATCATTTCAACAGTTGTCCATTTAAAATGCCCGATACCATTAAATTGAAATTGTGGAGCAAAGATGGAGCTGTCAGTGAAGCGAAATGAAATGACATACTTTGTTGCACTTTGGTCAAGCGGTTTTTAAATTGTAATAACAATTTTTACGATCGCACTTTTTAAATGAACGCGATCGGAATGCTTATCTGCCCGCGACCACGGCTGTTGTAACACGGTTGAAACGTCGGGAATTAATAAAGGTAATCGCGATAAATACCCGTTTGTTCCATATAATCTTTCCGATCCACCCCAGCGCTGAATCGATTAGTAAGCATTTTTTCCATAATACATGTGATCGTACTAATAACTATTATTTTTCATCCATAATAGGCCATGTTAACGCACAAGACGTGTGTATATGTGAATGTCTGTTACAATTTCAAAAAGGATCCTATCAACTTAGTTAAAAAATATCAGGTGATTAAGACTCATGAGAACACAAGTTCATGATGATGAAGTCAGGGAAAAAGCTAGTTCAAAGTAATTTGAGAATGACGTAAATTTACCTGTGGAAAGAAAAACACAATTTTTAAAAATCCAGGAAGAAAATTGTTTATGCCTAGTATTTTGTCCCTAAATTTATTCCGTTTCTCAATATTAATCGTACCTACTGAGAAATGTAAAATATTTTATTATTTGACGTTAAAATTTTATTAGCAAAATACAAATTCCTTTGTTTGGTTTCCGAGAACTTATCAAATATTTAACAAAACAGCTGTTGAGAGCCGTTTTGTTAAATATTTGATAAGTTATCATGATATTTAATTTATTTATTAAGTACATCCAGATATTTTACTCACTGGGTTCCAGTTAATGACCAAAATATTAATATCACTATCATTTTAATGAGAAATTGATTGTATCTTTGCGTGGGGTGGTTGTATTTAATATTTGTGAAGGAGAAAGGGTGGTTTCATTATAAATGGATGGTTAAATTCAATTCATAACGTTGACAATCTGAAATCTCTATGAACTGTCAAAAAGATTTCAAAGCAGGCCTTGTAAAATCTTTAACTTTTGACATCGTGACGTTTAAGGTTATGTATGTTAAAAATTTTCCAAAATACATGCCTGATTTTAACTTACGATTTTTTCACACAGAGCCCTAGAAATCTCCAAACTCAATAAAACTTGTGCTTTGAGAAACTATAACTGACATAATGCTGTATTTATTTTTACTACGTTCAAAAATAAACACCAGCTCCTAGACTCACACTAATAGCCAGCATGTACCTATAGAATAATCCATCTATATCTATAATATAGTAGGTGTATCCTATATTCTCCGGGCAGACCTCGTATCCCGGGCGATAACGTGATGGAAGGGGCTGTGTATCGTGATTTTGTGGGCCATTGTCTGAATAACACGAGATATTAAGGTTGTATTATTAATACCTTCTGCCTTGGGCTTGACGTACGGTCGATTTAGAAATGACTGGTTTTGAACTATTTGAAAACAAAAAGTACAGCCAAAAATAATTTAGAAGTAAGTTAACACGTTGCATATTTCTCAGAATTAAAAACAAAATAAAATAGATATTATGAACCAACCACACTACGCCATCTAGCCGCAAACTAAGCAGAGCTTGTACAATGGGAATCTGGTTCCCGCGGATGCATAAATACTGATATATTTTTTTGTAAATACATACTTGGAATACCAGCAACCATGGGTATTATTATATTGTATTGTGTGTATGCAAACATTTAGGTTCACCACACAGATATTTTGTTCTCGGTGGGGATCGAACCCACAGCACAAAAGATAGGACTACTACCAACTGAGCCGTGACGCCTGTCAATTCAAGAAAAAAAATCTTCTAGCAATGGGTTTACTTAAAAATTATCTGTTGCTTTGTTTATTGGAAGCACTGGTTACTTTAGCTAAATAGCACTCTTACAAAATGTTACAGGCTATTTATACTATTTTATTAACTGTGCCAGAGGTTTTACTCTGTAGATAACCAACAACTATAAAATAATTCTTCTTTGTATTATTTAGATTGCTTTTTTGTTATCTCCGCAAATTTACTGCGCGTAAAAGCTTGAACAAAAGCGCGCAGTAAATGTCGAACTCAACGCTCTTTCCCATTTTAAAAAACAAGTATACGAGTCTTAATTATCCGGGTCCAGAGAAATTATTCGGGCCTGGTTATAAATTATCATCGGAAAGGTCGAATATCACAGGGTTCATTTCGTTTTTATTGTGGCTCGTCATTTTTATTCCACCAATAAAAAGTTGGGCCACGTTTTTGCGACACCTATTAATATGTATAGCATTGTTGGACCTATATTTATGTTTTCTGTTATTGTGAAATGCGAGGTCTCGTAAACGGAATTTATACATTTGAAATTTGGGATTCGAAAGGTTAGAATGAAAGAATAAAACTTGAGATCAACTTGATACCTTTTTTGACGTGACAACGACTTATAATTCGATGGAGCCGGCTGCACGCACGAAAACACATGACTCATGCCGCGTTACCTCGCTCTGAGGCGTTCCATTTAAGGCTTGAAGTGCAAGTGAGAGCGCGGAACGAGCGACAAAGAGGCACAATCGGCCTCCGCGTTCGGCAGCGTTCGACATCTGTCTCTCTCCTACTTGAGTGAGCGATGCGTCCGCGTGGACAGCTCTATGACGTTGTCACGTTCAAATATCGTCAGTAAACCGACTTTACAGACAACCGATTTTTTTATTAAGCGGTGCCTGTATCCAAGCATTGCCTCGTAGGTCACACATTTTAGGAACGTTTCCTACGATGCACTGCCCAGCGTCTATCAGCTAGAACATACAGATGTTAAGCCTCACGTGTCAGTAATCTCACCGGCTCCCACACCCTCAAACCGTGATACAGCAATGCTGCTTCTCGGCAGAAATAGGCATGGTGGTACTTCCCTGGACAAGCCCTGCAAATGGCTTTATGGGTTTCATCGAAAATACTGTTAGTTCAAGGATTACTCCGACTATTTTGCCGAAAGGATTTGTGTTCGTTTTGGACATTGAATTAAGTCTACTTTACAAAGCCGTACTCATCGATTCACAGCTCTTCTCATTCAGTAGGTCAAACTTTTATTCCGCTTTCCATTTAAAACCGCAAATGAAAAAAGCGTGCAGATAAATCCATCTGATGACGAGGGCTGGTGATAAATTTCGCGCAATTACAGAGGAAATTGCTTCGTTGGACTCCAATACTTATGTATGAGACGTGACTTGCATCTATTATTGAGCCCGCCATTAGGAAGAATACTATAGTATTTTTAATGGTGTGTGGATGTAGTAGATCCGACTAAGAATTTCATTACGGCAGTAGCACAGATCTTATTTTTTTATCTTCTTCTTATCGTGTCACTGATTCTTTCGAACCAAGTGTGGTGAAAGGATTTTAAGTGCGCCTCAAAGAGGCTCCTTTCGTGCACTTGACACATATTTTCAAACTTTTTAGGTTATACGTTATGCCGGTTTCCTGACGATGTTTTCTTTCACCGTTTGAGAGCACTGGCATAGTGTACATAAGTTTATTGGGCAGAAAAACTAATTGGGACATGACTGGGTTTGAACCCATTACCTTCGTATCGGAAGACGGGGGCGCTACCCCTAGACCACCAGTGCACAACATTTTTTTTTATACAATTAGTTGATGAAACAAACGTATGACCCATCTGATTTTAAGTAGCAACCATTGCCTATAACAAAGAATTACCTAACAGGTCACGGACGTTATGAACATGCCCTACAATGCACTGATCCGCGCCCATAAACTAGAGGCATTCAGATGTTCAGCCTTACGTGCCGGCACCCATACCTTTGAAACCGAAACACAGCAATGCTGCTTCACGGCCGAAATAGGCATGGTAGTACTAAACTATTACTGCTGATAATCAATAGGACAGCCTTGGCCATATCCTACGTGCATAAACTGGAGGTTTTTTTTTCTTTTGTAGTGAAACATTCACAAATACAATGAGACTTTTGTAATGTTAAATAAAAAGGGTTCCAAATCATCCTTACTGGAAAGATCTTGAAATTTAAATGCAGCAGTTGTCTTCAGGCTGCTGATGATAATTCTTAAGGTACGAATGAGCATTTGACACCGTTCAAAAAAAAAATCAAAAAAAACAAAATATTTATTGGGGAACTAGACGAGACGAGATTAGGGACGTAGACTGGTAGGAACCAGTCTCAATCGTTAATACCTAAAGCCTGAACGATCCCCGTGCTTTACAAATAACTCTTTAATAATGTATTTGATGAGAGTCTGTGTTATTACAAACATTCTGGTAGTTATCCATAAAAAATATTTCAAAGTACAGTCAAAGAGAAAAATGTTTAATAAAAATTCCAATTTGTCTACCATAAAAGTGTACACATACGCAGTAAAGGGCATTACGGCTTTAATGGTTTTTTGTGCTCAAAAGGCCATTCATCAGAAACAATAACACTGGCTCTCGTGCCATGACCCCCGACAAAGGACCCAGCTAATGACCAGTTACAATAATTATATTTCCTACAAAATTCCACAAAATGCCTAGAGACGCTGGGAAGTACAGTCAGTTTTATACAAGTCTTAGTCATCAGCCTAAATTAAGTGGACATAGGTATCCTCCAACTGGGTTTGCTGTAGTCACCTTGCTTGACAGTTGGATTGTTGACTGAAGTATTAGTGTACTGAGTACGAACTCAAAATTTTTTTAGGTCATTACCTTAGTCGCCACTAATGAGATCCATTAAAAATTCTTCAGTTATTAGTAGATGACAAGGGAATGCGAGGTTATTAAAACATTTAAGATAAATGTATGACAATAATGTAAATGTATATGAGAAGAAATTTTTTTCTAAAAATCATTTGCATCTGCTAAAATAGTCGCAGACGAACATTAATCCACACTGTGTGAATCTTCTCTTTTTTTTTCAGCAAAAAGTTTTCATATCATTTCGTAAGAAAAGAGATTGTTTCACCAAGGAGTTTTGCATACTTATCAAGCATAGAGTGACGGTAGTGATTTGAAAATGGAACGCATTTATAATGTAATGAGTAGCAAATACAAGGTGCAGTTTTGGATCTGCAAAACATTTTAGGAGGTAATTATGTTAGTGATTCTCGACCCGAATCAACAATAAAATGGGCAGGTATTTTTTTTTCATTTTATTCTTATTAACGTAAATCGGTAAGTGTGAACTCCCCTTTTTAAAATGCGACCAATCTGTACGTGTCCTTAAACTGCGCTTTCACACACACAAACAAACGCAACCGACATTTCTTTCATAAATCCAAACCAAAGCACCAACCACCGGCCGCTCCCTCCCCCCCGCCACCCCGCCACGCCCCCGCAGCCATCGCAAACGCATCAATCGGGTCAATTTATTAGTGTATTTGATGACGCCGGTATGTGCATACGCTTGCAAATTCCGCCCCTCAAGTGCGCCTTCGATTAACGGTCGGGATAGGTACCTACTACCTAATTGTAAAGATGACGGACCAATACTCAAATGTAGAGTTGGTGGAGATGGTCCGCTTGTAGGTATGCCATCAGTGGAGACAATGTATCTCGAGCCATCGAAATGTTCGCGGAGTTATTCCCCAATCGGCAACGTCATCATTGAAATCCCGTGTTTCGGTAAGCACTTAATTAAAGCCTTTGGTTCGAACTGATTTGTAGCTCTCGGACAGTCGTTAGGTACCACACGGGTCGGTACGGGTCAACGACCTTACAGCCCTGCCGTACGGTCGTTGGTTCCGGGTAGTCAAAAGCCAGAAAGTCAGACAATTAGCAAATAACAAATGGGTATCGTGTTATCAAGTAACTGGTTTGTTGAGGTCTGATACGCAGTCGCCCTGCGTGATTCACTGGCACTCCATGCAGTGAGCTGCATACAGTTAAAAATTCGAACTACATCTAAGGTAAAATTATTTGCTATAAGTTGCTGTAGCTACAACAACTTGTACAGGTCGCGGCACGTTGGTTGAACCTTCGATGCGCAGTAACAGATTTTCGAGTCTAAATCGAAATGCGGTATGACGAGAATCGCGGGGTTCCCCGTAACCATAGCAACGACCTTCATTTTAGTTTAACGTATGTGCCGCGTTCGTTTCATAGAAATGTGGACGGAGACTCGTACAGGCTGACGTCACTGGTCATCGCATTCACGCACACAGTGACATGACACGCGATACATCGCAATGGGTGATTCTGTTTTTTTGAAGAGGGTTATTCTGAAAATCAATAAAATTGAAAAATCGAAAAGAAAAAGTATTATTGATTATTGACTTGGTATCGTATTGTTATATGATTATTTACGAGTCTCATAACAACCTCCTGAAATGTTTTGCAGGTTCAAAACTGCACCTTGTATAGAGGTACAGACTCTTTGCACAGCAGGAAATCCTACTTACAAAAAAACCATATTATGCCGAGTATTGATAACGAAATTTTAAAGTTGATCGTCTGCAAATATTTTAAGTAATAATCTTTTCGTTCATTCATACACCAAAAACGAAAAAACATAAACGAAATAAGGACTTATTTGAGCACGGAACGGAATTTGAGGAACACAGAGCGACTTCGCAACGCTTTGAGCTGAAAACAAAAGCAGAGACCCTACATCATTTTACTTCCCTTTTCATCCGGATCAGACGCGATCCTATTCAACTGAAACACACGTACCTAGTAGAAAGTATAAACCTTGGAATTTGTAACTTTTGACAGGTGCGTTCTCGTAGTTATGAAGCCTCATTAGGTAAAAACAATTTGCGGCGCGGCAATTAATTTATGGAGTGAAAAGATAATTATCAAACACTTGTAGCGAGTAGACTTCGTGCTACGTAGCTTTTGACAGTTGTGTAGCTATGTAACTTTATCAAAATTTGTACCGCTGTTAAAGTCAACGTCAAATTAAAGCTACGACGTCCACACCAGCCATTAGCAGTACAATAATTTATTAGTTAAACCATTTTACAAGTCAGATACGAAAAAATAACCACACAATTTTTTATTTTATTGTATTTAATTTTTGATTTTATTTGGAAATTTCTTATTTAAGAGGAGGAATACGTTTCTTGTTAAACACAAATTTACTACTCACTACCAGTTTAACTCGTTTTTGGCTGTGTTTCGTTTCGTTTATTGACGTACAAATCATAACAAAAATAAAACTGATTTAGACTAAATGTATCTGTCAAAAGTAACCTTAGTGTAGATATCAATACTTCAAAACCTAGACAAACATACGGGACAAGCTAGCTGGGCGAGTAAAGCCGGGCTTAGAGTGGGCGAGCTACTGGACACCGAATAGTTTACTAACTCAGTTTCATACTGTATTTCGCAAATACGTTGAAATTGACACGGTTGAACACACACAATCACTCCATTCAGAAAAAACACACAAATATACAGATTGCAAGGCCAGCCACACACACACACACAGGTGTGTGGCTATTACCTAAATAGAAAACTTTTTGAAATGTATACGCTGCTGTTCAGCTGGTGTGTTTTAAGTTACACAAGATATTTGAATATCGAACTTGAACGATTATATGCCCGAATGCCAGTCACTAAGCCATACAACATGTCATACTATGCTGCTCTTCATTTGTTAACAAGTAAGTAACTTGCACAGTGTGAACACAGCCTGAGGCGAGCGGGGCTTACAAAGAAAATAAAGCGGCGTCCAGACTAGCGTCAACAACTGCAGTTTGCTCGCATGTGCCCTTGGGGAAATCTGGCAGTTACCTGCGCTACGGTCTGCAGAGTAGTTCGCGGATGAATTATTGATGACAACTTAAGCTGCTGAGTTTTCAAAGTCAGAGACAGACGTTTATTCCAGTTGAGTTGACGAATTCTAACTTAAAAATAATAAGCTGTATTACCTACGTGAAAGTTAGCATGATTAAAAAAATAATTTCATACTACTAGCTGATGGAAAAAGCATAATGTCCCGCCTAATGTTGAGTGGTAACCATTGATTATTATGTAATATTATTTAGATCGCAGGAGTCAGTGGATGGAGAGGGCTCAGAATCGTTCTTCCTGGAAATGTACAAAGGATGCCTATGTCCGGCAGTGAAATTCTTCAGGTTGATGATGATGGCAATGAAGGGCAAATTCGAGCAAACAATGTACTAATTGATAGCTCAACTGTTTCTTGTGTATTTTGTACATTTTGTACATTTTGTAAGTATATCGTGTCACTGATTCTTTCGAACGAAGTGTGGTGAAAGGATTTTAAGTGCGTCTCAAACAGGCTCCTTTCGTGCACTTGACACATATTTTCATTTCATTTCATTTCATTTCATTTCATTTCATTCGTTTATTTGCTTAAAAACATGGTATGGGAAAGTACATAGATGTCAAAAGTGAATTAGTGTTTCACATATTTGTACCATTTCGGTGTGCAACAATTCAATTTTAGGGAAGTTACATACATTATAATACCTAATATTAAAATTGTCAAAAATATAATTGTAGGCATGTCAAATCAAAATTAATTAAGTACTTAAATCTAAACAAAAATAGTAATAATAATGAAGTCGACATGTCAAATTGTTTCAAATATTACACTAACTAGGAAGTTTTAATAGTCGTAAAAACTTTTTAGGTTCTACTATATGCCGGTTTCCTCACGATGTTTTCCTTTACCGTTTGAAAGCACTGGCATAGTGCTATTAATTACTTAATTATTATAAAAAGCCTATTGCTAATTTAATTTATTTTGCTATCGGTACCTAGGGCTGAATTATAACCATAGAGTTGTTAGTTTTTGTGCGATTGGCTTTAGAAGTACCAGCCCGTCGCTATAGTAACTTTCCAATCTCGTTACACTGACGCTCTGCACTACAAACCAACAAACAGTGGGTTTTAGAAATAAACTAAGAATAACTACAGTACGCGGACCGGATCGTTTTTTTTTATGTTCAGTCACGGTATGAAAATGTTCGTCACCTTAGAGTCGGTTTTCGCTTGCACCAGTGCCTTGATCATGAACACATTTTGACATAATTTGTGACGTTAACTTATCGGTGTATTCTGTCTATTTAGTTTCAAAAGGTAGTATTGTGATCGTGATACGTTGAACAAATCAAGTTGGAAATCGACGAACATTTTCATTCCGCCGCTATACTTAGTGGTTTCTTTTTTTGGTTTGGACAACCGTTTGTCATTTTCCGCAGCACAGCATCGAGAATTAATTGTTTCTTGTGCCTAACTTCAGAGGGGTTCTAACTTCTACGAAGATCCGATGCACGCACTGTACATTGAAGTATAGTAACCAATAAATAAAATGTAACGTTCAAAAATTTCGAATTAACATTTAGTAAAAAGTAGTAAAAATACCAACCAACTTCATGCAACGTTAAAACCCTCGCAATTTCTTCCCCCTCCATTTCATCCCCTAAGTGATGTCTTTGATCTCCACAAACCTCTGTTCATTATCATTCTTAATAACCAAATTAATTAGGTCTCATTAATTGGATACTCAAAATGTAACGTTCATTATCGGAGAATAATTAGGACACTGAATTTGATCAAGTTGTCATTATGGTAAGATTTTTTCTATGCTGGATTTATTGTAAAAATGGGGGAACTAAAAAATTGCCAAATAATTGAAATTGAGCGGTTTGCTTTCTGCATTTATCGATTTGGATCAGTAAAGCTATCTCTAGATCGTTTGTAAGTTTGACCAATCTTTGACTAGATCTTCGTCATGTATGCGCCGATTAAAAAATAACTTTTTTTTATGTCCCATAAAAATTTCATCAAAATCGGTTACGCAGTTGGCCATAAAGTCGTTTTCTCCAGTTTTTTTAAACTAATACTAGCGATCCTTCCCAGCTAGGCACGGATCGCTTGTAGAAAAAATATGCACATAGCCGTAGCGTGATGATAATATCGCAGAAATATTTTTTTAATTCGGACCAGCAGTTCCCGAGATTAGCGCGTCCAACCAAACAAATTATCAAACTCTTCAGTTTTACAATATTATAGTATAGGATACGTTGTGGTTGGTAGGTTACGTTGTGTGATACAACCGATGTTATAAAACTGTCACCTATATCTATGAAATTCCACTTGAAGAGAAGAGATCCCCTTAATTTCCACTATAATCCAAACCCCGGCACATCGCGTTCAATTCGCGTTGCCTGATGGAGACTGATGGCTGGGAGGCGTGTTAGAATTCGATTTGCGAACCACTCGTGTGGGATTAGATTAATGCGACTTCACATTTTTATGTTACAGATTCCCTCCTTTCGGAATTCTGTTGATTTTGTACCTACTATCTGACGTAGGTACGAGTATATTGTTTCGAGCATTGTTTTTTTCTATTTTTTTTTCTTTCGAAGCAGTATAAAGTATAAAGACCGTACCGTCTAGTTGGGCGTTGTTTTCGAAATGTCAGAGAAACTACATTCTACGTTTTTTTTTAAATTGTCCAAAAGGCTACAGCTTTTAAATCATTCAAATTTATCAAAATACAACTCTTCTCGCTTTTTATGAATTATTCCACATAAGTTTACCATTTACCAGTTATTATTATTTTTGCTTGCTCTGTTAGTAGGTAGGTACTTTTAGTTTATGTGGTGCATCTGATGTATGATGTCTTGCAAAGTATTGTCATAATATAATTTATATATTCAAAAAAGAGACTGATGTGAGGTGTAACTTTTTTATCCTCACGCATTTTCGTAAAGCCTCTAGTGAATGAAACATTTATTTTACCCCGAAGTTAATATTTTACCAATTAAAATTAAACTTTGAATCTTCTTCAACACCGTTGAATTTCCAATAACGGTGAATTGCCGTAATGAATCTCTTATCTAATTAGAATTTGGAAATTATGACAGGTATTAATTTCTTACGATACCTACCTTTAAGAGCGCTATAATTTTGTTAATTAATATGAACGTTTCGGCGTGATAGTTGCTGATAATTTATTTAAGTACATTTAGATACGTTGAAGGATCACATTTTCATAAGGGAGACTTTCAGAGAAGCGAACAAGCGAGCATTTTACACTGCTTCATCGTGTGCTTTTGTCCAAAAGACATGAAAAATCTTAGTTTAAAATCAATAATTATAATGTAAATCAAAATAGTAACAATATTTTATTTTTGAAAATGGAACTAAATTCGGATCTCTTTGGTAGAATGACATTGGCGCGAAATCTTTTCTCAACCATTTTTATTGTATTAGATTATTTTATTTGCTTGTAATCGTAGTGAAAAGTAAAGGGTAATAACATGCGGTGTTACAAACTCGGTTTTTACAAATAATGGGTAATTTTAGCTCCTTGTAAAACAATCAATACTAGTAGTATTGATAAGCCCTATTTTCAGAAAAGTTTACTTTATGCACATCGCATTATTCCAAATGGACGATCACACGTTTTCCTGTTTACTGCATTTCATGTGATATGTTTTTTTGCGTTTCCATACGATTTAGGCCAAAAGCCTACACTTTGAAAATTAAATTATCCACGATTTATTTGTATATTCTACTCACGTGTCGAGGGAATGTAAAGAGCATTGTAAATGTAAACATTTGGCACACGAGTAAATATGTGGCTACCAGTTAGTTTTATTGTGAGCGCTGCCTAATGGTAGCAGCTCCTTTCAATCCTAAGCTCGTGGGTTCAAATCCAGTCGTATACCAGTGAGCTTTTCTAACCAAAAATGTAGGTGAACTATCTCAAACGGTGAAGGAAAATATCGTGCGGAAAACAGCATGTCGTAGAATCTAAATACCTAGTTGAAAAAACCATGCGTCAAGTGCAAGAAATTTGAAACAAGAACACGATAAGAAGAAGAAGTTGGTCCTAGTTGTATAAAATAACTAGACCATCAATTTTATGTATGTGGTTTCTGAATGATTCTGAACCTCATACACAAAACAAAATTGCACAAAGAAAACTGCCTGCCGTTCAAAGGCATCCAGATCATTTCGTCAGCATTTTCTCAGGCAACCGCCAAGCAGTCGTCTGTCAAGAATCCATACTTAAATTTTGATTATATTGACGTCGGAAAGAACAAAGAATCAGTGCAACTATAAGGTGATAAGACCGCCTCTTACAGGACACTGTCTTCTTCTTGTGTGTTTGTCAAGACAGTGTCCTGTAAGAGTCGGTTTCTCAGAAATTGTTAGGAATAAAGTTTTTTTCTGTAGTATAGTCAAAATTAGACGAATGCAATGCGATTCCAGAGAAGCTGACTCTCTGTTTGCTATTTACTCGTGTGTTCCTCGGGTACAATTGCTACATATTTCCACGTTGCGTTGCTTTTGTCTTGATGCGAATGTATTTTTTATGTGACACAGGCAGTCGACATTTGTTGTTAACAATGAAACGTTCTGAAGCGCTGCTCCTGTCACACATACTAGATTGTTTAATATTTGCACAACTGTTTCAATTAATTTAGGCCTTAGGTCACTTTTCTTACATCAATCAAGGTTTTATTTTGTAAAAAAAAAAACATGCTGGACAATTCACACATTATCCTAGCCCCAAGCTAAGCAGAGCTTGTTTTATGGGTGCTAGATAACTGATATACATAATACAATACATTACATGTTTAGGTATATTTTTTTTATATAGAAAACGACCAGAACACCCGGAACAAATACCTGCAGATCGTACAAATATTTGTTCCAAGGCGGGAATCGAACCCGCAACCTCTTGCGTCGCAGGTGGACGTTCGCCCACCGCACCACAGAGGTCGTCATACAAAGAATCATACATGGCATAATATAATAAAAATTGGTAAGAACCAAGCAGTAGTTAATTGCCTGTCTTCTAGGCTTGGTAGCGCGTAACTGGCACCCAGACTCACCTAGACCTAGCTGATACAACAGAAATTCAGAATTTTTAATTTGAATTTGTTAAGCTGGTAAAGTTAAATGCTGAATAATGATGGCGCTAAAAGAGACAAAGCTTTTAGTCCGTATAATTTTATTTCTCCACATTTTTGTATGTAAAATTCAAATCAGTATCTACATAGGTACCTAGACGTCTCGACTATACCTACTAGTAGTTACAGTCCGCATCATTGTAGCCTTTATCAAATAAGCGTTGGTTGTTTTTTTACAGAAGAGATCAAAATTCAAACTAAGTAAAGCTGAAGAAACGACAACTGTTCATTTCAAAATTGTCTTCTAAAAGATTATTTTTAATCATATTTAGAAGTGTTTTTTTATAATAAAAATACTTCCTGAACAAATCATAATGATGATTTCGAAACAATTAACAAGTTTGGAAAGATCCTTGACAAAATACTAGCAAAAAGTATTTCGGAATCGTGTTAATGGTTTCCTGGAAATTGGTTAACTAAAAATATTCATAATAAAACAATTTAAAAAATCTGTGGATTGTCCGCAAAATTTATTTTATCAATATTTGTTTGCATAAAAAAATCCTTGAAATGTTTAGCCAGATTAATATTCGTAACTTGACAAAACCATTGTAATACAGGTATTAAAATGGTTACATGCAAGCACTACAGGTAGTGCTTGCATGTAACCGAGTTTCGTAACCAGCTACGTAGAAATGTTTTTTTCGTTGTTCATTTCAAAAGAGTTCTGTCTTACTGTACTCAGTTTGTTACCAGGTTACGAAGCAAGACTAGAATCACGTGTATCATGTCCCCATTCACCATTCATAGTTTAAAAAAAAATACTTTTAACTATTTTGATTATAGGTACATCAATTTACGAAAACAACTGTACCTAGAACGTAGTAAGTTCTATTATTTATTCTGTGTCCAGAGTGCAATACGGGCGAGACAATTCAAGAGCAATCTGCCAGGATTGTCGCCCGAAGAGGTTATAAGATTGCCTGCATTTGCATACTGGGGTATACTGTAGAATGTAACGTGTACGTATTTTTACTTTATGTCTGGTTGTAGTAGTTTTAGTACTCTTTGTTAGAGGCTCGCCCGGGGAAGTATACCAACAATGAACGTTTCTGACAAGTTACTGTAATTTGGTATGAAAAGCCCCCGATAAAATAATCAAGAAAACTTCGGCTAATTTTGTATCATCCGCACTTGTTGTGCGGGCTGGTTTTTCCGCAAGTAGGCCACTGGCAGGCCCTTTTTGCGTGACCCTTGACACGTGTTGCTTGAACTTTTTTAGGTTATATGACACGCCGGTTTCCTCACGATGTTTTCCTTCACCGTTTTGAGAGTACTGGCATAGTGCACGCACATAATGTTTTCGACAGAGAAATTTGTCAATAAGTCAAAAAAATATTCTATGGTATCACAAGGATCTCTTGAAACGTCTTAAAACTAGGTGAGTCTAGCTAGGTGCCAGTTCCACACAAGACGGGATTCAAATTCAAGTCAACTATCGTGTGTATTTAGTGTATCACAAGGATCACTTTGAATCGTCATCAAGGCTTCCACGCAAGCATAATCAAAGGATACACTTTTTCTTCTTATCGTGTCACTGATTCTTTCGAACCAAGTGTGGTGAAAGGATTTTGAGTGCGCCTCAACAAGGTTCCTCGTGCACTTGACACATATTTTGGAAGCACTGAAGACAGGTTATGAAATAAAGTGCTGACCACAGTCATAGAAGATTTATCAAATCTTATTCTAACTATCAAATTACTTGCTGTTTGCACATAATTTTTCATACAACGGCAGATATTACACGCCCTCGCCCTTCATGCCAGTCATCGTTGTGTAACAGCCCTTAAATTTCACTTTCACCGACCTTACTATGATTTTGAGTCTCGATTGTAGTATTATCTATTATAGTCACAGTCAAACTGATGTGGTAGTAGAGTTTTTTGTGAAGAGCTTGTCCGGGGAAGTCAACTACTCATGCTAGTAGGTACTTCCCCGGACGAGCCCTTCACAAAGAACTTTACCTCCTGATGACGAGTTTCCACCGTGTTCGCCGTGCCTGCATTGCTGGGTTTTGGTTTGGACGGTGTGCGTGCTGGTGAAATTACTGGCACGTGAGGCAGAACATTTATATGCCTCAAGTTAATGTTGAGTTGCATGGGAGCCTATAACTAATTATCCTGGTGACAGACAGACGGACCGCGAAGTCTTAATATTGGGGTCCGTCTTACCCTTTGGGTATGGACCCCTAAAAAGCAAAGTTGGATGATTTAAACAAATTTGTAAATCGAGAACATCAAGTAAGGTCTGTAATTTCACCAATCGATGCACCCTGGATCTATCAAACTCAATTTGAAGCCGCCACAAAGTGCTACGTCACCCCCACCCCCTGCAATGTCTGCATCCCTCGGCACTTTGAATGTAATAAAAAAAACACGACGAAGGTATTTCAATTCTGTCTATTATTAAATCAAAGGATCATACAATTTTAAAGCATGATTGGTGGCCACAAAACCCTTAATTTTTCTTGTTCTTCTAGGCTTGATCGCCTAGAACTGGTGTCATTCATCTAACTTTAAGCCGTTTTAAAGCTGTCCTTGTGATTCAAATAAAAGAGTAAGCTAGGTAAGTTGTTTGCCTTGCTAGGATATTGGTATTGTTAATGCTAGAAGTATCAATGATTAACGGATGATAATCTTGTGAAAATGGTACTGCTGAAGTTTTTTATGAAAAATTTTTTACCCGAGAAGATTGCGTGATTGCACTTCTATATTTAGTCAGCCATATTTTTCTGTAATCCAGACTGAGTAAATTGGTTAGTACCCACTATACAGGGTATAGGGTATAGGAGGTGGTAGTGATCTATAAGACTATCAAACCCAGATCCTCAAATCCCAGCACATCCGTTTTACACTTCTCATCAACTGCACAAACGATGAATATCAAAAGATTTTTGTTCAAACGAACGAAGCAAAGTTGGTAATGTCATTTAATATCGACGGTTCATCATTTTTTAAGCCTCTTGGGTAATGGTTATTGGCTTAGAATCGATGGCTCAGCTTTTTGCAGCCCGACGGTGGTTGTAGATCACAATCACGTAGAAAGCAGGTAGCCAGCGCAGCACAAGGGAAAGATAGTAAAAATAATAAAGAAGAAAGCGTTCTCATGATTTTTTTAAACATGAAGGCTTGTTTGATTGTCTTAAACTTGCGCACATCTAGGCGATTGCGAAGGCCATCTGTGAAACGGTGTCAAATAACGCTGTCATATGACAGCGTTTCACTGATTGCAATCGCAGACCCTAGAACCTAGAATTACCACAAAAACAAATATACATAATAAGCGGAAATTTGACAAGTTTTTTTTTTATTCTTTAAATCTTGCTTAAACTTGCCTGTAGTTAATGAGACTTCTTTACCTGATATTTGTGTGACTGTAGCAACATTTACTGGATGAGCGCTGCTCAATATGATTAAAATGGAATGCAGAGCCTGCAGCCTCTCAAATTAAAATAAAAAGGAAATTAATAACTTAATTCAAGCTGTCAGGATGGTATAAGTGCTGGGCCTATTCCATCTTAAATCCTTTGCCGGGCACTATAACGTATTTAATCTGTGAATTCTGAATTAGTTTACCGAATAAGGGTTGGTTTTACGGATGACTAATTGACCAATTAAATCTTTGACAGTAATTTATCTAAAGTTTTGCAAGCAAAAAATCTGTCAAATATTTGATTGGTTGATAGTCAACCATGAAACCGGCCATATGCAAAGTAAAAAACGATTTATTAAAAAAACTAATGTCTGCCCTTTTCTCCCATTAAAAAAATATAAATTTTGAGCAAATTTTGTAATTTATTTTACAGTATGAATGAATCATTTTCGCAATATCCTCACTTGATTCGAATTTCGGCAACGGACAGGTTAAAAATGAACGGACGGTGGATAGTGGACTAACGTGCAATTAATCTTAGCGGAGATGTCCGCTAGCGTCCGCTGTCCGGTACTGTCCGGACCGTCCGGTGCACGCAGACCTGTTCTATGTAGCTGGTTTACTTAGCCTTGATAAGATAATGAAAAAAAAAAAAATGATAAATTAACCAAGTGCGAGTCAGACTCGCCCATGAAGGGGTCCGTAGCAGTTAGTAATATAATATAGAAGTTCTAGTAGTTCGTCGAAAGGTACATTGCGGTTTACGATTAATGACGTATTTAAAAAAACTACTTACTAGATTTCGTTCAAACCAAATATCATTGGAAGTTTACATAGTAATGTACATCATATATATTTTTTAGTTTTATCATTCTCTTATTTTAGAAGTTAGAGGGGGGAAAAAGAAGAAAAACTTTTATAAGGAAAACCAACGGGGCGTAACGGCTACGGGGCGAGCGAAGCCGTGGGTGGCCGCTAGTAAATGCATATATTTACCTAAACCACACTTTAGTACCTAATTTCATAGACAAATACATATTTTTAATTTTTATTTATCTTTATCTTGGTATCACCAGTTCATTCTAAAGGCATACCACTATGCCTCCAGCTCACACACAACGATAAAATTAACAATGCTTTAAGGTGATATCAGACGGTTCACTCGGATGAATGTTCACTCGAGTGAATGGTTAATTTTTCTTTCATGCCATGTTCACTAATATTTCATTCGGTGTTCACACGTTTCATTTCGCGTGAAAAGTGCCGAATGAAAGGCAAAAATGAACAAAAAATGAATCGTCTGATATCACCTTTATAGGCATGGGTGGTCATTTATCTGTTAAGCTTGTAAATTGACTGGCCTCTAGCTCAGTAGTAGCTCTGCTTTCTGCGCCGTAGGTCGTGGGTTCGATCCCCACCGAGAACAAATATTTGTGTGGTTAACATAAATGTTTGTTCTCTGTCTGGGTGTTATATTGTACTCTAAGTATGTATTCACAAAAAAAAAAGTATACAAGTATTATATCAGCTATCCGGTTCCCATATTACAAGCTCTGCTTAGTTTGGGGCTGGGTTGTGTTGTGTAAAAAAAAAAAACTGATGATGACGGCTACCTTCGTGATCTAGCTATCTACATTCGCCTACATCATAAATCCGGGACACCCGTGTCCTGTCCGCGTCTCGGTGTGCATACAAAACTCAGCATCCTCTCTCGAATAATAGAAAGCTCGTTGAAAAATGCCTTTAATTTAGTTTTGTTTTATGGACATTTGCATAAAGCCATTGTCTTGGCGAGAGCGGGTTTAGTTGCGAATTTTAAAGTGTTATTTCGGGAGGGGAATTCAATTTGCTTGTGCCGACAACCAACATAATTAAATACAGTAAATGAAGATGAGGTACGGTTGAGTACCAACTTTAGGTCTACCACAAGCTCTGTCTGACTCTGTCGCTGGCTTTGAGTCTGAGTGAGTGCTCATCAGTGCATGTATTACACTGTGTGTGTGACATTTCCACGTAGGATTTATTTAGACAGCACTCACACAGACTCAAAACCAGAGCCAAAGTCAAAGTGTTTATTGCATAAAATACATGTTGAAAAATGTGGTAAATTTATAAATGTCCAATGTATTCTACTTAAAACTAAGCGTGCAATATTTAGGTTTACCTAAAGATGAAGTTATAATGTCAAAAGTTAAATGTACAAGCATGTCAAAAGTTAAATATATGTCAGAAGTTACATAATTAAACAATATTCTCCAATAATTCATACTCCTACCAAATACCTAATTAATAATCAATAAAATACATGTCACTCAAGATTTACTAACATAGTTCATAAACTCATTGATATTATAAAAACAGTTATCAGATAACCATTTTGACAGCTTAGATTTAAAAATGTTGAATGGTAAATCTTTGAATGAGTCTGGTAGTTTATTATACACTCTAATAGCATTCAGCCAGCCAGAGACAGAGTCAGACAGAGCTTGTAGGCCTACGGGTCTTTGAAGTGGAAACTTCTTTGGGTAGGCTTGAGCTTTTATTGAGGGTGAAAAAAAACCAATGAACTGGCTTCACCGTCACCGAGACGGCAAAGATCGACAAACGTCACCAAAAGTCGGGGAGTGTGAAACCTCATTGGTCCTCCACCAATGAGGTTTCACTTTTGTTGGCAATTCCCGGAGTGCTATATGATTTTATTTTTACTTTTGATGTATAAAGATAATAATAATACAATGACTGCCCCCATAGCGCAGTGGTAGTAGTAGCTCTGCTTTTTGCGCTAGAAGGTGTGGACGTGGGTTCGATCCCCACCGACAACAAATATTTGAGATGATTAACAAAAAGGTGAAAAAGTGATAAATAGCATTGGATTTCTTCAGACAGATCATTATATCAATAACTAGTGGAATCCCGCGCGACTTGGTTTGCTTTAAGCTATTTTCATACAAACGTCATCCACCACACCCTCTTTGGGGGTTGAGTTTCGGGAAACCTTTTCTTATTAGTGCACTTCTACACTACACCAATCTACCCTCCAAATTTCATACTCCTAGGACCATTAGTTTAGGCTGTGCTTGCCAGTCAGTCAGTAACATAGGAGCTTTATAATTATATGTATATAGATAAAAGTTACTTATATAAATATAAATATACTTACTTATTTCTAAGAAACGTGTACCCATCCCGAGTTACCCGAGATAACAGATATTCTTAATGTTTGAAGCTACTAAGAGGTAATGAGCCATACTAATAGAGTTTTCTAACAAGGCTCGGTTCAGAATTACTTCCTCTTATAGCGTCCTACAGAACTGGCTGAACCTCATCTAAAATTCCATCATAAGCTCGTAATATGGCTTTAGCTCGTTCTTTGAAAAACGGCTACCGTCACCATCATTCAGACGTGTCACAAGACGCGAAGGCGTTTCTAGAGAAAAAAAATCAGTACCGTAATGGTCTGTGGGAATAGAACACATGACAAAAACAAACAGCATTAATCAAAGTAAAACTTAACAAAGCAAATACACACAACAATATCCAGCCCCAAACTAAGCAGAGCTTATTCACTGGGAACCAGATAGCTAATATACTTCTTGCCTACATTTTAGGAAATACATTCTTAGAATACAATTTAACATCCAGACCTAGAAAAAAAGTGTCTGCGATCACCACACAAATATTTGTTGTGTGCAGAAGGCAGAGCTACTACTAACTGAGCAGTGGAGGCAGTCATCAGGTAGGTACACTTTGGCTGTAGAAAAAACACCTATCAATCATTGTCCTCGATGGAAATTGAACCCATAACCTACTTAGCAGAAGGCAGTGGTGGCACCTCTGCTTTGTTCATAGGAGCAAATATCATAATATTTAGGGAGCATCATCAATGGTGAAGTCACAATAAAAAGTTACGTCAATCAAAAGACGGTCGGCACTTCTTTAGAAAGCGTCTCCTAAGACCAGCATTAGTATGTATCCAGCTAAATACTGTTTAACCGCCTAATACAGAACTTTGCATGTTAATGACTCGGAGTAACAAAGGCGCATTGGCGTGAACACAGCCTTTACTGCCAGCTTCTACGAGAATACTGCAGCTGAGGCTGGAAATTGGCATTTTCGATGCTGCTACTACAGTCTGTATTAGTATGTACGCGCAACTTGTAGAGACTATGCTAAAGTAGGATGAACAAATAAAAAAGCAGCCAAGTGCGAGTCGGATTCGCCCATGAAGGGTTCCGTAGCATCAAGTAACATAATATAAAGGTTCTTGTAGTTTGTCGAAAGGTAAATTGCGGTTTTCGATTTATGACGTATAAAAAAACTACTGGCTAGATCTCGTTCAAACCAAATATCGTTGAAAGTTTGCATAGTAATGTACAACATATATTTTTTTTAGTTTTATCATTTTCTTATTTGAGAAGTTAGAGGGGGGGGGGGCAACTTTTTTCCACTTTGGAAGTGTCTCTCGCGCAAACTATTCAGTTTTTAGAAAAAAACTATATTAAAAACTTCAACATCATTTTTGAAGACCTATTCATAGATACCACACGTATGGGTTCGATGAAAAAAAAATTTTTGAGTTTCAGTTTCAAGTATGGGGACCCCCGAAATTTATAGTTTTTTTTTTTATTTTTATGTAAAAAACTTAATGCGGTTCACAGAATACATCTACTCGCCAAGTTTCATCAGTCTAGCTCTTACGGTTTCGGAGAAAAATGGCTGTGACATACGGACGGACAGACAGACAGACATGACGAATCTATAAGGGTTCGTTTTTGCCATTTGGCTACGGAACCCTAAAAAGCTTAGGAAAAAACGCGGTCAGTTTTTAGATGTTGACTGCCCTGTAGACCTTACCACAAGCTCTATCTGTTTCTGTCCCTGTCTCTGGTTTTGAGTCTGTGTGAGTGCTCACCAGTGTACTATTACTGTGTGTGTGACGTTTCGTAGAATCAATTTAGTCAACACGCACACAGACTCAAAACCAGAGCCAGACAGAGCTTGTGGTAGGTTTCTGAAGCACGAGCACTTATCGTATAAAAAATATTTGAATTTGAATTTATATACCCGCAGTAGTGTGTCTAGTCGCTCGTAAGAGGTGAGTCGATTCGATTGCAAAAACGGTGTCAAATATCACATCCAATGGCCACCATCTGTTAATGTAGGCATCGGGATAAGCGAATTCATTGTCTCTGGAATCTGCAGAAGTCTGTTAAAGTAATTACTGTTATAATGTGGTTTTTAACCTTTGAGGACACTCGAAACACTCTTTATCATCATCATCAATATGGAGAAGTTCACTGATGAACAAAGGCTTTCATACATTTCTAGAAAGAACGGTTCTGAACATTGGCTTAGGTGATTTTTTAGGTATCTGCTATTTTACCCGATTTCAAATAAAAATGTAGGAAGTTGTCAATTCGGTTTTATTTTTGTTTTTATATTTATTGCATAATTTTGTCATTATATTAGTCTGGTTGAATTTTTTTTTTCCTGAATAGTAATGTTATCAAAATAATATTCGGTTATAATATAATTATAAGTTATCGGTTAAACTTTTTTTGTTCATAAAAAAAATTAACAAACGTGTTGCCACTACATATTTTCGTATGGAAAAAGTGAAATTGTCTAGTGTAAAGGGTCAATGATACATTCCCAAAGCTTTTATGCCTGTATGTCCGTGGAGCCTCTGGTCTCATAATACTCTGAAATGCAACCCTGCCCTTCCACCACTTGCGAAGCGAGTCGCGAACTACCCTCACATAAGATAACCCTTCAAATGCGAACATCCTCATTACTGGCCCGAAAAGGCTGCGGGTCAACGAACTGCTAACATAAAGCCTCGTATACAACAATAGTTTTTATTATAGTTGTTTATACATAAGAGGCTTCAGAAAAAGAACTAACAGACTTTTACGACTATTTTGAGGCATATGTTTTAAGCTCATTCACGTATTCAATGCCGAGTACCCGCTAGAAAGAATGACGAAAAAATTACTTTTTTGGTTTTTTATTAATATTTCTGTTATCCTACAGTTTTCTCCCACTTTATATAACTGGCCGGCAATAAAGACCACTGTAAAATTCTATTGCAGCTATTTCAGTGTACATTTATACTTTGTTTGCCCATAGTTGTGTAAATTCAGTTTGTATCGGAATCGAACAACCTTAAATGGTCTGCAACGCTTATGAGGTCTCGGTGTCCATGGGTTTCTGCTTTCCATCAGCTGGACATAACGGTTTATTGCTCCTATAAGTAATAGCATAAAAAATATGATAAAGCGAAATCAAGACTGGAGTGTGATTGGTACACCGAATCACCGTTCGCCGATGAATGTAGGTTGTGTATTTCGTGAACAAGGTTCCATTTCTCTTGTGTTGTGTTCTCTTGCGTTATATTGTATTTTAGGTATTTCTTTACAACAAAAAAATAATAAGTATTGTATCAGCTATCTGGTTCCCATAGTACAAGCTCTGCTTAGTTTGGGGCTGGATAGTGTTGTGTGGATTGTCCGCAATATTTATATTTTTATATATGTGGGCATATACATAATTATGAGGTAAGTGGCTAAATGTAGCATAGATATTTACTGTACTTTGCGTATTAAACGTGTTTTGATGACCCAACGTCCATGAGAAACACTGAAATTAACGCTATTTGACGACCAAAACACAACACGGTTGAACAAACTTATGCGATTCTCAGAACTACCCACTGCAGTCTTCAATGTGAACCACCCCTATGTAAGGTAGGTACAGAAGTGGGTTTCTAAGAAATGTAGGAATGTATCACATTCTGTTGCTTTTAGCCGAATGAATTTCGTTGTGGTGCTGAATAGATATGAAAAGTTGACGAGAAACTTATTTTCAACGTGAGGGTAGATACTTACTATCTAAAAACAAAGAAGTGCATAGGGTGTAGGGTGTAAGTTTGACTGGCCTCTAGCTCAGTTGGTAGTAGCTCTGCCTTCTGCGCCGCAGGTCGTGGGTTCGATCCCCACCGAGAACAAATATTTGTGTGGTGAACATAAATGTTTGTTCTCTGTCTGGGTGTTATATTGTATTCTAAGTATGTATTTACAAAACAAAATATATTCAAGTATTATATCAGCTATCTGGTTCCCATATTACAAGCTCTGCTTAGTTTGGGGCTGGGTAGTGTTGTGTGAATTGTCCAGAATATTTATTTGAATATTTATTTATTTAAACTTGCTTGGTTATTGGAGTATCTCCTTATGCCACTAAAGGCCGGTTTCACACATGACAACATGAGATAAACAGCTGTCAAATATTCGATTGGTCAATTAGCCATCCATAAAACTGACCCCTAAGGGTCCGTTCACACAGACCGGCTCGGAGAGCTTCGGCACGCATTTTTCTTTTTACACAGACCGGATCGTTGGAGTTGGTCGGAGCGGAGCCGCCAACTATTTCACATAGACCGGCTGGAAGCGATCTGAAAGCGGATGCGCTCGCAGCCGACGAGAAAAGCACGCGATCGGAACCGGTCAGCTCCTCTTATTATTTCACACCAAGCGCGTTCAAGCATTCTTAATGACAAAGGGTATTAGTAGTTCTGGGTTGATGCGCCGTGTAAGTAAGTAATATTAGTATAGATTTCAAGCCACGTACTAACTTAATTTCAAGTCCGTGGATTATCTTATAAAACAGCTGTGACAGAAAGAAGACACCGCATTACCATAAAGCTTCCAATTCCAAGAATTAAATCAGTATAAGCCAAAAATATTCAGCATAAATTTTAAAAATAATATCACAAAAGACTTCTAAAAGGTTATAAGTCACGCATGGCCACCTCCGTGTAATTCGAATGAAAAGCGATTGTTTCGTAAAATATTGTTGAACATTAATCCAACAATAACAATAAAATACTCCACATTTTGTGGTCCCTGAAACTCTGCTTAATTAACTGTAATGTAACGAAGCTACGAATAATTTAACAATCGGAATTATCGTTTCGAATTATGTATTTTATGTTCTTTGTAAAAATGCTTATTCGCTAACGGGAATGGAATATCGCTTGAGTACATAAGTAATAAAAATAAAGATGGTTTTAAATGGTGACCCCTCTGATTATCATCCACAGCCTGATTTCACTCACTGCTGGTTATAGGCCTCTCTCTGTATAGGTATAGCGGCACATAACTTTAGCGGTGACCGATAATGCGCAAAAGTCAAAAATAAGGTACCTGAGGGGGCTAGCGGAATGAAGGGCGGGCGTGCGTTGCGCTGGTTGGCTCTCCAGTCGCACTCCGCTCTCTATACTAATAGGACACTCTGCACACATCCACACATCCAGTGTGCGCGACATGGCACACTACGACGCATGCGCAGCGCGTATCGCTCACCGCTAAAGTTATGTGCCGCTAGTTATATGTGCCACTGTTTATGGTCTTTCTAATCTTATCCAGGTCTTGCCCAGGTTTGCCACATCGTCTGCCCATCTTGCCGTTGGCCGACCGATTCTCTCCCCGATTATTTACTCAAATAGCCAAAGGGTGATTCTAATCGCACCTCTCTCAAATAGAATATAATTAGAAAGAATGTGAGACAAGTTCTAGGTGCTAGTTCCACGCGACCAAGAGACCGACCGTAGAAGAAAAGGCAAGAACACGGCTTAGTTTACATCGTGTTTTTGTATGAGTATGTGAGTCAAAAGTATAAGTATACAAAGAACTGAAAAGACGAACTGAAAGAAGTAAATTACTAAAGACATAATATAGTAATATGTCTAGTTTGTTTGGAAATAAACTTTATTCTTATTCTTATTTTTATAAAGAAACGCTTATTTTTTGCTCGGGTATTTTGGTTATCTTGCTGAGTGTTTTCTGTGGTTATTTCAAAGTAAACTCAGGTATTTTCCTCCATTCAAAACTTTTAAAGATATTTAGTTGGAAAGCATTCCCCGAAGCCCGGCAGAGCTCAACAAATAGCCCCCATCTGAGCTGTACTTTCGCAAATGAATACGTTATGTTCTAAGAAAGTTTTCACTGAGAAATACTCGAACTTTGTACAAGAAACTTTAGAGTGCGTTAGTTTCATTGAGTTCGGGCTAAGTACCTACTGAAATCACATAGGTATGGTACAGTTAGCGACATAAAAACATTTATTAACAGTTAAACAATCGCAAGGATCAGTTTGAAACGTGAATCAAAGAGTCCAGAAACTTACAGCTTCGTTCATACCATTCCTGCAATTTTTTAAAGAGTTTTTAAGAAATGTAAATTATACCGTTTACAAGTTTCTGTTGATTAAAACTTCGATTATAACGAGAAAAAAAGAAACTTTGAAGCATGATTGTGTCAAATGCACGAAATGGGCCTTTGCGGCGCACTTTAAAATCCTGGTTAATAAGCTAAATTATACTGGTTTGAAAGAACTAGTGTAAAGATAAGAAGAAAAAAATCTAATGGAATAACTTCAGCTTTAAAAAAATGGATTCAAATCACATAGACAAGCATTTTTAAAGTTACCTCCAAACTAATCCATCGCACAATGCGCTCGGTAACCTATGGAGGAGGCCGGAGTGCTCCGCAAACATTCCTCCCATTCCATTAACTAATTGTTAATTATCCTCTTTCCCCTGTCTCCCCTGCAACGATGACGTCACTGAGACTATATTTTTATGGACGTCAAATTATATTCACGCAACATTTGTTTTAAACCGACATAATGTTTTTATGTTTGTTATCGCATAAAGGCTCGAACACACCTAGTTCGCTGGCGGTAGCGATCAGTGAAACGCTGTCAAATATCGCTGTCAGATTTGAGATTTGACAGCGATATTTGACAGCGTTTCACTGTTCGCTACCGCCAGCGAACTAGGTGTGCGCAGGCCATAACTTCGTAATTTTTGAGCCGAGTTACAAAAAGAAAAGTTTTTTATCTTTAGATAATACTAGTGGCTGTTCCGGCTTCGCACGGGTGGACATTTATTTTGAAACACATAAATAGGTATAGCCTATGTTACTCAGAGTGAATATAGCTTTCCAATGGTGAAATAATTAAGAAATCAATAAAGTAGTTTTTGAGTTTATTTATTACAAACATACACACAAAACTACAAATCTTTCCTCTTTTACTATTAGTATAAGTTATAACTTTCAGATTAGCCCTATATCAATTTCATTAAAATTCAGGTTCAGTCATTTTCTCAAGTTTTTTAAACTTATTTTGACTTATAAGTTAGTGAAAAATATCAAAGGGAATCAAAAAGGCTTATCACGTCAAAAGGGAACCAATTACAAAAAAACCAACGACGGCCAAGGAGTGGAACTCTTTACCGTCGTCAGTATTTCCGAAGCATTACAACCTTGGAATTTTCAAGTCAAGAGTGAACAAGTGGATTATAGCTAAGCGTGCTCCACCTTAGGCTGCATTTTCACTTTCCATCAGGTGTGATGGCAAACGTTTAGCTATCAACAATAAAAAAAAAAAAAAAAAAAAAAACCTGCGTAACTTTACTTGATACAGATACATGACGTATGTAGAAGTCCAAACATTGGAAAGTCCTAGCAAAAATTTGATGAAGATGGAGAATTAACAGCACTCTTCGTCAGAGGGGAAGAAGAGAATACTGTCACCAGTTTCTTATAATTGACACTTTTTCATTTTGAGTAATTTTGGGGTGGATTTTTACGATGTATTTTTACGATGAAAAATTCTTTTACATTACTGCAATTTATCACAGGAATGGACAAATGAGCAAAGTTACTCGATCAAACCGAGTAAAAATCACGAAGAAATTAATTGGGATTGAGAGTAACTTTGACCCAATAACCAGTTTTACTACAAATTAAAAGCAAAACTGGAACTTTACTGCAATATCAGGAATACAATAAATTGAAATAAAACCTCTACACTGTATTTTCTAAAGGAAAACTATTTTAGTGGAAAGAGTTAAACTTTGTTGAGTTTCTAATCGTGTCTGAGGATCATTTAAACCAGTGTGATGAAAGGATTTTAAGTGCGCCTCAGAGAGGCTTTTTAGGGTTCCGTAGCCAAATGGCAAAAACGGAACCCTTATAGATTCGTCATGTCTGTCTGTCTGTCTGTCTGTCTGTCTGTCCGGCCGTGTCACAGCCATTTTTCTCCGAAACCATAAAAGCTAGACTGATGAAAGTTGGTGAGTAGATGTATTCTGTGAACCGCATTAAGGTTTTTACACAAAAATAGAAAAAAAACTATAAATTTTGGGGGTCCCCATACTTGAAACTGAAACTCAAAAAATTTTTTTTCATCGAACCCATACGTGTGTGGATATTTATGAATAGGTCTTTGAAAATGATGTTGAGGTTTCTAATATAGTTTTTTTCTAAACTGAATAGTTTGCGCGAGAGACACTTCCAAAGTGGAAAAAAGTTGGTCCCCCCCCTTCTAACTTCTAAAGTAAGAGAATGATAATACTAAAAAAAATATATGTTGTACATTACTATGTAAACTTTCAACGATATTTGGTTTGAACGAGATCTAGTCAGTAGTTTTTTTTTTATACGTCATAAACTGAAACTCAAAAAAAATTTTTTCATCGAACCCATACGTGTGGGGTATCTATGAATAGGTCTTAAAAAATGATGTTGAGGTTTCTAATAAAGTTTTTTTCTAAACTGAATAGTTTGCGCGAGAGACACTTCCAAAGTGGAAAAAAGTTGGTCCCCCCCCCTCTAACTTCTAAAGTAAGAGAATGATAATACTAAAAAAAATATATGTTGTACATTACTATGTAAACTTTCAACGATATTTGGTTTGAACGAGATCTAGTCAGTAGTTTTTTTTTTATACGTCATAAACCATAAACCGCAATTTACCTTTCAACGAACTACAGGAACCTTATTATGTTACATCAAGTAACATAATATATAAAGGTTCTTGTAGTTCGTTGTGCTACGGAACCCTTCATGGGCGAGTCCGACTCGCACTTGGCTGCTTTTTTTTTATGTAATTGACACCATGTTTTCGAACTTTTTAGATCCAACGACATGCCGGTTTCGTCAAGATGTTTTCCTTCACCATTGAAAAATACTGGCAGTGCACATAATTTTTTGGACAGAAAAACTCATTGGTACATGACTGGATTTGAAACCACGACCTTAGGTCCGCTACCACTAAGCCACTAGTGCTCTCATTTATTTATTTACTACCTACCTAAATAAGCGTACATAAATCAGGAAAAAAGGAAAGAAAAAGAAAAGATCGGTTCCTAAAATGAGTCGTAATGTAAGCTTCAAACTTAGTAACCACCTCAGGGAGACTAAGAAAGAACAAGTGATACGATAAACAAAGTCCTATTGTGCACAAAGACAAAGGTAAAGGAAATCTCACATTCAGCCGAGATTGTGATCTCCAATTTAACTTTGTCGATTCTGAAAACAGATGCAGATTCTACGCTTTTTCAAATAACATGAACCCTATTCCCTTGAAATAAGAACTAAGTTCCAAAGTCAGTTGCTTATTGCTTAGTGTTTGTGCTAGAACTTAGTAAGGTGTACCTTGCCGGTGTAATGCTATTACTTTTCCAATAAGATTCGTACGTAATGTCTAACTGAAATAAAGTTACGAAGGAAATCTAGGTAACAAAGCAAAAGCTCGGATGTGCTTACCGAATACCTTTCTGTGGAAGGTATGTTCGGGTGTTGTGGTCCTGAGTATCAAACCATGTTGAACTACTTTCGGAGTCCGTCATGACTTGATCAAACATTATTGTGAAGCTGTGTTTCGGTCTCAAGGGGGTGGGTGCCGGTGAAATTACTGGCACGTAAGGCTGAACCTGTATGTCTCCAGTTTATGGACGCATGGCATTGCATCGTAGGGCACGTTCTGACTTACGTGGCAATGTTTTTTTATAGGCGACCGACGGTTACTACTTAACATCAGATGAGCCATATACTTGTTCCATGAGTAAGTCGAAAAAAACCTAAAAAATATTTAGGTATCTACCCTAACTCTAGCTTCCTGGTACTGCTTTTTTTTGCTCAAACCTTTCCCATATTTTTATCCTTCCTTTTTAAGCATGGAATAGATTGTCACGCCCACACTCAATAAACATACCTACATTCCATAAATATAACACTCGACCAAAACGGTAAAAGTACATATACTGCCTCTCGGCAAAAAATATGTTTTAGAAGCACTTCTGAAGGCGCGTAGCTCGACAAGTCACTTCTGAGTAGGTACATGAATCACTTTTATGACTTCCAAGATTTTATTCGAACTTCCCCTGTCCTTGGCATTCCCCCAGGATGCCTCACAATGCCCTCATCCGTCCTGGATGTTTGCTATGCACTTGAGTTGGCGGATGCGAATGCTGAATACAGCATGATTATTTTTTTGTTTTTATACATTAAAGTAGACAAACAAGCATACATCCCACCTGTTGGGAAGCGGTTACGCAGCCTATGGATGCCTGGAATAACAGAGGCATCACAAACGCGTTGCCGACCCTTTAAAACTTTTAAAACGACCTTTTTCAAGAATTAAGAACTGTAGCATATAGGGTGCTACAGTCCTTAGGGAAAATCTCAGCAGGGAGATCATTTCACAGCCTGAGTATTCGCAGAGGAAGTTCCTCTGAAACCGAAAGATGAGCAACTACCCAGACTCTAACAATAAATTAGTTGGTTATGAACTGAGAAAAAAAAATCCTTCTACGTAGCTGACTTACAAACAAAACGGTAGAAACCAAGCAGTAGTTTGTTGCCTGTTCTTCTAGGCTTGGTCACGTGGCACTGCCACCTGGACTCACCTAGTTTTAAAACGTTTCAAAGTGATCCTTGTGAGTTGTTGTGACTGAGTAAATAGATTTTTGATTTGCTGGTTACGAAACCCGGTAACGTACAAGTATTAGTACTTGTACTTGTACGTTCCATTAGTGGAATTGTTCTACATCCTGTATATACGCGCGTGTCTGCAACAATGATTGTTTATTTTATAGAAATCTCGGTTGGATATCGCCGTGGGATAGAGTGTTTGCTAATTTGACAAATGTTTGACAGGGGGTATTGGGGGAACATAATTGTCATTTCGATAACTGTCAGGATAATCTACGGTAAGTAAATAGACAAACTGGCCTAGTGGGAGAATTACTCGCACACAATGATTAGTTAAATAAAATAAATAAATTAAAACTTGATGGCTACAACAACGTTATTAGAAAAAAAACATGACCGTGTCCTGCAATGGGCAGTGTTATCGCTTGGGCAATTTCATATAGACGCAAATAAAAATTTGATTATCCCAAAAAAGGCCGAGAGATTTCTTATATAGATTTTCATACAAATCGATATTAGTCTTGCCGCTTGAAATAGACGAGCATGTAGTGCCTGTTTTTGATGAAAATGCTACACACCTTCTTGGGTCACAAAATCTATTCAGAACTTAGATCCTACTTCAATTCAACTTATAAGTTTATAACCCAAGACACTAAACTAAACACGACATACAGACCGTGAAGCTAAAAGGTGGTGATATAGATCTTATAAAAATGAAGGTTTATAAGGCCACTTTTGTATAAATTGTATTATAGAAAGCCCAGAATGTTTTTAATAGCTGTTTAATTAGATTTTTTGAAGAAATAGGTTCATAATTATATGGAAGACGCGCGTTTTTTTTTCATATAATTATGCATAAAGATCGCGTTAATTTAAAAAGTGTTAAATAAGTAGTTAGTAAATAAATTCACGGATACCAAATTATACAAATTTAACCGGGAAAAAACAATTCCTATGAAACCCTACAAAAATAAAAAGATAGTAAATAAAAAAAATATTATTTTTTATTGTCGATTAAAAATAAGTGTTCAAGTTCTTGTTCAAGTTATGGTGAGAAGTCGTTTTACACCCTGTCGTCGCAGCTGCATTCGAGAGCAAACAGCTCATCCAATATTTACGATTGTTTTACGTTTGTGCGCGGTCCACGAGAGAAGAGGAGACATAAAACCTATTTGGAGAGAATAAGAGTAGCTTGCACCGCAGGGCACGTCCCTAGCACGTGCCTAACCTCGCATGTGTCAAACACACATGCGAGGCATCGCTTTGTCATAGGTAATGGTTACCACTTAACATCAGGTCGTATGCTTGCGCTTCGTGCATCACCATCCGTTTCTGCTTTTTTTACTACTTTCCTATGGTACCACTATCTTATGGTTGCCTGGAATAAACCGCTTTTAGCGATAAAGCCAACCATTGTACTTTATTTAATTACGCTATAGTACTGCGATGTATCCTTGTGTACATAAAGAGTTATCTATCTATATATCTGGTTTTAACAGCAGGCCTACCACAAGCTCTGTCAGGCTCTGGCTCTGGCTTTGTATATGTGTGAGTGCTGTCTAAATAAATCCTACGTGGAAACGTCACACACACAGCATAATACACTGGTGAGCACTCACACAGACTCAAAACCAGAGCCAGAGACAAAGCCAGACAGAGCGTGTGGTAGGCCTACAACTAGTTGTATAAGTTTTTATATTTTGAATTCATTATAAGCTTTTCAATTGAACCAAACCCCATTCACACACGCTTGTTCACAGCGGGCGGACAAAGCTAAGCAGTAATCATACTTAGAGAGCATAATAGATAGTATAATCGAGGTGGTTCAAATACTAAATTCATATCCTGGCAGGATATGAATTCAGTATTTGAACCACCTCGGTTCCTTTACAACATCACCTTTTTCTAAATTAAAACATTTTGTTGAATGTCGTAGCATCTCAGGTCTTCAAGCATCGAATATGTCAGCGCTTCAAAGCTTCTTTGTCTTGTGGTGGTGATCATGAAACGCTGTCAAAATTAAATATGACTGAGATATTTGACAGCGTTTCACTAATTGCCACTGCAAAACGATAAGATGTGCGCAAGGCATCAAAACTTAAAACTGTAAAAAGTAAGTTTTTTTTTCAGTAAAGCCTAAACTATCAAACCACCTCAAGACGGATAAAAACAGTTATTTTTGATTAGTGGTTCGATCCCCGCATCTTCGCTTGAAGGAAATTTTTTAATAAATTATGATAATATTAATATGATAAAAACAGCACCAATATTTTTTTATTGAAATTGAATGAAAAGGTATGATTTACTTTGAAAATTGTGTCCAAATTGAGTATTTCCCAAAAACTCACTACCAAGCCACATTTTGAAAACTTCTAACCAGCCGGAATGTAATATTGATAAAGTAACCACAAAGGGTTTCTCAAAGAGAAAAACTAACAGCTTTCCACCAAAAAGGCCACTTATCCATACAATATCGGGACAAAACGTACCAGGCTGAATTCCTGAGCTCTGTTTACAGGCTGAATGGGTTGGTAGCTGAAACGGAGCGCACTCCGCTATGCATAAGATTGTAAGGCAGGGGTTATACGGACAAGTCGCTGATCACCAGCGCAGCACTTCAAAAATTCTAGCAAATAAATGAAATTCTAACAGAAAAAATTGTATTTATTTATTTATTTCTCTCACTAGGCTAAGGTCATTTTCTCTTCGAAAAGAAGCAATAAAATAAAATTGCTAAATGATCCGAGATGAGCCGAGAATTCGGCCCCAGGATAAAATTATATCTAGAAGAGTACAGTTTCTCAGTCACACATAGAAAAATACTGTTAAAAAAATGTATATTGTTCCCTTTATAACGTAATTCCCGCTAAATTTGTGATAGGTAAGTAAACAGGTAACAATGCTACCAAAGAATATTCTACTCGGGATACTACTACTAAAATTACTTTACTAAACTTTTTTAGGTATCTCTAAATACTACCTGCACCTACTACAGTACGACTCACACTTCCTCAGTAACAGATTACTGGCGGCCTAATAGTAATGGTCCCGCCTTTCGGCCTAAGGTCGTGGGTTCAAATCCAACCTTTTACCAATGAGTTTTACTGTTCAAAAATGTAAGAGCAATTGAGCAATACGCCAGTACTCTCAAACGGTGAAGGAAACCGGCACCTAAAAGTTCGCAAACATAATAATGTGTCAAGTGCACGAAAAGGCCTCTTTGAGGCGCACTTAAAACCCTTCCACCACGCCGTAGTTCGGCGACACAATAAAAAGAAGTAACAAATAATTATGCTTCCAATATCAGCGTCTTATCAATTCAGTTATCTAAGCACTACAATTTAAAGTTGATGGGTTCATTACCCACTCCGCTCACCGCTTCTCTTATCCCCGGATCCGCTCCCTCACCGCGAGCCGCCATGCTGTACAGCTTTCATCGTCACTGTAAAAGGCTCCAAGCGACGCTTCGACACCATCTGAAGGTTTGAAAGCTGCAGCCCCTGAGGGCCTGAGAGCTGGCTTTGTGACAAAGCTCTTTAGTTCTGTGTGTCAGTTTCACTACTCCTAAAAGGCTAAATACCATGGTATTGTGCATAAGATTGAGATATATGCTCGAGATGCAGGACAAGCGGTAATAATAAAGTGGGATTATTTTCAGATCCACTAAGTTTCATGTCAAACCTAAGCTGCACGTCCAAATAAAACATTTCCATTATTTATGTTTTTCCCCCTGATTCTGGGACTTGGGGGAAGGATTTATGGGAAACCTTTGCCCACTTGTTGAACAAGACAAGATAAGTATTAATAATAATGCACAATCGGATTACAAACCCGCGATCTTACTCGTAGAATCAGAAGACTTGCTACTATGACCACTCCAGTGGTATCATTGAATGCAAATAAAGCTGCCAACTATCGTCATTGACCTTCGCCATGTGCTTTACATAATATCTAAGTTTAATTAAGCGGTTAACTGCTACTATATAACCCGTTAAACCCCTAAGGATGGGTGTAGCTCAGGGCACAACCAGGGCCTGGTGCATGGTAAAAGAACATGGAGTTTAATCGACACTTAAAGTAAGACCTTTTAAGCAAACGCAACGACAGCACCCTTGGTGTTGTTGGTGTCTATGAGCGACGGTGACCACTTACCATCAGGTGGGCCGTAAACCCGTTTGTCTACATTTGCATAAAAAAAAGCCCTGTTCTATAAAGATTCTCGAGGAAAAAGCTTCTACTCATTTTTGTTTAAGAGCAAGGCTCTTGACGGCATTTTTCTCTAGGTATTTATCTTGAGGGTAACCTTCTTGACCTCCTTACGCTGTGTGATGGCGTATAGAGGCGCTGCTACAGCAGCAAGGATCCTATCCTTGGTATTCCCTTTCCTCTCTCTCCTTCGATCATATTTCTGAAAAAGCTTTGATGTCGTGACGCTAGACGGCATTATATGAAATATGTTAACGTTGCGACAAACCTTGCATGATAATGGTAGGTCAAGCTGGATGCTGGACTGGTAGCCAAAAGCATAAGATCGTAGTGACTTGCGAAAATGGGGGGAGGCCTATACCCAACAATTTGACACAATTGGGCTGGTAGTAATAATATTGACGTAACAACGTCTTATAATTCGATAGAGCCGGCTGCACGCACGAAAAAACATGACTCATGTGGCGTTACCTCGCTCTGAGGCGTTTCATTTAAGGCTTGAAGTGCAAGCGAGAGCGCGGAACGAGCGACAAAGAGGCACAATCGGCCTCCGCGTTCGGCAGCGATCGACGTCTGTCTCTCTCCTACTTGAGTGAGCGATGCGTCCACGTGGACAGCTGTATGACGTTGTCACGTTCAACTATTGACAGTAAACGGACTTTACAGACAACTGTGTTTTATTTTACTCCAATTCAAATCGCTCTAAGTCCTTGCCTTGGTTACCTTGTTAGGCCTGCGGTCCTTAGTGGTCTAGTTAAGTTATAAATCCACACCTTAGGGGTAAGTTTACCGTAAGCAAGTTTGTACTTACCCACCTCTAATGCCATTTTCATTTTGCAAACTGCATTATATGAGAAATAAGTTTTTACATCGTCTAAAAGTTGCAAAGGTAAGTTTTATCCCGTAAAATGAAGGAAAAACCTGGTATTTTTCTATTTTTGTGGAAGCAACAACGCCGCTAGGGAATTAAAGTTCATGCCACGTATTTTCTACTAATATTATTAATGCAAAAAAGCTTAGATGTTTGAATATTTGTAGTTCTAGGATGAATTTAATGATTTGTACCAAAAATACCTTAGAGATAAGACCTCTAAAATATTGATGCTGGAAATTAAACGGGACGATATCTAGGATTTTTTTGATGTTTTGAGCGTGTTGAAAGGAATTTAATCGCGCCTCAAAGAGCTTATCATGCACTTGACTGTTTTAAAACTTTCATACGCGAAAAGCAAGCCCACTAACAATGATGCTAATCTGCCCCACCCCCAGGGTACAATATGAGGTGGCACTCGTTTGTAATCCGCGGAACGGGCACCACTAATGGCGGATTACCGCGGACATGCCGCAATCAAACTGGGATAAGAACTGACCCTGAACGGATGTATTTACAGGCGAGTGGGAAAGAGGGAGCAAGTTTTATACAGTAGCTGAACTTTGATGTTAAATAAGTATAAAAATATAATCCAGAATGTACAGTTCCCTTACAGTTCTTCAAAAGAAAGAAAGAAAGAAAGAAAGAAAATGTATTTATGTAACATTGACAACCATTAAAAAATTTAATCAAAAAGGGGTTTAATTTTTTTTTTTTTATTGAAAGATTATTTTTTGCACGATGTCTTTTAACTTTGGTCAATTTAGTCAAAGTCAATAGTTTTTTATTCAGTACGATGCAAGAATCACTTTGAAACGTCTTAAAGCTAGGTGAGTCTAGGTGCCAGTTCCACGCGACCAAGCGTAGAAGAACAGGCAACAAACTACGTCTCGGTTCCTACCGTTTTTTTAAATCCTTTTACAAATCAAAAAATAGTCTAAAATAATAGCAGTGAAGTTCCAGTGTGGTCGCGCTGCGCCTCTAGTAATGGTTCAGTTTCAAGAAATATTTTTTTTTCTATGGTCCACAAGGAAACACATTCAAACTATACAATGCTCGCTCTTATGTCCTCGTGGTAATCGTCAAATTTCTTTGTTCGTTTTTTAAATTGAGCTGTATTCTTGTGTACACCCACTACACGAAGATTCTATAAAAAATTCAAGCCCCTACCAGTGCAATGTTTCGCTCGTAGTACCTACTGATTTATTAATGTTAGTTTGAACAAAGATTTTATTTCCAATTGAATTAAACAGGAAGTGATGCTACTGATTAACCATCTACTGTGATAGAAAAGAGTCGACGAAAAAGTATTACCCTGTTTCTGTACGGGATTACTTTCGAGGGGCAGATCAGGGTCATTAGGTGAGCCGTTTCATTTATATGGACGTTATATTCACGAATATCATGTCTTAGTCTTATTTAGCCGTAAGATGCGATATTAATCCTACTTACAGCATAAATAAGTAGGCTGTATAATCATGGTGAAATAATCCATCATCATTATCATTATCAGCCTATGTAGGACGTAAACAGTTATTTGGATATGCTACTTACGAATTTTACGACCAATTCTAATTTATTGATAATACTAATAAATAATAATTTATCATCGACCTTTCCTACGACAAACCTTCACAATAGGGTAAGAAAATAATTTTTAACAGAGCGAAAACAAAAATACGTCTCACGGACTCCAAAACCATAAAAATATTATGTTTTGTATAGTTTATAAGGTGAAATTACAGGCATGTGAGACTGAACATCTGTATACCTCTAATTGATGGACGCATGGCAAGGCATCTTAAGGAACGTTCCTGACGTGCGTGACCTACGGCAATGCTTTGTTATAGGCGATGTTTGCCACTTATCATCAGGTGGGCCATATGCTTGTTCCATCAGCCAGTTGTAAAAAAAAAGTTTCAATGAATTTACTAATTTGTAATTTATTTGTTGCTTAAGGATTTTAATCATGAAAATAAATTTAAATAAGGATTTTATCCCAAATGAAAGTAAATAGTTTCTCTAAAGTCTAACTAAAATGTCCTTGTAAATCCTATCTTCGACTGCACTTTATTTACGAACTCGCAAGAATGCATCGAGCTCGGAAACTTTAAAAACCCCTAATAAATCTTCGCAAATCGCTTGAAACGACGTGTTTTCGTTTAAAATCGCTGTATTGAGAAAATGTATGGCTTGGGCTTGGATAAGTGATTTTGGAGTGGAAATTCGGTGAAGGTTTTGCGGCTATGAGCTTGCAACCTGTCACGTTTGCAGAATGCGGAGCGTGTGCCAAATTCGTAACCAAAAATGTTTATTTAAATAAAGAATCTGTCAATTATTAAAAATGTACAAAATACACAAAGAGTTGAACTATCTGCAGACCGTTACAAACAATTCTGATTGAAAAAAAAAACTTTTATTTTAATATTACCTACAAGATATTCTGACTACCCACATTGTACATAAAAGATCTCGAGTAGTTTACTCTGCACCTATAGATTTGCTACCGCTTTTTTCTGTTTTAGATTTTTTGTAGGTACTTTTAAGCATTTTCTTATTACTGAAAAAAACCGTTTGTTGTTGTGTACGACAAACAAAATAATTATTACTTTCTGTTTCTTTTTTTCTTTAGTAGTGCTTACATAATAATAATGTTATGAGTGTTATGAATGTATTAATTACAGTGATGAGTCTTTTGAATTTTGTCCATTTCTACTAACAGAAGAACAGTTGCCTAATAAATGTACTTTTAAGAAAAAAACACTGGGCAGTTTTCCTTCGTCGACGTCCGGTCATCTTGTAATAAACCCCAAAATTCCACGTCATGGTAACATACTAACTCTTACCTCATCTACATAATATCATAGAAACTCTTAGATATTCTACGGTATAAAGTCATACAAACTATGTTATACTCTATGCTCATGACTTGCGGTTTCTCAATGGATTCCGTCAATGGTGACTTGGCTAGTTTCTCATCGTTAGTTAACTAACCCCCGAATACTGAAACGCAACTCAGATTTAAGCACGTCTCAAGCGACGAATATTTGACAGATTTTAATTGAAAACTGTCAAATATTCGTCGCTTGAGACGTGCTTAAATCTGAGTTGCGTTTCAGTATTCGGGGGTAAAGGAATTACAAAGCTAGAATTATACCACCAACGTATTGTTATAACAAGTTTGCAAACTAATAGAGATAAATAATTAAGACTAGTTTTCATCATTCTGGTGACTATGGAGGTAACCTTGGTTTCCAATACCTTATTAATCTTCTTCCTCCCTTTATCTTATACCTTTAAACGAGAAAATCTTGTATATATATATAAATATACATATATATACATATATTTAGGATCTCGGCGGAAACTGAGCCAACGATTTTCATGAAATTTAGTATACAGGGGTTTTCGGGGGCGATAAATTGATCTAGCTAGGATTCATTTTAAGAAAATGATTATTTCTTTCCGAGTTCAATATTTAAACATAAACTGAATATGTGACTGCTCCTGCCATCTATTGACGATTGTGAGCAACTAACTGCAAGCATGTCAGTAAGAATAAACCAGTAAAGATGATAATATGACTCTTATGATTTCTTAAAAATACAAATTAACGAAAAAATTCCGAGCGAAGCTCGGTTACCAACTGCTAGTCCCACTTTATATGGGGTCGGCACAACATGTTCTCCTCTTCCATTATCCTCTATCAGACGTCATCTCTGTATTCACTTATTTCTTATTTCATCTTTCACACAATGTGTAACCATGACATGGTTTCCAATACCTACTTAAAATATAATAAATAAATTAGTTAATTCGTTAAAATAAATTAGTTTGGTGGAGAAAATAAGTTGGACAGAAAAAGTTACGAACAAAGAGGTCTTAGAGCGAGTAAAGGAGAAGAGTTATACTTGAGACAATACAAAATCGAAGAGGAAACATGTTTGGACATCTTCTACGACATGACAGCTACATAAAGAACATCATTGAAGGAAAGGTTGAAGGGAAACGGGGAAGAGGAAGGCCAAGAATTAGTTACATGAGCCAGATAAAAGAAAAAGTCGCTGTCATGTCGTTTAGGGAAGTCAAGGAGGCCGCATTCGAAAGACTTAATTGGAAAACTGCACCAAAACCCCGACAAGAGCTAAGCTCTTTAATTTAAGAAGAAGATAAATATTTCCTATTACCTACTTCTAAAATATTGCCTACTGTGTTATTTAAAATAAACATCAGTAGATTTAAAATTATAGTTTGTTTTATTGTATTCATTTACATTGTAATTGGTTGTTACGAATTGTGATCATGTGCACTATAATGCACAATAGCGCATAAAATGGCCCTGATTTACGATTAGGCATTAATTAACATGCCAACATCGCTTTGATATCGTATTGCACATTATTGGAATTCTCTCATGTAGACTGTTAAGTAGCGTACACACAAAAACATTCATGTGTCATCCGCTGAATTTACTTCTTCTCCTTCTTAATTTTGGCATCTGTCCATTTTGGATCAATTTTGCCAGCGTCGAGTGATATACACATAATATAAAATAGTTTTTAATCAAGTCAAGTCAGTCAATAGACCCTAACCCCCCCCTACCCTACCCTAATTGGCTTTGAAAACAAATGGTGGCCGTTTTTTTCCAAAACTATCTGAAACCTTTTCGATCAAATCAGAACAACACATAAGTAATACATTTTCATTCCAACTGCTAACACTTTGAGCTAAGACGTCAAGTAATGTTGGTTAAAACACCACCGAAATTACACAACAGAACTCAAAATATTACCAGAAAAACAATTAAAATGAAAAAGCTATTGTGACTTCCCAAAATGACAGAAAACGAATCCGAATTTAACTTTTGAGTTTCTGTTTGCAGCACGATACGTCGAGAGAGTCCAAGAACTTTAACTTTAGCGTAGATTGTCATTGCTAAATCAACCAAGGAGACGCCAGATCATAATCATCATAATTTCGTTGCGTTCTGAAAAAAGGTGGTCAACGTATTGTTTTTATTTTCACTAAAATCAAAATAAAAAATTTAGTAAAAAAAAAAACGGAAGGCGACAGCGGGGCCGATCGAAAAAGTTTCTGGAGAAGGATTGGTGGGAAGTTGCCAAAGATCGTGATAGTTGGAAGATTTTGGGGGAGATTTTTGCCCAGTAGTGGGACAGTGTAGGTCAACATAAAAAAAGTATGTTGATGTCATTGGCTGACATTTAAAAATGTAAGCATATCCCTTTGACAGCATTGATTCTAGAATAATCTGACAATCCGACAGTTCGATCAATAATGTCAATTACCTGAAATGACCGTGTGGACGTCACATTACATTAGGACCCATTGCCGATTGCCGCATTGCATTCAGAAATATCTGCATTTGAAACTCGTATTATGTTGTAATGGATATGACATAAACATTATTCGACAAAGTGCTCCGTTTATTATATAACTTTAGTTTCTCTTCTTCTTTAGTTTTTCAGCTACGTGACCAAGGCCTAGAATAATAAAGAAACTCCTTGCTGTACCTGCGGTTGCCAACCTCCTTGATATTTGTAGTTTTTTTTCCGCGTGTTGTGGAAGTCAGACGCTTGGAAAACTCTGTGCGCAGGTTTCCAAACTCCTTGGTTTAGCCTTGCGCTTGATAAAAACTCATAATAACGCTTAGCGGCGATTTAAAAAAACGGCAGTTTAAAAAACACTAGCGTGCCCAGCGTGCCACTATGTAAAGTCACGCGTGTTTAGTAAACTTGAACCTAAATGACCTTGAGTTATAAATAAAAAAACCTTTTTTCGAGCGAGTGCGTTGAAAGAAAGTTTGGTGCTCACCATTTCAATTTGATTGCCAACGACCCCAGATAAGAATTATGAACGTACTATGTATGCCTTTAGGCGTTAGTCACCGAGACTACAAGGAATTGTATGCTAATTTAGTTTTTGCGGCTGATTGGAATAAAATTGAATTAGTAAATCACATTCCAGATAAATGAACACGGACTGATTACCAATCATAAAGCTAAGTTTTGTTGCTCACAATGTTTTCGAAAAGTTTTGTTTCAAATTACGTTCACCCTATAAAATACTCTTCATCGCTTTCATTCTGTGTCGCGTCATTCGCCAACAAATACTTACTTATGGGCTATTTTTTCCATCCACGGATAACCGCTATTTTTCAAATAAAAACATCAGACAACATGACAAGCCTAAAAAAGAGATGGCTAAAAGTAGTATTTTTAGACAATTTCTATCCGTCAGACAAAAAGAATAGATGGAAAATACAGTTACTACATAACTGTTTTTTATTTTTATCATAATCGTAATAATAATATCTTACAGACAAGAATGTTCTTACATAAAAGATACCCATACTGACGGAACAACTAAATGCCCATTTTATGAAAAAGTGTTTCTCATTTGGTAATACTTACGCGGTTTTACTACGAGCCAGCTGACATTGACAGCTATTTTGTGGCTCCTACGTCTTTCCTTTTATGGCACACTGGCGGGTCTCCTGCTGTGACGAAGGACCTTTTCAACATTTTACGGGTTTCTTTTGAGAATATCTACATGTAAGTGTACTTATAGAATTTACGTCTTACTTATTTGTAAAAAAATCTCGAGGAATATTTTTTTATTCATTTTATTATTTCCGGCTAGGATTTTGTAAAGAAAACTTATAAATTATACAAACTTTTATTGAACTGTTTGTAGCTATGCTTGCGGTGTAACTGAGTAAGAAAGCCTTATTATATTAAATTTTGCATGTTTTAATTTTATTACCACCGCTTCCGATACAGGGCCACCAATCTTTTCAGACCAAAGGGGCGCCGCCACATCACAAAACTAAATCATGGTAAATATCCCTTTGTTCATAAAAACGGTGTTAAAACCATGATAGTTTCAAAAGATGAGACTAGGAATGATGACGTGCAAAGGTCCCTGCAACGATTCCCTAAAAAATACCTAACTCAAAAACATATTTTTCTAAATATCCTAATTTAGCTTTGGAAAACAGACACCGATAAAAGTTTCCTATCAGTCTGAAATCTGAAAGCCCTCGTCGCTTTCCCCTCAATTTATCTCGAGTCTACTATACATTTCGAACAATACCAGACAATACCTCTTTGTGGGTTCAACTGACGTTTTTGCTAGCTGTCTTGTCCTGACAAAAGTACAAATCTATTATTATCTTATCTTGAGCCGACTTAACTTGGCACTCGCTTTATCTAGTTGGACAATAAATCATTTTGTGCTGTCGCTTTTTATTGCCGCGTTTGGAGAATTGATGTGGTGTGAGTTGTGAGCTGATCTGTTGATGTACAAGTCTAAAATATCAAAAGTTATTCTTACAACGTTCATGATGCTCCAATTAGTTTGTTAAAACACAAATAAAATACAAAGTACCGCAGCCATATTAATGCCGTAGCACCTTCCTTAGCCGTACGCCGGCCGTAGTGTTAAAATTTTTAGGCCGTAGCACCATTCGCTTAGAAGCCGTAGATCATTTTACCGTAGGCCGTAGCACCGTAGCCTTATATCCGTAGCGCCGTAGCATAGACCGTAGTACAAACTAGATGTAGTACCATAATAAGTCATAGACTGTAGCAACGCAGCCGTAGCACCATACCTCAGACACCATAGTATCGTAGGCTAGATAGTGCCATGGCCGTTTAATCACTAGTAGCCTGTTGTAATAAGCTTGGTCACGTGGAACTGGCACCTAGACTCACCTAGCTTTAAGACGTTTCAAAGTGATCCTTGAGTTACTACTGAATAAAGAAATGGTTGTCTTTGACTTTACTGAGAGTTCCATAAAGTTGACAGCTTATTTACATACTTATTATTCGTTTGTGTTTTTACTACAGTAGAACTTTAGATCAGTGCACACTGCAAACATAAGCGATACAGTGCGCCTGAATGTCTGATTAAAACAAACAAACGTCGGAGTCCTCATTAGCTTGCCGTTTCTGATTTGAGCCGTTCCCTAAAGGCCTTTGTTTTCCTTATCTTAACGCGGTTTGATTAAGCTATTGTGTATCGCGAAGCCATTTGTTAGTTCATTTCGAGAAATCGACGATCGCGTTCAGACATTTTGGCTGTTTTAGAGAAATTGCCTTTTGATGAAGAAAAAGGCATGAAAGTTTTTCACGAAGACATTTTTTCAGCTTGTATAGAGGCTATACCTACTGAAGGTTCAGGATGTAATTGTGAATGAAAAAAATGAAAATAAAATAAGTCAGGGTGTAAAAAATTAGAAACTGAAGGTCATGCCTTTTGTTTTGATATTACATTAGCCCAACAATATCTAGTAAAAATAATGTATATTTAAAAAAAAATATTTTATACTTATTTATATTTGGGATGGGAGGCGGTAATGACCATCCAGTTATTGTACACCCCGTTATTTCAATGCCAGTTGAGCCTCAAGACACTAGCAATTCACTAATTGATTTTTAACTCTTTTGTTCTGACATTCGACTTGTAACTTCAGACTAGGACGGATCGGACTTGAATAGGTTAGGCTATGTTAGAACAAGCCGCCGCAGTGCCAGAATTTTAAAATAAAAAATGCATTTTACAAAAAAGTCATGATTGAATTATTGAACTGCTACAGTGTAGGTACATGGGCTTCAGCAATTTGATAGTGGAAAATAGTGGACTCGGGAACTATTTAATTATTTTACGGGGTGTACATTAACTGGCCGCACATAAATTGGACGCTCTGGTTCTATTATTTAATTAAACGGATTGCAAGTCCAGATAATTTCTACTGGAAGAATACTATCTGGACCTAAGGTTACAGCAGTATTTTACACTCTATGTTTTACAGGTTCCATAAAACATTTGCTCTAAACAAACGAATTCAAAACAAAACGGTGTTTTATTACATTACAACCGTAAAAAAGGAAACAATAAAATGATCCTTATCCTTGAACTTTCAATACTTTTTGACCCGTTTCCTGATTACCTGAGGATACCAGTGTTTTATTGAAATGTATAAGTCCCGCGGGAGTGATACCCGACCGGCAATCGCATAATTTATGCATCGACCGCGCCCCCTGGAGGCAGCCACTCTCACCTACTGCCCGTGATAATTGAATGTTTTGTTCAATGTAGAGCGTTTTCAGTTTTAAAAATTGTTTACATTCATTGCTACATACTTATACATAATATTGTAACATAACCTCTTTAGTAAGCTATGACTACTATATTCTATGATCAGATAATATTATGTCATCTGTCATCTGTCACATCAAGGAGTGTCAAAGTATTTCGCGCGCTGTGAGGATTCAAGGAAAAAAAAAAAAAAAAAAAACTAATAATAGAATACCCACGTACAGCCAAGACGAGGCAGATCTATTCACGCACGCCACTGTCTTGGCCAACGAAAAGCTAAGCGCGCCGCCTGGAAAGGAAGGCACAAATGGCTGAGCCCCGCGACCCAGGGATCGTTGTCCCTGCGAGTAGCAGCCAGGGCGATGGGTTAAAATATCCTTGGCGATGGATCACACACCCGAGGCCCTTACCTGCAACTCCCATGAAGAGCGAGTTGTAGAAGACCGGATGATGATGATGGATTCAAGGAGAAGAGGAGATAGAGATATGGTGGCATGATACAATGGAAAAGCTTGTGTTTGTGATGAAATTAATAATATTATTCTGTGATCAGCTGAGAGTTTTTATTGAAGATGATTCCATTGTGATGAAGGCTCTTTTACAATACACAAATACCGATATTTGATGCATTGTTTAGTTGTTGCATGTATTAGGTTTATCTAGATTTGCTAGAAGATCGTAAATCGTGTATGGTGTTGATTGATAAATCATGTTTATCACTGAAGGGCTCTTTAAGCTGAAATTATCGATAAGTATGTTGTAAGAGAAAAGAAAGAAAGAGAAAATGTAAAAAAATAGCTAGAAATAATCTCCCAATCACAAACATGGATTTGCATTAAAATACATTTTCAGCTAATTTTTTTGTTGTTTCCCGCCATTTTTCACAAGCAGAGTTATTATCCTATCTCTTCTCTGACTGAAAGTGCCAAATAATTGTCACTGTCTCTGTTTTTTTTACATGATATAGACCAGCCTTTCTAAGCAAAGATGGAGGATAGGAACGACGGAGCAGAATGGTCTAGAAGACACTTCTGCTTTGAAGAGGCCCAGATTGTAGAGGTCATGAAAAACAGGCGACGGCAATGAGTTCCGTTCCCAGAAGGTGGGACTTACTTAGAGCCGCTATGAAATGGCAGGCACTTTATATTTTTTTTATAGACTTCCCTGTATGACCACAAAACCTCGAAATTATCAACTGACTGATTTAAAATAAAAACAAATATTTCAGGTATCTCAAATTAGACAACTGAAGAGTCTTCGTGAAAGTACCCCAGCAAAAACTGACAGGCACAAGCAGGTAGCAAAATAGAAAAAGAAACATAGTAATAGAAAAGGAAAAGATAGAGGTTTCGGGGAGGCTTCCAAGTTTAGATACAACTTGTCTGTAGCCGTCTGTTTAATTCCGGAACATGGAGTGACAGGAAACGGATGTGCTTGGATTTAGTGCTGTCTACTCTATCAAAACCAAAAGGATAATATTATTTTTTGCATAGAAAAGAAAAATTACTAAACTTGCACTTACAGTTTAAAACTTAATCTACAGAGGTAGGCTTTGTGCGTCACAAACAGCCTCAGCATAATAATGTTGGCTCTCTCGGCTCGGCTCTGGTCTATCACCAGAGCCGGTTCGGCTAGTTTGGTGTTATATCTCTGCATTCACTACTGTCTTATCCATGTCATCTTTCGCAAAGTTCATTCATATTTTCTTTAGTCTCTGCTCACAATACATGTCCATCCACATTCACACTCATAAAAATGCTTGTGTACAATTGTGGAAAAAAAAATAGTTTTCCAGTACTCCGCATCTATATTTAAGAGGTATTCGCAACTCCTAACACTAATTGAGGCGTGTCCGGCCATTCCGACCTCAACTTCGCCGGCCTTAAGGGCCAACAAATTCAGAAATCGCCTCCAAATGTTAACGAGAAACAATTTGTGGGTACAATCGAGCCAAGCTGCACCCAAGTTATTGGAACATGGTATTTTGTAGGGTTATTAGTTTGTCTGACGTGAGCCTTTCTAGTCTAATTGGTAGGGCTTATCTCTCAAGTTTCAAATTGGGTTTATGTTATTGAAAATATCAATGTACTTGAGTTCATAATTGTTAGTTACTTTATTAAATCCTTGGTTTCACGATTGGTAATCGATAATTAAAATAATTGGCAGTATACCTCAAAATTTTCAAGCAAAAATAGGATCTATGAAACCCTCAAATATTTGAATTGTCGATTAGCAATCCGTGAAACCAGCCCTAATGGTAAAACACCAGACTACATGCACAGCAAAGCAATCATAACGACAGGAATTATAAACATCCCATAAAATGAAAATGCAGATGAAATAGAGTCTGCCAAAATCAAAACAAACCAAAACACCGAGTGCTTATAATTCGCAACGGCAGGTTAATTTTCCGGTAATCTGGTGTGAGCTGATGTGATTTTGAGGTTATGTCTAGCCGCGGGCCGCGGGCGTGTCGCCTTGCCTGGCCGGCCGCCATATTGAATTATCTGCGTGGTATACGTCATCATGACGTTATGGTGCGGTGAAATTGCAGGTTAAAATGGATATTCCCGGTAACAGGGTGCCCTGGAGTAAGTAATCTTGTTTATTTAACGCGTTGCTTTATCGGTATGAAACGGCGATAGCATAGTTCGACTGATACTTCCGTTTTTCCAAATAGCAATAGGATTTTTATTATTTGAAAAAAGAATCACTATTTCTAACTTGTTATGTTTTACTATTTCATAAACGGTTTTTTCGGGCTTTTTCCAGTACCCTCGTGTCGACGCAATAAAGAGGAAATAAAATCCTATTTATTTTTTCATAAGACCTTGTTCGCCGCCGTCACAGTCACCTGTGTTATTAAACAGGACAATTCTGAATATCCGCTTGTCACCATGTGCTGCAGGTATAGCCTTACCTTAATATAGCTGTTGTTGCCTGAAATAAATATAATTACTATTTAATATAGATTTTTTTGAACACTAGCCTTTAGAATTTATATTTTGTTCACTGCGTTCAAATTATGAAACACAAGACAACAACGCAAGGGTTTTAGCGAACTTTAAAAAAAGAATTACAAAACTCTAGAAAAATTATAATTCGTAACTGTAAGCAACAACTACAGCAGTATAAAACTACAAACACCAAAAAGCCCGGAGCTACCATAAAAAATCCGAATTCCAGCGTAGAAATACTATTTTCGAGAATACGTGCCGACGGGAAGCTCGTGACGGATCCGCTACGTCACCGTCGCGTCAGCGGGTTTCGTCAACGGTAATCCAATATGGTCGGCCACCCGGCACCATACCGCTTCTGATTGTGGTACAAGTTTGGAGGAAAAGCGAATCTACATTATCAGTTCTAGAGTTTGCTTTCCTATGGAACTGTTCACTTAGAATTGCATGCTTGTACGACTACATTCTAGATATAAAGTGTCAAAATGTGTATTTCTTTCATCGCAATGCCCCACGTTGGGCGCCAGTAACATGTTATTAGTAAAACACACAGGTGATCCTAGTGTAACAAATCATTTCATCATCGACTGGCCTCTAGCTCAGTTGGTAGTAGCTCTGCCTTCTGCGCCGTAGGTCGTGGGTTCGATCCCCACCGAGAACAAATATTTGTGTGGTGAACATAAATGTTTGTTCTCTGTCTGGGTGTTATATTGTATTCTAAGTATGTATTTACAAAAAAAAAAAAAAAAAATGTATTCAAGTATTATATCAGCTATCTGGTTCCCATATTACAAGCTCTGCTTAGTTTGGGGCTGGGTAGTGTTGTGTGAGTTGTCCACAATATTTATTATTTTATTATATTTATTTAACAAATACTGCACATTCCATAATACTACTTCAGTTATACCAGGGAGTTTAACTAACTATAAAAGCAATAGACATAAGTTTTGAAATTGGACCACTTCCTAAAGATAAAACGATAAAATACTTTTAGTTCTGCCAAGTTTCATTTTAGCATTTTCGCTGAATTTTATTAAATTGTTTGATAACACTGCATCGGACAAGAGAGCTTTGCCAAGATTTGCGTTGTTCTTTTAAGTGGCCTCTGAATCAACGCGACCAGAAATTTTTAAATAAAATGAGGTTTACTCCATCGCTGATCAATAATAGTACATTGTTACCTGAGTGTTGAAAGTCACGTTTTTTGAGTCCCAAGACGGGTTTGGCGCCAGAGCGTAGCGAGGGCGCCAATGGAGCTTGAGGGACTTATAAGACTTTCACCCGAAGTAAACACTGTGCTTTTCATTACGAATACAAGGAAAATAAAAATAAAAACATGAAAGAAAAATTAGTGAAAATGAAGACTGAATTGCCGCCTTCCCGGTTTTTTTTTCTTTTTCTCTGGCGGGCCTTCTTCGGCTTCGGCTCGCCAGCATTATTCAGCCATTATTTTCATTTTCATAATTTTAAAATGGTTTATTGTTTGCTCATATCTATGTTATTTTAAATAAATAGTTGAAGCCTAATCAAGAAATTTAGAAGATATATTATTTATTTAATACTATCTTTATGTTATTTAAATTTAAATTTTACATTACGCTCTAATTAGACTTTTTAAACTTCTTACCGTTGTCATGGGTTGCCAACCTACTTGCTGAATAAAAATTTGGAACATGGTTGAATAAAATAGAACTTGTTTTTTTTTATAATTTGACAGCTGTCAGTAGAAAGCGATTCTCCCTAGGGCTGAAAGTATTACTTTCAATTAGGCCCCTCAGGCAACTTCAGACCTACTTTCAGAGTATGAGCAATGAAAACTCATTTTTCACTCATGTTTAATCTTGAGTATGTATAATAATACTAGATCTATGTACTGTTCAAGAATACCGCTTTCAATTACAGTGCGTGGCAACACTTCATACATAACTACAAACATAATTTTCATTACTCATACTCTGAAAGTAGGTCTGAAGTTGCCTGAGGGGCCTAATTGAAAGTAAAACTTTCAGCCCTAGGGAGAATCGCTTTCTACTGACAGCTGTCAAATTATAAAAACAAACAAGTTCTATTTTATTCAACCATGTTCCAACTTTCTAAAGTCTTTCTAACTGCAAGGAGGTTGTTCAACCAAATTCCAACTTTTTATTCAGCAAGTAGGTTGGAAACCCATTACAACGGTAAGAAGTTTAAAAAGTCTAATTAGAGCGCAATGTAATATTTAAATTTAAATAACATAAAGATAGTATTCAATAAATAATATATCTTCTAAATTACTTGATTAGTGTATAGCTTCAACTATTTATTTAAAATAACATAGATTTAAATTATGAAAATGAAAATAATGGCTGAATAATTCTGGCGAGCCGAAGCCGAAGGCCCGCCAGAGAAAAAGAAAAAAAAAACCGGGAAGGCGGCAATTCAATCTTCATTTTCACTAATTTTTCTTTCATGTTTTTATTTTTACTTTCCTTGTATTCGTAATGAAAAGCACAGTGTTTACCTCGGGTGAAAATCTTTTGAGTCCCTCAAGCTCCATTGGCGCCCTCGCTAACGCTCTGGCGCCAAACCCGTCTCGGGACTCAAAAAACGTGACTTTCAACACTCAGGTAACAATGTACTATTTAATACGTAGTGAATTTACTTGTAGCGCCCTACAGGGTACATGTACGCCTTATAGCTACTATAAATAGGCCTAAGCTATGTAAATAATGTGCGTGTAGGTTGGCAATGAATAAATTGAAATGTAAATCTTCACTGGCCAGCATAACGCACAATGCAGCTGGGCATTGGAACTCAAACTTCACTATAAAACCTTTATATTTTATCGCTTTATCAATTTAGAGAGTACACTTCTTGGCCTGAATCTCAATTCATAAACTAACGTTGGCGATTGCTGGTAGTATTCGTCTCGCGTCGTAAAAAGTCTCTCTGAATCTCCTCATTTTTCAAGCGATTGACATCTACCATGTCACAGTAGCTTTGATCGTGACCGAAGCTTTATATTGGCTGTAAAATATATACTTATAGTAAAAGGAAATTGGGAGAAGAAAATCCGTGCTTATATTTTTGGCAGAAAGCGAGTTTATTATAAACTCAACTCTAACTCAAATTGTAACTCAAGGTGTAGGTATTATTCAGCGGTATCACAAGGATCACTTTGAAACGTCTTAAGGCTAGGTGAGTTTAGGTGCCAGTTCCACGCTACCAAGCCTAAAAGAACAAGCAACAAAGTACGGCTTGGTTCTTATCGTTTTTTGTATGATTCTTTTACAAATCATAAAAATTATAAAGATGAATGTTTCTTTATCTGTGTAAATAAATTATTATTCTAAACTAGACTGATAGGTTCCAGACGACTCTTTACTGAACATAAACCTCAAATAACTCTAAGTTTTAATGAGCTACCCAAATTTCAATGGTGAACCAACTTTAAACTGAACTGAAATTTAAAATCTAAGCACTTTGAGCAAAATCTCAGTCTCAACTTTGACTCGGTATCTCGTGCATTCAAAGTTCCACTTTAACCCGGTGCTCCCTCTAAAACCCAACGGAGTGAGCTTTCAAAATACCTAAGGTCTGCTACAGATGTTGGGAGTGACGTTTGGCGTCAGCTTACGCCATACAGTGCGGACGCCGCATCAATGCGGCGTCCTCAATAGGATTTATTGAGTCAACACTCACACAGACTCAAAACCAGAGCCAGACAGAGCTAGTGGTAGGCCTACAGTAATAATAGAAGGAGTAATAATAGGAATAGTAGTGCTCGACTATTATTCGTGTATTTAGGAATTTGTCGGCCGCGTTCAACGTCACACAAAACGCGGTCTGCAGCGTTTTTATCAACCACACCCATTAGTTATCTCGTAGCTTCCTTATAGCTTCGAATGATGTCACTATGAGTGGGTACGTTGTGAGATATAAACGTTTTACTAAATCTATTTCAAAATAGTAGTAGATTTTATGAACTTGGCCTGAGAATTTATATTTTGGTACTCCAAGGTAGTGGCGGCAATGCCGCCAGCAGTTTGGCACTGATTTGGATCATTTGAGCTATCTCAAGATCGCCTGTAACGGTCTGCAGGTTGCTCAACTGAATCTTGTGTATTTTGTGAATATTTTGGTTGATTGTAAGTTTCTTTGTGTAAATAAAGAAGTAAGTTTCTGAATGTTTTAATTTTGTTTCTATGGCATAGCCTTTGTTTACAAGAGAAATATAATGTAATCCTTACTTCTAGATTTAACGCATTGAGCTCTGTATTTGCCATGTTACTTCTTTGAAAATAAATAATTTGTAATTTGTTATACAATGAGGTTTTTATTATAAGGGGTAAACAGGGTTAATTATGTCTTTTTTGTGAACCAATATTGGATCCAGACCAGAAAATAGGAACGTTCTTTTTACGAGAGATTCTCTAGCTCGATGCCAAAAACTAGTGCTACTTTGTACCATTTTTACGAGGACAATAAAAATGAGACTCGTAGCCGGCCAGTTGTCACCACTTACTTTTGACTCACTGCAATTTACGGCAGTGAGAGAAAGTATAATTAATTACTTAGTCCATTGTTCTATAAGCACAATTCATTTTAAAAGGTTATAAGAGGACATTAACAATAGAAAAAAACTCTCTGTAATCTGAATCTGTATGACTGACCTACGAGGCAATGCCTTGACAATGCCACTTATCATCAGCTGATATGTCATATGCTTGACCCATCAGTTAGCATAAAAAATCAATAAAAAAAACATTGCCAAGTCAAAAGTACAAAAAAATGGGTTTGGTTCAACATAGGTTTCCCAACCATGCCATTATTCGTTTGTAATCGAACTCAATGTACAATATCAATCATTTAGCGACCTGCAAAACCATTAAAAATCCCATTATTACAGCGTGGTCAGGAACCTTTAAACGAAGCACTCGGTGCGTGACCACGCATAAATACCTATTGTTAAATGTACTCAACTCGGTTTTATTATGCATTCGGGTATAAAATGAATTTTATTGTCCCTGATCAAAGTGTTCCCTTTGATGTCGAAACGTGTTGAGAGACGGACCATTAAGTGGGTGCCACAATGAATATTCTAAAAACTGAATTCATTTTGAAATTGAATGTGACCTAGCCCTAATACAACGAAGGGCAATGAATTCGGGTCACTGCATCTGCCATCAACAGCCTTGATTTTTCAGAGGCTTAAAGTGCTAGAAGATTTAGGTTTTTATAAGCCACTGCTATAAAATGTAGGTTGCCTTTATTTCGTCGGTAATTAAGTTGGTGAAGCAATTTTCATGAGCACTTTTACGTTGTAGCAACCAAAATATTCTGGATCAAACTTCTATTATTATGCTTTATACAAATAGCTGATACAACAAGCGTATGGTCCACCTGATGTCAAGTAGTAACCATCGCTTATAATATAAGCCTAAAAGTATTGCCTTCTATTGGTAAAAGAATTTTCAAAATTTTTTTAGTAGATCCAGAGATTACCCCCTATTACATCACAAACTCACAAACTTTACCTATTTAAAATATAAGTTTTAGAATAAATTTATATACGATGTTCGTGACTAATAAATTAACAAATTCGACGTTTGAATCTATATTTGAGAATATAGATTCAAACGTCGTAATAATGGACATAATAATAGATTCTAAAACTTCTGTTAACGTGTGTAACTGTCCAAAGGTGGACCCAAACAACAAATCAGTTCACCTCCACCAAATAAGGCTAAATGTAACCTCATAGGTGTTCCCTATGTCGACGATACTTTACACTGTGATAGGGCTGGGCTGGCGAAGACAGTTTATAGTCGGAGTTTTAAGATTACCTATTAATATGTCCGGTAGCCTAGAGCGGTGAAATCAAGGCCATGCTGTTGATTATTTTGTGTCATAATTAATTTGATTTGCTTATCATTTATCAGAGAGGAAAAGTCTAGTTACAACCTTGTGTTTTCTGACACAATACAGTGAAACCAAAGACACCCCCTCCTGGACACTCGACCAAATCCCATGCAAACATACACAAACGTCGTTCTTTACACGAGCGTCTGTGTGCGGTTCTTACACAAGCTACACAAACGTCGTTTTTTACACGCGCGTGTGTGTGCGCGTTTCGCGTTCTTTGCTCAAATCAGGCTTACCGCAAGCCCACGGGTTGCGGAAGCCGAATTCGCGGAAGGGGGGGGCACAGTTTCCGCTTCCGTTTCCAACGCACATTTTTTTTTTTTTGTTTTTTTTCGATGAGCACATACAGAGATACTAGAACGTGATACTAGAATTGTTGAACAGTGTTTGGCGACGCATGAGATTAGCCGTCTACCGTCTTCGAGCGTTCTTCCTGAGCACATCCTTGACCGTGTAAGATCACAAGCTACGCCCCTCAGGAACTAAGATTTATAGCGGTCAAACTTTGAGAACAGATGCCCGTGTGATGCCGCATGCTCCGGGCCTGAACGTGGCTATTTTTGATAAATGGCTTGTAGGAAATGTGTTTTACAGATATTGCTGGTATAAAAAAATCTACGTTCTACAGTGAGTTTTCCTTCTGGTCCTACGTGGTCAAGTCTGATAGTGAAGTTTTCTGGCCGCTTTAGGTATAGCTCCTAGCAGTTCAGTGGAGCCTGCCTAGGTGGAGAAGGAATACAAAACTAAACGGTTGAATTTGGCTGATACGCGAGTTTTCTAAGCTCTTGAATCTTTGCCCCCAATCATAAGTTTGTAGTTATTGTTAAATAAGGAACCGCACGCTGTACAAAAGGCATCAAAATGTAAAATAGCAGACCGTGCCTGCAAAACGCTAAATGGACAAAATACCTACTTGTAATTTTTGGTACAGTTCTAGAGACCTTATACTTTTTTATATTCAAGAAAATCTTGAAGTAGGTTTAATTGGACCATAAAGCCTTTGGGATATTATCCAATATGAAGTAGTTTACGGTTTTCAATCAGAAAAAGTAAAAAAAACCAAAAGCTATTCAACTTGTCTTGACTTCTTAGTTTACGATGTAGTGTAGTTAGTTGATCTAAGGAGTTTCCTGGTTTCTTGCGTGCAAGGCAGCTGTGTCGGACTGCAAATGGACCGCAAAGATGCGGTTTCCAAGCAGTCAGCATGCAGTTAGTGCAACCACTGCTGAGCTTTATCTAAATCGCAATGTATAACTTACCCTATTACTAAAATAAGGCCAACTCACAACACACTATTATACATAATATTATTTACTTATCGATGATTGTACTTTATTACTTAAATTCCCATTAAGGGTATATAATAACTATATATACAACAAGCGTGGAACTGACGCCTATAGACTCACCTAGCTTTAAGACGTTTCAAAGTGATCCTTGCAATCCTACTGAATAAATACACTTTTGATTTTGATTTGATATTGACAAGTATGTAATAGTAGAGCTCCTTGCGTGTGGCTCGTACGGGGAAGTACTACCACCATCTTATTTCTGCCGTGAAGCAGCATCGCTGTGTTTCGATTTGAAGGGTGTGGGTGCTGGTGAAATTACTGGCACGTCAGGTTGAACTATTTATTGGCTCCAGTTGATGAACGCAGGGCTTGCATCGTATGGTACGCTCCTGATGTGCGTGAGCTCCGAGACAATGCTTTGTTATAGGCGAGGGTTACCTTGACATGAGGTGGGCATATAATTTTTTCATCAGCTTGTTACATAAAAAAAACTATTTTGTCCTTGACAACCTTAGCTTTGTCTTCTCAAAGACAAACAATAATCATTGCACCAGTGATGTAAACAACTTTAACTCAAATTGAATTAATAATCTCTTTTACAGAGCTAGGTCCGCTCTCCGTGTAAACTTAGGTCATATTTTCAGAAGACGTCGCAGCTAAACTAAATTAAGGCATAAAATAATTAAAACGAACTTCAGACTTTAAAGTTCGCAAACAAAGCGTCCGAGACAACGAAGACCCCTTTAATATATAATATATCATTTTCACGGTTTTATACAACTTTAAGTTAACTTTGAAACTTAACCCGCTGCGTAGGACTGGCGTAATTTAAGATAACTTAAGATTTAGATACGGTTAAGTGAGGCTAAGTTGGAGTTAAGTGCTAAGTTAGGGTGTCCAGGCCGTTAATCTAATATTCTGTTCCGGGTAGTTTGGACTTGGAACCAGCTCGGCTTGGATACTTTGAAGTGTTTTTGCTGTAACATCTCTCTCTCTAGCTGGATAAGGATGACTTATATCAAAAGTTAACTTTGAGTATGAGAAACTTAACTTTACCGAGACAATAGATTGTCTCAAAGATTTTTATAATGTCCCAAAAGTTACAAGCCGAGCGGGATTTGAACCCGCGACTTTCCCCTTGGTACGGGGCTGCGCTGACCGCTGCGCCATCGGATCCCATCACACTCGACGAATAACTCTTAGGGACTGTTTGGCACTAACGCGACCGTGGCTTCATCTACAGGTTTGACGTTTCAGTCAACTACTTACCGCTTACTCGATAACCGAAGTTGCATTCAGTTGAATCGAAGAGAGGTGTCACCTTGCTTTTTCATAACTTTTTATTGATTTTATTGTGTTTACTACACTTAAGGAAATCACAAAAAAGTTTATAATGTCCCAAAAGTTAAGAGCCGAGCGGGATTTGAACCCGCGACCTTCCCTTTGGGACATTTAAAAATCTTTGTGATTTCCTTAAGTGTAGTAAACACTGTAAAATCAATAAAAAATAGATTGTCTGTTGTAGATTGTACAGATCTGTGATAAACCAAATGGGAAGATAAATAATCCATTGCATATACTACGGGCACAGATAAGATAATACTATACCAACGGGTTTTTAATGGATGTATTGTGTCTAAGCGTGAAAAACTGTAGGGTCTTTTTAATTTTGTCCATGGTATTTATGATTCGCCTTAAGGCGGGATTGAGCTGTTGAGTTCAACGTAGCAAACATAGTATCATGAACCTACTCGATAACCGAAGTTGTATTCAATTGAACTCTTAACTTTCTGGACATACCTAATAAAAATCTTTGTGATTTCCATAAGTGTTGTTGTGATTTCCACACACAAAACTATAAATTTAATAAAAAATTTAAAAAAACGTTACCCAATGTACTGTGTTTCAACTTCTAACAACGTTGTCCAGAACTGGGTTAAATTTCCCAAGTAATTTCAACTCTAAATTCAGTCTACCACATTCGAGCTGTTTATTCAAGTGACGTCCGGCTAGGGCCTCATCGCGAATGTAATAAATTAAAAATGTTGTAAATGTGCCTGTCTGTCCGGCTTAAAACTGTAAACCAACTTTTATACACGATTGTACACATCTGTGGTAGTACACAGTGTATCATTACGTTGTTTTTCGTCGTTTTAGGACACAAGATTTTACGTGTATCTAGTAATATATATTTTTTATGTAAAGAGGCTAGGGTTTGCTTACTATGAACTTCAAAATAAGGAACAAGGAGGTTGCATCCTGAGCACGGAAAATGTTACTTGAATTTACTTGCTATCAAAGTTAGTTAAAACCGTGTTTTTGGTATGTTTTAGTTCATTATTATAGTTTGTATAAAATGCTTCTTTCTTTTTTTCATGACGTTTAGTTTTATTAAAAAATCAAGGGCAACTTTAAACCAAGGGCAACAAAATTACAAAATTCTAATTATTCTTACAATCATGTTTTACAGCTTAAGGCCTAAAACTGCCAAGTAGGATCAGGTGTCCCTGTGGTTACCCTTATATTTTACCCTTCAAATGGAGAGTTTTATTAAACAACAATTAACCCTCTAAAGTGTCTCCGCTTGATTGATTAATTGTTTAATCTATTTTGGATTGTGTTTTTGGTGGCAGTTGGATATATTAAAATAAAAAAAATATGTTAACTTAAAGAAAGTAGGTACATTTTCATTTACCTAAAATGAAAATGTACCTACTTTCTTTAATGGATACGTTTTAATAGACGAATTATTGTTTTACAATATTGTTGTACATTATTTTGTTCTATCGCTAATAGTTTCGGCAGCGCATTCGACGAAAGACATTTTAAGACTCATTTTTTACACCTTCGGTTACATTGTTCAAATTTTACCAAGGATCCCTAATTTTTTTCAAAATGAAATGTAGCCTATGTCAAATTGGAAGAATGTAGCATTCTATTGGTGAAAGATTTTTTTAAATCGGCTCAGTACTTTTTGAGCCTATTCATTACAAACATACAAAAATAGGTACAAATCTTTCCTCTGTATAATAATATAATATATATAATATACATCTAGTATCTATATCTATGATCGTTAAAATTACAATATTTTAATACTTATCCATTTGCAGCAATAAATAAGTTTATGAAACTGGCTGAAACTTTATCCATTGATAAAGTTCTAGAACTCAACTCAAATCAAAGCGATCTTGCATCGGGACGGAGTTCATCTGCGGATTCAATGCTTTAATATTTTACCTATTCTGTTTGCTAGTACCATCATAAAGTAATAGGTATTGTAGCAGGCAACAAATATTGCACATCGGCTAATTTCGGCTTCATAGAGCGTAGAACGAGAAAAAGAGAGCGGTATAAGAAGCCGAAAAGCCAATGTGCAATATTTTATTGCTTACAACCGTATGTATTACAATTTTTTTAACAAAGTTGATTTTATTGGCAGTTTGCAAATCCATTTGAAACTCGAAGTCTTTTTTCGATAGACGCAAAAGTAGAAATGTTTTGCGTTCGAAATTCAAATAAACAGAAGCCAGACCTGCCACACTCCTTCGATATTAAAAAAGTTTAAGTTGCTCTATGAAGTCGGCGGCGGATCATCTTGAATTTTACGCCAAACAAAATGCCGAAGGGGTTGTTCGTTTCCCTTTAGGCAGATTGTGCAAAATATATTTTTTATTTCATAAAAAGCGAAAGTTTTTTATGGTGCGGTAAGTAAATTGCGAACGCAAACCCCGAATAAGAAGCGTCGCGGCTGTCCTACGCTGCGTCTTTCAGTTCGTGGTCACTTCGTGAACCTTTATCCCTCAACGGTGTCAGTTCTAACGAGCTACCTACAGAGTACGTTATTTGAACATTTTCTAAGCTTGTCCATTAAATAACCAAATTTTTCTGTAAAATTACGAAATCATATGTACATACCAGCTAATTGATTTTACGACACCTCTCGTCCACCTAAAACGTGAGCTTAAGTCTTATTCCGTGGTTTAAAAATAAAGAATGTTTATGTAGAAAAAAACCTCAAAATGAGTTAATCCCCTAGTCCCAAGGATCACGTGTTAATGGACGTTAAACATTTGCTCCCCCGAGGCGTGCCCACACACCCGCTACGGGGATCAACAACTTTTTCTTTCGTACTTTCGGTATCTTGAGATAGCGGACTCGTTGAATTGATTTACCTTTTTAGAGCCGAACATTCTTATTGTTTTTAAATGGATCGATTCACTCAGAGATTTACATCAAAAAGTTTATGCTCTTAAATGCACCTGTGGCGTGCCTTGCTTAGTTATATCGATAATTTACGAAGATATAACTTACGAGTACTTCATACCAATACCTTTTTATCGTAAATCGATTTTCAAATAATGAAAGCCCTTAATATTTTGAAGAGGTTCTTGTGCTCGTAAAGTATTGAATTCACGCAACTCTTGGAACTCGATATTGGGGCCAACACGCGAGCTTATATTATCTTACATAATCATTTTCGTTTTCTTACATCTTATCAATAAATAAATTTGCTGGTCAACATGTTTAGATGTTTGTAAACGAAACGAAACACATTATTGTGATCAACTGTGAAATTTATCTTGCTAAGGTAAAACGAGGAAAGTTTATGCGATAAATTCGTTCACTCCAAGTCATCATTCGGTCCAGGCAAGTCTGAACATTATTATCCTGACTGCTGGACTCAAATATCCATATAAATCCAGGAATAACGATTTCCCTCCATCCACCAACTCCCCAGCGATCTTAAATGTCACCCATTGCCTAATAAAAATAGTAATGATTGAATTATTGAACTGCTACAGTGTATAAAGGCCTAAAAAATTTGACAGCGGAAAAAAGTGGATTTCTTTTAGCGGTTGCACATTATTCGAACCCCTTATAGAAACACATACAGCCACTATTACTGAGTCAAACTGACGTTGGGGTCAGACATGCACACAAAAGAGACTTAATTGCCAATTTACTCGTGTTTACAATAGTATTGTTTAATCTACCCTCAGTCAATTAATTCTGTACAATTATAACTGCCAAGAGCCCACAATTATTGTTATTGTTGGTAGAGTTAAAGTTTTTACAATTTAAATTGAACCTCGGTACTCATATTTGACTGGCCTCTCAGCTCATTTGGTAGTAGCTCTGCCTTCTGAGCCGTAGGTCGTGGGTTTGATTCCCACCGAGAACAAATATTTGTGTGGTGAACACAAATGTTTGTTCTCTGTCTGGGTGTTATATTGTATTCTAAGTATGTATGTAAAAAAAAAGATTTATATCAGCTGCCTGGTTCCCATAGTACAAGCTCTGCTTAGTTTGGGGCCAGATAGTGTTGTGTGGATTGTCCTCAATATTTATTTATATTTTACACAACTTTACATATGTTTCTAATAAACAAACCTACTTATTAATGTAGCAAAGATAAAAAACAAAATGGTAAAACGATTGTAACAAGGTTGAACGAGTATGAAATCCCCATTTAAGCTATCATAACATTTCAAGCAATTTACTTTGAATGTATATAAGTTTAAGGTACACAAATATGGGACACTCCACATTCCACCCTAACCAAAGGGTGAAACAAGCCCTTAATCTTGTAAACACATGCGTCAGACAATTTTATAACTATGTTAATTAATCTAAACAAAACTCTAACCCAAAATTCCGTCTGTCAAGGCATGTACTCACGACACAAGGCAAGGACCATCTGCCTGAGGTATGTAGGGGAAAGGCTGATTTATTGGACCGCCTGACATTTGAGACCACATCGAGACTTTCAAATAGGTTTTTTGGCGCCTTAAATACAGTAAAAGGGATGTGTGTACCCAACCAATGTATCAGGAGTAACTGACACTCTGTGTGAGGGAGAAAAGTTGCTTTTTAAATCTTTGCGCACACCTAGGTTTCTGGCGATAACGATCAGTGAAACGCTGTCATATTTGACAATGATATTTGACAGCGTTTCATTGATTGCCATCGCCAGCGACCTAGGTGTGCGCAGGCCTTAAAGCATTCTACGGTAGCGATCAGTGTACGTCTGTCAAACGTCATATTTGACAACGTTTCACAGCAATTACAAGATAAAGTAATGAATTTTGCTGTAAATAGGCTTTTTCGATTAAGGCATTTTTTTTAAATTGTTTTATCATTCTTACTTCTTATTTTGATTTGATTTAATATTTATTTTGAGGGCAACCTCCTTGACCTCCTTAAACGACATGATGGCAATCTTCGCTTTTATTTGGCTCATGTTCCTTTATTTGTATTGGTTTTATAGTGTTCAGAAAAATTTCAAAGATTTTATAATGCCCTATAAGTTAAAAGCCGAGCGGGATTTGAACCCGCGAACAAGAGAAAAGTCGCAGGTTCATATCCCGCTCGGTTTTTAACTTTTGGGTTATTATAAAACCTTTGAGATATATTTTTTTTTATTCCATAATCATATTTTTTGAATTATATATATAATGAACATTAGTTTCAATGGTTCAATATACCAGCCTTTACCCTGATATGTACCGTAGAGGACACTAAGGTTAACGAGTATAGGTCTACATGGCGGGTCCAGGCAAAGGCTTAACCCAAACTTTGGTAAACTATCTTGTAATGCGACGGGACACTTCAGACATGCCTGATAGAGTAGGTGGGGGAAGATATGACACTGCTATGAGCTCAACTGTTCGTGTATATTTTGTAAAAAAAATAGGAACAGAGCAAGTGAAGTTTAAAAAACTTGAGAAACCAACTTCACAGCCTCTTGAACAAATTTTGAAGATTTCTATGAATCCAAATTGGGAAGTATTACCTACCAGGATTTTTTTTTCTTTTATCGGTTCGTAAATGAAAGGAGACTAACAAAACAATTGCATCAGGCGAGCGTGAATGGAACTGCTGGAAGGGGAAGACCTAGGCGCATGTATCTCGATCAGATCGCAGACGTTTTAGAGAAAGGCCAGGTTAGGAGTACCCTAAACCGACGAGCATGTATGAAGAATGTTATGAGAGTGAACGAAGCGAAAGAGGTGTGTCAGGATCGTAGCAAGTGGAAATCCGTGATCTCTGCCTACCCCCATGGGAATAAGGCGTGATTTTATGTATGTATGTATGTAAATGACAAATTTATATATAAAACATTAAAAAAAAGGTTGTAGGACTGTACCTATTACTTTAACTGAATAATTTTGTTGGATTGAAAAATCTATTGAATGAAAGCTCTATCTAGGTTATTGTGACGAAAATAAATATTTATTTTATATTTATTCTATATTTAGAACGAAATTGCTTCACGAATACGCGTGGGTACATTACTCTTCATACTTCATCAAAAAAATGGAGCAATATATTAAAAGCTTAAATTAAAGCTACCACTCTAGAAGAGAGTATATCTTTGACAGCCTCATCTACTCAAAACTAATCTAAGGTCTTAATCGTAGCCCGGGATGCCTCAAGATGATGTTTGTGCGAAATTGATTGAACGATTAATCCGCTCAGAATTGTTAAAGCTGGCTACGTACCTTTGTCTTTAGCCCATTGCTTAAGCGCCAGTGTTGCGGCTTTGTCTTCAGCCCATCGCTTAGGCGCCGGTGTTGCGGCTTTGCCAACTTAACAAAGGGATGATCGAGCAAAAACTGAAGCTAACAAGCAACTTTGAGAATACATTGTGTGGATTACTGATGACTGAGCTGAAGAATCTTATGTTTAGGCTTTTAGGGCATTAAAAAGCTCACAACTAATATTCAATTAGTTTTTAAAATAGCTTAGAACTAATATTAGGTAAATGCGTTCTTAAAAGTACTCGGGGGTGTTATGAATAGTTGATAAGCCTAAATTGAAAAAATCACTAATGTAGACCCATTTTACTTGCAATGAGCCCTTCATGTCAGCCTTTTGGATTTCGTCGGATGACAAATAAAAGGTTGTACCCCCTCATAGTTAAGGTGCACTGAGGTTATAGAAAAGAATGCTACACTAAGGAAAACTTATGCAACTCTTTAATAAAGATTATTAAAATAGAATAGAATATAATTTATTTATTTGCTGAAAAAGGTGTAACATGGTGTTGCAAATTCCTAAAAATGTACCATATTTCGGTATTTATAATATAACTACAGTTGTGGTCATATAATTAAGAACGATTTGAAGTTCTAGAAGTTTTTTATTTAAATCGTTTCATACACAGAGATTTGTACCTTCTGAGAAGCAACTAGTTATGTTATATAATAGTCACATTATAAACATAAACATAAACATAAACATAATTTATTTCCTTAATAAATAGTACAGCTTTCTTGTAACTCTTAGGGCTAAACTTATATGTTAATCAGTAAGCTACTTAAAACTAGACCTTACATGTTAAAGATTGTTTAGGCACAACAGTAATGCTCTGCGTATATCTAAGGGCTGTTTCAGTGTAGCTCAATGTGTTATGTAATTAATAGTTACAGATCTTACCCTCCGTGCTAGATTACTCTGTGTTACGGCAGGGTAATTACTTTAACATAATATAAAACGAGTGTTGAACAAGCAATTGTACACTAAGTTGGCAAACGCAGGTACTTGATTCTTAAACTAAAACATATTATAATAAGAGAACTACTTAGCTTATAGATATAAGATAATTACTAAATAACAAATTTCTTGTAGAAAAGAGGCGCTTAGTATTGTAGAATTTATACAATAGATACTAATAGGAATAGAAGGAACTACTTGATTTTCTCGTGTTCATTTCGTTATAGATAATAGAGTTTCGGTTTCAGAGTAATTTAATTCACGCAAAAAGGTGTCTAACGATCGTGCACAATTAAATTTAGATTTTTTTCTTATAAATAGTTTTTTGTTAATGCGATTGTAAATAAAAGGCGCCAAAAAGGAGAAAAAACGATGAGCAAAAAATGTCCTGCATGCAGGGACCGTAAAAGTCTCGTGTGCTCTTCTACCATCAGTGTTATCTATACGACCTGGAAATTGATGCTGTTTTAGGACAATCGTTTTTATAAATAGTTGGCGTACATTTAGCACTTGAGTTTCACCATACAGCTCGGTTGTTGGAAATCTAAAAGGTTTAAAGTAAAGAACTTTTAAGATTGACCGCTGTGTTCTTTCAATTCTTAACATATTTGTTTTTGCTGTACCACCCCATGCAGTAATGGCATAACTTAAAAGACTCTGGCACAAGGTAAAATATACTGTTTTATTTATATTATTTTCTTTTAAGTGTCTAATTTTTTTATATATTGGGATCAATTTTCTTATTCGAGATTTTAGATTACTAATATGTTTGTTCCAGTTTAAGTTTCTATCAATTGTTAGTCCTAGGTACTTTATATTGTCAGTGGCAGAGAGAGCATAGCAGTCGCAGTCTTTCGGGTTGGGAAGTGCACAGGTATGGGCTTTGATATAAAAGTGATCATTGGGTTTGTTATTGTTATAAATTGAGAAAGGAATGTATTTTGTTTTATGAAGGTTAAGTGTGAGGAGGTTGTTGTTAAGCCATTCAATAATTATTCGCATACCATATTCAGTGGTTTTCTGCACATCATCCCATGTTTTACCTTTGAAGATGATTGCAGTATCATCAGCGAAAGAAACGATTTTAGCGTTCGGTAATATACTATCACATAAACCGTTAACGTAGACTAAGAAAAGAGTTGGCCCAAGGACGGACCCTTGAGGGACACCAAAAGCAGTTGGTTGTTTAGCACTAAGTATCTTTCCAATCCTTACTGTCTGCGTACGATCGCTAAGGTAACTTCTAAACAGTTCAAAGGGGACTCCACGAACTCCAAGGGATTCCAGTTTACAAAGCAGCAGCGGTATAGAGACGGTATCGAAAGCCTTGGCTAAATCAAGAAAGACTCCAACACATTTCAGTCCTTTATCCAAGTTGTTAGTTATTTCAGTTACAAGGCTTTCGATAGCGTCAGAGGTAGAACGTTTGCTTCTAAATCCAAATTGATTTTCAGAGAGCAGGGTCTGACTTTCGAAGAAACTGACAAGGCGACGGTTTAGCACCTTCTCGAGGATTTTAGTTAGAGTCGGTAACAAAGATATGGGACGATAATTTGACACTTGATCTTTTTCTCCCGCTTTGTATATTGGCACAACAATAGAGTCTTTTAATACTTTAGGGAAAACTCCAATTGCGAGGCAGGTATTACAAATGTACACCAATGGCCCACCAAGAATGCTTAGGCATCTTTTAAAAAATATTGGAGTGATACCATCCCAACCAGATGAAAACGTACTTTTTAGCGATGTTACAATTTTGGTTATTTCGAATAAATCGGTGTCAAGGAGCATCATGGAATTTAATTGGACTTTGTTTGGTTTAAATCTTTGTACCAAGGTTTGTTGAGTGCAGTTCAAGTCGTTTAATATTTTTTCTGCAAGGCTATGGCCAACCTGGGCAAAGTACTCGTTAATGTGATTTACAGATTCTCGATCTGTCGGTTTTAACATAAGAAGTTGAGTATGGGGTTCATTTGCCTTTGAGTTGAGACCACCAATACGTCTTATAGCGTTCCAGGTTTTTTTAATGTTGTTTTTAGCGTCTTGTAATTCAGCTGAGTCGTATTTATTTTTTATATCCTGTAAGATTGCGTTACAGAAATTCCTATACCGTTTGTATATTAATTCAGCCTCTTTGTCCAATGGTGATTTTTTATGGCGACGATGAAGTATGTCCCTGAATCTCATGCAGCGCAAAAGACCAGGGGTAAGCCAAGGTTGGATTATTTTCTTTCTATTTGTAACTACATGAGTGGTTGAACATTTAGTAATAACATCTGACACAATTGTAATAAACTTTTCAGTTAAGGTGTTAGGATCCTTCAGTTCATATATACAGGTCCAGTCAACTTGAGCTAGAAGATTAGTTGCTTTCTCATAGTTTATTTTTGTGTATAGTTTTGTAACTTGCTTAAGTGGTTGAGCCATCGGTATAGCGAGGTAAAGACTACTGTGATCAGTTACCGAGGGGCTGCATATTACTGTTGATACTTGAGTCATCGATCTAACAATACTGTGGTCATAGCATTTTTGTTCATGGGTAGGAATGTGATGGCTTGGTAGTAAGCCATGGCTAGCGAGGAGATCCAGGTAGTCATCAGCTCTCCTATCAATGGTAGTATCACAGATATCTATGTTAATATCGCCTAGTATAAAGATATTTGGAACTGATTTGAGGCTTGACAACAGATTATCTAGTGAGATTTGGAAATTGTCAATTGCGTTAAATGAAGGCGACCTATATATACATATAAACGCATGATTCAGCCCAATTTTAACAACCAGACAGTCAGCTTCACAAAACTTCGGTTCAAATACAGTTACATTATCTATGCTATTTTTAACGTAAGCAATGACTCCACTGTTTTGGTTAATGTGGTTAACAGTATTGTAGGTTGTATATTGATTGAGACTTGGGATAGAATCAGTGTTATTCAACCAGCATTCCGTTAAAATTATTAAGTCAAAGTCTATGTTCGTTCTAGTTATAAAAACAGAAAATTCATTCAGATTCTTATTCACGCTGCGAATATTCTGACAAATAAGCTTAATAGAGTGTGATGTACCAGGCACCACAGCATTTAGAGCCCCGGGATCATCAACGAGGTAGGAGTTTCCAGCGCTGATGTCAGAATCAACGCTATTACTAATTCCTAAAATGTCGTTTTTCATTATGCTTCTTAGGCTAAAGTATTTGTTTGTTTGTTTGAGCTAAATAGAACATAGGTATAACATATAGTAGATTAATCTTAATACTTTCAAGCAAGAAATAATTAGGTAGTTTTTTTTTTTATATATATATGTACATAATAGCAATAAAGTTAAGTAATTGCAATATAGCTAGGTATATGCCAATTAGGTATTCCCAGTAAAAAACTACGGTTAAGACGAATAATATGGGAAATAGCTAAAAAAAAAGGTCCTATCCTGGGTAGTTATTTACAATAGAAACTCAGTAAGCTAGACTAATAGGCAAAGTTACCCGACTCTAATGCTGCATCTGGTTATTTTTTAACTTCTCCAAATCGCTCTCACAAGTGATTCTTACAAATGGAGATCCTTCCGATTGTCGAAGTAAGATCTTCCCAAACGACGTCCAACAGAAGTTGTAATCACTATTTTTCTTGAACTCTCTTGCTAGGAAGTACAGTTTCCTTTCCTTCGGGGTTAGATTTTCCGATATGTATATTGGCTTATTTGGGCCGCTGTCGCTTGTGGTGCTTAAGCACCCTGTACTTAATCTGGCTTCTTGGTGTGCTTTGTTGAAATCCTTAAACGAACGTAAGAACTTATCTCTTGTGAAAACCGTTGTGAAATCGGCTATTATCGGTTTAGTGGTTGTATTTGTACCGAGTCTGTACACGTCCTTTATTTCCGCACTGTCAAGCGGGACGTTTAAGGCTTCAGCAGTTTGGATCAAGATGGTTTTAAGAGCTTCTTTTGACTCTTTTGCAGCCTGCGGAATATTCCGAATCTCTACACTCGTGCACCGAGCTTGACGTTCTAGGAGCTCAATTTTGTTCTCCAAAAATTGAATCTTGTTGTCAGAACTTTTTTTCTCCTCTTCAAGAGTATCAAGTCTTTTTAGCACTTCGTCATGCTTATTAGACATGGTGTTAATTGCCACTTTGACATCGTTTATAGAGCTTAAAATAGCAGAAAACTTAGTATCCTGTTCGTTTCTTAGCTGTGAAAATAGGTCCAGGATTTCAGGTCTGGATAGTTCTTCTCGTTTACGCTTTATGAGTCGCGTAGGTATATTGCATAGCGACGATGCTGCACTCATTCCATAGTCTTGAACTGCCACCGGTGAGTTAGCCAGATTGGGATCCGAGGCGTAGTGCGCTAATGGAGTTTTAAAAGCAGATACTGGCGAGTCATTCACAGGCGGTGTTTTATTTAATGGCATTACTAGGTTTTATAGTAGGTATGCGCCTAGTCAAAGAAGCGAGCAAAGCTTATAGCGAGCAACTGGATAGCCGCTGTAGCACCGCAAGTTTCGTAGCAGGCGCGTATAGATATGTAATAGAGCAACCTGACTTAAGAATACAGTATGAAATCGCTAACTATTTTTTGTACATTTTATTGATTTTATCAAAGTAACACATTCAAATAGTACTGAAACTGGACAAATAATTAAGAACGATTTATTTAACTGCTCGGGAATTGTTTTGTATGACACTTAGATTTCAAAAATCACAATATTATGTAGCACAGGAAACATAAAAAGAAATTTAATATATATTTAACTAAAACTAATAGTTAATAGCATATCCACGGCTTTTAATTACAGCTTTACACCGGCGAGGCATTGACTCTATTAATTTTTGACATTTTCAAGAGAAATAGAGTTCCATTCTTCTAAAAAAACGTCATACAGCTCTCTTAAATTTCTACACTTTGTATTTGAAACCTTTTTCTTTATTTCAAACCACAGATTCTCTATTGGGTTTAGATCTGGACTGTTAGCAGGCCAGTCTAAGACAGAAACTAATTGCGCTGTAAGAAATTCCTTTACGGTGCGTGCAGTGTGCTTTGGATCATTGTCATGCTGGAATGTCCAAATGACCGGTAGAACGTCTTCAGCGTATGGTAACATTGTTTCTTCCAGTATATTTTTGTATTGGAACTGATCCATGTTACCTTCTATCAACTTTACAGGTCCTACACCATGTCCAGAAAAGCAACCCCAAATGTTCACATTTCCACCACCGTGCTTTAATGTAACTTTCGTGTACTTTGGGTCGAATGCTGTATTCGGGGGACGTCGTACATATCGTTTTCCATCAGAACATACTCTGTTTATTTTCGTCTCGTCAGAAAAAAGTACATTTTTCCACTTTTGCACAATCCAGTTTTCATACTTTCTCGCAAATGCAAGCCGGGCTTGCCTGTGGCAAAGTTTTAACATGGGTACCTTTCTTGCTATCCTACCGTGCAATTTTTCTTCTACCAAACGTCTTCGAATAGTGCGTGCTGAGATTGCTGAAGGGTTGTTTTCACCAAAATATTCTTTTCTAAGCTCATTGGACCCTTTAAAAGAATTTTGTTTTGCCATACGAACGATGTTTCGGTCATCTCGAGGAGTTTTTTTTCTCTGTTTAGGTACACGTGGAACATTCGAAGTGGTTTGATAAGTAGCAACATGCTTTACAGCGTGGAAAACCATCGTTTTTGAACATTGCAGATGGTCGGCTATCTTTTTATAAGACCAATTCTTCCGGCGAAGTTTTATTATTACTTCCCTTGTAGATTTATCACAAACTTTTATTTTTAGGGTTCCGTAGCCAAATGGCAAAAACGGAACCCTTATAGATTCGTCATGTCTGTCTGTCTGTCTGTCTGTCTGTCTGTCTGTCTGTCTGTCTGTCTGTCCGTCCGTATGTCACAGCCATTTTTCTCCGAAACCGTAAGAGCTAGACTGATGAAACTTGGCGAGTAGATGTATTCTGTGAACCGCATTAAGATTTTTACATAAAAATAAAAAAAAAACTATAAATTTCGGGGGTCCCCATACTTGAAACTGAAACTCAAAAATTTTTTTTTCATCAAACCCATACGTGTGGGGTATCTATGAATAGGTCTTCAAAAATGATGTTGAGGTTTCTAATATCGTTTTTTTCTAAACTGAATAGTTTGCGCGAGAGACACTTCCAAAGTGGAAAAAAGTTGGTCCCCCCCCCCTCTAACTTCTAAAGTAAGAGAATGATAATACTAAAAAAAATATATGTTGTACATTACTATGTAAACTTCCAACGATATTTGGTTTGAACGAGATCTAGTCAGCAGTTTTTTTTTTATACGTCATAAACCGTAAACCGCAACTTACCTTTCGACGAACTAAAAGAAACTTATTATGTTACATCAAGTAACATAATATAAAGGTTCTTGTAGTTCGTCGTGCTACGGAACCCTTCATGGGCGAGTCCGACTCGCACTTGGCTGCTTTTTTTCCCATTGTTTTTTCTATAGAAGCCTTTAATCTTTAATCTTTTACAGCACGTAATGGTGCCAAAATTATACAAACAGTAACAAATCGACTGAGTGTTTATTTAAATTTGAATAAAGGCTCGAACACACCTAGTTCGCTGGCGGTAGCGAACAGTGAAACGCTGTCAAATATTCGCTGTCTAATCTCAAATCTGACAGCGATATTTGACAGCGTTTCACTGATCGCTACCGCCAGCGAACTAGGTGTGTTCGGGCCATAAAGGTATAAACTACTTAGCGTTCTTAATTACGTGACCAGCCAGTAATAAGGAATACTTTGTTTAAAAGTAGTGTAAAATGTTTGCCTATTGATTTTTAGCCAATCATGTGTATCAATGAATACAGTGGTAATATGGAAATGTTTTACGATACCGAGAAAAATAAAAACAAATGCATACAATTAGTTTTGCATCTTAGTTGGAAAAAATCTTCCCTTTATATCAGCGTTCTTAATTATATGACCACCACTGTATATCACGCAAAAATATAATTAAAAATTACCTAAATTTCATTTTTTTGTAGACATTCTCATCTTTTGCTTCCTCCAACTTTTTATATTCCTTTTATCTCTGACTATTCCAATCCTTTTTGAATAACTCATTACGCTAGTTTTGGTAAAAAATTAGATGTGCTAAACTAAAAAAACAATTCTCCAATGTAAGCCGTATAGAACACGTAGCGCCGTCAACAAGTAAAACAGAAAAGACCAAACATTGCGAGTGGAAACGTGTAAACGATGAGATAACTCGTAAAATAAATATGTGCAGACACCTCTGCAGCCATGGAGCTGAAACATAAATACGAAGCGCAATCACTATACCTAGGCACACCTCAAATACCCCCAGTTACCCCCTCATTCATAATGCTGGTCACTTTTTAACGGCTCGCTAAAAGTCTCTCACTTTCATGTCAATAAATAAAAATAAAACAACAAGAGTGAATCTTATAATTAAGCACGCTACACCGTTGACCGCAACATCATTTAACATCAGGTGAGAGTGCGGTCAAGCGTTAGACTATAGACTGTAAAAAAAATTGCGATAGCAACAGACTTATCTTGAATACCTAAAACATAGTCTCTCGGCAGTTAGTAAAAAAAAAATCGAGTGCAACGTTCACGAATATTTCACAGCGTGCTCGAAGCATATTTTCTTTCCTCGTCACGAATCAGGTCACTGGTGCATCTTCAAAACTTTCGTTCAAAATGTACGTAAATTCCAGTGACAGTATAAATAAAACAGATGCAGGAGTCGTCGCTCCGTACAGATCGTTGGCGATGTGTTTATTTCTGTCCGGAAAGCGACGGGAATCCGAAATAGAAAAGTCCACCGCATCTCTTCAGAGTATTTGCACGCACGCGGAAAGATACGAAATAAAATAACCAGAGTTAAACTAAAACTCGTTCAATTTTTTAATTAAAAGTTTTATTCGATGCGCGTCTGTTCGTAATGGCGCTTTGGAGGCGAATGACCGCCATCTTAGTTTTAGTGTTGATTGCAGTGACTTCAGGTTGTGACGTTGATGATGTGGCTGTGTACAAAGTGTCACTGCGCATGCTGTGGAGTGAAGAGCGTTTTCCGAAGGACTACCCTCTGTATCGACCCGCAGCTCAGTGGTCACAAGTTTTCGGTAAGTTTAATTGCCTTCTCTTATTTTTTATTTGTCATAAATTAAAAACTATTCATGTGTATAGGTTTGAGTCGTACGTCACACAACATGTCACTTCTATTATCTACCTAACACCTACCTAGCATGGAAATTGGGGGAATAAAAAATGAACATAAAAACATCCATAAGTAATTTTTTAGAGAGATGAAGCAGTAAAACGAAAGTTTTTAATGAACATGCTGAAAATACCCGGCGGAAAATTGGATTAAGTTTAAATATTTTTACAACAGAGACGTGAAACTCTAATAATGACCTACTGCGATTAATTGAACCTGAACATATAAAGCTAATTGGAAGTAATAACCATTTTTATTGAACTTTGCACGTTTGTTTCATTTAAGATATCTGCACACCTAACTGACGGAACAAGCATTATGTTAAGTAGTCCATTGTCTATAACAAAACATTTCCACGTAGATCACGCACGTTTGAAACGTGCCCTACAATGCACTGCTCTTCGTCCATCAGCTTTAGGATCGATGTTCAACCTCACGTGCCAGTAATTTCACTAACGGTACTTCACAACGAGCTCTACTGTAAGTCTGTTTTGTGTTATCAAAAGCAAGCAAAACGCTCCAGTAAAAGTTGTTTGCTGTATAGGACATTTTTATCAAGGAAATAAGCCTACAATTTATTCATGTTCAAAGAACAAAAAGTATTAAAAATTCAAAGAAGTTGCTCAGGTTCAAATTATTACAAATATCAAGGATTTTGTGATGTCTCTGTCGGAAGAACTTAGCTAATCAAATCTGTGTAGACAATGAAGAAAGGAAAAACAAAAGTTAGTAGGTTCTTTATCTCGCAACGGTTTGACGTTTTGTGGCTGTTCTGTTTATAAAGGTGCCAGTAGACTACCTACTGGTTGCTATCTTCTATTATAAAGAAGAAAGATTAGTTTAAAACGAATAAATTAAAAAACTCTTGGATGTCAAAAATGCTTTAAATCTTTAGAAAGTCTTAGTAACATAGATCTAATACGCACTATGACTATACTGACTGACTGTTGGAATCGCACGGGAAAGAATTTTCATAATCACAGGATTCACATTTTTCACTATTGTAGTATAATGAAAATCATATAAAAGACCAACGTTGTTAATAAATTACCAACTAAATTCAACCTGATAAGTAGAAACACAACAATGAATGGTTTAGAGAGAGTGTCTCTAAACCATTCATTCTTAATTCATTCATTCATTCATTCATCCAAATAAGTTTTTAAGCATTTTTTCACTATGTTGACTTTATTCCTACCTTATAAGTATGTACCTACAAACATAACTCACTCGTCGCAATGACACAACTTTATTTCAATAGAAACGATATACTTTCATCTCCCGATAAAATAACATCGTCAAGAAAGTTCTCTATCAATTTCAGAGAAAACATTATGAAGATGTTTTTACGAAAGCTCTATGTCACGCTTACTCTATATTTATAACTTTTAGGTCGTTGAACTTTTTATGTGAAAATAGATTGATATTTTTCTTGGTAATAAGGTTACACAAATTTACATATGATACTAGATTGGCACGTTTTTGTTTTTGTATAATTAAAGATGTGGAAAAATGAGTGTAATATAATATTGTTTACCAGGGAGTCCGATAGTCAGATAGATAGTAAATAAGTTTGCATAAATCTATGCTTTTACTAATATTATAAAGCTAAAAGTTTGTTTGGTTGAACGCGCTAATCTCGGGAACTGCTGGTCTGAATACATTTTTTTTGTGTTGGATGGTCTATTTATCGAGGAAGGCTAGGTTTTTTTTTATACAACTAAGTTGACAAACAAGCTTACGGCCCACCTGATGGGAAGCGGTTACCGTAGCCTATGTACGCCTACAATACCAGAGGCATCACAAGCGCGTTGCCGACCCTTTAAAACTTTTGAAACGCCTTTTTTGAAGAACCCCATGCTAAGGGCTTAGGGAAAACCTCAGCAGGGAGCAGGTATAGGTAAAACATCACGCATCGACTATTATGAACAGCATTCAAAGCAAAATGTTGCAAAAATCTATATCTATCCTTTTCTATCACGTAAAGACTTTAGTATCTGCTAATAGTATAAATATAAATGTGTAAAAATTATATGTCTGTTTCCTGGTTTTAAGCCACCTCTCTATCCATTTTCAGTGAAATCGGTCCAACCGTTCACGCGTGATGGCGTGACCAAGGAAAATAGCGATAAATTTTTCAGTATAACAATAAAGATAAGATAGGCCTCATTAATTTAACGCAAGTATTCAAATGAAGGCTTTTCTCAGAGATAAAGACGAATGTACACTACACGTGAGTGAACACTTGCCTTAGCAGTCTCATAATAATTATAATAAAACCAACATAAACGCGGGTAAGAAACTGCTTTATTTGCATATCTCACTCGGATTATTCTGGACCAAATGGCCTATAAAATACTTCGATAAAAGCTACGTAGAGGTAGGGTGGAGGTGGATTCCCAACATTGTTTTTTCGGCGGCGGGTAGTCTAGTCAGACACATCTACAATTTCGTAAAAAATTTTATTTATATAAATTAATAAGTCTGAGTGAACTTACATAAGTTTTTTATGTTTCACATGCACTGTTGATATATATCCTCTGCCAAAAAGTGTTATTTCCTGTATTAACACAAAACTTCATCACTGTATAACCTCACTTTTTGTATTCACAATAATGGATCACATCGAGTCCCACTCCTCGGCCCATCAGATGATGCTTAACTTCACCCAGAGAATGGAGTATTTCGAAGAAGAGCTCAAGAAGAACCTCAATCAGGCGCCAAACGTCTCTTCCCTGAGTGCAGAGTTTGCAAGCTTCAAGGCTTTTACTCTGACTGCCTTGCGAGCGCTTCAAGACCAAATCGAGGTAAATGCTCGCTCCATTGATCACCTTGAGATGCGAGGGAGGAGGAAAATTCTTCTACTGCATGGAGTCCCTGAAGACCAAAAGGAAGACACTGTTTCGCTGCTGGCCAGTACAGTTGCAAGTAAGTTGAAGATGCCAAATTTCACCAAGGCGGATATCAGCCGATGCCACAGAATGGGCCGTGCCTCGTCCAATAAGCCGCGACCAATCCTCTTCAAGTTGCATGATGTTGAGCTTCGGGACAAAGTTTGGTATGCCAAGACGAACCTTAAGGCCTCTGGCATTACACTATCGGAATTTCTCACAAAGTCTCGTCACGAAGTATTCCTGGCTGCGAGACAACGCTTTGGTATTGAGAGGAGCTGGACACTGGGAGGAAATGTGTTCGTCGCTATGCCTGACGGCAGTAGGCAGCGCGTAAATTGGATGGGCGACCTCAACAAGCTCGCGGGAACCCCTCAACCAGCGTCTACGACCCCTGCGGCAGCATCGACCTCCAGTGGACTACCAGCGGCTTCCCCGAAGCTGCTAGCTGTGGTCAGGGAGGCGGCGGCGGCAGTGGTGGTGCCAAAGACGAGGCGCGCGGCCGCCGCGACCAAAAAGTGATGCATTGAGTTAGTGGCCTTTCAGTGTAGGTAGGTACTTTTTCTGTTCCTGTTTAGACTGTGTTCTAGTCCTGAACCAGTCACAAATGTGTGTATGCACTACACATGCAACCCTCCTTAATGTTTTGTTAATTGTTATTTATTCCTATTTTTTTGTTTTTTTTCCGAACTGTACTGTGACATCATTGTGACATTGACTGATTTGAACGAATGAATGATCCGCTGTAAGCTATTTTATAATGCCATTCTCGTTATCCTACTTTTTTAAAGTCCGAATCAAATTTAAAAAAGTCATTCTCGTTACTCCCTATCAATGTGTTTGTGTTTGTGAAATAGAAATAACCCGTCAAGTGTGCTAAGTAACATGCGACTTCTTTGTGTGCCACCTACCTTTTTAGGATGTATGTACGTTGCTGTTGTTAATATTAAAGTTAGTTTCTTTTTATGTACGTATGTAGGTGCATGCCACAATTATTTTTTTGATGGGTATGTACTTGCTTACTGTTTTGTCTTACCAACACTGCTGGCAGATGGATACTTGCGTTTGTGGGTAAACCTCTTACCAGCTAAGTAAACTATTGAGTAGGTTTACTTGGTTATTATTACTAAGTACTATATTATACTATATTATTAAGTAGGTACTTCTATTTAGTATATTGTAATATATTATATTATAATTATTATTATATTATTTTAATGAGCCTTATGGATAGTGATATAGAGCTTTTTGAATCTTGTTCTTCCTCTGGTGATAGCTTTAGTAGTATTCCTACATTATCTGAGTCACTAGAATCTCAATTTTCTGTAGTCCCCAAAAACTTTAACGTAGTCCACATAAATGCTCAGAGTATTCCTGCCCACTATCCTGACATGCTGGCGTCGTTTGATATCAAAAATATTCATGCCGTTTTTGTCTCCGAGACGTGGTTAAAACCTTGTCTACCTTCAACATCATACTCACTGCCGGGATTCGTACTTATCCGAAATGATCGCATCGGAAGAGTTGGTGGAGGTGTTGCTATCTATCTCCGTTCACACATACCATACTCTGTGGTTAGCATATCTCCACAACCACCTCCGTCCAGCGAAGGTGAACATCTCTTTATTGAAGTCGCACTCTCACACACCAAGGTACTTCTCGGAGTCTACTACTGCCCTTCCTCTGGTATTAACTTCTTCTCATCCTTCGAGCAACTTCTTATCGATATTTCTCCCTCTTTCAACCATACCATCATCTTAGGCGATTTTAACACATGTCTTGTCAAACATGATTACCGCTCAAATAAGCTTGAAACACTTGTCAATTCTTGCAATTTAACTATTCTCCCCCTTAATGCCACGCACCATTTTCCTAATTGTACTCCGTCTCTCCTAGACCTAATCCTAGTCTCTTCTCCTAACAATGTCTCTCTTCATGGCCAATATCCGGCGGACGCATTTTCCTATCATGACCTACTTTTTCTTTCATATAAAATACGTCCTCCAAAAGCCAAACCTAAAACTATCTTACAGCGAAATTTCAGCGGGATAAATCCAGAGCGTCTACGTGAGGATGCTTCTAATTTGGACTGGTCCGAGGTTGCCGAAGCTAACACCATAAATGAGAAAATCTCTCTGTTTAATGCGGCTCTGACTAAGCTCTATGACAAGCATGCCCCATATAAGATGATCAAAATCAAACATCTTCCGGCTCCTTGGCTGACACCAGAAATTAAGGCGGTCATGCATATAAAAAATCTTGCCAAATTCAAATATAAGTGCAATCCATCTGATGAGAACTATTCCAAATATCTGAAGCGAAGAAATCACTGCAATAAGGTGTGTAGGGACGCTCAACGCCGTTTTATTCATAAATCAGTAGAATGTAATGACCCTGCGAAAGTTTGGAAATTCTTAAGAACATTGGGGGTTGGTAAATCCAGACTAGACTCTATTCCCAAAGACCTAAATTTCGACTTATTAAATAAGCATTTCTCCTCTTCTTCCAATATCAATGGACTAACTAAGCTTAATACTATTCAAAATCTTTCAGCTATACCACCCCCAGATTTCTCACCTTTTATTTTTAGTCAATTTTCAGCTTGTGACGTTAAGAGAAGTATAACATCCATCTCATCCAACGCAGTCGGCAATGACAACATTAGTCGCAATATGTTAGTGCCCATACTCGATGAAATCATCCCTGTCCTATCCCATATCCTTAATTTCTCCATTTCCACTAGAACCTTCCCTGATATCTGGAAAAATGCTCAGATCATTCCTCTACCTAAAAAGGCTAATCCTTCTACTTTCTCTGAGTATCGCCCCATATCTATCCTTCCTTTCCTATCCAAAGTACTAGAACGACTGGTTCACGACCAACTCAGTACATTCCTAAGCATACATTCCCTCATCAATCCTTTACAATCCGGGTTTCGTCGTGGTCATAGCACTACTTCGGCTCTGACTAAGATCACCGATGATATTCGTCTGGGTATGGACAACGGGCATGTAACTGTGTTGACTTTGCTTGACTTTAGTAACGCTTTTAACAACGTGGACTTTGATATTCTTCTGGGTGTACTTCGCTCTCTTAACGTATCTCCAACGGCTATTGACTGGTTTCATAGTTACCTGTTTGGACGCCGGCAACGCATCCGAATTGATGATACATTTTCATCATGGAGCGATCTCACTGCCGGAGTGCCTCAGGGCGGCGTCTTATCTCCTCTTCTCTTTGCAATTTTTATAAATTCTATTTCCCAAAAGTTAACTTCCTCCTACCACCTTTATGCAGATGATCTCCAGATCTACACTCAGGCTTCAGTCAATGACTTGAGTGAGGCGATCTCTAACACCAATAGTGACCTAATGCGTATTCTCACATGGAGCAAAGATTTTGGGCTTTCTGTGAATCCTAAAAAAACCCAAGTCATTATTTTAGGCAGTTCCCGGATGATCTCCCGAATAAACTGGTCTACTCTTGCGCAAGTAGTTTTTGACAACATTCCCATTCCTTATAGTGACTCAGTCAAGAACTTGGGAGTTATTTTGGACAAAAACATGTCATGGGAGCCACATCTAGCTGAACTGAGCAGGAAAATGTTTGCGTCAGCTGCTTCACTGAGAAGGTTAAAAAACTTTTTACCGACATCCACTAAAGTTACGCTTGCGCAATCTCTTTTGCTTCCAATCATTGATTATGCCGACGCCTGCTATCCTGATCTCACCGAAGCGCAACTGGATAAGCTTGAGCGCCTCCAAAACTTCTCCATTAGGTTCATATTTGGCTTACGCAAATATGACCATGTTTCCGATTTTCGTAATAAGCTTAAGTGGTTGCCTATTCGTTTTCGCAGGAATACTCATCACCTTTCCCTCTTGTACAGTATCTTATTTAATCCCTCCACCCCGCCTTATCTAAAAGAACGCTTTGAATACCTACATCTCGCCAACTCTCGTACCTTACGATCTTCTGAAACCCTACAACTTAGTACTCCTGTCCACTCTTCTTCTTTCTATAAGCACTCTTTCACTGTACAAGCTACCCGCCTTTGGAACTCTCTTCCTGTTGATATTCGAAAAGCGAAATCCCTTCCCATCTTCAAAAAGCTTTTGCACAGCCACTATACAGTTGAATTAGGAGGTTCATTATGATTTATCTATGTTATCAGTATAATTATGTATGTTTATATTATTGTTGCTATCTATGTATTCATGTTTATAAACTATAGGTATTGTGTATGTATATGTATAGGTATAATATGTAATGTTTCTATAGTTCCTACATAAATATATCATAATTTCTCATAATAATATATAGTGTAGAAGCCCTTATGGCACCGCCTTCTCGTTATTCAAATCCTGTCCATCCAAAGGTTGTCTGGAAGAGATCGCTTATAGCGATAAGACCGCCCATTGTGCTTCGCTATAGTTTTAGTTTTTCGCTATGTGTATGTTCCTATTCTTGTGGTGTACAATAAAGTGTTATCTATCTATCTATCTATTGTAATAAGTAAAATTGAAATATTTTGATTTTAAAACTTGAGAAACCGACTATAGGACTAATTTGACAGCGATACACTGACCGCCACCGCAAAACGCTTATATATTATCAGGCCCTGTCAACTGTGGCTGGAAAAGTGAGGGCACTATGTAGCCCCTTGTAAGTCAAGGGGCTACATAGTGGTGAGCGAGAAGACGAATAATGCTTTTGGGATTGATCGATAGTTTATGTGTGTGTTTATGTGGCGCAGTCAATCAACGTCTCAATTTCTGAAAAGGAACCCTGGTTAAAACCCCGAAACGGTAGTATGTTTGCATTAAAAAAAAAAAACAACGCCATCTATTTTGTAGCCCATAAACTAAGAATTTGCGTTCCCTCCTTTTTTGTATGAGCCCAGAGTTCGTCTTTTGAGTATAATATTGTGTACTGAAGCTTAGATGTGTGCGGCTTAACACTCACCATAACTATACGCCGTAACTATAAATAAATTGGTAGTTCGTACTCCTGAGTCCCAAGATACCTAGTTTGGCTCGCCACTCCGTTCAATCATACCTTAAATAAGCTATGAAACTATTGTATACCTTTCTTGGTAAAACTTTATCGTACTTGAATATAGTAGCTTATTTATTTTCATAAGATAGTCATTAGAGTTGCCATTCAGCGTAGCAATGACGCCAGTGTCTTGGGGACGCTTCTGTTTGGCACTGATTAGTATCAGTTGAGCGAGCCACATCTCTAGATCTCAAAAAAACACTCAAATACTAGGTAGACGTAATATTTTACACAAATGCTTGACTAATATTTTTATGAACAAACTTTGTAAAATAACAGTAGGTAGGCACAGGCACCTAAATAATAGGACACCTTTGACCTAACTTCAGGATATAAAAAAGTTCTTGAAAACTTCAACCCCTAGGTAGCTACGGCAGCTATCCCCATACTCTGTTCAAGATGATGTTTGAGGATGTCTTAAGCCTTCCTAGTTAGAAGTCCAAACGTTATAATCGGCAAATAAGTACCCATATTTTGCACTTCTTCTTACCATCTTTGAGAATAACCCCGAGTGGCGAACGGTAGAGAGACGCTTGGATGGGCCGTTTCCTTTAAAGGCTCCGATATATTGAGCTCTATACCTAGAGCCTATTGAACCTTTTTAGAAACAGGACCTATCACGAATGGAGTCTAGTCTAGCATCACCTCGTATTCTTCATGACTGCGTGCTGTAATTGGATCGCTAGGAAATATACCTTTAAAAATGTAACGAAAGGAAGGATTCGAGAAATGCGTCGAAAATAGGGATTGGCCCTAAAGGTACGGTCACATAGAGGCAACAAGCTTATCGCCTAGATGTGCCTTAATCAGTTTGGAGAAGAGGAATGAAAATAATATTTAATTATGGTTTAAGATATTTATTCTCAAAAAGACATAGGTTACTTACATGAGAAAACATCTTATTTTCACAAAAATCATGACATTGCGGTACATTAATCACGCCGGTTTTCCATGAGGGTAGACAGATACCACGTATTTCCACTTCAAAATATTTTACTTGTAATAGGTACCTATTTAATTAGAATGTTTTTTGAACAAGCATTATTAGCTGAGGTAGAAATATAAATTTCACTGAACTTGAAGTCGGGTTTTCAAGTTTTCAATCTTATTTATTTCAGGGCAATCCCACAACATATCCTACGCTCTCTACCGCGTCGGCGAAGTCTCACGACCTTCCGTTCGTAGCTTCGCGCAACATGGCACGCTGGATGAGCTGGTGAAGCAAGGAGACGAAGAACCGAAGGTGTATGATCAGTTCTCAGCCCCGGCTGTTGGAGCTGGAGAAGGGAGTACGGAGAATTTAGTGCTGGTTGATGGAGCTCATAACTTTGTAAGAGACTTTCAATTAGTTTAATAAAATGTTTTATTAGAATGCTGTAAATACTCGAATCTTTAGGGCTAATTAATTATCTTAATACTTTTCCGTTTTTGAATTAAAGTCAAAAATTGTTTATTCGGTTGTGTAACAAAGGATAAGGATAAGGGTGACTGGCCTCTAGCTCAGTAGCTCTGCCTTCTGCGCCGTAGGTCGTGGGTTCGATCCCCACCGAGAACAAATATTTGTGTGGTGAACATAAATGTTTGTTCTCTGTCTGGGTGTTATATTGTATTCTAAGTATGTATTTACAAAAAAAAAATGTATTCAAGTATAATATCAGCTATCTGGTTCCCATATTACAAGCTCTGCTTAGTTTGGGGCAGGGTAGTGTTGTGTGAATTGTCCAGAATATTTAATATTTAATAACTTTGAAACGTCAAGTCTAGGTGTAAGTACCACGCGAAAAAGTCTAGGATAGCTGCCTAAGAATATTCTTTGTTTAAGGATGTGTACATATCAAGACATGCCTTGTTGAAGCTGTAGGTCACACACAAGAAGTATAACTCGTCGTAGCTTATACAAAACCTGTGCAGACTAAAAGCTAAATTTACTACGCTTGCCCGGCTTTTGTGGCACGCCAGAAGCTTATCAGCCCCATATATTGTATACATATAAGTAAACCAAAATGTCTGAGACAGTCGCCGCCATCGACTGGAAAATCCGCCTCATTATGCAAGCACCCTTCTTGAGTGATCGATAATCTGAAGTTGGTAACTCTCTATTATTCCAGGTTTCCCTCATGTGTCGCATAATTCCGTCTCCGGACTGGTTCGTTGGCGTGGACAGCTTAAACCTCTGCGTGGATTCTACATGGGTGGACCAAATTAGCCTAGATGTAAGTATTTTCTACTCAAATACTTCATGTTTATTCAGGTAGTACAATAGTCGATCATGTATTGTGCAGTCACGCATTCTCACCTTCTTTGGGCACGTGTCACGTCGTGGAGAGGTCTCCATAGAACGCCTGTTGGTGCAGGGTAAGTTTGAGGAAAAAAAAACTCGCGGCAGGTCACCCATGAGATGGACGGACCAAATAAAATCAGCCATAGACGCCCCTCTCAACGAATGCACCAGAAGAGCAGCGGTGCGGGATGAGTGGCGGAAAATTGTTAGGCGAGCCACTGCCCCGTCATGACGACCACGACCACTCTGTCAAGAGTGTAACGACTCAGAAGAAGAAGAATAGTCAGGTCGTGGTGGTCCCAGCATAAGACTTTGACACTTCCCGTGGAAGTTGTAGGTGGTGACAAAAAAAACCCACCACAGACGATAGGCAGCATCTCCTGAGTGCTTAGCACCAATAACCTTGGCCAGCGATCCAGCTGCCAAGCGTGGTATTTACGTAAGGCACCCCAATATTTCCAGGGAATATGGAGGACACTTAGCAGTGGATTTTTAAGGCTGATTATAATGACTAGACACTATAACGTCTAGCAAGTAAGGCCTGTGAAATCACCAGTTACCCCTGACGCATTATAAATCATCTCCCGATACAAAGGCTTGTTTACTTTTTTTATAATGACTAAAAAACTTACTCGTAGCACTCCTGAACATTATCAGACAGCAAGTTAAATCAAACGACGTTCTGCTATACAGACCATCTGATAGCTGGACGTTTTGCTACATGGACATTTTGCTTTAGACTTACTGCTCATTAGATCTTTTGTTCTGTTGGACATTAACTACTTAGACTATATATATCTGTGCATATGAATTATGAATATGATCAGATCCTGAGAGGATCCTGAGAAGAAATTTCATTCATAAATGTATTCAGTTGGAGCCACTAGACGCTGGTGCGGAGAGCGGTCTGACCTTCACAGCACCACACTGGGAGAATTCTCCCCCTGAACCTGTCTCCAAGCACACGCCTAGGAACCCTGGGCATCCTGCTGCTGGCTTCTACTACCCAAACTTGAGGGAGCTACCAGCCATTGCTAGGGTTGAGTTTACCAAGGTAAATTTTTAGAAAGAAATATTAAAAAGACGGTATAGTAGGAAGAGTATTTTTATCGCCTTGATGTATGAAAATCTTCCCAGTGACTTCCAGTTTTGTCTTTATTTCTCTCTTTCTTACTTTCATTTAGGCTTAAGTTTTAGTAGTATAATTATCTTCGCGGGAAGCTTAGTACAAGGGTATGGGACAACAAACACCTGTCCATCCGCACGAAGATGTTGGTTTACCAAACGTGCATTTTAAGCATTCTCTTGTATGGAGCTGAGACCTGGACATCATATGCCAAGCAGGAGCGGAAACTCAATAACTTTCATATGCGCTGTCTTCGCAAGATATTAGGCATTACATGGCAAGATAAAGTTACGAATGAAAAAGTACTGGAAACAGCGAAACTATCGAGCATCACTGCCACGCTTAAGCAGAGACGCTTGCGTTGGTTAGGGCATGTCCATCGCATGGACTCTAGTCGTTTGCCGAGACAAGTTCTCTTAGCCGAAATAGCCGATGCCAAAAGACCTGTCGGCCGTCCGATGTTGCGGTATAAAGACAGCGTGAAACGCGACATGGCTAGCTTTAAAATCAATTTCTCTAATTGGGAGAGTGAGGCTGAAGATCGCAACGCCTGGCGAAAAACCGTGGCTGACGGCGTTGTAGCTCACGATCGCGGCTGGCTCGACCATTTAGCACTTAAAAGAGAAAAACGTCACCGACGCGCCGCAGACCCTGTAACATCCCCGGGTTCTTTCATCTGCGGTAAATGCGGCCGTGCCTGCCACTCCCGTATCGGTCTGTATAGCCATGAACGGAAGTGTTCCACTTCTGGTCCATGCGCAATTACCTAACTGACGCCACCTAAATCATCTGCAATAGATGTAAAAGGCCAATGATGATGATGATGATATTACGAAGATCTCTCTCCAGTGCAGTGACTTCCAGATATCTCTTTTATTCTCTCGCTTTCTTCCTTTTATACTCTAGGGATTTTCAAAAAACACGTCATGAAACAAGCATAAAAAACTAAAAATCGAAACCAAATCTTTAAATATAGAGGATTTAGGTCCGGCTACCTGTAACAAGCGTATACGAATAAATGTAATTATCCACTTATAGCGCTCTAAACGATATGATTATCGTTCTATGTAGAGGAAAATTAAGTCATTATACCTCCTTTTAACCCGCGTTTCTATAATTAAGTAGATTCATAATAGCATAATCGTTCTTTATTATTTTTTACACAATTAAATTATTCTAGAACAATTATTTTTTTCTTTTCGACAAGTTTAAAGTGGAGACAAAAAGTGATGAAACAGCACTAAACCTATATTACTTTCAGATAAAAGAATACTCTAATATAGAGCTGAATGACCTTACTCGAAATTACATGCTCAAAAAACTCAAAGCAAAGGATCTGCAAAAAGGTCGACCAAATTATAAGCAATATTTTGAAACAGAATTAGATGACAATGAAGAAGTAACCACAAAGAAATATAACGAGTTGATGGGTTTGGAGGAAGATCCTGTTGGAACACCAAGATATAATCTGCCTGATAATCATGTGGTTGTTGTAACCACACCAGCAACTACGACGTAAGTTACTATATCTAAGATAAATATTAGTTAATTTTTCATTTGAGTAAACAAATGAAAACATTTGTGAGTCCTTTAATTGATCAAAAAAGTTTAGGTGATTTTAAAAACCATCGTTTGTGCATATTGAAACTCCCAGGACATTCGAATAAAAATGTCTAAAACTACAAAAAGCTGAACCAAATAATGTTTGTCATCATAATATTCATTTATATGGAGCCAAGATCCAGAAAATCACAAGTACTTTCCAAACTCAACATCAAACGCACAATAGGTTTTCTCTCTCTTCTCTTATGCCGTAATTTCAGCAGTCACTCTTTTCTTACCCATGTCAATTTTCACACAATTGATCCATCTTTTTCTTTGGCCTACCTCTACTTCTATATCCATCCACATTCACCTAGCACTCTTCTCGTTACACGTAATTTTCCCTTCGTATGACATTACGATCGATAACCAGTCATCAAATCGAAAAGTGTTTCATCAACTTCTTAAATAAATTCCAGCTACTTTTCTGTTTTGAATTTCACAAGCATAGAGATTAAATATTGCTTATTGCCAACAGAACCACAGAACAGGAGTTCAACAGTGAACTGAAGAGCATGGATGACGTGGTGCTGGCTGTAGCTCATGGACGTAAGATGGGGCTAGGAAGACATCTGCCGAGGCACTTTAGGTCCAGGCTGCACCATGCTGTTAACAAGATCCAACGTGAGTTTAGCATCTAAATAGTATGTGTTCCTCAGGTTGGGCATATCTTTCGTGACCTAATATATCTAAGTGTGCTAAGCTGTTTTATTTCACTTCGCTGTCTAACAAGTTATAGTTGTCCCATATTTTTTTTAATCACGCACATTACCACACCAAAATGCAATGGCCTTTCAACAGTTTCGACTGTAGAAAAGTCAGCTAAATATATAAATAATTATAAGTTCAAAAACCTGAGAAACCAACTTCATTGTCAAACGGCTAAACCGATTTTAATCAAATTTGTTTGGGACAATCTGGACGTAAGAATAACCATCCAAATAAAAAAATAATTTTCTAAATCGGTTCATAAATGACGGAGGATAGTTACAAACATTAAAAAAAATATTTAAAAAAAAAATGGCAACACTGATTTTAATAAAATTAAAATGGGACCAATCTGGAAGCAGTACCTTTTGGATAAAAAAATAATTTTTCAAATCAGCTCACAAATGACGAAGTATTAGGGTAACAAACATAAAAAAAAAATACAACCGAATTGAGAACCTCCTCCTTTTTGATTGGAAGTCGGTTAAAAAGACAATCGAACTTATTCACAAAAATTAACCTTGTGTAACTAGTAAACAGTTTTTTTTGGCAACCGTTCACCTAAATAGATCTATTTAAAGTTTGCCAATACGTAAGCTTAAGCCTAATTTCCTCATTCATAATGGCTGCCAATAGTGTTAGCAGCTCGCTAAAAGTCAGACCAATAACTGCTAAGTTAAATGACAGCATTAATTATATACCTACACTTTGATAATAAATCTAAAAGTCAGACCAATAACTGCTAAGATAAATGACAGCATTATTAACATATCTACACTTTGATAATAAATCTAACAGGAGCTTTTTAACAGGTTACTAATATTGGAACTTTGGTGTGCTTTCAGCAAACGACTGCATAGTCTCAGAATGGAGTGCATGGTCTCCTTGCTCGGTCACCTGCGGCTTTGGGGAAAAGCTTCGCCAGAGGGCTGTGGTTCGGGAGCGCTCGGGAGATGGACGGAAATGCCCGAAGCTGAACGAGAGAAGGCATTGCGGAAATGTCAACTCTTGCGCGCATATCGACTATTTTGAGTGGTAATGGTAGATACTTTTCTCAAATAATGCGAGGAAATTAAAACTAAGTAACACTACTTGAACTAATTTACTGTCAAATACAATCACAATAAACAACGCAAATTTTTCTCGCGTTGAAGTGTTCATTTGTTTTATTTTTCATTTCATTTTGCAAGCCAGTTCGAAATTTAAATAAAACATTTGATATGTTACCTCCTTGGTTGCCATGGTTCGGAATAAAGGATCGTTCCATTTGCAATTAAATGACAGATGAGTTTACTCTGTAATGTATTTGACCGCTAAACATGACAGATAGAGGTAATGGATTTTCATACAACTTTTGCCGGCCGCTGCTCGCATGTATTTGAAAATAATGCTCATTATTTCCAAGCACGTTTCATAAAATAAATGTTTCTTATTGTATTCAATACGTAATTGTTTTATTTCAATGTTACCCAATGGAGTAATTTTTGCAACACCTGTAGGCCTATCAAAAGCTTTGTCTGGCTCAGTCTCTGGCCCTGGTTTTGAGTCTCACCAGTTTAATATACTGTCTAAGTGACGTTTCGACGTAGGATTTAAGGCCTGCGCACACCTAGGTCGCTGGCGATAGCGATCAGTGAAAGGATGTCAAATATCACTGTCAAATTTGACAGCCTTTCACTGATTGCCGACACCAGTGATGTGTAGGTGTGCGCAGGCCTTTATTTAGTCAACACTCACACAGACTCAAAGACAGCGTTCCACTTATCGCAGATGTGCGCAAAGTTTAAGGCTCTCAGTGCCCTCCCCCCCATCCCTTACTAGATCGCTTTTCAATTTAATGGATGAAGTCTCGAGCTGTATTTTCTTATTGTTCTAGATTTATCTCCCATTCAAATACAGCTTTCAAAAGCAATCAATAGCGGCATTGTGGCTGTGCCACAAGTAGGTCAGACTCGTTGAGGTAGAACAATGTGCCAAGTTCTGTTTGCTTTTCCAAGAACACACACTTCAGATTACCCACAAGATAACACATAATTTGTTTTGTTCAGCTGAAACCATAAAAACGTCATTCATGTAGACATCTTCAGTGATTGTGAAAAGTTCGAATCCCTTTACCGGACTACTATTTTTACGCTAGAGTTTTTAAAACTCCATATGTCCTCTTTAGGTACGTAATCCGGTAAAAATAGTAGCCCTATCTTTTTTTTACAAATTCAGAATGACGTTTGCTCTTCTTCTTCTTCTTCTTCTTAATGAATGGCATCTGTTCTTTTCGGATCAATTTAGTTTAGAAGCCTTAGAATTTTCCAGGTTCTAAATCAAAAAGTCAAAGTCACAAGGATCACTTTTAAACGACTTATAGCTAGGTGAGTCTAGGTGCCAGTTCCTCGCATAATGAAATAGCTTTCATTCCTTTGTAGTAGATTCTGGATTGATGGACGTGAATAATTAAATTGTAATCATAGGAAAGCTTGAAAAAAGCTCGCTTCTCACCGTAAAGGGAAGGAGCTTTATAGAGGTTGTATAAAATGCGAGCTCCGCCAGATTACAGCGTGAAATATTAAATTATACCCTGACCAGGATGAGCTGGGTCGTGGAAGTTCTAAACTATGTCAACTCACGGCTACTTGCTTATGAATAGACTGTTTACGGTCATTTTGATGGATTCCACAGCCAAGTGAACTCGCTAAGAATTCCGTAGTAGAAACCAAGCACAAGTTTTCCTGTTTGGTTTCTATTGTTACGGAGAAAAGTCTTCATAGATTATAGCTAGAAATTTATCGGCAAATTTTTATCATCCGCACTTTGATGTGCGGGCTGGTTTTTCCGCAAGTAGGCCGCTAGCGGGCCCTTTTTGCGTGACCCTTGACACGTGTTGCTCGAACTTTCTTAGGTTCTACGACACGCTGGTTTCCTCACGATGTTTTCCTTCACCGTTTTGAGAGTACTGGCATATTCCACGTAAACGACAGAAAAACTCATTGGTACACGACTGGATTTGAACCCACGACCTTTGGATCGGAAGGCGGGGCCGCTACCACTAGACCACCAGTGCTCGATTATAGTTCGAACTCTGTTTACGGCAAACCAAACATCTACGCGTTACGGCGCCATCTTCCTCTCTTTCCACTAGTGATGTCACTCGTCGCTCGGTTCGAGTAAAGATGTCCTATTCCCCAAACTGGCTAACACTATAAATATACCAAGTTCGGAACCCTTGGCATAATATTTGATTCAAAGTCAAAGTCAAAAATGTATTGATTCAGTAGTATCACACGGATCACTCTGAAACGTCTTAAAGCTAGGTAAGTCTAGGTGCCAGTTCCACGCGACCAAGCCTAGAAGAACAGGCTATGACTTTATTCCTACCGTTTTTTGTATGATCCCACAAATCAAAAATAATAATAATATTCTTGTGCTAGTTCCTATTTCATCTACAAACCTTTACTATCTAAAGATTCTTCCAGGTCACAATTCTTCCAGGAAAATTATAGGGGAGGCTTTTATCCAACAGTGTACTTCTTCAGGATGATGATGTAAGGCCTTTGCACCTGTTGTAGATTATTTATATAGCATTAAGGGCAACTGGTGATTGCACAAGTGCTATTTGCGGGACGCTTAGTCCCTGGGACAGGATTTTTGACGGAATAGGCTTGCCCAGCACCATACCATCCTGACAGCTTAGGTGGCCTAATCCACAGGAAAGACATGAACAATACGTGCAAAGCTGACTAAGCCATGGGTTTCCTCACGATGATTACCTTCACCGTTTGAGAGCACTAGCATTGTGTACATAAATTTTCCCATCAGAAAAACCTAAACATGATACGAACCCGCAATCTTAGGATAGGAACCCGCAATCTTAGGATAGGAACATGGGGAAACCACTAGGCCACCAGTACAATCACACAGTACCTACGCAGTGTAGATGAACTATCCAATAACCCCTAAGATGAGACACAATCCAACAGATTCTTACTACTTCAACTACTTCAAAACTGTTTGTGAATGAATAACAGGGACTCTTAAAATGTAGGCAACGGATTCGTCCACTCAATTTATTTTCAAAACAAAATGCCTAATCTATTTAATTTAGTTTTATCTGCGTTCCTTATTATAAGTACAAACGAATAGGCTTTAATAGCTTAGATTTGAGTTCAATCTAGTGAAACACACATTAGCATCAAGTACAGTTAGCATCGAAAATTCATGATTTACAAAGTTTCGAGTGTTTAGAAATAAAAATTAGCTAGCAGCAGCAAAAAGTTTCTGGCTCAATCACACCTACAGGACTAATTTGGATTAAATTTGTAAAAAATACAGTTCTTTACCTGGATTCGGTATTAGTACGCTACTTTTTATCCCAACAATAGGATCATTTTTTTTTCTTATACCGGCAGTAGGTAAGCAAAAGAACCTCTCGAAAGTGAGGCACACTTAAAATCCGTTCACCACATTGGTTTGAAAGAGCCAGTGATACGATAAGAAGATTCCGAAAAAATAAAAGTAACTGGAAATTACCAATAACACGCGAGTCCAGCTGCGGGCAGCCGCCATAATGTTGCACATAAATAAGATCGTATTTCCTTTACTTTCTCCGGAGGAAAATGCTACAATTCTATTAACCAACGTTTGATGCTATCTGTACCACGTCTGTTCAAACTCGGTGATATCAAAGTTAATGTTTGTCAGTAAGCCGAGGCCTGGGATTATTGCCTAACCCGGCTAATCTATGTTGAGTAAACCTCTAACCCGATTCCGAAAGCCAGGCCGCGTGTTGCTAATAACCTAACCTGCATAAGAGGCAAATTAGTGTTTACTGAAACATCCTGAAACCTATTGCAACAATAAGCATGTCAATAACAGTGCTTAGGCCATAGACTTAGCCTATCGATAAAAGGTTTCGAAGGAATACTTGCGATTAATAAATATTTTTTCACTCCTCGTGCTCAAAAAGCCAAATTGTAGAGTACCGAGAAAATAGCATTTCTTCCACTAGAAAAAACAGGGAAGAGGAATAGAGGAAAGGGGAAAAGTTTAGTTTTTTTAATTTTTATGACAATGTGCCTACAAAAGCGAAATAGTATTTAGTCATAAGTAAAATAATCACGATTAAAGACTCAACTTAATACTTGTTTCATAAATAAAGAACAACATTTTATTTTTGAAAATGGAACTAAACTCTGCGATCTTTTTGGTAGAATGCTTGCAATGCATTGCGTTGCGGCTACAGACGAAATAAAAAATAATATTGGCGCGAAATTATTAGAATTTTCTTTTTGCGGTCCCTGTGGTGTCCATCAAAATAATCCACTTCGTTCAATAAATAATCGAGCAAGCGAGAGTCCGACGTCATTATAAAATTGTGGAAAGTTGGTAGGTACCTACATGGCAAGAGCTCAAAATGGTTTTCCTAAGAGGAATTCTTCAGGGTGATGATAGTGTGTACCTGATATTAGGATTTTAGTCTATAAACCTTAGGCAATTTATCCTCCCTACAACTGTTTAGGTACATAATATATTATACCCGCGCACGTGTTACGGACACGACTTTTTACAAAATACAAACAAACAATTTCACTACAATCCCTATAAAAAATGTGCTGAAAACGAACTCCTACAACCCATTCCCTGTAATGCGTTTCATAAAACGCCACTATCTTCGATTACGGTGAAGGGTGGCGGCATCCCCTAAGGATGGGGTTTGGAAGGACACCGGCGCATTTCGTATTCTACTCGGCGTCCCTTCAAAATCAAGGAGTATGTGATTCGATTTCTATGCTGTAAGATATCTGTATGGAGATGCTGCATTTAGAGATGTTAAAATATTAGTAAACCAGACTTTTCAATCCACTATGGGGGAGAAATAAAGCTTTAGGACCAATGTTGTATCCCTAATTTGGACATGGGTTTAAAAATGTTTTTTTCAGAACTGTATTCTATAAACCATTTATTTAAGCACTGATATTTATAGTGCAGTAGCAACCATGTCTTTCGACCGTAAGAACTCAAATCTTGTTGACCACACACAGCTATGTATTTCTTTCTACCCAAAAAATGTGTGCTATGTAAGTATGCAACGCCAGTACTGCCAAACGGTGAAAGAAATCTTGGGAAAATCCAACTACCACCAGCTTGGCACTCTTTCAAGTTTCGAACTTTATTTTATGAACAGCTTTTGGGCTTGACTTTTACGCAAGGTATTTTAAAGGCACTTTTGAAGTTTTCATTTTATTTTTTACTGGCGGCCTATCCCAGCTTCGCACGGGTGGACGTTTTTTTTTAACACATAATTATAGCATGTTACTCAAGGCAAATATAGCTTTCCAATAGTGAAAGAATTTTTGAAATCGGCACAGTAGTTTTTGAGTTTATTTATTAGAAACATATACAAAAATACAAATCCTTCCTCTTTATAATATTAGTATAGATTTATCGAAGGTGGTATGAGCAGCTCTAGCAACTCTCCTTGCTCACTCAATCGGAAACATCAATAGAGTGTGTCATCGCGAGTTACATACTAAATACGCAATGTTCTGAGGTCGTCTCGGTGTCCCGAAGGTGCCTATCAAACGCCTGCCTTCAAATTGGATAACACGTAAGTTCAAAAAAAATAAAAATCAAGCTACGCCTTACTTTTAAGAAATAGTGAAAAAAGAAAGAAAAAAATAAAAGAAAGAAAATCATTTATTTGACATAATAATTACTTATACATAGGTGTAGACGTTCACAACATTTATTATAACAGGTACTTAATGAAACATTATTATGCCAAACTTACATAGGTACATTTTTTTTAATATCTTTGGCCTGGGAAAATGAGAAACGCGTAAGAAATCGCAGGTAAAATACAGTGCATGGCTCCTAGCCAAAAGCTAATAAAATATACTTACGTTGCTATCTGGTATCTAAGGTAAGAATTTCTCCCAAAATATTCCCAAAACTGCCAGTCAGCGGTAAGAAAATTCTTTTAGGTTACGACATCTAATATCGTAGATTTAGATGGTATCCGAAACTTCGGGTTAAGCTGACAAAGGATATTATATGGTGGTCCTCTTCTGTACGCTGTGCAAAAAAGCTGGATATTGGTGCCCCGGGCTAAGATTATCTTACTTACCTACTATGGTAAGTTTTTTTTATGTAACTAGCTGATGGAACAAGAATATGGCCTACCTGATGTTAAGTGGTAGCCTTCGCCTGTATCAAAGAATTTCACGCTAAAGAAAGCCTCGCAGGTCACGCACGTCAGAAGCGTGCCCTACGATGCTCTACCTTGCGTCCATCAACTTGAGGCACACGGATGTTCAGCCACTGGACTGTGAGGCTTTTTTGGAAAAAAATATTTCGATTTAGGCTTTACTCACATTTTTCTCAAATTTTTTACTCAAATTCAACGCAGTGCTGGCAGATTTTCCCGCCACGGCTCTATCAACGATATCATCAAACGGGCGCTTGCCACCATCAACGTTCCTTCTCTTTTAGAACCTGTTGGAATGGTCCGTGATGATGGCAAGCGTCCGGACGGCCTGACGTTGATACCCTGGGAGCGGGGAAGGGCTCTCGTGTGGGATGCTACATGTGTCGACACGTTAGCCCCTTCCCATCTCAGCGGTTCGGTTTTAAGGGCCGGAGCCGCGGCGGAGGCCGCAGAAGAGGCCAAGCGGCGCAAGTATGTGACGCTTTCTAGCGACTACATATTTGTGCCGCTTGGTTTTGAAACTTTTGGTCCATGGGGTCCTAGCACAAAAAAAATTTTTAAGCAATTGTTTCCTCGGCTGGTCGACGCCACTGGTGACAAGATGGCTGGCTCTTTTTTCGCACAGAGAATAGCTATTGTTGTTCAACGTGGGAATGCAGCCAGCGTTCTTGGCACCATGCCTCATGGACACCCACTTTTGTTAGATTTTTAAGGTTTAGTTTTAATTAGTTTTAGTTTTTTTTGTTAATATTATGAATTTCTTTAATTAGGTGTATAATATTTTTGCCACAAAATTTAAAAAAAAAAAAAAAATCTTGCTAAATTTTATATAGGTAAACAACTGTCAAATATTCAATTTGCTTAGCCTTTGTATCCACATAGGCTATTTAAACAGCCTTTCATCACGTCTGCTCCCATCGCTGTAACGGGGAGCCGTAAAGAAACTTTATTATTTCTCCAAATCCTAGAGTTGGAAACTTGATAAGTAAAGTTTTGTTTACCTATAAGTATTTCTCCAAACGTACTTACGTTAATTAGTTCAAGTTGACCCCGAAGCAGACCTTGCTCAGAAGTTACTGAGCAAATCTTGAAGAATTCTTCGAAACCAGGAACTAAAATCTTAGCAGCAAAAAGACTCGGGGCGCATCCAATTTTCCAATACATTAGCGGTAGAGAGCGAGCGATCTGCGATTGATCTCGGGAGGTGATTGATGCCGGCGCTTGAGAATACTGAAGCAGACGATTTGTTCTTCTAGTCTAGTGTATTGTAGCTAGTGGTTTTTGTTATCATCAGCCCGTGAGAACCTCTAGTTAAATGACTCTCTAAATCTACATAATTTACTGTTAAATCTTTATAAAGCTGTTGGTTGGTTCTCCAATAAATATAAATCATCATCATCATCATCAGCCTGAAGAAGTCAGGTCAGCCAGGAAGAACGATTCTGAGCCCTTAAAAATAAATAAACTAATAAATAAATATAAATCAGCCTGAAGAAGTACTACTGCATAAGGCTCCACACATTCATCACATTTCAGGAAGAACGATTCTGACCCCTTTCAAGCAATGTCGTTAGTCCATCGGATCCTACTCTTTGTTTTTTGGTTCGTGATCGCAATTCGACAACTTTTAGTTTTCAACTAGCTAGTGTACCGTACCGAATAAATTGTTAACTCTCAAGCTGATCTGTCATGAAACTTTTATGGGTGATTTTTCCAACGACGGAATAACGCTATTCAACGAATAAAAAATTACAATCTTCTTTTTAACTAACCTAAAACGAGATAAATAGATGATTTTAGTCTTACGGATAACTTTATTTGTAGGTGGAATGGAAAATTGACCCTTAATTTCTGAAGAAGAGCAAGAAAAGACCCTTAGGATCCCCCCCCCCTCCCTTTTTAGGATCTTGAATACTAAAATGCTGAATTATAGGTACTATGTTCTTAAATTGTTTACAGTCTCCAAATTTAGAAAGAGCTACATTTGTAAATAACAAAGAAAAAATCCTACTTTTAAAAGCCGCTAAACCGGATCTAAAAAATGCAAGTAGGTATGTCAAGTGGTAGATATTCCATAGAAAAGTCCCGATTATTAGTTTGACACTTTAATGACCGAGCAATGTTATAGGTCAACGTCCTATGATGGTTGTTACCCGATTAAAAGTTAAAATTTACGTAGGAAGCAGATTTAAGCCGCTTGAAGCCAATTCAGCGCTAAGCTGTTGCCTGTCTCATTATTGTTGGTGCAGTGTATGCCTGTAATTGGCATTCATTTTAAAGAACAGTTCAAGTTAAAGTGATTAAAAAAAATACTATGCATGCTGTCAAGCTATGTGAGCATTTCATAGTAAAAAAAATTAAGGAAATTACACGAGTAACGTTTTGCCATTTTCTTGCTGCAATTGAATGTCTCGTTTAAATAAAAATTAGAAAGTGGGACTGCAAAACAATTTTCACAAAATTAACAATGCAATGCGACGAATAGAATTTACATGAGTACCTAATTTTTGAGCAAACTATCGAGACGCCATAATATCGTGGATAACGATGAGTTAGGAGGCCAGCCGTTCTCTGTGATACGTAGAGTCTAGCTAGAGTCTCACAAAGTATGACCCTTATGCTGCCTTCCTACGGTGCGTGGTTCTGCGTACGACGACGCACGGCAACGCACACAGAAAAGGCTCCTGTGATACCGCGCATCTCAGCGCACGAGACCGTTGCCATGGTGTGTCGTGCGAGCTGGTGCGGGCTGGTGCGCGATATCATGCACCGGTGGGAAGGGGCTTTTAGTAGTCTGAGTCGAACCTCAAGCACTGATTTTTTGACAGTTCTCCATTGAACGGTAAATGAGAAAATACTTCAAAAGCAGGTCCCAACAATGCAATCGTGAAGATAATCTGCTTTCTGCGTGATTTCACTCTAATGTTACGGCAAATTGAGCCAATTACAGCAAGACATTCCGCAGACAAGTCGCATGCCGGCTATGCACCACGATAAATAACGATTTAACGCGCAATTTGCTGGTTATGCATCGACCAACTACAAAGATAGAACCATGCAATGGTCTGTTCAATGCGGGTATAAGCTGAGCCTGTTTAGCTGAAACACCATGGATATTATGATTAGGATAATAAAGATCTGCAAATTTAAAAGAATTTGCCGTTTTTATTATTCACCAAGCAAAGTAAGTACATAAAAGTAAATGGGCGACCTTATCGCTGAGAGCGATTACATGCAGGGAACATTAGCATGGAAATAAATAACGAATTGAAGGCGGTGTAGTCACATACGGAAAAAATGATAAAAGTGTAGATCTATAGAATACCTTCTATATTTTTTTTTACATGATCCGTTGGGGAATAAAGGTTCTCGAATGGCAACCACGAACCCGAAGACAAAGCGTACCACCCACCAGATGGACCGACGACATTGTTAAGATCGCGGGAAGTCGATGGATGGAAGCTCAGAGTCGTTCTTCCTGGAAATGTGTAGGGGAGGCCTATGTCCAGCAGTGGACTTCTTCAGACTGATGATGATGATGATATGATTTAAAAAAAAACATTGTGTAAAAGTGTTTTATGTTCATTTTAGGCTTTGTAGAAATACACTCTCAGATACTTGTTGCTTGTACCATCATCATCATCATCAAAGCTGACTAAGCCATGGGTTTCCTTACGGTATTTTCCTTCACCTTTTGCGAGCACTAGCATTGTCCACATAAATATGTGTCATTTTCCGAAGCGAAAAATTCATAAGTTCCTAATGGATTCAAACCCACGACCTTAGGATCGGAAGGCCTACAACCATTATACCACAGTGCTATAAACTTGTAGTATAAGAGCCATTACTCGAATACAACGTAGGCTTTATATGTATTAGGTGCATAGTAAATTGGAATCAAACGCCCCATTTACCTAACATACTGGATGCGTGCCCGTTGCCTCTATCCGAGCATTAGCTAGGTTTAATCTTCCATTGATAGAATAAAACTATCTAGCTCTGTTCTAGTGCCAAATGTACCTACCTACCAAATGCATTAATTGTAGTAGCTAGAATATCGAATGAATAGCTTGTACCTACAAGATAATTTGTTTTTTGATAGCATAGAATAGACTATTAGCTGAAGGGACAAAAAGCATGAGTGAAGAAGTTTGTTTCTCTCTCTCTCTCTCTGTCTGTCTGACCGACCACAGTCACGCTTCATGACGGAAGAAGCTTAGACTCACATCAATCCTATTTTAAAAACAACACAAAAAACATGAGTGTTTCACCTATACAAAGAAAGATTTGGAACCTATATACCTACGTACTTAGTCTAAGACGAACAAACAAAAAATTTTTCATAATTTTTTATTGATTTTATAGTGTTTACTACACTTAAGGAAATCACAAAGATTTTTATAATGTCCCAAAAGTTAAGAGCCGAGTGGGATTTGAACCCGCGACCTTCCCCTATTCGCGGGTTCAAGTCCCGCTTGGCTCTTAACTTTTGGGACGTTATAAAAAAAAAATTGACAATCCACTTAATACTTTCTGGCCCCAAACTAAGCAGAGCTTGTGCTAAGGGAACCGGATAGCTGATATAATACTCGTAGGTAAGTACCTATATATTTTTTATTGTAAATGCATACTTAGAATACAATAAAGGATTATTTGTGACACCTGCTTAAATTAAAGAACATCACAGCCTGAAGTCCACTGCTGGATATAGGGTCTTCCCCGATACATAAGAAGTACATTAAAAATATGACTTTAAAGACAATATAGAATCAAATAATCTATGATGCTACAGCAGAAACAATATTTATCAATCTTACTATCAAAAACTTTTTTACTACCTACAACGTTGGCGAGTAAAAATCCGTTCAACCCAAATATGAGAAACTAAAGTTTCAGCTAACAATTTGAAGCGTTGCGTAAATATAACCAAAGTAGGTACACCACAGTCCCCTCTCGCAAAGAACACAATAACTGATTTGAATACACTCCGATTGAATACAAATCAATTCATAAGGACTCACCCTGAGGAAACCCAGACGTCGAGTCTTATGGAAATACTTCGATTATTGTCTTTTTCTATGTGTCTAGATTCTTAACGTAGTAAGTTATAACGTGGTTTGAATATGGAATAGTGATAGTGGATGAGTCAATCGACCTTAATACAGATCACATACATGGTAACAGATGTAAATAAAGATATTTTAAGAGTTGCTCAAAATACGGATTCAATTCAGATGCGGGAAAAAAATGCCTTGCTGATCGGTACCGAGGGGATCTAAATATGATGTCTAGTACGCATACAAGTCAAATAGTTTAAGGCATTCTATGGAAAATAATGAAATTAAATAAGAATGTGAATGCAAATGATTGACTGGATTGAATAACAACGACCGGGACTTAAAATTTAATAACACAAATGAATAGGTAGGTAGAGTAAGTAAAAGTATCAATAGAATCTCACAGCAATGTGACTTGACATACTATGAAAAGATAACCAGAACTTGATAGTTGCAAGAAATATTCAGAAAGTATATTCCATAATGCTGTAGAACAAAACCCAATTTCGACAAAGAGCAAGTGTGATTAATTTGTCGGTAACAAGAAAGCGTTTCGTCATAAGAAATTGATTAGAGCTCTGATATTGGATTTCTTCCAGTACATACGTCTACTACTCATATTATTCCTGATATATTTTCTTCATTTGTTAGGACACATTCAGAAAAGTTGCCTAAAAGCCAAACATGTTTTTGTCAGCGTCTTGTTTGTGTTTCGTCGAACCTCATTTGAAGCTTTATTTATCGTTGCGAACTCTGTCCCGAATAAATCTGCTTTATTTATTCAAGTGCACATCTCAAACTGAAGCCAAAATCTTAATCCTGGCGTTTTTTCGTTGAAGTAGGTACCTACTAGTTTTACTGTGGGGTCGTCTTCACAGCGACCTTTTTATCTCTTTCCGGGGTCTGATTCTGGACATTTCAGTTTGATTTCACAATAGCACAGACTCGCTTATGGTGATTTTTTTGGGTCAGTCCAATTATTTTTAAAAGCTCCGTCTGGGATTATACGTAGACTCTTTGCCTTTCTAATGAGAGGAAAAAATACTCATATAATAAAAATGAACGTTGGAAATTGAAGCTTAATATTCTACGAGTAAGTACATGAATAACAAGTGTAAACTTCCTGAAGAGGCGAGTCTATACCTAGACATTTCCGAAGAATGAGAATTGCAATCGATGTGGAGCATCTGAAATGGAACCCATCTTCTCAGAATAATTCCGTAGATCGGCTCGTATATCGGCTGTCCCCTTTTATATGGTTCCAATGCGGACATACAACCTCTTTCCCTAGGTCGAGCGAGTGTTAAAAGTTTTACAGCCCATTTTAAGTTTTGGCTCGATGGATTGACAAATTGCTTGAGCTGAAGGATATGGCCCGGTTCAGATTACGGGTTGGCGGTGTTAAATTTTATTTCCTTAATACAAAGGCTTTACGATTTCAGTTTTATTGTGTTTAGGCGTGCAGCTAAAGTGTTTTATTTAATTTAGGTGGCATGTAATAAAATTAAATGTGTATTTTACGAGTGCGACCAAATCAATCAACGGTAAGTACCTAGTATAAATCCCTAGCAAAAAAACACGGTAGCTTACTGGTTTTCTTTCGCTGTAATTTGTTTATTGTAGGGCTTTTATTTTGGTCCACTACAATCTCTACTATTGCGTTGTCTCCAATATCAGTTCAAAAAAATAGTACCTACCACTATTGAAATGTTCCGAATTACGGAGTTAAATTGGATTACAAAACGATTTCGTCATTCCATTTTCACTTTTTTCCTCAAAATCCTTCCACCTCCTAAAATCCAATTCCTTTTCTCGGCGTAATATTGTTACTTTCATCATCTTACTTTAGTCCCGACATCTGGGCTTCAGCCAATCGTTTCCATCAATTCCGTATGAACGCTTACACGGGCACAGGGAATATCGTGAGATCTAGCGTTATGCCGAAACATATAAACTAGATCACGAGCACATCGCAGGCTCGTCGGTCATAAATCAATCAAGCGGACGCGGCCATTGGAGGGTTAAAAAACAACCCTCGAAGGCGAAAAACCGAGACCGAAACTGCCTCTGGTGAAAGCTTGTTGTCCGAAGAGTTTTTGTTGGAACGTGCAAGTTCGTAGAAAAAGAGGAAATATGATAAAAGTTTTGCCAAGAAATAAGGAAGACAGTGATTGAAGGAAAACATAAAAAAAGATTTTGATTAATGAATAATAAGTTATTCATGTACAAAAAAGTTTTCCGATACCGGGAATCGAACCCGAGCCTCCTGGGTGAGAGCCAGGTATCCTAGCCACTAGACCATATCGGATGATGGAGATGTAAACGAACTTACGGTTTAGTATTTGTATAAAGATTGCTCAAAAACAAGTGTATATGAGAATAATTGTATTGTATTGATCGCTAATAATCCGATATTGGGAATCAATCCTATTGAGCCACCTGGGTGAGAGCCAGGTATTTTAGGCATCCAGCTTGTCATTATCAAATATGTTCTAGTCCATATTGGATAATGACAAGCTATTTGTTTAAAATCTGGTAATAAGTAATTTAGTGACCAGACAAACTATATTTTCACCTCCAGAAAAAGACAAAAATAACTGCGAATGCCACTTATTTATTAAGCAAACAAAACAATGTTCTAGCTGATACTTTTCAAACCCAAACAGCAGTCTAGGTAGACAATAAAAACCAAACGGGTTTAGGTTTACTTACTCGAGATTATTCTCGATCTGCGAAAACTGATAAAGAAACAATTTGTATTCAATAAGGCCCGCAGGCCCGCGGGAGTAACTGCCGAGTCGAAATATCGCTGCGTTGCGAGTTTTACTTACAAAATGAAAGAAATTGAAACTGGAAGAGTTAAAGAAAATGAAAACCTTGCTGACTTAAAAAGAAACTCAAACGACACTAACTCCAATCCTAATCTCGAATTCAATTAGAATCGAGTTTCAGTTAATAACCATTCAGTTATTTGAACTGCGAAGAGCAGAAGGAAGCAAAATATAGTAGTAGACTCGAATTATTCCGACTTTAATCCAATTTTACGACTGTGATTATTCCATTATTTATTTATTTATTTTTATTTCTTAGGAAAACAAACAGTACTTATATTCTAATTGATAATTAAAAAAGACAACTATGGACCATTAATCAGTTTTCGCATAGAGAGACTATTAGAGCTTACTTATTGATTTACATGAGAAAGATGACAAAATTAGATATAATGTAACGAGAGAATACAAACAAAGTAGACAAACTAAATTTTGAAGAAATTACTTTAAAAAAAACAGAAAAAACTAAAAGTACAATAAAAAAACAAACCTAGGGAACCTGGGAAGTCTCTCCGAACCAGCGTTTGTCCGACAAGATGTTTTTAACTCTTGGTGGTTTGGAAGCAAACAGATCTAGTTCGGGGACGTCAACCAAGCCATTGAACGCAATTACTGCTCGACTAAAGAAAGTGTTTTGCCTTTTTATTATAACACCTATTGATAATTTTTAGCATGATAGAACTTTCTGAATGCAAAGAAATGAAAATAATTTCAGAGCCATCTGCTTAGTTGACCTCTTTATCGAAAAGTAATCTTGCATAACTGTTTGGACCAAAGCCCTGGTTACGACAGCGGCGCATCTAGAAAGCGCTTTGTCAGCAATGTTCAAATAAATTTCTCCAGGCGCTGGACATTAGTCTCTTCTAGCACGCCTCGATCTGCAATCCCAAGTTTGGCACAGCGCGTCTCGCCAACAGCTTTGTTGACTCGCAAATAGAATACGACGGAGGTTATGAAAAGGGCTCCCGCGTGCGTAAAATGTAATTTGAAACGTGTTACACGCTCGCCACGGGCTATGTTACAATGTAATTGCTAGCCTTTTGAACCCGCTTGTTTTGTTTTTAATATGCAAATTTTAAACTAAATTATTATACAGGGGTGTTTCACCTTTCAGGTTGATATTGCTCAAACGCACGAGACAGTGGGAAAATTATGAACAAGTGAAAAGAAAACGACTTTAGTGTAGGTGTGATGCCCGAAAATCTCTTTCACCCCTTCAACGCAACTTATAATTTCATACGCAAAGCTGGTACAAAATAATATTGACAATGTTATTTATATAAAACCAATTCTTCACAGAAAACTAGCGTCTAAAAATTCCTAACTTCAATTCGAAGAGAATGTTCAAAAGTCATATTTCTTCGAACTCGCCGGAAACTGAGGGAACCGCGGACATTTTCTAAAATGAATAACGTCCTTTGAACTAATGCGTCTGCATTATGTATTCGAGGCGCAATCGACACACGTGCAGGATGAAACTGCACACTGCAGGCAAAGTTAAACCATTTACGTTGGACTCCGCAAAGCTAAAGGGAAAACGTAGACGCAGCTAGAAAAATATTGCCCGGCGAAGTCATTAGAAACTCCATGTTACCTACAGAAAATAGAAACAGCCAGAAGGAATGGGCACTGAATCGAGATCTTGCAACGGTGCGGCGAAAGTCAGAAACTTTGGAATAGCCAGACAGGAAAACTTTGAAAATATAGAACTTGTTTTTGCAGAGTGTATCTTTTACCAGTAGCATCCGACTGTGCTTAGAAACAATTACCTACTCTTCCATTTTCATGTCACGAGATAAAAAGAGTGCAAAATTCTACACACGCCTCAATGTTACGTATGCCCGTACACCACAATCATCCAAAAGTCACCATTAGCATCCACAAAACATTGTTACAAATGGAAAAATGTATTGAACGCCATAAATTTCCCACGAAGCGTGCCATCTGATAACCTTAATTGCTATTGTAATGGAACTTTGGCCATTCGTCGCAAAATGCTTTAAAAATACTGCATCCATTACGAGCGTCTACAAAACGTATAGCGGCATTCATCATCCCGGGTTGTGTTGGGAAGTAAAGGAGTGCTCCACACATTTTATCCTTGTTTTTAACATAGACTAATGTGACACAAATGAAAAGAGACTTACAAAAATAATGTTCTGTTTATTATTTTTCACACTTAGTTTACCTATTTATTCCTTTCAACATTATTTACGCCTGATAATAAACCTTACCGATATTTAAATTCACTAAGAAAACCCGGCAACTGCGGAGGCAAGTAGTGTAACGAATCCCAATTATTGTTATCTTTTCGAAAAATTTTAGATTTTGCCTTTATGGTTTTGCTATTTTTCTTACAGAGCCCAGAAATTTCCAGCAAATCGTTCGAAACTGAATCGTACCGATTTTTGTGGAATGGACACACTGCTTCGACGTAGTAAAAGCATTGCTCTTCAGCGTGTGGGTTTTTCTGTAACACTGGCTTGCATGCACATGGCTTTATGACAATATGAGGTAGTTCATCCTTTGATTTGATGTATTTTCTTTTATGAAGATTGCTATTGCATTTTTCTGAGCATTTGTCCGGGTCACAAATCTTACAGCTGCCGTCTTGATTTCGTTTAACTTTACTCCAATCTATGCCGCATATCTCTGGACGGAAAAGTCGTAAGCCACTTTCTTTTTCCGACATAGTACAGTTCTTAGCATTCCATTGAAGTTCTTTGCAAATACATTTTGAAGTATCGCACCCACTTTCGCCTGATTTAGCGCTGCAAGTTGTAGCTACCGCTTTATTTACTGGAAGTTCTAATTTCCCAATCATATGAGTAGATCTTGTATCAATGGTGCTTTGTTCAGTTGCAATATTTTTCACAGAGTGATTTTCTTTCTCAGCTTTTTTGACTAGAGTTTCATCTACAAGCACGAAAATATTTCCTGACGGTGTTATTTTAAGTGAGCCATAATGAGTCTTGTCTTTTTGATCGTCACTTAGCACAATAGTTATTTCACCAGATTGGCTTCTTCTAACGGGTATCAATCCTTGAGAATTACTTTGCAAGTAACTTTTTAAGTTATTTATTAATGCTTTTTTAGACTCTTTCCCCATTACAACCGCATATTGACCTGAACTACTCTTCTTTAGGGCTGATAAAGGTTTTATTAATATATCTTCGTAACTGGGGGTCAAAGTTTTAGACTTTCCATATAGATTTGAGTCACTGCTAGATTTAGTACTAGAAAGCTTTGTTAATTTATGTATTCTGCGTGGCGCTAATTTAATAGATAGTGGCAACTTCTTTAAAATTTCACATAAATCTTTTGATCCTGAACCTGTCGAAGGTTGCCGACAACGGATTTTTTGCGCTACATTATCTTTGAAAATTTTTATATTACCTGATGGAGTTTTCGCAAGTATAGCATTCGATTTGAAACATCTGTCACTATCATCGAAATTAATCACATAGTTATCAGAACTAGTTCTCGAAATATTGATAAAGCATTCGGTGTTGTCTTCCACTTTCTTAACTACATTTTCGTACTCTTTCTCATATTCCTTATCAATGATAAAAATAAAATTATGTGAAGGAGTTGACTTAAGCACTGCCGGTGAATCACTAACGTCACAGTCGGCATTTTTTATTTTTAGTTTAAAAAAATCTTTCTTTAATAATGTATTTTCAGTTTCCATCGATTTAAGCACAGGATCTGTTAATACCACCAAAACTCCCCCGGAAGGGGTTTTTCGAATAACCGCATTCGGAGGTTTATAATCACGATTGATATTTAGATTATATGAACCAGATTCTGACTTGAACAAAGCAACAGCACGTTCTTTCACATTACTTGGAGTGTCTCCAATTAAAGCTAATTCTTGCAAATCAACAGCTATATTTCCAGAAAGCGTTTTAGCAAGTGGAGCTTTTATTTCCGTAATGAGTCCATTTTTGCCCTCAATTTTTAAATTTATGATTTTGTTCTCATTATCATATTTCTGCAATAATTCATATTTAAGTATAACGTTACCATTTGCTTTTTTATTTAACTTTGATCTATTCTTGTTTACTGATGTTTCCTCTTTTGGTCTTGTTTCTCTCTTTCTTATCTTTTCTCTATCTCTTTTGAGAGTTGGTAATATTTCTTTTTCATCCACTTCAACTGCATCTTTAGCTTGTAGTTTTTTGACGAAGTTACTGTGCACTTCCAACGTCCTAGTTCCTGAAGGAGTCTTACTTACCAATACTTTGTAAGCATCTTCAGTTGAACTATCTTCAGCATTAAAATTTACAGTAAATTGCCCTGAATCCGTTTTTTTAAGAGTCACCAAAATATTCGGATTATCTGAAGTTTTTTTGTCTATCAACTCAATCACTTTTTCATCTAATGCAATGGCTAATGTTCCTGATGATGTTTTGGTAAGTTCTGTTAATGATTTGCTTGAGATATCATCACTTTCATCGGTCACTATTTTAAATTGATCTTTATTTGTATTCATATTTTTTTCCGCAAAAGTTACACTTTTGTTTCCTATTATATTATTTCCGGTACTCTGATCCATATCAAGCATATACTGACCCTTAGAAAATATGTCTGCCTGAACACTAGGCATGTCTTTATTTATTGTTTGTTCTAGTGCAGGATATTTTAGATAAGATTCTTTTCTTATTTCATTCTCAATTAATGAAACTTGGCGATTAATGCCGTTTGTTTCTTGTTCCCAAACCGTTGCACAGGTATTCATATCACAACTAGCTTTCAATTGTTTGTTATCTGTAATTTATACAAGAATAATTTGCTTGAACAAGCAATGCAATACAAAATCTTACGTGGGAGTACAACAAAAAATAATGTATATTTGAACTAAAACAGAGAAATGTTATTTTACCTATAACCACATTGCTACAAAGTTTTCACATATTTGTATGGTTTTTCGTTTGTGTGTTATTTACGCATCTAAGATTTTTGAGGTTTTAGTATTGAAGGTACTACTATGAAATTCTCTTCACAAAGTTTTTACATAAATAATCATGAAAATGCATTGATTTCCGTGTATTTTTTGTTATGTTTTTGTTTTCAAATCTTGATTTTGTATTTTCTCCTCCATGAAGTCCTGTGTTTAGATAATCAGTTTCTTTGACCCTAGTTTGAACAATATATTTACCACACTTTCCGTGCGTTTCAGTTTTACTAGCTTCAATAGGAATACTAGAATTGGAAAGCATGTTTATACAACGTGTATCAAAATATGTGTACTATCCTGAAGGGGGGTGAATTTCCACCCCCCGGGGAACAACTTTTGTTCAACGACTTTTCGAACTTCGATTGGTATCTCTGAAAAAAACTGCAACGAAGTTTCAACATGAACAGCTGACTTTATACAAAGTGACAACCCTAAACTCAGCTACAGAGGTATTAGGTAGTAGTAGTAGACCTACAGAGGTAGTAGGTCAAGGGGTCAAGGGGTTACAAGGATAGGGTTGTCAATTTATTTAGGCATTATGAAATTAAATATTTTTGTATGGGAAACTGAAAATAGGAATTTTTAATTATCTCCCCCCCACAACTGATCACCATTGTGGTCTGAAACCCCCCACCTTCGCATAGTACACATATTTAGATACACCTTGTATAAAGGAGAATCCTTTCCGTTAATGTGTAGGTTCAAAATTTCATTGATACCTCGTGCTCGTCTCAAAGTCACACTAAGAGAGGAACTCTGAGAACTATTGTCTTCTAAAGTTGAAAGGCAATTTAATTGAGCTCTGGTTTCTATTACCTTTCTTAAGACCACTTTATTCAACAATGTTTTAACGTATAAAGCGAAGTCATCTTTCTTTGATCCTTCTAAGGTTTCATTGTTAACTTCGATTTCTTCATTGGTTATGTTGCTCTCGTTGTCTTTAAGGCTTGTTGGTGATGAGGACAACTTTTTAATCATAGATGAAATAGTCATCCACTCGACTCCAGATTCATGATAACATTTAGCCTTGCTCTCTGATAAAATAACGTCTTTCATTAGATTCTTCACAGTATCACAAATATTTCTTTCACAATGGGTAACGCGAGAACAGCTATAATTATTGCCCACACTGTTTTCTACAGAAACGTCTTCATTACTTCTTGATGAATTACAAGAGCTTAGATAACTAGTAAATGGGCTTGTATTTTCATTCGTTTTGGCGTTACGCGGGTGAAATTTTGGATGTAATATTACTGTTAGTCTAGTATCAATATTTCTGAGTTTCGCACTGGTTTCTGGGTTCGGGAATAATCTTATGAGTTCTTTGGATTGAGAGATGTCATTGCAATCAACATTTTTGCAGACGTGTGTCAGTTTTTTCTTTTCTAGCATTTCAATAAGCGCATCAGTACCTTCTAGAAGTATAAACTCAGGACCGCTATGTTTTTGAAGTTGCAGCTCTTGAGACGCCCACTTAATAATTCTTTTATTATTTGTAGTTGAGCAATTGCAACCTTTATTCACGGTTCTTCTCAACAAACTGTTATTCTCATCTCTTGCGGTTACCTAATATGAAAACATTTGTCGAGATATAGAATGAATGCATGTAGAATTCAAAGCATGGTGGTTTCATGTGTTAACTACAGAAATAAAACCACCATGCATTTTTGACAAGTTTATTAAAATCGAACTAATTATATAAAAGTGTCTATTGTATGCCTAATTGTACAGTTAATTTGTATTACGAAAGTCTCTACTACAAGTTCCAGAAGATTTATAGCAGACAGAATCGCAGCTCAGCATTGTGTAACTTACTTTTTCGATAGGGGATACTTCAAAGTACTTTCCCATCACTTCTTCAATAATTCTTTCTCTCGGAAGACTTCTACGATCTAAAATAACGAAATATTCTTTGCTGACTATTTCATTGAAAGAATCTAATAGTATTTGTACTCCCACGTAATCGTAACTACTTTGTATTGAAGTTTATCTTACCTCCTCTGCAAGTGCAAGGCTTTACTGGAGTCTTTTCACATTTGCAGGTTATCTGCAATATGAAAATAATTGATTGAGTGAAGTCAATATCTTACAAACAACTTGAGCTATTTGGCATTCTGAGTTTGTATGTATGGTTTTCGGGCTATTATAACTTCTGGCTATCCCATCTTCATGAAATTGGGTAGCTAATATAATAACAAAAGCTATTATTTTTTTGTAAAATGCACTAAGAATATGTAACGCTGATGGTAAACAAAGGTCTGTTACCACAAAAATATATGTTTACAGTATCGACCCTAGCACTCCAGCGCAAAAGGCTACTAACAACTGAGCTGATAGCTTTCGAAGGAAGAAATGACGCCAAAGTTACCATATCTTCCAACACCGGTATCGGCACATAAGGCACTGGTGACATAAACGTATTCGGTAGGGAATTGAGTGACTCCGGTCCGAGCACGCATTGCGCCGCTCTCATGCTCTTGGAGAAAGGACAAGCGGGTCCGGAGCAAGGCGCAGGCCTCCATTGAGCCACGTCAGTACCCACGGCTGATGGGACAGCATGCAAGGCGCAATCCGGCCCGCAGGCGGTTGAGTCTTTATGAGGGCAGGCGATGACTTCGCCCTGGGGAATACACAAATACTTGATTTACAAAGAAACTTACAATTAATACAAGTGGTCTTTGAGGTACACTTTAAATCCGTTTACCACACTGTGTCAAAATAATTAGTGACACGACGAGAAGGGGATAAAATATACACGAAACAGCTGAGGTATCTGCTTACAGTTTTACAAACAATCTAGACAGAAAGACAGCTCAACTGATCAAAATAAGTGCCAAAAGATCACAAATCACAAAAGATGACAAACCGATATAGTTTTGTGATGTAAATTAAATAAATTAAGCTTCACGCGTGAGTAATTTCACCAGCACTCACACCCTTTAAACCAAAACACGGCAACGCTGCTTGACGACAGTGATAACCATGGTGGTAGTACTTCCCCAGACGTGCCCTTCACAAAGAGCTCTAGTGGTAAACTGCACTACTGCATAAAAACTACTCATTGCATATATAACGTGGCAACTTATTTTTGTCAAGTGTACGCACTGGCATTTCAGAAAAGACTTTCTAATTTCCAAGGGATTGTTTATACGAAGATGGCCATTATTGGCCATTGCGATCCGAATAAGACTAAAAATTATGTTTGCATGAGCATCAAGCAGAACTTTCTAGATAACGAGAACATGTACACCGTATTAGAAAGACAGAATAAAACTGGTCCATAGAGGCGACAGCTAAAGCTATTCTAAACTGTTCTAAGCGAAGCAGGAATAGAAAGCTCAACAATGAGACTAAGAAGATCTTACTTGCTAAAACTTACCGGGTCATCTTCCTTATCCATAGTGGGTGGGCATGGTGAAGGATCCTTGGGAGGTGGTGGAGCCCGCTTGGTGCAAGCACAGGCTTTGGGACCGCTAGGGCAGTTACATTCGCTAGTACCACCCCAACGACGGCACGAATCCTAAAGAGTCGAATACAAGACATTTAAGGCACACATAAGAACCCCACTTTTTGATGCACTTACAATGCTTTCACTACACTGTTTCCAAAGAACTAGTAACATAAAACGAAGAATATGGCCCACATTAAGCAAACTATCATTTCGATGAATGTGCTGTTAGTGTTCAAAGATTTAGTGTTCGCTAAGAGAGCTAGACTTTTTTCACATTATCGATCCTTAGGCATATTTTTAGATCGTACATCTAGACTGAATATAGAAATGTCGTCAATCAGATAGACAGACTTTTCTACACAAGACAAGTCTCTCTTGTTCTTGTTTGTGATAAGTCGGTAGGTATATAGCTACATACCTTACTAACATCGATAATCTAGCTAGATAAACTATCTTAAGAAGTAATGTGGTTACCTTTTTAGAAACTGTTCCTTTATCAACTTTCGGGGGTTTGACCGCAGTCACTTGTTTTAGACATAACATCAACTGTTTGTAGGTGTCAGGATCCAGCTAAAATTAAAGTTATTATGTGGATTTATTTATTTATTTTATTTTTATTAAGAGATAGCTAATCATGATCATTTTTAATTACAGATATTCAGAAGAATGCTTTGGCCAAATCGTGAAATAGTGTAGGCACGGAATTTAACCTAGAAGACAATATTTCAGAGCTCTTACCTCACATCGAGTTTTCACAGCGCCACCAATAATGGTTAAATTTAAATTCTTCTTCACTGTGTTGAGAATGAAATCTTGCAAGATCTTTCTAGTCTCACTATTAAGTTTACCATTCCTGCTTCGCTTAAGACAGTTTAGAATAGCTTCAGCTATCGCCTTCCCTGGTCCAGTTTTACTCTGTCTTTCTAACACGGTGTACATGTTCTCGAAAACGTTGTCTAGAAACTTCTGCTTAACGCTCATGCAAACACAATCTGTTGTCTTATCCGGATTGCAATGACCATCTTCGTATAAACAATCCCTTGGAAATTAGAAAATCTTTAGTAAAACGTAAGTGCCTACTCTAAAAAAAATTAGTTGCAGCATTAAAAATACAATGTCACGTAGTTCTTTTGCAGAAGTGCAGTTTAGCACTTTATAAAGGGCTCGTCCGAGGTTACCACCACACTAATTTCTGCCGTCAAGCAGCTGTGTTTTGGTTTGAAGGGTGTGGGTGCCAGTTTTATTACTGGCACATAGCGCTTAACATCTGTAAGCCTCAAGTTAATGGACGCATGGTAGTGCATCGTAGACCTGGTTAATGAGGTGCGTGACCTGCGAGGCAATACTTTGTTAAAGACGAAGCTATCTAACTACCGCATCAGCTAGCCCATTTATTATAGTGACTGTTTATTTCTAAGCTAAAACCTGTATCCAACACACCTAATGTGTTATGGTAATCAATAAAGAGTTATCTATCTAGTTGTGTAAAAAAAGTGGGTAAATTACCTTTCCTCAAGGCATCGTGGACAGTCCGTACAATACCTCCTAACATCACTAGTGTCTGTACACTGATGGCACTGAAGGCATTTGAACTTGAAAGTGTTTATCTCGTTATCCACTTGTTTTGTTTCCGCGTTGAGAGTTTCTTGCTTGGTCTTACAACGATCCTTACACAAGTCCATTGTCTGGTTCAACAGGCATATTTCTTCGAGACACGTGTCTTTCTGTTACGAAATAAAAATAAAGTATACCTTTACTTTATAGTTTACCAAGTAACTTAAACTTACCATGAAAATAGATGTCGTAGAGAAGTTCGATTGAGCTAAGCCAATTGTGATCGGATCTAGTGTGTGTGATCCAATACTAATACTCATTAAGCAGAATACTAAAGGGATCAGGCAGGCCTAACGTATTTAGGTGTGTTTGCGCATGCAAGGTTTGGTGGTATGAGATGCGGGACAAACATACTCTTTATCTTTTCCAGCGTTCCTTATTTACGTAACTCTACCAAAGTTATTCTTTACTCTCAGTCAAATCCAGGCTATGCAAATTTTATGATCAGAAAGTAACAATGAAGAAAACAATAGAAGGATTTTATAAAAAGAGAGCTCCAGAACCTCAGCCCTCAAATCTTCATTCTCCAGTTTTTTCTGCAGTAGAACTCGGCAGATTTTCTGCAGATCTCCTCTCGCTTCTTTTACAAATTTAGTGCCGTCATGTTCCTTATTGTATTTGGATTTACTTTGTTCACATACAGATTTTTGTAGCAATGTCACTTCCGCTGCTATACTTGCTACTTTTATCTGAAAGAGCTTATTGATATTTATCAGTAGGACAATATTACACCCACCCTTTGGACCAACACTATTGCTAAAATCGCAGGAAGTCGGTGGATTGAAAGGGCTCAGAATCGCTCTCGTCATTACGAGAGTGACCTGACCTCTTCTTTCTTTTTTTATGCCTATAAATGTATAGAAGAGGCCTAGGTCTAGCAGTAGACTTCTCAGGCTGATGATAATAACGATGAGGAACATTATTACGATTCTATCAGCAGATAAGTGTGGCAAAGGACCCAAAATTTCGAATGTTTGCGATTTAAAAGATAAAAGCGAGTTACGTTTATCCAGTCACAAATGGAAACTTGGACGAATACACAAAAGCTATTAACTAACGTCTGAGGCCTGTTTCTTATTAGTCAGGGATTTCTTTGCAATTTCAGTTTCCTTTTTATTGCTTTCAATTCGCTTTTGGAAGTCGTTGATCTCCATATCCATGCATTTGATATCGTTTTTCTTCTCGGTTATTTTAGTTGAGATCTCTTGTTGGCATTTGTTGATATTGCTCATTTGAAAGTCGAGGTCCTTTTTGTTTTTGCGCCATTTTGCGTTACTTGCTTCTACATCTTGAAGCTGGAATAAAAATACAGACATCCTGCTCTGAATCTTGAGCCCAGCTGGTAGGTACTAACGATTATTTTATTTACATCTATTGTGTGTTTTATCTACATTCACTTTAGATATAAGTTTTTTAACTATGGGTTGATAGGATCTTCTAGCTGTTCACTTGTTGTAGCGTAATCATAAGAGATTTTATACTTACCTATCTGTTTGTCTTTACCTGTTTCATCAAACTCTTCTGTCTCTCCAAGGACTCAGCCACCCTTTTCTTGTACGCGTCCTCCATACAAGACCACATACAATCAGCTTGCTTCAACAGTTGAATGCCTTCCTTCTCCCGATGCTCCAGATGGTGGATTTGGTTCATAAGCTCATTCTGAGTTTCCATCAGATCGGTGATTTTGGCATTGCATTTCTTGTCAAACGATGCTGCCTAAAGAGTTTAAGACAGAAAGAGAGAAAAGATGTTGAAAATAAAAGAACATTGCATGGTTTATCTAACAGATCCAGATCACATCTGGACAAGAAACGCACAGGAAAGAAGAGGCTGGCAGAAAATGAGAGAGAGAAGGCCATTCAGCAATGGGTGATACTGGGCTGAGATGGAAGATGATCAGTACTTAAAAAAGAAGAAGTGAAGTGATGATGGTCTGCCACATTCTGCATTGGCTCATAGAGGATTATCACTCCATGATTGTTCGCGATAGGCATGCAACGAAAAGGGAGCAAGAGCTTAAAACTGATAATTTCAGGTTAGCAAATACCAATACCCACCTCCTTCAAATTGCACAGGACTTTGCTAAGCGGCATTGAGTCGCTGCTGGATTGCTTTGCAGATACTGACTCGGAAGCGCAGCACTTTCTGCTGCTATCCTTTGAAACACTACCTTGGCAGCACAGACTGAAATCAATCAAATACCCACGATAGAGCCATCATCATCAGCCTAAAAAAGTCGACTGCTGGACATAGGCCTTCCCTATACATTACCAGGAATAACGATTCTGAGCCCTCTCCATCCACCGACTTCCTGCGACCTTATCAATGTCGTCAGTCCATCAGGTGGGTGGGTGGGTGTCCGTTTCGTCTTTCAGTTCGAGTCGCCATTCGAGAACCTTTATTTCCCAACAGCTGTCGATTCTTCGAACTACTCGTATATGATCTCAGCTCGATCCACCACAATTTACTAATTCTAGGTTTAGCTAACGACACGTCAAATGAACGCTGGAAGAAGGTGAAGGGGGTGTGTCTAGCGTTATTTTTACGTAACTACCAATCGACATACTTTTTGAGTTTGTTCAAAGCTTCCCTACGCTTGTCCTCGCCTTCTTCCTTGCAGCCCAGCTGTCCTTTCCCGGCCATGTAGCAAAATACGCGCTGGGGGTGGGACGCAGAGCTTGTGGTGGTCAGACCCATGCGCTGCTTTACTTGTTGCTGGAACAACCACACCATTTTAACCAGAGGAAGTTGGTAGGTTAGGTAAATAGGTAGGTACCTACCTACTTACGAGTTTAAGTACCTACCTGTGCTTACAAAATTACGGTTTCTATAAGTTTTTTTTTATACAACTAGCCGATGGAACCATGAACCATGACCAAAGCATTGTTTAACAGGTACGCACGTAAAGAACGTGCCCTACGATGCACTGCCCTGCGTCCATCAACTTAAGGTAAACCAGATGTTAAGCCTGACGTGGCAGTAGGAATTTCACCCACACCCTTCAATCAAACTGAACCACAGCGATGCTGCTTGACGGCAAAGAGCTCTACTTATGAGCGAAGTTGCTAAATAATAAGTAGGTCTGTACACACCTCCCTGGGTCGGACTAGACCGGAAGGGCCTGAGTGGCTGAACTCAAACCCGGGGTGTGAGGCAACCATTTTTAAGAATTTTTCTATTCCATTTCTCTCTGATTTTATGAACGAACTATCTGATCTAGTTTTACATTTATGTCTAGCCTGTGCGGGCCTCCTATCCTACGGTTTCCGCAAATCCCACGAGCCAGGCCCGTGGGGGGCCCGCACAGGCTAGGGCCCGGCCAGCAAATGCCATTTCGACTATATGACCAGTCCGACGCTGCTACCTCCTGGTTGTAGATACCTAATAGGTACCTGCTGAATAATGATGGGGTTCTCTTACCGTTAAATTACAATCAGGATCCTCTTTCAGTATGTTCCAAAACTCACACATGAGCTTGATACCAGGGTCGTTGCTGGATTCACTCTGTGACAATGGATGCTCTGCCTCAGAGGGTCGCGGAGACAGGGAGTTCAACTCCTGGATGAGGTCATCTAAGGCCTTGTAGCGGCGATTGAGACACTCTGGTACAGCTCTCATTTTGAATAAATGCTGGATCCAGGACAAAAAAAAGAAGACTCACAATAAATTTGCACTTTACAGAGAATGGATTATGGGTTTTTATTTATCTATCATGGCTCCATGTGAACACAGTAATAATTTTAATTTTGTTTCTGAAAGTTTGTTCAAGTTTTGACATAAAATTTAGGAGTTAGTCAAGATAAGTGTGTTTTGGCCTTTTTGTATTTTATCTACTCTATGATTTTGGCATTTTAGTTTTTTCTTTTTGAAACTATAGCAGTCTGCTTCCAGTAAAATTTGATTTTGCCGCGTTGTTAAGATAGTGCAACCGCACTATCGTCAGAAAAAAGTTCTAGTCCGCACTTGAAAGTGTTTACCGCAAGTGCCTTGCAGTCGCAAATAGTGCAAAAGCCTAAAAGGTAAGAAGAACAAATTAAATAGTCCCCATTTAACTTTTGGAGAAAATAGAAGATGTAGTAATGATCAGTCATGCATGGACACTCCCTTCCCCCCCGTAGTATTCCTTTAGGACACTCCTCCTTTTGTACCAAACTGTACTCTTTGCACATTACTGAATATTAAAAGAAAACTATTACAATTCAATCTATGTCACTGTCATTGTCAAACCATTAAAACCTGACAAAAAGGCTACTATCTAGCGCCAATACACAAAATTAAAACAAACAAAGATAAAAAAGTCACTGTCAGTCAATGGTTAAGTTACAGTCTAGTCAAACAACCGTCAGCTTTGTTTATTTCCATCAAATTATAAATCACAAAATTCGCAGGGAAGCTTGGCAAACGATAAATATTTAATAGCTAGATAATTATGAATTGATCTTCGTATTAGCATAAATGTTTTGTTTTCTGTCAAGCCACTAGTGGTCGGTGCAATCAATGTTATCTTCTGATTTCTGTTAATATTTGCCTGCGCTCTCTAGCAATTTTTATTGTACCTACATCAAGTACCTACATGTTTAATTTATACCTACCTGTCTACTCTTAGATTGAAGTTGTAACTTTTAAACTTTGTTATCACGTCACGTTATAGACGACAGATAACACAATCAGTGAAGTAACTCGTCTTCAATCTTCTCATCTCACACATGTAGAGTAAGCTGGTAGGCGGTTCACTGGTATAATACCTAAACAATGGCTGAACTAGGTCCAGTATGTACAATTTCTTAATTACTTATAGGTTTTACCTGTAATTTCTCAGTTTGTTAAATCTAGACTCACTTCTCTTATTCCAGGAACATCCACTGAACTTGATTCCGGAGCTATGTAAACAATTTTACCACTTGGGATGGGTGACCGGCACTGGAGGTGGAATTTCAATCAAAGAAGAGTAAGAATATTTAATTTTGTACACAGTGGCATTAAAAGAAACAATAAAATAAGCAAACACAACTAGAGGATGTAACAAGTGCTGCTATCAGTGTAATTTGGAATCAACGCCATGATTTCGGGTATCAGAAACTCTGAATTTCACTCTGACATCCTTAATAATTTTTATAACAAACAATTTCTCTAAGATGAGAAGGTAATCCCTGTTCTAATTCTAATTGAGTTGGGGGAATAAGATCTGCACTGACGTCCTGCGGTGGGGTGTATTGTGCATCGTCCCCCTGCTAAACCTTACCCCAGCCAGCCCAACTCCTTAAAATAGCAGAGTAGGACTTTGGGTTGGTGGCAGCAATGTTCTAGTTGACCCGATGGTGGTAATCCCTGTTCTTAAGGATCAAAATCTGTTCCAAGAAGTCCACTGCAGGCGTGGGTCCCATATATTTCTAGGAACAATAGTTTTAAGCATTCACCATCAACTGACTTCCCCAAATATGTAAATTGTACAATATTACTGGTACATTGGGCAGGTAATATTTGGTTTTGTTTTTTTTAGCCACAAAATCTACATAGCCCCTTCTGGAGTACAAAAAGAGCGCATGAAGAATGATGACCTGTTTGTACAAACTATTGATGATGTGGACTTGGATGTACCACTCCCTGAAAAAAAGTTTGTATATCTTCTTGGCCAAAAACCTAGATCAAAGACCTTTGAGAGTACTGGTGGTCTAGTGGCACTTTGTCAGTACTCTCAAAACGGTGAAGGAAAACATCGTGAGGAAGCCAGCGTGTCGTAGAACCTAAAAAAGTTCGAGCAACACGTGTCAAGGGTCACGCAAAAAGTGCCCGTAAAACTAATATAACCGTGAAAATAAAATAAGTTTATTTTCAAAAAATAGGACATACAGAATAAAATTAACGGAAAAGGACAAAGACAATTTGTTTGTACATAATTATGCATTTGAACATGACATTTCAGGCTCAAGAAAAGTCAGTGCACGCCGCTATTCCTGTTGGCATACCGGTCTCGCGGCGCCGGCGCAGTCATCCACACACACTCGCCGCACGCTGTCCGATGCACGCTGCTCTGCGATAAGGAGTTCGTGATCACGCACCAGGAGATGATCAAGGTGATTTCAAACCCTCACGACCATAAAACCACGGGCCATTGTGCCCTCAACTACCACCTCCTCAAGATTGGAGCGACTGATAGCAACCTATGTTTTGACTGGCCTCTCAGCTCAGTTAGTAGTAGCTCTGCCTTCTGCCCCGTAGGCTGTGGGTTCCATCCCCACGAGAACAAATATTTGTGTGGTGAACGCAAAATGTTTGTTCTCTGTCTGGGTGTTATATTGTATTCTAAGTATGTATTTAGAAAAAAATGTACATAAGTATTAATATCAGCTATCTGGTTTCCATAGTACAAGCTCTGCTTAATTTGGGGCTAGATAGTGTTGTGTGGATTGTCCACATTGTTTATTTAGTTTTATTTATGTCGCGGCTGCCTGCAGGAAAAGAAACTCTGGATCATGTACTTAGTAGGTTTTTTTGAAAGTCTGAAGTACAGTTCCAATACTCCCAAATTCCAAGTGGTTCCAAGCTCCAGTAGTCTAGTATAGGTAGCGGCACATAACTCTAGCGCTGACCGTTATTGCGCAGAAGTCAAAAATAAGGTACCTGAGGCGGGCTAGCGGTATGAAGGGCGGACGTGTGTAGCGCTGATTGGCTCTCCAGTCGCACTCCGCTCTCGGTACCGATAGGACACTCTGCACACATCCAGTGTGCGCGACATGCGCACACTACGACGCATGCGCAGCTATCCCCTCCGCGTATCGCTCAGCGCTAAAGTTATGTGCCGCTAGTTATCATATTTTTAATGATCATTCATAGCTTTGCTTAGCTTCAAAGCTAGATGGCGCTGTATGAGGTGTACTAATATTTATTTTCTACTCCAGGGCATCTACGACGCATCGCAAGGCCGTTACCTCCGCTACGACGAGAAGCTAGTGGTCCCTATAATAGAAAACACGCCGTTCGAGCGAGACCTGGCGGGCAGCATGGCTGAAGCATTGAAGAAGTATCCTGGAACCAGCGCTGTACTGGTCAGAAGACATGGAGTCTATGTGTGGGGTAGCACCTGGCAGCAAGCTAAGACTATGTGAGTTTATTAGCACATCCCGTATCGAGGTTAGAAGCCTGGGTTCGATTCCCACATGGTTCATTACTTTTAGGAACATGTTATTATTTAAGCATCTCCGTATCAAAGGTAGAGTTGTGTGTTCGATTCCCACTTGCTTCATTACTTTTGAGATCATGTATCTTTAGCTTATTTCTGCCGCTAAGCAGCGGTGCTATGTTCCAGTTTAATAATAATAATCAATATTAAATATTGTGGACAATAATAATCCACACAATATTTATCCAAATTAAGCAGAGCTTGTACTATGGGAACCAGATGTGATAATACTTATATATATTTTTTTCGTAAATATTCATACTTAGAGCCTGTCCAGATGGGGCGTTTTACGCGCGTTTTACGCGCGATTCCTCAATCGCGCGTAAAACGCGAGCAACTATTTGGTAGGAGCGCGCGTAAAACGCGGCATCTGGACGCAATATAAATTGAAACGCGCGAGGGCACTCGCGCGTAAAACACTCCATCTGGACAGGCTCTTAGAATACAATATAACACCCAGACTGAGAACAAACATCTGTGTTCACCATTCAAATATTTATTCTTGGTGGAAGTTTGATGGGCGTGGGTGAAATTACTGGCATGTGAGGTTTAAAAAGTATGACAGAAATTGATGGACGCAGGGCAGTGTATCATAAGGTACGTTCCTAAAGTGCGTGGCTTAGGTCTTATGTCTACTGACGTCCAGTGTCCAGTGACGACATCGATATTAATTAATTAAGAAGAAAAATTGGGTTATTATTAAAAATTGAATCTCAGCACAGAGTGGAAGGAATTGGGGGAGGCTTTTGACCAGCAGTGGGACATAGAAGACTCATAATAATAATTAAAAATTTATTCAGCGCATATTGTAATGCAATAGCCTAAGTATTTAAAGGCCTATAACCTTAGCCTTAAGAATATTGCTCATTCAGGAAAAAAAAAACATGCAGCATAAGAATAAGTATGGTAGAAGAAGGATTGCTATACCTATCAGTATTTTTTAAATCAGTTCGCCATTTTTTCCAGGACTGAATGCTACGACTACTTGTTTGAAATGGCGGTTGAGATGAAGAAACTTAACTTGGATCCTGCTTTTAACCCAGAAACCGGTAAAAGTGCGCTCAACGAGAAGTAAGAGTTATTTATTTATAAGTGTTACTGTTTTTATTATACATTTTATGATCAAGGTGCTTTTTTTGTGTAAATACAAACAAAAATAGTACGAGTCTTCCTTTGCTGTTGGGAACCAATGTAAATATGTAGACATAAGTAAATACAATAATTTTGTACACAGAAATCAACGTTTATTGAAGAACTTCCTATATTTCCTCCCTCAAAAGTTCCGATACAATGCTTTGTGAAATAGCACTTATCGTTATATCTCTCACATCTTCCGTCTCTTTCCCGCGTTTGACAGTCCGCCTGTTTATCCCGTGCACACTAGACTTGCATGTCTTTAGAATAATATCCTTGGCTTCGAGTAAATCCTCTTTTGTAAGCAGATTCGCGTTATCACGTTCGAAATTTAAATATTCCATAGTAGCCATCTCGTACAAAGTTTGGGTATCTAAAGAGTCTTTATTCTTCTGTGATACGACGTGCTTTCGCCGTAATATCTTCCGTAAGTCGTCGAGATAAGGTCGGTTTTCGGCTATCTTGCCGTCGATCATTTCGACCTCTTTTTCGCTGAGTTTTTGAAGGTCCTCGAAAGCAATGTTGAATTTGTTTTTTAATTTTGGCGGGAGTTCCGTGAGAGATGCGTGGTTTTTTTCTGAAACCATTTTACATGAGTATGAATAAGGTACCTTCAGAGGCCTTTGCCCAGCAGGTACCAATAAATGGAGAATGTCATCAATACAACATACCATCTTCTTCATTATAAACCGGCCTGATGGAGAAGAATGCTCTCATGATTTGAATCGGCTTCGACTCCTTATCCGATTGGTCGAAGACATCGTATTCAACGCACACCACCTACAAATAAATTAATTGGAAATAATGATGTACAGATAACATTCTCAATCTTCTTCTTATCGTGTCACTGATTCTTTCGAACCAAGTGTGGTGAAAGGATTTTAAGTGCGCCTCAAACAGGCTCCTTTCGTGCACTTGACACATATTTTCGAACTTTTTTTTTAGGTTCTACGATATACCGGTTTCCTCACGATGTTTTCCTTCACCGTTTGAGAGCACTGGCATAGTGTACATAAATTTTTGGGAAGAAAAACTCATTGGTACACTACTGAATTTGAACCCACGACCATCGGATCGGAAGGCGGGGCCGCTACCACTAGACCACCAGTGCTCTTGAAAAAATGCAAAAACATTCTCAATGAAAAAATGCTTCCCAATCGATTCCTAGATAGCGCTGTACATATCGGAATTATAGTTTCTTGTCGTACGAGTTTTTTTATCGATTTTACAAAGTAGCCTAATGCTAATCCAAGCTTACGAATAACATTTTTTCCAAATTTCATACAAATTCGTTGGGTGATTGCGTATCTTTTGTTGCCATCCAAACCTGTATAAGTTTTGGCAAATAGCTTACTTTTTCATCCAGTTTCCTTAGCTCCACGTTGTTCTCTTTGTATTTACTAAATTTCTCTGCAATTATTTTGACGCGAGGCACTTTTGATATTTCGATGGAATTCGAAAGGCTTGTGAATGGGGTCAATGTTTCTGAAAATTCACAAAGAACATTTTAAGTAGCGCTATGTTGCCCCAAACTAAGAAATGCTTTTATAGCGTGGTAGATCTTTTCAACCTTTATATCCCGCTAGCTGATTCTAGACCGTATCACTATCAAAACAAGGCATAAGTTAGCTTACCCTCATCTTTACCCAGAATGAACCACCTATCACCTCGCGTACTGCGAGCTATTCTCGACCTTATTGCTATTAGAACTTGCTTATTCTAGACCGTATAGCTTTTAAAATAAGGCATAAGTTAGCTTACCCTCATCTTTACCCAGAATGAATCTATCGATGTCATCAGCATTATCTAAATTCTGCCATTGCGCGCCATCAGATGTCTCCACAAACGCGGTCACAGGTTTAGTGTACTGCGAGCTATTCTCGACCTTATTACTCTCGTCACAGAGCACTCTCCGCAACTCTTGCAGTTGGGTGATGGTTTTCGGAATGTTTGGGTCGAAGCCGTAATGTTCTAGTAGCATGGCTTGGTACTGAAATTAATAATTCAATTTTAGAAACTTGAAAACAGAATTAAGAACCAAACTGCTGGACAGGTTTCGATGATATTTCTATGGGACCAATCTGAACGAATGATAAAAATCATTCTGAATTCAAATTCAAATATTTCTTTAGTCAATGGTATCACTTTGAAACGTCTTAAAGCTAGGTGAGTCTAGGTAGAAGGACAAACTCGGCTTGGTTCCTGTCGTTTTTTTCTATGATCCTTTGAAAATATTACAAAAAACATTATAAACTCACCAGTTCATTATCTTTCTCATCAGTCAGCTGCTGTCCAAACTCCCTCTGATCTGGGCTGACGTAACAGCATCGGTTCGTCATCGGCTTATTCTTGACATCCTTCCTAGAACATCTATTTTCAAATCTATAAGTTACACCTTTTGAAATGATCATGGCTTTGAACACAAAACCCTTCACATTCATAATGCTTGACACTTTTTAGTAGCTTGCCAAGTCTCTTCACTTTCATGTCAACAATAGAGACGGCAACAGACTTGGCGGCCTGAGCCTTCTTTAAACAACGGGATATTTACCATGATTTTCCATTATTTTTTATTTATACTTTACTTTTTATAGGCTTGCCTTTGACCGCAATCTCACCTGCTGATGCGGTCGGCGTTGTAGCACGCTTACCTAGGAGATACCTGTTCATTCATTAAGAAAACTGACAAATCATGGTAAATATCCCGTTGTTTACTAAAATAAAATCTATTCTCTAGATCTACTTTATAATGTTGATAAATAAATAAGGTTAGATGATCACATGAATACCTTTTTTTTCAAAATTAAACTCATGCGAAGCCGGAGCGGATCGCTAGTAGTAAATATGGCCTATGTTACTCATGGTTAATGTAGCATTCCTAATAGTGAAATAATTTTCGATATCAGTTCAATAGTTTTTGAGTTTAATAGTTACAAAGATACAAAAATAACTCTATAAAATATTAAAAAGTAGAATATGTAGGTAGGTACCTTGATGTGAACACTTCGTCCACTTCAAATACTTTCTTCGCCTTAACTTCTTTGATCCTGGCTTCACTGTCGTTTCTCTTCGGATAGCGAGAGAGCCTACGTTGGTTTCTGTTCATTTTGAGATGAAAACATAATTTACTAGGGATTTTGATCACATTTTATTCAGCATTTAGATCTGTGATGTGAAATTTTATAAAATAAAGTTATTGATTGTATTGACAAAGGTATATAAAATCCTTGAATTATTGTCAACAATTAATGTGAAAAGTATTTATTCTGACTGAAGTCAGTAACCTCCTTTGAATAAGTCTAAGAATAAGTTTGGAATCCTTAGAATTAGAAACAAAATAGAACTGAGAGAAAAAAAGAACTTGCAAGCAAAATATTTATTTTTTGCTAAAAATAAATGCCCTAACGGTGACTAGGTGATTTTAGGAATTGGTTCTCGTAGGGATTTGATAAGGAAGTCCACCAAAAGTGTGGGTGCCCGCCAATTACTTTATTTTGGCTAAACCAAACGTTTAATTAAACACTGATGTGACCGTCCGACTTAGTATTGAGTATAGTTAGGTTCAGTCAGTTTCACTCTGTCCCGTTTAGGCCACGGCACTTTGTTGTGTACGTATTTAATGTGCACTTTGACATCGCACGGAGAGATGAAGGATTTATCACAAATGCTGCAGCGGTGTGGTCTTATGCCTAAGTGGATCTGAAATAGAAAAGTGTTCTAGGTAATACATCATACATGGCAGTCGGTAGAAATCACTGTTAGCGATAAGGTCGCGCATTGTATTCTAAATGTGGTAGGTATACAAATACTTAACACATTCGTCTACCAAATGTTGTTTTCTTATGAGAACGTCTCTCTCTTTTGTATGGAAAATTGATGAGACAGCAAATTTTACTATTTCTCTATACAAAAGAGAGAGACAAATAGGTGAAACGAAAACAACATTTCGTATAACTAGCGGCACATAACTTTAGCGCTGAGCGATACGCAGAGGGGATAGCTGCGCATGCGTCGTAGTGTGCCATGTCGCGTACACTAGATGTGTGCAGAGTGTCTTATTGGTTCCGAGAGCGGAGTGCGACTGGAGAGCCAATCAGCGCTACACACGCCCGCCCTTCATTCCGCTAGCCCCCCTCAGGTACCTTATTTTTGAGTTCTGCGCAATAACGGCCAGCGCTAAAGTTATGTGCCGCTACTTATAGACTAAATGTTGTTAATAATAAATAATAATAATAAATATTGTGGACAATTCACACAACACTACCCAGCCCCAAACTAAGCAGAGCTTGTAATATGGGAACCGGATAGCTGATATAATACTTGAATACATTTTTTTTTGTAAATACATACTTAGAATACAATATAACACCCTTAATGAAGTGGGACTTCCCCTTCAGGTGTTCCATCAGCTAGTAGTATAAAAAACCTACCTTCATATGCTTATTAAGCACACTTTTGAATGTAAAGACCCGCGTGCAATGGCCGCATTTATGTGTCCGTGTGTTGGAATGCACGGCTGTGTGGGTGGCTAGTGCGGCGGCCAGAGGGAATGTTTTGTTACAGTCGACGCATTTGTAGGGACGCTCGCCAGAATGCTTGCGTTGGTGGTATGTTAGGAAACATTGCTTCTGGAACATCATAAATAAAATAAAATTGAGCCTTTATTTCTACAATTTTTTACACTAATTTTATTACTTTTGAGTAGATCTAAGACTCGATCGAGAAGAATCGACTAAGCTGTCAGGATGGTATAGGTGCTGGACAAGCCTATTCCATCTAAAATCCTGTTCCAGGCACTATAGCGTCCCGTAAGTACGGCTTGAGTAATCACCAGTTGCCTCTAACGCTATATAAATCATCTATAATAGATGCAAAGGCCTGTTTACTTTTACTATTGTTAAAATAAAATAAAAATACTGCCGAATTGAGAACCTCTTTTTTATTTGAGGTCGGTTTAAAATGGTTTTACTGTACCTTGAACATTCTGCCACAGACTTCGCAGACGAAAGGTGTAGCTGCGTCTAATTTCCTCGCCGCTTCAGAGTGTGGATGGGATGACGTCACGTGTGTTTTATATTCAGTCCGGTTGGCTAGCCATTTATCGCACTGGAAAGGTAGTTCTTTTTGTATTATAGATAGCTATGCATTTGCCTGTAGTGCTTGTACGTAACCGAGTTTCGTAACCCGCTACGTAGAAGGATTTTTTTTCTTAGTTCAAAGTTTTGTAATTCAATTCTTAGTTCATAACAGGGGTAAGACCTAAGAAAAAAGTTCTGTCATACAATTCTTACTTCGTATCCGGGTTGCGAAGGAAGACAAGAATCATGTCCTCGTTTGGTTTCCATCACACCTGATGAAAAGTGAGGATGGCCTAAGATGTTCACTCTTGTCTTTAAAGAGGTGCGGTGAAAGGATTTGAAGTGTTTCACATGTTTTTCGAACGTTTTAGGTTACAGCTTTAGGTCGTTTTTCTCACGATATCTTCCTTCTCCGTTTGTTTTGAAGCACTGGAGTAGTTTTTTGAAAAAAAACTCCCTTGATGCACAAATGCACGAATAGACCCTTTTTAAAGCGCACCTAAAATCCTTTCAGCACTCAGGTTCGATGGACCTAGCTGTGGCCTAGCTATGTAACTAAATGCCCTGGAGCATTAATAAACCTGAGCCTAAAATCTACTTAAACTTGTTTCTTACGGCCGTGCTCCGAATTCGTTGTACTCTAGATTTCTAAGTCAAGATTCAGAGGGGCCCCTGAGCTTGGAAGCCCCGGGGCGGTAGGTACGCCACTGGGGCCTTAGTCACAAAATAAGAAGTAGATGGTTTTTTTTTTACTAGCAGATGGAACAAGCATATGGCCCACCTGATGTTGAGCGGTAACCATCGCCTATAACAAAGCATTGCCTCGTAGGTCACGCACGTCTGGAACGTGCCCTACGAAGCACTGCCCTGCGTCCATCAATTTGAGGCTTACAGATGTTTCGCCTCACGTGCCAGTAATTACACCGGCACCCATACCCTTCAAACCGAAACACAGCGATGCTGCTTCACGGCAGAAATAGGCATGGTGGTAGTACTTCCCCGGACGAGCCCATCACAAAGAGCTCTACTACTACTATTTAATAGAAAATACATTAAATTAAATTCTTGACATAACTATCTAATTTAAACTATTCCTGATATTAATTAAACTATTTCTGACATTACCTATTTCTAATTTGACTAATTAATTATCAATTTCATCATTTGAATTTTAACATAATAATCATAATACTCGGGCATTATTTTTATTTCGTCCTGTTTGCCATAATACATACCTATGCTATTTGATTGCATGATTAGAAACTCTCAAACGGCGAAAGAAAACATTGGGTCATAGAACTTAAAAAGTTCGATAAGAGCCTCCTAGAGGCGCTAATCCTTTCACCACACAGCTTCGATGGACAGACAGTGACACAACAAGAAGAATGTGGTGACCTACCATAGAACAAAGGCCGGGTATCTCCAGATAACGAGAGACGTGTTTCCTGGCGTGGACTCGCATGTGACATTTCAGTTCCTCTGACGAACTAAATGTTTCTCCGCAGTACTTGCAACCGTTACTGGAACCAACACATAGCAATTACATTTATTATTTCCCGACGTTTCAACCGTATTACAAGAGCCGTGGTCGCGGGGAGACTGGAGTTCATTGGAGTTAAGCCTGGGATACACTAGGGAACATTTTGTTCCGCAACATGACGCGCAACACTTAATTTACGTGACGCTGCAATGTTGCATATTGTCCCGCAACATTGTACGTGACGCAGGGCATGTTGCTTGCTCGCGCCTCGAGAGCGAGCGCACGTGGCTCGCGTCAGTGTCGCGCCATTTGTCACCAACACACTCGATATAATTACTATGTACGCAGCACTAATAGCCACAACCTCTTCGGGCGACATTTCTATAAGCACTAGCTAGTGTGGCCTGCAAAATGTTCCACGGCATTGTCTCTCGGGATATTCACGTAGTTGTCGAGCAACATGTTCCGCAACATGTCGCTCCGTTTGTCCCCTAGTGCATTCGAGGCAAAGAGTATAGTTATGGAGGGAATTCGAGGCTTTACTGTCGAGAAGTGGAGGTAGTCGCAGTTGCAACTACCCTCACTTGGTCTTCAGAATTAAAAATGTCTACGTTCATTAACCCTACCCTACCCGTTTCACCCGTTTTTCCATATAATTATGCATAACGATCGCATTAATTTAAAAAGTGCTAACACATATCAAGTTATTTACAACACAATAAGCCTCTCTGAGGTCAATCCTTTCACCACACTTGCTTGAAAGAACTAGTAACACAATAAGAAGATCACACATGAAAACAATGGGACTTCCTCTAAAAAATTAACCTCTTTTAATTCGAAATTCGAAACAATTAATTCCGTATTCTGTGACTACTGCCAACCGATCTGTGAGGCTGGTTGACCTAAAAGATGACAAAAGATAAACAGTGCTTAAACTATTGCCATCCTTTAGGGCTCGAACACACCTAGTTCGCTGGCGGTAGCGATCAGTGAAACGCTGTCAAATATCGCTGTCAGATTTGAGATTTGACAGCGATATTTGACAGCGTTTCATTGTTCGCTACCGCCAGCGAACTAGGTGTGCGCAGGCCTTCACCACTGAGTAATGACAAACAGAGACAGGGCTAACTTTAAGCAACGATTAAATTTAAATTGCGTTTATAAGTATAGCTGTAAATGCGTAACATGGTAACATAATAAATAATAATACAATATTAACACTTCCAGACAGAGAACAAACATGTTCACCACACAAATATTTGTTCTCGATGGGGATCGAACCCATGACCTACGGCGCAGAAGGCAGAGCTACTACTAACTGAGCTGAGAGGCCAGTCAACTTAATACCAACCTGACGTTATGTTTCGAGGAGAGCACTAGATGTATTTTCCATGCTTCTTCTGTAGCGAAGTGTTTGTTGCAAGTCTCGCATTGAGGACCCAACTTCTCATTTACATGCTGAAAAAGGAAACAGTTTGAATATCAAATTTTAGGAATAACAGGATTTTACTTTTGTGCACTCTTATTTTTATATGCTGTATAGGTACTTGATTATAACTTTGACGCGTAGCGTGTGCTGTCTTTGAAACTTTTGCTTTTGTATTATTGCTCACTAAGTGAAGTGGCACCATACTGGAACTTCACTGCTATTATTTTTGATTGACAAAAAAACGGTAAGAACCAAGCCGTAGTTGGTTGCCTGTTCTGTTGGTCGCGTGGAACTGGCACCTAGACTCACCTAGCTTTAAGACGTTACTCCGTGAGGATCGAACCCACGACCTACGGCGGTGGACATTGTGGTTTCGTGCTCTAAAATATTGATTGTTATTACTTGTCGATGCAGCTTCATGTGATGCGAGTAGAGTCCGCGTGGCGTGGCGAAGGCGTGGCCACATAGCTCGCATACGCACGCCGCGCCGTGTTTCTGACGCTTGTGCATCAGCAGACTGTTCGGCATGCTGGGAACAACACAATAACGTTTTTTTTTTTTTTTTTTTTTTATGCGACGCCGACGTAAAAAAAAACACAATAACGGCTTATAAAATAAGTGAAGTTTAAAAACTGACGTCATAGCTAAACGGCTAAACCGATTTTCATAAAATGCCTATAGGCCCAATCTAGAAGTATTACCTTTCAATAGTAATGTCCAATAGTGACTTATCATCATCATCAACCTATTGCAGTCCACTGCTGGACATAGGTATTATTAGTAGTAGTAGAGCTCTATGTGAAGGGCTCGTCCGGGAAGGTACTACCACCATGTCTATTTCTGCCGTGAAGCAGCATTGCTATGTTTCGGTTTGAAGAGTATGGGTGCCGGTGTAATTACTGGCACGTGAGGCTGAATATCTGTATGCCTCCAGTTGATGGACGCAGGGCAGTGCTTCGTTACTTGTTCCATCAGCTAGTTACATAAAAAAACAATAAGACTCTCCCATGGCGCGCCACTGAGCCCGGTCTTTGGCTCTTCCCATCCAGTTGCTGCCCTCCACTCTGCGCAAGTCGTCGCTCCATCTAGTGAGGGCGTCCTACACTACGTTTGCCTAGACGCGGTCTCCACTCCAGAACTCGTCTAACGCAGTGATTATCGGTTCTTCGGCAAACATGACCGGCACACTGCCACGGCAAGCTTATCATCCGCACTTGATGTGCGGATGTGAACTTTTTTAGGTTCTACAACACGCCGGTTTCCTCACGATGTTTTACTTCACCGTTTTGAGATAACTGGCATAGTACATAAATTTTTCGACAGAAAAACTCATTGGTACACGAGTGGATTTGAACCCACGACCTTCGGATCGGAAGGCGGGGCCACTACCACTAGACCACCAGTGCTCTCGGCACACTGCCACTTCAGCTTGCTAGTTTTTTGGGCTATGTCGGCAACTTTGGTCCTCTGTCGAATGACCTCGTTCCGGATCCTGTCTCTAAGAGAGACTCCGAGCATAGCCGTATCGTATACCTTTGGTCCTGCCGTAAGTGTCCACATGAGTATAGTGACTTCTACTAGCTGATTATACCTTGAGGGCCTTATTAATAATCCTGGCGTAGCGTTGGACTAGTTAATCCGTGTTTTGTCACATTTGTTCGAGTTGACAATTGCATGTCAATGCAAGAGACAAAACACGGATTAACTAGTCCAACGCTACGCCAGGATTATTAATAAGGCCCTAAGTGCTTTGAGCTTACCTGAAAACTTCCCCGCACTCTTTACACGGGTATTTCTTGCCCTTGTGTAAACTGACGTGTGTTTTCGCTTGATGCCTGTAGAAATAAAATACTTTATTGCACGCAACAAATTATGAACGTAGATAGATAGATAGATAGAAAATTCTTTATTGCATAAAATTAAAAACAGCCAAGTGCGAGTCGGACTCGCCCATGAAGGGTTCCGTAGCATCAAGTAACATAATATAAAGGTTCTTGTAGTTCGTCGAAAGGTAAATTGCGGTTTACGATTTATGACGTATAAAAAAAAAACTACTGGCTAGATCTCGTTCAAACCAAATATCGTTGTAAGTTTGCATAGTAATGTACAACATATATTTTTTTTAGTTTTATCATTCTCTTATTTTAGAAGTTAGAGGGGGGGGGACCAACTTTTTTCCACTTTGGAAGTGTCTCACGCGCAAACTATTTAGTTTAGAAAAAAACTATATTAGAAACCTCAACATCATTTTTGAAGACCTATTCATAGATACCCCACACGTATGGGTTTGATGAAAAAAAAATTTTTGAGTTTCAATTTCAAGTATGGGGACCCCCAAAATTTATAGTTTTTTTTCTATTTTTGTTTAAAAATCTTTATGCGGTTTACAGAATACATCTACTCGCCAAGTTTCATCAGTCTAGCTCTTACGGTTTCGGAGAAAAATGGCTGTGACATACGGACGGACAGACAGACAGACAGACAGACAGACAGACAGACAGACAGACAGACAGACATGACGAATCTATAAGGGTTCCGTTTTTGCCATTTGGCTACGGAACCCTAAAAAGTACTGTACACAGGCGAACTTAATGCTAGATAGCTCCACCAGCTAACCTTTGGGTAATAAGGAGATAGGTTGGGTAGTGCACATATAAGATGAGGGGAAATTGGTAGGTAAATAAACTTAAAATTATTTGCCAAATACATGGCGGTCTTATCGCTAAACAGCGATCACTACCTGACAAACAAATAATAACACACCTCTGTACACAAAATAAATAGTAAAAAATGTGTTTGGTGGAAGTGTTTACCTACTTCCATGAAAAATGTATGGGAACTTTTGCTTTGGCGTGTCAAGGCACGCGGGGCTGGCGTAGTGAGATTCTACCTGCTGGACATGGGCCACCCCTATACATTTCCAGGATGATATGATACAATTCCAGGGCGAAATGATACATTTCCAAAACGTTATCATACATTTCCAGGATGATTATGTTGCATTTCCAGCATGATATACATTTCCAAGATGATTATGATACATTTCCAGCATGGTATGATATATTTCCAGGAGAATATGATACATTTCCAAGAGGATATGATACATTTCCAGGATAATATGATACATTTCCAGGATAATATGATACATTTCCAGGAGAATATGATACATTTCCAGGAAGAAAGATTGTGAGTCCTGCATTTCTCTCCATTCGCCGACTTTCCGTGATTTACAATATCGTCGGTCCATCGAGTAAGTGGGCGTTCTACGTTTCATCTACCGGTACGTGGTAGACTCCTTTCGTGGCAGTACCTATATACTCTTAAACGGTGAAAGAAAACATCGTGAGGAAACCGGTATGTCGTAGAATCGCAAAGTTCTAAACAGTGTGAAGCTCACGAAAGAAACCTCTTAGAGGACTTAAAATCCTTCCACCACACTGGTTCGCTAGTAATACCAAGAAGAATAAATTATTAATTTTACTTACATACAAAAGCAGACATAAGAGCATATTTTACAGCTGAACTTCCGTTTGTGTGAAGCTAGTCGATGTTTGCACAGATATCGCTGCTCAGGGAACCGCAAGTGGCAAACTTCACACCGGTATTTGCCATACTCCTGGAAATATTCAAACAAATAACTACCTAGGTTAGGTACCCTACCCACCACATTTTAACCTATAAATTCCATGCAGATTCAAACAAACAAACCTGTTTTTTTGACATAACTTTTGAATTTTGATTGGCTTCTCAGCTCAGTCGGTATTAGCTCTGCTTTGTGCGCCGTAGGTCGTGGGTTCGATCCCCACTGGGAACAAATATTTGTGTGGTTATTACAGATGTTTGATCTCTGCCTAGAATAACGGTGGTAGAATACAATGTAACAACAATGTATTTACAAAAAAAATGTATTATGCCAGCTATCTGGTTCACATTGTATAAGCTCTGCCTTAGTTGGTGCTAGATAGTGTTATTAATAATTATTTATACACAAATATACAAATGCAAATGGCAATTGAAGATCTTGGTAAACTTGTTACAGTCAATCTTTAACTATACTAATATTATAAAGAGGAAAGATTTGTACTACCTATTTTTGTATGTTGTATGTTTGTAATGAATAGGCTCAAAAAGTACTGGGCCGATTTAAAAAATTATTTCACCAATAGAATGCTACATTCTTCCAATTTGACAAAGGCTACATTTCATTTTGAAAAAAATTAGGGATCCTTGGAAAAATTTGAACAATGTAACCAAAGGTGTAGAAAAATGAGTCAGCAAAATTATTTGTTTTGTTTATTTACATCTTACATTTTTTTTTGAATTGTGTTCGGTCTAGCGCTGAATGCTAGTCTGTTTGCCAAGGTCTTTGCATTTTGTTTATTTCTAAGCTGGATACCCGTTTTTTTGCTGAGATTTATATTTATGTGGTATGAAAGCCAAGACAACGGAGAGGGGCCAGGATGATAATATTTGGTGAGCCCTCTCCGTTGTCTGGGTGCAGCTGTGTACATGCACTCACTAAGGAGGTAGGAAACGTATATTAACTTGCACCTTCTGGCACCTAGCATTAAAACTTTTGAAACTTTCAAACTAGGTTTCAAAAGTATATTGCTTGTACCCAAGGATACCTAATACAATTGAATGCATAGATAAATTATTGAATTTGAATAACAGAAAGGCGTTTGCTAAGTAGATGTTTATTATACCTAGTTAAACATGTTAAAATTGACAACGTTCCTACCAGCAGATTTGAAACATGAGTGCTAAACAATGAAAAACCATTATTAAATTTGCATAATTATGAATTTATTTATTAAATAAAACTTTAACGGTCTTATTACAAAAACATGACTTAGGCTAGGTTTAAACCCGAACTAAGTAGTCTTTGTTTGTTACGGTACCAAAGTTGGTTCCTGGTTTAAACTATGTTTGTATTACAAAACAGTGACTAATGAAGGACTTCTTAAACCATGGTTTAAATAATATCCACAGATTATATAGCTAAATGGGTATAAATCGTTCATTCCTTCTGGTGCCACACCTTTCTTTTACGCTCCTCTCACACAAAGCTAAAGTCCTAAGATCATACTACCTCGTTTTTCGTCATATTTTTTTCAGTAATTTTGGCATCTTCCCGATCCAACGTTCCGTCTAGGTGTTTTTGATATTCTCCTAATGCGACGATGGCGTTTAAACATTATTAAAAATACATCTGTAGTTTTTACTAACGTTTTATTTTACTAAAAAAGTGCGATACACTGTAGAAGCTTATTTTTCACACAACAATAAGGGCGCGAAAATCCATAAAAATGTTTCGTAGGAAAATTAGCAATTCCCTGGAACTTCCTTAGGGTCTCTTCTTGCTTGTTTATTGTGGTAGGCACTTTGATTTATGTCCGGGTCCGGGGCATCCTAGCCAAAACTTCAGTCATTTTTTTCCAAGTTATACTGATGAGTGGCTGTGAGACACCGTGTAAACCAGCAGTATCAACTTGAATCTAAAAATTTTATAATAATTATTTAGTAACCTAATTCAAGGTTGGAAAAATATTATGAGAGCATGACTTTGCTTGTTTTTATATCTTACAATTTAACATTTGCTGCACCCTTTCAGCAGTAATCAGGAATTCTGTTTTACAAGAACAAAACATTTTGTAACATGGATTGCGATCAAATTCCGGCAAATCAACTACCTAGGTACTAAAGGGTGCCAGGACTGTAGCAGGAGATATAGTGAGACAACACCATGCATAGAAGTTCTTCAAAATGACCATCATGCGAATGAATTAGCGCGAACTCTTCTGCCTACAAAAGTTATGCATGGTAACTTACCTACTTCATGTCGAAACCACTTGCATTTCAGGGCTCAAGGGGCTTCCTTGAGAATCGTGAGACAACTCTTCACGCAATAAAACTACACTTTTGACGCCGAAACGTTTTGTAAATCGATATTGCATATAATAGTCCGGTCATTTTAGACATAAAAATAGTGATCAAATAAAGAAAATTCCGACAGAGCCAAATCTTCGTAGAGACCTTAGGTTTACCACAAGGAATAAAGTGTCAAAAGTCCCCATCAGTCCCATGTGAGCTTAGGGACTTATTCGGGGCCCAAGATAAAAATTTTAGGTTTTTTGGATTTTTCTCGAAAACGGTAAGTTTTATCGAAAAAGTACCCCAGAGCAAAGTTGTAGATCTTAAAATTCTCTATAAAAATGGTCCCTATGATTTTTTCTCTAAGACCCACTATTTCCCAGATATTACGCTTGTAAGAATCACGTTCTACATAGTATGCACACATATGCCACCTCACCTCAAATACTAATTACTAAAGGAATTCGGTTTCTTCTTGCGGTTTATGGAGCTCCAAAAAAAATTTATTGCATAGATACGTACAGATATTTAACATTTGTAAAAAATACACGAAACAAAAAGCAAGTACAGCTATCTTGTCTTCCTCCAACATCGGCATCTGCTACTCAACATTTGTTTCGAGTATACTATCAAGTTCAGACATGGCAAGGCAATGAACTGAACCCTGAAGACTGGGGTTGGAAATTGATAAATAATACTTTGGAACCGATTCGAACTTTACTGCCCCCTGCTCCAGAAAAACTTCTTAACACTATTTTTTGCAATTGCAAGAAAGGTTGTAGTGCCAAATGTGGCTGTAAAAAAGTAGGGTTGCAGTGTTCTCCAGCGTGTACCAATTGCCAAGGTGTCTCTTGCTCAAATGTTCAATTAAATACAAGAGAGGAAAATTCATGTGATTTTGATGAAGAGACAACTGATTCATCTTCATTTGAACAATTTCTAAGCGCTCATCAACAGGAAGGAGAAGAAGAAGAACAAGAAGAAATTGAAGAAAACATGATTGTTGAAGTTGAATATGAAGAGTATGAGTCAGATTAAAGTAATAAAAAAAAGTTAGAACGACAGTTAAACTCAGTAACCCATATCAATAATCTTCATACTATTAAATAATTATTGTTCCTGAAAATAACGTCATAAAGGTTCGTGGAATAGGCCTACCGGGGATACCACGTTAAAAAAAACGCGCCGAGTACACTTCCTCACAGGTGGTGTGGAAATGTGTGCATATTATGTAGAACGTGATTCTTACAAGCGTAATATCTGGGAAATAGTGGGTCTTAGAGAAAAAATCATAGGGACCATTTTTATAGAGAATTTTAAGATCTACAACTTTGCTCTGAGGTACTTTTTCGATAAAACTTACCGTTTTCGAGAAAAATCCAAAAAACCTAAAATTTTTACCTTGGGCCCCGAATAAGTCCCTAAGCTCACATGGGACTGATGGGGACTTTTGACACTTTATTCCTTGTGGTAAACCTAAGGTCTCTATGAAGATTTGGCTCTGTCGGAATTTTCTTTATTTCAATTGTCTAAAATGACCGGACTATAAAATCTTCGTCACATAGATCAAATGGATCGATTCGTTCACGCTGTCTACTAGGGCGCTGGCCGGTACATCTTCAGCACATCTAAATCTTCGAAACTCATCACTATAATATTAATATTATTCATTTTCAATGATACATAACCTTACAATCCACTACTGATGACATGTCATTTGACGGTTTGACGCTAGACCATAGTTAAACTAGGGGTCTCTCGGGTTTATCTTTTAGTCATAGATTAAACCTGGTTTTGGAGATAGGCTATGATTTGTAATAAGGTTTTGTCTAAACCATGGTCTAACTAAGGTATCATCTTTGGTTTATCTTTAGTCTTTGTTTTGTAATAAGGCCGTAAAAGCCTATCTTGCATTACGAGTATGAGTCACACCGTCTATCAGTTATGTCTTTCCACTATCGAACTATACAGGGTTATTCATAATTAGCTGCAAATACTCAGGAATTAGGTTCAACAAATAAAATAAAAAATATTTATGAAATGATTTTTATTAAGTTTTGATATGAAAATCCCGAGAAAATCGATGCTTTGGAATCATTGGCGCCTGACTTATTTTGACCTTTGATCCGCACCGGCGCCGGCGCGCTGTGAGCGACACTCTGCGTTCAGTGACCGTCTGGGTGGGTCATCGTCCTGTTCTCCATGGCAATCATTATGCAATAGCCGTGAAGAATTTGTTGAACCTAATTCCTGAGTATTTGCAGCTAATAATGAATAACCCTGTATATTGTAGGGGTACTTTAGTTACACTGTAATGCTTGCTTATTTTGGCAGTCTCTTCTGTTAGGTATACTCAGTTCTGGATCTCATAATCTTCTGATTTTGGGTTGGTAGATGACAGTAGCCGCGGGGCAGTGGTCAGGGCAAGGCGATCCAAGGACTGTTCGAACTGTCAGTAGAACCTTGTCGTTATGCGGGAGGCAAGTCACCACCGCCATTTGACGTGAGGGGCTGAAGATCTTCTGCACGGCTCGCCCATCCACTAGCAACTAGAAATAAAAAAAAAACTCTGAAAGCCTTTTAAAGTTTTTAATAGATACATATTCGATGTTAAAAAAAATGTGTATCCTTGTGTGTTTACTGGTTTAGGTACGTAGTAATTTACTATAATATAACCAGTAAACACATACTTACTACTAGTAAATAAAAAAACTATGCAAGCAAACAAGCTCTACGCTATACCATGAGCTATTCAAAATGTTGAAGGAGATTCACAAGATTAATAAAGACTAAACCGCAAAGCGAAGAGTAGCCCTCTTCCGATGTTAGGAATGATGCGGGATGTGGATAAGAGAAGCTCAGTATCATTTGTCTTAAAAAAATAAGGGAGAGTTCTACTGCTTTTGGATACTTAAGCAGAATATAATATAATACTTATTTAGAGGTAGACATTAGGTATAAATTGCAATTGAAATTTGTGGCGTCTGTCGTCTACCCTTATTGAAAACCGGCGTGATTTTGTGTAGGTACTTACCTAATGTAGGTATATCTATTGTGATAAAAAAATATTGATGATAATCGATGATGAACTGACCTCGTACCCTAAAACATTATTCAGCACTCGAGGAGTGTTCCATTTGACCAGCATCGTGTGATCGGAAACTCGGCGTACGTTAAGAAAGGTCACCTTCATTGACTCACAACTATTGCCTGAATTCTGAAAATCAAATCAACAGACTTTTCAAAATAATGCGAGATGTCGGGTCTATGGAAGAGGAAGATTGAGACGTGGACAAAGTGATTTGTAGAGATAAGATGGACGAGTTGGGGTTTGGACAAGGTAGGAAGATGAAGTTGGAGTAGGAAGTGTTGGAAGGATCACTGATTCGAAAAGTCAAACCAATCCTATGGAAGTTACCATAAACATTTCGAATGTTATGAGAACTGTGTCCCAAGAAGATGAGAAACAATTTCATGAGGTAGTAGGATTTGGAATTAGGTGGAAAGTTATAAATAAAATAAATATTGTGGACAATTCACACAACACTACCCAGCCCCAAACTAAGCAGAGCTTGTAATATGGGACACAGATAGCTGATATAATACTTGAATACCTACATTTTTTTTTTGTAAATACGTACTTAGAATACAATATAACACCCAGACAGAGAACAAACATTTATGTTCACCACACAAATATTTGTTCTCGGTGGAGATCGAACCCACGACCTACGGCGCAGAAGGCAGAGCTACTACCAACTGAGCTAGAAGCCAGTCAAGTTGACTATTAATGGTACAATGGGATGTGGAAGTGTTAAGAAGTAAACGAGTGAAGTGAACGTTCCAACTCGAATCGATTTAAACTACGAGGCAATGCTGTGTTAGGCCATATTTACCATTTAACATCAGGTGGCCCATATGAGCGTTTCATCATTAGGTTGCATAAAGCTACATAAACAAAAAAGGTTGCATATTACCAACCGTGGCTGTAATTCTGGCAATGTGATCAATGCTGTGGTTATCTTCTGAACCTTGGTTGGTTTGCGAGGATGATGTTTTTGATAATTGGTTAAACATGCTATCATCAGTATCCTGTAGAGATAGGTATTTGTGAGTAGGTATCCAAAAAAGGTACCTGCTTAACTTTATTTTTTCATAATGTGCAGCCTTAGGGCCGGTTAGAGTACCTTTTGGCCATTGACGGTGTTTTCTAGTGTTCGCAAGATAGGCATGTCCAGTAGATTTTTTACCTCATAATGTAGTTTTGTCTGTAACAAATACGATCGGAAAATTCTTTGATCCACACGCGGTGAGTGGACTGGTTTTTGCAATTAGGCCACTGGTGGGTTTTTTTGCGTGACGATTTCACGAACTTTTTACGCTCTACGACATGCCGGTTTCCTCACGACGTTTGGCGTCACCTTTTGAGAGCACTGGCATAGTCCACTAATTTTTTGGGCAGTAAAACTCAAGTGCTAAGCTATAGGCTAAGCTATAGGTACCTACTTACATGATGTGATCGCTAGATATTACTAAGTATAAGCAAAAACTTACTAAAGCTTTATTTTCGTAGAGAAACGTAGTATTTTCATCTGTAGGTGGTTTCAAAATGGTTTGTGCAGCCACTTTCACATCCCCCTCTAGTGGTGAAAGAATTCTCGGGAAATATTTATCCTTGTTTGTGTCCAGACAGAAGTTTTTCTTCATAACAGGCCATGGCTCTTCACTTTTTAAGTCAAAAATTTGTCTACTGTGCTGGAAATAACAAACCCCGATCGTAGTCTTCATTACAATAATCAAAGTAATTTGGATCTAAAATTGTATTACCTACCTCGATAATTGGTTGTTTGATCAACACCACGTCTTTCTTAAAAATATGATGATCTTTCGTAAACATCTCAGTTGAAACTCTTAATTCTGTAGTAGATTTATTCACTCGTGTCAGTATGTTCATATCTTCAGCAGTCGGTTTCACTTCAGCATTCAAATTTATCTTGATTTCTTTATGTAAATCGTTTCTTTTGTCAACGGTTATCGATTTTAAATCTTGAATCTGTGTGTTTGTTTCTTGTATTTGTGTTGCCATTGCATTAGTAACATCAATTTCAATGTTAGAATTGTTTGTTAAGTTTTTTATTTTTTTGGAACAGATTATAGAGCGCTTGTACATTTTGTTATACCTTCTATGAAGTTTTGTAATAATCCTTTTCTTTTTGTCTTGTTTATGTGATAAATCAATCGGTTCTTTTTCTTCAGTTATTGTGTTTAAAGTTTCAGTCGTTTTACTTATTATATCACCACCACTTTCATCGCGACCTTCGTTATTTTCACTGCAAGGATTGCTTATGTTTTCGTAGTTATTACTTAAATCCATTTCGAAACCGTGATCAAGATCAATTGAAAGCTGAACGCCATCGATTTTATTTGCGTTTTTATTTATTCCAACTAATTCTTCCATGGTGAATCCAGAAGAGCATTGTTCCTGTTCTTTTGTAGGCACTTCATCCATACCAAATGATTTTTTTGAATCATTGTCATGGTGCTTAGCACTAGTTTTATTTGAAAGAGAATCATTTGATTTTTTATACACACTTTCAAATTCCCTATTTGCCTTTTCATATTTTTCAAGTAGTTGCACCAAGCGTAAAGAAAATTCTCGAGCTTCTTGCAAGGTATTCTGTACTCTTTCATAATCCTCACCTAGAGCCAAAGTGTCCATGTTATTTTTTCGGTTTGCAGTTTGCGTTTTCTCATATTTGCTATCATCTCTTGGTACGAAGTTTAATTGTTTACCTATCGTTTTAACAAAGCACTTAGGAGTATTTTCAAATCTTTGAAGGTCAGGATAACCATCGAAGGCCTGTGAATACTTTAAATCATTGTTTTCCTTGTCAGTTGAATAACTATCCATAGTGTCTGTTGGAAATTCTTGGGCGTAAATAGTTCTCATTGGCAGACATTTGGGCAGTGGTATGCAATAGTCCCGCATAGACGGATTGCTCACATAATTATTTGAGTTCAACGTCAATGGTGTAAGGTTCATATTATTGATTTTGCCTGCATCAAATTGCATCACACCATCCACGCAAGTTTCAACTGTAGCTTTTGGAAAATGAATCAAATAATTTGGATAGTCATGAACAGAACTGTTGCAAGAACTTTCCCAAGATTTGAGTTTGGATCTTGAAGGTATAATACTACCACTTTCTTTGAGGAACGACGCTGAAGAGTAGGCAGACAGATTTGACTCAAAAGTTGGTTCGTTTCTGTTAGGCAAGTTCAGGCCGTTGACACATTTTGCTATTTGTGCATGCTTCACTGTTTCAGTTCTTGTGCTGAAATTATTATTGTAGCGCTCTCCAAAGTTTTTTTGGTAAGAATTATGATCAAAATAATCTGGAGTTTTAGTTTTCTGAACCGAAGCTAAACCTGGTGGTTTCTTTGATGAAGATTTAAATACTAAAGGTACTAAAGGTTGTTTTAAAATTTCTTCGTTTGCTTCCAAGGTGTTAATGCAAGATTCAATAAACGCATCCTTTATTTTTTTCCTGAATAATGAAGGAGTCAATCGTTCTCCTCTCTTTACGGGATAAATTACTTCATTGGAACAGTTTTCCTGCAAGCAGTTTTCACATTTGCAGTTTGAACATTGGCAGATATCTCCAACACAAGTAGACATCAGCATTTTGCAATCAGCACATTCACAGGGATTGCAACTACAGTCACCCTTGGCTGAAAATGTTCTCATCGCTGTCTCAGCATCTTCGGCGTATTTACTTGATTCAACATTGGAATTCGCTAAACCATCACAAGTAATACAATCGCACACCTTACACTTGCATACATTAGCTTTCTTTATATTAAGTTTTGTGTCAGGCCTATCACAAGATTTGCATTCAGAAGGAGAAAAAAAATGTTGGTAGTTTTGAATTGGCCTCTGTGAATTCTCTGTGGTATGTTTATATTTACAAACCAGACATTCACAAGGATCATTACTAGCTTCAAGTTTCGGATACGCATTGGTTATAGCAGCAAACATGGCTATTGTATCACAGTTCTTGGCTTCTTTTTGTCTTTTTGGATCGTTGTACGTGACGATAGTTCTTCGGATATCATAATCATGCGAGTCTTGTTGGATTGGTTTGCTCACCACTTTACTCTGTCTCTCACATCTGCAGGATGCGTTGCCGTCCGGCATGCAGGCCTCGTTGATGCACGTCTCGCACAAGCAATTTGGGTGCCTGTTTATGCTGGTAGACATCTCGGTATGTCGATTTGATGACAACCTAAAACCGCGTCCACACTCGAAGCATTCACAGGGAGAGCACTGACATGAATTTCGATGCTGATATTCTTCTGCAACGGGTGCAACGATTAATGCTCTCTGTCTATGGATTGATCTCGGTGCACACTCTATGCACTGACAAGGCTCACAATTACAAGCATGTCTTGACGACGAACTCTCATTTGTGTGGTAGTTACAATGCAGCACGCCAACACAATCGCATTCTTGTGCCTCTTTACTTTTCCCTTTTCCAATCCCTTTGCATGAGCCTCGGTCACATCTGATGCAAGGACAACCTTCATCGTCTTTTGGAACTAATGTATCACTATTAACAAAACTTTTTACACGTCTGTTATAACTAGCACAGTCATCGCATTCACAAGGTTTGCATTTACAAAGATCATTTTGCAAGGATTTACCAACGAGACACTCGCAAACTTTACAGCTACAAGCTTTGTAAACTTCTTTGATTCGACTAAAGATATCGTATGGGGATATGTTGGTTTGGGTGGTAGGGAAATGGATTTTACCAATGGAATTTTGGAAGTCTTTATAAGGTAGATCCATGACTTGGGCACTTAGTTTGGCTGTCGATGGACCGAATTCTTTATGACAATCGACAATAGCTGAACTGTGGGCCCTTGTATGACTCAAGTTTCTGTCTTCTTCTATCATATCTTTTGAATTGACGGTTTTATAAGATATTTTGGACTGTTTTTTACTGATAACTTTTATATGATTATCTTTATCAACTTCGTAGATTGTTTCTTTTTTTATGACTTCACTGGCTAAGTTTTTCTGCAGAAATTCTTGCTCAATATTTTTTATGTTTATGTTTATTGAATCAGATTTGCTCCCTCCCACAATGTGGCCACAGTGTGCAATGTGTGTGTGTGCAATGTGTTTATCACTCTTGCATGAGTTTAAATTGGGGTTGCTAAAAAGGCAGGTCTTGGAGTTTTCACAAACTTGGCATCCACACGGTTCGACTGCTTGTCTTTTAACAAAGCACTTGGCCGAGTCACATTTGGTACAAGAACATTGTGGGTTTAGGATCTCTGGCTTAGGACTGATTCCTATAGTAACTTTACGGTTCTCTTGCATTTTATTTGGCACTCGGAAGTTGATTTATTTTACACTTGGGGTTGGTGAAGTTTTGAAACAGTCGTGTTTCTTAGCCTTGCACTCATCTGAACTTTTGGATTGTGTAGTTAGTGATGCCAAGCTTCGGCAGCATAAATTTGCCGATTTCACTACCTGAAAGTAGAATGAGCTGTTGAAAAATGATCATTCACTGCTTTTTTGGTACCTAGGTAATAAAAGAGGCCTACCTGTTTTAAAAGTGTAAGGAGTAGGTAAGTACCTATCACACCAAACACTGGTAAGTCAGTAGGTATACCTAATAACTTACCTAATGTTACTGGATGGACTTTGATAAAGAAGATTATGTGTGTACCTAGACTATACGAAATCTAACGAACGAACAATCGATGGAACCACACGAAACTGAAATATGGACAGCACTACTATGTCTTTGTACCTACTACACTCAAACAAATAATAATCGGTATCTCGGTTTTCATAATTATAATCTATCACTTACGTCTATTGAAAACACTTTACAGGCATTATTTTTGTTGATTTTAATATTTTTCAATAAATTTTCAATGCATGATTTCATACATTTTTTGAAAGAAGATTCTGAAGGTTGACACTTTCAAAAGAAAAACAATCAATCAAGATGGAAAATGATCGAAAGCTAGGAAGAGGCTATTAGGCTATTAGTCTGTGGCCTGCGCACACCTAGTTCGCTGGCGAACGCGATCAGTGAAACGCTGTCAAATATCGCTGTCAGATTTGAGATTTGACAGCGTTTCACTGATCGCTACCGCCAGCGAACTAGGTGTGCGCAGGCCTGAACGCAAAATCTCCTGTCTTTGTTAATGACAGTTTTCTTTGTTTTAACCTCTTTTGATAGATGAAGTCAGGAATAGGGTCACTGCAAGGATTTTTTATTATACTAAGCAACTAGCTTAGAAAATTCCTTGGGTCTTTGACCCTGCACTGACCTGTTAGAACCCCTTGCCTGTAGGAATAATAAAAAAAATAACTTTGAGTCGGCTTGAAAACCCATTTATTGATACCTAAGGCTAAGCCATAAAAAACTCCACTAGTATAACGACAGTCCATGTTTTTCGTGAGGATAAAGCCTATACAAGACGGAGAGGATGTTATGGGTGCTTACCAAGCCTATTTCACTTAATATTGTCCCAGCCACCAAAACTTCCCATAAATAAAGGCATGAAAAAGTCGGCTCCATGGCCGATGTACCTATACCTTGATTAAGTAGATGTAATAAGGTTTTCTTATCATAGATAATTCTACCTATAAAGAATGGTTAGATTGTCTAAGGTAAACGTAGATTCTACAAAAACGATGCACTTTTCGCGCTTGAGCAATAAGTAGCTAGAAAAAGAATGGAAGGACTGGGTAAAGCGTTGGAAGTCCAGCAGCACGATGGGTTGACGACATTGTCAGCGTCGTGGGCCGCAGAGATGAGAGTAGCTCAGCTCAGATCGTGTGGAATGGTAAAATCAAAGAAAAGCCTGTGTCCTAGGCTAATTTTGAAGATATGCCTGATGTGTCATGATAATCAATAAAGAGTTATCTATCAATCTATCTAGCTATCTAAGTCTGTGATGTTGATGATAATGGTTCCGCTCTTGAAGGAATGTGATTTGTGGAATATATTCTACTGGTTGCTAAGTGGTATGTGGTAGGTAGGTGGAAGGTGGTATGATGAGGCTATCGAGAACATTTCTAATCTAGTGAGGAACTAAAATAGAAACAACTGTAAGTATAATTTACATAGTTTTATTCAATTGACATTAACTTTTTCGTAAGAAGTATAACAGAAAATACATTAAAAAAAAATACAAAATCTCTATAACTTCGTGACTAACTCGATTTTGTTAATTGAAATATTGTTAACATTATGGATGATAATAATTTATTATTCACACAAACTAAAACTTTTTAAACTGTTTAGGATAAAACTGGTGCCAATAAAAAAATCTTAAAAATGTGATTCCATCATAGATTTTACAAATAAATTATTGTTTACCTGCTTACATTATTATTTTTGAAATAAATAAAATGATGGCAGTTTAAGTTTAAGCTAGTAAAAAATAAACAACATGATTGGCACGGAAATACAAAAAATAAAACAAAACAAAAGTAAACATTTTCGAAAAAAACACTCACAATCTTATTCGTTAGAGAAGGTACAATTGATCGATATTTTCGCTTACATTATTAATTCATTATTATTTCGTAATAAGAGTATTATTAATCGTATTATGATACATTTATTTACATTTAATTATCCTTATGATCTTAACTAGAAGGCACCTGAATGAGGTCGGTGGAGGTATAACACCTGAAAAAAAAACAAATACAAATACAAATACAAAAAAGTTTATTGCCAAAGATACACATAAAAAGAAAACACATTAAATAAATTTACAGTTTGGCAATAGGAGTAGGCTCAGCACTAATTCTGTGCAACATACATAAATGATGCACAGGGCTGGTTTTCAGCATACTCCAATGTTCGACGTTGTAGGTGTTGTAGGTAAACATTATTATTAAAATACAAAGTAGCTCAATAACTTCAGTATTCTTTGTATTAGCTTGAATAATATACCTACACTGACAGTACGACACACCTAAGCTAGCCTATACCTACCGATCAAATAACTAGATTGAATTGTATAGCCAAAAACTAAAAATGTGTAAAAAAAAATCAAGTCAGGTCAAAATCAAGTTGTAGGCTAGTTTGTTTTTAGGATAGGGGAGCCACTAAAACTACTAAACGTTGAATTTGTTTATTAAAAATGTACCATGTGTCCATTGACCATAGACAATTAAACTTCTATGAATGTCGTTTTACCATACTATACTTTATCTGTGTTGGGATGCCAGATACTCTATTGTGTGACTCAAATTGACGTAGAGGGTGCTACGACGTAGCATGCCTACACAGATCCCCTTAATTTTTATTACGACGTCGTCATTGATATTGTTTTCAAGTTCTGAATGAAATCTTTTATTTTTAAGGTTATTCTGTCATTTAGGTATACTCACATAAAATTAGCAAAAAATGTGGCGGCCTTAGACGTCCGTGCTCCAAACTATCGCATTTGTGCCCAGTGCACAAGATGGACAATTCTGAAAAACAAAAATCTTTTTCTAAAAATACCACCATGTGTTTTCCAACGGATAAGGAAGACATCGTGAGAAAACCCACGGCTAAGTCAGCTCTGCCGTATTGACCATGTATTCTGTGGATTAGGTCGTCTAAGCTGTCAGGATGGTATGGGTGCTGGGCAAGCCTATTTCATCTAAAATCCTGTCCCAGGCACTGTAGCGTCCCTTAAGTTGAGGCAGGAGTAATCATAAGTTGCCCCTGACGCTATATAAATCATCTACAATAGATGCCATGCAAATAGTTTACTATTTTTGTTTACCACCATTGTTGGCAGTTGTGTTGGTAGCCCCAGGATGCAGCAACCCATAGTTTGGTGCACAGCCTTAGCTGTAAACTATAAAACTAAATAAACTATAAAACTCCCAAGACTCTATGACATGGAGAACGGAGATAATTTTTTCATGAAAACTGAATACTTACAACAATACTTTCAATGGCATTCGCTAACTGCTCCTCCATAATCTTAACATCACCGTGATCCAACACCTCCTAAAACAATCAAGCACAAAGTAATTAGTTTTTTTTCAATTATTCTTTATTATGTATAAATAAAACGTCTTGAGGGGAATGGAATGATTTGAGAACGAAAATCATGGCACTACGTGTATGTACAGTCACGGTATGAAAATGTTCGTCACCTTAGAGTCGGTTTTCACTTGCACCGGTGCCTTGATTACGAACACATTTTGACATAATTTGTGACGTTAACTTATCTGTGTATTCTGTCTATTCAGTTTCAAAAGGTAGTTCGTAATCGTGATACGTTGAACAAATCAAGTTAAAAATCGACGAACATTTTCATACCGCCACTAAACAGCCATTATAAAACGTCAGGTAATATGAGGGTAGAAATTAATTTACCTCTTGACAGGCCTTTACCGCGTCGGCCAAGTCTGGCCTAGCAGCGCACAGCCTGGCGGCGGCGCAGGCGCAGCTGACGCTGGCCAATCGCGCGGCGCCACGGACCACGCCCACATTGCCGGCCAGTCGGAGCGAGAGCGCGTCTTCGGCACTCGTGTCGCGTCCGTAAGGTGGTAATGTGTGCGTCATTGAGGATACTGCACGTTGCCATTCCTGAAGTCCACAATTTGAATGGTAATAACTCAATTTTTTATTGATATAAAGTGTACCCAACACGTACGTTGACCGCATAATCATTTAAGATCAGGTGAGATTGCGCTCAAGCATTAGCCTATAAATTGTAAAAAAGAGATTTAATACTGTCCCAATAGATGAACCAAGCGGGATTTGAACCCACGGTCTTTCCCATAATACGGGAATGCACTAGAAAACTTTCAACGCATTGGCTACAGTATCAATAGAGCCTTACGTGCTGGTAACATACAAAATTTGTTTGACTAGTGTACTTTGCTTTAACGTGGCAGTAAGTTCTGTTCTATTCAGTTTAACTGGCATCAAAATCAGAATCGACTAAAGTATTTTGACACATTGCTAAAACTCTGTCAAACATGCATCGTGCGAGACAATTGAAATGATCGCAAGTGGTTCAACATAAAAGTGGTATTGCACACAAAATACTGGTGGAAATGATTGATAAAGATCTGATTATTTCAGCTATGCCGAAGCTTACTGGACTTACTGAACCTTCATGTGTATTCCTTTTACTTTTAAAAGGTTATGAATAATAACGTTATCTTATTGTTAAGGGATACGACCACAACCAAGAGTTGTTATCAACATTAGTCAAATTGTAAGGGCAGCAAACGCTTTAGTCACGATTATTAAAAGTAAATATTAAAAAGCCATCAACCATACTGACCTCTGTATCAGTCTTAGCGTCGGCGTCCCCTATGGACCTAACCAGCTCCTTAGATATCGCCATTAAGAGGTAATTTGTGATTTGCGCTTTGGTTTCAAACGTTATATCCCTGAAGCTGACAGACGCGAGGTCCTTGCACAGTCTTGTTAGATCATCGTCTACTGTATTGTGTATTCTATCAAACAGGTCTTCGATCAGTTGGCTGACTAGCTGGCTTCTCATGGACGGACAGGAACAACGAGTGTCTGAGGTTATGTAGCTCATGCTATGATGCATTCTTCCGTAGTCAGTCTTCTTTGGTACAGCGGTGTATATCGAATAGCCTTCGTCGACGTACTCCGTCCGATCTGGTTTCAGCTCTACTCTTGAAGTGTGAAAGGATTGCCGCCTCGTTTCGCTTCTCAGTTCTTCCAGCTCCTCAGTCTTGATGGAGAGCTCGTGGCTCATGGTTTTAATCTTCTCGTCGCATTTCCGCTTGCACTGCGCTAAAGTTTTCTGCGTCAAAGCTAGTTGCTTCTCCAGAGATTCGACCTGAGAACACATGGCTTCTTAGTCTTCTGCAAGTCTTCATGCATATTTACACATCACGCCATGCACCGATTCCGTGAACGACCGGACTGTGACCGACAAAGTGTGTCAAGCGAACATGCGGGTTGCGTTAGAACGATATTAAAAGCGAACATCGATAGCGTTAATAAAATGCGGTGAGTATAAGCACATGCAACTATGCTAGTCTACAACAGACAAAGGCGATTCTACATGATTATTTTCTAAGCTATTCTGCAAAATACCCAACACATAATTTATAATTATGTGAGATTCTAATAGTATTTTATAAAAACAACAAAGGACTCTCTTTTCTAAATGCAAAATCTCTTTCATAACTTCTTTGATGGAAAAGTTTCCTGTGTTGGATTAATCTACCACCAATCATTCATTGTATCTTCAAAAATCAAGCGCTCCTAGAAATCTGCCTACCAAATAAGATAGCTGCCTTTAGTTTATTTTGTTAGTCTCATTCTTTTCACGCTATTTCTTACCTCCTCCTTCAGTTCGCTATTAGTGACCTCCAGATCCTGGTTATTTTTACAGGCTCGGTTCAGTTCTTTTCGGATGCACTCCAGGTCTCCCATGAAGTTCATTTCCGTTTTCTTGGAAGCGTCTTTCTGGTTCTTGAAGTCTGCGTCTAGTTGCTTGTTTATTTTGTGAAGTTGCTCCATTTCCATCTGTAATCGGAGTTTTAAAAGTTTAGTTGTAGTACTTTTTAAATAAACGCGATTGTTATGCATAATCATATAGTTTAGTTACAGTTTTATACCGATATTTTTTGTAAGGTTTATTACTTACTCGATATTTACAGTGAATTTCGTTCTTGATTATTTTAAACTGTAATCTGATGACATAATCAACTGTTCTCCAACCTTACTCTCGTTGGTCCCTACATACCTTAAATTTATCATCCAGAACTTTGAAATCAGATTCGAATTTCTTAGCTTCGGCATCTGCTTTGCTAAATGCTGCCGATAATTGAGTATTCTGTTTCTTCAACTGCTTGGTATCTCTCTCTGCTTTCTCCAGAGCTATCCGCATGCCAGACTCTGATTCCTCAACTTCTCGTAGCTTCTTTTTGAGAGGTTCGAAGCATTTCTTGAACTGATCCTTTTCTGATGCTAGTTTCTTTAACTGTAAAGAAACTTAGCATTGTAACTATCAACAATTTGCTTAGAAAAACCATCTCTGTACAATAAATAAACAACATTTTCTTAGAATACTGCGTAAGGATATCTACGAGATAATTTATATGTATAACGATGCAATCCCTCTCTGCACCGAGAGGGAAGGTTCGGGACTCCAAGAATCGCGCAAAACACCACGTTAACAGTTTGTAATCAGGTTTAATAATAAAAGGAACAGTTACAGACACAAACAGTGAAACTGACACAATACAAAAGAATTAACACGAGACAATAAACAATAGGGCGGGAGCGGATAGCGGAGGAAGCATGAACGCTCAAGTTAGCATTGCGTGCGTTCCTCTGACCGACTGCCTGCGTCCGCGGCGAAAGCTTGGCTTGTCCGGCTACGGGTCCCTACGTGAGTGCACGGGATTGGCCCATAGCCGCTACCTGCCGACGCGCACTGCATCCCATCTGGCTGCCACATGCGAAACCTTAGGCGAGCTCGTCGTCTACGCATTGCGAACGCGCGAAAGATGGGAAACGCGGGCTAATATATTCAAACTAATTAACCCGCGTTACATATGTATGTCAGGTTGATATTTCACCATTTTGTTTTGATACCTAGTTGCACCATTTTATTTTCAGTACTTATCTGTACTTTTGTCTTAACAATCTATGGCTACTACCATCTACTACCATCAGTCTAAAAAAATTCATTTCCATTGCTTACCATTCCCTTGAGGTTGGCCTCGGTATTCTGAGCCTCTTCAATCTTTTTCTTGTACCCTCCCTCCATCTCGGCCCACATGTCATCGGCTTGCGTCAACATCTCCAAATAAGCGGTTTCTCTTCTCTCTAACTCGGCGACTCGACTCTTCAGTTCTTGTTCGCTGATCAGCAGGGCTCGGATCTTGCTGCCCATTGTTGGGTCTGCTGGTAGCTGTAAAATTATGAAAGTTCGTATGATTCTTATATCTACGTTATCTATCTCCTAATAAATCATTATCTTACGCCTTATTCTAACTATTATGTTTTTTTTTTCACACCATCACGTCTAGATCAATATGGATGAAGCATTATTAGAAGCGAAAGGTATTCTTGACGCACGAATCACAATTAACACTTTACCACAGCTAAATACCACGTGCACAGCTTTATTACTGTTTACCTTATCATCCTCTTTTTCTTTTCTGATCTTCTGTTCTAGATCAGTGATCTTTGTTTCAATCTTCTCCTTCTTGACATCAGCTCCACAGACGGTCGCAGCTACTTGTCTCCTAGCGGTTTCCAGTTCTTCTTCCAACTCCTTTATTTTTCGTTCCAATGTTTGCGTGATGCGAGACGTTTGATGTTCTATTTGGTTCTTTTCGGCTAATAATCTGCAATTGAAACCATTTAAGGCTTGTAATGTTTCCGTTCAGAGCTGTACGTTTCGTTATTTGCAAATCATAATTGGTTGTTACTACGGTATAACAATCAATTAAGTTCTTATCAGATGGTTTTACTCTAATAATTAATTTGAACACAATATACTTGTGTTCAAATAAATATACTTATGCACTTTAACACGAATCTCTACCAAAACAATTATTATAAACGTTAGGTGCCTTAAAAAATGTGTATCATTATGACAAAATATAAATTCTATGTAAAAACAACTGAACAAATACGACAAAGTTATTCTTTTTGGACCGATTTCAAAACTGAAGATTCTTAATTTGGCATTATGGTTTGATTTATCCTTTTAGGCCATCGTAATATTAATCTAAAATTAATAGATTTCATGAATACTTACGCAGTAACCTGGTGTTGCAACTGCAAAGTCGTTTCTGGTGTTCCAGTCTCGATATCGTTCCAGGCGACCAGCGCTCCACATTGATCTCTCTTGTGTGTTTCCGACTCTTGCTTGATTGTTGCGATCACCGTCCTAGTGTCTTGTCCGTATTGTCCCATGCGATTCATTAGCGCTCTCTGTAAAAAAAGTTACAAAATGAGTATTGGGTCTTGTAGGTCAACTATTATTATTTGTTACCGTATATTTAGTAAATTGAAATTGAGGAGACCAAAAGCAACTCTCTGTGGTACTCCAGTTTAGCACTGCGTAACGAGGTCACCATTTAAGTAACCTTTACTATTTCAACTTCTCAGCTTAGCTCATTAAATTAAAATTCATCAGGAGTTTTACGTACCAGATATTTATTTTATTAGAGGACAAACATAATATTAAACAAAGTAGGAACTTGTAAGCTTTTTTAAATCTCTGTGACACCCGTTAAAACTGACTTTGCAACAAGAATACTGCATAACTTCGTTTCTTCTATTTCATTAGTTACTTGCTTTGCATAGAACCAACAGCTTTGACCATTGTACTATTTTAGCTTTGGAGAAAATGGGATCATTTTTAGGAGAAACAGTGTTAGTACCTTCGGAGCTTAGCTCAGCTGATTTTGACTAGCTATGATAATATTTGCACTAATATTGTAATGTTACCTTTCCGCCTGATGTAATGCTTGCGCCGATGACTTGCACCACGTTCCATGCTATCAGTGCTGGCACCGCCTTCTCTAACTTTTCCAGCCGCGTCAATAACTCGTTCTGAAACCACATTTTATTGTCAACAAGTTCTATGTTTTCCATTTTAGCTAAAAACTGCTACAACACTGATGTGGGTAGTGTAGTCTTTCCAAAAGTATCAGTTAATTGTTTTCTATTTATCAATTTTGTTTTAGTATCCTTGACCAGACTTAAAACTTAAAAACCGCAGTTTTAAAACAAAATCATTTCACATTCGCATGAAATGATTTTGTTTTAAAACTGCGGTTTTTTAATTTGAATGTTAATATCTTGCAACTAACTTACTTAAACTACGAGACCGAAACAACGCTCAAGGTTTCTTCATAGAACTACGAAGTAATTAATGAAAGTTTTTAATTAAGATCTATCATATAGACCTTATAATTATTAAGTCAGCAATATGATTAGTAATAACATGAGCAGCGTCCAACAAAGAACCCTTTATTGTACACAAGAATACATGAAAAAAACTGTAACAACCTAATCGTCTTACGGGTTATTTTTCCATCTCTCTCTCTTTTTTAGACTTATCAAAGAACAAGGACTGACATATTTTATGCGTCGAACAGCGTTATTCCATAGATGAAAACATCAGCTCTTAAAGGGACAAAAACGAATAACAAATTACTAACCTCTCTTGATTTCAATGCACATTCTCTGTTGGTCAGTTCGGTCATAAGACGCTCGGCCTTCGCCCGTGAACACTCTCTTTGCTCTGTCATATCTCTTAGTTGTGCTGAACAGAGCTCATAGTCCATCTCAAGCCTGGAAAAAACAGTTCTATAAGTAAACTGCATGAATGTAATCAAGAAAACCAAAGCCAAATCAAGAAAGGTAAAAATTAAACAAGTAGATACAAACAAACACGGGGAATGAGGTGCTATGAAAAACACATTAGCAAAAATGACTAAACAGAATTTATGACAAATATAATTATTGGCAAAAACTTACTGCTGCCAATGTAAACGGGTATCATTTTCAATCTCTTCTAATTCACAACATTCCTCTTCTAGCCTCTCGTACTTCTCGTGAAGTTCTGAAAGTTGTGATTCGAGTTCCTGTAACAAAAAAGGCAAATCATGTCTCATGCCAAAAACCCTTACGACCATAACAGCAAGTAAAGTTGAAGTCTCACCTGCAGTCTATTTTCAATAAGATATTCGTTCTGCAGCCTTTCCGCGAGCTTAGCCTCTTTCACGTCCTGCGCAGCTTCATATATACTGATCTTTCCTTCCAAGAACTTAAGCCTCCTCTCGTAATACTGCTTGTGTTTCTTTCCCAGCTTCACGCACCTGCATTCTAAGCCTTCCACATCTTCCTTCGTACTTAAAGTCCTATTCCTAACGCCTTGCCTCTCTAGCTTTTCTCTTATACTATTCAGTCGTTGTATCTCGGTGTTAAGTTCACCGCTACATTCAAATGTATCGTTTACTTCGGTCTGTGTGCTTGCGGACTCGGTTTCAACACCCTCAAAGATGCCGCTTTCTTGCAATATGTTTGGTTTCCTCTCTTCGCAGAGACTCTCAAGGGATTCACATTTGTAACCTTTCTGGTTGTAAGGTGTGACGGTTGCGATTGCTTTTTGAGCTTTATGCGATGGAATTTCGGTTTCTTTCGATTTTATGTCACATATTCTTCTCGGTTTTGCCTGTAAATACAGAAATTTAGCGCTAAAAAAATCCAAATGTAAGCAAATCAGAAATTACTGAATTGTTGCTATTTTTGACAATTACACAATTTGACACTCAACAAAAGATATCACAAGTCGGTGCAAAGGAGTTTGCATATGTTTACAAAAAGTCTGCATACCTGAAAGCATTCGTCTTCACTGACGGAGCTGCTCAACGCTTGGAAGTTGTAAAGCAGCATCAGTACCTGTTCCAGACAGCTTCTATCCTCCACCGACGCTGCGTTCAAGATCATCTGCTCCAAATGGTCCTTCACTGGGTTGCTCTTCAACGAATCACTGGTTGTTTCCGAATTACGGTCCAAAATATCAGCAAGAAACTGTGCCTTAGCGAAGTCTTCCTTAAAATCATCGTGGGGGGTGAGATGCCGTCGGGGATTGCAGGGGCTGCTCGGTGCATGGGGAGACTTGTACCCGGAATCCATTCGTTTGAGCTCGGGGGAAGCAGAGTCCTTGATGCGGGACCCTGGGGACACGCAGCCCGAATCCGAATCTGTTAGGTTGTCTCTAGCACCCTAGAACAAAATAACAAGATCAGTTTATGCATAAACACAGTTATAAATAAAACATATAGGTGCTAACACTTGTATTCACTACACACAATCACGATGGCTGACGCAGACCAAAAAATAACTAGTAGTAACCGAACAGATCAAAAGCCAGCCATGATTTAGAATATTACAACCGCACATAACGTGACCAGGATTAAACTTTTAAATGAATAGAATCCAACAACAGACTTAAGACAATGTACCTGCAATACTGATAAGTTTAACATCTAGGTACCTATTAGATAAGTTCTGGACGATGAGGTATAACAGAATTGCATTAACACGTTGCTTAAAACTAAGTCGCAGTTACAAAACACTGTAGCAAGCAACAATTCTCATTTGTTGCAAATATAGCTATCGTGATCTACGGCAAGTAAGCTAATGCGAATAGTTTTAGTGGCACATGTTGCGTAGCCCCAGCAAAATACTTACTTAGCAGTGTGGGTGGAGCCCATATCTCTCGCCTACAAGAGCGAGCCACTACGAGAATTATGTAGTCAAGTTGGAGTTTTTTATTGTGAGTTGGTTTTGATTGCAAGCCAATTTCTGTAGCTAGTAACTAAAAATGTAGTCCACGATTCTGCCGAACATAATTAGTAATAAAACGACTGCAGCATGAGTAAATTCATGTTCTGGTAAGTACTTGGGTAATCCAAGTAGTATAGTAACTACCTAACTAGTTTAAAAGGTGAACTCATTGCACTCATAATTTTAATTAAGATTTATTATTTAACACAGTGACCAAAATAAAAAAAACAACCGTTTTCAAGGAGTTCACTTGAATCCTACTAAAACAAAAAATGCGAACGTTTTGACAATAGTATTATGTAGTCCATAAATACATACCTACTTGAATAGAAATTAAATAAGAATATAAATTAGTACTTATGTGTTTTTATAAATATTATGTTATTTCCTAAAGATATAGAATACTGTTTGTTCCCCAAATTAAATCAAATGAACCACGGGCAGTAGCTAGTTACCAACAAATTAAATTCGTTGTAGAAGACAAAGATCACAATACCTGAGATACAGGATGTCTAATGACCTTAACATACTAGTTCAAGGCTTGGAATGTTTACCGACTACCAACTGATGAATATTCAATTGAAGGGCTCTATCTACTTTGATTATCTTGTCTTACTTAGCAAAGATCCATCTATCATCCGGTCCTAAGGTCGTGGGTTCAAATCCAGGCGTGTACCAATGAGTTTTTATGTCCAAAAATGGATGTGCACTATGCTGGTACTCTCAAATGGCGAACGAAACCGGCATGTCGTAGAACATGGTGTCAAGTGCACGAAAGGAGCCTCTTTGAGGCGCATTTAAAATCCTTTCAACATACTTGTTTCGAAAGACCCAGTGACACGATAAAAAGAAGACTTCGCAAAGAGGTTCGTAGCTGGACACCCAATCTAGGTATGTACTAAAAACTTATCTTGTACTCACACTCAATATTTTTAATAGGTCAAAAATTCAATGTGATTGAAGAATTTTTGTAAGGCTTCGAAAACATTGTACGAGATTCTATACAAAATTATAAATAATCTCGTATCATCATGTTTGGTTCTTTTAGTTTACCACGCTAAGAAGTGGTGGTCAGAGTCACTTTCCTTGCTCCTCATTTTGTGGCTTCTCTAAAATCAAATAATGACTCTTACCAATGAGTTTATGCTACAGGTTTTTTCTCAATATTTATTTCAAATAACTCATACGAGCACACACAAATCAACAAAACTAACTTTATTTACACACTTGTAACTAAGGCCATTTATTTGTCGTCATAACAATACCACACCTTTACAATACAAATGCTAAGATTATGGCACATAGAAGCGTAACTCATATTATGTATTCCCTGTGTCGACCTTCAAGAATTACTTAGGTACAGAGGCTACGTTCCCAAAGTTATTTGGAACTGTTTAAATAATTAAATTAAATAATTACCTCGCTAATCTTGGAAATATTGCAGACAAAACGTTAAGTTTGTTGCGGCTCCACTAGAGATGTTTCCTGGTGCCACTCAGTGAGCCAGCCCACTGAGTTTTGTATCGTTTTAACTAAGACTTTAAACGTAAACTTTATCCAATAGACGTCTTTTTTGGAATTTCACTTCTGTAGGAATACTGAGCTATAACACCGCGTCTACGATATCCGGTTTACCGAAAGAGTAGAGATATCGTTAATTTCGATAACCGTCAAGTTACCGTTGGTTGCTTCCGTTTTGTCCTTATCCTACAACCCATTGTTTGGGTATTGACCTCTCAATTGTTTGTGAGATAGTGGTCTATCTAGCAGTAGACTTTTTAATGTGTAATAGAAAAATAAAGGGGGGAAAACTGCATTCGGGATTTGACGCCAGTACGAGTCATGGGTCATACTGACCAATTATGAGTCAGTGGGTAGAGAGAGACGGCTCAGAATCGTTCTTCCTGTAAATGTACAGGGGAAGCCTATGATTGGCATTGGACTTCTCAGGCTGATCATGATGATGATGAACCATGAGTTTAGCCTACCTTAATGATGAACCTCATAGCAAATGTATAGTGGCGGTATGAAAATGTTCGTCGATTTTCAACTTGTTTTGTTCAACGTATCACGTTCACCTTTTGTTAGATTATCTGTCTACGACCTTTTGAAACTGAATTGACAGAATACACCGATAAGAATTATGTCAAAATGTGTTCATGATCAAGGCACTGGTGCAAGCGAAAACCGACTATAAGGTGACGAACATTTTCATACCGCGACTGTACAGGAAAAGCCTAAGTCTAGCAAGCAGTGGACTTCGTCAGGCTGATGATGATGATGAGGGCCAGCTTAATGACGGAAGTCATAAGCCACTCCGAGACTTCCGTCATGGCTTAGTGCAGGATCAAATTTTTAACCTTTCTCAACGACGCACGAAATCATTTTACTAGTCACTTTGTAAAGGTTGCCTATTCGAATCACTCCTGCATCGCAAGACCTAACCATGACCTTCGGGTTTTCAGTTATTTATTTTATCTTCACTATTTGCCCAGAGTATTATACCATGACGTAGGAATGATGCGACGTAACCGTGACATGCTAGTATTGCTGGTGCTTTGATCTGACGATATTCTTATATATGACTAGCGGCCTGTCCTGGCTTCGCACGGGTGGATATCATTTTTTTAAACACACAAATATAGCTTATGTTACTCAAGGTGAATGTAGCTTTCCAATGGTGAAAGAACTTTTGAAATCGGCGCAGTAGTTTTTGAGATTGTTCATTACAAACATACACACAAAAATACAAATCTTTCCTCTCTATAATATTAGCATAGAAGAGCATAATAATATCAAATATCTGCAAAATCGATTTCATCGATAAGATAAGGCTCAAGTAACAATCAAGTAGGTACTAAAGACCTGCGCACACCTAGGTCGCTGGCCAGGGCGATCAGTGAAACGCTGTCAAATTTGACAGCGATATTTGACATCGTTTCACTGATCGCTATCGCCAGCGACCTAGGTGTGCGCAGGCCTTAAATGTAAGGACAAGCGACGTTTGCAATTTCAGATAAAATGAAAACTGGACGTGTAGATAAAACTTATATTTCTATTTACTATTTTTACTGCGTCGTATGATATGTGAAGGTTAACTTCCTTAGTTTTATTTCCTTGCTAGTTTTATGGCGTTTATAGTTCCGCTTTATGCTTTTTATTCTAGAGTATTTCGTTTTCACTTATTAGTTTATTACTAAAGGCTGTAAAAAACCTGAGTTTATTTGGGATGAGCAAAAAAAACTTTTATCGCCTTTTTGAACCCCATTCGGCCTCGATATGATACGTCTGAAATACTCCTGGATGCATTTTAACTTTTTTTAACAAGGTAAATAAGCCATTTTGAAAATCTTTATGAAGTAGCCATATAAAGAGAGGAGTCACGCAAGGGTAAAAAATCCGTGGCAGTAAGTGGAAATAAAGCGTGGCATTGGTGGGAGTGACCCAAGAGCAGGTCATAAATCACCTACACTAGCATGATATACTTAATAGGATCGGTGGATACAATCAGCCAATTCATGATAAGAAAGAAGAAAGCCGCATACCCAATCCAAGATGCGCATGATTTGATAAGATTAATCATTAGAGAGATATCAGTTAATCTTGGTCTACATAATGCTATCTATATCTAATCTATCATTCTTGGGTTACTAGTGCCCTCAAAAGATTAAGAAAAAATCATGAAAAAATAATTTATAAAAAGGAACGTCAATATGCGTCGAAATAACGTTTGAGAAATTACTATACACCCATATTTTGTAATTCCCAGAAAAAAATAGAAGGACTATTCAGCAGGGGTACTAATGATAATAGCACCATCATATATTTTTTTTTCAGAGTCTGAAAACAGGGCCAATAATAATGGTATGTAGGTTCTAAGAAATAGTTTACAAGCCGACCTTGTGAAGGGTTTCAACGAGTTTTTACTTGTGTAGTAGTATTGTGTATTTTGGGACGAATGTTTGTAAAATTAGGCACATTATTGGGTAAAAATAAACCTCGATAACTTTGTTGTTTATGTGAAATCTAAAAATTCTGTCGGTGCTATTAACATTACATAAGTTACATAATAGAGATGTATACTATATTTTTTTCAATATACAATTTAGTGAATTCACTTACCATTTATTTTTTATTGAGTCGAAAAACACTGTTATGCTTGTGATATTCACTTGTTTCAAACTTTTTTATTTACTCGAAAAACACTATTGTGATATTCACTTGTTAGGGTTCCGTAGCCAAATGGCAAAAACGGAACCCTTATAGATTCGTCATGTCTGTCTGTCTGTCTGTCTGTCTGTCTGTCTGTCTGTCTGTCTGTCTGTCTGTCCGGCCGAGTCACAGCCATTTTTCTCCGAAACCATAAGAGCTAGACTGATGAAACTTGGTGAGTAGATGTATTCTGTGAACCGCATTTAGGTTTTTACACAAAAATAGAAAAAAAACTATAAATTTTGGGGGTCCCCATACTTGAAACTGAAACTCAAAAATGTTTTTTTCATCGAACCCATACGTGTGGGGAATTTATGGATAGGTCTTTAAAAGTTATGTTGAGGTTTCTAATATCGTTTTTTTCTAAAACTATAAATTTTGGGGGTCCCCATACTTGAAACTGAAACTCAAAAATTTTTTTTTCATCAAACCCATACGTTTGGGGTATCTATGGATAGGTCTTCAAAAATGATAATGAGGTTTCTAATATTGTTTTTTTCTAAACTGAATAGTTTGCGCGAGAGACACTTCCAAAGTGGAAAAAAGTTGGTCCCCCCCCCTCTAACTTCTAAAATAAGAGAATGATAAATCCAAAAAAAATATATGTTGTACATTACTATGCAAACTTCCAACGATATTTGGTTTGAACGAGATCTACTCAGTAGTTTTTTTTTTATACGTCATAAATCGTAAACCGCAATTTACCTTTCGACGAACTACAAAAACCTTTATATTATGTTAATTGATGCTACGGAACCCTTCATGGGCGAGTCCGACTCGCACTTGGCTGCTTTTTTTTTAGGTACGTTTCACAAATTTCGCATAGCCAACTTTGATCACTACAAAATCCGCAATAGAAATGATTTTTTTCTGCAAATCACTACTTTAGTTTTCAGAACAATTCATATAACTAAGCTAGGCACGTGCTCTACGCGGTAGAGGCCACTTAATAATGCAGTGTAATACCGATCTCTCAAGGATGACATCAATATTTGCTTTGTAATTTATGTGAATTCTTGTGAGGCACCTATTAATACTTTTATAAAGGTATAAAGGTAGATAGATAGAAAATACTTTATTGTACACCACATAAAATTAACAAAGAAATACAGAAAAACATCAGAGTGGAATACAATGGGCGGTCTTATCACTAAAAGCGATCTCTTCCAGACAACCTTGGGATGGACTGGACTTGAAAAGAACGATAGAGGACGAAAGGAAGGTACGAGTCAGTTAAGTTGGTAGTAGCTCTGCCTTCTGCGCCACAGGTCGTGGGTTCGATCCCCACTAAGAACATTACATTTGTGTGGTGAACCCAAATGTTTGTTCTCTGTCTGGGTGTTATATTGTAAGTATTTTAAGTAAGATTGTCCACAATATTTATTTATTTATTATTTATTTATTTACAACCATTGCCCTATCTTTACAGGTGTACCGTAATACGATAGCGCAGCCTTTCTCATACAAATTAAAGATTATACTATACTTATACTAATCAATAATATTTATATTTGTACTAGCGGCCGCCCGCGGCTTTGCTCGTCCTCGTTACTTTTTCGGCATAAAAAGTATCCTATTGGATCTAAGCTACCTCTATAGATTAAAAACAAATCTATCCCACGAGAACCATACATTTTACCGAGACAAAAAGCAGCCTATGTGCTATTCCAGACTATAACCTATCTCAGTGCCAAATTTCATCCAGATCCGATCAGTCATTCTGGCATTATTGAGTAACAAACATCCATCCAGCCATCCATATTAGGATTGACTACCTTGAAATAACCACCTAATGATGATAGTAGCTACCGGTGTCGCTCAATCGATAATAGACTGTTAATCGCTGTCATTATCCAATTAATTTGTTGAAGGGAATTAAATGCCAGTGTGCCCGTATTTACTAGTGACCTACATACTAGATTTATAAGCTACGTGTACAGTCAACGTTAAAAGTAGATTGGCATTTCTGGCCAATACACTTTTGATACTGACTGTACCTACAGGATTCCAAAATAAATAAGTACCTAAGTACATTAATACAAGTCTTCATATCATAGTCAACATCTTCATATCAAATTAACAAAATATTATTAAACATTTTTTTACAACTAACTTGAAACAAGCAAATGGCCCATCTTATATTAAATGGTAACCATCGCCTATAACAAAAGCATTGCCTCGTCACACACTTCAAGAACGTGCCCTACGATGCACTGCCCTGGGTCTATCAACTTGAGGCTATAGAATTTCACCCTCACGTGCCAGTAATTACAGCGGCACTCATACCCTTCAAACCGAAACAACAATGCTGCTTCACGGCAGAAATAGGCATGGTACTTCCTTTTCAAATACTTGTATTACTAGTATTATATTTCCTTGTGATAAAAAAAATAAGAACAGTTGTACGGTTGCAGGCAATAACAATCACATCGGCTTTGTAGACCGCTATCTCTTTCTGACGCACACTACGCTCTATATACGAAGCCAAAATTTGCCGATGTGCAATATTTGTTGCCTACTACTTACTATATTTAAATTGACGCATTGAAAACCAGCATTTGAATTTGTTTATCACGCACTATTGTTTTTGCAACATCCACTTTCAACACGTTCAGCTAAACCTTCACATCATTAGAATAATACTAACCTACTTAGGTATAAAACTAAACCTTCACAACGTGAATTTAAATTACCTTCATACTGTTTATACTTAGTTAGGTACTTACTTAGCTGAAAAATGATTCTATGAACACCACAACTTTCACGTATTCCAGTATTTTTTTTTCAAAATGTTAGCACATACAACCATGCACATAAAAAGGTTTTAATGTTGACAATATTTTTAGTTCATTCAAAAAACGTTCAGAATCATTCAAATTAAAAAAGAATTATTTAATCAGATAATCACAAAGATCACTTTGAAACACCTTGAATTAAAAACGGTTAATCCCACTGGACCACCCCTAGAAAACCCTACTTATAAATAAATAAATAGAATTTTTTTTTTTCCACACTAAAAGAAACAAAATTATTTACTTTAAAGGTTTCAAGTATGGACCGTCTGCGGTAGTATAAGCCCGAAGAAAACACAACAAACACAAAATACAACAAACAGGTACCTTATCGGGGCTGGCGTCTTCGAGCTCCAGCAGGCGGAACTCCATGAGCTCGAGCTGGTCGCGCGCGTCGCGCAGCGCGTCCGACAGTCGCGTGCACTCGCGCGCTGACGCCGCCGCGCGCTCCGTCGACGAGCGGCATTGCCCACACGACTGGAACCACACATTCATCTTTACACCGGACTCTTACAATGCCAATATTTTTATATTTTATAACGCTTTTATAAGCTTCATCTGTATGTTTGTATGTAACCGACCCCATTGAGCTCGATTTTGTTCTACTTTGAACGATCAGATATTATATGATTCAAACTTTGCACACCTGTCAAAGGTCGATGACAATGCAATAATATGAAAAAAAAAACTAAAAAGTTAAAAATCCATACTAATATTATTAATGCGTTTGTAACTCTGTCTGTCTGTCTGTCTGTCTTCCTGTCTGGCTTTCACGCCAAAACTACTGAACCGTATGAAATGAAATTTGGTACACAGATAGTTGAGGGCCTGGGGAAGGACATAAGCTACTTTTTATTGCGAAAAAAGGGTTGTAAGAGGTTGAAAATAGGGGTTGAAAGTTGTATGGAAGTATCGTCATTTTTAGAGCTAGAAACTTAAAACTTATTTTTTAGTCTGTTGATTTGATATAAAAAAATACTAGCTGTGCCCGCGACTTTGTCCGCGTGGTATAGTGTCTATGGGTAGCATTTTTAATTTGCAGCGGAAGAAAACAGTAATTAAATAACAACGTCATATTCGCGTGCACGTGACACAGTCGTCTGCCCTCTTACTATTAAACTTAGACATATGGCGTCGTACTACGCCACACTTTCATCCCCCCCGCATTCCTCTCCGAACTCCCCCCACATTCCCCCCGCACTCCCCCCAGACTCCCCTCCACAATCCCCCTGTACTCCCCCCGCACCTCCCCTCCACACTCCCCCTACACCTCCCCTCCACACTCCCCCCTGTACTCCCCTCCACACTCCCCCCGCACCTCACCTCCACTCTCTCCCTGTACTCCCCCCGCATCCCCCCTCGCTCCTCCCCTCCACACTCCCCCCTGTACTCCCCTTCACACTCCCCCCTGTACTCCCCTCCACACTCCCCCCGAACCTCCCCTCCACACTCCCCCTGTACTCCCCTCCACACTCCCCTGCACCTCCCCTCCACACTCCCCCCTGTACTCCCCTCCACACTCCCCCTGTACTCTCCTCCACACTCCCCCCGCACCTCCCCTCCACACTCCCCCCACACCTCCCCTCCACTCTCCCCCTGTACTCCCCTCCACACTCCCCCCGCACCTCCTCTCCAACTCCCCCCTGTACTCCCCTCCACACTCCCCCCGCACCTCCCCTCCACACTCCCCCTGTAATCCCCTCCACACTCCCCCCGCACCTACCCTCCACACTCCCCCCTGTACTCCCCTCCCTCTACCGCAATAAAAAGTAGCCTATGTCCTTCCTCAGGCCCTCAACTATCTGTGTACCAAATTTCATTTCAATCGGTTCAGTAGTTTTGGCGTGAAAGCCACACAGACAAACAGAGTTACAAACGCATTTATAATATTAATAAGGATAATATTAGTATGGATGTCATTCAAAGTTTGTGCTGGGGGGGTAGAGGGAGGGGAGTACAGGGGGGAGTGTGGAGGGGAGTACAGGGGGGAGTGTGGAGGGGAGGTGCGGGGAGAGTGTGGAGGGGAGTACAGGGGGGAGTGTGGAGGGGAGTACAGGAGGGAGTTGGAGGGGAGGTGCGGGGGGAGTGTGGAGGGGAGTACAGGGGGGAGTGTGGAGGTGAGGTGCGGGGGGAGTGTGGAGGAGAGTACAGGGGGAGTGTGGAGGGGAGGTGCGGGGGGAGTGGAGGGGAGTACAAGGGGGAGTGTGGAGGGGAGTACAGGGGGAGTGTGGAGGGGAGGTTCGGGGTGAGTGTGGAGGGGAGTACAGGGGGGAGTGTGGAGGGGAGGCGCGGGGGGAGTGTGGAGGGGAGTACAGGGGGGAGTGTGGAGGGGAGGACCGAGGGGGGATGCGGGGGGAGTACAGGGGGAGTGTGGAGGGGAGGTGCGGGGGGAGTACAGGGGGATTGTGGAGGGGAGTCTGGGGGGAGTGCGGGGGGAATGTGGGGGGGTGTTGAGGAGAGTGGGGGGAGTGTGGGGGGAGTTCGGAGAGGAATGCGGGGGGGATGAAAGTGTGGCGTAGTACGACGCCTTATGTCTAAGTTTAGTAAGAGGGCAGACGACTGTGTCACGTGCACGCGAATATGACGTTGTTATTACTGTTTTCTTCCGCTGCAAATTAAAAATGCTACCCATAGACACTATACCACGCGGACAAAGTCGCGGGCACAGCTAGTAAAATTTATATCATTGTACAAAAAAGCGTGGGGTGCTTTTTATACTAATAGCTTCAGATATAATAAACTATTGATAAAATATTTACAAAAATCAAAATCAAGCCCCCCGCGCTTTTTGCACAATAATATAAATTTTTCAATTGATTATTACAGTTTTATTTTTAACTTTTTAGTTCAATTAGTTATAAAAGCGTGTTTGTTTAGTTTTTTAAACTATAATTTTTAAGTTTTAATAAGTAGGTATAGCAGTAGGCAACAAAATATTGAACATCGGCAAATTTCGGCTTCATAGAGCGTAGTGTGCGTCAAAAAGAGATAGCGCTCGCTAAGCCGAAAGCCGATGTGCAATTTATTGCTTAAAAGCGTAATAAATAAGATAATGACTTAAAGTTAAGTAGTTTATTCAATAGCATGAAAATAATCACTTTGAAACATCAAACAGTATACATAGGTAGCATTGCTCTATTTCACGCCAACCAACAGGTAACAAACTACGGATTGGTTCCCACCGACTATAATGCTTAATCCTTTTAAAAAATAAAAATAGTAGTCTTTCTTATCGTGTCACTGATTCTTTCGAACCAAGTGTGGTGAAAGGATTTTCAGTGCGCCTCAAAAAATCTCCTTTGGTGCACTACACATATTTTCGAACTTTTTAGGTTCTACGATATGTACATACATTTTTGGGTACATAAAACTCATTGGTACACGTCTGGATTTGAACCCACGACCTTAGGATCGTATTCTATGTATGTATTTACAAAAAAAAAGTATGCATCTAATAAAAAAAATGTATTATATCAGCTATCTGGTTCCCATCATACAAGCTCTGCTTAGTTTGGGGCTAGATAGTGTTGTGTGAATTGTCCACATTATTTATTTATATGGCCACCCTACACTCCTTCGAAACACAATACTAATGACGCAAGCGCCTGCGCCAATAGTTTAGTAGGTGACAAAATGTTTAGGTACATACAGTGCACAGGCTTATTGCAATGCTTGACATTTTGGTCTATAGTGCTCTTCAGTTCCAAGGTTGCATATTCTTCAACCATTTATGGATGTTATGTTTTTCAACATGATGCTGATGCCAAAGATGCATTTATCTACGTATTCCAATGAGACACTTCTAGAAATCTTCTAGGCTTGGTCGCGTGGAACTGGCACCTAGATTCACTACCTAGACGTGCGTAACTTACGAGGTAATATTTTTTTATAAGCGATGGCTACCACTAAACATCAGGAGGGGCATATGCTTTTTCTATGAGCTAGTTATAAATTAGCCCTTATAATAGGCTGTATCTTAGGTTCTATCCAAACCAAGTCTATCGTTACAAAAAAGAGATTTTTGACTTTCAGACCATACTTTTTGCCTTTAAAAAATATCAGGGAAACTTTTTTTTCAACGATAGATACTAACCCACATATCGTTGAGCGGCTGCGGGGAGAGAGAGGCCGGCGCGGACGACACTGCAGAGTCTTCATCCGACGCCGATGGTGCCTCCTGGAACAAACGAGAGCATTCGTCATCATACAACAAGTTGTCAAGCTTCAAGTTGGCAGGTTCACCGGAAAGATTGGCGATGGGAGACCGCCGGAGACCTGCATAGGTGAAAGTTTATAGGGGAGACTTTGACCTGCTTCATCAAACGCACACAGACGGTTTCACGGTCACGTTAGTGCCGAACAGTCCGTCGAGTATGATTAGGATCCGATGGCTCAGCGGTCAAGGTTGCGGGTTCAAATCCCGCTCGGTTCTTCTTCTTATCCAATCGCCATTCAAAAAACTATTCTGCAGCAGTTGATGTTGATGCAGGAGCTACTGAGTCACGTAAAATACATAAATAGGCAAACGAAAAGTAACGCCTGACGGCATTAGTAAAGGTTTTTTTCAAGCGTAAATATCATAGCAATGCAATAGCAAGATTGCTCAGTAGTTTTAACCAGGTGTAATCAATTCTCTAGCACAGCTTAGGGATTCCCAAAGTGGTCGATATCGACCCCTTGGGGTCGATATTGGTTTCCTAGGGGTCGACATAAACGAAAACTGATTGTGGGGGTCGACGAGGTCTAAAAATCGACCCCTATTAAATTAACACAAGTTCTTATTTCAAACTTTCAATTTAGGTAGGTAGGTACTGTATTGTATGTTGTGTTATGTGTACTAAAAATTATTAATATTTTTGTAGGAAATAGCATTGTTGTAGTAATGTTAAGTCTCAAGTTCGTACGTTTATTTTGTTAAATTCTGATGAGAAAATGAAGTCAACTTTAATCACCTAGCCAAATGCAAAGTTTTCCAATTGGTACCTTAGTACCTAGGTATTTTGTATCAATAGGAAAAAACTAAAGATAAGCCCTCTTGTTCATAACAGTCTGCTCACTTAAAGCATTGCTAATTCTCACTCTGTCTTTTTCTATTGACCTAAATTGAGAGAGACCTATGAAAAATAACACTCTGTAGCATCTGCTTTAAGTTAGCGGACCATTGCGAATAAGGGGGTTGAACTTAAAAGTAGGTAATTTGGCCATGGGGGTCTGAGGTAACTGTTCATTTTGGACAAGGGGTCACTGGTCCAAAATAGTTTGGGAATCCCTGCCCTAGCACGTAAACTGCCCGCAACTTTGCCCGTCTGGTTTATTTTCTTCACAAGAGGCCTCCGGTTTTTTTTAACAACGGGGTGTTTACCAGAATTTGTGAGTTTGATTGTTTACCGGTGTTTCAATACAGTTGCAAGCTTCATGAAGCATGGTAGTTTCAGAAAATAGAAGGCTTTCTAGTTTCTAGCATCACTTCTTATTTCCGATTCGTGAATATTGGCAGATGATTTTGCAGGTGGTAATTGTAAATAGGTAGGTACTTACCCGATAAAAAGTTTCCTTCCGATGCTGAATTTCCGTGTTGAGATCGTCACGGTCACTCGTTTCTTTACTCTGTAACAACAAAAAACTAATATCAATAATCTGGAAATATTTACTACTACTACCTAGGCGTTAGTACCTAGAACTTTTTAAAACGTAATGTAAGTGCAATCTTGCTGAATGAAAATAAACGACCAAAAGCACTTCCCAAAGAAAATGAATGGACGTTACTTGAGTAAGTAGATGTTATACTCTCACATAATATCCGTCGGTAATGCATAAATTGAAAGCTTATTAGGTAGACAGAGCTACAGATATAATATAGTGTATGCCATTATGACGCGGTGCCTATAAATTCGTAATCCAATAAAATCCAGTCCATTCAAAGGTTGTTGTGGTGTTGTCAACGGTGAAGGAAAACATCGTGAAGAAACCCGCGGCTTAGTCAGCTCCGCACGTATTGACCATGTCTTTCCTGTGGATTAGGCCGACTGAGCTGTCAGGATGGTATAGCTGCTGGGCAAGCCTATTCCATCTAAAATCCTGTCCCAGGCACTATAGCGTCCCGTAAGTAGTAGCATGAGTGATCACCAGTTGCCCCTGACGCTATATAAATCATCTACAATAGATGCAAAGGCCTGTTTACTTTTTACAAAGGTTGTCTAGAAGAGATTGATCATGGCGATAAGACTGGACATTGTATTGTACTTCACTTCGGTTTAAGTATTATAATGTACACCACTATTTTGTAATTACCAAAAAAAACAATGCCGATATTGGCTGCTGATACTGAACACATCCATTAAAAAAAAATTAAGTCGTAAAAAAAATATTTTTAAATAACCAAAATGTTTAGTCAAATATTGAGAAATGATTCAACAAGCAAAAATCATTTCATTCATAAACGCTAAATACCAAGCGGAACCGAACAGCGTAATTTTTTTTCTCTCTAGTACTACGTAACTAATATGTCCATAATTTTATGCAGGATTTCTCAAAATTTTAACGAAACTAAAAATTCTGATTGCACATTCATAATGTTCTACCCCTACTACATTACCCTATTTTTTTTTGGTAGTTACAAAATAGTGGTGTATAATGTTCTATTCTTGTGGTGTACAATTATGTTATCTATTTAATATTCTCACCTTCGCTTGCTAAATACAAATGAAAGCAATGATTAACGAATGCCGCTAACCGGTCGCCAGTTGCGTTGTAAGGGGGGGGGCACATAACAATAAATAATTAATTAAAGAACAAGACAGGTCAATTAAGATTCCTTAAATTAACTGACCGATTTGTTTAAACTAATGATAGTTACATGAAGTTAGGCAACGGTAACACATGTTATATAACGCTATTGTTTTTTGTGTTTTAGTTTAGTACTTCTCATTAATTTTATTACGAGACTGCGTGTCTAGGAACCTTGTTTGATTTATCGGGTAGGTAGATGCTAAGTTTTTTTAATACATATTTTAGTTTTTACTCAGACATTTTTATTAAGTTTTTTACAATAAAAAATTTAAAAACTACCACTGTAACTGATTCCCATAGTCCAATATCTGCTTAATTTGGAGCTAGATAGTGTTATGTGAATTGTCCACAATATTTCGCACGTCCTCTAAAAAACTGTCACAACATAAAAAAAACAGTTTTGAGAAAAACGCATTTTTGTTTTTTTTTTACATTACGTTAACTACTGTCTTGCAATAATAATGAATAATAAGCGTTTATTGATACAATTGTATGTAAAATTTATTAATCTTTTCGTGGATTATCAAATATTATATTTGATAATAGGAATATTTTACTTAAAAAAATAAAAACCGAAAAAAGTCCGATATTATGACCCTTTTTCACATTCAATCTGAATTTAATTTCCATGTAGTAAAACAAAATTGAAGGAATAATCAACTCTTTTATTTTTTTTTTACAAAACCCTTCAATGTCTTCAATCACTATTTTGTATAGGAACTATCAAAATCACTTATATTTGCGAGATCAATTATAGAATTAAACATAATCAGACTTTCAGCAGATAAGCTTACTAATTTATTATGTAATTTATAGAATTAAACATACTTTCTGCAGATAAGCTTTCTTAATTAACAAAAGTTATTGACATTATTTTAATTTGCCTGTCTTTTACAAGTTTTTGTAGAATGTGCCATAAAAGTTTGGAATGTGGTTGCTCTCAACCAAAATCAGAAGATCTCTTTTTTTATTTTCTTTTATTTTAGGTCTGCACTTGTAAGCTTTTTTGATAGAATGTTTTGCAAGGAGTTTCTTTTACGCGTTATTGCAACTTCGCGAAAATCGTCTTCTTTATAGGAAAGCTTATAAAAAACTTTCGTAGGTTCTCCTTGTACTACTCTGAAGACCTTAATTTCAGAAGTCTTTAAATTTTTGGCATTGAAACCAATCTCTTTGGCCAAATTTTTCATTGAGTAAATCTCTTTGTAACTGATTTCATTTACTTTGTACGGTTTACCCTTCTTTTTGTCATTTTTATTTTATTATTATTTTCAATCATTTGTGCATATTGGCTGGGAGTGGGGACATAGATTGGTCCGGATCTGAGGTTTCTTTTTATAGCTTTTTCGACAGTTGAATGGAAAGCATCCCCTTCGCGTGATAAAGTATTTGTGAGTAATTGATCTGATTTTTGAGTACTTCATCAAATCAAACGTGTACATAGAATACACAAATATATTCTTCTGCTGACCGCAGCAGTTGTCAGAAAAAAACACGAACTCTGGGCTATACCTGGGCCATCGTAATTTTTCATTACTTTATCTATAAAATCAAGTACGCAGGAGCCAAATTGTTATAGCTTTCATTCAGGATTAACCCTGGTTTATGAAAACATAATGTGTAAAAATTAGTCATAAGTCATGGATTGCATTGTATACCTTGAACTCGGAACAAAGATAAAGGTTATAAGTGCAGAAAAGTGACACAACATAGCTTACAACCATTTACGGTCTAATAAAATCAAAAAAATAACCGTGTTGATTCGTAACATAGTGTCATAATCTGTGTTAATACTGTTTTGTAGATAATGAAATGAAATAATTTAATGTAATAATCATAGAAAATAGTAGTATAAATTCTTACAACAGTTTATCAGTACCTCAATCACAGATATTGCAAACTTTCTTACCTAAATTAGGGTCATAACACAATTTACGTCGTTTTTTAGCAGCACCAACACTCGAGCACATTACTCAAGCACTGATACGACACTGTTTTGGATTGCAGTCAACGCATTGTCGCTCCGTGAAAAACTGACATCCGCGGCACCTTGTAACTGTTTTTCACACTACAGATATGGCGGTTTTTTTGAGCAGTAGGAAATTAAAATTGGAATCTTATGGCATACTTAACGCAAATGACACATTTTCTGTGTTACGACAGTTTTTTAGAGGACGTGCGATTTATTTATTGCCACTTACTTTCCACCATTACTTTACTGGAGTTTCTTTTACAACTTAGCTACAAATCACTTCATACTTACAGAAAGCTTCTATTAGCAGTGGTTGTATGCTAATTAGGTAAAGACTTGCTACATTGTTGCTGTGCGTAAGTCGGCACCAAATCGGTGGGTTAGTTAGTTCAAATATGGTGCCAGGTCTTATCTTGATAGCTTTCACCAGTATAGCATAGCCTTGTCTGTAGTAATAGCTCAATGGATAGGCACATGGAATTACTAAAGACTAGTCAATGTCTAGACTGAACCTCGACATTTAAAAACAAAGTACTTACATGCTAATTTTATTTTAACTAAGCAGTAAATAATATGTTTTATTGGTTTACCTATAAGTACTGTTTATTCACTAACTTAAGAAAAAATAACATTATCAACTTAAATAATTAAATTAAAATTACCTACACTATTGTAACAAACCGCTACCAGATGGCAACGTTCCCAAAATGCTGGCAGCATTGCCACGTTGTATGGCAATGCTTAATCTTTGAGCCAAGCATGAACCAGCATTCTGGTCACGTGTTGCTTCGACCAGACGCCCAGATAAATCTTAGTAGATTCTATGGGCTCCTGGTCCCCACGGCCCTAGCGTCTCAGCCCCAAAAGGTTCAAATAAATAGCCACTATCTAGGGTACTATATTTTCGTCTTTTGAGGCTTTCAGCGGATTCTGCTCCAGCTCCAACCTTGTTTTTAGTAACTGGAAGATGGGGAGGGGCAAAGGTGTCTACACAAAACTATAAGTTAAAATTTACTGTCTGACATAAATATAAATTTAGTGGACAATCCACACAATACTATCTAGCCCCAAATTAAGCCAAGCTTGTGCTAGCTGATAATAATACATAAGCATATACACAGTTTTTTTCAATACATACTTAGAATACAATATAACACCCAGACAGAGAACAAACATCTGAATTCACCACACAAATTTTGTTCTTTGTGAGGATCGAACCTACAACATGTACAATCACCCACAAAATGTAAAATCATTGGGATTCCTCTCAAATATTATTTCTCAATGTCCATCTTCGATGCCAAATCATCTATCTTTGGTTTATAATTTGTTTACACATCACGATGCAATAGAGCACAAGGTCCACGTATTGTTACGTATCATCAAAGTGAATAAGGAGTTTGATAATTACTTAATCTTATAGACTGATGCAAGAGTAAAGTCAGAGGCTACGCATGCGCATGCGGTGTAAATGGGTAATTGCTTAGCATCAGGTGGATTTAAAACCTGTTTCAAACTCAAAGTCAATAAAATTTTATTCAATACAATTGCAAGAATCACTTTGAAACGTCTTACTTAAAGCTAGGTGAGTCTAGGTGCCAGTTCAATGCAACCAAGCCTTAGAAGAACAGGCAACAAACTACGGCTCGGTTCCTACCGTTTTTTTATTATGATCCTTATACAAATCAAAAATAATCTAAAATAATAGCAGTTTGCATTGAAAGTGAAGAACGATATTTTGTCTGTCTTTGGTACAGTCCGCTGCTATAAAATGAATCCAATTCGTAAATTGACAATTTCATGTTAGTGTCTCAGCATTGCAATGGAAATTTGCTGGCAAATATAGGTACTCAAATAGCAGTGGCACGTATTTGGAGAGACCTAAGTCCAGCAGTGGACTAATAATAGGTTGATGACTCCAACAGCTGACTGTATCGATCGATAAAAGGATATCAACCGTGCCTCGAGATCAATATCATCATGGTATGAAGGTATCTCTATCTCTCTCTCGTTTTCTCTTCTCTTTTCTCGTTTAACTAAAGCAAAAACAGTACTTACTATGAATACATTCATTGCCTCCCTTTCCTTGTAAGTTAGTACCGATGGAGAAAGTTATTTGATGAGTGATCAGTGATTGAGATACTGTAGATCTATTTATCAATCAATTCTAATTTAAATTGGAATTGATTGATAAATAAATGTATATCGACATGACAATCAGAGAAATCAATTCTCTGTCTGGGAATGTTCCAGACTGTTACGAAATGACCAGAAACCAAAAGTTTCATTCTGAAAACAATGAAACTCTACTTTCGTTGAAGAGGAGAGAGAGGTATTTTGTTTTATCATCATCAAAAAGAATACATTTGGGTGTCCTTTTTTGAAATAAATTTTGTTGAAATTGATTTAGAAATTCAGCCTTGCGCACATAGTGTAAGCGTTCTGCGTTTGCGATCTTTATTAAGGTCTGCGCACACCTAGGTCACTGGCGATAGCAATCAGTGAAACGCTGTCATATATCGCTGTCAAATTTGATATTTGACAGCGAATATTTGACAGCGTTTCACTGATCGCTACCGCCAGTGAACTAGGTGTGCGCAGGCCTTTAGATTGTCTAAGTGATTTCCTTATGTATGTAGCCAGTTATAAAATCAATTTAAAAATATAATACGATTTATTATTATGCTAAGGTACCAAATGCATTCAACTATCGTCCCAAGTGATTTTCTATGATTCCATTTACATGTCGTCGACTAGTTTTCCAAGAAATGGGCAAGATAGCTATCTACTACTCGACACGAATAGCCAATGTCAGCGAGAGTGAATCTCATTCTGCGTGCCATCTCACACAAGTTTGGAGGCAGTAGCGGTGGACGTACTAAGGCTTGGGGCTGCTGGGGCACTTTATACTGCCCTGGGTCAGTTGTTACCTCTATTTTCACATATCCTATCCTTAAAAGTTTGCTGGAAGAGAACTTAATTAAGTCTTAATTTTAAGTTTTCTAAATGTTATCTATATACATATTTTGTGCAATAAAGAATAAAGAAATAATAAAGTGGTCACTGTAACGTCAAACCTGTGAAGGTACGGTCACGTTAGTGCCGCATCAAGTGTGATTAGATTACGATACGACGGCGCAGCGGTCAGCGTAGCCCCGTATTAAGAGGAAGTTCACGGGTTCAAATCCCGCTCGACTCTCTTTTGAGACATAAAAATTTTTGCCCTGGGCATGATATTTGCATGGAGAAGAATGAACCATTTCCGAATCCTGGAGAAGACCACCACTGGATAGAAGCTTCTTCATGACGAACAATTTTGAGCCTTCACCATCCATCGTTTTCATCCTTTAGCAACTTTTAAAACTAAGCAGTGGAAGCTGCGCAATATACAAAAAGGTCGGCAACATCTATCTGTGAAACTAAGGTAAAAACAATGCGTCTATATTCTTTCAAAACTTATTGCAATACTATAGTTTTCAAAGATGTTCAAAATCTTAATACAAAAGACTTCAACGCGTTTATCTCGCAGACTCTCTAATTCTATTACATTGTCACACACTTGTATGTGTTTAGTTGACCATAGTTTACTGTCTTCTGCTCAACAATTTCACAGTAATGGCGCTCTACTCATCTGTACAGAGCGCTATCAAATAATTCATGCCCCCATATTAGACCCTTGATACGTCCTACTAAGGAAAGCTCTATCGCGCCATCACATCTCGACTGAGCAATTGGATTTTACTTCAGACCACACAAACAGCTGGAGTCAGACCAAAACAAACTTTCTCTGCGCCTTCTCGTAGTAATTAGTAGATAATGTAAACTCTGGAGCTGAGAACCAGGTCATAGTTCGACGTTCAGACTGTTGTGAGGTTAACGTTGTTTTCTGATAAGTTTTCAGTCAAGCTATACCTTCAGAACGTTACTGTTAGCCGGTTTTGGGAATTGTACATCCCTACTGAGACCGGACGATGAGACACATGTCATCACTAGCCGGGATAAAAAAAGATGGCGTCGTAATGGGTACATTATTTGTTTGCCGTGTGCTAAGTAAAACAGAGTTTAAACTGTATTAAATGTATAATAATATGTAGTTTCACCGTAATAGCAACTAAGTAAGTAATTCTTAATTCAATCAGTTTAGTTTATTCGCACAATAATACGTAGTTCAATCGTTGCATGAGTATTTGTATGTATAAGGACACATAGCCTTTAGACCCACAATCGGTTTAACTTTAGTACTGCCTGTACCCATATAATAGTTATTTACTGCATACAATGTGCACCACAGTTAGGTAGCTACTAGCTAGGGCTATTTGTCGAGAGTTGCGGTAACCCAGTTCCCAGCGCCGTCGATACGATAGTTATGCGTGATTTACCGCCACTTGGATTACGGCTGAATGCTGATCGATTGGCAGCCATTTTGCAAAATCCTCAAGGAATGGGTACTGGTTTTGACATTCAGTCAAGTTTAAAGCTCACAGGAGTAACAAATAGATAATAAACAGGCAGTTGAAGTAAATACAGCCAGGGCATAGAAAAATATTAGCAAAGACAGAAACGATTTAGATATTTCTTTGATTTCTTTCTTTCAATTTTGAGCTTCGAATGCCTTTTACAAGAGCCACCCTTATTTATGACACCACTACTTTTTTGCCAATAAATAATTTCATTTGGAGGTGGTCTAGTAGTAGCGGGCCCGCTTTCCAATCCTAAGGTCGTGTGTCAAATCCAGTCGTGTAACAATTAGTTATTCTGATGAAAAAAATATGTGCACTATGCAATAATGTGCACTCTTAAACGGTGAAGGAAAACACCGTCTAGAAATCGGCACCAAAAAGTTCGAAAACATGCGACGGGTGCACGAAAAGAACCTCTCTGAGACTCACTTAGAATTCTTTAACCACAATGGTTTGAAAGAACCAATGACGCAATAAAGAGAAGAAGATTTTATTTTCGATATTACTTTGGAGAAAGGGTTTTAGAAGAAGAAATAGTAACCTGAAACCCTTATACCATTATTTTTGCTTAGTTAACCTTAAGAAAAATCACTTACCTACATATGTCCTACAGAACACAAGTGATTTTTCTAGGCAACCCTAGAATAGGTGGTTTGAGTAATAACTGAGTACTTATTACTTGTTTTGTTTTTTTCCTCTTGATAGTTTGCTAGATAAGCTCACCACAGGATGTCGTAAAATTGTACAGCGGCATTGCACACTCATGCTAGTAAACTCTATTGGAATATGTAATTCTAACGTGGGCAGAATAAGAAAAAGTTCATTTCTTTGTATTTTATCCGAGAACGGAAGGGTGTGTCATGTTTCTACGTAAAGCTACAAATCTTGCTTACGATAACGAATGTTCACCCAGTTAGGTACCCACTACTTATGTCTTGTTGTATTGATTATTGAGTAGTATAAGTAAATACTAATACTACTCAATAATCAATACAACAAGAATAATTAGAGAATATAAGGCGGAGTTTTAGCATTAAACCAGTGGTTTAATGCTAAAACTCCGCCTTATCCTAACTCGTGGGTTCGAATACAGCAGTGCCCTGTATCACCGCCATCATCGTTATGAAGAAGTCCTGTGCTGGACATAGGCCGCCCCTATACATTTCCAGGAAGGACGATGCTGAGCTCTCACACATCCACCGCCGTCGTAGATCCTAAACATTTAGAAAATATATGTCAAGTTCACGTAACCGTCACAAAAGCCGTCTCAAGCGCACACTGGTTTGTCAGAAACACAGAAATACAAGAATACCTAGAAATGCCTACCGTCAAAGAGGAAGTCGCACGAAATACAAACAAAGACTCGAAAATCACACGAATGCTCTGGCTAAAAAACTGTTAAACACTCAAGGAAATGTTAACCGCCTAAAGAGATGGCAAATACTCAACCTGGACCAGAGAACCTGAACAGTTCTTCTACTCATTCGGTGTCGTCTCGCTGGAAACACACCCCCACCGCATCAACCCAGAACACATCTGATTATGGCTAAGAAGCCGATCGCAGATGAAAAGGAGAAAAAAAAAGTGCACGAAAAGAGTGCACGCGACTAATCCTGTTCTTCTAGAATTAGTCGCGTGGAACTGGCACCTAGACTCACCTATTAGCTTTAAGACGTTTCAAAGTGATTCTTGCAATCCTACTGAATTAATACACTTTAGAATTTGAATTTGAAGCGCACTTAAATCCTTTCACCACACCAGATTGGCACTAGTGACATGTTAAAGGCCTGCGCACACCTAGTTCGCTGGCGGTAGCGATCAGTGAAACGCTGTCAAATATTCGCTGTCAAATCTCAAATCTGACAGCGATATTTGACAGCGTTTCACTGATCGCTACCGCCAGCGAACTAGGTGTGTTCGGGCCATAAGAAGACTACATGCTCTATTGATATATTTTTCTAAAGTTAGCTAATCTAATGCTCTCAAACGATAAACGAAACATATCGTGAGGAAACCCGCGGATTAGTCAGCTCTGACATTTGAGAATACGATAATTGCATAATATTAGCATAGATTATATAGTAAAAAGTAATATATTACCTGTCTGTCAATAATTATCTAATTCCAATATAAATGCGTTCATTAATAAGCTTGGGTAAACATTTTCAATGTTGAAGTTTATGCAACTGTTGCAAATAAATCTTATACCGTGTAATTTTATGTAACAACTAAACAGCATAATAACTCACTGTGAATTGTAATTCGGCATATACTACGAAATATAATATACTAGTCAATTGCCCGTGACTTTTGTATTAGTGTTGCATTAGGCAGTTGTCTAAAATAAAATTAATTAAATGACTATAAAACTAGACAATCTATATAGATCTATGAATATCGGTCGGTGATCTGAACTCTGTTTTCTATATAGGTATATTTTTTATTTTGTAATCGTAATTTGTTACCTGTTCTTCTAGGCTTGTTGATCGCATGGGACTGGAGCACCTAGATTTAATTAGCTTTAAGACGTTTCAAAGTGGTCCTTGTGACACAACTGAATAAAGTAGTTTTTTAATTTTAATTTACTACATCAAAGAGAATTAGAAAACAAAACCAATTCTTTGCTCAATATCTTCTTCTTCTTAACGAGTCACTGGTTTTTTCGAACCAATTGTGGTGAAAGGATTTTAAGTTCGCCTCAAAGAGGCTCTTTTCGTGCACATGACACATATTTTCGAACTTTTAGGTTCCACGCCATGCCGTTATTCCTTCACCATTTGAGAGCACTTGCTCACTATAAAATACAATCTTTTTTAATAAAACTTTGGCAGACATTTAAGCTTGATTTTCAGTCAGTCAGTAAGTAACGCAATCATTTTATTTATTTCGGTTCCGTAGTCGAGACTCGCTATCGATATTGATTCTCATAAATCTGTTTTTATCGATACCAGCGCCACCCTAGTCGTGAGAGTAGCGCCCACTGCCGACCGGCATCGGATCTAACGAAACGTGACCTAACCGAGATACTGATTCAAATCGAATGTTTTAGGACTCTTTGTTTTGACTTGAGACAACGTGGAGACTTGTTTTCTGTTGCGTACATGGCGTATAGGTAAATTAGAAAAAAAAATACCCAAAATGCAACCAATTAAAATTGCAACGGGGGGTTCAAGCCCATGAAAGTAAATTAGGAAAAAAAATACCCAAAATGCAACCAATTAAAAGTGTGACGGGGGGTATTAGCCCATGAAAGTGTGGACTTTTTCACGCAATGCTTTCGAGCTCCAAACTAAGCTTAAATAGGATGGGGGTTTTTCATATTTTTATATCCTAAACGTATGCCTGGATGTCAAAAATTTACTTGAGAAACTTGGACCTTGACACAAAATAAATAGGTACCTACTTAACGTCTGTCACAAAACAAGTGATGTTTAAAAAACTTCAGAAAGCAACTTCATGGGCAAACTGCTGAACCGATTTTGATGAAATTTCAATGGGAATTCAGATAAAAATATCTTTTAATTGGTTAAATGATGAAGTAATGCGATGACTGACAAACATGAAAAACTACCGAATTAAGAACTTCCTCCTTTATCTGGCTCTGGTTTTGAGTCTGTGTGACTGCTCACCCGCGTATTATACTGTGTGTGTGACGTTTCGACGTAGGATTGATTTAGTCAGAACTCACACAGACTCAAAGATGAAGCCAGAGACAGAGCTTGTGGTTAGGCCCGTCAAAGTCGCCTCATTGTTTTAATAATTTACTTTTACCGTACAATTATCTCCATTGTCTAGGCTTCACAATATACTTGGACACCGCTAAAAGCTGATTGTGTAGTCAGTAATATGAGCATTGTGCACCATGTTGTGGCGTGGGAAACTGCGAACTTGCGACCCGTTGTTTTAGCAAACGGTACAACGAAACGAAATTAGGTTTATTGTTTCAGAATACTAGCAGCTCTGAGTTTTGCGCTGTAGGTCGTGGGTTTGATCCCCACCGAGAACAAATATTTGTGGGGTGAACGCAGATGTTTCTTCTCTGTTTGGGTGTTATACCTATTAGTCTGGTCATAAATAGGTATACTATTACAATTAAAAATAAACAAATTATTACATTGGAATTTGGCATCTGGCATTGTTATATGATTGCATATTGTGTTTTTTTATTTTGTACAATATTTTGCCATATTAAAATGGAGTGGGGTGATAAAGAGAACCGAATTGCTGTGTTTGCATTACACAACATTAGTATGGAGACAAATGCAATTTTTAAAAATACGCTTGGCATTAGTAAAATCTAGGAAAATAATCTAGGGATAGCTCAACTGATCCAAATCAGTACCAGACGGAAGCGTCCTCAAAATGCAGGCGGGATTGCCACGCTGAATAGTAATGCGTCGCGTTGCTTCGATCACTCGCCTATAGACAAAATTTCGAAGAAAAAGTGGTAGTCAGAGTGTCCATAAAAATAGTCATTGCATTCGTTAGAGTACAATGGACTTGGTAACTCGAGGCTGCGCGGCGGCATCAAGGAGACAGAACTGGTTTCAGTTTACGACTGCGCCGGCGCAGGGTTTTTAAACTGCACTAGAGGTCTGAGGTGGGATCGTGATAAGCAGATGTACCTTAGTGTTGTCGACCTTAGTGGAGCGGTGGAGGAATGGCCAGAGAGAGTGCAGATTCGAACTGAGAGGTAAATGTTTGCTGCTACAATTACTTGTCTTCAGTCTTTAGATTTTATAGTATCTAAAAACTATAAACTAAGTGGAATTCGAATCCCAACCCTCCGTTCTATTAATCAAATGTGTATGCCAGTTCTCTGTACTCAAACGGTGAAGGAAAACATCCTGAGGAAACCAGCATGTGCACGAAAGGAGCCTCTTAGAGGTGCACTTAAAACCCTTTCACCACAATGGTTCGAAAAAACCAGTGACTTGATAAAAAGAAGAACAGCAAGTGGGCAATTTGCTTGGTCCATCACTTTTTGTCATAAAAATACTTCGCCATCAATTCATAATCAATTTCGTTATCGAATATGGAAGCACCAAGGGCTCAATTCTAGACCAGTGACTTTTTTGTCACGGTATATTATATCACAAGAAACTGACAGTCAGTTTCTTTAGTGGATTCGACAGTTCTTGTGATATATAATTATGTACCGTGCGTGACAAAAAAGTCACTGGTCTAGAATTTAACCCCTGAACTGTCAATCATCTTATTCAGTCATCTCGCAAAACGTTACTCATATTAGGCCCGCATTCCGAAATAGTGCCTTGAGTGACTCAAGGCAAGTCTCAAGTTGAGTCTGAGTCAAGCCTCAAGCACAGATTTTTTACACTTTTCAAAGAAGAACTGTCTTATCTATGCTTATGTGTGTTTTAACTGTCTTATCTATGCTTGGGGCTAGACTCAGACTCAAGCGTTGTTTCTGAATGAAGCCTTAGACATTCGTTAATGATCAAGCAATAAAACTGAGCTACACAGTTAAAGCTATACTTTCGGCACGGCATGGCGGCAGTCGGTCAACTTTCACCTGTCATCGACAATGTACGGATTTAATTTTGGATGTTCAATACATTGCGTAAGACAGCTGTGCGCTACGAATAAATTGATCATATGAGGTCAAATTGCCATTCATGGACCCATTCATTAACTAACGATCTGATATAGTAATATTTAAATTTTAAACACTTCCGCAGTTGTATATTGATTAAGCTATCTGTAGGTCATTTGTCACGGCTTGTTTTAAACAAGCTATCTAGGCGATAGATTTTTTTTTTGTTTCTGGCAATGCATAAAACATGTATTAGTAACGCGCGACATCGCTTGAACAATAATGAAAAAGTTTTATTATGCATATTATAATTATTCTAGGTCAATAAAGTACCCAAACATCAAAATCGATCCAACTGTTCCGGCGTGATTGATCCACGAATATATATTATAATCCATTCATAATTCCACTTTCTTGAACATCTTCATTTACAAATACGGAGAGCCGTCTTTCACTGTCATATTTTTTGGAATAATAAATATTATTTTACCAGTCGCAGCCTCATTTCTATAAATAAAACTTGAATAATAACGAAAATTTGATTACTTATATAATTATGCATATTATATTCTAGGTCAATAAAGTACCCAAACTTCTAAATCGATCCAACTGTTAATCCACAAATATAATAATCCATTCATAATTCCACTTTCTTGAACATCTTCATTTACAAATACGGAGAGCCATCTTTCACTGTCATATTTTTTGGAATAATAAATATTATTTTACCAGTCACAGCCACATTTCTATAAATAAAACTTGAAGCAAGTGGAGGCAAAGCAGGTGGGACACCCACGGGACAGCGTGTGCCACATACGAGGCACTTTCCATCGCATGGCCCGCGGCCGGGTCAAAAGTCCGACCAGTCTGTCGGTTCGGTGATTTGTATGAGAACTGCATTTTTATAGACATTCTGACGGCTTGAATTGGATTTATTTAATGCTTCGACAACGTTTTGATTTGGAAAGATCGTGTTTTGGGAATGTGAGAGTTTGTTTTGTTTGGTTGGTGGAATGTTTGAGGTTCGTCGAAGAAAATAAGAAAACTTTGCAAATGTGCATTGCTCGCCAAACAAATATCAAATAAGTCACATTTATTTACTACAAAGAACTAACATAGAGTCAAAAACACAAAAAAAATGAGATAACAGAGTGTTGCAAACAATCTAAGATAGGTAACTCAATTGACCCAAATCAATAGTAATTGATAGCGTTGTTCAAAGGAAAAAAGTAGAAGATTTAAACCCAACTTGTATAAAGTTACATAAGAAAACTTAAGAAAAAAGAAGGTAATTTTTCAGTGCGTTGTGAAATCTCGTCGTCTTTGATTACCGCAGAGAAATCTTACAAGGTGTGACTTGATGCAGAAGATATCACCTGAGAATTCGCGAGCTTCCGCTGTCTGCGGCTTATAATGTCCGAGTGAATCATGAGTCATGGTCGAGCACATTATACCGTGTCGTGAAGCAATTTGCATAGTACATCTTTGGTGATTTAAGATTTGCAGAACATAAAGTAGAGATACCGCAGATTAGACTTAGGGCACGACCACATCTGAAGATGTTTTGGCGATCAGTGAAACGCTACCTAAATTTGGCTACTTTTTGTCAAAATAGACGAAAACCGTGGTTTGTTGCCTCTGTTTTCCTATGCTTAGTCGCGTGGAACTGGCACATAGACACACTTATTTCTAAGACGTTTCAAAGTGAACCTCATGATACGAGTAGACTAGATGCTATGTAGTAGCAGAGCTCTTTGTGAAGGGCCTGTCCGGGAAAGTACTACCATCATGCCTTTTTATGCCGTGAAGCAGCATTGCTGTGTTTTGGTTTGAAGGGCGTGGGTGGCGATGAAAATACTGGCACGCTAGGTTGAACATACTGTATGCCTCAAGTTGATGGACGCAGGGCAGTGCATCGTAGGGCATGTTCGTTAGTATCTTAAGAGGCAATGTTTTGTTATAGGCGATGGTTACCACTCAACATCAGGTGGGTCATATGAAAGAAAGAAAGAAGAAAGAAAATATATTTATTTGACATAAGTAGGTACACGTAAGACAAATACAATAAAACACACAGAACGATGTTATATGCATATATATCAGCTAGTTGAATATAAAAAAGCGCATAACTGAATAAATAAATTTTGAATTTGGTCTTATTTTGCACAATGTAGCATGGTTTATGGATACAAAAATCTAAGCGAGACAGATCACTGGTTCTCAAAAAAAAAGTACTCAAAACACCCTCAACAAGTTCAAAGTTTTTAACAATAATCTTGTAGCTTGTTCTAACACAATACACGTTCCAAACAGGTTTGAACCATAGCCCATAGGCTATAGTTTAGTGAATGGGCCCACAGAACCGGTCGCTATCATCCCAAGACGTGACATGGATAAGGAGGAACCTTTGTCAGAACAGATGTTTAATGTTACAACCCTTGTTTAGAAGGTGATAAGGTCTAAATTAGAATGTAAATTGCCAAGAAATGTGAGTTTTTGTGAATGAATTTCAAATCAGAACCTTGTAATTTTAGGATGGGACGATAGTAGATGTTTTACAAAATATTTGAAGTGTTTACATGGATGAGAGGATATATCGTTTTAAAACGTTTAAAAAAACAGAATTTACATACTTCTATACTATACCTTTACTATTTACTTTACTATTAACATTTTAAAGAGGAAAAATTTGTATTTTTGTATATTTGTAGTGAATAAACTCAAAAACTACAGTGCCGATTTCAAAATCCTATCACCATTGGAAACATTCACCCTCAGTAACCCAAAGTATATTCATGTGTTTAAAAACAAATGTCCACCCGTGCGAAGCCGGGACAGGCCGCTAGTTTTTTATAAACGAAAAGTCAATTGAAAGGTTCTTATAGTACGACATATTAAAATTTGCCATCAATAAATCTTGTTTCAATTGAGTAGACGCTCCCCTCAGGAATAGATTCCGGGTCAAGTGCCAATTCATTTTATTAGGCCTTTGGTCTTTTAGTAATATTTCGTTTTATCATTCATGCTCATCGTCATCCAGACTGACGCTACAGGAACTAAAAACTCAGGGGTGTATGTATTTAAAATAGTGTAGATTATTTAGGGTACTTTCTGTCTTGGGTTTTTTCGTTCTTCTAAATCTTAAAACTTCTTCTAATCCTGTTTCTGTAAATTTTGGATTAAAAATAACAAATTAATAACTTGCATTTTGTAAATATTTGTTTAATTGTAAGTTGTTTTGTGCAAATAAATGTAGTCTATTAATGTTATTCCTAATTACGAACTATATTATATCTGAATTTAATTCAATTATTTCAAGCCGTTTCAACTACAAACATCTAAAAAAATGTAAAACATCATATTATTATGTATTTTTAAAAGCATAGGTATTATTTTTTTGTAGTAACAGGCAAGTCGTACTATAGTAACGAATCATGATCTTTTTGTTCCTATGTGGTTCGCCATACACCTCACTCCTCACATGGAAGCACCTTTAACCCAATAGTCCACATCCTCATCCACAAACTTGTAAAACCTGTCTGACTGTACCATCGATTAAGGGTAAGTGCTTCCCAAACGGAAACGGTCGATTCGATCGCGCGCGTAAAAAAAATTGCAATGGTCTACGTCCGATACTTTGACGCAGTCTGTGTTGATAGATTAGTAATGACTGCTGATTATTCTGTGGCTGAATGACGGATGGCAATAAAGGATGTCCAGCCCTCAATCAAAGGGAAAGTAATGGTTTCTGTCTGCGATGTGCGTCTGGTTTTTGCTGAAGAGGTGAATGGGACTGACTATCTAACTTTTGATTTTTGCGAATAGTAGCTGGAATGACTTTTCAGCTAAAAAAATAATAATAATATGTAAATTAAAGGACTTATTGATAAAAAAATGCTATTATAATTTAAATGACTTTTTCAATGATACACTGCCTGCGTTATAATAATAATTAAATTGACTTCACAATTGAAAACTATCAAGTAGCTTTTAATTTATCTATTTTTTTAGACTTCGGCCCGCTTCCTCTCCAAATATTGCTATGCCCTGAACATTAGGGCCTGTTATGTATTCACCATTTTTAACTTTAAGATCTCACCATGTAACATAATAATTGCAATAAATAATATGAGTATGAGTATGAGCTTTTCTTAGCTTCATTATTATTTCTCTGTCACCATCACTAGCCTAAATAGATCACGCTGGTCTCATCTATATTTGGTGTTTTGCTGTAATAGTCCTTGACAAGCGGTTTGCTGCGGTCTTATGATGTTTTGTGCTCAGGAGATGTGTTACTTAGTCTATCTCATTCTCTGATGCGGTCCTATAGTCAACTGTTATGATATCCAATTACCCAATAGTTGATGTAAGGATTTTATTCTGTGACATAACCATGTAGGTACCATTAATAAAGTAACTATGTACTTCCTAAGTTTTCTATAATGACTTGTGAGTTTTATTGTCTTGTTAAATAATACTTTCTAGTGCCTCTTCTACCTCTTGCTTGTATAAAATGTATTTGTATCTACATTTTACGTACCTACACGTACGTCGCTCTTATATTATTATTTTGAGATGATTCATTGGTGAATATCGACTTTTTACCTTCTTATCTATCAATCTATTAGATTACGGGTTTTGCCCGTTCTACGTTTCGTCTTCCGGTTCATGATCCTCATTCGACTTTCGATATTCTTAAAAATAGGTTTTCAATTTAATGTACACACAAAATAAATAACACGAGACTGGTTATGGTGCCTGCACACCAAATATTTTTTTTTGAAAACTATAATATGTACCAGATACACCGGCATATCAACGAAAAAACTTGTTCTTTATGTGGCAAAAATAATCTAAATAAAGATTTTTATGTCCGCAAAAAATACACAGTAAAATCTCCAGAAGAGAGTACCTACTCATTGCAATTGTAACGAAGCTCAGCATCCGACTCGTTCCCAGTAGTAATAAAAAGCACAAAATCTGATGGAACCCGTCTCACTTCTCCTTAATCGTCGATCGAGTACCGTTCGCGACGACCGGTCTGCTGTTCCGATCCCACTCCCGCAGGCTACCTATGTCCGTTTTAAGCACGGAAAAGCAAAAACGCTTTTTAACCGACTTCCAATCAAAAAGGAGGAGGTTCTCAATTCGGTTGTATTTTTTTTTTTTTTTTTTTTTTTTTATGTTTGTTACCGCATAACTTCGTCATTTGTGAGCCGATTTGAAAAATTATTTTTTTATCTGAAAGGTACTGCTTCCAGATTGGTCCCATTTTAATTTTATTAAAATCGGTGTTGGCATTTTTTTTTTAAATAATTTTTTTAATGTTTGTAACTGCATGCCTCCGTCATTTATGAACCGATTTAGAAAATTATTTTTTTATTTGGAAGGTTATGCTTACGTCTAGATTGTCCCAAACAAATTTGATTAAAATCGGTTTAGCCGTTTGACAATGAAGTCGGTTTCTCAAGTTTTTTAAACTTATAATAATTATGGTATTCATTATTCTGTGGTTTTAAGCATAGTTTCAAAACGTTCTTCTTCTTCCTGCCCTTATCCCACTTTATGTGGGGCCGTTACAACATGTCTTCCTTCTCCATTCCCTTCTGTCAGCCTTATTCCACAATCCAATCTCTGAATTCACTCCTCTCTTATCCATGTCATGTAGTATTCAAAAAGTTATTTGGAAAAAAAGCAGAAACCCAATAATAGTACTTTTATATTCTAAAGAAGAGATACAATCGTGAGCTTTCTTATTTTCATCTTCAACTTTTATTGGCTTAGCAGTAATTATTATATTGTCCAATAATAAAAGTAGATCACAGCTCATCCAAATAACTACAAGTCCAAAGCACTGTAAGCATTTTTTTACTTGAACAGAGCCACAACTAAACGTAGGTAAGTATACCCGCAAATATGCCAACGCCAATCGAGTAAAAACGCTATCGTTGTGTTACCAACGGCACGCATCATTCTCAGTGCAGTGAGCTTTCAAAACTGCTGCGTCTTTACAGTCATAAAACGCACGTAGCAAGCCCGACAGTGATGGATGGCTGTTGCCGTGGAAGCACCTTAAATGTGGCTTTTGAACCGATGTGGTTTTTGGAAACTGTGTTACGAGGCGATCCAATCTGTCGTCGCCTACTTACGCTACCACGGAATCGATGCTTATCGATTTACAATAAGTGCGGTGTTGTAAAGAAAGTGATAGTTTCACTATTTACGATGAAATTATTTTGACCTTATTAAACTGCTTTCAAATAATAAAATTGTAGGTCTGCTACATTTATGTCTTTCATAATTACCATACATATCATTTTTTAACCGACTTCCAATCAAAAAGGAGGAGGTTCTCAATTCGGTTGCATGTTTTTTTTTTGTTTTTTTTTTTTTTTAATGTTTGTTACCGCATAACTTCGTCATTTGTGAGCCGATTTGAAAAAATATTTTTTTATCTGAAAGGTACTGCTTTCAGATTGGTCCCATTTTAATTTTATGAAAATCGGTGTTGCCATTTTTTTTTAAATATTTTTTTTTATGTTTGTAACTGCATGCCTCCGTCATTTATGAACCGATTTAGAAAATTGTTTTTTATTTGGAAGGTTATTCTTACGTCCAGATGGTCCCAAACAAATTTGATTAAAATCGGTTTAGCCGTTTGACAATGAAGTCGGTTTCTCAAGTTTTTTAAACTTAAATTACCATGGCTGGTAGACTAGCAAACGTGCCATTCAATGGAAAGCATAAAGCTGACAATTCGACTTAAATGTCAAAAAGCGACAAAATTGTGGAACTGTCGCGCTTTTGTGACATATTTGTCACTTTTATTAATAGCCTAAGCGTGACAATTCCACAATTTTGTCGCTTTGTGACATATTTGTCGAACAGGTCCCTGTCAACGTCGCCCGTAGACACATGCAACACTAGAAGCATAAAGAATAAAAAAACGGTTTGAAAAAATTCAAAAAACCGACTAAGTATTGTTTGTTTTCCTAAGAAATTATAATAATAATGAATATAAAGATTCTGCCACACAAGCTTTTCTTTTATGTAAAATGTGTTTTTAGTCATTTAGCATCAGTAGGCTTACTACAAGCTCTGTCTGGCTTTGTCTCTGGCTCTGGTTCTGAGTCTGTGTGAGCTCACTATTGTATTATACTGTGTGTGTGACGTTTCATTGTAGGATTTATTTAGTCAACACCAACACTCACACAGACTCAATACCAGAGCCAGAGACAGAGCCAGACAGAGCTTGTGGTAGGCCTACAGAACGGTGATTCTGACCCCCACACACACGGAGTCTATGTAATGTATGACTACATAGTATCGTCCGCTAGTTCCCACGGGCGTCCTATCTCAATATTTACCGTTGTAGTGGGTGTCAAGCTAGGATATAATAGATCTAACTGTATTGTATCTTGTCTGGAATGATACCTCATTACGGTTTCATTAGGTAAATTAGTATTGCCATGCTCAAACGGTGAGGGAAAACATCGAGCAAAACTGGCATGTGCAGTGCAATAAAGAAGCTTTTTTGAAGCGCACTTAAAAATTTTCACCACATTGGTTCATAAGAATAAATGAAGCGTCGAAACGCCAAGAAATAGAAGGCACATTAATTTGTATGAAAAACCATACGAAATACGAGAAACAAAGCTGTAAATTAATTGGCTTTTCATCTAGGCTTCGTTGGGTGGAATAGATGTCTGGATTAACTTTATACAATAGTGTCAAAAATTATGATCAGCTTTGGCAAATAGCATTTTGTGCTAACATCTTAAAACCGATCAAGTGATCGGATGCTTGATACTGATAACGGCAACACTAAGCGAAGGCTTAGTGTTAGAACAAAAACTCAGGTTTCTTGTCTGGGAGCCCCCTCAAATATTTATTTGAGGGGGCCCCCTCAAATATTTATCTTACAAACAACTTGGGTGATTTGGCATTTTATGTGCGTATGTATGTATGTATGTATGCATGTATGTATTTATGTATGTTTGTCCGACGATAACTTTCGAACCGTTGATCCGATCCGCATGAAATTTGATAAGTCGATAGCTTGTACTTGAGAAATTTACTGGAAAGTATTATGAGTAAAATCTGATGAGGGGTTATTAAGATATGGGGGTTTTTAAGGGTGCAAAAATAAATAAAAAGACACAAAAAATCAAATTACATGTCATATGAAAGAAATCTGCTTGGACATTCCAAAACCGTTTTTACTTTTTTTCTAGGACGCTCAGTTTTTGCTATACAAAAATAACAATAAATTAGGATGACCAACGATCTGAGAGCCCCCATCTTTAAGCATTTCGTTGACATCAAGGTTTTTCTACTGGTCGGTCAATTCTTTTGCTTTTTTTTTTTTACTTGAAATAAATTAAGGAGGTACTCAGCTGTCATAAAATGGTAAAAGCAGCCCGGTCTGATGATGGAGCCAAGGTCTGTCTAACGGAACTCTTCAATCGATTGGCCAAATGAGTTAGAACTGGTTTACCATACAAAGTTAGTGAGGGATAGTCAGAGGCAAGGTCAAACAGTAAATCTGGGCAGAAATCTTTCTCAAAGTAGATAAAACATAATGCGTGCTAAATATACATATATCTAATCAGAAAAAATGTGCCATTTTTCTGATTGCTGATATAAATATTTAGGTACTTAAATTTTCGGAGAATTTGGATCGCATCACGAGATCTCAGTTCGGGGCGAACTACTAGTTTTATTATTGTTTAGTATTTGTTGTAATAGCGGCCACAGCCATCATCCTTGACTCAACGTAGACTTGTGAGTATATAGGTGTGGGTCAACACATGCATTAATTTATTATTTATGTTGATGAATGTTTAGGCAATTACATGTTAATAAATCAAAGTGCCATAAACCTAATAAATCCAAATTGAAAGGAAGGATAATCTTCCGCTAACGAACACAAATAGCCACTTACAACACGTAACCACAAAATCACTAACAGTTCAAACCGCAATGCTTAATAGCTCTCAAACACAAGTCAAAAACCCCACAGACTAAAGTTCACCAACAAAATAAATAAATAAATGTTGTGGACAATGCACTCAACATTATCTAACCCCAAATTGAGCAGAGCTTATAATATAGGAACCAGATACCTGATATAAATTATTATTATTTTTTATTTTTTTGTGCTTATTTTAGTAAGTAATTTTCCGTTCTGTGTAGCTGTGTCATGTCAAATTAATAAATGTTCTTTCTTTCTTTCTTCTATATAACACAAATACTTTTTTTAAGCACGCCATGTGCTAATCCGATGATAAGTGGAAAGTCCATCGCCTATAACAAAACATTGTCATTCATTCATTTTTCATGGTCCCGCATTTGAGGAACGAGCCCTACAATGCACTGTTATGCGTCCAACAATTTGAGGCATATAGATGTTCAGCCTCACGTGCCAGTTATTCCACCGGCACCCACACCTTTCAAACCGAAAGACAACGATGCAGCTTTACGGCAGAAATAAGCATAGTTCTTCTCCGGACGAGCCTCACACAAAAAGCTCTACTAAAGTTTGACCGCGACCGCTGAACCGGACTGTCTATGTCAGACGTACAAGAGATACCACTAGTCGATAGATAAAATAACATATCGTTTACGATATCGTAAGATCTATCTGACAATATCGAGATCTCATGTGCACTCTTGCTCTTTTTTCCTCGGCCCCCACCTCGCCGCATTTTCTTATTAGGGAGCGGCACAGCGGTTGCGGGCAAACTATACTCATACTACTGTATTACTACATCTGAAAAAGTATTGGTTATGCTAAGCCGTATAACGGATAGTTAACGTGTTGGTGAATGCAGTATGCAGCTTTATAAACATTATGTAAGGTAAATGAAAGCACTCGATTACAACTTAGTTAACAATTGACGGCTGCGTGCGAAAGGAGGTCGCTGCTATACGTTCTATGTCATCATCATCATTTTCTTGTCCTCCTCATGTGGGGCATGAAGTGGGATACAGACACAGGTTTTCGTCTACTATACGAACTCTTTACTCCACTTTCCTCTATACAGGGTTATTCATTATTAGCTGCAAATACTCAGGAATTAGGTTCAACAAATAAAATAAAAAATATTTGTGAAATGATTTTTTTTTAATTTTGATTAAAATTTTTGTATCATTTTATTTTTATTTTTATTTCTTTACGGCTATTGCATAATGATTGCCATGGAGAACAGGACGATGACCCACCCAGGCGGTGACTGAACGCAGAGTGTCGCTTACCTCTACTTCTATACACGGAAAAAAATGGGGTCTGACAAAGTGTTCATTCAAGAATAAAATTATTCTCAAGTATATTGTTTAATCTCAAGCATATATTTACTTAAGGTAACAATAATATCTTGAATAAAATAACATGGAATTCTTCAATATATATAATATTATTCTTCATTTATTTCTTTACATCAAGAATATTTTTTTGGATCAAGAGGATATTTACTCTTGACTGTAGAAAACGTTTTCATTTTGAACACAGCAATTAAGAATTCTTACTCTGAATAAATAAAGATTTAGCTTAAGAAGCTCAGAGATTACGGCCAAGAATAAAAATAAATTATTGGTTTAAGAAAAAGTGTGAATTCCTTCAAAAATAATATTATTGAAACTAAACTTTCATACTTTTGATTCAAAATACATAAAAGATTCATTTTAAATAAAGTCTACTATTTAAAATCAAGAAAATATTCGTTTTATAAATACTCTCGAATGACAAAATATTGCCTCTTAACCTAAGAATATGGATTCAACTATCAACTAAGAACAAACATTTTAGGTAAAGAAATATTTACTCCATTGAAGATGATTTGTTCAACAATTAAAACTCTATGTTTATTGATTTGAATACTTACTGTTCTTCGATTAAGAATTATAACTGTCTGCCATTGAGACCTATTTTACTTGGTTGGACAAATTCAGCAGTTTTTCTGTGAGTGCTATGTTTTTTAACTGAAGAATATCGTTTCTAAAATTGATAAACAACCAACATTTTAAGTCGAGAAAATATCTTCTTCAGTGAATGTGGATGTTCTTTTCAATTAATTATATCTGTGTTAACTAGAATACTTTATTATTATTTCATGAAGAATTATAACTTTCTTTACTTAAGAATTAATGATTTGTTCATTTTACAAACAAAGTATTTTTTTGCTTATAACTCCAAACAAGAATTTTATAAAATTGCATTAAGAATTTATTATTTATTTTTTCAACAATAATATTATTGAAACTAGACTTTCATACTTTTGATTCAAAATACATAAAATACTCATTTTAAATAAAGTCTACTATTTAAAATCAAGAAAATATTCGTTTTATAAATACTCTCGAATGACAAAATATTGCCTCTTAACCTAAGAATATGGATTCAACTATCAACTAAGAACAAACATTTTAGGTAAAGAAATATTTACTCCATTGAAGATGATTTGTTCAACAATTAAAACTCTATGTTTATTGATTTGAATACTTACTGTTCTTCAATTAAGAATTATAACTGTCTGCCATTAAGACCTATTTTACTTGGTTGGACAAATTCAGAAGTTTTTCTGTGAGTGCAATGTTTTTTAACTGAAGAATATCGTTTCTAAAATTGATAAACAACCAACATTTTAAGTCGAGAAAATATCTTCTTCGGTGAATGTGGATGTTCTTTTCAATTAATTATATCTGTGTTAACTAGAATACTTTATTATTATTTCATGAAGAATTATAACTTTCTTTACTTAAGAATCAATGATTTGTTCATTTTACAAACAAAGTATTTTTTTGCTTATAACTCCAAACAAGAATTTTATAAAATTGCATTAAGAATTTATTATTAATTTTTTCAACAATAATATTGTTTAGACAAGAGTTTTACATTTTTGATTCAAAATACGACAAAGATAATATATTTTAAGAATCTACTATTTAACAGCAAGAAAATAATTGTCTTATAAAAGCTCTCAAGTGACAACTATTGCCTCTTAACCTAAGAATATGGATTCAAATATCAGCTAAGAACAAACATTTTATGTAAAGAAATATTTACTTAATCGAAGATAGATTTGTTTTACAATTTAAAATCTGTCTCTTTTGGTTTGAATACGTATACTGATTTTCAAATGAGAATTATAATGGTCTACAATTGAGACCTCTTTTACTTGGTTAGACAAATTCAGTAGTTTTTCTGTGAGTGCAATTTCTCTTAACTGAAGAATATCGTTTCTAAAATTGATAAACAACCAACATTTTAAGTCGAGAAAATATCTTCTTCGGTGAATATGGATGTTCTTTTACAAATAATAATGTCTGTGTTAACTGAAATTCTTCATTATTATTTCATGAAGAATTAAAACTTTCTTTACTCAAGAATTAATGATTTGGTTATTTTACAAACAAAGTATTTTTTTGCTTATAACTCCAAACAAGAATTTTATTAAATTGCATTAAGAATTTATTATTTATTCTTTCAACAATAATATTGTTTAGACAAGAGTTTAACACTTTTGATTCAAAATACGACAAAGATAATATAATTTTAGAATCTAATATTTAACAGCAAGAAAATAATTGTCTTATAAAAGCTCTCAAGTGACAACTATTGCCTCTTAACCTAAGAATATGGATTCAAATATCAGCCAAGAACAAACATTTTATGTTAAGAAATATTTACTGAATTGAAGATAGATTTGTTTTACAATAAAAAATCTGTCTCTTTTGATTTGATTACGTACTGTTTTTCAAATGAGAATTATAACGGTCTGCCATTGAGTCCTCTTTTTGTTGGTTAAACAAATTTAAAAGCTTTGCTGTGAGTACAATGTTACTTAACTGAAGAATATCGCTTCTAAAATAATTGATGAAGAACCAAAATTTTAAGTCAAGAAAATATTTCCTTCTACAATTAATTATAATGTCTATGTTAACTGGCATACCTACTTAATTATTATTTCAATAAAAATGATAAAATGTTTTAGTGGAGCTAAGTAGGTATACATAATATTTTATTAGTTGAATAAAATATATTTTTTTACTTTGTTAAGTTTTGGTAAGCAAGAATTACACAAATAAATATGACACTAAAAAGTATGTGAATTCATTGTAAAATGAATCAAGCTGGGAAAATTGAAAGCTTTTATTAAATAAGTTGTTGAACAAAATAATTATGTAGTTCTGCTGTTAACGTCTAGATGGCGTTTAAACATTCGTTTAACAATAATATTCTTAAAGCAAGAGTTTACGCTTCTGATTAAAAACATGTTAGAGATACCTACATTTTAAACGTTGACTCGCGGGCGTATATGAACGTTAAACAAACTTCAAAAAAAGACGTAATCGTGGAAAGCCAATGGATGGAAAGGGCTCAGAATTGTTCTTCCTGGAAATGTGTAGGGGAGGCTGATGATAGGGGTATATGTCCAGCAGTGAACTTCTAGAGGCTGATGATGGTGATGATGATATTAATAAGTCTATAAATCATATACATCAGTAAGTAGTTTTTACTGCTGTGAAACGATGCTGAAAGCGTTCCATTTTCAAATCACTAAAGTAAAGTAAAGCAAGTAAAGTAAGTACCTATAGTAGAGCATTGCCTTGCAGGTCACGTATATCAGAAACGTGCCCTACGATTTGACAGGCGTCACGGTTCAGCTGGTAGTATAAATACCTGAGTGGTGAACATAGATTTTTGTTCTTTGTATGGGTGTTCTAGATTTTTTTGTACAAGGATAGTAAGCAAACAAGCACATGGTCCACTTGATGGCAAGCGGTTATCGTAGCCTATGGACGCCCTGAATACCAGAGGCGTCACAAGTGCGTTGCCGACCCTTTAAAGGTATGTTTTTAGGAATACATAAGTATTGTATTCTAAGTAAGTATATACAAAATATATAATCTATACATATACTAATATTATAAGGCTGAAGATTTTCATTGTTTGGTTGAACGTGCTATTAAAATAAATAAACAAATAAATATTTAGGACATTCCACACAACACTACCTAGCCCCAAATTATGCTGAGTTTGTACTATGGGAACCAGACAGCTGATATAATACTTATATGTATTTTTTTGTAAATACATACTTTTAATACATTAGAATAGGGTAACATGACCGAAATCCAGCCACCACCCAATTACCAGCCGCCTCCGTAAAATCAAGCTAGAATTGTAAACGATTTACACTATGATATTTCCTTGTTACCCAAAATGAACCTTAAATTATACTCCATAGACGATATCAATTTGGTCGAGCTAAGTTTTAACTATTCAGTTTAGAAAAAAACGATGTTAGAAACCTCAACATCATTTTTGAAGACACCCCCACACGTATGGGTTCGATGAAAAAAAAATGTTGAGTTTCAGTTTCAAGTATGGGGACCCCCAAAATGTATAGTTTTTTTTCTATTTTTGTGTAAAAACCTTATTGCGGTTCACAGAATACATCTACTCACCAAGTTTCATCAGTCAGGCTCTTATGGTTTCAGAGAAAAATGGCTGTGACACGGCCGGACAGACAGACAGACAGACAGACATGACGAATCTATAAGGGTTCCGTTTTTGCCATTTGGCTACGGAACCCTAAAAATGGCACACGCCTTGAATGTCATGCCAGTATTTGCACCTATTTTTCCGATTAGGAATCAATTTATCATGCCCCAAAATCATATCTATTTCCGTGTGACAAATGCTTATAAAATTAATAATTAAGTTTGTTTACCCACCTAAGTAGGTAGGAACCTAAACTATAATTTTTTTGTATGAAAACTATGATGCAAATGAGTGTTTCACACCAAATTGACGTTTCTTGACTTTAGCATGGAAATCTTGAAAAATATTTAAGAAAAGATGTCTTGAGTCCAAAACAAAAACATTCTTGAATTTAAACAATGATTCAAAGGTGTGTTTTAGACCAAATTCACGTTTCTTGGTTTTACCAAGGAAACGAAACAAACTATATGTAGATAGCTACGCGTTTAGGCATAGATCCGGTGTTGCAGTGTTTTTCCCAAGTTGTAGGGAAAATAATTGAAAATGCATGCGTTCACTCGGTTAGGCTCTTGCCGAGTGTTTATAAAATATATCCTATACACGGGAGCCCTATGTATCACTAATCGGTCTTTACCACGGAAGCAAAAAAACGAAAACATCTAGACCAGTAGTTCGCTCCGAACTGAGATCGCGTAATGCGATCCAAATGCTCTGAAAAGTTAAGTACGTACCTATTTATAAATAAATAAATATTGTGGACAATCCACACCGCTCTATCTAGCCCCAAACTAAGCAGAGCTTGTAATATGTGAACCAGATAGCTGATATAATACTTAAATACTTTTTATTGTAAATACATACTTAGAATACAATATATACACCCAGACAGAGAACAAACATAGATGTTCACCACACAAATGTTTGTTCTCGGTGGAGATCGAGCCCACGACCTACGGCGCAGAAGGCAGAGCTACTACCAACTGAGCTGAGAGGCCAGTCAAAACTTATGTAGTCCATCACGCATTGTGTTTTATCTACTTTGAGGAAGTATTTCTATCCAGATTCACTGTTTGGCTTTACCTCTGAATATACCTCACTAACTTTGTATGGTTAACTAGCACAAAAAATGCATAAGTGCATGAAAGACCACAAAGAGGCTCGTGGTGCACAAAATCCTTTCATCACCCTTTCTACCGTCTATAGCTTATCGATTGAATAATAATTATTTCGTAGTGAGTCAACGTCAGTAAAAATAGTGGAGAAATGTGAAAGATACGGCCTTATTTTTGGTAACTAACATTTTGTAGCGGGCAACACTCTTTTTAGTCTTGTCTTTGCTTGCGCCGGAGCGGTGAGTTGTATTGTGTGTGATTGATTATTGAGTTCCATTCCATTTATTCTGAGATTCGAGCCTGGCATGTAAGTTTTTGAGTTATTGAGAATAATAAGTAAGTACCTAGGTAATTGACATTGTGTTGTGTTGTAAGTGTATTTAGAATTGTTGCATTTTGTTATCGGACCGACGCACGCTCAGACATAGTACCGGCCGGCGCCATGTTGAGAAACTTTCCGCTTATTGTATGCACTTATCGTTTGATTGGGATAGGTGTTCTATGTAGGTACTACTTATATTAGGCGAGGCGGTATACCATTCGCGGTGCCCGGACGAATTAAACTCAAAAAATGCTTTGCGCTTCAATGTTCAAATTCACTGGTTAGGTACCTACCACAGCCGCTGGCACTGCCTTCTGCTACGTAGCAGGCTGCTGCAGCTGCTGTAAGGCTGGCGGTAAGGCTGCTGGACTGCCTTTCAGGTTATGTCTCTCTGGGTGATGAAAATATGTAAAAATTATCTTGTCCTTGTCCCACTTTATGTAGGGTCGGCGCAACAGGTTTTCGTTCTCCACTCTCCTCTATTAGCCGTCATTTCAACAGTCACTCCTTTCTTACTTATGTCATCCTTCACACAATCCATCCATCTTTTCTTTGGCCTACCTCTACTTCTATAACCATTCACATTCATATTTAGCACTCTTCTCGTTACATGACATTCTTCCCTTCGCATAACATGCCCGTACCATGCTAACCTATTGCTTCTCATCTTTTCAGTCACAGGCGCCACTTTCAAACTGCCCCTAATATACTCATTCCTTATCTTATCCATTCTAGTCACTCCACACATCCATCTCAACATTCGCATTTCCGCTGCATGCACTCTTCTTTCATCAATCCCTTTGGTGGCCCAACACTCAGACCCATACAAAACGACAGGTCTTATAACCGTCTTGTAAATCTTCCCCTTTAGTTTAAGGGGCATTCGCGGATCGCACGTTGTTCCTGTGACCTGTCGCCATTTCATCCATCCTGCGTTTATCCTGCTCTTTACATCCCTGTCAATCTCACAATCATTCTGTATTACTGAACCGAGGAACCGAGGTGATGAAAATATGTAATCTCTACCTAATAAGCAGAAGTTCTTGTAACTGTAATCTAGGTACCGTAGCCACAATACTAAACCTGCTGAAAGGTGCCGTTTATCCTGCCCAGCTGTTTTTTACTTAGTTACTATTACTACCATAACCACTAATTGATGTCCCGTCCATTTGCAGATTTAAATCAAAATTGAACTGATTCCCAGCATACTTATAGAGAGAGATATGTAGAGGTTAACTATGGAGTTGCTTCTAATGGAGAAATGGAATATGCCACAGGATATAATTACAAATTTCAACGGTAGGTGAATATTAATTATATCCTTCGCATTTAGATAAATAATATTTTTTTTAGTGATAAGGGGAATTTTTGTTTTAGAAAATGATGTAACTGTGGATCAATTAAAAGATATCAATGACAATATCCTGAAAGAACTGTGCCCAAAGATTGGACTAAGAATAGAGCTAAAAAAAAAATAGATGAGTATTTGATAGCGACCTGCACAGTAAGTTTCCTACCTACCTATTGAATATTCCTAAGGCATCTCGAGCGCTTGGCTTTGTCCTGCGAATGTCATCCGAATTTTCTAGCATAAAAACATTCAAAATTTTATATTGTGCATACGTACGTAGTCACTTAGAGTACGCCTCGCAGGTGTGGAATCCACGTTATAATGTTTATTCTACTAGACTAGAGCGTATTCAAAAAAGATTCCTTCGATACCTACAGTTCCGTGCAAAAGTGTATCTTCCTAATTACACCGCGAGATGTCGCAAGTTTCATATCCTTCCCCTCTACGAGCGTCGAGAGATAGCTGACCTCGCGTACCTCTTGAACATAGCAAATGGCACAGTGGACTGTCCAGAGCTACTAGAACTACTAGGGTTGAGAACCAGCGCAGCCACTTTAAGAAGACCTAACGTACTTAATGTTCCCTTTGTCAAAACCAATTATAGGCAAAACGCATTCATGATTAGGGCTAGCAAATCATTTAACACCTTGCTTAGGGCAGACGTTGATATTGACATTTTCAATACCTCAGTAGCTACACTTAAACGTATGCTTAATGGCAAATTTTTCAAAAATGTTTAGTTATTTTTTTAAAGTTTATTCTCGATAGCAAAATCTTTTTCTGTTTTCTCTTTGGTTTATTTTGATGCTTCACAATTTTTCTTAAAATAATGTTAAAATAATACTTATATTTATTAATTTTAGTACCTACTTTCTTACCTAACGTTTATCTTTTTTATCGTCTACTTTACTGTTTTTATTAGTTTATACCATGTTTTAGTTATCAGTGGAAACTTTTAATTGGCCTTTAGTTTTTATACCTTAATTTAATGTTTGTACCTAGCTGTAAGTTTTCTTAAAATTATTAAAATAAAATAAAAATAAAAATAAAATAAAATTCTGTTTCTAATGATAATATTATTTTAATGGTTTTGGCCGGCCACACAGCTCAGTTGGCATGGTAGTAGCTGTGCCTTCTGTGCATAGGTCATGGGTTCCCTCCCCGCCGAGGATAAACATGTTTGTACAGTGTCTGTATGTTATAATATATATTATATATAGGTAATTGATTGAGTGAGTGAAGCGAACATTTTCATCAACTAAGGCAATTTGACATTGTATCTTTGTAGAATATAAATCTTTATCGCCCACCTTAAACTACTCATATGGTTATGGTGGTTGGTTATGGAACTCCTTGCCTGTGTCTGTCCGCTTATCCAAATCGCTCAACATTTTTAAAACTAAGGTTAATGACCATTACTTATCCTTGTCTGCTAATATTTAGGTATCTATCATAGTGTATGTATTGTATATACATTTATATTAAGTTGCATGTATGTATATTAATAGATAAGAAATTGTGTACTTATATTAAAATAGGTATAAGTAGTATGTATTCACAGTATTATTATTATTTTTCTTATTTTTATGTAATATCTTCTTAAAAAAGTTTTTGTGCACCGCCGTCTATCCGATTTTTTATCTATCCTTTCCATCCAAAGGTTGTCTGGAAGAGATCGCTCTTAGCGATAAGGCCGCCCGTTGTACTCATTATTTTGTAATAGTTTCTGTATTTATCCTTTTGTACAATAAAGAGTTAATCTATCTATCTATCTATATATGTTTGGCTAGGGTGCACAAAGAAAAAATAGTAAAGAATAAAAAATAAGGACATTTACATACCTAAGTAAATTTATATAGACTATATACATACATAAATATAATCAATACATACATATTTACCTACTTAAATAAAATACATTGAGTATGTACATTCTATAAATAAATAGCTACATGTTTCTATAAATACATAATATAAGTACATTATACCTACACATGATAATAAATATACCTATGACAAATTATATTATTATAAACAATCTAAGTTAAATCAGATAGGGGGTAATAAATGAGGTAAAAATAAAAAGTTAACAAAACAATTGAAATTAAGTGTCATATACAGGGTGTTTTTTTGAGAAGGGCGGTAATGGCCAAGTGAAAATTTGCTATTTCCATTCATTTTTAGTAAACCATTTGTTTGCAAAGATTGAATCTTACCAGCAACATAATCCATTGGTTCAATAATACAGGGTGTAATTTTTTGAAAAAATCGTTCGGGACCATTTCCGTCACAAGTAAAAGATTTTTGAATAAAATAAATATGCAGTTATTGTTTTCTTATAAATTGAGGGCATGACTCCTTTCACGACTTTTCCCTAACCCTCGTGGTTTTGGCCTTGGCCATCACCGCCCCTCTCAAAAAACTATCCTGTATATAAAAATTATTGTCTACCTATTCGATGTTTGACTGTTCACTAACCATTTTGAATCTAAATTTACTCAGAATATTTTGGGGATAGATAGTGTTGTGACAGTTTACAAATATTTATTTATTTATGTTGGGTCTAACTAAATTAGTCCAACACCAGCATGCCAAATACTTCTGTAAAACTATAATGTTTTCAGATTTGTTAATACCGAATTCTTGTTTCTAGTTAAACCTGGACTTTGAAAAACTGTATCCTGAAAGATCAACATGCTTTTTCAGAAATTGGAATTGGTTTATTAATAAAATAATCAGCCTCAAATTTGGTGAATCGAAAGATGACACATTGATGACTATATATGAAAGTATTCAAAAGCAGCCTGATGATGGTAATAATTACAAATAAAACACAATTTATTTTTGAAGTGAAAACTTCTTTAGCGGCGTTGAGCACTTTTTCTGTAATGGGTATAAAATCTTAAACTCACGTCAGCGCGTCAGGACACGTGACCTGATCGAAAAAGCGTAAGACGGATGGAGAGTAGACAGCTATCCCCTCTCTACGGCGCGGCGAAAATGTATGCCTGGGCCTACTGTTTCGTTTAGGCAGCGCAGGGCGCTTGCGCGAATGTTCGTGTATGTTACAGCGTGCCAAATAACAAACAAGCCCCCCCTAACCATTCCAAAATATCAAACATGCTCAACGTTAATAATCAAGTTTTCACTTCTGCCGGCACTCCCGGAGTGCAACCCGTCTTTTTTTTATTGATTAGGTTTATGGTTGAAACTCCGAGAATATTAATTTATCACCTGAATCTGACTATGAGTCCTAAATGACTCAGTATTCTTATTTAAATTATTTATGTAACTAGCATCCGCTCGCATGGTACTTTAAAATAAATCATCTGTTTTATACATTTCAGATCTAAAAGTGCCAGGATCAAATAAAACTGTTGTCCTACTTGATTCCCCCGAGAGGAAGACTGAACAAGCGAAGAAAATTTTCCACATTAGAATGCGTAGAGAACTTCATAATTGACGTTGAGGTAAATATATTGGGGTACTATTTTATTTCGTTGAATGGTACAATATCTATAACTCGCGGTTACGTTATTTTAGGGTATGTCTTGGTTTTTTCCTGGATAAAGAGTAACCTGTGTTTAACCAGGGTATAACTTACATTCATATTTGGCTGGCCTCTCAGCTCAGTTGGTAGTAGCTCTGCCTTCTGCACTCGATCCCCTCCAAGAACAAATAGGTATTTGTGTGGTAAACACAGATGTCTGTTCTGTCTGGGTGTTATGTTATATTGTATTCTATGTATGTATTTAGAAAATAAATGTAGGTATGTAAGTAGTATATCAGCTATCTGGTTCCCATAGTACAAGTTCTGCTTAAGAGGGCATCACACAGGCGAGTCTCCATACAAACGTAGTCCCCTATTTCCTCCCTGGATAATGCCTCTAGAGTAACCATTTTTTCTCATAAAATCCAGATCTGCTATATACGTGCTCGTATGTTTTCCTATTTTTCAGAAACTTATTGATAAAGAAAATATGACCCTCATTATGATTTATATGAAATATGAATTGGAGGTGATATTTTCTTTATCAATAAGTTTCTGAAAAAAAGGAAAACATACGAGCACGTATATAGCAGATCTGGATTTTATGAGAAAAAATGGTTACTCTAGAGGCATTATCCAGGGAGGAAATAGGGGACTACGTTTGTATGGAGAGTCGCCGGTATGATTCCCTCTTAATTTAGGGCCAGATAGTGTTGTGTGGATTGTCTTAAATATTTATTTATTATTATTTATATCAAATTTCATCCAAATCCATTTTGCCCTTTCGGAAATAAGTGGGAACAAACATATTCACTTGATCATAAGCTTGCCCATATATAATATTGGAACTAAACGCGTGTGCTTTGTAGGTATGTTAATCAATTTTGCAATTTTTATATGTTTGCTATTGTTTGCAGAATCCTGGAGATATTCAAATGAAAATAGATGAAGTGAAGGAAAAGGCTCTACATAGCAAGCAAAGTGTTCAACCGTATCTAATTAAATGTGCTGCTGGTGATGAAATCCTGGAGATATTCAAATGAAAATAGATGAAGTGAAGGAAAAGGCTCTACATAGCAAGCAAAGTGTTCAACCGTATCTAATAAAATGTGCTGCTGGTGATGATGGTAACGAAAACTATTATTTAGTAATTGACAAGGTTATGTACAAGTTTACCTCGCCAATGAAAGCTTTTGACACACTGTTTAAATCATACCACGCGCTTCACGCCACGTACCCAGCAGCTGCTGCGCATTTATACGTGCTGATTCAGCGCTGTGTCTATAAAATAGAAACAAAGTATGATAAGATTGTACCATACATCGCAGATTTGTTGTCGCTTGCTAATATGTAAACAAAATGTATGGTTAATCTTGTTGAAATATACTGTACTATTATTGCACGATGAAGTGCCTTGAATGTCGCAACGAATATCAAGATTTTCAGCAATACTTTGTGCATTTGCGTTACGCACATAATATTGTCAATTATTTTAAATGTCCTGAAGAAAATTGTGCCAGGTTATATCACTCTAAAAGTGATTTAAAGAAGCATTTAATTCATTATCACGAAACCTCAAGTAGCAATCTCATCTCAGATGCCAATGTATTTGATGTTAGTGGCAAAGCAAACTAGTTCTGGTTCAACGTCTGAATTAACACCTTTGAAAGAAAGCCTTAAATTGAATAATAATACTGGGTATCAAACCACAAATTTATCTGATTATCAAAAAGAAGTTGATAATGCGTTGCTTACATTTATTGCAAAATTATATAATTAGATACGGTTGAACACTTTGCTTGCTATGTAGAGCCTTTTCCTTCACTTCATATTAATCTCTATAAAACAACCACAATTATAAACATCATCATCCATTTCAGTAATATTATTTAGTTTGAGTATTTTTCCGTGTACATAGCGATCAGCAAGTCCAGTGCTAACAAGTAATTTATGACTATTCGTCAATTGATGTCTTGTAGCAAGTGTTAGTGGCAAGTTTTTAAGGCTAGCTATTGATTGTGCATAGTTTTTCAACACTTTGTGCTTGGCCTCAAATTTAAAAGCACTTATCAATATTGGTGGACCAACTTTTTGGGTAATGTAGTAGAAAATGATGTTTCGGTTTTAATGTGCAGTTAAATAATTGAATTAAATTTTCCATGTAAGCTTCGATTGAAGTTCTCAAGTAGTCAATCAAGTATAAAGTGAAAATCTGAGATGTTAATATTTCTGTAATTTCTAACAGAGTTAAATATTGTTTCCATACTGGAAAAATACTCAAACTAAATAATATTACTGAAATTGATGATGATGCTTATAATTGTGTTTGTTATAAAGAGATTAATTGTGATCATGAAAATAATATTATCATTAGAAACAGAATATTCAATAGGTAGGTAGGAAACTTACTGTGCAGGTCGCTATCAAATACTCATCTATTTTTTTTTTAGCTATATTCTTAGTCCAATCGTTGGGCACAGTTCTTTCAGGATATTGTCATTGATATCTTTTATTTGATCCACAGTTAAGAGCGGGTCGTGCGAAAATTTGAGATTTAAAAAAAAAATTAATAACTAAATAACTAAGTGACATTTTAAAAATCGCAAAAGGACTAATTGTAGACTATACATTTGAGATTAATTCGAATTTAAGTGTGTTAAAAAAATATACTATTTAACATGACATTCTATTTAACGCTGACATACGATTTTCATTAGCGTTAAATAGAATGTCATGTTAAATAGTATATTTTTTTAACACACTTAAATTCGAATTAATCTCAAATGTATAGTCTACAATTAGTCCTTTTGCGATTTTTAAAATGTCTCTTAGTTATTTAGTTATGATTTTTTTCTTTTAATCTCAAATTTTCGCATGACTCGCTCTTAATATACCGGTTGTTAGCAGCCTAAAGCTCATTAACACATTAAAATTGTATTTAGATGAATTTATGACACTAATGTATAATTTAATACTTTGCACAACATGGAATAGTAAGTACTTAATATTATTAATTCAGTAGATTAATATTCACCTACCGTTGAAATTTGTAAATATATCCTGTGGCATATTCCATTTCTCTAGAAGCAATTCCATTGTTAACCTCTACATAGGTTCCTATACTCAGGTGAGTATAGGTAGGTATGCTGGGAATCAGTTCAATTTTGATTTAAATCAGCAAATGGACGGGACATCAATTAGTGATTATGGTAGTAACTAAGTAAAAACCAGCTGGGCAGGATAAACATTCAGAAGGTTTAGTATTGTGGCTACAGTACAAAATGATAATTATTGTATTAGACAAATATTATGTTATATTACTAGTTTTAAGAATCTGATGGCATAAGTACAATAAAGGAACAAGTCTTAAATTGCGGCGCTTATCTATACTTCTCACGAGTGAAGCTAGGTACATGCCTATAGCTTCACTCGTGAGAAGTAGATTTATAGTGAAAGTGGATTTTATGAGCCAATGTAAAAATTAGTCTGCGAGTGAGAGGCACTGATTAGCACCTTCATGATTTATAATAACTTGAGCTTGCATAACATTATAAGGTAATAATTATAATGAATACCTAACAAATATTTAAATAAAATGACCAATACCTACTGTTGTTTTAAGATGTTTATTTTTTAATAAATATTTCATATAATTAAAAATTTATTTTATTATTTTATTACCTTGAGTATTTCCAACTTATTTATATCTATTTTCAGGCATGAAATGGCACACGGAGATCAGATTGGAAGATGTTAAGGTGCAGCAGGCTCGTTATTCTGTAAGTGAGTTTTAGCGCTTTTCTTATTCATTTCATGTTTCAAATGGTACCTACTCAATAATAATGTTATTTTAGTGAAGAAGTTTCAAGAACTGAAAATTCTTATAGTAAAATAATTTATTATTGAACCAAGAGATTCCGGGTCTCTGAATGAAACATGAAATGAATTAGATCAAGAACTAAAACTTCTTTACTGAAGAACACGGTTTTAAAATCAATAATAATGACATTATTCGTTGGAGACAATCTGATCTTCGTATGAAACATGACATGCGTTGGACCAAGAAGTGAGATTTCTTACAGTAAAATACACTATTATTGAGCCAAGAGATTTCTGATCTCTGTATGAAACATGAAATGAATTAGATTAAGAACTGAGACTTCTTTACTGAAGAACGAGGGTTTCAAATCGATAATAATGATATTATTAGTTGGAAACAAACTGATCTTCGTATGAAACATTTATGCTTTGAGCTAAGAACTTAGATATCTTTTAGTGAAATACATTATTATTAGGCCAAGAGATATCTGATCTCCTAATGAAACATGCAATGAGTTAGATCAAGAACTAAAATTTCTTAACTGAAGTTCAACGATTTAAAATCAATAATAATGACACTATTCGTTGAAGACCATCTGATCTTCGTATAAAACATTCATACATTGAACCAAGAACTGGGATTTCTTTCAGTGAAACACATTATAATTGAGCCAAAAGAAGTCTGATCTCCGAATGAAACATACAGTGAATTACATCAAGAGCTAAAACTTCTTCAGTTAAGTAGGTACACGTTCTTAAATCAACAATATTAACATTATTGGTTGGAGACAATCGGATCTCCGTATCAATTGCTTATTGTTGTTGAATTAAGAACTAAACTTCTTTACTGAAATGAGTATAAGTATTGATCCAAAAACATTCATATTATTCTTGCAAAACAATCTGATCTCCGTATAAATTTCTTAATATTATTAAACTAAGAAATAAAACTTCTTCACTAAAAATGCATGATCATCGAACTAAGAACATTAAGACTTTATATTTAAGACAACCTGATCTCCGGAGAATAACTTACGTTATTGAACTAATAGCTAAAACTTCTTTACTGGAGAGCAGCAACTGTTACTAAGATTGTTGGCATTCTTCATTAAAGATAAATTATTCTCAGTGTGAAAATAGAACTAATTGATGCAAGAATTTAAACTGCTTCACTGAAATATGCAGTAGCACACAGATAAGTAAATACCATTCTTCTTACAAATCATTTATTTTTCATACGGAGAACTTATTTTCTTGTAAGAAAACTCCGGGATCCATTGGACAAAGTGTTCAACTGAGAAAAGCATTATACTTAAAATTATTATTTAATCACAAGTATGCAAATACTCGAAGGAAGACAAATATCTTGACTTAAACATTTATTTACTCGTATTGAAAATAGTTCTGTTTCAATACAAGCATTTATTGTTTTCCCCATATATGAATCACGGAAATTCTTGACCAATAGATATATTCTTGATCAGAAACAATATCATTTCTTGACCAATAAATATATTCTAGATGAAGGAGGATATGAGATATCCTCATAAATACCAAGAATAAATTCGATGATTACATGCTATATTTAAGACATAATGGTATTAAATATGAGAATTTAGGAATCTTAACTTAAAAAAATGTGTTTGCTTATGCAAAGACAACGTTGCTTTTCTATTGCAAGAACAGATATTGTCTTAATTTGTGAATATATATACTTGGAAGGAGAATTAATAACAAGACAAATATTTACTAATTTTAAGAATATATTGTTTTCCCCATATATGAATCACGCAATGTCTTGACCAAGGGAAATATTCTTGGTTTAAAACATATTTTTTTTTCCGTGTACCTATTACCTATCCACATTAATATCTAGCACTTTTCTCGTTACATGACATCCTTTCCTTTACATGACACCACGCTAACCTAATTGCTCCTCCTATTGCTTCGATAGCCGCGAAGAAGCTATTTCTTTGTAAGACCAAAATACTCAACTACTAAAGTTTTCATGCATTTTTGTAGCTGACACTGTAGCCACAAGCTCTGTCTGGCTCTATCTCTGGCTCTGGTTTTAAGTCTGTGTGAGTGTGACTTAATTAATCTTACGTCGAAACGTCACACGCACAGTACCTACACTGGTGAGCACTCACACAGACTCAAACCAGAGCCAGAGGCAGAGCTTGTGATAGGCCTATTGACCTGTAAGGCCAGTAGAAATGGATGTTTTATAACCCTATCAAATTAAATTACCCACCGCGATTTATGATATAACCCGGATTGATGGCCATGTTCAATTGTTCATTACTATTGCATCAGCGGCCCGTGTCGATGCATTTTAATTCCGTTCCATGCAATACGTTAGCATTCGTTTCGACCATTCTATTCGCGATCGGTTTTTATAAATAAAATCAAAACTATGGACAATTCACAGACTATTCTGTGAATTGTCCATAAATCTCATCTAGTCCCAAATTAAGCAAAGCTTATGTGTAAGTACTATGAAAACCAGATAGCTCATCTAATACCTAAATATATTTTTTTATTATACATAATACATTGTGGCGCAGTGTATTAGCTTTGCTATTCAGCGTGGCATTGCCGTCAGCGTCTTGGGGACGCCTCCGTCTGGCACTGATTTGGATCAGTTCAGCTATCTCTTGATCGCTTGTAACGGTCTGCAGATAGCTCAACTGCTTCTTGTGTATTTTGCACATTTTGTAAATATTTGCTTAATTGTAATTTTCTTTGTGTAAATAAATGAAATATGCTACATTTTATTATCACAATATAAAAACTATCCTAGTTTCATTGTAATTCTTGGGAGTACATACTATTTAGGTACACATATTATCGAAATTACCCCTTTGAGTATTTCAGCTCCTGACCTTTCGTTGTGTACACAAGGATACGCATCAGACTATACACTGCTAGCTCTTATGTCCTTGCAGTAAGCGTTATTTTTCTTTGTTTTTGGTAACTTGAGCTGTATCGCACTGTATCACACTTTAACAATTACTTATAGCACTAAAATTCCCTTTACCAATCAAGCAATTTACCTTGTGGTTAACTCAACTGTTCAATGGTTTAGTTTAATTGGAACCGCAGTAGAATAATTCAGTAATAGTTTAGCAAAATCGGCTATCCACAATTTCTTTATGGCGAGAGATATTTTTAGTGTTAGATTTTTTGTATATTTTGTTTTTCCAGCGACTTTTGCATGGAGAGTGGAGACGCAATAAACACGCCTTTATGGGGCGTGAGAATGCTCGTAAGCTCTCGACTCCACTATAGTAGGTACACAAGGATACGCATCAGACTATACACTGCTAGCTCTTATGTCCTTGCAGTAAGCGTCATTTTTCTTTGTTTTTAGGTAACTTGAGGTGTATCCCACTGTACACAAAAAATAAAAAACTTGGAATGTAAGAACTGATATTTATAATAGGAAAATGTTTTAAATTCTAATAAATGAATGTAGGTAAACTTTTTCATTCAGCGCTAAAAGAACCTTAAAAACTCGTGTCAATGATAGCTTTGACGACTAAGCTCACGAAGTTACTTGGTCTAGTTATTTCAATGACAGGTGCTGTCAAACCGGTCGTGCGACATGACATCTGTCATTTTTGACAGGACGTGCGTGTCCAATTGAAGAGTGATTATGCGCATAGGCACGCGATTAGTCTTAAATTAATCGATCGGCTTGCAGCTGTATTTTTAATAACGGTTTGAATAACGACTTACTATTGTGAAATAGGTTTCGATAGTTCAAAGCCAGTCACGGATTCAGTTAATTATTCTTTTAATGAGATTTCAGTAATTAAGCCAGCTGCGAATCGATGTGATAGATTGAAAATAGATATTCTGTAAAATACAATGGTATTACGGCTAGTATACTTAGATTAATTTGCTCACCTGTTCTATCCGCAGCTTCCTATTTATCTCGCTGGCTCCACACTCCATTTTCGGCGCCTGTAACAAAAAAAAACATTGTTCATACATTGCCAATCAAATAACTGTACTGCACTGATCTCGAGGAAGTAGTTTTGTTTCGTAGAGTGGATCGACTGGGCATTTGACAGCTCATTTCGTGTCCCTAGAACTACTCGTAACTACATCACTAATTTTAGGCTTACGAACGTCACTTAATTTAGTTCCATGGCTTGGCTCGTCATGGCTTACAGCACCAGAATGGCGATGATCAAATGCGCACGAATATAACTTGACGTCCTCCTGTCTATTTGATATTATTTAGTACTACCCTAGTACAAATTTATACTTTACACGGGTATTTATCGCGTATATTACCTTATAACATAGCCGAAACGTCGGGAAAATAAATAAAATAAGGTAATATACGCGATAAATACCCGTGTAAAGTATAAATATGTCTTATGATCGCGAAAGTTTAAAAAGTACTACCCTAGTACAATATTGGAAATACAACTTCTAGTGCAAAGATACACCGGAACGCAATCTACCCATCCGCTTAGCGATCATGGATAGCCCATCCGGCGGTGCATATCAAGCCAGATACAACTCTAATCCAAGGTAATAAGAACCATCCTGACGTGAGTGAGAACACTGAAGAATTATATGCCTGAGACAATGATTTAGAGGAAACTGAATCATATAACGTTGGCAATAAAGTAGGAAATATAAAAGTATCTGGGTAATGGAAAGCTCAACAAATGAGTAATGATGGATGTCGGGATGTCGCTAATCATGGTCAAGTGGTGCGAATATTTGCAAGCGTTCGTGATTAAGATCTCAATGATACATTAGTGTTGACCACAATGTTGCAATCAACATGTAATATAAGAAACGTACGAATGATAAACATATCAATTGGATCTCTCTATAGTGCATAGTAATTGAGGACAAAGGAACAGGGCTATAGACTAACAAGCTTATAGCAAAGACTATGGAAAACAAGTAGACTGACAATCTCATCCAAGAAAACGTGCATCGATAAATGATTGCCTACAATGACGCTAGATGTCGCTGATCGTTTTGAATCTGATAAAAACGAGTGAAATGGTTTTTACAGTATTCGCAACAATAGGTTAGCTAACTAATTGATATTGTAGTACGACAAAAAATAGAGAGATGGCGTTAATCTGAGTGGCGTTACTTAAACTTGCGGCGTTGCCAGCTTTCGATGGAGCAAAAACAGGGTAGAGTGTGACGCGACGTTGTCAGCTAGTGTACGGAGATTTTATTTTGATGTTTTTAGTTTGTTCCAAGGATTAAGGTCATTGCTTAATTGCTAACAAGTTGCGCTGAAGCGTCAAAGTGACACTTAGGCAGGACAGGCAGGACCAACCTGGATTTTTAAAAACATTGGGTTATGTAATAACTTGTTACCTATTTGTAAAATCTTATGCGTAAGTTGTTAGGCAAAGTAAAAAGGCACACCACAATAACGTGTTAGGTATTTATTTTGTTGTGTATGCAAATAAGTTTAAAGATTTAGCATGGAGTTTTAGTTGAGTGATGACTATGACATTTAGTAACAACCTACCGTCTACATACATTGTAGATTGTAGGTATGTACACAATACAAACTGAATGATTTACACACCCATTTTTAGGGTTCCGTAGCCAAATGGCAAAAGCAGAACCCTTATAGATTCGTCATGTTTGTCTGTCTGTCTGTCTGTCCGTCCGTATGTCACAGCCATTTTTCTCCAAAACCGTAAGTGATGAAACTTGGCGAGTAGATGTATTTTGTTAACCGCATTAAGATTTTGACACAAAAATAGAAAAAAAAACTATAAATTTTGGGGGTCCTCATACTTGAAACTGAAACTATAAAAATGTTTTTCATCGGTCCCATACGTGTGGGGTATTTATGAATAGGTCTTCAAAAATGATGTTGAAGTTTATAATATAGTTTTTTTCTAAACTGAATAGTTTGCGCGAGAGACACTTCCAATGTGGAAAAAAGTTGGTCCCCCCCTCTTAACTTCTAAAATAAGAAAATGATAAAACTAAAAAAATATATGGTATACATTACTATGCAAACTTTCAACGATATTTGGTTTGAACGAGATCTAGTCAGTAGTTTTTTTTTATACGTCATAAATCGTAAACCGCAATTTACCTTTCGACGAACTACAAAAACCTTTATATTATGTTACTTGATGCTACGGAACCCTTCATGGGCGAGTCCGACTTGCACTTGGCTGCTTTTTAAATTGCCCGAAAATTGAGTTTCGTTGTTAGCGTGTTTTCCTCGTGTTTATTGTTTAAAGTTTTTTCCGTTTTTCTTAAGAGGGTACCGAGCAAAATAGTGACACAAGCCGAGCAGCAAACGCGATCTATTGTGTATGCGCATTGAGCTGCGAACAGGTGAAATATGATAACTCAATTTTATTATTATTTGTGCTTTTTACCGTCAAAATAAAGTTTTTTTTTTTGGAACAAATTTTTCAGAGAAAAATTCGGTTTTCAGAAAAAAATGGGATATGAGATGTGGGATGATTATAATATGAAGAAAAGTGGGGCTCTATTCCGGATAAGGTTTAATTTTTTTTTCTTAAATAGTTTTATTTTTTATTTTATTTTATTAACGCACAAAACACATTATAACCACAAAATAACTAAAAACTAAAATATTACATTTTTGACCTTGATTATAACGTAACACATGCGCGTACAGAAAAGTTATAACTTATACGAGTAAAGAGAACAACTTATACATAGCAAGCTAATATTATTCTTAAGAAGTATGGAAGTATTTAACTTTAAATTCAAACTTAAACCCAAATTCAAATTAAAATTTAAATTCAAATTCAAATTCAAATTTAAATCCAAACCCAAATTCAAATTCAAATTTAAATTCAAATGCAAATGCAAATATAAATTTAAACTTGAATTTGCAAGTACTTAGTCATTAGATGCTTATGCATCTAATGACTAACCACTTGCACTATCTAGGCTGTTTAAAATAGAGGATGTTCTTAAGATTTCTGATGAATTGGCTCAATTTGGCAAATATGTCAAGTTCGACATTGTTGTTAACGTAGATATTGTTTATAGGTTTTTGGGGGCTCTGATTGTGAATTCGACACAATTTTTTTTAATCCAAGATGGCAGCTTTATTTTTTTTCTTGAAAAATAGATATGGGTATCGTTTAATAGGTTTTTGGGGACTCTGATTATGAATTCGACATTATTTTTAAATAAATATGGTGACTTCATTTTTTTTCTTAAAAAATGGATATGGGTATCGTTTAATAGGTTTTCGGGGGCTCTGATTGTGAATTTGACATTATTTTTTTAATCCAAGATGGTGACATAATTTTTTTTCTTAAAAAATGGATATTGGTATCGTTTTTTAGGTTTTTTGGGGCTCTGATTGTGAATTCGACACAATTTTTTTGAATCCAAGATGGCGCCTTTATTTTTTCTTGTAAAATGGATATGGGTATCGTTTAATAGGTTTTTGGGGACTCTGATTATGAATTTGACATTATTTTTAAATCAATATGTTGACTTCATTTTTTTTCTTAAAAAATGGATATGGGTATCGTTTAATAGGTTTTCGGGGGCTCTGATTGTGAATTTGACATTATTTTTTTAATCCAAAATGATGGCTTCATTTTTTTTCTTAAAAAATGGATATGGGTGTCGTTTAATAGGTTTTTGGGGGCTCTGATTGTGAATTTGACATTATTTTTTGAACACAAGTTGACGGCTGCATTTTTTTTCTGAAAAAATGAATATGAGTATCGTTTACACATATCGTAACAATGTCAAACGAGCGACAAAGAGGAACAATCGGCCTCCGCGTTCGGCAGCGTTCGACATCTGTCTCTCTCCTATTTGAGTGAGCGATGCGTCCGCGTGGACAGCTGTATGACGTTGTCACGTTCAACTGTCGTCAGTTAACTGACTTTACAGACAGCTGATTTTTTTAAGGAAATGTAGAACTTGCATTACTGCTGAAGGCCAACAGTTTGAACATTTGCTGTAAATCCTTGATGTAGTTAAATTAAAATCACGATTGAAGAAATCCTATGATTTTATTTTATTTCAAACTTTCACTTAAAACTAACAAATTACTTGAACACCCATGTTTATTACTCTTTCGACAAGATGGTGGCTCTGTTTACTTGCAATGTCGAAATGGTATTTACTTTTACCTGTAAATTGTGAGCGGCTTAAAAACACAGCGTAGGCATTTTAAGTTCATAATTTAAATTAAAGGGTACAAACATTTTATCTCATGAAATAAAATTGATTGGAAATCCGGTTTATTTGAAAAAACATTTTTTATTTCGAAAACTAAAAAGTACTCTAGCAAGTATTATACCATTTTGGAATCCTGAATAAATGTGCCATTTTTTAAAGTTACTTGCCATAATAATGTAGTACATTTTTTTAGCAGTACAGACGGTTAAAGTTGGGTGATGTAATTATCTGAAATGAAATGTTGGGCAAAACTCCACGATTTCATTGAAAACTGAGGCAGTTATGGCTTAATTTTGAATTGTAATTTACAGAAGGGTTATTCGTGCTTACGTTGCAGAAAAAAGTTAATATTTGTAGTCACAGGACTTAAGAGATCATCACAGGGTGTCAGTTTTTCCTGTTTTTTTTAAATACTCATAACTCCAAAGTTACATAACAAATATTTTTTTTTATATTTTTCTGATAACTGTCATGACTTGGCGCATCACCCGTTTTCGGCTGGACGTTGACTTAAGGGACACCCTGTATATTAAAAAAAATCCTCAATCTTGGATTCAAAAATGAATAGCAAATGCGAGGCGGAATATAGTTTAAAACTAGTTTTTTCGTGTGCGCGAGCTGCATGCAGCTCGCGTGTCGGTGTGCTACTCCCAGTTTTACATTTGTTTACACTTTAAAAACCCCAAAAAGTAGTAAAGAAAGTCCTAAGGAACCCTAAAAATGTTTACATAATCAACGTCCTAGGTGAAGTGAAATTCCAATCAAAGTCTTAAGGAACCCTAAAAGTCGACCACATAATCAAATTCCTCAATGTAGTAGAACCCCAATCAAAACCCTAAAGAACCCTAGAACGCACTAAGCGTTTTGGCTCCACCTTCATTATGCGAACCTCCAGGGAATGGAACTCATTGCCGGCGGCTGTTTTTCCTGACCACTACAATCTGGGCCTCTTCAAGGCAAGAGTGAATAGGTGTCTTCTAGACCATCCTGCTCCATCGTCGGCTACATCGTCGCTTACCACCAGGTGAGATTGTATCCAAAGGCTGGTCTATATCTTGTAAAAAAAAAAAAAAAAAATTGTTTACATAATCAAGGTCCTAAGTGAAGTAAAATTCCAATTAAAGGCCTAAGGAACCCTAAAAAATGTTTATTTTATCAAGTTCCTCAATGTAGTAAAACCCCAATCAAAGTCCTAAGGGACCCTAAAAGTTGTTTATTTTATCAAGTTCCTCAATGTAGTAAAACCCCAATCAAAGTCCTAAGGAACCCTAAAAATTTTAACATTATCAAGCTCCTAAGTGTAGTTGAAACTCCAATCAAAGTCGTAAGGAACCCTAAAATTGTTTACATAATCAAGGTCCTAAGTGAAGTAAAATTCCAATTAAAGGCCTAAGGAACCCTAAAAGTTGTTTATTTTATCAAGTTCCTCAATGTAAAACCCCAATCAAAGTCCTAAGGAACCCTAAAAGTTGTTTATTTAATCAAGTTCCTCAATGTAGTAAAACCCCAATCAAAGTCCTAAGGAACCCTAAAAATGTTAACATTATCAAGCTCCTAAGTGTAGTTGAAACTCCAATCAAAGTCCTAAGGAACCCTAAAAGTCGACCACTTAATCAAATTCCTCAATGTAGTAAAACCCCAATCAAAACCCTATACGGAACCCTAAATTTTACGTAAAGCCAAATCCTCAACGGGTCGGAACCGCTAGAAGGGACCTTGTCGCGCGACCTACAAGCAGGTCCAAAATGAAGTAAAACGGCAAACATAGGAGGAAAGGGTTCTGGGGGGCCGAGGGGGGTTCTGGGGGGCGTAGGAAGGTCACAGCACGGCTCGCTTCGCTCGCCGCAATGCTCCACACGAAAATAAAAGGTCAAAAATAGGGCATTTTTAGGTTTTTTAAATAATAAAGGGGTCTAGAGGGAAAAGGGGGGAAAAATTTATTTTGCTTTCAAAATAATCACACCTTCCCTACATGACCCAAAAAAAAAAGTCTCGCAAGTCACTCCGCTTGGAAGATACGAAAGGGGGGGAAAAAAAGGGGTAGGAGGGGGGAAGTTTTTTTGTTCTTTCAATTCAGGAAGAAACCCTCTATACGAAACCCCAATCAAAACCCCTCTATCTCGATGGCATCTGGTAGCACTCTAAAAAGGGGGGGTCCTGGGGGGCAAGGGGGGCAAAATTTTTTGTGCAATCGAAATCACTTGTGTCTTTAGGTTCCCCATAAAAAAATTATGCAGGACCTCTCGGTTGCAGAGCCCCTCACCAAAAAGTCCATTAAAAACATAATTATGAAACACATCACGATCATCATGGGTTACCTACTTTTACCATTCTAGGTGTAAACGGAGTCGAGCGAACCTATCATTGTGTGCGTGAGTACGCACACAACTAGCGAGCCGCAGTAAATACCTATTTTCCGTCCGCCTTGTTTGCTCGATACCCTCTTAAATAACTTACCTTTGCTTGCCTACCGGACTTGATTGACTACGCCTACCTGTAACCTGTGCTTATTAAACGGACTTCGATTGCCCAAAGAACACTGTCTGACTGTCACGAAAATGTATCTTTGAAGGAAAAGTTCATGATAGTCCTAAAACCAAAGTTTTGAAAAAGACTGCATTAACATTACTGTTACGGATAGGTGGAATTTAAAACACTTTTTTGAGGAAGTTAAAAGAAAACCGGCCGGGTACGCGCGGACAAGCTAGTGCTCAGTACCGAGGTTCAAATCCAACTATTTTTGTAGCTGTCCGCGCGCAAGCGGGGGTAGTCTCCAGTTTTATTCAACGAACAAAGTAAGTACATTTTATATTTTTTTAAATCTACCTACACTTTATAATTTAAAAAATGTTTTTTAATATTATTACAGGTTCGTGAGGTGCGTCTGTCTACATTCTCCGCCCAGTGTCACGTCAGGGACACTGATTAGCAACAGGAAGCAGCACCAAGCGAGTAACAGGTCGGAACTCCAGTCTCGGCGTTTATTTCCACAGTGCGTCATACACTTGTCGGGTCCGGACAATAGTAAATCCGCGGTACCTCTCGGCCAAGTGGTTTTGGTAGGTGCTAGTCGGCCAATGCGAAGAATGCCCCACTCGCCTATTTGAACAGCAGAAGTACAGCAGTGCAGCAGCGACGACAACTTCTCTAAATGCAGAACAGCTAAGTCGACGCTCTCAGTTGCGTGTACCATTTCTAACGTTCCTTTTTTATTTTTATTTTTTCTTTTTCAGGTGCGGCTGTCATCCGCTTTGACTGGCCTCTAGCTCAGTTGGTAGTAGCTCTGCCTTCTGCGCCGCAGGTCGTGGGTTCGATCCCCACCGAGAACAAATATTTGTGTGGTGAACATAAGTGTTTGTTCTCTGTCTGGGTGTTATATTGTATTCTAAGTATGTATTTACAAAAAAAAAAAATGTATTCAAGTATTATATCAGCTATCCGGTTCCCATATTACAAGCTCTGCTTAGTTTGGGGCTGGGTAGTGTTGTGTGAATTGTCCACAATATTTATTTTATTTATTTATTTATCCAGGGCCATCCGGGATCATCTTTTTCGCACAGGAAACCAGCATCTCGGGACCATTGACAATCTTTGTGTAATTTCAAATTCATATATTTTCTTTCTGAATGTGTGTAACACAACTTGTCTAAATAATTTGTAGTCCAGTACATACCACTCTTATGATTCATCGAAAAATAAATTATATTTATTTGTAATCTGTGTTTCTTTTGTATGACACCATCGCTGAGGCAGTATGCGCGTACTGCACCCTGTAGATGTACTCGTAGCTCAGGAATCGAATCAGGATTTGTAGGTATGTATACGCGCCAGTAGACGACACAGGCGGCGCCGGGCGGCGTAAGCGGCGGGCGATGTGTTACATTACATAACAACAAATAATGCAGCTCATTTTTCTCGCTTGAACTTGAAGTGATTTGTATTTTATAACTTTTGCATCCTAAAACTTGCTTTTGTAAACAAGGGAACCATCTTGGTATGCTAGTCCGATATTTCATCTGTTGAAGTTGTAGAATCCAATCAGTAAAAATCTTGCCATATTTCGTAGGTATTTGTTCGTATGCTGATATCTTCTTATGAATGTTTATGAGTGTGCGTGAGGGCGACGCATCAGCTGTGGTCTCGCAGGCACCTGTGCGCGCGGCCACCAGTGGGGAGGTGGTAGTGACGGCGCGGGAGCAGGCGTGGCGGGGCAGGTAGCTGGAGGCGGGGGCGGGGGAGCAGCTCAGCTGTTCCAGTGCACACTCAGAACATTGATGCTTCGAAAGACAGAATCCGTGAACACACGAACCTAGCGGTGTTACGGTGGCACAAAGTTCATTTTTGCAGAGCATTATTGTCTTTATTGGCGCGATGCAATGGTAATTGTCCTCACCAATTAATAACTTTGTTTTTACATTATCACTACACGAAATGAGACAGTTCATATGTAAATTTAGTTCATTACTTTTTCTCGCACTTAGTTCTCGCAGAATTATTGTTTATGTTTGTAACTTTGCACTTTTTATCAGCTACAGATTTTTGTCGATTCTTCGTTACATTTTTACGATTGATCTCGTTATTGTAGGCTGGTATAAATAACTGCGTTGGTCTATGTCTTTTGCGTGCGCTTTTTTCTAAGGCTGCTAGGTATGTCCGCGGCTAACTTTTGCCCGAGTAAAAACTTTTCAAATTGAAAGTAATTTTTGTTGTATCTTTTTTGAAGTGATTTTGGTTTTTCAGTCTACGTAAATATGATCCTTCGCGTATTCTATATTCAAAAGTAAGGACAATATTTCCGCGCATGTTTAAGAAAAATATAGTTATAGAGGTCTTCTAAAGTGCTTTAAGGTTTAATCCTACTAGAATAAAGAAACTAACCAAAGTCGAGGGCGGCAGTTAGTCTACTTGCAATAAAAAAATAATTTTTCATTAGCGCCATCTATTTTAAAAAAGCATCACTTAGTATGTACCTTACAAAATACTACTACGCCACGCCATCTATCAATAGGTATATGAACATTGAAAATATTGCTCTTTCCAGGCTATTTGCCAGCGCCATCTAGAAATAGCCCGGAATTTTACCATTTTTTGAGTCACAAAATTTTGTTCTCTATTAGCAGTCTACTTGTTTTCCTTAGTCTATGCTTATAGTTACAGTGAATGGTCTCAAAGTATCTAAAAGCTCAAGGTCTCAAAACCACTTCTAAGAATCAAGTGTAACAAGAGGATACAGTTCTGGAAATCTGGACCACTCGTGACTGGACAATAAAGGTATCATGTCGAAACCATTCCTTTTTAAGCTATGTTGAATAACCGTTGATATAATCTGTGTAGCTTTTAAGGGCCTGCTTGCTATAAATGAATGTTTTAGTTTCCAGAATAACAGAATATGATAGTATCTAAGTGATTACCTTAGTAAAGTCATACTTAATGGCTATCCGCCTACTATCGGTGCAGACAAAAAGTTCCAAATTTGAGTGCTTGAGTTTTTTAACTCGCCAACTAAGATTTTGGAAGTGCGATTCGCCGTCATGGCCTTTCCTAAGGGCTTGGTAAGTTTTTCTTTTGCGAATAATATTCGTTTGATTGTTTTAATAAATGTGTAATACCTACCTACTTTAAATCATGTATTGTTTGGTATACAATCGAACACAGTCACAGCTATAAATAAATCACGTGTCACATCACACGAATGACTGTCAGATTATGGCTCCAAGGACCATTGTGGTGGCTAATCAATTCAGGACACAGAAACAATAATCCGCCATGGGATAGCATTCTCATGGGGCTATGATTCAAATAAAATTTAATGTTTCTATTGCATCATTTGAGGTGTCATGCAAGGTTTGTACATGGTCTGCTCTTGTTTGATTTGCACAAAAGTAAAAAAATAAGACTTTGATAACATAATATACAAAACTAGCTATGGCTAGTTTTGTCATATTGCTAGCGTGCAAATGTTCTAATAACTAAAGTTCTAATAACTAAAAAAAGTAAACTAGGTACACAGTATCTGTCGTAATAAATGATCAATTTCACAATTCGCACCCAGTTTAGGCCTAACTTCAGTTCTGCTTTTTTCGTCATTAAATTACATCAACTACTAACAAACTAGTCTCAAAGTGTTACAGATATTGGTACAGAACAAACAATAGTTTCTACTGTTTGGTTTCGCCAATTGCGGAACCTAGCGGTCTGTGGTATCGTTTTCATTAGAAAATTGAATTATACAACAACATTATTGTACAGTGTGTCTGTCCGTACTCATTCGTAATGACAACTAGTGCGTGACACACCTGTTCTTGCCAAGCACGAGTCAGTACCTACGATACAATGTATTGTTTTGAAGCAATAATTTGGTTTGCAATCAAATGTTTTTTGTTCAATGTTTTAACACTCATCCGCTAATTCGATTGCAGGAGTTGTGAGTGTAGATAAATTTTTGATACATTGAGTTTAGAATATTTAAACATAGACGCTAACCGTGACCTCTGTCTGACAAAAGTATGTCATAAGTATGAGAACTGATATTTTTCTGGGCATTTTTAATATAACCTTTTGTTGTAATGTCTACCTATATCATATTTGACAGTTTATTTAAAATCTAGACAGGAAATAATCGTTTAAATTCTAAAACTTGAGCTCTATCGTTATAAACTATTTAATATTGAATAAGAGTTAATAACGTGAACCGTGAACACTAGATTATAATAATGTAGGTTAGACTCAGGCGTGTAAAGTAACGATTGAAGTCTAACGCTTAACTCACACGCAATGTGAAACACTTTCGAACTAAGTTTGAAGCTCCTAGTATTTTGTATAGCGTTTCTTTAATTTAGCAAGAACCTACCAAATTGTTTTCTTTAAAAATAGTTTTTTTGGCAAGTAGAATTTCAGATCATAAAATAAATTATGTAAGGAATTCACACGCTCTTACAAATTTATAATAGTAAAACGAGTTATAACCTTTTGATAGCTATTATCACTATCTACCAACCAAAAGCCAACTACTATGAATAAAGCCTTGCGCTAAGCGTTCTGCGGTGGCGATAGTGAAACGCTGTCAAATATGACAGCGATATACGCTTAGATGTGCGTGAGGCGCAAAGCTAAAGTATTCGATTGATGACAGACTGGAGATGACAGACAGACTAGATAGGTCCTGCTAGATGAATGATCTTATTAACGCCGTAGTTCTTACTAAAACTATTGTGGAAGGTATTTCCAGCTGTGTACTCTTCTAGGCTGAATATCATAATATGATTTCCAAATAAACAGTTATTTTGTAACTGTTGAAGGTAAGTAAATACTTATCTACTTTACCAGTTAGTAGTTCAACAACCACTTAGACAACACTGAGTAAATCTGCAAACAATGATGATACTCAATACTCAAATAACTTAAGCATTTTCACTAAATAGGTGACCTAGAGAACAGGCAAGTAACTTACGCGGCTTGTTGCCTAGTGTTTTTTGTATGATTCTTCTTACAATAATGGTACCTACTTAATATGCATAATATTGTTTGCGTCTTTGTTATACATTTGCATGTGCCACACACGATGTTCATAGGAAGTGTCAACTTATAACAATAGGCGGGCACTGTATTAATACTCAAGTTTTTTGTTCTATGAAATTCTAAGGAAAAATCGAGACAATTTATCTATGCCAGTGTTGATATCCATCAGATTTTTTGTTCGAGGATGTTTAAATAAGAGTAATTAGAATTTGAATTAGTGATTTGGCACATGCCGAGCGTTGCAGTAAATACTTTGGTTTTGGTTATAAAATGCGTGATTTCACTATGCCAGAAAGTGTTTGTAGTATTAAATGAATAAAAACTTGAAAACACTGAACAACATTTTCTGGTTACTAATAAATAATGCTTTCTTTCGTTCGTTATAAGTTCTTTGCCTTAGAAAGCATCCAAAGTAGCAGCATCTAAACGAATGTTTCCATTAGCACCAAAAGGCTAAACCCTTTTTGTAAATCATCGTAAAATTAACACGTTCTCTCAGTATCGGTGATGTAATATTGAAAAGTGTATTATGTAAGAGAAAGCTGGTGCCAGTGCCCTTCATACGATGATAAGGTTGGAGACATCTACAGCAACACATTTGAAAACATAAACAATTTTGTAATAATGCTTATAACTATGGACCCAAAACTGTTAAAATTATACGGAAACTAGTTACGCCTGTACCTATTCAAGAGTGGATAAAAAGTAAAAAATATATCTTGAGGAGTTATCTAAATCAGAAGATATCCTATAGGTCTTACAAATCTTTAATACGTAGAATCATGTCAATTTATCTAGGCCATGCTAGACTTCAGCAATTCTAGAATACGAAGAAATCTAGAAAAAAGTTAATTCCGAACATGTTGAACTTGAGGCCAAAGAGTTATGATCAACTTCACAATAGTATTTTCACTTTTCAACGATGCATCGAATTCTTGAATAGTGGCTATTCGGATGCATTAACATTAACCCAAAAATTATAACTTGACTTTTAACTGGCTTCCGACCAAGTGACAGTTTAAGTATTATTTATTTAACTTTTTCTCTGCTTTCACTTCCCTATTTTAATGGTCGGAATTACACGTTTTAGTATGTGGAGCAGTTGTTATTATAACCAGTGCAATAAAGATATCGGTGATCTGTAAATACTTGTGGGCTTTCACAGGGAGAAATGTTAGCCCCCGCACACTATTAAATTAATTAATACCTTGACAAAAATCTGTGTCACTTGAATTGCAATTCTGAGATCAATTACTCTACGTAAATATTGTTTATATTATTGTAATAACGAAACGCAAACATTTTTCCTTATTACCTCTGGAATTTAAAACAATGCTTATAACGGCTATTTATAACAATTATAATGATCTAAATAATGAATTAGTATCATGTGTACGTACTTCTTCATTACATTTGAACGTTCCTTTAGATACATGTACATCATTAGTATGCTAAGTTTACGAGTGTACTAAAGTGATGTTTTGTAAGTCACGACTTCTGATTTGTGATGCACATTACTAGTGCTTTCGTTTAAATTGTTATGGTTGTCTGGCGGGTCAATACACAACACACCATTACGTTAGCGTGTGTCCGTTTAGTGGTTATGGAACTACCTGAAAACGGCTAACTTTAACTTTATCTAGGACGTATTCTTTGGGGTTAGTTATCTAACGGGGAGCGCTATCTAACTCTAAGCTAACAAGCTGATAGATTATTATTCAATACTTTTTGTGTTGTAAATGACCTAGATTTTTGGTGTAGAGTTTAGGATATTCTCCATGGTATACTCACACTTATATTAGTTACTGCAATTACAATAATTATTATGTTACTTAGTGAAGTTTTAAAGTAAAAAGGTGAATATATAACAGGGCCCTTAAATTTAGGGCAAAGGAATATCTGGAGTATGGATTTAGAATTCTATTTGATCGCCATTTTTTATATGAGTCCAAGATATTAATATCTTTTCTATGGCAATAGATACTTTTTACTTACTTTAGGTTACGCCATAGTACACTCATCATTTCCATAAAACATCCATAATAAACTTTCGGATGCTCTAATATCTAGTAATTAAAATCGGAAGGTTTTGAATATTCAAATGGTAGTAACTTCCTAAAGTTCCGTGCTACTGACAGAATGCATATCTTTATTGATCCGTTATTCAATATTATCATCATTATTATAATTAAATCAAACATAATTAAAGTTTGAATTCTTAATAAACGGTGATGACGTTAAATATTTTAGGCTCATCATACTCGTAATAATAATTGTCTAGATTATTCCTATACGTTTCTATGGTATAAAATACATGTGACATATTTTGTCCGTCACTTATATTGAAGGTAGTAACCACTCCAACCAAAAACCTAAGGCTATTGCGGTCTTTAATCTCTTCGTCTTCAATTTTTTTAGAGGATAGTTTCATAGAAAGTAAAAGTGCCTATAACCACCTCAAGTTCAACCTACTGGTCATTACCATCGACTGCGACTATTTTCTCGGTCAATACAACATGCCTGCCGATAACAAGTTTGTGATCACCTGACAATATTATAGTGTGGGCAGGTGAAAGCATAATGACATGTTTTGGTGCCAATTTTAATTAACAACCTTGGACTTTTTTACTGAGTCCCACAGCGTAATGGACAGAGGCCATTAAATTATTTAACTAATAATATATTTAATAATATAGGCAAGGATCCGAAGAAGGATATAAATATTTTTCTGTGCTGTATTTTGTAAGCACATGTAGCGTTCAGTGAAATGCTCAAATTCAATATTCTAATAAAAAAAATCATTTAGTGAAATGCTGTCAAATATGACAGCGATATTTGACACCGTTTTACTGATTGCCACCGCGAAACGCTTAGGTGGGCGCTTTACTTTAAATGCACATGTATATTCCATTCCAAAAAGGTGTATTATATTGGTTGCATTTTCGTGGCTATAAGCCACTGAATTGCATTTCAGTGGTCTCGATCATAATCGAGATTATAGGTAGGAATATTCAAAACCTTCCGATTTTAATTACTAGATATTATTAGAGCATCCGAAAGTTATTATTGATGTTTTTTTTATCCGTAACAGTGCCCAAGTTTAGCCTCGGGCACTTTTCTTCTTCTTGCCCTTATCCCTCTTTATGGGGAGTCGGCACAACATATATTCCTCCTACATTCCCCTCTGTCAGCCGTCATCTCTGCATTCACTCCTTTCTTATCCATGTCATCTTTCACACATTCTATCCATGTTTTAGCCTCGGGCACTGTTACAGATAATATAAGGGGCGGATCCTCTAGTTCATATAACTACCATTCGATGAAGCAGGTGAAAGCCCCATCCTGTCAGAGCTGTCAGCTGACATCTCAAACCTGTCATCTGACATCTAGGACCGGTTTGCAAAAATAGAGCGTTTTGTTTTTGCAAATGACCGATTATCGATAAAAAATGTCTTCGAATTATAAAGTTATGCAAGATGGCACGAGTGTGCAATTATCGAAAGGGCTTATACTATAAATGGGCTGGTTTTTAAACATAATAGGTACTTATTCTAGAAGGATGATGTATACAAGGTGTATCTAAATATGTGTACTATGCGAAGGTGGGGGGTTTCAGACCACAATGGTGATCAGTTGTGGAGGGGAGATAATTAAAAATTCCTATTTTCAGTTTCCCATACAAAAATATTTAATTTCATAATGCCTAAATAAATTGACAACCCTATCCTTGTAACCCCTTGACCCCTTGACCTACTACCTCTGTAGGTCTACTACTACTACCTACTACCTCTGTAGCTGAGCTTAGGGTTGTCACTTTGTATAAAGTCAGCTGTTCATGTTGAAACTTCGTTGCAGTTTTTTTCAGAGATACCAATCGAAGTTCGAAAAGTCGTTGAACAAAAGTTGTTCCCCGGGGGGTGGAAATTCACCCCCCTTCAGGATAGTACACATATTTTGATACACGTTGTATTTAGGGTAGCTTATTAAGTTTGGTATTTGTTTTTTGCACGAGCTGTTTATCGTTGGTTCTAAAATAAGTAATAAAATATCCACAATATTTCGAGCAACATTCATATTTTTTATTTATCCATTTTGTCCCACTGCTGGACAAAGGTATCTCAAGCCACCTCCCATCAACTCCTCTCAAAGGTGTCAATATATTAATAAAATTTCAAGAATAAAAAAATAACATCTAATTTATTGAACAGTAGCTTTCCACAAAGTTTTCACAGACGTAAAAAATGCTAGAGCATGCACCTGTCTACTTTCATAACATTTTCTATAGAACAAAAAGCTCAAACGACACGAGCTTTCCAGCAAAAAGCTCACAGGAAATAAATCACAGCTGGTTATTAGCGAGATAATTATTCTTAGCTTATTCAGATAAGCTGGCACACTCAAGCTTATAAACAAAACGTCGAATAAGATCCGAGGCAGTAACCACTTTGGATCAGGATACATAATCTTTAAAGCCTTGCGCACATCTAAGCGTGACGCTTAGATGTGCGCTGCGGTGACGATCAGTGAAACGCTGTCACAAATATGACAGCACCGAAAGCCATACTTCTACTGCACAGTTAAGTAATGGTCATGGAGCCTATTTTTTTTTAAAAGCTACGGCCGATGGTATGAAAGGGTCACCATAAGGTCACCATTTAGAACGTGTAAACCCTTAGATGGAGAGCTTATATGACTTACCTAGTTAATAAAAACACAAAATTAAGCAGAGCTTGTACTATGGGACCCAGATATCTAATTTTTTTTTTAAATTCATACTTATAATACAGTATAACAGAAGATTCAGGCAGTAAAAAACATCTGCGTTCACCACACAAATATTTGGTCTCCGTGGTGATCGAACCCACGACCTACGGCGCAGAAAGCAGAGCTACCACCAACTGACCTTATAGGTCAGACAAACATGTTGATCGGAAAGGAAAGTTACAGATAGTGATGGTGACATTGTCATAAAGAAATCAAAGTATAAAGTAACCCAGCTGGAATCTCAAGAGCTATGTTAGATCTTACGGGAAATGATCTGTTGGTGCGTATCCCATCTGTCACTTCCTCGGTTAAATACTCTGTGGTGACGAACGGCGCGTGACATACTATAAATAAATAAATATTGTAGATAATCCACACAACACTATCTAGCCCCAAACTAAGCACCGCTTTTACAACAAAATACAATATATCATCCAAACAGAAAACCAGCATCTATGTTCAACACACAAACATTTGTTCTCGGTGGGGATCGAACCCACGCCCTCCTGCACAGAAGGCAGAACTTCTACCACTGAGCCTAAAGGGTTGTCTGTTTCCCAGTATACGCTCTCATTCACTCACTCATTCGGTCATCACGCGATGCAGTGGGTCGTGCACTTTACAAATTTACCTACTTAGAAATTAGATGTCAATTGTGGTAATTTGTGAACCACGATTTAGACGGTTTTTAAACTGTATCCATGTAACTTAGACACTACTAGTAAGACACGCGTGACTTCGTTCGCTTTAAACCAATTCCATACAAAGATTGACTCCCTTTTCCAAGCTACTGAATGTGTGTGTCACCTACCAAGAAAGTTAAAAAAAACTTTTAACTTTCTTGGTAAGTGCGATACGCAAACGGTGAAGGAAAACATCGTGAGGAAACCGGCGGCGTGTCGTAGAATCTGAAAAAGTTCCAGCAACACGTGTCCAGCAGCCTACTTGCGGAAAAACCAGCCCGCACACCATCGGACGTGGGAACAACAAATAGAGAACTGTGAACAAACAACGACTTGTTAACCGACGGAGGCTTCACACTAAAGGGCGAAGAGCTTTTTCTATTGAATACTTATCGATGAAATACTAAATTATTTTTTTTTGTGTGCAACTCACTCATGGAAGAAGCATAATGTCCCTTATATATGATGGTTATCATCGACTATAACCAAACATTGCCGCAGGTACGCACGTAAGAAGCTTGCCCTACGATGCACTTGAGGCATATAGATGTTAAGAGGGAATCACACAGGCGACTCTCCATACAAACGTAGTCCCCTATTTCCTCCCGGATATTGCCTCTAGAGTAACAATTTTGTCTCATAAAATCCAGATCTGCTATATACGTGCTCATCAATAAGTTTCTGAAAAAAAGGAAAACATTGTGATGCCCTCTTAAGACTTGCGTACTATTAGAAGTATCACAAGTTCTTACAACGATACTGCTACTAGTATACTCAAAACTAGAGGACACAAAACCGCATAGTACCTACATATTAATATGGTGGGCCAACAAAATACTACTACTACTTGAAACTACACCATTTGCTCTGTGACACCTAATCACAATTAGCAAATGTGGAGGACCAACAAAATAAAAGTAAAATATAGTTGGTTCTAAAACTTATCACACACTTGGTAGAAAGATAGAAGTTAGAAAATACTTTATTGCTTATTTAATTTTTTTTTTTTAATACTTTATTTATAATATTATAACACTACAATTAATTAAAGTATCGGTAGGAACTTAAAACTATTTGCTAAATACAATAAGTGATCTTATCGCTAAATAACGATCTCTAACAGACAACCTTTGGATGGAAATGTACTAGTTGGACAAATTTATGTAACCACTAACACATAACACCTAGCACATAACAAAATTAATGGTAAGTACTTCAATGCACTCTCCTTTACAAATATTTACATTTCTTTTCATTTTTCTTTTACGTGTCCAAAAATACGAACTTCGCCGAAAGTGGTCAGATCGCTTCGTAACTCTCTTATTACATGAATCGCGACAGGTGTAGTAATTTTATTTCATTTTAATACACTTTGTTTATGGGACCTGATGTTAAGTGGTAAGTAAAGTGAGTAAACAGGCCTTTACATCTATTGTAAATGATTTATATAGCGTCAGGGGCAACTGGTGATTACTCAAACCCTACTTTCAGAACGTCATAGTGCCTGAGACAGGATTTTCAGGCTTGCCCAGCACCTATACAATCCTGACAGCTTAGTCGGCCTTATCCACAGGAAAGACATGGTCAATACGTGCTGAGCTGACTAAGGCATGGGCCTGAGGTGAATGACAGTTGAAAGAAACTACTCGACCGCAACCAAGAAGTAATCAAATTGATATAATTGCAAGTAAATGAAAGCTTATGACTGTATGACTGTAATCGCGAGGCACGGTAGACTCTTCCGATCATTTGGTGCTCAAGACCTTTGTTAAAGGGTAGTTAAAAAGACGTCCGAACATTATTACATTTTACGGTAGTATTGTAAAGTGATAGATTCTTTCACCGCTACTAAATTGGTGTCAATAGTTTTGTCTGTTCTTAGTTTTGTCGAGTACAGAATCGAAGCCCAGCGTGGCCCGGGTAAAGTCTTTGAATTAAAATTGATTATTCTACATCATTTTCGAATATTAAAAAACATTCTAGAACGTTTAAGAACATTTTGTATGATGATGACTATTATAAATCATTTTAATGTCTAGTTTCAGTTTGATTATGATCACCTCATAATCATTTTGACAGTTTTTAATATTAGATCGTTATAGAGAGGTCTAGAAACTTTTGGTAAAATCTAGAATTTTGGAAAAGTCTTGCTTATCAAAGTCAGGCCTTGCGCACATCTGCGTCTGTGGTGGCGATCAGTGAAACGTTTTCAAATATCGCTGTCATATTTTACAGCATTTTACTGATCGCCACTGCAGAACTCTTCGATGTGCGCAAGCCTTCATATGTTTAAATCTTCCGTTAGGTTTCAGGGCATTGAGAGCGCTGGTGGCCTAGTGGTAGTGGCCCCGCCTTCCGATTCTAAGGTCGTGGGTTCAAATCCAGTCGTGTACCAATGAGTTTTTCTGCCAAAAAAATATGTACACTATGCCAGCGCTCTCAAACGGTGAAGGGAAACATCGTGAGGAAACCGGCATGTCGTAGAACCTAAAAAGTTCGAAAATATGTGTCAAGTGCACGTATATAAGGAGCCTCGTTGTGGCGCACTTAAAATCCTTTCACCACACTTGGTTCGAAAGAATCAGTGACACGATAAGAAGAAGAAGAAGAAGGGCATTGTCAATATTGCCTTGCAATAAGTATATTTTTTCTAGTTATTTGATAAAATACGCATTAGCAAGTTATGTTATGAAAGACGCAAATATGGAGATTGGTCGAAAAAATAAATACACGCACGAAGATACGAGTTAGACATAATTATTGTTATCCAACAAAACGCTAAACACTATTGTGTAAGTGATTACTTAAAACAGTTAAACTCCTAACAGATAACCTATTGCATAACTATCATAAAATATTGATAACTCATTTTTAATAAAAAAAAAAAAACTCTCTCGTGACTGAAAAACATGAAGTATTTCTTAAAATCGAAGAATTAAAAAGTTTTATAGAAGAAATATGCATCTGCCCGTGCGCTGTGATTAAATACAAATGTCATAGACAAAGGAACCAATCAACATGAGGTGGATCACCGGGTTGACCCATTAAAAGTTCTCAATACAAAAGCTTTCGTTCACTACAAGAGCTTATAATTATATTTGCAAGTTTTGCTATGGCTAAAATAGTGTTTTTGCTAAGTAGGTTATGTTACTGTACAAGAGCACTGGTGGTCTGTTGTGTTAACCCTGCCTTCCGATCCTCCAGTCGCGGATTTGAATCCTGCCCTATGGATTTTTCTGTTCGAAAAAATTATGTACACAATGCTAGTTCTCTAAAACGGTGAAGGAAAACATCGTGAGGAAACCCACGGCATAGTTAGCTCCACACGTATTGACCATGGCTTTCCTGTGAATTAGGCCGACTAAGCTATCAGGATGGTATAGGTTCTGGGCAAGCCTATTCCATCTAAAATCGTGCCTCAGGCACTATAGCGTCCCGTAAGTAGAGGCATGAGAAGCCATCAGTAGCCCCTGAAGATAAAGTATCTACATTAGATGCAAAGGCCTGTTTACTTTTAATTAGGTGTGTTACCTTTACAGTAAAACAATGAAAAGCTATTATAACTGCTTGGAACGTGTGAAGGAAGGGCAGATCGGTGGTCGTCGGTACTTGATAAAAAAAAACATCGCAACATCTACATGTTTCTTACAGAAACTAATACAATACATGCGGAAATCATTAATTAGTCGAATCTATAATTTGTATAACAATAGTAGATTGTTACACAAGAGGTACAAATACAGGGTTTTTTGGTCTTTGTCTTCGTATGTCCTCGTACAAATGGTGAAAAGAAAAGTATTTTATATACATTTTTGAAAAGACTAATATATGTTTACATAGGCATAGACATTTATTTATTTACTACATAAGCACACACATAGTAAAGAACAAAGACAATAAAGGAAGAATAGTATATTATGCAACGAGTGAATAAAAGACGGATTTAAATCGAGGACCAAAGATGAATCACATGTGCAGGAATCTAACGACTGAATCACGACCGTTGGGAGTGATTCATGATGATTTAATCACGAGCGTAGCGAGTGATTTAAGTGTTAGAATCCTAAACGACGCGAGTGATTCATGGCCCTCGACATAAATCCGTTTTATTCAAGAGTTGCATACTATACTTTATACCATGACTTCGAGAAAAAGAAAGATTTAAGCGAAAAAGGATTAAAAACTATGAACTTTGTTTATACTATTTTTATATGACATAAAACAAATAATTTTAGATTTTGATTTGATTTGATTTGTAAATAAACAAGGATAAATTAATGCAAGTTTTCTACTATACCTACCTCTCTTTCATGAACTCAACAACTCTATTGAACAACAAACAACTCAGCACATCTTTTTCATTCCTAGAATGCATTTTCAATCGATTTACTATTATCGAACTTTGTGCTGCATAACTTACTAAGTACAGTATTCAAAATAGCGCCAATTTACTAATGTATGACAATGACAACAAAGAACACAAAACACACAAAGTTTTTAATCCAATGCTAAACTCCTTGTCAAAAATTTCGACCAATCAAATCGAGAGTATTGATGGCGCAAGGAGGTTTTAAGGTATTGAGATGGAACGTCCATCTCAATACCTTAAAACCTCCTTGCGCCATCAATACTCTCGATTTGATTGGTATCGATACGAATAAGGTCAACGTGACCTTATTCGTATGTTCCAAATTCAAACACCAAAACAGTGATTAAATTAAAGAGCTTTTTATTCACTGTTTTCAGTGAATAAAATAAGCTTTTTAGAGGGGGTATGGTATAAAGATACAAATAGATACATCGATACATGTAGAAGTGCGTCTTGTACCGCGCAGTATACAGGGTGTAATCGTTAAGTGTGCACAGGCGATTATTCCGTAACTATTGCAGATATAAAAAAACTTTAAACTGATATCGAAAGTACTTTACCTAATGAGTAAAATGACATTAATAACTTTTTAAAAATAAAACGAGAAATATCCAAAAAAATTACATTAATCACTCCCATACATTTTATTTCTTAGTAAGTACAAAATTTTGTGTTCAAAGCATTATGGTCGAAGTGACGTCCTCCTTGTGCAATACAATGACGAGCTCTATTTACAGTTTTTATATGAACTTTCCTTAACATTTGCGGAGTAATTAAAGCAATTGCACGACGTACACGATTCTGTAACTCTTCTAGGCTGTGTACTCTCTCAGCGTACACGTGGTCTTTGACAAATCCCCATAGTATTAGTATTATTAATCTACACGTGTATCTACTTGAAATTCATTAATACCTTCATATCGTACATAATTATAAAATGACAAGGGTAAAATGAGTAGGTACTATTCCACTTGAAATAAGGAAACTAAAACCTTTCTACTATCTCATACTAAATGTATGGGAGTGATTAATGTAATTTTTTTGGATATTTCTCGTTTTATTTTTAAAAAGTTATTAATGTCATTTTACTCATTAAGTAAAGTACTTTCGATATCAGTTTAAAGTTTTTTGATATCTGCAATAGTTACGGAATAATCGCCTGTGCACACTTAACGATTACACCCTGTATAGGATTTTACTATTTTAAGAAAGCGTTCAAATATTGAGCATAGATTGTTCAAACGTTTGTTTTTTTCATTGCTAAGGGTTCAGTCGGTAATTCTCACACTTGGCAACTACTTAGATGAGCATTTTTTAATTGTTTTGTTTATGTTGGCCAAGGAATTTTTGTGTTATTTCTTAGTGTAATTACAACCTTGTGTGATGGTATTAGTTTCCCATATTTGGATAATGGTTTAGGTGTATACATGCTTCTTCGTATGTTTTATTCACATTATTAAATGGTTTGAATGCTGGTAAGCAGGAGTGAGGAGGAACCAAAAAGTTTTATAAAAAATAATTGGATCACTAGCTGGGTAATTTACAAAGATAAGCTACATGAGCCAAATGAAGGCAAAGAACTTCAAGAAAAACGTTAAAAACCTCCTCCAGGGTAGGCAACGCAGCGACAGCACCCTTGGTGTAGCGAATTACCAAGTAACCTTCCATTCCAGTAGACAAAACAGAAACTCTACGCTTTTCTTCTTTATTTTTCATGGTTCTTCGTAAGATGCCTTTGTTTTGACCCTGATTACTTAAGTATACCGCTTTTCAATCGGTAGCTAATTTAGCATACGCTTCTCACGATAACCCTGGAACCGTTGCCCATAATGCAAATACGACATTTTGCAGTCATTTATACTACTGCGTGAATAATTAGATACTTAGTGGGTTCAGAGAATTAATCGCTTTAGGAGAAAACGGGAATCGGAGCTATTTTAGTCTAAGGTATGCAGTAAGAATAGGTTTTTGAATGGTGACTATGAAGCGGAATGTTCTCTTATCTAAGCACTTCAAAGTGATCTTTGTGATTTTACTGATTTTATATTACCTTGCGTTTTGTTAGATCTCTGAAAAGTATTGGACGAGAAAGTAGAGTAGTATAAGTATAAAGATTTAAAATTATAGTCGCCTAAAGGTTTCACGGGCTGCTAATCGACAAATTAAGTTTTTGACTGTTGCTTATCACAAATTTGACTAGGAAAAATTTGAGCGAAGGCCTGCGCATATCTAGGCGATGGCAATGCAGCTCTAACGCTGTCAAATATGACAGCGATATTTGACAATGTTTCAGCTGATCGGCGCTGCCATAACCTAGATGTGCGCAGGAATTTTAACAGCTGTTAAATATTAAATTGGTCGATCAGCAATCCGTAAAGCAAGCCCTAAATCTATTTGCAGTTAGTGAAACAGGGCTCAATATTCCTAAAAATACCTTAAAACAAACCGTATTTTCTGCTAAGGGACATACTTAGAATACCTGAAATAACTTTATAATAATTTCTAAACATGAAACCAATTTAAGTTCCAACGTTCTAGGAAAGTTTAACATCGTATGGCGCCCAGAATAACAATACAATTGAAAGTGTACTTGCTGTGAACTCTATTGTTATTCTGTGTTTAGTACTACTGCTTAATATTCTGTTTGTGCCGGAAATAAGTTATAGAATTGTCAAGTAAGCTAAATTATTGTGTTTGGGTTATGTAAGCTTAGGACCGTTTTATGTAAAATGTTTTTTTTTTATGTAAAAGATAGACAAACGAGCTTACGGTCCACCTGTAGGCCTACCATGAGCTCTGTCTGGCACTGTCTCTGGTTCTGGTTTTGAGTCTGTGTGAGTGTTGACTAAATAAATCCTACGTCAAAACGTCACACGCACAGTATAATGCACTGATGAGCACTCAAACAGACTCAAACCCAGAGCCAGAGACAGAGCCAGGCAGGGCTCATGGTAGGCCTACTGATGGTAAGCGGTCACCGTCGCCCATAGACACCAATACAAAAAATCAGCCAAGTGCGAGTCGGACTCGCCCATGAAGGGTTCCGTAGCATCAAGTAACATAATATAAAGGTTCTTGTTAGAAAAAAACGATATTAGAAACCTACACATCATTTTTGAAGACCTATTCATAGATACCTCACACGTAAGGGTTCGATGAAAAAAAAAATTTTGAGTTTCAGTTTCAAGTATGGGGACCCCCAAAATTTAAAGTGTTTTTTTCTATTTTTGTGTAAAAATCTTAATGCGGTTCACAGAATACATCTACTCGCCAAGTTTCATCAGTCTAGCTCTTACGGTTTCGGAGAAAAATGGCTGTGAAATACGGACGGATAGACAGACAGACAGACAGACATGACGAATCTATATGGGTTCCGTTTTTGCCATTTGGCTACGGAACCCTAAAAACACCAACTGATAGTAAAGCCACTGGTGTCTGGTAGAAAAGTCCTGGTGACCACGCAGGTATTAAGAATGAAAGTCGGTATTCAACACCGCCTTTTTCTTCCCTTAACAATAAATAAAAAAGAAATATTGTGGACAATCTTAACAACACTATCCAGACCCAGATTAAGCTGAGCTTCTACTATAGAAACCAGATAGGTGAATAATACTTCTGTATTATTTTTGTTAAAACATACTAAGAATACAAACGACACATCATAAACAGACAGACAATGAAACAACATAGGTGTTTATGGCCACTGTGATTGTGAACGTACTGGTAGGGAAAGTATAGGCTTTGTGGATAGTAAAAGAGCGAAGGCGACAGCGTTTTGAGATAAAAACAATAAAAATTCTACAATAAGTATGTTTACAACCGACAAAAGTATCATTTCAGGTAAACCCGGCAGTGGGAAGGCGAAGATCCGTGACCTACAAGGCAATGCTTTCAATGCGCCTATCGTATTCTTTAAATGCCACAAGTTTATGAGCAAAGTGAAGCTGCTTTGTTTATAGAACGAATGAATGATTTATTTTTCGAAACAAGAACTTCTACTAATATATATTATAATTACTAAATTCCCAATACAACATTTTCTAATAGCTCATAGCTTTCTTTTGATAGACCTTCAGATTTTTATTGATACAACAAAATTAAGCCTTGAATCATTATTTTCAACTTTGTTTTGCGCACACCTAAGCAGTGACATGCTGTCAAATATGACAGCTAGATTTGACAGCGTTTCACGAATCGCTACCTTTTCGAGAACTTTTCAAAATTCGCTTATGACAACCCTGGCCAGGCAGCCATGTAAGTAGGTCTAACCAATACTGTTTAGCTAACAATAGTGGATAGCTAAATAGAAACCTCACAGAGCTATGATTATGTTGTGTTTAGCCAACCGGATAAGCGCGACATGCAGAATAGCATTTCTCTACTGGAAGCTGTTTATGCCTCGGTTTCATAAAAGACGATGGCTGTTATATTATAGCGACAATAATAATTACGTACAGGTGTATTATTTTTATACTTATTACAAAATAAGTAGATATTGTTTGATATTAAGAAATAGACGAGACGTATTGAGATTCCTGACGGAAAACATCATCACAGAGTAAGTTCTTGTTTTGAGGTTTAAAATCTATCTTAAGTCTGCTGTAGTGGCTCTCCTGTGGTGGTGAAAAACTCAGTTTTTAGTTTGCGTCTTAACTTAGTGACTTTTTAGGACCGAGACCAATCGCCTAAACCTAATGACGTCAAAAATCTAAATGGTATTTAATCTCATGAATCACGAGAATCAAGACTAGTGTATTCACTCATCTAAATTGTGATCCTGAAACGTTACTAAATTTAGACACCGATGATCAGCGAATTACAGGCACAAGTGATTTCATTATCCTAATCGTCACAGCATGATGTCAGCCGCTTCTTAGCGAATTAAAACTCAACAAATATTAAATGTTATCTCTTGTTCTCTTCACAGATGTTTATTATTTGAGAGCGTTTCACTGATCGCCATCGCAAGCGACCTAGGTATGTTATGTCTGTCACGGTTTGACATACCACCATGGGAGTTAGGAATTTATAGTGTATTGCTTAATTTTATTTTATAGTAAGACCATGTGTTTCCAGACGTCGTTATCATCCCATTAACAGAACTTGTCTTTTTATGGTTTAAGAAGAACTTGTGACACCATTTTCGTTTAAAGCTCCAAAATTTAGTTTCTGGCAGCCAGAGCTTCTCTAAACTGAATAGTAAGGCAAGTTTAGTATCATAAAATGCGGCATCCATACTTGGTTGATGTTCCAACTGTCCGCACCAAGCGCTTTGCTTCAACTTTTATGTTCCGGACAGCCAAGGAATGGAATTCCTTGCCGGCGTCTGTCTTTCCGAGCATCTACAAATTGGATGTTTTCAAGACAAGAGTGAATAGGTATCTTCTAGGTAAGCGTGCTACATCGTCGACCGCATCATCACTTAACAGCAGGTGAGATAGCGGTCAAACGTAAACCTATAAATTGTTAAAAAAAAAAAAAAAGAAAGAAGATCTAAGAAACGAATGCTGAAAATATGACTTCAATATCGTTAATACTCTACCAGAAATCGGAACCTGTATCTCTACCAGACCTATGTGATATCAGAATCGCACATCTGCATTATGTAATTTGATTAAATGATCAATCTACTCATACCAATAAAGTATGACCTTTTATTTGGCCCAGCGTGGGTCGTTTATGAAAACTTACGTTAATTGGTGATTACATATTGACCTGGCCACCCATCAGTTACCTGAAAGAAAGACAATATTCGTTAGTAAACACATCACTTTAGACTTAAAATTATGCATGTACGAGAGAAAATGATGATGAACTGTAATGTAGACAACTTAAACTTGGCACTGAGATAAATTAATAAATAAATAAATATTGAGGACAATCCACCCAACACGATCAAGCCCCAAACTAAGCAGAGCTTGTCCTATGGGAACAAGATAGCTGATATAATACTTAAATATTTTTTTGTTAACACATACTTTGTATACAATATAATATTATAACACCCAGACAGAGAACAAATATCTGAGTTCACCACACAAATAGGTTGCTCTCGGTGAGGATCGAACCCACGACCTACAGCGCAGAAGCAGAGCTACTACTAATTGTGTGAGAGGCCATTCAAATTCATACTACAAAGCGCAAAAAAACTTAGCAGTTATGAGCAGACAAGGCAATGAAACAATGTTAACTCTGGTACTTTCTAGGCTTATAACTCTACCTACCATAAACTAGCAAGTGCTATTAGGTACCACTGAAGAAAACAGTCTAGGGATAAGAAGATTCGTGATGGGAGCTTTTTTAATATACGCAAACGATAGTTTAGTAGTAGTAGTATAGCTCTGTCGAGGGCTCGTCCGGGGAAGTGCTACCACCATGCCTATTTCCCCCGTGAAGCAGCGTTGCTGGTTCGATTTGAAGGGTGTGGGTGCCGGTGAAATTACTGGCACGTGAGGCTTAACATCTGTATGCCTCAAGTTGTTGGACGCAGGAAAATGCATCGTTCGATCGTTCCTGCCGTGCGTGACCTACGAGGCAATGCTATGCTTTGTTTTAGGCGATGGTTGCCACTTGGCATCGGATGGGCCATATGCTAGTTCCATCAGCTGATGGAACAAACGTTATCAACTATAAAGTTTTTGGAACGAAGTTCCTTATCGCGCGTTGTGAAATGGGGCTAGACGGAAAAAATTCTTACGAAAAGTTGTCACGACACTTTTTGCTATAGTAAGCTGTGCGGCGTGCGCATGTTTCTCTGTCTGTCTCTCTCTTTCTCTTATAGAAAGCAAGCCAGATATTTTCATTTCTATTTCGCATTGAACAGTGTGGTGTCGCGACGATTATTTTTGTTGAGTGTATACAGGTTTTTTGTAAATTGTAATAAAAGGAACTTCGTTCCATTCGGGTGTCCCTAGACACCTCTCAAGTTTTTTTTTATAGACCTAGCCAGTTGTTTTTTAAAAACTTCATAGTTGATAACGTTTGTTTAGAAACACCGCACGCAGTAGATAACCTGTCTGATCTCAGAGAGATCTTAAAGTGCCAAGCATGGATGGCAATAACAATAACGAACCATTTATATCGCATGCATTTCATAACGATTGTCATTGGTACCTCAGTAGGTAACTTAACAAAACCTGCCTGTAGGCCTACCATGAGCTCTGTCTGGCTTCTGTCTCTGGTTCTGGTTCTGGTTTTGAGTCTGTGTGAGTGCTCACCAGTGCATTATACTGTGTGTGTGACGTTTTGACGTAGGATTTATTTAGTCAACACTCACACAGAATCAAAACCAGAACCAGAGACAGAGCCAGACAGAGCTCATGGTAGGCCTACTGATGAATCAAAGCGCTGAGTGATGTTATCATCACAATAGACAGCAAAAGTTGTTACAGCTAAACAATGCATATTCAATTGCCTGGTGGCGCAAAATAAGGACGTTCACGGCTGAGTTTTGTAATCGGACTAATGGTCGACAAAACTTCACCCACATTGAAAAATAATCAATCTTATTGTTTTGATTATTTGCCACAATATTGAAAATTCTTACGCCTAAAGCCTTTGCGCACATCAAGAAAATGCTTTGCGCAAAACACCTGTATTGTGCACCTGTACACCTGTATTGTGTATAGGTTAGTTCAACGTTCAGCAGTTACAGCAAGATTCCAGACACAATATTTCCCCGACTGACTGGCCTCTCAGCACAGTTGGACGGTCTTCTGTGCCGTTGGTCGTGTGTCCCTACCGATAACAAATATTTGTGTGGTAATGTTTATTCTCTGTGTGGGTGTTATATTGTGTTCTAAGTATGTACTTAATAAAAAAAAGTAAAGTAAATATACGATCTCGATTGTTATAAACGACTGGCGCATTGTAGCCAAAGATCGAGAGGTGTGGAAGAAGGGGAGGGAGGCCTTTGCCCTGCAGTGGGACGACCCAGGCTAAAAATAAAATAAATAAAAAAAGTAAATAAGTGTTATATCAGCTATCTATATTTCTAAAGCATAAACTCTGCTTAATTTGGGGCTAAATAGTGTTTTGAGGGAATCCTCAAAACAATAGTTATTTCTATTTGTTTCCATTGTGCGATGACGATTAGTGAAACGCTGTCAAATATGACAGCGATATTTGACAGCGTTTCACTGATCGCCATCGCCATCGCCTAAACGTGGGCAGGCCTTTAGAGGGATAGGCTAAACTAAAGTCAAGTCTACCTTCACGCTATTTCCTCTAGCTTATAGCAAGTTCAGACGGAATGGTTCATGTGACTACGAACTACGACGGCATTAAGTTGCAGCGCCGTGCTCGCCGTGATTCACAGAACCACTGAATGGGGTTTTAATCGCTTCGAGAACGCTACACGAATAAGACATGAGTCGTATTCATTAACATAACAAAATTCAAGTTCATTTACACGAATAGGTGACGGAACTTGTTGATGAGCTTATAAGTTAAGTGCAGTAAGGACTACAGTTATTCTTTTACCACACTGTTTCGAAAGAACTATTGAAGCGAAAAGAAGAAGAGAGGTTTCATTTTCTAGATGGAGACAAAGAAAAGTGACAAATTAAAAATAAAATAAATATTGTGGACAATCTACACAACACTATATAGCCCCCAATCAAGCAGAGCTTTTACTATGGGAACCAAATAGCTGCAGGGCTACCACGAGCTCCATATGGTTATGGCTATGGCTGTCAAATTGTGTATATGGCTGTCAAATAGCTGACCCACACATTCATTTTCTTCTTGGGTTTGAATGTGTTGACACTGTTGACACGATTTTGACAGCCATAACCGTAACCATATGAAGCTCATGGTAGGCCAGCTGATATAATATTTTTTTTTTTTTTTTGTAAATACATACTTAGAATACATTATAACACCCAGACACAGATAAAACATCTGCGTTCACCACACAAATATTTTGTTCTCAGTGGGGATCGAACCCACGATCTACGGCGCAGAAGCTACTACCAACTGAGCTGAGAGGTCAGTCGAAATTCAAAATGTGAGTGAAGTAGCAAGTATTCATGCTTAGACTTGTACATTTACCAATTTACAGTATAAGAACACAAAATACTTAGAACGTGTACTTAGCCTAATATTTTTAACAGTTTTAAGTGTCTAAACAGAAATAAACCTACAACCTCATCTCTGTTTAAATTTAGTATAACAGTAAATACAATTGAATTTTTGAGAGCACAAAATTGTACTAACTGTACCTAGGACGCGAGAAAAAAATATAACTGTCAATAACGTACGTTATGTCAATTACCTACAAAACCACAAAAAAGTTCATCTATCAAGGTAAAGCCTTGTGCACATCTTAACGTTCTGCGGTGGTGATCAGTGAAACGCTGTCAAATATCGTTGCCATTTCTTACAGCGTTTCACTGATCGCCACCACAGAACGCATCAAAGCAAATAAAATAACCTAATCGACCAACACTGCAAAAAATAAAATAGTCGGGTCGGAGGCACTTTGATGTGCCTCAATTATATTCGGCACATGACCACTTTAAGCTAGTAGATTACATGGGATAGGATTTTTAAGACTTGCAATAATTGTAAGCAAGGAATTGAAATTTGAATTCATCCTAGGTATCGTTTGTTCTTACTTTGTTTTTACTTTTTTCTTTTAACTCTTTTGTGTAATAAATAAACTTGAATTTGAATAAAAATTGTGCAATCGTGCACTTGACAAATGTTTTCGAACTTCTAAGACATGCCTGTTTCCTCACGATGTTTTTCTTCACCGTTTGAGAATATTGGCATAGTGCACATGCACATAAATTTTTGGTCAGAAAAACTCATTGGTACACGATTGAATTTTAAGTTGAACCCACGACCGTTCGGAAGGCGGGTTGGTACCACTAGGTCACCAGTACTCTAGAGTTCATTATAAATCTGTGCAATGCATGTGACTCAAGCTGCTTTGATAAAACTCTAACCCATTGATTCCCAACGTGGTACAGGTGGACCCCCAGGGGTCCATGGTAGGCTCAACGGGGGTCTACGATCGCATGACAAAAAAATAGGGGTTCACAAGTCGGGAGCGGGGGTCCACGAAAATGTTTCTGGTTTCGATAGTGAGTAACTAAAATGTCGGCTTGACTTGACCTATCAATGTAGGCAGACAATACTTTCAGAAGCTTAGCGACTGAAACGTGTAAACACTTTTTTCGAAAACTGTCGTGGTCAGCCGCAACGCAAATGTCCATAGCTATAGATCTTATTTCCATATTTTTTGTCGACAGAGAATAAAGTAAAAATGTCGCTTTAGGGCTAGGGGTCAACCGGAACCAGCAAAATTTTGAAAGGGGTCTATGAAAAACCAAAGGTTGGGAACCTCTGCTAACCCATAACCACATATGATTTCGTAACTGATAACACCCGCACCCAACCCAAATACATAGTTTAGTGAACCACTTAGGCCATGTTTACCTGGCACATGCAGTATTAATATGTCACTGTAGAGTCAGCTTGTTAATTTGCAATATAAATGTTTTTTTTTAATACAACTAATAGCTGATGGAACCAGCATTTGGAATAAGCACAAGTTTGAACAACCACCTGATGTCAAGTGAGAGCCATCGCTAAAGCCACAGCATTGTCTCGTAGAACAGGCATGACACAAACGTGCCCTACGATACACTACCCTGCGTCCATCAAGTAGAGGCACAATAAAGGATACAGATATTCAGCCTCATGTGCCAGTTATCTCATGGGCACCCACACCCTTCAAACCACGATTGCGATTGCGAACAGGGAAACGCTGTCAAATATCGCTGTCATATATGACAGCGTTTCACTGGTCAACATCGCAGGTCGCTCAGATGTGCGCAAGGTTTTATATGCCAAGAAGAAAGACGTGACGGCAAATCAAACCATGCTAGGAATCAGTTACTTCATAAGTAAGTGTGTTGTTTTGGCAACTGTACACGATGCAAATATTAAGGTTATCGCGGTATCATTTTAGAGGATATCTTAATGCTTCTCATAATATTAGATGTGTGGATATACTGCTAGACAGGATATACGTAGTACCACTGTATACTTTAATACCAAGTTAGGCAGCTAACTACAACTTGGTTCTTACCGTGGTATAGGGCTCTTTGTGTGTGGCTCGTCCGGGGAAGTACTACCACCATGCCTATTTCTGCCGTGAAGCAGCATCGCTGTGTTTCGGTTTGAAGGGTGTGGGTGCCGGTGAAATTACTGGCACGTGAGCCTGAACATCTGTATGCCTCAAGTTGATGAATACAGGGCAGTGCATCGTAGGGCTCGGTCCTGACGTGCGTGGCCTACAAAGCAATACTTTGTTATGGGCTATGGTTACCACTTAATATCAGGTGGGGCATAAAATATGCTTGTTTCATCAGCTAGTTATATAAAAAAAAGCAGCCAAGTGCGAGTCGGACTCGCCCATGAAGGGTTCCGTACCATCAAGTAACATAATAATATAATAAAAAATAAAGGTTCTTGTAGTTCATCGAAAGGTAAATTGCGGTTTACGATTTATGACGTATAAAAAAAAAACTTCTGACTAGATCTCGTTCAAACCAAATATCGTTGGAAGTTTGCATAGTAATGTACAACATATATTTTTTTTATAAATAAAATTAATATTGTGGACAATTCACACAACACTACCCAGCCCCAAACTAAGCAGAGCTTGGAATATGGGATTTTCCTTTTTCTATTTTTGTGTAAAAATCTTAATACGGTTCACAGAATACATCTACTCGCCAAGTTTCATCAGTCTAGCTCTTACGGTTTCGGAGAAAAATGGCTGTGACATACGGACGGACAGACAGACAGACAGACATGACGAATCTATAAGGGTTCCGTTTTTGCCATTTGGCTACGGAACCCTAAAAACGATCCTGTTATAATCCAACTAATATTATTAATGCGAAAGTTTGTAAGTATGGATGGATAAATGGATGTTTGTTACTCTTTCATGTAAAAACTACTGAATTGATTTTAATGAAACTTTAAAATTTAGCTTATACATCAGAATAACACACAGGCTACAATTTATAAAGATATTTTAACGGAGAACGGATGTAAGTAACGGGTACGGGGCGAGCGAAGCCGCGGGTGGCCGCTAGTACTAAAATATAATAGAAGTGAAGTTCCAGCGTGTGCCACTCAAACTTAGTGAATATATTCGTGAAATACATAGTGGTTAGTATTCTTGCACACCTGTTTTTACTACAAGCTGGGATACAAAAGGCTTTTTATGAGCAGTCGGTCAAGGTTCCTGCGAGGTCCGGTAGCGTCTACCATTGTGATGCGGCGCCAGCAGACCGTGAAGATGAATAGCCCGGAGCAAGTTCTGAAGAACTTATGTAACACGATCGTGACTTCTGTAGGCATTGTCTTGGGATGAATTTAATACAGTTTTCAAGGTATCCCTCTTATGAGTGTTCTGCTTTTGAGTTTAAATATGTTTGCTTACAGTATAGGTGGATATACAGTAAAAAATAATAATATATTATAGTTACTGTATTTAAAATTATTTGAAGATAACGCCAAACTGCTGAACTGATTTTGATGTAGTAATGTTGTTTAAATAAAATGGGGACACTATGCCATTTTTGATGATGTCTAACTAAGCCCTAACATGGTAGGTTTAGATTGTCTGTTATTTTGATTCAAACAAACTATATAACCGATTTTGATGGAATTTCTATGGGACCAATTTGGAAGTACATATTACGTATTCAGTTTATTTATAATCGACTCATAAATGACAAAGTTATGCGATAGCAAGCATAATAAAACACAACCGAATACGGAACCTCCTCTTTTTCTATTTGAAAGCGGTTAAAAATACATGAAATGGACTACAGACATCTAAAGACTGTTACAGATACGAAACTCAATATTTTCGGCCACCTCCAAATCTCGTCAGAATCTTATTAATTTTCTTTCAAAAGTTAACAAGGTTGTGATTTTCCTGGTGTGAATATAATGATATCATGAGGAAGTGGTTATTATTCCCACGACAGTCATGGATGGCCAGTCTACATCACTCAAGTAATCTGTGGTGGCAACTTGCGGTTACTGATTGTAGGTAAATTCCCACATTTTTGCTGAAAAACATAATTTTGTAATTTAATTGTGGAGAAAATGAAAATTGCGTTCCTTACAAAAACTATTCTACGTTGGAAAGGAACGATAATAAGACAATAGTAATTGTATAATTACCAACACAGTACCAATTCCACCTTCCAATCCTATAAGGTCGCAGGTTTGAATCCAGTTTTTCTGCTCGGAAAATTTATGTACATTATGCAAACCTTATAGAGTTATAGTAGCCAAGCGACGAATATTTGACAGTTTTCAATGAAAATCTGTCAAATATTCGTCGCTTGAGACGTGCTTAAATCTGAGTTGCGTTTCAGTATTCGGGGGTAAGCCAAGTTGAAGGTTGAGTGTTCATGGGTTTGCAGAATTTTTTCGACGACGCACGTATTTAAAATTAAAGTTTTTGTAATAATACACAGGTAATTATGTTTTTTGGTAAATCTATATACCTAGGCTTACCATGAGTTTATTTTAATACACTCACACTTTTATAAATCAGAAACTTTATATAAAAAACATAATTATTATAGAAGAATAAATAAAGTACACAGAATATTTCATTCAAGTTCGAGATAAATGACGCTGTTCCTCTTATTATCTAATCACCAACAACACAGTCTCAATACATTTACTTGCATGACTGTACGAAATCTGCAAAGAAAATAAAACTATTTCAAAGCAGGAAGCTATAAAAGTAAAAGCTATAAATAAAAGGTATTACACAACCTGCATCACGTGTGATGGATCGTATCGCAACGATTAGTTTCTAAACGGAGATCAATATTCAACACAACTGTACCTACCACTTTATAAGGTAATCCTATTATTAAAGACTAATCTAATTATGCTTAGAAGCGAAACTCCCGAGACACAAGTAAACTAGTTGTCATAAAGCACTACCACCCACACACACCACAATGCCATATAACACAATGGCTAACTGGAAAAAAATGCGATACTGTTTTTTTTTTGTGCAATAAAGTATTTTCTAATCTAATCTAAGAAATGTAGTAACTTTAGCCATGAGTTGTCTCACTGTGTTCACTAAGTGCTCTTCCTGCTTAGGTTTTCCTTAGAGACTACAGTCAAAAAGTGCGTTTTAAAATATTTAAAGGGGCACGCCTCTGGTGTTGCAAGCGTCTATAGGTAGCCAATTTCCATCACGTGGGGGCCGTATGCTTGTTTGCTAACTTAGTTGTATGTAAAAAAAAGTGATTGTAGTAGTAAAAACACGTGTACTTGTCGGCAATCATAAAAATATTTAGAAAGAACAATCATCCTTTTTGCCTTTCATTTTGTAGAATTTTCGGAGGAAAAAGTAACTATATACACCCACTGTGGTGGCTGTCATTGTTACTCTAAGCGTACGGCCTGAGTGAAGAAGCGTCTAGCGGAGCGTTCAGCGTTGCGTGCATGCGGCGAAAGAGCGTTCGCCGAATGGCCTTAGTGCACGCTTAGCGTTCGTGTGAGCCGGTCATATTTTTCATCATGGCGTCTGCGTCGTACGATATGTATTTAGAAGAAAATTTGTGGCTAAAATTTAATTATGAGTCAAGACAAGGTCCTAGTAACATTGTGAAGCAAAGAAAACAATTTGGAGAGTTTTCTACGTTATTTGAAACATTAAGGGTGAATGAAGATACATTTCAATAAATTTGCGAAGATAACCATATTTCAGGTTTATTTTGTATTTCTGAAATTATTTATTCAAACGACATCCTTCAAGAACGCACGTATCACCGCTGCAAAACACAAACTGGTTTGAAGTTGCACGCGACGCCCCGCTCGACGCAAACAAGCCCGCTGCTGCCCACGCTCCGCTCGGCCGCACTCAGGACGGCCACTACGGGTAGTACGTGTTTAACATGAACGCTGCACGCCCCTCCCCGCCTGACGCTAGAATAGAGCGTGCACTCAGGCCGTACACTAAGTACCCTATCTGTAGTAGGTTTGGCAGTGTTCTTGGCTTAGTTGCTTGAAATTGGCTTATTTAACACATTTTTTTACAATTATTGCCCTAAATACCTACTTAGTTTTAGATCTTTTTACGCGGTCTTTTGTATTACAATATGGATGATAACAAGCAGGGGAGGGGGGAGGAATATAAGTTGAGGGTTCACAACAGAGTTTCACTTCTATCCGCGAGTATTATATTGGTGTAGCTATTTACAACATAATTGCACAGGTGATACCTATTGCATATTTTAATATAACAAAGCATTGGGGACATCGGGCCGCTTTCATTACCGTATCAAACAATTTGAGCACCACCATTTTTGGCTCAGCATTCTGGAACGTCTCGCTTTCAATTTTTATAAGCGTTGGACCTGAATTTTAAATTAAGTACCTATTATTAATATTATAAATATCTGTATAACTAATTGTTTGAATTTATTAAATAGATTTCAAGAATTGTTATAGCTTTTCGCACATCTAAGTGCCAGCGTAACCACGGTCACGGACATAGCTCTTAGAATTAGTAAGTCGAAGTGGCAAGGCAGGTCATAAAGCTCGATGAACCGACAACCGTTGGGGAATAAAGGTTCTCGAATAGCGGCCACGAACCGGAAGACGAAACGTAGGGCGCCCACCCACCGGATAGACCGACGACATGAAAGCCGGTGGATGGAAAGAGCTCAGAATCGTTCTTCCTGGAAATGTGTAGGGGAGGCCTATGTCCAGCTGTGGACTTCTTCTGGCTGATGGCGATGATGATGACATCTAAGTGACCTGCGATGGCGATTAGCTTCAGCGTAGGGTTTTGCATACATCCGCACACACTGTCACGCTATTTGAGAGCGATACACTGATCGACACCAGAGCAATTTTTGATGAAAGATGGCGCCTAAAAGTGAGATAGTGCCAACAGTTAAGTTAACTAAGCTACTCCAACAGGCTTCTGCTTATCGCTGCATGAAATCGTAACACCCACCCACGCTTACAAATTGATAACATCTACTACACGTGCAAAGCAACTTAGCTTAACTTGGATCAACTTGAATCTTAACAGCAGCCATCCATCGAAAGGTAGCTTTAGCTTTTCTACAACACAGATGTGGTATTATTGCGTTTAATAAGACGTTTTCCTAATAAGTCTACAGCTCGGTTATACACGAACTGAAAGAGGTCAAAATAAAGCCCGGTTATTTCTGTTCAAAACCGTCTATTGATAAAGAACCAAGGTAAATATTTGTCTATATGTATAATAATTCATTTGAAAGATGTATTTGTAGATTGTATCTTGTAAGTATTTACATATTTATTTATTTATACACATGGCCCTATCTTTTTTTTTATTTTTTTTATTGTAATCTTCTATCGGTCCTCAGGTCAAGTGTATAAAGACATTCGTATTTAATACCACACAAATATGTACTCAGTCATTAATTCTGATTCAATTACAAGAACCACTTCACAACGCATCTTCAGTCATCCAATCAGGTTAAAGGTCATGTAAACATCACGATTGACATTTGAAACACAGTATTTCTCAATGATAATAAAACTTATCTACAAATTACTATAAAAGTTGTCGGTAAGCTCGATCTGCCCTATTTAGGCAGTTGCCTAAAGGCCTGCGCACACCTAGGTCACTGGCGATGGCGATCAATGAAACGCTGTCAAATTTGACAGCGTTTCACTTCCAACGACCTTGGTGGGCGAAGGCCTTAATGTTGTTTTCTTTTCGCCTATTTGACTCTCTCTATTGTATGGAGAAAAGATGAGACAACAAAAATACGTGACGTAGAAACAAGATTTTTTTCATCAATTTTCCATACAAAAGAAAGAGACACTTGCTCACACGAAAACACCATTTGGTTGACGAAATGGCAATAGAACCGTGTGCAGTATTAATTAATACTGCACACGGTCCTATTCCAAAATGTGGACCCAGTTTTGCTACTTACCACATTTCGTCTACCAAATGTTGTTTTCGTGTGAGCACGTGTTTCCTTCTTTTGTATAGAAAATTGATGAGACAACATCTTTTCTCCAAACAATAGAGAGAGACAAATAAGCGAAAAGAAAACAACATTTCGTACGAAATGTGTGTGTCTGAAGTCTAGGCTAGACGCTAAATAGCTCGTGTCCTTGGAATGATTTTTATTAAAAGACCGTAGTCACCTATGAGGATATTTTTAGAGCGAGGATGACTAGCTCCATGTGTCACTGTTTAGCATCAAATAAAGATTTTACTTTATTGGTTTCAAGTGCATAAACTTTTTTTTCATTGATTTTATAGTGACTACACTAAATAAAATTACTAAGATTTTTATAATGTCACAAAAGTCAAGAGCCGAGCGGGATTTGAACCTGCGACCTTCCCGTTGGTACGGGCGGGGCTGCGCTGACCGCTGCGCCATGCCATCGGATCCTAATCACACTCGACAAATAACTCCTAGGGACTGTTCGGCACTAAACCGCTCGGCTCTTAACTTTCGGGACATTAATAAAATCTAAGTGCGAATAGAGTCTAACCCCCGAATACTGAAACGCAACTCAGATTTAAGCACGTCTTAAGCGACGAATATTTGACAGATTTTCATTGAAAACTGTCAAATATTCGTCGCTTGAGACGTGCTTAAATCTGAGTTGCGTTTCAGTATTCGGGGGAGACACACGTTGATTTCAATGTCCCACCCACACAAGAAATCATCAATTTAAACTCGTAACAATGCGCTGTAGACTTTTGTACCCAATCCAGTTTCCTTATAAGAGCTGGCTCCATTAAATATTCCCAATAAGAAGCCATCCTGGTTTGGAATCATAAATGACTCCATAATCATAAATCAACGGTCTTTGGTTTGATTGTTAGTTTGCAGACATTCAAGGACGTATCGGTAAGTCATGGGGTTCATAAAATATTGTTATTTAGCTCAAGACATTATTACAGCATTCATTAGGTAGAGACTGGCCTTTAGCTCTGCCTTGGGTGCCGTGGGTCGTGGGTTTGATCCCCACCGAAAACAAATATTTGTGTGGTGAACACAAATGTTTGTTCTCTGTCTGGATGTTATATTGTATTCTAAGTATGTACATATTTACAAAAAAAACTATTTAAGTATTATGTATATCAGCTATACCTATGGTTCCCATAGCACAAGCTCTGCTTAGTTTGGGGTTAGATAGTGTTGTATGACTTTAACACATTATTTATTTTATTTAAATATGACAGTATTTTACTGATTATCACCGCAGAACGCTTTGAATGTGCGCAAGTCTTTGCGGCTTTAAGGTTATGCCCCTTACTATTTAATCTGTCTCTAGATCTCAGATCGACTGTGTAATCTTCTGATCTCCTCGTCGTAATGACTATGTTCATATAAACATATTAAGATAATTATAGCTATGATACGTATTGTTACACCTCGCGTGTTCCCCATCAGTGAGCGATATGCGTTGATGTCTAAATAAGCCCATGTCTTAGCCACCTTTCTACAGAGACAGCTAAATTACATAATTGTTCTTTATCACCTCTACGCTAGGTATTCAGAGTATTTTCTGATTGCCAGGTTTCTAATGGTTAGAAATGTTGATTAGTAGTTGACTCTCTCTGGTATTTCTTTTGTCTTAGATGTTGTTTGATTTGGATTTCATATAATAGTAATTACTTGTATTCCGTAAAAATAATTACATAAATATTATACAATCTTACGCCTTCTTATTCTTTAACTTTTTATTGTGCACACAAACATTTAAAAACAAAGAACATTTAAACCCTAAAAATAAGTTTTAAGTTTTCTTCTAGCGAACCTTATTCTTGTATTGCTTTTGTGTTTTCTTAATATTCTATAGTTGTTCCAATTTTGTGATTGTTTTTAAAGGTTTATGTGCATGTTCTAATATTGTCTTTATACTTACTGTAATGCTTCCATGATCAAAATTATTAAAACACGCAAACACTATCAAACAATAATTAATTTTCTAGTTCGTAATTCTGTGTCAAGGACTACCTAATTCGTTTCATGCATGACCATTCTAATAAATAGGATAATTATATTTTATAGGAAGGGCGCGGTATGACGACATTACATTGCATGAATACAGTCTGTCTCGGGTTCTCCCTGCCAATCCTTTTCTATGGTACGGCTTTCAATATGAACATTATTATTTGTCGTTAGGTTTATTTTGCAACATTTTCTTTATGTATGCTTTCAAAGCAACTGAAATACAACTGGGGTTTTGACGAATGTTTTTAGGTTTGTTTAATAGTTATATTATATCAGAATTAGTTATTATTACACGCGTACCCAAAGGGCTGTGGATATCTGGCGCAGTGCATTAGCATAGCTATTCAGCAAGGCAATGCCGCCAGCTTTTGGATCATTTAAGGTATCTTTAAATCGTTTGTAACGGTCTGCAGATAACTCAACTGTTTCTTGTGTATTTTGAACATTTTGTAAAACTTGTATATGTATATTTCATCTTAAAAAAAGTAACATAGCTCTCAATATTTATATTTCCTTTTATCACGAATTATTTTATTTATACATATTTTATGAGTATTTCAATAAAGGACCTAGCCACTGCAAACAAGGGTGAATCAATAAGTTTAACTTGATTGTATAATATCAGGTAGGCGTTTGAAATATGCATTGTATGTATGTTAATAACCTATAGTAAACCTATCAATATTCGTTTCCATATCAATTAACTTGCGAAGATCTTGACCTAAAAACCTGACGTTTTCTGTGTAGGCCCTGGCGTCAGGATGATCTCTGTTTGTCATCATCCCACATCTTAGGCACAAACTGCACTGTACACTGTTTTACTCGTGTTCTGTAACCTTCGAATCTTGACACAAGCTACTATACTATGTCCAGTTGCTAATCTGTCCAGCTGCTAATATTTCCAGCTGAAAATCTGTCCAGCTGCAAATCTGTCCAGTTTGCATCTTTAGGCGAACCTCAAGGAAATTGAACTCATTGCCGTCGGCAGTTTTTCCTGACTACAATCTGGGCCTCTTCAAGGCAAGAGTGAATAGGTGTCATCTAGACCATCCTGCTTCATCGTCGGCTACATCGTCGCTTACCATCAGGTGAGATTGTAGCCAAGGGCTGGCTTAGTGAAAAAAAAAAGAACTTTGTGAAAGATGACATGGATAAGAGAGGAGTGAATGCAAAGATGACGGCTGACAGAGGGGAATGGAGGTTATTGTCCCAACCCCACTTAACGGCCAGGAAGAAGAAGAAGACTGTTTTTAAATAAAAAAAAACATTTACCTTTAAGTTATCTGCTCAAAATTCCGAGAACGCATTTTAACGGAATTATCTCTCACCTGAAACAAATAAACGAAAAATGTTGTAATGAAGCCATGATTAAAGTAATTACAATGTGGGTGCATTTTTAATGCGAGCTCTGTTTTAAAGGGGGTATCATTAATTTTCATTTCTTTAGGGCACATTGCGTTGCGTAATATTTAAACTGAAGAAAGTGATAAAGGTCGTATTAAGATGACCCAGATGACATTTTCAGAAGTATTATTTGATTGCGTATGTAATTCAGATAATATATTATCATATCTGCCTAACTGCGTCATTTTAGAGGAAACTGCTAAGTATTATATCATTTATAAATATGTTTTTAATTAATAAGTTTTTTTAATCCGAGTAGCGTGGATCAATTTTGTAGACCCAAAACTCAAAAAAGAGGAAAATTGTTTTTGACTCGTCTAAAGTTCAGACGGAAGTTTTTGTTAGACGGATAACGTTAACCTGAGACGGTAAAACCATCCTCAATTTATTTTGTCAAACGTGCATCTCTGCCCGTGCACCAAAACTTTAACAAATTACATAAGTAGCCATTTATTTTAATAAGCTGTATCAGCCTTCTCAAAAACATTTGCAACACGGTTGACAATTAAAACAGCACATAACTACTGTAATTACAAGATGTTTCGGTCTGTTTGTCCGTCACACATACCACATACCTACCACGTGCCTCTGTAATTGACACACTTTTTCGACACACTCTTACAATGCACCAAATTTTGTAAATAATACTTGGTTTAGAAAGAATCTGGCTAAAAAAACGGATATTTTCATCTTCAGAAGGGCAAGTCCAAGTGCATTTACAACATTTCGTTTACCAAATGTCGTTTTCCTGTGAGCACGTGTCTCTCCCTTTTGTATGGAATTTTTGTATCATCTTTTCTCCATACAATAGAGAGAGACAAATAGGCGAAATGAAAACAACATTTGGTAGACGAAATGTTTTATATGAAGTGGGACTTGCCCGTCCGAGATAACTTTAAATCATCAGTAGCAATTATTGTCCCTGCCCAATTTAATATAAATTTTATATCTACGAATAGCGTAATTTACCAAACTTTATGAACGTGTCAAATGAAATATTTATTCAGTGACTTAATCTATAGCGATAACATTACAAAAACATAAAATAAAACTACCACGACTAAAAACAAAAGAAAACATACGATGCGAACAGAATAAAATTAAAAATTGATTTAAAAAACGGAGACTGATTTTTAAAACAATTAAAAACTCACAAACGAGATGTCCTAGACTTTGGTGCTGCATTTAGAAATCACAGCTAAGAAGCAAAGTCATTGGTCTTGAATCAAGAAAGCGGAAAACCTACTTACAATTTGTGCATTGTCTTAAACATCTGAAAACGACTATGTGAACATCTTTTAAATTCATTTCTGTTTGAATTATAGTGACATACCGTGATAGATAACAATATAGACAAACAAAAAGAAAGAAATATAAAAACAAACAGGTATGTAACTAAATATGATCATAATTTAGTTAATAATGGATTAAAGTCTGGTCCCTAATACAAAAATAAATATAGAAGAAGATTACATGATACTGGAGCGTATCGAGGACATTATAATACTTATGAATTATATACCTAATGATCTAATTACTTTAACCTTTTTGTGATTTGTGGAAGCAATTAGAAATAGCGGATTGGACGTAGGTACTTGAGGTTTAGTAAAATCGGATAGCAATGATGATAAAATAAGAATAGGACTAAACATAACTGAAGAACATCATAGTGTATTTGCAGCATGGTACCACCATTAACATCGTGACTCTCCATAAACTGATTGTCCATTCATAGTCATAGTCATAGTATACGATTGTATAATGATGACGCACATCAATCAAACTTTCATACTCATTCAGAAACCCATAGGAGTTGTAATGAAAGTATAAATAATAGCAAGTACTTACAAATAGGTTGTTTCGATTGTAACCATGTATATAACGTGGTACAAAAAGTGGACGCGTCTATAATATAATATTTATCACAATAAACTGTTGTATCACTTATGAAAGCTCATGGTTTTCTCAGTTACATTCAGCTTTTACTAAAGTCTCAAACTTCTTGTTTTCAATCCAGCTGCAGTCGTCAAAGTATTAGTGACTGTTATTGTGTCTGCTGTCATCATCAATTTCTTGGGGAGTAGGAATTCTAAGGATGTTTGATATCATTTACTAAAAGCTTGACCCTACTTCAAGGCAAATTGCTCACTCTTCTTCAATCTAGTCTTCTCTCTTTTGGTCTACGTTTTATCTCTTTTCAAAATGATGCAATGCTAAACTGATTTCAATTACTTTGCCTTTATTACGTCCGTTATCACGACCACCGCTTTGTAGGACACCTAAACTTAGGGTACGTGTTATCAACAGGTTGTGATAAGAGCCACTTTCGCTATCGGTTTGCTTTCCACGCTCAATTGGATTTAATCCTACAAAGTGTTACATTGTTAGCTGTTCGTGAAGTTTTGTAAAGCTCTCAAAGATTTCATGTTGTTTCTGAATTATATTTCTTTTGTTAATTTTATTACTTTACTATAAGCAGGTGCCTTTAAAGCGTCAGGTCACTTTATTCATTTTTCTTTTATGGGACACTTTCAATTTTGTTTGATTAGTATACATATTGTATTATATACATGGCCTTGACGTTTTCATAAGAGACGCAATCGTCAAGCGGCCTTTCACAAATCGATCGAAACCAAGTGATTTCTAATGCTATAGAAAACTCTAGCTTATTATTAGAAAACTAAGTGGGTACATATCGAAAAACGATAGATCACGTTCAAGATAAATTTGTTTTGCTACGTGTTCTAGGCTAGACTCAAGAATAGAAGATCGCTCAGTTGAAACAAACAGCATTGTCTGTGTTTGTAACAAAACTGTCTCGGAGAAGATAACACAGGCTACTTAAAGCTACAGCTCAATCAGCCAAGTATATAAATAAAACATTTTTTTTATTCAGATGTCAAGTCAGATGTGATACATTGCTTAAAAATAACACATAATTAAGGGTACTTATCATAATTACAATAAAATCTAACAGCCCTACTTATAAACGCAATTTAAATTTAATCATTGCTTAACCCTTTGACGTAAATGGGACACGCGTGTCCCCAGTAAGTAATTATGTTTATTTTGACAACCCGTTAATATTTTTTAAAGCTTGACAAGCTAAGCACTAGATTCTGAACGCATCTTTTATTATCTGTGACGTAAAAACCACTGCGCACGAAAGACATTACAAAACTTTCAAATGAAAATTGCTATTTTGGCGCGCTCCATGTAAACATTTTCAAAAGATATAATTTACGAAGTTAAAAGGTTTTATGAATGAAAAATGTAATTATCTGTTGAAATGGTAAGTCATAATTCATGTTTTATTGTTATTTGGTATTATTTATAAAAAAAAAGGACCTAAAATACAAAATCAAGGACAAGGGACCTGTATGTCCCAATATGCGTGAAAGGTCGATTAGTATCATAATTTTCACCTACGTATTTCATAGTTTTTGCATACTTTTACTGTTATGTCTTTAATAACGTTGTCTTATTTTAGGCTCGCAGAAAGGTCAAAAATGTTTTCCCTGAGAAAAAATGAAGTTGAAGAGTATCTTATGGCTGACACCAGCGACTATGAAGACGCACTCGAGTTGGATGAAGAAGACCAAGCATTCATTGCACAGGACAAGGAAGCTGGGGTCATGCTCCTGAACCTACTCCTTCAACATCTACATCGGAGGATCCCTCAATGAGTACAAATCCTATTTTTCAATGGAGAAGAAGCACATACAGCCCTTACACCTACCTTGAAACGGAGTTCGGTAAAATCAACATACTGACTGAGGTAGAATCACCGAAGCCTATCGACATTTTTGATGCAGCTACCAACATGAAATCTCTATTGGAGAATGGAATAATACCAGGGACTATCCGTTACGCCCACCAGCATGGTGCTGTATTCAATTTTGCTCTTTCAAAAATGCAGGCTTTTATTTGCATGAACTATGTTATGGGCTACCATGTCTTTCCTAGTTTGAGAAGTTCACCACCCACCACCAGTCCACCGAACCAGACATGGGCGTGCCTTACGTGGCTCAAATTATGCCTTTTTCACGGTTTGAAGAAATCGGAAGACCTACTCACATCACTGGAATATCGTCAGGTTGTTGCAAGGGCAATGATAGGAGATTTCAACGTGAGAAAAAATGCTCTGCCTTCCATGTCTATGACAAAAAAAGACTTTAGGAACCTGAGCAGGACCTCTTTGCCATCCCATACCGAACAGAAAACGATGCGACATTTGTGCAAAGGCCCATGTTGAAAATCGCACAAATAATGTATGTGAGCTATGCAATGTTCATATGTGTTTCATTTCTGATCGAAACTGATTTGCAGAGTTCCACTCATACATATGTCTTGTAAATATATAATCAAATAAATATCTTTACAAAATGACTAGTTTTTCATATAAAATGTCTGAAAATTACATAATTCAACTTTACTTAGAATCACCATGTATCTCGACCCTTGACGCATATTGGGACGCCAATATCCCAGAGCTTTCCAAAAAAACTGTGGGGTTTTTATATTTTTTTCTGAGTTGGATCCTTATAATATATCATCATAAACCTAAGAAAATACCTAGTTTCTTTAAAATAACTCTGTATCAATCTTGTGCGTCAAAGAGTTAAAGCCCTATCACTGTTTGTCATTACCCAGTGGTAAGAGATGGCAATAGTTTAAGCACTGTTTATCTTTTGACATACACGGAAAAAACGGAGCACTAGCAAAGTACCAATTTGGCTTGGTTATTTTTTTTTTGACTACTTATAACTAAGACTTATCTAAATCGCACAATAAAGCTCTGTTAATAGTAAACAAGCCGGTTTTGCTGTATATTCTAGGTAATTCTAACAGAGTACTTGATAGTTTCAAAGTGAGTGCCTCAGTTATAGTAACCTATACAGTTTCCGTTTGAATATAGATAAGTTTTCAGATTTATAAACTGACAAGTTGACCTTTCTAAGTTTAGACTACTCTTACTCGGTTAAATTTGTATAGATTGGTATGATTACAAATAACCAAGACTCATTTAAAACGTACAATAGAGGGAATAGACGTATGTTTGTAGTAAACAAGCTTGTTTTGCTGTATATTCTTCCGAGTAAATCATTATTTCCCAGTGAGTATCTTTGTTAAAGTAACCGTAGCAGAAGTTTAAAAACCTATGCTTCTTCTACTACAACTATAAATGCGAAAGTTTTTATATACATTAGGGATGTTTGTTGCTCTTTCACGCTCAAGCCAGTGGACCGATTTGGATGAAATCTTGAGCAAATATAGATTGTATCCGGTATTGAAACATAGGCTACTTTTTATCCCGTAAAAATAACAGAAACGGGGACTAACTTCTTTAGCGATGGCACTTATCACCAATAAAGAACCTTTCGAAAATTCGTGTATAGGTCTGTGTGCATGTACCTACTTTTACCTACACAACTGACAGCGCAATGCCGTACATAACAAAACTCGACGAACATACAATAACTTATATATTATGTTACTTGTTGCTACGGAACCCTTCATGGGCGAGTCCGACTCGCACTTGGCCGCTTTTTTAGGGTTCCGTAGCCAAATGGCAAAAACGGAACCCGTCAACGGAATTCGTCATGTATGTCTGTCTGTCTGTCTGTCTGTCCGTCCGTATGTCACAGCCATTTTTCTCTGAAACCGTAAGAGCTAGACTGATGAAACTTGGCGAGTAGATGTATTCTGTGAACCGCATTAAGATTTTTACATGAAAATAGAAAAAAAACTATAAACTTTGGGGGTCCCCATACTTGAAACTGAAACTCAAAATTTTTTTTATCGAACCCATACGTGTGGGTATCTATGAATAGGTCTTCAAAAATGATGTTGAGTTTTCTAATATGGTTTTTTTTAAACTGAATAGTTTGCGCGAGAGACACTTCCAAAGTGGTAAAAAGTTGCCCCCCCCCCTCTAACTTCTAAAATAAGAGAATGATAAAACTAAAAAAAATATATGTTGTACATTACTATGCAAACTTCCACTAAAAAGAACCTTTTTATTATGATACTTGTTGCTACGGAACCCTTCATGGGCGAGTCCGACTCGCACTTGGCTGCTTTTTTATCCCTACATTTGTTATTTACGACTGTGGGTTATAAAACTTTAAACAAGTAAATTAGCTATCAACAAGCAAGTAACACAGCAATCAATAGATAAGTGTTTGGCTATTTAATATTTTAAACAAGTAACTTAATTGGAACAATCGAAGAAAATGGTTATTCGTTGACATGTGAATTGTGTAAACTCGGATAATGCGTTTAGACACGCGTGCAATTCAAGGACAACGGCCATTTCTTTTCAACAAGTTCTTGGGTGCGGACACGAGAGTATCTACTTTTATAATAAACAGTGTGAGAGCAGAGGTTGAGTGAGTTAAGTGAGATTGGCACCTGAACATAGAAAACTTGCAGCGCTTTACCAGTTTGTCATTCATCATTTTTGATAAAACTGCATTAAGTACAAAACGCCCGATGGATGAAGACGTAAGGAATCTCCTTACTGCTTGGGGCTTGGAGGAGTATATCGAAGTTTTTCAAAGTAAGTATTACCACGGTGATTATTGTAGTTGGCAGAACTCGTTGCTATCGTGTGTGCTAATTGGTGCTTGAAGCCATTACTTCTACCTACCTACATTAGGTGAAAGACAAAGAATTACCTGGTAGAACTTTCTGCAAAAAAGCCTTAGTTCTATAATTATATGTGCCATAATACCTACCTAACTTAAAGGTATGCGTGGCTTGCCACAGCATCTTTACCGGCCGCGCCGCGCGCCAGGCAAGCCGCAGTGCGCCCGCGGTTGGCTTGGCTCACTAGGTATAGCAAACAAAGTGTGGTGCGTGCCGCTGAACAAGCCGATTTTTTTTTTATTTATTTATTTATCCTTTTACAGAAAAAAATCCTGCTTTGAAGGACAACATCTTTGAGCTGGCTAAACTGCGCACCAAGACCAAGGACAAACCACTTATCAGCATGGTAATTTATTAATTTATTATTATATTATTAATATTTGTTCTCGGTGGGGATTGAACCCACGACCTCCAGCGTAGATGGTAGATCTACTACCAACTGAGCTGTCAGGCTGTCAAACGAAAAATGCTCTCATAAGTTTGAACATAGTATTTTATTAATTCATCCTGTTAGGTAAGTAACTACGAGTACTATATCTATTAGCGTTTATAAATTATATTTTCTAATTTTAGGTTCAGAGGAGGCATCAAATATAGCTTGTTTGCTGCTTATGCCATATCTCGTGGCTGTTACAAGTGTTCGGCTGAAGAATTAGTCGCAAAAAGATTTGGTGTCCTTCGAAAGCTGAAGCAACTGCTAGTTTTGTACAGCATGTGAAAAACGATTCGGATATCCACAGTGCAATAGCAAGTAAGCGAACAAAGTTTCAAGAATATAGACTTACAATGCAACCTTTTATCATGATCGTAGGCGAATCTCTTGACAGTATAACTACTTCGTGGTTATAGATAGATGAATTCATCAACACCCTTCCAGCTATTTGCAAAAAGCACAAACTTCGTATTTATAATATAAATGTGGTAAACATAATTGTAACTTACCAGTATGGTGCTTACAAAATAGGGGTGGGTATAATTATAATGTTTATGATCTAAGTACCGATCTCGCATATTGTGCATTTATATGAGAAACTGTATATTTTGCTAAGACTATATAGGTAAAAGAATCTTCATTTACTTAAGTTAAAGCCATCATCATCAACATGATGAGTAATTTAAATTAAATACCTACCTAAAAAAAATTAAATGTTTTGTTATCATACAAAATACTTATGTATAAGTACTCGTTAGACTTATGTTTGTTAAAATATTTTTAAGTACCTATTTCATAAGTTAACAAACAATATTTATGATAAATATTGGTTAATATAATAATTGAAAAAGTTGAGGTAAAAATGACTTTGTACAAATTAACAATGTAAGACTAACTACTCTCGAATGTAACTTTTTATGTTGATTAACGAATAACATATTTGATTCTTCTCTGAAGCATACATCGTTATTTAGTATCGTGTATCTACTAGCTATTAAGAGCGCTTACATCCTTCTATTGCCTTTAAGCTTTTTTTTTTTAATAATAATGTTTCTATGTGAGTAACTTAAAAAAAAGTTATATTAGCATTGATGGTTACAAAAAAAATCATAATCATATGAATTTACATATATTTTTTTATTAAAATTTTATAAAGATAGCTGATAGATGTAAACGCTCTTAAAAATATTATTTTTAGTTGGTCTAATTTAGAATTTTAGAATTTATTAACGATTGTTGAAGAATTTAAATAAAACTTTATTATTTCATATACATTCTTTTAACTTTGAAGTACGGTCTGTGGGCAAATGAAATATGATCGTTCAGTCCTTTTTTTAAAAGGGTGATTTAACTTTTTCGAGTTCGCCAGACTAACGATCTTTTTCAATTCCCTACATATCAACTTTTCACTAGCGTCAAAATGAAGAACTTTTTTACTTCTAGCCTACTTTAATTGGAATTTTAGCAATGTTGTTTTTTGTTCTGCTGGTTTATTGGGTTGATTAATACTGCTAATATACTTTGCTGCTGGTACCATTTCCGATTGACAACAATATTATACTTAGTTATATGCTACAGATTTTAAGTTTGAACGTGCATTGTACTAAAAGCAGCTATCAAACTTAAAATAAAGCTTATTAATATTCATGCCACTTGGAAATGGTAGGTACCTGCAGCTAAGTATTTAGCAGTATTAACTCAATAAACTTGCAGAACAAAAAACAACATTGCTAAAATAGGTACAAATTAAAGTAGTCTAGAAGTAAAAATGTAGATGGGTTGTAGCGAACCCAATAAACCCGCTTAGGAACAACAAACTAGATGGGTTGTAGCGAACCCAATAAACCCGCTTAGGAACAACAAACTAGATGGGTTGTAGCGAACCCAATAAACCCGCATAGGAACAACAAACTAGATGGGTTGTAGCGAACCCAATAAACCCGTTGAAGAACAACAAACTACATTGCTAAATATACCGATTCAAGTAGGCTAGAGGTAAATATGTAGATTGGTTGTAGCGAACCCACTCAACACGGCTGAAAGCGCGAGTAACTTTGCAAAGTATACCTATTTGAATTGGTTAGAAGTAACAAAGTATATTGGGTATGGCTATCCAGTGGACACGATTGACAGCGCCGAGTAACTTTGCTAAGTATACCAAAATTTGACAAAGTTACTTTGTTAAACATAGAAACGTTCATTAGCTGTGTTTACAAAGTTGATTTGATAAAATCGACGATTTAAGCTAAAATGCTTGGTTATAATTAACAGAATTACTCGATTCACGTTCACAATTAGCTTTGTTGTCTTTATTAAATGAAAGGTTGGAAGCTACCTAGCCCAGGTTATCAAATTTTAACCAACTTTCTAGATTAATATTACTAACTTACAGTAGCAAAGATGGCTTGTCTAGCATTAGCAATACACTTTGCAGGTTCCCTCCGAAACGAGTTGCTTTGTTGTAAATAGCAATAAGTTATTTAAATCCAACCGTTACGTTTTTTCCGTGTATTTTTATAAATAAGGCCATTAGTAAACATTAATAAATATGACATATCTAAAAGGCTGTGATTCTAAAATTTCAACTTTAAATTTTAAAAAATATTTAGAAATTATTCAAAATTATGATTATTCTTGAGTGAAAACCCCAGGGACTTACCAAAATCGCAATCTACACAAAAGTAGAAATCTAGGCATCACGCTACGTTAAAAAGTGAAACCGACTAGTAAATTACCATAAATAAAAGGATAATTACGACAATCGCCCGCTCATCAAGCCGGGTGCAATCAGCGAGAATATTTAATCGTAATAAGCTTGTGCTAACCTGTTTGAAGCTGACTACAGACAGCCCGACTACTCAGTACATACCCTTTCGCAGCTGATTGGATCACAGCACTGACTCAACATACCACTTCTTTGCCCTAACAAGTCTATACTCATTACTTATACTTACTCTTATTATAAAAGGGAAAGATTTGTATTTTTCGGTGTATGTTTGTAATGAATAAACTCAAAAACTACTGAGCCGATCTCAAATTATTTCACTATTGAGAAGCTACATTCACCCTGAGTAACGTAAATGAGTAATAAGCTAATAAGCTATATTTATATATATATTTATGTGTTTATAAAATAAATGTCCACCCGTGCGAAGCCGGGACAGGCTGCTAGTTACTAATAATGTAGGAACAATGCTGTCAAAATTGGTAAATAAAAACCTCTAATATAAAATTAAATGCATTTTGGTTAAATTGTTTTTTGAGTGTGACAAGAAACTGGAAAAGCAGGAAGATGCAAAAGTCAGAGGTAAAGGAAACTCTACATCTGAGGTCAAAAAACCCATAAACATTAAAACTGGTTCTTAGAATGTGCATTCTTTGCCATGATCACTAGTTATTTAGGACTATCTGCAATAGTAAATCTTTGAGCTCAGGCAATCTGCGATGGCGATCAGTTTCCACATAGGGGTTTGCATACATCCGCAAACACTGCCACGAACTTTGGCACTGCGATATGTGCGCAAGGCTTAAAGGACCATCACTCAGACCTTCCAGCAATTAGAAAATCCTCGTAAATATCCAGCTTAGATGTTACTAACAAGTATTCTGTAGCGCCCTGTACTTAAAATGCGGTAATGTACTTGTTTATCGCTTAATTTCCTGTTGTACATTAGCCAACGCCTAGACCGCTTAGGGACTCGTTAGCGATAGGAAATATTTTTTACGATATTGCACGTTATAATATTGGATAAGCGGTTTATGGAGAACATAATGTTCGCTACTGGTTGTAAAAGATTTAGTTTTATTTTATTTTGCTATCATATAAATTTGTTCCGGCACATCACCTTCTATTTAGCCATGTATTCAACCGTTATCTAAATTGCTTTTATTCAGATTCAGCTGTGAGCTCCTAATTCTCATGTTATTTTCATCGATAAATCTAAGACGGGAATCAAGACTAGTTTTTTTATAAAACGCTTCAAGAATTAAGAATATACATTAGATTACTTTTAAGTTCAACAGTGACCAAAAAACATTACACAAGTTTAATAACCTATATATGAAATAGGCAGTCTTATCGAAAGCGAACGATCCAGTCAACCTTGATTGCCAGACACGGTAGTAACATCCTCAGATTCATAAATTACCTAACTTTCGTGTGAGCAATATTTTACACGTAAATTCAATTAAAACACTCCACTGCCGCACAATCTGGTACATGTGAACATGTGATTGAAACTTTTAAAGCAAAGGCAGACATTGATGAGCATAAAAACTTCTAGACTAGACAGACACTGATGGATGAGTCAAATTACACCTTCAGCTTAGCTTCAAACTTCTATTACGTTACGAAGGTTGATATCAAACTTACCCCTTTTTATGTAAACGCTATTAGACTTGAGGGTTGCATTCTACACGCGATCATTTTACCCCTAACTAAAACTTTTTTCGTTGATTTTAAAATGCTTTGCTTTTTTATTGATCAAACAATGGTTTCCTATAACGCCATCACCGTCTGAGTCTAGCACCCTTTTCTCAAAGGTACAAAAGTTAACTCCACCATTGTATTTACCACAAAGTATAACATACAGAACTGAGACGTGGTCGCTAACTATAGGCCTCGTGCACAAGCTCAAAGTCGCGCAACGAGCTATGGAGAGAGCTATGCTGGGAGTTTCACTACGTGATAGAATCAGAAATGAGGATATCCGTAGAAGAACCAAGGTCACCGACATAGCTCGTAGAGTTAGTAAGTTGAAGTGGCAATGGGCAGGCCATATAGCTCGAAGAACCGACAACCGTTGGGGAATAAAGGTTCTCGAATGGCGACCACGAACCGGAAGACGAAGCGTTGGGCGCCCACCCACCAGATGGACCGACGACATTGTTAAGATCGCGGGAAGTCGATGGATGGAAAGGGCTCAGAATCGTTCTTCCTGGAAACGAGTAGGGGAGGCCTATGTCCAGCAGTGGACTTCTTCAGGCTGATAATGATGATGATGATGATAACATAGGTACACCTGCAACGAGACAAACGACTGTTGTTCGTTGATGCTGATCGGTCTACTTATGAGATGCTTTGTATTCTACTTTTTCATAAGCAGAGCGCTTTCTTTTCGCAAATTGTAATGATTTTACGACCATCTTTAACCACAAACTCGAACTACTTAGCATCTGTATACTACGTGCTAATTGGGTAAAAATTAAATATTTATGAATTGGTCCAGTATAAACATTTTTACGTGAAAAATTTCAGGATTTCAAGATTTCTTTTGAGGTAAGCAAATAATATTGACCATGGCCACGGTTCTAAATAAGTAACTGCAATATTGCAAGTCAATGGCGGCTTATAGACCACAATTTAGTAAATCTAGCGTTGACAGCTGCTCGGGAATTAAAGTTCTCGAATCACAAATCATAAGAAAAACACAAAGTTGAAGTACAAAAGTCAAACAGTTGTCTTTTTCAGGTTGATTACGACGATGATGCGACAAACCGTGGCCCTGTCCTACATTTGCATAAGCCTAATTAGTTGGACAGTAGATCACATCTTCATGCGTCCGGTCGGAAGCTGCGCCCTGCATTGTTCTGCCCACAACTGCTGTCATGGCATTATGCAACTGGGCTTGTAAAGGGTTACAGAACACCCACCTACTTTTGTGTTTGGTATAACGGATACATCTGAGAATAATGATGTCTCCTCGTTAGGCACACGGTAGCTTCTAGCATTGCACCTCTTAGCTGTTCTTGACTTGTGTTCAAGTTCTACGAGAACTTGGTTGTGAACCTCATTCACATGGTTACGCCAAAGAATTGTATTGGCAGGCATAGGTATAGGACTATTCGCGTAGGCATCAATCTCGGAAAGACGAGATCTCTTCAATGCTTTTTTGGTCGGTGCAACGCCAATTCAATTTGTCTGCAGGTTGAACGCGCTCGCCATTTGAATTGGTTTCATCTTCGCTTTTGTGCTTTAGAGCACGGCATACTATTAGTTCCGGCTCTAACAGTTCCTCAGGTTATAGGCCTGAAGCATCAAAAAAAAACTAACAGAAGACACTATAAAAGAAATGATTTAACTTACTTGTGCCTAGGTAGAGATAATTTCAATTTGAAATAGCTCTTCACTCGGCAAGCAGTTATCCACAGTTACGCTCGATAACATACCGTAACATTAGTAGGTTACGTCACAGAATCGCGCAACAGTGTCATGCCATCGGCCACTGAAACAAGTAACTGGATATCTTCAGCGTTGCTAAGTAGAGCTCGCGTAATTAGATTGTGTGAACCCAACTTACTGATCTTATTTCATTTTTGTAATAACTTTTCGTATGTTGTATTATTTTTATTCCATTTATCAATATCTACATGAAAATCAAAGGCTGACTTTGTGGACAACATAAGCCACCTGACAGTCTCCGTAAATAGTTTCACGACTGATGTAATTAATATCCGGAGTTTTGTCTTTACTCTCAGCATCATCCTCCAAAGCAGGGAACGGTTGAAATGAAATGTACTTGCATCTAAATGCACCAATTTGAATGATGAACAGGCTCTGACGATCTATTCAAAACGCCCCCTCACAGGGTCCCTAAAGGCATAAAGACCATGCCACTGACTCTTTGCGCTTCACGAACGGTTCGAAGATAAGACATAGTTATGGAGCCAGGAGAGTAGCAGTAGTTCTAAGCAATCTCTGGTCCCAATGAATTGCTAATGCTTGTTACTATTTGGGGCCGCGCCCACGTCACAATGAGAGATAATTGTTTTGCCCTGTTTCACTACAAGGTGTGGGTGGAAGTTTTCAAAACATCAGTGGTTGACATTTAAAACCAATGGGCTGAGTTTTTTTATATACATCATGATCATTTATTTTTATGGATCTTTTTTGCATAAAACGAGATGATGCTCGTGACTTCGTTCACGTAGACTTTTCTTGCTTGTGTTTTGTACGATATGTGTCAACTTTCACAGAATTCATCTTTTCCAACATCAACAATATTCTAATTATCACGTTCAGCCCTTAGCGGCATGAAATTTACTACTTGACTGCTTGTTTTTCGACGTGTTTTTTCTATGTTTTTCTATATTTCTATGCCTTGTCATGCCGGCCAAAGACATTTTTTTTTATTTAACCTATTTCGTCCTTACTGAGCAACGGTCTCTCCCCCAAAGACTTCAACCGTGAAGTTATTGGCGGGACGATATCGACTCCTTTGAGAAGAGATGGTGGAGAGAGAGAGATAAGTGGAAAGCTAATTAAAAAACAAAAGTTGATCATCAAATTAACACTCAAAATTTAACAGGCTATTCTATACTCAACATTGTAGGACAACTGAACTTACCTGGAACAAAAAAAAAACAATAATTAGAAAAAGTTCCCATCACAGGCGGTTTAACTGTTTATAATAAAGATAGATAACAAGTCATTGTTCTCTCTGCTCCATTTACCCATTGACTGGCGTACCGTTAAGATATGCCGGTTTTTATTAGAAAAATGAAGATTGCTTTGTAATGGTTTGAAGATGGCATGATATCATCTCTCAGTGTTTTGTTTAGTTCAAAAATCCTAGGAAGACAAAGTCACAGATATCAATCCGCTCATCTAGTACCAGGCAGTGAAATGTGATAGTATCGCGGTAAGTTTTTAATTGGCCAAGGCTTTTAAACATTATTCCAAGAAATAATGGGAGAGGTCTATGTCAAGAGTAGTAGCGTAGTAGTAGTGTTGTTCTAGGTATAGTAATTAAACTGTTTATAAGTTATTCCTATGACCAAAGCTTTCCTGTAAGCAAAGTAAACTGGCCTTTGCATCTATTGTAGATGATTTATATAGCGTCTGAGACAGCAGTTTTTTTCTCATGCCCCTATTCACATAGATGGTACCTACTCCATCTATGTGAATAGGGGCAGGTTTTCCTGAATATCATATCATACAGGCAGGGAGGAATTTCCCTAATTCAAATCCTAAATCCTATGTTCCTTCTTTTACAAGAACGTGGATAAAAATCTAAAACGCATTACGAGCCCGAGTTCAAGAAAGTGCAAAAATCTTGAACATTTACAACAGATCAACGTAATGGAAATCATTAAAACAAGTATACAAATGTGGGTATTGCATGCAGAAAATGTTGTAATGCTAATAGGACTTAATTTTTCTCATACCGTGAATTTTTGTACGACGACGCCTTTTTATCGAAGTTTATTCTGTAAGCTTGATATCTATAACTAATTCAAGAATTATGTACCTAATTGATTAAAATAAATTGTTAAAATGTAGATTTCGCATCTACATTAGAATGAAAACGTGATATTAATTAAGTGTGGAGTGAGATGGTTACCACTTAACATCAGGTGGGCCATATGCTTGTTCCATCAGCTAGTTACATATAAAAAAAAAGAGATCTTATATTATGTTAATCAAAGTAAAAGAGCTCTCATATACTTTATCTATTCAATCGCGTTCAAAATAGACAGATGGATATTTACGGCTACGATGAACTACACGATATATTATCTTCGTGGTATTAATAATGTATTCATTATCGTAGAGGTGGATTTCAATATAAAGAACGGGATGTGTCAAAAGACTTTGCCGGATTTTGTATGGAAGGTGGCGTTTCTGTTTTACTTTATTTTTTCTCGCGGTTGTCAACCTAACTTTGTTTTTCTACTTTATAATAATGTAACGAAACTTATTGGGCATGCACATCAACTTAAGCCAAAGAGAGATATAACAGCTTTTAGTTTGTATGTATTAATTGCTTTTGTAGCCAAGTTGTGTATCCTAGATGCGATTTAAGTGTTTATAGATCCCTCGAATGAAAAAGGAGAATTTTATAAGTTTAAGGCTAGGTGTGTGTCTGTTGTTAATGATGTACTGGCTAAATCTGAAGAGCTTTGGAAAGCCTCTTTAGAAAAAGCTCTTTAGCTCATTCTCGACCAACTACACTCAAAAGTGGGTACAGAAGCATTTTTATCATAAGAAATTAGTTTCCCTATCAAGTAGTTAATTAATTTAATGTGAACACTGCTTTGAGACGTTCGTTTCTTACAAAAAAATTACATTAACATAAAAATCTTAGCATCGTATAGAGAGTAATATAAGTACTGTTAAATCATAGCTGTTCGTCGGTCTATATGCAATCAACAGTGCTATAATACGATACAATTGAAGTGTTACATACCTTGATAGCTACTTGGAATAGTAATTATGCAAAACAATGATTTCTAATTTCACAAGAAACGAAACAGAGTTTCAAATTCTCTAGTGCGAATTTAACATCTTGGTGATGCCAAAATATCTGGAGTATTTTCTTAACAGGCCAGTGTTTTTTTCTAGAATTGTGTTACTTGTTCTTTAGTGACTGATCTTTTAGCTCAGTTGGTAGTAGCTCTGCTTTATGCGCCGAAGGTCTAGGGTTTGATCCCCACTGAAAATAAATTTTTCACGCGTGGTGAACGCTAATATTTGTTCTCTGTTTGGGTATTCCAAGTATTTACTTACAAAAAAACAGAGTATAAGTATTAATGAATCAGCTATCTGGTTCCCATAGTGCAAGCCCTACTTAATTTGGGGCTAGGTTAGTGTGGTATGACGGCCCACAATATTTACTTACTTAGCTGGTGATCAGAAAGTTTAAGAAAACTTGGGCGATAAACCTAAATCTATTCTACAAAACACATGAGACTAATACACTTTCATTATTGTGACAATAAGGTATAAGATAAATAGATGGAAATAAGAAAGTAGAAGACATACAACTCAATGGACCACCAAACACGGTGAAGTTATGTAAAGTATCTACTTCAAATGTAAATATTTTAATCAAGAAATCTGTGTACTTTATCAACCTTCCTTCTACAGTTTCCAAAAACAAATCAACTTTCTTCGGAAACCAGTTGGAAGAGCAAACAGTGAGGGTATGCCCGCACGCGCCCAGTAACGGAACCACGTATTAGTGTTAGTCACACATTTGACACACCTCTGGTCAACTGTTCGTTCCGGTGGATTCCTAGACTTTGCTGACTACTTCTGTGCACATGGAATTCTTAAAGAAATATCACATCCACAGAACGTAGTAGAAGGGCCATGTGGCCATAAAAGTGTCGCCAAAATGCATGAACCAAAGCTCTATTCTCCATTCAAATTCAAGTTTTTTCGGGAGTCTTAAAATGACAAATGCCTTGTTACTCAATAATTTCCGTCAACTCAAACAGCAAGTAAAAACCAAGAATTACTTTATTTACAGCTTCGATCCTTCTATTTTCCTAGAATCTTCATATATTTAGTGATATTTTAAATAAAATTGTGAAAAAGTAAAACTGGCGACAGCGGTTCCCATACAAACTGCGCATGATGGCCTTTCTACTAGTATAGGTACTATTTATATTTCTTTGGTCACAACCAAGCTTGAAAATCCATTTAAAATACTTCACGGCAAAGTTTTTGATTATTACTGACCGATTCTGTATTTACCTGACGGTCCGAAGGAGCTTTAAAAGCTTACTGGTGTCTGAAGAATCAACAACCGTAAAGTAATTCATCCAATATTGATTTGACTCTGCAAAGATTTAAATGCATATTTTCTTGCAGTTCATCACAAAATTGTGTCAGAGTAAAATAAACAAACCATATTTCGATCAATACACAATAGGCACATGGCCATACACATGGGAGCGGAACACACGAGTGCCATCAATGTTCCGAGTCGTTACCCTCGTGGCATTGAAGTTGTATTGAATGAGTTTAGACGAATCCAAAGTTATATGGAACGAATCCGTTGAAGTTTAGGCGTGGAACCTGAAGGTCAATGATCAAGCTTTTTGCGGGGCTTCAGTGGAACTGCACTTTTTCATCTTTAACTTCGTGGTAACGTTACAAAATGTTTTCTGATCGGTACTTGGACCACAAGACAAGCGTAAGTGATTCACCATATTCAAAATAACTGTACGTAGCGTTTTAAAATATGCTGTGGTAAACATCAAAAACTATAGCACCTAACGTGGATGAAATATGCAGATTAGTCCGGTCATTTTAGACATAAAAATAGTGATCAAATAAAGAAAATTCCGACAGAGCCAAATCTTCGTAGAGACCTTAGGTTTACCACAAGGAATAAAGTGTCAAAAGTCCCCATCAGTCCCATGTGAGCTTAGGGACTTATTCGGGGCCCAAGGTAAAAATTTTAGGTTTTTTGGATTTTTCTCGAAAACGGTAAGTTTTATCGAAAAAGTACCTCAGAGCAAAGTTGTAGATCTTAAAATTCTCTATAAAAATGGTCCCTATAATTTTTTCTCTAAGACCCACTATTTCCCAGATATTACGCTTGTAAGAATCACGTTCTACATAGTATGCACACATATGCCACGTATATACATATTTAGGTACTCAAGCAAGCAAAAATGCCTACTCGTGTCTCTTTTATGTATACATTATACTATTCTAAGAAAATTTACTCTAAAATCACCGCCGGTCCCTTACCGAATCCCCTCTACTTGAATAACATCTGGCCTTGAAAAACATCTGCCTATTCTTTTGTCCATGTGGTGTCGTTCACGTATACCCGCTTCTTTTAGTGTTGAACGAGCAGTTCGAGTGACTATACGTATTTATTACAAGCGTCTACTATTGAAGTTAGTGCTGATTAATATTTAAAAAAAAATGTCACAATTTTGCTTTATTTGTAATAAACTTTTGACTGAAGATGAAACTGTTGTGGTCAGTCGTGGAATGCCAACTTTAATCGATGCAAGTGTCGCGAGAAGTGATGAGTTTGCTGACTAAAGATCGTTCTGATGATGTGTCAAAAGCTGTCTTTGCGCGTATTAATTTTCAGTATGATTTAGTTGCTGCTGACGCTAAATACCATGACAGTTGTTACAAATCCTTCCTGAGACCTAATACTGGCGGTAAAATTGGCCGTCCTCAAAGTGAGGCTATAAACTCTGCAATGGAGGAAATTTTCAATTTCATTGAAAGTAGCGATGACTGCCAGTTTTCGTTAAATGAACTGAGGAATGTTTGCCAAAATGTAGCTTTAGAAAACGGGATTATAAAAATACGATTGAAATTAAAGTATGGTAGGTAGTAGAATTATTATTACAGAGAAGCCTGGAAAATTAACATTTATTTGTTTTGTAGACAATTACCAAGACATTTTAAGTCAAGCCTGGTCTGATAACAAAAACTTGAATGAAAAGGAAAAACGGTGGAAAACTTTAAAAGCTGCCTGGAATAGGCCTACCGGGGATACCACGTTAAAAAAAACACGCCGAGTACACTACCTCACAGGTGGTGTGGAAATGTGTGCATATTATGTAGAACGTGATTCTTACAAGCGTAATATCTGGGAAATAGTGGGTCTTAGAGAAAAAATCATAGGGACCATTTTTATAGAGAATTTTAAGATCTACAACTTTGCTCTGAGGTACTTTTTCGATAAAACTTACCGTTTTCGAGAAAAATCCAAAAAACCTAAAATTTTTACCTTGGGCCCCGAATAAGTCCCTAAGCTCACATGGGACTGATGGGGACTTTTGACACTTTATTCCTTGTGGTAAACCTAAGGTCTCTACGAAGATTTGGCTCTGTCGGAATTTTCTTTATTTCAATTGTCTAAAATGACCGGACTAGATTGCAATGCGCAAATACAAAATGTAGCAACAATACACGAAATCAAGTATTTCGACAATTTCGTTCTCGTTTAAAACCAGTTACAATCTTATTTCACATGGAGACTATTAAAAACACATAAATCGATAGTCGCTTGCAATGATTCCAAAATTATCTTGAAATTATAAGATAGAAATATAAAATTGATCACTATTTAAAATATTATATGTATTTTGACTCTAGTTAAAAGTACTTCTGATTCTGTAAGCTTTAGTTTAGAATGCATCAAGTCTAAACATGTATCTACCTAATGTCGCACAGAATACCTAGGCAAGTTTTTTTGTTCACGTTCGCGGTCAATCACCTCAGTGCTCTATTAATACTGTAATAGGCAATACGCTAGATCTCGTATCCTGCTAGTCCAGTCTATAGGAGAAGCTATATCCTGTTCTAGCTAAATTTGTTTTGATTTTACGCCAACACTTTGGATTCTTTGCAAATGGGAACCATGAAGTTAAATGTAACAAATTTTCATAAAATTATAGAGAAATTTAGTTGAGACAACTAAAATTATATTCTATGTTTTAAAATCTTACTTCTATTATATGAGTATGCGACCAAATTGGGAGGCTTACAAGACATAGGCGCTAGTATCTTTTAAAAAGTAATTTGTTTCAGAAAATTATATATGTTTTGTAAATACGCTAGGTAATTAACCTTTTTAAGGTCTATACAAACAATAACAAAATATTTTGTAGATAAGCTATCGATACAAATACTACTGTCACGAATTAAAATAAACACGTGTCTATTGAATAACACTCTACTTTCTCTTGTGCCATTTAAGTCACGATGCCAATTTTAGAACATTGTTTCAGACCGTGACTCGACGACTAGACAAATATGTCCAGTGAGACCAACAAGTTCCTAATACCTGTAACGTGAAAGGAAAATGTTTGTTTCTTATCAAAGCATTTTGTAATAACCAATTTCAGATTGAACAGTTTTTAGAAAACGAATCTCAATTGCTATAAATTGAATTTCATAGATCTCAAAGACAATCACAAATCACAATTATCAGTGAAGCAGGAGAAAGAAGATTGCATATACACACATCGCTTATAGGCTCTTCTTCTCATCCGTAAATATTTACATTTGTGACTTTTGTTCGATGTTCGTTTTCTATGATATTTCCAAACTATTGTCCTTGAACTACCATCTTTTGTTCAAGAGTCACCGCCCGCGTCTTCGCTCGCCCCGTTCCCGTTATTTTTTCAGGATAAAAAATAACCTTACTTTTTTCCTGGTTTTAAGCGACCTCCGCAACAGTTTTAAGCCAAATCGGTTCATCCGTTCTTGAGTTTATTAATAGTGTAACTAACACGACTTTCTTTTATATAGATAAGCTGTCTCAAAAGGTAGTTATCGCTGTCAAATATCGCAGCTTACCGCCTAGAAGCTATTCTTTATGTCGTGGATATCATCATAATATAGGGAAACATTATGTCACCCTATTATGTTTGGCATGTGCATTGTACATGCTTTTACACGCAGGTACGCGTTCCATGATTGCTGTCGCTTGATCGCAAGTAAAACATTATTCTCTTAGCAGCAGACTAAATTACATATTCCAGTGCAATATGTTCTTCGAAGTGAACAGGATATTTGCATCCGTTATATTGTTGTGCATTTGTTTTGTCGTTTCCTGGACCTGAGATTATTAGCTTCTTTGTGACAGGTGCTCACATCCAGAGCTTTAGGCTTATAGCTTAGTTTTAGTCATCATAGCTGTTGACTCATTATTATATAGGTCAGCATAAGCTATAGCGGAGAATAAAACTGATGTTTTTAAAACGAAATTTAAATAGCTCAAGCTGATTTCTCTTTTGAAGATATCATAGAGGAGGTTTTCAGTTTTTACATTCAACACAGAAATGTTCAGAAAGTATAATACGAGCTTTCGTCTAGCACTTTTTAAATTAACGCGATCGTTATGCATAATTATATGGAAAAACGGGTGTTTATCGTGATTACCTTTATTATTTCTCGACATTTCAACCGTGTTACAACGGCCGTGGTCGCGGGGAGACTGATCTTCCACGGAATCATCCCCTCAGTTGTCTTGATATTCAAAATCAAATTTAATCTGCCTATAAATAATATTAAACCTAAAGATGCCTATAAAACGTTATTCAATGTTATTCATATCAATGATTACCAATGGAGATATCAAGATAAATAAACCTGTTTCAAATTATAACTAAAATTTCCATACCGGGGATGACCATACCAAACGAACCGACAGGTCGCAACCATAGCACGTATTGTATGTAAATGAAGCTATGATTTAGAGCGGAGCGCGACTACTAATACGAGTAATTGTTTTGTAACGTGTTATTATGAACTAATCGTGGGTTCAGTAGGCACTAGGCAGGTCATAAGTGTAAAATATATAATTTGGGGATGATAATAGCTCTGTTTTCGTAATTAATTCAATCTAAAAAACCAGAACATACAAAAGATTGGCCAGACATGTTTCTCAATTATTGACGTCATTGTGGCTGCCAGTGAATCTTTTACCGAGTAACGATTCACTGAAAATTAGTTACACCGAACTGTTCATGCTGTGAGATCGACAATCTATGCCTTATTCTTATCAAGACGCAAAATCTGGTACTTGCTTAGAGGTACTGGTAATTCACATCGAGTACAAAAAGAAAAAGGGACCCCATAACTATCTTTGGACCAAAACTCAGATGGAACCTTAGGGTCGATGACATAATCAAGGCCAAGGGTTCCGACATCTGGTTCCCTGAGACGCGAGCTATTGGATGTCTCGTGCTCATCGTAATATTACAATTTGATCCATAAATATTTCGCTGTGAATTTATTGCATAAAACTCACACTTTGGGAAATCAATATTTTCGATAATTATTGACTTGATGTCTATGATATATAAACAAATCCCGTTGATTCTTGTCTATGTACATTTATTTTCTTTCCTACGATCTTTTAGATTTTTTCCTAGTTATTTTCAAGGTTTTTTTAAGAGTAGACATAGACAAAGCGGCAAATTCCATCCCTCATAAGTATTAGCATTCATACAGAGTACGATACAGTAGGCATCGGTGTTGCAAGTGCACAAAATGAAATCATTAATATTGCAAAGTCGTGCTTCGTATGATCAATGATCGTGGCCTTTGTCACCTTGCTCTATATTAATATTACGCAGGTGTTATTCTAAAGACAAAACAAAAAAGTTTCTAGTAGCACGCCTTTGAATATTAGGTTCAAAACTCAACACTAATATATTTTCAATGACGAGGAGTAGCATCAGTATTCATTATAAGAACTTTAATTATTTATCTTGTCGTAGGTAGATAGATTTATGTGAATAAAGTTATTTTTATGAAACAACGGAATATTTACCATGATTAACTACATTTTGTGAGTTTTGACTTCTGATATTTCTGCACAGTTGCATGCACAATGATCACGGTTGAACTGAAGTCCACGAGTTAAAGAAATGTGAAAACCATGACAGTTTCAAAAGTTATGTGAATAAGGTTGCTATATAGCATAATATACATCTCTTTATAACTCCATATCTAATGTAACAGTTCAAAGCACATCTAAAATAATGACACAACATGATGTAACCATCGAAATATCTCATGTAACGAAGCATATCGGAGAAAGCTACTCAATAGCGCAATGAGTTCCGATTGTTGAGCTCCAATTGACTAGCTTAATACTGTTTTGGTCTGTGATTAGGGTTGCCATTTCTCTAGATATACATCGACTGTCACCGTTGCTATGCCAGCCAGCCCCTGAGGCAAGAATGAGGACAGACACCCTTACAGGGTAAATTATGTATTGATTCAAAAACTAGTTTTAAGATCTGACACTGTTAAATTTACATACATAATAAAGCAATAAATATACTGAATACTGAATACAGAAAAGTCCCAACTTTTCAGATTTGACTCTTGTTAAATCTAAGTTCAAATTAATAAAGTGTATTATGGTTTTTATAAAAAGCATAAACATCTGAAGCATGAAAAAGAAAGTCAAATTTATCGGATGGCTCTACAAGACATCAGAGTTTCTAGATACGAATCTACAAAGTTTGACTTGTCTTAGTAACGACATTTTAATATGGCAACCCTACCATTGAGTCATAGAGTTTGTTCATAGAATTGCAGAAAAGCAGAAACGAAAAGTCTACAAACGAATGGTCTACAAATGACGGTGAACTCTGGCTTTTGGTTTATAATATAATAATAATAATATCAGACAACATAAAATGCACACATTAAAAAATGAAACACTTTGGGTCCATAGTAATAAATACCTTAGAGACTAACATACATAAAAGTTTAGTGAACTAGGTCAAACAAAGTTCTGTGTGCTCATCACTGCTAATGTCATTATATCCAGATCTTGGTGCTGTAGGATTTAAGTCGTGATATTATTTATTTATTTGATAAGCAATATAATATAGATTTTGCTACAGGTAAATGTTTGTTTAAATGGCCGTAAAAGCCTGTTGGCCGTGCTCGAGTTTATTCACTACATATTGCCAATAAAGATTTATCTATATTCAATTCTAATTGATGGGATTGTTGTGAGGTATGTACTTCAAGGCAACTACACTGTTCTATTACGCAACGTTGATTAATGATTATTCTTCTAGACACTCATCATTATCATCATCAACCTATATCAATCCACTACTAGACGGAGATCTGTCCCAAGACGCACCACTGAGCCTGGTCTTCGGCTCTTCTCCTCCAGTGCTTGCTACATTTCACAGATGGGCGCCCCACTTTGCTGTAAGACGTCCTAAACTACGCTTACCTAAACGCGGCCTCGACTCTAGTATTCGTTTTATGTATTTGTATTGTGTCAAAAAAGTACTTTTTATTATATTTTAAGATCGATATGCAACGATAACTTCAATTCTTACAAGAATTATAAATGAAGAAATGAGTTTTTCTCACAGTTCAGCTTGTTTTTTGTCTAAAACGCAGATAGAAGCTGCGTGAAGAATCAGTACCCATCAATTTGAAAACCAGCTTTCCATATATGCGGCAGTCGTAATCTGACAGCCGTAATAGGTAGGTAGATAGATAGATATTAACACTTTATTGTACACCACAAGAATAGAACATTACACATAGCGAAAACTAAAACTATAGCGAAGCACAATGGGCGGTCTTATCGCTATGAGCGATCTCTTCCAAACAACCTTTGGATGGACAGGATTTAATTGAATAACGAGAAGGCGGTGCCTTAAGGGCTTCTACACTATTATATTAATAAGAGAAATTAGACAGCTTATTTAAACTAAATGCAATTATTTATGTAGAAACTATAGAAACATTACTTATTATTAAGGTAGGTAAGGTAGGTAGGTGTGTGTTTATGATCAAACTCGTTAACTTGTTATTTTTGGAGATAGCTCTGAACACAACCTTAAATCCTCACAGGTTCTAAATTAAGATTCATTTATTTATACAAAGAAACTTACAATTCAACAAATATTTACAAAATATATACAAGAAACAGCTGAGTTATCTGTAGACCGTTATAAACGATCTAGAGATAGCTTAACTGATCCAAAGGAACTTGGGCTGAGAGCTAAGAAATCTGTCTAGCGTGACTAGGACTTGTAATCATGCAGTCGCTTTTTAGGGTTCCGTAGCCAAATGGCGAAAACGGAACCCTTATAGATTCGTCATGTCTGTCTGTCTGTCTGTCTGTCTGTCTGTCCGTCCGTCCGTATGTCACAGCCATTTTTCTCCGAAACTGTAAGAGCTAGACTGATGAAACTTGGTGAGTAGATGTATTCTGTGAACCGCATTAAGAATTTAACATAAAAATAAAAAAAAAACTATAAATTTCCGGGGTCCCCATACTTGAAACTGAAACTCAACATTTTTTTTTTCATCGAACCCATACGTGTGGGGTATCTATGAATAGGTCTTTAAAAATGATGTTGAGGTTTCTAATATCGTTTTTTTCTAAACTTAATAGTTTGCGCGAGAGACACTTCCAAAGTGGAAAAAAGTTGGTCCCCCCCCCTCTAACTTCTAAAGTAAGAGAATGATAATACTAAAAAAAATATATGTTGTACATTACTATGTAAACTTCCAACGATTTTTGGTTTGAACGAGATCTAGTCAGCAGTTTTTTTTTTATACGTCATAAACCGTAAACCGCAATTTACCTTTCGACGAACTACAAGAACCTTATTATGTTACATCAAGTAACATAATATAAAGGTTCTTGTAGTTCGTCGTGCTACGGAACCCTTCATGGGCGAGTCCGACTCGCACTTGGCTACTTTTTTTTTAAACAGTGCAGGACGTATTCAACCCGTCTTACGGTGATCTTTTTACGTTCTTCCTCTTTTGAAGCCAAAACTTAGCCGACGCAAAAAATAATGCGGCTTAAAATTAACTTACTAAAAAATATTTGTATCCAATATTAGTTCAATGAACTGGTCACGTTTTTATTATTATCGCTCGGAATTTAATGTTTGTAATTGCATTTTAAATGTACCTTCTTAGGTATCTTTAATTTTACATCGTTTTATGCAAAAAATCTTAAAACCTTGAATAACAAATCCTTGTTTTTTCGACCAATGTAAATGCAAATCATTTCCTTTGGTTTAACAGATCACAAAAACTTTTAGCACCTAAATTTAGATTAAATCGAGACAAAGGTAAAAGCCACTTCCCCTAACCTACTCAACCTCTATTTATCAGAAAAATAGTGTAGTCATAATCATGTCCTTATTATGCAATGTATCCTATACGACACCCTACAAAAATGTATGTTAACCGGATCGCTGTGAAAAGTAGACAATTAATACAATCTCATTAGCTAGTAGGTAACCTGGATACTCGACTGCGCTATTTGCATAGCATGCGGAAACCAGCGTTACAATACAATAAATAAATATTGATGGAAATTCCACATAGCACCATCTAGCCCCAAACTAAGCGAATCTTGTACTATAGGAACCGGATCTGATAGAAAATACGAGTATGTACTTCTTTTTGCACCTTAATTATTTAATAGGTTCATCAGAACAGACAAAACTTATTAGCTTTCAACTGTAGTTTACTACTAGCAAAGACTATGGAAAACAAGTAGACTGACAATCTCATCCAAGAAAACGTGCATCGATAAATGATTGCCTACAATGACGCTAGATGTCGCTGATCGTTTTGAATCTGATAAAAACGAGTGAAATGGTTTTTACAGTATTCGCAACAATAGGTTAGCTAACTAATTGATATTGTAGTACGACAACAAATAGAGAGATGGCGTTAATCTGAGTGGCGTTACTTAAACTTGCGGCGTTGCCAGCTTTCGATGGAGCAAAAACAGGGTAGAGTGTGACGCGACGTTGTCAGCTAGTGTACGGAGATTTTATTTTGATGTTTTTAGTTTGTTCCAAGGATTAAGGTCATTGCTTAATTGCTAACAAGTTGCGCTGAAGCGTCAAAGTGACACTCAGGCAGGACAGGCAGGACCAACCTGGATTTTTAAAAACATTGGGTTATGTAATAACTTGTTACCTATTTGTAAAATCTTATGCGTAAGTTGTTAGGCAAAGTAAAAAGGCACACCACAATAACGTGTTAGGTATTTATTTTGTTGTGTATGCAAATAAGTTTAAAGATTTAGCATGGAGTTTTAGTTGAGTGATGACTATGACATTTAGTAACAACCTACCGTCTACATACATTGTAGATTGTAGGTATGTACACAATACAAACTGAATGATTTACACACCCATTTTTAGGGTTCCGTAGCCAAATGGCAAAAGCAGAACCCTTATAGATTCGTCATGTTTGTCTGTCTGTCTGTCTGTCCGTCCGTATGTCACAGTCATTTTTCTCCAAAACCGTAAGTGATGAAACTTGGCGAGTAGATGTATTTTGTTAACCGCATTAAGATTTTGACACAAAAATAGAAAAAAAAACTATAAATTTTGGGGGTCCTCATACTTGAAACTGAAACTATAAAAATGTTTTTCATCGGTCCCATACGTGTGGGGTATTTATGAATAGGTCTTCAAAAATGATGTTGAGGTTTATAATATAGTTTTTTTCTAAACTGAATAGTTTGCGCGAGAGACACTTCCAATGTGGAAAAAAGTTGGTCCCCCCCTCTTAACTTCTAAAATAAGAAAATGATAAAACTAAAAAAATATATGGTATACATTACTATGCAAACTTTCAACGATATTTGGTTTGAACGAGATCTAGTCAGTAGTTTTTTTTTATACGTCATAAATCGTAAACCGCAATTTACCTTTTTCGACGAACTACAAAAACCTAAATTATGTTACTTGATGCTACGGAACCCTTCATGGGCGAGTCCGACTTGCACTTGGCTGCTTTTTAAATTGCCCGAAAATTGAGTTTCGTTGTTAGCGTGTTTTCCTCGTGTTTATTGTTTAAAGTTTTTTCCGTTTTTCTTAAGAGGGTACCGAGCAAAATAGTGACACAAGCCGAGCAGCAAACGCGATCTTTTGTGTATGCGCATTGAGCTGCGAACAGGTGAAATATGATAACTCAATTTTATTATTATTTGTGCTTTTTACCGTCAAAACAAAGTTTTTTTTTTTGGAACAAATTTTTCAGAGAAAAATTCGGTTTTCAGAGAAAAATGGGATATGAGATGTGGGATGATTATAATATGAAGAAAAGTGGGGCTCTATTCCGGATAAGGTTTAATTTTTTTTTCTTAAATAGTTGTTAACGTAGATATTGTTTATAGGTTTTTGGGGGCTCTGATTGTAAATTCGACACAATTTTTTTTAATCCAAGATGGCAGCTTTATTTTTTTTCTTGAAAAATAGATATGGGTATCGTTTAATAGGTTTTTGGGGACTCTGATTATGAATTCGACATTATTTTTAAATAAATATGGTGACTTCATTTTTTTTCTTAAAAAATGGATATGGGTATCGTTTAATAGGTTTTCGGGGGCTCTGATTGTGAATTTGACATTATTTTTTTAATCTAAGATGGTGACATAATTTTTTTTCTTAAAAAATGGATATTGGTATCGTTTTTTAGGTTTTTTGGGGCTCTGATTGTGAATTCGACACAATTTTTTTTAATCCAAGATGGCGCCTTTATTTTTTCTTGTAAAATGGATATGGGTATCGTTTAATAGGTTTTTGGGGACTCTGATTATGAATTCGACATTATTTTTAAATCAATATGTTGACTTCATTTTTTTTCTTAAAAAATGGATATGGGTATCGTTTAATAGGTTTTCGGGGGCTCTGATTGTGAATTTGACATTATTTTTTTAATCCAAAATGATGGCTTCATTTTTTTTCTTAAAAAATAGATATGGGTGTCGTTTAATAGGTTTTTGGGGGCTCTGATTGTGAATTTGACATTATTTTTTGAACACAAGTTGACGGCTGCATTTTTTTTCTGAAAAAATGAATATGAGTATCGTTTACACATATCGTAACAATGTCAAACGAGCGACAAAGAGGAACAATCGGCCTCCGCGTTCGGCAGCGTTCGACATCTGTCTCTCTCCTATTTGAGTGAGCGATGCGTCCGCGTGGACAGCTGTATGACGTTGTCACGTTCAACTGTCGTCAGTTAACTGACTTTACAGACAGCTGATTTTTTTAAGGAAATGTAGAACTTGCATTACTGCTGAAGGCCAACAGTTTGAACATTTGCTGTAAATCCTTGATGTAGTTAAATTAAAATCACGATTGAAGAAATCCTATGATTTTATTTTATTTCAAACTTTCACTTAAAACTAACAAATTACTTGAACACCCATGTTTATTACTCTTTCGACAAGATGGTGGCTCTATCTGTTTACTTGCAATGTCGAAATGGTATTTACTTTTACCTGTAAATTGTGAGCGGCTTAAAAACACAGCGTAGGCATTTTAAGTTCATAATTTAAATTAAAGGGTACAAACATTTTATCTCATGAAATAAAATTGATTGGAAATCCGGTTTATTTGAAAAAACATTTTTTATTTCGAAAACTAAAAGTACTCTAGCAAGTATTGTACCATTTTGGAATCCTGAATAAATGTGCCATTTTTTAAAGTTACTTGCCATAATAATATAGTACATTTTTTTAGCAGTACAGACGGTTAAAGTTGGGTGATGTAATTATCTGAAATGAAATGTTGGCCAAAACTCCACGATTTCATTGAAAACTGAGGCAGTTATGGCTTAATTTTGAATTGTAATTTACAGAAGGGTTATTCGTGCTTACGTTGCAGAAAAAAGTTAATATTTGTAGTCACAGGACTTAAGAGATCATCACAGGGTATCAGTTTTTCCTGTTTTTTTTAAATACTCATAACTCCAAAGTTACATAACAAATATTTTTTTTTATATTTTTCTGATAACTGTCATGACTTGGCGCATCACCCGTTTTCGGCTGGACGTTGACTTAAGGGACACCCTGTATATTAAAAAAAATTCTCAATCTTGGATTCAAAAATGAATAGCAAATGCGAGGCGGAATATAGTTTAAAACTAGTTTTTTCGTGTGCGCGAGCTGCATGCAGCTCGCGTGTCGGTGTGCTACTCCCAGTTTTACATTTGTTTACACTTTAAAAACCCCAAAAAGTAGTAAAGAAAGTCCTAAGGAACCCTAAAAATGTTTACATAATCAACGTCCTAGGTGAAGTAAAATTCCAATCAAAGTCTTAAGGAACCCTAAAAGTCGACCACATAATCAAATTCCTCAATGTAGTAGAACCCCAATCAAAACCCTAAAGAACCCTAGAACGCACTAAGCGTTTTGGCTCCACCTTCATTATGCGAACCTCCAGGGAATGGAACTCATTGCCGGCGGCTGTTTTTCCTGACCACTACAATCTGGGCCTCTTCAAGGCAAGAGTGAATAGGTGTCTTCTAGACCATCCTGCTCCATCGTCGGCTACATCGTCGCTTACCACCAGGTGAGATTGTATCCAAAGGCTGGTCTATATCTTGTAAAAAAAAAAAAAAAAAATTGTTTACATAATCAAGGTCCTAAGTGAAGTAAAATTCCAATTAAAGGCCTAAGGAACCCTAAAAGTTGTTTATTTTATCAAGTTCCTCAATGTAGTAAAACCCCAATCAAAGTCCTAAGGAACCCTAAAAATTTTAACATTATCAAGCTCCTAAGTGTAGTTGAAACTCCAATCAAAGTCGTAAGGAACCCTAAAATTGCTTACATAATCAAGGTCCTAAGTGAAGTAAAATTCCAATTAAAGGCCTAAGGAACCCTAAAAGTTGTTTATTTTATCAAGTTCCTCAGTGTAGTAAAACCCCAATCAAAGTCCTAAGGAACCCTAAAATTGTTTACATAATCAAGGTCCTAAGTGAAGTAAAATTCCAATTAAAGGCCTAAGGAACCCTAAAAATGTTAACATTATCAAGCTCCTAAGTGTAGTTGAAAGTCCAATTAAAGGCCTAAGGAACCCTAAAAGTTGTTTATTTTATCAAGTTCCTCAATGTAGTAAAACCCCAATCAAAGTCCTAAGGAACCCTAAAAGTTGTTTATTTTATCAAGTTCCTCAATGTAGTAAAACCCCAATCAAAGTCCTAAGGAACCCTAAAAGTTGTTTATTTAATCAAGTTCCTCAATGTAGTAAAACCCCAATCAAAGTCCTTAGGAACCCTAAAAATGTTAACATTATCAAGCTCCTAAGTGTAGTTGAAACTCCAATCAAAGTCCTAAGGAACCCTAAAAGTCGACCACTTAATCAAATTCTTCAATGTAGTAAAACCCCAATCAAAACCCTATACGGAACCCTAAATTTTACGTAAAGCCAAATCCTCAACGGGTCGGAACCGCTAGAAGGGACCTTGTCGCGCGACCTACAAGCAGGTCCAAAATGAAGTAAAACGGCAAACATAGGAGGAAAGGGTTCTGGGGGGCCGAGGGGGGTCCAGCACGGCTCGCTTCGCTCGCCGCGCTGTTCTTCGTAGTCGCGTGGCGGCTCGCTTCGCTCGTCGCAACGCTCCCCCCTAGTTCAGGTAGGGGGGTTCTGGGGGGCGTAGGAAGGTCACAGCACGGCTCGCTTCGCTCGCCGCAATGCTCCACACGAAAATAAAAGGTCAAAAATAGGGCATTTTTTGGTTTTTTAAATAATAAAGGGGTCTAGAGGGAAAAGGGGGGAAAAATTTATTTTGCTTTCAAAATAATCACACCTTCCCTACATGACCCAAAAAAAAAAGTCTCGCAAGTCACTCCGCTTGGAAGATACGAAAGGGGGGGAAAAAAGGGGTAGAAGGGGGAAAGTTTTTTTGTTCTTTCAATTCAGGAAGAAACCCTCTATACGAAACCCCAATCGAAACCCCTCTATCTCGATGGCATCTGGTAGCACTCTAAAAAGGGGGGGTCCTGGGGGGCAAGGGGGGCAAAATTTTTTGTGCAATCGAAATCACTCGTGACCGTCTTTAGGTTCCCCATAAAAAAAATATGCAGGACCTCTCGGTTGCAGAGCCCCTCACCAAAAAGTCCATTAAAAACATAATTATGAAACACATCACGATCATCATGGGTTACCTACTTTTACCATTCTAGGTGTAAACGGAGTCAAGCGAACCTATCATTGTGTGCGTGAGTACGCACACAACTAGCGAGCCGCAGTAAATACCTATTTTCCGTCCGCCTTGTTTGCTCGATACCCTCTTAAATAACTTACCTTTGCTTGCCTACCGGACTTGATTGACTACGCCTACCTGTAACCTGTGCTTATTAAACGGACTTCGATTGCCCAAAGAACACTGTCTGACTGTCACGAAAATGTATCTTTGAAGGAAAAGTTCATGATAGTCCTAAAACCAAAGTTTTGAAAAAGACTGCATTAACATTACTGTTACGGATAGGTGGAATTTAAAACACTTATTTAAAGAAGTTAAAAGAAAACCGGCCGGGTACGCGCGGACAAGCTAGTGCTCAGTACCGAGGTTCAAATCCAACTATTTTTGTAGCTGTCCGCGCGCAAGCGGGGGTAGTCTCCAGTTTTATTCAACGAACAAAGTAAGTACATTTTATATTTTTTTAAGTCTACCTACACTTTATAATTTAAAAATTGTTTTTTAATATTATTACAGGTTCGTGAGGTGCGTCTGTCTACATTCTCCGCCCAGTGTCACGTCAGGGACACTGATTAGCAACAGGAAGCAGCACCAAGCGAGTAACAGGTCGGAACTCCAGTCTCGGCGTTTATTTCCACAGTGCGTCATACACTTGTCGGGTCCGGACAATAGTAAATCCGCAGTACCTCTCGGCCAAGTGGTTTTGGTAGGTGCTACTCGGCCAATGCGAAGAATGCCCCACTCGCCTATTTGAACAGCAGAAGTACAGCAGTGCAGCAGCGACGACAACTTCTCTAAATGCAGAACAGCTAAGTCGACGCTCTCAGTTGCGTGTACCATTTCTAACGTTTCTTTATTTATTTTTATTTTTTCTTTTTCAGGTGCGGCTGTCATCCAGGGCCATCCGGGATCATCTTTTTCGCACAGGAAACCAGCATCTCGGGACCATTGACAATCTTTGTGTAATTTCAAATTCATATATTATCTTTCTGAATTTGTGTAACACAACTTGTCTAAATAATTTGTAGTCCAGTACATACCACTCTTATGATTCATCGAAAAATAAATTATATTTATTTGTAATCTGTGTTTCTTTTGTATGACACCATCGCTGAGGCAGTATGCGCGTACTGCACCCTGTAGATGTACTCGTAGCTCAGGAATCGAATCAGGATTTGTAGGTATGTATACGCGCCAGTAGACGACACAGGCGGCGCCGGGCGGCGTAAGCGGCGGGCGATGTGTTACATTACATAACAACAAATAATGCAGCTCATTTTTCTCGCTTGAACTTGAAGTGATTTGTATTTTATAACTTTTGCATCCTAAAACTTGCTTTTGTAAACAAGGGAACCATCTTGGTATGCTAGTCCGATATTTCATCTGTTGAAGTTGTAGAATCCAATCAGTAAAAATCTTGCCATATTTCGTAGGTATTTGTTCGTATGCTGATATCTTCTTATGAATGTTTATGAGTGTGCGTGAGGGCGACGCATCAGCTGTGGTCTCGCAGGCACCTGTGCGCGCGGCCACCAGTGGGGAGGTGGTAGTGACGGCGCGGGAGCAGGCGTGGCGGGGCAGGTAGCTGGAGGCGGGGGCGGGGGAGCAGCTCAGCTGTTCCAGTGCACACTCAGAACATTGATGCTTCGAAAGACAGAATCCGTGAACACACGAACCTAGCGGTGTTACGGTGGCACAAGGTTCATTTTTGCAGAGCATTATTGTCTTTATTGGCGCGATGCAATGGTAATTGTCCTCACCAATTAATAACTTTGTTTTTACATTATCACTACACGAAATGAGACAGTTCATATGTAAATTTAGTTCATCACTTTTTCTCGCACTTAGTTCTCGCAGAATTATTGTTTATGTTTGTAACTTTGCCCTTTTTATCAGCTACAGATTTTTGTCGATTCTTCGTTACATTTTTACGATTGATCTCGTTATTGTAGGCTGGTATAAATAACTGCGTTGGTCTATGTCTTTTGCGTGCGCTTTTTTCTAAGGCTGCTAGGTATGTCCGCGGCTAACTTTTCAAATTGAAAGTAATTTTTGTTGTATCTTTTTTGAAGTGATTTTGGTTTTTCAGTCTACATAGATATGATCCTTCGCGTATTCTATATTCAAAAGTAAGGACAATATTTCCGCGCATGTTTAAGAAAAATATAGTTATAGATGTCTTCTAAAGTGCTTTAAGGTTTAATCCTACTAGCTAGAATAAAGAAACTAACCAAAGTCGAGGGCGGCAGTTAGTCTACTTGCAATAAAAAAATAATTTTTCATTAGCGCCATCTATTTTAAAAAAGCATCACTTAGTATGTACCTTACAAAATACCACTACGCCACGCCATCTATCAATAGGTATATGAACATTGAAAATATTGCTCTTTCCAGGCTATTTGCCAGCGCCATCTAGAAATAGCCCGGAATTTTACCATTTTTTGAGTCACAAAATTTTGTTCTCTATTAGCAGTCTACTTGTTTTCCTTAGTCTATGCTACTAGGTACACTGTCTATTATAAATAGTATATGTACCTATACTAGGCTTGGTGGAATTGGCACCTAGGCTCACCTAGCTTTAAACCGTTTCAAAGTCATCCTTGTAACACAACTGAAGTAAAAAAAAAGAATTTAAGTTTGAATTTTTACAGAAAGCCGCTCAACTGTTTCTTGTGTATTTTGTATGTTTTGTAAATATTTGTATAACTGTAAGTTTCTTTACGTACATAACTTTGAGTCAAATATAACTTTCCGAAACTCAACCCCTGAAGAGATGCAGCAGGGGTTGAAATTCAATAAAATATATTCACGCTACCGAAGTTGTACGGAATACCGCAAAAACATGGTAAGCCACCTTTCACGAAGATTAGCACCATTGCTATCTACGCATAATTAAGTTTCACAGACATTCAGTTAAACAATCTCTTGTGTACGGTTAAACACACAGGAAGGATTTTCTCTGCACACTTCACTGGGGACGGACTGCTGATTAGTGAATCGATGACTGGAATAATTAGGTGGTAAATGGAGCCTCTAGTGCTGCGGTAGAGTCTTCATCGCCTGTACACCGAGGTTTCCAGAGTTAAAGTGCCGCGTACTGTCAATTATGTAAAAAAAACAGGCTTGCGTACCTCAGTACGTCTGAGGTATGCAAGCCTGTTTTTTTTACAACAATTTTTGTTTTTCTATATTTATAGGTGCGTCTAATAATTTATTAAATTTAAAAAATCAGGGGCTAAGGCTACAAAACCTTCAGTATAAGATGGTTTAAAATCCTTTCATGAAAGGATTTTAAGTAGTAGTATGGTGTACCATACTAGTTATTAGTATTGATAATAATAAGCTCTTTATTAGTATAATCGGGGAATACCCGCGATTTTGTTTCTGTGGTAATTTTTTTACTCACTTTACGTTCTGAAATGAAAAAGTGGAAAGAATGGCTCTCAGAAACGTTCTTCCTGGAAATGTATAGTGGAGGTCTATGTCCATCAGTAGACTTCTTCAGGCTTCAGGATCACTTTGAAACCTCTTAATAATATCTGCATAACTAACAAGAACAACCTTCTCGACTAAAACCAATTTACTCACTCCAAAAACGAACGAATTGAAGTACAATTGAATAAGTTAATTACTCAGTTGTTACAAATCCAAGGCAACGTTGTAATACGTACGAATATATTCATGAAATAGATTTGAAACATCACGCAATACTAACCCAGGTTATTAAAGAGTTTTTGATTATAAGTGGTAACCATCGCTTAGAGAAAAGCATTGCCTCGCAGGTCACACACGTCAGGAACGTGCCCTTCGATGCACGGCCTGCGTCCATCAACTTGAGGCGTAAAGATTTTCAGCCTCACCTGCAATTCTTCATTTCACCGGCACCCATAAGTACCCTTCAAACCGAAACACAGCAACGCTGCTTCACGGCAGAAATAGGCATGGTGGTAGTACTTCCCCGGACGAGCCACACACAAATCGAAGTAGGTACACTACTACTTGACATTATAATATATTTCGGTGATAATCTATGATTTGTCAGGAATATAGTTTTCAAGTGTGCCGTACATCCTAATTTTGTCAGTTACCAACAAAATACGCTGCATTTTACTATAAGTACCTGGAAATAGGTTTCATTATTACTCTATTTTTTCTCAATCTAAACATGTAAAATATGCCAGGCTATTTTGAACCGTGATGCTCAAGAAATAGAGTTTGTATGTATAATTTTTAGCTTCGGCAGAGCATAACGGTACGGTATACCTCATTGATTCCAATGGGTGATGGAAATTAGAACTGCATTGAATCTTGAATACTGTTATTGATGAGATGGGAAGTGGAACTTGAAGAATACTAAAGAATATCAGATGATCTTGGATAAACTCAATAATAAATACGTTTGGTCCGGATAAAATGAGCTTCGGTCATAGAGCACAATGGTGGATGGTAATAAGGTACCAGTCAGAACCAAATACAAACAGGAGACCGTGGTAGTGGAGCCGTTGATCAAGAATAATATTTCATTACAATACAGAGACATACAGATCTTCGTTTGAAATGAAATGAGATCGAAGCGACGCGTGACCCAAGAGCTGGTGGGTATCTGGCGCAGCGTATCAGCATTGCTATTCAACGTGGCAATGCCGCCAGCGTCTTGGGGACGCTTCCGTCTGGCACTGATTTGGATCAGTTGAGCTATCTCTAGATCGTTTGTAACGATCTGCAGATAGCTCAACTGTTTCTTGTGTATTTTGTACATTTTGTTGATCAAAGTCATTACTGAGTAAAAACTCAGTAATGCTGTTTTCAACGAATTCTGCAATTAGTAAGTATCAAAATAAGCTTGTAATTTTTCAAATGTTAAAATTCGTTGAAGAAAAGACCCTCAATGAATTCTGACAGTAATTAAATAAACTTGTAATTTTTCAATGTCAGAATTCGTTGTAAAAATTTTGTATCAAATAAGCCTGTAATTTTGTAAACTAACGATTAAATTTAAAAAAACACTACACACTGCACTATAACCCAGGTTTATCGTAATTTCTCTTTGAGTTTGATAAGTATAGTGTTGATAGCAATGCACCCCAGATAACCAAAGATAACAAAATGAACACAAAAACTAGATAAAATGCATACACTCTGAAATTTTAAGGTTTATAGAGAAATTAAGAAATACTCTTGTAATTTAATTAGGCATTGCTGAACTACTTAAAAATAATGGACCGTATCGTGGCGGTATAAAAGTAATTGAATCAATGAACCGGAAAAAACAGGGAAATAACAGAATTGCAATAGTAAAAAACCCTGACGCATATCTAGATCGCCTGCGATGGTGATCAATGTATCGCTGCTGTCAAAGTTCGCGGCAGTGTGTGCCGATGTAAAAAATTATATGCTGAAACTGATCGTCTTCATAGATCGTCTCGGGCTGCAAACCATAGGCTATGCCGATGATCTCGCAATCATGATTTCGGGATTGTTTGAATCGACCCTATGCGAGAAAATGCAGAAAGCACTCCGTATCGTGGAGGCTTGGTGCCACACGCACAGCCTAACAGTAAACCCCAGCAAGACAGAACTGGTGCTATTCACTCGCAAGCTGAAGCTACCAAATCTAAATTTACCTTCTCTTTTTGGAACCAAACTGGCTCTCAGCAAAGAGGTAAAATATCTCGGAATATGGCTAGACAGCAAGCTCCTATGGGGCAAACAACTAGAACATGTAACGACAAAAGCCACAAACGTACTATGGCAGTGCAGACGCGCCGTCGGCAAGGATTGGGGGCTAAAACCCAAGCTTTGTCTCTGGATGTACACGGTCATGGTACGGCCAGTGCTAACCTACGGTGCAGTGGTATGGTGGCCCAGAACAAACCTAGTCACCACAATCAGCAAGTTGCAGCAGGTACAAAGGCTCGCCTGCGCCCTGATTAGCGGTTGCGCAAAATCCACACCGTCTGCGGGACTGGATATGATACTAGGGCTAACGCCCCTCCATCTCCACATACAACAGGAGGCGATGGCAGCAGCGTTAAGGATAAGATCCACGAACCAGTGGAAAAGCAGTGGTAAACCAACAAACCACTCAAGAATTCTGGACAAGGCCATACAAGCCATCCCGGAGGCCGTAAAGGGAACCGACAGAATAGCCACGACATACCTAACGGACAAAAAGTACCAAATAGAAAGCCAAAGAGGAACGATAGATCCTATCTCGACCTCCAACATCTATCACGTTTATACCGATGGCTCCAAACAGAAAGCAGGAGCGGGCTGCGGCTTCTACTGCCCCGAAATGGGGCTATCACGCGCGCAACCCCTCAGCAACACAACAACTGCTTTCCAGGCAGAAACTCTCGGGCTTCTCCTGGCAGCAGCAGAGATGCTTACAATTTTAGAGTCTAAGACGAGCGCGGATATAGCAATCGAACGGACAATATTAATCTTTACAACAGACAGCGCAGCACTCATCAACGCACTGGGCAGATCCGATACAAGATCAGAATCAGTCGCACAATGCCACACTGCGCTACAAGAACTAGCTAAAATGCATACTGTCAAAATAAAATGGACAAAAAGTCATGGCTCGTGTTCAGGGAACAATGAAGCCGACTCCCTAGCAAAAGAGGGTGCGAAGCAGACACCTACCACAGACGACCTAGGCCTCTGCAAGCCCCCATCGGCAGAAATAAGAAATAGACTGAAGATGTACTCCCACAAGGAACATCAAAAGCAATGGGAGCGCAGATCAGACTGCAAACACACAAAAACGATGCTGCCAGCGATGGATAAGCACATCACAACAAACCTACTCAAAATGAAAAGAGAGGACTTAAAACTAATGGTAGGAATCATCACGGGCCATTGCGACCTAAACTACCACCTTATGAAAACTGGAGCTACAGACAGCGACCTGTGTCGGGGCTGCCTGCAGGACAAGGAAACTGTGGAGCATGTGGCACTGCACTGCTCCGCAACAGAAGAGGCGAGGTCCAAGACAGGGCTCAGGGAACTCATTGAGTCGTGTCCCTCCACATCCACATCTGTGTCACCATCAGGTTTACTGGAGCACTGCTGCCACCAACCCAAAGTCCTTCTCCGTTATTTTAAGGAGTTGGGCTGGCTGGGGTGAGGTTTGGCAGGGGGATAATGCACAATACACCCCATCGCGGGACGTCAGTGCAGATCGTATTCCCCCAAATCAAATTAGAAATTAGAATTAGAATCGTCTCGATGTGTGTGTGTGTGCGCAAGAATTTAAAACATTCCTGTCTACAAAACTAAAAAAAAGTACTAAACACAAACATATTGAACACTCAGTGTCAGAATCACCTAGAATCGGTAGAATGGTAGAGAAAGACCGTAGCTTTAACAATTTTTAAGTATATTTTAAAAATGTTGAATTTCGAAACACTAGTCAGTAGATGAGTAACAGTAGCAGTGGTGTGAAAAAATGGCGGATCAATTATAGAAAAAGTTCTAATAGTTTTACCCCATCTTTTATTCCTCAACCTCAACCACCCACTACACTTAGCCTATAAAAACCGAATAATTTGTCACGAGCACAGTTAAACTGATTTAATGCATTTAAATGATCTTGCCTCACATCTAACAACCGGCAGTCTAACGAGATGTGGTTTAGACTTCTTCACAAGCATTCAATGCAAATAAACAATACGTTTCTATTCCACGTCGGTTTCCGTCGAACAATCGCCGGCGAGGTCGTGTGGTGAGCGGTAGAGCTGTTTTTAACCAACTTATTGTGAGAATACTTCACAAAGCAATGCGGTCTAGTAGATTTATACCAACTACACATATAATTTTGAACATACACTAAGAATCCTTTTGTTGTGGGTATCAGTAAGCTTAAAAAGCACAAAAAGCAAAAAGCAAATGTTGTAGGAACAAATAGAAATAGAGTCTAATATGAAAAAAGCAGCCAGCCAAAGGGAAACCAAGGTTTATTTTAAACAGTCAAGCACAACAGCATCTCAATATGAATAGGGGCTAAGTGAAAAGTCCTAGGCGCTGCATATTTCATCTATTGATGACTACAGTATACATTTAAGAAGCCAGGATGAAGAAGATCAGACATTTTTGGCATGATCAATTGATAATCAATTGTGTATGACTGATCATTCAATAATGTCGTCCGTCCGTTGTTGTTATGGCGCACATAAATAATCGATTGTTTTGGAATTTGTTTATTCGTCAACAGTCTCATTCACTTCGATATATGGATGTACATATTTGTATAATTTCAAACCTATACCATCTTGCTTTTCCACTAATTCATCTTAGTTGTTCTTTAAATAGGTGTTTAGTTCAGCGAGCAAAGTATTCAAAATATTGATCTATATTTTTTTCTATATTATCACGTGTTTAAGGTAAACTAGTAAAAAGTCACGCACATCGTAATCGGATGTTTTGCAATCGTTAACTGAAATCGTAATTAGGTTTGATATTTATATGCAAAAAATTATAATTAGTACCAAACAAAGTCGGTTCAAAAGCAGTATAGGATATTTTCATGGCTGAACGGATAGCTGTGATCAAGGTATCACTAAACCATCCCAAGTAATCCCAACCAACAAAAACACTCGTATATTATGTCCAAAAATAATATGTAGTTATATAAGATTCGTACTATCGCTAATACGACTGCGTTTAGGCACAAATTATGAGGTACTTGACATAATGATTGCTCTTTTAAGACCACTATAAGAGTTTGATCTTATCGTGTCAATTTTATATAAGGCTTAATTATTACTTGGGAGGGAAGTACTCAGATGAAAAAGCTACTAGCCGCTTCTCCAAATTGTGACTGCTAAATGATGAACTACTAAGCGATCCAAGCTATGAGAGTTTTGACTAACAAGCAAAGGCAGAATACTAGACATAAGGTCGAACAATTCAATTATTTGATAAGTTTAACCTTTTTTGTGTACTATGATTGTGTTGCGGTGTCCAATAATGTAATTTAAAAGAAAATCAACCTGAACCGGATACAAGCTAGATCCCACAAAACCATCACTTTAATTCAATCACAACTTCCTCAGTGCCGAATAAGATTGCTTCCCAAATTAAATGATAAAAATCATTTTAGAGAATCAAGAGATTAATAAAAAACTTCATCTTGATGGTGAATCACTATGAGCTTCAGTCGAGTAGAAAGTTTTACAGATTCATATGTTAGATTTATTGCAAGAGTGGATTTAATTTAGTAAAGTTATTAATTGCGGCTCACCCAAATCACTGATGTCGGCAATAAGAAGGCTATACCGGAATGGGATTGAACAGGGAAACATTTGCTGCATGCAAGAGATCAACTTATCGAAAAGATCCAAAGGACGAAAGATGAAGAACGAAAGACATTTGCCTGGGCGCAGTAAAAACAAGACTTCCAAATAGGTCAATTGGTATCAAAGCTGATCTTAAACAATCGCAAACAATAATTTAGTAGCGTGAAAGCCTTTGTACAACTAATTATTTTTTTTGTATGCTATGTAGTGGTCATTAATTTAATGGTTATCGAAGTTCTTCCAATCACAATTACTTGGTCTGAGCGGTTGACGTAAGAATACTACCACTAGCTCATAACGGAACAGACAGATTTCAAAGAATATTAAATGTGTTTGAAAGTAACATTACTAGGTCTATAATAACAGAGCTATGAATAGATTAATTAAGAAGTAGGAATCATACTAAAAATGAATAAAGTTACATAAACGTGCTATAGCTAACAAAGTAGGTAGGTATGTATATGCAACCAAATAATTGAACCTGAGTGTGGAATCCAAAATCTGCTGCACATGCAATCTGTTAAGCCTATTAACCAAGATTCTAACAATTAATGGCTCATAAAAATCGATATAAAGATGAGTAACAAACTAACACTAACAAAGGTTGATGCTGATAGCTACTACAAAGCATAAGAAGGAGAAGACACTGCAATTTATTAAAAATAACAATATAAATAGTAGTATAGTGATAGTGGTCGTAATAGTAGCTAGTGAAGGCTGTCAAATATGACAACAATGTTTGACTGATGTATTTCACTGATTGCTACCGCAGAACATTTAGATGGGCACAAGGCTTAACTGAGTAATCGTGCCATAGAGTAATTATAATGTAGAGGATCCTAAAAATGTAGACAATAACGGTATAAAAATGAAAGTGGCGCTCAAACATGCTAACTTTGTTTTGCTTAATTAAATAATCAGCATAAAATATGGCATTGAATTTGTAGGTCAACGCTGAGTCAATAACACACCTACAAATCACAATAATATGATAGTATTGAGATTGTAAAGTCAACAGAAAGGGGTCAAAATGATTATTGTATCAATATCATCAATGTCATAGATATCTACTACTCCAACTTTACTTAAACTATATGAAGTAACAATAGTCGGTTCATTGTTGTCAATACCCACTGAGATAAAATGTTGCCAATGTTTATCTTTATCAAGGTTAATATTCTTTTAATTAGTCATTATAAAACCGGCCAGTATCAGCATCGCCTTACATCCGCCAATATGCATTTCGACCGTTATAATAACTTGATATCACTATTTCCTGCTAACCGGTGGCAACCGATAGGTTAGTACGAGTATATCGTGTGTTTTAGTTGTTTCCAATAATTGATTAGTTTTCCGTAATAATTACTATTATTAACGTTGCTTAATTGGGTTAGACGGACGTATTCGTGCCGACATTAATGATATTTTTATGCAAAATTGAATACAAGTTGGGAACAATAATGTATTCAATGACCGATATTTTACCAATACTGTTTACTTTCTAATAATGATTCTTATTGTAGAATTAATTGATACAATGCTTCATTTTCGATACTAACTTTCTCTAGCCTATATCTAATCTAACGTTAATATAAAACTGCTTGGTACTTACAGCGATAGATAGAAAGTAAATCCGAAACAGAGTCCAAGATGTTAGATCACGACCTCACAGTCACTGTAGTTCAGAAAAAAAACACAGCACAAAACGTCACAGATCACAAAAAATAAAAAAAGTTTAGCAAGTATGTACGGTTAATGAACGTTATTTTGAAAACGGAACGCGGGAATCAGTGACAGTTGGGAATAAATAGGGTCGCGCGTGCGCTCTCTGCCGCAGCGAAACTCTGTCTGGCTTGAACTCACTACTCTCTCAAGTCGCAAGTGACTGAACTGACTTGGTTAACTTTACTTCAGTTCAGTATTCTATGCAGTGGTTTCGATGTAGGACCACACAACTTCACATAAGCCTTCTTTTACAATACTTTTTAAGATTCCGATGTTAAAAGATGAGAGCTTAGAGGCGTAACCTGCGTAGATTTTTATTTCTTTAGTATATAAACGTGCTTAATTAGTTGAAACATCAAGTAAGGAAATGTAGACTGCATTGGCAATATTGGTGTAATTTGATACTTCCTGTCACTTCCTTCACGAAACAATTAAGTATTTCCTAGCATTATTTTCTATTTATATAACACTAGCGGCCGCCCACGGCTTCGCTCGCCCCGCAGCCGTTACGCCCCGTTGTTTTTTTTTTATTGCTTTTCCTCTTTTTCTCCGCTTAGGGAAATAATTTTCCAATTTCCTTTCTTAGTGCACCCCTATGCTATAAAACGAACATACCCTCCAAGTTTCATGCTTCTAGGACTTACGGTTTAGGCTGTGCGTTGATTGTCAGTCAGTCAGTAACGAGTAAGAGTTTTATATATTTAGATTATTGTAATTATTGTTAACAATGTCTAATATCATGTCTCAAAGGTATTTTGTATTAATAATGTATGACAATGTGAATTTATGACAATATCTTAACTACATACTAGACTAAGGACTAAGAACTTTGTTTTTCATGCATTTGAAATTTTGCTAGTTAGGGCGGGTGACATCGACAGCAAAAAATATGTGCCAAAATACTTTGTTAGAACACTGATTATAATTTTGAAATATATTATGTGCTTAAGTTACTTATATTTAATAACATACCTATCTAAGTAGTATATGCTGTCGTCGCTGAAGAGGATAAGCTTATAAACATGCCAGAGCACCACAATGACAAATATAACGAAAGCTCCACAACAAAAGCCGATAACAATAATCAGATAACAGAAGTCATCAGTACTTTGTTATAAAATAACGGTGCTTTGATTTTCATAATATTAAAAGCCAAATCACACGACAGTTGTAAAAGTGCGAGGGACCGCTTCTAAATGTATGAATTTTGAAAGGATAATAATAGTTTTTATGGCGTTGTAAATCGAGGCAGGCTACGGCTCTTAAAACGATAGCAATTCAGCTATCAATTTTAAAGTGCATTCGATATCAAACTCAAAAGGCTTTTATTCAGTGAAATCACAAGGATCACATTGAATCGTCATAAAACTTCATGGTACGGCTATAAACGACATTAAATACACTATACTTTGGGTCTCCAATAATAAATCACCTTGTATTTCAAAGACAACGCAACGCAAGTCGCGTTGCGTTGTTGTTGCGCTAGCATTAAAATTTAACAGCTGTTTCTCAAGAAATGAACAACAAATATTGGCAAAACTCGTCAAAGAGATAAATGAAATGAAATAACACGAACACAGTGAGTTTTGAGTTTAACTGGCTTTACAGCTTTATTGACAAAGCTTAAAGCTTTTCCGTGGAGATTATTTTCTCACCCAAGACCAATTTTTTTTATAATGGAAAAGATGACAAATGGACAAAGATTATTCTATGTCAGAGTGTAACATTTCTACTTGCCCATCTGATCAGAATTGCCCAAAATCGATCAAAAACTAAAATGGTGAAAATAAATTCTTGTGGCAATAAACAAAACGGAAATTTTAGGCATTCCTCAGGGCGCTTTTAAAATTAATTTCGGCCACTCCCTAGTAGCACCGTCATTATACCACATGGACACCGCAGGCGGATTCTCACGGACTGGGATTGAAGCAATTTCGTTTGAGACTGTACAGATTCCTTCGTAATCTTTGTGTTTAGGGATGGTTTAGATTTAGACGGTAGAGAAATATTATAATTTTGGGATCGGCGAACAAATTCCAAAACCAACAAGAATACAAGCCTCAGCTTCCACAGATCAAAAAATTGATTTGTTAGGAAGTAAATATTGCTTGTTGATTACAGCTTTGAGTTTGTTCCATTTTCATCTCTACCTATAACTTGCCTAACTTTATTAGTGTTTTAAGTATTTTTGCACTCGTCAGAGTACCATGATCCAAATTTCAGCAGTATAACGTCCATTGCTGGACATAGGTCTTTGTTGTTTCTATACAAACTGGATTATCATTAGTAGTCTCATGAATAATCGAAAATGGTCCTACGCGTTTTTCCGAAAATTTATTGGACTAAATTGGCAAATTCATCATCCCAACTTGGTGTGCGGACTGGTTTCCGCAAGTAGGCCGCTGGTGAGCCTTTTTTGCGTGACGCTTGACTCGTGTTGTCCGAACTTTCTTAGGTTCTACGACAAGCCGGTTACCCCCGATGTTTTTCATCACCTTTTGAGAGTACTGGCATAGTGTATATACATTTTTTTCCACGACTGGAGGGGAGGATCGGACACGAGGTTTTGTATTCACTACCTTACGATCGGAAGTTGAGCCACTAGACCACCAGTGTTCTATTTATTAAATTGGACTAACCTGAATATGTACGGTTGCTAGCCGCGCCATTTCCCTCCTCAGCTGTATGTTCACCCTCTCTTTCGATTTTATTTCCTCCAGCTGCAACAAAAAATCATCGCTTAACTTCATCAGTTTTGCAAAAAAATTGATAAATTATAAAATCTGTCATCATATTACATACAATTTGTTCTAATTGGATAGGAATTATTTCTATTGTCTTCTAGCATGCTAACGTGAAAGTATTTTACTGCGAAGCGCCTGAAGAGAACGACTAGCGCAGTTAAAGTTGCTAATAAAAACACAAGGCACCAAGTTTTCGTTTTCAAATGTTCAAAAGCTATGCTCTAGAAGAATCTAATAAAGAAGGCTTCTTAGAAACAACAGGTAAGACGAAGCGAGACGGTTTCGACATGCAAATCTGTGCCCCGTCAGTACCATTCAATACATGACAGATTCGTAGAAATTGATTATTTCGTCCGGGGAAGAACTAAAACCATATGTGCCTATTTCTACCGGAAAGTAGTAATGGTAACATTGATGTGTTCCGGTTTGAAGGGTGTGGATGCTGGGTAGTTAGAGGCACACACCACTTTGTCGTTCAGGGTGATGGACGCACAACGCAATACCTAATAGAGCACATCTATGATTGGACGTGCTCTTTGAGGCAATGCAACTGATAGGCCTCTGCATGAAACCACCCACCATCAACGTTTATATCTATAGACACAGACGGTATAGATTCTACACCGTCCTGCGTGGAAGGAATAAAGTCTATGGTCGTCTCATGTGACATGAAATAGCAACCTTATCACAAAGTTAGATGAAATTCACCAAGCATAAACAACTCCTGATTTCAACCAATCTTCAAATCTTTTTTTTTATACAACTAAGTTGACAAACATGCATACGGCCCACCTGATGGGAAGCGGTTACCGTAGCCTATGAACACCTGCATTACCAGAGGCATCACAAGCGCGTTGCCGACCCTTTAAAACTTTTAAAACGCCCTTTTTGAAGAACCCCATGCTATAGTCCTTAGGGAAAACCTCAGCAGGGAGATCATTCCATAGCTCTAAGGTGGTTTTTGGCCGCTGATGGAGTGGAATCAGGATTTGCCTATGCGGTTCTATACCGAGAAAGAGTTTCAAAGTCTATATAGTATCGTCTCGTATCGTGTTTCATGAAACAGAACTTTTTGCTGCTTAAGCGAAGTGTTACCAGTTTATGGCACTGTGCGCGCGCGTCCCTCCTGGCAGCTTGCTCCAGCGCGGCGTGCTTGGCCACCTGCGCGCGCAACTCTGCCGCACGCGCACTCTCCGCCGCTTGTGCGACCTGCCAACACAAACAAAATCACTGTAAAGCTAGAATCACCTTGAGGAACTCCATCGAAGAACCAAGGTTGATGACGTAGCTCTCTGCAGAATTAGCAAGATGAAGTGGCAATGATCAGACCATGTAGCTTGAGGATAAGGTAGTGGTGGACAAAGCTCAAATTGTTCTTCCTGGAAAAGTATGGGGATGGTTTATAATATGTAATATATTATGTGCATAATGTTCTGTAGGCGTCTGCGAATGAGTCTTCAAGACATTATGCTTTCCTGTTTTCATGATGATGTTCGTTTGCCCTTCATCCATTATGCATGCAATACAATAAAAAGGATAAACATTGTATCCAGCCAGAGACGCTCAATAAACAAACTCACGACGACGAAAGTTGGCAAGAGACACTCTTTGGCACAGATGTGTTTCTGAAGTGAACTTTCCCCAAACTAAGAAAACTACAAGCTCTGTAGGTAGAAACTACAAGCTGGAGCCTAGGCATCCAGACTTGTAGTTTCTACCTTACGTCTATTTTCACCAAACCCATCAAATAAGGATAATGAACACCGCTCAAAGGAAATATTTACCGAGGCATAATAATGTTTTCAAACATTCAATAACGTCGTTAGCAACTTTCAGAGGCGGTATACCAACAACGAACAAAATGGCGGACAATTAAAAAGACAATATTTTTCCCTCAGCCCATAATTGACATGCTTTTATTAAACAAACAAAGCATGTGTGATAACATTCGCACTAATGATTTCAAACGCTCCATTTATATCGAAAATGACCTTAAACCCTACAGTTTGGCGCCAGACACCGTTCCTTAGTGGACGCTAAAATGAAAGTAACGGTTCTTTTAATTCTGTTATCATGTCATCAGATATCATCACTGAATACAAATAATACTTTATTCCGAGAAGTGTTTGAATACAATGAAAATACAGCCCATAAAGCCAACTTCGCGAAAGAAGTTGTCAACAAAATCTATAACGCGTTCCGCCAATGGTTCTTCACGATCACCTTCTGCGAGTTCACTTACTTCGAAAACAGGATTCTTGATTACACAGAGACGTACGGCTATGGATACCCAGTTCTACTCCTCAATGGCTGCCCTGACACTAACAAAACCAGACAAAAGCCTCGAGTAAATAAACATGGCCGGACAGCATACCTGGTAACTTCCCAAGACATGTCAATAGATGGAAGTGAATATGCTGTAGAAACCCTCAAGAGGACAGGAGTTTTCAAGCCAAGAAGCGTGGTCATATTCGTTATTAATGAAGTTGTGAGTATCGATAAGTATTTTTACTACACTATCAGGAATCATTTCCGGTTACTTTGGAGCAGAAGCATCACAAACTCTGTTCTCATTCTGTGGATCGATCGCTTGAAAATATACACATACAACCCATTTTTGGATGAGGTTCAAGATATCACCGAAGTGAAAGACATTAGTCACCTTTTAGCAAAACAGTACTTTAATCTCTATGGATTTGGATTGAGAATTAGTGTCTATAGAAAGATATACGTCTCTGATGATAAGGGGCCTGTGTTGTGTGATTCAAAACTAGCTAAAACTGTCATACGTTTTCTGAATGCTACATGTGTGCCCATGGTGCCGAGAGATGGAAATACAGTCGGTGATATCCTATCAGATGGAGTGGCTACTGGCGTAACCGCTGATTTAATTGATGGCTACTCAGATCTAGAACTCAGCTCCAGAATCCTGAAGAACTCCTACTACGGATACATAGATACCACTTACCCCCTCACCCAGGACCAACTATGTTTCTTGGTCAAAAATTCTGAAAAACAAGCGACGTTCACCACAACTATCGACTTGATATCAAATTTTCAGCTATTCACATTCATGTTTATTTTGATTGCTAGTATCAGTCTTGTGATTTTTGTCAGAAAGATGGAAAGTAAGATCTTCAAGATGGTCAATAAGCAGACAACTGGAGAGACCGCCTTAGATTTGGTGAAGTGCTTCATCAGACAAACGGTCGATATCAAGTTCCGGGGTCCAGTGTTCAGACTCCTTATCTTACTGATCATCATGTACTCTTTGATCGTGGACTGTGTTATCGATGTAAGTTTAATTATAATACAGACTATACTATATCTGGCCCTGACCATCCAACAAACAAGTAAAACCAGACTCTTTCTTTGGTTTCAGGGTGTGATATTCTCTGCGCTGTCACGTACACGGTTCAGACCCGACATAAACACCATGCAAGAGTTGATCGACAGTAACTTAACCGTAGGAGTACACAACCGAGATGCCAGACTGTTCAATAAAAGCCTCAACCCCGAACACTACGAGAAACTCGAGAACCGAATACAAGTTTTCAACGATCAGAAGATTAAAGAAGTTATAGAGAAGCGAGAGTTTCAGTACGCGTTGCTGATAAGGCAGTCAGATGCAACCTTCATTAAATCTAAACCAGCAAACTTGCACAATGGGAGAGGTGTCTTTCACATGGTCCAAGACTGCCCCGTCCCTTGTTTCATTGTTTATGGTGCCCGGTACGGCTGCCCATACCTACCGAAAATAAATTTCATATTGAAACATCTGTTTCAAGCAGGAATACTGCAGCACTGGAGTGCAACTGAAGAGTTTTCACTGCAGAGAAAAATTTCTGCTCAACAAAAACAAAGAAATCCTTTGAATATGGACAATATAAGAGAAGTATTCTATGTTTTGCTGGTAGGGATGCTTTTAAGTGTCATTACTTTTGTAGCTGAAATTGTTTATCACCGCAATAAGTTTCCTTACCTTAAGCTTTTCTTGAAGACCCTTGTTGGCAAACTTCAAAGACTGAATTTCCGTCGTTAGCTTTTTTGCTTCTACGAGTCTACTGTTCCCTATTTCCTCATCTAATCTCTCAGGTTTTATTCGTAGCTGTTTTTCTAGATTTTCTTCTTTTTTTCTGTATTCAGTCTTCATGTTTCTTATGGTGCTCTCGTGCCGGGCCTTCATGGCTCTGACCTCGCTCCGCTCGACGTCGAGCGCTTTCTTCAAGGTCGCATTGTCAAGTCGCAACCTTTCGACGAGTCCCCTTAGCTTGTTGAGGGTGGCTTCGTCGATGGTTCGCTTGTGCTCCTCCGGGGCGGAGATCTGACTGCTGGCGGTCGAAATGTCGGTAGACGCCATTATGACGTCACCGTTATTCGTTGTTCGGGAACGTGTCCCGTCGTCCGCGGTCTTTGGCCTCGTACTAAGTACGGATCGCTTCAATGTCGCGTTCGTTCGATACTTGTGGTTTCTCGGTACCGGGTCGGGCTGATCCTGAAATGCGAAACATGAACTCATATTAATTGGAGCACAGCCAAAGCTGAATGTGAAGTGAAAACAAGAGCAGGCAATGACACACCACTTAGCAATTGTAGCGAAGTAGTTCCTGTATTCTATGTTTCGTAGAAAATGTGGTGCAAATCGGCTAAAATCTGATTTTGCCCTGCACTTTGCAATTTTACATAAACTACAGTTTATTTGGTCCTAAATTTATCTTCCATAGTTAAGGTGTTACTAATGTTATTTTTTGGCTATAAAATAATATGTTTGTGGTTTAAAAATAGTTATTAATATTATTAAAAAAAATGTTTTTTCTTCTGGCAAAGCATTCACTAAAAAAATAGGCCAATACTTTTTGCGCAGACAATTAGCCCCAAACCACGTATAGCTTGTTTAATAAGAACCTACAGCTGATAGGATACTTCCTTCCTTAATTCAACTGTGCGTTGAATAATATGAACCGGCACGCCAATTTTAATCTGTAAAACAATCCGAAGCCAGATAGAGCTGTATCTGGATGTATTTCTAAAACAGACCGAATAAAGTAGGTCTCTGTACCCATTACCATGCTGTTTACGTTTATCTAATGAGAGTGAGTAGATACCTACAACAGGGAGAACTAAAATTAAAATCGACTGGCCTGAAGTTAGCTACTAACCATTGAACCTAAATATTTATTACCGACCGCCCATTGAATATTAGTATGTTATAAATTATTGTTACTTGTTTTAATATTATTACTTGTAATAATTTTCTTTTCTATTCTATTCTAAATGTAAATTCTGCGAAACATCTTCATAGAGATTATAGGTTAGTAAGTACAGAGAAAAAATAAAAAGTTATGATCTTTGGTAGAGATCACCAAAGCTGTGCCAAGGATAAAAAGATAAAATCTCCGTGCATGGTTTGCTAGGAGTTTTACAGTATGATGGAATCAGAAATGAGGAATTCCGTAGAAGATCCAAGGTCCTCGACATCGCTCGCAGAATTTGGAAGTTGAAGTGGTGCTAGACAAGTCATTAAAGCTCGAAAATGTCTAAGAAGTAAGAACCAAAACAACACATTACCATAAAACAGAATCGAATAATACATTCCGAACGGTAACGATTGCTGAAAGTTTGTATTGTAAAGTCCTACGATGCGATCTGTCGTAATGAGTGCGGAGATCATTAGAAAATCTAAAATATTGATCTTCCCCGAAAAATACTGATCGTGCACCAAATATTCCTCAATGTTACACAAAGGGCGGATCCGACTTGGATATGTTAGGTTATGTTAGAACATAAAAATTACGCACAAGGCGAGCGAGCAGAGCGAGCGTGCCGCGGTAGCGGCCGCCGCATTGCCAGAGAATATTTTTTTCCCAATAACCTCAAAGGGGCTGCCAGTTTAGTATTGTTCATTTTTTTTATTAATAAAGCTACATTGGACATTAATTGGTATTTGATTCAAATACATTTTGCAGTGCATTATCTGAAGTAAAACTAAAAAAATAAATGCTTGTTTTTAAAATTAGGTGTATTACTATTTTTACAAATTTGCAACAGTTGTTAAATAGATGCTCGTTATGACATATTTTAATTAACATATTTTGGTGCACATTCAGTATATTTGGTGGAACACAGGCAAAATTAGGTAAATGAAATGGTAATAAATTGAAGTACTTTTAAATACCATCCATTAGAAAATAGACAAGAGTAGACAAGGATAATAGCCTATTCATTTGAAAGCAGATTTAAAACGAAAGAGCAATGAAACCGTTCTAAATTTAAATAATTTCCTAGCATTGACCTATTTCTTAACCCGAACTGACATCTCTAACACCTCGTTATTAAATAGGGCGACTGAAGCGGTGGTGATGGCACTCATTATTATCTAGTGGCATCACTTACTAAGTCACGAGGTGAATGAACACAGTGTTTTGGAGAAAAATATTGACAATAGAATTTCCTAAAAACTAAATATAAAACTTGTTAGCGGAGTCTAGATGTAAGCTTGGATTATTTACTTACTTAACTTTAAATATTGAAAATTATGTTCGATAAGTTTTTTTTGTTTTAATTCATTTACGCAAAGAAACTTACAAAATGTACAAAATACACAAGAAACAGTTAAGCTATCTGCAGACCGTCACAAACGATCTAGAGATAGCTCAACTGATCCAAATCAGTACCAGACGTAATCGTTCCCAAGACGCTGGCGGCATTAAGATAGATTAAGTAGGTAAGGTTAGGTACACCTGTACCTAACCTTACCTACTCAAAGAATTGCAGATTTGTTATGCAAAAGTTTCCGAGGTCACGAGTTTGATAGTCCGTAAAGGTATATCCTAATTGGCTCAATTGCAAACGTCCTCTCTGCAGTCGCCAGTAAATTGATCCTAATTCGTATCACATTTCTCAGATATGACTGGCATAACTATCACATCTGAATATTTATCAATGCAAAACTAGCACAACGCTTAGCCAAATATTAAGTTCATCAAAGGTGGTCTCCGTTGAACTGGCTACTTAGAGAGAATAAAGGAAGGGTGTCAGAGTACTGAATCAAATCTGGCGTAACGTGACAGTCAAATACCTCATGGTAAACCTAAACTTCATCGACTAAGACGGCATAGATACAAAGAGAAAGAGAAAAAATGCAAAGTATCAAAGCTGTTAGAAAGGAAAAACCAGGGAAAACCCCAAGACAGACCCGATCGGTGAAGGCCACTGGCATAATATCACCTATGATGATAATGATGATGAAACTCTCGCTGGCCTTGCTGTTGAAAACGCACACTTCAAACTCTCAATTAAATTGATGAATTGCTTGCTAAACCTAGGTGACATAATGGATGAATTGTTTAAAAGATGACATGGAAAAAAAGAAGTGAATACAGAAGTGACGGTTGATAGAGGAATGGAAGAAGAGAACATATTATCCCAAACCCACATAACATAGGATAAGGAGTCGGGGTTTCGATGCAGTTTTCTCCAATAAAGTCTATCGAATGCGGCCTCCTTGACTTGCATAAACGGCATGACAGCGGCCCTATCTTTTCTCTCGCTGTTCTTGGCCTTCCTCTTCCCCGTTTTCTTTCCTTTTTTTCTTCAATGATAGGAAGAAGACTTAAGTAAGTTGCATTTTGAGGAAGGCTTATTTAAAGCATGACGTCAAAGACTTCATCGAAATAACTAAACCTATGTGAACTTAGAAGCGCACCGCTCTAGTCTAATAATATCTTGTCATTGCTACTAGAAGGAAGTCGGCCGACTCATATGCTTCGCATTGTTCGCGTGTAATGGAACGTAACCGGTGACTCAAGGAACTATTGAAGATCACTGACCTATGTGGTAGATCATATTTACCTACCACTTAGTTTGACGCAATGACCCAGTGCTCCCAGTGACAGATAGTCAAACATCACATAAGACGGCTCAAAAATTAGCATTTTCACGAGAAAAGTAACATTATCATTAATTATGTGGAAAGCGAAACTAAATTAAGTTTCCTGTCCCATTTATTACCTAAACTCGAATCATTGAAATTGATTATTATTATGTACACAAAAACATTTTTGGGTGCGTTCCGTTTCACGATATTTTTTGTTTGCTGAAAAATATTTTTCATTACTCATACTCTGAAAGTAGGTCTGAAGTTGCCTGAGGGGCCTAATAGAAAGTAAAACTTTCAGCCCTAGGGAGAATCGCTTTCTACTGACAGCTGTCAAATTATAAAAAAAAACAAGTTCTATTTTATTCAACCATGTTCCAACTTTCTAAAGTCTTTCTAACTGCAAGGAGGTCGTTGAACCAAATTCCAACTTTTTATTCAGCAAGTAGGTTGGAAATAAGAAGTTTAAAAGGTCTAATATGATAGCGCAATGTAAAATTTAAATTTAAATAACATAAAGATAGTATTAAATAAATAATATATCTTCTAAATTACTTGATTAATATATAGCTTCAACTATTTATTTAAAATAACATAGATTTGACATTTACCATTTTTTAAATTATGAGAATGAAAATAATGGCTGAATAATGCTGGCGAGCCAAAGCCGAAGGCCCGCCAGAGAAAAAGAAAAAAAAAAAACCTGGAAGGCGGCAATTCAATCTTCATTTTCACAAATTTTTCTTTCATGTTTTTATTTTTACTTTCCTTGTATTCGTAATGAAAAGCACAGTGTTTACCTCGGGTGAAAGTCTTTTAAGTCCCTCAAGCTCCATTGGCGCCCTCGCTAACGCTCTGGCGCCAAACCCGTCTCGGGACTCAAAAAACGTGACTTTCAACACTCAGGTAACAATGTACTATTTAAAGTTTAACAAGTCGTGTAATATAGCACTAGTGGCCTAGTGGTAGCAACCTCACCTTCCTATCCTGAGGTCACGGGTTCAAATACAGTGGAGCACACATAGATTTTGCTCTTCGTAAAATTTATGTGCGCAGTGCTAGTGCTCTTATCGGTGAAGGAAAACATCGTGAAGAACCCCGCGGCTTAGTCAGCTCCACACGTATTGTTGACCATGTCTTTCCTGTGGATTAGGCCGACTAAACTGTCAAGGTGGTATAGGTGCTGGGCAAGCCTATTCCGTCAAAAAAAAACAGTTTTAGGCACTATAGCGTCCCATAAATAGGGCATGAGCAAAAACAGTTGCACCTGGCGCTATATAGATCATAAAGATACAAAAGCCTGTTTAGGTTTTACTTTTTTTAATTCCACCCTACCTACTTGTACCATATTGATACAACGCGTGAGGAACTTCTACTACCCAAGAACGTAACCTATTAATTGCTTCTGTGCGCGAACCAAACTTCTAAACAAAACCATTTTTTAGTTCCTCACGTTTAACTCGTTGCTAAGCAACGCTCTACCAAACATAAACAGAAGTATTTTCAAAAATAGAATGGTCAATGAACTTTAACCCACCGTTCTCTAAACAACCAAGCAGGTAAGAGTTAGGCAGGTACATGAAACATCTCATATTTGCATTGCAAATAGATAAGTAGGAGTTATGTTTTTTCATTATGATTTCACATTCATAGATAGATTATGATATTAATGGTAAACGCTATTAATATCATTTTCTGTGACTCTACGAAGGTAAAACAATAAACTGCTAAGGTGATAATGATAACTCAACCTTTTTTTACAAGATTTATAGACTAGAAATAAGTTTTAAAAAAAGTTGCTGACCTTGCTACATACAAAATATTCTAGTAAAAGTTTAAACGTGAATGTATTTTCTTATTCTTAATTTGAATTTCAAATTTATTTTGAATGGTCTAACGAATTAGCTAATTTATCTAGGTATCAACCAGTTACATCCACTTGACATTCGACATCACTAATTTTATTCTTGCGCTTTTTAGCACAAATCTTCTTTATTTGACCGAAAAATATATATTATTACCGACGTCACGCCTAAAATACTACGGCCTTCGATACGATGTTGAATGTATAATGGCTCAGTGCCAGTTTCAGTGGCTTTCAGTGATTACACGAAACTTCTATAAAAATGTTGTTCTACGTCAATCGATGTCGGCAAGAGCATTCATTCAAATTGTTCTATTTTCAAAATATGCATTTCGAACTTTTTCACTTTACTCTGCTTACCTAAAATAACCGTAGACAACAGATTAAAATCAGTAAAAAAAAAATTGATACTTTTTTACGCTTGGAAATGTACCTAAGTGGATGATGATGGGGAGTTTAAAGACTAGTAGTGAACACTGTGGTTTTATGATTCGTTTTATGTAGGTAGGTACTTAGCTACCTAGTTACAAACTTTCATCGGAGAATGTCTCGTAAAACTAGAGAAATTGTACAGTTAATTCGCAGTAAATGTAAAGTTGCCTCTGAGAGATGAACAGAACACTGTTTCTTTATACCGTTGCATAATTAACGGCTTTCGTTTTGTATTAATATAAACCTACTTTGAAAAATACTATAAGTATTATTTAAAAATTTATCATTTTTTGACTAATACTTACCTAACAGTTTTGTGTATAATTTATCTAATTTCAATTTATCTCTTGGCACTTCATGACTGAAGATCGTGATCCCTAGGATGTCCTTGTTGTACAGACTGGACGGCCTGCCTCCAGCGCGTCCTATTTGTAGCCATGTTCACCACATCATAGATTTGGCTTCTCCCCACCACGTTCCTTTCTTTAAGTTGGTCAGTCCACCTAGTTGGGGATCTACCGCGAGACCGTCTTCCTTCCACGTTCCCAACGATGACCAGTTTTTCAAGGCTTTGGTCGCCGCGCCTTGCTATATGGCCGAAGTACGAGAGTATACGGCGGTGACATATCGTGGATAGCCTATCCTTAACTTTCAGTTGCGTAAGAATTGATACGTTGGTGCGTTTTGCAGTCCACGGTACTCGCAACATTCGCCTCCAGCACCACATCTCGAACGCATCAATTCTTTTCCTCTCATTAGCTAGGATGGTCCATGTCTCAACGCCGTATAAGAATATAGGAAAAACCAACGCCCGGACCAAGCGTATCTTTGTCCTCCGAGAGATCCCTCGGTTCTTCCAGATTCCACTTAGCCGAGTCATGGCGTCCCTTACCATGGCCATACGACGTTTTATCTCGGGCACACAACTGCCATCGCTGCTGATGTAAGAACCAAGGTAAATTTCAATTTATAAATCTTTATAATTTTCATTGACAAATACCGCACGGCTATCGTTCTAATCACAGAATAATAAAAACAAATAAAGAAGAGAAACTAAACTGCATAGAAATCGATCTAGTTAAACCTTTTTACCTACCTAACCTTTACCTTTTAGATACTTTATAATATTTCCAAAGCATTACAACCTTGGAATTTTCAAGTCAAGAGTGAACAAGTGGATATTAACTTAGCATGCTCCACCTTAGGCTGCATTTTCACTTTCCATCAGGTTTGATGGCAGTCAAACGTTTAGCTACCAACTATAACCAACCAACTATTTTTTTTATAATTATGCTTTTTTAGCGCTACCACACGCAAAGTATTTCATCAGATGTTCTTGATGTATTAAAATATAATTTTCATCATGATGATAGAGTATCGATCTCCTTCTTGGTTTGGATAAATAACCTCTGTATTAACATAGAAAAAAGCAGCCAAGTGCGAGTCGGACTCGCCCATGAAGGGTTCCGTAGCACGACGAACTACAAAAACCTTTATATTATGTTACTTGATGTAACATAATAAGGTTCTTGTAGTTCGTCGAAAGGTAAATTGCGGTTTACGGTTTATGACGTATAAAAAAAAACTACTGATTAGATTTCGTTCAAACCAAAAATTGTTGGAAGTTTGCATAGTAATGTACAACATATATTTTTTTTAGTTTTATTATTCTCTTACTTTAGAAGTTAGAGGGGGGGGGACCAACTTTTTTCCACTTTGGAAGTGTCTCTCGCGCAAACTATTCAGTTTAGAAAAAAACGATATTAGAAACCTCAACATCATTTTTAAAGACCTATTCATAGATACCCCACACGTATGGGTTCGATTAAAAAAAAATTTTTGAGTTTCAGTTTCAAGTATGGGGACCCCCGAAATTTATAGTTTTTTTTTTATTTTTATGTAAAAAACTTAATGCGGTTCACAGAATACATCTACTCGCCAAGTTTCATCAGTCTAGCTCTTACGGTATCGGAGAAAAATGGCTGTGACATACGGACGGACAGACAGACAGACAGACAGACAGACAGACAGACAGACATGACGAATCTATAAGGGTTCCGTTTTTGCCATTTGGCTACGGAACCCTAAAAAACACTATTTTACTTTGGTAAGTAACAATAATGGAACCAGTATATCAAACATAGGGAGGGTCGTTACCCCAGGGTATGAGGTCACGCGATTCCTTTAACTTTGTAGGCTTTTAATCGATATAAGTTTCATAGACTTTATCCATAGAAACCGGTAGATTTGACGTCATTGTTAAAACGTTGGTAATTTGGCATTAAGACGATGAAAACCGCGAAACAACTTCTCACTCGCACTCTTTGACCTTTCGAAAGTTGTAAGGTCACTGACCTTATTTATGAAAAATCGAGCAACTATATTTTGACCCTAATATGTTTTCCTAAAAAGTAGTACGTAAAAAGTTTGCTTATCTGGTTTTCGTACATAGTTAAACGTTTAAGTAACAAAACGATCTATGATGAAAATAATGTTTGTGTTAAACTGAATACAATCAAATTGCACACTGATAAGTAGCTTGCGATTTCGATACATAGGTTTAGTGTTTTATTTCGTGGTGATGATAGGTGGAGTAAGACAATGGTGGCCAAGAACCGGCTTCAGAAGCGTAGGGCACCCTGCAGCAAGATGGATGGACGTCATAGTCAAAGTCGCGGGGTGGAAATGGGTTAGACTGGCACAGGATCGAGGTAGTGGCACAAACTAAGGGAGGTCTATACTCAGCAATGGGTGTTAAATGTGTGTAGTTCGAAAATATGTGTCAAGTGCACGAAAGAAGCCTCTTAAGGCGCACTTAAAATCCTTTCACCAGACTTGGTTCGAAAGAATCAGTAACACGATAAGAAGATGAAGCAATGGGTGAAGTCAGGCTGTGGATGAGGGATGATGATGATTAAACTCTCACTTGCTGTTGAAAACACACCTTTTAAGCTATCAAAAGGTCAAAGAGTGCGAGTGATAGAGTCATCGACGGCAGTCTGCCCCTTAAAGGACCAAATCTCATCCCCCCCAAAATTTATATAGTTTCGTGTATAGCTGTGGTAGGTAATGGTTTGTCAGCCTAAAAATAATGCTCTGTTTATTCGGCTCACCCTATAATACTTTACTTCCATCATCATCGTTAATTTCATGCGTCAAAAATAGCTTTTAGTGGATTAGTTTATGTACATTTTTATTTATTTGTTAGGCGGCCATGACGACATAGTGTTTATAGACCAGTGAAGAAACCGTTGTGTTCTAAGAACCTTATAATTATAAAGTTTAAAAAACTTGAGAAACCAAATTCATGGCCAAAAGGCTAAACCAATTTTGAGGGAATTTCTATGGGACAAACCTTTTCAGATAAATTAAGAATTTTCAAATCGGCTCATATATGACTAAATAAAGCGATAACAGAAAAAAAAGCAGCCAAGTGAATCGCCAAGTGAAATCGTAAACCGCAATTTACCTTTCGACGAACTACAAGAACCTTTATTATTATGTTACTTGTTGCTACGGAACCCTTCATGGGCGAGTCCAACTCGCACTTGGCTGCTTTTTTTTTAATTTGACGTCGTCGGTAAAAAGTTGTAAAATATGACTGATGAGTGCACGCAAGTAGCTTCGTCTAAGGCGCACTTAAAATCCTTTCGCCAAGTTCGATAGAGCCAGTGACACGATGAGAAGAAGAAGACCAGCAAAAGCTTGCTTCTTCATCATCAGCCTTTAGGTATAGAGCCTCCTCCGCTGCTGGACATTCTTCTAGATCTTTCGAATTGGTATAATAATTTTGAATGCGCATCTTACAGGCTCTTTTCGTGTTGGATATTTAGATCCAAGGCTATCTATTCTAGTAGGCACATTTTAAGTCTTTGAAAAACTGCTGGTTTCTTCTTAGTCACCCTTTAAAACATATCAGTGACTCGTTGCAGTATTTAGGCCAATCGCTACAGTCTCACAGCCTTGATTTAAAGTCTCAGTTACTGGTAACCTTCGGAACAGTTTGAGGTATGAGCATACCATCCCATGCTGTTCCTAAGCTTAATTCCTGAGGCCTTAGTGAGTCAGAAATTAGATATGAAAACTATGAAATGTTTGTTTACCTTTTTAAGAAAGAATCCAAATTATAATTCACCAAAATGCACAACACGAATATGTAAAAACCCACAATTTAATTCGAACGTTTCGAATCGCGTTTCGTCGTTTCCCGCTTAATAATTAGAAAATTGTTTAATTAATTAGTATCACGTTGTATTTTGGTATTTGGTTCAGTATAAATAAGGGTTATTTTTGTTTGCTGCGGGAAACGACAGGCTGACCGCGCGGAGCGGGCTTCGAGACTGGTGGAGTTTAGTTTGAATAGTTGTTTCAGTGGGCGGTTGCCGCCCTGGGGCCGTACTAACTGAAAGATACTCCATGTCCCATCCGTAGTAAGTGAAAGTTATTCTGTGGTGTGGCCTTATTGACTATTAGTTGAACTGTGACCTGCCAGACATGCTACACTGCAGTAATAATGCATTGAAATATGGGCTTACTCATGTCATTGAGGACTGGTAGCATCAATATTTATGGAATTTCCCTGGTATTTTCAACAAGCGTCTCGGCTCATTTGGTAGTAACCCTACCTTCTGCGCCGTAGGCCGTGGGTTCGATCCCCATCGAGAACAATTTATTTTGTGGTGAACGTAGATTTTTGTTCTCTGCCTGAGTGTTATATTATATTCAAAGTAATTTTTTTTTCAAAAAAAAGTATTATATCAGCTATCTGATTCCCATAGTACAAGCTCTACTTAGTTATGGGCTAGATAGTGTTGTGTGAATTGCCACGATATTTAATATTTATCTTTTCGGGAGAAAAGTACCTAATCCTATATTTGTTCCGAGTTTCATCAAAATCGGTACAGGAGTTACGACGCGGTTGAGCCACAAATATCCAAATTATAATAAACACACATTATTCTTTATTTCGTTCCCCTCTACACATATAATATGCCTAGGTCTATGGTCAAGCTTCACAAAAAAATTGTATTGAGTCTCATACTTTATTAGCCAAGCCGGTACATTTTAAATCCCTACCCCTAGTAGTAAGTAAATTTAGATAAATAAATAAATAAATACATAAATATTATAGACAATTCACACAACACTATCTAGCCCCAAACTAAGCAGGGTGTCGATTCTAAAGACACAAATCACTCGAGCGATCGCGTAAATCGATGTGAGTTGTCAAATTTTGTTTGAAAAATTTGAAAATGGAACGCGGATTCAGCGATCACTCAATCGAACCGTGTTGCTGGAATTGACGCCCTGAGCTTGTACTATGGAAACCAGATAGCTGATACATAGACATATGTATAAGTAGGTATGCATTTTTTTGTAAATACATACTTAGAATAAGTACAATATAACACCCAGACAGAGAACAAACATCTGTGTTCACCGCACAAATATTTTGTTCTCCATCAAAAGAAACCATCCATCCATCAAATAAAATATAAAAAGTATAAAAGAGTAACCTCAAATTGAGCTGTTTATTATGATTCAGCTATTATAGAGGTAACCTACACGTAATTTTCAGAAATAGCCATGCTTGCATGCATCCCCGATTCACCGTCGCAGATGCTTTAACAGTTAGTATAGCCGCATTGCGACGCGTCCAATGAACGATTCATGAAGTGATCACCTATAAATAAAAGCGGCCAAGAGCGAGTCGGACTTGCCCATGAAAGGTTCCGTAGGAGCAAGTAAAATAGGTAATATAACGCAATATTGGAGTAAATTGAATGAAATGTAAATGAGAGTTTACGATTTAATAGGTAAAAAGAATACTTCTTACCTACTAGATCTTGTTCAAACCAATTGCCGGTGGAAGTTTGCATGATAAGTTACGTACATACCTACGTCATAATGTATTTTCATAGTTTTATTATTCTCTTGTTTTAGAAGTAACAGAATACCTACACAGAAAACATCTACTTACCACTTAAGTTTCAAGAGTTCTTAGAGTTTCGGAAAAAAGTGGCTTAGGGGTTCCGTTTTTTGACATTTGGCTACGGAACCCTAAAAACGATTTCACTAGAAGAATTGTTTACAGTTCGCCTATAAAAAGGTTAGATATGTAGGTACCTACCTATCCACCAACCAGATCATTGGATTAGTCACTTCAGATGCACACATTTTAAATAGAGATGTTTTTGGGAGCTCCCACATCCCACATCACCCAGAAGCACCCTAGAAATCAGAAATCCCTACCTACCCTAGAAATCAGAAATCTGAATAAATATTTACTGTTGTTGTTTTCACAGTTTGTCCGTTCCAGACGTAGTAGGTACAATAAAAGGGCATTAGGGGAAGTTTGTGCCCAATAACAATAAAAACAAATTATAGGTACCTATTTATACAGACGATTTAAAAAAAAACCAAAGACTTTATAATTGTATTTTATAATAGGAATGAACTGAACAGAACTGCGCTCACAAACACAAATCGCAGATGTAGCTTTGAAAGCCGCGAAGCTGAAGTGGAACTGGGCTGGTCATATTTGCCGTATGGCAGATGAGCTGTGGGCCAAGATAGCCACCGTTTGGCATCCTGACCCAGCGAGAAGGCGACGCGGCAGACCAAAACGGAGATGGCGAGACGAGCTTGATGGTTTCCTGGCGGATTGGGCAGGCGTAGCCCAGGATCGCGATGTCTGGAAGGAATGGGGGGAGGCCTTTGCCCAGCAGTGGGACCCGGAGGGCACATAATAGCAGCGTTTTACCTACCAATAAAACGCATATTAATTTACTTACCTTATTCGAAGATTAATTTATTTATTTGAGATAGACACTACGTTTTCCGCCCTAAATCTTTGACTTTTGACGGTTCTAATGACAGCCTGTCATGTTACCCTTCCGTCATTTCCCCTACCACCACCGCAGAGTGGCGCGTTTGATGCAGCCATCTTTATTCTTCATTGCGTCGAAAATCACCAGGCAGAATTGAAAGTATAATCTTCGAATAAGGTAAGTAAATTAATATGCGTTTTATTGGTAGGTAAAACGCTGCTATTAATTTGACTTGACCTTATTCGAAGATTAATTTATTTATTTGAGACCTGTTTGTTATCGCCTGGTGGTGGTAGCAACTCTGACGCCAATGTGAACATGTGACATCAAAATATTTTACAACCTCAAGTAGGTAAGTATACCTACAATAGTAAAACGTTATTATCTACCAAAGAACCTAAGAAATTATTCTTATAGCAAACACTATAAAATGTGGCTAACTTTAACAAAGTTAAAGTAGGTACTATGAAAAACCTGTCAGGTTTTGCATCAAAAGTGATCGTGGTCATAATAATTAAGAAAGTCTGACATACATAGGGTTAATAGACCAACCCCCTCATGACTAACCAACTTATGAAGAAGGCCTAAGTCCAGCTATGAATTTCTTTGGGTTGGTTATGATGACAACCCGGGCCATAATGCAATGGCATTGGAAACATCAATATACTTGCATATCATTGGAAACATAGCTAAGCAAGATTTTTGCGTTAACTAAAAATGACACTTTTTAACTCACTACCCTCTCGTTCAGCCCAAAAATTTTTTCCAGAATAACCTTTTCTATCCAGCTTGGAGGAACTTCTGAAGGTGCTGTAATAGCAGCCTGCCAATACAACCTCCTGACCTATGCGGACTTATGCGGGTGTTGCGGACTTGCTAAATTAATACTGTTGTTGTAATAAAAACATATTAAACGATTTGACTGGTGATAAATAAAATATTGCATTTATCATAGTTTCTTTCCAGTTCATGATGATGATGAATGATCAGTAAAATACTGATGAGAGTTTTCAACCATAAATTATCACTGCGATCAATTGTCAAATACAGGATAAACACCATACTAGAAGGAATACGATCAAATATGTAACCATCTGATGATAATGATAAGGAATGCGATCTAATGTGTAACCATAATGTGAGTCCTCTTGAGCCAAGAGCATAATATTACTGCGAGGCAGTTTTACTATTAGTACCTACCTATGTAAAACATAAACATTACTCATACTTACTTACTTAGTATTTATAAAATTTATTTTTGCCAACGTCGCAAACCGGATAGTTTGATTGACATGGAGTAAGAACATCTGGAAGAACATGCCTGCTTCAGAACGTAGGAACTACGGTTTCATGGTTTTTGCTTTCAGCAAGAATTGTGCTAAAGTACTAAGGATGTTTTTGTTTACTGATGTATCAAGGAATTAAACAATTGGAAACCATTATGTTTATCAGTGGTACTACAACCACTATTTTTTAAAAACAGCATAACAATAGCAGTGGACTTCTTCGGGCTGATGATGATGATGATGAATAGTAACAATATTGGTTAGAACTATATGCCATTACATACTTCGACGCTCCGTGGACGAGATGATTTACTTTTATCAGAAATATATCTCATGTACCTAGTCTTCTTCATATAGTGTCACTGGATCCTTCGAAAAGAAGTGTGGAGAAAGGATTTTAAGTGCGCCTCACGGAGGCTCCTTTTGTGCACTTGACACATATTTTCGAATCTTTTAGATTCTACGACAAAATTACGCTTAGGAGCTAAAAACACAGTGCAGCACATCCATGTGGGTAGGCAGTTCCATGCAGAACGTTAAGAAACAGCTTGACGAGATTTCAGTTTTTAGTTTAGTTGGTAGGTCACACGTCCACAGTTTTCAAAAACAAAAACAAATATGTAGGTATATAAATGTGGGTAGCCTGCATTTTAGAGGCAACTAAGATTCTTTATTTTCGATATTCAAAGAGGATGGTCTTACATGGTACTTAATTTTTTAAAAGGGTCGATCCACAAAGCGTAGCTCTTTAAGCCACACCATATATACCACTCTACGATATAGGTAGATACCTGTATTATACACTGAACCACACACTAACTCAGCTAAAGTTTTCCCTGCATAAGTGACTTTAATACTTAAGAGTTTGTGATCGTAGAGATGCACGACGTTTCTGACCCAACTAAGTATTTTTATTTTGCGTAACCATCTAAAAATATTTGTAATACAGTAGGTGTAACAAGCACCTGTGTCACTAACTACTTTTAAGTGAAAATGCACTCTGAAATGAGATCAGTGGTAGAACCCAAAAATGAGGTTTTACTTTCAATAAAAAAATTATTGGCCAGCACATCATCGTCGTAAAGGATGGGCTTACAAACAGATGGGGGTACTTATTTACTGCACCTTGTTTCACTACATATACATATAACGTATAGTTTACTACATACAGTGTAGACTGTAAGTACTAGAGCCAACACGTTGTTCATCAGTACAAGCTTGTAGGTACATTAGAGTACGCAAGAGCAGCAGATGTTCTGTCCCATTGTTACATTACAACTCATTATTGTTAATAAACATTTACTGGTATCTAATTATTCTATTATTATTCTCAGGACATTATAACCTTACAAAAAACATCTCCCACCACCCAGTGTGGGTGTGCTGGTTTTTTTTTTTTTTTTTTTTTTTTTTTTTCACAAACACCTATTCGCGAAGGGTGTATATTCAAAATGATCGGATTGCTATTGTGAGGAAACAGCACTTTCTGGGGCCAGGCCAGGCCAGGCCAGACCAAAATTCACAAATTCCACGTGATGGAACACAATAACCACACAAAAACCCGAAACCCCTGCGAGGGGCCGCTGTTAGCTTGATTGGGTTTTTCTTGCGAAAAAACATCATATTCATAATAACAGGAGCCAATGTCCACTAAAACTTTATACAGACACATGCGATGGGATACAGTTACCAAACACCCCTGCGAGGGGTGGTTGTTAGCTTAATTGGATTTCTCTTGCGCGATCCCATCAGATTCAAGAGTCATGATCCACTCATCGTTTATACAGCTCCATGCGATGGAAAACCGTTAGCCAAACACCTAACCTCTGAGAGGGGTGTCTCTTAGCTTGATTGGTATTCTGTTGCGTTAACTCATCAGATTCAGAAGACATGGTCCCTCAACGCTCATACCGCTCCATGCGAAGGAATTACCCTTACGTAAACACCTAACCCATGCGAGGGGTGGTTGTTAACTTGAGTGGATTTCTCTTGCGAGAACCCATCAGATTCAGGAGCCATGGTCCACTTACCTTTTATATAGCTCCATGCGATGGAGTACCGTTAGCAAAACACCTAACCCCTGCGAGGGGTGGTTGTCAGCTTGATTGGATTTCCCTTGCGAGAAGGCATCAGATTCAAGAACCGTGGTCCAGCCACCGTTTATATAGCTCCATGCGATGGAGTACCGTTAACCAAACACCTAACCCCTGCGAGGGGTGGTTGTTAGCTTGATTGGATTTCTTTTGCGAGAACCCATCCGATTCAGGAGCCTTGGTCCACTGAAGTGTATACAGTTCCATGCGATGGAGTACCGTTAGGCAAACACCTAACCCCTGCGAGGGGTGGTTGTTAGCTTGATTGGATTTCTTTTGCGAGAACCCATCCGATTCAGGAGCCCTGGTCCACTGAAGTGTATACAGTTCCATAAGATGGAATAAAGTTAGCCTAACACCAGACCCCTGCGAGGGGTGGTTATCGGCTTAATTGAATTTCTTTTGCAAGAACCCATCAGAATCAGGAACTCAGGTCCTTTAAAAGTTTATATCGTTCCATGCGCTGGAATAGTTTTAATAACGGCCTACCCCTGCGAGGGGCAGCTGTTACTTTGATTGGGTAGCGATTCCTCTTCTTATGGTTGACGAGTTCCCTCAGCTGGAACACAGCGTTTCCAAATTCTTAGCGTCACCTTTGCGCAGCTGATAGATTCTGGGGAACAGAACACCTTAGCCGCCAAAAATACTTAAATAAAACATACAAAACTCCGCATGTAATAATACGACTTGTAAAGTGAAATAATAAAGAGGATAGCAAAAATGAAAAAACCGAGTTTCTTCTGCTTTGCCACTCAGATTCTTAAAAATTAACTTCAGCACTCGTATAATTAATTGAAAAAGAGAGAAGATTACAATATATACTTCGTGCAATTATATATTAAAATTAATATTTATTTTTCACAATGCAGTAGGCACATTTAGTAATATAAGCATTATAATTGATTTATCGTATCATACATTTCTCCCCACTTTGTTTGATCCCAAGTCTATGAAGCTTGGAGTATGATACGATTTACGAGTTTAAAGGGTAAGACCGTAGTCTCATAAGACGTCTAACCTAAGCACCAGTTTTCAACAACTCCAGGACAGCTACCCATTTTAGCTTCCTCTCGATGTTAAAGGATTTGAGTTCGATTCATTCCTTCATTGCAAGGCCATTGATGTTTATGACGTCATTATCATATTATCACTTACCTCAAAACTAAGATTTCGATATCACCGATAGCCATCTTATGCTACTGCACGTGGGGCTACCGCTTGTGTAAATTACTTGAACATTAAATATGCACATTAAAACTTACATGCACAACAAACATACAGGATAACTGGTTATTTACATAACTGTAATAACGTGATCCAAACGAACTTTTCGTTAAAATTGAACACGTTTCATATAAAGAGGGTACTCACGGTTTTCCCTCTTTGCACAGTATAACACACTTATTCACTAAGTAAAAGAATTAATTCTTCACTTTTGTATGAACAAGGATTAAAATATTTTAAGCAACTGTAGTCGCAGAGATATCTGCTGAACACATGTTGCTTCGACGGAAAACAAAACGCCAATGAAGAATAAAGATGGCTGCATCAAACGCGCCACTCTGCGGTGGTGGTAGGGGAAATGACGGAAGGGTAACATGACAGGCTGTCATTAGAACCGTCAAAAGTCAAAGATTTAGGGCGGAAAACGTAGTGTCTATCTCAAATAAATAAATTAATCTTCGAATAAGGTCAAGTCAAATTAATAATAATAATAATAATAATAATAGGAATGGGAATCATTCTGGCGGCCATTTTTACATTGGGTAGGTAATTTTCAGCTATATTCGTTTTGCCGGGCTCCTTTTAGTGGCTAAAAGTCTAACAAAATTACTAATCTTTTACATATTATGGTCCGTTTACTCAGTCCGTTGAATTTGTTTTAGGTTTAAAAACGTGTAGGTATACCTAAGTAATTTTTTTTTTGCTCGATTGCGGAGGTATAAATATAAATAAGTAACATAATTATTCTTCTTGTCAGGCATGGTTAATTCTTTTAGGATACACAGACAAAGGTGTGAAAACGAGAATCGGACAAAAAAAATATTTTTTTGACTTATCTCAGTTATCGTATAGGCGCTTCGCTCGTTCGGTCATTATACACCACGAAATCATCATGAAATGGACTCCCCTACCCTAACTACTAAAGATTTCTTGAAGATAGGAAGTGAATCATCTGAAATACCCATTTAGCAGCTAGAGCGAGCAATGCGATATGGCGCTAAGTGACCGGTGGGGATTGGCCACCGACCGACCGAAGAAAAGCGCCCGGCGCGGCGCGCGATGCGGCGCGGGCGGGCGGCGGGGGGCGGTGCTTGAAACGTTCTGTTTTTAAATATGTAAATTTGTTTAAAAACAGAACGTTTCTAGCACCGCCCTTACACATTTGTTGTACTTGATATTAACCGTTTTGAAACTAGTGTTTTTACTTCGCTACGTGCAATACAAAGTTTAAAGTAGTTTAAACAAAATTGATGAACTTAATTGCTTATAGGGTACATATTATTTTTGTCTGAATATAAAGTATTGTCTATGACTTGGCTTACAGATGCGTACAACGAAACGCTCCACGTATTTTTTTCCAGTTGTCAAAATATTTGACAGATAGATGGATGATTGTTAAAAAAAAAGTTGTTGCCGTGCCGTCCGCTGATCGCAAATTCCGTCCTTCTTTTGCCACTCCTATCGAGTAAAACAAGTTTCTTGAACTCTTCTGTGCTTCTAAGGAATTATAGTGTTGTGGATCGTGGATAGCAGTGAAATGGCCTAGGATAAGATACCGTGATTAAATCAACATGAGTCGGTCGGGTCGCGGTGTGTTTGGGAAGCTGTTTGCTAAGAAGCAACACAAAGACAGAGATGAGCGCGCGACGGAGATTGGGATGCCCACAAATGTGAAGCAACACATTCATGTGAGCAAGAACTCTGAGACCGGACAGTTGGAAGGGCTGCCCGGGTCGTGGCTGAGACTACTCAACACTCAGATCACGCCTGCTGAGCAGCATGAGAACCCAGACGCGGCCATCCAGGCCGTCAAGTTCCACATGTACACGATCAAAAACCAAAAAACAGCTGACGAACCTTTCAAACCTTTTGTTACCCCAGAGGCCATCACTGAGGAGGATAAGGAGATAGAAAAGCTTCTGGACAACAAAAATCATAAAAGTCAAGACTCTGATCTGTCAATCGGACAGAGCAGTGAGGAGGAAGCCATAACATCGGATACGTTTTCAAACCGGCAGACTATGCCAGTCTCTCCGACCAAACATACTTTAACAAAGAAAGATGCTATGATTGATCTCAGTGCTGTGGTTCAAGATTTAACCCTAATCGGTAACAACCAAGAAGATAGCCCTATACTAGAATTCAGGAAGAAAGAGCATGAATATGCAACACTGAATGACGAAGAGATCTATGATGAATTGAGAAAGATATGTAACCCGGATGACCCTTATGACAGGTTTCTGAGGGTCAAACAAGTTGGTGCTGGTGCCTCAGGTACAAACTTACTACAATAATCTTTGTTTCAGCCTATTTAGGTACACTAATTATTGTACCATGTCTAATTTGTGATCTACCACCATAAACCCTGCACTTCTTCCTATCGTGTCACTGGTTCTTTCGAACCAAGTGTGGTTAAAAGATTTTAAGTGCACCTCAAGGAGGCTCCTTTCATGCACTTGACACATATTTTTGAACTTTTTAGGTTCTACGAAATGCCTGTTTCCTCACAACGTTTTCCTTCACCATTTCAGAGCACTGGCATAGTGTACATAAATGTTTTGGTAGAAAAACTCTTTGGTACTCAACCTTGCACTGCTGTTATAAGTATTTATTTCATAGAGCATTTCCTTAGGCATTGGATCTTGACTATCGTTCTAATTGATTTGATAATCACAATCTTTATTGCTTTATCAAATCCATTGTACAAATAAGTATAATAAATGCTTTAAATGTCTGTCTGTTTGCTACATGTTAACAGGTAAACCACCTAAATGAAGATGTATTATTGTGCTACTAATAATGCATTTTGGAGTTGACCCTAGAATGCTATTTCTATGTCCTTATATAAAAGTAATATTGGATGAGGAGGGAAAACCTAATGTTTAACTTTAATGTTGATTCTTGTGTATATTGGTGTGTAGGTAACAAAGTCACTGGTAAAAGTGTAGTAAGTTTATATTGGAAGAATATAAATAAATTGTTATGTTGATTCACTAACATTGTCACATTTAGTTTGTTTTTATAAGTTAGCAATCAATGAATAATTGTAGAAGTGTGTGTGCAAGACAGAATGAAACCAAAAATTATGCAATTCTATGTCCACATTATTGTGACCAAATTGAATGGCCTTGACTATTGTTGTGAAGTTGTAATCTTATCTCTACAACCTTCAATCAACATTTTAGCAACCAAAATTCTTGTAAATTACGATTTTTCTATGATTATTTGACTGGGTCACTCCAAAAATCAAAAGAACATTTTCAAGTATCTAAGTTAAATAAATAAATATTTTAGACAATCCACTCAACACTATCTAGCCCCAAACTAAGCAAAGCTTGTACTATGGGAACCAGATTGCTGATATAATAATAATGTACATTTTTTTTGTAAATACACACGGTGAATACAATAAAACACCCAGACAAAGAACAAATATTTGTGTGGTGAACACAGATGTTTGTTCTTTGTCTGGGTGTTCGGTAAGAAAAAGAACGAACCTACGGCGCAGAAGCCAGAGCTACTACCAACTGAGCTGAGAGGCCAGTCAGAAATGTTTTTTCCGGTAGTAAGCAAGAATAATACTGCTACTATAATATAATTATACCATTTTACTTAAATACTTGCTTCTATGACCTTTATTCTAGTCTATGGAATTTAATCTCTTCATCCTAAGCTAGCCATGTTTAGTACCTAGCCTAGTGCTAATCAGTCGCTATTTGTCGCTAATCATAATGCTGTCTCCATTTCAGGTGTGGTGTTCATTGCCATTGACAAAAAGGACAACTCCAAAGTCGCAATCAAAGACATAGACCTAACCAAACAAACCAAAAAGGAACTTATACTCAACGAGATCAATGTGCTGAAGGGATTCAATCATAAGAACCTCGTGAACTTTCTCGATGCATTCCTCAGTTGCGACAACCTCTGGGTTGCCATGGAACTGCTGGACGGAGGCTCTCTCACCGATGTTGTCACAGAAGTAGTCATGAAAGAAGGTCAAATCGCCGCAGTATGTCGCGAGACCCTTCAAGCTATCGCCTTCCTCCACTCCAAAGGCACGATACACAGAGACATCAAATCAGACAACGTGCTACTCGGCATGACCGGCATTGTAAAGGTAACAGACTTTGGCTTCTGCGCTAACATCGTCGGTGACGAGAAACGGCAGACTATGGTCGGGACCCCGTACTGGATGGCCCCAGAGGTGGTCACGAGAAAGCAGTATGGGAAGAAGGTGGATGTGTGGTCGCTGGGTATAATGGCCATTGAGATGATCGAAGGAGAACCGCCGTACATGAAAGAGGCGCCATTGCGAGCTCTGTACTTGATCGCTGCGGTTGGCAGACCGAAGATACCACGGTTCAATGACCTGTCGCCTGAGTTCCAAGACTTCTTGGACAAGTGTCTGCAGGTAGATGTGGACTTGCGCGCGACGGCAGACGAGCTGCTAGCCCATCCGTTCCTCGACTGTGCCATGGAGCTCCGAACCCTCACTCCGCTCATCAAGGCCGCACAAAAGATACTCCACAAGTCCATTGACTGAGAAGTCTAGCTTCCATTCCTGTTATTTTTGTAACAATGTATTCACTTTTGTAACCGTTTACATTTTTGTATGTACAATTAAGGAATCTAGTTGGTGCCAATTTGAAATGCATTCTGTGTTATGCATACCATGCCCAATATAGTTTGATATTTTGAATCAAATGCTTTGGAAGAGGGATCGTGAATTGATTTAGATAAATGCTCTATATATTTCGATTGTAGGTGCAGATTATGATGTTCATTTATTTAGCTTATAATCTGAGATATTTATTTTAACAATATCCGAGGCTCGCTTTGCTTGTCTTATCAATAGGCGTAGATATGATATCTGCTACTGATACAGATATTCAATTTTAGACATCACATTGCACTGTAGTTTTCAACAAAATAAGAATACATAATCTTGTATGATTTAAAGTGTACAATTATTGCCATAGAAAATATTATTTTATTGGATGTAGAGTCAAATTGTAGTTACTTAACAAATTCTGTCCAAGTTGTTTATATTTTATAATTTAAAAAAGGCATCGAATTTCTATATATTATTTGTTTCTATCTATGCCATCATCAATATATGAATGGTTCTATTCACACAATATACCAAAAATGTACATAGAAATTTGCACAATATTTTTAGCTAGTGGTTATTTTTTTCTATCCTATTTTCCTTAACTACAAAAATGCAATCAATATTTTCGGTTATGTAAAAAATTCCATTATAAATCCATATTTTTTTCCATTATGTTCACATTCCTTATAACTGTGTAAGATTTTAACAAACTTTGGAAGACTGGAAGTGTATTAGAACGCTTAAGTTCCGGGACAAAAAATAGACTGTCTACATTTTATTCTTACTTTATTGTAGAGGCAATTTTGTGCTCTTGTGTTAAGTGTGCTAAGTATTTCAGATAATACTATATTATTTTAAACATGCATTTTGAAAGTGTCTTCACAAAATATTTTGGTTAATGACTTATTTCTATGTTATTCTCCTGTAATTAATGTATCAGTATCTTTAATGTATTAATTTTGTAGCCATATTATTTTTGTTACAATAGATTTTAGTTTGTTTTAATGTTTGTAACTTCAAACCACCATGAGTGCCTGTTTTGAGAACTAGAGTTAGCTGTGCTGCAATATTTAAAGCAAAGCTAAGGCTAGTGTCCACTGAACTGTCGCTGCATAGACATAAAGCATGCAACCAGTCATACAGCGTTTATAACACCGTGTGTGATTGGTAGATTGTAATACGCCACCCACACATACGGTTAACTTAGCTTAGCAATAAATGCATGGTTGACTTAGCTTAGCGTATAAAATAAGGTTCTTCTTGAATAGTAATATAGGCTTGCGGAGAATCTAGGTATGTATTTATACCTATGTATTGTAATCTGCTAAATATCAGTGTTTTGTGTGAGATATTCAGAGGGCTTATTCTGAGTTTTAACATCTTTTTGTGGTTAGCTTTACGCGAGAACTAATGTTATTACTTACGAACGCTACGTAATAACATTCGTTCTCGCAAAATATAAGCGCCCCTGGCGGGAGCTTATATTTTCTCCATACAATCGGGGGTAACGATACGCTAACGACAAGTCATTTTGCGTTAATCTAATGACAAAATGATGCTAAAACTTAGAATAAGCCTACAGGGCACGGTCAGGTCACGTGTTAATGTATTTTTTTTCATTATGGAAATATGCAGTTTCAGATTTATAAATGCAAGCAATGTAATTTTTTGCTACTTGTGTTGCTGATATAAAAGTAAATACGAGTGCACTGTGTATTACGATGAAATATTGTAACTTTTCAGTGTGCTTTATTTGTTTGGTACAAATCGTCAAAGTCAAATTACGTGCCTTTTATTCTCCAAAGCACTATTTAGTAGTCGTAAGCATTTAAGCCACAACGAAGAATGTGTACATGTATTGATGCTGTATGCTTAGCTGTAAGAATATTTACACACCAATGACACTTTTTGAACATTTTATTAGAAAATTGCCTATTAAATTATTTTTGTAAAATTTTTGGTTTTGTTTGGATTTTCATCCCTTGAAAATTTACTTATTGACTATGAACGTATATGTGGGTTAGAAAAAAGTGTGATTACGCGCGGAGCTTACAACGAATAAAAGCGGTATAAACAAAGCCTACTATACCTACAGACTGAATATGCGAATGCTCACATAAGTCGCCATCTTTTCGCTTAAACCTTACCTTACCTTACCATCCAAGCGTTTCTTCAGATCCTCTTACCTAAGTTTTGAAGAATCTTACACAATATTTTTCCAAGGAGAACCGTATCTGATACTGACGTAAAGCTGGTAAGGCTGCAAGTAATCGAACTCTAGTATTGTCCTCATAACCACAGAGCAGCCAACACGCTTTTGCTTACGCAAAGCTCATAACCATGTGGCCACTTTGTGGCCATGATGAAAGATGCGTTTAAATTGTTACCTATATAGACTCGCCTAGATTTCTGTTGCAACTGAATAAACGGTTTTTTTGTTCATTTAGGATGATAGGGACCTACAGTATAATGCTGGTTAGGGCTGTCAGTAATCCAACTCCAGTATTATTCTCTTAACCATGTGGCTAGAAGATTCAAGAGGTCTCTCATCACGCAACGTACCTACCCCTTCGAAAGACACGATCCAACGGTCAACCTAAACTCCTAGATTTAAGATCTTTCAACAGATCCTTGTGAACAATCGTTTATTCAATTGCAATTGAATAAACGATTGTTGACTCTTTTGTTCGTTTAAGATGATAGGTACCTAACCTACCTACCTGCTGTAAGAAACGTAGGTCGTACGTGACTAAGCGGGAATAACCCTATATAATACCATCGTGCGTCGGTAGCTTTTAGTAAGTCTGGAATTCATCACCATTAATTTAAAATTAATAATAGTATAATTAGTACCTACTTTACTACTTACCTACATAGTTGAGTACCTATACCTACCTAGTTTTTTCCTGTGACAGTTTCTATGAAGCATCTACCATTATGTCGCTGGCTTGTTATACGAGTAGAAGGTACTAATTGCAGGACAATGAAATTACGAAAATAATAAATTATGTAAAATTTATTTAGCTATCACCATTACGCCCAAGAGTCAACAACAAATCTTTTTTCTTTTTCCATATCACTTAATATTTTCTCAGCTTCAAACTCAGTTTTTTCACTATTTACTAAACACATTTTTAAAGTGCTTTTTATAGTATTGGTGAATGTGTCCAAATCGCCGCAAACGAAGATGTACGCATTGGACTCCATTAGATTAGTCAATTCCTGGCTATTATTCTTCAATAAATCCTGTAACAAACAAAAACATTTGGAATCTTCTCATCAAAAGTACAGAAATACACAACAGAACACAACACACAGAATGATGTTGAAGAACAGTAATGCTGTGGCTGATGATGATGATGATTTAAATAGTCAATGAATGATGTTTGACCAACCCTACTTCATTTGATCATTCGAGGCGAAAAATCACATTATGAGTTTAGTTTATATGAGATACATAAACAAATAATTTGATAAGCTTTGACCGCTCAGCAGCTCCGCAAACATACCCAAGCCCATGTCTTAAGGCCTGCGCACACCTAGGTCGCAGGCGTCGGCGATCAGTGAAATGCTGCCAAATTTGACAGCATTTCACTGATCGCTATCGCCTGCGATCTGGGTGTGCGCAGGCCTATACTACTAGAGACTGACTGACTGCATAACATAATCTATGAAGAACAAAGGTGCTCAAATGAAAATACTATCAGTAGTCACCCATCCCAATAGTAACTGTGATTATAAGGTCGTGGGTTTTAATACACTTGTGTACCAATGAGTTTTTCTGTAGAAAAAATATTTACAGTATGCCAGCACTCTCAAACGGTGAAGGAAAATCTTGAGGAAACCGGCATGACGTAGAATTTAAAAAGTTCGAAAACATGTGTCGAGTGTACGAAAGGAGCCTCTCTGAGGCGCACTTGAAATCCTTTCACCACACTGGACACGATAAGAAGAACTGCACAGCGTTGCATAAGAGTAACTTTAGTATTAGATATTTACCTGCACATGTTCCGAGCCGTATTTTTTTGCTGAAAAAGCAACATTTAATTTCTTTAACACTCCTCTTTCTCTAAATCCATTCAGCTCTTTCTCAAAAATATGATCAACATCTGGATCTCTACATCCAAAAAATAACCAAACATCATTGGTCACATCATTCCCATTCAAGCTTTTATACATTTCTAATTCTTCTAAGAATCCTATAAACGGAGATATTGCGGTCCCAACAGCTATAAATACTAGTGGGTTTTTCATATTATCTGGTAATGAAAACCTAGTTAAATTCGATCTTAAGTAAAAAGGTACTTTGGATGTATTTTCAGCATTTTCAATCCTTAGTCTGCAGAGCTTATTAGCAAGATCATCTTTAAGAATGGTCTCTAACCAACTTGTTGTCAAACCATTATTAAGCACTGAGAAGCATATCTTCAGTACACTTGAATCTCTTAACCCACTGTTGACTATTGAGTAAGGTCGTGGCAGTAGTCTTGGTAAATGCGTTAGTAGAACTTCTATTGGCGGTTTGCATGATTTGAAGATTTTGAATAATTCTACTAAGTTAAAAGGTTTCTTTCCATTTAATACATATTGCCGGTAATATTGTGCTCCCTCTGCACTGCAAAAGTACTCTAGAATCTTTCTCTCTCTGTCATCTTCTGTGTACTTAGATAAGGCCAACAGGAACAACTGAAATAAGACCATGTATAACTTAGTAGATAACCAAGATTGACTTGGTAGATTACCAAGATTTACTTAGTACCTATATAACCAAGACTGACTTAGTAGATAACCAAGACTGATTTAGTAGATAACCAAGACTGATCATCATCAGCCTAAAGAAGACTCACTCATCAAACTGTAGGTTGGTAGATGGATTATTATGTCTACTATAATGTTTAGATGCAATGGTGGCCTCTGTGGTTGTAACCCCGCCTTCCGATTTTAAGGTCGCGGGTTCGAATCCAGTTATGAATTTTTCCGTTCGGAAAATGTATGTAGACAATGCCAGTGCTCTCAAATGTTGAAGGAAGACATCGTGAGTAAACCCATGGCTTAGTCAGCTCTGCATGTAATGTTTATGTGTCTTTCTTATGGATTAGGCCGACTAAGCTGTCAGGATGGTAAAGGTGCTGGGCAAGTATATCTCATCTGAAATCCTATACCACAAGTAGGGCTTAAATGATCACCAGTTGTCCCTGATGCTAAATAAATCATCTACAATAGATGCAAAGGCCTGTATATGCAGGATAGATAAATTAATATGTCTTCAACTATTATTGCAAATGTACATTACTATGATCTAAAAAATAGTTGTAATATAACCCATGGAGGATAATGTTAGAACGAAACAGCTGTCTGCATAAAGGTAAATTATGATGTAAATTGCAATAATGTAAATTGCTTTCAAAAAATTACTCATAGCAGCAAAACTTTATACCTAGCGGCCTGTCCCGACTTCGCACGGATGGACATTTATTTTTTAAACACATAAATATAGCATGTGTTGCTCAGGGTGAATGTAGCTTTCAATGGTGAAAGAATTTGAGAAATCGGCACAGTAGTTTTTGAGTTTATTCATTACAACATACAGAAATACAAATCTTTCCTCTTCATAATATTAGTATAGATGTACATACCTTTTTTAAAACGCATCTAAAATCAACAACATGCTTCAGAACATGTTTTAGAGTGGATTTGACAGGAATGTGAGCTGGGATCTTGCCTTTCTGGCCACTCGACACACTCAGCGTGTATGGGTAACTGGCCTGCCTCATGAGCCCCAGATGGCACAGGATGAAAGCCACTTCATCATCTCTGTTTTCTGGTACAACTCCTATTGTGTCTCCAGCTTTGAAACTTAAATTGAAGTCCTGGAAATTAACACTTAGGTAAACTATTTAAAATTACTCACCACCACTTAGAGCACTGGTGGTCTAGTGGTAGCGGCCCCGCCTTCCGATTCGAAGGTCCTGAGTTCAAAACCAGTCGTGCACGATGCCAGTACTCTCAAAACGGTGAAGGAAAACATCGTGAGGAAACCGGCGTGTCGTAAAACCTAAAAAAGTTCGAGCAACATGTGTCAAGGGTCACACAAAAAGGGCCCACCAGCTGCCTACTTGCGGAAAAACTTTTCACCACCACTTCCTATAAAGTTTACAGAGCCGTAGGTGGTTCGTTTTTTATTCAAAAACAAAATCGCCTCTGCTGCCCGCTCTCCAAGTATCACGCCTCTCACCCCTGTAAGCTTGTAGGGAGTGCTTTTTTTATATGATATGATTTCGATGATTACAATATCAGTAATTAATAAGACCTAAATAAACACAGTAAACATGGTATGCATACATACCTTCACATCAAAGGTCACTTCATAGACAACTTTGCATTTCTCATTGGGGTCTGTTTCTGTAAGTCTTCTCCAATGCAATATATCAGGCTTCACCACAATACTATTGGCAAATGGTAATTGGAGCGATTTGCTGTACACTTCTTCCAGATTCTGTAAGTGCTAAAACCCTTTTATTTTGCTATGAGTAACGCATAAGAATGCATTTATTTTTAGGATAGCCCGTGTCTTGGTAGGTAATATGGTAAAGCACACAGTAGGGAAAAGACCACACATTTGGTACTTACAGATATTCACAGCCAGCCCCTATCTTGTAAGTAATAGCCTTTATATCTGTCTGTAGGAACCTACCTACGCATGGAACTAATATTGGTACGTAGGTACCACTTAGGTTATGGTTACGTTAGGTTAGGCCTTTCCATGAATGCATGAGTCAGTTTCAAGTTTGAATAATTATAATGAGTTGGTTTTTTAGGTATTAGAATTTATAAAGTTACTTACATCATTACTATCGTACTTTATAGCCAAGATATGCTTTTTGTATACAGGCAACGATATTGTTCCCCCGATTATCCTCTCAAGATCTTGGAACACATTAACGCTCATGATTAGTAGTCTTCGTAATTTTCATCAAGTACAAACCATCTTTTTCGTAGCATATTTTAATCCTTAGCACACGTGAGACATGTCAAAAATTATAATCGAATGGAAAACAAATTATAACGCACCGCACCGCGCTGTGCTGTACGTACGCAACGTAACAAAACAAATATGTGTGCGTACGTGCGGTGCGTACACTACGTACCGTAACCGTACCCTAAGCGCGTACTTAAACGTATGTTATTAACAATCAATATGAAATTGAAATAACTTTGACATGGCAGCTGAAGTTGGCAACCATGTTATTAGACAAGGAAAAAAATAAGGCTCTTTTCACATGAAACAGCCAGTAAAAGCAGGGCGATGCATGGTTGTGAAACTTGTCATTCATGCCACCATTCCTTGCACAGATAAGTGTTGAGTGTACTAATAATATAATGTGACCATTATTTACAACTAACCAGTAACCACCATGACACTAGCGCTATCTATAAGAGATGCGTGTTTTAAACATGGAGTGCATTCAATCAAAATCTATATAATATTATCTATAATGTACTTACTTTTTTGTACTGGACTAACCTATACTAACCATTTAATAAAAAAAATCATTTTCAATTATTCATAATCATAATCGAAGATGAAAGCTAAAGGCTTGGTATAGGTTAGATAAGTAGTTTAATTTATAAATATTTTTTTTCTGGTAAGTCCACGCCGTGCTATTCCCGAAGTAATACTGCTCCACTGCTTATAAGAAAAGTTGCACTAACCTCTCCAGAAAAAAAATTTAAACTCAAGAGTCAACGATCACTTATCATATTATTATCACTCGCGTCCATAATACTTCATTTACCTTATATTCTAGGTAAACGTAATATTTGTATGCTAATGATACATCCTTATTGTAGTGATGGCTTAAAGACGTTAAATTAAATTGATTAGGTAGGAGTAGGTACCTCTTTTTTAACTAATAGATAGGGACACTTAAAAGAAATATTTTTTTGTTATTTCGTTTTATGTAGGTACCATCTGTAGGTAGGTAGTAGGGTAGCCAGCATTTCGTAGATTTTTTCGAAATTTTCACTAATGTTCCGTATCAGACACTGAAAAATTAAATTTTTGACATTTTAATATCAGCAATGATAATCACTGATATTTTCTATTATGCAGTAGATTATAGGCGTTTTATACGTATGTACCTACTTATGAATATTACGTAAGTATGTAGTTGAAGGTGGGACTCCACAATATTACACTCACATTCAACAGTAACGGCTCCATCCTCATCTGGGTTGTAACCCTCCACGCATTCGGGACAAACTGTAGTGTCGCATGGCTCCTCAGGTGTCGTAGGAAATGAAGGCATCATTTCTACTGGAGGTGGCTAAATAAAATATTTTTGTCAAAATGTAATATCGTAGGCGGTAAGTTGTAAGCATAGGCTGGCGTTGTAAGTAAGCCAATTTATGTAATAAGAATAGTAGATGAAGCTGTACTATGATGGTTTGGGGAGGTGAGAATATATATAATACGACCGTGTCTTTTTTGATTGTCGATGAAAATAACCTTGACCGACTTAGATACACCATTAGGACAAAGAAAGTGGAAATACAGCTTTATGCTAGCCTTTATGTAATTACGTCGGGGTCACCAAAAAAAGGGGCGCCAAGTTCAGTGCAGTGCCCATATATTGCAAGATTGCAACTTTGCGAAAATGTGTAGGATCTGCATATACCTACTATGCCTCGTTTTAATAATTTTGTAGTTACCTCCAGACGATACAAATAGGAGAGACGACAAGGATCCCAAGATGTACACAATGTTGCGTTATGCATCATGTCCTTGCGTGGTTCATCGCCAAAATAGTCGAAAGTAATCACGATGTTGTTGTCGATCGCGCATTTATCCAAGAATTCATCAACACTGACCTAAAAAAATAAAGCTTATGCAGTATAAAAAAATTAGAAACTGACTTCATGGCTAAACGATTGAACTGATTTCGATAAAATTCCTATGGAACCAATCAAAAAAAATAGTTTCTTCAAATCGGCTCATAAATTATGACGAAGAATACAACCAAATTGAGAACCAGAATTCAGTTAGTAAAAGAGCTCTTTTACACATTTTTAGAAAACTTTTGAATATTTCGTTTATTTAGATCAAAGATTAACTTACCTTAACTTTGTACCCACAATCTAGAGTACCATTCTGAAAATAATTATTTTCCCGTTCCCCATTACCAAGACAGAACATCCAACCTTCGTGAAATGAGAACTCTATAGGAGTTATTTCTGCTTCAATACATGGGTCTATGGGAACTGGTATAGAATGTTTATCATAGGTGCATTTTCGCTCATGCATGTTAGCTTGAACTCTATAGGCGTCCAAGTCCGGTTCGGATCCATGAGGACATTCATAGTAGTTTCCTACAATAAATACATTAATCAAACAATATTATTTTAATACAACAGAGCTGATAAAACAAGCATAATGGCCTACCTAATGTTTAGTAGTAACCAATAACCTCGTAGGTCACGCATGTCGGCAACGTGTCCTACAAGGCACTGCCCGGGGTCAATCAACTTGAGACACACAGTTGTTCAGCCTCACGTGCCAATCATTTAACCGGCACCCACAGCGAAACACAGCAATGCTGTTTCACGGCATAAATAGGCATGATGGTAGTAAGCTGAACACTCTTATACTTAGTGCAAATAAGAATGTAAATATAAGATTTAATTATGTTACTACCATTTTGTATGATATAAATAGATTTCTTGGTGGAACTAATGACCGTCCTAATTGTAAGGCCGTTACCACCGCTCTTTATATTTTCCATCAATACTTCCTGAGCTGCCCGTTGTTCTCTCGACCATTTAGCCGCTTCCTCTGCTAAAATCTGCCGGCTTACTTTCCCTGGTGATTGCGTGGACTGGAAAATATGATTTCGATATGAGTAACTTCATCTGCAAATGATTTATTTGAGAAATACAAGAAACCATTACCTGAGGTGGATTTTCCATGATGACATGAGGTCTTCCAAGAGTGTGTTGCCAAATTAATTGTGCAGCTAATTTGTGTTTAGAGCTGTGGTGGAATGGTTGAATTTGCAGGATTCCATACCATGCAAGCTCTCTATATACACTGTCAGGAAGATATCCTGTCTGAAAGATAGATAACACAATAATTTTGATGATCTACGGATGTAAATATTCTTACAAAATATGTTAATCAGGATAGATCAAGGGATAGATAGGCTACCTAGTTATACCTTCCTAACAACTTTATCCACTTTTTTCCTATGTGTAATGTTTTCTCGTGCACAGGGTAAGTAACTCACATTATTACTTTGAAAAATACTTACTTACGTAACAATTAGAGCAACATGGGCCCTGTGCACGAGAAAACATTACACATAGGAAAAAAGTGGATATGTAGTGTACCTACTACGAAGTTGCATTTAAAAAAAGTTACACTTTTGTACGAAAAAAAGAAGCATAGAAGATTAATAAAATTTCATAGGTACTTACTGGCATGAAGTCCATATGCCACTGAAAACCATTATTTTTCATCAATATATTATATTGATGAAATGTGTAAATTCGAATGGAGTACCTACTCATAATTATAATTAGGTACACCACTCTAATTTTCAGTTTCAACTTTCGTTTGACAGACTTTACATCAATAACATACTCAGCACGTCATAAATCATGTATTTAATATGTATCATATTCTTTACTCACTTCTTCTTCAGCAGGTTCCTTTTTAAAGTAGGCCTCTGAAAAATATTTACATCATTTGAATTAAATATCTTACTTACGCAGAACCCTAAATTATTATCATGCCTACATAGCGTGTATAACCTTTGAGGCGCACTTATAATCCTTTCACTACACTTGGTTCGAAAGAATCAGTGACACGATAAGAAGAAGAAGAAGCGTGTATAACCTGATGTGTAGCCAACTGTCCCTGTGGCAATGTCTTTGTAGGTAAGTATAGATAAACCAGTCTAAAAATACACGCCCCTCCACCACGTTTTCTTGACGTTGGCTCACAGCAAGGTACTTCAAAATCATCTTTGTGATGTACGTAATAAAGAACAATTTACTTTGACTGACTGAAGTAGTGGGGCGTGCAGTTTAAGATACTTGTATATGGCAAATGCCCCCTCCATAACTATACTCTTTGGCAAAAGCATAGAGCACGAGAGGCCTAAAAAACTTATATACTTACCAGTGACAAATTATAAATTATGTACATAATACTCGTTATTACATACGTACTCACCCTCTTCATCGCTCACAAAATCAGAGGCAACCACATTGATCTAAGAAAATCACTGTATTTTTAATATATAATTATCAGAGGCTTAGATTTAATTAGCTGCCTAAAATACCTAGCTATCAGTTTATTTTTCACTTACCAATAAAATAAAAGTTGTAATAAAAAAACAGTCGTGCCTCGGTAACATTCTAAGCCAAAAATATCTTCTATGAAACAATAGGTAGCTATTTCACCTTATCTACTCGAGCTTGTTAAAATATTATCGTTCTCGTTAGTAAACTTAAAAAGTAAACCATAAGTACCGTGTCGCAATCTACAAAATAATTGGAATATTTTGGTTGACTGTGTACCTAGTGTACCTAGCTGTTACCCTAACGGCGGCAGTGGATGATTGATGTTGAGGAATATACATTTATCTGACTATGGTATATAAAGTTGTTAAAAAAAAGAAAACACAAGACTTCATGATGAAAAGCAAACAAGGAGCGCTTTTTTATACGCAGTTGGTACAACACGCTAACCGTTGTTGTCTCAGAAAAATAGGTAGGACCTATTCTACCTAAGGACTATCAGCCACGCCGTGGCCGCCCCTTATCCGTGGTCGTACGTAAATAAAACGTGTCTGTATTCAATTTTAAACCGTACCTAAACTTTCTTATTGATCTGTGTCTGTAAAAACGTGCCGTCTATTATTGTGTCGACATGCCGCATGCCGTGCCGTATCAGTGGTTGTGTAGTTCTTCAATACCTATTTGAATATATTTTGTTTCGTCTGACAAAAGTGACTTTTTAACTGGCCAGTACTTTGAGTTATTATTTTATTAGTGAGTAGAATCTACTTGCAGGTTACACGGAACCGGAAAAAGGCAAGTTATATAAGAGTGAGGTGCAGGCAGTGCCTATACCCAGCGGTGGAGTAAGTCAGACTGAGGATGATGATGATGTTGATGCAGGCAGTGCAGTGCATGCAATGCTCATTAAAAGCAAAGCATGCCATTCATGAATGACAGTATAGTAACGTGACATAAGTCATATCATAGAAAACAAAAGAAGAAGAAGTTTTTTGTTGGGTGTGCGCTGATGTGTGTGCGTGTGTGCGTTCGTGTGATTCTGACTGATTCCTTCTTCGAGTTCCGAGCGTTTCTTTCTTTTTGCTCTTACTATTTTGTTTGAACATCAATAAAATCAGGGCGTATGTGTTCACGAGGGACTTTATTCTAGGAGTTACGAACTTGAAAAAAAATGAATACTCTCGACAGGCAACTAGCTGATCTTCGGATCTACGCGAACGAATTAGATGCAAAGTTACAAGATGATATAAACGCCTCGAAAAAGAAGCCTTCTATTCCCCCAAAAAAAGGCAAAGCGCCTCTGCCTCTGGTACCCCAAAGTTACACGGTCAAAACTGCCTGTGAGCCATCCTACTCCTCACGACTCGAGTATGGGAGTAAGGCTAGCTCTACGTACTCAAACTTGGTGCCCGTGAAGAGTTGTATTGTGAGGAATTCGTCTAGAACTCGCAGTGCTGATGTGATGCTGTATAGCAACCTGCTGCCTCCGGGGGGCACGAACCACGTGTACTCCAACATGATGATGCAGAGGAATTACACGGAGAGTCTGTACGGAGACCGTGACTCGAGGTCAGAGGTCTCGAGGATTAGTGAGCTGGGCGCGCAATCCAACTACAGCGAACTGCGGCGGCCGGGTTCCGCCTACCCGCCATCTTCTGCCTCCGTGAATGCTCAGGACTTCTCCACCTATGGTAAGTTTCTTTCTACCAAAATAACTTACACAATAATCCTTCTCCATTTAAATATCCCTAACATTTTATAATTAGAGATAGATTATAGTCTAGAATAGCAAAGGTATGGTTCCTGTGGGATGTAGGTATTTGTTTTTAATCCTAAGTGTAAGAGATAGTCATGTTTATATTAGAACTTAAGAATGCCTGACCAGATTTGTCTGAAAATAGGTGGACAGGTAGCTTAAAACCAGGAGACGAACAATGGATACTTTTTATCTTGAAAAAATAACGAGAACGGGGCGAGCGAAACTGCGGGTGGCTGCTTGTATTAAATATATTAGAAAATTCCCAATGCCAAACACTCATGATTAACATTCTTCTTGCAGGGGGGTCTCAAACATCTTCTACCTACGAATCTCTGTACGAGCCGATCAACCCTCGACCATGCAGCCAACTGTCAGGAACATCCATTTACGGAGGCTATGTTGCACCTGTGGAGCCCCCGCCTGAGCCAGATGATGCCCTGTACTGTGGGAACTGCCATCGTTGTGAGGAAAAGATCATGGGAGAGACAACAGGCTGTACTGCTATGGAGAGGATATACCATATTAAGTGCTTCTGCTGTCATAACTGTGGGATTAATCTTCAGGTGAGTTTTACAAAAAAATCATAATAAATCAAATGGTTTTTAATGATTATTATTTATTATGTGCCCTGCCCCTGCTGGGCAAAAGCCTCCCCCCATTCCCTCCAGACATCCATCAAGAAAGTCGCCTTCTCATTGGGTCAGGATGCCAATTGGTGGCTATCTTTGTCCACAGCTCACCTGGCATACTGCAGACATGACCAGCAGTTCCACTTTAAATATAAAAACCATGGATCATTTTGAACAGGAAGCAAATTCACTGTGAGTTCAACACATGCACACTTAAAAATTTAGATGTGTGTGGATGAACAATAAACATATAAAAGAGCTGTTCATTTAGAGTAGTTTTTTTATTGGTTTTGCGGGAAAAATTACCACCAGAAGTTTTCCGCCTTATTTACAACATGAATAGCTTCAAGAAAAACTTAAAAAAAACTCCTCAACCCAATGACAGCACCTTTGGTGTTGTTGGTGTCTATGGGCGACGGTGACCACTTACCATCATGTGGACCGTAAGAAAGTGCTCTAGAGATGTAGGTGTAAGAAATAGTTTAATTAATGTGTCACAACAATCTTAAAAAATCATTCCAGGGCCGTCCATTCTATGCAGTGCAAGGGAAGGCTCTCTGTGAGCGAGACTACTTGGAAACCCTGGAGAAATGCTGCGTTTGCCAGGACCCTATCCTCGACCGGATCCTGCGAGCCACAGGTAAGCATTATCATAATTTTTTTAAATAAATCAATGTTCTAAAATAATCACCAAACCTAAGAGGCAATAATTTCAATTTTTGAACACTGAAGTAGACAATTAATTTAATAATAATTTTTCTGCCTTGTTCCTGTAATATTTCGGAATAAAAAGTAATGAACTATTATAATGCCAAGTTTCATCCCAATTAGTTCTGTGGTTAGAGCGTGATTGAGTTACAAACTTCCTAACATCGTAACTTTCTTATTTATGTAAGGATATTCGAAAGAATTAAACTCAAAACAAAAAAATATACTGGAAAATAATTAAACAAGAACAAAAAAAAATTTACTATTTAAATTTTTTTTTTTTATGTTCCAGGCAAGCCGTACCACCCGCGGTGTTTCACGTGCGTCGTCTGTCAGAAGAGTTTGGACGGAATCCCCTTCACAGTAGATGCTGTCAACAGAATACATTGTATCGAGGATTTTCATAAAAGGTATAACTAGCGGCACATAACTCTAGCGGTGAGCGATACGCGCTGCGCATGCGTCGTAGTGTGCCATGTCGCGCACACTGGATGTGTGGATGTGTGCAGAGTGTCCTATTGGTACAGAGAGCGGAGTGCGACTGGAGAGCCAATCAGCGCTACGCACGCCCGCCCTTCATTCCGCGAGCCCCCCTTAGTACCTTCTTTTTTACTTCTGCGCAATAACAGTCAGCGTGCGTCGTCTGTCAGAAGAGTTTGGACGGAATCCCCTTCACAGTAGATGCTGTCAACAGAATACATTGTATCGAGGATTTTCATAAAAGGTATAACTAGCGGCACATAACTCTAGCGGTGAGCGATACGCGCTGCGCATGCGTCGTAGTGTGCCATGTCGCGCACACTGGATGTGTGGATGTGTGCAGAGTGTCATATTGGTACAGAGAGCGGAGTGCGACTGGAGAGCCAATCAGCGCTACGCACGCCCGCCCTTCAATCCGCGAGCCCCCCTTAGTACCTTATTTTTGACTTCTGCCCAATAACAGTCAGCGCTAGAGTTATTTGCCGCTACCTATATCTGTATAGGTATCGGTAATTCATCATCCACACTCGGTGTGCGGACTGGTTTCCGCAAATAGACCGAGCCCTTTTTTCGTGACGCTTGTCACGTGTTGTTCGAACTTTTTTAGGTTCTACGACACGCTGGTTTCCTGGCATATTGCAAATACATTTTTCGACTGAAAAACTCATTGGTAGGCGACTGGATTTGAACCCACGATCTTAGGTTCTGAAGGCGGGTGCCACCAGTGTTCCGATCACCAGTGTTCTCTCAGAATCACTCTCCCTCGGGATGACATACAAGTTCTCGCTTATCCTGTGCAGCCTGGGAAAACTCATGAGAAACCGGGAGAGCTGATAGAGTTAGGAGTAAGGGTAAGCAAATGAGGGTAGTTGCAACTGCGACTGCCACCGCTTCTCGACGGTAACTCCAATGAACTCCAGTCTGCCCGCGACCACGGCTGTTGCAAGTGTTGCAACTCGGTTGAAACGTCGGGAAATAATAAAGTTAATCGCGATAAATACCCGTTTTTTCCATATAATTATACTGATAGGGTTGAGAGTACTGGTGGTCTAGTGGTAGTGACCCCGCCTTCCGACCCGAAGGTCGTGGGTTCAAATCCACACGTGTACCAATGAGTTTTTCTGTCGAAAAATGTATGTGCACTATGCCAGTACTCTCAAAACGGTGAAGGAAAACATCGTGAGGAAACCGGCGTGTTGTAGAACCTAAAAAAGTTCGAGCAACACGTGTCAAGGGTCACGCAAAAAGGGCCCACCAGCGGCCTGCTTGCGGAAAAACCTGCCCGCACATCAAGTGCGCATGATAAACTTGCCGAACTTACTGATAGGGTTGTTTATTATGTTTTCAGATACGCGCCTCGCTGCGCTCGTTGCCGGTCACCCATCGTGCCAGCGGGCGGTGCCGAAGAGACAGTACGCATCGTGGCATTAGACAAGAGTTTCCACATCGCCTGCTACTCCTGTGAGGACTGTGGCGCCTCACTCTGCACGCGACAGGTAACATTTGACTGGCTTCTCAGCTCAGTTGGTAGTAGCTCTGCCTTCTGAGCCGTAGGTCGTGGGTTCGATCCTCACCGAGAACAAATATTTGTGTGGTGAGCACAGATGTTTGTTCTCTGTCTGGGTGTTATATTGTATTCTATGTATGTATTTACAAAAAATATTTATATATCAGCTATCTGGTTCCCATAGTACAAGCTCTGCTTAGTGTAGCTAGATATAGATAGTGCAATCCACGAAGGCGCGCCCCACTATTCCTCCTAACCGTTTATAGCATATGCGTGCAAGCTTCCGTCAATGTTTGAGTGTTATCGGTACACACTAATTACCTATGAGTGCACACGCACACTACAATGAATAGACTACGGTTCGCAACTGCCGCTTGGAGCAAACTCCCCGCACCCCGCGAGGGGCGCGTCTTCGTGAATTGCACTATCTATAGTGTGGTGTGTATTTTCTACAATATCTCTCGGTGGACATTGAACCCACGGCCTGCGGGGCAGTATACAGAGGTACAACTGAGCTGAGAGGCCAATTAAAACAGGAAACGCATTTTATAATGTTGTTTGTCCTGTAGTGCTACCACAAGCTCTGTCTGGCTCTGTCTCTACAAGAAAGGAAATACCATCTAAGAATCAATGGAGGAAGCATTTTTTGAGAAAATTTGTCAGTGAAATGGCTGTTCTCATAAAAAAATTACTTGAGCATATTTTTATAAAAAATATCCTTTTTGTTTTCAGGAAGGCAAAGGCTGCTACCCACTTGACGACCATTTGTACTGCAGAGAATGCAACGCGCGTCGTATACAAGACCTTTCTAGAAACATCAACTAGGAAGTACAAATCTTCAAGTTTGTTCTTCCTAATATTCGAGAATATTGCTAGAGACTTTGGGCTGAACCCACATCTAATCGAATCAGCGTTTTGACGCCTTTTAAGAGCATATTTTGGCAATTCGGATTTCTGTAAATAATATTTCCCTTCTCGCGCCTCAAAATTAGATGTAAAATTAAGATATTTGAGCAAGTTGTTCAAAGCTTATAGTACCAGGCAAGTACTGTGAATTTAGGCCGTTCATCAATGTGCCATTCTGCACACATTTTTAGATAAAAAGCCTCAGAATATTATGAAGAATCTATTACAATACGGCTGACAGGACAGATATAAGCAGTCTGACTGAAGTGAGGAGTTGTGAAATGTGCAATGACTGACGGAATATACCGCTAACTTCAGACCGGTCAAATTCTGCCGTATTGTTATTTGGCGTGATTTTTGCGCAATTTGTTATTTTATACAAAATTTCTCAGCTATTGCTCACCCGCCTACGATTAATGAAAAGTATTATTTTATTCTTTTTAGTTTAACATTCCCCAAGCATTTATAGTAATTGAATAAGGCTGTGTAGATTTAAAGGTAACCAGTAGTTATACAGGGTGTCAAACACTTTCAAAAACTTAAAACTCGATCATTTACCACAGATGAAAGGAATAATAAATTTATCGAGTTTTCAAATAACGTATGATTTTATTTTTAAGTCGGAGTAATAGTTTTGGTTGATACAAAAACTCCAACGTTCTTGTGCAGGTCTCTTCAGCAGGACCTAATTTTCAAAATAGTCACAAAGTCCAAAATAATCCTTGAGACATAGCAAACGTCAAGCAACGTTTTTGAAAGTACACCCTGTATTGTTCAGTATTATTTTTTTGTTTAGCGTAAATATTGTTTTATTTAGAAGACTTCTCGAACTTGAGAATTCACGGTGTGTTAATGCATAATTACTTATCACAAATAAAATGTAGCAGTTTGTAGATACTAAAAAGCTTGTAAAAGCAGTGCCATTTCAGTAGTTAGTGCTACTAAGATTTGTAGTAACAATCTCACTTTTAGAAGACTTAAAATATTTGTCTATGTCTATTTGTTCTAGAGGCACTAAACTAATACATTATAGGTATATGTTATCAAGAATATCTAATGAAACGACGGGATATTTACCATGATTAAATTTTTCTGAGTTGACTTCCGATATTTCGGATCCGTGATCCGTGATCATGGTGCATGCAACTGTGCCGAAATATCGGAAGTCAACTCAGAAAAATTTAATCATGGTAAATATCCCGTCGTTTCATAAAAATAGTGTTAAAAACCATGATAGTTTCAAAAGTTATATTAAGAATATCTAAGTATTATAATTATTTAATTAATTTTATGTAGGTACTTGTTTGTATCTAATTAAATCATTAATGAAGTGCCATGTTCTGTACTTACAATCATGTAGGTAGGTATATTTAAGGCAAGATATAGTGTTTGTGAATTTTAAGAACAGATAACTAATGTAAAATAAGGCTTTGTATTTGATTTACTGTGATTACTAACCTACTCGTATGTGTGAAAGTTAAGCATTTTTATGTTTTGGAAAGCCTAGGATATAGACTAGTTTTTGAATGTATGTACTTTGTTTTTTATTGTCTAGCAAAATGGAAAATGTGACAAAATTGGTATGTAGGCAGCTAGTCAAGTACATTTTAATTTGTAAGCGAAATGATGTTGGAATTAATAAAGTATCCCCATACAACCTTTGGTGTTTTTTTTACTTTCATCATCATCATCATCATCATCAGCCCGTTTGCACCCACTGCTGAGTATAGGCCTCCTCTTTATTGCACTACTCTTTCCGGTCCTTCGTGAGTCTCGTCCACTCATTCCCAAATCCCAAAACTCGCAACAATGTGTTTTTACTTTATTACCCCTTTATAAAAATCATATTCCATTTATAACAGACTTTCAAGAAAAGGAAGAATTATGTTGAATTATTAAACATCACACAAACGTATAAAACAGGTCGAAAGATGTGCGTAGGTTGTGAATCATCATAAGACTACCTACTTATCATTTACTACACCGATGACTCAGCTTGGTGTGTCGCAAGAATGATAATGGCATGGCATAGCTAGAACTTCAAGGTTTAACTTGATCCGGTATTCGGTACCTAGTTTCCAAGATTCATATGAAATGTATGCTTGGTAGTTGTGTGCAATAAAGTATTTTCCATCTATTTATTCCCACAACTCCCGCATAATATTTTGTTAAAAAAATCAGATACAATCAGATTTTTTTATCTGCTTGCGTGCTTTTAACTAGAATCGCTCTATCAACACAAATTACAATTTCTGACCAAACTAGGGATTGTTGTACAAGTTGCACACATTTGATTTGAAAGGTAATTTCGAGAACTATCAAACCTGAACCGAAGATCGAGGGGAGTGGAAAAGCTTCAGGGGAGACCTTTGCCCGCAGTGGGACAGTAGACGTCCAACAGCAGCTCATATAAATTCGAGGTTGGACTGAGCTCTGTGATTCGCTCTTATGCGAATTAATTAGCAAGATACTTGTCTCGTAAATAAAACCAAAATTAATTTTAATGCCTTTATTTAACGCTATATACTTGAATACATTCGCCATTGTTCGTACATCAGTAATCAAGTCGTATTATAAAAACTAGTGTTAAACGAAGACTTTCGCTTCTCGTGAAAATAGAAATGGTTTATTTACAGTTGTGTTTATACATATATTATAGTAATGCTTCGCAAACTAAAGAGCTATTAAAGTCTTACAACTAGGTCAATCTTTCAGACCCTTACTCAGTGACTTAAAATAAACTCTACATCCAAACTAGGTACAAACATGAAACTTTTAATTTAAAAACTTTAACTTGGCACAAATAAATCATCATGCTGTGAACTAAATTTAGAAATACCTGCATAAAAACAATTTTGAAATGAACACACCGATGTTTCTTTTAATACATAAATACGTAAATACATTTTGCCCTTAATTTAAAAGTTATTTATAATCATCATGTCAGTAAACATAGATTAGACTTTGGATAAGTAAGATACAGAAAAATCTTTCAATTTATAATCTATATAAAGAAAAGGTTACTTTGGTTACAAAGTGATCGTAGCAAAGATTTTAGAACATAGCTTAGGGGATTGTAGACAAATTAATTTAGATTCCAAAATACTTGTCACTCTCATAGAGATTCACTAATTCAGTTTTTTAAAGCCAGTCTATTATTAATTTACTGCCCTTACTTTTATACAACCGCTACGCGTTTATGTGGGCTCCAACACTAAACATTACCTATACAATACAAATTTATTATAGACAACAGAAAAATATTTCATGAGCTCACACCAACTAAAATAGCATCTAAGATTATGTAAAGATCTTATCGATAACTTATGTAAGAAACAAACGAAACTACATTCCATTGAATTCATAGTGTTCTATAAATTGTTTTGTTTATCATTTAATAAAACTGAAAGGAATGTGGCTAAAAAAATGTTAAATGACATCACTACAAGTGTAACTTGTATGAATAAAAACAGCTAGATCAAAATAAGATGTCAAAGGCATGCTAAAACTTTATGATTTATAAAATCTTAACAACAAACACTTAAAATATTTAATGTTGCAATAAATTAGCGTTATTGTCAATCTAAAACGTGTAGGCGTATTAATTTGAAAGAGGTTCATAGTCAGACATCCGTTATTGTGAAAGGACACTGTAATTCTTAAAATTCACTGAAAAACATTGCCTACACTTAGCAGTGTATCACAATGAAAGTAGATACACCAACACTAAAATTCAACAATTTCGATATATATTTTAAATATGTATACAAAATTAAAAAACACCTATATTTTATATTCATAACAGTTCAAAATATCTTAATTAAAGCCTAGTTAAGAGGCATAGTAATTGTTGAAGAACTGCGAACAAGTTACGAAAACTACACAACAGAATTGTTTTCTGATTTTCTAATTGCATTATGGAAATAAACGTACTAGGGGTTGTAAACACTAATATAAAAAAGAATTCAAACCGCATGGTGTAATACACAAATATGTATCAGAAAATAGACACTGGTTTGACTTTTCATGAAATTATTCTATGTGCTATTTTTGGTTGATGCAACTTAACAAAATATTATCTTACAAGTACAATTTTGTACTACAATTTGAAAGCATTCTAGTTTAGCAAAATACATCATATTTACATGACATTGTGCACTGACAATGTTTTTATAATAAGTTTATTTTAAAAGCGACAAATGCTCTTTTGAAGTCGCTTGCTTAGTTGTTACTTCCATCGACTAAATTAAGCAATGTGGATTGGGGTCACCACTTGGTTGGGGGACCACTAGTATCTGAGCGCTTCCGCCCTTCAAAGGCACGTAATGCGTATTTCCTAGCTAAAGCAGTCGTAAAGCTACGACGGAGGTCTTCGGGCAGCCAAAAAATGGCATAAAACTAACAACAAACTTACAGAAGATGAATCGATATCTAGCCAAGCTTAATTCATAATTGAGAGATATCAGTTTATACATAATAAGACATAAGTGTATTTATGTAATTTATATTTAAATCAAAGATAAGTGTTTTAGAAATAGTTTGCACTCCAGTTTATGTGCAGGCACACACCTAAGCAAACACTTTTGGTGTCGATTCAGCGAATTCTCTTTAGTTTCCCAACAAAATGAAAAATTGCTTCTATGACAATGATGCTATGCAATAATTATGAAAACTCATACAATACATAGTACTTATATTACGTTTTTACATGCTATAGTCATATTTATCGCATACAACTAAATTATTAAACCTAACACATTATGTAAAGACAAAAAAGTCCATCAATCGCCCAAATATTTTACAAATTTACAAATTCTTTGGCTTTATTTTGTAAGAATTTGTAAATTTAGACCTTTCCAAAACACGTGCTTTTCGTAATTTATTAAGATACCGTAAGGATAACTACATAAAGTTATGAGGAGTAGAGGTTTTCTTTGGAGTAAGACACATCATTTCGTAAGATAACTATACCAATTTTATAGTAATAAGCTATGTTTAGATATGTTTTGGCAAATGCCAGTGCTTTTATTTCAATTCGGATATTTTGTCTTTCTGATTTACCATTCAACATTTTTAGGAATTTCATTTACTATTACATAATTTATTAGGATTGAGAGATTTATGGTCCAGACATTTAAACAGCTCTTTTTTGTTAGAAAAAGTTTATATCGAAAGATATTTATAAAAGTAATTTTACAGTTCCAATTGGTTAAACCAAAACAATATTCAATTGGGTTCTACTAAGTGCATACTGAAATGGTTTATAGATAGGAATTGGCTCATTTGATAAACACATTCCATTATGTATGGTATAACAAACACACAGCAAATTACATAAATGTATATAACGAAGCAGACTTACATATAAATACTAGCTAAATAGTCCATTACCACACGTCTGTATCAGCCACTTTAAGTCACTTACACATCGTACATTCACTTAAACTCACTAGATGACAACAATTTGCGAAAATCATTGCCGTTTCTTGGACTACCTAAAGGTACTTTTCTTTCGGTCCGTTTTCTCAACACTGGGGTCCCATTCTAGGTCGTCGGGGTCGTCACCCTCGTAGGCGGAGGGCGATACGGGAGATAGGGTGCTACTGTCGTCTTCTATCGGCTCGTCGACGGCAGGGGGGCTCGGGCTGCTCGGTCGGTAGCCATCGGGCATGGCCGATAGCATCTCGACGTACGCGTCTTCGGGCAAAGGGAACCGACGCGGGGAGTAGGGCGGGATTGTCTGGAAACAGGTAAAGGTGAGTTTATGGTTAATCACGTAATGCGATATCGGCAAAAATTACGGCATATTTTTATCATCCGCACTTGATGTACGGGCTGGTTTTCCGCAAGTAGGCCGCTGGCGGGCCCTTTTTTGCGTGACCCTTGACACGTGTTGCTCGAACTTTTTAAGGTACTTTTATATGATATATAGGTGTTTTTATATGATCCTTTTACAAATAACAATTTATAATAATAGCAGTGGCTTTTTAAGAACACCAAATTAAGCAGAGCTATGGGAACCAGATAGCTGATATAATACTTAAATACTATTTTTTTTTTTTGTAAATACATACATAGAATACAGTATAACACCCAGACAGAGAACAACCATTTATGTTTACCACACAAATATTTGTTCTTGGTGGGGATCGAACCCACGACCTACGGCGCAGAAGGCAGAGCTACTGCCAACTGAGCTGAGAGGTCAGTCAAATAAATAAATAGTTATAGTTACCTCAGTAGGTGTGACAGGCGGCTGCGGCTGCGGCTGCGGCAGCGGCGGCGGCATGTGTGCGACGTCATGCGTGACGTCATGCGGCGCGTCCTCTGCGTGCGAGCGGCGCGCGCGTCCCTTGCGCACGTAGCGGGAGCGCTCGCGGGTCTCGGCGCGGACGTGGCGCGAGTTGATAGCGGCGTCCGTCACGTCCTCGTCCTGGAATTGTTCACTCTCCTATTGGTATAAACCATGGATGTATAAACAAAACATAAATAAACAAAAGTATATAAAAATAAAAATAAACACAAATTCTTGTATTTTTATATGTCTAGCCATCCAAAGGTTCTCTGGAAGAAATCGCTATTAGCGATAAGACCGCCCATTGCACCCCCCCCAGGTTTTTAAGAATTTTTTTAGTCCACGTTTTACTTGAAATGTTTGTGTACAATAAAGTTCTTTTGTATAGATACAATAAAAAATATATAAAACATTTTGTGTAAATAAAATTCTTACACAGAACAAAAACTAAATTAAAATATTGAAGAAAGTATGTTGTCATCACAGATAGTAAATATTTAATAGCCCAGAACACAATCACTTCGTTTTGTAGGTAGGCATTGATAAATAAGACTTTAAATATTTGCCACTTTTTCGGGAATATATGATTCCGATCTCGCCAGCAAAAACCGCGTGCTGCAGAGATCGGAATAAAACCTTAGGTAAACAAACTAAGGTTAACAAACCCTACAACTACTGGAAGTATTATTTCATTGCTAAATAAATAAAATTAAGGAAAAATATGTGTTTCTATAAAAAAAAACTCATTTGGATACTTCTTGGTCAAAACTAGCAAGAGGTTTACCAACTTACATCACTGTCCTCAAACGACATCCGATGATGGGACTTGGAAACGCCATTTTTCAAATGTGCATCTGGTAGTTCCATTACTCGCCATCTGTGAAATAAGTTGTTTATTTATAGATAACACATCTGAGCTAACAGTCAAAATACCAAAGCGCCCAAAGGGGTTATAATGCATTGTTTTTATGGATGACTCCGGACAGATATGCCGCTAAGCGAGTTTTAGATGACAAAATAGTATAGACAGAGTTTATCTACAGCGCCGTGAGAACGGCCAGCGATCAACAGTTAATATAATTATGTGTTTCTTTTATAGACACAATATTTTGTTCGCTTTGGGCAAGAAAATAATTAAACATTTTTTTAATACAACTTTTTGATGAAACTAGTGTATGGCCCACCCAATGGCAAGTGGTAACCATCTCCTATAACAAAGCATTGCTTCGTAGGTCACGCACGTCCATCAACTTGAGACATACAAATGTTCAGCATCACGTGCCAGTAATTTCACCGGCACCCACGCCCTTCAAATAGAAACACAGCGATGCTGCTTCACGGCAGAAATAGGCATGGTGGTAGTATTTCCTTGACAAGCCTTTTACAACAAGCTCTACTGCTAGTGCTTAATTGTGCATCTTTTATTAATTTACACAATCTTTTGTTCGTTTTGAGCGAGTATATAGTTGATAATCACTCTCCGGCAGTCGGACAAGAGCCTTAGGCTTGATAATATATAGGCAACATCCAACTCCCTAACAAGCATTTGTATATTGTCATATATTACTTGGGCGTGATGATTTCCTTGTAGTGCAGGATCTGCGGTCGCGTGTTGGCAGCCACGCTCTGCGGTATCACGATATTGTCGATGTCGTACGACTGCCGGCGCCAGCCGCGAGACTCCGTGCTAGCGCGACTACGCACTCTGAGGAGATAAGGAAACAAAAACACATAAATAAAGCATTCAAATCAATTTTACTCACACAACCCTCTGTTTATAAAAAAAACTGCATTGAGAAATTCATTGAAATATATATTTTACTAACGGGCGCCCGCAGCTTATCGCCCCTTTCCCGTTACACCCTGTTCCCGTTTACTTTTTTGGGATAAAAAGTATCCTGTGTCCGTCACCTGGTTTTAAGCTACCTCCCAACAAATTTTCAGCCAAATCGGTCCAGCCGTTCAGGCGTGATGGCGTGACCGAGGGGCAATAGGGATTTATTTATATTTTTATAACAGAATATCTTTTCTGTAGTGTTTTTTCGTGAAAGAATAGATTTTAGAATACTGTGTTTAAAGTACAAATAATTTGATAGCGTTTCACTATTCGCCACCGTAGAACGTTTAGAAGTGCGCAATGCATAACACGTCGGTTATTTTCATTATAATTATAATACCTACATAAAAATTAGAACTTTTTGAAATAGGTGGTATGTGAAAAAATTACCTGTCATTTCCTGAAGCTTCTTCCTCTCGTTCTCGTTCTCTTATCTTCCTTGACAGTGGAGGTCTGCCTCTTTTTAATCCTGCAAATAAATACATTTATTTACAAAATGAATAAATTGTGTGAAAGATGACATCATCATCATCATCCGTAGCCCGACTTTTCACATGGATAACACATATGACAAGGGAAATAGGGCGAGGCCTGTGGAAGCAGGACCGATAAGTGATGCTGTTATGTATTGTATTTTATGTGGTATATTGTTGGTAAAACTATCCACATTGCATACAGCTAAAACTCGGTTTATATTTAAAACACGACAAACAATAATCTACGCACGACGACGCTATTTATCTATATCGCGCCTAGTTTGTGTATTTTCATTTATTTATTGCATACATGTTACATTTATATAAGTTTAGGTATTATTGAGCTATAAGGTGGACATGTACCCTGTAAGGGCGCAGCAATGTACCTACATAAGTTGAGGTTGTATTTTAAATATATTGAATGTCATGCAAGATAATGGATAATTATAATAACAAGCATACAATTCGAAATGTAGGGATGCCTATTCGGAAAACCGGCTAACAATACTTTCTGGCGCACGACGGCTCCCGACCCTTTTGCACAGATTGCGCACAACTGTCAGTGTCAAACGACCTGACAGATGCAGTCGTGTTAAAATAACCTAAAAATTCACTCAAGAAGACGGCCCGTGGCCGTCTTCTTTCTACATTTATTGTAAAACTATTATATAATTAACAAGTCACAAGTCTCAAGACACAAGTCTTCAAAAACTGGAGTATTCTATTCATATCCCGCAAGGAACACAATATATACTTACGGGGGTGCTTCTTAGGAGGTTTAGGCGGCGGATAGGGCTGATAGTCGCGCTCGCTGGGCTGTTGGTCGCGCGCGCTGGCGTCGGCGCGGCGCGGCGGCGCGGGCTTGGCGGCGCGCGGCCGGAACCACGAGCGGGAGCATAGCGCGGACATGTGGGTCGCCGGGTGCACGTCTACGGGACAAACGTTATTATTAGGTATCTTTAGCACGTGTTTTAGGTAGGTTGGGGAATAAAGGTTCTCAAATGGCGACCACGAACCCACCCACCCACCAGATGGACTGACGACATTGATAAGATCGCACGAAGTCGTTGGATGGAAAGGGCTCCGAATCGTTCTTCCTGGAAATGTGTAGGGGAGGCCTCTTCAGGCTGATGATGAGGCATCTTTAATTATTAGATTTTGTCTGTATATTGCTTACACTGTGCTAAATAGTTAGACTCAAAGTCAAACTAGGGCAAATGGCTCCGTGCGAGGAAGACGCGTACTACCCTCTGAGATAGTTTTTTAAACAAGTCGGAGTGTATTGCAAATCAAGGTCACTACCGATTCATATTTAGATTTTTACTATACCTACTATAATAAAATATCAAACATTCACTTACAAAATCTAAAGTGGTCTAGCATTATGCAGTTAAAAAGATTAAATATTTTAAGTTTATTTTTGTTTGCCTGCCGTCTGTATGGGGTTTACGAAATATCTCCTAATTTAGAGGAAGTCCCAAGGGAATTTTCAAAATGTAAAAAATTTCCAGTACATATTGACTGGCCTTCATCTTAGTTGGTAGTAGCTCTGCCTTCTGCGCCGTAGGTCGTGGGTTCGATTCGCACGTAATAAAACACGTATTTGTGTGGTGAACGAAGATGTTTCTTCTCTTTCTGGGTGTTCTATTGTATTCTATGTATGTACATATTTACAAAAAAAAATGTAGATGATGATGATGATGTTTCTTCTATGCCTACGTAATTAAGATGCCCCGAATTTTCAGTTGAGCAGGTACAAAAAAACTTCTGCAATAGGCCTGACGACTAATTTTCAAAATCTCTTCTATCATATTCAGAAGTATCTATTATGTCTAAAATATATCATATTTCTGTAGAAAATTAAGGTTTTTGTGCAATAAAAGTACATTTAAATTGAAATTTTCAAATTCACGCCAAGACGCTCGCTGGTGTCATGGCGTCTGTTATTACGTCACGTTTCTGTATATCAACAGTAAACATTGGTGCTTTTGTACTAAATCAGAATGACGTTTACGTAAACGTGACGTAATTCGCTCTGACCGGTGTTTAAGCTATCATGGCGGATTGTTGTATTTTGTAGATTTATATTATCAAATAAATTGTCAATCTCGACATTAATAAGAGTATAAATACATTTTTCAAAATCTTTGAATCCTTTTTCATTAGATCAGATAAATATTTTGGCGATACTTGATTACTGTTTTCATGCCTATTAGATATGTTTCTTCCATGTCTAAGATTCCCCGATTTTTCTGCCGGTTTCCACACGATGCTTTCCTTCACCGTTTTGAGAGTACTGGCATAGTGCACATTAATTTCGACAGAAAAACTAATTGGTATACGACTGGATTTGAACCCACGACCTTAGGATCGGAAGGCGAGGCCGCTATCACTAGACCTAGAAAAAAAATTGTGCAATTCTTTGATCCGCACTAGGTGAGCGGAGTGGCAAGTACCTCTGATATCGCTGAGCACGGGATGGTACCCGGGGTCTATGAGCGCGATGCGCTGCGCCGCCGGCAGGGCGCAGTCCAGCGGGCTCGGCTGCATGGGCTCCTGCCGCCCCGTGCACACGCCGCAACTCTCCACGGGGTACTCGCATTGGCAGCTGGAAACAACAAACATGGGTACATCAATATGTGGAAACTGATCCCAGAGAGTCGGTGACTGAACGACATAGCTCGTAGAGTTAGTAAGTTCAAGTGGCAATGGGCAGGCCATATAGCTCGAAGAACCGACAACCACCATGCTAAAGCATGCATGCAAAGTACTACCACCATGCCTATTTCTGCCGTGAAGCAGCATTGCTGTGTTTCAGTTTGAAGGGTGTGGGTGCCGGTGAAATTACTGGCACGTGAGGCTGAATATCTGTATGCCTCCAGTTGATGGACGCAGGGCAGTGCATCGTAGGGCGCGTTCCTGACGTGCGTGACCTAAGAGGCACTTTGTTATAGGCGATGGTTACCACTTAACATCAGGTGGGCCATATGCTTTTTCCATCAGCTAGTTCGAAAAAAAAAAAACCGTTGGGGAATAAAGGTTCTCGAATGGCGACCACGAACCGGAAGACGAAGCGTCGGGCGCCCACCCACCAGATGGACCGACGACATTGTTAAGATCGCGGGAAGTCGATGGATAGAAAGGGCTCAGAATTGTTCTTCCTGGAAATGTGTAGGGGAGGCCTATGTCCAGCAGTGGCCTTCCCAGGCTGATAATGATGATGATGATCCCAGAGACACAGTTCTAAACTAGTTCAGGGGTCAGAATTGTTAACCAGTTTTGGGAATAGGACATCCCTAATCGAATCAAACAATGGGACACATCTCTAGTGAGGAAGGAAGATGGCGTCGTCTGGGTAGTTGTATTGTTTGCCGTGTAATAACTAATATGTAAAACAGAGTTCTAGCTAAATTCAATGAAGAGTTTTCGCCCTATTAGAATATACCCAAACCGTACAGCTACGACGGATATTATTATTAGAGTAACAATAGGCACATCTATAGCACACTAACATATTATAATATACAAGAGTGTAGCACCATTTAAATTTTACACCTGTTAAGGCGCTACTCCACTTTAGCATGCTCGGCCAAATGAGCCGCTCATTCGCCCGAGCATGCTCAAGTGGAGTAGCGCCTTTACATAATGTCTTGAGCTTTAAGTTAGCTTTAAGTTAGCTTTAAGCAAAGGTCGTCTGGAAGAAATCGCCCCGAGCGATAAGTCTATTTCTGTCGTGAAGCAGCATTGCTGTGTTTCGGTTTGAAGGGGGTGGGTGTCGGTGAAATTTCTAACATGTGAGGCTGAACATCTGTATGCTTCAAGTTGACGCAGGATAGTGCATCGTAGTCTAAAAATGTACATACTTAATATCCGCAGGCTTAGAAGACTTATTTCCCGACAAGTGCAGATTATGCATCTGCAGTAGCTTCCGTTTCTTGAAGGTCTCGCGGCGCAGCGGGCGAAGTCGCGCGCAGGTCTCTAGCGCGGGGTCGTCGCAGTCATCGGAGCCCGGCAGCGAGCCTTCGTAGCCGACGGGCTCGCCTTCCAACTCCACGGGACCTTTGGCTTCGCGGACCTGGAAAATACAAAAACCTTTATTAAGACAAAAAAAAAATCAATAAAATTAAATTAACCTAAATTGTCTTAACCCTTATGCTTTATGTAAACTTTGCATGTCGGTCCCCGACGAAGTATGTGGTACTAACATAATTATTAATATGATTTTCAATATTGACCATACTACAATAAATAATTTTCATTTCATAAGTCTCATTTGCGGATAACGGGGCTGATTACACTCTAAAAACTACTTAGTACCTTCTAATTGTTTTGTAATTATGTGAGTGCAATTGTTTGTTGTCCTAAATAAAAACTATAAATCTATTATTTCTAAATTCTTTTTGCAGTTCAGGCAGTGTAACTTAGCAGGTTTGAACTAAGCCGTTTATGCGAAAATGCAAACGGAAGATAAGCCAAGCAGCTAAATTCCAATCCGCCAAGTTACGACGTACGAGTGCCCATGTGGCTGGAAAAGTGTAGCCAAAATACATCAGCAACATGTGCTCATGTATTTTGGCTACACTTCACAAATTCCGTAGTTTTTCTGTAGTCATAAAATGAAAAATTTCTTGCGCAATAATTACTTTCCTAACAAAAAGTCAAGCGACGAGTTAAAACAAAAAATACTTTCTTTAAATCCCCCTTCCTTCCTTTTTCTTCCGTATATTTAATGATATTTTAAACAAAACAATGAAAATATAAAACTGGCTACAGGGGTTCCCATATTAACGGTGCATGATCACCTTTCTACTTTTCTTTATTCTGTGGCTACATTATTTCTCAATTCTAGAAACGAAATCGAAAAAGTATGTAACACAGGGAAGCCTTACACGTACTGAAAGGAAAATGTGAGCGAAATTCGCTCAATAACTCGAGCTTTATTTCATTTCAAAGCGTAAATAGCTTCGTGAAACTTTGTTGTGAAATTGCTTGAAGCTTTTGTGATGGTGCTGCATTCACTGTACCTTTCGAGTTCGAGCGCTCTTTTGCTTCTTTTTAGGGTTCCGTAGCCAAATGGCAAAAACGGAACCCTTATAGATTCGTCATGTCTGTCTGTCTGTCTGTCTGTCCGTCCGTCCGTACGTCCGTCCGTGTCACAGCCATTTTTCTCCTAAACCGTAAGAGCTAGACTGATGAAACTTGGCGAATAGATGTATTCTGTGAACCGCATTAAGATTTTTACACAAAAATAGAAAAAAAAATATCGTTATTTTTCTAAACTGAATAGTTTGCGCGAGAGACACTTCCAAAGTGGAAAAAAGTTGGTCCCCCCCCCTCTAACTTCTAAAATAAGAGAATGATAAAACTAAAAAAATATATGCCGTACATAACTATGCGAACTTTCAACGATATTTGGTTTGAACGAAATCTAGCCAGTAGTTTTTTTTTATCGTCATAAATTGTAAACCACAATTTACCTTTCGACGAACTACAAGAACCTTTATATTATGTTACTTGATGCTACAGAACCCTTCATAGGCGAGTCCGACTCGCACTTGGCTGCTTTTTTATTTTGTGTAAAGTGAGCCGTTTTCCCATTATAGGTGGTGCATGAATCTCCACAAGACCTACCTCCCGATCGTGGGTTCAACAATGAGTTTTCTGTCCAAAACGTTTTGTCAGTACTTAAACAGTAAAGGAAAACATCGTATTGGTACACTAACACCAAACACGTGCAATGTGCCAAAGAAACTCGAACAATGACCTCAGTCATTATGAATGAGAAGATGGGCGTTTAAAGGACAAGCATTATATAAGCAGACTTTTGTAGTTAAGAATCTAAACAAAGTTACAAACACAAATCACAATTCGTTTAGTTTATTGATGAAATTAAACCTTATTTTCAACGTTTTAAGCAAGCATACTGATTGCACAATCAAAAAGTAGAGAAATATGACTTAACTAAATGAAACGACGACAATTTAGATACATAATGTAAAAAAATACAACTTTTTGGATATTGGGTTATAAAATTATCAGATTTTTGGTTTTGAAAAGTTAGAGTTGAAGAAAAAAGTTGATATAAGTAAAAAAGCAAATGACAAAAGTAATTAATAAAAATAAGCGAATGCATAAGGTTTGTTAGAACTTTTACACCGTTATTAAATCTTTATGAAAGACCACAGAAACTTCTGTATTCTGAATGTATGACAGAGATAAAATGGACAAAAGCAGTAAAGGCCCCTCGCTCGCTAGTAGCCCCTCGCTTAACCAGGGAATCAAGTTTATATTATTAACTGTTACGTATCAGGTTCCAACTCTGAGAGGGAGAGCTTACGAAATGAGTTACTTGATACTTTTTACAATACGTCACAAACCACTACCTTTCAACGCTGGACTTGGATAATGAAATTAGATAAATCTATTTGCTAACATTATGGTAAAAAGGTACCCTTGTCAATGGTTATAAAAGTTCGAAAATATGTGTCAAGTGCACGAAAGGAGCCTCTTTGAGACGCACTTAAAATCCTGTCTCCACACTTGGTTTGAAAGAATTAGTGACACGATAAGAAAAATTGTTATAAAATGATAAAACTACCCACAAAAAATTTACTATTTTTTGTGGGTAGTTTTTTGTCGGTAGACTAGATATAAACTGCTTCAGGAAATAGGTATTGGTGTCTTATCGGTGATCATGATCACACAAACGGTGAATTGCAAAACAATCTTTAAAAAAATAAAGCTTTTTTTTATTTTGTCTCACTGCTGCTACTTTAACTTACAAATTCTACGAGCTATGTCAGTGACCTTGGTTCTTCTACGGATATCCTCATATCTGATTTTATCATGTAGTGAAACTCTCAGCATAGCACTCAATCTAGTTTGTAGGTAAAATATTACAACTCAACACGGTAGGGCGGGATGAATAACGTCTGCGTAGGTTTCGATCGATAGTTCCTGGGCGTAGCTGGGATGTAATTTTGTTGCAGGTCGGCTATCTCTACCTACACCTAGGTATAGTAAACAGTCCTAGGCTTCGGTCGATGGGGAGGGGGTAATTTCGTTACAAGCTCGCCCGCTTGCGCGCTTGTTGCATCATATATATTGACTGGCCTCTAGCTCAGTTGGTAGTAGCTCTGCCTTCTGCGCCGTAGGTCGTGGGTTCGATCCTCACCGAGAACAAATATTTGTGTGGTGAACATAAATGTTTGTTCTCTGTCTGGGTGTTATATTGTATTCTAAGTATGTTTTTTTTTTTTTTTTTTATTAACCTGCACTGTCCCACTGCTGGGCAAAGGTCTCCCCCAAAATCTTCCAACTATCACGATCTTTGGCGACTTCCCACCAATCCTTCTCCAGAGCTTCCAGATCGTCTCGCCATCGTCTTTTTGGGCGGCCACGCCGTCGCCTTCCGTCCTCCGGCACCCAATGAGTCGTTAAGTTTGCCCACTTTTTAGGGTCCATCCTGCTGACGTGGCCCGCCCACTCCCACTTGAGCTTCGCTGTTTTGCTCCCTACATCGGCAATGCCAGTCATTGAACGCAGCATTGTATTTCGCACCCGGTCGATGCGTTTAAGGCCGAGAATGCTGCGTTCCATTGCCCTCTGGCAAATTTGCAGTCTAGACTTCTGTAACTCAGTCAATGACCAAGTCTGGGCACCGTAGGTTAGGATGGGCAGAATACACATGTCGATGAGTTGGCGCTTAAGCGATAAGGGGAGGTCGCCTTTCATGTGTTCTTTCATGGACCAGTAGCTCTTCCAGGCGTTCTCGATACGACGATCGAGTTCTTTGTCCTGCCTGTTTTCGAAGCTCGCTAACTGGCCCAAGTAAATATACTCATCGACATACTGTATAATCTGCCCATCTACCTCGACCCTACGTTTCGTGCTGTTGGTCATTAACTGAGTCTGTATTTACAAAAAAAAAATGTATTCAAGTATTATATCAGCTATCTGGTTCCCATATTACAAGCTCTGCTTAGTTTGGGGCTGGGTAGTGTTGTGTGAATTGTCTAGAATATTTATATTTATTTATTATTATTATCTATCTGTAGGTGTACAAATTCAGATTTTCTTTATCAATATCAACCGCTCGTGACGTAGCTTGTTTGGTCTCGATAATGTTATGCAGCGTTCTGCGCGATCATTATTTGGATGGGTGACATATACGAGTGCTTCCTGTTTTTCGTTCGTTGGAATAGGCTGTTGGGATCATCTCCAGTATGGACTAACAATGTTTGACAGAGGACAAAGCTTAGGCGGCCTTAAAACTTCGGCACTAGGGTTGGCTAGCTCGTACGAAATAATACTTTTGTTTGAACACTCATCATAAAAAATCTAACCCGAAACTAAGCAGAGCTTAGGGGAACCAGATACATGTTATAATACTGAGATATCTTTTTTTGTATAATACATCGAATACAATATAACACACCCAGGCAGAGAACAAAAAACTGTGTTCAACACACAAATATTTGTTGTCGGTGGTGATCGAACCCACGCTCTCTAGCGTTGAATGCTCTAGAGTTGAACCAACTGAGCTGTTAAGGCTGTCAATAAAAGAATTGCGTTTGCTGCAGTCCATCATTACCGTAAGTTTTATTAATATTTGGACCTATGCATCAAAGGGGCGTCTCTCAATTACAACAAGCGATATTCAACCCTAATGTAGCACATTACACAGATATTACGTAGTAAGGTGACTATTGCGAGCGTTTTGAGCCCGCAGCTTATAGCTGCCAAGCTAATGTCAACCTTAAGGTTTTTATTTCCCTATTTAAAGTTGTGACGATTGCCACCTGTGTATGCTTACCACAAGCTCTGGTTTTGAGTATGTGTGAGTGTTGACTAAATAAATCCTACGTCGAAACGCATACGTCCTACACTCAGTATAATACACTGGTGAGCACTCACAGACTCAAAACCAGAGCCAGACAGAGCTTGTGGCAGGCCTACTGAGCGGGAAGGTTAAATCTACATCTGTATGAGTAGTTTAATAAGGGTCAAAATAAATGTAAGAGATCCCCCAGTCGATAGAAGGTAGGTAAGTGTTGTTATTGATTCATGGCCTTGATTCGCGCTCGCTGCGCGGAATCGTTTGTTTTGCGTAGGCATACGTTATGAGTGGGATAATGTTGAACTTGTATCTTTCTTACAAATTAGACGCGTTTTAGATTGTGTTAAGTAAGATAGATAGATAGATAGATAGAAAACTCATTATTGTACACCTAACAAACTAACAAAAAGAGAATTAAATACATAAATACCATGTAATAAATGTATAATGGGCGGTCTTATCGCTATAAAGCGATTTCTTTCAGACAACCTTTGGATGGAGAGGAAGTAAAAACTATGTTTGTGTTGGTTTTATGATATTTTATCAAATTATCTATCTATTGTGCTCACAATCACCCCTTGTTAGTAACATGAATCCTATACATCCAAAATTCTGGTAGAGATAGCTGCTTAGTGATAAGACTACCTATTGTATCTTGAAATCGTTTTTAAGTTTTATGCAGGTATCAGTGTCTAAAGAAAATAGTGAGATAGAAAAGAAAGGTATTTTTTATCTATCTATCGAGTTCTATGCATCCAACGGTGTCTGGTAGACATCACTGCTCAGCGATAAGACTACCTATTGTATTTATTACAATTTGTTTTCATGTATCATTGTCTGTACCTAATGCAATAAAAAGCTATCTATCTATCTAGGTCCATTATCTAATACCTCCAATAAAATAACTTACCTATTAGCTTTCTCTGATTTCATGCAAGTGCAGAATGCAAACCTTTACCTATACCGATTTAGATAATGTTTCTCGGAATAAATACACAGACATTACATACGTCCCGTCGAATATAAGCCATTATTGTTTTTATTAATTTATTGTCTGGAATATAGGTATCGTACCAGCTTTGTACGATAGGTTAGGCACGTAACCTAACCTACCTCCAAAGTCAAAGTCGAAAATGACTTCTGATACTATCGAATATTTATTCAATAGTATCCACAAGGATGGCTTTGAAAAAACTTTGAAAAACCTCCTTCCTGTACGGTTGTAGGCAATAAATATTGCACATCGGCGTTTATCCTTTTGTAGAGCGCTATCTCTTTCTGACGCACACTACGCTCTATGACGCCGAAAATAACCGATGTGCAATACTTGTTGTCTACTAATATAGGTAGGTTAGGGTGCCTACAATACTTATCGTATGATTTCATTTCATTTATTCAATTGAATCACAAGGATCACTTTGAAACAATCAATAAGGGGTCAAGTGGTCAGACATTGTCTAAAGCGGTAATTTACCCTCTTTACAAGTTACTTACGATGAAATATAAACTCGATCTAAGATGATTCATCTTGATGCTATCTTGCCAACAAGACTGGTGGAGACTTACACTGAAATACCTACCTACGACATTACTATACAACGTGAGTTTGAATTCGTATGTTATCCCGAAAGGTGGTGATAGGGACCATGGTTTTGCACAAGCTATGAAAACATTTCTGTGAAATACGAAATCTAAATCTTCCATACAAAAAAAATAATCAATTGACAAAATATTTTGTGTGAAAACCCTACATCTTGGGCGGGGCCGGCGCTAATTTGGTAAATAGGTAAGTAGTAATAAAACTTACAAACTAGGTACATATCAATTTACTGGCTTTCCATGGTATAAGCACTCTGTTCTGAAGACGGGTAGCTACATAGGTAGGTACTACTACGAGTACTAGGTACAGGTAGGTTTTGCACACATTATTCACAAGCACTTAGGTAGGCCATACCTACGACAATTAAATGATTTTTGTACACTGAGTTTAACTTTTCAACATGCGCTCGCAACGAAATAGTCCACGAAATACTGAAAATAACTGAAATGCCTAAGTTTATTTTTAAATTTTCGAGTTCGGTTTCCTTTGACAGCTTAGACAATTTAACCAAATTGTCTAAGTTTGACAGTGCCGAATAATTTTAGGGTCCCGTCCCGTTTTCATTGAAATAAAAAACGGCGAAACAAACATTATGAAATACTTACTTAACCCAATATTGGGTTAAGTAAGTCGTGTGTATGATGACTTCGTAAGCTCTCGATTCGAATTAAATTAAAGTAAATAGGTACCTACTCTGTACGTACTTTATTTAAGTTTCTCGTATCATATCTTAAAGCAATGCCAAAGTCGGAGATTTTCATAAAGTAGGTAGTCGCAAAATGCACTTGTTGTTTATCACTCAATCACACAAATAAAACTTGTCTTACATATGTTTTGGTACGAAAGTACCTACCACTAGTTTTTTTACAATGTGTAAATAAAATAATTTTTAATGAGTGTAGGCATTGCATCACATCCTCTTCGTTCTGAATCATACAACAAATAAACAAAATAAATACTTGAACATAAATTCCATGAAAAATATTATACGGAACCCAACAGACCCCATTTTTATAAAATTAGGATGACGATTCAAAGGAGGCGGTAATACATTTTTATTGCTTTTTGACTTGCCAATGGCAGATTTTGGGTGTCAAATAAGACATAGTTCAACAGAGGTCAAGTACCTAATCAGCTGGTTATAGGGTTGCCTAACATGCTTTTAAGCAAAATCATGGCGTAAACTTTACACACCATTTGTTGAATGAAAAAGTCCTGATTCAGAAAAGTCATAGAACTAATGCTGTTGGCATTCAGGAGTAGCTTATCCCCCTTTCGGGATAACATATGAATTCAAACTCACGTTGTATAATTCATACCAGCAACCTACTAGGTACTTACAAATAGGCATGTGGATCGTACATGCGATATGTAACTAAATAATCGATTAACTCGATATGTCAAGTGAATAGGTAGCATTTAGGCGTATTTTAAGGCTGTTAATTGAACCACCAGGAATCGATCGTTTTTAAATTAATAACGAATGCAGGCGAAGTAGGCTTCGAGCATAAACCGTTCAACCCTATTCAAGCGCGTCACAGAATATAAATAGTGAGTAGGGTAGATGCAACGAGCCTGAGTTTACTCAATTATCTTGAGGAAACGCCATGTCATCGCTGTTGGCTTAGGTCAGGGATGAATTGGATACACAAAAGATACATTTGAACATAGATATGAGTTTTGATTTATTATGATCAAATTTACCTACTAAACTAAATGAAGACGTTTGAGCAGGTAAAACTTATTTTATACAGGGTGAGTTTTTTTAATGAATAAATAAGCAAGTCTTCGCTTTTTATAAAAAAATCAATGAAGCAATGCAATGGGGTCAACTGTTCAATCACACAAAGCGTGATTATATCACACTCAGCATTATCTTAGAGGGGAAAAAACTTGTATTGACTTGTTCAAAACTACCTGATAGTTTTAAACAAGTCAATACAAGTTTTTCAGTTTGTTTCGAGTACCGAGTACTCTTCTAGATCCATTAAGAAAGAAAAAGCACCGCACATGCGGTCAATCTCAGCAGGGCGCAGGACAAATGTTTGCCTTCCTTGCAAACACAGTTTTCCGAACTGTTACCTACTGACAGGAGTAGGTACAGTGTATATTAGTATGAGCACTTCCACAAAACAAAATAGCGGCCATGTGGCCGGAAAAGTGTCGCCAAAATACATGGGCATATACTCCTTTCTCCATACAAACTCAACAGTTTTTTCGGGAGTACCTAGTAAAGTGAAAAATGCCTTGCAGCTGCGCAAGAATTACTTTCCGAACAAGTTTAGCGACCATATTATAAAACATAGAAATACTTCTTAATATCTTCTTTCCTTCCTTTTTCTTAGAATCCTCATATTTAGTGATATTTTAAATATAATAGTGGAAATGTAAAACTGGCGACATCGGCTCCCATACAAACGGCGCATCATCGCCTTTCTACTGTATTCAGTATTCTGTGAACACTTTAGTCTCTTGTCCAGTGTGCTGTGCCCGATCACCTGCACTATGACAACAAATATGGCTAATTGAGGCTACGAATTGGTTGAAGAAAGTTTGAGCACTCACCTGTATCGACAGCTCATTATGCTGGCGAATCTTGTAATCCAGCTCCTTGACTTGCGCCTGGAGCCAGCCCCACCGAGAGGCAATGGAAGCACGTTCGCGTTGCCACGTCCATAGCGCTCGCTTCTCACTGCAATAAAAGATATGATTTTCATCCCGCAAGGTATGGGTTGGCTCCAAATTAAGCTTACGGAAAAGTAGCCTACAATCGGATGTGTAGTCGTAAGTTGTATTGTATTTATCTAGGGTGCCTCAAGGCCGCCTGGTAGCGATAAGGCGGCCTATTGTATTACTGTGACTGTTTATTTTTAAGCTTATAACTGCTGTACTTGACTTGTGTGTCATGGTAATCAATAAAGAGTTACCCAAAAGGTTTTCCCCTCCAAAACTACTGACACTTTAATGTCTTGGATAAGTCTCTGGCCACTGTCACGCCACAAATAAAGATGGCAACAGACTTAGCGGCCTTCTAAGCTAAATGAATATGAGCCTTTGTTTAAATTGAATACAAAATACCTAGCTACACTCCTAAACAAGCTTTTAGTATCACAACATGGGGAGAGCTATATCACAATTAAATCAGGGAGAAGAGAATCTTCAAAGAGATCCAGGTCGCTAACAATTTCCAGGTTGGAGTGGCAATGGGAAAGTCATATAGCTTGAAGAACTGACAACCGTCGTCGGGGGAATAAGGCCGTGTATGACGACCCAAAACGAGAACGTGCGGAGGCGAGGAGTTAGGCGCCCTGATTGACTGCAGAATCTCATGAAGTCATTGAAATAATAACGCTAGAACGACTGAATGCATATGGATTTAATTTGGCACAAGAGATGGATTATAGTCTGGAATAGCACATAATATGCTCCTTTTTATCCCCCTAAAATGTCTTTTCCACATCACGTGGGATGAATTTGTTTTGATGGCTTTACAGATTTGTTTGAAAATTGATGGAGAGGTAGCTTAATACCAGGAGACGGACATAGGATACTTTTTAACCCGAAAAATTAACGGGAACGGGGCGACCAAAGCCGCGGGTGTCCGTTTGTCCAGTATAAACAAAAAAGGCAGATTTCATTTGTACAGTCAACCATACCCCATACCCAGAAATTGTGGAATGAGCTACCGCCAGAGGTCTTTCCCCTCAGCTATAACATGAATAGGTTCAAGAAAAATGTAAAAGAGGCAACGAGACAACAGCACCCTTGGTTTTGTTGGTGTCTATGGGCGATGGTGACCGCTTACCATCAGGTGGGCCGTAAGCCCGTTTCTCTATCATTTGCATAAAAATAAAAAGTTCATGCCAGTCTGCTCTCAATTGTAAAAGCTGTAACACATTATGAAATGGGTGATGCAACACCTAGCAATGGTAAGGAAGCTCAAAGCTTTGTAATTATTGGGCAATCATAGATAACAATGTTTACTATTTGAAAAGATCATTGAACCTGCATTTCAGGAGTTCAATGACCTAGGTAACAACTATTTATACTTATATTTCATATAGCGGCCGCCCGCGGCTTCACTCGCCCCGTTCCCGTTATGTCCCATTCCTGTTACTTTTTTGGGATAATAAGTATTCTATGTGCAATTCCAGACTATAATCTATCTTTGTGCCAAATTTTATCCAGATCCGTTCAGCCGTTCTGGTGTTATTGAGTAATAAACATCTATCCTTCCATACAAACTTTTGCATTTATAATATAATGGAATTAGTGGGATATATTATTCTTATTGTCTTATTATGGGCATGAAAATTATTCAATTTTTTAATTTTTAATTCTGTGTTTAATCATAGTCAGTATTTGTTGGCATTTATTTATAGCCATTGCCATAACTTTACAGGAGTAACCTAATATGATAGTACAACCTTCCATAATCACAGGTGGGCTAAAAGTATCAGGCATTATGAATCAGGGGGTTAAAAAAACCATTAAAAACCCCTATGTAGAAAATACATCAAATACCTAATTACATGACACAATCTTACTAAATATGATGGTTATTAACAAAAAGTAAATAAGGAGTACTTACATAGGCATACGCTGCTGGTGAGGGTTGTTATAGACCACAGCTTCATCGTTGCTCTCCGCTCCAGAGGAGGAGGCTGTGGCATCAGAGTCCAGCTCGTGCTTTATAACTGACAAGTGGGACTTCAATGCCCCAGCCGTATCTTCCAATCCAGCCAGGGTCCCAGAAGATATCCCAACAGATGCAGATTTAGATGCATCTCCTCTCGATGTCCCAGCATTGTAGTATTTAGGACCCACAACGCTGCGCGAGGCAGCACTAGCTTGCAAGGTAGCTGTGGTTTCTACTCTTTTCAAGAGGGCTTTGAGCCCCATGGGCCTTCCTCCACCATCTTTCCGTGCCCCGCGGGTGCATTTTTCAAAGGTTTGAGCAACCTCTTCAGATACTCTCTTTCCTACAGCACGAGCTTGTAAAATCCGCAGTCTTCTCAATAGAAATGCATTCCGTCTTTCAAGACGGACCTGGTTATTCAGAACTCTCTGGTCCGTTGGGATCGGGTCACTCTCGGAATCAACAGCCTCCGGAAGGTCGAGCGGAAATATAGATTCAGCGTCGCCCGTCGAGAGGTGGTCATTATTTGTCTCCAACGTTTTGATAACGGAAAGCAAGTCGTTGCTGGAGAGATCGACCAGCAGCTGGTCGCCGAGCGGCGAGGGGTCCTTCATCATGTTGGGGTGGTTCTGGAGGCCCATGACATCATCCTCGGAGAGGTTATCCACGGGGGCGAGCACTTGCCTGCGGTGGGAATGGTCGACGGCGTCGAGGCTCACGTCGGGCGGCTCTCGGGGCGCGAGCGGCAGCGCGGGCGCCATGGCCGCAGCCTCCAGCCCGCCCTGCTCGCCGCCCCGCGCGCCTCACCCGGCCCGGCCGCTGTCGCCCATCACAACCCTTATATAATACTCAATGATTCGGATTCACTGCACAGGCACAACACTGAACATCACTATACACTTCAAAGCACACGAATCCTGGAGGTCAGTCTCCTGCCGGCTCCATCGCGATCCGAGAGCGTCGGAAGACCGCTACCGATTCGGCGCGCTCCTGAAAAACAACGTTCACGAGGGTTACGAGCCGGTTTTTGTTTATTTTAACGCGATATACACAATAAGCACTATTTTGCTATTAGTAAACTAGCGAATTCTATAGTGAAAGCTACAAAATTTGAAATTTGACCCACGTGATAACAAAAAGAGTATGCTAGCGGCCGCAGTGGCTTGTTTTTATGCACGATACGAGGCAGGAAATGATACACTTCTACAACGATTTCTTTGCACAAATTCGATGTCCCGCCCAAGAACTTTTAGAGCAAAGCGATTTCTGACTATGCACTTGGTATCAATATTTAGAGTTCCTATGTTATTAGAGAAATAATGGCGGAAATAGGCCAAAAACACTATTGTATGGGCACTGGCATCGCACGCATCTAGTGACGAAACAATTTTATACCGCACACGGACGGACGGGCGCAAACCATAACCACACAGCGCGCGCTAGCGAACTAAATGAAGAACATCGACAAAAAGAGCGAGAGATACAATATTAGCAAAGCCGTGAACCAGAAAAGGATAGCATAGCGCCACGATTATACGTCCTTGATAAAATACTTGCGCAGAGCTGCTCCCCGACTTGCGCGGTAAAGTCAAATTAGTTTCAACAATCATAATCATGATGCAATTTTAAAATGAGCAAAGTTTTATTCACTTCTACAATTTATAAATTACTTACATCGAGAGCAAATAATATCAACCAGTAAAACTATTATCTGTTAACCATGGAAACAGATACAAAGGTAGAAATTGATAAGGTGAAAAACAAGCCAATTGGCCATGGAACAAGAGATTATTTTGGACTGGCTAATAATAAATTCTCATTTCTAATTTTAATTGATAACTTTTATTGTCTAAAATGCACTTCATATAAAATTAGGCCATAAAAGAAGTTTAACTTCCGCCAATCCTTCAAATAATTAATTACGTTCCTTTGTACTTCCGTAATAAAAATTTGTAATCTAATGTAATAATGAAAAGTAGTTTTTTCTTGCAATACAGCAAGCGACTTTCAGCGGTAATGGGAGTATAAATAACCAATTTTATTTCGTACATATTTCAGACTCAAGAAACCAAACATTCTTCATTAGTATAGCGCACACTACGTAGCACGGAGCGCAATTTAGATGAATCGTTCCGTTCTACGGAAAGACTTTGACAGCTTTGACGACTATGCCGCTCCGTTTCTATCGTTTCTTTTGCAACACATTCGCTCGCGACGTTTTTTTTTGAGTGAAGATTATAGAACGAAATAATTTAAAGACTAAAAAATAGACAGCAGAAAATATGGACATGCAATGCAATGTAGAGTAAAAATAAATATAGGTATTACGTATTATGCACTACCTGTTCCTAACTAATAATAATAGGCACATGAATAATATATTTAGACAGGAATGATTACTTGTCTAACTACCTATGTGGTACCTAGAGTAAGAGGTAGGTACTAAGTAAACAGATTAGTGTTTTGATTAAGTATACACACAGAAGATTTAGCTAATTTACTTTACATTTATGTACCTACCAATCTACTCACCTTAAACACAAATAATAATTACTTTGTAGGTAGATACTACCTATATTTTGCTAGGCAGCAATTTTATTAAAATCTTAGCAATGAGCACTTTTAGAATTAAGTAGGTACCTAGTAGGTACTTATTAGCAATATGGTTAAAAATGACTTACCTCCAAGCAGTTTTGTAGTGATTTCTTGAATTCCATTGGATATCCTGAAGTAAACAAGTAGTTTCTCAAAACTTTCATCTTGGGCAGCTGCTGCCTGCAACCTATAATACTTTGATAATTAATAATACCAAAAGTGTGGTAAAATAAACTAGGTAGGTATCTATTTATATTATAAAATTCTCTTTAAAACTGGACACTACAGTAAATAAACAGCTAAAGAATTTCCTCAGCAATGAATGACAGTTGAAATGTCTGACACAAAAATAAGATTTATAGGTAGGTATGTATGTGTGAATCAAAATGACAACCAAAAATAAACTTTACTTTACTATTGCTTGAGAAACAAAGTAGGTCAGTTGTGAGACAATAATCTTAAAACCATTACCATTGAGCATTACCTATGGGGTCTGAAATACCCAAAATGTAGACAGCCCTCTAATAATCAATAGAATGTGAATTCATACATTACTTACAATACATTTTATATTATACTGTATGTTTATGCTAAACCCCTGGAAGGTATTCTAGTAACAAATAGTTCTTAGTTTTGATATTTTACAATAATAACCTTCTTCTTTTTTCATGTTGCTATTACAATCAGATTTGCATAAAGCTACTTTGACCAATAGGTCTATTAATTACTTATAGTACAGTGAAAATATTAAATGCATGACTAAGTTATTGATAAAGATCAACAGAAACCTCAATAAATTTGTCAAATTGAGAGAAACAATAATTTAACAGTTTGTATTATTGAAGGTTTTGGGTTTATCAGACCCCACATTTTATATTTCTTATTTACCAAGAACAGAATGAAATTCCTATCATCTAATGATAGGCTGATATTTGACTATTTTGGTTTTAATTATTGACTTTGCTTATTTGTAAAAGGTACATTAGAAGTAGTACATTTTGGGGCTTGTAGGCAGGTAGGTTTAAAGTGCACTAGGTAGGTATATTATGTACACTGAACTATTTTGCAGGAGCAGATGTAACTCAGCTAGGTAAAACAATAAACCAATGGAATGGTTTTCTAAATTTGTTTTGTACTAGGGCTATTATTTTATGGTAGGTACCTTTCCAAATTTTATCAGAGGCTGCAGTTCAATAGCTGTGACACAGGAGACTATCTGCACAAAAAGGTATTAGTTTTTCATTTGAATCGCATTAGCTAGATAAAACATAAAAAAATACGAAAATCCTGTGAGATTGACAAGTGTAGAGAGATAGGAGCAAGTCAACAAGGATGGAAGGTTGGAGGAGGTGGATTTGAAGAATGTGGAAATACGGTTTTGTGGGCCTTGGTAGGTATAAATTGGGAGCGGGTTTTTTTGGGGTGATACAATAAAATGAATACTTTGGTCTCTGTAGTTATCTTACCAAGCCAGCCAAGGTGATTTAAAACTGCTGCTTGCACCTCTTCCAAACTTCTTCAGAGTTCTGGTCACGTTCGATAACCAACATGCATCGAAGGAAACTTTTGGACAGTTCCTATTATTTCTTAATAATTTAGGAAGCTGCTTTTGGCTAATTATATAAAACAACAGGTATGAAATGCTCATTTGTAAAAATATTTGGAAATGAAACACATCAAAGTTAGGCTTTAATAACTCAAAATCCTTTTGTGTATATTTTGACCATATTTCGTTCCTGAACGTGACTTGCAGTCCAATATTACCAGAAAAAAATCTAACTTTTAGCATGAAGCTATCTGAACTACTTTTGCCTCTTTTACTCTTGCAAAGTTGCTGTTTGTTGCTGTCGCAACTCTATGCTCAAATTATTTTTCTACTCTGAAACACAACATGACATTAACTGTCATGTCAATGTCACACCGTTACGTACGATACGACTCTCCTTTCGGCATTCGGCGCTTTCGGCGCGTAATATTTTTGTTTGTGAGCTTTACTCTTTATCAAAACACGCAAGTTACATGTGATTTCCTTTTGACTGCAAGAGTTTTATAATGGCCAGAAGTTTTGATACAAGTAATTCATTCCTGCACACACCTCTTAGAAGTAAACGATCTAGGCAGCTGTTACAGCGAGAAGATACGTTGAACTTGTCGCCGATATTCAATGAAACATCTATTTTCAAAAACTTGAATGACACAAGTCTAAGGCAAGTTCTGGACGAGTCTTCAATATTAGTCAATGCTGGAAATGCCGGCGACGGCTTGAATGAAGCTTTTTTCGAAATAATACAAGCAAGTCGATCCAGTGATGTGTTGGATACATTAGCGAGGTTATCTCAAGTGTGCTGCGATTCTCTAGAGCTAGTCGATCCTTGGAACCGGTATAATGCGCACAACTACTGGCTGGCGGAGGAGGCGAACACCTGGAAACTCCTGTATTGTTTGTATTCGGACTCGATTAGCGAACATCCCCAGTCCATAGATAGTTTGTTGACAGAGACCACTTTGTCACAAAAAACATTGGTTGGTGCTTTATTTAGAAGCGATTCAGAACTGAGACTACTACAGCTGATCGTGGACTGGTTGGAGGCTACAGCAGCTTATCAGGAAGAGACAACCCAAACCTCTGCTCCTATTATTGGAAACAATGTACACTGGAGTAATACTCTGCATCAGTTGTTAATTGGTAACAGTTTGTTCAACAAAGATAAGAATCAATCAATGGTTACTTGTATGGATCCTGATGCACCTCGTCGGCAGAAAAAAATAATACACTCGGATGATCAGAAAGATGATAATGACTTGTGTAAGAGAATATTCACGGAAGTGCGATGTGGTAAGTTCAAAGAAGCTGTTTCTTTGTGCATCAGTGCCGGGCAGGCTTGGAGAGGGGCTGTCTTACAGGGATGGATTTTGCTGGACTATTTGCCCCGAGAGGAAAATGCTCCATTAGAAATTTCAGGCAATCCATCAAGAGATCTTTGGAAGTGGTGTGCTTTGGGCATTGCCAACAACATAACAGAGAACATCCACTACCGAGCTACTGTTGGTATTCTAAGTGGCCACTTATCAAGCACCCTGCCTGCCTGTCGAGGCAACTGGGAAGACCTGCTCTGGGCTCATCTCAAAGTTCAAATTGAGACAAGAGTTGATCGATTTTTGCGAGAACACCATGCTACTGCTGAAGCCAACACAACACCAGCTGATGTTCTAGAGCTGTTGCAATCAGAATTACAGACCGAAGAGTTATCATTACAACAAATATTTGGTGCAGTAAAAGCATTAATGGATGGCAAGAGAGAATCGCCCTACCAATCCTGCCAGCGTCACTTAATGCTTGGTCATGTCAGAGCAATCATGCAAGACTCCCTGGACTGGCTGGATAGTGGAGATGACAGGTTCATCAGATTCTTAGCTCATCTAATACTGGTGATGAGACTGATGGGCAAGGACCCCCAGCATGACATTGGAGACAAAATTCTGGAAAAATATGTCTCCCAACTCATCGACAAGCTGATAGATGGTTCAGTCGATTGCCCTGAGCTTATTGCATATTACACTTCCACTGTACCAGTTGAAAGTCAAATCACACTCTATGCTGATCTCATGGATCATATCCATAAAAATGACTACAGACAAGGGGTGATCAAAGCTGGACTCACAGCAGGAATCGATGTTTCAGCCTCAGCTAGAGTTGCTATTAAGAAAGCAATATCAGACATCCAACAGGGTTACGGTAATCTAGATTACACCATTACCCAAACTACTGCAGTAGAGAAGGACAAAAACTTGATAAGCAAAGTTATTTCTTCCCTAGAATGGCTATCTTTGATTGCAAATCAAATAGAAGAAGCACTTTGGTTAAGTAATGCCATGATCCGTACATTTATCTTCATTGGAAACACTGATGCTGCATTAGCCTGTGTTGCCAATGTCAACAAGATGTTTCCGGATTTCATAACAAAAGTAAATACAAACTCTTCAGAAATGAGGGAGCATTTGTGCTTGAAAGCATATTTGGAAGCTATAGAAGGTTTTGCTACATGGTATAGGCACTTCATCAGTGGCCAGCCTAAGGATGTGGAGCCATTACATTCTGAAGCTTCATTCTCTGATAAAGTATACCATGAACAGAGGTGTGCACAAGTGGAGCAGCAGAAAGCAAGGTGGAGCAATGCCGTGCTGCACCAGTCTCGACACACAAAGAGCTTGCTTTACAATGTCCTGATATTTCCTGGAGGATGGCTTCAAGATGAAAGCGACAACACAACATCATCAAAGTTTACGGATGAAGAAAAAGAAGACAGAATCAAACAGTTAGAAAACCTGAGACGTCTTTGCATTCCAGAAGTTGTGATCCTTATTTTGAAAATTTTGCAAAGCACTGATGATGTCGAAAACCACAAGGAAGCTGTCAAACTGAGCGATATGATCGCCTCTGAGAACAGGTGTCTCTACAAAGTATTTACGAAGAACAAACTTATTGATATTTTGGAGAGAATCAAAGAGTCAAATCTGCTATTGATAGAGAAAGGTCGGGATATGTTTGGCTACGAAATAAACGATGATTGATTTATAACATTTTGTATTTGAATAAAGTTTTGTATTTACACTTTGTTTTATTTACATAGAAAAATAAATCTGTATTAAGTATTAGAGAGAATTTATGGCACAGTAACAGGGTTAATGTTGATCAAATCGTTGCTGCTTTCTGCTAGATCAGTGATGGAGACTCTTCCTCTCTGTCGAATGAACTTGGCTACATCTTCTAGCTCCTTTTGAGAGATGTAGATGAACTTTCCTCTGTCATCGATGACGCCAGTTAGTTCACCTGAAGCCTGAAGATCAGTGATCCTGTCGATTGCTGCTTGGGTCTTCAGTTTGAAGTGTGCTGCTAAATCTTCAAGAAGAACAACTTTCTGCGTCTGAAAACATTCAATCACATGTAGGTTAGTTAAGTTGACAAATTCGGAACGTAAAACCGCGTACGGATTGCATGTTTCAGTGTCGCGAAAACTGTAACACCAGTCCATAATGAAATGAGCCCAAAACTTCACTTACGTCCAAGCATGGTAAATCTTTCTCAGTTGTGTAATAAATAAATAAATATAGTAGACAATCCACACAACACTATCTAGCCCCAAACTAGGCAGATTAATAGTGATGTGAGTGAGGGTGTCTAAGCATGTGCATGCATACCATGTTTCGTAACATGAAGCTGAATTAATCCAGAACTTATTTTATTGTTTAGTTAGACAATCTAGAATCTTTGTTACCAACCTTGATGTATTCAATGAAGTCATTCAACAAGCTCTCCTGGTCTTGCTCATCATTTTCATCGAAGCCTTCGCTTTCCACGGAGAATGCTGCTTTCATCGCTTCATACTCTTCTTGTTCACGCCTCCTCTTTTCCTCTTCTGCTTTCTTTGCAGCCTCTTCGCGTTGGCGTTCCTCTTCCTGTGGCAATAAAGATAGAAAATAGGTTCTTTATAACTAGGTGGAGGTTGCTTAATAAGCGCGACACTGAACCCGATCGGTTGTTGGGTGTCTATGGGTGATGGTTACCACTTACCATCAGGTAGACTAACAGCCCACCTGATGGTAAGTTTTGGTAATAATTTTGTCTATCGCCTTTCTTTTCAGCATCATCATCATCAGCCAAAAGTAGTATAACAACGTTTCATCTTTCGGTTTGTGATAGCCATTGCAGAACCTTTCTTCCCCAATACAATGGCGTTATAGAGCACCCCCGCGGTAGCGGCCCCGCCTTCCGATCCGAAGGTCGTGGGTTCAAATCCAGTCGTGTACCAATGAGTTTTTCTGTCGAATAAAAAGCGGCCAAGTGCGAGTCGGACTCGCCCATGAAGGGTTCCGTAGCAAGAAGTAACATAATATAATTCTTGTAGTTCGTCGAAAGGTAAATTGCAGTTTACGATTTATGACGTATAAAAAAAAAACTACTGGCTAGATCTCGTTCAAACCAAATATCGTTGAAAGTTTGCATAATAGTAATGTACAGTGGGATACAGCTCAAGTTACCTAAAAACAAAGAAAAATGACTCTTACTGCAAGGACATAAGAGCTAGCAGTGTATAGTCTGATGCGTATCCTTGTGTACAACATATTTTTTTTTTAGTTTTATCATTCTCTTATTTTAGAAGTTAGAGGGGGGAGGGACCAACTTTTTTCCACTTTGGAAGCGTCTCTCGCGCAAACTTTTCAGTTTAGAAAAAAACGATATTAGAAACCTATGGGGCCCCCAAAATTTATGGTTTTTTTTCTATTTTTGTGTAAAAATCTTAATGCGGTTCACAGAATACATCTACTCGCCAAGTTTCATCAGTCTAGCTCTTACGGTTTCGGAGTAAAATGGCTGTGACATGAACGGACGGACAGACGGACATGACGAATCTATTAGGGTTCCGTTTTTGCTATTAGGCTACGGAACCCTAAAAATGTATGTGCACTATGCCAGTCTCTCAAAACGGTGAAGGAAAAGATCGTGAGGAAACCGGCGTGTCGTAGAACCTAAAAAAGTTCGAGCAACACGTGTCAAGGGTACACGCAAAAATGGCCCGCCAGCGCAGCGGCTTACTTGCGGAAAAACCAGCCCGCACATCAAGTGCGGATGATAAAAAAAAAAGCCTAATATTGCCCCAATGGCGTTATTCTTTTACACTATTGCTATTATTAGCCCATATTATTGGTTTAAATGGGTTAATAACAGTAATAGTGCTATTGCAGGGTAAAGGCCTCCCAAAATTATTAAACAGGGAAGTAAAATAAAGCACGGGCAGGAGTCACTAAATACAGACCTCTTCCTTCTCTTCTACTTTCTTCCTCTCCTGTTCTTGTTCTTCCTCTGCTTTCTTGCGCACTTCTCGCATCTGTTCTTCTGCCTCACGAGCCTTCTTCTTCTCCATTTTTGCTTCTAGCTTGGCTCTTTTCTGTAGATTTATATTTATTTTAACATGTTATTTAAACTATTGTATAGATAAACCAGTCTAAAAATGCACGCCCGTCCACCACGTTTTCTTGACGTTGGCTCACAGCAAGGTACTTCAAAAGGATCTTTGTGATGTAGATAATAAAGAACAATTTAGTTTGACTGACTGAAGTAGTGGGGCGTGCAGTTTAAGATTGGATGATACCTAGTAGTAGAGCTCTTTGTGAAGGGCTCATCCGGGGAAGACGCCATGCCCTTTTTCTGACGTGAAGCTTTGTATACCCCAAACTATTAACGTTAAAGTATTAACAGTCGAACAAGAGGTAAAAAAATTTTTAAGATGCGCAAAACATAGAACACTGGTGGTCTAGTGGTAGTGTAATAAGTGGTAGTAATCCAGTCGTGTACCAATGAGTTTTTCTGTCGAAAAATTTATGTGCACTATGCCAGTACTCTCAAAATGGTGAAAGAAAACATCGTGAGGAAACCGGCGTGTCGTAGAACCTAAAAAAGTTCGAGCAACACATATCAATGGTAAAAACCGGCCTGCACGTCAATTGTGGATGATAAATTTGCCCATACGCAAAACATGTCTAGAAATTCACTCAAACGAACTAGCCAGACATCTGATTGAGATGACCACTTCTTTCATTAATGCTTGCATGGAGAGATTGTAAGAATTAAATTAAATAAATTGATCCATAGTAAAAAAATTAAGTACTTTGAAACTTACTTTGGCACCCATCTTGTCATCAAATTCAACTTTCTGCGGAGCATCTTGTGCATTGTCTTCATCAGCTTCATTGATGTCTTCGTTCGGCTCATCAGCATCCTGGTGCCTGGCAGCTAAGAGTCAAACATGATCATTAGAAAATTTTCTATTGAAATTAGTACATTATGAAGTAATGAAGTAAAGTAATAATACAGAATGAAGGAAAATTCTATGAAATAAATAAATATATTTTATCTCAAACAGCACCATAAATGGTGTTGTGTGAGATGCCTAAATTATGCAAAGCTTTTACTATGGGAACACGAAAGAATATTTATAACACTAAAATAAATATATCTAAGGTATGGAGACATATTTTAGGAGATGCAGCAGATGTGGCTCTACTTTTACAATCATATTTGGCAATAGGTACCTGTTTGTAATAATTTTTAACACACAGACAGCAACAGCGGTGATATTCCTGCAACCAAATTCGTTCAGGCGATCGCTGAATTTGCTGTCTAAAATTTTTGTTTCGCAATTTGAAAAATGTATCAGGCCTTACCATTAGCTCGCATTCGAACTCTCTGGTTCCTGACGGCTTGCACCCTCCCAAGACCTCCTTCTCGAGGAGCCACAGCCCGAGGTCTAGCTCCAGCTGTGAATAAAACGAACAGATGTCCACTTTGTTTACATCACAACTACTGACAATTTTATAATTTCTGACGGCAAACATACGTTGTGGCTTTACTTGGGACACTCGTAGGAACGCTACGGAGAGTATGAGAATAATTATAGCGCTGATTATAGCCGCAATTATAAATGGATCCATGTTTATTGTAGTTTGACTAGACAGACCCCAGTCAGTTCGAAACCGCTGAGTTTTTTTAACAGGTAATTGAAGAAAGTTTGATTATTAATCAAAGTTTATTGCAATTGCATGTTTCGTTGGTTTTATCTAACGAAAAATAGGATTATGAACGAATTAAATGAGGATATTGTAGGTAGCGAAGTGAAAATTGAAAAACAAAACTCGCGATTCGTGCACCACTGTCCGTCATATCCCTCTGCGTCACGCACCGTACGTCAATGTCATTGTCAACCGTCACGTCATGCGTCATCGTCATGCAGTGCTGCCAGATTAATATGTAAATTTACCATAATAGTTTCTTCTCAACTTCGCAACGTTGATACAAAAATTGTTTTGTTATGACATTCATTCTAGATTATGTAAGGTAAGCCATACTTTTGGTAGAGTTCAAAAAGAAAACGCTTTGTACTAAGTTGTCTGTCCGCAGATCAATTGAACAAAAGGAAGCTATTAATTCATAATGTTTCCCTTCAAAATATTTCCTTCCATGGGGTTTATTTTCGCAAAACTCCCCCAGTTTAAAGAAATCTCTCCTACTTGGCAGCACCGCATCGCTTTTAGCACAGATGATATAATATTATTTATTTCAGGTAGCATTCATGTAGTTTTACCTGACTGTGCCGAAGTCTTTACTTTGAGCATAAGTGCAAGGTAAAAGATATTGGTCTATAAATGCTAAAAAGAGATGGAGAATCGTAACTTGATTTCTTCATTTGACATAACCCTGATGACGTGTGAGCTGAGAGAAAATGGGAAGAAATGTCATTTGATTGAATCTGCCTGCTGCTCCGCTTTGCTTTAATTTCGCCGATAGCCGTAATTTTAACTAAAAATGGAAATTTTTAAATGTTCATCGATTCTTGTGTTATTCCTTGCGTTGGACGCAGCATCGGCGTTATATTTCCACATAGCCGAAGGAGAAAGGAAATGTTTTATTGAGGAAGTTCCAGATGACACGACTGTTATTGGTAAAAATAATCTTCATGGCTTATTTTTAGCAGCTTTCTTCATGGTGTTTGTGTTTTCCAATACTCTTTTTAACTCTACTTATCAGCAACCAATAACGATGTCTATACTGATTTAATATTAATGCAATTTCGTAAAAACATGCTTGATGAAAATCCATTTATTTTGTAGTAAACTACAAAGTTGAGCTCTACGATCCCAGATCAGGTGGGTTCATGCCGTCGACTCCTGGGATCGGTATGCACGTCGACGTCCGGGATCCGAACAACCAAATAGTGCTATCAAGAGTGTACTCCTCGGAGGGAATGATTTCATTCACATCCCATGTCCCAGGAGAGCATGTTATTTGCATGTACTCAAACAGCACCTCGTGGTTTGCGGGCTCTCAGCTTAGAGTAAGTATTTGGTGGAAAGTTGTTCACTCTATGGGACAAAATAATTTTGTTACAAAATAATTGTAAACACTAATTATTAGTGTTTATGAGCTCAACAAAAAATCTGCATTATGCTGCAAATATTTGTACACAAAAGACGTGTACAAATATTTGCAGCATAATGCAGATTTTTGTTCTCTGTGTAGGTTTTAGGTATGTATTTACAACAAAAATATGTATATAAGTATTATATCACCTATCTGGTTCCCGTAGAAGCTCTGCCTAATTTGGGGCTAGATTCGTTGTACATAGTGTCCACCATAATTTATTAAGAGCGGGTCGTGCGAAAATTTGTGATTTAAAAAAAAAATTCATAACTAAATAACTAAGTGACATTTAAAAAATCGCACATTTAACATGACATTCTATTTAACGCTGACATAATACGATTTTCATTAGCGTTAAATAGAATGTCATGTTAAATAGTACATTTTGGAAGTCACAGTGGAACATCTCAGCACAGGACCACACAGAGTGGAGGGGATTAGGGGAGGCCTTTGCCCAGCAGTGGGACATAGAAGGCTAATTCTAACTCTAATTGTGGGTAGATTTTCCTTAGTTCCCTGTATATTACAGACTGTTTCCATACTTTTCAGGTGCATCTAGATATCCAAGTGGGCGAGCATGCCATTGACTATGCCAATGTGGCACAGAAGGACAAGCTGACTGAGCTACAGCTGAGAATCCGTCAGTTATTGGACCAAGTGCACCAGATCACTAAGGAACAGAGCTACCAGAGGGTAATCTTTATTTTATTAAATTAAAAAATAAAATTAAAACTTTGTTTTTTCAGATATCACAAGATCCATTCGTAAAGCTAACACAACACATACAATAGCAAAACAAAAATGAAAAATTCTATGACTAAATCAAAATTATCATATTTCTTGCGTGTCAAAGCAGAAGCAGTCAAGATTAGAAGCAAATTTCAATTTAAAAATGTATTTATTTAATTGTTTCACATGGATCACTTTGAAACATCTCAAAGCTAGGTGAGTCTAGGTGCCAGTTCCATGTGACCAAGCCTAGAAGAAACGGCAGCAAACTGTGGCTTGGTTTCTACTACCATTTTTTTTATCATGCAAAGTATTGCAATGGTATAGATAGATAATAGCACTATCTGATTGAAGCATTCTGTCATGTTCAAAAGAGGGTTGAAATGTCTCTCTATACCACTTCACACATTATCTAGAATGTTAAATTTATTGGATGTCGTGAATGTGGCTTTAAAATAACTGTTCTCATTATTAGAAATTTCGGTATACTTCATAATGCTATTTTTGACGCCCACCCGATAGGACCCACAAAATCATTAAGATTGGGGTCAACACCTCAGAATCATTCTTCCTAGGAATGTATAGGGGAGGCCTATGTCCAACAGTAGATTTGATGAATGTTTCACACAGCACCATCTAGCCCCAAACTAAGCAAATCTTATACTACGGGAACCAGATTCATCAAAAATAATGACATTATTATTCTATTTCAGCATCGTGAAGAGCGCTTCAGGCAAACCTCTGAGAGTACAAACCAGCGTGTGCTGTGGTGGAGTCTCCTGCAAACCGGAGTGCTACTTGCTATCGGCTACTGGCAAATGAAACATCTCAAGAGTTTCTTCGAGGCTAAGAAACTTGTTTAAATTCTGTTTTATGTTTAGATGAGAATAAGACGGTCTAGTCTTGTCTTCTCTATCCTAGATCTAAATCTATCAAAATCTAGTAATTCTTTGTGTATGAAGTGTGGTGAAGAGTGGCCTAAAGTTACTTGTTAATAGCATTTAAAGAACAAAAGTGAGTTAGTGAGATATTGACAGAGTGAGAGCCCTATTTTCATTTCTCGTAGAGTACTTTTCCAAAGTTCTGTTACTATTTTGTTCAATAAGTTATTACCTATTTTTGTTTGTAATTTAAATAATCTTGATTTGAGGAGTTCACATGATCTGTATTTTTGAAATAAAATAAAATTACATATCTAGTTATTTTATTTAAATTGTATTAGCACCATTGCTATAACTTGGTCCAGCGTTCCTTTGCTTAACTAACCATTTACCATAAAATAATATTATGATTTTATCACAGTATCAACTACACAAGTAAAAGTTTGTATGATATCACTTAGCAGTACTTTTAATCTTAAAAATACTGTCTAAATATTTGATAAATAAGACTGGATTTGCTTCCGGAAATGGGCTCAACATTCTGAAGTCTACATCCTTTAGTGTATCTTCTATTGTATCACAAGTACAGTAATACAAATGGCCGTCTATTTGAAGTCTTTCAGCCAGTTCTAACTGATGATTGTTCATCAGATCCTCATTTATAACCACTAAAAGGGGTTTTTTATGCTCCAATGTTTCCAAACAGCTGCCGGCTCCTGCGTGGCTTATGACGAGGTCAGAGTCCTTTATATCGTCTTCAATATTATCCTTGAACCTGTACAAATTCAGTTTCACATCTTCTTTGTCGTAGGAGCCCGGTTCCACGTCACTGTTACCAATCTGAAAGGTAACCTCTTTGCAGCCGATTTTCTTTAGTGCGGTCAACACAGACGACTTCATAATGTATTCGCACAGTAAATCAAACCTTGTTGTTCCAACTGTGATGAAAACTTTCATGTATTCTGTAGACATTTTTGAAAATTGAGAAAAATGCGAATGTTTTTGTTTACGTTTTCGATGTTTAGATCTGTTTGACAGTGACATTGACACTACACTTGAACTGACATTGACATTTTTTTGTTTGTAAGCAAAGTTCAATCAAACCCGTGCAACGAATTTTTTTTGAAAATAGGCCCGTATTCTTAGCGTATTCCGAAACCGTTCTCAAGCACCGCCCGAGTGTTAGTTTACTACTATCATCATCATCATCAGCCTGAAGAAGTCCACTGCTGGACATAGGCCTCCCCTACACATTTCCAGGAACAACGATTCTGAGCCCTTTCCATCCACCGAATTCCTGCGATCTTAACAATGTCGTCAGTCCATGCCATTATAATACTAGGGGAAGTACGTCCAAAATGACATACTGTTTTGTATTTCTTTCATAACTTTTTTATTTTTGTTACTAGAGCCATACAAATTTACAAGTACAAAGTTTACTTATTTATCAATAGAATATACATGAAAAATTAACAATAAAAACATAACTTATGAAAATAATTGGCGTTAAACAGAGATCAATGAAAAACCATTTTGTCCATATAGCATGGACAAAATGGCATACATCTTTACTTTTTTATTTTGTGCTTTATTAAACACATATTACGCATAGGTATAACATTTGGGTGCATCCGCACATTCAGCGTGAGCCCAAAGAGAACTATTTTACCGCACCGTAGTTAAAATTCTCCGGATCTAGAACGCGAAAACAAGTCATTGCAGTAAATGCAAGCGCAGTCATCATTTTCATCTTGGGTGGGTCCCGAATGGTTCTTCTTCACTGTCCGATTGAAAGAGGTTCTTTGTGACCTGTTTCTTTGTCTTGTTACAAAGAGTGACATTTTTTTAACAGCCTTATTCTTGATCTCTTGCATATTTGGATATGCCATTTTGTCCATAGTATAACTATGCCATTTTGTCCGAATAGGGCTTTATTTACCTAAAAGTCTAAGAGTTATTGAAAACTTAAGTTATTCATTAAAATTAAACACAATAACTTGTGCAAAATGTTAAAGAATGTAAATAATACGCTACCATTAACTTTCAAACCGAAACACTTACCAAAACTTTAAAAACTCTTCGCAGTGATAAAAAACTCACAATGACCGAAAACTTGTCTAAGACGACTGAGTGAAAATGGTTGCGCTGACAATGACAGTATTTTGATAGCTCACTTAGAGACAAATAGGGCACGCTCTGTAATTGTCACTACGATGAGAAAACCCACCAAATTTGAAATACAGCCGGTATGCCGTTTTACCCGTATATGCCATTTTGTACGTACTTCCCCTACAATTTTATTAAAACCCAGCCCAAGTCCTAATCCTGGAAAAAGTAGGAAGGTACAAAGGGAAGCCTTAGTTCAAAACAGCTTGCGAAAATGTTGTCAATAATATTGAAGCATTAGCCTAAAATAATAATAGGAAGGAACCTACCGATTATTGAAAACCCGTAGACAATTTAACAGGGACGTCAAGTAAGTAGAGAGACATGCCTACTTATACCTAGTATAGTAGTAAGTATACCTACCAACAATACTACCTACCAATGATAGATGGATAATAGATAATTATACGGGTCTTATATAGAAATACTGGAAAAGAATGACAAGGAAAATCAGTAACCTTTAGGAACCGCCTCGTCTATTAGCTGCAATGGATGGGTATGAATAGTAGGTATGAAAGGTATGTATATAAAGTACCTATATACCTACATATACTTAAATTAGTAAGTAATAGGTACATCACAGAACATAATGTCATAATTGAAGATGCCGTGGAATCTAATTCTTTCCCTTCTGGCCAATTACTGGTAATAAACGTAAATATTTAATCAGCTCCACTAACCTTTCGCAAGTACCTACCCACTCAGGCAGTCTGGCTCTACAGGGTGCTTAAATCGTAGAAAATTGCGTATGAAAAAAAAGCTTAATCTATTTCTTTATGCCAGGATTCCAGGTTACTTTGTTGATCCCCAGAAGATAATGCACCTATGCATGAACGTTAATACCACTGAAAACCAGAGCTGCACGTTCTACCGTGCCCTTGTAGCTAATGCTCAGTGATTTACCTTTTTTGCCGTCATTACATTTAATTATAATTATACGAGTACCTCTTAATTTTGAGTTGACGCAAAATAAGTTACTCCTATTTTTATAATATGTATACCTACCTACCTACCTTACCTTAGCTAGTAGATATTCGTTCGATAGTGTTACTTACTCAATTAGGTACCTAGGTGTTTAGTAAGTACCTGCCTAAAGCGATTGAACTTCCATTCTATAGAGTTACGTAACCAGTCTGGGTTACTCTGTTCCGCAGCGCCAGTAGATAATCTCTTCGAAACACCCTGTATCTTCAACGGCTTTTCCTTCCAAGGAGCTACAGACTTTCATTCTATTCCCATTAAATGTTAACATGCCACACGTGCTCCAAACTCAATTTATGATTCCCTAAATAATAACGGCTAATTTACCAATGAAAGCCAACCGTTTTTTACGAATTATGATTGGAAAATCATACGAGGCTTTCAGTAGTGCGATTGTGGGGCATCGAAATGCAGTGGTTGATAGTCTGTTTAGTTTGTCTGCTGGTGAGGGTGCAGGGAGAAGAGTTTCCATCACTCATCACTGCAAATGCGTCGATAGGTGAGCATTTTATAATAAACGTCATGGTTAATTTCCGTTTGAAGCACCTATTTCATTTTTCTGCATGAAAACCCAGCACCGTGGTGGGCGCCAGTTTCCAATATAGTAAAATATGATCATGTTATTCAAATAATTCGCAAATAAAAATTACTAGGCTGGGTTCACGGATAAATCATCAATAAATCATACTACAGCATTAAGGAATTTATTTTCGAGAGACGAGATTTAAAAACTAGACCTTACCTACCTCTAAATATTACCAAGCCGTCCAAGTCAAATAGTCATACATAGATTTAAGATTTAAGTTTTTATTGTTAAGCTAGATTCTCTACAGAAGTTTGTTACCTAGATTTACATAATTTAATTTAATTTTGCCGTAAGGCCATTGTAATGCCCCAGCGGGGCTCATGTTCTGGACGTTATTACCCCCTAAGACCTATAATACACATGAAACAATGAATAAATGAATAATAATGAATAATAAATAATCCTTTTCTTTCTAGCTGTGGTTCTAGATCGGACCTACCTTGGCGAGAAGTATCAGGCAGTTCTTGACGAACTGAAGGATTATATCAAGGAGCTGGCCAGGGTTGAGCTAAAGCATGGTGGTGTTCACGTGCATTACTATTCCTGGACCTCTATCAGCCTCAAAAAAGGTGTGGTACTTACCCTTTGTTGGGCGCCAATTTACTTTAGAATGTTTACTGTTGATTAAATAAAAAAAAATGTTTGACAAGCATAGGAGTGGTAAGTAGTATATAGTAATTGTGGTAGTGTATTCATTTGTAATTAATTAAGCATTTCGCCCCAAGATGGGCACCAGTTCCACCACATCTAATTTAGTATTGTTTTGCTGGCTTAAATCATAAAACACTTATTTTAGGTTACCTAGCAGTGTTCAGTATAGCATCCTGCCAAGACACGTGGTCATTGTTCTCTCGAACGCAAGAGGAAGAGCTTTTACTCTTCGCGTTGACTGAAGTAGACTGTCCACGGCTGCCGACTCGCGAGGCTATCACTGTCACGTACACCGAGCCTGGGGAGGAACTGCCTCAGCTTCTGCTGGATCTGAGGACTCAGAATGCTTTCAAGTGGAAGTCTGCTGTAATTCTCCATGATGATACGCTGAGTGAGTCTGATAGCTGATATACATAATAATAAGGGCTAATAATAAAAGGGGCGATTCAAGGTCAATATAAAAAATCATTTATTCGACTGAATTGCAAGGATAACTTTGCAACTTCTTTAAGCTGAGTGAATGAGTCTTGTGTACCAGTTTCAAGTAAAGAAGCCTAGAAGAACTGTCAAAATAGACGGCTTGTTTTACATGCTTTGATCATGCTAGGTCGCGACATGGTATCCCGAGTAGTGCAGTCCCTAACCCTACAGATCGATGATGACAGCGCCCCCCCAGTCTCAGTGACCGTATTCAAGATGAGACATGAGATCAACGAGTACTTGCGACGGAAGGAGATGCACAGAGTGCTGTCGAAGCTCCCTGTCAAGTATATTGGTAAGTTTGGTGTGAGTCTTGAACGTACGTCCTCATTTATTTGGCGTGAAAACCATTATGGTTCCTATCAGAAGCGTCTAAATTCCATTGCCATTGGCACTAGCGTTGGTATAGAATATAAATACATTAGGAAGGATTTCATTCCTGCTTATTCTGCCACCCTTCCAACGTCCATTCTATACATCACAATCTTGGACTATATTTACCAGTCCCTAGTCCGTCAGGATGGTCAAGCAAATTCCAAAATATCTGTATCAGTCTTACCTTGGGCATTCGTACGCTTCATCATTGGATACCAAACTGCAGCAAAAACTTGCCCATACATTCTGACATGCAGTAGTCAATATCCCTTAGCTTAGCGCTTTTGAAGCTGCAAATTCACCGAAGATAAGGCCGTATTCTGTTTACAAATCTGTGTATTCCCAGGGGAGAACTTCATTGCCATAGTGACGACCGACGTGATGACGACAATGGCGGACACAGCCCGTGAGCTGCGCATGTCCAACTCCAACGCACAATGGTTGTACGTTATATCCGATACGAGCAGACGGAACGGCAACCTCTCTGGGCTGATCAACGCGCTGTATGAGGGGGAGAACCTGGCTTACATCTACAATATCACGGACGATAGTCCTGACTGCAAGGTAACCTTACCTAACAGTCAATAGTTGGAAAAGGCTCAGAATATTAGTTCTTTCTAGAAATGTGTAGGGCCTATGATGCCCAACAATGGGTTTTGATAAAGTACACACTGAATCATGAATAATCATGACTTAGCTAGTTATAACGTAATAATAGCTAGTAAATGGCCCAGTTTAGTCTCATCTAATGTTTTTAGTCACAACAGAAATCAGCGCAGACAGAAAATAGAGAACGAATCTTTTAGCATAATAATTATGATATAACTATGTAAATACGACAAATAACTAGATAGGTAGTTTACGGTACGTGACCAAACCAGCTAGGCTTTATAGGTACCTAGGTACCTCATATTCTTTCGATGTTGTGTATAATTCGAATAACAAGGAAATCCCCCAGCAAAGATCATCTATAATAAAAAGGATCAAAATTGATAGCAGCGTCAAATAAATTTGTTATTGTAGTGTTAGGTATCACTAGCTTTGAGAGTGATGCAAAGTTCAAATAAGGTCATCCGAAAGACATTCACCACGTGGCTGCTAAAAACCTAAGAAAAATAGTTATTGGTCGCTGAGATTTGCAATACTACCTAGAACTGGTTTAATAAACTTTCCACCCAGAATTCACCGGTTTTAGAATCTATCATCAGCCTCAGATCAACCACTTTTTTCTTATCTTGTCTACTTAATAATGTGAAATTAGGATACTTACTTATAAATTTTACGAGTTATGTTATGCCTGAGCCTCTAAAATTGAGTAATTTTCCAATACAAAGATAACTTTGTAAGAAATGGGCCCAAGAAGTGAACCTTGCGTGAGAAAGAATTTGCAGTTTTCTACCACAATATTCTTGAGCCTTTTGCTGAATTGTGGTTTTTCACGATAAATTTCATGCTCTCAGATAAACTCTGAAATTTAAGAACTAAATAGGAATCCAGGAGGGATCACAGAAATGTGCAAGATCAAGATCATGACATAGGTAACTAAAAAAAACTATATAAGTATTATATCAGCTATCTGGTTCCCATAGTACAAGATTTCACCTGGAGTTCACTGGATTGAGCAACCTTAATCAGTATAACCACGTGTTGAATGGTGACGAGAGAACTCTTGATTTAGTCTTAAGTAATAAAAAAGTAACAAATCTTAAACAAAATGATACACCCTTGACTAGAGTAGACAAGCCTCACCCAGCAATTGACTTCTCAATCCCGTACTCGGTTAAAACTAAGTGTTTATCAGATAACAGCTTATCTAGACCAAATTTCTTCAGAGCAGATTATGATACGGTATTACAGGTTCTTCAGTCTATCGATTGGGTCGAAACTTTTGATAATTGCAATGATAATGTAGATATGATGACCCACGAGTTTTACACGACTCTCCACAAAATAATCAAAGAACATGTTCCAATGAAAAAAGTTAGATCGAAAGACTACCCAATATGGTATTCAAAAGAGCTTATACGCATGATGAAAGAAAAATATAAATTACACCTTAAAATTAAAAAATACAACAACCCATTACACGTGGAATGGTTTTTGAAGATGCGTGACGAGTGTTTTGTCCTACAAAAAATATGTTATCACAAATATATTGAGACAATTGAAAGTGCCGTGACCAAAAACCCTAAGCACTTTTGGTCATTTATAAAGGGAAAGAGAAAGGGTGGAGGTACCTACCCAGCACAAATGCAATACAAAGAAAAAATGGCATCTAGGGGAGACGAAATCTGTGACTTATTCGCTGAGAGTTTTTCTGCAATTTACCTAACCAACTCTACTGCTTGTACTTCCTCATCTATTCCAACCAACAGTGCAACTGCTCTTGTTTCTACATGCCTATCCTCAGTCAATATCACTTCTACTGACATTGAAAATACCCTGAAACATTTAGATGACAAGAAAGGCGCCGGTAGTGATGGTATACCTCCAATTTTCATAAAAAGATGCGCAACGGCTTTGACAGCACCGCTACACCTTATCTTTAATGTATCCCTCAGGAAAGGTATTTTTCCTGATACTTGGAAAGAGGCCAAAATTGTCCCAATTTTTAAATCTGGTGATAAAAACGACGTTGCTAACTATCGGCCAATTTCAATTTTATCAGTACTTGGCAAAGTCTTTGAAAAATTAGTCACAGAGCATATGACTTGGCACTTAAAGCAACACATCACTGGCTCTCAGCATGGGTTTATGAAGTCACGTTCAACTACTACAAACTTATTATGCTACTCTTCAGAGCTCTCTAAATCCTTAGACAACAAAATTCCGGTTGACGCAATATATACTGATTTCAGTAAAGCATTCGACAGAATTGACCACGGTCTACTAGTTCAGAAGCTATCTAATCTTGGAGTATCTGGTTCTTTTCTTTCATGGATATCTTCTTACCTGTACAACAGACGTGCCATTGTAACCGTAAGTGGCTATCAGTCACAACCTTTCATCACTACCTCTGGCGTCCCTCAAGGTTCCCATCTGGGACCAATCTTGTTTAACGCATTTATCAATGACATAACATCATGTTTCCAAAGTTCTAAAGTTTTCTTGTATGCCGATGATATGAAAATAATTAAGCCGATTCGCACACTCTTGGACACATTTGCACTGCAAGATGACTTGAACAGATTATCTGCCTGGTCCGTTAAAAATCTGATGCCGCTTAATGTGTCCAAATGTTATCACATCCACTTTAGCCGTAATAAAAACTCAGTTTCTACGAAGTACTCCTTAAATCAATTAGAGCTTGCATCACTAGACCAAATCCGAGATTTAGGTGTTATTTTTGACTCACATCTTAAATTTGACGAACATATATTAGCCACCACTACTAAGAGCTTTAAAACACTGGGTTTCGTTATAAGAAACAGTAAAGAATTTAAACGCTCATCTACTAAAATAAAATTATTTCAGACGCTGGTAAGACCCATCTTAGAATACGGATGCCTTGTTTGGAATCCCAATTACGAAATTTATTCGAAGCGAATCGAAAGCGTGCAAAGACGTTTTCTTTATCATGTATCCTACGGAGATAACTTAGCCAAGAAAATGACAAGTTACAATAGCAGACTATCGCACTACCATATGAACCCCCTATCTTACCGTAGAACTTTCTTGGATCTCGTATTTTTGCATAAGTTATTTAACGGAGCTATTGATTGCGCAGAGCTGATCGAAATGTTGCAGATTCATGCCCCTTCTCGTCTGCCAAGAAAAACTGCATATAATCTTTTTACCACTCAGTATGCTCGAACTAATCTGGGTAAACACGCATCGATGCCGAGGCTCTGTAGTCGTTACAATGCTCTATCAAAGAGTAATGATATTGATCTCACTGACCCCCTTCTTAAATTCAAAAGGCTTACCCGAAAATGTCTTTTGCCTCAAACACAGTAGAGTTTTTACCCCCTAATTCTTACTTATAAGCTTTTAACTAGGTGCTTGTGCTTACCGAATGTAATTTAGTGTTATACCATAGTATTATATTTTAATGTAAAACATGATCTCAATTTAAGTTTAACATTCGTTGTAAGTATTTCGTATTTTCATTTGTTTATTCTGTGTTAACTTTGTTACTATTTTATTTTTGTATTTTCTACAGGTATTTATTACATACCTACTACCTTATTTTGCTTTGTCTAGTTGTATATTTTGCGCGCGCTGTGGCGTCCTGTAATTAGAGAGACACAACGCACTGATTACTGTACATTTAAGATTGTTCATTTATACTATGTGATTTCTCTGTTGGATGCCCTAAATAAATAAAATAAAAATAAAATAAAAAATAAAAAATTTACTTAATTTTAGGCTGGATAGTGTTGTGTAAATTGACTACAATATTTATTTGTTAAGTGTTTGTTTTCAGAACGGCATAATGTGTTATTGCCAGGAGATGATGAATGCGTTTATCTCAGCGCTGGACGCAGCAGTACAGGACGAGTTTGACGTGGCCGCGCAGGTCTCTGATGAGGAATGGGAGGCCATCCGACCCAGTAAGGATCTGCGGAGGAACAACCTGCTGAAGCATATGCAGGTAACTAACCTGACACATTTCTTCTCACGTCAAACTCCTCACTGCTGAAGGTCGCGACCCCCTTTCACTTTTTTTTATGTAAGAGATAGACAAACAAGATTACGGCCCCCCTGATGGTAAGCGGTCACGGGTGACGCCATGGACACCAACAACACCATGGGTGCTGTCGTTGCGTTGCTTATGCCCTGGAGGAGTTTTTAACGTTTTTCTTGAAGCTATTCATGTTATAGTTAAGAGGACTTTGTGCTATCCAGGACTGTTGCCGGCAATCAGTTTTACCTTCTCGTCCAGCTCGTTGTCCATCCATGAATCACTTTGCCTTCGACAATTTTTTGCTATCCAAACTTGTTGCCGGCAACAGTATTGCTTCATGGGCCTTCACGTCGAGCCTTCAACTTTGCCAGTGATGACAATTTTTTCCAGGTTGTCTTCTTGTTTCCTGTCTGAGATGGGCTTGACACAAAATGCCTGGACAAAAGCCATATAGGTGATAGTGGTACAGAACTCAAACGTCTAGGTTTCAAGCCTTATTTTCAGATTTCTTTGATACATAATTGAAATTAATTCGTATCATGTTTTATTGATACCTACCGTTCGATAGATTCAAAAATCAGGAATCCGAAATATTTATTTTATTGATTACTATGTGGGTACAAAACGACTGCGCCATCCATCTCCATACAAGTTATGTAGTATGAGGTTGCAGCGACAACATTTGTGGTTTGGTTTTGGCTATCGTTCAAAATTAGAGCAATTGGCCTCCTGGGCGCCTCCCGGTGTAACATTACATAATTTGTGGCCACAGTTAGTTGCTACGTTGGTAGTTGCAGAGCTGAAATAGGCATATGCTTTTGGTATTGGAGCAAATTTACACCAATTAATGTTCTTTTTGTGTGTGTTCAATGCTAGTGCTCTCAAACTGTAAAGGAAAGCACCGTGAGGTAACCAATAAGTATTCCAACTGGCTATGAACTTGCATTTCATGAATATCACCCTAAGAAACAGCAAAATATTACTCTGTGTGAGGCATGTGCTGAATTACAATATCTGAACGTTCCTCTGACTGCCCTCTTCAGTCATCTTTCATGCTCTGAGTAATCATTACATTTTGTTTAAGTAATTACTGTAAGCATCCCCATGCTTAAGAGTAGCTCTTTGTGAAGGGTTCGTCCGGGGAAGTACTACCACCATGCCTATTACTGCCGTGAAGCAGCATTGCTGTGTCTCGGTTAGAAGGGTGTGCGTGCCGGTGTAATTACTGTCACGTGAGGCTGAACATCTGTATGCCTCAAGTTGATGGACGCAGGGGAGTCCATCGTAGGGCACGTTCCTGACTTGCGTGACTAACAAGGCAATGCTTTGTTGTAGGTGATGGTTACCACTCAACATCAGGTGGGCCATATGCTTTTTCTATCAGCTAGTTAAATATGTTCACTTTGCATTAGAATAAAGTCTTAAATAGAACAGTCTCGTTCCTATAATCCCAGATTTTCTTTCATTCCAGCAACACATCCTAGCGAACAGTGTCTGCGGCAACTGCAGCTCCTGGAACGTTTTAGCGGCTGACACATGGGGCACCTCATACCGACGCTACACGGACACCACGCAAGACTTGAAGGAAGCTAACGTTACCAACATCACCACGGCAGGCGCTATCGAGCAGGTCGAGCTTTTAAATGTGAGTGAACAAGTCTATCTAGGAGCGGTGCTGGTGGATCATGCCAAGGGAATTTGCATAGTTATTGTATATAAGTTTTAATTTATATAAGTTATTGAAGCATAATTATTTTTGAGTGTCCTGTTTCATTTCCCGTCATCAGGTTGGATACTGGCGACCAGTGGACGCTGTTACTTTCATCGATGCGCTGTTCCCTCACGTGGAGCATGGCTTTAGAGGAAAGGAACTGCCTATTATTACTTACCACGTAAGCAGTAGAGTAGGTAAGCGAAGCAAAAACATAGGACTCCGTTTCAGTTTTGGAAAAACATGGTACCTACTTAATTGTGTAATTTTAAACATGGATAAGAAAGAAAAAAAGAAGAAAGAATATACAATTGTTTTGAATACACATAAACACAGCACAGAGTAACACAAAAAGAAAACATAAAATAATAAACAGAAAGAACAAAGAACAAATACAAATAAATGGAGCACGAATCGGTCTGTATGTGCGCGTGTCCATACGCGCGTGACCCACCCATATCTCTTCAAGGTGCATATTATGGCTAATGCCAAACGACTTCTCTCATCTTTGCGTAGTTTGGGACGTTTGGTTGACAAATTAGTTCTCTTGAGGAGATTTTTACTTTAAACTTTTTTTTTGCAGAACCCTCCTTGGGCTATATTGAAAGTTAACGAATCTGGAGCCATAATCCAACACAGCGGACTGATATTTGACATCATTGACCAACTTGCCAAGAGCAAGAATTTCACGTAAGATCACCACATTCATTGTTTAGCTAGCAATAAAGAATAAAAGTAGATCGTAATATATGCTAATAATATCGAATAAGAAACCATCCAAATAGTAGTTATTCATAAAATATTTACTTTCAGGGTAAAGATCATACTTCCCAGAGACGTCAAGCATGAGGTCTCCAATGCTTCCATTTTAGGTGTAAGTTTAATCAAACATTAGACAACTCGCAACGTTAACATTCTCTTATATGCCCTACCTACTAGGGCTAGTGTGCGTTGTGACTATGAATTTCATTTTATTTTCTCCGTCAAAAAATGATCACTGACTATGTGATGTGCGCCAGCAAACCTTGCGTGCGGCGCTCACCAGTGTATTATACTGTGTGTGTGACGTTTCGACGTAGGATTTATTAAGTCAACACTCACACAGACTCAAAACCACAGTCAGAGACAGAGCCAGACAGAGCTTGTGGTAGGCCTACTGGTAACCATAAAATTGTTCCAGTTGGCGCACACCAAAGCAGCTATGCTGACGATGGCAGCAGTAGCTAAGGGGCACGTGGCATTGGCTGCTGCGTCTTTCACGGTTTTACCAGAGTCTATACCAGGTACCCTACCAGATTCTGTTAAACTCACGTCATCACGTAGCATCTGCAGCCTATAAACACGGCTCGTTCGGGAATTGGTGAATCCGCGTTCAATGTTCAAATTTTTCAAACAATTATTGAAAATTCACATCGAATTCAGTGATTGCTTGAACCTTCTGCACCAAACAGACAGTTCTAAAAATGTGTCTTTATATATTTTATTCAGGGATCAACTACACAATACCGATAAGCACGCAACCATACTCGTTCATGATAGCCAGACCGAGAGAGCTCAGCAGGGCTATGCTTTTTCTGCTGCCTTTTACGACAGATGTGAGTAAATTTACCAAATGTCAGAAAACTATTATGTTGAACCAAGAATTATAATAACTATACAATTCATTCACATTTATAGACTAAGCGGTCAATTGCCATAGCATTTTTTCACTTATAGTAAAATCATCATCATCAGCCTGACAAGTCCACTGCTGAACATACGCCTCCTCTACACATTTTCAGGAAAAACGGTTGTGAGCCCTTTCCATCCATCGACTTCTTGCGAATAATGTCGTCAGTCCATCTGGTGGGTGGATAGAAAAATATTGATTCAAATTTTTAGTTGCTGAAGCAGCTGAAATAATTTCAAGTGCATGGTCTCAAACTGTCTTAAGTTAATTAATTTATTCTATCGATAGACCTGGCTGTGCCTGGGTTTTGCTGTGATCCTCATGGGTCCAACCCTGTACATCGTGCATCGCCTGAGTCCTTACTATGAGGCTATGGAGATTACCCGCCAAGGAGGCCTGGCCACTATCCATAACTGCTTGTGGTATATTTATGGAGCACTTTTGCAGCAAGGTGAGCATTTGTCCACCTACGTAGTTCGATGGTAGTGACTACTAGTGATCAGTTGAGGTGCAGACTCCTGTTTGAACGTAGCAATGAATGCATAATGAAATAGTTTCTTTGAGTCTGCTTGTTGTGTTTCATGGTTTCATAGAGCCAGAGACGTGCTTCCTGAGATTTTGACTTGGCACTATATCAGAGAATTAAGAAAGAACCACTAGTGCCTTAGAACCAACTTAGAACCAATGCAAAACCAGCAGTCTGTTATTTATACACTCAATTGGTATGAGAATACAGTTTATTGTGATCGTTTCATTTGCACGAGCCCATGTTTGCTGCCCTCCAAATACATAAAATTAAGACCCAGAAAGCAACAAGTTTTGGGCTGACAAGTCAAATCATTGTCCATACTGGCCCTAACTCAGTTGTGGTCTCCAGGTGGTATGTATCTCCCGCGAGCTGACAGCGGCCGCCTAGTGGTTGGCACGTGGTGGCTGGTCGTGTTGGTAGTCGTCACCACCTACTCCGGGAACCTGGTGGCGTTCCTCACATTCCCGAAGCAGGAGATGCCAGTCACAACCGTCGGAGAACTGGTGGAAAACAGCGACACTTACACCTGGTCTTTAAGTAAAGGGTCCTATTTGGAGATGGAACTTGAGGTTGGTTCATCTTTAAAAGGTTGTATCGTCGTCCTGCTAGTGCTAAGACATAGTTTCCATAGGGTTTTCTTGTAAGGCAGAGTTTTAATTCTGCAAACCCGTCTGTTGCCGTTGCCACGTGCACTGTCCCTCTCAATCAGCATGGGGCAGACAGAGATGGAGTTATAATGGGTAGGCTCGCGCAGGTTGCACTAGTGTAATTCCCTCTATACAAATCATATGGGACCGATAGGTTTCTGATGCATCGCAGCTATAGAACTCTGCCTTTTCTGGCTTTAGGCGCTATTTTTTTCTGAATTAACCTGGTGCATAAAATGCCGGAGCAAACATCTTGTGGATCAGTCCCAAAAACAAAACTGTGATAGGTAAATGACTGAAACCACATCATTTACAGAAAACAGAAGAGCCGAAGTACAGTGCTCTTTTGAAAGGAGCAGAGATCACCAGCAGTGGAGCCGGCTCAGAAAAAGCAAAAACTGGTAAGTTCCCGAATAGGCAGCAAATGCTCGTGGGTTTGGATTCCAACCATACAAATAAAACTTTTCACTGTTCAAAACAGCCATAGTGAATTATGATCTACCAATCAATTTCTATGGGTTTTTTTTCGAGCCTAACAACTGTGCGGAATAAAGTTTCGTGAATGGCGACCACGAGCGGGAAGACGAAACTTATAGGAGCCTCTTTATGGCCCATTTGTTTTTTAGAGCCGAGCATACTTCAGCGAGTCCGCACCTCAAGACATGCGCTCATCGACTGGAAGCTCCGTTTGCGGTACCTCATGAGCTCCGATGCAATCAAACATGACTCCTGTGATTTTGCTCTCAGTAAGTTAATCCAACTGCCAAGGTGGTGACTAGGTATAGTACTAAGCCTCATAAATGTTGAAAATCGCGGGAAGTTTGTGGATGAAGAAAACTCTAAATCGTTATATTCTGGAGACATAATGCAGGGAGCGCATGCCCAGCTGTGGATATCAGGCTTATTGTATTAAATGAACTCGAGCCTTCTGTATCCAGTTATCGGTATCATGCCAGAAACACAACACAGGGTCTTCTCCTTTTTATAGTGTATGAGGGATAGTGCTTACAGGCATGTCATATTTAATTGCAGGTGTAGAAGAGTTTCTAGAAGAGCAAATCGCTATGATCGTGCCAGCTGGGAGCCCATATCTGTCTGTCATCAATAAAGAGTAAGTTTTTACTTTACGCTACGGTAACTAAACTTCACGTCGTGTTGGTTTTCGTAACGGCTGAACCGATTTGAATGGAGCTTAAAATAGTTACTCGTAGAATAGAACTCCTATCTTGAGTGAGCTGAAGCCGCGGACTAGACAAGTATCTAGTAAACAAAACACACAAATCATCATCATTATCAAGCTGAAGAAGTCAGCTGGGCATAAACCTATACCTATACATTTTTGAGAAGAACAATTTTGAGCCCTCTCCATCCAACTCCCGCAGTCTTCATACAGAACACATGGATGTGATAGTAAATATATTGAAATGAAATAAATGACGGTGAGTCGCAGTTGGTGCTTTGTGTCGCACTCTACTGGTGTCACGGAAGACCAGCGTTACAGTGGCGCTCGCTACTATAGCATATGCTGATTCTTGTGTAATACTGCTCTTGTAGTGGTGGCAGAAAAGAAATAACTTTTGATTTGAAATGATTTATTTACTTGAAGCATGGTACATTGCAGGATAAACCGTATGCACAAAGCGGGTTTGATCTCGAAATGGCTGAGCGCGTACACTCCACGGCGCGACCGCTGCTGGCAGACTGGTGGCGTCGCGCAGGAGGTTGACAACCATACCGTCAACCTCAGCGACATGCAGGGCTCATTCTTCGTGCTCTTCCTCGGTAACTATAACCTCATGCTCAGCTGAAAATCCACGTTGGATAGGTTGCCAACGCTGATTTTCGGACCTGCCGTCTTATTGACGCCCCTAGCACACCTCCACTGCGGAACCGTTAAAGCGACACCGCTAGATGTTTCCGATCCGATCAAGTGTAGTTTGAGTAGCGGAATGGGCATCAGAACCTCGTGCTTTGTCCATTTCTACAAACACGTGCGAAAACAACGCGGCACTGCAGCATAATGGCGGCCAGAGCGCGGAGGCTGGCGTCGGAGCAGATTGACGAAACCGCGCGGAGAAAGAGATGGAAAATAGTCAAATCTATGCGTTAGAACAGGCAGTTTCACTATCGTTCCCCATTTACACGGGACAAGACATGACAAAATTACTGCGGTAACGGTTTCGCAGCGGAGGTGTGCTACAGGCATCAACAATGCTGAGCTGAAACCTATTGAATAAACACTGACCAATGTAGCTCTGATAGGATAGGTGGGTGCGGAGGGCTCTTATATCTAATATCTAGCCAATTTTTATCTTTACATTGTGTTCCGCGTCTCAAACCTTCTTATATCTAAACCCTGTTTGTATTTTAGTTTCGAACTCCTGTGGTAAAAAATATTATAATGCACATCAAAGGAGCACCTTTCGTGCCACAGTCGTATTTTCAAACTTTAAAGTTCTACGAACCGGTAAAACTGCATTGACAGACACGATTTAATTTTATTGCAGTTGTTTTGTTCTATATCTTTCAAAAATCTATTTCTGATGTTGATCGCGTCTGTGCCACCAGGCCTTACTGCAAAGGATAAATAGATTTTACAAACAAATTTCGCGTATTATTGAGTAATGATTTTTTCTTAAACATGCGCGGAAATATTGTCATTACTTTTGAATATAGAACACGCGAAGTATCATATTTACGTAGACTGAAAAACCAAAATCACTTCCCGGCGCGTTCTCGCTCCGGCAATGTTGTATGAAACGGTGTGCTGTTTGAACTCTTTCATCTATCGTACACATTGCGTTCTCGTGGCTGTATAGCCACAGATGCGTTTACCTTTCGACAAAAAATGTAAAATAAAAAAAAAAATGGCGGTAAAGCGGAGTTCGTTGATAATTGGTTAATAAAAAATAAATTTATTGTGTACTATTTTTTTTATTTCCTTGCATTTTTTTAAGAAAAGCACTATACAGGGTGTCCCATAAGTCAACGTCCAGCCGAAAACGGGTGATGCGCCAAGTCATGACAGTTATCAGAAAAATATATAAAAAAATAATTGCTAAGTACCTTTCGAGTTATGAGTATTTTAAAAAAACAGGAAAAACTGACACCCTGTGATGATCTTTTAAGTCCTGTGACTACAAATATTAACTTTTCATGAAACTTTTTTCTGCAACGTAAGCATGAATAACCCTTCTGTAAATTACAATTCAAAATTAAGCCATAACTGCCTCAATTTTCAATGAAATCGTGGAGTTTTGGCCAACGTTTCATTTCAGATAATTACATCACCCAACTTTAACCGTCTGTACCGCAAAAAAAATGTACTACACTGTCATGGCATGTAACTTTAAAAATTGGCGCATTTATCCAGGATTCCAAAATGGTATAATACTTGCTAGAGTACTCCTTAGTTTTGGAAATAAAAAATGATTTTTCAACTAAACCGGATTTCCAATCAATTTTATTTCATGAGATAAAATGTTTGTAACCTTTAAATTATGGACTTAAAATGCCTACGCTGTGTTTTTAAGTGACTCACAATTTACAGGTACAAGTAAATACCATTTCGACAATGCAAGTAAACAGATAGAGCCACCATCTTGTCGAAAGAGTAATAACCATGGGTGTTCAAGTAATTTGTTAGTTTTAGGTGAAAGTTTAAAATAAAATTCAATCATAGGATTTCTTCAATCGTGATTTTAATTTAACTACATCAAGGATTTACAGCAAATGTTCAAACTGTTAGCCTTCAGCAGTAATGCAAGCTCTACATTTCCTTAAAAAAAATCAGCTGTCTGTAAATTCAGTTAACTGACGACAGTTGAACGTGACAACGTCATACAGCTGTCCACGCGGACGCATCGCTCACTCAAGTAGGAGAGAGACCGATGTCGAACGCTGCCGAACGTGGAGGCCAATTGTGCCTCTTTGTCGCTCGTTCCGCGCTCTCACTTGCATTTCAAGTATTAAATGGAACGCCTCAAAGCGAGGTAACGCCGCATGAGTCATGTTTTTTCGTACGAGCAGCCGGCTCCATCGAATTATAAGACGTTATCACGTCAAAAACCATGTAATAAGACCGGCGACGGGCGAAGGCAAACTTAAGATTAAAACCACGATTGAAGTAATCCTATGATTAAATTTTATTTCAAACTTTTACCTAAAACTATCAAATTACTTGAATACCCATGGTTATTACTCTTTCGACAAGATGGTGGATCTATCTGTTTACTTGCATTGTCGAAATGGTATTACTTGTACCTGTGAATTGTGAGTCACTTAAAAACACAGCGTAGGCATTTTAAGTCCATCATTTAAAGGGTACAAACATTTTATCTATTGAAATAAAATTGATTGGAAATCCGGTTTAGTTGAAAAAACATTTTTTATTTCCAAAACTAAGAAGTACTCTAGCAAGTATTATACCATTTTGGAATCCTGGATAAATGCGCCAATTTTTAAAGTTATATGCCATGCTAGTGTAGTACATTTTTTTTGCGGTACAGACGGTTAAAGTTGGGTGATGTAATTATCTGAAATGAAACGTTGGCCAAAACTCCACGATTTCATTGAAAACTGAGGCAGTTATGCCTTAATTTTGAATTGTAATTTACAGAAGGGTTATTCATGCTTACGTTGCAGAAAAAAGTTTCATGAAAAGTTAATATTTGTAGTCACAGGACTTAAAAGATCATCACAGGGTGTCAGTTTTTTCTGTTTTTTTTAAATACTCATAACTCGAAAGTTACGTAACAAATATTTTTTTTTATATTTTTCTGCTAACTGTCATGACTTGGCGCATCACCCGTTTTCGGTTGGACGTTGACTTATGGGACACCCTGTATATGCCTCGACCGAAATGGCAATTGCCTGTCTCGTATCATTGAAGTCCTCGCCTGCGGCTCGGCCTTCAAACTCATACTCGACCTGCAATTGCCTATTTCGCTGCCTTTGCAATAATGTACTATTTTTCTGTTCTAGGGTTCTTTTCTGCGTTGACAGTGCTACTACTTGAATGGCTCTACAACAGGCGGAAGAGACGAAACGATAATATTGTTATCAAACCTTACGTTGAATAAAAACAACCTAATAATTAAAATGAATAAATTATTCAAGTTCAACCCATCTAATTCCATCACCATTATTATATTAGTATCATTGTTACCTTTGTAAAATGTCATTTGGTTGGAACCTCCGAGAAATATGCAAATAGACTGTTTACATCTAACCGAAGTCCACGTGTCGCAGATGTGATCACATTATGGGTGCATGATTCTACTTTATTGAGAAAACATAATATATGATTATAATATGTTTTCTAATTTCGGTGTGAAAACAACTAATAATCCCAATACCTAAAAATTTGAGAGAAGACAGAGAAGAGAGAATGAATGAAAGGAGATTAACACACAGATGCATCAAGTGTCAATGGAACTGCTGGAAGGGGAAGACCTCGGCGTACGTATCTCGATCAGATAGCAGACATTTTAGAGAAAGGCGGAGTACCCTAAACCAACAAGCATGTATGGAGAATTTTATGAGAGTGAATGAAGCACTCTTACGCGTATGTCAGGATCGTAGCAGGATTAATGCCATGTAAAAGAGGCGTGATTATATGTATGTATGTATGTATATGTACCTAATTATTCACAGGACAAAGGAAACTGAATGTATTTAAAAACAGACAGAATATAAATGACTATTATGCAAATTTTATTTTTTTCCGGAAATATAAGGGCAATGAAGCGTCGATGACTAAGTTTATATGCATATCCTACTTATTGTATTAAACAAAGTAATAGCAATAACAAAATAATCTAAAATTCTTTGTCATTAGACACTCGGATATACTTATAATAAAAACTATTTTACTATACCTTTTCTTTTAATTTACATTGTAGAATAAACGATTCATCTTTTTTTATTTTACGTTTTATTTATAAATCCTGTTGACTTTCTTCGGAAATAAAATGTGCCTAAACTAATAGAAAGAAAGAAAGAAAGAAAAAACGTTTATTTGTCACATCGCCAATAGAGGACATTTTAAGTACTAAAATAAGGAACACACACTACACTAAATAAGGAACTACTACTAATCTTCTAGATAAAGCTCTGCTTTAGTGTTTACTACACAGGCTTGACTCGACCAAACCATAGGGTTATTGACTCTAGATTGCTTAATATCGAATCACACATCTATATCGTGAACCATTTAGCATTGTAGGAAAAAAACATAGTAATCTGATTAATATTTATGGAATAACTGAACATTAAATGTAGGTAGGTGCAGATAGTTGCCTACTTTGTGATGTATACCACAGTTTAGGTACAGTTACAGCACGGTCACTTCTTGAAGCCAGCAAAAATTTTAAGGCTGGAGTGGTAGATGAAACGTTGAACGTGCAGAAACAAGATGGGTCGACAACATTGTCAGCGGCAACGATAATAGTAGGCCATCGTAAAAAAATGCCAACTCAGCATAAATGGTCATTGGCTAGGCTTACGATGATTCTATGGATTTTGCCAGAGAATCTTCAAACGAATATAACATAATACTAGAATTTGAATTTGATTTTGAACAGCTTTTTTCAAATAAACATGACTCTGTGTGGCTAGAGTCTACAAAATTGAAAATAGCTGCGGCACTGTGTATTTTACTACCTGTTTTTGAGCACGTAGACATCAACACTGAGGCAGCTGATCCTCAAGCCCTGCGACAAAGCCTCCACAAGTTGTCATACCAGAAACCGGTGTGCATACTTAAATACTCTCGCGCACCGCCGGTCGAGCCAGTACGTTTTAGTCCACACGCCTATCGGCATCGAAATTTAATTACATTGGGAGTGTAGTTTGTTACTAAATTCAATATAATTTGTATGTGTCAATGACAAAATCGAAGAGAAGATTCGCGATCACCGACAAATTTCTACCAAGGTAAGTCTGATTTTGTATCATTTGAGAACTAGATGGAACTGCTAAAAAGACCAACGAATCCAAGAAACGAACAAGTTGATGGATGGTTTTACCACACAGCAGTCTTACAACAGTACATAGTTCGGACTATACCCTAGGTTTCCGGGTATCACAGCCTGCTGTATCTCCTCCATAGTATTAGAAACAGTATACATAGTAATACACACCTGTTCTCATGTTAGATTACTATAAAATACCATTTAGCTCCATTCAGATTTATCGATTATATCCCGTTCATTTTTACTTTTTGTGCAACCTTTGTCACTCACTCCATGATGTCACTGATTATAAGAAGTAGTAAAGCTGTTGGTGGAACAGTTTGTCCAAGAAACGATTATTCTGGTGCTAAGTGTGATGCTGGACTTGTTTTATTCAAATTTGAAAGATGGGGGGCACTCCTATTCTTCAATAAATCTTCATTAACAAGACTTTTAAATCATTTTACCAATAAATGCTTATGACTTATGACTGACAATATAAGGCTTGTGATTTAGACCGGTGCAGTTTCAGATTCAGATAATATGTATGTTAGTTCGGTAAGCAGTCTTTTTGGGAAGTCAACTCAAAGTATAAGACTGAATTATCTGGTTTACTGACCCACCATCACTATTGCATAGTCGCTGATCTGTTATCACCTTTTGCATGTACGTTGTCGTGTTTTTATGGTCAGCTTTTACTTTAGCTAAATCGAAAGGTTTGTATAAAATAGTACCTATCTGCAAATCTATTTTGTGAAGCACTCGTGAAATAGCTAACTTGGTCGTCCCTAGTAGATGGACTAATTTTAGCAGCGTTCAGGGCGGTCGTTGTTTGAATGGAATCAGTAAAGTGGCCATTTCATTATAGTGTTTTCCTGAATTTGTCCATGCTAGAAGATGACAGTAGAAGTGCTTCAAAACTATAAAATTGACACTGGTAATAATGTGATGTGTTCTTGTGACCAATAAATAATTGTCTATCTCTAATTTACTATGCATATATATTTACACCAATAATATTTATCTCTTACTTTTAATGATTACCTAATTAATTAATCTATGCAATTTCAATCTATCGTTATGTCATTTCCGGCCGAAATAAGCTTTCTTATTTTATTTACATGCTTAATAAATACGTGCTCTTTTGTAGCACTTTGTGTGTGTTTTCTGTTTTACTCAATATACAGATGAAATATAAAATAATGGGCTCATCGAGTGTATGGCAAATTTTCCGAATATGACTGTTTCTTTTTCACATTCATGTTTTCTTATACTTAATGGCAATAGTAACAAGTTTTAGTAGTAGTAGAGCTCTTTGTGAAGGGCTCGTCCGGGGAAGTACTACCACCATGCCTATTTCTGCCGTGAAGCAGCATTGCTGTGTTTCGGTTTGAAGGGTATGGGTGCCGGTGTAATTACTGGCACGTGAGGCTGAATATCTGTATGCCTCCAGTTGATGGACGCAGGACAGTGCATCGTAGGGCACGTTCCTGACGTGCGTGACCTACGAAGAAGTGCTTTGTTATAGGCGATGGTTACCACTTAACATCAGGTGGGCTGGGCCATATGCTTGTTCCATCAGCGAATTACATAAAAAAAAAAAAAAACAAAAGACCCTGCCCCTTTGTTACTATTGCTAACTGTCGATAAAGAAGCACATTGTTTATATTGACTTGTAGCTGATGATCTACTCTAAATATTGCTATGCCCTAAACTTAAGGCCTATTAAGTACGCACCATTTTTAACTTTAAGACCTCACCGGTATGAGTATGTGAGGATACCACTCATCCGCTAACCCTCTTCAAGAGGCACTGCTTTTCAGGACAAAGCATGCTATTAAGAAAGCTATTTAAGAAAGGTTTACCATGATGATGGCTAAAGAAGAAGAAATTAAGAAATCCGTAAGAGGTCGTCGACATAGTTTTAAGAAAAGCAAGTTAATTTCATTATAATGAACTTACAAACTTCCTCGAATGCCGAATACGAATCGAAAGAAGTGGACCGAATTAAATTGATAAGGTTGCAGGAAGTCAGTGGTTGCAAATCGTATGGAAGCCGATGTACCGACAGTAGTAACGTAGAACCTACGGTAGCCCGGTAGCTTCAAACACTCGAAGCGCAATGGTACACAACCTCGTTTTAGCAACATAGACGAATGTTTATATAAACTACCAATGACGCGAAGAAACGAATAAAATCGTAGACAGGTTTCTGTTTACAAGAGCTTGCAAACAGGTATGGTAAGCAGATGTTCACGCGGCCATGCCGTGCTAGACTTGACCAACAACAAAACCATTCCGTTTTCGAAAAATAATTTAGAGAATCCAACGACCTCTATGAAGAAAAAAAGGTGACACGCATAGAGGTTTGATTTGATACTCAAACGTTCATCCTGGGGGACAAAAGTTTTGATGATGCGTAGGGTGTGTTGGCATTTGTTTAAATTGTGTAAGTTCAGTAGCAATAAAGGCCTGCGCACACCTAGTTCGCTAGCGTCGTCGGCGATCAATGAAACGCTGTCAAATTTGACAGCGATATTTGACAGCGTTTCACTGATCGCCGACGCCAGCGAACTTGGTGTGCGCAGGCGTTTAAGCCAGGCCATGAAAATCGTAGAAACAATAACCGCTGAGGAATAAGGGTTCTCGCCTGACAACCAATAACCGGTAAACTACTACAAAGCTTAGGGCTCGAGCGACTTGATAAAAATGGATTGATATGATTTGATGGATAAGAATACCTAGAATATTATTAAGAGAGAATAAGTTTTAGAGAATTAACAAGCCGATTTTTGAGGATTAGGTAAATAACAAAACCTTGAGAAAGTCAAAGTTGCGTAACATAGAATTAGTGATATTTAATAAAGTGTTGCAAAAAGGATTTCATATTGCATCATCCAATAATCCTGTTCAAACTGGTTAAAGTCCTTATTTATGCTAATTTAGGTATACAGGTTTGTATCCATAATGCATTATTATGCATCTTGTATGTAAATCAAGTAAGTTTTGAAGTCAAGGGCTTGCCACAAGTAAAACATGGCTGGACACGTGTTCATCTCACTTTTAATTTATTGTACTTATTCGACTTTGTAGAATCAGCAATAAGGATTATCATCAAGTTATTAAATTACAACAATGTAACAGAGCTGTTAATAATATCACCAGTGATCTTATTGGTGTAATTTAACTAATTTTGATAGATCTTTCTATAATTGTCTAAATTATTGAAAGATGGCAAACATGGAGATGATATCGAAAGAAGGAAGACTACTGACTACTGGAAATCTACGGGGCAAACTGTCTAACAATAGGCATAACTGGCGGTACATGGCAATGGGGATACTTGAGGATGATACACTAGAGGAGTTAATTCTGAATGAGCTTTGCGATGTTTTCCGTTTGACGCTAGACGAAGCCATTATTTCATATTTCAAATATTTTTTAATTCCAGGCTCGCTAAGAACCTTTGTACCAGAAAAGGCAGCCGCCGCGCTAACACTGGAAACCGTCTAGAACACGCGGTGCTTACCCACATCCAGCACGTGCCGTAGCTTCCCTGCACCCCCCGCAACCCCCGTCATCCGACCCCCCTCCGGCACTCACTGAGGCAGAGCACAGACCATGGCTCGTGGAGACGAATGCAAGACCGCCAGCAAGGCTAACTATGCGTGCAAGTCGTTGGATGTTACTGCTCCTATACAGTGAGTATCTCATTAAATCTATTTTGAAATTGGAGCCCGTAAGTTTTAGAAAGCAATCAATGACGTTGTCTTCGTTTTTTGTATGATCTTTTGACGTGACAACGTCTTATAATTCGATGGAGCCGGCTGCACGCACGAAAAAACATGACGCATGCGGCGTTACCTCACTCTGAGGCGTTCCATTTAAGGCTTGAAGTGCAAGCGAGAGCGCGGAACAAGCGACAAAGAGGCACAATCGGCCTCCGCGCTCGGCAGCGTTCGACATCTGTTTCTCTCCTACTTGAGTGAGCGATGCGTCCGCGTGGACAGCTGTATGTTTTTTTTTTCGCCAGGTGGCGCTTTTTGAGTAAACAATGCTCAGTAGTTTAGAATTTTAAAATATTAAAAATAAATACAATTAGTGCGTATTAAAGTGTAATTATAGTGTTTTAATGATGACTTAGTGTTAAACCAGTACTGTGAGTGTTTTTGCTACGAATGGATTAGTATAATTTGTAAAAGATCAAATTCTTTACTAGTTACCGGTTAAACATTTGAATATTGGAGCGAAAAATTAGAAATACTAAAATTGGTTCATTTTTTACGAATGGAAGTTTTTTGTGCTTGCAATTGGAAGGTGGTTATCTATTGGACACCTGTGAGTACCTCCTCCAAGTTAGAGCATAGAAATTAATTAATGAACAAGCACAACCAGATTAAGAGAGTATTATATTCGTTTACTACACTGCAGTGCACGCATTTCGTTTCGTCAAATACTATTGTCTGAACCTGAAACAGAGATGGCACCAGTAATTTTTAGCTGTAGTAAATGCAGCCAACCATTGCCACCGAAACATTTCATGACTTGCTTTGCATGCAAAATAAAGTTACACTTGGAAACATGTTCTATTGTCACTGAAAAGCACTACAACTATCTGTCAGTGAAAAGCAGAGGCGAGTGGAAATGTGGTACCTGCACCTGGAAGAAAGCTAATAGTCTTGCTACACCAGTCCAACCACCGTGCCAGAGCAGCACACCAACTGGAAGTATTAGCGCACAAAGAAACCTAAACACCACCTTCACTAACACGACGGCAAAAAAAAGCATGACCCCGACATTTATACCTAGACCAATTGTCGCAGCACCGATAAAACAGCTGGATATAGAAAAGTCGGCAGTAGGTAAAAAAAAAGTTGTTACGAACGTGACAATTATGTCTGAAATGGTAGGCTTTCGTGACCATGTAACGAAACAATTACTTGCACAGAGTGGAAAGATTGATGATCTGGCGACAACACTAGGAGATATTATGAACTGCGTGCGTGAAGTAAATACAAAATGTACCACCTTAAGAATAGACGTAGATAATCTATGCGAATCGCTAGACGGAGCCAAAGACAATCGTGATATGCTAACTAACGCAGTTGAATCCGTCCAGTTGAGATTACAACAGCTGCAGATTAACAAAGACTCACTGCAGGATGAGGTATCTACTGCCAGCACTAAAGTAACATCACTCCAAGAAGATGTCCCTTCAGAATTCACTAGGACTGGCTATGACATAAGCACTAAAAATTGTGTTGGGCCTGTTATAAGCGCAGAAGGAATGTTGAATGATAGATCTGCTGGCGCAAAGCCTCAATTGATGCAACCGCAAGTATATGCTCCCCCAAGGATCCCAACCAAACCTTTAGCCAAAGAATCGAAAATTGATGAACTAACTTGTGATGATGATGGCTGGCAAGTTCATACTAACAAGAAATCCAGACGGAGTCTCCAACCAGTCATAAGAGGCAGTAGACAACAAGATCATCAGTTACAAACAGTTGAAAGAACGAAAAGACTTCATGCATGTTTCTTCAAACCTGATACAGCACCGGAAACCGTTAAAGCACATATGGAACAAATAAGTAGAAAAACCGGCTATGAAGTGGCAATGTTAAAATTAAAGCACAATCGCTATGCCTCTTTTGTCTTGACGATTCCGGAAAGTACCTATCAAGTCTTTACATCCCCAGCATCCTGGCCAGCGGGAACAGAAATTCGTGAGTGGTTTCCACGTGGAGCCGGGAGTGCAACATATAGTAGTCGACCCTACACCCCCGGTGAGAACTTTATACCAAGGCAGGGTGACACAGAATAATAGCTCTGTTTACAAAAGTAAGAATCTAGAAAGTAATAACAAGTTCAGGCTTCACATTGTTTACCAAAACGTTAATGGGTTAAAAACTAAACTCCAAGATTATCAACAAAATATTATTATATCCCAAGCAGATCTAATAGCTACTTCAGAAACCAACCTTGATGTCTCAATTAACGATGCAGAAGTGGTCCCGAATGGCTGGAACATCCTACGGAGAGACCGAGCTACTAATAGAGGTGGAGGGGTACTTTTGGCCGCAAGACCGGGTTTAGAAATTAATCGTCGTCAGGATCTAGAGACAGCCAACGGAGAGGATATTTGGGCCTCAGTGAAATGTCTGGGCCACATACATTATGTGTGTGTTGTTTATATAAAACCAAGTGCCAAAGATGAAGATTATATGCAATGGTTTGTCAAAGTAGAAAATAATATGAATGTAATACAGCAAAACACCCCAGTGATAATTGTTGGAGATTTGAACTTGAACAGTGCAAGCTTAAGTATAAATAATTATATGTGCTATTTTTTAAATTACTGCAATCTCTTGGAACATAATCACATATCTAATGGATGTGGTAGTAAGCTTGATGTTGTACTTGTAAGCGAAAGTATGAAAGAGGTGAGTGTTTGTGCTTCTGAGGATGGTTTGGTAGAGGTTCCAGATAAATTTCATCCTCCCCTAGATATTGAAATAACATGCTGTACTAGAGCACGAGAGGAGAAAATGGCAGCAAGCAACATTGAGGCAGCCACTGATTGGAACTTCGGTAAGGCGGATTTCATTTCACTGTATGACAATGTTATTAATTTAAACTGGAAAGACGTAACCTCAGCTCTTGACGCTAATTTAGCAACTGACTCTCTGTATGCTCTTCTATACAGCTGCTTTAATCTTAGTGTGCCTAAAAAAGTTCGGCGACATAAAACCAAACGATACCCAACATGGTATAATAGTGACATTATTTCTTACCTAAAATTAAAAGCTTGCCTACACAAAATTTGGAAAACATCAAAAGATCCATTTATGTACAGTTTCTTTTCAGCGATGCGGTCATATATTAAGCTGAATATATCAATAGCTCATGATAAATATATTAATAACATACAAGCCGAACTATCAGTGAACCCACAGGCGTTTTGGAAGCATGTGGCTAATCTAAGAACTAAGGGAGGATTCGAACCTACTGTTACCCATAATGGGTGCAACTACACTGGGCCAGAGGCTGCTAAAGCCTATTCAACTTACTTTAGTAGTGTATTCCTGACTCAAACACCGATACTCAATATAGAAAACATAAAAACTACAGGAAGTAATGGCAGCCTCATTAATATATACACAATTAGTGAAGAAGAAGTTGAACATCATATCGATAAGCTTAAAGCTAAAAGTTCTACAGGCCCTGATAATGTACCTCCATATATAATTAAAGCTTTTAAAAGTCAGCTAGTTAAGCCTATAACACATATATTTAACTTGTCCCTCAGCACCAGCATATACCCGACAAAATGGAAAATATCGAGAGTAACACCAATCTTAAAATCCGGTAGCAAAACTTTGGTGGAAAACTATAGGCCTATTGCTATTCTGCCAACGTTTGGAAAACTTTTCGAAAGCATTTTACACAGTAGGATTTCTAAACAAATTGCACCATTTATCAGTGATACCCAACACGCATTTAGAAAAGGCAGATCCGTTAACACTAACCTGCTTACACTGGTAGATTATATATCTCAACGTATGGACACTAGCACCCAAGTAGATGTAGTTTATCTCGATTTTCAAAAAGCATTTGATAAAGTAGACAATGAAGTACTTTTGGCGAAATTAGATTGCTATGGATTTGCCCCCAAACTCTTAAGGTTCTTTGCAGACTATCTAAGCGATCGCAAACAGTTTGTAAGGCTGGGCTGTTTTGATTCGCCATCCTATAACACTCGATCGGGGGTGAGTCAGGGATCATCGCTGGGCCCCTTACTTTTTTCCATAATGATTGACGATCTGGCTAGGTTTTTGTCAACATCAAACTGTCTTATATATGCGGATGATGTTAAGATCTTCATGGAAATAAAATCAATTCAAGACTGCGAAGCATTACAACAAGATCTAGATACCATTCAAGCCTGGAGTGTCAAAAATCGACTGAATTTCAATATTGACAAATGTCAAGTCATGAGTTATACTCGTTCAGCACAGCGCATAACGTCTCTCTACACATTACATGGGCAAATTATATCAAGATGCAATACAGTTAAAGACTTAGGAGTACATTTCGATGCAGAATTAAATTTTCATGAGCACATTCGCTCACTGACAATAACATGCTTTAAAAGACTAGGATTTGTTTCACGCACTTGTAGAAAATTCACTAACATAAATGCAGTTAAACTGTTGTATACCTCACTAATTCGATCAAAGTTAGAGGCGAGTGCATGCGTATGGAACCCATATGAATCCACCTACACGCTTATGTTAGAAAAAGTACAAAAACGCTTCTTGCGGTTTCTCTACCAGAAAATTCACAGATATTACCCATTCATGTATCCCACGAAATACCTTTTAGGCACCCTAGGTTTTAATTCAGCTGAGACAAGAAGATTAAATGACCAAATTTTAACTATCTGTCGCATAATCCGTGGTCAACTTGACTGTCCCGTACTATTAACTAAGGTCATTCAGTTAAGCGTACCAGAGAACAGGGCTAGGTTCCGCACTGGGAGAGTACCACTATTTGCAAATTCTTGGGCGCGCACAGTGTCACGACAGGAATCACCGATATCCAGAGCGCAACGTAAATTGAATAACCTTATAGCCATGAATCCTCAGTTTGATGTGTTTGCGGATGGATGGAAGCTGATTGAGACGGTATGTCTAAGTTTCTGTGAAACTTAGACATACCGTCGTCGTCGTCGTCGTCTAGTCATACCGTCTTAAATACGAGTATTTAATAGAACTAGGTACCTAGTATGTTGTTAGTAATAACGTATGTTTAGGTTATTATTTAAAAGATTATTTATTTTTATAATACCTGCTGTAGGTAGGTAGGTAGTACATATATTTTTGTTTTTCTTTATTTGTACAAAGTTATTTTATTTTAGTTCTCTTTGATCTCCATGTTGTTACCTTTATATTATTCTATTTTATTATAGTACATAGTTTAGCGCATTGGAATAATATTCTGTAATGTTAAGCTAATGATTTTTAATAAACAGAATTTGAATTTGAATTTGAATTTGTATGATGTTGGCACGGTCAACTATCGTCAGTAAACCGATTTTACAGACAACCGATTTTTTTATCCAATTTTATGACAACGATCTTTAAGTCGTCTATCTGAAGGAAACGTGGTCCAGTAAATGTAACAATTAACTAATTTGAGCTGTTTTTCGTTCCAGGAAACAGAACATGATACCTTCGGCATCAAAATACCAGCCGCCGAAGAAGCAGGAGCCCAAGAACTACGGATCGTGGGGCCCGATCTTCAAGGACAAGAAGAATTTTACCGACATGCATCTCTGCTAATCGCCGGATGGAATCTCATCATCATCATCCGTCACAAATATAGTTCTGTTACTGCTTTCTCATCCTTTTTTCCAACTTTTACTGTAACTTCGATTGGGTTTGAGAATCAGGCCAAATGGCAAACGCGGAAATCAATATTATCCGTTGTGCAGGCATTATACCTCGAACTGTTAATTCTTGCGTGTGCTTTCTCATTTCAAGATGCAAGAGAAAGTTGAGATTGCAGTGACAGTATAGTTATAAAGCTAAAACCAAATGTACAAGCCTTAAATAAACAACGTATAACTAAAACTTGTTTGTGACGAGCTTATCAACGGTGTAAGCTAACGTACTAATATCATGTATTTCATAATTAACCGATTAAATTCATCAACATAAGAAAATCTTTTTGTTGATGACCTATTGAGGGGAGTAACGATAGCGATATACAGGCCAATGTAGCGTCAGGAATAGGCTTAGAAATAGGTCGCTCCATAGAAAAACACCTGAGTAGTCATGAGATTATCAAATTCATAGATAGATAGATAGGTAGAAAATTCTTTATTGCACTAAAACAAAAAAAATTGCATTGTACATAGGCGAACTTAATGCTAGAGAGCATTCTCTTCCAGTTAACCTTTGTGTAATTCATTATGACAGTCATCAGATTTATCTGATGCTAAGTAGTTAAGTTAAGATAATGTGCATAGAAAATAATGCATGGATTAGCATCGATAAAGTTTTCAAAAACATAAAATATCCAAAAAAAATTAAATACCTATGCAAAGTAAATTTCAATAAAACATCACGCTATGTAACTGAAACTGAAATGGAAGTGATAAAATCGCATTGCAGATACGAGTGTTGGAATAAAATATGTAGGTAAACCTGTCGAGCTGCCATCCATTGTTGGGGAGATATCAACAGTGACCTATCCATAAATTCGTCACATGTCTATACCATGTCCTTTCCTATTTTACCCGTAATCAATATTTCACTCACAGAATATAAATCAGATACCGACAATTGGACATTGAAACGATAATAGAGAATTTCGGCAAGAAATTCGAACGCAGCCACGTGATGAGCGCAGTGCACTTGGGGCACGTCGTAAGTGGACTTTCTCTGAGAGGCTATGCATATTTAGGAAACAGATGTTAAAAGAAAATAAAACTAATTCGAACTTAAAGCAAAGAATTATAGGAGAAACCCAATCTTCGCACAATCAGCTCTCCACACTACGATGGTTTTTCATTTAAGTCTTTCTGTAGCCTAGATTCAATCAGAATCAGGCTTCAATACCGGTTATTTCTGTTCGGCCAGTGATGCCCTAGAAAATATAGAATCTCGGGAGTGCGGAAACTTTTAATAGGTACAGGTACCTTACCTACTCATCGCATTTACTGTGAATTTATCTTCAGTCATCTCAGTCAGTCCAGTCTTCAGTTGGGTTTGAAGGGTGTGGGTGCCGGTGTAATTACTGGCACGTGAGGCTGAACATGAACATTATGTATGCCTCAAGTTGATGGACGCAGGGCAGTGTATCGTAGGGCACGTTCCTCACGTGCGTGACCTACGAGGCAATGCTTTGTTATAGGCGATGGTTATCACTTAACATCAGGTGGCCCATATACTAGTTCCATCAGCTAGTTGTCTAAAAAAAAAGTCAGACAGAAGTTCGAGGAAAACAATTTTGTCAGAGTTCAATAAAAATATTAATAAAAAAACATGTGTTATAAAATATGTGGGGACCAGATAACGGATATAATACATAAATATTTTTTTTATTCAATCATAAATACAATATAAGACCCAGACAGAGAACAAAATTTGTGTTCAACACACAAGTATTTGTTCTCGGTGGGAATCGAGCTCACGAGCTACGGCGCAGAAGGCAGAGCTACTACCAACTGAGCTGAGAGGCCAGTCAATAAATAAATAATTCATCTACTTTTGGTGCTGCCTGTTTTAAATTAAAGATTTCTCGTAGATAATTCTACGAGAAGAAGAGAAGAGTCTTTAATTTTATCTTTAAAAAATATCCGAACCTAATATTCCATAACACCGTTATCAAGACTATAAGAGCTTGTCTCTAGCACAATATATCAGCCTTTCCAAAGGCAATAACTATTTTGTGGGTGATTTAGGAGACAAATAGGACCCTAGATATTAAAGTTGCTAACTGAAAATGTGATCTTATACGGTCGCATTAGAAGAGATAGTTGAATGGAGCCAGTATTTTCAATTATACGTTGTTTGGTATGTTCGAAAATATTTCCAGATGTTTTTTTTCCTCTACTAACATAATAATGATAACCCGTTCATATCATATTTCTTCTGTGCTGTTCACACGCACACAAATCATGTACAACCTATTTCGTGAAACGGTTATAGGAACGGCGAATTTTATGTGCAGGTAGGTACTTCCCGGTCGAGCCCTTCACAAAGAGCTACTTATCTGATATTTTTGCCCTGGCTGGAAAAATATGCCCTGAATTTACTAGCAAATGTCTAGAAAGAAAATAATCAGTCTTAGTCTTATACCTTTGAACTGTTTAAATTATATTTTTCCGTATAAGTAGTTCTTTATTCAAAAGCCTACGTCGGTCGCCAGCATACACTGTATTCATGAAATTGCGTTCGTATTTCACAATCTAGCTATGGGACGCTACGTAGCGGTTTTATATTTCGTAACGAGAACAATTTTTATATCAACTCTAGGCACCGGAAATTCTAAATGGACCTTTACAAAAAAATATATTTTACCGCCTATAAAAAATATCGAAACAACAAATTGTGGCGCTGCTTTCAAATTTTATAGGATAATGCAAAACAGAAACAGTTGTTTTATATCTATTTTGTACCGAAAAACTGCCTTCTGTTTCCACATACAATAAATATCAGACAATACAGCAAACAACAATAAAAATACGGATACTACAAACATTACAATTGGTGCATTGTGCAAGTACAAAGCCGTTTTCAAATGAAGTTTTTTTAATCTTTCTTGCTGATTCAGAATTCATGAATGTATTAAAAAGTAAGATTTTGAATTTGGAACAATAGCTTTTACAATAGCAATCAGACTGCGGCTGGAGCGACTGTAGCGAGCTCAAGTCTATGCGATATTTTTCAGAATAAAGTCCAACCAACTTGAAGACCAACCGGATTGCTGCCATAAAGTTTGAGCAGGTACGGAACAAGATTAGTTTCGGTGACTTCATCATCATAAAGATGGTAGATTCAAATATGTTCGAAGTCATACGGAGCCAATGGAAGGCAGAGCTTTCACTGCACGTCCAACTCCACGCAATGTTTAATGAGTTTCCTCCCGAAATTTCCACACTAACTTATAACATGAACAAATTCAAAACAAGAGTTCCATCTACTTCAGGGGAGGGTGATGTATCACAATGCCCCTGGTGTTTTCATTGCCAAAAGGTGACAACGGGGGTTACCGTTTACTGGTCGGCCAAGAAGGCTGACATGTAATCTTTCCTAATGTGGGCTTTCATAAGAGTTGTCAATTGTAAAGTAGACAAATCGGTCAGCACCAACGGCTCAATGTATCGGTTCGATCGGTACGTCGTCGGATACCGATACGGAATTGGGTTAGTGGTCGTCCCGTTGGTACAGCCTGGTTCATCCGGCGCTGGTTTGAATAATTCAGTGGTTCCAGTTCTCTTTGTTTGCGCCGACTCTTGCACGCCTGTTTTGTTTAATTGAATATCTGATCTAGTTGCTGGGTTTACTGTCCTACGTGCTCGTTACACGACGGAATTTTTAAAATGCTAGAATAAACTCAATTTATTGTAAAATTATATTGAAACGTATAAATTACCTGAGTAGGCCGACACATAGTTGCAGAATAATAGTTTTAAAGTTTCTCAAACCATGTCGTGCCACGATATGCCAAATTTTTCGCCGTCAAAGTTTTACCTCTGTATTGTTTCTAGTTCGTTATGTTAACCCAACTTTTGTCGAAGAACCAGTATAAAAACGATTATGAGTAATCTGAGGTAAAGCAAAGGTGCTGAATTAAAAAGTACCTATGTAGGTGAAACTCGGTAAAGCCGCGACTTTTACAAAACTTTTGTTGGCCCAACTCTCTTCGATAAATTCTGTGGAGTTCCGCATTGCATTGAAAACTCCGTGGGGACCTGACCGCTGTAGAGTGAGCCTAGCCCATCATCAGCCTGTCTGAGTCCACCGCTGGACATAGGCCTACTCAAATAATTAGGAGAGTTAGGCGTAATCACCACGTTTGGTAAAATGTTGACGACGTGCACAATGCACATAGGTAATTTTACAAATAAAGGCTTGTTTTCTTTGAATCAAATATTTTGGCAGGTTCTTTACCTCCATGATCTCTTCGATGCTATCCCGTATTTTATACAAATGATAGTGCCACATACTTCGTCGGAGATTAAGATGCTTTTATAATAAGTTCAATATTAAAATTTGATGCTTACTTCTTGCCTGCGGAAGTTTTACGCGGACATAAAAATGCGCGCGCATTCAACGACAGGATGCGGCAGGATGGTCCAAAATACCACAGCATAAAGATTATCAGCCCTACTTATAAACGCAATTTAAATTTAATCATTTAATCATTCGCGTCGCTGACACCGTACAGAGCGGTCGTTATGTTATGGTTGCTCGTGAGTTGACCCACTTAATTTCCGCGAGTTTGCGAAATTTAATTCGCAATGGCGCAATCACCCAAGCGCTCCGACACTATCCTAGTGCAGGAATTCCTGGCCTTCGTCCAACAAAAGCTGGACGTTATGGACCAGGTTTCTCTGGAACAAATTCTCGTGTCCAGCTTCACCGAGGACCAGATTCTGGAAGCGAAGAGGGTGCTTGCCGACACAGCTGTGACCACCATCCGCTTAATAACTAGGCAGAGAGATGGACGCGGCAAGAAGGACCTGCAGGACATTTTCAAGGTGTTCTTAGAAACCGACCCGGATGATGTGCCCACCTACGTAGCACGAGACCTCCACAAGCTGCCCCCCGTGACCTTTGACCATGTCGATGTTACGAGGTTGCTTAAGGACATCATGCTGCTAAGGACTGATGTCACAGATCTTAAGACAAAGTTGGACAATTCGGAGAAAATTATCACCGAATTGAAGACGCAAGTCGAAGGATTGTGCAATAAAAATACCGAAGCAGTGATTTCGCCCGCGTCAGCACGTAACGTATGTGTGCAGCGTGGTGTCACCCGATCCCAAACGTCACCCGTCAGCAGCGCGACATGTGACACCGATGTGCAGGTTATTGACCGCCCGATTGCCCCGGCCTTGCCAACACCGCAGCCTTTGAAGCAAACATCTCTTCCTACTCCGCCAGCTCGTCAACCGGCGAAGAAGAAAAGTTATGCGCAAGCTTCCGGCCAGCCTCAACCATCGCCAGTGCCTTGCGCTGTTTTGAGGCAGAAGGCACAACCGAAGATCCCCGTTGGTACATCAAAAAAAGTAGATAAAGATGGTTTCACCCTGGTGGAGAAAAAACAGAAACCATCACGAAATAAACGTGGTACCGCCAGCGTCATAGCAACAGAAGTCACCCTGCGTGCTGTGGACCCGACCATCCTCCTTTACCTCTCGAGATTGGACCCGAATACTTCTGGTGATGAGGTCCTTCGCTATGTAAAGGAGAGAATCCGTTTCTGGATCAAGGACCCGCCACCAATACAGCTACATCTGCAGCGGCTAGAGCCATCGGGAGTGAGAGACACGGCCTTCAAATCGTACGTGCTCCAGGTGCCTGCGAAGCATGGGGACATGTTTCTCACTTCGGATTTCTGGCCGCCAGGAATCGTCTTTCGTCGCTTTAGGGGTGCGCTAAAGAAAAAATCCCCTAAGATTTGAAGATTTGATTAGTAATTTTATTTTATTTTATGTATGTTAGTCTCTAAGGTATTTATTACTATGGACCCAAAGTGTTTCATTTTTGTAATGTGTGCATTTGTTGGTCTGAAATAAACGATATTATTATTATTATTATTTTATTATTAAAGTTAGCCTGTCACTGTTTGTCATTACCCAGTGGTAAGAGATGGCAATAGTTTAAGCACTGTTTAGCTTTTGACATATTTTTATAAGTAAGGCCTTAGATAAATATAAAATTACGAGGCCCAAAGAGAAAAAATGACAGTAGCGAAACTCTACAAACCATTCCCTTGGACTTGACTCTGCTTGACCTACGTCACAAACAGCTGTTTCAAACGAAAACTGATTTGCATGCGCTCTTGGCACTTCAAACGTAAACAAATTAATGTTGTAAAAAAATATTTTGCTAGACCTTGCTGTCCAGGTATTATTATTTTTTTCGGATCAAATATTTTTCAGGCTCAAAAATATATCTTTACCCGTAATATTTGCCAACTATGTTAGGAAAATGTCGTTGCTCCGATAAGATCTTAGCTTAGACTCGTTAAAATTACTTACTTTAAAATAATGTGACCTTGTGCTTATCAAAAAATAATTTAAGCGATTTATCGAGCCGATAGCGAAGCAGAAGAAATTTCTTTGCCAAGGTACACCTGAAAAAATCACTTTCCTCTTTATGAATCTGTGAGCACTAGCACTGCTTGCAAACGATATTGAACGTAAAATCTATGGCTGGCTGAGCTATTATTTCTTTGAAAAATCTAGAGATTTTCATTGACACCTAACTTTTTGAAAATCTAATATATTTTTTTTACCACTTTATATTACTAGTAAGATGTGTAGTAGGTAAATAGTCACAAATAATGGATACAATCTATCGCATTAAATGAAAACGTGGCGCACTTAAAATCCTTTCACCACACTTGGTTCGAAAGAATCAGTGACACGATAAGAAGAAGAATGAAAACGTAAAAAGCTAAAAAAAACACCTAAGTACTTCGGTATAATTTGAAATTGTCAACAAAGCCTTTGATCAAAAGAGCTTGACTGCCTTCTGTCATCATGATAAAGCTTACTTTGCGCTGCACTGAATATACAGTGGCAAAGTTTGGCTCAAGAACTGTGCTAGTTCTGCCTGGCAGCGAGTGCGGCAGTGGCAAGCTACGGCCGGCCGTCGGCGGACGCCGCATGGCCGACCGCGCAAAGCACCGCGTCGCGCCAGCACCGGCGCCGACCAAGAAACAATACGCCTACATACCCTGCCCGAGGTCCGAGGAGGTCGGAACTGAATTTGCATTGCAGCCGGTGAAGTTCCATGATTTGCCGGAAACGCCGGTCAAGTCGCCGCCGGGTAAGTTTTGGCGCGGAAAAGTTTTTTTCCTTCTAAAGATGTACCACACATCTGAAGACGGACAAAAGAGTATGTATAGGCGATATAAGCCTTGATTGTTAGAGGTCTCAGAGGAGTTTGGAACATAGTGAACTTTGCAGCACTGAAATGCCTACTGGAAACGGCTGTCAAGAGGTAAGTTTTGTTGCAGAAGCTGACAAAATATTTATTTTTATTTCAAACTTGCTAAGAAGTAAATTTTATAAAAGTGTAGAGTCCAAAAAATGCAAAGCTACGAACTATGAATTCTAAGACCGTCTGCAAAGTCATCAGCTCCACGAAACATGGAAAAAACCATCTCGTAATCAGCTTTCTAACAAAACACTGCCATTGACATTGGAGCTTCCGGCTTCCAGCTTCCGTTCCGGACATACGCTGCTACAGACAATAGTGAGACTTTGAAAAGGAAGGATGTATGCATCATATATAATGTTGCCTCTAACGTATGTTGTCTCTAACAGTCATATAAAACTCTCTTTAGTGTGCAGGGAAAGCTTTTACTTAACTGCGGGGAACGCAGGAAACTACCAAATTAGAAACAGGTTTGCGTGTCGTGTCAGAGCCCAGAAGTCTAAAGTTTGTCGCTGTAAAAAAAATTCAACCATATACTATGGTTGAAATACTAACAAGTCACCCTAAGTAACCTAAGTAAGTTTTCCTCCGAATGATTTACAAGCAGCATTTTTTGTGCGGACAAAGAAGTAGTCGTACAGCTCAAGGTCCTAGAATACCGGAACTGAGTCAACTATGCAACGTGCGATACCATAAAACGCGGAAGCACCACTGAAAATCAACCCCAGTATGTCAGTGTCAAGTGTAGGCGCGGAAAAACAAAACAAACTTTTTGTGCATTCTTTTTTCAAACGAATTTTGCTTTATAAATTTTCTCGGTGTTGAGACTTCCGGGAAGTAAATGCTCAAATGCTCATGTTTTATTTAGGTGGGCTGGTAGGTCGATGGCGTAGACAAAATACAAATTAAAAATATCCACTCGGGATTATGGGACGCGTGTTATGACATTATGCGTCGCTGTGGGACTCTTCGCGCGGAATTGCTCGGTTGCGGTTATTCCCGCTTCGGCGAGTTAAACAAGGCCACCTACTGTCCTACCCCCGATTCGAGTCTGCTCGATTTGTCTGTTATACTCAGTTCCAACTCTATCTATAGGATACAATCGATAAAGTATTTTCATCGCAACTTCCTTTAGGATAAAATCTTCGATTTAGATTTATGATAGAGTTGAAAAGTGGAGCCGATTTAATTGGTTTCGAATTCGTTACAAAAACTACGTGCTTGCGTACAAATTTAAATAAATGTGTTGATGCGATCAACACTACTGAAATGCTGATAACTTAGCAGAATTAACTCACACTTTATTATAACCAAAGTAGGAGGAACTTATAATATTATTTACTGTACCAGAGAAAGATAAATAAGCTCAGTTTGGCCATCTATGTGTCACTGTCTGACGTACCACTGACGCATGTTTTTTTTAATTAGGTACACTTGCGATAAACTCGTACACAATTTGTTTCGTTTTGGCGTTCCACTCGCCCTAAATAGTACAGTAGCTGACAGAATTAGTCAGATGGTCAAGAACTGTTGCCTTGGCATGATCTATTTATCGATAGATCTAAATACGGAGCTATTTCAGCGCGAATCGATGCAGTCCGGTTATCAATGGACCGATTGATACTAACCTAATTTGTAACTCCCGTCTTTGGGTAATATTAGAGATAGTTTGAGGATCCAAAGAACCTAAGCTGCACGTTTGTCAAAATCACAATCGTTTATTCAGTTGTAACACAAAGATCATGATGATCACATCTTGAAAACGTCTTAAAGCTTATTATGTGTCTATGTGGCAGTTCCACGCAACCAAGCCTGGAAGACCAGGCAACAAACTACGACGTGGTCCCTACCATAATATTATAGGCACCACAAGTTATGGGCAAATCAAATGACCATTTCAAATTAAATGTTAAAAGTCGATGAAGATACCTAATATGAATGGGATTCGAGTCAACTTTGAATACTTACGCATCGATTTTGACCATTAAAGGCTACATTTTATCCAGGCATCAAGCAAGCAGAACCACGGACGGATGCAAGTATTTTCATAAAATTAAGTATCAGGATACTTAAACTGCCGTAGAAGAGCTACTCATACTATAGTAAACAAAAGCGCTAAAGTAAATTTATGTGATGACATGAGCCATCTGCGAACTTCGTCAAGATAAATGATAGTCTACCGTTTGCAGTTTGCGCTACACTTACAGCTGAGAACTGTAGCAATATTTGTTTGAGTTCGAAAGTTTGAAACTGCTCACAACAGGTGCAGTTTCCCGCAGCAATAACTGTATTTGTTTGAAGTTTGTATGGCTATGCCCATTGTTTTTTAACCGACTTCCAATCAAAAAGGAGGAGGTTCTCAATTCGGTTGTATTTTTTTATGTAATCCATTGCTAGGTCAGTGGTAGGTACCTAGAATTTTTTTAAAGTTTTCCGGTTCCCTCTTTTTTCCTTTTTAGACCCATATACTCCATTTTCCTCTTAGGAATTCGAAAAAAGAATTCGGCCTTGTTCCGTAGCTTAGCATTACGTAGAGGTACTGAAAGAACCTTTCTCCTGAAGCTGAACAAACTCTTCGTACATGTGACCGTATCCAACGAAATCCACTCGAAATTCTGCTTAGCATTTTATCATAGTAACTGCCAACTGGTTGACGTTTTAAGGCAGCCATAGGCCTCCATAAGTTCACCAACTTGTGACTGCGCAAAACGTGGCCTATATTCAGAGTTACCATTGCTTTATTGCCTACGTCTAAGTGTAGTGGCACCACACCGGAACATAACTGTTATTATTGTTTTGTAAAAGGATCATACAAAAAAACGGTAGGAACCAAGCCGTGGTTTGTTGCCTGTTCTTCTAGGCTTGGTCGCGTGGAACTGGCACCTTTTTAGATTCACCAAGCTTCACGTTTCAAAGTGATCTTTGTGATGCCATTGAATAAATACAATATTTGATTTGAAAGAACCTATAGATTTCAAGATGCATGAAGGACGGGAAATATCGGCTGAAAATTTCCGTGAATAAAATAATATTTTAATATTCTGAAGGACGCCAAGGCTTTGCCGGGTCAGGTGTGAGTGTGGGTCAGGTGTCTGATCTTGAGAATTTACTGAGCACTTCATAAAATTGTCGAGCCTTCGCGTAGTAATTATTTCAACAGCTTTGTTTTCAGCTTTCTAGAGGCATATAAGTGAAGCTAGGCATTCATTTTTTTGCAAAATCATGTAAATTGATAAGTCTATTGGCACTAGAATAAGGGCATCCGGAGATGATCTTGAAGAAAGCAGCAATTAAAATCAATGGGTTTCAAAAGTTCCTTGAGTTTTGCAATTTTGACAATAAATTTTGAACTACGCTGAAAATGTGTGTCAGAATCGTAGCAAGTGTAAATCTGTGATCTCTGCCTACCCCCATGGGAACGAGGCGTGATTTATTAGTAAATGTACGCTGAACTGAGTTTTCTATAGAACTTTAAAACATGATGTTTGATATATTTATACTTTACACGGGTATTTATCGCGTATATTACCTTATTTTATTCAACGACGGTAGCACTCATGTCAATGCTCCAGTCAGCCCGCGACCACGGTTATTGCAACATAGCCGAAACGTCGGGAAAATAAATAAAATAAGGTAATATACGCGATAAATACCCGTGTAAAGTATAAATATGTCTTATGATCGCGAAAGTTTAAAAAGTACTATGATGTTTGATAATTTCAATCGAGAACAAAGTAGAAGAAAGATTTATGACAAAAAAGATAAAAATTGAAATAATCAATTTATGATTCCCAGGATTGGTCAGAAAAAGGCCGTAAATATAGGTGATTTTCAAGGACAGTTTCATTATAACCGCAGACTATCTCCAACGAACCTACAGCGTCCGTGTACTGCGCATTGCGGATGTACTTCCATATCCACACTGTGGGTACTGTACGCATACTAAATAATATATAATATAAGTTTCCCTTCCAGATAAAAATATTATTTTTTCAAATCAGCTCATATAATACGAAGTTATGCATAACAAACCCTTTACAGCTTCTACGTAAAAGAAAAATACAACCGAATTTATTTTAAGTCGGTGAAATTTAAAGTGGTATTATGTTTTAAAAACCAGTGCTAAGGTAAAAGTTACGTTATTGTTTATTTCGGCAGATAAGGATCGTAAATCATTATGAAATTTTTATACATGCAAACCGAGTTGGCAGTTTTTAAGTTCTTCTGAGGTACCTAATAGATGTTTTTGTATAGCCAACTCCAGAACTGTATGTGTTAGGTATCTGAAAGACAAAAAAACATTCGAACTGTACACGACAGTAAATAAAACTTAGTTAACTTAAACTCAAGACAAAAAGAATACTTACAAAAAATATTAAATATTTTTTTTACGTGGTGCATATATTTAATGTGGTAGATACCCACATAAGACATAGAAAAAGTCACCATCATTTCTCATTTTCATTTATAGGTTTTCATTTATTCATAATCCGCTTACAAATGGTTGCTGACTGTACATTTGTACCCGATTACGTTCAGCGTTTATGTTTTGAGCTTATTTACTTTGTGGCTCGCGTGACTTTGTTTCCGTTTTAAGTTAACTTTTTGGGTTGAAACCCCGATATTAAATGTTCCTGCTATCGCATAAAATTTTGGGTTAATCTAACTTTCGTTCCTGAGTCTCCAGTATGGAAAATATACTCTGTTAGTTCATCACTTAGGCCGTTATTCAAAAACAGCTTGAGTCTGAGTCGAGCCTCAGCATAGATTTTTTGACAGTTTTCATCGAAAACTGTCAAAAATCTATGCTTGAGAGTAGTTGAGGCTCCACTCAGACTCAAACACTGATTCTGATTACGGGACCTCTGAATAATCGTCACGGAGATAAAATTCTAAAGTATTTCTAAAATTAGTAAAATGTGCATAGTTGTGAAATTGGGTGGTATAATGTGAGACTCATATAAATATTTGCGTTCATTCCGCACAACAGAAGAGTGTAAACTGTTCACTTCGGCTCGTTAGCTAGATTGTTCCATGATATATTTTGCAACGTGTTTCGAAATAATAACATGAAATATAGCATGAAAATACTCTCATATTTTCTTTAATTTTTAATTTTGGCCTGAACGTAGCTCGGTCGTAAAGTGGTGCTAAAAAGCTCTTTGTTTGTTTCGTAAGTTAAGTAGTTTGTGGCTTGAATGTAATCTCAATGTCATACATTTAATATTCACGAGCTGGTACGACCGAGCTTCGCTCGGGGTTAAAAATATAGTATTATTATTCGCTAATAGATGTCAGGAAGAGTCGTATCTTTATTGGCTTATTTTTAATTAACAACGCCATCTGCTGAAATAGCTTGCAGTTAGTTGCTCACAACCGCCAATAGATGGCAGGAACAGTCGTATATTGAGTTTATGTTTGATTATTGAAAATACCCACTTCTCGTCATTTTCCAAAAATGAATCCTAGCTAGATCGATTTATCGTCCCCGAAAACCCCTGTATAGTAAATTTCGTGAAAATTGTTGGTGCAGTTTCCGAGATCCTAAATATAATTGGTTAAAGATTAACAGATTTTACATAATTTTACTACCAAAATTACACCTACTCGTATCATTGAAAATATAATGAATTTATTCAGTACTTATGTATAAGTTTCTTTAAATTATTATTCCAGTTTCAAATGAATTGGTCATTGGACATGATTATGATACAATCTTTCAAATTATCTTAATAAGACTATTATATAATTATCCTACCTAGGTTTGTACATTTTACGATAAAAATAAACATTTCTATAAATAGGACATAACAATGAAGATTAAGTAGGTAATTTTGAATTAAATTCGTTGTCATTCAGTAAGTAGGTAAGTATAGAGTTTAAGTAGAACATTTAAGTTAATCGTAGTGATTCAAACTAAGACGCTCTTCGCGAAACTATGTGAGATAAAGTAGAAACATAAACTCGGTGTCAGTTTAATCCGCCTGGAGAGATTGGAAAACTATGGTAGTATTTTTATGAAACAACGGCATATTTACCATGATTACATTTTTGAGTCTCGAAACCAATAAAAGAGTGCGAAAGAGGGTATATCGATTTGTCTGCCAATAATATTTCTTTTACTCGTGGTCTTCAGTTCAACCGTGATCATAGTGCATGCTCCTGTGCCGAAATATCGGAAGTCAACTCAAAAATTTAATCATGGTAAATATCCCGTTGTTTCATAAAAATAGTGTTAAAAACCATGATAGTTTCAAAAGTTATAACTATGGCAGTACCTACTACAAATGTTTTTTTGCTCCTCTTTCTCAAAAAGACCGCCATTGTGGCGTACCAGAGCGAAGAAAAAAATAGCATTTCTTCCTTTATGGGATTTTTTTGCTTCACATTTCGTGTAGAATTTAACGTAAATGACATAAAATGTGTAAAATACGAGCATAAACCACTGCGTATTTGGGACCAGCAGTCCCAGTTGGTAAAACTTCATTTGTACCGTATTGCGTTGAAAAAACAACTGTACTTATTGGAGCCAGTGTTCGTAATAAAGTTGGTCGTGGTCGTAAACCGCGGGAAATCCCTGGATGCTGGCATCTGATATGAATAATGAATAATGTAGCCTACAGCTAATTTCTACTGTCATACTGCTTTTCATTATACCTAATTTTCAGAACACCAGAGATCGCGTACAAATTTCCTCAAAAAAAAATAATTTATATTTTTATTATAATAACTTTTTACGGATAAACGATCCTCAAGAACAAAGGATGGGATTTTGCAAATCTTGGAGTCAGGAAAATGTGAGGTACTTTGGAAGTAACAAGCATACATAAAACCTACTTACTGTGAGATGCACTACAAAAACTAATTCAAAAACGCAAAAAAAAATAAACGCTCTCGAAATGCAGTTCCAAATTTAAACTTTTGAATACGAACTACATAATTATGGCAACCAAAAAGTTTCTATATACTTTGCAAACGAGGGTTTAGCTAGCGTAGGTTATTTTTTATTTCGAAATGACGTCATAGATATATCATGACGCAAAAGGTATTTATTTTCCCAGACGCACGGTGATGCTCTGTAACGAAAGGTTTAGCAAACATGGTATGCGCGAATAAGCAGCTACTTAGCTTCAAGTCAGCTGTTGAATATTCATTCTGTGGAATAATAATGCGAAGCATATCTTTACCCTCGCATTTATAATTGCCTCTACCCTCTTACGCTTTTCTACCAAACATAAGTTTAAAAGGCGCTATAAAATATTATCTATACAACTCAGGAATAAAGAAGCATTTGCATCTCTTCTAGATCATTTCAAGGGAACTCTTTTGAACTCTGGCCCCTTTACGGGACGCTGTGGAACCTAGAACAGGGTTCTTATGACAATTTTAGAACATACTATAATTGCTGTCATTATGCGGATGATAAATGAGAGAGATCCGTGTGTCGTGAGTGAAAACCAGCGGAAATTGACGATGACTCTCAAAATAATCTCATTAGATCAACTTATGGAGAAAAGGGCAAATTTCATCCAAATCATTTCAGCCAGCAGAGATTAAAGTTTATGATAATAAATGTTATTTATAAATTTAGCTCTTGAGAAAAGAGTTATAAGACACCACCCCTCGCCTATCTCTTTTTGAAACGTGTATTGTATACTTACCTATAATACCTACCTACCATTTATTTGGTACCTACGTAAGTCCACTCCGGAACTGTTGGAATTGGGTGGAATGTTCCATCGGATCACAGCTTCGATGTCAATAAAAAGAAAATCGAATCTAGTTTTCCGTTTCGCGCTTTGCTCAAGCTAAGCTAACTGAAAAGATTACACTTTCAGGTTATATGTGCTTGTATTTATTTGCTACCGGAGCGGAAACAACACGGATTACTTATTCACATCAAAGTGTAGGCACCTATTTATATTCTGGGCATCAACTGTTTGGTAATCATACTAACATAACGTAAATCCACGGTTCAACAAAGAATGACGGGATAGGAGCTATCCCAGCCTTTCCATCTCATCTGTTAGTGATCTAAGAAATAAGTTTTAGGGTAGGCAACGCAACGACACCACCCTTGGTGTTGTTGGTGTCTATAAGCGACGGTGACGGTGGGCCGTAAGCTCGTTTGTCTTACTTTTACATAAAAAAAAAGAAAAGGGGCTCAACAATTTGTGTTCGCTACGAGAAACATCGCCTGTTCCGTTCCGTTCTTCTTTTGTCTTCTCTCGTCTCAATATCTTGTCCCGTCTCGTCTCAAGCTAAAAAGATTCCTCTCGTGATGTATCGAATCGGCTTGAATTCCTTGTTGACATAACTTATTGAGGAAAGTAAACACGTAAATATTTTATGGGTGTGATGGCGTGTTTCTTTGAAAAGAATGCACAATGTTTGAATATTCCTAAACCACAGATAAAAATAAAAAACCTAAACTGAATATTTTTCGTTTGACCGATTTGATACTGACTACATTAATTAAGAATAAGGTCCTGTATTCCTAAACACGGTTATCGTGTTTAGAATAAAATTTGACTACCATTTACCTATTTTATAAAATTAATTAAAATGTATTATTTAGTTTATAATAATAATTATGAATACAAGCTAAATGTTCTGTTTATGTTATCGCTAGGTAAGTTAACGCCAAAAGCCTCCGCCACGGCTTTCTTCTACCATATTAAACATACTAACACGCATGGTTAAAATAAAAGCTTGTAATAAAATGCGACTTTTTGCGGCGGCTACGTGAATAGTTGGGACCTAACTTAAGTTTTGCCGGTTTGGCAGATTGCCGGTGCGATTTTAAACTGATTTAAAACTCGGTTTAATGTTTGGACGAATTTCAGGCGGACCGAATGTAAGGTCTCTTGGCCACTAAAGTGCTACATTAGTGATGTTGAATATTAGTGTTACATCATACTTCAATTTGTTCGCTAGCAGCACTCGAATCACTACAATCTGCCTACTGCTCTATTTTTGATGATCACTTTTAAAGCCTACATAGATATCTTTTAGTAATAATGAATCCTTACATACAATAACTTCTTACAATAATAAGTCCGATAGTCATGTACGTGTATTGTGGAATGGCTTTTTTGCTACGAATGAATTTAATACATTCTAATTTAGATTAAAGAAAATTGACACCACTTGCAGTGGCAATTTTCAAAAATCGCTTTCTGTTTGGAAAAATCTGTCTAGGTGTTAATCATGTTCTGCTTCAGTGGAAAAATGCCTTAACTTTAGTTTTGCTGCGTGTTAAAATATAATAACGTGAAGTTATGCTATTTTAATTGTGCAAGTTAGCTAACTAGGTGTCAAAGAAAGCTAATATTAGTGAACTTTTGACGGCGGAAAGAAAATAAAAACCATTTTAAAATGAAACGAAACAGCTGTTAAAGTTTAAGCAGTTGGCATGCAATGCTAATCCAACGAAACTTCAGTTTATAGAGTTTTCAGAACTAAGGAAATAAAAGGAAATATATCCTGTACTTTACTGTTTTGAGTATATACCTACTGTTCACCAGTTTTGGGAATAGGACACTAATCATTGAGGAGAATAATGAGAGGAGAATAATAATTTCAATAAATAATATGAGTATGAGTATGACACCTAATTGGATCAAGCAGCGTGAGACATCTCTATGGAAAAAGAAGAAGAGGAAGGGAGATGGCGTCGATATACGTAGTTGTATTGTTTGCCGTTTATTAAAGTAAAACGGAGTTTAGCTATACAATACCTACACTTTTTGCTTAGGGGCTGCATGCGGAAAGAATGCTTGACTCGTAAGTCGAGCCTCAAGCGTAGATTTTCGACTGTTCTCCATTGAAAAATGACAAAAACCTGTGCTTGAGGCTTAACTTAGATCTAAGATTGCATTGTTTCTTCGTACTGCCCTACGTGTTAATCTGGCATTTTCTCTGCATCATTTCACCAACATTCTACCAAACTTGAATATCATCAGACCAATGACGATGAAAGTACTTTTAGGATGCGAATTGGTTAAATCCAATAATGTTTATTTTCCCCCACGGAAATACAAATACAAATACAAATACAAAAAAGTTTATTGCCAAAGATACACATAAAAAGAAAACACATTAAATAAATTTACAGTTTGGCAATAGGAGTAGGCTCAGCACTAATTCTGTGCAACATACATAAATGATGCACAGGGCTGGTTTTCAGCATACTCCAATGTTCGACGTTGTAGGTGGTAGCCGAACCAAAAAAAAAGTAAGTAAGTAGCGGGATTTTAAAACAAAGAAATAACATGATAGAAGCAGAAAAAACGGAAATAGCAAACAATACAAAAACACATAAAAAAAAAAGAGATCTTTGCTACCGTGTGTTATGCGTGTATAGTGTGAGAGGGTGTGTAATTGTGTATGTATGTGTGAGGGTTGTGTGTTGTGACAAGAGTGGGCCTCCATGATTCTCCCAGTCTCTTAAGAGTCTGGTTAGCACAGAGGGAAGCCCACCCCTGAGTGTGTATGTGGGGGGGTGTGTATGTGTCTGTGTGCAAGGAAGTGTATTCAAAAAAAAAAAAAAAAAAAAAAAAAAAAAAACAACAAAAGTGCTTGAGTGACTAGTCATTTCGATTTAAATGTTGCCTCAAATAGTTTCCTGTTCCGGTCCATTAGTATTGCTTTATACTTACGTTTAAAAAGATCAGGACTAACTTTTTGCCTTAGGGGCGGGGGAATGTTATTCCAAATTTTAGATGCACTGTATTTGAAGCAGCCATCAAATCTTTTGGACTTGCGTTTAGGTATAAATAAGGGGAGCCTGTATTTACTGCGGGTATTCCGGGAGTGAATATCCTTTACCCACGTTAGTTTTTCAAAAAGGTACTCAGGTCTCTTGTTCCAGATTACCTTCTGAATAGTGCAGGCCAAGTGAATCTCTCTTCGGGACTTCATGTTCAAAATATTATTTTTGATAAGGTATGGGGTTACGTGCTCCCTTCTGGGTATGTAGAAACAAAATCTTGCACATGCATTCTGTACCTTTTGGATAGCATTCTCGGTTTTGACAAAAAGCCTAGGCCCGTAAACTGCACTACAATAGTTGAAGGGTGATAGAACTAACAGGTCGCAGAGCAAAACTTTAACCTCTTCCGAGAGGTTTCCCCGAATACCATAGAGTACCTTAAGTTTGTAAAAAGCTGATCTAACTTTTTCACTAATGTGCTTAATAAATCTTAGCTCACGGTCAAAAATAAGCCCTAGGTTTCTAGCCTCCGTCTCTAATGGTATAGTCACATTATTCATCGATAATATTGGATCGTGGCGTTGCACCTTTGCAATTTGAGTTTTCGTACCTAGAATTAGCATTTTTGACTTAGTGGGGTTGAGAATAAGCGAATTCCGATTAGCCCAATTGTAAATTTCGTCCAGGTCCGAGTTGATCACTCGCAGAGCCTCAGGAGTTTGGTCAGAATTGAAGGAGTAGTAAATTTGCGTGTCATCTGCATATAGGTGGTATTTGCAGTTTTTGATGAAGTTAGGTAGGTCAGCAGTAAAAATTGAAAACAATAATGGACTTAAAATCGACCCCTGTGGAACCCCTCTATCTAGCCGTCCAATGCTAGAGATATGTTTTGATCCATCTGAGCCCTCCGTTTCAACGTACTGTTCCCTGTTTAATAAATATGATTTGAACCACTTGCAAGTAAGCGCGTCAAATCCATAGTAAGAAAGCTTCGCAATGAGCAAATCAGGATTCAAGCAATCAAAAGCTCGAGAGAAATCGAGTAGAACCAAGATGCTGAAATTGAGCGTCTCTTCTAATGCAAAGCAGACCATAAAACAAAGTAAAGTACTCATGGGCCCCGTGTGTCATGTTGGAATGACATAACCTTACCCCTGAGCCCTTATGCTTTGGTTGAAATATCGGAATGGTACGAAATGAATTACAATGGCCAGTGAAAATGAAAATGGTTTCTAATTTCATTGGAAGAACCATTTTAGATCACCAATCAATAATTTGTTTCTTGAAATAAATTAATGTTTCTTGAAATAATCAATGCTTATCATTGAAACTTTTACACGGTATTTATCGCGTGTATTACCTTATTTTATTTATTTTCCCGGCGTTTTCCGGCTATGTTGCAACCATGGTCGAGGGCAGACTGATTGCGAAAGCGAAATATGTATGTGTTATGATCGCGAAAGTTTAAAAAGTACTACGGTTAATATTGCATCCACATTGCTATTCAGCGTGGCAAATGCAAAAAGCATCTTGGAGTCGCTTTCGATTGACACAGATTTGAATCAGTTGAGCTACGAGTATATCTAGGTCGTAGGTATCTTCAGATAGCTCAATGTCTGAATCATTATTTTTAAAATTTAGGCTTTTCCGAGACTATAATATATATTCCGAGATATAATTTTACTTTAGAAATAAGCGGAATACAGATATGATATTTTTACTATTGTTCCTACTTTTTATTTTTTAATTTGACAATTTTATCGGAAGCTCCACAGAAGTTTTTCTAAAATAGCGCTAGCTGGCACTACCCTAAAAAGATAGGATAGATTAGCTCTAATTATTTTTATGCTACAAACTCTAATGAATTTCAACATGAAATTAAGAGATAGCCATCTTCGCAGTTTCCAAGCAAGTTGGTAACATTGCTGGTTCACTGCATTGCAGTTGAAATTACAGTGACATGAGCATTCCACTATCAGCGGGAGCGTGTTTGGGTGAAATGGTTATTGTCATTTACGGTTCACATGTCGTTTGAAGTTTACTAAATACACAAACCTTGAAATACACTGCATTTTTATTCATTGTTTTATGACACGAGAAGACCCGCACCACTTATCCACTGTCAAAAATCATCTAAAAAATCTTTCAGCAACTTGTCTCTGCTTTCAGAAAAATGATGTGGTCTAAGCTGGGAAGAGGGATGGTTTAGAAACTCAATTTTCATAAAAAAAGTTAAAAAAGGATTTACTCAGTTGAATCACAAGATTGCAGGCAGTTCCACGCGTCCAGGCACACATTAAAAAAATAAAATATTGAATTTAAAAATGGAACCTTTGTAAAATTACAGCTAGTCTAAAAAGTTTTGCTCGCAAAAGTTATGATCTCGGCTTTACCAAAATAACAATTTATCTTCTGTGATCCCCATTTTCAGCTATACTAATTTCCTTTCGCGCCATTCACATACGAATACCTAAGCTCGTTAACGCTTTCCACAGAATAACTGCTATTCACTGTGGTAACTGGTAGCCATAGTAAATAATAATCTACAGTACCTAAATTACGTTAAGAAATTATCATGCCAAAAGGATAACCTCTTCTTTTTTTTTTTGGCGTCGCAAAACCTCTTCTTTATCTTCAAGCTCGACCTATTGCTTCAGAAATAGAGTGTTTATTTATGCATGAGTCTCGTCTCAACGTGAGGTAGATTTGTTTTGGCTACAACTTAGTCTTGAGCAGGTATATTGCTTTTATTTTAATGATTCTCAGCTGCAGGAGCGAAATGTGCGCAGACCAATGTTTTCCAAAAACGATCTATCAAAATAATCCACAAACTCATTTTGCCCAAACGGCAGTTTCGCAAAAGCACCATATTTCTCGTGGAGACGCGGTCGTAGGTGTAAATCAAGTCGTATCGTACGAACTGTATCCTATATTTGGAAGGCTATTTTTTGAAAAGCTGCAGCTAAAGACTGTGGCCCTTGCCTTGTTACCAGCTCGCTTGAATTTGAGTTTTATATTATTTATGCTCCAAAAAGACACACGTTTACAGTGCCATTTATCATAGCCTAGATTCCTAGATGGTCAGTTTCATGCCGACAAGTCTACTTCGCTTGAGTATGTGTTCACCAAATTACCGCTAACCGATAAAAGATGGGCCGACGACATTGTAAAGATCGTGGGAAGTCGGTAGATTGGAAAAAGCTTAAACTCGCTTCAATGAATAGGTGAGGCAGGCCTTTGTCCGTTTTTTTGTCAGTTTGCTGGGTCTGCTAAGGCGGCAAAAAAAAAACTCTGTCATTGGACGATTATAACCGAAGTTGATTTAACACCGAAGACAATTGGAAGTTGCTAGCGGCAATCCAATCTAGCTGGTGTGTAAGGAAACTTTCAGATTTGGTGACTAACTCATTCGAGCTTACTTTTGTCATCATTCTTCTTCTTGTCTAGTCACTACTTCTTTCGAGCCAATGATGTGGTGAAAGGATTTTAACCACCTGACCTGTTTACCTACCTATACCTACTACAGTTTATGGACGGTGAATAATTAAAGAAACATGCTATCATCGCGTAAGGCGTCCGTGACATGTAAATCTAGCATCCTCCGTTGCGGATTATTGGAGCTTCAATTCTAATCCCAAGTTATGTATTGTGCTGCGACAATTTGCATTATTCATTCGCTAGTTGTAAACTTGTAGCCTATTATAAGAGGCTTATATAATAATACATTACAACATATAGAGTTCTTTAAGGTAGTATCTACCTTTTGCGCTGAAGGGTTCGGGTTCAATCTTCACCAAGAACATTAATAACGTTTTTTCCTCTGTCTGCCTCAGCATTGCCACATACGTCAGGAACGTGCCCTACGATGCACTGCCCCACGTCCATCAACTTGTGGTATGCAGATGTTCAGCCTCACGTTTAAGTTTTAGCCATAAAAGCCACGGAAAAGAACATAGTTTCAAATATTTTCCCATCCAGCAAATGCGCTTGTCTGACCGCAGGTGTTTGGACTAGTCATAGTCAGCTGGGGAGTCGTGAAAACTGACTGCATATATTTCAACGTCTGTGACTAGCGTCCGCTGCTCTAGCAATGGAGTGATCAGTCAGACCTTTGTAAAAACAAAACGGTTCAAAATACCTTATACATATAGGTAGGTATTCTAGGTCTGTAAGACTCCAGAATGTTATTGAGCCTATAAACTTGCAGTTACAGTAGTAATGTGGCTGGCGGATTGAGTTTTATATGGTTTTCAATGCGCATTCGATTTAGGACGGAAGAAATTCATTCTGCAATGAAAGAGTTTAATACTCACTCGTAAAACTCCTTTATTGGTATGTTAAAGTAAATTGGTAGATAACTGGTATATAGGTAAACCATAATTTTAGTAAAAGTAGAGCTCTTTGTGAAGGGTACTACCATCATGCCTATTTCTGCCGTGAAGCAGCATTGCTGTGTTTCGGTTTGAAGGGTGTGGGTGCCGGTGAAATTACTGGCACGTGAGGCTGAGCACCTGCATGCTCCAAGTTAATGGACGCAGGGCAGTGCATCACAAGGCACGTACCTAACCTGCGTGACCTACAAGGCAACGCTTTGTTGACGATGATTGCCGTTTACCATTAGGTGGGCCATATGATTATTCCATCAGCAAGTTGTAAAATAATACAGTAGGCAGCTATAGGTACTTATTTGGTGAGCATTCTGTTTTCTGCGTTCATTTGCCATGGTTTAGACCAATGGACCAGCAGTCTTCTTTAAAAGAGGGTACGATTCTAAACCAGTCATGTCTTCTTCTTCCTGCCCTTTTATTAAGTGATTTAATAGAGTTAAGTTTATATCTAGGTACTTCTGCTTTCATACCTATCCATACTCATCACTCTCCTAGTCACATGACTTTCATCCTCATGACATGCCCGTACCACGCCAGCCTATTGCTCCTCATTATTCCTGCATTTTATTTTGCAGTTTTTCTCAATTTTATAGAAAGAAAAGAAATAAAATACATTTATTTGACATAATAATTACTTATACATGTGTAGACGTTCACAACATTTATTATAACATTTATTTATTATTTTATGTAAGTCATGTAATATAATAGTATGTACACAAGCCAGATCCTAAAATATTTCTATCCTCTGTAAGGAAATATCATGATGTTCTTCGTTTAAAGCTCTACATAACTTATAGTCAGATAGGCGTGCAACTTTGATCCCCCACGTACAGACAATATCCGACCTGCTTTTCAATTCCGGTGCCCGTACCATGATCTCATAGAACAAAGCTTATTTATAGCTTCTTGTCCTTTATTAAAACCAAATAAAATTCGAGACGAAATAAAATGCATCGAGTCTACGTTATATACGTTTCAATATACACTATACCATAGACTAAGGAAAACATAGTCTTTGACTATACTTAGGTATGCATGGACTTTGGAGCTCAACCTTATTAGTTTGGACGTTATATTAGTTAAAAGTTTAAATTGGGACACTGTAGGTATCCAAATAAATATTGTCCGAGTCGACAGCAAGTCAGTTTTATGCCGTGGTGAGTACGCTGATATAAACATTATGAAAACCGTTTTACATCTAAAAGGGTACACAGTATACTAAATACATCTATTTAGTATACTGTAACTGAGACTGTATGTTGGACAGACTGGTTGTTGTTGAAATTGACAAGACTGTCCACCCAATATAACATACAGAAGCTGTTAAAATAAAAGAAGCAGATATCATGGTAAGGGTCCAGGTAGTAAAGAAGATATTTAAAGCCAGGAGCTGGTTAAGAAACACTTGAATCGATTTTGGGTATATTTTATTCATAGGCTTTTACCAAAAGCCGCATGCAATGAAATGCGCCGTTCTACGACGGCGTGCTCAAAAATGGATATAGGATGGGTCCTTTATCTATTCATGTAATGTGCACGTGAGTGGAACTTACGAAAGCTATGTATCTAATTGAATAGTAACTGCCCACGGCTACCAGCTTAGATTGTAAGATTGTATTTAGATTTTTTCATTACTCATACTCTGAAAGTAGGTCTGAAGTTGCCTGAGGGGCTTAATTGAAAGTAAAACTTTCAGCCCTAGGGAGAATCGCTTTCTACTGACAGCTGTCAAATTATAAAAAAAACAAGTTCTATTTTATTCAACCATGTTCCAACTTTCTAAAGTCTTTCTAACTGCAAGGAGGTCGTTGAACCAAATTCCAACTTTTTATGCAGCAAGTAGGTTGGAAACCAATTACAACGGTAAGAAGTTTAAAAAGTCGAATTAGAGCGCAATGTAAAATTTAAATGACATAAAGATAGTATTAAATAAATAATATATCTTCTAAATTACTTGATTAATATATAGCTTCAACTATTTATTTAAAATAACATAGATTTGAGCAAACAATTTAACATTTTTTAAATTATGAGAATGAAAATAATAGCTGAATAATGCTGGCGAACCGAAGCCGAAGGCCCGCCAGAAAAAAAGAAAAAAAAAACCGCGAAGGCGGCAATTCAATCTTCATTTTCACTAATTTTTCTTTCATGTTTTTATTTTTACTTTCCTTGTATTCGTAATGAAAAGCACAGTGTTTACCTCGGGTGAAAGTCTTTTAAGTCCCTCAAGCTCCATTGGCGCCCTCGCTTACGCTCTGGCGCCAAACCCGTCTCGGGACTCAAAAAACGTGACTTTCAACACTCAGGTAACAATGTACTATTACAAAACCGGTAAAGCCAAATCGCATTTTTTGCATATTTGGAAAAGACTAAAACTAGCAGGCGAATTTCACATGTACTACAACTAAGTACTTGATTCTTTATATGAAGAAAAAAAAGCGGCCAAGTGCGAGTCGGACTCGCCCATTAAGAGTTCCGTAGAAACAAGTAACATAATATAAAAGTTCTTGTAGTTCGTCGAAAGATATGATGCGGTTTACGATTTATGACTTATAAAAAAAAACCACTCACTAGATCTCGTTCAAACTAAATATCGGTGGAAGCTTGCATAGTAATGTACATCATATATTTTTTTAGTTTTATCATTCCCTTAGTTTTTTTATGAACACTATGTAACATTGTTCTGAATAAAAATATTTCAAAAAAAAAACATTAAAACATTTTAGAAGTTACAGGGGGCTGTGACATACGGACGGACAGACAGACATGACGAATCTATAAGGGTTCCGTTTTTGCCATTTGGCTACGGAACCCTAAAAAGGTGACTTATTATGCAGTTTATTAAGAGATTGATAAATAATGTGTCAAATTAATTTAAAAGGTGTGCAGAGAATTCGATTATTCTCCTTCAAAAGTCTCACAAAGCGCGCAGGTGTCCGTTAAGTTGGCAGCACAAAGCCCATTAGCCTCGTGTGAAGACGGCCATAAATCCTTGGCGCCCGAATAATGCCCACTACGGTAGATCATTTCTTATTAAACATCTCCCATTTTTCCGCAGAAGTGAATATTTAGCCACCATTTAGAAAATGGAGCCGCTTTTAGAATGAAAATTAGAGATAGAGCTCCCCAAATTAATTGATTTATAGTAAATACGTGATTATTTTAAAGATTATACGTAACTGTGTTTACTAGCTTTTATTGATTAAATCATCGTACTTAACAAGACAACTAAAACATGTAACAGTTTAAAATGGTTTAATTAAAAACTTAATAATTACGCCCCGGTTTGGGCGCCAAAGTATTCTGTTCCTTATAATTGGCGCCCAACGTGGGACCGCGTCATTTCTACGCAATGCGAAACGGGAAAGCTTTATTTATTTAATGACGGCTTTATTCTTGTGTTTGTAGACGGTGCCTGGCACCACAGTCATTGATAATCCATTTGAATCAATTACATTGTGTCAGTTTAGGTAAAATTCTGCTGTTACAAACCACGGGTTTAACAATACAGTCGTATTTAATGTTTTACGGCACAAAAGACTTACTTATGTTGTTTTTACAGGTACAAAACAATGTCAGTCGACAAAATCAATATTTACGAAACCAAGGGCGCGTCAATGTAGTAAAATTTCTTGTTTACAAAATATGATACCCATTGTTTAAATATCTGCTGAAAATAAATATTTTATGAACCTGGATAATGTTGTAAAAATCGTGAACAAACTAATGAAATGTCTATGAAACGATGACAGATACGAATAAACTAATCTCAAGTCGGTCGTAAATGTACGAAACCGAATTAGCGGTCCGAAGGTGCAGTGCAGTAAAGTTTCCTGTCAGTAATTTGTGGCCCATTACCTGTTGCATAGCCAACTACTTTGATCTATGATAGAGCGATTTCACTTTACGGCGGAACCTAGAAGTATTTTGAATAATAAAGTATGAGCTAGGTGAATAAAATAGGTTTCACTTAGCTATGAATATGTGATGAAAATATTAAAATTACGGCCTTTTCTGTATTTTATCTGTGTATTAGAATATGATAACATGTCTACAGTTTGGTTTAAAAGAACGTGGAAAAAATAAACAAGATGAAAGTTGGTAAGCTGAATTTAATAAAAATACAAATTTTGCAGTAAAAAATGAAAAGGTTTTAAAATGATTTCATTGCACAAATGCATAGATTTTGAAGTTATTTTCTGCCAATGCATTTAGGCATTAGCAACGGCTGGGATCAGCTCTTCATACAAGGAGATGCCTCTGAGGAACACGTCCACTGCTAGTCTTTCATCATGCTCGTGCAAGCCTGGCACCGTGTTGGACATGGGAGAGAATCCCAGCGCTGGGATACCTTTCTCTCGGATGTAGCGGCTATCGGTGCCTCCAGGGAACGTCCGCCGTTCAAGTGTTATATTCCTGGGAAGTGGGAACAGTTATTATTACGTTACCAAATACAATCGGTACTGGAACTGGCCGCATCTAGAGAGCACTGGTGGTCTAGTGCAAGTGGTCCCGCCTTCCAATCCCAAGGTCGTAGGTTCAAATCCAGTCGTGTGCCAATGAGTTTTTCTGTCAAAAAAATTATGTGCCACTATGCCACTTTGCCAGTACTCTCAAACGGTGAAGGAAAACATCGTGAGGAAACCGGCGTGTCGTCGAACCTAAAAAAGTTCGAGCAACGCGTGTCAAGCGTCACGCAAAAAGGGCCCGCCAGCGGTCAACTTGCGAAAACCAGCCCGCACATCAAGTACGGATGATACATTTTTTTGGATGCATCTAGCTTTAAGACGTTTTAAAGTGATCCTTTCAATACAATTTTAGTTCTCCTCCATAGTTGGTCCCATTTTTTTTAGATCGCGACTTCTTCTCATTTTGTAAACAAGAACTCTCTTATCTAACTTAGAATAGTCTCTGGATTGCCTGGCATTATAATGTCAACGATCCTTCAAGTCTACTCACAGTTTATCAGCAGCACCCTTAAAGGCCTTCCAGTAAAGGTTAGAATCGTCAAGCACAGTTGGTGGAACGAACGAATCCCTCTGAGTGAATTCTACGGTCACATTCTCGCCTGCTTCAGTACACCACTGGCTGAGCTGAAAATTAGGTTTTCATTCATAATGGTCTACATGAGCAGGCCGCTGAGATACGTGCCATTGAAAGCTGTCGGCCTACCACAAGCTCTGTCTGGCTCTGTCTCTAGCTCTGATATTGAGTCTGTGTGAGTGTTGACTAAATTAATCCTACGTCGAAACGTCACACACACAGTATAATACACTGGTGATCACTCACACAGACTCAGAACCAGAGCCAGAGACAGAGCTAGTTAGAGCTTGTGGTAGGCTTACTGCTAAAAATGTCGGGCATCATGAATAAGAGGGGAACTTTACTGCCAAATCTAGAAATATGGTCCAATCCTATCGTGTTCTTTTGTTGAAGATCCCAAAAAAGACGATGCGAGGCAACTTGGAGCCAGTATAGCCTTAATTTACCACTTGTTCAAGAGTAAGAGAGACGCACTGATGACAAACGTTTCAGAATTACCTAATCAACCTACCAGGGATTCAAACGCGCTGGGAGTGAAGGCCAGGGCGAGACGCACATCGAAGGATGCTGTCAGCTTCTCTGGCACCACATTGTCTTGAATGCCTCCCTGAAAAAGGAAAAATCAATAGAAAAGACGTATAAGGCGTTTCGAATCTTCTTCTTCCTGCCGTTATCCCACTTACGTTGACACTACATGTATTCCTCCTCCATTCCCCTCTGTCAGCCGTTATCTCTGCATTCACTCCTCTCTTATCCATGTATGTCATCTTTCACACAGTTCATCCATGTTTTCTTTGGCCTACAACTATGACACTTTATATTGTGCTGTCGTGAAGTTTACCGGGATGTGACAAACCCACCTACAATGTAGGCCTTTGTATACATATTTAGGCTAGCCTCTGACAATACGTTAGTTCTAAGTAATATTGAGTAGGTACTTGGTACTAAGAAATCTGTTAGGTAGGTATCGAATATCATGTGGAGGTTTCAATATCCTTACTGAGAGCATGGTGAGGTTGACTGACGTCACGTCTCCGATGTTCAGGGTGGGATCGTCTGCCAGTTTCTGCTTAGACTGCTGCCGAAGGTCCATGAACTTGTTGATTATGTAGCGCAGCTGTTGGGTATAAAAAAAGTCAAAATCAAGGTACAATGCTGTTAAAAATTAGATGAATCACTGTGAATCGGCTTAATAAACTGACGTTCTTCAAGAAATCGAAGTTTTTAAAAGTAATCTACACCGATGGAAACGATGTAGTACGACGGACAAGAATTTGTGGTACTGCTGTTAGTCTAATTTCTGTCCTATCAGAAAAATAGTTGTTCGTGGCAGTTGTACAACAATTTTTCTGATGGGATAGTGTAAGCCGGTAGCTGTCATTCAATTAGCTATACCATGCTATACCCTGACCTTTTCGCCCGCGTTGTCCGGAAGCAGCAACGACCCGTGTCCGGACTTGCCTGCGCACGTCACCCGGACATCTGTAATCAAGCCAATAACCGGCTCTTAATCACATAATAATATGTATGTTGTCGTCGTATCAGAAGCCATGTCTTATACATTGTGTATGGAGATGATCTGATCACACTAGAGTTGGCCGCGTGTTTCTATGCATTATGTCTCTGCTTGCCCCTTAAAAAATGGCTGAGACGGTCAATGTCGGGACATACGAGTCTGCTCTTGCCAAAAGTGGTTAAAATAATGGCATTCGAGCCAACACACGCGACTCGAGAGTCGCCGTAACTTCCCACCGAGACGGTTGACATCTCGATGAGGCAATGACGGAAAAGGATGATGTATATGCGACCCCATAGGTTCCTCATTATCATCAACAAATTAGGAAATAATTAATAGATTCAGGCGTGACTTTGCGGAATTCCATTGTTAAACATAAACTAAGTAGAACAACAAATATATAGTACTAATCCGCTAATCTAATCTAAGTAAGTTAATTTAATGTAGACTTGTGTGTGCACCCCACGTAACACCTGCAAATCCTGCAAAGCGAAATAAGGCGTATTAGACACAACAATAATACCACAAGAAATAAAAAACTTAACAAGATTCGACACGTGTTTCGCCTCTCTACGAAGCATCCTCAGGAAAATCGACTCTCTGTGCACTATTAGGACGTGTTGCCTTGTCGAGCGCTGAGCAGAAAGTGAATCAACCCCTCAGGCGGACCGGTATTTATACCTGAATTTATACCTGAGCCGACCCGACCCAACCCTACCCGACGAGACCGTTGAGTGACTGTTGGTTGTGATTCACTGCGCCGTTAGCAAAAATTCTTAATAACGGCGATCTTGGGAATGTGTTTAATTCGTTCAACAGTGCAAAACTATTTGTACTATGTTTTGCAATTTCTAAACATTCCAAAACACACATTCTAAAACCTTTATCACAATTATGTAATATATTAAAATTGTGATTGTTACTTAGTGAATGAGAGGACTCGATTAAATGTTTTGCAAAATGAGATCTTTCTGGGCAATTGTTCCTGTAAGCAGCAATGTGTTCTTTATACCTAGTTTGAAAATTACGACCAGTTTGACCTATATAAACAGCACTGCATTCTTCACAGACTAATTTATAAATACCAGCTTTCCTATTATTTTCTAATGTATCTTTACCGTTACAGATATGACTAACTATACTAATACTAACTATATGACTAACTATATGAATACTCGGCATGATTGACGGTTTGATTAATGGAAAACGTCGTAAAATTGTTCGCTCTCTTTTATATCCTGTCCAAACAGATACACCAAAAAAATATTTAGGTAGTCTTACTTATTTAGGAGGGATTAGCGAAAAAATTTCAAAAATTTTATTAAAAAATGAAGTTAGGGTAGCGTATAAAACGAATAACTCATTGAGACATATCTGTAACGGGTAAAGATACATTAGAAAATAATAGGAAAGCTGGTATTTATAAATTAGTCTGTGAAGAATGCAGTGCTGTTTATATAGGTCAAACTGGTCGTAATTTTCAAACTAGGTATAAAGAACACATTGCTGCTTACAGGAACAATTGCCCAGAAAGATCTCATTTTGCAAAACATTTAATCGAGTCCTCTCATTCACTAAGTAACAATCACAATTTTAATATATTACATAATTGTGATAAAGGTTTTAGAATGTGTGTTTTGGAATGTTTAGAAATTGCAAAACATAGTACATATAGTTTTGCACTGTTGAACGAATTAAACACATTCCCAAGATCGCCGTTATTAAGAATTTTTGCTAACGGCGCAGTGAATCACAACAACAGTCACTCAACGGTCTCGTCGGGTAGGGTTGGGTCGGGTCGGCTCAGGTATAAATTCAGGTATAAATACCGGTCCGCCTGAGGGGTTGATTCACTTTCTGCTCAGCGCTCGACAAGGCAACACGTCCTAATAGTGCACAGAGAGTCGATTTTCCTGAGGATGCTTCGTAGAGAGGCGAAACACGTGTCGAATCTTGTTAAGTTTTTTATTTCTTGTGGTATTATTGTTGTGTCTAATACGCCTTATTTCGCTTTGCAGGATTTGCAGGTGTTACGTGGGGTGCACACACAAGTCTACATTAAATTAACTTACTTAGATTAGATTAGCGGATTAGTACTATATATTTGTTGTTCTACTTAGTTTATGTTTTAAATTAGGAAATGGCCTGTTCGTATTGGTACATACAACAATTAATTTATCTTTCCGCAGAAGTATTCTCTAAACAAAACTTGGATCCTGTCTAGACCCATTGAGGGGATCTCAAACTCAACAGTGCTTATAGATTAAAATCTAGGCCTAGATACTATATATTCAACTCACGGTAAATAGTCCTCTCCGCATTGAAGATGAGGAAGCTATCGTTCGGAGACGCGATGCCTTCGTCCAGCGAGAAGCCCACGTTCAAGTTCTTGAAGTCTTCGGTCTTTACGAACTCGGCCATGCCGGTTCTACCACCAATCTCTTCATCTGTAAGTTATTAATTCACTAAAAATCTTCTGACTTTAAGAAAGTGATGAGATCATCACGCTCCGTAATAACTTAACGAACCTGGCACAAATGAGAGATGAATGGTCCTCTTGAACCTGCTGCCACTGGCCTTCAGCCTCCTGACTGCCTCGATGTACTGGATGCCCACTGATTTCATGTCCTGAGCACCGCGCGCATAGATCACGCCATCTACTATCTCAGCTGCGAAAGGAGGGTGAGTCCAGCTTTTCTGAAATGAAATGAAACAAGTACTTATAATGTATTTGTCAAAAGTATGCTAAGAGATTGACAGAAGAGAAAGATGAAGCGTGAACCGCCTCTCATTCTATGGATCAACGACATTTCAAAGATCACAGGAAAAGTGGATGAATAAGGCCCAAAACCGTTAATCCTGGAACCCTTCAGGCTGATTGAATTACCTCGAAGACTGGCACGACGTCCATGTGAGAGTTCAGGAGGATAGCTGGCAGGGTCGGCTGCAGACCCTCCCAGGTCATCACCAGTACTGGCTTCTTGGGCACTGGCTCAAACACTTGTACTGGTAGACCCAGCTCCTTAGCCTGGCCTTTGAGGTAATTGATGCATTCATCTGGATGGGTGAGATGGAATCAAAATTCTGGAAAACTCGAAGTATAGTAATAAAATAAAGACGCAACAATTTCTAACTTCAAACAAAGCAAATCTAAAGTATAGCTGATCTTCTTTTTTTTCGTGTCACTAGATTTTTCACCAAATATATACAATGACTGATACAGTACACAACACTTTTTTGTACACTATAATACCTACTATTATAAATATAATACATACATAAAATCACGCCTCATGCCCATGAGGGTAGGCAAAGATCACGGATTTACACTTGCTACAATCCTGATATACCTACCTCTTTCGCGTTATTCCCTCACAGAACATTCTTCATACATGCTCGTCGGCTTAGAGTACTCCAAACCTGACCTTCCTCTAAAACGTCTGCTGTCTGTTCGAGATACATGCGGCGAGGTCTTATCCTTCCAGCAGTTCCATTTACACTCGCCTGATGCACTTCTTTCATCCATTCTTTCTACATGCTCAAACCATCTTAGCATACCTTTCTCTTTATAAATATAATAACCTACTATTTATATTATTGATGGGTGAGCTGATGGAACAAGCTTTATGGCCCACCTGATGTTAAGACAGACTGGATGGGGTAAACGGACACTATAATATGTACGTACCATAATTAACATTAGGATGTACGCTGCGGATCCTCAGATAATTCTGAAAATTAACAACCGCGGGATCAATGACACTCGACATTTTCACAAAAAGTTATTCAAAAAGCTGATTGTAACGTGAAAAGGGCACCAAAGAGCACACAAGGCTTTGAATGTTCATTTTCGTTAGGTACGTAAGTATTTATTACAAATTCAAAACCACAGTGTTTTCGCAAATTGCATAGTTGAGTCGATAGGGTAAAACTGGACTATATTGTCCAGTTTCATTAATGATTTAATTGCCGAACTACTTACGGATTAATGACTGCAACTGCATTTCTTAAAAGATAGCAGAACTATCATTGTGCCTTTTAATCAAGTCAGGTTCTGTGGGCGTGACTTTTGATCCCACTTCTGACAAATTGTTTTTTTACCATTTTATTCTGTAAGCCTCATGTTGATGGACGCAGGGCAGTGCATCGTAAGGCACGTTCCAGACGTGCGTGACCTACGAGGCAATGCTTTGTTATAGGCGATGGTTACTGCTTAACATCAGGTGGGCCATATGCTTGTTCCATCAGCTCAATCAGTAGTTTAAAAAAATATTTTTTTTACTATAAACCAAATAAACGGTTACGCACGGTTACAAAGTGTACGGTTTGTGCAAACCGCACAATATTTGTCAAGTTCTCACGGGTCAGCGTTTTACGCTGTGACGTGGTTTTAGCCAATTACAGCCAGTCAACAGCTACACGTCACAGCGTAGACTCTCGCCCAACTTTAAACAAACTACTTAGATCTATATAACTATAGTATTATACAAAACTAAACTTTAAAACAACTGTTTTACTCTGCAACAACGAACACTAACTATAAGATCGTAGGCGACAGACCCTACACAAAGTAATATTAAAGTACTAATAAGTGATATATTGACCACTATAATAATATATTATAGTTTGTATTACATCAACACCACGAAGAAGAAGAAGATAATGATATTTTATTTGGTGTCCAGATTGCCTGAACTCACTTTATTATCATAAACCAGAGGTATACAATGTAGTTAACGTGGTTATGAATTATTATCGTGAAAGCGGAAGTGGTTGTTATCATAAACTAGCAGCCGCCTGCTGCTCTCTCCGTTCCCGTTACGCCCCGTTCCCTTTACTTTTTCGGAATAAAAGATCCTATGTCCGTCTCCTGGTTCAAACCAATTTTCAGCCAAATCTGTTCAGCTGTTCTTGAGTAATAATTTAAAAAAAAATAACACAGAAGTAAGCTGAATTTAATTAAATTCTACAAGATTTGCAGTAAATGAGATGTTTCATGGAACTATGGAGCCCACGCCAGGTCAATGTACACCAATCTAAAATACAGCTTAGTAATGTAGAATTCGGTTTGTAATGTTATTTTTCTTCAATTCTACTTCGTTTGGTTGTACATAGAGATTTTCTTGGTCAAAGAGAGCAACACAAAACACCCAAAACATGGCGGACCGACATGCCATGGACATGACGAGAAGTAGTAGAAATGTCATTTTGACAACTTACGATGTTAATTAGCATGACACTGCCACTTATTTGTGTCAGTCACTGCGGGGAAACTGTCATGGCGGCACTTTTTGGTATTCACCAATATTTTACATTTTTGTACAACGTTATTTGTTTATTAATTTGTGAATTTTGTATTTTAGTGGTAATCTTCATTATTTCCCGCATTTTTCATACAAATGTACATTGACCAGGCGCATTTTGGAACATCTCATTTAACAATAAAAATGGATTTCACTTCTTTGATTTCGAAGTATTTCTTGTTCAGATTAAGCATTAGCCACGGCTGGGATGATCCCTTCATAGACGGCGATGCCTCTGAGGAAGGCGTCCACCGGCAGCCGTTCATCATGCTCGTGCAAGCACAGCACCGTGTTAGACATGGCGGAGAAACACAGCGCCGGGATACCCTTCTCCCGGATGTAGCGGCTATCGGTGGCTCCGGGGAACGCGCGAAGGATGAGCTTTATGTTCCTGGGAACAATTATTATTACGTTCATTCGTCATCTGCCTGAAGAAGTCCACTGCTGGACAAAGTAGAGCTGTACAGTGTACATAGCCGGACGAGAATACTTCCCGAACGCTGCCCATCCGAGTTGGATTCATCGGCTTACCTATTTGTCAGAGCTGGCTCTACCCATTGATGGCCTGCGCACACCTAGTTCGCTGGCGGTAGCGAACAGTGAAACGCTGTCAAATGTCGCTGTCAAATCTCAAATCTGACAGCGATATTTGACAGCGTTTCACTGATCGCTACCGCCAGCGAACTAGGTGTGTTCGAGCCTTAATCGTATTATTACATTACCAAGTGCAATTACAACTAATCAAGGAAAGTGAAGAGGAAAGCCAAGGATAAGTTACATGAGCCAGATAAAGAAGGTTGCTGTCATGTGGAAAGCGGCCTTACGATTAGTAAGTATAACAGGCGTGGTCGCGTGGAACTGGCACCTAGGCTCACCTAGCTTTAAGACGTTTCAAAGGGATCCTTAAGATACAACTGAATAAATATATTTTTGACTTTGACGGGTTCATTCAGGGAAGTACTATCACCATGCCTATTTCTGCCGTGAAGCAGCTGTGTTTCGGTTTGAAGGGTGTAGAAGAAATTAATGGAACGTGAGGTTTATATCTGTATGTCTTAAGCTGATGGACACAGATCATAGGACACGTTCCTGACCAGCGTTACTGTTCTTATTTTCATTTAAAAAATCTTCAAGCCAACTCACATTTTATCAGCAGCTTCCTTAAAAGCCTTCCAGTAAATGTTAGAATCGTCGGTCGGGGTCGGCGGAACGTATGGATCCTTTTTTGAGTATACCACGGTCACATTCTTTCCCGCTTCCGTACACCACTGACTTAGCTGAAAGTTACAATTAATTGCTAAAATATGCAGTACCAGCCCACAAAAAAAAGTCTGTAAAGTCGGTTTACTGACGATAGTTGAACGTGACAACGTCATAAGAAATTGAACGCCTCAGAGCGAGGTAACGCCGCATGACGTCATGTTTTTTCCTACGTGCAGTCGGCTCTATCGAATTATAAGACGTTGTCACGTCAAAAACGGTTATTCTGTTCTGTGTACCTTTTACCTGATGTGGAAATTCTGACAAAATTGACCACTTATCCTTTGCTTGATAACTGGCGTCAAATAAGTGATCTACGAAGGCATTTTTTCCTCAGAGATAGCTGGCTATTTCAAAGGATTTTATTTACTTCGCAGATAACCGAAATTCGAAATGTTTATTTGCCGAGATAAAATATTCCTCAGTAATAACTGGTTAAACGCTACTTGGCCCAAATTCAATATACTACTAATAGACCAGGGTCGATAATATTTGAAACCAAAAAAAATAACAGTACAGACTAATAAATGTCTATGGGATCAATCTGGAAGTATTACACTTCCACACAACTCATAAAAATTCTTAAAAATCGGTTGAATAGTTTGGCCATGAAGTCGGTTTCTGAGGTTTTTAAACTTATATTTGCTTATCGTACCATGGTCTCAAACGCGTTGGGAGAGAGTGACGCGGCGAGACGCACATCAAAGGATGCTGTCAGCATCTCTGGCACCACGTTATCTTGAATGCCTCCCTGAAAAAGAGCAAACCATTAATAGATAAATAAATCAAAACGTAAGACTAGGCGGTATGGTCTTGTACTATAGCCTGCTTCGAAAGAATCGAAAAGGAAAAAAAAACTAATAGATAAATAAAAATAACCAAATATCGTGGATGAGTAGGTATATCAGAGGAAGTTTGAAAGAAAGTGACAGAAAAGTTGAGGAGCAATAGGCTGGCGTGGTACGGGCATGTCATGAGGAGGGATGAAATTCATGTTACTAGGAGAGTAATGAGTATGGATGTGGATAGATATGTGAGCAGAGGTAGACCAAGGAAATGAATGAACTGTGTGAAAGATGACATGGATAAGAGAGGAGTGAATGCAGAGATGACGGCTGACAGAAGGGAATGGAGGAGGAAGACATGTGCCGTCCCCACATAAAGTGGGATAAGGGCAGGAATAAGAAGAAATGTTCTGGACGTTATTACACCCTAAGACCTATAAAACAGCTGAAGCAATTAATAAATGAATATGAATATGAATATGAAATGTCGTGGACAACCCACACAACACTATCCAGCCCAAATTAAGCAGAGCTTGTACTATGGAAACAGATAGCTGATCTAATTATAATTCACTATATTTTTTTTGTAAATACGTAATTAGAATACAACACCCAGGCAGAGAACGAACATCTGTGTTCACCACACAAAATATTTGTTTTTGGTGGGGATCGAACCCTCGACCTACGGCGCAGAAGGCAGGACTATACCAACTAAGCTAAGAGGCCAGTCAATAACATTTTATTTTCAAAACTCGAAGCATTATCAATTATTGCATATCGTGCTCGAATATAAAGGTATGACACGCCACCTACGTGATACTATTAATTATCTAGTTTAACATGCAATAATAGTGACATTATCTATCTAGCACTTTAGCTAACTTCCAAAACTGTGGATAATAAAAATGGTAAAGGTCTGTGCACATCTAGGCGATGGCGATAGCGATCAGTTGAAACGCTGTCAAATCATCATCATCATCATCATCATCAACGGCCTGCAGAAGTCCACTGTACAGCTCACTCACTAAAATTAATATCTTATAAAATCTAAACTAAATATTTACTTGCTTAATGAATTTCCTAGCGTGACCAAACTTATTCTTAAACACCCGATCACTCGAAGAGCAGTTTGTCTCACAATTGACCCGCAGTGTTGTATTGTATATGTTTAGGAGTGCTAAGGTCTACTCTTGCGTATTTCGCGTTTTATGTCGAGCGTTTCGAGTGAAAGATGACATGTATAAGAAGGGAGAAAATACAGAAATGGCAGCTGACAAGAATGGAACCGGAGAATATAATATGCCGACGTCATATTGTGACGTCACGTCACGTCGTATAGTGGGATAAGGGCAGTAAGATGAGTGTTACCGAGAGCATGGTGAGGTTGACTGACGTCACATCCGCCAGGGTCAGCGTGGGATCGTCTGCTAGCTTCTGCTTAGCCTGCTGCCGAAGGTCCATGAACTTATCCAGTATGTACCGCAACTGATGGGGAATAAAAGTTAATATAAACTTCAAGAATTACATTCAAACTCAACAACACGAAACAGAGAACTGTGCAAAGAAAGGGGAAGCCTACGCCGAGGCGGCTACTATTGTAAATTAAATTTGAAATAGGAGAATTCAGTAAGTAAGTAATAATTTAAACCTAAAAATTAAAGTATGTACTATTGTAATTCAAATTAGTGTCAAAGTAGTAGAAAGTAAAGCTCATTTTATTCAAATCTTTTAAACCGATGACCAAAATATTTAAAAAATCGTGGTTGTGTTTTATTTTATTAGTATGGAAATATTAAAATCAAGATACATTTTCTATAATTTATAGGGTTTGCCAATAGCTAAAAGTGAAATTGAGCAAGTGTAACCACAGAAAAAAATTAAAGAAAAACAACATAATTAAAATATTGAAATCAAAAAGTTTTGTCAGAAGTGGGATTCGAACCCACGCCCACAGAAGTGGACTGCGACCTGAACGCAGCGCCTTAGACCGCTCGGCCATCCTGACTCATTCGTGGAACTCGAATTTATGGATCGCTATCAATTTCATTGCAGTTTAATGGTGCATTACTCCGAGCACTCATCTCAAAATCGTATCTACCCTTCGCGTCAAAATTACATGACCTAGTAACCCAAATCATACAATAACAATTTAATTTTAGCATCATCATATGAATTCTGATAGTGAGTTTAAAAAAATGAGAAGTAGGAATAATCTGTAAATTACCTATGAAAATAAATAAATTGAAATTAAAATATGCTGGCTGCGATATTTAACAGCAATGCCCGTATCGCAGATCGCAGATTATCGCCTAGATGAGGCTGTACCAAACCATGCATGATATGTGACCAAATCCAGAACCTGTTTTACTTTAAAACCTATTATTTTTTTACCTAGATTTAATAATTTAAGTGGAAGTCTTTGGGGGAGATCTTTTCCGAGCAGTTGGACGAAATAGGTGAAATAAAAAAAGATATGATAGAAGTACTCTACAGTCAATATAACGTGTATCAAAATATGTGTACTATCCTGAAGGGGGGTGAATTTCCACCCCCCGGGGAACAACTTTTATTCAACGACTTTACGAACTTCGATTGGTATCTCTGAAAAAAACTGCAACGAAGTTTCAACATGAACAGCTGACTTTATACAAAGTGACAACCCTAAACTCAGCTACAGAGGTAGTAGGTAGTAGTAGTAGACCTACAGAGGTAGTAGGTCAAGGGGTCAAGGGGTTCCAAGGATAGGGTTGTCAATTTATTTAGGCATTATGAAATTAAATATTTTTGTATGGGAAACTGAAAATAGGAATTTTTAATTATCTCCCCCCCACAACTGATCACCATTGTGGTCTGAAACCCCCCACCTTCGCATAGTACACATATTTAGATACACCTTGTATAATTATTATGTCATCCGTACTTTATCTGTAGCTTATCCGAAGCATTTTGTACTGTACAGCCACTTCGTTAAATAGCTATTAATTAATATGCAAATCACATAAATCAAGCCCTGTAGATCGCCCCTGATAGTAATTGAGCCGATGTAGTTACCGAACTCGATTCACAGCTGGCACTGAGCCAAGCGAGCGCACACTTATTCCGTATGTAGCTTAATGATGATAGGCTACTGTAGAGAACAAGTCTCTAAAGGTGGAGGAAAACATCAATAAGTTCTAACAGTATAATGGTATCGAGGGTGTGTCGGAAAAAAACATAAACAAAACTTGTGGTTTTTTGGAATTTTTTCGATTTAGATAATTTTAGTACTCGTAGATTATTTTTCTTTTATTACGATTTTTCATACGATTTATTGAAGTTTTCGTATGAAAATTATTTATTTTACAAAGTCTTAACGCTACTGTGCTTTTTGTTTCTTTTTTTTTTTAATAAGAGTATACACAGTATTTAATTTTATAGAATCGAACGGATTTTCTTAGGAGTTTCAAACACGGGACCTAATTTTTTATTTCTTTTTGCCAAAAGCTAAGAGTAGAGAAGGCTAAAGTTTCATTATTATTCCCGTGTGTTGCCACATCAACTGTCCCTCTTATTTAGTATGGGGCAGACAGAGACGGATATACATAATACGTAGATCCACGCGGTCTGAACTAGTGCTATCACCTCTGTAGAAAATGTATGCCTCTCGATGGAGTCATCGCCAATATTGTAGGCAACAAAACCATCGGCTAATTTCGGCTCTAATTGCGGCTTCTGCTTTCGTAGAGCCGCTATCTCTTTCTGACGCAATGGCAAAGCAAAGCAATATTTATTGCCTACAACCGTAACTTGCTGTCTCACAAGCACACTTTGAGACACCAACGTGCTGCTTGCACGAATAAGGTGTCTGTTGACCTCAGACGCTGTTTAAGTCATCTTCTTATAGATGCATCTAACAAAATGCATGGTACCGATAGGCGGAGACCTATAACATACGGGTCTGTAATGAAAAGGGGTGCTGTCATTGAATAGGCATGACGACTAATTTTCAAAATCTCTTCTATCATATTCAGAAGTATCTATTATGTCTAAATTATATCATATTTCTGTAGAAAATTAAGGTTTTTGTGCAATAAAAGTACATTTAAATTTAAATTTTCAAATTCACGCCAAAACGCTCGCTGGTGTCATGGCGTCTGTTATTACGTCACGGTTAAGTATATCAACAGTAAACATTGGTGCTTTTGTACTAAATCGGAATGACGTTTACGTAAACGTGACGTAATTCGCTCTGACCGGTGTTTGAGCCATCATGGCGGATTGTTGTATTTTGTAGATTTATTTTAACAAATAAAATATTAATCTCGACATTAATAAGAGGATAAATACATATATCAAAATCTTTGAATCCTTTTTCATTAGATCAGATAAATATTTTGGCGATACTTGATTACTGTCTTCATGCCTATTAGTTAGATGCTGACCTTCTCGCCATTGTTGTCCGGAAGCAGCACTGACCCGTGCCCGGACATGCCCGCACACTTCACATCGACATCTGTAATCAAGGATACGGGACCATATAGGTCATCATGTATAATGTATAAGTATTATATCAGTTAGCTGGTTCCCATAACACAAGCTCTGCTTAATTTGGGGCTAGATAGTGTTGTGTGAATTGTCCACAATATTTGCAATATTTATTTATATCATCATCACGGCAAAGGGTAATTCAATCAAAATATATTAAATTATATAAGTATATTTTTTGTTATTTTATTATTCAAAAATATCACAAGAATCGTTTCCGCGAGACCTAAAAGAAGAGTAGGCAAGAGTTATTTAGGATAAAATAGCCATCACCTACATAGTTGTATAAAAAAAAATGCTCATCTTTTAGTCTGTATTGGATTTCGTTTAGAAAAGAAGCAATGTATTTGAATTTCAAAACATCTGAGATCATCAAACACTATCTAACCCCAAACAAAGCAGAGCTTGCATTGAGGAAAACAGATTGTTTGTTTTTGGTCCTTGACCTTGACGCATCTGATAAGACCACCTATTGTTTTTACATAAATAGTTTGAATTAATCTTTTGTGAGCAATAGCTTGTTTTTCATCTTTCTAATTCTACCTTCTAGAATACAAGAAAACAACTCAGATTAACAAACATCTACGTAATCTAATACTATGTTGTACATGTACTTATAATAGAGGTATAATTTCAACTCACGATAGATAGTCCTCTCCGAGTTGAAGACAAGGTAGCTATCATTTGGAGACGCGTTGCCTTCGTCCAGCGAGAAGCCCACGTTCAAGTTAGTGAAGTCTTGGGTCTTCACGAAATCCACCATGCCAGTTCTACCGCCCAACTCTTCATCTGTAAGTTACGAGCAATATAATAATAAACTAAAAAAAATACTCCTCTTGCTCAAAAAAACCGTCATTGTGGTGTACCGAAGTAAAACCTGCATTTCTTCCTCTAAGGGAAAACGTTTTTTTTTATTTTTTGTCTGTTAACAATGAGCCCACTAAAACGAAAAAGTCATAACCATGAATAAAGACTCGACTTTTTACTGTTCCACAATAAACATTTTATTTTTGAAAATGGAACTACAATCGGCGATCTCTTTGGTATAATGCTTTGCGGCTAATAGAAGAAATAAAAAAAACACATTGGCGCGAAATCTTTAGAATTTTTCTCAACAACATTTTCATGGGATTTTTTATTTTCTCGCAGTTGTAGTAAGTAAAAATCCATTAAAACTCGGCTTCTATTGACTCTCTCGCTAAAGCTCGGATGTAGTCTGTGGAGAAGGAGGTATCAATGAAAGAAAGATAACAATTATTTGTATAATTTGAATTACATAGCGATGGCTGTACACAAAAACGTCTGCAAAAAATATAAAAAGCATAAGGGAAAATGTACATAATTTCGATGCGTATACAATAATTTATCCACTCCATTACACCCCCAGTTATGGACCGGAAAATTGAACCGTTTTCCAAATAAGATACATACAGCGTACGTAAACTCCAAATTACCTGTGCTCCATAAATGGTTTTAACGACTAGGCCCCATATTCACAAAAACTCCGCGTCAAAAGTTTTTAAAAATTATTTTCGAAGCGTTAAAATCGCAACACTTAATAAAATAAATGCTGTGTTAAAATTGCTTTGTCCAGTGGACATTGCGTTTCAGATACTGCCTTCTTGCTGAATAAGGGCGCGGGATGGTAGATATTTATTGAACCATCGTTACTTTATTTTATTGAGTCCGTAAAATAATATGGATTTTAAATGAATTGTACTTTGATAGCACCTGCCTATTGTTTTTGTATATCACCTGCCTATTGTTTGTAGGTCTAACTACAATCGTGACGTTTAATTACTAAGTTAGGTACACACCTAACTAAATAAATAGTTCTGAAAATGTATGCAAAAAATATGAGAAAGTATCCCTAAAAATTACGGGAACAGGAAATGAAAGCGTGGGTTTGCGGCGCGCGACCGCTAGATTTTTAAAAATAACAATACGAAATTTTTAGTAACACTATTTGATAAAATACTATATTATAATACAACCGAATATATTTTTTATTTGAACTCGGTTAATAAGGCCTGGGCATATCTAAGCGATGGGGATCAGTGAAACGCTGTCAAATATCGCTGTCACTTTTGGCAGCGTTTCACTGATCGCAATCACAGATCGCTTAGATGAGCGCAAGGCTTTACTAGTATAGTGAAAAAACAGAATGCGACCTACTAATTCAGCAGATCATATTACCACGTATAGTAAGTAGTAGGTACTGAGGCAAAAAATATTGCACAGTGGTTAATTTCGGTTTCATAGAGCATAGTGTACATCAGAAAGAGATAACGCTCTACGAAGCCGAAAAGCCCATGTGCAATATTGATTACCAACCACTAATCCTTATTAATATTATAAATGCGTTTGTAACTCTGTCTGTCTGTCTGTCTTCCTGTCTGGCTTTCACGCCAAAACTACTGAACCGATTGAAATGAAATTTGGTACACAGATAGTTGAGGGCCTGGGGAAGGACATAGCCTACTTTTTATTTTGAAAAAAGGGTTGTAAGGGGTTGAAAATAGGGGTTGAAAGTTGTATGGAAGTATCGTCATTTTTAGAGCTAGAAACTTAAAACTTATTTTTTAGTCTGTTGATTTGATATAAAAAATACGACATTCAAAGTTTGTGCTGGGGGGGTAGAGGGAGGGGAGTACAGGGGGGAGTGTGGAGGGAGTGTGGAGGGGAGTATAGGGGGGAGTGTGGAGGAGAGTACAGGGGGAGTGTGGAGGGGAGGTGCGGGGGGAGTGTGGAGGGGAGTACAGGGGGGAGTGTGGAGGGGGGTACAGGGGGGAGTTGGAGGGGAGGTGCAGGGGGAGTGTGGAGGGGAGTACAGGAAGAGTGTGGAGGGGAGGTGCGGTGTGGAGGGGAGGTGCAGGGGGAGTGTGAAGGGGAGTACAGGGGGAGTGTGGCGGGGAGGTGTGGGGGGAGTACAGGGGGATTGTGGAGGGGAGTCTGGGGGGATTGCGGGGGAGTGTGGGGTGTGTTGAGGAGAGTGGGGGGAGTGTGGGGGGAGTTTGGAGAGGAATGCGGGGGGGATGAAAGTGTGGCGTAGTACGACGCCATATGTCTAAGTTTAGTAAGAGGGCAGACGACTGTGTCACGTGCACGCGAATATGACGTTGTTATTTAATTACTGTTTTCTTCCGCTGCAAATTAAAAATGCTACTTATAGACACTATACCACGCGGACGAAGTCGCGGGCACAGCTAGTAATAATTATAAAAACCTAACGAACCTGGCACAAATGAGAGATAAATGGTCCTCTTGAACCTGCTGCCACTGGCTTTCAGCCTCCTGACTGCCTCGATGTACTGGATGCCCACTGACTTCATGTCCTGAGCGCCGCGCGCGTAGATCACGCCATCTACTATCTCAGCTGCAAACGGTGGGTGGGACCAGCTTTCCTGAAATAAAAAATGAAAAATTGAATTGCTGAAAGAAGAAAGAAAGAAATACAATGGAAAAACAAGTAAAAATAATTTTAAAATATAGCAATGTACAATGCCATTGTATAGTATGGCGGTTAGGGAATAAAACCACAAAACAGATTTTTGTGATAAAACTCTTGAACGGCGACCACGAACCCTATTCGATTTAGATCGAGTGAGCGAAGCGAACGAGATCTTACAAACAACTTGGCCGATTTGGCATTTTATGTGCGTATGTATGTATGTTTGTCCGATGATAACTTTCGAACCGTTGATCGGATCTGCATGAAATTTGATAAGTCGATAGCTTGTACTTGAGAAATTTACTGGTAAGTATATGAGTAAAATCGGATGAGGGGTTATTAAGATATGGGGTTTTTTCAGGGTACAAAAATTAAAAAAGTGACACAATAAAATCAAGTTACATGTCATATGAAAAAACTGTGTTCGGACATTCCAAAACAGTTTTTACTTTTTTTCTAGGACACTTAGATTTTGCTATACAAAAAAATGTTTAAATTAAGATAACCAAAGATCCAAGAGCTCCCATCTCTAATAATTTCGTTGCCATCAAGGTTTTACTACGGTCGGTCTTTTCGTTTCATTTTCAAGATTTTATATTGGCTCCATGAACATTCCATTTGAGAAAGTCGTGTGAGTTACACTATTTATAACTCAAAAACGGCAAAATCGATTTGGCTGAAAAATCGTGGGGAGGTAGCTTAGAACTAGGAGACGGACATAGGATACTTTATATCCCGAAAAGGTAACGGGAACGGGGCGGGCAAAGCTGCGGGTGGCCGTTAGTGTTTAATAAAAGCTTGCTTGAGTTAGGTGACGTGGTTTTTTCTAACCTTAAATGCTGAAGCCCGCTTAAAGAACTCTTCAAAAACCCATTGAAATCATATTACATACGGTGGAGTTATTTTGTAGCCCCCTATTAAAAACCCCTGACAACGACACAAAAGAACAATAGGGTCATGTGTACCTTTGTATGCAAAGGTTCACATGCAATAGCGTTTTTGGCCAATCTCAAAACTAAGACGCGAGAGTATTGACGGCTGTGAAACTCATTGAAATTACCTCGTAGACTGGCACGACGTCCATGTGAGAGTTCAGGAGGATAGTCGGCAGGGTCGGCTGCAGACCCTCCCAGGTCATCACCAGTACTGGCTTCTTGGGGAGTAGCTCGAACACTTGTACGTGTAGACCCAGCTCCTTAGCCTGGCCTTTGAGGTACTGGATGCACTCATCTAGAAGATGGAATTAAAATACTGGTTCGAAGTTTTTTTAGACAACTATGAAAAAATACATATGAAAAAGATCTACCAACCAACTTTTGTAGAAGCGTACCTAATACGTTATGTTTTCAATTTTATGTGCTTATACGTGGATGTTGTTATGATTATTACTCTTTATTCTCAAGAAAGAAAGGAAAAAAGAAAAATGATTCGTATTCCACACAACAATTTCATACCATTAAAAAATAAATATACCTACTTACTTATACTTACAAAAAAAACAGAAAACTTAACTTGCTTAATTTAAAAATAAAAATCAATAAAAATAATATTCGCACGCTAAAAGTGGTGGTAAAAAGGCCTACAGTACCATTTTTGCTAACAATTTTATCCATTTTGGAAGATTTCCCTCATGAGTTGAATAACTTGTCGGCCGTCGTAAAATAAATAGAGAATAGGTTTGTGACGAAAAATTCTAGAATCTATCCTTTTAAGCTCAAGATATTCGAGTAGGTAAGTACTTCGACCCTAGGCCTTCATTCCCTAAATTCCAGTCATTCGCTAGTTTCCTTCTATAAAATAGTAGTAGTGTAGTGTAATTACCATGTGAAATGTATTAGGGGATAGCCTGGCTAAGCTACGATTTAATTGGATTCCCTAAAGAGATTATACCTACGGTCACCTCTGACAGAACAATTTGCCTAGACCGCCTAGGCTTGCTGTCACATTATCTGTCAAGCATGTGTCATATTACATCATTTAATGACAGCGATATTTGACAGCTGAACGCTTAGATATGCGCAAAGCTTTAATCAAAATGTTGAAACAATGCTTGAGTCTGAGTCGAGCCTCAAGCACTCTCAAGCATAGATTCTCAAGCATTTTTTGACAGTTCTCCATTGAAAAATGGCAAAAATCTATGCGTGAGGCTTGACTCAGACTCAAGTACTGGAGCCTAATTCTCGGGCCGACCGAAATTTTCAATGTTGGCAATGCACAACCCCGCACTTTTTCTACGTTTTCCGTATATCGTAGCTGTCGAGGCTTCTACGATGAGGTCGTCGATGAATTACTCAAGGAAATCCATTCTCTCTTCGAAAACAAGCAATAAAATAAAATTGCAAAATAATCCGAGATGAGCCGAGTATTAGGCTCCTGTTTCTGAATATTATAAGGGCCTTAGACTTGCAAAGATTAGATGGACTGACAACGTACCATAATTAACGTTGGGCTGTACGCTGCGGATCCTGAGATAAGTCTGAAGATTTGCGACTGCAGGGTTACTGTCACTCGACATTTTCACAAAGAGTTATTGAACAGCTGATGATGTGGATAGGGCACCCAGGGGCAAAGTCAGGAATGTTCATTTTCGTGAGACAGCCCAGTATTTATTGCAAATCAAAACTAGTGTTTATAAAAATTGCGCAATTGGACAATGGGGAAATGGGGCAAAACTGGACTACGTACAAATAATCGAGATAAATTATATTTATACTTATTTATTTATTACAATATAAAAAAAAAATTGTATGCGGCATTTCAACTAAAACTAATAAAATTCAATAAAATTATATTATTTGGGCATAGGCCATCAACTACGATCTGCGATGGCGATCAGTGTACCGTTGTCTATTATCGCTTCGAATTTGATAGCATCGCAGCTGATCGCCTATATTTGCGCACGGCTTCAATACATTTCCAGGAAGAAAGATCTAAAGCCTTCTCTTTAAAAAAATCTGATCAGAGCATAAACTGTCATGTTGCGATTTATATGTTAGGTAATTTTAACACCTTCAATCACGTCAGGATGGCCGAGCGGTCTAAGGCGCTGCGTTCAGGTCGCAGTCCACTTCTGTGGGCGTGGGTTCGAATCCCACTTCTGACAAATATTTTACAATTTTTAAATTCTTCCGTTTTTTATTATTGTTCTTTTGTCTGCAGATAGCTCAACAGTTTCTAGTGTATTTTGTAAATTTTTTAAATACTTTTATTAATTGTACGTTTTTTTGTGAATAAAGTTATTATGACTCAAATTTTTCGAACATTCAATTTTATTTACAAGAGAATATACATTATTTACAAAAAAAATATTATTATGACTACAAAATAAACAATACACAAGGTTCCGTCGTATTATTTAATTTTGTGTCCTTTTTACCTAAACTCACTTTTTTATCTGAAAAAAATAGGTCAATACCGAAGTACTAAAATTATTATCGAGAGGAAGTGGTTGTTAAAAAATGTATGTCTTATGGGAATATTTTGGTAGCAAGTTAACAAGTGGTACCTACTTGCAAGTTTTCAATAATGCAACAACGTTTCCTAAAATTTTCATTTGAAATAACCTATTGACCGATTTGTCTCTAAGACCATATGGCCCACCTGATGGGGTAACCATTGCCTATAACAAAGCATTGCCTCGTAGGTCACACACGTCAGGAACGTGCCCTACGATGCACTGCCCTGAGTCCATCAGCTTGATGCATACAGATGTTCAGCCTCACGTGCCAGTAATTTCACCGGCACCCACTCCCTTCAAACCGTTCACTTCCCTCACTTTGTTATCCCGTTACAGAGGCGGTAAGTTTAAAAAGTTCCAATTTGTTCGTAAATTAGATAAAATAATACTCTGATGTTTGTTCGTGACGAAACTGGGTTACAAAATTATAACCACGCAAATAATGAGAATTGTGCTACAATCATATTTTGTTTGTTCACGAAACATTGCGCTCGGTAACTTTATAACATTTTGATTTGTTGCCTTTCCTTTGGACTCAATTTAAGCATGCAATCCTTACCTATTATAAAATACTAGTCCAGGACGACTTCGCTCGCCTTAAACTCTTTCTATCCAAGCTTCAACCCCCGCTGCACCCCTTAAGAGGGAATCACACAGGCGACTCTCCATACAAACGTAGTCCCCTATTTCCTCCCTGGATAATGCCTCTAGAGTATATAACCATTTTGTCTCATAAAATCCAGATCTGCTATATACGTGCTCGTATGTTTTCCATTTTTTCAGAAACTTATTGATAAAGAGAGAGTCGCCTGTGTGATTCCCTCTTAAGGGGTTGATTTTTAAAAATTCCTTCTCAGTGTACCCCTACCACTACACCCGAAATCTACCCTTCAAATTTCATACTCATAGGACCATTAGTTTAGGCTGTGCGTTGATTGCCAGTCAGCCAAACAGTAACGAGTTTTATATATTAAAGTATACGGATAAGATAATACATAATACCTAGAGACTGTTTTAAGACCACGCTTGACGATGAAATTCAAAATATTAATTGTGTATGAAAATCTTTACGTATCCATAGTCAAATACGTATTTGACTTAATATTGAAACCTGCAGCAGCATAAATAATTGTTATTTCTTTTATTTATTAACACAATCAAACACTACAAAAAAAACCACGGCTCGAAATGGGCTTCCCCATACTTTTGCAGGAAAAAGTATTTAAAGCCTTTTCCATTCCGACTTCCGCGATCGACCTTAGTATTTATTTATTAGAAGCCGGCTACCTACTAAAGCCCTAGGTACCTACTACGTAGACCCGCTAAATTGAGAGCCTGTTTTTTCAAAGTAAGTCCTACCACAGATCCTATTATTATTATTATATCTCGTAGCTCGTGGCGCCATCTATGAGCTACGAATGAACTATTTGATTCTAGAGTTGCGCTGAAGCTTGCTGAAGTCTTTGAATTTTTTTTTTTCAACGCCTTTCTTAGTACCTGAGTTTTCCGATAGATAGCGTTACTAGTACGATGAGAGGTATTTAATTTTAGGTACTTATCTTTGCGTACGTTAGTGGTAGGTAATTTAGATAATTATTTACCAATTTATGTGTATTCTCAGGTATTTTTGAAGTGTGTTAGTAAATATATTAAAAATAAAAAACTAAACGAAATCAAAGATCGAATTTTGCGTCGTAGATACCGAACTCCGAATGTAATTTACTTTGTGGCTTCTCGAAATTAATTGAGTTGACGAAATGATGGTGAGAGATTGATCAAATTGGTTCGGAAGCCGGTGAAGTGTTCCCAAAGCTACAAACACAGTTTACCTATACAGTTACCAATATAGTCTTTTTATAGAATGTCGAACGTAGAGACAATGCAGCACATTTTAACGTGAGTTTTGGATGGATACATGAAACTACAGAAGGTGACCACCAGAGATCCTGGCAGTTCCTCAATCTTCTTCTTATCGTGTCTCTGGTTTCTCTCTGGTCTCTGGTTTTTAGAACAAAGCGTGGTGAAAGAAATTTAAGTGCACTTCTAAGCTTCTTTCGTGCACTTGACACATATTTTTGAACTTTTTAGGTTCTGCGACATGCTGGATTCCTCACGATGTTACTCATCATCATCATCATCATCAGCCTGAAGAAGTCCACCGCTGGACATAGGCCTCCCTTACACATTTCCAGGAAGAACGATTCTGAGCCCTTTCCATCCATCGACTTCCCGCGATCTTAACAATGTCGTCGGTCCATCTGGTGGGTGGGCGCCCTACGCCTCGTCTTCCGGTTTGTGGTCGCCATTCGAGAACCTTTATTCCCCAACGGTTGTCGGTTCTTCGAGCTATATGGCCTGCCCATTGCCACTTCAACTTACTTACTCTATATACGAGCTATGTCGATGTTACTCAATTATTGATTATTTTTGAATAAATAGTACATTGTTACCTGAGTGTTGAAAGTCACGTTTTTTGAGTCCCGAGACGGGTTTGGCGCCAGAGCGTAAGCGAGGGCGCCAATGGAGCTTGAGGGACTTAAAAGACTTTCACCCGAGGTAAACACTGTGCTTTTCATTACGAATACAAGGAAAGTAAAAATAAAAACATGAAAGAAAAATTAGTGAAAATAAAGAGATTGAATTGCCGCCTTCCCGTTTTTTTTTTCTTTTTCTCTGGCGGGCCTTCGGCTTCGGTTCGCCAGCATTATTCAGCCATTATTTTCATTTTCATAATTTAAAAATGGTAAATTGTTTGCTCAAATCTATGTTATTTTAAAAAAATAGTTGAAGCTATTTAGTCATCAAGTAATTTAGAAGATAAATTATTTATTTAATACTATCTTTATGTTATTTAAATTTTACATTGCGCTCTAATTAGACTTTTTAAACTTCTTACCGTTGTAATGGGTTTCCAACCTACTTGCTTTAAAAAGTTGGAATTTGGTTCAACGACCTCCTTGCAGTTAGAAAGACTTTAGAAAGTTGGAACATGGTTGAATAAAATAGAACTTGTTTTTTTTTTATAATTTGACAGCTGTCAGTAGAAAGCGATTCTCCCTAGGGCTGAAAGTTTTACTTTCAATTAGGCCCCTCAGGCAACTTCAGACCTACTTTCAGAGTATGAGTAATGAAAAATACATTATCATCATAATTCCAAATGAATTTTTACATTTTCCCGTAATTTAGGTAGATTATGACCAAACTAATGATATAAGTAACCAGACTTTACGTTCCAAAAATATAATATTGTGTTTCTACAGTATTTGAACGGTAGGCCAATATACTAACATTTTCTACCCCGCTCGACTCTTAAGTTTTGGGACAAAAATTACATTTCCAAGTTCAGGATCTATTAAACAATTTCAAAATGAACGGTGCTACAACGAAAGCTCCTTTTTTGGTGATGATCTAAACGTTCCGTTAGGTAAAACTGCAGGGCTACCACGAGCTCCATATGGTTATGGCTATGGCTGTCAAATTGTTTACAGATAGGCTGAACCACACATTCATTTTCTTCTTGGGTTTGAATGTGTTGACACTGTTGACACAATTTTGACAGCCATAACCATAACCATATGAAGCTCATTGGTAGGCCAGCATGTACTTTGCAGAATAAAATGTTAGTGGACACTTATATCAGTTTAATTATCTCGAAATATCTATAGGATGTTCCATGCGTCTGTAAAGTTTGTGGATTCATAAACCTATATACTGAATCGGTTCCACACAATTATGAGCTCATGAAAAAGAGGTCAGAGGCCAGAGGGTTGACCCCTCAGCTATATCATGAATAGGTTAAAGAAATTTGAAAAAAAGTTCCTTCAGGGCAACGCAACGACAGCACCCTTAGTGTTGTTGGTCACTATGGGCGACATTGACCGTTTACCATTAGGTGGGCGTCCATTTGTCTATTATGCATTGAAATGCACAACACTACACACTCAACCACTCACACACATCCACCCTTCACTCACACACGCACACATAGGAATTATTGTCACCCACACAAGTTCTTTTTTTGTTTATTAAGTTGAAACACTTTATTTATTGCAAAACTGTATATATTTTGAAAGGTCTGATTGCCGTTTTACTTTTACTGTAGGTATGGGTCTTGATTGTTCGTTTTTTCTGTAACTCGCTTATTGCTCTAAATTCCTCGGTGAACAACCAACCGAGAGGGTTTAATTTAAAATCAGTGCTGGATGTACATACTTCCAGCGATAGCTGAATGAGACCCTTTGTGCTCGTATTTTTAGTTTATGTTTAGTATGATAATGTAGTTCCTAGGTTTATAAACGAGGCAATAAACGTTTTTTTATTTTTATTTTTATTTTGTTATTTTTATTATTCGGATTAAAAAAACAGATTCATATACACAACTTGTTCAGGTTCATCCCACTAGCATCATAAATGCGAAGTTACGATGTTTTTAGCTCAATCACGCCCTAAGTTAGGTAATACATATGGATGAATTGCCTATTGAAATTTTGGTTTTTGGTAACTGGTAAAATGTCACGATGCAGGCGAAGCCACGGGCAGTTAGTTGGTAATATTTTCCCACTAAAAGCTCGGCTTTTCTACGTTCGTGAAATCACTAGTACACGTCCACAGCGATAACCAACGGGCTGGCAAATTAACTTTGCAACAATGCCCTACATTACTATGAGTTATCGGTGCTTTAAGCTGACCGGGCGGAAAGGGCACTGAAATTTGGTACGCTTATGACCATGACATTTTCATTCGAATGAATCATGAACCACCTATACAATATCGTACATAAGGTACCTGTCAAATTATTATAGAAAGCTCTACCTATGAAAAGTAATTACAAAAAGGCCAAAAAGTATAGATTTATCGAATATTTTTATAATTTACAAATGTAGATATTCAAATTCAAATTTTATTTAATTAGTTTTATCACAAGGATCACTTTGAAACGTCCTAAAGGTCTAGGTAGGTGAGTCTAGGTGCCAGTTCCACGCAACCAATCCTATAAGAACAAACAAAAAACTAACGGCTTGGTTCCTAGTCTTAGAAGTATATATTTTTTATGCTACTTCTTTATTAGTGCGGAACAAATATAAGAGACTAACCAACCTAACAATAGCTAACCTAAAGTTTAAAGCACTAAATGCAGACATCGTAAACTCAGACTAAAATACACCTCAAGACAATTCCCACCAGACACCAAACTAATCAAGATAAACTTTTAAACTCTAATCAGTTTCGTGAATTTCATGATGCCAGTCAAACCCTGACCTCGTCGCTATCAAGATTGTAATCATCGATACTACGCCAGTAGGTGGTAGTCCCACTAACAGTGACCAAGGAGTAGTGTTCGCGCCGAACAAACGCTGCTCCTCAGACACTCAGTCGGCAAACGACCGCGAACGCGCGCGTCACATCACTATATCGAAAAAACACGAAAAACTTTTTAAAATGACACTGGCCGAAATAAAAAACTAAAATGCGAGTGACGCATGGAGTATTCTAAATTCAAAGTTTACGCGCCAATTGCGATGCTCCCGGTTTTCCCGCGCGTCCGTAAACATTGTTTATATAGAGAAAATGACTTGACTGCAAATAATTAAAGTGCAATAGTTAAATTTTGTAAATAAGCATATAGTGTGTGTGGAAGTGAACTTATCGTACTTATATTAAAAAAAATTCAAAGCTCAATTTGTTAAATATTTAAAGGTATTTTTTGTGTTAGGTTTACACCATTTGGTAAGTTGTTAACCAGTGCGAGGTGAAAACACAATAATGTGAACAAGCTCAATCTAAAGACGTTACCAAAATAATATCTAGCCCACGGAAAATATATTCAATTACCAGTTTTATGAACTTTAATTCAAGGCTGATAAAAATACTGAAAGATTTATGAGCTATACACGTAAAAACTCAGAATAGTAACAGGAAATTTTTACTGGCATTTTTATTTGTCTTTTTAAGGATTAAAGTACCATGAAGTAAAAGGAGTTTCGCATCGTGTATTTTTTTTAATGGTACCCATTTATTTTTGTGTATAAAATAACCTATTTCAAATGACGGAAGGCCTCACTTCTTAGAATAGAAACTATTATGTCAGAACTATTTGTAAAATGAACCTAAAATATTTGCAGAACTAGAAATGCATCGTTAAAATAATAAAGATATCACATGAAAGTTCTAACCAATTTATTTACAAGCTGGCTTAGAATATACGGATTCTGGGATATTTTCAGCGGCTCCTGATTTATTTACCACAATCTGCCAAGTTTGTCTATTCTAGTAATTTTCTCGAAATTACAAAGTCGATGTGTTTTCGATGTTTCTATTTTAAATATGCATTGTAAGATTTGATAAACGAGTAGAGTAGCCAAGTCTGTAGGTAAACCATGTAAGTCAATCCACTCCTTGTGGAATTTGAATTTGTATTATAATAATTATAGGAAGATTTAATTAAAAATAAATTTATAGGCTAAATAAATAGTTACAGGTAAGGAACGCGGAGAATTACGTGGAGAGCGGACGGAGTGCGTATTTGTTTTAAACCGTCTTCAAATAAAGGTTAAATATAGGTTCACAATTCGGCAGATTTTTTTTTTATATTCTTATTTATCTGAAAGGTAATTTCCATATTGGTCCCATACTCTTTCTAACCTTAAGAAACCGGCCGCTAGTTTCCCACGTCTAAAATTGGTGGCTGTTGGCGCTCGTGCTCAAATTCTCAGATAGCCAAATCGGTTTTTGATAGACGATCATTTGAACTCTAACTATTAAAGTTACCAACGATTAAATGCGTAGACACACATTTGATAAAAAGTAAACAGGCCTTTGCATCTATTGTAGATGATTTAAACAGCGTCAGAGGTAACTTTAGATTACACAAGCCCAAATCGCGGATGCTTTAGTGCCTGGGACACGATTTCAGATGGAATAGGCTTGCCCAGCACCTATACCATCCTATATGTATATACATTTGATAAAGCACCGTTAAAAATACCGGAGAACTTCTTTAAACAACGAATTCAAAACCTTTGTAACAACTACGGGACTACGGGGCTTTACTTTATTGTATAAAAACCCCTGAAGCTTAAGACAGGCCATCAAATATGCGAAATGGGAACAAAAGATGTCCACGAGTAGTAAAACTACGTCCTATTGTAAATAAAGTAACCAGGCCTTTGCATCTATTCTAGATGATATAAATGACGTCAGTAGCAACTATTTTTGGTCCTACCTACCTAGTGTCCTATGGGACGCTATAGTGCCTGGGACAGGATTTTAGATGGAATAGGCTTGCCCAGCACCTATACCATCCTCACAGCTTAGCCAGCCTAATCCACAGGAAAGACATGGTCAATACGTACGGAGCTGACTATAACCATGTGTTTCCCCACGTGTTTTCCTTCACCGTTTCATTGAAAGAAAGAAAGAAAGAAAGAAAAGCATTTTATTGACCTACACACACAGGAATACCTACCTACTTAAAAAATAAAATCACATAAAAAATTATAAAAAAGAAAATAATCATTAAAAGGATAGGCAGGTAGGCAGCTGTCTTTAGACACTACAGGTCAATTAGGCCCCGGCTCAGTATTTGTCATTGCGCACATAAGAATCGAAGATCCATAGGTGCACTACTGGATTTAAACCCACGATCTTACGATCGGAAGACGGGGTCGCTACCACTAAACGACAAGTGCTTTTCCATTGTGGAGCGTAAAACTACAGCATTTTCAGTCTGTCCACTGAAGTATTTACAGGTGCCCTTGCAAACGAAGTTACACAATAGCTTCGGATACTGAAAGGTGTAACGTCCTAACGTGTTTAAAGGTGCCTTTACAAACTTAATTATACGACAGCTGTGACTTGAACTGAGACTAGAGAGGTTGGATTTAAGCTCTTAAAAAGTACTTGTTATTGATGAGGTCGCAACAAGTGATTGAAGTCTATGACGTTGATTTGAGGGCACGGCTTTAATCAATCATTTGATTACAGCATCGTAGGTACTTAAGAGATAAAAGCTCTGATCACTAAAGCTTTGCGCACGTTGTAGTGTTCTGCGGTGGCGATCAGTGAAAAGCTGGTCTTGCTATCATCTGATCACCACCGCAAAACGCTTAGATGTGCGCAAGGTTTAACTTAATAAATAAGCAATCAACATATTTGTCTGAACAGTTTTTTTTAATACAACTAATAGCTGATAGTACAGACATATGGGCCACCTGATGTAAAATAATAACCATCGCCTATAACAAAGCATTGCCAACGTGCAATTAACATCCACATGATATTACCTACCTTTAAGTCTCGTTACGATGTAAAATACGCAGACAAACGACCAATAAATATCATAGCTTTAAGATCTATAAAGACACTAGACATCGTAAAACAGCAGCCGAACAATGCCCTAAGATATAAAACTAAGTGGACAAAGGTTAACGGTGACATCTTTACCTAGCTAGTGTTTTTAAATTTTTTTTTTGGTGTTTGTAAATGTGTTCTTGTGTCTAAAATGTTCGTGTTTATCATATCTACCGTGTGCCGTCATAAATAAATAAGTTTTCTTTCATTTTTTTTCTTTAAATTTATTTTCTGCCTTTGAATATTTTTACCAAAAGATTTTTTTAAACAAGAAGCTCATGGCTCACCTTATGGAAAGTGGTTACCATAGCCTAGCAATATCATCCCGATTTTATCCGAAATTCACGATCTTTGGCTACAGTGGGCCAGTCACGTCGATCCACTCCACTTTTGTCCTTGCAAAAGATTTAGTTGGACTATTGTATCATAACAATAACAAATACGCCAAGGAGGCAACTATACTCTAAATTAAATTAGAAATATAAGCAATAGTATTAAGTAAATATGCAAGAAAATAAACCTATGTATACATATAAGAAATAAGAAGTAAAATAAAGAATTGTTTAAAAATATAGGCATGTACCTACTATTATAAAATTAGAGTAGGAAGTAGTAGAAGCAAAGGCTCATTTGTTTTTTTTTTTATGATGGTGGGACGATCTCGATTGTCAATTTAATAAACCAAAGATTGAGAGGTGTGGCTAAATGAGAGGGAACCCTTTTCCCTGCAGAGATCCAGACTTATTTTGATGTTTGTAGTTTTTTTGTTCTTTAAAAGCAATGCGGTGAAAGGATTTTAAGTGCGCCTATATTCAGTTTACAATAAATTGGGATCAAAGCCGTGAAGTTTTTTTAATAGTGAAGTTTTTTTCAGCATTTTGTGCGGATTTTGCAAAGCTAGCTATCTCGTAATTAATAAAAATATAATATTATTCATAAATTATTCACACTATACAGTTCTATTCTTGATGACTTTAAATTTATTAATACCTACCTTGAATAAGTATGCATTTTTTATTTTATGAGTTCTGAATGAATGAATAGTTATTTAAAATATGTAGTTTGGCTATTTGATTAAACTACGAAATCAATTTATTTTTTATAAAATAGAGGAAATGGTAATTTTTAATTTGTTTGGTTGCGTGTTTTAGCTAGAGATAGCTATGGCTTTGCAAAATCCGCACAAAATGAACCGCAAACTTTGACAGTGCGATATTTTACAGCGATAGACTGATCGCAATCAAACTCAAACTCAATAAAATTTTATTCAATACGATACAAGAATCACTTTGAAACGTCTTAAAACTAGGTGAGTCTACGTGCCAGTTCCACGCGACCAAGCCTAGAAGAACAGGCGACAAACTACGTCTCGGTTCCTACCGTTTTTTTATGATCCTTTTACAAATCAAAAATAATAGCAGTGAAGTTCCAGTGTGGTGCCACTTCACTTAGTCAGACGTATGCAATGCAATAATACAAAAGCAAAAGTTTCAAAGACAGCACACGCTACGCTTCAAAGTTATAATAAATCAATCTAGATGTGAGTACGGTTAAATAAATAAATTACCTACCAAACTAGTCCTAACCTAAGTTCACCTAAAGTGCTCTAAACCAATAAGCTCTCAGCTCTAATTGTGATCGGTTTCCGAACAAGCGCTTCCTATTATCTGTCAATTGGACTCACAAACAGTAATTGCAGCGAGCACACCACAAGCCTCGCTCGATATGATTTATGGCGAGCAATTAACTGTGACGACCATTGTTGCGAACCTAGAATCAAATCAATACGTCTTTATTCGATAGAAATGCAAGGATGACTTCTTCTTATCGTGGCACTGATTCTTTCGAACCAAGTGTGGTGAAAGGATTTTAAGGATGACTTTAAAACGAGTGAAAGACAAATATAATTAAATAAAATAATTAAAATAATTAAAAACTCTATTCAGGGTTAATATAAGCTCGCCTTGTGCATGTCCTCTATTCCTGTTTTTTCCTATGTTTTATATTGTGTGCAATAAAGAATTAAGAATTAAGAATAATCTTGCAGCAGCAATGAAAAATGAAAAAAAAATGTTTTATTCAAATGTCACAGATTCATACTTAAGCTAACACAATACAAAATAATAAAATACAACAGCGAACCATGAGCTTCATATGGTTACGGTTAGGGCTGTCAAAATTGTGTCAACAGTTTCAACACATTCAAACCCAAGAAGAAAATGAATGTGTGGGTCAGCCGATCTATACACAATTTGACAGCCATAGCCATAGCCATAGCCATATGGAGCTCGTGGTAGCCCTGCCAGTTCCAATAGGTGCACAGAGTTTTAGGAGTTTAAACAAATGCAACAGATTCACCATCTGATTGTTCCATTTGTTTATTATAAACTAAAAAATTCCCTACCTACCTGTCTTGTCTTGTTACTAATGACTTTATTCAACAATTTTTTTTATGATGTCCTGTAATAAATAAAACGGACTTGTAATCGTATTGAATGTTGAAGGAAAGCAAGGAAAAAGGAATGCCAAAAATATGTTACGTGAGCCACATATAAAAAAGGAAACCTTAAAAAAATTAAAAAACTTACTTCATGGTCAAACTGCTGAACCAATTTTGATTAAATTCTATGGAACCAATCTGAAAGTATTACCTTTCAGACAAAAAAATAATTTTTCAAACCGGTTTACAAATAACAAAGCTAAGCAATAACAAACAATAAAAAAATACAACCAAATTGAGAACCTCCTTTTTTATTTGAAGTCGGTTTAAAAGGTCCCCTGTCATCCCGTATATGCAAGTCAAGGCCCGGCAAGCTCTTAAATTTAAAAAGAAATATAGTCCGTTGGATATCGGTCACAACGCCACCAGTCATCAGAATGCGAGTGGAGCCGTAGACAAATATCTAGTTTCCAGCATTTCCAAGCAAATGTAAGTTTCGGAAGCGTTTCACACTCCGTTGAACTTAGACCTTGATAACGCATAAAGTTGGTGCCAAATGCCAACACTAAAGAGCTTTCATTTCCGACAAATCCAAAAGCGCCACGTGACGGCCGTAATCTATATTTTGAAAGAAGAAGGCAGAATCAAGGCCTTAAAATTTCACTAAAAATGTTTTTTTTATTTACATGATAGCTTTTTTTAATTCTTTCATTGTTTTACGCCAGAATATAATATATTTACTCGCAACTACCTTTTTTTTATAGCGCGGTTAAACCAGAGTTTGAAACTATACATTTGTTACATCAGCAAGTCACAAAAAGAAATATTTTTTTCTTAAATGTCTGTTTAATTAATCCGTCCCTTATTTCAGATTTATCTAGGGCCGTAAGAATGTGATGTCACGTATTTTTAAAAACAATGCTCTAAACATGCCATTAGTAGTAATAAGATCATTTTAATAAATACATAAATTTGCGTGAAACGTGCCGTAGATATAGCCGCTTAGTTATTATAACACAGATTTTGTGTGAATGGGAATTATTCAGAGGAAGTTGGAACACAAATAAGTCGAATACAAAAAACTGTCTGCCAACTCTGGTTCTGGTTTTGAGTCTGTGTGAGTGTTGACTAAGTAAATCCTACGCCAAAACGTCACACACACTCAAAACCACAGCCAGAGACAGAGCCAGACAGAGCTCATGGTTAGGCCTACAGGTGCTTTCAAATTGGGCGTATATAAATTTCAACAAAATCAGTTTGGTTGAAGTCGGCTATCCAAGTTTTTTATAACTTATCTTGATTAGGACAAAAATCTAAATAATGCAAATTGTAAATATGAGGCATGGGTGGTAATTTGTCCTTGACACTGTATTGATTTTTTCGAATAGCCTATGCATAGGCCTATTTATTATTCCTACATTAATAAACAATTATTTTCTATAATTATACGGCACTGTGTTTCTGTAGCTGATAGGTCTTTCAAAGTACCATTGTGTGTTGTACAGCATTGTCTATTTTTTATTGTTTTATGCTGAAGAGTAATTAAATATTAATTACAATTGAAATATGTTGCTAGATTACGCCATTAGTATGCAAATAAGAGCTTTATTACCTACTTATTATTTATTTTAATTTAGTTAAAAAATACGAAGTAAATTCCAATAATGTTTCAAAAAGTCTCAATTCATTTGTAATTATCACTGACAACCTATCTCCTTATTACCTAAAGGTTAGCTGGTAGAGTAGCTTTCCAGCATTAAGCTCGTCTGTGTACCTACTGCTACATTTTAATTGTGCAATAAGGAATTTTTATTTTTATTTATCTATCTATCTATCAATTCTCAAACATATTATTCCCATAAATCCGAAAACAAAAAAACTGAAGATAATTGTCTACCGTGCCTGGGAAAAGAATCATGATGATTATAGAGACAAAAATAGATATTATAATGTTTTTGGTTATTTTCCATCCCCAATTATAATGACGTCACAGTGAGCCAACATAAGTTCACGAAAGGTCAAAATTATAATATTCAATTTTCGACGTGATTATTTTGTGATGTGATATGTATTTTTTCCGATAATAAGGCATACTTATGTATTCTTATGCTACGTGCCGCTACAAGGGTGCTACGAAGGCTCTACGAAGTGGCTACGAAACATGGTAAATTCGATTAGGTTTAATAACTTTGAAATGAAAAAATGTTGTCATTACATACATCATTCTTTATTTATTTATTTTCAGCCTATCTTGTATAATCAGTCTTTCCTGTTCTACTTTTTTTCTTGTTTTTTCGGTCCATTGCATAATTAATTATTAGAAATAAGAGATAAATAATAATTTCAAATAATTATAAAACTTTTGCTCGGTTTAAGCAGTTTCTATAAGTTGGACATTAAAGTCTAGATTACACAGGCTAGACCTTTTCGTTAAATTTTTTTCGATGCACGCTATGGCTGTTATTTTTAACCCTCGCCGAACAAAAGTCATTTTTATGGATAACCAAATACGGGCTCTCATTCCCTATCGGCCCTGACCCGCGAATTATGGTCACATGTACCGCTAATGGACAGGGGTTCCCCAAGGCCTGTTCTGGCCTATTATGGCCTATTGTGTGGTGTGCATACTTAAGGGGTGGAGATTTACTATACAAGATTTGGCCAATATACGGTTTTAATTGGGCAAGACAAGAAAGCACTATATTTTTACTTTCACGCAAATTACAGTGTAAGGAAGTTCTGGACATGCAAGAAAATGGTGTGACATGATAAGGCATAAAAGCGAAGCGTATAAAACATTCCAGTCCAGCCTACCACAAGCTCTGCCTGGCTCTGACTCTGATTTTGAGTCTGTGTGAGTGTTGACTAAATAAATCCTACGTCGAAACGTCACATACACAGTATAAAGGTCTCTACCCATACCCACTATCCCATACCCCCACTATCCCATATCCCAGAGACCTTAATACATTGGTGAGCACTCAAACAGACTCAAACCCAGAGCCAGAGTCAGAGCCAGGCAGATCTTGTGGTAGGCCTGTAGAACTACTCCAGAGGCTCTGAGATCTCTCCAGAGGTTCTATGTTCTAGTCAGCAACAGTCTGCCCATTGCCAATTCAACTTGCAAATTCTGAGAGCTATAGTTTTTATTTAGTTTGTTGCGTGACTACCCTCGGAATGAGTGCGTAAACATAACTCTACTTTAAACCACACCCCGGCCTTTGCTTAACTGAATTAATGATGCTTTGCTTCACGCACTCTAAAAACATTTTGTTGAATTATGTATTCTGACAAAAATCATACTCGGCTTATGGGCGAGACCTTGTGACACGGGAAATTTAATCTGAATTGAAATGAGTAACTGCCCATCAACATTATCATCAGCCTGAAGCGGTTCACTACAACTCAACTGGACAAGGCCTCCTCATACATTTCAAAAAGGGAAAAATTAGAGCCCTTTCCATTCTCCGACTTAAGGCTTAGCTTGAAGATACGGGCCCTTAAAGTGTATTTTTGTACAAATCGTGATTGAAACAACAAGAAGCGTGAGTTCTATAATAATAATAACAATAAAAAAATATTTCAGACAGCATAGGTCCATAATTACAAAAAATACACATTACAAGAGAGCAAAAAAAATATTACCAAGCAATTACACCAATTATTAATTATGTTATCTTTTGAGAGCTTTGCAAACTCGACCCCACAGACTTACCCCCGAATACTGAAACGCAACTCAGATTTAAGCACGTCTCAAGCGACGAATATTTGACAGTTTTCAATGAAAATCTGTCAAATATTCGTCGCTTGAGACGTGCTTAAATCTGAGTTGCGTTTCAGTATTCGGGGGTTAGAGAATTAGGTGGGGTTTGCTACCTATAGTGCTCTATGACAGCGCGAATCAATAGAGAATCAAGGTTCAGCCGTCAGCTTGACTTAACTGTGATCGAGGCCATTGTTGTATGCACTCAGAGTAAAAGGCAAACCCCATGATGAGCTTTAAATAATTGCTCTAGCATTGTCTGTCGCGTATAGGAGAAACTGTAAACTGTGTTCCTAGGCCTAGAATACGAAAAATTGGTGCTGATAAGTTCAGTAGGATACAGCTCAAGCCACCTATAAAGAAGAACAAAGAAAAATAACGCTTACTATAAGGACATGAGCTATAGCAGTGTGTAGTCTGATACGTATTCTTCTGTACCTGGGACTACTTACCAGCACAAATTTTCCGTATTATTTTTTAACATACGGAAAATTCTGTATTAGTAAATTAAGGTTTTTTTGCAATAAACGTACATTTAAATTTAAATTTTCAATTCAAATTTAAATGAACGTGTCATGGCGTCTGTTATTACGTCACGGGTATGTATATCAACAGTAAACATTGGTGCTTTTGTACTAAATCAGAATGACGTTTACAACGCCGTGACGTAATTCGCTGGTTCCCATAGTACAAGCTCTGCTTAGTTTGGGGCTAGATAGTGCTGTGTGGATTGTCTATATATTTATTTATTTATTTAATTGAAAACTATGACTAGACACCAATTAGCAAAAAAATTGTAGTTGTGAAGGGCTCGGCCGGGAAAGTACTACCACCATGCCTTTTTCTGAAGCAGCATTGCTATGTTTCGAAGGGTGTGGGTGCCGGTCAAATTACTGGCACGTGAGGCTGAACAACTGTATGCCTCAAGTTGATGGATGCAGGGCAGTGCATCGTAGGGCACGTTCCTGACGTGAGTGACCTACGAGGCAATGCTTTGTTATTGGCTATGGTTACCACTTACCATCAGGTGGGTCATATGATTGTTAAATTAGCTTGTTGTCTAAAAAAAAGCTACACATTTGATTCTGTTTTCACTTTACATATTTTTTGTTCACATTGCAGAACGACATGCGAGGTTTATCAAATACGGTTTTCTTAAATTGTTTTGCCCCCAGTTGCCCCCAATTGGCCCCCAGTTCCAAGACTCCTGAAGGTCAAAATAATAAAACATTAATAACAGAATTGCGGAAATCCTGAGTCCGCCCTCTAATGACCACAATCCTCAACTTTTTTACCTGGTGCTATTAAGTGTGAGTGCATGCTATTTCAAAGATTATAATCTGCTCACTTTGGAACAGCTAAAATAATTTGCTATTCAACATAACAAAATATGATGAAGGTTCTCGAACAGTGGTGAACCACGAACCGGAATAAAGCGTAAGGTTAAGCCGGGGGATTTGGGATGACCCCAAAATCACAATAAAAGTATTTTCATCGTAAGTGGTTCTCCCTTTTGTTTAGATTTCCTGGAGTATTAGATTCGAGTTTAGAGCACAATAAAAAAGTTAATTTTCATTGGCACCGGAAAAGCACTTTCTTCCTCATACCCATAAACTGTGGAATGTGCTACCACCTGAGGTTTTCCCTCCTAACTACAACTTCACGAAAAACGTTACAAATCTCTCCTTGTTGGTGTCTATAGGCGACGGTGACCATGTATCATCAGGGGGGCCGTAAGCTCGTTTGAATATCTTTTACATTAAAATAAAAATAAAAGCCAAGCTCAACCGCCCCCTACCACTCGCTAACGCTAAACTTCTATGCCGGGGACTATATTTACGTTGAATGAGCTTCATCATCATCAGACTGAAGAAGTCTACTGCTGGACATCATCAGCCTCCCCTAAACATTTCCAGGAAGAACAATTCTGAGCCCTTTCCATCCGACTTCCCGTGATCTTAACAATGTCGCCGGTCCATTGGGTAGGGTAGAGGGGGTTAATCTTACGAATCGGTTTGTTCGAAGCATTTGATGCTAGCATTCTGCAACGATTTTGCCAATTATCCAGCTGGACGCCCACGTAAAACGGACTTGTGATTCTTTTACATCTCCCAAACCGTTTTGGCGGGAATCCAACAGAGCATTTTACCACAATATGCTGAATACCGTCCGTCTCTGTCACCTTGGTATGAAACGACAGGGATATTATATTCTCGGACTGGATTTAAACTAAGTAAATGTGCACATGTGACGACAGGCCGCTTTACGTGATGGTCGAATGGTTTAGGAACTATGATATTTTTGCCGACTTGAAAAGACGAATTTTTAAAATGTCTGTAGGTATCTTGATGTTGTACAAAGTGCAGTAGGCCTACCACAAGCTCTGTCTGGCTCTGTCTCTGGCTCTGGTTTTATCAAAACCAGAGCCAGTCTGTTGAGTGCTGGTTAAATAAATCCTACGTCGGAATGTTACACACACAGTATAATACACTGGTGAGCACTCACACAGACTCAAAACCAGAGCCAAAGACAGAGCCAGACAGAACTTGTGGTAGATTTACAGAACGGAACACTTTTGATCTCCAGACACTGCCAATATCCTCTCAGATCTCTCATGGGCACCCATGGCCTCCTAATCTCATCATCTATAGAAATAACTCTCATAAATAACTTTATTGTAAAATGCTGGCTTACTCCTCGATGAGAAATACGAAAGTTTCATAAAATTAAACATATTTTTAAAAGCTGCTTCCAAAATCAGTTTTAACGTAAAACGATATCAGTATCGGAACATAGTTTTTATTGGGGAATCGTTTTGGCAAGGTGTGACGGCAAGTGATATCAGTAAGGCCAACCATAAGCTTTGTCTGGCTCTGTCTCTGGTTCTATTTTTGAGTATGTGTGAGTGCTCACCAGCGCATTATACTGTGTATGTGACATATTGACGTAGGACTATTTATAAAGACGTATTTATTTAGTCAACACTCACACAGACTCAAAACTAGAACCAGAGACAGAACCAGATAGAGCTCATGGTAGGCCTACAGTAGATATGAAGTGTCACCAGCTGAGCGCCAAGACGCTGGATCTACGCCAACACAAGAGCTCGTAAACTATAACAACTATAACAACACTTTACAACATAACAGGGAAGCAGAATCAATTGAGCTTGATAAGTTTTTTTACTTTGCGGTTCATGATTTCAATGGTAGCTACCTGGGCACGGGCCCGGGAAGCTACCATTACGAACTGCACCCACACACACAACGACCAACTGTACGGACAGTTAGTGACCAAAGTAGATTTACAAACAGAAGCGATAAACGAATCCAAATCGCCTAATACAACCAGCAGCAAAAACTGCTCTTAGGGCGCGAAACAGCTATAATATTATGGCAATCAAAATATATAATCACTTCCCGAACGAAATAACGGAACAGCCAGAACGAAAGTTCCAAGTAAAATTGTACAACTGGCTAGCTAAAGGTTGTCATTATAACTTAAATGAGTTTTTCACACACCATAACTGACGATAATAAATATACTGTGTACTCTTAGGTTATGATATTTAATAATTTTAAGACAATCAATTTATGACTATTTGTAATTCTAAATACTTAACCTATAATTATAATTGCATGCTGAGTTCAAGCGAAATGTGCTGAATCAATAATTTAATTACTGACATCTAATCCCCTATCACATTTTAAGCAATAAATTTTCATTTCATTTCAATAAATATGAAAGCATTTGCACTTATTGGCACTTTTTCCTCTTCTTCTTATCGTGTCTCTAAACTAGCAACTAGCTTTGAATTTATCTATTTTTTCAGACTTCGTCCCGCTTCCACTCCAAATATTGCTATGCCCTGAACATTAGGGCATATTATGTATTCACCAAGACCTCACCATGTAACATAATAATTGCAATAAATAATATGAGTATGAGTATGAGTGTCACTGATTCTTTCGAACCTATCTTACAAAAAAAAAAGTATTTAAGTATTATATCAGCTACCTGGTTCCCATAGTACAAGCTCTGCTTAGTTTGGGACTAGATAGTGTTGTGTGGATTGTCCAAAATATTTATTTATTTATTTATCTTGACGAAAGTATTTTGAATGCGCCTCAACTAGGCTTCTTTCGTGCACTTGACACATATTTTCGAACTTTGTTGGTTCTACGACATGCCGGTTTCCTCACGATGTTATTATTGGCACTTACAAAATAAAACTAAATAACAACAAATTGAATTAAACCGAGGCCTCGCGGGTCTTCAAAATGTTGTCTAGGCGATTGATCGAAGCGACGCATGGCCCAGGGCTGGTGGGTATCTGGCGCAGTGTATAAGCATTGCTTTTCAGCGTGGCAATGCCGTCTGCGTCTTGGGGACGCTTCCGTCTGGCACTGATTTGGATCAGTTGAGCTATCTCTAGATCGTTTGTAACGATCTGCAGATAGCTCAACTGTTTCTTGTGTATTTTGTACATTTTGTAAATATTTGTTTAATTGTAAGTTTTTTTGTATAAATAAATATAATTTGACTTAAAACAAACTAAATTAGATTAAAAAATATCTTGGCACTGGCAAGATTGACCATAAAAATGGCAGATAAAGGAACCTTAAATGAGGATGGATCCCGCACTATGCTTGACTTGCAAACAGAAGCAACCCAAAGATCCTTTAGCTAGATATGTCTAAGTTAAATTCTATTCAACGTATTCAAGGCTTTGGACGGTGAAGTCGTGAAGGGTAGCCTTACCATCACAATGAAAGCTTTGCAAAAGATTTCTGTAACGAAAACTCTTCGTGATACAATCTATCAGAATCACGCCAGAAAGAGGCGCACATTCACTTTAGTTTAGTAGTGGTTTGTCTACTGATCTGATTAAGGCACACTTAAACTTGCTATTGTCTACTGATCTGATTGAGGCACACTTAAAATCCTTTCACCACACTTGGTTCTAAAGAACCAGTGACACGATAAGAAGAAGAAGAACTGATCAGATCAATATTTTTCCTTTTAAGACCAGGAGAACCATCCAACAGGTCTTCACTTTTCGCTAACGTATTCACTTATTCAACACACTTTCAGATTTTTATTTCAAATTCAATTTAATAGAATCACTAGCATAGTATATCCAATGCGCTAAACTACGGACTATAATTAAGTTAGACTTTTTATGCTATAGTTACTTCTATTTTTAATCGTGTTACTGATTTTATCGAACCAAGTGTGATGAAAGGATTTTAAGTGCACTTGACACATTTTATTAAGTTTACTGAGTTCCCTTTATGACCAGAACCATCCCACAGGTCTTCACTTTTTTCTATTCACTTATTCAACACACTATCAGATTTTTATTTATGCTATAATTAAGTTTACTGATCTATCTAGCTTTTATCTTTACTACTTTATTTATGTTTGTCGGAGAAGGGCGTTAATGTTCGCGAATCAGTTTATAACTTCTGCGGATGTTATCGTGCTCCTACCTTATTTGTGCCATGTATTTACTTCCAAATTCCAAGAGAGCACTGGGGACCTAGTGGTACCGGCCCCGCCTTCCTTTCCTAAGGTCGTGGGTTCAAATCCAGTTGTGTACCAATGAGCTTTTCTGTCCAAAAATGTATGTGCACTATGCCAGTACTCTCAAACGGTGAAGAAAAACATCGTGAGGAAATCGGCATGTTCATCATCATTATCAGCCTGAAGTAGTCCACTGCTGGACATAGGCCTCCCCTACACATTTTCAGGAAGAACGATTCTGAGCCCTTTCCATCCATCGACTTCCCGCGATCTTAACAATGTCGTCGGTCCATCTGGTGGGTGGGCGCCCTACGCTTCGTCTTCCGGTTCGTGGTCGCCATTCGAGAACCTTTATTCCCTAACGGTTGTCGGTTCCCCATCGGCATGTTATAGAGCCTAAAAAGTTCAAAAACATGTGTCAAGTGCACGAACGGAGTTTCTTAGAGATGCACTTAAAATCCTTTCACCACACTTGGTTTGAAAAATTCAGTGACACGATAAGAAAAAGACTTCCTAAATCAATATTTTGATAAAAATTTACTGAAGTGTAAATAATCATAGTTTTCTAACTATACTCAAGTTCTTAGTATAGCTTGAAACTTTTTTATGAGTCATGTCATAACTTTAAGAAACTTATTACTACACAAAATAACTTATTTATACAAATTTGAGTACTTACTATTACGTGCCCAGTTATTAGTAAGTAATTTTATTTTTGTGAGGAAATATTGTTAGTGGATAAAGAAAACTCAAAACCTTTCTTCCTGGAAATGTATGAAAGACTTGTCGGTCCATATGTTGTCCATCTTCGGCTAATGATTATGATTATTTAGGGTTTCCAGGCTCACTCTTTTTAGTTAATTTTTAGTAGGTAGCTATTAAACAATAAATTAAGTTACTCAACACCTAAACCCAGATTTCGTGCATGTATCGTCTGAACGTATACTATTTTTAATCATTTCATTTCAAAGGTTATTCTAATGTCAAGTTTAATGTTCTTTTTATGGCTCAGTTATGAGCCCCTTGAGGTTTTCGCCATAACCTCAGTAAATGAAGAAAATACATAGACCTGTAATGGCACAGGTCTATGTTTTATATACATACTCAAATACTCGTAAAACGAGGCATGGCTTTGTTATAGGCGATGATTACCACTTAACATCAGGTGGGCCATAGGCTTGTTCCATCAGTTAGTTGTATAAAAAAAGTATATTATTAAAACACACACAACATTTTTTTATTTATTTAAGCTTCACTGGTCGTTACTGCAGAACGCTTTATGTGCACAAGACATAAACAAATAAAATGTCTTTCTACATATAAGTTCTTGAGCTCATTTATAATTAATTCAAGATTTTATAAGTATAAGTATTGAGTCTTCCTTCATGGTATCAGGTTTTGGTAAATTAAACAAGAAATAAGAATTGTTAGATTGATTGTATGGGCTAGTTAAAGTCCTTGAGCACATCTGTTCTGCGGTGGCGATCAGTGAAATGCTATCAAATATGACAGCACCTCTTCCACTGAATCTTCATTGAAAAAAACTCATCAGATTTATTACCGATTGCCACCGCAGAAAGCTGAGATGTGCGCAAACCTAAACTTATAGATAACCCGTCAATAAAATATAAAATATAAAATATTTCACAATATTTAAAAATAAATATATTTCGAATAAATAGTAAACCACAATACTGAACCGTATTCACGCGGTACTCATTTTACGAGCGTCAAATGACACAATTCTATGAGTCGACGCTATTACAAATTAGAACGGAAATCCGGTAAGTGACGACCATTGTCTCGTGCGTGAAGTGTGGAGTAGACCCTTGTTGACAGTACCGCAGAAGAGCTTTGTTAATGGATTTTCTATCTTATGGCATTGAAATAAAATTCAAATTTACAATAAACGAATGGCATGGATGGAATTGAACAGTGTGAAAGAAGTGAATACAGAGATGACGGCTGATAGAAGAGAATGGAAGAGAAGAACATGTTGTGCTGACTCCACATGAATTGGGATTAGGGCAGGAAGAAGAAGGAGAAAAGATAGAAGTTATGAAATGGAATGAAATAATTTATTTGTTACAAACTCCCTGACACTGTTAAAGAAGCTTCAAGTATGCTCTCATTTAAAACAAAATTGAAACGCTGGCTTATCGATCACACCTTTTATAGCTATGATGACATGTTATTTTTGAATTTTCACAATGTGAATCAGATTATTTTATTTTTTACACTTTTATTTTCTTCTTTTGGTCGTACAATAATCTTATGTACCTACCCAATTGACTTATAATGAACATTATCAATAAATGACTATTATGACTATTACTTTATTCATGTATTGAAAAAACTAAACTAACCTAGGCCAGTATGGCTTGACAACAAAGTGTTTACTGACGAATATACTCGTATACTAAATAAAGGTCGCCCGTATACCTGAACCTCATGAAGGTTACTGTTTACTGGCCCTTTCAAGGTCACTGTGCCAAGGTCAAGGAAACGGTGAAAAGTAGATTGTAGTAAGAATAGCAGATTTCGAGGTTCGATGATAAATTCATCATCAAATCATCATAATTCATTCAATTCAGAGTGAAATAATTAATTTATTATAAATCCTTTCAGCACACTGGTTTAATAAGAAACATGGTTGGATTATTATTAATAAGAAGTGTTTCAAAATTGACCATACTTCAAGCGAATAAATACATTTCATTTCATTTCATAAAAACACAAGTAAAACGATGAAAGAAGAAGTTGCATCCCACTCGAGATTGTATTCTAGAATTACTTACTATTATTATTACAGAGTGGAGGGGATTGAGGGAGGCCTTTGCCCAGCAGTGGAGTAAAGAAGGCTTATAATAATAATTAAAACACATGCAAAATAGTTTGGTTTTTTTACAAATAGACCAGTCGACTGATATTTTACCACCAAACGTAGCATCTCCCATTACTGGTTCACATTTGGCTTAGGCCCGTGTGCATTATTTATACCGGCTGCTAGGAGCCGAGATCCGATATAATAATATGGATTCAATACTGCCGACCTTGTCAAGAATTCTATAGATACTGTTTGTGACACACTCTACTTATTAATATTTAATATCAAACAATGTCTGTTATTTACCATGTAAATCAGATTGATTAAAGTAATTTTTGTTGACACCATAAATGTTTTATCGCGTCGGTAAAAATTGGACTGAAATTAAAAACAATTACATGTTACCATTTCGAGAATCGAAAGAAATTATTGTAAAACTAAGCTGTAGCATGCCTACGAAAGCGTAGAGTCCCGTAGACGATCTACTACGGAAGTTACGGCGTAGCACATCCGTGTCTTTTTGCGACTTTTTAGATTTATTGGTAAAATTGCAATCAGTCAGCTTCAAAAATAAACTTCCCGACAGCTTCTCAGAAAAAAACTAATTTAATCCTTCTTTATCAGACTTCTCGCGACCTTCACGACGGTCTATCGAGAGGCCTTACGACTCGTCTTCCGGTTCGTGGTCACCACACCATTAGGTAACCTTGCGATATCAGCTATCGGTTCTATGAGCTACGTGGCACTTTGAAATAATGTATGGTTCTTTATGTTTCTGTATCATTTATATCACGATTTTATTAACACAAATTCACTGTCGTCAACGTAAATTGAGCATTCACGTGCGACCAAAATATTACCACAATGGTATTTTAACGCTTTTTATCAGATTAATGTAAAAATGACATCTACGAGTCATGCTTAATTAAATTCTGTATTGTACAGTCAGGTATTCAAAGAGACTACATAAGTGCATTTGACATGGTGTTGTTTAACTTTTAACAGTTTCCTCGCATAGTACTGGCAAAGTGCACATGCATTTTTAACCGACTTCCAATCAAAAAGGAGGAGGTTCTCAATTCGGTTGTATATATATTTTTTTTTTATATATTTTTTTTATGTTTGTTACCGCATAACTTCGTCATTATTGAGCCGATTTGAAAAAATATTTTTATCTGAAAGGTACTGCTTCCAGATTGGTCCCATTTTAATTTTATTAAAATCGGTGTTGCCATTTTTTTTTAAATATTTTTATTAATGTTTGTAACTGCATGCCTCCGTCATTTATGAACCGATTTAGAAAATTATTTTTTTATTTGGAAGGTTATTCTTACGTCCAGATTGTCCCTGACAAATTTCATTAAAATCGGTTTAGCCGTTTGGCAATGAAGTCGGTTTCTCAAGTTTTTTAAACTTATAATTATTAGAAAGAAAAGTCGTGCCCGACCTTGACAAGAACGGAACCCTCAAAAGATAAAAAAATAAACCCTTAAAAGTATAAACTATCTTTTGTCTCATGTGCAATCATCCACACGACTGACAGCTGGCACCCATCCAACTCAACACAATGCCGATGTATTCACTACTCATACTCACGTGTCGTTATTGATGCGCGTACTGTACAGATGCAAACTACAGTATCTAGTCTCGGAGTAAGTCAATATTATTTTACGTCAAACGATATGATATCTTTTTTATTTAAGGTTTCAGACTGAATTTATTGCAGCCAGCCAAAAACATATAGCTGAATAAGTGAAGTTTAAAAAACTTGAGACTTCATGGCTAAACCGCTAAACCCATTTTGATGCAAATTATAATGGAACCAATCTGGAACCTTCCAGATCAAAAAACATTTATTAAAATCTGTTCATAAATGACGAAGTTATTAGATAACAAACATTTAAAAAATACAACTGAATTGATAACCTACTTCTTTTTATTTGAAGTTGATTTATAAATCACACAAAAATACCGGTTTATTATAAAAATAAATAAAGCGTGAAATTTGGTTTTTGAGTACACAAGAATTTTGAGTGAAGGTCCACATCCTACTCAACTCAGAATCAGATCTCTGAACACTTTATAAACAAGAAAAGTTTTGTAATCAGTGTACGTTGACTACCCTCGGTCAGCCACAGAGATTAAAATTATTGAGAGTTTGTTTTAAAAGTATGTGGTAGCGATTAAAAAACTTTCCAGACTTTGAAACATGAATTAAATAAGCTTAGCGATAACAAACAACCCAATGTCATTACTAACAATGGATCCATAATTTATTTCTAATGTTTTTTAATATCGCAAAACATTTACATTTACAACTTAGAAAAACATTTTTTTTTATTATGTTGTTAAGTGGTAAACATCTCCTATTTCAAAGCATTGCCTCGTAGGTCACGCACGTCAGGAACGTGCTCTATGATGCACTGCCTTGCGTTCATCAACTTTAGGCAGACAGATGTTCAACCTTACGTGCCAGTAATTTCTACGAAATAATGAAATTTCATTATGTTGTAAAGCCTTTTTGATAAATCTCATGATTATTTTAAAATAAACGTTATTCAACTTTTTATGGAAGGAAAATCGCCCTTTCACTGTCGTTATTTTGTAAAAAATAATCCAGTATAATATACAAAAAAATAATATTTTTTATAATCTCGCATGACGAGCGTATAAAGTTCAATAATCATAAACCATATTTTTATATTTTCACTGAAGATTACCTAATATTATAATGGGAAGCCGTGAGGATCCCTTTTGAACGTTATCAGTGCATCCGGTTGCAATTCCGTGCCTATTGGATGCCCAATGGGCAGTCAGTTGCGTGCACTTCCTTAGATAAGCTGCAATGGGTGTGCAAATGAATTTGCATAGATAAGCTTGCCGTTGTGTTATAGCTTTGTTAGTGTGGATTAGGATTCAATTTCACTTTTTAGGCCGCGAGGTCTTTTTATGTGAGTCACTAATGAGTTAGCTATAAAAAGAAAGTGAAGACATCTCTAGTGTAGAAAGAAGAGGAAGAGGAAGGAGATATGGCGTCGTGACATAGAGTTGTATTATCTGCGGTGTAATAAAGTTAAACGGAATTGTAGCTATAATCAATGAAGAGTTTTGGCCGTATTAGTATTTAGTCAGAACTCTACTTTCTTTATTTCATAAAAAAGAGCAACATTTTATTTTTGAAAATGGAAATAAAATCGGTGATTTCTTTGGTAGAATGCATGCAATGCGTTGCAGCTTCAGACAGAAGAAATAAAAAAAAGATAATAGCGCGAAATCTGTAGAGTTTTTCTTTACTATTATATTTCATAACAAAGGCACATGAAAAATCTCTTAAAAGGATTTGATTTTTATTCTAATTCAAAAAAACCAAGAGTTAAAAAATCCACACAAAGCCCAGGAGGGCTGCGTGAGTAGTTTTATTGCGCTGTGTTTATCAAATGCTCCTCATTAATTCTAGTTTAGCCTCCGCTGTGAATAATCTGATTCTGTTCTGATTGCATCTAGAGAGCTTCTGACTTGAATTCGTTTGCATACAATGCATATTAATAGGTACATCATCATGACCATCTCTTTGTGCGACAGCTTGACATAAGTCTCCCCATATTTCCAAGGAAAATAAATACGAGCACTCTTCACTAGTAACCAAACCACTCTTGAATAGTAAGTAACCCGGTGTATAGGTAACTAAGCGGTTAAAAAAATTGACGTACAGACTGCCATCAAGACAAATATCAAGCGATCGCGTAAATCGATGTGATGTGTCAACTTTTGTTTAAAAATGGAACGCGGATTCACCGATCACAGCGGCCCCGCATTGCTATACTAAGGTCATGGGTCAAATCCAGTCAAGTACCAATGATTTTTCAGTCCGTAATTATTTTATGCACTATGCAAGTCCTCTCAAACGGCGAAGGAAAACATTGTGAGGAACTTAAAATGTTCGCAAAAAAACATGTCAAGTGCACGAAAAAAGACTAGGTACTTGAGGCGCACTTTAAACCACCACACTGACTGGTTTGAAAAAAAACCAGTGTCACGATAAGAAGAAGAAGTAGGTAGTGTGTGATGCAGTCCCCTCGCATAGCCCTTAGCGTTATTGGTGTTGCCGTAGTAGGTATTTTCAGTCAAGAGTTGACGCTTACAAATCAATTAGAATTCAATAAGACAGATTTGTGGAGCACTAGCAAAACTGAACAATGAACTGAAAACCACTTCAGTTTGCTTCAAATTTCAGCATCAGCCTGCCTCAGATTTTTGTTGTAAAACAGGAATTAAACTTACTCGTATTTGATTTCACTTACTCGGTTTCAGCTGATGCCGATTTGCAACCTTTGAAAAAATATGCTTTGTTAAACTTACCTAGTGAATTGTTATTCAACAAAAATACTTTTGACTTGACATGGTAACCAAACTTCTTATCAGGAAATAGAATAAAAAAACTTTTCTTTTCTGAGTATCGGGATGATTTGTGTAGGTATATGTATATAGGCACTCGTAAGATGGTATCGGTTGATAGAACTCTGTAAGCAAGTATTGGGTGAATTAGGGTTGAAAGGGACCCAAGCCTTTTAGGGCGTCAGATATCACCACAAAAGAATCCTTCTTTTTGAGATAAGACATGGCTTTTGGGCTATCATCTAAGAAGCACTCAAAACTTAACAAAACCAAGCCAAAATTTATTAGAGTTAAAAAAAATAAACGCAAATACTATGTACTTAAGTACCTACTTCAATCTATAATTTAATTTCCACGCTCAATAATTACTTTTTTTGCATATTTGAGTGAATAAATACTAGTATTCGGTACCATTCCAAAACTTTTTAAAATCACGATCGAAAAGTCCTTAATTTGGCTATAAAAAGCCTATTTCATTTGACCATAAACAGCGAATCGCCTATGAAAGAGCCGTAAAATACTGAAATAACTCTATTCAGTACCTATGTTATATCTCGTTGTTTTACGACAAACATAATAATATGGAGCGATCGTATATTTGCGAAACTGCTACGATTAGGTATTAGTAATATTATGTATCAGTATTATCTTATCTGTGTTATTACTTAGAAACTATCGCTTGTGCATTTGAGGTGTGGGAACCAGCACCAACTTAGTTTGTTGCCTGTTCTTCTTTGTTCTTAGTTTGTGGCTTGGTCGCATGGAACGCGTGGAACTGGCACCTAGACTTCTTAATAAATTGCATCTGTCCATATGAATGGACCTGAAATTCGGACAAATTTGCCGATGTCAAGTGAGGATATATTACATAAATAAAATAGTTTTTGTCAAGTCAGACAATAGACGAGTCGGCCATCATTGCCCTTGAAGAAAATGGCGGGTTTCCTCAAAACCATCGGAAACATTTTCGATCAATCAGGATATCACTAATAAACACTTTCATTCCAACTACTCACACTTTGAGCTAAGAACTCAAGTAATGTCGGTTAAAATACCACCGAAATTAGAACCAGAAAAAAATATGAAAAAGTTGTTTGACTTTCCAAAACGACCATCAAAAACGAATTGATGCAAATGAAAAAACCTATTTTGACTTTTAATTTGGTAATTTAAATAACGAGATCTAAAGGCACATCCATGATTAGAAACAACAGTCCTAAGGCTATTTCATTTTTTATCAAATAATCGAGTACGAGGACGTCTAGATCGATGATACTACCTACTAAATATTTCAAGCAAACTCGACTCAACAAGTCTGTCCTACTTGCGACTCACCTTCTACTATAATACCTACTACGGCTTTATAGTACCTAGAACATTATTTAATATAATTATTTAAGCACATCTAGCTTATCTAGCCAAGTTATCTAAAGTTCACAAATTTGTAGTATTTGGTGATATTATCTACTAAGGCGTTATAGCTACGGACTTTGAACTGGGCTATAAAATTTATCAGTTGAACTATCTCTAGATCGTTTGTGATGGTCTGCAGATAGCTCAGTAGAGTAACTGTTCCTTGCGTATTTGGTGCATATTATAAATATTTGTAAGTTTCTTTGTGTAAATAAAAACCGTTTATCTAACTATTCTTGGTATAGTTATTTCTTTTCGCGCAGATCACTTCCCGCTCTTTGCCAGTGTAAGCGCACCCTTAGACGCAAAGATGATGTAATGATTGGGTATACCGTGGCGAACAGTCACGAACAGCGATGGCGAACTGATCGTGGGAACAGCACACCAGCACGAACAGTTACGTCTTCGTTCACCATTGTCTTCAAATCGGTTATCATTGCGATATAGCGTAGTTTAGATTTTTTTTTTCTTTTGTCATACTAGATGTATAACAAAATAGCTGATAGAACAAACATGCAACGCACAATACACCCCAACGCGGGACGTCAGTGCAGATCTTATTCCCCCAACTCAATTAGAATTAGAACAAGCATATTAACCCACCTCATATTAAGTCTCTTTAACGGTAGGCAACGCGCTGTGGCAACAACAGCACCCTTGGTGTTGATGGTGTCTATGGGCGACGGTGACCGCTTACCATCAGGTGGGCCGTAAGCTCGTTTAAAAAAAAGTGGTAATCGCCTATTACCACCACCGCAGAACCATTCGATCTGCGTAACGCTTTGGATTAAAAACAAGTTACAGCAAGTCTGCATGACATTATTCGTGTCTAAAACCCAGGTTGAATAGAGAGACCCAGACACATTCTAAGTCAATACTAAGAATGTCTGGCTGCCATTAAGACAGCTGAAGTCTTTAAAGTGGATCGTACAATTAAGATACACTTCATCGATAAGATAACTAGTAAAGCTCTTAGTGAATTTGTTCGTTTGGAGAATTATTACCACAAAATTTCTACCACCAAGCATTTATAAATAAATATTGTGGAAAATTCAGACATCACTAGCCCCATATTAAGCAGATCTTGTAATAGGGGAACCAGATATAATACTTGTATGTATTTTTTTGTAAATGCATACTAAGAATACTATATAACACCCAGACAGAGAACAAACATCTCTGTTCACTATACAAATATTTGTTCTCGGTGGGAGTCAAACCCACGACCTGCGGCGCAGAAGGCAGAGCTACTACCAACTGAGCTGAGAGGCCAGTCCTTATTGCTTTATTGTTCCTTAATGCTGCTCGATAGCGAACAGAACACACTGCCGCGAACATTAACACTGCTATATTTGACAGCGATACACTGATCGCCTGATATACTGAAGGCTTCATTACTGTGTTTCAATTTGAAGGGTGATGGGTGCCGGTGCTATTACTAGTGCTTAAGATATAACATCTTAGAGTTATGGAAACAGTGCAAAGGGCATATCACATAGGGCACGTCCTCGTTGTACGTGCTCTATAGAGAAATCCAATAGCGGAGGAAACTGCTCAACATTAGGTGGAGCAACTTTTAGCTCCGTCAAATATTCTCATGAAAAATAAAGCTACGATGAAAAAACTTAGCTCTACTTTCAAAGAAACGGTTATTTGAATTAAAGACACTTAACTTGTGGTAGTTCGCAAAATCAATCATAGGTTATAAAGCCTTCTTCGAAGAAATGAAGGTTTCGAAGGTTTGTTTATTCCATTTGCCATTCGAGTTAGAAAACTTCTTTGTTTACAAAAATATCAATAGATTTTTGATAATCAAAGGGTAATTGAATTTAGGTTGGTAAGTCTTTCGTGAAATATGTATAGCAATGTGTTTTGATAATCAAACGATAAAAACATACTAAGCTACCAATTTTCACCAGTTTTAATGCTATGCAAACATCTGTAGCCTTCACAACCGTACGTTAAAATAACTTCTCAATTCACCTCGTCACTGTTAACAACCAAACAAACAGAGACAAAACATAAACAAACTAATCCACTTCAGTTAAGAGCGAGACAGAAGAGGTCTGAATATAGCCGGCTGGCGTGCACTAATTACTGTTATTTACGGAACTTTAGAGCAAGACAGACATAGCTAGTTCCGTCAGTGCGACAAGGACAGTTCCGGGCAAAATTCCAAGATGAATCTGATGTTTCGGAAGAACTTCAGTGGGGAGAAGACCACCTCTAGCAGCGGGGGAGGGGGGAAAGCGCGGGGGGCGCTCGGAGCGGGAAGAAACGCGAAACGAAGAGACAGGGAACGCTTCTCCTGCATGGAAGAACCACACCATTACAAGACCCATATCTTCTTCTCGGCGGCGCCTCGGGCCAGCACGCAGTTCAACGATGGAGGAGGTAAACAGTTTTTTTTTTACTGTGTTCCAAAGACAAAGCCAGCCATAGACAGCGGAGGACGCGAGTTTGTTTTGTTTTGATCTTCAACTAGGTAAGTTTTTAATGTAAAAGTTTGAAATGCATGTCACGCTTCGAGACCAAAATAGATTGACTGATGGGTGTTCTATTTATTAGCTTTGTGGCAACTGTTTGCAAATCTATGCTGAAAAATGATAGGGTAAGTACTTAAAACTGGTTTCATCTGGTTGTGACCGGCCATCGAATCTTGCCTGTTAACGCCAAATACCGAGGTTAGTTAATTTTAGTTCTATGCGAAGATATTCACTCTCACTGCATAATTTGACAGCAATTTATAAATAGACGGTAATGGACGGCTGTGATTAATAACGCACATGGGCCTCTACCCGATGGACCGATGACATTATAAAGTTGATGGATGAAGAAGACTCAACATCGTTTTCCCGGAAATTAGAAGACATTTTCAGGTTGATGAGAGCTCACTTATATTTATGTTAAAAGACTGGGTTCATTTAATCATCTTTATGACGAAAATTAATGTAGCACAAAAAATAACAAAAAAGCTTTTCGTAGAGGCCCTCTACGAAACATCTACGAGGCTACGAAATTATGAAAAATCATAATTATTTATTTCATTATTTTTTTTTACATAGGAATAGGGAAAACTGGAAGTCTAGAGGCCTGGGGGGACGACACAGGCCAGGAAAGAAGAAAAAATCAGGAGTACTCAAGATCTGTTTTATTACAGAAAGATGCGGCCCAGTGGTCGGCGGCGGCACGGGTCCGGATCCGGAACCTCCACAGCCGCTCGTCAACCGGGAGCCGTCAGTATCCCTCCTGCGCTGGGACCGGCCGTCAGTGACGGTCCCGGACCGACGGCATCGGACGGAGCCCGTGTCGCTCGCCACGCTGGAGAAGGACTGCTTCGTTATACCGGCGCACGCGTTGGACCGGTTCCTGCCTGATGGCGTGCCGGTGAGTTGTTGGGGTTCTTGGAAGTTAAGCGTGACTGGACCTAGACTCCTAGCTTTAAGACGTTTCAGAGTGATCCTTGTGATACTACTGAATAAATACATTTTTGACTTTGGGCTTAAAAAGCTAGTCCTAGCTTATTAGCCACAGAAAAACTTCTTGGTGCACGACTGGATTTGAACCCTCGACCTTAGGATCCGAAGGCTACAACTAGGCCACAATTTATCATTTATTCTCAAATGGTGAAAGAAAACATTTTGAGCAAACGAGCATGTCGTAGAACCTTAAAAGTTCAAAAAATATGTAGGTATCAAGTGCACAAAATGGGTAACACACACCTAAAATCCTTTCTAGAAGATTAAAAAGTGGCTGGACTTGCAGCCCACCAGATTTTGATCGATTACTTTTGTCTATAAAGTTCTCATCACTTCACACAGCAGCCGCCCTATATGGCATTGCACTACGTTTATCACTCTCAAGACGTAGGTAAATTCAGACTCATGAGCCGAAGCTGTAGTAGCACCGACACCAAAACCTTGTAATCAAAACAGCAAAAACCACTGCTGCTGTAACGGCTTGTGACTAAACAAATTTCTTATATCTTCCTGACAGTCTTCTTTCTCCTTTTCAGCTGCCAGTACCACCGCCAACACCCGAAAAAGGAATACAAACCAAGACTGCCCCGAACTCAGCACTCAGCATCCTCGAGATAGCCGATCCAAAGCTCTGCATCCTCGCCCACCTGATGAGTCCCTTAGAGCCAATCGAACCAATCCTAGAATCTCCCTTAACAAAGCCACTCTTCAAACAGAGAACAGCTGCAGCAGAATTGGTGAATGATGTAGCGACGGCCAATACAGCAGTTGGGGGGATGCTGTTAGCCAATATGGAAAGAAACGCTGAGTTTCCCTTCATAGCGTACTACGTGATCAACACGCAACAGACTGATCCTTTGCTGTTCTACAACAACATGCGTTGTGCGTCCTTGAACAAGTTCGATCCGAAGACGATACGGTATTCAGCTGCGCACACGCTGGACTTGTACAGCGAAGTGGCTATGATCTGTCGGCCGCCGTTCAGTGATATGGCTGGGGGACCGAAGAAATCTCACACACCGTCTACTGGGTTCATTATTAGTGTTTATAAGGTAAGCTACAAGACATTGTAATCGTTTCTCAAGTTGTAAGTGTGCATCCGATGGACGTTGTGAAGTAAACACTAAAGGTGATTGTGGATGGTGATGGTGCCAAATCGTTCCTTCTAAAAATCAGTGGCATATTACGCAGTCATCTTAAATAAGCCAAAGCCTTACCAAAGTAAGCCGAGCTTCTACTATGAGAACCAGATACATACTTAGAATACAATATAACAGCTAGACAGAGAACAAACATCATTGTTCACCACACAATTTTTTAATCTCGATGGGGATCGAACCCACGACCTACGGTGCAGAAGGCAGAGCTACTACCAACTGAGCAGTGAGGCTAGTCAATCTTCTTTCCTAATGATCATCATCAGCCTGAGAAGACCACTGCGGACCTAAGCTATACTGATGTCCCAGCTAAAATATGTCAATTCGCTATGAAGGAAAACAAAGGCTTAAAAAATTCTGTTTCCAGATTTGGCCACTAGGTAGCTCATACGAACTTATTGATTGTTATCAGTAGAACGGCAATAATACGTCCTTAGCCAGAAAGATTAATAATTCTCAGTTTGTAGTTCTCAGTATAAAATGTTAGAACACACGAACGTTAAATTAGCAAAAAATGCTTCCAACTTTATTGGACTATTTGGATTTCCTTTCTCGGTAATGGACACAAATTGTATACAATTGCATACATTAGTATACAATTTGCTTGTACCTGGCAACGAGAAACAATCATACTGAGCCACTACCAATATTGGATACGTAAACAATTGAAGTAAAAGCTTTGGGAATGCATTCAATATATTTTCAAATGATTTTTTTTTTAATTGCGTTTGTATGGCTGTAAATAACTTATTCTTATTCGTGGGGAACCGAGGCCTTAGGGGTCTTCAAAATTTTGTCTAGGCGACTCATCGAAGCAACGCGTGACGTAACCCTGGTGGGGATCTGGCACAGCGCATGGGCATTGCTATTCAGCGTGGCAATGTCGCCAGCGTCTTGGGGACGCTTCCATCTGGAACTGATTTGGATCAGTTATCTGTTTCTGATTTTGTACATTTTTTAAATATTTGTTTAATTGTAACTTTCTTTGTGTAAATAAATGTTATCTTCTAAAAAAAACTTATTCTTTAATAATAAGCGCGAGATTAACCGCAGGCGGTAGCAAATGCCCCTATAAAAAAAACAAATAAAACTCCACCTAGCTAAAATAATGCGATATTTCTACCATAGTCTGGCACATGCCTGGCCGGTCGCTCATTTCACAACGAACTATCGATTTCAATCAAAATGTAAATCATGCCTTCAAGGGCCAAGCATAACTTAAAGACCGATGGAACTATAACACTTTACGGATAATGCCGGGCGAAAACAGCTGTTGAAAACACGTATAATAAACAGTTTAGACGCTTGTCATGCTACCATGTCAAGTCATGGGAACATATGTAACAAATGCAGCTGGCCCAATTATGCACATCGTACAAATTAATAGCTATATAGATAGACTTTCGTGTGGGTATAGTCTACCTACAGGGAGTTCTTTAAATTACCCCGATATTTCTTCGGAGCCCCGTGAAAAGGGTAGTCGTGGGTTTGAATCCCATAGAAGCACTGCTTAAAATTATACCATCACTGTCACAGCTGCATTGTTTATCTTTTGGCAGACATTCATCATCATTCAGAAGAATTTCACTACTGACCATAGACTCCCCTATACATTTCCAGGAAGAACGATTCTGAGCCCTCTCCATCCACCGACTTCCCGCAAACTTATTATTGTCTTGGGTCCATCGGATGGATGGACAGATTTTCATAATCAATTCCATCAATGGATATTTCTTGGGATGTTAAAATCTTTGTAGGTTATACTCGTAACCTGTGCAGCTTTTGTCACCGATCTAATGCCAGGGATACACGAGGCTAGTTTTTTAAGCCAGTATAGCGAGATAGTGTTAGTAAGCTAGTAAGCTAGCAGTTCTAGCTTCGTGTAAACAGAACTGCTGAAGCTCCATAAAAGAAAAATCTGTCTTAAATCTCGCAGTCTAGAGATTAAAACGAACACCTCAACTTTCCAGGTATTCGAAGGCGACGACGGTGAACGATTCGAGAAGAACTGGCTCTACTGGACAGGGGCTCGGATGCTGTACCGTCATCTACCACACAGCGTCGGCATGAGGAAGATAGCTCTTCACAAATCCGTAGCATCACAAGGAGATAAGATGTATCTGCTGGTTTGTGAGTGCGCGCATCTAATGGACAATCTATCAGGGGCCGCCATGTTGATCACGGCGCTTAGGGCTCGTCTTTGTGGGTATACAGGATTGTATCGGCCGATACAGACGTTTTAACTGTAGGAACTGTGGGGTCAGGGAGGCAATTCTAGCCCAATATACTTTTTTGTCAATCCCAGAAACTGTGAAATTGAATAGGAATTCGTCAGTGTCTGAGATAAAGTGACAAAAAAGTCTATTGAATCGGATCCCTGAGCTTTGTTTTTGCCGTTTCAAGGTACTTGTGAAAGAGATCGTTATTTTGATAATTTCTAGCTTCAGCAATATTAGTTTATGGTACATTTTCCACAAGTATCAAGTTTGTATTTTTTAATTGCCCTTTGATAGAAGCTCGAAATGCCGATGTAACGACCAAGGATGCGAGTGTGAATCTGTGATAGGTTTTGGTCATTTTCAAACCGTTCGGATATGTTTAAATTTCAAATTTCTGTAGTTTTCCTCAGCCATGAAAATTATCTTTGCAACTTAGGACTTTAGGGCAGATAAACGTGTGTCGTTTGCCCAAATATGTAACAGTCCTTAGTTGGCTTAAGTCCTAGGCATTATTTTGGTATTCAGGTTTTCTATTCTACGTTTTAAAACATTGCGGTTGGGATGTAGGAAGGCTGACCCAGAAAAGCACACTCGGTAGTTTTAGGCCAAAATTAGAGATCCCGTTATAGACCGACCACCAAGATGTCTCGAATCGATAGCTCATTTTGTGAAAACGGACCAAAGTATTCAATACGATTGGATGGCGAATTGCACAACTATAGTCTGAAGTCATTTTCTTTATCTGTAATTATCGAAATGATGATAATAACAGATGGTTTGATTATTTTTTTTACATACCTAGTATGTTAAAATGTCTAATAAATTATAGCTCTAAACATCCATGAAAAATACTTATAGGAAGGCCTAAGCGATAAACAAGTTTTCCGCTGGCCGACAAACCTCGTGATCTGCGTAGAACGAAAATTGATAATTAAAAATTTGTTCTGCTCAGTTTATGTCACGTGGTTTTCACCAACCAACTTGAGAAATTTTATAGAATGTAGAATGTTGTGCAAATCGCTGTAAAATCAAATTAATGTAAAATTACGATCGGATGAGAAGCGCGTACGAATCAAAGTGTTCTTCGTTATTAAGATTTTCAAAATGATAAGTGAATTTTCTCAATTAAGTAATTTGGTAGATGCTTCCTTTAAATCTAGATTTTGTCTAAGATTCGCTTTCTTTCATATCGTAGAGACCTTAGGAAAGCAATATTTGAATTCGGTCTAAAATCCAAAGTGTTGCTGTATAGACGTTAATCAAAAGAGATTTTTATTTCTAAAATATCGAAGTGACAGTTCAGATTGCGACATAAAAAAAATATAGAATACATACGCGTCTATCTAGCAAGGCTTTGATAGTAGACCTTAGGTAACTGTAGTTTAGATACTTATTTGGCTTTCTTTGGAAGTCTGCCAAATCAGATGTATCTAACGATACTTAATTTTTCAAAACTTTACTAAAAATATTATCTTCTGCCACAGAATATTACGTTCTGTTTTAGTAGACATATCCCACGTAACATATCATTATTAAATACGAAACAAAACATGAAGTTTACGCCACAAAATATAATTAATTAGACAGATAAACACTTTTGTTGTAATGACGCATCCCATTGTTCATTTAGTTTATATTAAAAAAAGTTATATTAAAACAAAAGTGAATATTATTTATTGATTTTAGAGTGTTAACTATTACTCTAAACAAATCACATGTCCCAAAAGTTATGAGCCGAGCTACAGTAACGTTAGTTTTAATAACCAGTCCTTAGGAGTTTTTCGTCGAGTGTGATTAGGATCCGATGGCGCAGCGGTCAGCGCAGCCCCGTACCAAGAGGAAAGATACGGTTCAAATCCCGCTCGGCTCTTAACTTTTGGGACATTATAAAAATCTAAATGAATAAATATGTTTTAAATAGTAATGTTAATATTCACCTTGATTTATTTTAACCTTATAGGTTTTGTTTAGTGGCACCGAGTGAGAATATCTACCCATGCTTATTTAGATTAAAGAAATCGATGAACATACCTACATAAAAAAAAAAAACATACATACAGCCGAACATAGAACCTCCTCCTTTTTGCAAGTCGGTTAAATATTATTAAATGCTGGTACATTTTGTGGCGAAATAAAATGTTATCATGGACCATGCTTTTAAAATATTTCTAATATTTGTACACGCACAAGAGTTGAAGATGGCCCTACAAGTCAAATTACATTATCATGTATAATATGCAATAAAATTAAGCTTAATTAATGCACAAAATATAGTTATTTACTTAATAGTTAAGATAGACTTTAATTCGGATAGGCGATATGAAAATAGGTCTACTTATTTTAATATCAATCAATTATTTATAGCCCTGGCAATTTATGAAAAAACATGATCAAATTAAATATCTGTGGTGTGATTGCGTATCTTTTGTTGCAATCAAAACCTAATCGCATCTGTAATTTTTGACATAATTTTGAGCTTTGATTGCAAAAAAAACGTATCTTGGACAACGAACGATTGAAACAAGATAGAATGCTATTAACACTATAATTATTATTATTAATTTATTAAAACGGTTATACACCAATTACATATATTAAAATATATACGAGTAAAAGAAAGTCAACAAGAATAACAATACAATATCCAATTGATTAGAATAACTTAACAAATAAACATAAAACAGTGAATAGGAATGTCGCTTTGTAAAACTAGAATGGCAACAGTAATGTGATCACTTCCTTGTTAGAATCATTTATTTTTATTTGTTTGTATCAAATTTTGATTGCTATAAAATTAGGTACACAATCACCCAGCTGGTCATGCTTTTAGCACAAATGTGCTTCTGATTTTTCTCTATTCTTATAACTTTACAGAATCATGTTTTGAATGCTATACAGATATGTACCTTACCTACCTACTTATTTACTTGCAGTTTCTCAAATCTAATATTTTTTGAAATAATGTTAATATTTAGAAAGCTTTCATAATTAGAAGTGTATATTCAGATAAAGTAATTATTTTAATGTTTAGAGTTGTTCCTTAATAATTTACTACTATTAATTTTTATGCCATTTTTTATTAAAACAATTAATTTTAGAGGCATCTATAAGAATCATCTTAAATTACCCACTCGTTTTAAATTATGAACTAATTGCAACGTTTATACCTAGATGCTAGTTTTAGCTATGTTTTTCACTAACACAGAAATGTATGATATCCTGTTAATATCTCTTACCTACACCTTAAGAAATTGATTCTCAACAAAAGAGGTCTTAAACCAGTACTTAACACTATTTTTCTAAATTAATAACACTAGTATTGCAATATTAATTTAATTTACAGCATCAGTGTACTAAAATTAAATTTCAGCTTAATTTTAGGAATATCTAGATTTTTTCGAAATTATGGGCAAGAATAGGAAATATTTCTAGTGAAACTAGGACCAATGTGAAGTGGTTCTGAGACCACTTGTCTTGTAAAAAATCAGGCAGGCCCACTATCCACTAAAGCGGTAAGACTCTATTTACCTCACTCATAAAAAAAAACAAAAGACAAGCAATGTATCATAAACTATCGCTATCTCTTACTAATGGGTAATGACAAGAAGTGACAAGCAAAATTTTAAGAAACCTTTAAATTAATTTAACTTTTTTGTTTGTATGGCAGTTGGTGGTGCGAGTTATCTAAGTAGTTACTTGTGGAGCGGTTATAGATTGAGCGATTTTCATTGCGTGTATACGTTATTAACTGAACATGTACCTACGTATTCGCATCAAAATACAGGCACCTACATGTTCTACGCACGACCGTAAGCGCACCGCAAATCACGAATAGTATTCAAAAATAATGCTCAAACAAGAATAGAAACTGATTCTGATCCAGTTTGTCATTGAAAAGAGAGTTTGAGCGTTGTTACCTAATGTTAATGTAGTTTACCTAATTTGCAGTATAATTGTAGCTTCAATGAATAAAGCATCAATGAGTCTCAATCGTGACAGTTGCGCAAAATAAGCAAACTTGTCATAGTGACAAGTGACGTTCGTCTTTTCAGTGACGGTCCAGTGGACAGTGGGCCTAAAGTAAGTTAGAGCTAAGGTTTGTAAGTACCAAATTAAAAATGTTCAGCTTGAAAAGCTAGTTTTAATTACGGGCTAAGCTCTCAGTAGTTTACTATAGAAATTTCAATCAAATTTCGATTATTTTTATATAAAAAATAAAAATCTACATGTTGTTTTATTTATTGTACTCTCTAAAAACTTAAGGCGTCACAAATGTAATTCCTAGGCATGGTAGATAACTGAAAACATGTCCTCAGATGTTGTGGTCCCTCCTACCATTATTATTATTATTTGGCCATTTTTGACCCACTGCAGGGCAAAGGCCTCCCTTCCCTCTTTCCACTCTTCGCAACTGAACGCAGTGACAGGCCACAATCTAAGGTGGGAGTCAAGTTCGTCTCATTCTTGGTCTTCCACATGCTACATAAAATTAACCATCATCATCAGACTGATGAAACCACTGCAGGACTTAGACATACCTATCCTGTAAATTGCCAGGAAGAATATTAATTTAATATAAATTTAAGTTTTTTAGGATTTTGTAAGGCTAAGGTTATTATAAAAATTGAAGTGAAATTCAACAAATAACAAGTTAAAACCAAAGTTTATTCAACAAACTATCACATACTTAGTAGTATTTACATCTTAAATTAAAACAATCTGACTTTTCTTTATAAATTAAATAAACTCACATCAGTACCCTTTGTGTCCCCTAAACCTTCTTCTGTTATCTAACTGCAACAAAAAAAGAATACTATTATAACACATAAACATGAGTTTTTCTGTCGAAAAATGCATGTGCACTATGCCAGTACTCTCAAAACGGTGAAGGAAAACATCGTGAGGAAACCGGCGTGTCGTAGAACCTAAAAAAGTTTGAGCAACACATGTCAAGAGTCACGCAAAAAGGGCCCGCCAGCGACCTACTTGCGGAAAAACCAGCTCGCAGTTCAAGTGCGGATTTTAAAAATTTGCCGAACACATAACAAACCAAAATAATGACTATAAGGCGGGAGTGATTTTTGGAATCCAGAGCGACATGAACGATTCAATAGTATCCCCACGCACATCAGGAACCTGCCCTTAGATTCACCACCTTCCGTTCATCAACTCAAGGCATACAAATGTCAAGGCATCATGTGCGAGGAATAAAAGAAGGTTGGCAAAACTATGATTTAGCATATATAATATGAGGTGTGACCGAACAAAACGTGATAAGTTAGCAATGACATTCGACAGAAAACCATAAATTACGTCGCCCTTTAAGTTGGTGTGGTTCAAATTGTGCTTATTCCTGCAGTAAATCGCCTCTAAAGTTGAAAGTTTGATGCAAATCATGATATTTTCATTTATAAGTTTTTACAGTTATTTATTCATTAGAACTCAAATTTTCTTTAATTGTGCAAAGGCAAAAGTAGTTGCCAGTTTTTGGCCTTTTGTGAAAAGATAGACATCATGGAATTATCATGTTTTGTTCGGTCACTCCTCATATGTTGATAGGCTTGCATGCAACACAGTCTTCCATCAGAATTTTCAGTGAATAATATATATTTAAGTATGTACTTGGTATTGAAACTTACTATAGATCTTTTACATTCAAAGAAAATTTGGCGGAGCTGAATGCATTCGTCCGGCACTGCTCCTTGTGTTAGACATTCCCTGGGAGTTTTTTTATCCTGAAAATAAAGACATTTCAAGGATTTTGTTCCCATTATTGAAAAACCTACACAAAACAAGAACATACTAAGCAACACTATTTTTTGGGATGATACGACTAACGTTTCCACTGTCACACAAATAGAACTTCTGAAGATACTTCAGTACTTGATATTTCGGTTAGGCTGAGGAATAAATACACAATAACAGGGATTAACCTTTTTACAGCAATCACTTTCTAGTAAACATGACTTGAGATCAGCTCTTATACTGGCGCATGGTGATTTGTCTGCTAATCCGATTTCATCTGGCGCATATGTAACCATTATAACAGCCAATTACAAAGTTTTCACAGAAGAAAAGGAGAAAATCATCAAAGTCAATTTCAGTATTTTCAGTTTCACAGAACAGAAGGATAATTGTGAGGATTTTTCTGAATTTCTGATTACATTTGATGACGGTCAAATTTGCTTGACTTGACTGACTTAACATAACGAACACCAGACAATGACATTTAAAAGAAATTGAATGGTTATTCGGGTGCGGTTAATGTACAACCATGGATTACACAACCCGAGAAAGCACGGCCAGGAAAGCACAGGCAGGAAAACACAGCCAGGATTTGGCAACCAATGTACATCAATTCCATGGCTGTACATTCTCAGAACGTTCCGAGATTGTGCAACCAAGGAAAACACAACCCTGGAATACACGGCCCGGAATTGATGTACATTTTGGCTCCAAAATCCTGGCTGTGCTTTCCTAGCCGTACAAACGTGTGCACACCCTGGATTACACAACCATGGAATTGGCTGCCATATCTCTGTGATTGGTTGAGTGGCTATTGACAGTCAACCAATCACAGAGACTGTCTGATTGATCGGAATCCTATGCCTCATTTATCTAAAACTACAGAGTAAAAATTGTACTATCCCAATTTCGATTAGACAAATAGCACAGATGAAAAAATTAAATTCTGAATAGAATTATTTCACACACTTGACCAGGCACTAATTTTATGTACATGTATTGTATTTGTATTGTAATGCAAGTAGATACATAATTTAGTACAGGTGACAAATTCGATAATCATCGTCACGCATTATTAGAAACACCCTTTCGACAACAACTACTTTGAGTAAATATCAAATCTTTCCTCCAAGGTACACTACGTACGGCCGGGCGTAACTTGGTTGGCGAGACTGAAGTTAGCCGTTTGACCTACTATACTTCGATTTGCTATTTTGATTGGATATTTTCGCCGGCTTACTGCTTAGTTCAGACCTGCTAACTCCACCAAACCAAGTAAAATTGGCCGAACGAACAATCGATAATCGATATAATTTATTGATTTTCATGCGTAAACAGTATTTTTTATATCATTTTCGTTGTCTACACTAATATTATAAAGAGGAAAGATTTGTACCTATTTTTGTATGTTTGTAATGAATAGGCTCAAAAAGTACTGGGCAAAGAGTATAGTATGTAGTGGGGGTACTGTTCACCACCATAATGCTACATTCTTCCAATTTGACATAGGCTACATTTCATTTTGAAAAAAATTAGGGATCCTTGGTAAAATTTGAACAATGTAGGTAACCGAAGGTGTAGAAAAATGAGTCTTAAAATGTCTTTCGTCGAATGCGCTGCTGAAACTATTAGCGATAGAACAAAATAATGTACCTACAACAATATTGTCTACCCCGTGCGAAGCCGGGACGGGCTGCTAGGTAGTATGTTATATTTTAGGCATTACATTTCATTTCGCATTATTTACGTGTAAGTAAACCTATTTCTTGACTAAGTATTGTAATTACGTTCCATGTAAATCATGAGTAGCTATCAGCTTAGCAAAGTGCATTGTTATTTGTTATTCAAAGACTTCCCATATTTCAAAAGGCTTGCTCAGTATCAAGTGGGCCATCTGCTTGTTCCATGTAGTTTAAAAAAGCTATTGTAAAATTAGCAATATTTATAATCAGTGAACGAGCAAGAAAAATTGTAGAAGCAATAATATCATCACATGCTATGATTATGATAGGTTCCATCTCGCGGAACTAAAGCGAACTACGTGAAGTCTTCAGGTTGTTACATAAATTATCTAAAATCACGATCTCAAATGAATCTCGGTTGATCGAGTCTTGCGCACTTGACGCACATACGACCCGCTAGATGGCGCAAATAAACCATAGAACGGTAACAAGTAGATAGGTAGGTGAATCCACTAGATAGATATCTGATACATACAAAGATACTCATCATTCTCTTGTCCTGGTCCCACTTTATGTAGGGTCGGCACAACAGGTTTTCGTTCTCCACTCTCCTCTATTAGCCGTCATTTCAACAGTCACTCCTTTCTTACTCATGTCATCCTTCACACAATCCATCCATCTTTTCTTTGGCCTACCTCTACTTCTATAACCATCCACATTCATATTTAGCACTCTTCTCGTTACATGTCATTCTTCCCTTCGCATGACATGCCCGTACCATGCTAACCTATTGCTTCTCATCTTTTCAGTCACCGGCGCCACTTTCAAACTGCCCCTAATATACTCATTCCTTATCTTATCCATTCTAGTCACTCCACACATCCATCTCAACATTCGCATTACCGCTGCATGCACTCTTCTTTCATCAATCCCTTTGGTGGTCCAACACTCAGACCCATACAAAACGACAGGTCTTATAACCGTCTTGTAAATCTTCCCCTTTAGTTTAAGGGGCATTCGCAGATCGCACGTTGTTCCTGTGACCTGTCGCCATTTCATCCATCCTGCGTTTATCCTGCTCTTTACATCCCTGTCAATCTCACAATCATTCTGTATTACTGAACCGAGGTAGGTACCGAAAATTGGAGCAGGCTGGCAGGGATACACCATCTAAGGCAATAGTGGTAAAACTGGAGGGACCACCGAAGTCACAAAACAGATGCTCTGTTTTGGTCCTACTGAGCTTCAATCCGACACTCTCCAGTTTCCCCTGCCATTTTACCAGCCTGTTCTGGACCTCGGTTGCATACATACAAAGATACTAATACTGGAGAAATATTATGCTTTATTCAACTAAAGAATTAACGTAAACATTTGCAATAAAATGATATGATTTAAAATATGACAACGTCTCTTGTCAAACAAACTAAACAGAAACTTCGTAGCTCTTACGAATGAAGGAGTTCATATCAATATCCTATATTCCTATGTTACTTAATATAGGTAGGTTAGGTACAATACATGCGATCACAGAGCACCAAACACGCTTTTGCATAAGCGATGTATAAAGATTAAATTTGGAATCCGTACTAGTTATAGTTACGTAGGTATCTAAAGGCCTGCGCACATCTAGGTAATGGTGATGACGATCAGCTAAAACGCTGTCATTTTTGACAGCGTTTCACGTGATCACCATCGCCGTCGCCTAGATGTGCGCAGGCCTTACGTAGTCACTACCCCGCTAATGTGTATTTTTCTAAGCTGAAATATGGCAAATGCCTTAAAGATTAATACTAGCAAGCACCGCTACCACGCAAATGATAAAGAATAGGTATGAGTGAAAAGTATTTTAAGTAACTGTTTGAACTAGTAGTAGGTACCTAGGTAGTATGTCCTTAATTGGTAGGCACTATGCTAGAGAGTTATATAGCTAGAATAGGTGACAGCCAACCCAAGTAAGTAGGTGTATGTGTTAGGTAACATGCACTTGATTTGATGAAATCAAATAAAAACCACGCTTAGGTTGAAAAACCTGTGTTATAGATTTTGATCATTCCTTCGGTTTCTAAACGTAAGTGCAGTGATGTTAAAAATTTCAACAAAGGTAGGAAATAAACATTATTATAAGCCGTGTAGGCAGGCACAAAATCAAACAATCAAAATCATGGTACCTAGGTAGTGTAGGTAGATAATTATGCCACACTGTGTTACCTGTGTACAGATGAACGAAACTAAACGTAGGTCTAAGTAGGTAGCTAATTAGCTATACACCGCCATTCGAAGCTTGAAGAACGTCACTCGCTTTCCATGCTCGCTACGTAAACGCAGTAGGTATTATATGGTATTATGTTGTGTATGTACTTCAAAAGGGTATACCGGTTCATGTACGTCCGTGCGCAATAAACTCTTAAGAGGGGGTCGTGTGAAAATTTGAGATTTGTTGTTAAAAAATTCATAACTAAATAACTAAGTGACATTTTAAAAATCGCAAAAGGACTAATTGTAGACTATACATTTGAGATTAATTCGAATTTAAGTGTGTTAAAAAAATATACTATTTAACATGACATTCTATTTAACGCTAATGAAAATCGTATGTCAGCGTTAAATAGAATGTCATGTTAAATAGTATATTTTTTTAACACACTTAAATTCGAATTAATCTCAAATGTATAGTCTACAATTAGTCCTTTTGCGATTTTTAAAATGTCACTTAGTTATTTAGTTATGAATTTTTTAACAACAAATCTCAAATTTTCGCACGACCCGCTCTTAAATATTCACAATTAAATGCGTTAATCCATCAAGTGAAGTAATAATACACAAATAGGTATGGGATGCGTTTTGAGAGAAATTGAATAGAAAAAATACAGAATAGACCCTATTTTATAAAAGGTAAAGTTAAAATTTACATAGCATATTAATATGTCCGGATCGCAAATTTCTAATTATGAACCTTAATTTCTAAGGACTAAATTGAATAATTCCCTGGCTACAGGTTCTGGAATCAAATTTAATTCTGAAGACTAATTAGAATACTCAAATATACCTACTTTTCAATTATTCGCTTAGGTCATGAATTTAAACGAATAAAATGTCAATTAATTGTTTCGTGTTGATTTACTGTTTAGTTTTAAGAAGTTCTCATAGATGGCGGTGTACGTTGAATCATCGGGTCCGGATAATGTACGTCCAGTACAGCATGCTATTGTACACCCAGTTAAAACGAAACCTTTTTAGGGTTTCGTAGCCAAATGGCAAAAACGGAACCCTTACAGATTAATCATGTCTGTCTGTCTGTCTGTCTGTCCGTCCGTATGTCACAGCCATTTTTCTCAAAAACCGTGAGAGCTAGACTGATGAAACTTGGCGAGTATATGTATTCTGTGAACCGCATTAAGGTTTTTACTCAAAAATAGAAAAAGAAACTATATATTTGGGGGGTCCCCATACTTGAAACTGTAACACAAATTTTTTTCTACGAAATACGTGTCTATGAATAGGTCTTTAAAAATGATGTTGAGGTTTCTAATATCGTTTTTTTCTAAACCGAATAGTTTGCGCGAGAGACACTTCCAAAGTGGTAAAAAGTTGGTCCCCCCCCTCTAACTTCTAAAATAAGAGAATGATAAAATTAAAAAAAATATATGTTGTACATTACGATGCAAACTTTCAACGATATTTGGTTTGAACGAGATCTAGTGAATAGTTTTTTTTTATGCGTCATAAACCGTAATCCGCAATTTACCTTTCGACGAACTACAAAAACCTTTTTATTATGTTACTTGTTGCTACGGAACCCTACATGGGCGAGTCCGACTCGCACTTGGCTGCTTTTTTGTTTTTTCGGATTCGTTTTAACATGCCGTAAAATAATTGGCTGCGAATTAACTGGGTGCACAAAATTGTCACGTGATGTATTGTACAGCATGTTAATTGGATGCACACTGAGGCAATTCAATTATTTCTTATTTTTTGTAGGCAATGGATACTCTCGTCGTTAATCCAAACCCTGGCATCGTAATAACGGTGTGTACATTAACCTGCTGTACATTATTATCATGCTGTGCATTAACGGGTCGTACATTATTGCCTCCTGATTCATCGATAAAATTCTTCAATATTGATTGACATCTAGGTTGCAAATACACCAATAGATGGCGCTGTGTTCTGTTTCTTAGAATATAAATACTCGACGAATAACTCCAAGGGACTATTCGGCACTGATAGGAAGGTCGCGGGTTCAAATCCCGTCTTAACTTATGGGACATTTTTAAAATCTTTGTGAATTCTTAAATGTTGTCAATAATTTGTCAAAATGTTCTAGAAAGTAGTGCTCCTAAACGTTATAGAATGTTCTTTCATCATCATCATCATCAATTGATATCAGTCCACTGCTGGACGTAGGTTCACCTTGAGTAACATAGGCTATATTTATGTGTTTAAAAAACAAATGTCCACCCGTGCGAAGCCGGGACAGACAGCTAGTGTTAAGTAAAACATTGAAAAAAAAAACTTTTATTAGGTAGGTACCTTATGCAACAAAAAATTCATGATATTAAAAAAAACTAAAACTAAACCTTAAAAATCTAGCAAAAGTGGGTGTCCATGAGGCATGGTGCCAAGAACGCTGGTTGCATTCCCACGTTGAATAGCATTAGCTCATGGATTGGATCCCTCTTCCCTGACCAAAACTCTACGTAAATCGATTCGATGTTCACTCACTGTGGTGTGGAAACGCAAGTCAAGCAAGACATTCGCAAGCTTGGACAGATAATATATTCGGAAGAATAGAGTCCGTCCACACACTCAAAATCTAAGGCCTGAACAAGTGTGTTTCTGGGTTTTATAGTTCGCTTAATCTGTGGTACTCGTCTTATTGAAAATGGTTTAGTAAATGTAACCCTGTAAACGAAGCACAAAATTTCGATGAACTCTGATTCATTGTCAGGCGACCAATCAGAAATGGTCACAAATTCTCAGGTCGTGTTTTCCAGGGTCTTACAATCCCGTTACGTGCCGAGAATGTACAGCCAGGAATACGCAGCCAGGAAAACACAACCTGAGAATTTGAAACCATTTGGCAGCCTTTTCCATGGTCGTACATTCCCGGCCCGAGCCGAGATTGTACAGCCTGGAATATCCAACCACGGAATGCACAACCATGGAATTGGCTGCCAAAATGTACATCAATTCCGGGCTGTGCTTTCCAAGCCGTACAATCCGTGGTTGTACATTCCTGTCTCCCGGTTATTCTGACAGATCTTTGTAAACTGAAGTAGTATGGTCATAACATGGATAGCTTGCTCTTATCACAAGAGGAAAAAACAATAAAAAAAGTTTGTTTTGTATTGTTTTGATGTGATTGTGATTGTGATGTGGATAACTTGTTCTGTTGTAAAATGCCGAAAATATTACCTCTAATTACAAGGAGATTATCACACGTGTGCAGCTTGAAGCCCTATAAAGAGACCAGATGGCTCATGCCCAATGGAAATCCAATAGGAGCGTATGTTTACAACTGTGTGGCCAGCGAAAAAGTTCCGGTGATTCTGAGCGATCCTCATGTAGCCACCTGGTATGCCTGCGGGCCCACAGTGTACGACTCGGCCCACATAGGTCATGCCAGCTGCTATGTAAAGCTCGATATCATTCAAAGGATCCTAAAAACCTTTTTCAACATAAAGCTCGTGACTGCTATGGGTATCACGGACATCGACGATAAAATCATAAGGAGAGGTATCGAAACTAAAACACACTTCACAGCTGTCGCGAAGCAGTACGAGCATGAGTTCTGGCTCGACATGTCTTCGCTGAATATTGAAAAACCGCTCATAATCACAAGGGTTTCCGAGCACATAAATTCAATTGAATCATTTGTCCAAGGCCTGATTGACTCTGGCATGGCGTACGTAGCCAGCGATAGTTCTGTATACTTCGACACCAGTAAGTTCCCCTCTTATGGAAAGCTGCAGAAGATGCAAGATTGTGGTGACCCTTCAGATATAGCCAAGAAAAACAAGATGGATTTTGCTGTTTGGAAAGGTCAAAAGCCTGATGAGCCGTTTTGGGGTGCTTCCTGGGGTAATGGAAGGCCTGGGTGGCATATAGAATGCTCAGCTATGGTCAGCAAGGTGTTTGGATCCCAGCTGGACTTCCACGCAGGTGGAGTGGACCTGCAGTTTCCTCACCACGAGAATGAAGAAGCTCAATCATGTGCTTACCATAAAACGCGGCAATGGGCTAACTATTGGATCCATGTTGGGCACTTGCATGTTAAAGGTGATCTCAAAATGTCCAAATCCCTAAAGAATACTATATCCATTCCTGATCTTCTATCCTCATACAATGCAGATACTTTTCGAATGGCCTGTCTTATGTCAAGATACAGATATTCCATGGAATTCAATGATGAGTTGATGAAGAATTCCGAAGCAGTGCTCAATAAATTCAAGTACTTCCTTCAAGACGCAGTTATATATGTAAACAACAATGATAACAAAGCCAGTGGAGACTACAAGGACAAAATGTTAGAAAACCTGCAGAAAGTAGAAGAGCATAACTTTGAGGCATTGAAATCAGACTTTGACACTGCATCTTGTATAAATTCACTGTTGAATTTAGTTAGTGACACAAACAAAGTTATCAAAGGAGATAGTAAAGATTACTATCCAGTTCCTGTCATGCTTATTGCAGAGTATATTACAACTGTACTAAATAAATTTGGTGTAAAACTGCAAGAGTCGCAAGATAGCAATCAATCAAACTCACTGATAGACTCACTAGTTGAGTTCAGGCATACAGTCCGGTTAAACGCACTGAGAAGCAAGGACAATGAACTGTTGCAAGCGTGTGACATTGTGCGTGATAAAATGAAGTCAATTAAAGTTCAAATCAATGATAGCAACAAAACTCCATCTTGGGTATATACTAAGTAACAAGTCCACCTTATCAATATACAAATGTTTATGAATCAATCCACCTAATATTAGAATATTTCAAATACTCAAAATAATTATATCCTAGATATGTGGCGCCATCCTGCCCTACTTACTGGACCCATTTGGATGACATTTTCTACAAATATATTTGTAACCTGATGCAAATAGGCTACTTTTTATCTTGAAAAAATATAACAGGGATGGGAAAAACATCACGCGGACAAAGCCGCGGACGGCTGCTAGTAGTTATGTATAACCAATACAATTATTGAGAGTTCCAATGTAAGCTATTGCCATTTGACCAATTCTAACCAGTGTTAAGCCACGAATGGAACCTAAAAATAGGGCCACCCACACAATTTAAGGCCACACAAGGCTCCTGCAAAATGCCAGACAGAGTACCAATAATTCATGTATCTTTAATTAATAACAGAGATTTAGGGGAAATTTTTCAATCTGCAGATCAATTTATCAGTCAGATAAAAATATATATATCTAATCTAAAAATATATCTCGACGCATAGCGTTATCCCATAGATGGAAAAAAAAGCCCTTAGTAAAAGAATGTTAATTAATTTTATAGGATTTAAATAAAAATGTTATTGTTCATTCAAATGTTTATTCTTTTAACTTGTGTTCATGTCCACTGACTAGACTAAGAAGAAACGAGATTGCTGATTATATAAAATAAATAGGTTCGGCAAGCACACATTAGATACTGCTGTATGTTTATCGTTTTCTGGCAATTTTCATATTATTTCAACCAACATTCAACCATTCCAGAAATCTTTTCTTCAAGATACCATACCCAATTTCCATTCAACGAACAAAGAACCATCATATTATTTTATTTACCTTATTCTTCTTCTTATCGCGTTAGGGCGCTTGTACACGCTAAGAAAATTTGCCGTTCCTGCGGCAGACAAGACATATTCTTCGTGTAGACGACAAGAATTTTGTCTTTTCCACACACGAAAACGCAACAACGTTCGCCGCGTCGTGTCTTGCGCAGATAAGATTTTTTTCGTGCACCGCTGCGAGCAGTGTACACAGTTATTTTCTAGTTACGACACGAATTCTTGGGTAGACCCGGCGTTTTTTCTTAGCGTGTACAAGCGCCCTTACTGATTCTTTACCTTATTTATAAGTAAACCATAGAACACTAAGCCCTTGACTTGAATCTGAAAGCGGAAACTTTCTGCTTCAAATGTAGGTTGGTTGGATGAACTAATTTGAAAACATCCAAAACAGGTAGATTGTCAGTCTTATGTAACTTTGTTCTAAAAACATAAGTTTCTTGCGTATTGAGCATATAATTAAGTACATTTGACACAAAATATTCACACAAATATGCTTCAGTGGATGAAATGGAATGTACAATTTGAATTTGTTTTACAAAAATCTGGCATTAAAAAATGTACTTCTCAAAATATCAAAATTAATCTAATTGGGGAAGGTTTGGAAAACTTGTGCGAGAAATCACATAGGGCCATTTATAAACACCCCAATACTAATTGCTTTGTCTCTTTCTGTCTTATACAGGCTAGTCAGCGACAGACTGAGCTAAGCTTTCAGAGTCGCTCATAACTACCCTCACAATTGATTAACGACGTCACGCCACTGTGTCGAGTTAATGGCGCGCCAGAAAGATATGTAACTCATACATTTGACTGAAGGTGTCCCGACAAAACCCATACAGTAATGCAAATTGCAAACTGGCGTACCACAAACACCTCGACACAATGTCATGAAACTAATATGAGGTATATATTCAAGCATGAAATTCGCGCCAAAACCGGCGGAATTACTTCTGTATTATGCTATGGCAGTATTAAGGAGGTTGGACGTGTATCCATTAATGGCTAGATAGTGATTTACGCCTTCGAATAGTTACTTCAATTAAATAGATGGGCTACTTTTATACTAAAAAAAATCGTGTAAGTAATATGTCAGACTATACCGTTATTAATAAGCGAGGTTTGTTTTTGGACTAACAATAAACTCAACTAAAGAAAAAAATTTGCTCAATCTTGAGTTTGATATTATTGACTGATTTAACTAATTTGACTAATTTCTCGTTTCAGGCGTTTACAATTAAACAGGTATTTTAACAAAAGTCATGCGTAGTAACTGTAAAATATTTGTATTAACTGTTATAATATCAAAATCTCGATTTTGACATTGATAATTTGACTGATTTGACTAATTTCTCGTTTCAGGCGTTTATAATTAAACAGGTATTTTAACAAAAGTCATGCGTAGTAGTAACTGTAAAATATTTGTAATAACTGTAATAATATCAAAATCTCGAGTTTGATATTGATAATTTGACGGATTTGACTAATTTCTCGTTTCAGGCGTTTACAATTATACAGGTATTTTAACAAAAGTCATGTGTAGTAACTGTAAAATATTTGTATTAACTGTTATAATATCAAAATCACGAGTTTGACATTGATTATTTGACTGATTTGACTAATTTCTCGTTTCAGGCGTTTACAATTAAACATGTATTTAACAAAAGTCCATCAGTTAGCTGTAGTCAACATATTGTTTTTATCCTGTATAAGATTCTCAGCTCGGTAAACCTTGAATGCTATAAGGTAGTCTCGGACCAACTTGAATAGTGTGTAGTAGTTTATGAAGAGTAAGATAATGATGGCGAGGATATTGTGCCACGCTATCGAGCTCGCTATGACGCATATTTGCAGCATTATGAGCGACAACAGCGTGCTGAGTATGAAGCAGAGCAGCGATGATGGATTGGAGAACATCAACTGAAACAAAAAACTTATTATAGCCGTGACAATACAGTACATTATCATATTGTAGCTAGAAACAAAGCAATAAGTCCTAGCTTTATATAGTTCGCGCGGAATTAGCGCCTAAATCACCAGAAGATGATTCTCGGGATTACATTTAATTTTTGATTGACGATTATAATTAAATGTATTAAGAGTAATAACTGTGTAATAAATGTACTATAAAAAATGTGTATTTACTGTAAAAAATGTGTATTAACTGTAATAAATGTAAATTTACCGTAATAAATGTGTATTAACTGTAATAAATGTGTATTAACTGTAATAAATGTTTATTAACTGTAAAAAATGTGTAATAAATGTGTATTTATTGTAATAAATGTTTATTAACTGTAATTAATGTGTATTAACTGTAATAATCGCCATAAACTGTGTAATAAATGTTATGATCCTCACATAAAATCTGCTGTGCTCCTTATGGGCTACTTGTGAGTGATGCGCGCCCGTCAGCCACAGCCGCGCGCTAGCCCACGCCGGATACATCGACACCGGCTCTGTAACTAAATATAATGTAACATTTATTTGACTAGAGCAGACTGCAATGGCCTGTCAGCTCAGATGGTAGTAGCTCTGCCTTCTGTGCCGTAGGTCGTGGGTTCGATCCCCACCAAGAATAAACATTTATAACGGGAATCAGCAAAAATCTATGTGATTTTTGTTCTCTGTCTGGGTGTTCTATTGTATTCTAGGTATGTGTTTACAAAAAATATTATATATTTTTAGATAGTGTTGTGTGGAATGTCTACAATATTTTTTTATAAGGTTATATCTCTTCTCGGACTGTGCATCTGTGCAGTGTTTCTGTCCGAACTGGATGGCTCGATCGCCTCCACGTTAGCGGCGGTGATAAAGTCAAGCCTCGGTTTACGGAGGGATTCAACATACCTCCTTCACCGTCTTGTTTCTGGCACACGACAAGATGCCGCGCCGCTCGATAAAGAGGAGAATGGAAAAGAACATGTTGTGCCGACCCCACATAAAGTGGGTTAAGGGCAGGAAGAAAAAACAAAAAGAAAGAAAGAAAGAAAATTTATTTATTTGACAAAATACAAGTACACAGAACGGAACATTAGATAGGTACTAAAATAAGTACAAAAAAAAAAAAAAAATGTAACACACAAATAATAAAGAAACAAAGAAAAAAGAGCTACGTCCCGCGCTGGGTACATGCTAAGCCAAATAGGCCCTGACTCAGCATATGCTGCTTAGTGGGGTATGAACCTACCATCACAAGCAGCGCTGGTTTTCAGGCAGAGGCAAAAGAGGCAATTTAAAGACTTATTCACTTCAATAAATGTATGAACATACCTCCTTCGGCATTGTCCTGTTTCTGGCACACGACGAGATGCCTTGCCGCTCGATGTGGCGTGTCGCATACGGACGCGGCTAGCAGCTGGCTCGCGTACCGTCCGAACACTCCGCCCCAAACGAACGCCGTCTGCTGAGACGCCGCGTACACGTCGTAGTATATGAACGACTGGGAACAATACATTATTAACTAATTAATATACAGAAGGATAATATAAAGGTTTTCTGGATGAGAACGCTTTTAACAATCATTGTTCACAAGGATACAAATCAGACTATACACTGCTCGCTCTTATACCCTTGAAGTAATCGTAATTTTTCTTTGTTTTTAGGTAACTTGAGCGTTCTCAACTAAGGTACAAAAAAACTTACAAAAACCTAGGTTTCTTAAGTATTTGTCTTTTTTTTCTTTCATTTCAGTGTATAATAAATATTCTAAAAAATAAACTAAAACATTTTGAAAACAATAAAATAGTCCAGAAAATACATTAGCTTTTCAATCTACATTTATTACTGTTTTTTTCCTAAGTACCTAAATCAATGTTTTTTTTTGTCTGACATAATTTCTGTAAAATTAAGGGAGAAGCCACTGGTTCCTGAAACACAGTTTTTACTAGTTCGGGAACCTATGGATTCAATCATGTATACTGTTCCATGTTTATGTCAATAAAGTTATTTTGTATTTGTATTTGTATTTATACAATATATCTGTATGCCTCAAGTCGATGGACGCAAGTGCATCGTAGGGCATGTTCCTGACTTGCGTGACCTACGAGGCATTGTTTTGTTATAGGCGATGGTTACTACATATCATCGGTAGGGCGAGACGTTTGTTCCATCAGCTAATTGTAGAAAAAAATATATAATATTATGCACTGAATAGATTTTTAATTATCATTTAGTTTTTCCTTTCATCATAACCATTCGCCGCCCGACTTAACCCACTGCTGGGCATAGGTCTCTCTTTGCTCTTGCCTTTTACTACAATCTTGGGCTACCCTCATCCAACGCGCAGGAGACGCTGACAATGTCGTCAACCCATCGTGCTAATCCTTCCTGGGTTTTTTTTTTACTTAACTGATGAGGCCGCCACGCCACTAAACCAAGACTACAACCTAACTACTAACATAAGACTTGATAACTTACCTGTACAAAACAGCATGGTATAAAACTACTGTAGTATGCTTCAAAGACAGAATTGAACACTATTTTCTTCATCCTCATATTGAAGTCTTCACGCAGATTGTCCACCTGAAATTCAAACCAAAATAATCATCATCATCAATAGCCTGATGAAGTGTATCCGCCATGGAAGAATTATTTCAGGCTGTGTGATCATTACGCATTATTAAAACGATACAGAAAAACATCAAAGTGGAATATAAAGGGCGGTCCTATCACTAAAAGCGATTTCATCCAGACAACCTTGGGATGGATTGGACTTGAAAAGAACGATAGTGGACGATGGTGAAGGAGTAACAAACATCCATCCATTCATCCATACTTACAAACTTTCGCGTTTATAACATCCATACCGTATCACCTGGCAAATCCTACTAATATTAGTAGGATTTGCCAGGTGATACGGTTAGGATGATGGTTGTCGTAGATAGATAGAAAACTCTTTATTGTACACCTTACAAACTAACAAAAACAGAGTTTAACAACATAAATATTATTCAATAAATATACAATGGGCGGTCTTATCGACATAAAGCGATTTCTTCCAGACAACCTTTGGATGGAGAGGAACTAAAAACGATGGTGCACTTGAACATAACTTTAGTAAATTCGTCGTACCTCTTCTCGTATCTGCGCGGGGTCTGAAGAACAGCTGTGCAGCGGCGGAGGTGAAGTGTTGAGCTCCATGAAGGGGCCGGGCGTCAACCCGAATAGGAACAGGTACACCACTGCACTGGAACATAACGGATTCTGTCACTAGTAAACAAAGTAAATAACTTACAAAGATGATAAACTAGGCGATTGCCGCTGCTTTGGTTGCGTGACTGCGTGATTTAATAAATATCCGTTTTGGGCTTTTTCGTTTTTTTCTACCGTAGCGCTGATTGCTAAGATCGATCTGTAGGGGTTTCTTTGTTTTTGGCTCTTTCGATTTTTTTACCAGACTTTTATAACAGAATTCTTCTTAAATTTAAAGGGTCTCTTGTCGAGGTTTTGATGCAGTTTTTTCTCCAATTAAGTCTTTCGAATCTTTTATAACAGGTGGTTAGGTATATTGTTTTAATAATTGCCTAATGCGCCGGTCATCCGACTCAGTTAATTGATGTCCATCGAGAACAAATATTAAATTAACAATAGTTATAATAGATGAGTAGTTGAAAGTACTTACGGGTAGACTAGTGATAATATCTTTATTATTGAGTACTTGAACATCAGTGAGTATAGGCAGAACATGAGTACACTGAATAAAACACCCAATACCAGTAACCTGAAACAAATATAGCCCATGTTACTCAGGGATACTGTAATACTTATTCTAAAGAAGGAATTCTAGTTCTAATTTGAGTTGGGGGAATAAGATATGCACTGACGTCCCGCGATGGTGTGTATTGTGCATTGTCCCCCTGCAAACCTCACCCCAGCCAGCCCAACTCCTTAAAATAGCAGAGGACTTTGGGTTGGTGGCAGCAATGTTCCAGTGGGCCAGATGGTGACACATATATGTGGATGTGGAGGGACAAGACTTAATCAGTTCCCTAAGTCCTGTCTTAGACCTACCTTCTTCTGTAGCAAAGCAGTGAGCAGATAATGAAAGAATTTTCATTATCTGAATCAGAAGAAGAATAAACATACTCTCAATTCCCAGATTGTCACACAACCTTCTCACATTTTACACAACCTTAGTTAACCTTAGTTAGTACCTGCAAGCGGCAATGGCATGTGGTATCAGTCTAGGTGCTAGAACCATTTTGAGCAGTTCTACAGCCCCGCAGAGGACAAGCCGACGGCTCACCAGAGTTATTATAAATATTGCTAGGTGCACGTCTATCAGATGGTAGTTCTGGAAAAGGAAGAAAATAGATTAGTTTTTATGTAAATCTAAAAATATATAATATACAAAAACGTTTATTGTCACATAAAAAGAAGACATAAATATAATAAGCAGTTTGGAACAATAGGAGAAGGCTCAGCACTAATTCTGGGCTAAGCTAAGCTAGGCTAAGCAGGCTGGTTTTCAGCCAACCCCAATGTTCAAGGTTGTAGGTAATAGTTGAATCGGAAAAATTAAGGAGAGTTGGTAATAACAAAATTACAGTACAGACAGTGTTCAGTGTATGATTACAATACATTATGATAAAGTATTTCTTTTAAAGGTCTTTGAGTCTTATTTTATTTTACAGCCAGCTACATTTAAATACAAAATGAACCCTCATTATAAAACTACTAATAACAATGAGTTCACTTTGAATAATTCCTTATCAATAATAATGCAGTTGGTAGGAAGAATTGAATGTAATTATATTGATGAGGAAAAAAGAGCACTGGTGGTCTAGTGTTAGCGGCCCCGCCTTCCAATCCGAAGGTCGCGGGTTCAAGTCCAGTTGTGTGCCAATGAGTTGTTCTGTCCAAAAATGTATGTGCACTATGCCAGTACTCTCAAAACGGTGAAGGAAAACATCGTGAGGAAACCGGCGTGTCGTAGAACCTAAAAAAGTTCGAGCAATACACATGTCAAGGGTCACGCAAAAAGAGCCCGCCAGCGACCTACTTGCGGAAAAACCGCACATCAAGTGCGGATGATAAAAATTTGCCGAATTTATTGATGAGGAAAAACAAGGTACATTACCATAGCATGATTAGTGAACGAGTTTGGTAGCCACCAGTTGGTTCTATATAGATTCAAAAACTGTAGTCCTGTGGTCACCAGAGTGAACACCACCGTCATGGCTTCGAATAACAATGTTCCATCTTGTGGTATGTATGGGAACGGGACGTGTTTGGGCGGGCTAGGCCCTTCGGGTAGCTTCACGTCAGACGACGCTGGAGGAGTGACGGATGGCATGCGAGTGGAGCGACCCACACGCTTGCCGCCGTTCATCTCTTCTTCAGCTACAGGTGACACCTAGAATGGAAATGGAGTTCCCGCCTTACATTAAACAGGTATAGACAGCGATGATGTATTAGAGCGTACTAAGGGATCTAAGTATTCTGTGTTGAATTTAACGAGCCTGTGCCGAGAAATAAACAAAGCTCACTTTCTTGCCGACTCCGGCGGTTTTCTTGGCTCCCGCCATCATTTTACAGAATGACGCTAGCGGGGGTCGCTTAGCGCTCGGGTCCTTGTTTATTTTTCGCCTCCTGGAGTAAGCTGTGGACGAAGTTGTGCTAACTTGGGTGCTAGCCCACCGCCGAGCCAGGAATAATGTCAGACAGCATACGACTGCTGGGAAGAGCAAGAGATATGGGTTACCACTTTCATTTTCCGTACAACTCATCACTCACATGTTAAAATGTTTGAAAATAAACACAATGATCAATGAAACCCGGGTTTTAATCGATTTGCTTTTGATTTACAAGTTTTCACAACACAACACAGCCCGCACGCAAGCAAGTAAACTACAGAATACACACACACAGCACACAGCACACACACTCACTTCTATGAGTTGTAAGTATCACGGAAGGGACAGCGCAGTGCAAAATGATAAAATCAATGTCAACGTCGTAAAGGATTGGTTGTCAATGTCAAAGCGAAAATCCTTTTTTTTTGTTTTCTTGCTTATGCAAGTAATACCCCACCTGATGTTAAGTGGTAACTATTGCATTGCAGTTTATGATAGAGATACTTTCGTTTTTCTGCTTTGGAGAAAATTAAACAACGTAGACGAGGTAGTATGGTCTTAAAATTTTAGCATGCTTCAAGGGCCCTTGAACAAAAAAAAACAAAAAAATGTGGAAGAAAAGTTGCAGTCGGCGACTCGGCGAAATTCTGCGAATTTTTTGTGAAATTCCGTGAAACTGTGAATTAAAATGTGAAATGCGGTCTAAGTCTACCTTTTCAATGGAGTTGATTATTTCAGCACTAAACTTGTGATTTTTCATTGCGTTACCAAATTTATTTGGCAACAAAAATGGATAAGGGAATGGACCTAATTTCCTAGAAACAAAACTAATCTTGCTCTAGTCCTCCAAGAAAAGGCTCAATAATGTCTTTCACAATATTATGCTCATTCGTACTGGCCTTTTACGTTGTAATATGGTTTTTTGATTCATTTTTCAAGGTAATTGTGACTTAGATCAACCTACAGTAGGATCCTCACTCCTCAGAAAGTGAATATTCACAAATGTTCTTCATTCTTTTCAGAGCTGCGTACATTATCCTTACTATGCATTCCTGGAAGGAACTGGGCTGAAGATCGGAATCTTCAACTTTTCATGGACCACTAGTGCATTGAATAGACTAATATTCAGATGGAGTAAGAACTTGACTCCTCTACTCAGAAAATGGTATACTTGCGGTTACCTGATCACAATCTGGCTGTTCCTACCATTCTCTTTATGGACTCTACTGAGTATCATATTTGAGCATTTCTATGAGAGCATTCAGATCAACAGTATGCCTGAGGTTAAAGCTATGTTACCAGGAATAAACATCCCAACATCAGACTTTTGGGTGTACTTTCTATCAATATGCATCAGTTCTGTGACACACGAGCTGGGCCATGCCTTAGCAGCTGTCCAGGAGGATGTGCAGTTGCTCTCCGTTGGGTTCTACGTGTTCACTATAATTCCAATAGCATTTGTCAACTTGAATTCTGATCATCTGAACAATCTCCCGGTAACAAAAAGACTGAGGATTTACTGTGCAGGTGTGTGGCACAACCTGGCAACTGCTTTTATAGCCTTACTGCTGTTCTTTGCCTCTCCTATACTGTTCAATATTGGGTATGAAATAGGCGTTGGTGTCAGAGTAACAGAGTTTACGCATGACTCTCCTCTAAAAGATGCTAGGGGTTTGGATAAGGGAGATATTGTGACATCTATAAACAGCTGTAATGTAAAAAACTCCTATGACTGGATATATTGCCTGCAAATGGCTCATGAGCGATTCGGAATTTGTACAAGTGCTGAATTTGTTGCTCAGAATGATGAAATAATGATGGAGACACTGAAGGACAATGATGTGGTAGAATGCTGCAGGAAAGATGACATGTACAGTTTCTGTTTTGAATACATGGAGCCTAAAGTTGTGGGGGAGTCAGTGCTGCCAGGACAATACTCTTGCCTCAGACCTAGGGATATGGTCAAAGATCAGTTTACCAAATGCTCTGAAGCTTCAGGGTATGTTTGTGCTAAGAACATGCATTGCTTGAAGCCTTCGCTGAACAACCACACCTACCTCATGGTCATAGAAAGAAAAGACGACAGCCCTGTGCTGTATTTAGGGATGCCATATGACTTGCACAAAACAGTTTTTGTTGACCAATATTTCCCCAGAATTGCTCTATTTTCGTTTTTCTCCCCATCGCAGTTTGAGAGACTACTTCGCTATGTCTTCATCTTCTCAATGGGTATTGGTTTTCTGAATATAGTGCCATGTTATGGTATGGATGGACATCATATTGCTAGGAACCTGATTACCCTACTGGCAAAGTATTTGAATAAGAATGGTGACTTCATAACTTTTTTTACTGTGTTAACTATATTTGTAGGCACAGGTGTAACGGGGCCCATATTGATATACTTGTTTTATAAGGCTGTGTACTTAGATAATAGTTAGACTCTAGGTTATAAAATGGCTTGACTTAAGGTTTATAAGTTGGTTGTATTATGTTAAACCAACTTTCAGAGTATTATTAATTCACATATTAATAGCAATATGATCTGTGTTGTACAAACAATGAGTAATAGTGAACATTATAATAAAACTATATTCATAATTTCATACTTATTATGAAGACAACAATTTCTGCTTAAAAATATTCACATCAACTACTTTTTTATTGCAGCTGCTTTTACCTCTGTACTCTAAATTATTTTGTACATACACAATATGCAGTTATGTTAATGCATTTATAAATTAATAAACAATCACTATCATGATTTGCACTATAACCTTTTTATTCAAGTCTTTCTACCCTTTACAGAAGAGCAGATTATACCAACCATGAAGGTCTAATGTCTTGTAAGAGGTTGGTTCTAGCATGTTCTAGTATAACAAAGGCCTAACCTCGGTAACAATTGATTTGTCCTCCTATCTTATTACATCTTGCAGTTTATACGCTATTTTACGTCCGTTAATTTTTGCTTAAAGCAAGTGAATGCCGTAGGTCTTTCAATGATTTATGCCCATAGTGTAGCAAAGCTTTAATCGTGGTTTCGTCTGTGTGATGCATGTTGTTCCTAAAGTCAACTCGAGCCCAATCCCTTAACTCTGTTCGTGTAGTTTTATCGGGCACATGTTTGGTGGTCCGAAATATTTCTCTGTACAGTTTTAATACTTCTTGCCTTAGCATGAACTGAAAGGAAAGAGAGAAGCTTATTAAAAATAAATAATTAGGTTTGTTTTTAATTTGATAGGTTGCCACATAAACAAACCTGTTTCAAGCTCAATGCTGATTTAGGTAACTTCGACATACTAAATAGAATTTGGCTAAGTTCTTACGTAGCAAAATAAAAGCATTTTTCTATTTCCCTATCTTAGATTACACAATCAAAACAAAATATGTAAATATAACCTCACTTTTTGTTTGACAGTCAGCTGTTATTTTGTTTTTGTTTACGCTCTCTATGGTTCAGGCTAAGGTTCTTTATGACAAACTACCTCGTCTTCTGTTGTAGCCGTTGTATCTTCCTGTTCTTGGCTGATTCTTGGGCCGAGGGCACACAATCATGTTCTTGTTGTCATTGTCTTGTTGAAGTGTTCATTTGTTTTATTTTAATAGACAGCTATAAATTGAGCCAGTTTGAAGATTAAATAAATTTAGCAACCAAGTCACCTTCGTTGCCATGTCTCGGATTAAAACATCGTTCCATTTTTAAATTTCACGACACAAAGTCATAATAATAATCATCTACGTAATTGCCTCATTGAAGTGTTTAGGTAAGTAGATAGTTGAAGTGGTAGGTACATGGAAAAATTTAAGATATTTCATGTTGTTTACACTTCATTGAGGCAAATAAATTGTTATAGTTTTACTAGGTAATTTGACCTACACAGAAATTTCTTAAAAAAATTTGAGAAACCGACTTCATGGCCAACCACCTCCTGGAGGATAGATCAATACTTACATAGGTACTTACATTTATTTTCACAAATAAACTTAGGACTTTAGAAAGTTATAACTTCCAAATAGGTAGTTAAAACATGTACCTACCTACAAAATACACAAGAAAGAGTTTCTGCGTTACAAACGATCCAAAGATAGCTCAGCTGATCCTGATCAGTGCCAGACGGAAGCAATAATAATAATCTAAGTTAGAACCAATAGCTTTTCCAATACAAGTTATTGCGCGGTTGTATCCTCCGCCTAGGTGGAGGAGCCTGTGGCAATTTTATTTCAGCAAGGGTGACCACACTGACCTCACTTCTGGGAATGGAATCCATTCATGGATCGTGCTTGTAAAAAATAAATGTAGGTAATATTGGATCCAATAACACAGGCCATATAAAATATTTCGGTAACAATAATAGGTTTTGAACCGTCGTCGACAAGAAAAGTCCACTTAGTTCGTCTCAGCGATAGTCATGTAAAAGTTTAGCTTAATGATCTAGATCCTTAAAGTACTCAAGTTGTTAATAAAACTGAAGAAAAGGCTATAAAGTGGTTTGAATTCTACATCCTCGGTCTTCTCTGTTAGTGGAACTTTCGTATAAGTATACTTAATGATAAAAAAACTTTGATTCCTGCTATGAAATTCTAAGATTTTAAAAATATTCTTAAAAATTTCCTAAGTATTTTTAACGCGTCTTTTGTTAGAGTGCTAACGAAATCTATAGACTGCCCTAGTGCTTTGTCCATTCAGTAAGCTCCGCCCATGCTCGGAAAATGAACTTTTTCACGGTGAGCGGCTATCAAAAGATCAACCAATCATAGCCGGGTGACGGCGGCCGTCAGAAGCGACGCGCGCGAGCGCGACCGATGGAACGCGATAGCGATAGGGCTAGGGCGGACAGTCGCGTTGCAATCGCCGCGCGGAACGGTAGTATACTTCGAGAAATACGTATTTACGCGAAATTGAAATGTTTACGCGAATGCTGAAATTTTAGAACTACAGTTACAAATTGTTTTGTTTTTTTTTTACAAAAATATTATCTGAATCGAGGCCGTTTTAAAATGGATCGTGGGACACCTCCAAAGCCGTCGTCTCCTCCGAAGGTTCAAGTCAAAAAAGAGAACGAAGAAGAAATCAAGGTAAAACTCAAAAATATTTTAAAAACTTTTATGGCATTGACGCTGAATTTCCGTTCGAAAACCATCATGATGTTATGGTTCCGTGTTATTGGCAAGCGGCCTGTTTCAGCCCATCTCGTAATAGGAGAAGGCGGAATCGTATTTTTAAATTTGATATTATTCACGTTGAGGGTTGAGGGGAACCTAAACAAAGGTTCGCTCCTCAGATCTTGGGGTTACGCTGAATAAATTATTTGGCGTCCGATTTCACAGTATTAATTACATTTTGCGATACACAATAAAACGCGTGTAATATCACGTTTTCGAGGCCTTTTCCAGCCATTAAAGTGTGTAACGCGATATCCAAAGCGCGCTCGGATCGCTGTAACCAGAGTCGCTGGATGTTTTGATAATAGATATAGGCGCTGCCGTTGTGTTGGTGTGTTCGTACTTGTTGCCGATTGAATGTGTGCGTGCGGGTAATTTTAGACGTTCCTTTGCTCAAAACGTAACTCGAAACCGTCCCAGGCCACAACCCGACGACGACGCTTCAATTTATTGTTTTCATCTGTTTGTAATTGTATATTTTTGATATTATAGGCCGTAGGTAGGTAGGTATGTATGTTGCTTGTGATCATCGCCTACAACATTCGCCGGCCCTGTCGATTCGCGCGCTTTTATTTGGCGCCACAGAAATAGTATAACATGTCAATAACCCCATTGACGGTGTCCACGCGTTGATGACGTCACGGGACACACGCATCGCGTCGATTACTTAAATTTGAGGTCGATTAAATTTATTACACCACATTTTACTCGCTCTAAATATTTTGATAATAATATCCTTTTCTTTATTTTTGTACTAGGGATAAAGCTTGATCTCAGATTCGAGAATCTCAAACTATGCGTGCCTTACCTTACCTTACCTACGGTTTGAAGCAAAGTTTTTTATTTTTAGTCGTAGTTTCGTCTAGTATGATTAAGATCCGATGGCGCAGCGGTCAGCGCAGCCATGTACCAAAGGGAAGGTCGCGGGTTCAAATCCCACTCGGCTCTTAACTTTTGGGACATTATAAAAATCTTTTACACATAAGTCTAATTAATCTGTATATGTATGTACCTTATTTAGAATCTAATTCTAAAGGAACAGGTAAGGTACGTACTAAAATCCCTAATCTGCAATTTAGAAATGAATTCACGGTAGCTATAAATTGAACACTGTTTGATAACATTTGCATCGATGCTCTCCTGGTACCTATAACATTTTTCGTTATCGATGGCGTTTACCTATTAAAACAAAAAAAGCTGAGAACAAAGATGAGTAATAAAAAAAAACTACGAATTTTCCACTTCGCCATCATCTCTTTTCATTTGAATTCAAAATTTGACGTCAATTCAAAATATGTATTAAATTTTAATAAACCCGGGTTTTCAATATAAATAAAACAATATATATGGTAGTTAATAAATCGTCATCATAGTTACTTCATGAGTTTGAGTACTATGAATAGGGTTTTTTTATTTAACCTATTTGGTTTTAATGCTGGGCCAAGGTCTCCCTTAAGATTTCCACATATCTCGTTATTTAGGCAGTTAGGTACATAATGTGATTACCGTATTGAACCTTATACTATTACAGTGTTATTAATAACCCTGGCGCAACCCTGGAGTAGTTAAATCGTGTTTTGTCACATTTGTTCGAGTTGACAATTGCATGTTAAATTGTCAACTCGAACAAATGTGACAAAACACGATTTAACTACTCCAGCGTTGCGCCAGGATTATTAATAAAACCCTTAGATTTTTTTGGGTAGGTACGTTTTTTTCTACAAGGTACTTACAACTAGATGGAACAAGCATTATAGCCCTCCTGATGTATATTAGTGTTAACCATCGCCTATAACAAAGCATTGCCTCGTAGGCCCCGCACGTCAGGAACGTGCCCTACGATACACTGCTCTGTGTCCATCTACTTGAGGTATAGATAATAGATACCCAGCCTCACGTGTTTGTAATTTCACCGGCACCCTTCAAACTGAAATACAGCAATGCTGCTTCTCGGCAGAAATTGGCATGATGGTAGTACTTCCCCGGACGAGCCTTTCACAAAGAGCTCTGATACTACTAAACGGTATCTCATTTACAAACTCGCATCAAAATATTCATGTGAAATGCACTATCAACCGTGCAATTTTGCACGAATCAATCCTTTGTAAATCTTGGGGAACTCAAGCTTGGTTTTCGATCTATATGCAAATCGCTAATGCATAAAATGATGCATTGGTGGATTAGGTTTTTCGTTTCAGTCATGACAATATCATGTCAGGATGTTCGGAAAATTGACGGAATAATTTCCAGTAAAGTGAAGCTAGACACGCGATTATCGATGACTAATGCACTTTTATCAAAGTTATCAGTAAATAAGAACTTAGGTGTCTATGAGTACCTAGGTACTCATAGACACCTAAGTTGACTCATAGACATGTTTTTAATCACATCAGTCGATCAAGCCTCTTTTGACAGCAAACCGGGGCGCCGTCCGTTTGTGTTTAAATCAAATAGTTTAAGCTCATAATTATTCAGGTTTTCAGCTTAAATTATTATTGCTCTTGACTTCCTTAATAGAGGCATGTGTAAAACATGAAAGACTCAAGTTTTACTCCTTATAATACCTTATAATAATTAACGCACTGATATTTGAAAACTGATATTTGAACTGATATTTGTTGGTAAATAGAGCCTTGGTAAATTTCGTCCTCTATATTTATTCATCTTTACTCTACATCCTTCATTTAGGCCCGTATTAAACTTAACCAAGCACTCTTAAGCTGAGATTTTTGTCAGTTCTTCATTGAAAAATTACAAAAATCTATGCTTGAGACTCCACTCAGACTCAAGCACTGTTTCTAAATCAAAGAATAATAAGCCATCCCTTTTGATTTAACCGAAACGTCTGAGTCGTTATTATGGGATGGAGGTAGAGAAAGGAGATACCAGAAAAATATCATGTTTTTTATGACCTAATGAGGTTAGGAACCTAATCACATTGTGCTGTATTGTTATAATACTGCTACTGGTACACCAAATTTAGTTCATACAAGTGTTGCTACGCAAAGATGATGGCTCTTTTAAATCTTTAGGTATTTATTAAGTACCTACATACTCACCTACTTTCTATATTGAGCAATGCTTTGCCTGCGGATTAAGAGAATCGCATGCCCTAGAAACTTTTCCGTGTAATTTATATGAAACTGCCGCGCGTTGCACTTACACAAAATGCGCTCACGCAGATATTAGGACAAGGCCGGAGCATCACTCGCTTTGTCATACGCTTGTCTTCCGATATCAGCTTACGCCTTATATCTTAGGACGTAAAGGTTATTTTCGCAATCGTTAAGGCCTTGCGTACATCTAAGTGAGTCAAACAAATATGACAGCGTTTCACTGATCGCCACCGGAGAACGCTTATTATATTATTTTTTTTTTTTTTTTTTTTGCCATCTCGAAATGGCACTAACTTAAAATAACCTGTTGCTATTATAATGCAACAACATTTGATCTAAATCTATTATTATCTAAATAATAGGTAAATCTATAATCATTAAAAATATTATATGTGATAATTAAATTCAATTTCATTACTTCAATTTCGCCCCATCACTAGCTCTTTAATTATTTATTTTATAGGTAGGGTAGGGTAGGTAATAAAAACAACATAAAACTACTTTATTACTAAAATTAATGCCTATCTATCAATTTTATCATTCAGCATAAATCAGCATTGCGCTATTAATAAATACATCATAGGTAAATAAGTTACAAATAAAAATTAACATAACATTACAAATAAAAATAAAATTAAAATAAAAACATAAGTATTAACAATAATTGCAATTCATTACGTTCATAATTTCAAATAAATGAATTACAGGCATCTTAGTATAAATCCAGTGACAAAATAAATTCATGCATAATTACAAATAACAACAATAATAATAATTATAATAAAATAAGGACGCTCCATGAAAGAGACAAATTAAAAACAATGCTCGTTTATTATAGCTTATTATATTATGTACGGCTCGAATCCCTTAAATTTGTTGCTCTCTGGATCATCCTCAAATACTTTATGCCTTATTACGCAGATAATAAGGTTCATCATAAGCTTTGTAGATACGTAATGTTATGATGTTTATGTCTGTTTTAATGGCAGTGATTTAGTTTTAGGTCAGTCAGTGTTAACATGGTCAAGGTATCTACTGTTTAATCATAAAGTGCTCGGAAATGAGTCGTATGCTCTTTCAGATTTAGAGCATGATTTTTATTGGAAGATATAATATTGTAGAATTCTTAGTTTTTTTATACAAATATGTGATGGAACAAACATACGTTGTAACCATCGCCTATAACAAAGCATTGCCTCTTAGGTCTCGCATGTCTGAAACTGCCCTACGTCCAATTAACTTGAGGCATACCGATGTTCAGCCTCACGTACCATTAGTTTTCCTGGCACCCACACTCTTTAAATCAATAGCATTTTATTATACAAATAGTACTAGAATTATCTAAACAAAACCTGGGTTAACTATTTAAGGCTCGAACACACCTAGTTCGCTGGCGGTAGCAATCAGTGAAACGCTGTCAAATATCGCTGTCAGATTTGAGATTTGACAGCGATATTTGACAGTGTTTCACTGATCGCTACCGCCAGCGAACTAGGTGTGCGCAGGCCTTTACCTACCAACAAGATGACTGACTGTAGTGACAAGGTGAAAATAAGACTCTATTTTAATTTTGTTTTAGGTTCGTGCCAAGTAACATTTATTAATTCGAAAAAAAATAATTATGAATCCATAACACAGAAAACGCATGGTCACCCGATCAAAACTTCTGAGCAAATGCTTGATTTACCTGTCCGAAGATAACTTTACACGTGTCGTGTGGCGGAAAATTAAACAAACCTGAAGGGCAAGTCCCACTTAATTCTACGAAATGTTGTTTTCGTTTCGCCTATTTGTCTCTCACTAATGTATGGAGAAAATACACAGCAAAAATAAGTTACGTAGAAACGGTCGAAACGAGTTGGTGTCTCATAAACTTTCCATACTAAGGAGAGAGACACGTCTTCTTCTTCCTGCCCTTATCCCACTTTATGTGGGGTCGGCACAACATGTCTTCTTCCTCCATTCGCCTCTGTCAGCCGTCATCTCTGCATTCACTCCTCTCCTATCCATGTCATTTTTCACACAGTTCATCCATGTTTCCCTTGGTCTACCTCTGCTCACATATCCATCTACATCCATACTCATTACTCTCCTAGTCACATGACTTTCATCCCTCCTCATGACATGCCCGTACCATGCCAACCTATTGCTCTTCAGTTTTTCTGTCACTGGCGCTACTTTCAAACTTCCCCTGTTATACTCATTCCGTATCCTATCCATTCTTGTCACTCCACACATCCATCTCAGCATTCGCATCTCTGCCACATGTACCTTTTTTTCATCCGTCCCTTTTGCTGCCCAACACTCAGATCCATACGAGAGAGACACGTAATCACACGAAAACAGCATTTGGTCGACGAAATGTGGTAGCAAAACTCTGACTTTGGGTCAACGCAATGCAAGTTCAATTTCCGATTTCATGTTTGATAGAAGATATTTTTCCAATCCATTTTTTTCGCCATCTATCACGCGCAGAGTTATCATGGGCAGACTCTAGTAGATGCGTAACTATAGTAATGATGACCATCGGTTGTATCAAGTGGCTCACGTGGTATCAAACAAAGTAGATCTCCAACCAATTATTACAACCTCCAAGAGGTAGGTAGATCCTGGTAGATCGCACCTACGTCGTGACAATGCTAGTGCTCTCAAACGATGAAGGAAAACATCGTTAGGAAACCCATGGCTTAGTCAGCTCCGCACGTATTGTCAACGTCTTTCCCGTGGATCAGGCCGACTAAGCTGTCAGGATGGTATAGGTACTGGGCAAGCCTATTCCATCTAAAATCTCAAGGCACTTTAGCTTCCCGCAAGTAAAGAACTTGAGTAATCACCAGTTGCCCCTGACGCTATATTATAAGTCATCTACAACAGATGCAAAGGCCTGTTTACTTTCGCATCGTGAAAATAATCATGTAAAAAAGTATTTTCCCACCTAATTACTCGAGTCAAGAGCGCGCGTTCAAACATGGAATTGAACACTACACTGTGCTGTGACACGCGATGGGATGTCATGCGATAGCCGTAACTGAAACCACGATGCGAGCCTGCATTGTACTATCTTCCATAGACAATACGAGGCGGACAGATGAGACACCGGTCAGCACGTTTGTTTTTTTATTTCTTACATTTTCTAATAAAAAATGAGTACCTAGGTTCTCAATTCGGCTGTATTTTTTTTTATGCTTGTTAACTCAGAACTTCGTCATTTAAAAACGTAGCATCGTAATTTTTATCTGGAAGGTCTAAAACTTCTAGATCCCATATAAATTTTATCAAAATCTGTTCAGCAGTTTAGCCATAAAGTCAGTTTCTCAAGTTTTGTAAACTTCACTTGTTTTTATTTTGCTTCGCTTTAAATCGACTTTCGGAAAACTTTTTTGAGTCACATAGTAACAGTTCACATAGTAAAGAACGCAATGGAACGAGCTGTTTGTTTCTCAATAGGTTGATATATTTCGTAAATTAGTTTTATAATGTTTTTTTTTGTCACATTAAAATTTTCAAAGCTCTTTGAAAGTCTCAAAGCTTCAGAGTTAAAGCCAGTTGCTTTGTATTTCCTTTGGCCATTTTATGGTCATTTTCTTGTCATCTCACAGTCTATAATCTTTGTCAAAGGGGGGTGAATAAACACCACCTCGACGCAAGCGGGAGGCTAGGCGTGCGTGAGTGTATCAAGTGTACACTAGACGGACCTGCGGACTCTCCAACCTCACCCTTATTGCCAGGCAATAAGCTTCATAGTCTTCGCTATCAGGAAATCTAGATCAGAGCTTAAGTTACCGAATCGGAGATCTTAACTTTGTTTAGTATTTTATTCTTAGTTGCACTGTTTTGTGGTTTATTTTGCAGACTTATTTATGATTTTGTAAAAAAATGAATTTTTTATTGCAAGAATAAGTTGAAATAGGAAAATAATACGTACATTGAGTACAGCAATACGTAGGTAAGTATCGTTGGTAAGCTCAGGTAAGCTCGTCCGTGGATTTATCTTGTTTGTCTCTTTCTAAAACTACTCAAGCCTTTAGACGAGTGGTGTGTGGCCAAGATAACCATTTGTATCTCCTGCTGGTTATTTTGGCACCACTTTAACAAAGATTTCAAAGTTTTTCTAGTTGCACACATCGTCTAATAATAGGAAACAAATGTAGACCTTCCGTACGAAGTCCAAATTTGAAAAGCATGGCGAGCCTTTCCATGAGCATGCCTGACATGCCAATCAAACATACAATACTTAGTACGCTTCCTCTGATATCAAAATAATGAAACCGACACCCAGTAATCACATGGATTATTATTGCGTGTAAAACAAGCTACAATAAATAATTGCAATGTACATAAATAACACTTGGAACTGTTCATAATGTGTTTACCAAATATCTTGTGACACAGCTCGTTGGGATCACGTTACCTTTCGTTTCACATGACTTTTTGAAATGCAATATAATTTTAGTGGTTTTTAATATACACGTGGGCGTAATATGAATACTTTGGATAGCAGTTATTGTGAATTTCGACGTTGGACCTTGTTTTAACGAGCCCCAAAATATCGAATTCCTTAAAAAATTGTCCTACGTTCTACGTTAATAACGCGGTACTGCCAACTATCATCATCAGTCCTAAAAAATGCGCCGTTGCCAAGTATTATTTCTTCTGTGGTAGGTACTACCTTATTGCAAATAGCAGCTTTTCGAAAGCTCAGTATTTAATATCTGATATTTTTGTACAAAGATGAAGGTATCTTTCATCATAATCATCCGATTACTTAGTTAAATCGTTCGCTGAATTTCTAAGAATCGTAAATCTAAAAGTCAATCCTTTTTATGATTATTCTATGGGTTTAGGTTGAAGATCATTATTCAGTTTCGCCACTATGTTTCTATCAGATTTGAAGTCCCTATACCTATTGTTTCTGTCTAAATTCTCAGACCACCGATATTCCTAGCGAGTCAATAATATCGATGATAAACCCCGTCAACTCATAAGACTAATTCTGCGTACAAACAAACTTGCATCACCTCCCAAGTCGTATCGATTTCAGCCAATAACCATCTACAAATGATTATTTCTACCAATGCTAACAAACGTGAGTAATGCAACACCGTCGTCATCCACATTCGGACGAGTCACAGAATCTTTCCTAGTTCTCCAACGGGTTAGCTTTTAGTCCTGTATCGGTTTACAGTTCTCTGGTTACCCACAGGAGGCGAATGACGAGTTAGCCTTCAATAAAAAAAACTCTTTTATTGATGGTTTGAATGGACGGTATAAAAAGCTTGTCCAAAGTATTTCACTCCTCGAACCTAACTTATGGATTTCATACCTAAATAGACCCATAACATCTGGGGTGAACGGCGTGTTGTCAACTAAACTTTTGATATGCAACTTGTTTTCTAAATAATATTTCAACCATCAATCCAAGACAGGTATACATTTTTAGGAAAGGTTAAGTACCTACCTAAGTATTTTGTCCATAAAATCTAAGAAAATATAATATTTTAGCGTGCGTAACATAATATTCGGTAGAGTATCGTGTAGTAATTTTGAAGGTATAATTAAAATATTTTTAATTATAATAATTTGAGAACATCGGAGGTTTCAATCGGGCTTTAATTATTTAGTGCTACAGACACCCGAGCCTGGGTATCGCATCGTCGTTAATTTTAGTGTAAGCGGAGACGCGGTGTGCCTCTCAGTTTTAATGAAAAAATGCTGTCTATGTTTTTTAGAATTTATTTACATAAATCCGTGATTTTTATTGTGAGATTCGGTATCACTAGTTGGTTTTCGTAGGTTTTTGGAATGTTCTAAGGCGTGCATTCTTTTTGGCCTTCAATTTTAAACAAGACTACTTGTGATTAGCGTTGCGTGTAAAATGACTTCAACTCCTCAGAAACTACTGGGCAATGTGGTTTCTTAAAAGTATTTTGAATAGCTGTCGAAAAAACATAGATCCTTAGCGCAAAAAAGTCACGTCATATAGTATAGATAAATAGATAGATAGATAACTCTTTAATGATCACCACACAAAAATACAGTACCTACATACAGGACATAAAAGTAGACACAAAGCAAGACTGCCTAATAGTTTTTCAAAACTTCTAAATTGCATGCATAATAAATACAAGGTGTATCTAAATATGTGTACTATGCGAAGGTGGGGGGTTTCAGACCACAATGGTGATCAGTTGTGGAGGGGAGATAATTAAAAATTCCTATTTTCAGTTTCCCATACAAAAATATTTAATTTCATAATGGCTAAATAAATTGACAACCCTATCCTTGTAACCCCTTGACCCCTTGACCTACTACCTCTGTAGGTCTACTACTACTACCTACTACCTCTGTAGCTGAGTTTAGGGTTGTCACTTTGTATAAAGTCAGCTGTTAATGTTGAAACTTCGTTGCAGTTTTTTTCAGAGATACCAATCGAAGTTCGAAAAGTCGTTGAACAAAAGTTGTTCCCCGGGGGGTGGAAATTCACCCCCCTTCAGGATAGTACACATATTTTGATACACGTTGTATAGCTATTAGGGGCCTACCTACGCGATATTTCTTCACATCATAACAGTTTTTAGACATTAAATTATGCATTTCTAAAGGTACCTACTTAACTTTTAAACCATTGAACGTCGAAAACATAAATCACAAAATGAACGTACGTTGAAATTTTGACGTGAGAGGGTTTCGTTCGTTTCGTCGTCATAACAATAAAACTACATGCTACCGAGGGCTGGTTGAACATGATACCGTATAATTAATGCTCGTCTCAACTAACCGGCCGTCATTTGACTCCGTTTTGCGATGGTTTTGCGTCACGGCCGTCCTGTCAGACTGACGTTAATTTTCGTGTAACGCGAAACGTCTGGCGTATCTATACTTTGCACCTATGTATTCTTTGGCGTGAGGGGTTGAAGGTGTTCAATTTTGGAACGCTGTTTTTGATAAAATAATAATAAATGTTTTGACTGCCTTTGGTTTGGTTGTTAGCTGCAACTTTACTGCATATTTTTTTCTTTTTTGGGTATACTGGATCAGTAGCCTCTACGTAGGTAGGTACTTAGTAAGTATATCTTCAGGTAAGTTACTGTTACCGATCCACTTTTTTTTATCCGAGTAATTAATTTATCATGGTCACATCACGTTCCCATTAACGTGGGGCACCGAAACCTAAGTACCTACCTAACAGGACTAGATGGAACATTTTACTGAAAGAAGAAGATATTACTTGAATTAAAAAAAACTATTTAAACTGCATGGGTGAGGCCTATGTCCAGCAGTGGACTTCTTCAGGCTGATGATGATGATGATGATGATTTAAACTGCATTCATAATTATTTAAATACTTTTGAGCATTTGATAAAATTTAATATTGATTAATTTTGTCTTCCTTTTATTCCTGACACTATGTTATTTAGCAAAAGATATTCCTTATGATGAAGCCTTTTGATCGGTATGATAAAGCTCTTCTTGTTCGCTTCTTCTTCTTGGCCTTCTTTTTCAGAGTGATTATTTTTCTCGTGTAACGGGTTCCATTTCTCATTTAAATATGCAGTTTAAATTGTTTATTAAATTGTCTTCTTTCAGTAAAATGCTCCATCTACACAAGGTACTTTCCCTCCATGTGGCATTTCAGTGGGACGCCTTGTATAATTGTTATTATTAGGTAGGTAAGTGTTCCAAAAATTTGTGGCGTTACGACTGCCGTGCGGTGCCATCGCTGCCGCTGGCTAAAAAATACTAATATTTTTGCAAGTACCTACCGAGCTTAAATGCCGAAGTCGTCCAAACCAAAATTATGACCAAAATTCCACAAAACCGTGTAACTCGCATGTACTATCCACCTACTGTCATAGATTCTGTGGCTGGACCCCATGTTGTCACAGTGTAACCCGAGAAAGCCACTGCAGCCACAGAAGAAACAACATCGCATTCATATCGCGTAATCAGACACCAACTTGACTTGTAAAGCCTTTGCCGATTTGGGTGATATTAAAAAGTTTCTAGGGTTGCCAGCGCGCATAACGACTTCAAATGTTAGGGTAACTGTAAGTTTTTACTGCCGCAAAACCTACAAAAAAAAATAATTACTAATATTATAAACGCAAAAGTTTGTAAGTATGGATGGATGGATGTTTGTTATTTCACGTAAAAAATACTGAATTGATTTTAATGAAACTTTACAATAATATAGCGAACACATTAGGCTACAGTTTATACTGATATTGTAACGGAAAACCGATGTAGGTAACGGAAACGGGGTGAGCGAAGCCGCGGGTGGCCGCTAGTAATGTAAAATCTGTTTCTTGTAAGAATCTGGGACGCACGTTTTCACTGTAACACAAAAAGTTGTCGCAAAACATGTTGAAGAACATGCAAATCCTATATCATTTACAGTCATTGTTTCTGCAGGGAAAACGTAACCACCTACAAAACATGTTGTGCGATTTATTTAACTGTAGCTGTACCTACTGTTTAAATAGGTCACACATATAATCTGGTCTAGAAACCAACCACCTAAATAAACGAAAACCTTTTCTTTTTCACTTCAACTAGGAGCTACATCCAGTCTACTTTTAGGAATTTAGTTTATCTAGAAAATTAACCCTACACGTAAAAGCGCTCTCATTATCAAAACGAAGCGTTCATTTTCAAAGGCTTGTAAGGTAAACCGTTGAGCAGTGCTGCCAGCTAAAACAAGTCTTCCTTGAAAGTGCGGTGTTTCATGACCAAAACAGTCTGCATCTCCAGTTGCTAGAAGAGTAATGCATAGAAACCCGACACTCTCTTTGTTTCGTACCAGACGGTGTAATGAGAAGCATGTGAAACATTATCGATAGGTGGATATCGGAGAGGTAACGCAACGCGCCGTGGGTTTGCAGCCTTTGTTCGCGGGGTACGGTTTTGTATTTTAGTTTGTAATTTGTGGGAAATGAGCTCATGTTTGTGTCGATGAGAACTTTGAAAGGGTTTGAGTATTACTGTTGGGTTTGTTTGATGATTATATTTGAATCAATGAGACATTTTCCTATTTACGATCATTCTTAACTCTGGAGCAGGCTCACGCGACTTTAATCCACTTATGCTTTATGTTAGCAATTTAGCATAAAAACTTAGACGAAGTATGTGGAACCAAAATTAATAAGACGATTTTAAATATTGACCATACTTCAAGCGACTCTTTTGGCTAGGATGTATGAAGGTAGCCAAAGGCACCTCAATGTTGTATTTAAACTAATACCTTATATTTATCAGTTAATAATCTTTCAATACTATATCAATAGTTAATAGATAATAAACTTTGCATCTATTGTACTTAGATGATTAATAGCGTCTGGGCAGCAGTTGTTTTTTCTTGCCCCTTTTACCGGACGCTATTGTGCCTGGGACCGGATTTTTAAATGGAGTAGACTGTCCAGCATCTATATCATCCTGACAGCTAAGTCAGCCTAATCAACAGAAAAGTTATGGTCAATACGTGCGGAGCTGACTAAGTCTCGGGTTCCATCACGATGTTTTCCTTCAACGTTTGAGAGCACCAGAATTACCAATAGTTTAGTTAGATTAAATCTTTACTAATATTATAAAGCTAAAGAGTTTGATTGTTTGTTTGGTTGAACGCATTAATTTCGGGTACTACTGAAGTGAATTTAAAAATATTTTTGTGTTGAATAGTCCATTTATCGAGGAAGGCTATATAAAATCACGCTACAACGACCCGTGTAAAGCTGGGGCGGATCGCTAGTTATACATATTTATGCGTTATTGTATTAACAAAAGCTTCATGCTCCATCACATTCTAAACATATTTTAGCTTCTCAATAGTGTTATGCGTCTATTTCAGTATTATAATCTAATTTTGGCCGTCACTAAGCAGCACTAGCACTTGCGTATGTGTTGGTAACCCTGCCGTGGACTGCGTAACTCTAGAACGTTGACGCTTGCATGGTAATTTAGCGCCATTGTGTTTGTGTCGTGCTATCATTAATTCGATCCTCTTATTATCAAGGCCATTTGATTCCGTTGCATACCTCTAGAATGAGCACCTCTAGGTACACAAGGATACGCATCAGACTATACACTGCTAGCTCTTATATTATGATCTGTTGATGACTCTTACCGGACAACAGAATTTCATTTCATTCAATAGCTTTTTATCTGCAAGAAATCACTAAGTGACTTTAGTGAGCAGTGCAACCCCAAGACTTGAGGAATATTGTTAGTAAAGTGATTGAATTAAACTACTTAAGAACCCTTAGGTGATTATTGTAGGCAGATTTTTGCCTCTACGGGTAGTTATGCACTTCTAACATTCTTGTATTATCTACAATTTTAGTAAAATCTACTCTTTTACATTCTGAGAAGGTAGTACATAGGTAGGAAGTACATAATGGGTTTCAAAACACTTTGGCATCAATAACTCATTTTGCAAAAAATGTCACTTAGTGACTTCTCGCACCACAACGACGATATCCTTGCAGTAAACGTCATTTTTCTTTGTTTTTAGGTAACTTGAGCTGTATCCCACTGTACCTAGCTTTCCTATCACATGAATTCTTATTGGACTGGCCTCTCAGCCCAGTAGGTAGTAGCTCTGCCTTCTGCGCCGTAAGTCGTGGGTTCGGTCCCCACCGAGAATAAATAATTGTTTGGTGAACACAGATGTTTGTTCTCTGTCTGGGTGTTATATTGTAAAAAATGTGTAATTTAGCTACCTAAGTAGGTGTTATAACACCTACTGAGGTAGCTGAATTACTTGTTATTTTGTCGAGTGAGTCACGTCGTGGGTTTTAATTTATACCTATAGGTATATTGAAGCATTAATTAGTTAAGCAAGTATTTGATAGTCCTAAGAGGTCCCACGGTTGAAAGGTAACTTGAGCCTAGAAAATGTGCTTATGACGAATTAAAAGAAATCTGACTAGTGCCGAATATGGAACTTATATGGTACTACTATTATTTATTCTGTGCTTATATTTTCAAACTTAGAGCTTGTCTGGGATTCCCCGATTTCATAAAACAAAGTAGTTGTATAAATAAAGTATTAACTGGCACATTTTACTCTCAGCGCTATATAAACAGGATGCTCTAAATATTTAATTACTTCCACCATTCGAAGAACGGAAGGAATTATAATCGTCCATTTTTACATTAATAAAGTAAAAATCGTGGGAAATCGTTGGATAGAGAGGGTTCAGTTACCTCCAGTCCAATAGGCCTACCACAACCCCTTCTGGCTCTGTCTCTACAAACAACTAATCTGACGTCGAAATCGACGTTGAAACGTCACACATACAGTCACATACACTAATAAGCACTCACACAGACTCAAAATCAGATCCAGAGACAGAGCCAGGCAGAGCTTGTGGTAGGCCTACTGAAAAGGATTTTAGGAATCAAGCCGTAGTTTATTGTCAGTTCTTCGAGGCTCCTAGACTCATCTAGCTTTAGTCTAGGTGCCAGTTCCACGCGATCAAGCCCAAAGTGATTCTTTTGATACAATACAACTGAAATATATATATATTTTTTTTATATTTATTCTTCCTGGAAATGTATAGAGGATGCCAAGGTCCAATAGTGGTCTTCATCAAACTGATTTTGTTTATACATTTCAACCCTTTAGTGTGAATTGCATTTACAAAAATAGTTTCTTTGTTAGGGCCTACACAGGGGAAGATATTTTGGCTTTGTATGTAGTGTCGTATGGATCATGATAAGATACGCGGTGATTTCTGATATTGTACTCCTCATAATAATAAATACTTAGTTTCTTTATGAGTGTAGTGTCTTGAGTAGGGTATCTAAAGCTTGAGTTACATGGCTAGGATTTAATTTTAAAACCCCAATTCGATAACCAGTACCATTCTAACGTTAGATTCAGTCCACTTCCATAATGTCGGCGTACATTTGCAGAGCTATCGTTTTACACGGCATTAGGTAAATTATAAGCTCCACTAGTCGCTGACACCTGATATGTTTGCCGACGATGCCGTCTCCGCTTCACCCTTGCCATAGTTGAAGGGAAGTACGTAAGGTAACTTGCAGTTAGAAAGACTTTAGAAAGTTGGAACATGGTTGAATAAAATAGAACTTGTTTTTTTTTATAATTTGACAGCTGTCAGTAGAAAGCGATTCTCCCTAGGGCTGAAAGTTTTGCTTTCAATTAGGCCCCTCAGGCAACTTCAGACCTACTTTCAGAGTATGAGTAATGAAAAAATACAAAATTATTTATTCGAGAATTCAGTTTATTACCTAAATCAAGATGTACAATGGACCCCGTACTATGATTAGCCTGTACCGCGAAAGACATAATATGAGTATACATATAAGAACAGCTAACAATAAATAAACTTTATTAAAAATTAGAATAAAGGCTACAACTTTCACTAAAAACGGAATAAATTGTGTATTTTATCATATTCGTTTAGTTCACTGGTTTCCTTACACTGTGCCCTGCCCCGGCCCCGCCTAATGAATGACGTGAGCTCGGGACCGGGACATGATATCGAATGCGCGCCCACGATTAGTTCTTTGTCACTCTGGCCACTAGGTCAAGGAAGACCCCATATTTGTAAGTGATTATCGGTGTCAGGTAACCGCAGGTTACTCTTATAAAAATTGAAATAAAAATGTGTTATTATGGCAACATTATGAGGTAAGAAAAGTTTTACGCTATTTTATTTAGCTACATATTATCATTTTGGTAGAGTTTCGAATTAATAAAGCACGCGCGATTGATCGTAATTTGATGAAAAATATCGAGCCGTTTTAAACTTTACTTGATAAAGCCAGCAAAAAAGCCACGTAAGTAGGTAAAAAAACTGCTTTAAATGTTGTACCTAAACTTACCTTGTACAAAATTAGAAATGCAGCAATATAGAAATACTAATGTAAACTTTTCTGCAACCTTATTGCAAGCCAGAGTGCGCTAACTTTCCACTGGCAACGCTGCGTAGGTCGTCGCCATCAGGGGGTCGGGTTACGAACGCTCCTAAATTTACCTTAGCCAAGCTACTGCCATTAAAAGCATTTATGTTATATTGGATATCACAATATTATCGGATAGTGTTACGCTTTAGCCAACTAACAGCTTCTACTATGTCTTTGTTGGAACTATGGTAATGGATAAAGCACTAAGTAATATAACACTGCTTCTTTTCATTAAAATGTAGGTACTTGAGGTACTTTATCCTACCAACGTTGTTAAAAAGAAGTATCCAAATTCTTTCTATATTTACATAGTATATGATTAAAACTTAGAATTTGTTTTTTATACCTGAATCTAAAGATATACAAAAGTACTCTACCACTTTACCGTCCTAAACTACCTATCACCAAAAGGTTATAAAACTTTTTCATTTGCAAACTGCAAATTAAAAAAAAATGTGGCTCAATTTGGCAAATTAGATTTTATTTTATATCCAAAGATTTAGCAATATTCATAAAGTAGTTGCAGGAAATTCGAATTTCAAACTAAGTACTAATTGAAGCCATTAGCGGATATTCCGATTTCATGTGTATTTCGCGGGCTTTTCGATGGCTTGCCTGAACCGAATAATGGGCGGTCAGTTTTACGTTACCGTGAGCCCGTCCGGGAATTAATAAACAAACACAAAATCTGATATTTACGCTTCTGCGCTATTATCATATTTCTAACTAAGGATTTACTATCGACTAGCAACCACACGCGGCTTCGCTTGCATAGAACTGCACCTGTATTAGATGCTAAGTGTTATGCTCGCTCAAACCTAATACCTACTGTCCAATTTTTAAAATAAACATTATAAAAAAACGTTCTACTGTATGTAATGTAATTCTTACATACATTACTCGTAGCCAACAAATTTGGATAAAGAGTAGTTTTTTTAACCTAACCTAAAACTAAAACATTTTGTGATATATTTCCGAGATCAGTATCGTATCGTCATAGTAAACAAACAATATCATCATAATAATTAATTGTCGATGGTATCGTATTAAGAAACGGAACCCAGCTGCGTTCCCGGTATCGGGTTTTCAGGGATAATTATGACGCAGCTGAATACTGGTAACATTGCAAGTTGGCGGTAAAATGAACCGAAAGCTCATGTTGCTTGCTTGCATGCATCTGACAGACAGGTCAAATAAAGGCCTGCGCACACCTAGTTCGCTGGCGGTAGCGATCAGTGAAACGCTGTCAAATATTCGCTGTCAAATCTCAAATCTGACAGCGATATTTGACAGCGTTTCACTGATCGCTACCGCCAGCGAACTAGGTGTGTTCGGGCCATAAGAGCTTTCTAGTTGAGTTTTAATAGAAGTTTGTTCAATTTTCAAACATAGAACAAAATCGAGGGGCTTCTTTTAACCTAATCCAACCTCCTTTTATTTCTGATTAAATTCTACATACACTTTTATTAACCCTTATGACAAGTAGCTCTAGCTGCCTCTATCTGTCTTTAATTCTTAGCTATATGTTTTTAAGGTATAAGGGGTAAGTAGGTAATTAAGTACATATATCATCATCAAGGACACACGTAGAATGGTATACTTATACATAGTTGGTATTATAATAAATGACCGCTCTAACTTAGGTAAAAGTACGTACGACCTTAGATAGAAAGTACAGTTTAAACCTCATCCATCAGGGTTCTTTCTGAAACTGGAGCCCAATTATCTCAGCAGCGTAGCAACTGGTCATCTTCTGAAACCTTAGACTGTGGACGTTGTCATAGCGGGGATTAATTAAATCCAGGTTGTAGATGCTTGTATGTCAGACATATACAATTTCTGTTATAATGACCATCTTCATTAGTAAGGTAGATACATAATTATTTAATGATTTGGCGTGATACCCAACTAGTCTTTGTAGTTTATAGGATAGGTAAAGTATTTATAACGAAGTACCATGCATGCATACTTACATACGTAGGTTTATTATGTATGTTCATTTTAAATTCTGGCAGTACCTACGCGTAGCTATTTTGTATTAGGTACGTATTAAAAGGTTCTCAAATAGCGACCACGAACGAGAAGCCGAAACGCAGGATGCCTGGGATGGATAAAGAGGCCTAATGTCCAGCAATGAGTAGACTTCTTCAGGCTGATAATGATGAGTAGCCGTCCCCAAAAGACCCAAGTGACAATATCTCCAGTTTAAAATTACATTTTAGTGACACAGATATCTCTTGAGTTACGCGTTGTTTAATCGCGTTCGTAATATTTATTACTAGCTGTGCCCGCGACTTCGTCTGCCTGGAATAGTGATTGGGTAGCATTTATAACTTCCAACGAAAAAAATCTGTATTCGAGTGCATGTGGCACAGTCAGGGTCGGGCAGACGCCGGGTAAGCACAGTTAGGCATATTTCCCCCCCATTTTTTTCTTGTCGCAAGCTTAAATAAAACATTTACATAAACCTTACATATTTCCATGCAAACTTTCAAGAATAGTCTTATTGTTATTTTACACCCTTTGTAATACATTAATTTGTGGGGAAGTAGAAGAGAAGACAGCCGCGACTGATACACACAGTGTGCACAGTCGAACGGGACCTGGCTTGCCAGATTTCTGTCAGACGTCCGAACGCTCAAGGTTACGTCCGCGGCTTAAGGCGAAAACATATTAGGCGGACGTGTCCGACGGACGCGGCTGACAGCCGCGACTGATAGTATCTAGATAATGAATGTACACTGAAGTGTGCAAACTATCGGACGCGTCCGACGTCCGCGGCTTACATCCGATAGTTTGCACACTTCAGTGTACATTCATTAGCTAGATATCTTCAGTCGCGGCTGTCAGCCGCGTCCGTCGGACGCGTCCGCCTAATTATGTTCCCAGCTTAAATATCGATCTTTTCAATCCATCGACACTTAGGACTATCTGCCACTGGCAACACTGGTCGGCAATCAGTCAGTCATAAGGACTTGGCGAAAAGACTTTGCATCCCCGCCAGCACAAAAAAAAAGTCAGCCAGTCACATAAACAAACAGAAATTTCTCGATCGAAAGCCGTCGCAATTGTACAAAAAAGTGTAATTCTCATGAAAAATTGTGTTTTCAATAAGTGTTTTGCAATAATACGTTGCATAAATGTCCTTTCTAATGATTTAACCTATCTGTGTACCAAATTTCATTGCAATTGGTGATTGGTGATCGTCGGAGTGTTTTGGTGTCAGAGTGAGACAGAAACATCAATGTGATGCTCTTTATAACGTTTTAAAAGGTTTGTAAACCTTTTTTTACAATAAAAATTAGCCTATGTCCTTCCTCAGACCCTGAACTATCTGTGTACCAAATTTCATTTCAATAGGTTTAGTAGTTTTGGCGTGAAAGCCAGACAGAAGGACAGACAGACAGACAGACAGACAGAGTTACAAACGCATTTATAATATTAGTATGGATCGCTATCGTTGGCAATAAAATTGTAAGAAAGGGGGTCAAGCCTGAGCCATTCATTTTGAATAAATCACTAGGTTATTTAAAAACGACACATTAAAAATAACTGTATTTTGTGGGTGGTGTGGGAGGCTAATAAGCTTAGAGGTTATTTATTGAAGTCAATTGAGGAGAATTAAAATTGATGATGGCAACCAAAGATGAATGGTTTGAAAATAAGAAGTGTAAGAAAGAGTTTTGACATTTGACAGGCATAGAGCTGAATACTTTGAGATGGAGATAGTAGATTATGTAATCATTCAGTGGGCCATTATGCTTGTTCCACCAACCAACCATGCAACAAACCTATTTGTATTTTTTATTATTTTTGTGGTCAATAATTTTTTTTTTCTTTCTACAGTATAAAAAAATTATGCTTCTAATAGCATATTTCTCCGCAATTCAAAGTTTCTTCCTTTTTTCCAGGAGTTTGCGGAGACCGCTATGAACGAGCTGTTAGGCTGGTACGGGTATGAGCGATTGGAACTGCGACGATGGGCTGCATCCCGCGCGCGGGACGCTTCCAGCCCCGAGCAGGCCGGTGACCAGAAAAGTAAAGGTAAGGTCAATTACCATTTCAATCAAACCGTACATTACAGGTATAATGAGTATTAATTAGACGTGTGTCTGATAATTATGGCGACATTCAGTAAGCGGTTTAGCATGTTCTAATTTTAAAAATGAAATTTTATTTCGTTCAAAATCAGATTCACCGAAAGAGAAATTTTAGCAGCCTGTGAAAAAGTAAATCAAGTTGGGGTCACAATACGGTCACAATAATGAACTTCTTCTTCTTCTATCGTGTAAATGGTACACACTATAAAGACAATACTTGAGTAGTATTTTGCCACCTCTACCAATGGTTCACAATAATAAGCTTGTGTGAACAGTGAACCTTAGTAATGATAATTTCTAAGAAGAAGCGCCCTCCCTACATCCAGTCCAACATGCACCTTGTTTCTACGAAACGAGTTTCAGAACATTACCCTCGAGCTTAAAATTTGACGTTGAAAAGGGCGGGAAATGCTTAGGGGTTGATTGCATGATTTTATCCAAATTCCAAGTAGAATGAACTGATAAAACATTGATTCATTTGATGAACTACTTTTCTAGGAATAGGTAAGGGTGGATTTTCCTTGGAAAACAAAACACCCAAGTAGGTACCTAATCAATATGTGGCCACAATCTTACATATTTATGTATTGTGCCCACTTATTCCTTGAAAAGTACCTAGTTCATCAAATGAATCAATGTTTTATCTGATCATTACTTAGTATTACTTTACAAAATAATGTGAGTAGGTAACATATAAATGCCACATAAACAATTATTATTATTCTTATATTTTACAGACTTCAAATAAAAAGAGAAGGTTCTCGGTTATATTTTATTTATTTAATTTATAATTTCGTTTTTGTAATGTACTTTGATAATGAATGAGCCAATTTGAAATAATATTTTTTTATCTGGAAGGTCGGGTCAAAATTGGTTCAGGAGTTTGGCTTTATTATTTGGCATATGAAGTCGGTTTCTCAAGTTGTTTAAACCTCACTTGTAAGTAGGTAGTGTGTAGGTACTAGTACACATACAAACAATGAAGTTTACATGGTGGAACGTTATTTAGGAATTCGATACTGCAATCCCGGTTTACTATTCCTAATGAACACGCGAGCAGAATTACATCTATCTAGCTAGGTAGTTGGTACCTACTGACACCTTGCATAAAGTTTTTTTTATTTATTCTGCACCCTACCTAGGTAACATTTGTAAGTGAGGTGAACTTTACAACATTTGTGAATTACTCAGCATGAAAGATAGTGTAGATAAAATTTTTGTTTTTCCCAAGTACGACGGTTTCAATCAGATTTTTTAGAGACTGACCAATGGTCTTATGAATTTTTGTGATAGCGCCCGTTGCAGCTCCTGTAGACTAGGCAGCAGGCATCTCTGCCTCGTCCCGTAACTGTTCGATGAATGGGATTGAAGTCGGGGCTTCGAGCTGACCACTCCATATAAGGCACATACTCGTATTCCACCCCTCTTGTAGGAATTGGTAGGTACATAAACTATACGGACCGTGTGTCGCGAGTTCGCGCATTATCCTCCATGAGACATTTTAGCCTTTCGTTGCTCACATTTTATCACTACAAGCTACTGCCACTTTTCAGCACAAGTAATTTACATCTGAGCCCAGCTTCGCTAGACTGGCTTACCTCGCGAGGACTGACCACGTAGACGCATTTTTAATGTAATAAAAATGTCAGAGAATATCGTTTTCGTAAATAAGCCGTGGTTTCGTAATAAGTCGTAAACTTCTCTAGAGTAGGCAACGCAACAACAGCACCCTTAATGTTGTTGGTGTCTACGGGTGACGGTGACCGCTTACCATCAGGTGGGCCGTAAGCTTGTTTGTCTATGTTTTACATAAAAAAAGCATAAGTAGATAATAAATGACACGAACAGTTATGTTTAAATTTGTGTGAAAAATGACATGGCTTAGAAAGGAGTGATCGAATCAAAGAATTGTCTAAGAATCAAAGTGAGTGAATACAGAAACTGAAAGGGGAAGAAGATTAAATCTTTTGGAAGATCAGTTTACTTATCATCAAAGATTTGATTCCCATTTATCAATAGTTAGAATTCGAACCTCAATCGTTAATTACATAGGTATTATTAACGAGGTTCGCAACGAGATATTGATATCGATTATACCTATGTACCTACGTTTTACAAATAATACAAGCTTTGTAACGAAGCAGGTTTTGTATTACACGGAGCTTTTTTGAAAACATTTATTTACATCCAATATCATTCGCAAATTAATTGGAGGAAACATAAGACGCACTCCAACTCGAACAGACGAAATATTTTTATATTTTTTCCATACGCGCGTTAATAAATTCTAGGTAAAAGAAAATGCTACAGAATGGACAAGCCACGGCTGCCCATGAGATAAATTTGTCTCCCATCCAAAACGTAACTGCGCTGAACGTTGCTTCAAGCAAGTTGCGCATCAATTTAAGTTATGTTATGTGGATTTCCTCGTGTTTAAAAACTCAAAAAGGTTTTGTTTGATAAAATCTAGGCCTTCTAAGATTCTTGGTGTTCCTACGTTTCGTTTTCCGGCTCGTGGGTCCTAGTATTAATTACTTACTATAAGTATTTATTTTACTTACAAACCTTTTTGTTTCAGATGAGTGTTCATGGTGCAATAAAAGTATCACCAGCGACAGTGGCGCCCTGCAGCAAGCGGGAGCAACTTTCTGCTCCGAGCTTTGCTTCAGCCAATCGCGGCGAGCCAACTTCAAGCGCGCTAAGACTTGTGATTGGTGCCGGCATGTGAGGCACACTGTGGCTTACGTGGATTTTCAGGTACCTACACCTTTTTTTATGCCATAGCTGGCAGACGAGCAGACGGGCCACCTGATGGAAAGTAGTCACCGTCGCCCATAGACACCAACACCAGAGGTGGTACTGATGCGCCGGCCGCCGGCTGCCTTTTAGGTGCTGATAGTCCCACCTTTACCTCTACCCAGTGGCGGATTAGCCCTAAGGCACAGTAGGCCTGGGCCTATAGAGGCTTTTAAAACATAGGTCAAGCCGATTTTCAAATCTTTGATCAAAGTGAGGTAGGTTAGGCGCACCTACCAAGGTCTGTAGGTACATATTTGTACAGAGTTCTAAAACAATGTTCTGTTCATTCCAGGACGGCGCCACGCAGCTGCAGTTCTGCTCCGACAAATGCCTGAACCAATACAAGATGCACATCTTCTGCCGCGAGACGCAAGCGCACCTCGATCTCAACCCTCACCTGGTGAACGCGTCCTCATCGTCCAGCCTCATCACTCCGGAGCTCTGGCTCAAGAACTGCAAGAGCCGTTCTACCTCACCAACTGAAACCGAGCGCTCCGCCTCACCCAACCTAGAAACTAAGACTAGTCATGAAAAACCTGAACCGCCACCAAAGACTCAGAAATCCCCCCTTCCGCTGATCACCATCGCTCCAACGGCGAAGCTCATGAAGCAAAAGCGCGCGACAGAGGAGCCAGCCATTCAGAAATCCCCAGATTCCAAGAACACTAGAAATAAAATGAATTTGCGTAAGCGACGGACCTCGAAATGCTCCGCGACCGTCACGTCTCAGAGCCAACCCAAACAGCGTACCTCCACCCCGAAGGCCCAGGATCTTAGAATCTGCAGCCCGTCGGAGGGATCTTCACCGGCTTCCACGATCGGAACTGCGATTAACTCACCACCACATCCGATGATCCAGCACCCGCCTCCACCTTTTCCGAACCCAATGTTCAGCATGCCGCCTCCAGTGTTCATGGACAACCATCACATGGGCGACATGAGGCATCCGATGGCGGGCGGGATGTTCCCTCCGCGGATGCCTTTCATGCCTCGCCACATGCAAATGCACGAGAGACCCCGATTGCCTCCACCGTTGAACTTCCCTCAACCTTTGGGACAACCTCCACCGGTTACCGTTCTCGTTCCTTACCCGGTTATCCTCCCGCTGCCTATTCCTATCCCGATTCCGATGCCGTTGTCCGCGTTCGTCCAGGCGCATCTCGCGAGTAAAGTCAAGACGGAAGCTAGAACCGATGACGCGGAAGGGCCACTCGATTTCACGATGAATCGGAGAGATAATCCCGATGAAATCATCTCCGCGAACAGTGAACCGATTGAAACTGAGGCTGAGGATGTGACGGAAACAACCACCGAAGTCGATGATAGAACAGAAGTAGATCAGAGTGAGAATGCGCCGGAGACTGGAGAACACGAGCCTGAGCAAACTCTACCCAAGTTCAAGATAACTAGATTAGGCAATAAGATGGCAAAAATAGTCGCGAAAGCGCGAGAACCGTCAGAGTCATCGAGGCCGCTCAGGAAACGGCGGAGATTAGTGGAAGCCTCGGAAGACGAAGCGCTTATTCCTAAAACCAGGAAGATTGTTCAAGTTTAGATTTCAAGTCATTAGCTCCAATACATATCACATGCATTATAATCCGAACAGAGTTCATTTTTTCATAATCTTTCAGATTGCTAGTCCTAGTTTGTAAGGTTTGATTACTTATCTAGATTGTAAATATTTACTATGTAATAGGGCGCACTGTAAATGTGATATTAGTAATTTATTCAATGTATGCCTAATAAACTTATTAGAATTCCTACTGTTGTTATACATTGAAGCTGATCGTCTGACACCTAGAATGAAAATAGACATCCCGATTTGCGAATCTGCCAAGGGCATTACTGCGTCCTACATATTTTATTACATTAAATTCTCCTCTAAAAAGCTATTCTGAGATGTACTCTAGATCCATTAAACTAGACAGTTCTCAAACAAAGAAAAAAGAAAGACTTTCAACTGATAATATTGGATAAAACAAGATTTTATCAATTGTAGGCAAGATCTTTATACTTTACCTACATTTAGTATACAGAATTATGGTAACACATTTGGTGCTAGCTGTTCAAACAAATGATACAATCAGGTGTTAAAAGGACAATTACCAATAACAGGGTCGAGAAAAACAAATTCTAAAACTTCAGTGGTGTTTAATGTCTCGACTTTAGAAAATAAACACTAAAAACATGGAAAATATTTGATTGCTCTATTCAACAACATCACTTACTAACTAATAGCTCGGCCACACTAAGTGAACAGTCAACTGAGTTTGTACATTACTGAGATCCAATTCAATTACATTGCAAATAATATAAATTCCCAAATTCATTGGTTCAATTAAAAGGCAATAATGGCATAAAATAACTACTAATAAAAAAACATTTGAGGTGGATAGGTTTACTACCTGGTAGCATAAGGCTTCAAGAAATGCATCATTGCTTATTGTTGTATAGATCCCATAGTGTTATAGCACCATCCAAGCCCCCTGCTGCCATGATATGGGCGTTCCAAAGAGAAACCTTCTCCGTGGAATAAGCCACATCCTGTATGGCTTGTTTATGTTCAGTAAGAACAGCCAGCGGACGAAGAGAATACCATGAGAATATACGGATATGCCCATCCCAGCCCCCAGATGCAAATACCTTCCCGTCAATACGAGACTGCACTTTGTTTATCCCAGGATTCTTTATGGATATATCCATTTTGTGGGCCAAGCTTAAGTCTTTTCTCCCTATAATAAAAATCTGTATCACATTTGAAGAATTGCCGATCATACCCTTCTGCAGATCAAGATGATAATCCACGGACATGGGACATTCTTTTGTTTGTAATGTACCAATGCATTGACTAGTGTTGAGATCCCATAGAAGGAGCCATCCAGCTTCGTAGCCAGCAAGGAGACACGGCCTGTCGCAAGGAAACTCAACGTGTTTCAGGCACATCACATCCCCAAGCTTCATCCCACTATCTGGCTCCAAGCTTCCTATTTTATCGCCGGCAAAGCTGAATATTTGAATTTTTGATTCATTGTCAGGTACATAAAGAGTTTCGAGTTTTGTGTTGGCTTCAAAGCGACAAAATCCAGGATAATCTGTTTCAATGACAGCGTCTTCGACGTAGCCACTATTTGTCAGTTCAAAGACTTTATATTTTCCACCTTTTTCTTGAGTTAAAAGGTGACTGTTGGTGTGGAGGAGATGGAGGATGGGAGCTTGACCAACTTGAATCTTCTGCTGTACTCGATTTGTCTGGAACGGAAAATTGTTGACATCATTACATCAAATCTGATTCTAACATTAGCCAGTATGAAAACAAGATAAATAGGGCAATGTTATCTATAATGATTATGCGAATAGGCGGGCTAGACAGCTTTTTTGGGTCAATAATTGAGGGTACATTGTAAACAAAGGAACTGCGTCATATTTCTATGTTTAAGACAACGTCGAGATAGTTTCCTACGCAATAAATCATGGTAAAGTATATCCTTGGAATAATATGGACTCACCTGAAGGTTGTATGCATAAACATAGCCGTTTTTAGAACCGGCTAGTAACCTCTCGAGACCTCCCGGTAAAAAGCTGAAAGCCAGCGAATATACGGGCACGTTATCCACATTCCTGATGGTGTAAATTGAGTCAGGTGGTAGCAGTGCCATCACTGGTCAAGCTCGAACCTAATATTTTAGTGGAATTGAAAAATAAATTAGGAAATAAAATAAATTAAGCCATGAGAAACTCAACCACAACTACGCACAACACAAAACTAACAGAAAAACAAAAACGTTTGATGTATCAGCTGTCCTGTCATGCATGCACGTTATGTCAAATGTCAAAAATCGAGGTCACAGTTATGGGCCGTTCGAGTCAACGAAAATAACGAAATTTTCGTTTTCAACCTTGGAGGAATTAGAAATGGAGGCGTCAACGTTTAAATCCACGAACAATATTTTCTGCCAAAATTGACGGGGGACGAGGTAAACACGCATGGCACACGCGCATAGCAAAATCCTATTCATGTAAACACACACATTGACAATCTCGCACACGATCTTAAAATTTGCACACAGATAAAAAATATAACGTAGTTACGCAGTGTCAAGACTCACATTAGGATAATCTCTAGTGATGGGCATTCAGTAAGACCGGTAAATTGAACGATGAATAAAATAATGAATGAAATGGGTTTTTAGGTACAGGTAATAGTGAGTGTTATGAATAAGTTATGCACAACAGGTTTCACATTTTGTAACAGTCAGATAATAAAAGAACTGAATTTAGTTGTTATGTTTTATTAATGGTTATAAGTTTGAATCAATAGTTCTTAACATGTTATAGCATAGTACACATAAGTTTAGTCTTTTACTGAATAATTGAAAAATATATATAAAGTGAAATCACATTACATCGTCAGCCTTCACACCACAGCGAAGTTTGTAGTTCTGCCTTCTGCGCCGGAGGCGTTGGTTTGATTCCCACCGAGAACAAATATTTGTGTGGTGAACGCAGATGTTTGTTTGCCCGAGTTTGAGAACTTTCTGTAAAATGTTCCGAGCAAATCACACTCGTTCTTGTTGCATGCCAAGTTGTTTTTTGGCCAAAAAGTTTTGTCCACTCTTCAAGCAACAGGGTTTTTGGAAACTTGCACAGGACGTAAAAGAAATATAAAATAGGCAAAAAAAATGTTTTCACTACGCCCACGACTTTATTTTTGAGTATGATGTCATGTCCTATTTTATGATGAGTAGAGGGTTTGATGACTGGTACCTAGGATAACCATATTGTGGGATTTGTGAATAAATGTAATCCGATATTTCGTGGCGGCAGCCATCTCGGACCGATTTTCATCAAAAATAGCTAAGAACACTCCCGACTATTCACCTTTCAAACAAACAAAAAACTAAATTAAAATCGGTTGATTCGTTCGGGAACTACGATGGGACAGACAGACACACACACAGACACCGCAAACTCATAACATCCCGTCGTTTTTACGTCGGGGTATAAAAAGCACCAAATACGTAATTAGACAACACATTATGTGATAATAATTTAACGTTTATTTTATCATTCATTCATTCATCAATTTCATTCAACTTTTCCCAACACTATGCCTTCTACCAAGGTATAATCTGTCGTAATACTGTCGCTAATCTGTCGCAACCGGTATTTCTTTTGAACTAAAATTCTACAAAATTACAAACACAATTGACAAAATAATACTCCCTTGTGGTAGAAAATACCATGTTCCCGGAAATTTGATGTCTCTGATCGTCTTTTACAAGAAACTACCATGCTATTCACCATTTTCGCGGAGCTCCAATTCGCGACATGAAACGACACACAATGGCTGCAGTTGCGAGTAAAACAGTTTTATTTAAAGGATATGATCGAGGTCGGTATATGACCAGCAGAGGGGAAAGCCCTGTATTGACATCTCCATTTCTAATTCCTCCAAGTTTTCAACCCATGTTCGGTTCGAAATAAAAGTGATCACTGTGATCGTTTTGAACAGTTTTCACCCCGGTTCGAGTTGGATAAAAACGCTAAAAACGCTACCGATTTTTGCCACTTTTTACCCAGCTAGGTCGATGGGTAAAAGTTATTGTTTTTTGACATTTGTGTCAGTGACTTGAGATTGATTAATTGTTGTGTTGCAAAATAATAAAAGTTAAAGATTTATAGCAAATTAATTATTTTTACGACTGAGATGGAGAACACGGGGACTCTGTAACCCTACCCATATCCATAAATGGCACAAACCGGGCTATCTATTACCGTACGAATGTCGTTTTCATACTAAGCAACTGGACTAGATCTTAGGCGTCTGAAAAATCCAAGGAAGACTCTGTCAAGAAGCCACTCACTCGTTCCACATGAAAATCAGCGTCGCTACACTTCAAGGAGCGGCTTTAAGCTGAGTTGGGAACAGATTGTGTCTCACGCGTACATGGACCACGGCATGAACTGATTTGCGGCCCGTAAATTTTTGTGCCTACGTATAGTAACGTACTTACCGTGGGGACCTACACACTTACCTAGAACTCATTCCTTTGTTTTCCTAGGTCTCAATCTACCATTACTGTGGGTAAGCCTACTTGTTTGCCTACCCACTACCTACCTGCTAGCTATCTTGTAAATTGTACATACACTGATTTATTTGTCCTTTGGTATGTGTGTGTTTCCAAAATAAATTCTTATCGTTCTTCTATTTATTTCTTTCAATGTTGTTAGTAGTACTCTAGTACTAGTGCTAAATTGGTATTCCTGCTCGAACTCTTCCAAAATTGGAATGATGCGAAGATGCAAATGTGTCGACACAGGCACACGCAGCTTCACAAGTGGCCTCCCCAACCCCCTTAATATATTTAGATGCGAAACTTACGATGTTTGGATGTAAGTGAGTGTTTGTGGCTAAATTATACTCTACCCTACCGACACCAACGCTGCATCATTAAAAAAAACCCGCTGCCCGTGCCGCTCAACTCAAAATCAATTTTAACAAGATTGGCGCGCAAACACACCTGTCTCAAATATTTTGATAGTCATGCCATGCGTGAAATGTCATCCCGTTCGAGACACTGTGGGCAAAAGTTTTGAAATTTTCGTTTCGTGCCAAAACGAACAACAATCATAGTGGATGTAATCGTTTTGTGCGTTCTTGGCAAAATGTACGTCGACTCGAACAGTCCATTAGTCGCGTTCGGTTCTCAATCAATCAGATCAGAAAAGTCAGAAATCAGAAAAAACATTCTTTCAAAAAATGTGACCTAAAATTAAACCAGGCAGCCCAAACCAGTGATGGTATTTTGTAATGTGATGGTGATGGCTGGTGGGTGAGGTTGGCTGAGGTTGTGAGTTGAGCCTGCCTGTGGCTGTGGTGTAGCTGATAGTGATGAGTCCCTCACTCATGAGGTACCTCATTTGAGTTCCTCAAAATGCAAAATGAGTGAGGTCCTCGTTTTTCAACTTTGAACCACCTCATTGAATTCCTCACTCACTGACGCAGGCCGCGCGCCGCGTGTGCGTCATGGATTGAATGAGTGAGGCGAGCGAGTGAGGACTGATACTGAGGGAGGTCTGTGAAATGAGGTGTTGTGAGGTGAGGTGAGGCTTTGAGGAATGAGGAATTTTATCGAAAGGAAATAATGAGGTGTTATCTTCATTGATGTGACGAGCTAGCTGAACGCACATTTTTAAATAATTGTCAGTGTCATGTCAAAACGTCATCGTTTGGAGCTGTCAAAACAATCAAAAAATCCATTCTAGAGCTGCCAACAATTCAGTTATTATTGTGGCTAGATCTGACAATATTCGGGTACGGTACCACCTTGATACTGGTTTATTTCTTGCCTACAAGTCACATTTTCCAACAGATCTGGATGAAACTTGGTATGCAAGTTTTATGATGTTGTGTATTGTTTGTCGTAGGAGGTTTTTGATTGGATGGGTACATCCTCAAAAAGGATGAAAAGGGGGCTAGGTACTGGACATTTCAGCCGACTAAGAACTGATTTGGATAATTTTCTTTGTTAAAAAGGTAATCATTATAAGTAAAGAGGTCTCATAAAAAGATTGAGAAGATCTGATGAGGTTCTTCGGCATGATGAGCTGAATAGATCGTCAAAATGCAGTAAATTGCCTACTTTTATTGTGCTCGTGAGGTCTACCACTCACAGAGCCACTAGTTATCAGGGACCAGTGATTATCTGACACAGTGCATCAGCATTGCTAATCACTAATCAGCAGCGTGCGTGCGTGACGATGCAGCCAACCAATAAAGTAAACTGTAAGAAACAGTTTTTATGAGTATTTTGTACACCAAAATCAAATCAAATCAAAATTTAGTAATGTATTTAGTCAATGTGCAGTTGGCATCACTTTCCACAGACAGACTGTCAGTCAGACACATAGTTCATTCAGCTCGCCGCATTCTGTCTGTTCGTTCGTTCATTCATTCAGTCAGTCACGTAGTATCTCTTACTAGTCTGTGAGTCAGTCAGTCCAGTTTCTTGAGTTTCTCCATACGGGCGATGAGTGGTCGTGTTTTACATTTTCGTAAATATTGAATGAAAACCATCTAAATTCTAATAATAATGGGTGCCATACGTAGAACAAAGAGATTAAGATAATAATCACAATCACAAATGGCTGGGGACTTGCTCCTAAAAACAGGCAAGCACGCTAAATATACATCGTATAGGCAGATCTTGTATCATAGGTTTTTCGTGGGGCTGCTTGTGTTTATAGTGATATCTCTAGTGTTTACAATAGTGTTCAATGTGTTCTCTGGCAGTTCGCAACGGACAGACGTTTTTGTGCCTGTGAATTTAGATAGAAGTGTGGGTATTGTGACAGTGAAAAGAGATGCAATCGTCTCGGAAGGTCGGGCTTCGAATTGTACGTACTGGGACTGCTTCGATGTCTATAAGTGTGGACGAGGCGGTCACGATAAGATCACCATTTATATTTATCCTCTAAAAGACTATCAGACTGCAAATGGGAATTCTATATCTCAGTTTTCTAGGGAGTTTTTTGTAATTTTAGATACTATAAAGCGTAGTAAGTACTATACACCTAACCCTGACGAAGCTTGCCTCTTGGTGCCTAGTATAGACACCCTGAATCAGAACACTTTCTCCAGTGAACATGTATCCCGAGCCCTGCGGGATCTTGAGCAGTAAGTTATTTCTTTCAACCATTTCCTAAATTCTTGACTCTTCTTAGAGTCCTTCTTTCAGTTCTCTTCTTCTTCTCTATTTCTTACAAACTTTTTTTATGAAATTTACAAACCATTATTACTTTTTTTTTTATTATTTATAACATTTTATCTTAATTATTAATTGACAGCTATTAACTTATTAACACATCAAGTATTGATGCAATTAATTTGTCTTTGACATTTATTTATTAGGTAGGTCTTTATTTTATGCTAATATCAGGCAATTGAAGAATCATGCATTAAATTAAAGCAGGCCTTATTTCCCCAGTTGGAACAATGGCCAGAACCACCTCATCTTCAGCATGTTGCCGGGCACTGCTCCAAACTACAACACAGTCATATCCCTCAACACCGGCAAAGCTATCATCGCCGGTGCTGGCTTCAATACCTGGACATTCCGCTACGGATTTGATATTTCAATACCAGTGTACAGCGAAAGGGCCACTCAGATTGATAGGAGTCAGCCGAAGCAGAAGAACTACACGATTATCTCATCCCAACTCAACATTCCACACTTATACTTAGAAGAGCTGCAAAGCATTGCATCATCATCAAATGACTTGTTACTATTAGGCAGATGTAAGACTGAATCCGACAAACGCTGTGAGTACAGCACAGGACAGGAGTTTGACTACCCTAACGTGTTGAAAGAGGGGATGTTTTGCCTCGTCTTGCGGAGCACAAGATTGATGCAAGCAATGCTGATGGATGTCATAGCATCGCAGTGTATACCCGTAGTTATCGCGGACTCTGTAGTAATGCCGTTCAATTCACACATAGACTGGAATAGAATTGCTATTTTTATACCTGAGGATAATATAAAGAATTTACTAAAAATTGTCCATTCAGTTAGTAATGAGAGGCGTGGCGAGCTATACTGGCAGTTGAGATGGGTGTATGAGAGATACTTCGCGAGTATAGAGAAGCTTACGCTGACGACTTTGGAGATTGTTAATGAGAAAGTGTTTCCCTTGGCCAGTAGAATGTATGAAGACTGGAATATGCCTGAACATTTGGTAAGAGTCTTCCTATTTATAGCATGCGGTGTACCATTTCTGAAGGTACTTACAGCTACAGGCTTCAAGATAAAATGTTTATGATTTTATTATTCGGAATATCGTATCTCACTCGAACTCGAGTATCAGTACCAGTCAGAGTTTTGCTACCATGAAAAAGGATGAGACAACAACTCTAACTACGTAACGTATTTTTGCTGTCTCATCTTTTCTCCAGACAAAAGACAGAGACACGTAGGCGAAACTAAAACAACATTTCGTAACGAAATGTTGTAAATGCACTGGGACTTTGGGTACTGTTCAAGATATCCATCGTAGGTATTTTTACAGAAACGCTGGAGTTCTGAGACTGCTATGAGTTAAAAAGAAATTGTATACTGTACCCTTAGTCTGAGTTTTACTTGGCCAGTTTGAACTATTCTTTAAACAATTCTTTATTGTTTGGAGAAATGATGAGACAACGACTCGTTTCGATCGTTTTTACGTGACGTTTTCTTGTTGTCTCATCAATTTATCCAAACAAAAGAGAGAGACACGAAACGAACTGTTCAAACTGATCGAGTAAAATTCAGACGAGGGGTATAGATACCACACAAAGGCAAGCAAAACTGCAAAATCATAAGTCATGTAGAAATCGGAAGTTATAGAGCCGTTTATTTTCTACCGAGATCTCAATGCGAGGCGAACTAGTTTACTTGTAGTTTACCTATTCAGTTTAAGTACCCTAGTTGTGATAAGGATTATTTAACGTTTAGCAAGCCCGATAAGCTTATCAGTAGATGCTCAGGAGGTCGTTGACCAGATATTTGCAACGTTCTTTGAAAATGGGATATTTATTTACCATGATCTTGAAATAATCCTGTTAATGTAATATTTACAACGTGTTGTAAGTCATTATAAGCATTTGTGAAACAATTTACAAGTCTAGGTCTAATCAATTTACAAACATTCTAATCATATAATTTTAGGGCGATTTTTTCATCAGATAGTTATCCATCAGATAAAAATATATTCATCTCATCTTTTGGCTTGTCGTAAACAAGGACTGACATTTTTTATTTGACAAATCTAGTTATTCTGTAGATGGAAAACAACAGCCTTTAATCAAAATTTGATTAAGGGCTGTTGGCTGTAAACATTGAATGTTCTTTAATATTTTTGTAGCGTTGAAGTTAGGACAACACAATTATAGCAACAAAAGTATATGTACTACAACTAGTACTACAAACCAAGACTTCATTACTCTGATAAGAGGATCTGTACCTTCAGAGTTTTGCTCAATGTCAAACGTGTCGCGAGACTCTGACGAGTGTGCATGACTCAGAAAGGCAAGTCGCAGTTTTACTCGATCAGTTTGAACAATTCACGTGTCTCTCTCTTTTGTGTGGAGAAAAGATGAGAAAAATACGTAAGTAGACGATCAAAACTAGTTGTTGTCTCATCATTTCTCCACACAAAAGAGAGGGACACGTAGGCGAAACGAATTGTTTAAAATGATCGAGTAAAACTCAGACTACGGATACTGAATAAGAAGAAGACTGTATTAAGTCCAATCTAACGTTTGTTTCAATCTTCTAAAGCATTGTTTTTCAACTTTTCATCTGTATGTACCTATAGGTATTACCCCTCGCGGGTCTATGAAAAATACTGTTCTAAATTTCCAATAATTTATTGCACTTTTGTTGTTAGATACAGGTGATTCAGTATAGGTACTAGTTTCAAACATAAACCCTGTTAGAGCACCGCAACTGATTTTTACCACTTTGGTGGCGATAATTATCACATTACTTAGGAATATAACCTCCAACAGTACGGTCCCGTGAACCCGCTATTCCTGCCAGTGACGGCATCCAAAGCCCCGGGCTTCACCGCCGTCATACTGACGTATGATCGCGTCGAGAGCCTGTTCGCTCTGGTCACTATGCTGGTGAAGACGCCAAGTCTCGCCAAGATACTCGTCGTGTGGAACAACCAGAACAAAGCACCGCCTCCATGTGAGTTACCCTTCTACTTCTTCTTATCGTGTGCTCCTCGGATAGGCTAACTAACCCTAACCGTATTAAGTGAGTTCTTGAGTTCTATCTAGAGCCTATTTCAAAGATTGATAATCAACCAATCGAATATTTGACAGCTGTTTAAATCAAGATAAACAGCTGATAAATACTTGACCGGTCGATTAGTAGTCCGTGAAATCGGTCTGTGGTATGATAGTGTTAGTGTCCGTGCTTATAATCAATCTAATGGAGTTTTCTTTTGTCGTGTTACAAATTCTTTGGAACCAGTGTGGTGGAAGGATTTAATAGTTGCGGCTCAAAGAGGATTCTTCCGCGAATTTGACACAATGAATTCGATCTCTTTCTATGTTCTTCGACATGCTGATACTGGTGTAGTGCACATAATATATAATATACTCGTGCATTTTTGGACTGAAAAAACTAATTGCTGCTCGACGGGATTAGAACACACGATCTTGTTATCAAAAAGCTACTCGATGTTGCTTTTAGTATGACAGAAAATAAATTTACAGGGTACACACAGAAAAAAATGGGTCAACAAAGTCACAATAAATGCATTGTCAGAAATTTCCTGTTGGAGCAACTAAATACTCTGTTACTTTAGCAGAAAGAGCTTTGTTGAGTTCAGCAACGTTTTTATTGTCCGCTGATTTTCCTTCATTTAATGTGCAAGGAACAATTTAGCTATGTCCTTACATCAAAGTTAATAAAAAAATTGATTATATAACAATAAAACGTTATAGGTGTGTCAATGTGAACATTGTTAATAAATCTAACAAAGTAACTATAGTCGTTGCATTTAACTACCATTTGACATGCAATAGATACGTTGCTGTAGTGAAAATGGAACGTTGCTAGCGTGTCAATGTGAACATTGTTAAAAAACGAAGCAAAGTAACTATAGTTGTGGCATTTGAGTACTTTTTGTCATACAATAAGTATGTTGCTGAGGTGAAAATGGAACGTTGCAAGTGTGTCAATGTGAACATTGTTAGTAAAGAAAACTAACAAAAAAGCTGCTTACTAAATTTAGAACTAGATGGCGTGACTAAAATTGTAACGATCCTAGAACGCGCTGACGAAAACGCACGGCGTTTCCTTATATTGTAGAAGTGGTTTTATGAAATTGTATTCAACGGATTAATGAATCCGTTGACGATTTGATATGACTGGAGTTGATCCGATGAATGCATCGGATTAACTTCGGTCTTATCAAATCTTCTTTTTTTACTCCTCACACTTGGGGTCTTTCGTACCTACTAGTTGTACATTTTTAGTCCTTCGTTTTCGAAATTAGTTCGACTGACAAAAGATACATTGCTGTAGTATCAAAACACGCCTTATTGATAAAATATAAACATTGTTGCAATGACAACTTGATCCATGACAATAAAAACATTGACGCACGGACTATACACCATGGTGGGCTCTCCCCTGTTAAAGTTTTATTGTTGGAACCAACAATATTTTTTTCTGAGTGTAGTTTTTTGAGCAGGGCGTTGAAGACCAAGTCCGAAACAACGAGAGTTAGGGAAAAGTCGAGAAAGGAGTCATGCCCTCGATTTATCTTTTTCAAAAATCTTAAGCCCTTCTCAAAAAACCACCCTGTATGGGTATACAGGGTGGTTTTTTGAGAAGGGCTGAAAGATTTAATGATTGATTTATGATTTAATTACGATCTATCTAATACGAGTAAAAGCCAAAACAATGACGTACTGACGTAGACTAATGAACTTCAGACTTTAGAAGCTTAGTCAGTGTTTCTAGCTTAAACGGTTTAGCGTAAAGTTTTATTGAAGTGTAAATTGTATTGAGTTCGCGTGCCGTCGAGTTAGATTAACGGCTCCTTGTTTATTCTTTGTTTGTTTAAGTATTTTTACTGTTAAAGTGGTTTTTCTGTGTGTAAAAGATGCGGTGATGCGTTCGCAGTATTTGTGAGTTGAAGTTGCAATGGGCAGGTCATATAGCTCGAAGAAACGACAGTAGTTAGGGAATAAAGGATCTCAAACCGCGACCACGAACTGGAAGACGTAACGTAGGACGCCCACTCACCCGATGGATCGACGACAGTTCGCGGGAAGTCGGTTCTAGACATACTTAGATTTTTTTATCACGAGAGATTTATATCTCCTAAAAACGGACTAAACTACGAACACAAAGGAGGCACAAAGACTATAAGTACAACTTTTGTACTTTATTATTTAGATTTTGCTACCAATTAATTAAATCATAAACAAACATAATTTGTCATATTATAATTTTTAACCGCCGTATTCCCCGTACAAATTCCGAATAGGAGTAAAAATATAATGCTATCATAAGATCTAAATGGGACCTTGCAGACATGCATTAAATTCTCATCCCGTAATCTGTAGTGGGCCCACGTTGTATATCCTGCCTGATGGCCGGTCCATGTGCCCTGAATACAAATAGGCTTTTAGGGATAACTGTAGCCCATTTTTGCTGCCATCTCTAGCTAAAATATGCGGGGATATTTACAGCTTGCAAAGCAATTTGGTCTCGAGTGCAATGTGACACGCGGCCTTTATTTTCAGCTCCTTGTGTCACTAGCTCCTTTCATTTTAACCAGTGTGGTAAAGAGATTATAAGTACGCGAAAAAAGTACGCTAAATAACAGTTATTAGATTAAGTATTTTTAAGTTTTTGTTAAGTTTCAAAGTGGTACTGGAATAAATAAATTGAAATTGAATTGAATTGAATTGAATTGAATTGAATTGAAAAAGAGACTCCTCTCGTGCACTTGGTTCATGTTTTCCCAATTATGTAGGTTCTACGACATGCCAGTTTCGTCGCGATGTTTTCCTTCAAATCTTGAAAGTACTCAACTTATGTGCTCAATGCACATACATTTTTGGTCAGAAAAACTTTTTTTGGGCAACTGGGATATGGAACAAGCATAATTGGTCCGTCTGATGTTAAGTGGTAACCATCGCCTATAACAAAGCATTGCCTCGTAGGTCACGCACGCGAGGAACGTGCCTTACGATGCACTGCCTTGTCCATCAACTTGAGGCATACAGACGTACAGCACCGGTGACCAAACCCTTCAAATCGGAACACAGAACACCCATCCTAAGAATAACGCTTTGAATAGCTGCATATAGTTTGTAGCCAGTTCTTCTAGGCTTGGTTTCGTGGAACTGGCGCCTAGACTCACCTTACTATAAGACGTTTCAAAATGAACCTTAAGATACAACCGAATAAACGGTTTTTCACTGACTTTCTATGATGGTATGGTGGTATTTGAATACTTCGATGTAGTACGGCAACGGGCCTATTCCCAAACCTGTATTTATGATAGTAGGCCACGCGTTTATCCCTTGATTAAATATTCAAATGAAATGACCTAACAGCGTACCGCAGTGGTAGGAATATAAAAATGAACACGGAAAAAAAGGGTGTCCTAAAAACGTTCTTATACCTATGTCAAACTGAAACTGAACCTGTCCTCTATAATCCCTTCAAAGTCCTCTGCGTAGACAAATGATGGTGGCGCATTTGCCTGTCTCTCTGCTACTAGTTCGTTTTAAATCGTTAGTGGGAGTTTATTCTATTTTGTGACGGAAATATTATTTTGTTATCCTAGGGGTGAAAGTTACTTATTTAGTACCCCCCGAGACGGGGTTTGGCGCTCGCAATCGTAGCGCGAGCGTCAATAGCTCGAGAGACAATTAGTCACACAGTTTGTTTTCAATACGAATAAAAGGAATATAAACAAAGTATAATACGGAAGTATGAACAAACCTTTGCAACAAGAAAAAACAAATTTTTATTTTCCTGCATATTTTTTTTACACTGCTGTCGGCAGGCAGTCAGTCTTTCGGAAAATTTCTCTGAAAGTAAATACGTTCGGAAAGTATTGGTTTGCTCCTGTTTTAATATTTATCCAAAAGAAAGCCGCTATTGGATCCCATAAATTTTCAAGAAGAATGAACTATTTTGAGCCTTTTGTTCTCACCGACTTTTCTCGACCTTCTATGTGTATAACGTCCTGTATTCATTTCATGAGCCGCTCTGCTGTGCAAAGGTCTCCCTTTAAAGCTTCCTCTCATATCCGTCTACCACCAATCATTCTCTGAACGTCGAATTAAAAAATAAACGAATGGTAAATTTTAAATTGCACCAGTGAACACCCTGTAACAGTGAATGCTCTCGTGAAAATGCGTAAACGAAAGTAAATTCAATCACGTGGAACAAGTTGGTGTATTCGTTACTTTTGTGGACAGGTTTTGTTTATTGTGGTGCTAGATATTTTTATGTTCTAGATCTCGCACAGTTTCTAGAACATTCAGCATCAAAAGTAGATTGACATTTTCAGTTGGATGAATGTAAATTCCACTGTTATCTGGGTTTGTCAAAGATAATTATGCAAACTTCGATTGAGTTCTTTGTTAAGGGATTGTCCGGGAAAGTACTCCTTACTCTACGCTGTGTTTCCGTATGAAGGGTGCCGGTGTAATTACTGGCACGTGAGGCTGAACATCTGTATGCCTCAAGTTCATGAACGCAGAGTAGTGCATCGTAGGGCACGTTCATGCTGTGCGTGACCTACGAGGCATTGCTTTGTATTGGCGATGGTCACCACTTTATATCAGGCTCCTTCCTCAGAGAGGAATGTCAGTTTAGTATAGCACATATAATCCGGGGTTTACAAGAGGGTCAGAATACTCAGAATACGGCAAAAGGGACTTTCACTTTCATATCTGTTTACGATAACAATAGACGCCTAAGCAACATTGAACGCGAATTGAATGTATAAACACGTAAACGAACTAAGCTAGATAACTCGCTAATCATTTATGCGGGCACTAACAAAGGTATACAATCCTATTTTATACCAAAATCAACCTTATTCATAGAATCATAAAGTCATAGCTTTAAAGTCTGAGAATTTGTAGTCTGGTCTGGCAATTAGAATACAAATGGTATAATAGACGGTCGATATTTGTGGCGCCAATATTGTAATTTGTTTGACAGGAAATCGTTAATTGTTTAGATAAGAAACATTACCTACAGATAGTTTGCTTGAATTATACAATAGTTGTTTATTAATTTTATAGTGTTTACTACACTTAAGGAAATCACAAAGATTTTTATAATGTCCCAAAAGTTAAGAGCCGAGCGGGATTTGAACCCGCGACCTTCCCCTCGGTACGGGGCTTTTACCACACTTTAATGCAAAAGTTCGTTCATCGTTTGTTACGGTGAACCAATTGTAGGCTAATGAGGCTTCCACTTGTCTTTGAGTTGCTACAACACAAACACTACACAATGTGGGCCAAGTGATGCTACAAGCGTCTCTTATTATAACATTTCATCTTCATCAGGAACTTGTCATAAGAGCTAGGCTAATCTTAGTGCAACGAAATCTACTTATGACGCCGACAACCGTCAAACAACTTCTTGCTCGCACTTGTCAACCGTTTTGAAGATAATAAAAAACGGACAAGTTTCGGAAAATAAAATTACAAAAGTTCAAAAATATCCTTATTATCCAAACAATGTTTCCCATCAAAAAAGTTCTTTTACTATTTTTGCACACAATTTTTTCGGTAGGGTAACTCGTTTCGTATTTGAATATAGAAGGTAATTTTCTTTTCTTTTGCAGCGTCCGAATGGCCAGTGATACAGAGCTAAACTTGTTGGTTTTATTTGAATTTAGAAGGTAATTTTCTTTTCTTTCGCAGCGTCCGAATGGCCAGTGATAAACAAGCCGCTGAAAGTGATAAGAACCAAAGAGAACAAGCTTTCTAATAGATTCCTGCCGTACGACGAGATTGAAACAGAATGCCAGTTGACGATAGATGACGACATCGTGATGCTGACGCCTGATGAACTCGAGTTTGGGTGAGTTTTTACTGAAAAAGCCAAAGGGTGTTTTTATGAAATATTAAAACTAGGTGAATCTAGGCACGCTTTCCGAGGCGCGACTAGTTTGTGTGTGTCCAAATATTTGCATTACACATCGTATACCACAATTTTGCAGTGGTTGCTATTCTAGACGCCACAGTGAATATAAGCCTAGAAGAACAAGCATAAAACTTACGGATTTGTTACTGTTGTGTTTTAGTTTAAACTTAACGAAGTTACAGTGGTGGTAAAATTATACGTCGTAATCAATTTGCAGCGTAGATTTTGTAGCGCAACTTGTCTGATGGATGAAGGCACTAACTATTTCTTCCCCTTTAGAATGGTCTAACTAGACCTATATTATAATTATTACAAGCGACCGCTCGCGGCTTCGCTCGGCCCGTTCCCGTTACTTTTTTGGGATAAAAAGTATCCTATGCCCGTCTCCTGGTTCTACGTATAAGCTACGTCCTCAGTCCTCACCAATTTTCAGCCAAATCGGTTCAGCCGTTTTTGATTTTTAAATAGTATAACATGACTTTCTTTTATATATAGATAGATATATAATTAAGTCTAGGATAGGTAGACCAAGTAATAAAAAAGTATTTCATTGCCATACAGAGGTTAATTGCGCTATTTTCAAAGGGTTCGAACGGTACATTTTCAGTGGCTTTAGAGTAAAATGTTTGTTTAAATTTCAAAGATATGCGAGTTTTAGCAAAACGATGCACCCGAGACCGTTCGTCTGCTAGCTCAATTAGCCCAACACTCACATTTTCAAGTACAGCACAGTAATATTGTTCAAAGTGAGTCTGGCCTTTGGCGCTCGTTATATTTCTTGAATTTGTTTAGACTCAGAGTTGTTTTGTTTAGATAAACTATTGTAGTAGGTATTTTTTTAATCTTAAGTAAGCAAACAAGTTTATAATTTCGAATAAAAAATACTTGTACGGCGGTTGTAGGCTAAAAATATTGCACTTCGGCTTTCAACTTTGTAGAGCGCCATCTCTTTCTGGCGCACACTACGCCCTATGAAGCCGAAATTAGCCGATGTGCAATATTTTTTGCCTACCGCTTTAGGTGTGTGGGTCAAAACTGTAGGTTATCAAACCAAAAAATAGGTATTAATTTAATCTTTAGTAAAAAAATTAAATCATATTTCCGAGAAATTTTGCGGAAGTCTTTATTCGATTTTTAGGGAAAAAACATGTAATATGTCCAAACTGTTACAATTATATTTTGATCTAGCTAGTTAGCTACCGCCCTCGGCTTTCTTTACGTCTGTACGACTGTACAAGCATTATTAGGATTAGTTAGTGCGTGCGTGCGTATCTTAGTTTTCTAATCATACACTTAAAAGTCACTTTCCATAATTTTCTCTGATATCGTAAATAGTGTTAAGTTATATGAAAGTGGTTAATTATAATGAAAGTGAGTGAAGGTATTGCGATCTTGCTCAAATAAAAAAAACATGTAGATAATCCACACAACACTATATAGCCCCAAATTAAGCAGAGCTTGAACTATGGACAACAGATCGTTGATATAATTACTTATGTTCATTTTTTTAAAATTACTGCCACGTGAGGCTGAACATCTGCATGCCTCAAGTTAATGGACGCAGGGGAGTGCATCATGGGGCACGTTCCTGACGTGCGTGACCTTACGAGGCAATGCTTTGTAGGCGATGGTTACCACTTAACATCAGGTGGGCCATAATATGCTTGTTCTATCAGCTAGTTGAATAAAAAGATGAGGCCACGTTACATTAATATTTAAGTTTCGCTCTCCTGAGGTTTTTCGTTGCTTCTTCCTGTTCCTGTTATTTTTCGGGATAAAAAGCAACTTATTATGTTAATAAGCAACTTATATGTTAATCAACAAACTCCAGTGGTTGAGCAATAAAGGGCGTAATTGAGCCACGAACACGCATCATCATCATCAATCTATTGCAGGCCACTGCTGGACATAGGTCTCTGCCACAGAACATAGTACAACAGCTATGTGGCCGGAACATAGTACAACAGCTACAAGCTTGTCGGCTTACACTCAGCTTAGACTCCACAACAGAAACAGTGTTTGTGTCTAAGTCGAGTGAGTCTGTAATTCCATTGCAATGCTCCAACACTAACATGAAAATTACGAATTATATACATTCTACTACAGCCGACTGTACTTATTATAAATGCGAATGATTTAAATATCAAGTCACGTGTATGATGAAAACATCCAAACATTAAATCATTATGTGTTAGCACGTAAACAAAGCCGAAGCCGGTAGTTAGTTCAAAATAACATTGTAAAGGCCTGCGCAAACCTAGTTCGCTGGCGGTAGCGATCAGTGAAACGCTGTCAAATATCGCTATCAAATCTCAAATCTGACAGCGATATTTGACAGCGTTTCACTGATCGCTACCGCCAGCGAACTAGGTGTGCGCAGGCCTTAACCGTTTTGACTTGCATGTTTTTTCCCCAAAAAACGATTCTCGGAGCAAGCATAGATTTTTGAACAACAGTTCTCCATTGAAAAATGTCAAAAATCTATGAGGCTCGACTCAGACTCAAAGCACTGTTTCTGAATACCGGGCTTAAACTCCTGACCTGGCTATTTTCTTCACTAAAACGTCCCTCGTCTAAAGACTTCCCTCCCATTGCCTGATTAAACTTTCATGAACAAAGCTCACTAATTGAAAGCAAGAACGAACTCTTTTGCAATTTCCTTCAATAATTAACAAGATGGACAGCGAAGTCTTTCTTTTGTACAAGCTTTTATGTTTTAATGTCTTAACTAAGTTAAGGTTCCATAAAAATGTTTTGCGATACACAAAAATGTTAAATTAGTTTAAACGACACTGCTTTCTGTTTTGAAATGTTATTTCGAGGTAGAGTCTGTTCAGAAAGAGAACCGTCGTGGCCAAATTGAGAACTAACGTTTCGATTTTTATATGGCAGCTTATCCCTTTCTCTCAGTCAGCATTTTGCATCATAAAAATTAAATAAAGGAATAGTACACTAGTTGTGATAGGACCAAAACGTAACAGACGCGCTATTGTATTGCCCATTATACAAAAAAGGTGATTAGCACAGCAGCGCCCTCCAATCCCACGACGGTTCTCTTTCTGAACAGACTCTAGTCAAAGTATTTTTTTGATCACTTTGAAAAGTCTTGAAGCTAGGTGAGTCTAGGTGCCAGTTTCACGCGACTAAAACTAGAAGAACAGACAACATGCTACGGCTTTGTTCCTACCGTTCTTTGTTTTTTTTTTTTGAATTTATTAACTCATTATGTTCATTTTTTTGCTCAGATTTGAATGCAAGTTTTCTTTAGAAAATGTATAAAGTTTATAATGCGCACTTGATGTGCGGGCAGGTTTTTCCGCAAGTAGGCCGCTGGTGGGCCCTTTTTGCGTGACCCTTGCGCGTGTTGCTCGAACTTTTTTAGGTTCTACAACACCCTGGTTTCCTCACGATGTTTTCCTTCACCGTTTTGAGAGTACTGGCATAGTGCACATAAATTTTGCGATAGAAAAACTCAATAGAAAAACTCAAATAGAAAATGTATAGTATTTAGCCATGTTTGTTAGAAATTATACAACCCTGAGGTTATTCGTCACTCCCGTCAGCAGTTTTAAATTTTTTTTAAATTATCTGGTCATAATTTAGTTTATCGTTTGACAGTTAAGTAAAGGCACAGTTGTCCATAGAATTCAACCTAGTTCTCAGGATTAGCGAGGTGAAGTGGCAGCCGGTCATATCTAGGGAATCGATAAGGCTGGGGTAAACGTGTTCTTGAGTGCTCGCGAGTATGTACGTCACTTCCGCATGAGGGAACGAGTTGCGTACCCTGTCCGAACGGGACATGAAAATGACGTGGGTTCAATTTTGTTAAAAATCCTTAGAAAACCGACAAGAATTTTACAAGTATGACGGTGAAAGACATTAGACCTTTCTTTTAATATCTCACCAATGGTTAAACGACAACACGTTGATACTATTAATTCAATAAAAAAAATCATGTAGGTAGGTATCCTATTTTTAATTTTTTTTTTTCTTGCTGCCGACGAAAAATGTGAAATGTATTGAAACCTAAAATACGCAATTTACAAATTACACTCGTTTGAACACCGTGAATACATTAAATCAAACCATGCAAAACCTGTGAATTCGATATCTTACTATCACCCCACGTCATTTGAAACTTGATATAAATAATAAATCTCTCGAAATTCACAAAGTCAGGTTTACAGTTTACACCGAGAGAGTTCAACATGCTCCCTAGAGACTCTTGCAAGACCTTATTGAAACAAGAGTTTACACGATCAAATATTAAATTCAAAACTAAGTTTACCTTAAGTTCAGCTAAGTATTTGATTAAATAAGTTTGTATACAAGGTGTATACACACTTCTACCGCATGCAAAGCTGCACAGTGCACATCGCTTGTGGCATGGCTTACTTTGCTATTCCTAATTTATTTAACCAGAATGGTTTATGTTAATTAAAGTTCACACAAAAATAATCTTATAGCATAATATCTGTAAAAACGTTTAATTAACGTTTTGATTTCGAGTTAATTAGTTTTTTTCCCATCTCAAAAAATGATCAATCCCGCCTTTATTTGTGAATTCTCTAGTCTCTATTGAATTGCATATAATTATGATCAAGCCAACTACTAGGTACTTCATTGATGTATAATGAATGAGTATACAACAGTATTTGCCAGTACCCTCAAATGGTGGAGGAAAACATTCAGAGGAAACCGGCATGACTTACAACCTAGAAGGTTCGAAAAACGCGTGACAAGTGCACGAAAGAAGCCTCTTTCGAAAGAACAAGTGACTCAATAAGAAGAAGAGATTATACTAAATGAAACAATAACTCAATAAAATGATTATGATTACTTATACCTACGCTGACACCTAATTGAAGTGAATTAGAGACGACTTAGCTCGAATCTACTTAACCAAATCTAAAGTTACTAGCTTTATTTGTTTGAAGTAATTTTAGCAGACGATTAAATATTTAAACCCAAAATGGACCTTTCCAATTTGAGAGTAATTACGTAATGACTCAGGCAACGTATTTTAAACCAATATAGACTTGTTGGAAATACTTTGCCCGCGCCATTAGGTAAAAAAGGTTTTCGTGTTGGCAATTTGAAAAACTTTTTTCTCGAACGAGGCTGACTATTAGCTCATGTTATTTATGGGATAAGTTAGATGTAGATGCGAGTATTATTCAGCATCTGTACCCTTATGCCCGTAGCACACCTCCGCTACGGAATCAGAGCGGTACCGCAGAAATTTTGTCATGTCTTGTCCCGTGTAGGAGATGCAAATCACTAGCGAAACTGCCTGTTCTAACGCGTAGATTTGATTATATTCCATCTCTTTCTCCTTGCGGTTTCGATCTGCTCCGACGCCAGCCACACCTCCGCGCTCTGGCCGCCGTTTTATTTTCCCTTGACCGCTATGAAATTCATCTAGCGGTGCCGCTTTAACTGTTCCGCAGCTGAGGTGTGCTACGGGCGTTATTCTGAGTTTTACTCGATCAGTTTTAACAATTCGTTTCGCCTACGTTTCTCTCTTTTGTATGTAGATTTTTTTTGTAGTCGAAGAGTTTTCATTAGAAGGGAATTTGTGCAAAAAAAGGAGGCTACTCAATAACTCCGCTGAATGAGATCCGATTTCAATGGTTATTTTTTTATTTGAAAGGGAGTGAATTTAAATTAGTCTCATGAACATTTGGCGAAGATCTGATGAGGATTTTTGGTATGATGAGCAGCATAGCTTATCAAAATACAATAAATTGTACATTTTTATAAACCCATAAAATAAATTTTGGAATGAGCTAGAGGTCCAAAGGTCTTTCCCCTCAGCTATAACATGAGAAGGTTCGAGAAAAATGAAAAAAAAATCTTTCAGGGTAAGCAACGCAACGACAGCACCCTTGGTGGTGGGCCGTAAGCCCGTTGGTCTATCATTTGTTTAGAATTTCAATGGATTTTTTCATAGAAATGTGTCTCATAGTCGTGTATTTTAAAGAATCGATGATAATTAAAACACACGACTTAAAAATAACTTCCATTCAAACTGTAATTTGTTAAAAAAGTTTGTGTAGTTTTAAGAGCTTTGGGTTGTGGTTTATTAACGCGGGGTTAAAATGAGCTCGAAACTACCGAACCGATTTTTATGGGACTTTCGTAGTTTTATAGCAACATACAACTTCGCCAATAAAAGCTTTATCACGCCATAATAGTAAAGGGGTGGAACAAAGGGTTGAACATTTCAATGGCCTACCGAAAAACGTAGTAAAATGAGTTGTATAACATTTTTAGGAGCCTACAACCGGTGGTTAATAACGGCTTTTAATGTAGACCACGAACCATAAGACGTAGTGTAGGAGGCCCTCTCATCCCATGGACATGATAGTAAGAAAGAAGAAAGAAAATACATTTTCATCCCACCAGCTCTGAAAGTGTGTTTTTGCTGTTTAATTTCTGACTGGAAAAGCCGTTTTTATCCGCTAGAGGATAAAGTAAATTTGAATTTAGAATATCGTGTTCAATAAGTTTGTGAATACACAACCTATTTACTTCTACCTGCATGGTGTCGAATTTATCATACAACCTTTTTAAATTTGTTAATAACTCATACTCGGAACCTTCTTGGTGTGTTACTTTTAGTCGCGCCATGTTCTTTTTTGCATTTAGTCATTTCCTCGCTGAGGTGGGATGAAAAGTTACGTGTTGCACTCGAGTGCAAAGATTTTTCACCTTGTGCTCTTTTGATTCCTTCGCCAACGCTTAGGATTCTAACTTTTAAACCACTCGCTACGCTCGTGGTTAAACTTTAGAATCCTGCGCTTGCTCAGTCATCAAAATTGAGCACGCGGTTAAAAAGCAGCTTTGCACTCTTGTATAACAAATAACTATTATTTGTAATTGATAGACAAAAACAAAATACACGCTTAATAAAATAAAGCGTTGAAAAAAAAGAGCACATAAAAGCAAAAACTGAACTTTTTCAGGCTGATGATATAAAAAAAATACTGTAGACAATCCACCCGACATCATCTAGCCCCAAACTAAGCAGAGCTTGCACTATGGGAACCAAATAGAATACAAAACACCTATAAAACACATGAAGCAATGAATAAATGAATATGAATACAATATAACACCCAGACAGAGAACCCACGGCTTACGGTGCAGAAGGCAGAGAGTACTTAATTTTTTTTATAAATTAGGGATTGTAAAAACAACTCGTCTATTCCAGATTCGACGTTTGGCGGGAGTTCCCCGACCGGATAGTGGGGTTCCCGAGTAGACTCCACGTGTGGGACAACGTCACTCACTCCTGGAGGTACCACTCCGAGTGGACCAACCAGATCTCTATGGTGAGTACTAGTCTATATTGAAAGGGAACTAAATTCGTGGCGTGGTAGTTGAGTAAAATAAGGTAAACTTCTTACAATCAATTAATTATGATACATTTTTAGTATATTGACAAGATGAATGCTTAGAACATCGAGAATAAAGCTTGGAGGAAGGATCCCTATAGCGAGTATCGAGTGAGAGCACACGACACAGAAAGAGATAGACTACATATTCTATCGCAAGCTTTCAATTATGATGTTTATTAACATCATCATTCGACCGACGGCATTGATCAACCTTTCAAGACAAAAAATCGGTTGTCTGTAAAGTCGGTTTACTGACGATAGTTGAACGTGACAACGTCATACAGCTGTCCACGCGGACGCATCGCTCACTCAAGTAGGAGAGAGACAGATGTCGAACGCTGCCGAACGCGGAGGCTGATTGTGCCTCTTTGTCACTCGTCCCACGCTCTCGCTTGCACTTCAAGCCTTAAATGGAACTCCTCAGAGCGAGGTAACGCCGCATGAGTCATGTTTTTTCGTGCGTGCAGCCGGCTCCATCGAATTATAAGACGTTGTCACGTCAAAAATATTTTCTTAGATCGGCTCACGTGCCAGTATTTTCACCGGCACCCACATCCTTCAAACCGAAACACAGCAATGCTGCTTCACGGCAGTAATAGGCATGGGGGTAGTTCGCACCCGGACGAGCCCTTCAGAAAGCGCTATACTACTACTGATAACTTGTCTTGTAAGCCTACCGAACAAAGGCAAAAAAACAGCTTGACTGAGTTTTTTTGTTAGAAGTAAACATTATCACAGATTATCCTATTCTCATGCGATCAGATTCAAACACGTCATACACTTCCTGTTAGTCTGTAAAATTATCACTTTATGTTTGGGGAATCGAACCCACGACCTTGACAGTGCATACGCGAGCGCCGGGTGTGGATCTCGCGGCGCTAAAATAACACTACGCAGAGTAGCGTAGTACCTACTGGTATTTGAGCTATATTGATGTTGTTACTGCATAGTACAAGAAAAACAGTGCATCAAATCTTAAAAAGTCATTCATTTATTTTCACTGCATTTGTTTTAAGGTTCATAATATGTACGGGCATGTCATGCGAGGGAATATCATGTTACGAGAAGAGTGCTAGATATAATTGTGGATGGTTATAGAAGTCGAGGTAGGCTAAAGAAAAGATGGATGGTTTGTGTGAAGGATGACATGGGGAAGAAAGGAGTGTCTGCTGAATTGACGGCTAATAGAGGAGAGTGGAGAGCGAAATCCTATTGTGCCGAACCTACATGAAGTGGGATAGGGAAAATGATAAGTTTTTTAAGGTTCCAAAGTCCTGCAAAGAACCATAAAGTTTCTGTCAATGAAACATCATAAGGTTTGATACATTTGAAAACATAAAAAATTTGATGTTTCATTGGTTTGAAATGATCTCCCTGAAATTTTCCCAAAAGAGTCAATTAAACTTCAAAACAGAGTTTAAAACAAAAATCCTCACGCCGTGACCTACGAGGCAATGCTTATATAGGCGATGGTTACCGCTTAACATCGAATGGGCCATATTCTAGTACCATCAGCTGGTTGTATAAAGAAAAAAACGAAAGTTTTCCTTGTACCAATAGTTTCTTAACCCGAAAGACAATATTATTTTATTTACATTAACATGTTTCATAATATTGAATCTATAGGTTCCCGAACTAGTGATGACGTGTTTCATGAACCAGGAACTGTGTTTCAGGAACCAAAGAATATGTTACATTGTCCTACTGTATATCCACTGTACTGTGTAACGTCCTTGATACAATTTGATGTTTGAACAGCGCGCGCGCTCCATCTAATTCAACGAACCAATTCATAACACTTATCATTGCTGAGAGTTTAATGTTCTACTCGTAGCTTTTAATTGAACTACTGTGTAGTATACATACACTATACACTGTGTACTATACATACATCATCATCATCATCATCATTATCAGCCTGAAGAAGTCCACTGCTGGACATAGGCCTCCCCTACACATTTCCAGGAAGAACGATTCTGAGCCCTTTCCATCCATCGACTTCCCGCGATCTTAACAATGTCGTCGGTCCATCTGGTGGGTGGGCGCCCAACGCTTCGTCTTCCGGTTCGTGGTCGCCATTCGAGAACCTTTATTCCCCAACGGTTGTCGGGTCTTTGAGCTATATGACCTGCACATTGCCACTTCAACTTACTAACTCTACGAGCTATGTCGGTGACCTTGGTTCTTCTACGGATATCCTCATTTCTGATTCTATCACGTAGTGAAACTCCCAGCATAGCTCTCTCCATAGCTCGTTGCGCACATACATACATAACACACTGTAATACTGAAATATTTCTACGCTTGGTCATGGTATTATTTAAACACTATTTTTAGCGGCTAACAAATACGAGAGCACTGGTGGTCTAGTGGTAGCCCCGCCTTCCGATCTTAAGGTCGTGGGTTCAAATACAGTCGTGTACTAATGAGTTTTTCTATCAAAAAATGTATGAACACTATGCCAGTACTATGAAACGGGTCGTGGGTTCAAATACAGTCGTGTTTTATTTTGATGAGTGTTTCTATCAAAAAATGTATTTGCACTATGCCAGTACTAAATGGTGAGGGAAAACATCGTGAGGAAACCGGCATGTAGTTGAATGTAAAAATTCCAAAACATATGTCGAGTGCAGGAAAGGAGCCCCTCTGAGGCGCACTTAAAATCCTTTCACCACCTTTATTTGAAAAAACTCTTCTTCTACATTCTGTGTATTATTAATAATAATAAATATTGTGGACTACTCACACATTACTACCTAGCACCAAACAAAGCAGAGCTAGTATAAACTAGCTCGAACTCGTACGAACTCAAATTATATTAATATCGTTTTCGCAACCCCATCCACCCCACGCTGGGATATAGGATAGGAGATAGAGGATAGGCAGGGATATATTATGTGTTATCCTTCATTCTGTTTTACAACTTTTTTAACATTTCTTAAAAACATCAATTATAAAACCAGACTTACATTGGCGCCGTGTAAATCATTATATCAAATGCTTAATTAAAGCAATACAGCACACTAGTTAATGACTGGTTACGCGTAGTTCAAGGTCTTAATATGAATAACTACTGAAATGGCGCAGGCAAATTAGTTTGTTATTACCTAGACCGCCAGAATACAGTAGAAAGGTTTGTATGGGAGCCGATGTCGCTAGTTTTACATTTCCACTGTTATATTTAAAATATCACTAAATATGAGGATTCTAAGAAAAAGGAAGGAAGGAATATGTTAAGAAAGTATTTCTATGTTTTATCTTGTCGCTTAACTTGTTCGGAAAGTAATTCTCGTGCTGCTGAAAGGCATTTTTCCCTTTACGACTCCCGAAAAAACTGTTGAATTTGTAAGATAGATATATTACACCTTATCGTACACAAGAATAGAGTCCTTTCTGAAACCAGCGCTACCCTCCACTCAATATCCCTTACCAGGTTTTAAACTTATTAGAAACGATAGGGTGGGTAAAGGATGTGGTGGTGTTGCTATCTATCTCCGGGGTGACATCCCCTCTAAGGTGATTGATCATTCACCCAGTGTATATTCTAATTTTGCCGAACATCTTTTTATTGAAATTACTATTAACCACTCTAAAGTAATGCTCGGAGTGTATTACCCACCCTCTTCTAATATAGACTACTTTTCCTCCCTCGAAACTAAACTTGAATCCTACACATCTTTATACGATCACATCATTATACTTGGGGATTTTAACACGTGCCTGATAAAAAATGATTTGCGTGCTAGTAAACTTCGTTCTCTAGTAACCTCAGTCAATATGCACATCCTTCCACTTTCTGCCACTCATCATGCTCCTCACGCCACACCCTCTCTTCTTGATTTAATTTTAGTCTCTGACGTTAGCCGGGTGGCAACACATGGTCAATTATCAGCTTCCTTTTCTTACCACGACCTTCTTTTCCTTTCCTACAAAATTAAATGTCCCAGGCGTAAGCCCAAATCTCTTCTTCTTCGTAGTTTTAAGGATATAAATCTGGAGCGCTTGAGGTTAGACGCAAGTAGGATTGACTGGTCTCCGGTCATTAATGCGGTTAATATCGATGACAAGGTCTGTTTGTTTAACTCAATCATCGCAAATCTTTTTGATACGCATGCCCCGCTAAAACGTGTTAACATCAAACATAAGCCGGCACCTTGGCTAACCCAGCCCATAAAAAAGATGATGTCTCGGCGAGATAAAGCGAAAAGGGTCTACAAGAAATCGCCTACCGAGGTGAATTTGGCAGCGTATAAGAAGCTTCGTAATAGGTGTAGTAAAATGTGCAGAGATGCCAAGAAACACCATATCCATAGCAGTATTCAAAATTGTAGCCCAGCCCAAATGTGGAAATTTTTAAACTCACTTGGTGTAGGCAAGAGGTCCAATGACACACCTATCTCCTTTGACCTTAACACTATCAACGCATATTTCTCCAAATCTCCACTTTGCTTAGATGATAGTGCTAAGCTTTCCACACTAGATCACTTATCTAGTCTACCCAGGCCTGAGTGCCCTTCTTTTAAACTGGTCGGGATTACTGAGGGTGACGTATTGAAACTCCTGAGTTCTATATCCACCAAAGCCATAGGTGCGGATGGCATCCACATCCTTATGCTTCAACTCCTATCCTCTGAGCTCGTTTCTGCAATCACTCACATCATTAACCATTCTCTCGAAACGAGCTCATATCCCTCTGCATGGAAAAATGCTTTTGTCATCCCTCTTCCCAAAACGTCCAATCCCACTACTGCTTCCCAATTTCGGCCTATCTCCATTCTACCCGTCCTCTCTAAACTTTTAGAACAAGTTGTTCACCATCAACTTTCTCTCTTTCTTTCCAGCCACGACCTCCTAAGTCCCTATCAGTCTGGTTTTCGCCCAGGGCACAGTACCGTCAGTGCTCTTACCAAAGTTGCTGATGATATCCGCAGTGGCATAGACAACAAACTCCTTACTGTGCTGGTGCTATTAGACTTCAGCAGTGCCTTCAATTCTGTGGACTATGACATTCTCCTCGCCATCCTGTCCTCGCTCAATATTTCTCCCCCAGCTATCTCTTGGTTCGCCTCATACCTTACGGGCCGCTCGCAGTGTGTTCGCTCGGAAGAGTCCTGCTCTGACTGGTGTAACATTACTGCTGGCGTTCCTCAGGGTGGTGTTCTCTCGCCTCTCCTCTTCTCTGTTTTTATAAACGCTATCACCCTCATCCTTTCCACACATTACCACCTTTACGCGGACGACTTGCAGATATATTGCCAAGTAAAAGTTGACGAAATTTCTAAAGGTATTAGCTGTATTAACTCGGACCTCGACCGTATCTACTCTTGGGCTAATGCTTTTGGTCTTTTAGTTAACCCTGCTAAGTCACAGGCTGTGATTTTCGGTAGCCCTTATATGCTAAATCGGTTAGATCAGGCTTCTCTTCCCTCGGTCCTGTACGCTGGCACACCTATAAGCTACTCGACTAATGCAAAAAATCTAGGTGTTATCTTTGACAACCAGTTATCTTGGGTGAGCCACGTTAACGCTGTTAGCCAGAGGGTTTATTTTTCATTTCAGTCCCTTAAGCGTCTCCAAAAATTTTTACCCTTCGAAACTAGAATAACTCTTGCTCAAACTCTCTTGCTGCCCCATCTCGACTATGCTGATGTCTGTTTTCTGGATGCCACGGAAGAACTGTTAAATAAACTGGAACGTCTTCAAAATTTGTGCATCCGGTTCATATTCGGATTGCGCAAGTTTGACCACGTTTCAGATTTCAGATCTCAGTTAAAATGGTTACCGATTCGCCGTAGACGTGATCTTCATGTTCTTTCTTTTCTTTTCAACATACTATACAGTCCTGTCTCTCCTTCCTACCTCCGTGAGCGCTTTGTCTTTCTTATTCCTCGGGGTGAGCCCTGTAGAACAGCTGTGTCCCTTCTCCTTAAAACTCCCTCCTGCTCCTCTGCCCGCTATCGTGACTCTTTCACTGTCCACGCCGTCAAGCTGTGGAACTCTCTTCCCCACACTATTCGTGCCAGTCCATCACTGGGCATATTCAAGCGTAAAGTTAAAGAGCATTATCTCTCCTTGTAATATATTTATGGTATAGGTATATATATATATATATATTTATATGGTATATTTATTTTATAATTTGATATATTTATTTATTTGTGTTTAGTATATTAAGTAGGATTTCGATTATTTATAGTATTTAGTGTAGTCTGGTTTGTAAGTATGTAAGTTTAATATGTCTGTATGTAATTAGTTTATTATTTTTTTAGAACTATGTGATATTCTCTATATGTATATACTTCTGTATAAGTATTTTAGTTTAAGGTTTTTTTCTCTTTTCCCAATGCCTGTATGTTTGTACACCCACCCACCACTATAATCAACTCTCTCTATCCTCCAAGGTTTGCTGGTAGAAAACTCTATTTAGGGTTAAGCTCGCCTCTGTACATGCCCGCTTTATAATGTTTATCTATCATCTGTATGTGTGTACAATAAAGAATAAAGAATAAAGAATACATTACAGTAACAGCGGTATAAAATAAAGTACAATGGGCGACCTTATCGCTGAAAGCGATTTCTTCCAGGCAACCTTACTACTACTATGGTTATACTATGGGAACCAGATGGCTGATATAATACTTATAATACATGTTTTATACCCATACTTATAAACGCAATTTAGATTTAATCATTGTTTAAAATTAGCCTTGTCACTGTTTGTCATTCATTACCCAGCGGTAAGAGATGGCAATGGTTTAAGCACTGTTTATCTTTTGACATATTTTTATAAGTAAGGCTATTAATGTTTCAGGTGTTAACCGGCGCAGCCTTCCACCACAAGCTCTGGTCGTGGTATTACACGTACAAGATGCCGGTGGAGATCAGAAGTTGGGTGGACGATAACTTCAACTGTGAGGATATAGCGATGAACTTCCTCGTCGCCAATATTACTAGGAAGCCGCCGATCAAGGTACGACATTGCTTTGTTTCTGTCTATTTGGGTTTTTAGCCAAAATGCAGGCGGGAATGGCGCTGGGTTGATAACTTCGATAATTCTAAATGTACACATAATAATTTTGGTTGCAATTTTTCATAATGCTGATAAATGGAACGGTCTCCATTGGTAAAGCAGGTATTTAAATAAAAATGTTTGCATTATAAATAAATTATATTGTATCCCAAACCCAAATTATATTGTATTGTGCTGTTGTAATTATATTGAGTGGTGTTGTATTGTATTGTGTGTATTGTATTTTATTGTATATTGTATCGTATTTGTTAGTAGAAATTAACACCCTGACATAAAAAAAAATTAATTGCATTGAAAAGTGCGAGTGAGAAATTGCTTGATGGTTGTCATAACCTAAAACACTATTCAAATCGGCCGTATTGGTTTAGTTTCACACATTCAGCGGTGGCCGTGTTTCGTCACATAAGTGAACGTTTTCTAATGCCATGGAAAATTAGGTTCTTTAGTTACCCTCCTGATCAGAAGGTCTAAGTCAATTGTCCAACAGATCGAAAGGTCTAATGAGCAGTAAGTCTAATTAGCAAAATGTCCATCTATTTAGCAAAACGCCATTTTAAAAAGTTTACACTCATGATAGAAAGTAAAATATTTTTTTTGAATAAACTAAAATTTATTTGATAAATAACCATGGTTATAAAGCAAGTAGCCTCTTATTAATTTGGTTAAAAAAATTGGGTTATACAGCTAGTAGCCTCTTAAATATTATTAGGATATTAGGCGCACAAATTCCCCTTCATTTATTCACCTAATATTCTTTTGATATAGGCAATGTAGTTATCTCTCTTCCTGCCCTTATTCCACTAGGGCATGCCCTTATTCTAGGGGTCGGCACAACATTTTCTATCATCCATTTTCCTCTATCAGCCGTCATCTCTGTATTTACTTCTTTCTTATCCATGTCATCTTTCATACTGTTCATCCATCTTTTCTTATGTAGGTATATGGCCAATGTTTATCATTAGTTTTAAAGACGTTGACCTTTAGAACTAAGGCCCTTAAGGTTATCAGTTGAATCTTCAGTAGGATCTACGTGAACAGGAAACAGTTCGTTAAGGTGACACGCGCTACGTCGTTTATCAGGAGAATATCTTAACGGTTGTTTCAAAGGAACTACTGTTTAAATTTCATTGGTTAATAGCTTCTTGGTGGGGTGGACGCCATGACACATTTTACAACGATGTTTTAAGGTCGTGGGTTCTAGATGTTTGTATTTTCAGCGGTTCCAATAGTTAAATGTAAAATTTATTTTTTATTCTGGATGCTTTTGAGCGGGACTCGCAACTTAAAGCAGAAGATCGTAGTGACTGGGGCGAAAATGGGGGGAGGCCTTTGCCCAACAGTGGGACACTACAGGCTAGTAATAGTAGTAATTTTTTATGCATGGACAATAATTGGAAACAATACAATAATTTTTGAAACTATCATGGTTTTTAACACTATTTTTATGAAACAACGGGATATTTACCATGATTAAATTTTGATGAGAACCAATAGCAGTCTCGAAACCAATAAAAGAGTGCGAAAGAGGGTAGATCGATTTATCTGCCAATAACATTTCTTTTACTCGTGGACTTCAGTTCAACCGTGATCATGGTGCATGCAACTGTGCCGAAATATCGGAAGTCAACTCATCAAAATTTAATCATGGTAAATATCCCGTTGTTGCATAAAAATAGAATACAATAATTCTTCTTCTTCCTGCCTTTATCCCACTTTATGTGGGGTCGGCACAACATGGTTCCTCCATTCTCTCTGTCAGCCGTCATCTCTGTATTCACTTCTCTCTTATCCATGTCATCTTTCACACAGTTCATCCATGTTTTCCTTGGTCTACCTCTGCTCACATATCCATCCACATCCATACTCATCACTCTCCTAGTCACATGACTTTCATCCTTCCTCATGACTCATGACATACCCATACCACGCCAGCCTGTTGCTCCTCAAATTTTCTGACACCAGTGCTATTTTCAGACTTCCCTTGGTATTCTCATTCCGTATCTTGTCCATTCTTGACACTCCACACATCCATCTCAACATTCGCATCTCTGCCGCATGTACCCTTCTTTCGTCAGTCCCTTTCGTTGCCCAACACTCCGAGTGTTGGGACGGGGCTAATTCTCGGGCCGATCTCGATCATTTTGCAATTTTATTTTATTGCTTCTTTTCACAACCCCGTACTTTTTCTACGTTTTCCGTATATCGTAGCTGTTGAGGCTTTTATGATGAGGTTGTTGATGAATTACTCAAGGAAAACTGGCATTCTCTCTTCGAAAAGAAGCAATAAAATAAAATTACAAAATGATCGAGATCGGCCCGAGAATTAGCCCCCAGGTCTTATGATCGTCTTATAGATCTTCCCCTTAAACTTCATCATCTGATCATCAGCCTAAGGAAGTCCACTGCTGGACATAGGCCTCCCCTACACATTTCCAGGAAGAACGATTCTGAGCTTTATCCATCCACCGACTTCCAGCGATCCTAACAATGTCGTCGGTCCATCTGGTGGGTGGGCGGTGGGCGCCCTACGTTTCGTCTTTCGGTTCGTGCTCGCTATTCGAGACTCTTTATTCCCCAACGGTAAGCTTGAGCTTGATAATCCTATTCATGTTATCTTTTCTAATCGATATAAATAACATTCCAGGTGACTCCTAGAAAGAAGTTCAAATGTCCGGAGTGCACCAACACAGAGATGCTCTCGGCTGACGCGCGGCATATGACGCAACGCTCCGGCTGCATAGACCGCTTCACGCAGATCTACGGACGCATGGCTCTACAGGTAATAAACATTGCTATTACAAGCAGTACAATGCAATGCAACGCGACTAATACACATACATACTAAAATCACGCCTCATTCCCATGGGGGTAGGCAGAGATCACGGATTTCCACTTGCTACGAATCTGACACACCTCTTTCGCTTCATTCACTCTCATAACATTCTTCAAACATGCTCGTCGGTTTAGGGTACTCCTAACCTGGCCTTTCTCTAAAACGCCTGCGATCTGATCGAGATACATGCGCCTAGGTCTTCCCCTTCCAGCAGTTCCATTCACACTCGCCTGATGCAATTGTTTTGTTAATCTCTTTTCATCCATTCTCTCTACATGTCCAAACCATCTTAGCATGCCTTTCTCTACTCTCATCACTACGTCTTCTTAGTCACCCTCCTTTCAATATAAATAAATAAAATAAATAATGTAGACAATCCACACAACACTATCTAGCCCCAAACTAAGCAGAGCTATGGGAACCAGGTAGCTGATATATTACTTAAATACTTTTTTTTTTGTAAATACTTACATAGAATACAATATAACACCCAGACAGAGAACAAACATCTGTGTTCACCACACAAATATTTGTTCTCGGTGGGGATCGAATCCACGCCCTCCAGCGCAGAAGGCAGAGCTACTAACAACTGAGCTGAGAAGCCAGTCATCATCTTCATACGCGACTAATAACCCTCTCATAATTAATTAATCATTTATAAGGTTTTTTTTATGAATCATTTATTTATCACATTAAGTCCTGTCACCACACTGATTTGAAAGAACCAGTGACACGAGAAGAAGAATCATTTATTTGGAGTGTTTGATAAAAACGACAAAGATTTTCGCGGCTCGCTCCGCTAGCCCTTTCCCTAGTTCTCTTTAGCCAGTCCCTTTGGTGGCCTCCAAACTCTCCAAATAAAAACATAAATAAATCAGTGGTACCATATATTCCTAAATCACTTTGAAACGTCTTAAAGCTAAGCCAGGTAAGGTAAGGTCTAGGTGCCAGTTCCACGCTACCAAGCCTAGAAGAAGAAACAACAAACTAAGACTAACATACGATCTCCACAAATCGTATTACGAATAGTTTTCATTGCAATAATAAATGATTTTGTTTACTAGAGAGTAAGAGATTATGGAGACGCTTGGAGATGCTTGCAAGAGGCTAATGCCACCCAAAGCGGTCCATATTAAAACCTTTTATGTATATAATTAAGTTTATTAGATAATTTTTTGGAGTGTGAAAAATCATATTTTTATTATTTATTTGTTGTTTTAGAAAGTAACCGTTTAAAGAAAGAAAGAAAGAAAAATCATTTATTCAATCACCGCAATTGTATACCTTAAAAAATAAACATAAAAAAGAAGCAGAAAACTTAACATATTATATACCTACATGTTTATGTTATTTTAATTCTATTTCAGCCCGTAGAGTTCCGAGCCGACCCGCTACAGTACCGAGAAGCTGGTACATATCCTCACGCCTATCCCGACATCGGCGCTTTGTGAACAACCATCGTAAGGCTTTCAACTGCCTTGGAAAAAACAAGAAAAGAATGTGGCTATGCTGGCCTAGTAGTGACAATGAATGATGGTGAAAACCGCATCAAAATCCGTCTAAATGTAAAAATTTAAAGGTTTGAGTATCACTCTTGAAGCAGTAGTGGTAGTGAACTTCTTCAGATCTAGATCGTGGGTTCGAATCCGATCTTTTCTCTTCGAATTTATACGCGTAGTAATCTTAAACGGTGAAGGAAAACATCGTTTGGAAACTTGGGTTGATCTGCTTCGCATGTTGACTGTTTTTCTTGTGGATAAAATTGAATACTCCCATCAAAAATCATGTCTTAGGCATTACAGCGTCTTGTAACTAGGGGCATAGGTAAAAAAGTTTCCCCTGACGCTGTATACACACTAGTTTTTTCTCCAACACTCCAGCTATTGATACCCTGAAAAGGTACTTAGATAATTACATGGCTGCGAATAGAAGTTTTTGATGATAATCCAATTCTACGGTATTTTAAAAACTGATTTTAAGCTATGTTTGATATACCCATATGCTCGCATGAATTCGCCTTTTGTGCTTATGCAAACGAAAACGAGTCTACTACGTTGAACAAACAAGCGTGTACCGCTTATTTGGACACAGGGAAGTGCATAGTAGGGCACGTGACCTACGAGGTAATGCTTTGTTATAGGCTATGGTAACCACTTAACATCAGGTGGGCCATATGCTTGTTCCATCAGCTAGTTGCATAAAAAAAAATCTTACCTCTAACTACCGAATTTTTAACCTCTAAAAAGTATAAATCACAAAAGGCGAATCAAAAGAGTTTTTATTTTACCTGTATTGGTAATTGTTAGATTTTAATGAATAACAATCTAAAAAAGGTAATCGCGATAAATACCCGTTTGTTCCATCTAATTAAGAACAAGCTTATTACATTGTAGATAGTAATAGAAGTACCCGTTGTTCTATAGAACAAGATTTAATAGAAATATAGGAATGCAGATCAGAAATCATTGATTATATTTACTAAAATCTTAAAAAAAAACAAATCAAATAAATTTATATTATTTTTAGCAAAAAGTAAAAGGTTACCATGTCACTTTAAATTTTGTCAAATGACAACACAACAAAAGTAAAAATAACAGATTTGGTATGATAAATATGTTTGGACATGTCTCTGACAACCCTCTTTAGTCATCTTGAATGATCTTGAGGCCTGAGAGGATGTCTGTAGTCTGTTGTATAGGGCAGTGAGGATTTAGCCGTGAGCCTGTTTAATTTTAACCCCTTTCTAAAAGGGGTGTGTTTAAAGTTTGAGCCTTTTCAGAGGTCTAATTTTAGTTGTGTTTCTAAATGGTAGCTGCGATTTAAATACATATTTTTTTAGAAAGCTGCTTATTAAATATATACGGCCGTTCTAAACCATGTTGTGTAAAAATCGGGGTTTTATATTTAGTCTAATTTATTTAGAAAAAAGAGGTACCCAGCTATTAGTATGTAAAGAAAAGGTAACGAACTTAGAATGTATGGACAATAACAAATTTGATGAAGGCTGTATGTGAGTTAGGAATGGGATTTCGTCCCCAAAACCAGGGTAATGTAGAAATAACGCCATGTTTATTTTACCCCATCCCATTTTTATTTATTTTAAAAGGCTTGTATTTTTATTAAATACTAACCCTTTTGGTCGAATCGAGTGGTCTCTAATCAGGAGGCGCATTATTTTATAATTTTAAAATGCGTAGAGAGGGTAGTTTGTGAAGGTAGATTTTTGGAAAATAAATTAAGTATGTAGCTCTCTAGATTTTCGCCTTTAAATACTTATAATAATGAAATTGGTGTATCGTCATGTTCTTCGGTTTTTGTGCCATTTTTTTGTGATTAAATTTTCTTCTATAGCACAATGTAATTTTTGAGTATGTATTAACAATGTATCAATTTGTTTGTAATACTAAGATTCTACAAATATACATAATAATACATATCTATTTGTTAGAAAATGAACAAGACAATCAAATTAAAAAAAAGAGCAATCATATTTTATTTTTAAGCTCAAATTAAACTTGCCATAATTAAACCATTGTTAATGACAATAATTTTCAATTTAGTTTTAAACCTACGATTGCTTTCATGTCAATTCTTAACTTTAAAAGTGTTGTTTCTGATTTTTTTACCGAAATTTTAAAGCAAAACATTTTTATTATCAACAACTAATACCTACTATGAAAAGAGTTAAGGTTTTTGTTGTTAATTAATTTGATTGAAGCTTTTAGAGATAGCGAGTTAATACATCTTTAATAATTTTTTTGTCAAAAAGTCAGATTCTAACCTGAAATAATGTACCTAATGAAGATGCCATCTGTCCTTAGTCCTTAGTGTAAAGAGATTCTAAATTTTAGTGAATATTATTATAACTGTAATAAATTCTAGATATATTAGTCCATTTTGACATATCGGTGCTTGCGCGAAGGAATATATAAATTCCTAATAAATTATTAGAATAATAATGTGTAGGTAGTTAATGAATGTATTATTATTGTAAGTGCACATTTTTAGTTCTAATGTAGTTTCATAGATGGCATAATTTTTAACGCTAAATACTTTTGTATGTAAATAAATTTAAATGTTGCTCTACTTTGGGCAAGCCCTTTCTGTTGTGTATATAATTTGTTGCTTGAAAAAAAGCAGATCTTTTATATAAAGTTTTTATTAAATCAAAAACGTTTCATAAATCACGAGTACATTAAAATTTTACATAATATTTTTATTTTGTTTTTGGAGTAAGTATTCACAATTGTAAAATCTAATTTATATGTTATTAAGCGTTAGTTTTATTTAAATGAAATCTTGAGTTTTTTGAAACTTTTTGACAAATTATTTACTATTTGTTTTTATTCTTATTTTTACATGAATCATAGCCAAAGACATAGCCACTAGTCTCTGAGTATTTATGATTCGGATGCATTTATTATTGTTTGTAATAAATACATTATTATTTGTAATAAATAAATTTATTATTATAGTCTATGGTGTGTTACCGATATCAGAATGACTGATAATTTTATTTAATAAGCGTATTGCTGGTAGATAGATAAATGCGGACAATTTATATAATTACTATCACAAAATATGTATTTTACTATACGTAACATGAACTATGTTGACTGAATTAAACGTTTTCTTATACTTTCAAATGTATCACTATAATACAATTAAAATCTGTGAACAATAAGTTCAACAAAATATGCTTTAGTTTTAACTTTAAAAGTAATAATAATTAAACATGGATGTCCTTATTTCTAAGATCATTAAATTGTTAGGGAACTTAAATAAATTTTTGTACGTAGAATAAATAAATCTAATTTTGGAATAAAAACCAATGAAGTCTTCGATCAACACCATGATATCTCATTTAGTGAAAATATCAGAATTTCGTACGTTTTTAGTACATTCATTTATCGGCCTAGCTAAATTAAATATTTGTTTTTACTAATATAGCAACTATTTATTTTTAGATAATGAATAAATGAACTCAAAATCTCATGTGAAATAACGGCAGCTGTTTTTTACATAATAAGTTTGCACTTGTCTTAATTTAAATGTTTTTAGTTTAATTATTTAATTTAAAAATCATGCAAAATATAAACTTTTCTGGGTGCTAAATATATTGGAAATTCTATATAATACATGAATTATTTCCTGATTTATAACAAAAAATATCTTTAATGCCCGAACAATGGAATTGTATATCACTGCCAGTTATACATATATAATTAATCTATTAAATATGTACAGAGGCGGAGTAGGATATATCAAGGTCTAGATCACAAGCAGTCAGATTGTCTTCGACTCTAATCTTAAGTTCGATTTCTCCATTCATGTTTGTGGTCTGAAGATATTTCCAATCCATTTTCATGTTTTTTTGCCATCAGACAAGCGCGAAGTTATCTTGCGCGGACTCTAAACTGTTGGGGCCGTAAGCCAAACTCTAATTCTTAAGGTGGACGATCCATTGGCGAGCTAAAACCGACGAGCCTGCGCGGATGTGTCCAATGGTGCACCAACAAAACCTCAGTTTTGTTATTCCAATGAAGCACCAACAAAACTGCGGGTTTTTTGGTGCTCCATTGGCGGTTTACACCTTTAGCTCGGCGATTAGCTCGCAAATGGATCGCCCACTTAAGCATTCTTCGATTTATTGCGAGTTTTGGAATAAATGCATAATACGGGCATAAAATAGTTCTAAAGCCCGCACATCTAAGCGTTCTGTGTGGCGATCAGTGGAACCCTGTCAAATATAACAGCGTTACACTGATCGCCACTCAGACGCTTAGATTGCTGATCGCTATTTTAGCTGTACTATTTTTGGCTCGTATTATGCGTTTATTCCAATGATTTTGTACCATAAAATAATAGACTGAAATGAATAAATTAAATGGCGTCATGATAATAATCTTTCTTCAAAGACATAGCTCGTTTATTCAGCTGTATCATGAGTCTATTACCAAAACTGACTAAGATTCTGAATTGAGAGTATCTATATTATGTGCCAGTTTCATGCGAATAAAATAAAATCGCAAGAAAACTTTATGATAACGACCCCTGCGCAAACCTTTTACATGCGAGTTATTTTACCTCATCAACAGATGGCGCTAGTAGTAACATTTCGTTATATCAAAAAATATTTTCGTGTTTACTAAATCTGCCTGATCCAGACTTATTTTCTCCTGAATTTTTATTTATTGTAAATCCCCGTTATTTTGTCAGTTGAAATGTAATGTGAAGTACTTATTAGTATTTAATTTGTGATTCGGTACATCCTGTAAATACACTTCTGATTGAGAATAAATGAAGACATATCAGTTTGTAACATGTTTTTTATTTCCTATTTCCTAGGTTCCTAGTGTGATGAATTTCAATAATAGTTCTAATTTTAATGGTTTAATAGAAATTACTATTATGATATTTGATGACACTTGTCATATTTGTTTGTGAAATTGTCTGTCAACTTCATAGAAATGCCGTTGGCAACACTGACTGACTCCCTCCCTCCTTGACGTTGGTTGGTAAAGTAGTGGGGATAGACGGTTGGCGATGGCAGGGAGCGAAGGATTGGGGTCAGTCGGTCGTTGGTACGAGTTCGGAATACAACTTAAAGTGTAGTCTATATGTATATCAGATTGTTAAATATTAAAGTGTAACGTGGAGTAATTATTACAGCCTATTTTACGAAAAGAAGTGAGTTTTATTATATCTCAGAAGTGACAAGAACTTACGGTATGTAAAATATTTCTTACGGATTTTAATATGATTCCACCCGCCAAGTAATTATTTTTCTTGGGTTGAGTAGAAAGTTATTTAATTTGACTAAAAGTTCAAGGGTACGAAAGATTTTGCGAGCATGAATCGGTCGAGATTGCCTCGAGATTATCCGTTTGTGCTAGCTTTTTCGATCGAACTTATGAACAATAACGGGTACTTACCTAAATGTTATAATTTAATGATTTTATTTTTACTTAAGTGGGTGAAATCATTCGAGTTTTAATCTGATCGTTCGCATCCTAACGTTGTAGGGTAGGTATAGAAACCAAGTTTGAATTAGTATGTTGATTCGTTGTTCATGCGCACTGGTCTGTATTGCACAGAGACTATCCGGTAATGCTGACACCTTTCAACAAGTTTTAATTTTGATTGTCTGAAATGCCTGATATTATGCCTACCCTAAAATAGAATAGAATAGAAAATTCTTTATTGCACACCTTAAAACTAACAATGATAAAACAAGTAACAATAATTTAAAACATACAAATGTAAATGTAAATGTAAAATGTGTGTGGTGTCATATGAAATTTGATATTAGCCGCTCTTCCGAACATGAAATGGCCTGCACCTAATATTTAACGACTTTGACTGCTTAGTTAAGCTGTTCCATTTCAAACAATTGACATTCCCTTAATTTTTGGAATATACGCTAAGTTTACCGAAAGATATTTTAAAAATATTAACGAACTTAATAACAGCAAATAGTTTTACATTATTATGCATTACGATGATCATTTTATTGGTTACCCTCTGAAAACACATGACTCGTGTTACCGTGTATGAAATTAAGTGAAGGTACTTGAGTGTTAAAAACAAGCTTGAGTTTTAGCTTGAGCTTGAGTGTTAAAAGCAAGTCAGTCCTATGTAGCATTCTTGTTACTTTTTGATATGCAGAACTGTAGGGTACTTAGGCAAGGCCTACTTTCCTGTCTAGACCCATAAACAAACATTTTTATGTCCATGCTATTAGTCGCCATTGTGCCGATGTAGCATAATGTACAAAATTAAATAAATACCCTTAAATAAATTAGAATATCTGTTGGCATAAGCAGAGTGTTATTGGCTGGGTTATGTTGAAATTATTATTTGTAAAGTTTCTGGAAATATTTATTTCTTATAATTTACTTAACATCAAAAATGAGTGATCGAATAAAGTTTCATAATAAAGTGGCCGTAAATAGCAAAGACCGAGCACAATCTTGAATTTCATAAAAGCCGGTACGGTCTTTGTCGTGCACCGGACCTAACCATAAAGTTGATACAGGGGCTATCCGATAGTGCTAAAACTGTTCATGTACTGCTGATACCATAGCAGCTCAGTATAGTTTGAGTAGCCTCTAACCGCAAATGTATAACCATGCTGGATTTAAAATAAGTAAGTTAATGATCATGATCAAGCCTACCCTCTAAAGCGAGTTTTTGAAGTAAAGTGAGCTAAACTTATAAAAATTGTAGACTATTTATTTATTATTATTTCTTAGGTAAAGAATCAGTAGGTACATACTTATATTCTAATTGATAATTTAAAACTATTTATTTATTATTATTTCTTAGGTAAACAATCAGTACATACTTATATTCTAATTGATAATTTAAAACGACAACTGTTACTAGGGTCCATTAAACAGGTTTCACATAGTGAGACTATAGGAGAAAAAAAAAAAAATGATATTAAGTAACGAGAGACTAAGGTAGACAAACTATAAAATGAAGCAATTTTTTTAACAAATTACGATTAAAACAGAAAAACAAAAAGTACAATAAAAAAAAAAAACCTAGGGAATCTGGGGAGTCTCCTCGAAACAGCATTTTGACAAAATGTAAGTAGCAATTCTTGGTGGTTTTGAGCAAACAGATCTAGTTTGGGGACGTTAACCAGGCCATTGAACGTAATTAATGCTCGTCTAAAGAAAGTGTTTTGGGATCTGTGTTTGGCTAAGTACGCCATAGAAGTAAAGATTAATAACATTTTGGAACAAAGTGAGCATAGTTTGGCTATTTTCGCCTTAGAAGATGAAATTGATTTTGAAACCAAGTGAGTTCAGTTTGACAAGTGAGTTCATTTTGACTATGTACGCCATAAAAGTTGAAATTGATTTTGAAACCAAGTGAGTTCAGTTTGACTATGTACGCCTTAGAAGATGAAATTGATTTTGAAACCAAGTGAGTTCAGTTTGACAAGTGAGTTCAGTTTGACTATGTACGCCTAGAAGTTGAAATTAATTAACCATGCGAGATCTGTTTGGTCAAAGTTCAAAAAGTTCAAAAAGTTCAAAAAGTTCAAAAAGTTCAAAAAGTTCAAAAAGTTCAAAAAGTTCAAAAAGTTCAAAAAGTTCAAAAAGTTCAAAAAGTTCAAAAAGTTCAAAAAGTTCAAAAAGTTCAAAAAGTTCAAAAAGTTCAAAAAGTTCAAAAAGTTCAAAAAGTTCAAAAAGTTCAAAAAGTTCAAAAAGTTCAAAAAGTTCAAAAAGTTCAAAAAGTTCAAAAAGTTCAAAAAGTTCAAAAAGTTCAAAAAGTTCAAAAAGTTCAAAAAGTTCAAAAAGTTCAAAAAGTTCAAAAAGTTCAAAATGTTCAAAATGTTCAAAAAGTTCAAAATGTTCAAAATGTTCAAAATGTTCAAAATGTTCAAAATGTTCAAAATGTTCAAAATGTTCAAAATGTTCAAAATGTTCAAAATGTTCAAAATGTTCAAAATGTTCAAAATGTTCAAAATGTTCAAAATGTTCAAAATGTTCAAAATGTTCAAAATGTTCAAAATGTTAACAAGGTCTCAAAAGTCTCAAAAGGCGCAAATGTTTCAAAAATTCTAAGTTTAGTAATTTAAAGTCGTGTAGAGTTGTTAAAAGTTAAAGATCGGATTTTGGATTTGGTTTATATGTAAAGATTTTGGGTTAAGATTATAAGTTTTTGGAGATGAATAAAAGATGAAAAGACAATGAATTAATTATGAATTAAAAATGAATTAAAGATGAATTTAAGATGACTTTAAGATGACTTTAAGATGAGTTTAAGACGAGTTTAAGATGCATTTAAGATGCATTTAAGATGCATTTAAGATGCATTTAAGATGCATTTAAGATGAATTTAAGATGAATTTAAGATGAATTTAAGATGAATTTAAGATGAATTTAAGATGAATTTAAGATGAATTTAAGATGAATTAAATATGAATTAAAAATGAATTTAAGAGAAAATAAATGTGAATTATTTATAAATTAAAGATAAGCGATTTATAGAAGACTTATTACTTACTAAAATATCAACTTAAGATTAACTAAAGATGAATTACAGTTTTAGGTGTTCAATTACAGTTTAACAGTTCAGTTTTACAACTGAATCACAGTTTTAAATAAAAATTGGACAAAGATTCTAATTAAAGTTAGTGCGTCGTAAACCTGAACTACTAGATTGTTTACGTACCGAAACAGTAACTGTCGAGAAGATGTTTGCATTTCAGCAAGGACAATGAGGAGATGACATTACTAGTACATGCCTGCAGTGCCATGGCAGGGCATGGCATGGAGAAATTCAAGTTGATAAGTTCTTCGCTGTCAGAATTAATGATGGCGTTTTTATGCATTTACTGAGCTAAGTTAAATGTATCCTTTGTAGTATTTAAAGTGCAAGACTAAGTACAGAGAACTCGTCTAAATGCCGTGGATAGTGTACATTTAGTGTTTTATATTTTTGGAATATATTGTTACTTTTTAATTATTTCACAATTGGAAAACCTATTCATTTCAACTAGATATAAAGCAGATGAATGATAATATATTTATTCACAGTGTGCTTGCAGATCTGTAAATTTTATGACGAGTTTCAGATCCTTAAAACTCCAGGCAAAGTTAGTAGCGATGCACCGCAGAAGGTGCCACAGGACACAGCCGTGACGCACCGCATGAGCAGCATGAGCAGTGATGCACCACGGAAGGCGCCGCATCAGTGGTCTGAGCCGTGATGCGCCACGGAAGGCACCACATCAACAGCTTGAGCCATGACGCGCCTCTGAAGGTGCCGTAGTAACAGGCTGAGCCGCGAGTTACGTAGCAAGGAGAAGAATTATGTAGTTTATTACCACAATTTTATTTTGATTTATATTTTATTTTATTTGTTTATTAGGTACACAAAACAGAGTACAATCGATAATTTACAGGCATGAATACTATTAAGTTATGAGCTAGACAGTACCCCAAAACATGCGTACACAGAATGCATAGAACAGGAAAGTTAGTAAATAGCGTGTAACAAGGCTTAACTAGTAGTAGGTGATTAAAGTTAACATTTACTTGGAACTTAGGTGTACTCATACAATTATTTTATTACAGTAAGTGCACACACTTCGAGTTAAGACTCGAAGAGATTGCAGAATTAATTAAATAACTAATTTGAGTTTTCGGCACACTAATGAAAGAGTGGCCAAAGATGCATTCTTGAATTTATTTAGATTATTGTTAAAGATATGAATTTTATCACTGTATTTAATCAATAAATCGTTAAATAGGCGACACATTCTGACAACGGGGTTATAATAAGAGGCGTTGTTTGAATGGACTTGTAAGGCGAAAGTGTTCTGAAAGGGTTGCCGAGGTCTAGGCTTTATATTTAGATTAATAAGATAAATTAAGCAAGGAGAGTCGATATGCGAGTGGGTAATTTTGAAATGATACAGTAGATCATGATATTTGCGACGATTTTCTAATAACATTAAATGAAAATGATGGAGCTTTGCAGTATAGTTAGGCAATTTCCTATTAAGACCACATCTGTAACTTAAAATATTCAGAAACTTTTTCTGGACCCTGTCAATCCGGTCAACGTGAATATTGTAGTAGGGAGACCAAATTACTATTTGACTTTTAAAAACAATTAACTGTTTGACTGTATTTTTAACCATGGAGATGTCTTCCTATCACAATCGGAGTATAATTTATGCTATAGGAATATTTAATTTAAATAATATTTTACCCGAATGCATTGTTTATGGCTGGGATGCGAAGACTTTTCTGATACAAAACTGTTATTATTATCTTAGAAATTTCATTTAGTTAATTTTTTTTTGTATACAGGCTTTGAATATGGTAAACGGGGTATCTAACTGTAATTATTTTTAGATAGAATTATATTTTTAATATCTGTTTATTCTAAGAAATGACTAAGATTTATTTAGGTGTCTTCGTATCTTCTACTTAATAATTTCATTTTGTTTACAAGTTTTATATTGTAATTTTGGATTTGTCTTAATTTGTTCTTATTAGTTGTCTGAATTTTGGTAGTTATTCAAGTTTCAAGTTTTGTTTAGTCATACATATACATAGTTATCATGTTATCATTATGCTCTTAGCATGTGCTTCCAGAGTAAGCACACTGTTGGATGGCCGAATTTGATAGACATTAGATTTTTTTAGATTGTATTTGTATGATCATCCTTTCTCATTAAGTATTTGTGTTTTAATTCAAGTTTTGTTTGTTAGACATTCAATTTTTTTTTTTTAGATTGTATTTGAATGGTCATCTTTTCTTATTAAGTATTTGTTTTAAATTCAAGTTTTGTTTGTTAGACATTCAAATTTTTTTTTGGATTGTGTTTGAATGGTCATCTTTTCTCATTATTTGTTTTGAATTCAGGCTTTGTTTATTAAGTTATCATATTATTATATTGTGCACTTAGCATGTGCTTCCAGAGTAAGCACAGTGTCGGATGGCCGAATGTGATGAATTTCAATAATAGTTCTAATTTTAATGGTTTAATAGAAATTACTATTATGATATTTGATGACACTTGTCATATTTGTTTGTGAAATTGTCTGTCAACTTCATAGAAATGCCGTTGGCAACACTGACTGACTCCCTCCCTCCTTGACGTTGGTTGGTAAAGTAGTGGGGATAGACGGTTGGCGATGGCAGGGAGCGAAGGATTGGGGTCAGTCGGTCGTTGGTACGAGTTCGGAATACAACTTAAAGTGTAGTCTATATGTATATCAGATTGTTAAATATTAAAGTGTAACGTGGAGTAATTATTACAGCCTATTTTACGAAAAGAAGTGAGTTTTATTATACTAGTTTTCACTATTATACGCATAGGGATGTCTTCTGCACCGAGCGTGTTGTGTTAGTAGTAACAATAAATAAATAAATATTGTGGACAATAAACAACATTATCTAGCCCCAAATTAAGCCAAGCTTGTACTATGGGAACCAGATATATCTATTTAGCCTGTAGGTATACACCCACTGCTGGGTACCTTGCCTCCTCCCTAAGGGCGCTTGTACACGCTAAGAAAAAACGCCGGGTCTACCCAAGAATTCGTGTCGTAACTAGAAAATAACTGTGTACACTGCTCGCAGCGGTGCACGAAAAAAATCTTATCTGCGCAAGACACGTCGCGGCGAACGTTGTTGCGTTTTCGTGTGTGGAAAAGACAAAATTCTTGTCGTCTACACGAAGAATTTGTCTTGTCTGCCGCAGGAACGGCAAATTTTCTTAGCGTGTACAAACGCCCTAATAAGCCACTCTCTTCGGTCCTGTGCCAGTCTCCGCCATTGCTGCCCAACTATGACAATGTCATCCGACCAACAGGCGGGTGGTCTGCCTCGTGGTCGCTGTGTGTCTCTTGGCAACCATTCTGTAATCACCGTTGTCCATCTTCCATCATTCCTTCTGGCCACGTGTCCTGCCCATCTCCACTTCAGAATAGTGATCCGCATACCTACGTCTACGACTTTCGTTCGACGTCGAACCAGATAGCTAATATAATACGTATATTTTTTTATAAACACATGTACCTACTTAGAAAACGATTTAACACCCAGACAGAGAACAAACATCTGCGTTAAGCGTAAGTCGTAACCATCGCCTTAACAAAAGCATTGAAAAGTTGCCAACCCTAATTCTTGAAATAATCTAAGCCCGATGTTACATGATTGTCCTGACTTATTGAGCAAAATTAAATTGTCCCTTCTAAACCAAAAAGATAAGTATACCTACTTACCTATACCTCCCTCTATCCATGTCCCCATAGTTGGCACCAACTACAGGCAAAAAATGTTTTCAAAAAAATCTAAATGTATATTCCCGTCGCTTCTTCGCCACTCTATTCGAGCTGCTACTCTTAAGTCCATATGGTTTTAAGAATGGTATGTTAACGCACCCATTAAGAAGTGCCAACAATGCTCTCTAAAACAAAGCGTTCTATTCTATCCTAATTGTCTCTAAACCTCGTCATTATTCGATTCTATTAAAATTCCCGTCAATAATTCTCGCAGAGCCAATTTACCAAGAACAGTCGGCTTCTATATCAGTACAATGCATTTCCCCACTGTACAATCGAGCCGAAGAATAGTCAACATTTCACGAATAACGTCACCAGCCAATTATTGTGAGAATACGAATCCGAATCTATGTCTCTATTGATTATACACGGCCGTACTAATTAAAATTGTTTGGATAGTGTAAATAAATCGGGCGAGTGTTGTTTTGTTCTTGGTACATACTTGCGTTGACGGTAACACCTCTGCGGTGCGACAAAGGAGTGGTACTGCGATTTGCGAGGTAGCACGCTTTAAATATATCGCCTGTAAAGTTACAATGCGTAAGGTACGAGTGCGTTTGCTTAGAAAACAGGAGGGCAGTATATTGGTATCGAGAGATTTTACTGCTGAGTTTACCTGCTTGTGTTGTTAGGAAAAGTTAATTTATGATTTCAAGTCATTTATAAGTTCACCGGAGGATGTGTTTATGTACTTAAAAAACAGGTAAGCAATGGAGTTAGTTCACCCATGCACTGGAATGGATTAATAAAAAGAAAACAATTATTGGTGTTTTTTTTTCCTAGAAAAGTAAAATCTTACGTGACCTGCGAATCCTGCGATGCTGCAACACCTACTACTAATAGGTGAGTATTTTTGATAAGTACTTTTAAACACCCATGATGTCAAAAGATCTAAAAAAATATGAATTCATCTTACTAATGCATGTACGTATGTTATATTACTGGAACGTGAGGCTAAACATCTGTATGCCTCAAGTTGATGGACGCAGAGCAGTGCACCATAGAGCATGTTCCTGACATGCGTGACCTACAACGCTATGTTATAGGCGATGGTTACCAATTAACATAAGATGGGCCATATGCTTGTTCCAACAGCTATATAGTTGCATTAAATAAAAGCAGCCAAGTGCGAGTCGGACTCGCCCATGAAGGGTTCCGTAGCAACAAGTAACATAATATAAAGGTTCTGGTAGTTCGTCGAAAGGTAAATTGCGGTTTACGATTTATGACGTATAAAAAAAAAACTACTGACTAGATCTCGTTCAAACCAAATATCGTTGGAAGTTTGCATAGTAATGTACAACATATATTTTTCTTAGTTTTATCATTCTCTTATTTTAGAAGTTAGAGGGGGGGGACCAACTTTTTACTACTTTGGAAGTGTCTCTCGCGCAAACTATTCAGTTTAGAAAAAAACTATATTAGAAACCTTTTTGAGTTTCAGTTTCTAGTATGGGGACCCCCAAAATTTTTAGATTTTTTTCTAGTTTTGCATAAAAATCTTAATGCGGTTCACTGAATACATCTACTTGCCAAGTTTCACTAGTCTAGCTCTTATAGTTTCGGAGAAAAATGGCTGTGACATACGGACGGACAGACATGACGAATCTGTCTCTATCTAGTGTGTATCTGTGACGAAACGGGAAAAACGGCTAAAGACATTTTTTTTTCTTTAGGATTTGTCAGGAATTTTTTTTTCAGGCAGGCAGGTGACGTGCCTGTTTCCTGTATAAAGGTTCAGAAGTACTCGATATATGGACGCCCGGCTGCTTTGTTTACGTTCAGATCGCATCTTTTCCGCCTAATAGAATAGGGCGCGAGTCGATGTGTGTTTACTGTCGGGTCTTGTGTCATTTGTAAGGTCGTTTGTTTGTTAATACATACGGCTTTTGGGATGTACAATGACAAAAAAAAAGATTTGGTTCCAAATTTATCAGACGAAGTGCACTGCTTACAAGCTTTTGCAGCTTCTCATATCTTCTCCTAGCTTCGTCTTAACTCCTAGTTATGACTTTGAAAGAAACGAATAGCATTAGTGGGTTTTAAAAGCGATCAAATAACTTGGTAGTTTTACTGTAGTGTAGTGTAGGTAATTAACCTTACTAAGTACCTACCTATTTATTTATTTTCTTAAAAATGCGTGCAATTTTTGTTACAATCCCCCTGGCATCCGCGCATGCGCTGTAGCCACTCCGGATCGGAACACGGGATTCGCGCGTTCCATCCATTCCTCGCGCACTTCGCTCTTTTTCTTTTTTCTCTGTTGAGTGTAACACGGCCTGATATTTGTTAGTTCTAAACGGGCTATGTTGGGTATTTAGCGTAAATTAAAACGATCCAAATTGTACCACAGCTCTAAATAAAATATCTTTTGAGAATGGGGTTTTGTGCGAATATTTGCAGTCGTTAAGGTGATATCAGACGGTTCATTTTTTGTTTATTGATTTTATAGTGTTTACTACACTTAAGGAAATCACAAAGATTTTTATAATGTCCCAAAAGTTAAGAGCCAAGCGGGATTTGAACCCGCGACCTTCCCCTCGGTACGGGGCTGCGCTGACCACTGCGCCATCGGATCCTAATCACACTCGACGAATAACTCTTAGGGACTGTTCGGCACTAACGCGACCGTGGCTCCATCTACAGTTTTTGACGTTATAGTCAATTAACCTGCTCGATAACCGAAGTTGCATTCAGTTGAATCGACGAGAGATGTCGCCTTGCGTTTTTCATAACTGTTTATTGATTTTATAGTGTTTACTACACTTAAGGAAATCACAAAGATTTTTATAATGTCCCAAAAGTTAAGAGCCGAGCGGGATTTGAACCAGTGGTCAGCGCAGCCCCGTACCGAGGGGAAGGTCGCGGGTTCAAATCCCGCTCGGCTCTTAACTTTTGGGACATTATAAAAATCTTTGTGGTTCATTTTTTGTTCATTTTCACCTTTCATTCGGTACATTTCACTCGAAATGAAATGTCTGAACAAAAAATGAAACACGAGTGCCGAATGAATTCATTAGTGAACCGATCCAACAGTGTTGGATATTGGCATCCGGTATCTTTCATTCCCACTCCGAATGAACGAAAAATGAACGGTCTGAACTCTGAGAGAACGTTCATTCGGATTCGGCCATTTTGTTTCGAGTCCTGTAGCCGACGGACATCACGTTGTCGACGAAGTTAATTCCAAGACGTACGACTTCATTCGATGACATATTTAAAAGAAAGAACAATGAATGTTCATTTCTGTATCATTTCATCTAAGCCGTGTGAACATAGAATGAAAAAAAAATGAAGCATTCACTCGAGTGAACAATCATTCGAGTGAACCGTCTGATATCACCTTTACGTCAACGTCAAATGCGGTGTCAAACGTGCAGAAATAAAAAAACCCTGGATTGATTTTTTTTCTGACACAGAAAATCATTTTTATGTAGGTACTAGTGGCCGCCCGCGGCTTCGCTCACCCCGTTCCCGTTAATTTCTCGGGATTAAGATAAGCCTATGTGCTATTCCAGACCATAATCTATATCTGTGCCAAATATCATTTAAATCCGTTCAGCCAGTTTAGAGTTATTGAGTAACAAACATCCATCCTTACAAACATTCACATTTATAATATTAGTGTGGTACATTTTATTTTAGTTATATAGGTAATAACCTAATAACTTAAGCACTGTTTGGGAATAGTCATATTATAGTCTGTACATAGTCATTATAATCTGCATGAGATTGATGATGGCAGCAAATGGCAGCCTGCGTAAAACAGACAGACAGACACAGCGAAGGTTTCTTTTCGAACTTTGTTTAACAATAGCTCTAGAGGCGATGACGTCAATTTATTATATGCTAATGTTACGAGCTTACCTAATACATGACACCTTATGTAATGATAGGTACATAATTCAACTTATGAATCAAACTCCTCGGGTCATTGACTTCCTTGCCTATAACCACCTTCTCCCAGTAGAGACTCCATGTGCTAAGGAAACTAAACACTATTGTTATTATTATGTGCGTGACCTACGAGGCAATGCTTTGTTATAGGCGATGGTTACCACTTAACATCAGGTGGGCTATCTACCTAAAAGAAAAGTATGATATGGTATTTTAATCACTTCGATTAACTAAATACTACCACCTAGCTGAAAAAATGGTTATCTATCAAGCTGTATTTAAGATCATTGGTAATGGCAGTAAAAAAATCCCCTGCCGTAAATGAGGGAAAAAGAACGGCTACGATTGTGCTACGATTCTCTGAGACGAATTCGCCATGCAAAAGATGTCAACGCGCTCCCACAATAAAGCTTAGGACTGAACTTGCACGAGACAAATAGAAGTAGCCAGGCAGTATACTTTACTAAATACTGAAATATGAACAAAATTTCATTTAGTTGTTGGCTATAAATTCACTAGGTAGGTATTACAAAAATTATGTACATACATAAAAGCGCAACACAAATTTTATAAATTAGGTTTTTCGATGTAAGGTGAAGTAACTTCTGATATTTTGGTTCTATTCTATGGCATAGCCTTGTTTTCAAGTGAGATATTATTTATCTTAATTTCTAGATATAACGCATTGGACTCTGTATCTGTCATGTTATTTCTTAGTGAATAAATAATTTGCTCATCTTGTCACGTTTTTTGAAGTAGTGTGATTAAAGGTCTTTAATCAAAGAACCAAAGGCGAGGTCGGGGGGTTCAAGAAAGCGTTGGAGAGACGATCTCAACCCTTTCGAGCGATAGTGGGATGAAGCGATGGATAGAGGTGGTTGGAATGATTTCAATAAATATTGTGGACAATCCACACAATACTATTTAGCCCCAAATCAAGCAGAGCTTGTACTATGGGAACCAGATAGCTGATATAATACTTACAAACTTATGAAATACTTACAAAACTTTTTTTGTAAATGTACATACTTATAATAGACTAAACACCCAGACAGAGAACAAACACCTGCATTCACCACACAAATATTTGTTATTGAACCCATCGATTTACGGCGCAGGAGGCAAAACTACTACCAACTGAGCTGAGAGGCCGTACTGAGCTGAGAGAGATTAGGGGGAGGCCTTTGCCCAGCAGTGGGTCAATATGGGCAAGTTATAATAAAATAAACGAAAGGATGGAGTCTCTACACCGCGTGGCGTACTGAATGGCGTTGCGTCAACACCACCATTACGGGACAGTGGCGTAGACTCCGATTTTGGCCAGGAATGCGCGCCGTGATGGGTGCAACTCGAGATGTCGCAGCTTCGGTTACAGTTACTGGGACCAGGATGTCGTGATGTCAGGTTTCAGTAGATCATGCTTATTTTACAGTAAACATCTTTGAGAATGACCGGGAACAATTTCACCTGTGCATATATTTTACCTGACAAAAGTAAATAGTAGTATGATAGTAGAAGTAGTAGTAGTAGAAAAACATTAGGAATTGGGTGACATAGCGATATAACAAAACATGTTTTAAATTTATAACAATAAAAATGTTTGGTTGCAACAAGAAAAAATGATACAAATATCGTTAAATCTACAGTTGAAACTCACTGTGTTTTGGTACTCTGAAGATCGGACAAGAACTGATTATGCACGTGAGGCTGAACTTCTGGACGCCTAAAGTTGATGGACGAAGGGCAGTGCATCGTAGGGCACGTTCCTGACGCGCGTAACCTACGAGGCAATGCTTTGTTATAGGCGATGGTTACCACTTAGTAGGTATATAAGCCTCTCTGCCTTCTTAATCCGAATAAGTTAAATAAATCTACAGGAGGTGACACTTGGAGGTGGTTACAAAATGGCTAGTTACAATAGAAGTCTGGAGAGGCATAAAAATCAAAATCAAAAGTGAGTTAATTCAGTTAAATCGCAAGGATCACTTTGCATCTGCATAATATTTTGGCATCTGCCGTGTTGTAGCACTTCGAATAAGAATTTCTTCCCTATGCTTTCTTCCTCCGTTTGAGAGCGCAAATCCTATACTAATATTTTAAACGTGAAAGTTTTTAAGTATGGATGGATGGATGGATAGATGTTAGTTCCTCTTTCCCGTAAAACCTACTGAATGGATTGTAATTAAACTTTACAATAATATAGATTACTAGTAGAATCCCGCGCGATTCGTTCGCGTTAAGGTTTTTCCATACAAACTTCAACCACCGCTGCAGACCTATAAGGGTGGAGTTTTGGGAATTTCTTTCTTAGTGCATCTCTACCTTACACCTGGAATCTACCCTCCAAATTTCATACTCCTAAGACCATTAGTTTAGTTTAGGCTGCTCGTTGATTGTCAATCAGTCAGTAACATAAGAGTTTTATATATTTAGATACATCAGAATAACACATAGGCTAAAATTTACAAAGATATAGTAACGGAGAACGGATGTACGTAACGGGAACGGGGCGAAACGGAAATGGGTCGAGCAAAGCCGCAGACGGCCGCTAGTAACATATTTTTTAAATACAACAGCGGGCCTCTGGGTTAAATGAACTCAGAACTGAGTAAGCAACTATAAAATACCCTTTAAATGGAAAAACAACACTCTTAGTGGGCGGCCTACTGTTATGCACTCCACACGGCCACAGAAATCTTATAAACTGCTAATAACCTAATAAAATGTGTTAAAAAGCTGTAAAATTTTGCTATTTTAAGGCATTGCCTAAAACTTATTTACTTCTTTTGGTAATACCTAGATATTTTACCGTTATATGCATGCAAAGACATTACTAATTGATATGGATTGCTAAATATCAATTTCTTTGAAAAAAAAAATGTTTACGAAGACGAATGTTTGGAGTTGAACCCTGGTTTTTATGGTGGTTTGGTGTAAGTTGATTACATCAAGGTTGACACGCAATTTTTTAAAGGAAACTCCTGCTAGGCCTTGCGTACTGAAAGCCGTTCGTGATAGTTAATAAATGTTTGCACTTAGTGCAGGTGCCTGGATAGGTTACCTATGGGTTGGCTGGACCTAGGTAGGTACCTACCTTACTTAGTAGAACCTACTTCTTTTGTAGGCACTAAGCACCTATGCCTAGGTGGGTATTTAATATTGCACACACGTATTATTCAAGACGCGGCGTGACAAATTTTTTAATTACAATTAGACGTGAAAATCGCCAGCTGCAAGGAGGAGGGATTTCAGTGGCCCCCATTTGACCGTCGAATGCCATATTTGGCACGGCTTGCGTCTAAATATGGCCCGGCTCGGCCCACCGCCCCGCGCCGCGCGCCGCGAACGCTCCACTTCCGACTCTATTATTTCTATTTACGAAATAAACTCAAAATAAAAGCTCTATTTAAATACGGATTTCAGGCACTGAAAACTGTTAGCGGGTTCCCGGTTTTTCCTAGTGATGTGTCGGGTTACCGCGCTAGCGCGACGCCTCCGTCCCTCTCTGCGGGGCGCGGCGACGCGGCGCGCGAGCGAGACGGGTAGCGGTCAAGGCGCGCGGGACGCAGCCGCGCGAAGTCAGTCGCGGTCGGAGCGGCCGACTCGTCAGTCCCGCCCTCGGCTCGTTCGCGTTTTCGGTCAGTCTCCGTTCGAGGTTCGGACGGTGTGGTGTATTTAGCGCGCGTGCGCACCGGTTACTGTGGCGTACTGCGAGGTTATCATGGACGCGCCGGGCGGAGCGAGGGAGCCCCGCTTCGGGTCGCCTTACGGCATGGGACTACTGGGAGAGATGGGAGACATGTACGGCGGAGGCCGGCCCCCGGGCTCGCTGAGCGGCGGAGCCCTGCGGCCCGGCATGCAGCCGTGCCCGATGCCGCGCGCCGGCCACAAGCGCCCCTCGGACCAGTGCTACGACGAGCGACCGTCGCAGAGCGTCGGCCTCGACCACTGCCCCATGCCTGACATAGCGGACGATGGCTACGCTTCCCTACAACCCAAAAAGTCACCCCCATCTAATGGCAAAAAAACCAAGGGCCGAGTTAAGATCAAAATGGAGTACATAGACAACAAACTGAGGCGTTACACCACATTCTCCAAGCGGAAGACTGGCATTATGAAGAAGGTGGGTTGCCGACACCGCTTTTGGCAATATTCCATATGGGTCATTCCGAACCGGGACTAATGTTTGTGGCAATGTGCAGTAAAATTCTATCTCTACACACCATTAACGACAGGAAACAAAATACAGTGTTTATTAAATGTTTCATACACACCAACTGTGTCCAAAAATTTATAATTAATTTGTGCGACAAAACTAAACTTGCATTATTTTATTAAGACAACTTATTCTTTGGCTCAAACATAATTTTCAAGTGCTACCAATTTCATATTGTGCATGTATCTTGGTAAAAATACTAAACAATGGTGTTTTTTTATGTAAACAATTGGTTGTGAATTCAGAATTTTGGCTTGACAATTTTCTCACAAAATACAATGAACTTATTGATTCTATCAATCAGAATGTACCAAAATTATAAAAGGACTGTGTTATAGCATCCAAAAGAGTTAATGATTTTAATCAAATAAGCACTTTCAGAACAAAAGCATATTTGTTTGGGGGTTAGAGGTTAAGTTTCTGTGATGAAGAAATTCGTATGGAATATTGCCGAAATAGTGTCCAAATGCATTTTTATTAGAATATTCATCGTATTTACTATTCTACAGCAATTTTACAATGCGTTTGATACATTATAATCGTGTTTTTGTGAACATTTGTGATGAAAGTTTTGACAGCTGTCAGCTGTTGTTACAAGGTAAGTCAGTAACTAAACCCAGTTTTTACGCAAAACCTAACCAGTTAGAAGAAGTGTGAAGAACAAGTACTTACTTACTCTCTTTTTTGTACAAAAGTCTAAACTCATGCTAAATTTCGTACAAAATGTAAATAAAACCTGACAGCTGACTGATGGGATGCGCCAAAAGTTGTCAACAGATGGCGTTACGTGTAGCAATTTAGGATGGTAGTGATGTGCGTTCTTCAAAATTATACGGAAAAATTCTCGAGCCAAGACACGTTCCGGTTTTTAATTAAAAATACTTTATCAAAAAATCATAATAGTAGTAGTTTTAATACTTATTAATAAATATTTAACCAAATTGATTGTAAAAACCCCAATAGGCAGAATCTATTGACCTCTTGGGTATGAAATCGAGTTAAGTTGGAAATCAAAGTTAAATTTGCCGCCCACCTACTTGTAGCTTTGCTACTTAAAATTAATAATGCCTTGATAGGTAGATAACAACCTGCAATGTTATGTTGTATGAACCTACTACCTACCTACTAGGTAGGAGGTTTCTTAAGTAGGTAAAGAGTATTTACTGCTGAAAAATGTATCTAATAAGATAACAATCTAGCCACAAGGCAGGCTAATGAGTAATTTAACATTGACCGAGATTTTTAGCTAAGAAACCTACAATTCTATGTTTAAAAGAATTTGTCCGTTCTCATTTTGTAAGCACTGCTATATTACATAGGTATTGTGAGATAAAATTTTCCTGTTTTTAATTAGGATGAGATTGTATAAGCGCCCCCTGTTGTGCCTAGGATTGCACGTTGCATGTTGGCCTTCTGTTTTATCAACAACTAATTTTATCCGGACTAGTTTGTTAACTTTGCATTCTATTTGTTATTAAACGTCTAAAATTAATCGATTATTATGCACGCAATGCACTGGGTATGGGTAATGCAGAAGTTGTACTTAGGTAGGTAATAAGTTATGTAGTTGGGTACATTTTAATCAGAAATTAATCTTTAAAACAATTACGAGCACCTAACCTACCTAGGTCCAAAATACTATTTAGGTTACGGTTGACATCTACCAGGCTATTCTAGTAAGATTAATTAAAAAATAAATATATTCTCTCTAAATGTATGTAAATGAATGAAGGGCTGACAATACGCCTGTGATTCCTTATGCATAGATTTTCTGACAGTTCTCTATAGAAAAGTATCAAAAAATCTATGCTTGAAGCTCGACTAAGACTCGAGCACTGTTTCTAAATAGGAGCCTCAGTCACCTGCGCAAAAATATATTTCAGAAGGATTTGCGATTCTGCTGAGCAAAGACCGATTTGATTTAGAGTGTAGCTAAGAATAAATAAAAAAAAATATATTGAAGACAGTTCACACACATCTAGCCTCAAACTAAGCATAGCTTGTACTAAATAAATACCTCTTTGTCTATGCTAAAAGTTTATCCGCAATCAGACAAAAATTATTTAGGTAGGACTTTACTCATTGATTATCGGCAAGGAGTCTTTTACATTTTTAATTCGGCTCAGAATATTTTTTTTTTGACTTTTAACTCACAGCTTTTAAAAATAAATACATTTTGTAGTACTCGCCTCCTTGGCATTGGCCTCTCCTATTTCTTTCCACAGTTCTCTATATCTGGTACCCGGTTTGTCCAAGCTTACTACTCTCCGAACTTTTGTTTTTTCGATCAAGTTTCCTTCAACGTCTTTAAACATTTTTTTAAAATAATTTCCTAACGTTAAAAGCACACCAGCTAACATACGTTTGCTAATATAGCTAACTTAAACTTACATATTCTTTTTAGCACTCCCGTCGTCGCGTCGTTCTCCTAATATAAACCCCTAAATGCTAAAACGTCCGATAAATCTGTTGCCGTCTCTTTTCGTTGACGTTAAAATGACAATGGAATACAAGCTCTCATAGGATGACAGTTATTATGAATGAAGCCTTAAATCAAAATAATCATTATAAACCGAATGCAGTCCCACTCCACTGTCAGGTCAAGCTATTCTCAGCGATGGCAATGTCAGAACACAGGACGTAGCAAAGCGCCGAACATTTCCCTATGTGCCTCAGAAACGACGGTAGCTTCATTAGGTGAGCAGACATTGTCAATCTATGCGTGTAGAAACGTCTAAGCGGTCCGTGTAGGGATGTCTGTCAAAATCCACGATTAAACCTAGATGCAAATCGTGAGCGGACAGCGAATCCACCACGCTCGGTAGTCTGTACTACAAAGTAAAGTCATGTCGGTCTGTAATGCTAAATATAGTCCTTTGGCTTCGAGTTTGTTATGATTATCGATGTTTCCTGTTTGCAATTTAGCAGGGAAAAAGATTATTTATAAATAATCACTTCTAATTGCCGTTTTAAAGATTCATTATGAGTATTATAACCCTGTAAACTCAACTTACTTTATGTTTTGGTGTAATATTAACTTTGCTTTTCTGGCTATTTATAGCAAATGAATATTATCAAATTCTTGAATTCTCTCTTCTATTCTATCGAATTAGTTTTAACGGACTTCCTTTGTCTTCCGTATCTTGTTAAAGTCCTAAATTATGCGAGAGCGTTGCCCAATACCCACCCAGCTTGGTTTGGCACAGAGCACAAGGTATCTGCATATCTCTCCAATTGCAATTTAAAATTTCCTTTCGTCTGAAACTTAGGGCACAAGCTCAGAGGTCGCGTAATGTGCACGCAAGCGGTCCTGTCGCACAGCGGGAATCAAAGTCGCCGGCGTGCCCTGTTGTTACTTGTTAGCCGGCCGTGCGCGCATCCGTTCGCCCTCGTTATGCCAGTTGCCCGTGCCTGCTATACTATTCCCTTTTTTCTCCTAAACCCGAGTTCACGTGATTAAATTTGTGCACCGTAAATCACGCCATTCCGTGGGTGTATAATTGTTTGTTTGATTTCTCTTTTGCTGTCTCTTGAATTCTCAACTTCGGTAATTGATTCCTCAAATGCGTGGGTTTCACGATTTCGTTACTTTATCAACAATTTTCTTGATCTTAACCATCCAATTTACTTAGTCCTTAGTGTTGATAGTCTTTGTAATTGGATTATTTAAGCAATGTAAATTATCGATTGAAAATCTGTTCAGCGGTAATTCATCAGTCAGATCAACTGATCACCTTACGAGCGGGACTTTAATTGCGACGCCCCAGGGGCCCTGAGGGCAACACGACGGCATTTGTTGCCAGCATGCCGGCATTGTGCCGACTTTGTCATGAAAATCGTTGGCGATACGTTGTTCTCCAGTCTAACCGTTTAGTTCAACATCATAACATTTGACAGAGTCATAAAGAAGCCTTGCTTTATGTCCGGCTTTGCAAATGCTCTAACATTTTCATGGGATCGATAATGTTAAATACATTTTCTTTTAAACATGTCACATTGCGTTAAAATATGTTACGGAAAAAAAGTACCACCGTCGTCGTTAAATAATCAAGTAGATGAGCAATCCACTTTCGCGCAGTCCGTTTTTCTGCTTGGAATTTATAAATCAAAACGTGCTCCTTAAGAAATGATAATAGCCCTCATTGTTTAGCCCGTACCTCCAATGCAAGAATAAATTATACAGTCAGATATAGGCGTTCCGATATAGTCCTTAAAGAGGACATTTTAATAAATTTAAAATAACGATTATCGTTGTCTTGCAGAGTCGTGATTTCGTTAGGTTCGTGGTTCGGTCTAGGGCCGGAATAAGTCGTCACGAACGATTACTAAATTAATTAGGACCTAGCTGGGATGTAGATTGCGCTCGAGATTATTTTCCCACACGACACGACGTTTAGATTTTGTGATTCTACAGGTATTGTTTAGTGATTTTAATAGATAGTCCTCGCTTTGAGTGGTAGACTCGTAAAGCCAAAGCAACAGCTCAATTAACGACAGTTTTATCTTTCGATCCATTCTCGACTTGAGATATTTTAATCTGTTGATATCTTGCTGCAAACTAATCTCTCTGGCTCGGTTCTTAAACTTTTGGCATAATTTTGAGAGTGGTGGTTCTGAGAGGTCTTTTAATTTGCGAATTTGCAGTAGCTGGGTAGGCCCGGCTGTTCCGAAATGAAACAATTATATATTGCGCAGTAATTGCCGCGCGGGCGAGCATCTGCGACCCATATCTCACGGTCCGCAGTTTTGTAATGCTAATGCGGTATAATGCGACCTGTGCGTACTCATTTTGTGTTTCAGCGGTTCCTTTTTACTCTCTAGATTGTGTTAGATTTAAATAAACTGTATGTAATGTATGCCTGCAAAATTTGAAAGGATTGCGATCAGAAAAGCTTTCAGGAAATCGTTATTGATTCATTGATATTCCAAAGCATTTCAACAATAGTAAGAACTTGATCTATGACTAATGATAAGATTTATTATTTGAGTAAAAGCAACAAACATCGTCCTCTATATAAATATAAAAAGCTTACTTACGCGAACATAATGGAAAGTTCCAAATATGGCACCGAAAATACTAGGGCTGCATGATATAGGAAGAAGTTGCTGGATTTCAATTCACACGCGCCAGCCAGAAACGTACGAAGCAGGCGGTTTTTGGTAGATGGAGGCCGTACATAACCTTAGGGCAAAGTGGATAGATGGCGCTTATTTCAACTTTGATAAATAAACTGAATGAATGAAATTAACTAAATGCCTTTCGAAATATTTTAATTTGTTAAACAAGTATATTGTTAATTTGTCTTCTATTGGCCAAAAATACAAGTTTTTTTCTAATTCAGTAATACAAAAAGGCTAGTTGAAGTATTTATTGTGATGACTTCAACTCAAAAGTTATTGCAGGTACTAAGCCTGCGCACACTTAGGTCACTGGCGTTGGCGATCAGTGAAACGCTGTCAAATTTGACAGCGATATTTGACAGCGTTTCACTGATCGTTATCGCCAGCGACCTAGGTGTGCGTAGGCCTTTACTCTATGGCATTTAGCTCCCTTCGGGTACGTTAGCTCTTGGTCTAAAAACAACGGCGCGCAATGTTCCTCAACTACCAGGACATCATACAAACTAAACAGGTAGTCAAAATGCATCCACCGTAGCGAGACCCTACGAAGCGAAGTATGCTACTCTCCTTTCTTAACTAGAAAGGCATAACGCGGGGACAGGGTGGCTCTAAGTGAATTGGGCGTTGGAAAGGGAATGTCTGGCGCTTCGTTGGCCCGCCCCCATACTAGCGTTAACGCCTTGCTGGTATGAGAGCCTAGTACTCGGGTGCCATTACCATGCCAGTTACGGTTAGGCCGGTTGATTGATCTTTCGTTTTTTTATCACAATGGTTGAGATTGAAGTTCGTTTTACCTACTCTTTTGACTGAATTTTGTTTTTTTGTTAAACTGTACGCAATGATTATTATTTTAGGTTTGTAGAATAGTTCCCATGCTTAACTCTTTCCATAAAAAATAATGTTGAGACTGTGTCCAACGTGTAAAAGCAAAACGAGCTCAGAATTCAATAAGAAGAGCGTAATCGAATCAATTTGCTGTTCTCGACCAATTTGTAGTTTGTTCCCTTTGATTGATAGATACGACGCGATCCAATCCAGCTAGTTAAAACTCTGGGAGACACAAACCATACAGAATCCAACCGTAGGGCTGTTAGGAAAGAGAATCGGAAATGTATTATTTTAAAATAATTTTCATATACGGATTACTTTTTACGGGCGTAAAAATAATCGTGAACTCGATCAGCAAGCTATTACTAAACAAATGCTTTATACGTTACCCAGAGGGTTTATCAAACTAATTTTGAACAATATTATTTTGAAACTTAAACTATAGGTAGGTAAGGGCTCAATACTCAATACTCAATAGATTCCATCAGGTGGGCCGTATGCTTGTTTGTCAACTTAGTTGAATAAAAAAAAAAAAAAAAAATATTGTAGGGCTAACAGGCTAACACTGCGTTTTAGTTTTGTATTTATATAATTAATTGACCGGTAGAAACAAATAACGATCTGTCAATATCGTTTGCAAATACGATTGGGCTAGTCCAGATCGGATACGGATTTCTTCCCGGTAAATCGGTAGCGAATTACGGAAGTACCAGCCATCCCTAGCGGACATTAGTGAGGGGCGAGTTGTCATTGCGAATACTCTGATGAGTCGATAATAGTGACGCGCGTCTGTCATTCGAGTAATCGGTGAATCGACGTTAGTTAGTCGTCGGGTGGTTCAAAGGATTTCGGTGCACGATCGCGATGTTCACGACGATTTCGAGAAAACTCTAGTTATGCGCACGAATGTTATGTTATGGCTCTTTAAATGGTAATTTCGGATAGATAACACGAAATGTATGTTAATTTGCTACTTGATTAGATTGAACACGTATTATTGCGCTGTTGTAAGTTCGATTCCTATCCGCAACAAATTTCAAATCTGTTTCTGTACGAGTTTTTGTTAAATTTGGTAATGAATTGGCTTTAAGTGAGATCGGAATGTATTCAAACCAATCTTCGTTAGGTACGAATAAAACTAACGGTTGTCTTATCCCAAGCTGTTCCTGAGCAGATGACAAATATAATTTATCCTAAGCTTAAAAATATAAACTCATGCAATAGAAATAAATGGCTTTCGTATTTTTTATATCATTTTTATTTGCTTACCTGGAAAACAAGCCGACATTTCTATTTACGTTTTAGTAAGCATTAACGTTAGGTAATTTGTCGTTTAGACCGACCATGACGCACCAAGAATACTTTTATTGGTAACATGCTCAGGGCTGTTCGCTAATCGACCAATTAAATATTTGACAGTTATTTATCTCAAATTCAGTAAGCAAAAATGAGCGTTACACAGCTGCCAAATATTTGATTGGTATTTTTTAGTATTAGGTATTTAATTCTGAATACATGTGTAAAATATATTATGAGTAATTTTAACTTATAAATACATATGATTAAAATACCTATCCCAATAGCGAATTTCCGCTGATTTGCACCTGAATTATTAATAAATATTCGTAAATATGCACCCTAATTTTTGGTTTTTACAGAGTAAGTACTTGAGCTAATTAAAATTCAGAATTCTTTAAATCATCCGCACTTAAATATTGATGGTCTTAAAAGCAGACTTTTTCCACAAAAGCGAGTTTTTCTCTCCCGGCCGTCCTTAAAACGAGAGCAAAATGTTTTAAAGATTTTGTGTCTGCAAGTGTAATATTTACCTAATGAATTACAAAGAGTTTATAGTCATTTAAAAATATTCTGGGATTTATTGACTAAAAAACGACAGAATAAAAAAAACTTGTCAGTTACAGTTAATTTCACTCACATTTTACAGTTGAAACTAACTCATGTCGTGAGTTTTATTGTTTTTGGTTCAAACTGTCGGATCTTCCCCGACTTTGCATGCAGAAATATACAGATACAGTCAAACCATCTTTGTTATAGGCGATAATTACCACTTAACATCAGGTGGGCCATGCTTGTGCAACACTTACATAAAAGTCGGTGATTCTTGGTCGGTAATTTATTAAGAGGTAAAGATTTCCAAAGATGACTCAAGTCATCGTATCGTACGCGAGTAAAATGTAGGATATATTTAATGCTGGTCGCACACAATGCGGGCGATGCGCAGATATCCCATTACACTTGCAGATACTGTCATTATCGCATCGTATGTAATGAGCGAACTGCTGAGGTATAAGATGAGAGCAGAAGCGATCAAAAGTAATTAAACCTGCGGCATCGAATTTACACATTACATCGGTGCTAAATCGTACAACACTATTTCTACGCTATACCTACTAGGCACAGTAGTAGGCAACCTACGTCAGAAAGCGATGGCGCTCTACAAAGCCAAAAGCCGATGTGCAATATTTATTACCTACAACCGTATGTCATCAAGAAGCATTCGTGGTTGAGAAAACAACGGGCATTCAAAAATATCAAATCGAAATTAACTTTGAACTCTCTCTCTCTCTGTAACTTCTATTTATTTTTAGTTCATATAAATTCATCGTAAAACAGATTACAATCATTAAGAACAACATGTTACCTATGGTTAAAAACTTAAAACTAAAAGCTTAATCAAGGTGCCCTGAAGAGTTTGTATCTACAATGAAAAGAAAGAAAGAAAAATTATTTTGGACACACAACACACATAAACACAGCACGAACAGAGAAACATATACAGAAACGAAAATAGTAAGAGAGTAAGAAAAGTTACATAGACAAATAAGTTACGTTGTTAAGTAGGTACGTGTCTAGGATAGGTAATAATGGGTAGGTACTGCCGTAGGTCGATGGTGAGTGCAAGTACCTACTTCCCAGTTCCCATTTTCGCATTTCCCCTGTAAACGTGGTTGCATTACTGACATTGGACCTATTCCATGTTATCTTCGGAATCCTATCGCTTGTGTTACAAACGTGTTCCAACTTCTAAAGGTGTCGTACGGTCAGGTTCTACGCACGATCCCACGGGCTCACAAACTAGCTTACTAATACCTGTTCTGTATATGATCTCATTTGATATGGAACCTTTGTAAGGATCTCGCAAAAACTGTACGAACCGAACGTAGTTTGTTGCCTGTTCTTCTAGGCTTGGTTGCATGGAGCCTACCTAGCTTTGAGATGGATCAAAGTGATCCAAACATATTAAGACTTTGACTTCTTGACAAGATAATTCAATAATATGATATGATGAGTGAATAGGTCTTCTCGACTATCCCGCTTCATTGTCGGCTACATCGTCGCTTACCATCAGGTGAGATTGTAGCCAAAGAATGGTCTATATAATGTAAAAAGAAAAAAAAACCTTAATTCAGTTATCATGATCTCTTCCATCGTAATTAACCAATTTTTTTTTATAAAATACATCAGTAGTATATCAGTAGGAAAGTAAGACAAAAGTCCCAGACCGTTGATGTCCCCTCGACAAATATACAACGAAGTGATATACAATCGGCAGCCTTATCGCTGACAGCGACCTTTACCAGGGAAGGGTATAGTTAAACAACGAAATAATTTCTGTAAGTGGTTGAAATATTTTCTATTCTGACAGTGTTTTTTCTACAAATAGACAACCAGACTGGAATAAACACCTGATACAAATTTATTGGTTTTAAAATATTTCTAGTGACTGCAACAAAGTTACTTGGTATTCTCCATGAATATTGATCGTGTAAGTATTATAAATTCCATATTGGTTTAATTTAGCTAAAATTAATTGACATAATTAAGTTTGTAAATTGCTATGACGAACCTAAGTTATTAGACCTAATCGTTTTAACCTTCTTGTCTATCTGTCTCGTCAATAATAACTTCAATGTTTTTTGTTTATTTCTAAACATTTTGATTAAATATTCTGGTCCCTTTTGTGTTTGCGTTTGTCTACCTTTTTCATATTATTATGCATGTTTGCTCATTGTGCGTGTATCATATTATTTATATCAGAGAATTTGAAAATTCAAATAAACGTAACTTATAATATAAAAACCTACCCTAGCTATGAAAGACTCTGTATACTTTTCGGATCATAAGTTTCCTTATTTAGTTTCCCCATTCAGTCGTTTTTGCCGTTTAATACGTGAATAACGAAAGAATATTAATTCAATTCTTCTGTTTTATATGCAGATACCATCTGTTCAACATCTAACTCAATAACAGCACCTGCATCAGCTGGTTGCACTAAACTACCTCGGGTGGCGTAGCAAGTCTATAAAATAGTGCGTCTCAGGTGTCTCCTGTCTGTGCAACCACTATTAATTGTGATTCTTCTAACAACTGTTGGCACTGTGTAATTGTAATTCTAATTTGTTTGATAGGGATCTGTTTTGCAAGAGAATTCCACTGCATCGTTTGCTTGGAGAAGGTCATGAGTCTATCTTAATCTCCTTTTTCTGTATCCATTAAAATGGAGTTTTATTGCTCAGCAAATTGTCTGAGATAAGTCTTCTTCGTCTTATACTTTATTTATTTTTAAAAAATATCAACATTTCACTGGTATATTAAAATTCTGATTTGTATGCCATTTAATACCTTTTAAAGATAAACAATTCTCGCTAATTAAGAAGCCAGGATTCAATGACAAAAACATTTCACTTGGTACTTGCGGCATATCATATCAAATGTCTCATTATGAGTAGAAACTCGTGCCGAAAATAAATCCTTCATTCCGGAAAATATATAAATATGTATTTACATATTTAAGTACTCTCGAGGGCGGAGGACATGTTTCGTATTATGCGACATGTGATGTTATCAGTCGGCTGACTCACCAGAGGCTACCAGAAAAACGGTAACCGATCGGTGGTCACCATAGAGATTACCGATATCTGTCGCTCTGTCAAAATTGCCAAAGCGGCCGAGCCAGCGGGGCCCCATCCATAATACATCGGCATCGAGAACGTCATACATAAAACATTAACGAGTAAAGTTTTTATTTGATTGCGTTTCGAAACCACGACGAGGTAGTTTTTCGAGCAATTAAAAAAACTCCAAACATCCAGATTTCGGTGGGAAACCGCGGATTCCGTTCGTTATCTTGCAATTGAACAATACCGACGGTTTTTGCGATCGGAGTCGCTTTACGAGGAATTCGCAATATTTTGAAGCTGAGCTCGGTTTCGGTTTTGAAAATCGTTTCTTTTTACGAGCCTTTCGAAAATATCGAGCCTATGTAGTGAGGACTTTTATAGTTGACCTTGGCATTGGAATTATCAAAATAGCAATTAAATTGTTAGGCTGTAGGGAGGGGAGCCGGCGGCGGTGCCTTCGGTAGTGGCGGCGAAGACGCCCACGTGAGCGGTCGTGCCGCGTGCGTGGCTCCTGCAGCCACAGCACAGCGTAGTCACGTGCTCGCCCGCGCCCACCTGCCGCCTACAAACACACTTGCGAAAAAACCAAATCTACGAGCAACTCCTGTCCTAACCTTGAAACTAAATGCCTCAACTTGAATTGCTTCATGTGGGCATTGCTCACAAGTTTTTACTTATCCATCCATTGTATTAGAACTTTTCTATTCACCGATGAAACGGAGATAATCTCCTCTAATTGGAAGTAAACGGCAAATATTTGCGGTTGGAGGACGCCATCGGGCACCCGAACCATGCAGACTATCCCAATGATTCTTGCGTCGCGTGTTAGCCGTTAATTAAGCTATTTGTCAGATGGTGGGACAATTTACATTTCTCCCGGAGTCCTGGGGATTCTCGTGGTCGGCTTCGGAACGACGTATTATTATCCTTTTAGGGAGAGCGGCATCCTCAGATGCTCGGACTCTACCGAACCTTTTATCGGAGCCACCTGTGTCGCCACTGGACGTATGAATTGTCCAGTAAATAAGGTTAGCGGAATATCTGCCTTTGGTTTAATGCTATTTAGTAGCGCGGAGGATCATTTGCATGCGACCGAGACGGAAATTAGCATTAACACTGAGTGCGTTCTGGGACGAGCCGCGTCGCGTCTTCCATTGCATTGAATCGACGAGTTTCTCCAATTAGAAATGCGATCGCGCCTGGAGGAGCTCGTAAAGTGCGCAGCACAGGAGATACATTAACATGTAAGCCTGCGGTACACGCTGTCCTTGTGACACAAGTATAAAAATGTCTCGCGCGCACCACAATTCATGGGAACTCGTTCCGGGCAGCGACGGCCCATCAAGTAGGTTGGGTTCGCGAGTGAAATGTATTGACAAGTGGTCTTCCTTGATGCATATCGGTGTGATGGTATCGCGGTGGCGGCGCTTCAGTCGGCTCCCGCCGCCGCCCTCGGAGCTCGGACCCGTTGCATTGTGCTGATCGCTGATAAAGCTTGTTTATTTAGCGCTAAAATTTATTCAGCCATGAGAGGCCATTAAGAAAAGAATTATTAACAGTCGGACAGGTTTACGTTCATAAGCTTGGGTAATAGCGTGTTGAGTTGTGTTTCTTTTTTCGCATGTTCCATAATGAATTGAATGTTAATATTTAATAAATTCATATTTTAAACCTCTCGATATAGTGGACATGTACCGGCAGATTAGCTTACTGAATGAAGTTCATTAATCAAGGTCTGGTTAGCGCCTACAAAATTATATGGCGCGTAAACAACATTCGATAAATGGTAATGTTCCGAGCAGGAAACTTATGGAAGTGTGCGGGGCGACAATAAATTAAGGATATGGTGCGACGGCCATTCATAAGCAATCTCACTTGTTTATGAATGAACCTGGACGAGGCAGACTGGTAATTACCGTCGCAATAGCCGTCCAGCTACGATTTGCATGCGTCTCAACCTCTGGCCGCGCTCTTACGCTCCGTTTATATCGATCCATTGCTGCCCATTGTTCTGTGGATTGGGCTTTGTTGGTTATAGCTCCCATTGTCGCTAACAGCAGGTTTAATTGGATCTTCCTTATTGTTCCTCTGATAATAGCTCTGGTATTACGCTTTAGATGGCCCCTGTGTCTTGATGCTGAGTTCAGAAATTACTTTGAATTTCGACCGGGCTGATAGTGGTTAAACAATGAGGCCGTTGAAAATGTCTTGCTACGTTGTAGTGTAGTATTATAATTTTAAGGCGACAAATAGCTATTAGCCTATTATTAATTCTTCGGTGTCAGTGGTGTTATAGTGGCGATAAAACACCGGTTTCCAGTAATCGGTAATTATTGTTTAAGCGTCGTTTAAAGTAATCACTTGGAGCGGCGCTAGCCAGCCCCCGGCGACTGCTGCCGCTTGCTCTAGTGCCAGTTTGACGCCGTCAACGCAATCGCTGATCATGTCCTGAATCACAATTTAAATATTACCGATACAAACTTTTGCTTAATGAACAGAACCAACAACATTCACTTCGTAATTAACGCGATACCGCACATTATCAACTAATTTAGGTTCTCTTTGCGAAACACTTTGTGCTTTCCATTATTTCTCCCTTTTTACTGCTCAGATGATATACCAAGCATTTTTACAACCTCATTCTGTAATTAAAATGCTATGCAATGCACATTTCTGCGGCCCACTTGTCGTATTAATATTTCGAGATTTCACATTCGCGAAAATTTTAAATTTCAAATCAGGCTCCTATTACATATCGAGAGTTTGTGAAATGAGTTGGACATTTTATTGTACCATTGTTGGTTTTTAATATCACATTCTTCGTATGCGTAGGTTTTCAGTTGAGGATTCCTCCGTATCTCATCCTGAGCGTATTTACATATTGTACCGCTATTCAAGGAACGCCGGCCGACTTGTCCACGCTGAATCATTACCTTTTTTCTGTAATCAAGTTTTCGACCACATCTCTTGCCCACTCAAAACAAACAAGCTGCAAATTTTTCGGCAAAATCATTTATGCCGTTGCCGAATGCAATTTTTATGATTCTCGATCTTATGCTGTAGCATTCCTCGGATCTTCGCCGCGGCACTGTGGGAGTATCTTTGTATGATTTGCAGTTTGAGTACGCTTAATCGTGATTAAAAGTGCGGCTTCCGATTGGATGGCACCGTCAGATAATGATGGAACTTTCACTTTTCGATCATTAACGACATTGCATTGGACTTTAGGGGTTCCCGTGTAACCCCCTGCCGGTCATGCGAAGATATGTCTGCGTTTCGATGAGCGTGAAACTGCTACCGGCAACACCGCGAAGATGTGATTTCTTTTATGGATATAGAGGTGAATCAACTGTGCCCTTAATGTAAATGGTAGCGGCATCCTTGCCATACAGGGTGTGCGATGACGTCCGGAGCTGGCAAACAAATAAAGCCACGTGGCGTGCACGCTCCGGTAGGCAAAAGACGAACTCGGCCCGTTTCAACCTTTTACGACTAATCCAGTCGAGAGTCGCCCACAAATATGGCAACCTGGCCTTTCATAACCTGTTTTTGGGGTTTCCTTTGCCCTGAGAGGTGAACTACTCCATATCTTTTTATTTGCTGATATCGCACGTGGGTTTGCATCGTTATTTTTTGTTCACGTAATCTTAATCTGGTAATAACAACAAACCAGATGATATACGAGTTCTATATGCGCTCGGGCACTATGTTTGTTTTATCTTCTGTATTGCTTGTTTGTGTACCATACCAGTAGTTACTTATCTTGTTTATCTACAGCTATATTAGATTGATCAATAGATAATTAGCCTACTAGTTTCCTGAAAACTAATAGATGTAAATGCATGCGTTTAACCTCGGTTAGGCGTCAACGTCAGCCCGTCAGTCTGCCCCGTGCATGCTCATTACCATAGGAATGGTCCTCGTCTATAGCCACTGCCACTGGAGACTGCAGATGATAATGGTTGACACCCCGAGCTATAGTGAAAGTGGAAGGGCTTTGATATACGGCTTACTGATATTGGAAACACTGTATTGAATCAATGGCTTCACTTACTATACAAATACGTTTAGTAGGTATCCGTTTAGTTCATATTTTTAAATATTACAAATAATTTGAAAGGACTTTATTGAAGTTATCAAGTTTGTATAAATATATACAGACAGAGAGGCTCTTAGAACTTATACGATGACTTAATTATGTATGCTAATGTCGTTTCTTTCTTAATTAAAACACTCATATTCTTATCTTTCTCGACTATGTTATGGAAATATGGAGCTTGCTTGTAGTGCAAGTATGTGATAGTAATAGTCTCAGTTGCACCGCTACTGTTAACTCGTAACTAATTCAAGCATTTATGTTAGGTCTCATGGTTTTATAGTTTGCATTCCATTGCACTATCGCCCAGAGCATGGTCTCGGTAATATTGAAATTAATCGATGCACTCAACTGGTATCCACTTTTATGAAATGTCAATTCTGCGTCTCAGCTATAAAGATGTTAAAGTTAAATTGCGCAATATGATGCGAGCGAAGCACAGCATTAACCAATAAAATTAAAATGTAATAAAATCGCGATTGTGCACCATCCGACAAAAATCACAGGGTATTACTTATATCACATTATTATATTATTTCGTATTTTATGCGTTTTCTGGTTTTGGTTTCGAAGAAACGTTACTGGTAGTGTGACGGGCGGGTAACGAGACTGGCTTGGCTTGCAATTAGGGACTGTTTACCGGGCATTAATTTTTGGCAATAAAAGTCGGGCACGCTGGAAATGACCGGTACGCATGCGCGGATGCTCCGTGGGAACAGCGGGCTCTTTGTACTCCATTGTACTTGTAATTAGCGGACTTTTTTCGAGCGGCGTTGTCGCAACTCGCACTTGTCACCGAAATGTCGCGGATCGCAATGCACTCTTCCTAAATGTTTTCGTTTAATTTGTGACTCGAATACCTGCTCTTATTCTACTGGGGCCTTTTTGCCAGGAAAGTTTACTTCAAAAATTTGCACAAACCCACTTGACCATCAAATTCATTTTTTGCGACTCATAAGTGGTTATTCACATGTGAACGGTTTGAGTGACGTTTTTCATTGTCAGTTGACCGTTGAGTTTTTGTTTTCTTCCTTTTGTTAGTGATTGCAGAGTGCTTGATCTGCGCGCACATCGCGTAATCACGATCCCGTTACGAAAGCAATCATGTTATTCAAGACATTTTATTCTTGCTAGAACTACATCTTGTCCGTTGTCTTTTGAAAACCTTATCTCCTGCGAAATGTTGTAGAAACATCTACGCTTGTCTATCGTTACTAGACTTTATATACATTTCCAATAAAATTCACCGCACGTTCGATCAAGCATTCGAACAAGTTTTTTTCTAGAATTTTTTACCTGGATGATTTATTGTGAGCTGCGGATACCACAAATCCAAGTCATATTTTTAAATTTTTCATAAATGTGTGGCACGACATGTTTTCCAGCGCTAACTAGACGATTATCTTGTTTATAGAGCTATTAGTTGGTGCTATCGGATGGTGTATCTGATCTCGGCAAAAAGTGCCGTTTTCATCGCCCCTTCTCGAACCGGATAACTTAGCGCCGCTACAGAAATTTTAAGCTAGGGTTGTGACGGAAAAACTCTTTCATAGAATATCTGGCACAGCGGGCTTCTGATTGAATACGCAAAAAACTGTGACTTGACAGATATTTGTATCATCATCAAATTCAAATATTTCAATGGATCACTGTGAAGCGTCTTCAAGCTTCGAAGCCTCCTACAGAGGTTCAGCCTGTTGTAAACCAATAAGATATACTTACAGGTAGGGGATACAGAACTATTTGCGGGTTGGGTTTAAAATTCAGAGTCACATGGGGCACCCTGACTTGAATAGGTTAAGTTGTATTTCTTCATTCAATAAATCACTGTGAAGCGTCTTAGGGAGTCTAGGTCATCATCAGCTAAAAAAAGTTTACGGCTTACCATAAGTCTCCTTAGTTTTTTTTCTCTATTATTTATACGTTTGCGTTTGACCGCTATCTCAGCACCGGCTGTTAAGTGACGAATACATTTCCAGAAGAACGATTGAGCCCTCTCCATCTACCAGCTTTCTAAGATCTTTACAAAGTTATCTATTCTTCGGGTATTCGTTTCGTCGTCAGGTTCAAAGTTATGATTTCCATTTGACGTAATGAAGGGTATGGTTTTGATATTGGCTACTGCTGATCCTTTTAACATATTTTCGAGTAGCGCACTCATTCATAAATTCGTGCTAAATGGTTTAATATTACTACAAATAATTAAATTTGTATAAATGATTCAATGGACGTATCTGTGGTTAGGTTGTTTGTGTACAATCATTAATGATATAGGCTACGTACCATTTATTTAATAGTTATGTTATTACGTCTATATAGTTATGTATTTCTATTAAACGTTTATTATAATTAATGTTTCAATAGCTGTGTCTATTGTATTTATTTTGGAAGTAGCGATAGGATGGAAATATTCTACTTAGCGTTGGTTATTACTTATACAAAAACATGTTTTTTTCCGCAATTCTACAATTGACGTCAATTTTAAAATTATATAAACATAAATTATGCACGTAATCAATAGTTTATCAAAACTCTTGCTACTTACTGACAGACTTATCGAAACTGCCCCTAAAGTGCGCAATGTATTTGGTAGGTATTTATAGGATGCAAGTTATTGTTATGTTTATATAAAAATGTATTCTACTCTTATCAATAAAATGCACTACTTGATTTTGAAAATAAGAAGGTACTTTTTCTGACTCACTTGGCATAATATTGACATTTATGTATTGCACGATCTTTTTATTTCAATTTATGTTTATTTAAATACATTGGACTACCTCAGAGCACGTTGGGAAATCTAAATTATGTTCATAGCATCAACGGGGTAATCCAAATATTATATTCATATAAAGACGTGACTAACTGACTGACAATGGAATAAATTTAACGAGTTTTTTAATAATTTTCCAAGACTTAATATTATGAGCTTTAGTATCAGTAAACTTATGTATACATCCCTAAGGGTGGATTCCATTAAATTCCCCTATTGTATTAAGGTATTTTGTCGCTACTTTTGATCAGTCAAAAACAAAGAGTAATATTTTAGGCTTTTAACTTATCTAAAGCCTTTTCATTATAAGGATTATTTTTTTCTAAATAACATAGTGTCAGAAATAAAAAAAGACCATCAATTTTAACATTTTTAATACAAAATTAACCAATTATTTATCAAATGCTAAATTTTTTGTAAATATCTATGAATGCAGTTTAAATTGTTTTTTAAATTCAAATAATGTCTTCTTTCAGTATTAAGTAAATCTACAATATTCAAGGCACTTTCCCTCCGTAACAGTTATTCAGGGGCCTGGTTAATTTACGCAGTGCCACTGTTAACCCATGCGTAGCCAGTCCACTACCTAGCTTAATACATTTTTTCAGTTGAACGGGAAGATTTTGCCTTTCAACAAATATCACTGTTCAGTCTATTGCAAGAGTTGCATTACTATCGCAGACATTTTTGAGAAAACCCAGCTTGCAAGTTATAAAAGCAGTACTGTCAGTTTTATCTTTCAACTACATTTGCAAGGATTACGCTGTCCGCACTGGTATTATTACGCTTAATTTGAACAGGCACGTTGCTTTTAATTTTGTGGTCTCATTCGGAGGTCTCGCGCCGTTCCTTTTCTCTTGACAAACGACTTTCTTGGACTGTTTTGCCACCTACTGTCACTTTTGACGTAATTGGAGCAGTTTTTTTGCAATACGAATCGACAGAAGCGATCGTATCTGTCAATCTGGCTGTAATTTCAATTAAAGATTACATTGCGTCATCTTAGCTTACGGACTAAGCTTGTAAGGGATTATTGTGAAAGCTCGCGGTGATAATTAGAATTAATTTAGAGGTAATTGAGAATGTGGATTGTATGTTGATCTGCCTCGAAAATTATTATGATTTGAATATTAGTTTCAACAGAAACGAATAATAATAGTTGCGTAACTATTTACATATTCTTTACTATTACTAATAGCCCGTAGTGTGCCACTGTTGGGCAAAGGCCTCCGCCTATTTTCGACAGTCACTACGATATTCTACCAGTTGCCAGTTCCGCTCATGTTTTTTTCAATTAATGTGTAAGTACACAAACATAATATTAAAAAGGACCAAATTACATTAAAACAGCCCCTATAAGTTCCTTAGAAATTTCTACTACTGGTTTGGTTTTAAAACTAACTTAACTTTACACTGCACACTTCTAAGCTTGTGATGCTTAGACGAGTGTATGATGTGGTAAAACTATTTAATTTTTTGTGAGAAAATAAGTTCAAAATCAGCGCCAGCCCTGAAGATCGCAGGTCAAATGGAAGAGTCAGGAGGTTAGCCAATTGTTTGCTCGTCTAATCATCGTTTAAACTAAGCTATTGGTTTAACTCTTGTAATTTCCAGACCGTTACCTCGGCCGGAGTTATAATGTTTACAATGTAATCCTTCAGCTCGACCGATATTAAACGCGACTTGTTTTCATTCTGATTTATGTTCATTTGCGTAGCTACTGTTCGGTTCTGCCGACTTATTTATTAACCTGTGAAAATGCCAATAAACTTATTAATTTATTAGCCCGTGGAAATGGTAATAAAACCGATTGAGCAATAAAGCCGAGTTTTAACTCACCACGCTTCATTCGATAATTTGTTAATGTTTTATCTCACGATGGTTCGATGATGACATCACTGGAAACACTCACATTTTAAATGTCGGAGTACTTCATGTGCTTGATCAAAACTCAAGTTGATGTGATTTCTTCCGATGGTATTTCGATTAATTTTTAATTATGATTAAAGTCCCTTATTGTGACATCTGCATTTTTAATTTGACCTTTAACTTTTGTACAATTAACAGTAATTGACAATTAATAAACTTTGTCGAAGAAAGCAAGAGCATCAGTGACTTTTATCTCAACTTTTAATGAGATAACGAAACCCTGATTTTGCAAGTTTTTTTGTATAAAACCGTCGATAACTTGGCATCTGAAATTTCACTGAAGATACATTAATCATGTTTTAACAAAAGCTCATTAAGGGTGCATTTGTAATTGTCAATTTGGGGAGTGTTTCGGCGTGTTGCGAAATTGATTGTGCTGTCACCGAGAGCCTTGTTTTCGTTTTAATAAGGCTCATTATGCTCCGACCTGGTTATTGAGTAACGGTGTCCGTGTCACAGATGCTGCAAGTATTGCTAATTACAGGGTAATCATCAATCATCTCGATGAATGGGAAGGGAAGTGCAGGTTACGGCGTGGAAGCTGTCTTTCCAAAATATAATTGAATTGTATTGAAGGCAGAGAGATGAATCGGACACCTACTCCGATACAACTGTGTATCAATAATTTGTCTGTGTTCACTTCAATTTCTAAAGGGTTACAGACTGGATTTTGAAAGGTAGAATATAAAACAATTAACCTTCGTAAATAATGGTTCTTTAACTGAAACTAAAGCAGTAGCCAACCTGCAAACGTGTTTAAATCAAGTTCAATAAAACTCATTGAGTAAAGGCAAATTATCGCAAGTGTAGTGTACGCACGACTCCGTTACGGCGCCTGGAGTGGGCGAATTGTGTCGCCACCGTAGACTCCTATTATGCAATAGAAAAGCAAATTAATACAAAAACCAACCATTTGCCGCCAATCCCCAATCACAAACGGAATCATATTGCCTACGCACTAGAGTTTACTTTATAGTTAACATCAATTTGTGGAGCGCACAACGTAATAGCTACCTGACTTTTGTCAATTGCCCGCGACGAATCGAAATACCACGGTGTCACATAGCCCCTATTCAAGAGTGAATGGGTTGAAATTGGAGTGGCAGGATTGATTCGGTTAGAGGTGTGGGTGGCAAGGCGCCGGTGGGTGCGATAATTCGTCGTGCATACACAAAGAGTGCCGTGAGAGAGCGATATGCTCCCGAAAACGAAGGTTTACACACGAATTAGTGGCGTGGGAGAGGTGATAGGTCGAATGGGAACTTGGGACCTATAACGAAAGCTAAGGTTATCTTTGAAGTTCCGACTTCGAGTGTGCTTTTATAATGCCATCGTTTATCTTACAGTTGACTTTGGGTTCTCCGTCAAACTGTCTCCGAAGTCGCGACAACTGTGCCAATTCCTAGAAGTTCAATCATTTTAACTGCCGTTTAGTGTGGATATTCAACCGACGACGACGTAAAGACACGGCCTGACATTAATTTGTCTTCTTAACCGTCGAGACTTTCTCGACAGATCTGACAAATGTTCACAAAAATGCGACAGCGAATTCCCAGCGCCATAATTTACATTAATTCTTCGAATTCTAATGAAGTCCATTTCTTTTCCAGGCGTACGAGTTGTCGACGCTAACGGGCACGCAAGTGATGTTGCTAGTGGCCTCTGAGACGGGGCACGTGTACACGTTCGCGACGCGGAAGCTGCAGCCGATGATCACGTCAGACTCTGGCAAGAGGCTGATCCAGACGTGCCTAAACAGCCCCGACCCGCCGACCACCAGCGAGCAGCGCATGGCGGCCACCGGCTTCGAGGAGACCGAGCTCACCTATAACGTAGTAGATGAAGACATGAAGGTGAGGCAATTGGCGTACGCGGGCTCGCAGTACCCCATAGAGCACCACCCGGGGCTGGCGCCCTCGCCGCTGCAGCAGTACCACCAGCACCCACCGTGCCCCTCGCCGCTGCCCCTCGGCTCGCTAGGACAGCCCTACTCGCACGCGCATCTCTCGCACCCTCACATGTCGCACCATCCTCAACGGTAGTTCGCGACTCTAACGACTGTTCCCAATAGTCATGCTCTAGATTAGCTTCTAAATTTAGGTAAGAAAGATATACGAGCAATAAATTCTGTTAATATATTTTGTAAATATGGTAGTGTATTTGCGTACGTCTTCTGCGGGGATTTGAGGAGAAAGCTCTGGTTTACGTGATATTGTTGCAAACGGTTTGTAATGTGGGCCGCTTCATGAGCCCGATCGCGGATCCAGATTGACAGAACCATTCACAACGCTGCGCTCAGATAAGCGCCTTACTTACAAAATGGCTTGTTTGCCGGATTGCCGACAGAAACAAAGTAACTCGTTATCTCGACGTGTTTAAACTAAAACCTCACATTAATATTCATTACTTTTTAGGGTTCCGTAGCCAAATGGCAAAAACGGAACCCTTATAGATTCGTCATGTCTGTCTGTCTGTCTGTCTGTCTGTCTGTCTGTCTGTCTGTCTGTCCGTCCGTATGTCACAGCCATTTTTCTCCGAAACCGTAAGAGCTAGACTAATGAAACTTAGTGAGTAGATGTATTCTGTAAACCGCATTAAGATTTTTACATAAAAATAAAAAAAAAACTATAAATTTCGGGGGTCCCCATACTTGAAACTGAAACTCAAAATTTTTTTTTTCATCGAACCCATACGTGTGGGGTATCTATGGATAGGTCTTCAAAAATGATATTGAGGTTTCTAATATAGTTTTTTTCTAAACTGAATAGTTTGCGCGAGAGACACTTCCAAAGTGGAAAAAAGTTGGTCCCCCCCCCTCTAACTTCTAAAGTAAGAGAATGATAAAACTAAAAAAAATATATGTTGTACATTACTATGTAAACTTCCAACGATATTTGGTTTGAACGAGATCTAGTCAGTAGTTTTTTTTTTATACGTCATAAACCGTAAACCGCCATTTACCTTTCGACGAACTACAAGAACCTTATTATGTTACATCAAGTAACATAATATAAAGGTTCTTGTAGTTCGTCGTGCTACGGAACCCTTCATGGGCGAGTCCGACTCGCACTTGGCTGTGTTTTTTTAGTAAGGTAAATAACTCGAACGACTGGAGCCTAATATTCAATTTGTAAACGAAAATTCAATAAATCATCTTGCACGGAAATATATCTCAGAAATTGATGAGCTTTGTATAGGAGATGTCGAAATAGATATAGAAGTGTTCGGTAGCAAAATAATCAGATTGAATTCTGTTTATAATTAATGTTAGAGTGAGAAACCGGTCGGACGGCGGCCGCGTGGCTCGGAAGTAGGATCGTCTTGCTACCGAATCATCATTACTATCAATGAATCGGCCTTTCATTCTAAAAACTTAACACACAATCGGAACGGGGCTTAATAGTCTTTATTACGCTCCAAATTGTAGGAAGTCTCTCGTATTGATCGCCCGGTATTAGCATACACATAATCTAGAACCTCGTTATGATGCGTCTGACAATCAAATTCGGAAACCACACGTTTATTTGAGTCTGAAATGAGAAGATAGTGCGCCAGGTGTGTTATTTGTAGCTATAGACAGTTTCCAATTAGGAAAGGAGAGGCCGCGCTCGCGCCGCAATGCCTCGGGTCTAAGTCCCGGCCTCGTGATCCGGATTATCAAGAAACTTAATTGAAAATTACTTTTGGTTGTACCGAGAGTGATTATTATAAATTCTCCAGTCGGGCTCGACGCCTGCGATCGTGTTACTGAGAAAATCAATTTGTGTAACGCGGTAGCTTTCACGTGCCGAGACGCCGCGATACTACAGCTTCCTACGTTAGACGCGGCGATGCGTATCGGTATCGAGTCTGCGAGCCTCCGTTTAATCGATTGAGCAGCAGCTGATCAAATACCGCCAAATACTGACGCCTCCGATTCATTGAGCCACTGTGATTAGATTCCATTCGCCCGTCACTCGCGCACACCTTGCTTCGCTAATCGGACACTGTTTATTCATCGATTTGTATCCAGTAGCGGCTTTCGCAGCCGTCGCCTCGATTGCTCCGATCAATTAATTCCCGCTTTTCATTTGCATATCGTTTTAATTTCGAATCCATCCGGCGCCCACCGCCCTCGCCTCCGACCTCGAATATCACTTGCCAGCTTCGATATGTTGAAATCGATTACGTAGATTCTTTCTTTTCGCGTTGTGATAAAATCTTGTTTTCAGGTGGGTCGGTTTGCTCTCATCACGTTGAGTTGAGTGAGACGTTTGACGTACGGAAATAATACATCCTCGACGATTCCAATCGTTATTGTTCGCGTATCGACGATAACTCGATTCGATTGAAATATTCACGCGGTAATTACGATTTGAGAAGATAAGCGTCCCGCGATGACCGCTCTTCTAGATCCCTATCGTGAGATTCTGTGTTCTATTCGATGTTAGGTACATGTTTTCGTGACCCTGTTATGTACCGTATCTCAGTTTATGCGCTTTAATATTCAAAGGCGGCTTTTTACTCTTTCTAGGAACGGTTTCACCTGTCATGTCTTGCAGTCGTTCTCATAAACAATTCTTTAAGTATTCTCGTCGTCTGGTACGTCTGTTTGGTGAATATAAACTGCATTAGCCGAGATTAGTTCGGCGTGACGCTGTGCCGTTGGCGGGTTGCAGATACTTGTACATGAATTAGCGGTATAAATGTGGAAGTCGGTCAGTGGCCTCACGCGGTCGTATTCCCAAATCGAGCCCGTTTCGTAACTCGCAGCCTCGCAGGCCAGCTCTTGAGATTTCGCTTTCGGCGCGCACGTTTCTTCATCGGATTCCTGTGTGGATTCTTTCTGTTTAAAGGTGCGTTAGTCTCAGGACGAAAAAACCACCTGGTATAGAAATTGTCAACACGAGACATAGATTCTTGTCTGTTTTTAGTCCGATGTTTGTGACTTTTGATCAGTGAGTCACGCATCTCTAACGTATTCCACTCAGAGCCTGAGCGTCTATTCTCGACGAGTCGGTCGGTAATCGCTCGTTAGTCTCGCACCTAGCTTTATTAACTTATCAATACTATTGTTTTGATAAACGCTCGAGACGCAATTTGGCTGACTCATCGTATTGTACCACATAATTGTTCACCTCTAAGCTAAGCCGATTGGTCGTCTTGTGCAACAAAAGCAACAATAAAGCTAATTTGACTAATAGGTGCGTTGTAATCGTCGCCGCGTGTGGTTTAAGGATTACAGAGTTGTTTGTCGACGCCCGTATCACCGACTCCTAATGAACACCTTTCTGTTGCTATTGTTCTAGTTTCGAATTTATTTGCCCATTTGTAATTGTAATGTTTGAATGTGTACAAACATACACTGATTCATAATCCCCGTTTCTGATGTCAGGAGACCTATCGGATTTCAAGGGATGGTCAAGTGTACATCGATCGTTAATTTATTATTCAGCGCGTGAGTGAACGCACCGCGCACCTTCGATGTTTAAAATTTATTTAATGTTTGCGAAATTTACGTTAAATGATCGGTTCTCCCTTGTAATTAACGTGGCACCGGCCGACCACCCAAAGGCAAGATCGATGGACCCAAATCCGATCGAGCATAAGAGAAATAATCGCAACCCGCCTTTGGCGTGTCCTCCGCAACAAATGAAGAGATGTCCCACCAAGGAAGCTATCACAATTTGGAGAAATTCGCAAGAGCGATGACCGTGGTGAATCCCATTCGCGCTGTCATTAAAGTAATGGATATTATATTTATTCCGGCGGAGAGGTGTCCCAAATCTGTAATTGCTGAAGTGTGCGCGGTGGCGATAGGTTCTCAGCGCGGCGTGCGCGTACGCATTATTTTAGGAGTTGCGTCGGTGCACTATTACGGAGCCTGCGCGCCGCTCTTGCATAATTCAGGCACGAGCCCCGCCGTTTGCATTCCGATACTTGATATGTGCTTTCACATGTATTTATGGACGAGATTTTGTGTCTCCGTAATGTTTGGCGAATAAATAAATTGTTGAGGCATAAATACAATGGGTGAGCGTTGCGAGCGGCTTCCCTCGTTACGTCGCTGAATGTAAAGTCCGCTTCTTGTGCTGTCGCCGTGTCACCCGTGCCGTGAGATACAACCGGGGGTGTGCACGTGCGCTTATTCTCTTGTATAGGGGCTTCGTTACCTTGCGCTTTATGTCGGCTCATACAAATTGGCGTGCGGAGATTCATCTTTCCAGCGTGCTACAAATCTTCCGAGGGAATTATGTTCGGACGTTTACATTGTACGTCATTCTTCCTCAATCTTGATTCGTTTATTAATTCAGATTTCAGTCCGTTGTTGCAATATTTCTTTTGTGAGCTCACTGTTGTTTTAACTTAGTGTCTCAAACTCGCAATTCTCGAGTAACTGTTCCATAGTTACCTAACTTATCATGCACAATCTGACCCTTAGCTCAAGCAGTGTTGTAAACATCCTGCAGGCCGTTGCCAAGTAATCCGTCATTATCAGCAGGCGGGATCAAAGCGGGAATTCCGCTCACATCTCACTTACCGCAATTCTAATGATTTGCAGCGGAGGTCCGGCTTTGTATGCACTGCACCACTAGGCACGAACCCTTATCGCTCCCATACGCTTCCGTGTACCTCGGCTAATTGAACTTTATTTACTTGCTTATCTAGACTTTTTATTTTATATATATAGAAAATAACTAAACCTCGCTAAAAAAGTGCTAAAGTGCTACTGATTATCTTTAGCTGATCACCTACAATCAATTCGAATGAGTAAGATAAAGTAGAATTTAAGAATCATCAAATACTTTTTGTGTATGAATATTTAACTACGAACAAAGAGCCTAATTGGGGCTAGATAAGCCGAGTGACGCAAGATGTCAATCAAAGGATTGAGCCTAGTGGTGATTGGTGCAGATGGTGAACTGCGCAAGAACATAATCGGGTCCAATTATCGAAATGACACAGCCGTCGAGACGATACTCGGACTAAATCTATAATGGATGAGGCGTCTCGCGTCAATCCAGTAAACGAGATCGCATAAGCGCTCGCGCATGCGAAATATACTGGTTTTATTCATTACGAATTATACTGGTAAAGCTATTCAAAAAACTAGCTAAACAATGTATGGTGCCCTGATCTGACACTTCTTTTTATTTTATTTAGTATTCCTTCGTCTTTTGTGTCGTGTAATAGAATTTTATTGCAAAATTACTATTGTCTTATCGCTAATGTCTGATTCTGCTACTTATTCCAAATATATATTTAACCCGTGATAAAATAGACTTTCTTGACCATCACTCATTCAACACCTCTACCTGTCTTCACCGGTCACCGCTTACATCTTATAAAACTATCATTCAATCAGTAATTTGATATGTCATAATCTCTAGTCTTCTACTTAAGTTGGCATGTGCCCAAAATATTTCGACGTTCCATTGATTATGCCCACCTGGATAACTAGGATCTTGAGATTTTTATCCTCAGTGATAGAGAATACCTTAAGATCTCAGAGGGTGTTTAATCATAGGAATGATCGTCAGGAGCCGATTTCTATTATTTGTTTGATTCAATTCTGATGTGAAGTCGTGCATTGGAGCAGAGCCGGCCCACTTCCTAAAACAAGTCTGAGAGACGGAGATGGTTAAAATTAGTTCCTCGCCGAGAATAGCGTAAACTCGCATCGCTTGCGGCCGACTGCTCTCGATATTGTGTTACAAATCAAACCGAATGATAAAACCTTCTTGTCCGTTTACAATAGCCTCATGCCTTGTGGCTGATACCTCAGATTCCAAGGGAAAGATTGCAAGGAAAGAGCATGAAAATCCACACGGAATAAGTGTGGGTACAAGGAGAGTTGAACGCCTTTGATTGTATTGCACTGTGGACTTAGATCTTTGGTAATAGTGTATGAGATTGTTATGTCGCCAACGTCTCTCCCTAGACCCAAAATGATTTTATAAGTAATGGTGTGTCTGCTAGGTCCTAGGTCTGCAATCTGCACGTGTCAATTACTCACTCTAGTCGTAAATAAAGTAAACACTAAAAACCTGCTCAAAACGAGAACGGAACGTTCTGAAGCCTATAAGATTTGTCAAGGTTGTCAACTACTGGAAAAACAGAAATAAATACATTTATTGCTGTCGTTTTGGGAGCAGTGTTAATAAAATGAATAGCTTTTATAACACGCACTGTACCTCGTTTTTATTTTTCGTGGGTGCGTCAAAAACAGACTATCAAAAAAAAAGTGTTGACGATTTGTTGTCTTACAGTTGATCGATTTCATGAAAAAAAAGTCAGACATAGGAAATGTAAGGTTAAGACTTATAGTAACCGTTAGTATTTTAAATTATAAACCAAACATTTAGATCATAAATCTTTTCTTTGATCATTTGGCATTGTAATTCCTTATCAGCATGACAGTAGATTTTGTAGTCCAAGCGTTGTTTTCTTATGTTATTGAATGAAGATTATCGGTCATGCTTTTGTATCGCGATCTCTGCGCTTTTGGAGGTAACGACGTGGTACTATCTGTTGTTTACTGTACATCTCCGTTTTCTGTACCTGCTGTTTCTTGGTAACCGAAGTGAGTAGGAATTGGATGTTCGGTTCAGAGATAGTTCCGCGAACATAAATTCAAACTAGCGTCCCGGTTGAGGCGGGCCCGTTACCGCGTGGGAAATGATTGGGTCCCGGTAGGGTTGCCTGACCGATGTACGACAAAACCTTTGCTCCATTATAACCTATTTTTTCATTGTCATCTTTGGCACTACTGAACAAACTGTTAGCTTTTTGGCTTAGAACGTAACCCTTCACCAAATTATGTTTTATTCGTACTGTTTTCAAAAACATTGGCTTTTTTTAAATACTTACTTGTAACTTGTCTGTTGCATGCGGCTGACCCTAGCAGGTTGCCCCGCGCGGTGAGGCTTTGTTAGGACGATTGTCCACCGCACTGGAGTGGTGTAGATCCGGCGATATGCGCCCGCGGTGACAGCGCCGTGGGAACGCCCGGGATTGTGTGTAAACACCGCGTTATTTGGTAACAATTGCTGATGATTTATGCGGGATTTACCCATCGAGAGGCTCTTGGAGAATCTTTGTAGTGTTTGTTTCTATTGCTTATTTTACATCTTTAGATTTGCTCGGTTGACATCCTAAGCACGTACCATTTTTCGTGATATATTTTGCTTTCAAATATCTTCGTATCTAGTTCGTCGACAACTCTGACTGGATACTTTATTTTTTGCTAGGGTCAGTAACGGTGCTGATGGCCTAACGGTCATAGTCTCAAAGGAAAACTTCCTAGAAATTTTCAAAGACATCTACGGCTGGTTGAATCATGGCCATACTCATTGTGTTGTTCCATTTTTCCGAGCAGCTCGTGTACGTCGAGTGGACTGGACGCACAATAATGTATTCCGTTCGCGTTCCGAACTAACTCGACGACTATTCAGCTCTGAAAACAAATCTTTTGCTTTGTGACCGCGCCGATCCATCATACTTTTTCTATTGACCGGCATCGCCGAGCTTTGCTCAAACAAAGCTTTCAAATGCTAATCTACGTACGTGCTGGATTAGTTCCGTGTGTAAACTCTACGTGGGAATTCGAGCTGAGGTTTCGACGCGTCTAAAACATTAACCTTATATGGCCACCTACATAAACGGTGATATAATCGACGTATTGGCTCATGGCTGCATTAGAATGAGGCGTGGGCGACGTCCTTCTGCGCGGCGCGCTCGCGTCTGTCTAATGCCTGCCTCTTGTTTGTTTGTTACATATCTGCGCGGCGCGTGCGCCTCTCGCGCATGATTTATGCATGATGCTATTCCTCGGCTCATTTAACTAGATATATTCCGGAATTATTGTGTTCGCGACGCAACTCTCGTACGTTTCCGATCGTGTCGTGAATCTAAAACCCAGCCGGCATCAGATCGCGGCTGTTCCTTTTCTTATGCGTAATCGATGCCCGTCACCGTCACCTTAATCAGCCCAGTTACCGAAATTGCCTTCATTAACAAAACGGAGCCTTTCTTTTCTGGAAAACTGTATCAAAAAACCTGTTCTGTGTTCTCTAGAATCGAATGTTACTTTCAAAACTGTAGCAGATTAAATTGGCCGAGTTGTTCGGTATCATTATCTGTGGCTGATTAACCCGTAACGAGGTCTAACCGAGCGAGACGTAACTTATATCCCCAAAGTTTCAAGATTTCTGTCGTCTTTAATTGCATCTAAAGTCTAAAGTCATGGAATAGGCAATAATTACTGCGGAAAGGGCTTAATTGAAGGCTGATGGATATAAATGTATTGAATGGTAGTAAAGGTTAGATTCCAGCGTGCGTAGGAGCCGATCGCTCCATTCCGCAGATTGGGTCATAAACTTACGTCGCGTCGCCCCTGTGCTGTGCCGACTTACTAAGTAGATAACTAACATGAAGGAACTAAACAATTCAGTAACCTGCAATGAATACGTGCAAGATTTTAGTCTCCCCCAAAAGACAGAACCAAGTTATGCAATAATGCTTGCTTCACAAGCCTAAGAATTTGATACTAAATGGCGGACTCTTGTCCTAGCTAGTTTATTACTTAGCGAGCCATTGTCCGCTATACGACAAGATAACTACGCACCTAATGGATTACTCCAATCTAAAGAAAATACGCGTAAAAAAGATAAATTAACTCGCACGTGCTTTGTCTTTGAAATCCGACGTAGTCCTAATTGATAGCCTGCTGCAACCACGTTTTTATGGCTAAAGCTTGACCGTATCTCATACTTATCGCTTTGGAGCGAAGACTTCATCAAAATGCATTGAATGCGAATGTAAAACCAGTCAAACATCCATATTTATTTCCTCATAACGTAACTGTACGCACGTTTCGGCACGCAACAATCGCAACATCGCTTTAAAATCACTAATTAATGTGCTTACTTATTTACTCTCCAACGTAATTGATGAATGAAACGCGAGCAAATTTGATACCAGCATGTAGATTGTAGATCGATTACTCATTACTTAAAGCATTAACTCTTGAGTCGACATACCCAACATTTATTGCATTTTTTACGAGAACGTGACTTGAATATTGTAATTTGTGCATTTTCTGCACTCGCACGATAATGACCATATTTTTCTCAATGAAAGGGATCGTTTTGGACCGATCAGTTGCATCATCGGCACCTACTTCCTCCTGGGTCATTGCGTCTGCATCCGAAAGTGCTCGTAAACTGAAGAGCCTTGCAAGATTTGTGACTTAGTGGAATTGCTATATCGCCCTCTCGTTCTGTTTCATCTATTTCACCATGCTAGATAAGGATGGTTTCCACGTTTAGTTTGACATAGCTGACGCTCTCACTTCCGCCCGCCCACGGCCGACCTACGCGACCCAACTTACTTTTAGCAATCTGGTGGTCCGACCCGACAATTGTTTCTTTAACAACTTCAATATCGCAACTTGTTTCAAATTATTTGTTTCCATTTCCATTTCCTGTCCCAGTAGGACAGTGACATCAGCCTGTAGGTGGTTACAATAAAATTCGCTGTTACTTTGCGTCGGTCACCTTTCGAAATGGCCATCTTCTTTAAGTTATGACTTAATTTTGAACGCCCCTCTTTGTGTGTTATCCGATACATTATGGTTTTTGCAATAACGGTACTACTACTTTGTGATTCGGAATGTCACTATTGCAATACGTTTGCGGTAAAATGCGACGACAGCGCCGTTGTTTGCGACAAGAACATTTTGGACGCAAATCTTCAAATTCTTTATGAAATTTCTCAATAGCGTTCAATACCTTATTCTTTTCTATACGTGAGATCTTTCGTTTATTTTTTTTATACACCAGCTCTTTTAATTTTCGTTTATCAAATAGAACAAATCCTCAAATCCTGGGCAAAAGAAGACATAATAACTCGACAAGTCATTAAAATCATAATAAATAGTGATGATCGATGCACTCGATGACATGAGGGAAGACAAACAAACACAATTTACGTGAGTCGACTTACCAAACACGTTGCATGAGTGCATGCATAATAAACAATTGCTATGTACATTTTGTTTATATTTTCGCGTAAAGGCCACCATATCATTTCGATCTGACAAGAACGCTGATGCACCATCACCTTTGATAAGGATCCAAGTTTTAACTTGCATGGTACTTCAGTCTAAAGTGTTTCAGTGCGAATTGATGGTGTTTGATGGCCAATACATTAACTGTAAGGTTTTATACTCTAATGCATTTTACTCATTAGTTCTCAGGCCATTGAAGAAGTGCCATCCTCTTGTAGATTTAAGTACGTATCAATCTGAACGCAACGAATAGATAGGCCCCGTTTACACGATCAAATTTAATAACGATCAATATCTTTAATCGGTGCTTTGGTGCTGCTGCGGCGAAGAGGGAATCTTAGGTGATCTCTATTTAAAAAATCTTAATATATTTTTTATATCGTAGTGTGTAGGAGCCCTTTTGGGCATCCTGATATTGATACCTGTATAAGTAACGTAACATTCCCAGTTTGCTTCAGTGTTGTGTAACATGTTTGTGATCCATCCAACATAACGTGAGGAGTTTAGTTATAAGGCATGTTGTTTGTGTGAACGGTTCTTTACTTACCGTTTGACAGACGCTTCAATTTAGTTGAGGTTTAAAAAACCATTGTATCGAAGCCTTGCTTTCAATCGAAAGCTATTTTTGGTTTAGAATTTCATTTGTCTAGCTTAAAAGAAGCGTCAGTCAAACTTCAATTTTACTAGTATCAAAATTAACGAATTAGATTAGCTAAAATAGCTACTAGTAAAATTGGATCTCGCGATTTTGACGTCGATGAATAATATTAATTAATTTTATTAATATGTAAGTTACGAATGTGTCCTAACAAAGCGGTGGAACCAAGGCGACAAAACATTCGAAAGTGACGCTTGTTTGTGAAAAACTTATTAATAATTTGTGCATAATTGACTATAGGATACAGTGTCTTATTATAAGTTAAGTGCCTTATGAACTTAAAACAAGTACTTAAAATCAAAGAGTGAGTGTCTGTCGTGTTTTCAGTATTAAAGGATTTTAGCCTCAGAGGTATTTAATTAGTAAAATTGAAATAGGCTTATTTCTTGAAAATGCTCACTCTGAAAAGATCTGAAAATTGTATTTATTGCTAGTAAGTGAACTATAAGAATCATAGAATAACGTTAAGTGACATAAACTGAGAGAAAGCTAAATGACTCTTAAAATAGCCTTAGAGCTTGCATCACTAGTGAAGTGGGCAAAATAACCTACTTTCGTATTCTTACGATATTTTTATAGTGTTTTGGTCTTAAAGCATGACCTATGAGTCTTATAGTTTTATGTCCACTTGTTGGATGCAGTTACAGCAAGCACGTTCAGTCAATATTTAGAATAATGCCAACTTTTATTTATTAAATAACATGCTGCCTCTTTGCATCAACGTTTGACTGAGCGTGTAAACTGTGCATTAAATCGTCAAGCTGACGTCGAGGCGTCAATCTGCCGCTATCAGTCGCACGTTGACAGAAACTTTTACCGCACGCATGAAAAACATGAAACAAATCTCGAAAACATATATTTAAATATGAAATTGAGTTTTTCGTGGGACGTTCATTTCTTCGACGGCGATTATTCATGTTTCGCTGATAAATGTGCGACGTGCAATAATTCCATTCTCGTTTAAGAGCTTGTCCGTGTAAAGGTTTTACACACGCGCGGGAACTCGCAGAAGCACGTTGTATATTTTTGTGTAAAAATTTATAGCTCTCATTATCATGTTTATAGTGTTTCTGGTGTGATTTTATCGTGTGCGTATGGCCTTAATTCATTCAGTTTTTAAAGATATATACATTTTTAGTAGAAACTTTAAATGAGCATTAGATTTATATTCTTAGATTAGAACTACGTTTACTTTAAAAAAAACGGCAGAAAAACAGTTTAATGCTCATTTACAGTTTTATGCTCTTTTGGAAACTTTACTCGAAAAGTGTTGTGTATAACATGGTTGTGAAACCGGCTCTTTTGATGGATCCCATGATTAGTAGGTAACGTCACGTTGTACTGACAAGTGACGTCATAGTTATTCTCACGTGACAAAAGGCAATGTGATAGAAACAATACCTAAAGACGCTAGATCATTGTTACTGTAAAATACATTTTTGTAAATATGTACAATAAATTAATAAGCAAAATTAATTTTAATACTAGATGCAATGTTGTACAAGGATTTTCTATTTAAATATTTTTTGAAAGATTTAATCTACTCTATTTTTAATAATGACTTATTTTATCGTTTCGAATAATTTATATTATGTGTTTTTACAATGTCGCAGAAGAATCGGAGGAGACATTAAAAAAATTATAAAAAATAAAATGTTAAAAAAATTGATTATTTTTGTGTTATAGTATTCGTAAGTTTCCCTTCCCACCACTGTCGGACGACTCCCGGGAAATGATCCCGTATGACGTCCTGCCGGAAATTGAACTTTCAATATCTTTTTCAAGATAACATTTCCATCTTATAAAGTTCAATAGAATTTACATTGGAAATTTAATTTACGGCACGCTGATAGAAAGTTGTACATAGGGGCGGCGATCGTGGGGCCCCAGTCGAAATTCCTCTCTATTTTATCGATATTCCGCACATCACTTAAAGGCCTAAAGTGTTGTTCGTGCATTCGATGGAATTTTGCGGAATTTCGACTCAGATCGCCGCCGTCGGACCGTACGGATCATCCTCCCGTCGCGGTTCTTCATTAACCATAACCAACATTGTCGTAAAACATTCAATTTGACGTTTTTAATTACGTTTATCGATTCGAGGGGTGTGTCCGATAGTGTTTGGTTTTATCGATAAAATCGGCCGATTCGAATCGCTTTTCCAGCCGAGTATGAAACTCTCGGATGCGCGTTCTCGAAATCGGTCGGTTGTTAGAGCTCCGTCGATGCCAAAAGTTGTACCTCCTGTCTCCATAATTACATTCGCCGTTCGATCGCGAATATTACAATCATAAACATGCAATAATTGCTCAATGATCCTCCTTCAAGTTTTGACAGAGGAAAGGCGTTTTGGGAAACTTTCTTTTGGCATCGGTTGCGTTTCGATTTTACGATTTAAACTAGAATAAGATTGGCCAATCGTGCGCGCGAGTGAACAATTGAACATGAAGAAAGAAAAAAGAAGAGAAGCTAAGGTAAGTGAATTTTTCTTTTACCACTTTTTTAAAAATTACTAACTGTCTAATATGTTTGATTTTTTGAGTGTTTTCGATGTGCTTTTCCAGGGTTTGTACAGGTATCAATTCAAACTGTTGTTTCTTTTTGTGTTGTGGTTTATTACAGCAATTTAGGTTCAACAATCATCACGCAGTACAGACTTCTCAAATCGATCGTATTGATTTGGGTGAAAGTAAAAATGAATAAGATAAATAAATTTACACAGCTCCGTTTAAATTTACAATCAAAATGGTCTGCTCTTTATTTTGTAACGTAATTTTTACTTTATACCCCATAAAGAGTAACCTCAACTTACTTTTACACATCAATTTGAATAATACATTAAAACCGACACCCACATCATCAGTAAGAGGTCAGGACTTAAAGTATCCGTTTAAAATATTGTGACTTTTGTGAATAATCTTCAGTACGTGAGACCATGCGCTACAATCCTGACCATTTACAAAGAACCCTTTGAACTGGGTAGTTTCATATTAGCCGTCTAACTTCGACGGGTTTAGTTAGAGTGGTTGCGTATTTTCGCTCATTGATCGTCATTTCAATGGGAGAATTTATAGAAAACGTTGATCAGTAGTTCATTTCACAGTCTTTATTGACCAATCGGATAGACTAGACTGAATAATTGCGGCATATGGTTACTTATGCTGAATAGGTGATTGAAGTATTACCAAACTTTGTATAGGCCTTCCTGTTTCTGATCCTAAATCGTAATCGTTTAACGGGTATAGTCATAATGGTCCTATAGCAGTAATTTAACTTAGCTGACCTATAAGTCTGTTGCTGCCATCTTTATTTGTTGACATAAAAGTGACAGTGACATTTAGAGAGACGTCGAAAGTGTCCAGAATTATGAATGAGGGGGTACGTCATCTATAAAATACGGATTGAACTCGAGAACGTTTTATTGAAATGATTTCATGTTTTGATAAAGATGCGTAATTACTTTTCTGATTAATTTCGTTCAATCTGTCTATTTTTTATTAATAACGCAATTGGGTAGTAACAGTAATTTAAAACAAGCGTTATTTAAAGCTTTCCAAAGGTATACAGCGTTCTAATTGTTGCAAGTAATTGCAACAAATGGCTAATTGCGTTTCATCGGACTTATAATAACTATTAAACTTTACTATAGTGGTTTAATTATTTCATTCAAGACGATAATATTTCTATAATCGTATCATAAAGTATCGAGTGTAACTTTTTATCGATTAACCGACAACCCTAGATATAAGATATTTTTGAATCGATTGACATTTCATTATCAAGGACATTGATCTATTAACTGATCGACAAGAGAAAGAAGGTGTAATGATTAGGTCAAATGGTCTACTAAGGTGTGTTAAATCTTCATTAGGTAAAAAACTTTCAGGTGTGAAAGCTTTTATATAACCTGCATATACTTACATCAAAAACCTATTAATATCGATTACAGCGTTATAATATAAAAATATCATACCGACAACTTTTTTTTATACAACTAGCTGATGAAACAAGCATATGGCCCACCTGATGTTAAGTGGTTACCATCGCCTTTAACAAAGCATTGCTTGGAATATGCCCTACGATGCACTGCCTTGCGTCCATCCAATAAAGTAACTAACCTAGAAAGTGTTACCGAGTTCAAAAAGAAACTCAAAACTTTTTTTGAACTGAATGCCTTTTATTGTTTAAATGAATTTATGAATATGACATTGTTGGAATCCTCTTTTGTCACGGACTGCTCCTGAGATCTAATTTAATCTAATATTATATCAAATTTGACGCTATTTCTAAGAATTATTTTTTATTATTTATTTTTTTTGCTTATTTATTGTTACCAATTCATATTTTAAGACATCTTAATTAAATCGATTTTAGTAACTTATTATATTGTAAAAACTGACATGCCTAGTATTACAGTCAATTGTGATAATGTGGTAAATAAATAAATGAACTGAAATGAACTGAACTGAACTGCGTCCATCGACTTGAGGCATACAGATGTTCAGCCACCAGACCAAAACATAGCAATGCTGCTTCACGGCAGAAAACTATAAAACTGCTTTCAAACGATCAATAATTAAGCGTTTTAAATTTGATACAAGTGATCGTTTGAACACAGCTGTACTATTGACATTTCATCCAGCCACATGTTTCGCTCCACATGCCTCGTTCCAAGCAATGAGTGATTGCTCATTGTCACATTATGGAGATGTAGAGAGCTGGTGTGACGGACGTCGTTAGCGAATGCCATCGTAATGTATGCAGGCATTCTTGCTAATTAGACGAAAGTATTGCTTTCAATCATCATTTATCATCACTTAGTCGTGTGAAGATGCAACGATGGAGATCAGGTGCAGCTGCTTTTATGGTCCCCAGAACCCTGCTTAAATATACTCTTTAGAATACGTAATAGAAACACAGTACGGACGAACGTGAAGGTCTTAGATATTAATGAATGTGATGTGATGTTCGGTAATAATATGGGCAAAGTTATCGTTATGACTAATCTCTTTTAGACAAATTTTGCTTAAATCTCTTTCAGATACCTAACAGCAGTAAATAATAATTTTTAATAAATTTATTCTTAGAAAATGACAAGGTTAAGTAGACTACTTATGGAATTTCGATGTCAAATCTCGTGTTTTTAGTGATATCAATGGGTACATGTTGTTAATTATAATATCTAAGATTTCCTTTTTATGAAAGCACGCCAACGCCATTCCTACCTCTAAGCCCACCTTTTGTACATGAATTTGAGTTTTTGTGCATTAAAGAGAATAAATAGTACTCTTTTGTAAGCGCAATTATTTGAGCATACCAGTAAAATTCGAAGGGTGTTATTGGTCATGTTTTGACGTGCAAACGCATTTCGTCATTCTTGTATTCACCAGAAATGTTCGATTACCAAGTGTCCAAGTGTTGCCAGCTGCCAGTCAGCAGCATCCGATAACGCGAATACGTTACATTAATGCAAATTGCAGAACCGAGACGCGTTATCGAACATTTTTATACTGAGCGAGAAACACCGAATGGCCATTATGAAAAGCCGGCACGCATCTGGCTTATTGATGGCCGTTTTACAAATTACAACTTGAAAGACAACGGTAGTGTGGTCTACCATATAAATAACATTGGAGTTAGTTACTACGCTCGTGGCTGGATCAGACAATAAATTACTAGAGTTTCCAAATCGAAAATTATTTGGTCAACTCTCCAGCCTATGGTTTACTGGGAGTGCTAAAAAAGGGGCAGACAGTCAAAGTAAAACTAAAAAACTCAAACTCAATAAAGATTGATTTATTTCAATTCCAAGAATCACTTTGAAACGTCCTATAGCTAGGTGAGTGTAAGTGCCAGTTCCACGCGACCAAGCCTAGAAGAACAGGCAACAAACTACGGCTCGGTTCCTACCGAGTGCAAAACGGTTCTGTTCGTCCAAAATTTTACAGGAAAACTATAACAATGATTATGTTGGACCGCAGTAAGATCTGAGATGTTCCATCTTCCCAAAGTAGTAACTCAATAACGATTAAAAAGTTGGCAGCTATCTGTATCTTTAATATACGACCGTTAGTTTATTCAATATTTTAAAGATGGTCATTAGTCTTAGAAAAAAGTACTTGACCTGCTTTTATGACGACCGCAGAACTATGATTTTATTATGTTCTACCCACTGGCATACTTCTTACATTTATATTTGAACTTGACATAAAAAGATCATCAAAAGATTCTTCGTCACCAATTTTCTTTCACTTACCTAATGACCAGGGTGGGTAACTCGAAATCAACTCATCCACCTTCACCTAGTAATTTCGAAAGTTCCGTGTCAAGTCGACATTACTCCTGCTTTTCAATTATCTTGTAAGATTTTATTTCAATTACACGATCGCATAATTGATGGCCCCGAAAGCGTTATTTAAGAGATAAGTGGCGGCCACACCGACGTATTTGCTCTCAGTCTGGCGTGAAATCATATAGATTACACAAAATGGCGTCTCTTAAATAAATCGTAATATTGGTACCCTCTTTCACGGCAGCTTGTGACGTACAGCCAAAAAATCCCAAACGAAAATCTACCAAATTTTTATGAAGCTAAAATATAGTGAGAGGTTTTAACTTTATAGCCAAGCGGAACGAAACGACTGCACAAAACATGAATTATAAATTGCTTTACACTACAACAGGTACGCATAAAGATTTAAACATTTTCTCTTTATTTTGACTGGACTCACAGCTCGGTTGACAGCTTTGCCTTGTGTAGAAGTGTTGAGTGCGTAAATGTCCACATCCACCGAAATAATACATTTCAATTAAAAATTACCTATCCTATTTTCTGACTTGTAATTTGTGATGTAGCTCATAACAGTTTTATCTTTAAGTACCATAATGAGCCCTTGTACGAGTTCAAGGCCATGTTTCTCTACTAGACTAATAAAAAATCTCGTATAGGAATTTGTATTTATCTTTCAAACACGTGGGTTCTCTCTAATGGCTTGATTGATTTCATAATTTTGATGTCTTGACACAACAGGTTTAGATAATATCTTAATATTTTGTCCGACTCATAGAAAGGTGTAGTTTGTCGATAATTTGATTTTATCATCAACATCCGATCTATAATTAATTTCTCATAAACATGGCGTTATTTTGGTTTCGATCAAAATAAGCTTTGCATGTAAGGTTTTTATAATTATGTATATCCTGATGGGCCCGTTAGCTTCCCGTTTTTCACAGCTTTTTATTGACTGCTGATTCGTTAATAAGATTTACTGTAAAATTATTTTCTGAGTAACATACCATTTTTATTTAAATTTAATTCCAATATACGTTTCAGATCTCGATATCTCGGGTTTTACGACAAGCTCTCAACACTCATCGATATTTATTTTATCGAGATGCATTCTCATCACTAGAGGCGGCGAAAACAATTTGTTTTTCGACAATATTCGGCGTTAATTCACCCCCTGTCGTCGACAAGATTGACGCCCCACTGTTAATAAGAAAGTTGCAATATGTGCATCATGAATTTTCAACAGGTATTGATGGTAAATTGTAGGATACAATGTAATTATTTTGTCTTTCAGCTATAATTTTCATTGGCCATCTTTCTTACAACAGCTATTTACGAGTGCCATCTCTTACTATTGGGAAATTACCTTCGGTAGGTACTCGTTTAAAGCAATGTTTAAGTTTAACCAAGGTTTAGTGTGGTGGCCAGATGCAGTCCATGCCTCACGTGTCCGTCTAACTCGTCTGCTGGTCGAAGTGTCTTTAATGACTGAAAAATCAAGACGAAAGAACAAGAAGACCAAGGTTTATAAGATCAACAGTGACCAGAGGAGCTTCACTCTCTTCTTGCCTGCTCGCGAAGAAAGAAAGAAAAGTATTTTATTGACCCTAGCTTACACACAAGAACAGCAGGCAGGTAGGTGCCATACAATATAGAAAACAATAATAGGTAAATTAGGTCCCGGCTCAGATCTGTTGCACTGTGTAGGTCACCACTGGTGTTCTGCCAGGGCCTAGGGGCGAGTAATGTAGCAACGAAGAGGCACTAAATCCATTTAACAAACTGATTGTTTCTGAACCTATCGAGGTTCTTTATAGATCTACAAAGTATCAGTGAAACAAAGAGATATACCAGTGAAGCTCTGCACTCCGGCACTTAAATAATTACCGTTAAGCGTTTCCTATTCAGTTACGATCTTTTCATAAACTCCACAGTCGCGGCATCTATTTAAATTACATTACAGAAATAATAAAAATAAATCACTTGATTGTTCAAATGGCAATGAGTGTAACTCTTCAGCGGTTAAGTCGCAGTTGACCCTCTAAGCACCAATTGACAGCATTATTAAAGGCCTGCGCACACCTAGGTCGCTGGCGATAGCGATCAGTGAAACGCTCTCAAAGTTGACAGAACTTAACAAGAGTCTTTGATGACTTCTAAGATACTAACCGAAAATTGGGCATAATTTCCGGAGATATAACAATTACGTATTACTCGTAGATATACGACCAATTAGAAATATAATTAATCAAATATTTAATTAGAAATCATAATTTTTTGGCCTCAGTTCAGTTGGCAGTAGCTCTGCCTAATGCGCCGTAGGTCATGGGTTCAATCCCCACCGAGAACAAATATTTGTGTGGTGAGCGCAGATGTTTGTTCTCTGTCGGGGTATTATATTGTATTCTATTTAAGATTTCTGTACACTTCGTTTTGCAAATAAATATTTTGAATATTACATTATTTTCTAGGTACTATATCGCTAGGGAGCGGGATGAGTGGAAGATTTTGGTGAAGACCTCTGCCCAGCTGTGGGAAACAATAGGTTAATATAAAAGCAGCCAAGTGCGAGTTGGACTCGCCCATGAAGGGTTCCGTAGCATCAAATAACATAATATAAAGGTTTTTGTAGTTCGTCGAAAGGTAAATTGCAGTTTACGATTTATGACGTATAAAAAAATAACTACTGACTAGATCTCGTTCAAACCAAATATCGTTGGAAGCTTGCATAGTAATGTACAACATATATTTTTTTTAGTTTTATCATTCTCTTATTTTAGAAGTTAGAGGGGGGGGACCAACTTTTTTCCACTTTGGAAGTGTCTCTCGCGCAAACTATTCAGTTTAGAAAAAAACGATGTTAGAAACCTCAACATAATTTTTGAAGACCTATCCATAGATACCCCACACGTATGGGTTCGATGAAAAAAACATTTTTGAGTTTCAGTTTCAAGTATGGGGACCCCCAAAATTTATAGTTTTTTTTTCTATTTTTGTGTAAAAACCTTAATGCGGTTCACATAATACATCTACTCACCAAGTTTCATCAGTCTAGCTTCTATGGTTTCGGAGAAAAATGGCTGTGACACGGCCGGACAGACAGACAGACAGACAGACATGACGAATCTATAAGGGTTCCGTTTTTGCCATTTGGCTACGGAACCCTAAAAACTACTGCATCAGTTAGAAGCTGCTACTAACGTCCGTTAATCGACAGGGTGATCGACGATTATCGTGCCAAATAGCTGTTCAGTCAAAGTGAGAAAGTTATGTGGCAGGAGTAACCTTTGGAGAATTACAATTGATATAGCTTCTTTCACCAGCTTTTTTTATACAGCTAGCTGATGGAACACGTTTAAGGCCCACATGATGTTAAGTGGTAGCCATCACCTATAAAAAAGCATTGCCTCACGGGTCACGCACGTCAGGAGCGTGCCCTACGATGCATTGCCCTGCGTCCATCAACCTCACGTGCCAGTAATTTTCACCGGCACCCTTCATACCGGAACACAGCCATGCTGCCTCATGGCAGAAATAGGCATGGTGGTAGTCTTCTATTACAAATCCATTTATTTTGAGATAAATTAAAAACTTTTTTAATTTCGGGCACAAATGTTGCCAGTTTACCTACGAGGCAACACACTGGTTAAAAAAAAGAAACAGTGACACGATAAGAAAAAAAGAAGACCTAATACGAGGTATCAATCAATCGAGACCTACATCAGGTGGGCCGTTATGCTTGTTCCATCAGCTAGTATAAACTAAAAGTCTACTCATGTGGATAATTTCATAAAACAATTTTTCCGGGACAGTTTAAAATTAATAATGGATACTTTCAGTGACCTTTATCAAGCTCATAGTTTTACCTGATGTTTATGACTCAGTGATTATAAACTATCGATAAACCAATTATCTTATCCTTTTAGTTAAAGCCCTTTTACACTAAGCCTGTTTGCACTAAGGCGAGGCGGGTAACGATATCTTTTGATTAGTTACGCTATTAGGGACGTTTTCTTATTATTTCTTCTAAGCCATCCATCCATCTTGCGCTCACATATTATGTCTGTCTACTGATGCTGTTCTGAGGAAGGACAGCATTACTTGTATGTTAGTGATTCTAGCAGAATTATAAAGGAAAACACTTTGATAATGATTTCACTGTGGTCACAATAAAAAGTTTAGAATCCTGATAACAATCAAATAAGTATGAGGAAAAAAAAAATTAATATGATTATTATTTAGCCCTTTTTGTCCCACTGTAGGCCAAATGCTTCTCTTTCCACTTAAAAAAAAAAACAAAACAAGACAAGGAGAGAATCAAGTTCCTTCCGCTATCTCATTAAAGGTCCTACTGTTTACACTATTATAAAATGATAATACAAAAACTAATAATAATTTCTTTAGAAACTAGATATAGCAAAAATCTTTATTTTGTGGGGTTTATTAATAATAATAACATACACCTGTTTGATTTATTCAATAATAAAAATTAAAGTAGGAACGAAATCTCGAAAAATCTGAAAAACTATCCGAGTTGGAATATCCCTAGGAGATGTGTGTAGGTCTCTCAAGTCTTGTCTATTTATCTTTCACAATCTTCCTGTCCGCAGGTGGGATGAATGGCGGCGAGATGGCTGATAAGATGTTATCGCTCCGATGATGTTGTTAATTGATCAAATTGCTCGGACAAAAGTGTTTCGTAGATGGAGAATAATGTTTGGTGGACTAATTGCGGATGGGAGTTGATTTCAATCGATTTCCAATGCTTGATGAATTTGTTTTATGAAATATATTATAGTAAAAATGCTAATGATTGTATTAGTCCGAAGGTCGTGGGTTCAAATCCACTCGTGTATCAATGAGTTTTTCTGTCGAAAAATTTATGTGCACTATGCCAGTACTCTCAAAACGGTGAAGGAAAACATCGTGAGGAAACCGGCGTGTTGTAGAACCTAAAAAAGTTCGAGCAACACGTGTCAGGGGTCACGCAAAAAGGGCCCACCGGCGGCCTACTTGCGGAAAAAACCTGCCCGCACAGCAAGTGCGCATGATAAAACTTGCCAACATTAGTTCTGAGATACGGTAGGCTTCTGATCTATTTGTAGTTATTTTTAGTTACTGAACTGTGAGTGTATATGTCGCCTCTTTAACACGCCATTCTTTTCATTGCTGCTCAACTATCCCTGCACTAATTGTAGTACCAAATTTATCATAATCTCCAGATTATACTTACTCATCGTACCTTGCTATAGTCTCTTGTCTTACCATAATTAAGTATTTTAACTTTACATAAAGTCAAAGTAAAAAATGTATTTATTCTGTAGTTTCGCAAGGATCACTTTGAAACGTCTTAAAGCTAGGTGAGTCTAGGTCTAGTTCCACGCGACCAAGCCTAGAAGAACAGACAACAAACTACAGCTTTTAAAGTGCTCCTGGCCTATTGTCGCTTGAGTATAATAGTGTTAGATAGTTGGAGAAAAACTCTTCTTGATGGAGTTTGTCTTGTCTTGACTTGTTGTCTCACAAGCGCGCTTAATGACATCAACGTGCTGCTTGCCGTCTACCATCTGCAGAGACTGTCGCTCTCGTTTAGGCCTTACGAGTCACGAACGTAAGTGCCTGTTGATCCCAGCTGCTGTTTGAATCATCTTCTTTTAGATGCATAGGTCATAATATAGTGTTAAGCCGGTTGCAGACCAAAAACTAAGCTATGCCAAGGCTTAACTAAGTTATGCCAAGCAAGCTAGGCTAAGCTAAGCTAGAAATAAATAGCGTGCACACCAACAGCTAAGCGAAAGCTCAGTCAGTGTTGCGTAGTTCAATTAGACGGACGGCACAGGGTGTGCGGGGTAGCGGGAGGGGCTTAGCTTAGCTCGTGTAGCTGTTCATCGGCATACACAAATAACTTAGCTTCGCATATTTTAGTTAGCTCACATAGCTTAGTTCGCATAGTTTGCGGTCTGCACACAAGTATGGAAAATTGCGTCAGCTATGCGAGCTAAGCTAAACTAACTTAGCTTAGCTCTTGGTCTGCAACCCGTATTACAGACAGCACCCGTAGACAGAGCAGCTGTTAGCTTGATCAACACGTGAATAGATGATAGAGATTCCTTCGTGCACTTTACGAATACCATTTCCAAGTTCAATGACTACAGCAGCAACACTCCTGTCAGTCCTAAAGAATAACTTCTGCACACACTACAGAAGTTATTGCTCTTCAACGATTCATTTCCTTGTATCTTCACAGCAGGCAGTAGCACTATGCTCGTGCTAGTAGAAATAACTGCTAGTAATATCTATTACACTCACATAATGAACACTCGATGCGTGGAATGGTTAAACAGACATGAATATACATGGGTGAGTATTGAAATTAATTGCACGCACATTCAATGTGTGCGTTTGGATAGGTAAATATTGATACAGATCACTTGATGTTGCCATTAGGTATACCAATTCATTTGCGAATGATGTCTGTTTGTAATATTTTCTTGGTTGCACTCACTTCACCGAAAAATTGAGTAGCAAGTAGGCTGCCGTGGTACGGGCATGTGACCAGGAGAGTGATGAGTATGGATGTGGATGGATATGTGAGCAGAGGTAGATCAAAGAAAACATGGATGAACTGTGTGAAAGATGACATGGATATGAAACGAGTGAATGCAGAGATGACGGCTGACAGAGGGGAATGGAGGAATAATACATGTTGTGCCACACAAAGTGGGATAAGGATAGGGAGAAGAAAAAGACTTCGGTGAAAAAGAGAACTTCACCGAACAAATCAAAATTTTTACAGGGATGGCATGCATTCTCAGGGCGGGCTTAGGCTAACATGTTATTTATACCGGATTATTCGTATTTCGATAAGCTTTGGAACTTAAAACTAACATCGTTATTTGACATCACAGTTTGCCGATATATGAGCTTCATTTTGACAGTGACAGCAACATTTTGACGTGCTTAGCCGAGCTGATTTCTAATATGTAAATATATTGTGCTGGAACGGTATATCAACTTTATTGCCTTTCCTGACATGCTAGATGCTTGTCACAACATTAAGTATTATATGCAATTCGGAATATTTATGTGGATGACTTTGTTCTGCTGATCATTCAGAATTATGCATTTGCTGGCGAGCATCGCTTTGCTAATAAATAACCAGTGTTTTGCCGTCAAAGATCTCATAGCAACAGGCTGGCAATCCTACACGAAATCCTATGTTTTTACGTCACGCTAAGTTAAACACCCAAATATTATCTAAGACACATGTTCCGTGACCTTTGAACATTGTGTAGGACTGATTTGACACATAAAGTAATTTATAATCAATATTATAGGAGCGATAGAGAGACGTGAAGTAGTTTCGTGTAGGCGAATCGTTTAATTGACTGTGCCTGTGTGGTGTAAGTCACGAACTTAAAACTATCTGTTAAACTAACCCCAAAACATAATCATTGCATTTGAAACTTTGCCTAAAACTAACCTTGTCAACGTTGTCGTTCAGTAAGAGGTAGCAATAGATTTGTCTATAGCAGATGGTAATAACTTTTTATATAAGTAACTGAATGAAGTAAGACTGTGTAATATATAGCTTTGGAACCTAAAAATCACCGGTCCTAATTGAAGCAAGAAAGCTAACCTTGCTCACATCGTTTGATTCATATCATTTAAGTGCATTTGCGACGATCTTCTTGGAAACCGAGGCATTCACACACGCAACAATCACATTATTATTGTTAGCATCTAGCCATATCTGTTTTGCTGGTATCACCTCTAGAATATTAAAGGTTTCAGTCTTTACGACTCTACAGCCTATTTTTTAAGTCACGCATCACATTACATGCTTGGCTCCGTGGGCGATACAAAAACAAGCCGTGACAAATGTTGTTGTTTTAGCAATTTCTGCTCGCATCATTCGATTTCACTATACTGTACCCATTAGTCTTTTACCAAGCATTGTTGTTTTAATTGCTGTGCGCTGTCTGGTTTATGTTACTTAATGTCTTTGCTGTTTCGTTAGTTTCATCTTGGTTCTTTTGGATTTTAATGTCATGGTCAAATGCAAGAGATAATAGATAAAGTTGAAATATTTAATAAGCCTCGAAGACTTTCATACCGTAGCGTTCAGAAGGCTCTTTTTCACAAACTCCTTCTCAAATAGCTATTATGTGTTTTATTTATGATTCCTCACTTTAAGGGCCAACCTTCTCATCATTTTGGATTTTGGCTTCAAAAACTGAATATAATCTTATCACCATCTGATCTACAGCCATCACCAATAAATACATCTGTGCGCTGACAGTCGGAAATAAAGTGACCACCATCTATCCGCCCTCCACCAGTAACAATGGCATAATTTCACATCACGTCAAAATCAGGTCCGCATTAATAAAGATCTAAGAACCATAAGCAGATGAAAGATAAACCATTTCAGATCATCACTAGAGATAGTGAATATTTGAAAGTATAAAATGTTTGGACAGTTCGAGTACGGGTCCTTCACGTGTACGCACGAATATGATGTGTCTTCTTCATTTACCTGCTCCACAATAACCAACTTTAATCTATCAGTTGAAAGCTCACAGTCCTTTGCTCAGTTTTCTCTAGAGACTATTACAATTTTCTCTGTAACAACATAAAGCAAACCGTATGTTTGAAAGATAAGGTGGGAAATCCTTTGTACAGTTCTTATCTGCGACCATCGCTTGACTTTCGCACGATTGATCGATAGTATTTTTTGCTAAGGCTTTATTTATAAAACAATCGAACGTCTCCCTTGCGATAAATGCGCGAACTCCTACCAACGTCGCGCAAAAAATATTTGCGAAAATACGAATTGTGTGTTTTTAGATAGCTATTTTCTTTGAAGATGTTTCAAGATTTTTTTTGTGAAGTGCAAAGAATGTGGTCCATGCCTACGCGTCTTTTGATATTGCTAAAAGTATCTTTTTTGTTTTGCTACTAGACATTATTCGAATAAAAGCAGCCAAAAATGTAGCTTTTAAATGTTGGAGACTTGAGTCTAAGTCCAACTTGTGAAAGTAATTTTATAATAATTTAGCATTCGAGTTGGATACAGCCTTCTACCACTTTGTTGGTTACCATTACTTCTTTTCAGAGTATTGACATGACACCTCAAAATGGTAATTTAATCTCCGAACGAAAAATAAGACTTTCAACAACGAATGAATATTCAAAATCTTTCATAGTTCTCGATCGATAGAATCGATTCAATCTTTCGAGAACTTTTGGTACCCGTCCTTCCAAAAGTTCCGTAATGTCCCTGGATTCTTGCATTGTCAGGCCTGTTCCATTCCAATCTGGCTTTATTTCATAATGAGCTCTATTGCAAAGGTTCCAGGTTTTACATTATCTTATAGCTCAAATCCAACACCAACTGTTCTAGCTTTGACTTCTTGCTTCTAAGCAAATCTAGATCCTGAAAGGTCTATATGGCTTCTATGTTTTTAGTGTAATAGAACTTGTCCTGTTATGATTATAAGATTCAATATCCCTCTCATTTGTATATACATCACTGTATGGTATCTGTTGGAGTGAATATATATATATCTATTATTATATAGCTATTATTTCATCTGTGTCCTCCAGTAATTGTCATTTCATTATAGAAGAATGCACCAGAGGTTTTTGGCCGGTGAAATTACCTATAATCGAAACAGTCGAACCTTGATCGATTGTGTATCGATAATAAGGTTTTTCGACGCGCGAGTTTCGGTTTTTACTGCTTGAGTGTGAGTTTTTTTTGAGGATGCTTTGATTATCCTCGTTTCATTGTCATCAGCTGATCATCATCGTTCCATAATAACAGTGTTTTTTAATGCTGATAATTAATTATAGGGTATTTTGGATGTCGTAAAGGCCTGCGCACACCTAATTCGCTGGCGGTAGCGATCAATGAAACGCTGTCAAGTATCGCTGTCAAATTTGACAGCGTTTCGCTGACCGCCGTCGCCAGCGGCCTAGGTGTGCACAGGTCTTAAGGAATATAAAAGTTATTACGTGCCGGTGAAGAAAATTTGACAAAGTACAGTAGGATACAGCTCACGGTACATAAAGCCAAAGAAATATGACGCTTACTGCAAGGCCATAAAAGCTAGCAGTGTATAGTCTGATGCGTATCCTTGTGTACCTAAGTAATTGTATATTTATAGCAACGACACTACATAATACCTACAGGAATGTTCTGGATTAAATTCTGATCTATCCGATTCTGAATTAAACTGGAGAAGGATCAATGTAAATGAGTAATATTTCTTAAATAGAGAAAACAACCACTTTGGTTATAAACAAATAATGATTCACAAAAACATAACAATACGGCGAAAAGTTAAGATTTTAGGTAAGTACAGCTTCAATAAGCTTTTATGTGTCATATACTGAAATAGAATCCGAAAATCTCTGTTTATGAACTACCATTTCAACTATAATAGTGGGGAAAATTTTACCCTGCAGCCTCGAAGAAAATAAAGCTTGTACTATGGGAACTAGATTGGTCTAGTCTAAACACAGATACTGGTAAACAAAGGTCTAGTTTGAGAAAGATGAAATACGTGTATATAATAATGAGTAACCAGGTGAAATACTGAGGTCCCACATTTTTTAGAGCTTCAGAAATAACCCAACAAAATTATGTTCATTCAATAGTCACCGTTTTTTGCGCACTCTTCTCACTGTCTCACTGCACTGGTTCTTTCGCACCAGGCAGTTTGGTGATAGAATTTTAAGTGCGGCCCAATTTACGTGCACTTGACACATTACTTAAAAATCTATAAAAATCAGTGTTGCAAACTGCGATTTAGATTGTCGATGTTTTTTCCACACTTCATTTTTTCTCTCCGCACCACGGCACAAAGGTTATTAAATTCTTCTAAAACAGCACCTGTCTCTTAGAACTTCGAACAAAAGAGCGAGACGGATAGCGTTTTGTTTTCAGAACCACAGAGCACCATGAGCTTCCGCGGCCAACGTCACTCAATCATCAAACCAATAAATATTTCGCCTCATGTTTCTGTAATAGCTCACATTTCACTCGCATTATGACATGAAGGGTCTGTAAAAAGTACTAAATGGTGGACATTGAGTCAAAGTAACTACATCGGTATCGTTTTATCGATTGAGTACAGTTGATTTGGAATTGCGATGTGCGGCTATTAGTCTTTTCGATTCAGCCTGTTGCACACGTGCTGATGTTTTTCATCGTCATCATCATCAACAGCTTGACGAGCCCACAGCTGGACATACGCCTCCGCTATAAGTTATCAGGAAGAATGTTTCTGAGCCCTTTCCATCCACTGACTTCCCACGCTCTTAATCAATATCGTCGGCCCAATGTAGGCGTCCTATGTGGATGTTTTAGTGGATGATTTTAGTTGTTCCTATTACAACAGTGTACGCGTTTATGTGAAATAAATGTATTTTCTTTCTTTCTTTCTTGATTAAATTAGTTGAAAATTTTGTGCGCGAGGCTTGTTCTCTCAAATGTCATTGAGTACAGTTCTGACTGGCCCATAAGCTCGGTTGGTAGTAGCGCTGCCTTTTGGGCCGTAGGTCGTGGGTTCGATCCCCACCACGAGCAAATATGTTTGTTGTCGGTCTGTAATATATCAGCTATCTGGTTCCTGTAGTAAAAGCTCTGCTTAATTTGGGGCTACATAGTGTCGCGTGGATTGACCACAATATATATTTATTTACTGTAAATTTAGAGCAGTTACCAAACATTCAGTACAATTACTATACATTAAGTTCTGTTACTGTACATTTAGTAATACAGCTCGCCTGAAACCAGCCTTAAAGTATAACCCCAGTACATAAATCAATGCCACGGTGATATTATGTAAGTTGCTACTCTCATTGTATTAAATGCAACAAAAAGTACGTTCAATGGGGGACATTTTTATTAAGACTACATTGTAGAGGAAAAAGGGATACTTATGTTTTTTATGTAGTCTGTATAAGGTGTCCAGTTTTAATTGAAACCACTGTTTTTAATAAGAGATTGAAGTAAATCAAATTGTATTTTTGTCACGACTTATAAATGAAAAAATCGCCGAAAGATACTTTATCAATATTTTTTTCTATTGTGTTGGTAATTTGACTTTGATCCAGCTCACATACAAATCGTATACAGTTCATTAAATTCAGAAGATTGACCTTCCATAAGCTGGAGTGAGGCCGTAAAACCTGCTGCTAATATAAAATTCTAAACGTGGCACAGACAGACAACTAAATTGTACGGAACCCACACAAATAACAATGGATCTTATTAAGCTACAAGCTAGCATTCAAACCAGCAACTTTACATACTCGTTGAGTTGGAGTTGCAGTACTGTGATGCTTATTATGTGGTGATATTGCCAACTTGTAAAGTTAAGCTGCTGATTTGGCGCATTTGAAGCATAGCCCGCCATCTGCATTAAACTATTTGGTCAGAATTGTCTTGGCTACATGGCAGGTAAACTGCATCTTGAATTTTACGGTCAATGTCTAGACAGGGTGTAGAAATTCAAATAAACTGCATCTCTTGCATCTCAGCCGCTGCTCTAAGATAGTTCAACAAACGATTGATACACGTTACACCTAAGCATGTAACGTGTATCTATCGTGTGTTTGTGTCCAGTATAATGATGTGACGATTCATCCTTTTATCGCTCTAGTTTGGTTCTTTCAAAATCTGAGCTTTTTCCATACTCGCAAACCTGGTCATTATAATAAAGTTAACTTAGATCAAGGATACATAAAAATAATTAATACTTAATGGGTAAATAATAATTAATGGGTTGGCGTGTTGTTATTTATCAAAATTTGAGAATATGCTCAAACATTTTAAAATCCTGATTGAAACAAGTTGCAACAAGTTTTTTGTCCAAAACTGGCTAGATCTTACCAACTCAAAGCTGGCCACACTGCTTGCCTACTTTGCTTAGTAACGATCTTGTTTGCTACGGTATGATTCAATTTCACGTCACTGCAACCCTCTCATACATATTTACATGAGTTGGGGTGGCCGGTCTCGTCTGGTATACAAGCTTCATAAACTAAGAGTTGTGAAAGACATTGCACATGACAGAGACTGACCTATCTATCTGTTTAAATTTCAAGGAGTAGCCATCAATTTTAAGTTTAAATTGTACTTCAAAACGTTTATTTCGGAAAGCTTTATATCGTTGTACCCAAAAGTAGCTCAAGTTAGTAATAAATAATTATTAGAACAGTGAAACCAATATATTCAAGACAGTGGAATTCAAAAATTTACATTTGGAAACACCGCATGTATTTCCAGCTTCAAAAGAGGGTTTGATAATTTTGTTTTGAAAAGGTAATGTAATGTACCTGAAATTTGATGTTTTCTTGATAAAGTATGGTTACATTTTCATGGTGCAGTGAGGATTTGATACAGAACTGCCGGATGGCCCACCTGATGTTAAGTTGCCCATAAATAAAATGAAATAAATAAAATAAGCCTTTATTTCACTGACCTTAAAAAACAGTATTGATTAACTTGACTTAATTATACTAATCTTACTTACTTTACTAAGCAAAAATTTGTTCTAATATGACTTATATGACACTAGCGTGGCGGTACATAGGTTAGGCTGTCTTTGGACAAAGGCCTCCTCCAGGGTTGATGCAGTTCAGACATGATCTGTCCGTATAGTTTTTAATTGTCATTATCAATAATAGCTCAAACATAATAATATATTACTGTAATCAACTTCCTTTTAATTGCTTAATAGCCACTGGGCATATAAATACATATAACAAATTGAACAAAGTAAGAATAATATCACTCAGCCAAATTACGAACACCTTTTGCAAAGTGTTAGTTTACACACCTGTACAGTCATCAACAAAAACAATTTTACGGGAATTATAAATCGCTTAGCATTCCGGCACTGCGCTATCAATTACACGGACTGTACTTTACATAATATTCGAATTAGTTCGTGTCAGAGGAAATGCTAGGTTTGCTCACCGATGGTTTAATATTATTGATTGGCCTCTTTGAGGCGTACTTAAAATCCTTTCACCACATTGGTTCGTACTAGTGACACAATAAGAAGAGATAGAGTGGCATGATGGCAGTATGTACAGAATCTACATGTACAGTTACTGAGGTCCAATATTATAAATAATAACCTTACACTACTTGACTGGCCTCTCAGCTCAGTTGGTAGTAGCTCTGCCTACTGCAGCGTAAGTCGTGGGTTTGATTCCCACCGAGAACAAATATTTATAAAATAGAATATAACTTTATTGCACACCAAAGTGAAAGATTACAAATAAGAATACTTAAAAAACTAGAGGACGGTCTTATCGCATTTATGTGGTAAACATAGATGTTTGTTCTCTGTCTGGGTGTTTATTGCATGCTAAGTACCTATTAATAAGACGAAAACTCTTCATTGATTATAGCTACAATTCTGTTTAATTAGATTACACCGCAGATAATACAACATCACATAACGACGCCATATCTCCTTCCTCTTCTTCTTTTTCCTACACTAGAGATGTAACTCTTTGCTTGATCCGAATAGAGATGTCCTATTCCCAAAACTGGCTAACACTATGTACTTTAATAAATGTATGCAAGTATCGTATTAGCCATCGTCTTAAGGCCTGCGCACATCTAGGCAATGGCGATCACGTAAAACGCGGTTCTGCTGATTGCCATCGCTAGTAGATGTGCGCTGGCCTTTATCCCATCGTGAGTTACGTTCTAAAGGTGCCAGAATTTCATCACTATCAACCCACACCAGTTTACTAAACTCTTATGGACTCAAGCATCAAGTATGTGACCGTCCCTAAACCGAAAAATCGACCGACACCAAAGATATCCTTAGTTACGAGTAAAGTTTGAACAACCACGAACCTTTTAGTTTGTTGGGATTTGGTTAGAAATTAAACTGAATGAGTAAATCTCTAGCTGTTTTAGTTAAATCCTTTTCGTTCGAGGGTAGCATTTGCTAAGTGAATTAATTATAAGGTTTGGAATTTGTGGTACACGAGTAAATATGTAGAAAGTGGTGAATCGGTTAATTATTTATGTAATCTCATGTTAACCCAGTAGCAATGCCAATAAACTTTTGATCCTACTACTCCAGTCGTGGACTCATCTTGATGCTCTGTAATATAATAACCAGGGATCAGACTCGTTCCGCCTGATGATGACCCTCAGAAACGACTGAACCTCATCAGTGCTAGACGGAAGTGTCCCCAAGAAGCTAGCGGCATTGCCACGCTGAAAAACAATGATAATGCGCTGCGCCAGATACCCGCCAGCCTCGGATTACGGGTCGGTTTGATCAGTCGCCTAGACAAAATTTTGAAGACCCTTGAAACAGAAACAGAAAACACAAACAACATGTGCCACAAACAACAGAAAACACAAGCCAAGGCTTCTGTTTCCCACGGACGGAGTCTCAGCTTCAAGAGGAGCAAATAAGTAGGCTCTGCCGAGACCTGCATTTTTGCGCCTCTTAAAATCTTCGGCCAGGTCTGTTAGATAGACTTATGCAAATGTTCTGATAAATCAACTTATGATCAAGCGTCCAATTTAGCGGACCCTCTAATCTTCCCTCAACGCACTTATTCAATTTACGCCGCCGCGGAACAATGCCGGCTACACGGCCGAGCACTACTGACCATTACGTATTCCGTACACGATCGTATCTCGAAGCCACGGCAAAGCTGCAACATCTTCCAAACTGCATACCTTGACGATTCGCTAACGGGTGGTAAGGAATAATGGGAGTCGGGCCAGCAATGGTTGGGGGAAAAAGCAATATTGTGCAAGGCTTCGGACGTCATCGACTGATAATTGTCGCTGGCGAGTTGCGCTTATCGCCCTAGATAACTTCCATCGTATTGTACGTTTGCTACCACAATGGAATATTACTAATTAGGCTCTGTTTATGAACGCACTCCATTGTTGAAAGAATGAGATAGTTATCTGTTTGTTGTCTGCAAATGAGATTTGCGATGCCGCTTTGTCGGTTGGCGAAATTGTATGAGCTTTGTTTCATCTGAAATATTATCTGTAAACCTGTGTAAGGGATCGTTTTTGTGGATAAGCTGCATCTTTACTGTTCCTACCTCTTACCGTGGCACATCGTTTTCAAGACTTCGAAGTTCGCCAAGATCAGCATAACTCCCTAGAGGTTTTACAAGTTTTGTTGAGTTTGATGTCATAAACTTTTATCTGATTCACACGAGGAACAGCTGTATATTGCTTCTTTTGTAATGACAATAAATAAATACGCAATAATCCCGACAATGCATTGTTTTTGCAAAGAAACATGTTTATCTCAATATTTTAAGCACCATGAAAAAAGCCAAAAGCTGTACCCAGCATTAGCGTGGTTCTCTGGTATCTGATCGAATATGGCATAATGTCTCGGTCAGTCGCGTGTTTATGGGAGATCGCGTGATTTCGTAAATTGACCCTTGCTCCAGCGACGTGTGGTACGTGGAAGTTCATTAGATCAACTCTGGAACCGGTTTGCTATCTAGTGGAAAGATGGACGCATGCGAAATATAACCCATTTTAATTTTAAGTGTTAAGTGAAATTTTCTTATCACTATGTAAGCTGGTTCTCAGCGTATCATGAAAAAGTTTGGAGATAATTCTTGCTCTGTTTTGCTGGATTTGTACTATTATTGAAATCTCCATTCTTATTGTCTTACTTTAATAACCATCATCAAAGCCTGTGTGTGTGGTAAATAAATCACTTTTTATTTTGTTTTATGTTTGAAATCCCCATAATTAATTTTAAATTAGGCCCACAGGTAACTCATATGATAAGTGTAAAGAGAAATGTTCCTATAACTATGATGTAAACTTGTTCTCCGCAGAATAACATCATGAAAATAATTCAATACTGTTATTTAAAGAGCTGAAAAAAACTTGTTTACAGGCAGCTGTCGTAGAAATAAAAATTCCTATTGTTGTAACAGCTTCCGTTCCACTCGATGGTCGAGTTTCAAAGCTTTGTAAAACTTTCACACAAATAAAAGCAGAATTTACTTTGCAGTTTATTAACTCTTATCTTTGGGCCCTTGTCTAGTTTACAGTGGTAAAGTAAATAAGTAGCAAATATTGAGAACAGTCGTTATCACAATAATGAATAGTGAAAAGGAAAATATAAAATGTCACAGAGTTGCGCTTCACAGATAATATGAACTAGTATCTAGGTATGAACATAAGTACCTACATAATTAAAACCAAAATTACTTCATCATCATCATCATTATCAGCCTGAAGAAGTCCACTGCTGGACATAGGCCTCCCCTACAAATTTCCAGGAAGAACGATTCTGAGCCCATTCCATCCACCGACTTCCCGCGATTTAACAATGTTGTCGTTAAAAATTGCTTACACTATTATAAATAAGTATGTTGAGGAGAAGGTATGTACAACTGTTTAAGCCGAATCAATAGCGTGAAGTTGTTATGAAAACAAAAGCTTTAGATTAGGAATAGAAAAAACATCTTTATTATAACTAATCCACAATCTTGCTTGCATAAAAAACATGTAAAATTAAGCTCTCCTTGCTATATTTTGCCTCTCAAATCGTAAAATTTCAAGTGTGGGGGTGTAAAGTACAATATTGAAATACTCAACTTTTATTACTCAATTGAATTATGGAGTCAACGGTGTTAATATTGAAGGCGAGGGAGACCTCCAAGAAAGTAAAGCAAATTACAGTTTTATTGCGATTTCAAAATGTGCTCTTGAGCATCTGAAACATTTCAAAAAACACCAATAAGTACAGAAAATATATAAATAAGTTAAACATATTTTGGACAATCCACACAACACTATTTTGCCCCAAATTAAGCGGAGCCTGAACTTCTTCTTATCGTGTCTCTGATTCTTTCGAACCAAGTGTGGTGATAGGATTTTAAGTGTGTCTCAAAAAGGATCCTTTCGTGCACTTGACACAGATTTTCGAGAGAGCTTGTAGGTACTCTAGGATCAAGATAGCTGATATAATACTTTTCTTTTGTAAATACATAGAATACTATAAAATACTCAGACAGAGAACAAATACCTTTGTTCACCACACATTTTGCCCACACACATTACATTACACATTTGTTCTTTGTGGGGATCCAACGCACGACCTACGTCGCAGAAGAAAGAGCTACTACGAGTAGCAACTGAGCTTAGAGGTCTGTCTATATCCGTCTAGTTTAGGAAACACAGAAGGAATCTTTATTATTAAATATTTAATAAAGATTTAATTGCCAACATTGTTTTTCAATACATTGTTGGCAATAGTAAGGACTAGAAACACTTTGTTATCGTATTGTTTTATTCGTAAGCCACCATCAATTACAAATCCCAAGATCTCGTATAAATCTTTTTGTAAAAAAATAGGCTGGCTCTTTGTCGCACTCGCTAGATAAAATCGCAATTCGCGTTTATTGCACAATGAATTGTAGCGTTTTATGTTAATACCACCACGTGGGCCGGAATGTCGAAATACTGACTAATCTGGCAGTGGGCTGCCGGCGGAAAAAATGGCAATTTTAAATTATATACGCTGCCCACACCACAGATGGAACGGTAGTTATAGATACAGAAGTTTCACTACATGGTATTTGTATTTGTATTTGTATTTATTGTTTTACTTTAATTATAACGGTTAACACCAATTACAATAATTAAAGACATAGGCAATAGACAGACAGAAAAATGAAAATAAATAAAGTCTATATAAACAATTTTGGTCAAATTTAAAATACAATGTCAATAGTAAAAATATAAAACAAAATGTCAGGACAATAATATACTACACTATAAATTGGAAATTCACACACAGCTATACATCACGCTCACAGAATCTCAAACATTCAGACATTATTTTCATCCAGCCATCCTCAAACAGATCACACCCAGGACTAGTATCAAGGAGAGCATTGAGTGCGGCGAGAATGCGCGGAATTGGTGACGAGGCCCGGGCCACAGTACGACATAGCGGCTCCGAAAACAACTTGTGCTTCCGCCCTCGACAATAATTGTTCGGAACATAAAAACGGCACAGCTCATCACTCAGGTCCGGTGCTTCAATTTTGCTACGAAACACTTTGCAGGCCATAGTAATTTGCTCGTTGGCTCTCCGAACCTCAAGCGAGTTGTACCCCAAGCAACCCAAAAGAAATTTGGTTGGGTACAGATACGGGTAGTACCCATAGCGGCGCTTGTATAGAAACCGCAAGAAAGCTTTTTGGACCTTTTCAAGCATAAGAGCGTAAGTGCTCTCATGCGGGTTCCAAACGCAAGCACTGGCTTCAAGTTTGCTCCGAACTAGTGCCCCAAAGAGTAAACGGATTACATGGTCACTGCGAAAATCTCGGGCGTTCCTGAGGACAAACCCCAGGCGTCTAAACGATTCCTTGGCCAGAGTGACCATGTGGTCATGGAAGGTGAGCTTACGATCGAATGTGACTCCCAAGTCCTTCATAGTGCTCGATCTAGTTATAGGGGAATTGCCGATAGTGTATGCGAAGTTAATTGGGTGCCACATACGACCGAAGGTCATTGCGTAACATTTACTTGCATTAAAATCCATTTTGTTGATAACACTCCACTCGTACACTGCATCGATATCGCTCTGAAGAGCCGCACAATCTGCTTCAGACCTAATCTCTAAGAAGAGTTTAAGATCATCCGCATAAAGCAGACTCCTCGCGCAAGATACGACCGAAGGAAGGTCGTTGACCATAATTAAAAATAACAAAGGTCCGAGTATAGATCCCTGACTCACCCCGGAACGCGTGTGATAGGGCTGCGACTCGTAAAGACCAAGTCTGACAAACTGCTGGCGATCACGAAGGTAGTCCGCGAGAAGCCGGAGTAGAGCCGGGGCAAAGCCTATGCCATTAAGTTTTGCCAGCAGAATGTCATTGTTGACCCTATCAAACGCCTTCCGGAAATCAAAGTAAAGGACGTCTACTTGGGATCCACGATCCATACGAGTGGAGATGTAATCAACAAGTGTGAGTAGATTGGTATTTACAGACCTCTTGCTTCTAAACCCATGCTGCTCATTACATAAATATTTATTGACCTGTGAATAAATATACTTATGTAGAATCGTCTCGAACACTTTCGCGGGCGAGGACAAGATGGCGATAGGGCGATATTCTTCAACCAAAGATTTAATTGAGCTCTTGGGAATGGGAATTACTCTGGAAAGCTTCCATTGCTCAGGATATACTCCGGTTCTTAGTGCCAGCTTAAAAATATGGCAAAGCGGGTCACATAATAGCCTCTTAGCACCCTTAACGAAGGCAGGTGGCAAGTTATCAGGTCCAACGGAGCTCCCTGGCTTCAACTTATCGATACCATCAATAACGTCACGACTCGTAAACGTCAGGATATTGACATCATTACTTACAGCCGTATCATTGGATGGGATAATCTCGGGATCAAGTTGGGGAATATCTGGAAGAAAAACGCTGGCAAAGTAGGATGCGAATGCATTTGCAGCATCTGGTCCATTGAAAGTGGTACCCTGATAAACAATGCTTGGCTCAAACCCACCCTTGGATCGTAGGTCTGAAATATGCTGCCAGAATTTACGAGGATTCCTCCCGATGTTGTCCTCAATGGATTGCGTGTAGCTGCTATATGATAACTCGATTCGGATTTTCAACTGAGCTCTTAATTCGGAAAATTTAAAGTACGTTTCATCATCATGTAAACGCTTCCAAGCCGCATGCAACTTAATTTTGTGTCTAAGATCCTTGATGATATCACAAGTAAACCAAACAGGGTAGCGCCTATCCACAGAATTTTTACGTCTTTTTTTGGGCATGCATAAGTCAAAAGCCTTATAGATGGTGTCGTAAAAACTCTGACTAGCACTATTTACGTCTTCTGCTTGCAAGACTCCCGACCAAGACACTTCAGACAACACCGACATGAGCTGATTGTAGTCACATTTACTGAAGTTCCAGTCTTTAGCTGGATTTATGTTACTCGGCTGAATCCTATCAGAGTGATGAGCTATGTCGATTTTAAGTTCAATATCCAATGGTGGGTGATACTGGTCGATCGGGTAGACTATGCTATCTGTGGCAGTAACAGTTGCGTCGCAAACACCAACGCTCTCCTGAATAAGAACAACATCTAACATTCCACCATGCGAATTCATCACTACATTCTTCTCTATCAGACTACAATAAGACAAAAAATAACAATAATAGTTCCTAACGCTTACTGAGGCACTATTTAAATTTAAGTCACCTAAAATAAGTATTGAGTCATTGTAAGTATTAATAAAGCTTTCCACCTTACAAAAAAAGTTCATGTAGTCACAGTCAGTAGCACTAGGTTTAATGTAGCATACACAAACCAGAAACGCGCGGCCAAGCCATGTAAAGCCAGCCCAAAGATCTTCACCTTTGTCCGTTTCAAGATCTTGCCGCCGCTGCAGAACTATAGGAGACCGGCCTGCTAGTAGGACGCCACCGCAAGGCGTGGCTCTATCTCGACGTAAAATGCTCCAGTCTCCACATGCCAACTCTTGGTCTGCAACGGAGCTGTCAAGATAACTCTCAGTCACTGCAACCATATTGTGCTCTAGTGCACCTAAGTTGTTCCGCCACATCGATAGTTTCGTTTTAAGGCCACGAACATTTTGGTAGAAGACATTCAAACCTAGGACCTTATTACGCGGCCGTGTCGCCACGAAAGGGCTGATTAGACTTTTCCGGCACGTGTCCCATCGGCCTCTTACTGTAGACAATCCATGTCTTAATTCTGGCATTGACTGGCCATACGTCAGTGGACAAGCAGGTTTCGTGGTAGGCAACTGGAACTCCAATTTTGTAAGATTTGTAGTCACCCTTAGTAGGAAGTTCCACCACCGTGCAGTTCCCGCTGGGGCAAAGTTGACGAAGGTAGTCACGAATCTCATCAGCACTTGACTCCATGTTCCAGAGATGGATGAAGCTGCGTGGTTCAACAGCTTTAAGAGAGGTAACAGCTGGACCAGCCGTGCCATACAGAGAGGTTGGAGGTCGGCTTCTCCTTACTTCAGTCCATTGCTGCATGTCCACAGCATCTTGATGATCATGATGATTATTCACTGGGCAGGGTTGTGACAGTACATCACCGCTGACTCCAGCCGCATCTCCCTGCACAGTGTTAGGTAGGGTTGTCTTGCCGGGACCAAGCAGCGGGACCGCTGGGCGTGGTGCTATTTGCGTCCTTTTCTTCCCCACATTCTTTTTTGGCGTAGGTTTCAATGGAACGTGCACCTTTTTTGGTGTGGTGACTTTGGGCTGAGATTGATCGGGGGCAACCACCGCAGTGGGGTAGGAAGCTTCACGGTTGTTGAAACGGTTGTTAAGCGCTTCAACCGATGATGAATAACCTGCGAGCTTCGTCTCATAACTTTCTATGAGCGAGACAGCCCTACTGAGTTGGTCTCTCAACAGCGATACCTCCTGCCTCAAGCTACGAATATCCGACGACAGCGACGAAGTGGACTCCAGATTAGGTTCCAGCTCAGCAGTTGCTATTACTTTTGCTTTTGGACGACACGTTATATTAGTGTCGCGAGACTTCTTGGAAGCTCCGACAGGAGTAAGGCTATTGTCGCCACCTCTCTTCGCCTTACAGCAGCATTCCGGACATACCCATGCATTGGTTGATTCCACCGCTGGTTTTTTTCCCCCAGCACATAGAAAATGGTACATCTTGCCACATTCGTCTCGCGTACATCGTAGGTTTTCTTCATTGTCTAAAATACCAATGCAACAAGCAGCACAGCTCATAATATTTGGTGCAAAGCAAACACAAAGCAAGCAAGTAGCGTAGCAACAGCTGATCGGTGGGTAGGTATGTGCAAGCGATGCGCTACCGGCTCAGCGGGCCGATGACTCAGCGGCACGAACAATGAACAAGCGCACTGCGAGTTGTCGTAGGTCAGTAATTTATGCCCGTTACCAAAAATGATTCTTGGTTTTTGGCTTATAACTCTGGTTATTTTGGTCGTATCTTTGTCAAATAACTTCCACTAGCTAGCACTTTGGATTCTCCACAGAAATATGTAAGTTTCACCACTACAACTGTACTTTTAACCACTTTAACTTTAAATTATTTAACGAGCAAACAGACGCGATGCTGTTTCGAACACGGCGAACGAAGTGTCGGTGGTTAGATACGGTATTGCACAATTTCCTCTTTAGCATCAACAGTCAGCAACTGCTAATTTAATTTGTTAAATGAAGAGCTTATGTTGGGAGATGCATTCGCACCAAGCATTTTGGCTCCACTTTTATCATGCGAACATCCATGGAACTCACTGCCGCTGTCTGTTTTTCCTGACCAATACAATCTGGGTCTCTTTAAGCCTAGAGTGAATAGGTGTCTTCTAAACTGTCGTGCTACATCGTCGCTTACCATCAGGTGAGATCAAGATCAAGGGATATTAATAATAAGAAAGAAGATTTATGAGCTTCGTATGTTAGAACTTGTATTCCTATTTTTGACCCTATTTCTGCCGTGAAGCAGCATTGCTGTGTTTCGGTTTGAAGGGTGTGGATGCCGGTGAAATTACTGGCATATGAAGCTGAATATCTATATGCCTCAACTTGATGGATGCTGGGTAGTGCATCGTAGGGCACGTTCATGACGTTCTTGACCTACGAGGCATATGCAATGGCATAAATTAACATAACAAATCAAATGGCATAACAAAATAACTTATCATCAGGAGGGCCATTTTCTTTTTCCAGAGAAGATCTATTCCAGAGATTATTGAGAACAATCCACACACTATCTAACCCCAAATTAAGCAGAGCTTGTACTATGGGAACTAAATAGCTGATATATGACTTACTTTAAGTTTTTTCGATAATCTGATTTGTAAGTGACTAAGCCTCTGACGCTCGCCCACACTACGAGTATACGAAAATGTCCTTTATTTTATCATCTACATTTTTAATTATTTCATTATTAATCGCGAATTAACATGTCGTTCATTCGCCTACGTAATTACTATTGGTATTAATAAATTGAAGGTTTTTATTCTTCTTTATTCAAGTATCTTTAAAATTTGAATTAACTAAATCGGTTAATTAAAATTCTATGTTTTTAAGCCGGCTCAAAGTCTTCTCATAGCTAACCGACTTCTAAAGCTGGTACTGATATAAATAAATATTGTAATGGACAATCAACACACCACTATCTAGCCCCAAAACTAAACAGAGTATGTAAGTTGGGAACCAGATAACTGATATAATTCTTATATACTTTTGTCTTGTAAATACATACTTAGAATACATTATAACACCCATGATAGAGCACAGGTGGAGATCGAACCCACGGCCTACGGAGCAGAAGGCAGGGCTACTATAACCTTAGCCGTGACGCCTGTCAATTGATAAGCTGATAGCAAAATACGGAAGCCCTTAGACGTAATATAAAATAAAAAAAAATTGTGCAGATCGTTGCCTAATTTAGTCAATCGATTAGGAATGATAGATCAAAGTTAGCCACCAGCGCGTGTAAACAAATAGCTACCAACTTTATAGCACGAGGAATTGTTTTTCTCTTTTGTATTTCGTCATACCTCGTTAACAGTTTCGCAGTCATAATTTAATGACAGATCGTAACTGTTAATAATAAATATTTGGTCTTCGGAATTATTAATTTTCCTTGTATATAACTTATATGATGACAATTATTAATATCATTTTGGGAAATAACTGTTGGTATTGAACTTTTGAGAAATTATAAAACTCAAACACTAACAAGTGCCTATGTTCACAACACTAATGTTTGAGAAATATTAGTGTTGTGAACATGTAAAAATTTTATTTATTATTTATTTATAATATAACACCCAGACAGAGATCAAACATCTGTGTTGACCACACAAATATTTGTTCTTAGAAATGTTCACCTACTTTTGCTGTTGACTATACAAACTGCACGCGTAGCCTACTATGTTTTCACAAAGCTGCATAAAACTAAATACATAAACCCTTCTGGTACTTTCAACATAATATCACGGACTTTAGCTCGTAAACGAAAGTTTTTTTCCTTTAAACATTTTGCAAATATTATTCAGTTCCTCTTTCTTCAGTAATCGCGTCATCAGGTAACGTGTTTATCACCATCATCCGATTATTGCTTTTCTCCAACCATTTATACCACGGAGCATGGAAAGCATCCTGTTCTTAAATAGAGACGAATTTTGCTGTAAAAATGTATGAGACTAGTCTTGTCTGCATGTGTGTTTGAAACACGGCAAACAATTTTAAAATTGATTTTATAGTGTTTACTACACTTAAGGAAATCACAAAGATTTTTATAATGTCCCAAAATCCCGCTCGGCTCTTAACTTTAGGGACATTACAGCAAACATTATTTGGAACACTGATGGACTTGCATTGCATGTGACTTAAGTCGCAAATTAGAACGTCTTTGGTTTATCCGTAGCACATGTAAAATATCTCTCATCTCGATCTCTGAAAAATAACAAAGACTAAAAATCAACATTGTTAAAAATTGGAATTGGAACCTTCTAGAAATCGATCAGCTGATTCACTATAAATCGAACTTTTTAAATAAGCTTACATAAGTATTAGTCATGTGTATTTATTGGTAACATGTCACATGTCACACCGGTCACTCAGACAACACCTATCAATCTCATCAGCCCACGCTAAATTGCGTTCTCATCTAAATGGATAAAAGTGTTGCGTTATTGAACTGACTGGGTCATCATCATCCGTGTCTTCAAGGAGGTCATTGCTGGACTGTCAATGGCGCCATCGTGCCCTAACTTAACTGCTTTTAAGGGTAGTCTTTCGGAAGTAGTCACTCCACCAGACCAAAAGGGTGTTCCATCTTTTGCGAAGACAGGTCGCGGTCTCCATTGCAGCTTAGAATGTTTAAAAGATGAATCTACCGTACTCACTCCTCTTATTCTCTACTTGGGGTTTGACATTTATCCATTATCAACAACCTTTTAGCACATTGCTGTGTGAATGGTTTTTGCAGAACGAGGCAACGAGCTTATGTCTAGAACTCGTCTCATCCAGTTTGAGAAATGTAGGTTTATTAATTTATTAAGACGCCTCTATCCTATAACGGGTAAACATTTTTCTTGTTCTAGTATTGACTTTTTAGTGAACCTAATATTTTTTTGGATGTTATTGAACGAAAATGCGGCTGTAAGCACTGGTCTGCTAGAACACCTGCTATCATCTTCGTAGCTCTGTGTACCATAAACGTCACCGCCAGAATCACAACCTTTACCATCGACGCCGTCGTTAAGTCATTCCCATCGAAAGTGAGACATCGAATTACTGCCGATTACGATCGGGCCTCTCCTGCCTACCCCGCCCACGGCAGCGCGTGAAGATAGGCATCTTATTAAGTCGTAAAGCTTTGGGTGTCTAAGAACTGGCGGCCGTCTTTAACTGGCTCTGTAGATACACTCGAAAAAAATAAGCACTCTTCTTCTTATGCTGCCTTCCTACGGTGCGTGGTTCTGCAGATCATCACGCACAGCCGACGACGACGCACGGCAACGCACACAGAAAGGGCTCCTGTGCTACCGCGCACCTCGGCGCACGAGACCGTTCCCATGGTGTGTCGTGCGAGCTGATCCGCCTCCATGCGCGATACCACACACCGGTGGGAAGGGGCTATCAGCATGATAGCTGTAGAAAGTGGTTATCATGCAGTACTGGTTACATGTGATCCATTCTCTTGTATAGGAGTCAGTCTCTTTTAGTTCTCAGTCTAAGATGTAGAACGAGCTTTAACATAAACCACTTGAAAATTCTCAGTCGCGGTAAATATTCCCTCAGATCACTACAACAAGTAGGTTATAAGATTCTTTGAGGCTATCAATAGCCCCTAAATCCTTTCAGTTTAGGTAACGCATCAACATTGCCCTAGGTTTAGATCCACAGCATCCATACATCCCAGATCTAGGATCTAGGACATATTTAAGCAGATCCCAAATTCTTCTGTCTCGCATCGAGCGTCAAACCTCTGCTTCTTTAGCCAGAGAGTGAATTGGCTAGCTTATCATTGGATAAAGAGGAAGTTGTGGAGTAGAAACCCACTCGGTTCATATTTTAAAAACCTTTGTAAATTAAATCAGTTTTCTATTAAGAACGCCATGGCGGCTATAGCTTTTTAGGATACCGTACTCAATGAAATAGTTGGGGTTATTGAAGAGCAGTAATGAAGATACCACGGCACCGACGTAGGCGATTATGGACTCCGGCATACAGTACTTGACATCACAAAGACAAAGGATTCAGAAGAATCACAAGGATCACTTTGAAACGTCTTAAACCATAACCACCACCATTTTGTGACGTCTTCACGTGGGACTGAGAGACACCATTTCAATGTATCTGTGTTCTTCTTCTATCACTCCACTTCTTGTATTATGTAAATGTGTTCTTGTATCTAAAATGTTCGTGTTTCTCATATCTACCGTGTGACGTCATAAATAAATAATTGTTCTTTCTTTCTTTCTTTTCTAAAGCTAGATAGACTAGCTAGCTAGTCTTAGATAGTGTGTGGTAGTTCCACGCGATCAAGCCGAGAAGAACAGCAGGCCTACCACAAGCTCTGCCTGGCTCTGTCTCTGGTTCAGAGTATTAATAGGTTACTGTGTGTGTGACGTTTCGACGTAGGATTTATTTAGTCAACACTCAAACAGAGCCAGAGACAGAGCCAGACAGAGCTTGTGGTGACCTCACACTAGCTTTCCCTGTGTTTTTAGTGTGAGAACTACCACACACAGCGTCGAAAATAGTAAGTCCTGTAAACTAAGTTATTAACCGACTTCAAATAAAAAAGAGGTTCTCAATTCGGTTGTCATCATGTTCATGTCCCTATCCCCCACTACATGTGTGTGTTCATGTGGTTCTCAATTCGGCTGTATTATTATTATTTGTTTTATGTTTGCTATCGTATAACTTCGTCATTTATGAACCGATTTGATGTTTTATGTCTGAAAGATCCAAATTAGTCTTTGTCTTCCAGATTGGACCCATAAACAAATAAGTATCAAAAATCAGTTCTGTAGCTTGGCCCTGCGAAGTCGGTTTCTAAAATGTTTAAACTTCACTTTCTAAATCTAGTCCGTCTTCCTACGTCGTCCTCACCACCTCCCAAGTAAGCTGCCAATGAAGGGAAGGTATTGTAAAACAAAAGAAATTTGCTTACACATGGAGCAAGGTGTCGGTTCCCATGGTAGATGCCAAAACCGCGGCATCATCACACGTCTACAGCCCACTTCTCATGCCCTCTTCATAAATAAACCATACAAGTTTCTAATTAGAGAATAAACGATATTGTTGGGGCAGGAACGGAGGATATCCAATTATTCGTATATATTTGTACAGTTTTAAGCGTTTATTGTCTGAAATTACAATATAATAATTAATATTTCTTAGAAATCTGTGTAGCTTGTGCGTCGTGCGTGGTTGGGGAAAGAAGCAGGAGCGATTACGGTGCAATATTGAAAGCTTCAAATTTTTCTTCTTCTGCTTCTTGATTTTATTTTTGTAGTATCAAACTGTCAGTTCTGTCAGACGTCATGTCGTGAACATACCGCCGGCCTTGGAAGACTAGGGTTCCAACATAGCAGTCGTTGTAGCAGTAGTAGGTTCAACAGGATCCTCTGGTTCCAGTGGGAGGGGGCAGATCTTCGAAAAGGAGCGCCGAATAATGCCAGTTGCCGTTCGGATATCAGCAACGCGTGAAATACCATCTGTTCCAGGGAAGACACGTACAATGCGACCTACTCTCCATTTCAGAGGTGGCAAGTTGTCTTCCTTGATCAGGACCAGTGTGTTCAGTGCAACTTCGTCTCGGTTGGTTCTCCACTTTGTTCTCTTTTGTAGTTCAGGCACATACTCTCTTGACCAGCGCTGCCAAAAATGCTGCCTCAGTTGCTCGACTCTGTGATAGCGTGTGAGTGATGTCTCTGTCTTGGACGTCAGGTCTTTGCATGCGGGAGCCACCAGCGGGCGTCCGATCAGGAAGTGTGCTGGGGTAAGCGGAGAGAAGTCATTTGGATCTGTGGACATAGGGGATATAGGACGGGAGTTCAGGACAGCTTCTATCTGTGTTAAAACAGTGCTGAACTCCTCGTACGTTAGCCTAGCGTTGCCAACTATGCGCCTCAGATGATACTTACAGGAGCGAACTCCCCGCTCCATTAAACCACCAATATGAGGAGAATAGGGAGGTGTGAACCATAATTTGATTCCATCATTAGAAAGAGAATCAGTAATAAATTGAGAATTATCGTTTAAAAATGAGGTCAGTTCCCTTTTGGAACCAACAAAATTTGTTCCGTTGTCGGACAAAATAACTTCAGGTTTACCCCTACGACTTATAAAACGTTTTAGTGCTAGAAGATAATCATTTGTGGTGAGACTGACAAGTTCAAAATGGACTGCTCGTGTCACCAAACAAACAAATAATGAAATATAGCCTTTAGAAAGGTTAGCACCTCTGCCCTTTCGATTTAATATAGAAACAGGTCCTGCATAATCTACTCCACTATGTTTAAATGGAAAACCAGGATCTAGACGCTCACTCGGTAAATTACCCATTATCGGTGAGATGGTTTTACCTTTGAATCGATTACAGGTCACGCAGTCATGAATCACTTTTTTAGCCAAGTTCCTTGCACCCAACGGCCACCAACACTCACGTATATTAGATAATAGAAGCAATGGACCTCCATGTAATAACCTTGTATGCTCATGTCTGAATAACAAAAGCGTCAAGTGATGTTTTCCGCACAGTAAAATTGGATGTTTTTTATCGTAGTCAAAGTCAGGTGAATTACTTATACGACCACCGACTCTAATTAACTGATTCTCGTCTAAAAATACATTAAGACCCAAAATACGTTTAGCTTGTTTACAACTTTTCACAGGAATTTTATTTACAAGGCAAGAATGAACGTCCGAGAATGAATGAATTTGAGCGAACCTTACGAGCATACGTTCCGAATCGTCCAACTCTTGCACATCGAGCAAACCGATTTTTATCTGTGATCGATCACGTTTCATTTTTATGTTGTGAATGAAACGAAGTACATAGGCACCGATGCGTCGCAACCTAGCAAATGACGAATATTGTTCGAATGTAAACACTTCACTACCTACTGTGGAAGTATGGATAACATTGCTTAGTGTTGTATTTCGTAAATCGGGTAAATTGGAACTAATTTCCATTGGTATTTTCGTAGCTTTAAAATCATGTTCTTTTAAAAAGCTAGGGCCGGACCACCATAGTTCGGAGTCTACTAATGAGTCAAGGTTTAACCCTCGAGATAATAAATCAGCGGGGTTATCTTTACTACCTACATGTAACCACACAGAATCGCTTGTTAACTCGGATAACTCGTTTATTTCTGTAACGCGATTCTGAACGAATGTTTTCAATAAGTGAGCTGACATACGCACCCATCCCATAACAATAGTCGAGTCCGTCCAGAAGTACACTATAGTGAAAGTTAGCCTTAAAGAATCGATTATTTTCTTGTACAGCCTAGCTCCTACCGGGGCACCACACAGCTCGAGCCGTGGAATGCTAATCGTTTTAAGTGGAGCAACCTTACTTTTCACGCATATCAATCTTACTGTAACATCTGAATCGTGACTATATGTCGGTACGTGCGTACGCGCAGGCACCAAACTAGAATCAGAAAAAATATGTATAACTAAATAATCAATGATCATCGTAAGCGTTCTATGGCCAAAAATCGTTTATTATCTAACGTATAAGAATCGCCGAGCGTAGGTATTTCAGCTGATTCACATAGCGGAATACGGACCGAAAATCTACCATCTTTTTCTCGTTTAGTCGTATTCATAAATAGATCCTCACACTTTTGTTCGTCCTGAGTGAAAACCCTATCTACTCTCTGTGGTATATTTTCGATTTCCCAAAATTTCCGTAGCTGAACGTCTAATGTTTCAGTAAAATTACACTGAACTTGGTTTGGTTTCAAGTCCTTCGTGTTGATAGGACCAGAGACTAACCATCCTAACTTAGAGTTTTGTAAGAAAGGTCCGTTTGGTAGCCTAATCCTATTTTCGTCTAAAAGTTCCCAGAATTTATCCGCACCTATTAACATATCGATTTCAGCGGACACGGCGAAATCCGGGTCAGCGAGTTGTATGTTGTTAGGTATACCTACATAATCGAATACTACACTTGTTGATGGCAAGCAAGGAGTTATTTGAGGCAACACTATACAACTTATTCGTGTACTGAACTTACTTGTTCTTGATCGCATTACAATATTGCATGAATTATTCGCATGGGTGAGGCTGCGGCCTACACCAGTTATTCGTACTGTGGACTGTAAATAAGGCGCATTTAATTTTTTAGCTAGTTTATCCGTAATAAAACTATGTTGACTACCATTATCAAGAAGAGCCCGTATAACATGAAATTGATTATTCTTGTCGGCTACTTCTATCAAAGCAGTAGATAGCAAAACCTGTTGTAGCACTAATCCTGAAGTGACCGTGCCTTCAGAAGCACCAGCCACGCATTCAGCTGATGCATGCAAAGCTGTCGAAGCAGTAGCGCATGCAGGAACTTGGTCCAGACACACATTCGCATTGCTACTGTTCTCGCCTTGCTCGTCTAAGTGTAGCAAACTATTATGCTTTCGTTTACATTGCATACATGGCCCAAACAAACATTCATCGATTGAATGTCCTGAGCGCAAGCAATTATGACATAACTTATTTTGATTGACAAAAACAATCCTATCCCTTACAGACAAATTAAGGAACTTAAAACACACATAAAGTTTGTGTTTACCATTACATTTTACACATGTAGACTTAAAATTACTTTCTTTCTTATGAAATGGCTTAGTTTTCAGGACCTCATTATCAGTTGACACATAGCTGTGTACTTGTTGGACAGGTTTAGAATCGTTTGAGTTACCACTAAGCCTACCTGACTTAGAATGATTCGCATTTATCATCTCAAGCATATCAGCTCTGTTCCGTAAAAATATAAGAAGATTATCCAACTTCAACCCCTGCATGCTATTAGAATCAAGGAGGGAGCCTTTATGATTCTCCCACTCACGTTCCGTGGAAGGATCTAACTTAGAAACAATTAGGTATATAATTAAGGTATCCCAAGACTCAGTCGGTTCATTTAAAGTTTTTAAAGCTCTCAGGTTTCTCAAAATGGTGTCAATCAGTTTCCTAATTAGGACTGCAGATTCTTGTTTGATACATGAAACATTAAATAATGACTTAATATGATTGTGTACAAGAAGCCTTTGGTTATGAAATCTATTTTCCAAAAGTTCCCATGCGTGGGTGTAATTGGATGCAGTGAACTCCAATGCACTTATGACCTGTAATGCACTACCACTGAGAGAAGATCTCAGATAATGGAACTTATGAATTGCATCCAGATCCGTTCGCTTGTGTATCATTGTAACATAAGAATTTCGGTACTCTAGCCACTCATCATAGACACCACTAAATGTTGCTAGCTTTATGTATGGCAGTTTTACATGCGCTAAACTTTCTACAGGCGAATGACTACATTTAACCGCTGAAGAACTGTCACTTGTCTCATCGCTACTGGCAATTAAACATTGAGCTGCAGCCATAGTGCTAAAGTAAAATGCTTCTACTGATTCAATATACATGAGGTTACTTGAACACTCCTCTGGAGGAGAATATAACTCTAAGTCCCTACATGTGTTATTAAATTTATTCGCTTCTTGATGGCTCGCTCGCGTATCCACGTGTCCTGGCTTGGCTTGCGGCCTGGCTCGTATCTTGCTCCGACTCGTAGGACCAATGTTGGGGCAGGAACGGAGGATATCCAATTATTCGTATATATTTGTACAGTTTTAAGCGTTTATTGTCTGAAATTACAATATAATAATTAATATTTCTTAGAAATCTGTGTAGCTTGTGCGTCGTGCGTGGTTGGGGAAAGAAGCAGGAGCGATTACGGTGCAATATTGAAAGCTTCAAATTTTTCTTCTTCTGCTTCTTGATTTTATTTTTGTAGTATCAAACTGTCAGTTCTGTCAGACGTCATGTCGTGAACAGATATTCACGATGTTTGAGTAAACATTTTTTACTTCACAACCTTTAGCTGAGCGCTCGTTTAGTAAAGTAATAAATTAGCGTTACTTTTTCATTAAATTTATGCATAAAATGTATTTTTTCTGAAATATTAGGATATCACCTGTTGTGTCCCGCTGATAAATGTGTTTGGCTCTAAAACTATCGGCTCTAGACTCGCGACAAGTGTCGAGAAGTTCTTAGAATGGTAAAACTTCTTTTGAGCTCGTCCGGGGAAAAAGAAGACACACAATTTATACTAATAAGTATGCAAGAAAAAAAACAGAAATAATATTCAAAGAAAAAGAAAGTAAGAACAAGATGAAAGTAACAAAATCTAGACATGCAATTGCTTGGAGAAGTATTACCACTAAGTATGCCTATTTCTGCCGTTAAGCAGCATTGCTGTGTTTTGGTTTGAAGGAGTGGGTGCTGTTGAAATTACTGGCACACGAGGTCGAACATCTGTATGTTTCAACATCAGGCGGGCATATGGCCTGCCTGATGTTCCATCAGCTAGTTGCATAAAAAAAACAAATAGCTTATTTTTTAAAATTTAATAGAAGGTAGAGAATAATTTACCTTGGCCTACGTACTGGTGGCGGCTAGCCTTTGGCAACTGTATCCCGAGTCCCAGTTTTTCTACCACATTTCGTCTACCAAATGTTGTAAATGAAGTTCCCTTTTGGTGGCGTGAGTATGGAGCGCGCAATAACAAGCATTGAAGCGGAACCTTTCATTGAATGATCGAAAGAAAAAGTGCTTATTTACTTTATGGAATTAGTATCTAGTATGTTATTTTTATTGTTTCTTGAATAATTTACAAGGGTTGTACATTAGAAACACGTAAGGAGTTATTCAGTTTACTAAACTCAGTAACTAAAAGGCTCACGTACAGTCGGCTGCAGTAGAATGTAAACAATTGTTACATGCAGTTGAGTGTTGCAGCATTTTAATAAACACTTTTATTCTAACCCATACCGTCCCACTGCTGGAAAAAGTCTCCCACAAATCTTTCCAACCGTCAAATGAAAATTTACAATACTAAAACTTAAAGATAATAAAAAAAAAAATATTGTTGGCAATCCAAATAACACCATCAAGCTCCAAATTAAGCAGAGCTTGTACAATGGGAACCATGTGTACCTACAATGGAGATAGCTGATATCAGACTCGTTGTTCGATATCTATGCTGTTGAATTGAGGGTAGATTCACCACTGAACTCACTCGAGAACGGTGGGCGACTCAGGCGACGGCAGGTAGCTTTTGCGCGTCGAACTGGACGGACGTTCCCTCTCTTTTTGACCGTATTCAAAACCTCATCGTTAGACGTTCTAACAACTTTATTGTGTTTGTGGATCACTGCCGTGTAGTGTGCTTCTTCCAAGACCTATTGAACCTAGGTCAGCCGTGCTTACCCTGGAAAACCATCCTGGACTCTGTGGCGTGCCGTGCGTGCCTGGAGCCGAGCTTCAACCCCCTGATCGAACGGAGGTAGGTGGTGTCAATCAGCCTTCTTGGAGACAGCAGGAACGAACTTTTCCATCCTCAAATACTATACATACATCTATCCAAAATACACATAAACCTGCCAGTAAAATTTCTCTTAAAAAGATTGTAAAAACTGCACAATCAAATTGGTCCTTCGATAGCCGGATAGGTTTTTGTGTATCTAGAACTCGTAGTTCTATTCTAGCCGTGCTAGATTCATTTCTTCTTACCTAACTCGTAGTTAGTGTAAGTTGTACAGACGTTCTGTACTTCCCTCTATTTCCTTTTCTGATCGTATCAGATACTTATTTGCGTAATAACAAGCTCGTAGCTTGATAGTACGACGTAAAGACGTTCTTTACTGCTCTTATTTTATTATAATTACATTGTAAAACTCATTGTTAAAATCCCCGTCATAAGCATCCATTAACCTAAAAATATAGTTTTCGTCTTTTACTGGCAGCTTCATATATATATATTTTCACATAACACACACTTATATTTGTCGTACTTATATCATTTAGTGTATTTTTGATTAATTTGCATCGTTTCATTCGTTAATCTTCGTTATTTTTGAACATTTATTTGTCCACGCTAACTGCGTAATTAGTAACACAAAATGGCGCCTCCCACTAGGAGTGCGAAAAAACTTGATGAACCTGAAGAGGTCCATAGTCATGATTTAACCGTGTTAATTCATAGGAAACAACGAATGTTCGAGCAAATACAAAAAGCATATGATTTATCAATCAGTATTTCGGATTCTGAGTCGATTGATTTCTTTTTGATGCACGTTGAGCTAATCGATTCATTACGTAGTTCATTTGAGAAAGTAATCTTTCAAATTCTAGAAAAAGAACTTTGTGATGACCCGAAATCATCACTTCGTAGTCAGGAATTAAAAAGTTTTGATGAATTATATTTTCGAGTTAAGTTAAGTGCATCGAAATGTAAGCCTAGTACCCATTGTACTAAGGATGAAAATTCCGCTCGCTCAGTAGAATCTCGACCACGTCTTCCAAAGTTAGAACTTTTTACATTTGATGGAAACATAGAAAACTTCAATACATTTTACGAGACGTTCTGTTCTCTGGTTCATAATCAGAAGAGTATTCCGCAAATTGATAAATTTCACTATTTGTTATCTTGCACAAAAGGTGCTGCGTTAAATATTGTAAAAAGCGTACCTATTTCTGCTAGTAACTATGAACTCGTTTGGAAAAGTCTCCTTGATAAATATCAAGATAACAGAATGTTGGTCGGTAGGTATTTAGATAAAATGCTAAGCTTTTCGCCGCTTCAAAAAGAATCTGCTGATAATTTAAACTCGTTCATTGAGAATTTTGACCATTCATACAAAGCCATAGAAGCATTACATATTGATAACTTGAGCAGTTACGTAATGTGTCACGTTGCATTGAGGGCCTTAGATCCCTACACTCGTAAATGCTTTGAGCAGAAATTAGATCAAAAATCTATACCAACTTTTGATAATTTGATGACTTTTGTTCAAAATCATATCAAGATTTTAGATCATTCTTCTTCTTATTCAGCTAGTTCAAGCGTACAACAAACTAACCAACGTAAATTCACTGTACCTAGGCAGGGTAGAAACAATTATTCACATGCATCCTCTTCTAACACAAAACTTGCGTGTTTGCATTGTGGAGAAGATCACATGATTTTCCGTTGTGATCAGTTTCGTAATCTGACCAACGTTCAGCGCATTAGCCGTGCTAATGACCTGAAGCTATGCCACAATTGCCTAAAACCTAATCACACAACAAAAGAATGCAAAAGTGAATTTAAATGCTACGTGTGCAAACAGTCGCATCATATTCTATTGCATCGTGAGTCGAGCGGTAGTGCACCGAAACCGGTTTACTATTCCGAGTCCGCTGCGACGGAGCAGTCTCCATGCGATAAGCAAGCGCCCGCGCTCATTAGTAATAACCACCTTGCGTCTACGCATAACTATGCAGTTATTCTAGGGACAGCCGTAGTACATGTAAAGGATTCATTTAACAACTTCCAAACTTGCCGCGTTCTAATTGATTCTGGCGCGCAATCGAACTTTATGACACTTGACTGCTTTCAACGATTAGGATTATCTGCTCAAAATTGCCCGTACAATATTTATGGTCTAGGTGGCGAAAATGTAAAAACGAACGGGATGGTATCGTGTACCATTAAGCCGCGTAACTGCGCGACTCCCTGTTTTGATTTAAATGCTGTAATATTATCTCGCTTAACTTCCGAGCTACCTACTGTTCATATACCTAACAATGTTCTTCATCATTACAAGGATTTAGAATTAGCTGATCCGTGGTTCTATAAAAAATCTCAGATTGATATAATTTTAGCTGCTGACATTTTTCCGTATATTTATGATGGGAAGAAATTAATTATTAATCCCGACATTCCAATCGCACTAAGTAGCGTTTTTGGGTATGTCGTGACTGGAAGACTAGAAATGCAATCTTCTAGCAACAATTGCCATGTTGTAGCGTCTACAACATCGCTGGTGTCGTACACCGTTGAGGAGAATTCACTTCATGAGACTCTCAAACGTTTTTGGGAGGTGGAATCTTCGCCGTGCGAAGTTCCCATCGATCCGTTAGAAGAACTAGCGGAACGAATTTATGTAGAACAACATTATCGTGATGAAATCGGCCGATATGTTTCCCCGATTTTATTGAACCCTGAGCACAAACCACTTGGTGACTCGTATGACACCGCTCTGAAGCGACTCACTCAGGTCGAGCGCCGTCTTGCTCGATCTCCGGACCTTCGTAAGGCCTACGTCGACTTCATGACGGAGTACGAGACCCTCGGTCACATGGAACCCTATGAGGGTACAGAACCCTCAGGTTACTTTGTTCCACACCACTGTGTGTTACGTCCGTCGAGTACTACGACGCCCTTGCGCGTAGTTTACGATGGTTCTGCCAAAACCACTTCCGGTGCTTCGCTCAACGATATACTTTTAACCGGCAGAAAGCTACATCAGGACATACTTAAAATAATAATTAACTTCCGACTTTATGATGTATGCTTCACTGCTGACGTTTCTAAAATGTATCGAGCTGTGCTAATAAATCCAGTGGACCGGAAGTACCAGCACATACTTTGGCGTAACCATCCTACGGAACCAGTACGTACCTACGAGCTAACTAGAAATACGTATGGCCTCCGTAGTGCACCATTTGTCGCGGTACGCACGTTACACCAGCTGGCGGCGGATGAGCTGGCTCGCATTGACCAGTCGATTAGTAACTCGCCTCAGCTAGCCTCGGATGAGCTAGTTCACACTGAACGGCCAAGAACCAAGGCAGCAGAGATACTAAAAGAAGGGACCTACGTTGATGACGTATTGTGGTCGTGTCAAAGCCAGGAAGAAGCTTGCACGTTGCAAGATGACTTAACCTCCCTCCTTAAAAGTGGAGGTTTTGATTTAAGAAAATGGGCAAGTAACTGTCCTGAGTTGCTAACTAGAATGCAATCGGACCAGGTTACTGCTATCAACTTTCAAGACGATACGTTATCGTCATCTCTCAAAGTTTTAGGTTTGACATGGTTGCCCTCGTGTGACTCATTCTCTTTTAATTACAACTTGACTGACGCTAAACAAACTAAACGATCTGTTTTAAAATTGCTCGCAAGTATATTCGACCCAGTAGGTTTTATATCACCTTGCACTTTTGTCGCTAAGTGTATCATGCAAGATCTTTGGAAACTTGGATTGAGCTGGGATGACCAGTTACCATCTGAGTTAACTACCCAGTGGAACAGGTTTATTACCGAGTTATCAGCGTTAGGTAAATTAAGAATTGAGCGTCATGTTTTAATATCAAACTTTAATGAAGTTCAGCTGATAGCATTTTGCGATGCGTCATCGCGCGGCTATGCAGCTTGTGTCTACCTACGTAGCGTAGATAGGGATGGTCATGTAAAGGTAAGGTTGCTGACGAGTAAATCTAAAGTCGCGCCTTTAAATCCGATTTTGTCAATACCAAGACTTGAACTTGAGGCAGCCGTGCTCCTCTCTAAGCTTGTTAGTTTTGTCGTACAAAACTTAAATGATTTTAAAGTTTCGATCATCGCGTTGGGTGATTCGAACAACGTTTTGGCGTGGCTACAAACGCCACCTTACAAATTAAAAACTTTTGTGGCTAACCGTGTTAGTCAAGTGACCGCTGTGGTCCCATCAAATTGTTGGTTTCACGTGAGCAGCGAGAATAACGCTGCCGATGTTTGCTCGCGTGGTGCGATGCCGGCTCGCTTCGTGGAAGGCGCTACGGAGTGGGTTCAGGGCCCCGAGTGGCTGTATGACGATCAACAAAAATGGCCAATTAAATCATTTTATGTAAAAGACAGTTTTAAAATTCCTGACATAAAATCAAATTGTGATACGTTTGTTTTAAATTCATGGGACGATAAAAATATGATTTTAAAAAATGACTTAGAAGAAACATTTAATAAATTATCATCTTTCAGTAAATTACAACGTGTTATGGCATGGTGCCATAGATTTGTGTCGAACTTGAAATCTAAAAAATCAGATAGGTCAGGTGGGCCCCTCAGGTCATCAGAGCTGAAGACAGCTCATGACACCATCGTTCGGGTGGTGCAAATGAATCATTTTCACAGTGAAATCGCATTGCTGCGTAAAAATAAATATGTAGCTTCCTTGCGTAAGCTTTCACCCTTCGTAGAATCCAATGAATTCCTCAGGGTGGGGGGTAGGCTCGTGCAGGCCGACCTACCTTACAATATGAAACATCCTGTGCTTCTACCTAGATGTCACACGATTAAATTGATAATAGAATATTTTCATAGATTATACCTACACATAGGGCCGCGTACGTTACAAGGCTTACTATGTAAAAATTATTGGATAGTTAGTGCTCGTAGTGCTATTCGATCCGTTTTATCTAAGTGCAAGATTTGTTTTCGCTGCCGACCAAGCTCAATTCAGCCCGCTATGGGTACGTTACCCGCGCCTAGGCTAAAACCAGATAAGGTTTTCAACCACGTTGGTTGTGATTTGGGTGGGCCTTTTTTTGTGAAGGAAAGTCTGAGGCGTAACGCTAAGGTCTACAAGTCGTACTTGTGCCTCTTTGTTTGTTTCTCAACAAAAGCTGTGCACTTAGAAGTTCTAACTGATTTAAGTAGTGATTGTTTTTTAGCTGCATTTGATCGTTTTGTGGCTCGCCGCGGACTTTGCAGTTGCCTATATTCAGATTGTGGCACTAACTTTATTGCGGCAGCCAAGCATTTAAAAGAAGTCGTAAACTTTTTAAATAGTAAAGATAATAATGATAAAATTATCAATGGACTGACAACTCGTCATGTAGAATGGCGTAACAACCCACCCAATGCAGCAAGTATGGGTGGACTCTGGGAAGCAGGAATAAAATCTGCCAAACATCACCTGTACCGTGTAGTAGGTGATCGGTCACTCACCTTTGAAGAGTTAAGTACTGTTTTCTGCAGAGTTGAAGCTGTTTTAAATTCGCGCCCTCTGTGTTCCTTATCGGACAACCCAAACGAGTTTGATGTTCTTACCGCGGGTCATTTCCTAGTAGGTCAATGTTTATTAGCTGTACCGGAATATGATTTGGATGATGTTCCTCAGAACAGATTGTCACGTTGGCAATCCATTCAGAAGGCTTCTCAGTCATTTTGGAGGCGTTGGTCAGATGACTACCTTCACACTCTACAGCAGAGAGCGAAGTGGTTTGAATCTCCACCGAACTTAAACATTGGAGATTTAGTTTTGCTCAAGTCAAATCTGACTAAACCTCTTCAGTGGAATTTAGCTCGAATTGACAAAGTACATAGTGGCGTTGACAAAGTAAACCGCGTTTTAACTTTAAGAACGAAAAATGGTTTAATACAGAGACCGACTAATAAGGTCTGTCCATTACCTTATGCAAATTAATAACGTTGCATTAAATGTATTTAGTTAAGTTATATTTAGTTTATTATAATAGTACACATACTTTTAGGTACACTCCACTTTTGGAAAATTTACACATGACTTTTATTTATATAAGCTTCGTAAGTTTATTTTATTTCTATATTATAAATATGTTTGTATGCTTATATACCCTACACTTCTCATTCATTTTAGGGAAATCAATCATATTGATTTCGGTGAGGGGTATGTTCGATATCTATGCTGTTGAATTGAGGGTAGATTCACCACTGAACTCACTCGAGAACGGTGGGCGACTCAGGCGACGGCAGGTAGCTTTTGCGCGTCGAACTGGACGGACGTTCCCTCTCTTTTTGACCGTATTCAAAACCTCATCGTTAGACGTTCTAACAACTTTATTGTGTTTGTGGATCACTGCCGTGTAGTGTGCTTCTTCCAAGACCTATTGAACCTAGGTCAGCCGTGCTTACCCTGGAAAACCATCCTGGACTCTGTGGCGTGCCGTGCGTGCCTGGAGCCGAGCTTCAACCCCCTGATCGAACGGAGGTAGGTGGTGTCAATCAGCCTTCTTGGAGACAGCAGGAACGAACTTTTCCATCCTCAAATACTATACATACATCTATCCAAAATACACATAAACCTGCCAGTAAAATTTCTCTTAAAAAGATTGTAAAAACTGCACACTCGTACTTAAACACATATTTTTTGTAAATACTTAGAATACAATATAAAACCCAGACAGAGAGCAAACATCTGTATTCACCACACAAATATTTGTTCTCGGTAGGGATCGAACCCACGACCCGTGGTAGACAGAGCTACTACCAACGGAGCTGAGAGGCCAGTAGGTCAATGACGATGGAGTTCCACTCCTCGACAATAAGTGCTAGAATAGTGGAAGTAAAAGCGTCGTAATTTTCAAAATGTAATACTAATTTCTCATCTAAAACCATTTTGTTACAATATGTAGCAAAATTACATTTCCTTCATAGTTGCGCGCGTTAATTTGCATCAGAGATGAAAGCTTCTTGCTCCTCGCTTCTATCTACGAATTACTAATATTCTAGAGATGGGATATCAAAATTGGGTTACTTAAATCGGATACGGAAACGTTAAAATGTATCTCGTTTGTTGAAATAAATAAAAAGTCTTTTCATTCCTAAATAATTACTAATATAAATTGTTGTATAGAATCTTAAATAAGAATTCAATATATATTTAGAACCCCTTTTGGGTATAGGCATCCTCCAGATACTTCTTGTTATCCCGGTTCAGTGCTGGATCGAGCCAATTTGCTGTTTGTGCTCCTTTTTAACCGACTTCCAATCAAAAAGGAGGAGGTTCTCAATTCAGTTGTATGTTTTTTTTTTTTTTTTTTTTTTTATGTTTGTTACCGCATAACTTCGTCATTTGTGAGCCGATTTGAAAAATTATTTTTTTATCTGAAAGGTACTGCTTCCAGATTGGTCCCATTTTAATTTTATTAAAATCGGTGTTGCCATTTTTTTTAAATAATTTTTTTAATGTTTGTAACTGCATGCCTCCGTCATTTATGAACCGATTTAGAAATTTTTTTTTTTTATTTGGTTATTCTTACGTCCAGATTGTCCCAAACAAATTTGATTAAAATCGGTTTAGCCGTTTGACAATGAAGTCGGTTTCTCAAGTTTTTTAAACTTATAATTACACGCTTTAGTTATTAGCTTCACTTGTATGTGTGTAACCTAATCTTTAAGGCGCGATTTTGACCCCCTTTAAACGGCCAGATTTCATTCTAACTTTGTAGATTTATCGAAGACCGATGACAATACACAAAGGTAAGATTATACCATTATTCAATTTGCTTGTATTAAGTTAGTAAGTATTCCATATGTGACAGATTGTAAGCCTAGCGTCGCTAATATTCCGGATTCGTATCATTCCGCATTTGGCAGATCCGATTCAAATTATTCCGAAAGATGAGAACGAAGAACATCACTACACAAAGAGTATAAGCCGTCTAGCTGTTATAGCTGCTCTATACCGTCTTTGTGTCGGTGGACTTAATTAATTACTGGGGTTGGTTTGTTTCCGAGGGGTTAGGATTACGACTTGGTTTAGTGCTGTTGAACTACAGGGTAGGGGGTGGGTTTAGATTAAGAGATTAAACTCTTGAATCATTTAGTTTAGGGATGTGAATCTTTTTATACTCGTACTTAAGATTTTAGTAATATCCTAAAATCTTTAACAACGGGACATTGACATTCGTGAGGGTTCTTTAGCAACTTATTCTTCTTCTTTTTGGTCTTTCTTTATCAAAATGTTGCATGCTCTTACAGGACACTTATAATTACAATGGACATAAAAAATATTACCTACTGTTACCAACCCCTGTACATGTGATTCTGCAAATATGTATACACTTTGACTTTGACAGATGTAGGCAAACGTTGAAACAATCTCATTTCTTGATAATGATTTAGACTGACGGTTCGACATCTTCTTCTTGTTCTTTTGGTGTCATACTAGTATTTGCAAAGCAGTAGGCCTACCATGAGCTCTGTCTGGCTCTGGTTTTGAGTCTGTGTGAGTGCTCACCAGTGCATTGCAGTGCAGTTCAACACTCACACAGACTCAAAACCAGAACCAGAGACAGAGCCGGACAGAGCTCATGGTAGGCAATTAGGCATACAGTATGATGAAATAATTTTATGTGCGCATGCTTTCGTGCAAGCTTACTACGAAATTATTCACTACCTATTCCTTCTTGCCTACCTCTTCCTTCTTGTTTATCTATTTCTTCGTATAGGTACTTTATTATTTGTGTTGGATTGTTTTTTTTTTTTTTTTTTGTGCCTATTCATTATTATGTATTATTATATTATGTTTTAGTATTATGTTTGTCAGTGTTCCGTTCTGTGTATGTTATGTTAAATAAATATATTTTCTTTCTTTCTTTCTTTCTTCTTGTGAGTTTTGTGAGTGAGTTTATTCGCAAGTTCTATCTTCGAGTGAGTTTGAGTGCGACTTAAGATACGGTTACAAGTGTCGGATGCGCTGTTGCATAATGCACTTTCCACCAATTTCATGGAAATCGAGTTTCACGGTTAATTATCACTTTTGTGCGTGATATTTTTTCGAACACTATACGTGTCAACGCAATAACTCAGTCAGTAATAACAGCGCGGAAGATGCGCGGATGCGCAGGAGTCTACTGCGGCGTGTGGTGCAAGGGTATAGGCGTAGCGGGCAGCTAAGCACGGTCATGATATTATTTATCCTATTGGAACCGTATTAGAATCTGTATTATGTTTGGTATTATCCAAGGGGACATTCGTGAGTGTGAATATCACTTAGATATTTTATTTTATATTTATTTATTTTTAGACTGTATCGTCCCACTGAAAGCAAAGGCCTCCCTAACTCCCTTCCACTCTTCCCTGTTTGCTTTAGATCAGATAATTTAGGAAATTTTAAAATCTTTGTGGCGAATACCTATAGCGGTACTAAAAATTATCTTATATGAGCTCAATTGATTGGATTTTCTTTCATAATATAGTGTTTCTTACATTTAAAGATACCCTAAAGATTTGTGTATTTGATCTGCCAACCTCTACCCCTGTGTTCATTTTATGCCACCATTTTAGTGCCACACTAAATAAACCCCCGAAATCATTCACTGGGTTGGAATACATACCTGTGGCGAAAAAGCCTAATGCATCCCCAAAGGATTCCGAGTGGGTTCAAATACCAATCGGTCCGTAGCTTATGGGATATTTAAAAAAGTTATGGCTGATTGTTTAGGCCCGCTCGCCGGCCGTCACTCACACCGCACCGAGCAACACAACCGTTCATTAAAGTGCGCGTTCGGATAATTACGTACTGATAAACCAAGCAAATTGTTCGCGAATTATCTTCGCCGTGTGATGAATATCATCTTGCCTCCAAAATACTGACAAACTGTCGCCGTAATTACTGTTTTAATTACATATGATTATCAAGAAAGTTATTGTGTGTTAAGATACGACCGCGTCGTCTCTTTTAAACGATTTGCGGGCAATGAAAGGAATCTTCGCAATGTTTAAAATAAGCTTGTAGTATAATTAAAATGTTGCATATAATGGATACTTAAGGTATTGGGCAAGTGGAGCGGAGCGAAAATTGCTTTCTCAATGCCAATAATCGGTCGACGGTGCCAGTTATCAAGCATCAATCATCAACTGCTCGTCCAAGAACCAATTACAGTGACACGTTAAAACCAGGTCGATAAAACAGTTATTACCCTCCAATATACCACTTTATAACTGAAATTATCGTACAGAGTAAACAGATAACCTTGAAATAGCCGCAAGATATGTTCCGAAACCACAGGGTCCAATCGCTCATTGCTTTCTGTTTACTTTGAACCATGTCAATTATCGCAATTTAATTTTATTCGATTAGTTCCCGTCTCGCTCTGGTTGTACATCGAAGAGGGAGACAGATGAAGGTGATACATATAAAACGATGTTTAAATTTTACGACGTAATCGTCGTTCGTAACGGTCTGATATGCGACGCGAGAAAAATTGGTTTTGCGTTAAAATTCTCAGCGCGCTTGTGAAATAATCAGCGGTTATTCTTTCTTAGAAAAGTTTCGCCAATCCAGAAACTGGTTAAATTGTGTGGTTAATTAATGTATGGGCAGTACAGACTCCCGATGTTTACATTACATGAGCTGGTCGTGGGTAGAGCTGGTACAACTCTAGTTGAGTATACACCACTACTTTGTAACTACCAAAAAAAAATAGGGTAATGTAGTAGGGGTAGAACATTATGAATGTGCAATCAGAATTTTTAGTTTCGATAAAATGACAAAGTTATTAAATGTTAAAATTTTCAGAAATTTTGCATAAAATTATGGACACATTAGTTACGACGCCTGAGGCGTGGGGCAGGAGCGTAGTGGTGCTCTTTTTCAAGAAGGGTGATAACACTCTCTTGAAAAATTATAGGCCGATCTCCTTGCTTAGCCACGTCTATAAGCTGTTTTCGAGAGTAGTTACTAATCGTCTCGCTCGTAGGTTCGACGACTTTCAGCCTCCCGAACAAGCCGGGTTCCGGAAAGGCTTCAGTACCATAGACCACATCCACACGCTACGGCAGATTATACAGAAGACCGAGGAGTATAATCGGTCACTTTGCTTAGCGTTTGTGGACTATGAGAAAGCCTTCGATTCAGTCGAAACCTGGGCAGTGCTACAGTCGCTCCAGCGGTGTCAAATTGACTATCGGTATATCGAAGTGTTGAAATGTCTCTACAGGAATGCCACAATGTCTATTCGACTTCAGGACCAGAGTACAAATCCAATCCACATGCAAAAAGGGGTGAGACAGGGAGATGTAATATCTCCGAAACTGTTCACCTCGGCACTGGAGGATATTTTCAAGCTCGTGTCCTGGACAAGGTATGGCATCAACATCAACGGCGAATTCATCACTCACCTTCGATTTGCCGACGACATAGTCATAATGGCGGAGTCACTGGAAGACTTAGGCACAATGCTCAGAGACCTCAATATTGTCTCCCAACAGGTGGGTCTTAATATGAACATGAGCAAGACAAAAATCATGTCTAATGCTCATGTCACACCCGCGCCGGTACATGTTGGGAGCGATATCATCGAAGTTGTGGACCACTATGTTTATTTGGGTCAAACGATCCAATTAGGTAGAGCCAACTTCGACAAAGAGGTCAGCCGACGAATCCAACTCGGATGGGCAGCGTTCGGGAAACTGCGTCACATCTTCTCGTCACAGATACCACAGAGCCTCAAGACAAAAGTCTTTAATCAGTGCGTGTTGCCAGTGATGACATACGGAACTGAGACGTGGTCGCTAACTATAGGCCTCGTGCACAAGCTCAAAGTCGCGCAACGAGCTATGGAGAGAGCTATGCTGGGAGTTTCACTACGTGATAGAATCAGAAATGAGGATATCCGTAGAGGAACCAAGGTCACCGACATAGCTCGTAGAGTTGGTAAGTTGAAGTGGCAATGGGCAGGCCATATAGCTCGAAGAACCGACAACCGTTGGGGAATAAAGGTTCTCGAATGGCGACCACGAACCGGAAGACGAAGCGTTGGGCGCCCACCCACCAGATGGACCGACGACATTGTTAAGATCGCGGGAAGTCGATGGATGGAAAGGGCTCAGAATCGTTCTTCCTGGAAACGAGCAGGGGAGGCCTATGTCCAGCAGTGGACTTCTTCAGGCTGATAATGATGATGAAATGATGATTAGTTACGTAGTACTAGAGAGAAAAAGATTACGCTGTTCGGTTCCGCTTGGTATTTAGCGTTTACGAATGAAATGCTTTTTGCTTGTTGAATCATTACTCAATATATCAATAAAAATTTTGGTTATTTAAAAATATTTTTTTATGTCTCAAAAAATTTTTTTTTTCGTGGATGTGGTCAGTATCACCAGCCAATATTGGCATTTTTTTTTGGTAATTACAAAATAGTGGTGTATAGTGTATTTATTCGTATACGTTTGTTGTTTTATTTGTTACCACGCTTAACTACGCTTAATTTAAGCGAAATTCGAACTTGTTATAAAGTTCAACTCGGCGCGCTACACGTGATTGTGGCGGCGCTTATTGTACCTACTCATTATTAAATAACATAAGCGCACTTCTTGCTTCTATAACATTGCAGTCCCTATAAGCGGGTCATCTAAAGCGAAAAGCATAAAAGTAGCATAAGACCTAAAACGCTTATTTTCTGATTAGTAAATAAACTGCGTAAGGTCTAAGTAGCAAAATGCCAATGCGTCAGTAATATTTTAAAGCTCTTACTTTTACAAGATCTACTTCGTTGTCATTGTTATAAGACCAACAAATGGTACATATTTCTATTGTTGTATATGTAGTATATATTATGTGTGTCAGTACATTGTGCTGGATGTATAGCCTCTCTTATGATGATAAATGTGCGTGGACATTTTATTGTGCGGTATGGTCAGCATAATATTTAAATTTTAATATATTTTATTTACTCATAAAAGAGCTAATTGTCCACTAATAAGTACATTACTCATAAGTAAATAATAAATAAAATAAATATTTTGGACAATTCACACGACAATGTCTAGCCCCAAACTAAGCAGAGCTTGAATGCTTGAATGAATTAGCTTTAAAATAAACAATGTGCCTTATTGCCTGTTTTCTTTATCGTGTTTGCATGCTGGGTTTTTCTGGCGAAGTGTGTGAATCTGTATTTGCCTATATTTAAAAGATCTAAAATGTACCATACTTCAAGCAAATAAATAAATAATTTCATTTAATTTCATTTCGTGTAACTATGGGAACCAAATAGCTGATATACCTAATACGTATATACATTTTTTTTGTAAATACATACTTAGAATACAATATAACACCCGGACAGAGAACAAACATTTGCGTTCAAAACACAAATATTTGTTCTCAGTGGGGATCGAACCCACGGCCTACGGCACAGAAGGCAGAGCTACTACCAACTGAGCTTAGAGGCCAGTCTTAAGTAGTTTTTTTAACCGACTTCCAATCAAAAAGGAGGAGGTTCTCAATTCGGTTGTATGTTTTTTTTTTTTTTTTTTTTTTTTTTTTTAATGTTTGTTACCGCATAACTTCGTCATTTGTCAGCCGATTTGAAAAATTATTTTTTTATCTGAAAGGTACTGCTTCCAGATTGGTCCCATTTTAATTTTATTAAAATCGGTGTTGCCATTTTTTTTTAAATAATTTTTTTAATGTTTGTAATTGCATGCCTCCGTCATTTATGAACCGATTTAGAAAATTGTTTTTTTTATTTGGAAGGTTATTCTTACGTCCAGATTGTCCCAAACAAATTTGATTAAAATCGGTTTAGCCGTTTGACAATGAAGTCGGTTTCTCAAGTTTTTTAAACTTAAATTATTTTAAAGTAAAGTCTGGTTTTATTTGGTTAGTTTTATTAAAAGTACAATAGGAAATTAGAGCGTTGAATTAATAATCGAGTAGGAATAGGAATTCTTAGAACTACTGTACATTAGGACAAGGGAAAACCAAATTAAATCTATAATTACTTAGCAACTGGACGTTTTTCCTGTAGCGTGGTGGCAACGACGACGTGACGTCATTATGCGGAATAATGTTTAATCTATCATCAATCACTCGGAAAATAATTTACCAAATTATAATACACGTTTTTTTTAACGATGATAGTGCAAAGGTCGCGGGAAATCGGTGGATGGAAAGGGCTTAAAATCCTTCTTCCTGTAAAGTATAATTTAATAACATTTTTTTTTTCTAAGTAATTATGGTAGTATGATACGTAGTAGTGGGATAAGGACAGGAAGAAGAAGAGATAATTTTCTATTCTATTCTATGTTTTGGGGTGCTTAAGTCCATAAATGGTCTTCTTTAGACTGATGATTATGTCTCTATAAGACAACGATTTTTTTTTTAAACGTAAAAAAGTTACGTAGCAAATATTGTTGAAAGATGAAAGATTTTGAAGGATTTTAATGAGACCTTTGCCTTGCAGTAGGGTAAAATATTCTCCTCGTTGAGTAAAAGCTGCATATTTTACCAAAAAATATTTTTGGCCCCAAAAACCGCATAATTTACTTGTTTAGGATAAATTGTAACTTGTACCGTATTTAAAAATTTATAAAAAAAAATTTTTTTATTCACCATTATGATTTAAATTTAACCCCAAACTAAGTTAAGCTCTTACAGAATATGCATAGAATACTTTTAAATATAAATTAATTTTTTTTTGCTAACCGTATTCACACGTGAAACGCAGGGACTTTGGACAATATCTTTTGGATGGTGACCAAACGCTGTCCAACATTCGTCCATCATCATGTCTTAGGACGGTGTTATGCATAATGTCCTGTTCAATTTACAAGTAGAATAATCAGCACAAATATTTTTGAAATTAGATCTTTTTTGAGGCCAATGAACTCGCGACGCTCATACGTCACCTATCCCAAAACCGACACCTCTTCGGCAAAGATCGACAAACTCCGCTAAAAGTCGGCGGTTATTGTTCAAGTATTCATTTCTATCGGCATTCCCGGAATGTCATGTTTTTTTATAATTTACATTTCATTATTTCGCAAAAAACTCACGAACATTTATTAATTCATAAGTCATTAATTAATTTACAAAAGTTCTATTACACCGTTAATTATGCAAACTGACGACATTATTTAAATATCATTTAGTTAGCGCAAATTCCATGATATTGAAAGCTACGTACAACATTAAAACTAATGTTACAAAAGAAACAATTTACCTTGCTAATATGGCCGTCTAATTTGCAAAATTACTTATTTATTTGCAAAATAGGAAAAATACCGCCCACATTACCAATTACCGTTATTGTGTGCACCTGTCTATACGAATATAGTAGCAAAAGTGTTTATGTATGTATAATTATTCAAATGGTCCCAGCAATGCCTCTTTGCTAGTCGTGATAAACGCAACCACGCCTATTAAAAAAAATGCATATAGATTGCAGAAACGCGTTAATATTAATGAATGATAATTAAAACTAGTATTGATACTTGGTTTGCTTGTTAGATAGCCACCTAATTGATGCAAGCCTTGCTTTGATAAATGTGTAACGTAGGAATAATGTTTTAGACCATTTATCATTTATTTATTTTTAAATACAGGGGTTATGTCGTGATGTGATTATAATTACGTTGACACATTTTGTTCATTCTTTTCAATAACGCGGGCAGATAAATATTGATCGGTGTTCTTTTAAAAATAAAAAGACAGTTTTCTCTCAACTGGAAGTCTTTGGGGGGAGATCTTTGCCCAGCAGTAGAATGATATATAATATAGGCTAGGGGAAAATATTTTTTTTAGATAAACTGACGACAACTATAATAATGAACATTTTAGACTCGGTACATGTTTTTAATGTATTTATGTAAAAAAAGATTCCCATTATTATGTTCGTTCAATAAAATGTTCTGTTTTTATACTTACTTCATAAAATAAATCTTATAGAATGCTCCTTTGCATTAGGTTTGCCTATTACAATATATTGTAGTTAATAGAAAATTCGTCATTGCACAATGACGAATTTTCTATCTATACAAATTCGTAATTATCCTATTGCTTAGTTCTAATTTGTTATTTTTTGCTATTTGCAGGTCAGTGCACATCATAATGAGGTCTGTCATTGCATGTGTGTGGAGTTTTATTGTTAGAGTACGTGTAAGATAATTCTGCGCGTGACTGATGTAAAAAACTGACTGAAAATAAACTTCCAATCACAAACACGAGCTTGCATTAAACGCAATGCAAGTTCGATTTCCATTCTCATTTTTGTGATCGGAAAATGTATTTTCAATCCATTTTTATTATGATTCGCTATCAGTCACGTGCAGACCTAACTTGCGCGCACTCTAGTAGTAGTAAGTGATATATATTTTCTAAATCGAGGCATGCAATCTCGTTTTTCACCGTATCTGTTTGCATTCGATGTTGTTTTCTTTTAACATAATTTTTTAGCTAAATACAAATCAAACAGTGATTTAAGTGTTGACAGTAATTGACTAGGACACATATTCTGAAAAGTTTAAATCAGAAAAAAGAGAATCACCATTTTTGTAAGCTACGTGACCATAGCTTATAAGTATACCAAACCTGTCTGACATAACATACACAATACATACCTTATTACATTTGTTTAGTATTTTCTGTCTAACATATTAGTTTTACCAATATACAAGTGTTTTACAAGTCCAACATTATCATCATCATTTTCCTGCCCTTATGCCACGCTAAGTGGGGTCGGCTGAACAGGTTTTCTTCTTCCACTCACCTCTATCATTCGTCATCCCTGACGCATTCCATTCATCTTTTCTTTAAAATAATTTGAAATAAAATCTAATATATTTTAACCAAGTCCAACATAGTATTTAATAAAATAAATATTGTGGACAATTCACGCAACACTACCTAGCCTAGAATTAAGCAGAGCTTGTACTTTGGAAACTGATATAATACTTATATTTTACTTTTACTTATATATTTTTTTATAAATACAATATGAAACCCAGACAGAATTAAAAATTAAAAATGTAATGTGCTATAAAAATGTATTAATAGCAAAGGAAAACAACTTAAATTACTTTGAAGTAATAAGTAGCAAGCAGTGTGGTGTAACACCGTCCAGTTGACACAATTGCCCAAGTTTTGGTTCACGATGCGCCGCGGCCCACGTACCCGAGTGTTGTATGGGAATGTTAGCACATGCTCTTTACGCTAATTCTATGCGAGCGTGCCGCTTCACAGTGCGGACTCCAAGGAATAGCGTGTTAATTTAATACGACTAGTGTAGAAGTATTTGAAGATGGAACATAAAACAACGCCAGGAAACCACCGTAATTTCTTCTAGGATGTGTGTTATCGAAATGAAACAAATTAAAGGAGCCAAAAATTCGGCAAATTTGTATCATCCGCACTTGATGTGCGGGCTGGTTTTCCCGCAAGTAGGTCGCTGGTGGGCCTATTTTGCGTGACCCTTGATACGTATTGCTCGAACTTTTTTAGGTTCTACAACACGCCGGTTTCCTCACGATGTTTTCCTTCACCGTTTTAAGAGTACTGGCATAGTGCACATACATTTTTGGACAGAAAAACTCATTGGTACACGACTGGATTTGAACCCACGACCTTCGGATCGGAAGGCGGAGCCGCTACCACTAGACCACCAGTGCTCTCAATAATTAAAGGAGCCTCTGTGAGACGTATTTAAAATTTTGATCATGGAATCTTGAATCTTGATGGTGGAATCTGCAGGCCTACCATGAGCTCTGTCTGGCTCTGTCTCTGGCTCTGGTTTTGAGTCAGTGTGAGACTCACCAGTGCATTATACTGTGTGTGTGACGTTTTGACGTAAGATTTATTTAGTCAACACTCACACAGAGTCAAAACCAGAACCAGAGACAGAGCCAGACAGAGCTCATGGTAGGCCTGCAGATTCCACCATCAAGATTCAAGATTCCATGATCAAAATTTTACAGGACCACACTGATACGATAAAAAAAAGAAATTGATTTAATCCACAAAAGCTGCTACTACATTATTGTGTTTGTCATTGACTGAAATAAAACACTTTTCGTTTGGTTTGTAATGTCAACCAACAAGATCGTGCCAAAATAACATCACGTCAACTCACGATCATATTCGTTGATTTCACTCATCTCTTCCCTAAATTAGTGATAACCCTAATTAGACTTCATCAAATATTCATTGTACTCGTGACTCCGCCCAATAAACAACAGACAGACATACAATTACTTCAATAACATTACTTCTAGAGATTGCATTTTAAAAAAACTTAAAAAGTCGGAGATTTGCAAAAAAGTCGGACATTTAAAACATTGCCGCGTAAGTTTGCTTCTGCGATTTGTGTTTATTACACGGATCTTTTTGATATAAGAAACACTTATAGTAAATACTTATCTTCTCACTGAATGAAAACTACTTCATAAAAGTCGGACATTGAAAATATTGCCGCGTAAGTTTGCTTCTGCGATTTCTGTTTATTACACGGATCTTTTTGATATATGAAACACTATTACATATACATTCAGTGACTAGTAAATACTTAACTACTCACTGAATGAAAATATACTTCTGAACCACCTACTGCTGAAAGTAGACACTAGTAGTTACACGAACATTAGACTATAGACATTCACCTAAATATAATGACACGCCTGGCCTTTTTTTTTTTATTCATCAGTCGTAAAGAACAAATAAAAAGTCCGGTTAGCAAAAAGCCGGATGAATCCATATACATACTCTATTCGAGTTATATTTATCGGCAATCCTCTCGATTAATTAATAATATCGCCGAATCGAACATGCGGCGAATTAACCGACTTCGGTGATTCATGGAGAGTATGTTGGTTTTACGGACTTTTGGTAGAGGCAGAATTAATAATAGCCATTTTATTTAAGACCAGACGTGCGTACTAACTTTGTTGCTCAGGAACAAAATCCAAAATGTAGGTTTGTAATGTTTGTGCGTCCTCCCATTGCGCATTGGTCCTATTTATCGTGTCACTGTTCTTTCGAGCACTACGTAACATTTTAGTACAAAACGTTGGAGGTAAAGTGATAGCCTCTTGCAGGCATAGTTGTGGAATGTATAAATAACGTTTACAACGTGTTACAAAATAACCAGTAAAAATATAAAAGACAAAAAAAATCTAACCTATGACAGGTTTAACCTAGGTCAGGGAACCAGATTATTTAATAAAAAGGCCTACGTACCCATTTTACCTAGTAATTGTCTACTCTAATAGTTTTTATATTTTTCATTCATAAACGTTTGTATTTTTTTTGGGTATAATATACAGCATTACTACTACGGTTCTTAAATATTGTGAATGGACTCGTTATAAGGCCTCATTTAACGTCTTTTCGCCTTTACCGGTAGTTTTGTAACACCCTGTATATATGGTCTGATAACGTACCATAAATATAATTAGCATCCTATCACAGCTTATTAATATAACGTATCCTATATAACGTAAATCAAATGCATATGTTTATAGCTTGAGTTACGTTATCACGGGGGCTGAAGCACATGTTTGCATAGTTTTGTTCGCGGGAACTAAGCCCGCACCTACATCATCTCAGTAGGCCCCCGCAAGCTATGTCTGGCTCTGTCTCTGGCTCTGGTTGTGAGTCTGTGTGAGTTCTGACCAGTGTATTATACTGTGTGTGACGTAGGATTTATTTAATCAGCACTCACACAGACTGAAAACCAGAGCCTGCCAGAGCTTGTGGTAGGCTACAGTTGGTTAGTCGCCGCTGCGGAAGTTACAATAATAATAAACCATTGTAAGTTTCTTGTAAATACCTTTCAATAAAGATTTTTTTGCACTTTTCTGTCCTTTTTTTCATTCCTTTTCTTCAATCTTTCTTTGACCCTCCTATCTATAACCTTTCTATCTTGGATGGATCGCATCATAATACGCACTGCTTTTGTGAACTAATCTTTCCATTTCTGCTTGACTAACGACTAATTTTCTTTCCCTTCCAGGATTTGGTTCGCAAACTGAAAATTGAACATAAAAGATTCAAGCAGGTAAGTAGCTTTAGTTATTAATTTGTGTATTAATATCCGACGGATTTGCGCTATCCGGAAATGGTAAATCTTCAAAAACAAAACGAAAATCTATGATCTTTATAAAGATGTTTGGGCTCGGAATCGAACCCACGACCTACAACGCAAAAACCACAGCTCAACACAGCTATCTCCAACTTTTTGTTATTAAGTATTATTTTGAGTTCTTTTTATGAGGATGATATCTGATGATGTTGTTTAAGTAAAATGGTTTTTCATACTTTAAATGTCATGAGGGATGAAAGACATGTGACTAGGACAGTGATGAGTATAAATGTGGATGGATATTTGAGTATAGGTAGACAGAGATGAACTTGTGAAAGATGACGAGAGATGAGAGATGTGGAGAGAGTGTTGGCGACTACGAACCGGAAGATGAAACGTACGGCGCCCACCCACCAGATGGACCGATGACATTGTTAAGATCGCGGGAAGTCGATGGATGGAAAGAGCTCAGAATCGTTCTTCCTGGAAATGTGTAGGGGAGGCATATGTCCAGCAGTGGACTTCTTCAGGCTGATAATGATGATGATGATGATGAATGCAGAGATGACGGCTGACAGAGGGGAATGAAGGTGGAAGACATAACTGGTGGTTGTGCTGACTCACATAAGGGCAGGAAGAAGAAGAGGTTTACCAAATCTGTACCAGGCTCAATTTAAATCTGATTAGTGCTTACATAATGTACCAGCCAATAAGCCAGCTACCAGCCTCCAGTTAAATCGAAGTGATTAATGAAGAGACTGAGCGATTCAATTAATATCGCAGTTATTACTAACTATTACTTGCTCTAAGGTGTTTATTGATTACCTAAAAGCCGTAAAATTTAACAAGTTTATAAACATTAGAAAAAACTATCCAATTTTCTTCTGAGACAAGCAACTAAATATTCTAGCTTTTTGTTATTTAACCATATAAAAATAATACACTTTAGCTTCTGTACAAAATTCGGATAGGTAAACATTATGAAAACCTGAAAAAATGGAGGTAAATTTGTAAAATTAATCAGTATTTCCGGAGCGTTTCAATTTAGGAACTTTTAAGAAAAGAAGAAACAGGTGGATTATGGCTAAGCATGCTCCATCTTAGGCTGCATCCTCACTTTCCATCAGGTGTGATGGCAGTCAAATGCTTAGCTATCTATATCTAAATATATAAAACTCTTACGTTACTGACTGACTGACCGACTGACAATCAACGCTCAGCCTAAACCGTAAGTCGTAGAAGCATGAAACTTGGAGGGTATGTTTATTTTATAGCATAGGGGTGCACTAAGAAAGAAAATTGGAAAATGATTTCCCTAAGCGGAGAAAAAGAGGAAGACTTTTAAAAGAAAAATCAACGGGGCGTAACGGCAAAGGGGCGAGCGAAGCCGCGGGCGTCCGCTAGTTAAAAATAAAGTGGTTTAGCCTCACGATCTTAAAAAGTTACCAATGTACCAGTAAAAGTTACCAGTATACAAATGATTGATTGATTGAAATGACAGACATAGTACTTTAGTACTATGACATAGTACTGTTTCCCTCCAAATGACAGACATAGTACTAAACTATGTCTGTCAGTTGGGAGGGAAACAATGGGTGACAGATGATTAAAATAGAAAATTCTTTATTGCACTAAAACTAAAATTGTATGGTTCGTCGGCGAACTTAATGCTAGAGAGCATTCTCTTCCAGCTGTTTTCTAAATATGCAAAAGGTAATAGCAAAAGGTATATGTGAACTAATACGAATGAAAATATTCCTCTAAAAGTCTACACCATCTACTGCCGAAAGTATAAAATTTTAACCGTAAAAGACCGGACAAACGTATGACGTTTTAAAAAGCCGGACATATGTTTAAAAGAGCCGGATGTTGTCGTCTATCTAGTATCTATCAGGTCAACTGGGCAGTGAATTCACTTGATTTCTGCGAGTAAGTAAATTAATCGGCGCTAAACGGCCGGCGCTATTACGAGCATGTTGAAATTGAAATTATAGAGTAATTCGTGGCATTTCGTTGAAGTTTATTAGATATTACTGGAAACTTTTAAGGGGCCCGCGGAGGACGAACTTTCATACAAACTAAACGCCAATCACATCTTGCAATGAAAAAAATGTGTAAAATGCGATTGGTGTTTATTTCATTTGAGGTAAGTCATTTAAAATAAAAACTGTTCAGGAACCTGGATGAATACTATACGAATACAGTTATTACAATAATATGGTGAAAATCTGCCTGAACTAGTAATAATTTTGGTATTACGTTTGTATGAAAATTCGCCCTCCGCCTGCCTCTGCGTAGGCCACGGCGATCAATGAAACGCTTTCAAATTTGACTGATCGCCATCGCCAGTGACCTAGGTGTGCGCAGGCCTTTAAGTAGTAAGGTCAACACAATGAAGATTTATGTAGAAAAATTATATTATCTTGATGATAATCTTCGAGATTGACCTAGGTACTTTAGATACATATCGGTTTCGTACCTTTTCGTAAATTGGTATTTAAATTGTGCGCTCGGGCCTTTTTCAGTTACATCTTTCTGCGTAACAAAACTCTAGAAAATGATATGGATTAAATGGGTATTTATCGAGATAACTTAAAAAAATGCCTAACATTATTAAAAATTAATACTTATAATAACGGTACCTAATAGCGGTAAATTAAATACCAGTTTAATCCACATTCATAATTATCTCTTGAATTTTGTAAATAAATAAAATAACTGGCCTCTCTCAGCCTAATTGGTAGTAACCTTCTGCGCCGTAGACCATGGGTTCGATCCCCACCGAGAACAAAATTAAATATTTGTGTGATGAACACAGAAGTTTGTTCCCTGTCTGGGTGTTATATTGTATTCTAAGTATGTATTTACAAAAAAAAGTATTTAAGTATTATACCAGCTATCTGGTTCCCATAGTACAAGCTCTGCTTAATTTGGGGCTAGATAGTGATGTGTGGATTGTCCACAATATTTATTTATATTTATTTTATAACTCTCTTAATGCTGTATAGATGTGATTTAATATGATTTCGCTCGTTAAAAACTAGGTAACGACTTTAATTTTAGTTTCATCTTGAAAATGGCCGACAAACTTCCATTGACCTACTCCATGTGCCCTTATCTCTTCAAAGAATTAAATTTAATTAATTACCGCGCTTCTCGCTAAACTTACGCTATTTAAGTGTCAACTTAACCGTTATGGGATGCTTAGCACTTTGGCTTTGAACCCATATACCCGCATGGAATCATCTGTCACCCATTCGCACTAAGCGTTTTGACTTGACAAAGTCTTATAATTCGATGGAGCCGGCTGCACGCACGAAGAAACATGACTCTTGCGGCGTTGCCTTGCTCTGAGGCGTTCCATTTAAGGCTTGATGTGCAAGCGAGAGCGCGGAACTAACGACAAAGAGGCACATCGGCGTTCGGCAGCGTTCGACATCTGTCTCTCTCCTACTTGAGTGAGCGATGCGTCCGCGTGGACAGCTGTATGACGTTGTCACGTTCAACTATCGTCAGTAAACCGACTATACCAGACAATCGATTTTTTGTTTTGTATGAAGGTGGGACCTTCATTATGCGAACCTCCAGGGAATGATACTCTTTGCAAGGCAAAAGTGAAAAAGTGTCTTCTAGACCATAATTTTTTTGTATTTTTATATCTCTCAAAGGGTCAAAATGTGCGAACGAGAAAGTACATTCACGGTGATATTCGCTTGGACTATGGCCAATCCACACAACACTATCTCACCCCAAAATAGAGCTTTTACTATGGGAACCAAAGACTTAACTACATTTTTTTTGTAAACACATTCATACCTAAAATACAATATAACATCCAGCCAGAGAACAAACATTTGCGTTCACCACACAAATATTTGTTCTCGGTGAGGATCGAACCCACGAACTACGGCGCAAAAGGCAGATCTACTACCAACAGGAAGTACCTAATATCATCATTTCATTTTACTTTGTTGTCAGTTGCTATCTTTTGCCTCACTCGTCGGAACAGATTGGAGGCAGTGTATAGTAAAAGATCAACAACAAAGGTGAATGTTTACTTTACAGTAGGGGTTGGGCCCCTCCAACCAGTCTCAGATGCATCTTTATAATTAATCTACCTGTATCATATCACAAAGATATTTTACTCATTTATATTTAAAATAGCCCATTTTAAACCTTATTCTTTTGACCATAAAGAACTTCGTTCCTAAAGCTTGGTTAGTTTGAATTTCAACGCTATACTAAAGATGATACGGTGTAGTTTTGAGGTGAATAACTTTAAGGCTGTAGTGAGTAATTTGGGTGCGAATTTCTGGTCGTTTTAGTTTGTTTTGGTATCAAGTTCTTTTTAAACAGAAGCTATTGTGCACCCGGTTTGAGGCAACCAACGATGAGTATACGGTATTACTTGTTATTATAAAACTAAAAACTAAAGGCTGACCATAGGGCATGATCTTTTATAAGAATCCAGTAGGAAAAGTGTCCATACACTATTAATAGTTTGTCAATGATTAAAATTTGCCCTGTCACTGTTTGACGTAACCCTTTGGAAATGTTAAATCCTTATTATATAAAAGAAAGTCATGTTAGTTACACTACTTCTATCTGAAGAACGCCTAAACCTATTTGGCTGAAAGCTGGTGGGGAGGTAGCTTAGAATTAGGAGATGGGCATAGGATACTTTTTATAAAATAAAATAAAATAATAATAAGCTAAGCCGCGGGCGGCCGTTAGTGTCAAACAGTTAAAGCATTGTTTCGGTTGTTAGTTTTATCTAAGATATTTTTTTGATAGCGTTTGATTTTGCTATGTTAACAATATTTACTCACAATATACAACTAAAATCTATAATAGTCTACCAATGGGCAGTTCATATTAATTATAGTTAATGAAAACGACAGGTGGAGATTTGCTTATAGCGACCGTACGAATTGACCAACTCTTCCTATATTCATTTTAATCTCGAACATGAGAATTTCGTCATAAACGATTCATATCAAAATATAAAAAAATGCGATGCTACTTTCGCGAAACGATAACGCATAACTCTAGATAAGAATATGCAAATGTACGGTATGCATGTGTGTCAGTCACACCGTATCTTGATCGGGGGCTGACTCCTGAATTAACACTTGCCTTAGTGTTCATTAAGATTGGAATATCGGTTCAGAAGTGTGACTACTAAGATGACGGCTGATAGTAATAAATTATAGTTAAAAAAACAAAAAAATCACGCTTAACTTTTTAGTTTTTTTTTTTCATGTTATTGCATTGTCGTCGACCTTTGACAGGTGTGCAAAGTTTGATTTAAATCTAATCGTTCAAAGTAGGACAAAATCGAGCTCAAAGGGGTCGGTTACATACAAGCAAACAAACTTACATACAGGTGAAGCTTATAAAAGCGTTATAAAAATGCACGAATGAGAGGGATAAGGGATAAGTACAAAAAGATGTGGTGCATAGACGTTACAAATAAATCTTAAATAAGTTACAGCCATATTTAATGCGCGGCCGTATACGAGCGATCTCTTCCAGACGCATAAACGCAATTTAAATGTACCTAATAATGTCACTGTTGACATATTTTTATTAGTAAAGGCTATTCGTTTTACAGAAATTGTAGTTTGACTGATTTATCAGCTTTTAACAAAAACTTGCCTACAAATTAGACCAATAATTGCGGAGCGACGAAGCCGCACCCGCATTCAAATGAAAAGGTTAGTTTCGGGGCTGCGAGGTCGCAAATAGACAGACAAGCAGACATACATACCTTGCATACATCTTAACGTTTTGCGGTAGCAATTAGTGAAACGCTGTCAAATAGGACAGCGATCTTACAGCGTTTCACTGATCACCACCGCAGAACGCACAAATTCTGCCTCAAACTATGGGGTCAAAAACTCAGGTTCTACTCGCGATGTTATTTAGACGCCCTTTGATCACCGACAAGCAACACTGCAAGTAAGCTCTAATTTAGTTCTAGGTATCGTAAAACCAGCGATTAACGCGGTCTTACCTGCGCCTGCGCACCTCGCAGTCCTCAGGCATGGCGACAGAAATGTCGACACATTACCGCCGACTAACGAGCCGGCTGCCTAGTGATGTGCCTTGTTATCGATAACACTTTTTGCGGCGAAAATATGAATTTTAAAACAACGTAGAGTTCCTCTATCTATTCTCCACGACTTTTTTATCAAGCGTTTCGATTACATAAAATAATAAATGGTTTTTGTCCTTTGAACGCTAATTGGTTCGATGGAAAAAGGCAGGCTTTTTATTATCTTGTAAAAAGTTATCAGCGTAATGAATTTTCAATTATTCAACTCTTATTTTAGAACTATCCACGATACCCATTGCATTAAACATTGCTCAGCTGTTTGTTTCTTCTCGTAGATTAAATTCACAAAATGTTACTGCAACTATGTTGCCTAAAAAGATTTTAATAAAAAAAGAATTTAATTTAAATAATTCTTATTACGTTTTGTAACGTGATAAAAGTTAAACTTCACCGCTTAGTTGTTATTTGCCTTCTGCACTTTATCTGTTTTTTAACAAGCAGATAAGAACTTACATTTTATTTTGTGTGATGAACATATTTTTTATATGAAAATGAAATGTATTTATTCGTTTGAAGTGTGATCAATATTGAAAACCTTATCAATAATAATGTTAGTACCTCATACTTTGTCAGAGACCGACCTGCAAAGTTTATATGTTAAACTAACATAAAACAGACGGATTATGATGGGATGGCCACGACCACACGATGGGTCGATGGGACACGAAACCAAAAAAGTTTATGGCTTATAGAATACCCAAGTAGGTACTTTTTTGGTCAGCTTATAGTATAAGCTATCTGGCATAGCTTTGCTTTATATTGGACCCAAATTTAACAGAATTTATTTATTTAAGAGAACCATCAACTCAAGAGCCGTCAGCATTATTTTAAACCTGATCTTTAAATTCAGTCGCATTACATAGTAGCTTGTAAAACTTGTAAGTACAATCTCATCATCAATGCTGCAAAACAAACAAAAGTTTCGTCGAGTTGCCTCTGCTAACAAATTGGCTCGTTATCAGCCGATCGGCGGCAATAAGTTGCTGCGTCACATCGATAAATATCGATATCGACACCCGCTGCTGACGACACGCAAGCACAACACTAATTCAAGCCTGATGTGCGTACTAACTGTTGTATTGTCTGTGCTGGTGTTCTTGACGTGCGCAAGATTTAAACCTATGTTACTATGCTAAGTGCTTATGTAGAGTTGTTTTTTTGGCGCAGTGAATTAAATATGTAGCTAGACGATGGTGTTTGACATAGTCAGTATTAATGTTTATGGCGTTTTAGCATTTAAATATTGCTTATAAAGAATATATTATTATCATCCTAATACTTGCCATTTTGCCATGGTGCATCGATAAATTAAAATGAATTATAATAATATCAAGCAACGATGTTATAATTATTTTTTAGATAGTTTAAGGCTAGGTGTTTGAAAAAGTATGCGATTTTTATTCTTTACTTTTTTTGGAGTACCTACAATTTATTTAACTCTAGAGTCTGGTTCTCTCCAAAGTTGCCTGATTAGCAATATTAGTCCTAGAATCCTACTGTACCTTCCTAGGGTCAAACAGATTAAGATTTCTAACTGACACATCAAACTTATTACAGGACTCGAACTAGTCTTATCGACTACCGTTGTGTGACGTCATCAGAGCAAGATGCACTTAGGTCTCTGCCCCGAGATAGAACAGGACGGGTGTGCGGTAAAAACAACATACCAAATACGGCGCTCACATGTGGCAAAATATCGGTATAAAATGCGAACGGACGAAGATATCGGAATGAAAATTTCACCGTTTAGCTCGTTTTGGAGTAGTTTTCAAACTATGTGGTGATCACTTGTCACTGAGCCTCAGACGTGCGCAGGAGTCGGTGTTTTGATGACAGCTGGTGCGCGCTCGTGGAGATGTGACCACGCTACTAACAGTTAGCTGAGTTTTTTTACTGAAAATTCATTTGACGAGTTTTCTTAACCGTTACTTACACCTGCTAATGAGGTGGTTATGATAATTACTAGGTATCTAACTTGTTCTAGGGTATTTGTTCTGGGAACTTAGATGCTGGTATTCTAAGGCGGGAGTCATGAAAACTTACTAAGTCTCCGAAATGGCTGTTTCAAAGTTCTTACTTAATATCTATCACCCATTCGAGATTTACCTCCTTACTTACTTAGTCTTTTGGAATATGTCAAAAATATTAAACTGAATTAATAAAAATAAAAACATAATTTTTCACCTAAATTACTTAAAGAATTTAGAATTTTCAAAGTATTGGAGCAAATTATTTTCTAATTACTAAGGCATTTATAACAAGTCGAAAGGGTAAGTGGTCAGCACTTATACACATACCTAGGTACTTGCAGCCTATAATTACGAACCGTGCTTATAACGACCATGATTTTGTAATTTTATTACTTACTGGACAGTGGACACGTGGTAAATGTGCCCCTCGAGGAGTAAGTACCGACCCGTGACCCAAGGGCATTGCTATTCAGCGTGGCAATGCCGCCAGCGTATCGGGGATGCTTCCGTCTGGCACTGATTTGGATCAGTTGAGCTATCTCTAGATCGTTTGTAACGGTCTGCAGATAGCTCAATTGTTTATTTTTATTTTTAACATTTTGTAAATACATAGTTATTAAATATGTATCTTATCAGGATCTACTCCGAAAAACTGTCATTTATGAGACGATTTAAAAACATTTTTTTTATCTGATAGATAGGCCTTGAAGTTGGTTTCTCAAGTTTTTTAAACTTCACTTGTGTCACTAACTGTACTACCTAGATTTAGAATAATCATTTTAAATGCAACACCAATTAGTACAACCAAGTTCATGATAAGATTACTCCAGCAAAACCACAAATAAATTAATCTTGAACTAAGGTCCAATTTCACGGATTGCTAATCGTCCAATTACATTTTTGACCGTTGTTTCTTTACATGTTTACTGTTTACTAAGCCACTGTTTATCGCAAGGGGTTTCGCAGTAACTCAACTACCGTAACTTTAATCTACGCACGCACACACCTACACCGATGACGTGCCGATAACACCGATTTTTTTTTTAGATTTTTTTTAGATATTAAATGTCAAATATTTAATTGGTTGATTGGCAATCCGTGAAACCGACCCTAAGTTAGTAACAAAAACAGTTGATTTCAAGAAATGGGTCGCGTCTACATCTACCAAATGAAAAGGTACACAAAAGAAACAGTACTTCTACTTTAGATACAAATAAAACAAAATACCACACCATAATCCGGTTCTATTCAAACTTAGTGATAAAGCCTCCAATTATGTAGGTTAAAAAACTAACTAAATCAAGAAAATACCAAAAGCTATGTTGTTTCCAAAAATTTAAGAAATCGAATCCTTACGTCACATTCCGGAGTAAGAAGACTTTGTATAAAATTTTTTTGAAACCCATAAAATATGAGCAGGGAGAAAAAAGCGTAGGTTAGTATGCTATAACATGTTTCAGCAGACCATGGGCTAGGCTCCATACAAAAATATTACGATCTCTTTGAAGGAAACGATTCCAACCCCATAGCGCCTCGAGGAAACTCTTGCCATAGTTGGCAACATTGCGCTTGAGAGCCTATGTGTGTCATCTGTGTGTGTGCGTGTGCGTGCGTAGATTCAAGTTACAGTAGTTGAGTTACTGCGAAACCCGTTGATTGCGATAAACAGTGGCTCAGTGCAAACATGTAAACTTATCGCGCGGTGTAATCTGCGCCATTATCGGGCTTTATTGCAATAAATAGAGATTTTATGGTAGGGCGGTGACGCATCGGCCACAGTGCGTTTGCACCATTCAGAAAAGTTACTTTTTAACCGACACTTCCAATCAAAAAAGAGGAGGTTCTCAATTCGGTTGTATTTTTATCTGAAATACTGCTTCCAGATTGGTCCCATTTTAATTTTATTAAAATCGGTGTTGCCATTTTTTTTTAAATAATTTTTTTAATGTTTGTAACTGCATGCCTCCGTCATTTATGAACCGATTTAGAAAATTATTTTTTTATTTGGAAGGTTATTCTTACTTCCAGATTGTCCCAAACAAATTTGATTAAAATCGGTTTAGCCGTTTGACAATGAAGTCGGTTTCTCAAGTTTTTTAAACTTATAATTATTTACTACCTAAGTTAGAAAATTTACTCATTATAATGAAAAGCTTGAGCTTTCAGTTTGGTTAACAAAACCAGGTGGTTAAATGTGTTTTTTGACAATTCTGACTATACCTACCGTAAAGTAGTTTATGGTTTCCCTAACATAGTTATTTCTATTTTTATACCTACCGATATGCTAAACCTACGTTATAAACTGCAGTTGTTACCGCTGCGATATAAAAACTAATAAATTATGGAAATTTCCCTGCTTGAATGACTTATTTATTCTAACTTATTTTAAGTGCGTTGTGCTCAGTGTGTCCGCAGCTTTACGTCCACGGCGCCGTCTATATCTCCGTCGTCGACGCATGCGCACAGACATTTACTTTATAACTTATTTCGATATTAATACTTTGGTTTCACTAAATAGCATGCACTGGTAGAGACCTAGATATTGTGGATCTCCTCCCTGACTTGCCTCAAAACTTTAATGAAGTGAAAATAAAATACCTTTATGTAGGCTTGAGTATTTTCGAGGTGGTTAAAAACCCTAAAACTTGTCAGCGTCACGCGTACGCGACATTTCTTCGGTAAAGATCGTTAAACTTCGTTAAAAGTCGGGTACTGTCCGCCCGCAGATGGACTGGGAGGGACATACACACACACACGTCTTCTTCTTATCGTAGCACTGTAACCAGTGTGTTGAAAGGATTTTAAGTGCGCCTCAAAGAGGCTCCTTTCGTGCACTAATATTATAATACACACGTAATTGATACAGTGTTTTTTACACAACTAAATGATTGAAAATGAGTATGGCCCACCTGATATTCAGTGGTAACCATCGCCTAAAACAAAGCATTGCCTCGTAGGTCACGCACGTCAAAGTTTTCACATCTGTCGACATTCCCAGAGTGCCACTGTTTTTTTATACCTTTAATTACCACTGATCTTACCTTTCTTACCCATAAAAAGCAACCCAACACTTAATTAATCTCATCTGAAAATCGATCGATATTTTATTCCGAGTTATGACTTTAGTAATATGAGTCGATATTTACAGATAACACGCGAAATGTTGGAACTGCGTGTATAGATTGTATACAGGGCCAGATATCTCGACTTGTGATCCTAGGGTCGTGGGTTCGAGAGCGGGCACACATGCGGTTTTTTGAACACCTCAACTCGACACCAGTACCCCAAGTCTGAGTTTTGCTACCACATTTCGTTACCAAATGTTGTTTTCGTTTCGCCTACGTGTCTCTGTCTTTCGTATGGAGAAAAGATGAGTCAGAAAAAATACGTTACGTAGTTAGAGTTGTTGTCTCATCATTTTTCCATGCAAAAGAGAGAGACACGTAGGCGAAACGAAAACAACATTTGGTAACGAAATGTTGTAAATGCACTGGAATTTTGGGTACTGTTTATTATTTTTCACATTCGTTCAATTTTTAGTTCAAATTGGTTAGTATACCTAAATTATTTGTTAGTACATACTTAATTATTATTATGTCTCTTTTGGTGCAAGAACCCCAGATTGGGTGAAGGCCTCCTCCAATGATTCCAATAAGTGATCGATAGCGAATAGTAAAAAGTCACTTCCCGTGCACCAGAAAGTAAAATGAGTTCAGCGTAGCTGGGAGCGTTTTCCCACTAGATGTGAATGCGACCTCTGGCCGGATGCGTCGGTGAGTGGCGCGTGTGCTGCGAGATACGGGGCGCGCCGTGACGTCACTTCCTCGACGCGTGCGCCGCTTTACTAACGGTGTGGTGCAAGGAGACGGATGTTGCTGAAACAAACAAAATAAAAAGAAAATAAATTAAATTATAACAACACTAATGTCTGTAATTATCTAGGCATGATTCCTTAAATAAAACCATATTTACACAAGATCATCAAGAAATCAAACATTCAAAAAACATTTAGGTGTTTTAGCCTTTATCTATAACGCAGGGCTCTCACTGCCTTCTTTTAAAAGTCTTCTAATTGTTTTGTAAATTAAATATGCATTAAGTATGTCTAAGTATGTAAAATCATACAAAATAATCATTACTAAAAGGTTTATTTAATTTTATTATTTTGAGTTTTCATGAAGTCGGTATATTTTTTAAACTAATTATGTATAACGCCTCACTTACTGACTTGCACCAAACCTAACCACGAGGCCGTACCGCTTCCGTCCTTCAACAGATCACCACTTTGCACCTTATCCCATTATCATAAGCTCTATTCTCCAACAAACTGTTCTACTATCCATACTATTCTATGACATGTTTGTATAGTATCCTATTGCGATGGGATACGGTTGGTTTTAGCGTGAATTTTGTGGTATTAAGTAAAGAGTTCATCAGGGCTTGGAGGATGTCCGTGATACTGGGAACTTGAGGAGTCTATGAGAAGTGGTGATACTTTTTATAGGATAGCTAACACCTCTGGCCTCTCAGCTCACTCAGTTGGTAGCAGTTCTGCCTTCTGCGATGGAGGGCGTGGGTTTGATCCCCATTGAGGACAATATTTGTTTGTTGATCACGATGTTTATTCTCGGTATGTAATTTTTATACCAACTATGTGATAGGATAATATTATGTCCCACCTCATGTTAAGTAATACCTATCTATAACAAAGCATTAGGCAGGCCACGCACGTTAAGAACGTGCCCTACCATGCACAGAAAATTGAAATTGAAAAAAGAAATTGAAATTAAAAAAGGCAGACGGCAAAGCTACTACCAATTGAGCCATAAGTCCACCACAGTTATCCTAATTATACGCTTACAATTTAAATAAGTAGGTACTGAGTAATTTCGGTCCTCATCGCCCTTTGAAGATGATTTCATCACATGATTATTGATCGGTCAGAACACACGTGTTTCAACTTTCCACTGTAAGGTAGGGTACCTACTAGTAACTACATGATCATATAGCGGCTCGATGCCCTCCATTTCTGAGAAAACATCGATGACACCACTGATTTCGAGATATATCATCGATTCAGAGGTGGGCAACCTTTTCAAAAACGTAGACTATGACTACAATAGAAACCACAATGATCTGCGTTTGTTTGTCCATCTTATAATTGCCTGGCAAACGTCACCGTACCTATGTATGCTGTCTGTTTTTTTAATTTTCCATGCGTCAGGCCGTACAGACATCTCTAGAATAGCAATAATTCATATAATAAGCATATAATATTTTCTTTTCATCGCCCCCCCCCCAATACGTTCAGTCCAATTATGGACAGATACGGTATTTATCGATCTTATCAGACGGAATGGTGGCTGCCTTACTGCCTATGTTGATACTGCTTATAATTTATTAGTGTTTTGTATCTATTATGTCTTCCCCGTTTAACTTGATTTTTTTATACATTATGTATATGAAAGACATCACTAGGATATAGTTTTTATTCAGTTTTCATAAATAGTTCTAATAGGTTGCTTACCCCTGACATCGGGATGAGCCGTATCGGATAGCATTACAATCAGCGATGTGCTTAGCATCTCTGTCGGGTCAAAGTACTATTTACGTTGTTTTATACTCTGTGGTTATGCAAACCTGGATATATATTTGTACTGTGCATATAATAAAGATAATACCTCTAAAGTAGGTACTTGTTTGAAGAAGCTTCCAGCAGTTGTTTTTTCTTTCTTCGTGGTGCTTCTCAATTACGTGAAAGTGATTAGAAAGGCGGATAGCCCATCTGATGTTGAGCTCCTTCTGTCATGTACATCAATTGTCACTTGAGATGTAGGTAAATGCTTTTGAAAATTACGAACTGATGAACTCATTCATAATCATAACCTACTATTAATTTAACTTGATGGTATTTTTTACAACATTATATACGATAAAAAAATCGGTATTATGTATTCTAAAAGCATATAGACTCTTCAAGATGTCAGTCTCTGTTACACAGAACAATACTACTCTTACGAGCTCTGTTATTTCCTTAGGACTTAAATTCTTTCCCCCTCATGCATAATGCCGGACACTTTTTACCGGCTCGCTAAAAGTCTCTTGTCACTGTCACTTTCATGTCAACAAATAGAGACGGTCTGTAAAACTAAACTACTGGTATATAAGACTTTTATAAATATGGGTGTGTGTTGTGCCTGTGTGGTGGTAGCCTTTCTGCTTTCAAAAAAATAATCAACGCCATCTATTTTGTCATGAACTAAGAAATTGCGTTCTCTTCTTTTTTGTATGGACTCGGAGTTCTCTTGAGTATAATAATATTGAGTTCTGTGGTGTTGTGTTGACTATCAAAAAACTTCTTCTTATCGTGTCACTGATTCTTTCGAACCAAGTGTGGTGAAAGGATAATAAAGGATTTATGTACGCCTCAAAGAGGCTCCTTTCGTGCACTTGACACATATTTACGAACTTTTAGGTTCTACGATATGCCGGTTTCCTCACGAAGTCCTTGTTCACCGTTTGAGAGCACTAGCATATAGTGTACATACATTTTTGGGCACAAAAACTCATTGGTTTCGACTGGATTCGAACCCACGACCTTAGGATCGTAAGGCGGGGCCGCTACCACTAGGCCGCCAGCGCTAAATACTGAAAACATAACAGGATAGTGTAAAGTCTAGCCTATTTCAGTAGACATCTCGTGAACGTGATGTATGTAAATATATTCCATTAACCAAAAAGCAGAGTGGTTGCGTAAGGATGGGTTCGCATCACGGAATAAATCTGCGGACTTTCACCCACTGACACCGACGTTTATTAACGCAAGTGTACACAGAGGCTTTACTGCAGTGGGATTATTTTATAAATATTTTCTTTGAAAATCTGAAAGTAGCGCATGTGACGGACAAGATGAAGAGTAATAGGATAGCATGGTATGGGCATGTCATGCGGAGGGATAAAAGTGTTATACACCTATTTTGTAATTACAAAAAAAAAACGCCGATATTGGCTGCTGATACTGAACACATCCACGAAAAAAAAATTTATTTTGAACAAAAAAAATATTTTTAAATAACCAAATTTATTTGTCAAATATTGAGAAATGATTCAACAAGCAAAAATCATTTCATTCATAAACGCTAAATACCAAGCGGAACCGAACAGCGTAATTTTTTTTCTCTCTAGTACTACGTAACTAATGTGTCCATAATTTTATGCAGGATTTCTGAAAATTTTAACATTTAATAACTTTGTCATTTTATCGAAACTAAAAATTCTGATTGCACATTCATAATGTTCTACCCCTACTACATTACCCTATTTTTTTTTGTAGTTACAAAATAGTGGTGTATATGGGTGGTGGTTATAGAAGAGATAGACCAAAGAAAAGATGGATGGACTGTGTCAAAGATGGCATGAGCAAGAAAGGAGTGAGCACTAAGATGACGAATGATAGATATGAGTGGAAGAAAACCTGTTGTGTCGACACAAAACAGTTTGTCAGCCCTGTGCGGTATCTTATCAGAGCAGTAAAAATCGTCAGTATAAAAAAACTAAATTTTTGAGCCTTTGCTAATCTACCTAGATAGTTAGTAGGTTTGCAAATGACTCAAAAGTTTTTTTAATGAGGTTTTCCCGTAGAGTTGGAAGACGAAGGCGCGACAAACCAAAAACCGCTAGTTAGTACCTAATATTAGTAGATATTGTCATGGTTTGTTTTTTCACAACAAAGCTTTACCTCGTAAGTCACGCACGTCAGGAACGTGCCCTACGATGCCCCACGTCCATCAACTTAAGGCATACAGATATTCAGCCTCACGTGCCAGTAATTTTACCGATCTTCTGCATTCCCCACACTGTGAGCAGTTCTGTTGTATTTCGGAAGTAATGCCGATGGCTCGCTCTCGAAATTGAACCGATAACGTTATTGTATAAGAACAAATCTTACCCTGACTACACCGGCCGTGCTTCATTACTAAGATCCCCGATATCACGACCTGATGATATAACGCCTTTTTTGGAGCTGCGTTAATAAAAACAAAAGAAAGGACTCTACTTTTGTGAACCAGTATTGTGTCACAAGGCTTTTCTTTAGTTCCCTTCTTTTATACATCGTTGCTTTTAGTCGATTATTTTTGTAAAAGAGTCTTCTTCTCAATAAAATTATCTTCAATAAAAACTCTTTACTGTTTAAAGAATAGTATTATTTCATCACAACAACCCATAAGCTCTTCATTGTATATCGCCACCATATCTCTATCTCTTCTTATCCTTGAATCCTCACAGCGCGCGAAATACTTTGACACTCCTTGATATGACAGATGACAGATGACATTTTATCTGATCACAGAATATAGTAAAGCATAACATAGCATAATAAAAAGGTAATGTTACACTTTGTTCTACTTTCAAGCGTAGCGTGTGCTGTCTATGAAACTTTTGCTTTTGTATTGACTACGTCTCAGTTAGAGTGGCACCACACTGAAACTTTCCCGGCTGTTTTTTTTTGCTTTGTAAAAGTATCATACGAAGTCGTAGTTTCTTGCAAAAAGATAATTTTGAGACATCTTAAAGCTAGGTGGGTCTAGGTGCGATATCCACGAGACCAAGTCTAGAAGAACAGGCAAAAACTACGGCTTGGTTGCGCCCGTTTTACAAAACCATAGTCTTTTAATTCAATTTAATAAACATAATTATATATTATTTAAAATGGCTGGGCGAGTGTCAAGTGAGCAGGTTTTAGGCAATACCTAAGAGTTATCAGAGGCATGTCTTAACATGTTGCATTTAAGTGGTTCAGCATAGTGCTTTCAATAACGTGCAAATAACCACTTTTCAATTACGTGCAAATACAAGTAGCGAAAGTCAGAAAGCAAGGTACTCGTAGTTATTCAAGCTCTGGCAGGTTAGCAGCAGTGTTCAGGTGACGTGCTCATGTATAGCTCGACTGACCTCTCAGCTCAGTTGGTAGTAGCTCTGCCTTCTGCGCCGTAGGTCGTGGGCTCGATCACCACCGAGAACTAATATTTGTGTGGTGAACACAGATGTTTGTTCTCTGTCTGTGTGTTATATTGTATTCTAAGTATGCTTTAAAAAAATGGATATAAGTAGAGGTATTTTATCAGCTATCTGGTTCCCATAGTACAAGCTCTTCTTAATTTGGGGCTAGATAATTTTGTGTGGATTGTCCGCAATTTTTGACGTGACAACGTCTTTTAATGCAATGGAGCCAGCTTAGCCGGCTGCACGCACAAAAAAGCATGCCTCATGCGGCGTTACCTCGCTCTGAGGCGTTCTATTTAAGGCTTGAAGTGCAAGCGAGACCGCGGAACGAGCGACAAAAAGGCACAATCGGCCTCCGCGTTCGGCAGCGTTCGGCATCTGTCTCTCTCCTACTTGAGTGAGAGATGCGTTCGCGTAGACAGCCGTATGACGTTGTCACGTTCAACTATCGTCAGTAAACCGACTTTACAGACAACCGATTTTTTTTTATTTATGGTTTCCGTCGATATGATAGGAACGAAGAAGAGAATACTCTTCGTTCTAGATTCTCAGATTCTGTATGAACTGGTGCTAAGTCTCTGGTCGAATGCCATGGCACCGCTATCGGTCCCACATCGCGAAAGACACCCCGTGGTCTCATGAATTGTTAATACCATTTAATTATCATCGTGAAATTAAATTTGAGTCGCGGCAGCAAAAAGCTAGGCATGCAAGACATGCTGGCTGTCGCTGTTGCTAACGAGAACACTCATATCAAAGGGGCTAAGCCAGGGGTGCTCACACTTTAAAGAGGCCGGCGGAGGGCGAATTTTCATACAAACGTAATACCAAAATTATTACTAGTTTAAGCAGATTTTTCACTATATTATTGTAATAATTTCATTTGAGGTAGGTAATTTAAAATAAAAACTGTTCAGGAACCTAAATAAATTTTATGCAAATACAATTATTACAATAATATAGTGAAAATCTGCTTAAATTAGTAATCATTTTGGTATTACGTTTGTATGAAAATTCGTCCTCCGCGGGCCCCTTAAGTGTCGGCGATCGACCAGATGATATTTCGAAAGCAAGGGATCGACTAAACTAATATGTAGGTAGGTCATCAGCAATGCTATTCAGCGTGGCAATGCCGCCAGCGTCTTGGGGACGCTTTTTTCTGGCACTGATTTGGTTCAGTTGAGCTATATCTAGATGATAATTATTGATAATGCATGCCACTAAATTATTATCCGTGTATTTCCAGAAATTCTCCTGGATGCCTATATTAAGCATATTGTTGGCGATCGACTGAAAAAGCTTCCGCAATTGACCCTTAGATCGCGATCGACCGTTTGAGCACCCCTGGGCTAAGCTATGTGTATGTTTTATATCACCCTGTAGTGACATCTAACTTTTTCTCTTCATCTTTACAAATGAAAATACCTCCATGCTTATTAGTTTGCGTCATTTCTAACATAGAGCTTAGCATCGACAGGGATTTGTTGACCGTTTTAGGGTTACGTACTCAAAGGGTAAAACGGGACCCTTTGCTGTCCGTACGTCTGTCTGTCTGTCACCATGCTGTAACCAATAAATCGTGATAGACAGTTGACAGTTTTCACAGATGATGTGTGTATTTCTGTAGTTGCTACGAGTATAAAAACAAATACTAAGAAACAGAATAATATAATTATTTATGGACCCATACGACAATATAACCTCTAATAGGCAATAAATAATAATACAGGGACAATGTTAAGCAATGTAAAAAATTGTTTAACAAATAACTCTGGAGTTCAATTTATAGCTCCTGTTATAATTTCATCCCTAGCCTCTAAATACCGGCCTAAAAGCTCTTGGGACTATACCCAAGCCCTAGAGGCCTGCGCACATCTAGGCGATGGCGATAGCGATCAGCTGAAACGCTATCAAATATGACAGTGATATTTGACAGCGTTTTAGCTGATCGCCATCGCCATTGCCTAGATGTGCGCAGACCTTAACAACCTATTACTCAGCCTAACATGAGTCAATCAATATTGATAGCTATAGGACAATAGATATTCAGATATTAGGGTGCCGAACGTGACACGATTGTAAATAATATGAGTCGGTAGCATTCCTTGCGGTGGCGTGTCGGGTTACACGTATAGTCATAGTTGTAGGTATGGTAAGTATATTCTCTTGTAATAGAAAGAAAAAAGAAAACATTTATTTGCAGACGCTTAGCAGTTTAAGGTACACGGTATACATGAATACAAGAGAGATACAGAGCCAAGAGCTAATGTTTTCTCTGTATCTGGGATTGGGGTCTTCGAAACAATTAACTTTACTTAAGAAATGTGTGTGTTCTATTCTTCATCTTCTTGTCGTGTCACTGGTTTTTCGAACCAAGTGTGGTGAAAGGATTTTGAAGTGCACCTCAAAGAGGGTCCTTTCGTGCACTTTTTATGAACTTTCTGTGTTCTATTGAAGCTGCCTGTACTTATACTATGCGCACTTAGCTTACTCAAATATTCAAAAATAGTTTATTAAGTTACTTTAGAAGACCGGGGGCAGAAACGAATAACCAAATGGACTTACAAGTTTTGCAGGTTGTTTTACAACCGCAAAGAACCCTAAAAGCTCTTACCCATTAGGTAAAATCTTTTAAAAGCATTTCTCATAAAATAGGTAGGTACTCCTCCTTATTCGCACGAACACCTCTGTGTTTGTTATTTAGATTATCTGTGGATATCAAACAAAGCTCCCTGATTGTATTGGTGGTTACCTGATTACTGTTCATTAGGATTGATTAAGAGTATGTGGGCGGGGCTGGGAACAGGGGTGGCTTCTTGAAGCTCTGAGAGTTTGGGGGGTGGTGTAAGGTGTAGAAGTTTGACATTATGACCTCAACCTCAACTTAAGTAGGTACATTGCTGCGCCCTTACAGGGTACATGTCCTCCTTATAGCTCATTATTACCTAAGCTAATTATAAATGTAACATGTACGCAATAAATGAATGAAATAAATAAATGAAATATGCACTGCGACAAGCACGTGAAGAATTAAGATTTACCAAGGAGACCACAAACCGAAAGACGATATTGCGAAAGCGATACGCGACTTTACCAGAAATTAATACTTCAAAGCTTAAAAAATCAAAATAAAAATAAACTTTATTCAATGGTATCACAAGGATCACTTTGAAACGTCTTATGTGAGTCTAGGTTCCACGCGACCAAACCTAGAAGAACAAACAGCAAACTACGGCTTGGTTCCTAAAGTTTTTTTGGATGATCCGTTTACAAAACAAATATACAAACAGCAGTAAAGTTCAATTAGTAAGACGTAGGCAATAATACAAAAGCAAAAGTTTCAAAGACAGCACACGCTACGCTTTACGTTTTTCTCAAACGGATCTCCTAATTAAGAAATGCAAAAAAAACCTTATTTTAAAGGACGTATCCAACTACACCTACAATAAGATAAAAAACAAATGACATACAGACAAACGAACATGGTGAAACTTCTGATTTCTTGCATAGACGCCTTTTCGAAGTTCTTCTTGACTGTTTTTCGAATTTCGAAGTTTAGGTTTCGAAATTTTAAAAGCAGTCGAGAGCTGACAACAAACTACTAAAATCGCGTACTCTCTTGACTTGCAGCGTCGCTGTTCACCCGCTAACAGTCAAGCAAATCCCGCTAAGTGGCAAACGAGATACGTAATTGTTTTACCCACTGTGTCTCGTACACTGAACTGAACAAAGCAATCCTTTGTACTCCCAATGGTTGTTGAACGTATTAGTGGCTGAGTGTTCAGATCTTATTGATTGTCTGGGAAACTGGTAGGTTATCCTTTGAAAGTGCTAATATAAGTTAACAGGTAGAAAACCTTATTATATAGTGATCGTTTATCGTAAGGGTATGCTAAGATGGTTTGGACATGTGGAGAGAATGGATGAAAGGAGATTAACCAAACAATTGCATCAGGCGAGTGTGAATGGAACTGCTGGAAGGGGAAGACCTAGGCGCATGTATCTCGATCAGATCGCAGACGTTTTAGAGAAAGGCCAGGTTAGGAGTACCCTAAACCGACGAGCATGTATAAAGAATGTTATGAGAGTGAATGAAGCGAAAGAGGTGTGTCAGGATCGTAGGAAGTGGAAATCCGTGATCTCTGCCTAGCCCCATGGGAAGTGATGGGAGGCGTGATTTTATGTATGTATGTTATTGTAGTACTTACTGCATCTTGTTGAGCTGGATAATTGTTCCACTGAAGATGTGGTACTTTTTTGGCTAGGTTTAGTCCCACATGCTCTCAAACGGTGAAGGGAAAATATCGTGAGGAAACTCCTGTCCCAGGCAAAAAAACTAAACTAAAGGAGAACGTTAAGTTTCCCTAAAGCTTTGTGCACATCTAATATACACATCATATTTGACAGAGTTTCACTGATCGCCACCGCAAAACGCTAAGATGTGCGCAAGGCTTGACTATTCTTTTAGCATATTTTATTGCACAATTTTGTAATAGTGGCGCCACCTTGCTTTCACAGATAAGTTGGTAGCTCTGTACACCTACGTATAATCTGGTACCCTTGACCAGTAGTGAGTCATGTGTTCACAAGGGCGAGATGTCACCGCGGCTGGCGAAACAGTTATAAATATTCAGCTCCTATGGAACCGCTCGAACTTTGCCCACTTTGCCGCCATTATCGGATCGTATGCAACAAATTATCCATGTAGTAACGTATGAGAAACAAACTGGAAGCTATAGCAGACGGCAGTCGGGTGTTAATAGTTGGGTATGAACTAGATACCTCATCTACTATTAAGATTAGTAAGCTGAAGTGGTAGTGGATGTTTGCCGTAGAACAGAAAATCTTTGGTAGTTGGAACCAACGAATACTAGAGTAGACACCTCGTTTAGGTAAGCGTAGTGTAGGACACCCCCCGGCAAGGTGATGCGATCTGCAAAATGTAGGTGGCAAGCACTGGAGGAGAAGAGCCGAAGACCGGGCTCAGTGGCGCGTCTTGGGAGAGACCTACGTCCAGCAGTGGACTGATATGGGTTGATGATTATGCTCTTACTTACACGTTGTTTATTATAACTAAGGCGTCACCTCCAATATGATTTTTACTTTTACCACATTACGGGATGCAGCTTAATAACTGCTTTCCTTGTCGTTGGGGAAGATTCTCGAATACTGACCAGGAACCGGAAGGCGCAGCATAAGACGCCTCCTTTCCTGATAGACCAACGACTTTGTAAAAATCGTGGGAAGTCGGTTGATGGAGAGGGTTAATAATCTTTCTTCTTGAAAATATATAGAGGCGACCTATTCATTAGGCTTCTTCAAGCTGGCGTACTTAAATGGGACAGTGTTAAATATGGCCTAGGTATACTTAGTATATATCTGATGTATCTGTAATTGAGTTACAATAAATTGTTGGTTTGGCTTCGTAAACTAAATTTTTCACCGGAGCTTTTTCACCTCCTCCAAACCAATAGGTTGTAAAGTTCATTTTCCCTTACAAAAATCAAGAGCACGTGCACTATAGTTATTTCATTGTAACTCTGATAGCCTACAAAATAAAACTGTAAGTAAGGTAGTACACTCGTCCGAGGAAATTAATGGATGTGTCGATCGTAATGTCAAGGTTTCGCAATAACTGGTCGAAAGTTCGTCGCAAACAAGAAAATACGGCGAAACTGGTCTGTGAGCACATCTTGAAGATATGAGGTCAATTTTTAAATTGTAGCGGTATCTTTCTTATGATCAATTGCTTGTTACTTTACCAGGGATGAAGGCTGAAACGGTAGACCGAAAATATAAATAAATAAATATTGCGGAAAATCCACCCAACACTATCTAGCCCCGAACTAAGCAGAGCTTGGGAACTAAGCAAGTCTTACTATGGGAACCAGGTAGCTGATATAATATTTTTTTATTGTAAATACATACTTAGAATACTATACGAGTATAACCCCCAGACAGAGAGCAAAATATATCTGCGTTCACCACACAAATATTTGTTCTCGGTGGGGATCGAACTCACGACCTATGGCGCAGAAGGCAGAGCTACTACCGACTGAGTTGAGAGGCCAGTCAAGTCAGTGAGAATAGATTCCCTGATCATTTAATTTTATTGTAACGCATTTACGACTCACGACAACACGTGACTACAAATTAAATTAATACCGCAGTGCATGTTGATTTTAAACATTTGCTTCGATTTAACATGTAAGTGAATATAAGAGGCTTATAAATCTATCTCCTTAAACTGCAATAAAAGCAGCCTCACCTTAAATCAGTGTCGTAAAACAAACAAAAACGGCCCACTTAGCCACGTCACGTATCACACCCACGGGGACTCCGCCAGCGCTATTGTTGCTTGTCACGCTAATTTTGCAATAACACACAAGTTTACAATACAAAACTTACAATTACAAAGCATGGTAATTGTAAGATGTTCAAAAAGTTCAACCGAGTGAGAATAGAACCCACTACAGTCTCCTAGATACAGGGATGTGTTAAATTGCTGAGCGCCGAATTGAAGCCCAATTTTTTTTATTTATTGGCTACTAGCTTGCCCCGTTCCCGTTCCTGTTACGCTACGTTCCCGTTACTTTTTCGAGATAAAAAGTATTCCATATCCATTTCCTGGATTTAAGCTACCTCCCAAAAAGAAACTTTTCAGCCAAATCTGTTCAGCCGATCTTGAGTTATAAATAGTGTAACTAACTCGACTTTCTTTTATATTCAAGAGAAGATAGATTTTAAATGAAAAAAAAAACGGGTTGTGCTAAAAAATCGCAATATTTCTTAAAACTTCAAAGACAAATCAGTAATTTTAGCGAGCTATATGATAAATAGTTAGCTACAGTCAACGACAAAAGTCGGTAAATCAAATACTAAGCTACCTGTACTTTAGATATATTCTACCAACAAAAGTATTTCGTCACACAATGACAACGCAGAAGACACGGTATTTACATTTACCTAGCGAATTAATAAACAAAGGTCATCTATTCTTTGGGGATTACGTACATAAGTCGGCAATCAAACAAAAGTGATAGTGACAAATAGACCGACACAGACAATACACTTTCGCTATATGTATTACTAGTTACTGCCCACGGTTGTACTCGTCAAGAACATTAAATCAGTCTCAATAAATTACTAGCAATTGCCTGCGGCTTTATTTGCGTATTACCGAAATTAAAATAACTTAAAAAAAAGTGTCCTGATTATGTTTATGTGCAAAAATATGAACTTAAATATTTGAGCAGGACAGAAAGAGTAAGGAACGTAGAAGTATTAAGTATAGTCGACGAGGAAAGAGCCCTCATAAAAGTTGTTGAGGACAGAAGAGGAAAGATGATCGGCCATCTTGTGCGTCATGACAGCTTTATCAGAAATATCATCGAAGGAAAGAGAGGAACGGGGCGACCAAGGATGAGCTACATGAGCCAAATAAAATCCCGCCGTCATTTCTTATTCAAGGAGTTCAAGGAGATTGCCCTCGAAAGAAATACCTGGAGAAAAATACAAGAGCATTATAGAAGAAGAATTGAGACAGACAAACATCCATACAACGTTCACATTTTAATATTATGTGGATGCGTATCTCAGTCATTGTTCAATAATGTTCACAATGGAACTCCTACTAGATGATAATCGAAATAAATTAATACGATTTTTAGGCTACTGAGTTGAATGGATGAGGCACTAAGATAGTACTGGTTCGTTGTATTTGTTTTGTCGATTGAAGTGTATAAGACTGTAACTTCCACTTTTGTGTATTTTGTGCGGATGTACCTACTACCTACCTATCGTACATGAGAAAACATATTGTATATTTGAGCACTGTTGGCTAGTGGTTGCGGCCCCGCCTTCCAATCCTAAGGTCGTGGGTTCAAATTCAGTCGTTTACCAATTTTATGTCTAAAAATGTATGTGCACTTTGCCAGTTTCAAAAGGTGAAGGAAAACATTGTGAGGAAACCCGCATGTCGTAGAACTTTAAAAATTCTAAAAAACGTGAGTCAAGGGACGAAAGCAGTTTGAGGCGCACTTAAAATCCTTTCACCACACTGATTTCCAATATTTTTCCATTTTCGGAAAGATATATTACTATTGTGGTACACAAACTATAAAACACGAGTCAACTCAACAACTCTGATGCAAAATAGCTTGCTAAGGACCTTTCAAATTAAAATAACTCGGTCCACCTAAGCCTGGCAACCACAAGTCTTTTAAATTGACTAAACACAATGAGCCCACTTCTCAGTCCATACAATTGCCAATTTATTATGTTTTCCTTGTTTTAACGGTCAATTATAAAAAAGTAAGCAAAAACGTTATTGAATGAAACCCCCGCCTACATGCAAGGCTTTAATGCTGCTCTAATATGACGTTATTTATCGCGCCCAGTGTGCGGTGGCCCTTATCTGGGTTAAGCTTTTGTTGGCGCGGGTATAAATATCGCCTTGAATTAGTTAATATGAATGTGTAAGATGAATCGCTTTGAATGGTCAATTGTAGGAAGAAAGTGTATTGTAGTGAATACGTAATTGTGTTCGGAATAAATTAGATTATGTTTACAACATGCTAGTCGTGCCTGTTGGTTACAAATGGGGATTCCGTGGTTTTATGTAACAAGTAGCCACTTTGTGGTTAAGATTGAAGCGTGGTAGAACCTGATTTGTTCCAAATATAGCTTGTATAAATAAAAGTCAGTTAGACTGGACCAACCGTAAACGTAAAAATTACCTTGTAAAAATTTACGTAGCACTAAAATTAACTAAACAATAAATTAACTTGAAATCCTTTCACCACACTAGTTTGAAAGATATGATGATGACGTAAAAGTAGTAGTTATCGTATCGTTTTCTACGCAATTATACTCTTTTTGTTGCTCGCTGTGGTCCATTTTAAAAAGTAATGAAATTCTATGTGTTGCTGAGTGTAACCGTTTTTTTGGGTTTGATTGTTATATTTTTACTCCACAATATCCTCCCCTTCTCACAAAATAAATTATTTCTACTTGTAAACATAAGTTCTACAATCCGCAATAAAAGTCCCAATGACTTCAAAAGAAAGTTGGCCAACCTATTTGCGTATAAAATCGAAGCAAAAACAAAAGCCTGATTTGAGTGTCGTTACGCAAGAGACGATCCGGCGAAACGAGTAAACAAAAGTCACGGACGGGTCAGCAAGCTTATGATTTATTACAAAAACAGCAATTTTAAAGTTTGGACCTTTTTGCGGTGACACACCCACGCCACACCTACGCTGTGATATTATGATGTGGTGGTACACGGGCAACTTTTAAAGATATATATGCAACAATTGCCAAGCAACAAGCATAATAGCGCAATAAATATACTGTATACTGTACGAGGTTTTTAGAACCGAGACAATTATTTTAGTTCTTTGAATTTGGAAATGTTTAATATCACATAGCGACTACATTTAGTTTTTTTGGTACTTTTTTTATGAATTTGGGATAATAATCCGACTCAAAGAAACCCTTAGCACTTAAAACTATGAATGGTAGATAATATCATAATTATTTTGAAGTTATACGGCGGCGATTAAACCATTATTATTCTGTTCATTTGATATGATTTCAGTGATTCCGTAACAGAAACTTTGTTATATTATTTGAACTAGGTAGTCTAGAATAAGGGTCTAATTATCCATAAATTAAAAATATATTAATCGGCTGTTTTTGTGAATTTTGTAAAGCCTTGTTGTATCATCTCAGCTTTATGTTAAATTTCCCACTGCATCAATTTTCTCTAAAATCTCTCTTAAATTACTGAACAGAGTTTAGTCCAGCCTTGTTAAGTAATAGCTAGATTGGTAAGAAAGCGTACAATTTAGCCAATGTAAAGCAACAATGGGTCAACTTAACTCTATGGTTTTTTTTATGGTTGCCCCACAGTTTTAAAATAATGCAGACACTACGCCAACACATTGCTCAAGTTGCTCGTGCATAGTTTTTTTTATTGTCGAAAGCATGTTGTGTGGTTTTAAATTATTTTGCAGTATTGTCGCACTTTTAACTCAGAAAATTGTTTCGTTTGTAAACAAGGGGCGTTTGCAACGTTACAATCACTGAAGTAACTGCAAATGAAACTCGTCGTTTTGAAATGCTATGAATGCGAATTGCATGAAATTTTACCTGAAAACGGTTGGTTTTGGTGTGATATCTACGGGGGTTTTATATTCGGTGTATAATACTTTTTAATTTAAGTATAATAAATAAATATCACACAGAAGATTAAATCAGTTCTCTTTAAGAATCACTCGTAGTTTAGTTGGATCAAATATTTTTGTAGGACTAAAAAAGGAGTTTTGAAAATAGTTCTTATTGATTGTATCGCTTACAAAGAGCTATCATAACAAAGCAACAGAACAATAAACGAGATAAATGAGATAGCGATATCTTGTTATCTCACAGTTTTGTCTCATGCGCGCATGTAAACCACTGTCCGCGCGTCGTCGCACCAGCATTGTTCTGTCATAATAATTATGTATCGCACGCGTTAAGTATCTCAGATTTTGCAGTTGCGGTCTTTTGCGCGTGGGCCGCGTACAGGAGATTATCTGGGATGATGTTAAATGGTGCAGCGTTTTTTGTAACGGGGCTTTTTGATGGCATTTTTCGTGAAACAGTTGGAAATACCAACATGATGAGATAGCGAGACTTGATTGCATAATACGAACTCATATAACGAACACACGTGTTGGTCGCTAATTTGCCATGTTACTCTTGGCTGAACGCTATAGGCTCTACGTAAAATATATGGCCTTATTAAACAAGCTTTTCACTTAGGCCAAGACTGATTCTATTTTGTTCCTGGCGTCCAGGAAATTGAGGTTTCAAAGGCTTATTTCAAAGGAAACTAGAACCATCATAGGCTTTGAAGTAAGTAACAGTGACGCAATAAACAACAAGACAACAAATTGTTTCCGTTCTAAGTTTACTAAAATCTCATCAAAATGATTTTATTCAACAAAATCCCAAGGGTCTCTTTGAAAAGTCTTAGAATTTAGATGACCCTAAACGCCATTTCCTCGCAACCAAAGAACAGACAAGATACATACGGCTTGGCGCCCGTTTCCACACAGCACATACATCTTTGATCGTCCCCGGCCAGCAAATTGTTACAAATAACAATGTGTCGGTAAATAGACGTTGCTTTGTCTGTTTGGAGCTAATATTTGACATCCGCGTCTGCGTGTGTCTTCCCGCCTCGTTTCCTTCGTTAGTCATGGTCTCGCGGGGAATTTGTGGCCGTGACCCTACCAACTCACTGAGATAACAGTCCAAGGACTATCTATGCAGCTTTCTAAAACGTTGCTCAAGAAATTTGTGGTTTAAAACAGAAAATACCCAAGAATTCGAATAGCAGAATCTTTTTTTTCAGACGTGGTTTTGGACTAGTTCAACGCGTTATTTTTTGGTCGTACGCCTACGACTTAGTTCAGCAAAAAGGTAAGAACATAAACGTTCATTAAATTTGCGAGTCAGCCTTTGGGACGAAATTTCCATAGAAATTGACGTTTGGCGAGTTGTATCAGCGTAACCCTACGAAACCGAAAATGTAAATAAACTAAAAGCTTCAGCTGCTCTAAAAGCTAGGGGTGTTATTAATAATCCTGGCGCAACGATGGAGTAGTTAAATCGTGTTTTGTCACATTTGTTCGAGTTGACAATTGCATGTCAATGCAAGAGACAAAACACGGATCAACCAGTCCAACGCTACGCCAGGATTATTAATAAGACCCTAAGAGTGTAGTGTTGTAGATGTTTCCTTAGATGCTGAAGGATCTCTACAGTTCTTACTATGGCACTCAAAAATGCATCGCAGCACACGATAACGCACCCGACGCTAGAGAAAGCCGTATCCCTTATCGCGGTCGTGTCGCGTGATCCCGCGATTGTCGCGCCAAAGGCACCGCGCTTTGTTGTCGCCGCGCACGCCCTAGCCCGAGCCATCTAGCCGCTGATGTGTGGAATTCGGGATTCTAGCTATGAGAAAATACTGCATTTGATTACCTAGCAACTTGTCACCTACTCTCATAAAAGTAGACTACATGTTAGTTCAGGTCACAAAGTATGTATATTCCAAGTTTCATCCAAATCCGTTCAGCCGTTACGGAGGTGGGTGGAAACAAACATAATCACACAGTTATTCCCAAAAAATTATTAATTTTATTGGGATTCAAACAAACCGTATACTTGAATTTACTAATTATGTAACAATACAAGGTGTATCTAAATATGTGTACTATGCGAAGGTGGGGGGTTTCAGACCACAATGGTGATCAGTTGTGGGGGGGAGAAAATTAAAAATTCCTATTTTCAGTTTCCCATACTAAAATATTTAATTTCATAATGCCTAAATAAATTGACAACCCTATCCTTGTAACCCCTTCACCCCTTGACCTACTACCTCTGTAGGTCTACTACTACTACCTACTACCTCTGTAGCTGAGTTAGGGTTGTCACTTTGTATAAAGTCAGCTGTTCATGTTGAAACTTCGTTGCAGTTTTTTTCAGAGATACCAATCGAAGTTCGAAAAGTCGTTGAACAAAAGTTGTTCCCCGGGGGGTGGAAATTCACCCCCCTTCGAGATAGTACACATATTTTGATACACGTTGTATATTAGTGTGATACTGTGATAGGCTTTAAAGGATTTACTACCCCTGCCCTTACTGGCAAAGTAGTAAGTCAGGGATGATGTGCCGGGTCTGAGCCTAGAACTGTGTTTTACTGCGCGACGCCCAAAAAGTCTTTTGTAATGCTATAGCACCTTTTGATCGTCCTAAAGTGTTTCTAAACCAAAAAAACCATTTCTTTATTTGAATTCACAAATGAACATAATGCTTTTCTCTATTCTATTTTTAAAGCTTATTCAAAACTTCTTGATTCAGCTATATCACAGGGATCACTTTAAAAGCTGAGTGAGTCCTAAGTGCCTGTTCCACGCGACCAAGTCTAGAAGAACCTGCTAAAAACGTTTCAACAAATAAAATAATTAAAATATCAAATCTTTACTAATAGCCACATGTTCATAGAGCCATAGAGTATAGACCCATTCGCCACCCGCTACTGCGACAATTTATAAACCCCGGCCACTGTACGCCCACCCATTCAGCGGGAATCGAACCCGCGCCCGCGCAATTAAACGATGCCTGGGGACCTCTCGGTCATCCGATACTATCTCTGTGACCCTGCGCCGCCTGCGGAGATCTCCTTTAACACCAGCTCCAGTTCCACAAACCCATTAGTCCGCTCAAACATCAAAGGATTCTGACCTTTATCTGCGAAACCCGAGGTCTGAAAACCCTTTGATAATCATAAGTCCTAGCGCTTCAATCGAAAAAGACCGTAGTTCCTCAGTTTATAAGAATGTTTTTCGTATGGTTCATAGATAAATACAGTGCTATATAGTTGTCTGTTTGTACAGTAACAGTATCGAGGGGTACCCTACGCTCTGACCCCGTCTAGTGGTCATAGTTAAGGTCTGAGCTGAAATATGGAGCTAAAGAAATTGGTTTGGGTCGTGCGGTTCGGTGGAAAGCGGGTTTTGCTGATTTAAAACGCCGCGGCTGTTTAGGCTGAGGTAGTACACCGTGCGTGAAGACTTATTAGACGACACAAAATAATGCCTAAGAAAACCTCATCTACAAAGGTTAATAACAAACCACCCTAAACTAATCTATAAAAGATGACAGAAAAAACTTCCTTAGTTTTTTATTCATGATTAAAAAGTCAGATTCAAAAGCAGTTGGGCCATAGAAATACGAGTTTAAATTGATGGGAATACTTTAGCCAAACCTACAGTATTTACTTGCGCCTGTGTTTTCTTTATTTGACGGTGCACGATTGCACGAGCTCATAATATTATATTATACACAGCATTTGACTTAGCATCAATATTATACCATCAGCGTTGAAAATAATATTCTACTTGCCTGTAAACTAGAAAGACCACCTAGAAATGATACCCTCTACCTTAATAAATAAATCAATCAACAACATTCAAATCTCGCAAATAGATTCTACAAAATCAATTCGAAATTCAAATGCAACTGACACTTCTATTGGCCAATAAAACAGCGCGCGGTGGCGACATCTGCATAAATCTGTATGGGCGCGCGCATCTTTTATAATTATTCAAAATCCGGCAGACAGTGGCTCGCTAAGGGCATATAAATCGGCCGGTTAATAGTGTGGACAAGCCATACAATACCGCTGTACCGCATATTGTGAGTTAAATCTGATGTGCCGAGGTACCGAAACTATGGATATACCTATGGATTAGATACTTCGCTCGTTTGAAAAAGGTAGTTTTTTCAGATCAATCCTGCGTAAGGTAGAGACTTGTTAAATACTGAAAAAAGCATTGATTAGAGAATTCTTTCTCAACTCATTTAGGCAGGTACCAAATTTTTTTATATTCCTGGTATTTATTTGCATTTGAGACCATTGTTGCCTTTTTACATTTTTTGACAAATATGAGATGTGTCACTAAACTAAAACCACTCGCAGTCATCATCTCACTTTCCCAATATTTTTTACAAAGTTATTTTAATTTACATAATTGTTCATATTGAAGTTCCTCAATTTGCGTACCGAGTCACATCCCTATGGGTCCGTGCGACCGACTCAGTCGTAAATAGAGCAGTGTCACGCGCGGGTACAATGTACAAGCCACCCCGGGAGCCAAAACTAGCTGTTTGAATCACTACACTGACCATGCGGGACCCAATCGAACTAAACCAGATCCTAACCTCTGAACCGAGAGTTGAGTTTCAATATTTTGAATTTGCATTATACGACATTATTCACCGGAGCCGTGCGGCAGGACAAACGGACCCAAATGAACTCGCCGACTGAAATGGTTGTAAGCTTTCGGATTAAGGATCTAAGGTTTATTTTCCTCTGTCTTGTTTGTAGTATGAATTAAATTCGTTATATTTATGCAAAAGCAGCGAAGTGGTAGTGGTGAGTCATTCCGCCGGCGAAATGTGATGCCTGAATCTTTGTTTACAGTGAGATTAGCTGAGAGATCGATTATAGAAATTGAGATGTACAATATTTGATGCAGTTGGCGACAAATGAGGCCGCCAAATGGAATGTCATGGCGTTGCAAAAAATAAAAAATACGATTGTAAATAAGTTATTAGTTTTGAAAAAATATGGGTTTGTTGAATGTTGTCAAAATTCTCGTATAACGATCGTACGTCATATTAAGTCGTTTAGGTAAGAGTATAACCAGAGCTCTAAGAGGATGTCCACCGTGCCTCAAAATAAAAAGTCAAAAATTTGTTTATTCAGTTGTATCACAAGGATCATTCTGAAAATAAAATTAAACTGAAATTGGTGTTGCTTTATGTTTTAAGGGTATGTGTATTACTTTGTAACATTCCAAAACATCTTAATTGAAAAGATGTTCAATATAATCCAATTTCCCGAAACTGCCATAAATCAAGTGAAATTACGAAAGCCCTTGTCTACGGCCGCAAATACGAATTTAATTTCGGCAGAAGTAATTCGCAGAGTTAACGAATTAAATGTGCATCAATTTAAAGTTTTAGCCTGAAGTGGATTCAGATAGGAGAAATACCTTCAAAGAACTTTACACTCTATACGTATCTGTTTTACAGGCTCATTTCGTATATACGGTGTCATGTTCTGGGGTATGCGGGTTACCGTTCGATTTTAAGCTGTATGACGATTCTTTTACAGTTGATTTTGGCTTGATTTCGCTGGTCTTCTTGGAGAAATTCCTGGTGGTCCTTAGTAGGAGGCTCGTTGTGATGCAATATGAAAGTTCACGGTATTCGAAGCGATGATTGTAATCGTTATACCAATTAATGAATACCTATCGAACAGCCCTTAAGGACATGGTGTTATCTTCTTTAATACTTAAAGGTCAAGCTACCGCTTTGGTTAATCTCGGGAAATGTATTTCTGCTTGTTGGAAATGAAAAATATGTACATGCTAGTGGAATCCCGCGCGACTTTGTTTGCTCTTTTCATACAAACTTTTATTTCGCTGCATCCCTTTAGGAGTAGATAGTTGTGTCACTCCAATACGACGCAAATTGTAGCATATTTTTGCGACATAGTTCGAACGCTTACACGTGTATACATTTCCAAGAAGAACCGATTTTGATGTTTTAAAACATTAGAGGATTAAAAATGATTGATCCTTGTGGGTTTATTGATAAATTATATATGTAACGTAGATTTGGTGGGCCCTTAATTGTTTCGGTTGCTTTAAATTGCCATTTTTTTATAAAATTGCTTAGATTGTAACCGATGACTGTACCGATAAAATAACCTTTTGAAGAGTATGTATTTATTTAGCATTCCAATGAAAACCTATTTTTAGCAAAGTGCCATCCGCAGTTACTTAGTGCGGGGAAAATAAAGAAAGGGGAGAAGAGGCTTGAATCCATTTGAAGAGATTCCCTAGCCGTGGGACGACTGATAAAAAAAACGTATTGAGCTACTCGCACGTTTTTTGGGCGTTACTTATGTAAGTAACGCTAAAGGCATGTTTAAGAAAAAACACTAGGGTAATTTTGAAAAGTTACTACACAACCAAACCATTTTACGGCCACCAGCTTTATCGCAATATTTAGTTTAGTTCACCGAGCATAGACACCTTTTGATTCCAACCAATCGGCGATAAGCCTTGAATAAGGATTTGAAGCTGTTAGTTTGAAATCAATAGGCCTACCACAAGCTCTGTCTCTGGCTCTGGTTTTGAGTCTATGTGAGTGTTGAATAAATAAATTCTGCGTCGAAACGTCTCACACAGTACACTGCTGAGCACTCACACAGACTCAAAACCAGAGCGAGAGACAGAGCCAGAAAGAGCTTGTGGTAGGCCTACCAGGAGTTGTATTTGCTCGGTCAGCTTCACCAAAATTCGCAATAAAGTTGATTCTTTGGTATTATATTATGTTTTACCATTTTAACAAGGCACTAACATACAAAAAGCTCAAAGAGTTGTATACAACACTACTTTCCTAACAGCATTACGTTTTACGGCGACAGACGCGACCCGACAAAGACCTTTGTCTATTATTCAGTGGCTATTGGCTATCCTATTCTAATTTCGATTTTACGCGCCAATCTAGCGGCTTGACAGCTTTCGCCATTTTGTTTTACTGCTGTCATTAGACTGCGGGTGGGTTGTCTGGTAATATCCTCGGTTGACTATTGATAGACTCGGTTAACCCGAAATCCGTTTTTTGATAAGAAAAACGTATTTAGTAAGAATACAAACGATAATTGCCATTACCTGCTTGTAGAAAAGACTGTGAAGTTTTTAACTAAAGACTCTAAAGAGTGATCAACTTGAAAAATAAATTCTAGGTGTAGCTGCGGCATGCAAGTCGTTTCATTTATTTCTGACTATACAGAGTATCTTTACAAGGGCTACTGAAATGATTATTTGCGCTTTTGAAAAATATGTTTAAAAACCAATCGTGTTTATTATGATGTCAGCATTATCGATATTTGTTTGTATTAGTTGAAAGTAACCTTTTTTTTTTTTTTTTTTTTTTTTTTTTAAGAGGGGAAAATGCCTTCGCATTTTCCTTTCGCCACGAGGGAGAGACGAAAGGAGGTATGTGGGACATGAACCCACTAAAAACCCCCCTGTGAGCCGTCCGCTGCCAAAAGTGGGACGAGAAAGGGTCATGTGTATATTCACTTTCTCGCCCCGGCGGTAGGCCCGGATTTCCTTAACCGGACCCTTGCGTCTGCAAAGGAGCCACCTTGCTCACCAAGGTCACTCATAAGTTAAGTGGGGCCGTGCAAGCCAGTGGAACGTCCCCCGACATTCCACCGCGTGATCCCACTACAAAGGATCGAGGAGGCGGCTGAACCGCCTCCTTCTCTGTCCTCGCCGTCTTCGTCGGAGCTGGTCAGCATGTGCGTCGTCTTCCCTGACTCTCTCCGCAGCCTCCTTCTGTGTCATCACTTCTTCACAGAAGGAGACTACCGCTTGCCACGACCTCTTATTGCTCAGCATGGATTTCACCACGCTGAGCAAGGAGAGGTCCCGCCCTATCACGCCTTTGAGGATGTGCCGCTGCGAGCCCCAGGCAGCACATACTTCCAGCGTGTGAAGTGCCGTATCCTCCGGCGCTCCGCATCCATGGCATTCTGGGGTTGCCTCTCTTCTTGCGATCTTGTGGAGGTACCTTCCGAAACACCCATGTCCGGAAAGCACCTGCACCAGTCGAAAAGTCAGTGACCCAAACGGTCGACTGACCCACTCCTTGAGGACTGGGCGAATGGCTTCCACCGTCCACTGCCCAGGAACCGGTGGTACCAGGTCCTCCGTCCATCGCTGCATAAGGGCAGCTCTCGCCTGCAGACGCATGCTTGCCACTTCATCCCACGCTGGGGGGTCTCCTTGGGATCTCCTCGCTTTAACAAATTGATAGACCTCTGCAAGGATTTCCGCTTGGAGCTCCCAAGGGGGATCACTTGCCAGTACACAGCCTGCCGTCCAGGAAACCGTCCGGTATCCGCGTATCGCCCTCGTCGTGATGACACGCTGCGGACGGCGCAGCAAAGTCTTATTACTACGGTTTAGGGCGTCCACCCAGACTGGTGCACCGTACAAGGCCATGCTCCGGATCACTCCAGAGTATAACCGTCGGCAATTGACACTGGGGCCTCCCACATTGGGCAGCAACCTACCTAAAGCAGCTGCGGCTCCCACTATCCTTGGGGCAAGCTTTTTAAAGTGGGCCTCAAAAGCCCACCTCCCATCCAAGATTAGACCCAGATATTTCATCTGGGTCCCAACTGAAACCTGAACCCCATCAAGCTCCACCCGAGCTCCTGGGGGGGGTCGTCCCCGAGGTCCATGAAATAACAGAGCCTCGGTCTTAGACAGGGCGACTTTAAGCCCCAGGGCACGTATGCGGTCAAGAACGAGGGTTGTCCCCACCGTGGCCAACCGCACCGTTTCCCGAAAATCACACCCTTTCGCCACAACTAGGGTGTCGTCTGCATAGCAGGAAACCCGTATGCTTGCTGGGAGCGTGCCACGTAGCACCCAATCGTATCCTATGTTCCACAGGAGTGGCCCCAAAACCGACCCCTGTGGAACCCCAGATGAGACGCGGCGGCGTCTCAATCCATCTCGCCCCTGAACCATGACCTCACGGTCCTGAAGATAGTCGGCCAACAGTCTCCGCAGATACAGGGGCACTCCATGGTACCGGAGCGCCTCCTGTATTGTGTGGTGCGGAAGGCTGTTGAAAGCGTTGGCAATATCGAGCGAGACTGCCAACGCCTTTTTCCCCTCTCTGACCGCTTTCTGCGTCCACTCTTTGAGCCATAGCAGGGCGTCTATTGTCGATCTCCGAGCTCTAAATCCATACTGGGCTTCCGAGAGGCCAGGTCCAACACCCTCCAAGTGCCAGATGACACGTGAGGCCACTATGCTCTCTAGCAGCTTGCCCGTATCATCCAACAGGACTATGGGCCTGTATCCGGAAGGTGAGTCGATGGCTCGGCCCTCCTTCCGTAATAGGCATAATCGGCCATCCTTCCACAGCTTGGGGAACCGTCCCGAAGAGAGGCACGCGTCAAACAATAGCCGAAGCTGATTGCCCATCTTTTTCAAACATACCCTAAGAACACGCCCCGGGATTCCGTCTGGACCTGGTGCAGTCTTTTTGCCTCGCAGACGATCGACCACCATCTCCATTTCCACATCTGAGACAGGTGGGATTGAGGCCGGATCCAACTCCTCGGTAGAGAGCGGTGCCATCGTTGGAGGGGTAAAGTGAGGGCTACTGTCAGGGAACAGGCCCTCTAATACCCTATCCAAAAGTTCTGGCTCCAGAGACTCTGAAACCGGGGCCGTTTGTCCCCGAAACTTTTTCCGGGCAGCCTTATACGGGCGCCCCCAAGGATCTCTGTTGAGGCTTTCCAGAGCCTCACCCCATGCCTGAGATTTGGCCTTACTGATGGCCAAATGCAGCTCCCGCTTTGCTTCGCGGTACTCGCAGTGCAACTGGCCCTCAGCGGCTAGCTCGTCGGCTGACAGTTCATCATCGGTCCGGCCGTGACGCCGCCTCCTGCAGCGAGTGTAGCACCGTCTCTTTACCGAGCAGATGTTTCGGAGGTCCGCTATCTCCGAACACCACCAATAGACTGCACGGCGATCAGGCTGACGTTGAGCCCTCGGCATGGCTGTGTCGCACACAGCCGTCACTGCCTCGCGGAAGCGACCAGCTGCAATGTCCACTTCCGGGTGCATGGGCGCAGCCAACCACGACTGAACTAACGCCGCCTCTTTTGCCAGTTCTGGGTCAAGACGACTAATCGCCCAGCGCGGGAAAACCGCTCGTGCCACGAAACGAGACCCTCCTCGGTTGTGGGAAAAGGAGATCTCGAACCTTATGTACTTATGATCCGAGAGAGTCTCCTCATCTGATACCCTCCAGGCCAAGACATGTGCTGCAGTAGCCGGAGTGGCGAACGATAAGTCCACCACAGAACATCCGTTATAGCGGACGCATGTTGGAACTAACCCTCTATTCAGTAGGGTCAGTCCTGTGGTAACCGCCCACTCTTTAACAATCTCCCCACGGGGTTCAGTAAGGCGGTCGCCCCAATCCCGAGCCCTGGCATTCAAGTCTCCGAGGAGTAGGATCTGACGCGGTGCCTGCCGTCTTACTGCTATAGCCAGAAGGTCTGCAAAGACTTCGAACTCCGCAACGGTTCTATTAGGGGAGAAGTATACGCCGACGACTGCGTACTCCCCCCACTTGGCCACCACGTACCCCGAGCCCCTCTCTTCAACTGATAAGGTTGGGCCATCGCCACTCCGTCCTATTATGGCTACTGAGCCATCCAAGTCCCCAGCCCAGCAGGGATGAGGGGGAATGTAGTATGGCTCTGCAGCGACTGCCAAATCTATTTCCCACTGCGCCAGGGTCTGCATAAGCAGGTCTTGAGCCCCAGCGCAGTGGTTGATGTTCGTCTGGAGGATGTTGTAATGTCGAACTTGATCCATCAGTCCGACATCACAACCTCCTCGCTTGCTGCATGGCGATTGGCTCCAGAGGCAGCCTGTTCTGAGGCTGCTGGAACGGTCCGCGTCCAAGTGGCCTTTCCCTTAGTCTTTGGGGGAGTACAGTTGCGTCCTCCCATCACGTGCCCAGAAGGCCTACCTGAATCTGCACAAATCGCGCAGCGCAAGTCAGTCTTCTGGCAATTGGCGGCCTTATGACCTGAGCCTCCACATCGAAAGCACAGGTCTCCTCTATCAACCGATGACTCAGGGCACTGAGGACGCATGTGTCCCAGTCCCATACACTTGTAGCAGCGCATGGGACGTATATCCAGAGCCACTACTCTCACTGAGCTCCATCCCACTAAGAGCCTGCCTTTCGCTAGGACCGCTCTAGCTACCGCAACTGGACAGGTGACAAGAGTGGAGCCAGTACCATTGTATTCCCGATGAATTTCCCCAGTCTTTATGTACCTCGCATCACAGCCACCCGCCGTGGCGACCGCCGCTGCTACTTTCTCCTCAGTGGCAGCATCGTCCAAGCCACTGACCCTCAAATCAGCAGTTTTGATGGGTCTGACAATAGTGGCCACCTCAGAAAGAACGCCGCGGAGCCTTTCCGCGAGCCTGTCAGCTTTTTCGCCACTTTGGGAACCAGGAATCTTTAACATCCTGGCACCCGTTGCTGTCACTCGGAATCGGAGCTGATCAATACCCAGTTCTTGGATGTTGACCTTCCCTTGCGCTTCTTCAAGAATGTGATTATAAGTCACACCCCTGCTAACGGCTTCAGGCCTTAACGTCATCACGACCGCCACTGATTTCGGAGTCTTCAGCGCAGCTTTAGCAGCGGAAGCTGCCTTTTTAAGCTTGGGCTTGGCGGTGGCAGAAGCACAAGCTGTGGGGGCAGCCGTGGGAGCTGCAGAAGGGGCAGATGACTTCCCCTTTCCCTTACCCTTCCCTTTGCCCTTCCTTGTCACCGTAGCCCAGGTCTCCGCCTGAGAGACAGTGGATGGGGTGGCCTCGCTGGTGTTTTGGGTCCCCGTAGAAGTAGAAGGGCCTGCAGCTGATGATGCTGGTTGTGAGGCAGCAGTATTTGTCGACTGGTTAGCCCGCTTGCCCGCTTTAGGGGCGGCATTGCGAGCTGGCTCAGGCACCGGCTTATGTGGCGGGACGGTTTCCGTCGTCTTCCTAGCATCGGCTCTGAGAGGCGGACGGACCGTCTGGGCAGGCAAAAGCCGGTCCTCGATCACCGCCAGTCGGGCATTCAGCATCTCCCCAAACGTTGTGGTTAGGGAGCGCTTCAGCTCTTCCACTAATTCAGCCGCTCCCAGCATGGTGCTGGGAGATGTCTGCATCTCGAACGCTGCGGCTGCAGCGGCTGTTTTAGCAGCAGCCGCTTGCGTCTTAGCTTCAGTGAAGCCGCGACGAAGTGCCTTCACCTCCGCCTTAATGGCATCGACCTCAAGCCGAAGGCGGCCGTTCTCCGCCCTCAGCCGTCTCGTCTCTTCGGCCTCACTTCTGCTCGCCAGAGCCTCAACTACCTCTTTAATGGTCGAAGCGGAGTTCCTCAACCGCCCGACAAACTCTCCCTTGAGATTATTGGATCTCTTGGCAACCTCTAAGATGGTGGCGAGGTTGTTGCACGCCTGCTTCTTTAGCTCTTGGGCATTCAGCTGACTGATATCATCCGCCACTGCCTCGACATTATCAACAATACTTCCGTCATTAAGGCTGGATACGGCCGCAGCTGGCCCCTTCTTGTATTGCCTAGCTTTAAGGACATCCTCCAACGGCACCACGACCGGCTTCAGGAAATCTTGCTTGGAGGAACCAGCTTTGGTGGTCCTTGCTTTATCTTTCTTGGCCGATTTGGTTTTAGCGACCGCTGAATCTTCGGTCTCCGTGTCCGAGCCTAAATTCCCGGGCACAAAGATCGAAGACGATGGACGCTTCCGGCGACTTACAGCTACAACACTGTCCACGAACTCTACATCGCTGGACAGCTCTCTGTCAGAGATGCAGTCCTGCCAGCTCTTACTTACGTCCAGTTTACTCCTAAGGAAATGGCCATGAGAAGGCCCCTCTACAGTCACGTCATGTATTTCATTCGTCTTCTTAGGGACCCCCTCACTCAGAAGGCTCTGGTCCCGTTCCCTAGAGACACACAACTCCATGTCATCGTCGCTATTCAAAAGCGAAAAGCGATTGCCAAGTGCCGAAGCATAGGCTACGTCCCGCGCCCTATCGGCGCCATCACGCACAGAAGTGCCACCAACTAACTCTACAAGGCCCGAAAAGCCAACGTCTTCATTATTTATTTTATTTAGTTCCATAGTAAATCCCACGAGTTGGGAGGGAAATAAATAGTCACCCCGACCTAGCCCTCTACAGCCGGGGAAGGGTACATACTGCGGAGGTCCCCTGGTATCCGCAGGTTTTAACGTGTTTTCTCACGGGTGTTTGTTTCAAGGTGTTCCTTCCTCTGGGCCCGACCAATTAAGGCAACGCCCCTTCGGTTCATACTGTAACAAACGTACCCCCGTGAGCCTGACGGGGGGTCTTTGAATGAAACAATATGGACACCGGTTGGAGAGGCGGCGAACCCTCTCCGACGAACTGGTCGATAGGGTTAGTAACAACCAGTTCGCGTAAACCTCTCAAGCAATGCCATAAAATGGCATCCAAAACGACCTTATGTACAAATAAAACTTATACATACACATGCTTATTTACAGAACACACGACACAAATGTTAACAAGTATATACAACACAGATATTTTATATACACAATGTAAAATAAAATAAAACTCCCTATAATTCCCTACCCACCCACGTGGCCCAAAAGGACCACGAAGGCGCCTGGTGGTTTCAGTTACGTCTATTTCAGAGGGAAATAGACCAATAACAGGCAGCAACCACGTGAAGGATTACCACCAGACTTGCCTTGTGGATCATCACGACTGATGCGCTCTCCCTCAAAACCATTCGCCTCCATACCCATAGCCCCAGGTATGGAAGGCCTGTATTTATCCAATGGATAAACCCAGGCCCGCCCAGTTGAAAGTAACCTAATCCATTTCAGTTTAAGTAATGCTCGAAATCTGAGATCTCAATTTGATCTGCCCAAATCTGTCGTCGCCGAGCGCATGCGCAGAAGAAACCAAGCCTAATACAGCGGCAATTAAAGTGATAATCATCAATAGAATTCACTTTTTTGACAAAATATACCCTTAAAATTCACACCTCACTTTCTGCGAGCAAAATCTGGGAAACTTAACGACCCATTGATTCAGATAAAGATGTTGTCAAAAAACTGGTGATGGGGTCACCATTGTGGTGATCACAATAGGCAGTTAGTGGATACGGCCACCACATCACGCAGTAATTGGATCCTCTGGATACGAATCACTCCGTGTGATTTCGGGAAGCGAGACAATACCTGGATTTAAAATTTAAATGCTAATTTAATTTCATGGTATCGTTTAACTGTCTTTTTTCTGTTAATGAAGAGAAGACGGTTTGGAGAAGAATGAAGGCGCTCACATAACTGGAGCTACACGCCGCATTTTAAAACAAATGTGTATTCTAAAACATTCTCTACAATCCATAGAGTGCATTTTCCATTGGCTGCGCGAAGTGTCATCAGCATTTCTGTCACGCTGAAATATCCACTAATGAAATCACGCCGCAGCCATCGGAAAGTACACTTTATTGTTTAATCTGTTTGGAGCTGTGCTGCGGCTAAGTGCACCATAAAATCACGCCAGACTTTTCGCAATTTTGCCTTTTCTGGAATGAAACGTCACGTACCAATTATTGCGAGCTGAGTTTTTGTGCGTTTCACTATCTACAGGGGGTCCTTAATGAGTGCTGTCCTGTTAATCTCCACACGTTTTTCATTCCGCCTGTCAGTGTTAAAGGAAGTGCTCTGAGGGGAGTCCATAGTTTAGCAATGGTACCTGTGCGTGGTATGACGAAAGATTCTCAGTTACGAGGAAACCGAACCTCCTGTATATTCATTAGTTTTGATGTCCGCATTATTTAATTAAATACGAGGTGTATTTTCCGTTCAATTAATTTATCACATACCCTGGATTCAAAACCACGACTTTAGGATCCGAAGGTGACTACCACTAAACCAACAGTGCTTTTACCAACGCCGCTTACAAAAGGTGAAAACATGATTTCACATGTGGTGTTGTACCATGAGGTTCTTCATTCTACCAATAAATCCTATTCCTAGTAAAGCAACTATCAAATCGCAGTAACATAAAAAAAAACAGGCTTTTTGCATCTATTGTAGGTGATTTATTTAGACATATTTATATCAAACTCAAACCTTTCACCCTGTATTACCCTGTTTGTAGGTATTTAAGGATATATGTACATAGTTTGTTTTATTTTGTGTTTGTGTTTATTCAATAAACTTTTTTAATTTTATTTCATTTTTCATTATATTTTTGCAGTAACAACAACAGTTTCAATATTCGCTAGTAGTCTATTTTAGGCACAGAGTTTATAAAGCCTTTGCCAGATAGGGCGTTTGTTTGCAGTATGAACTCGGCGCGTTTGAAAACTGATTATGGAACAAAAACCTGGCGACGAGTGAACGCGGCACGTGTCAGTCGACGCGACAAAAAAGCGTCGCGCGAACTACGCGACAAATCGCAAAAAACGAGTGCGCAAAAAGATTGGAATAAAGCTGAATATTGGGTGGACGTGAGGATATTCCTAATTGTTTGGTAAAGGTAAACCGTCATCCAAGCTTAAAATTGACCGATATAGGGGAGATCTCATCTCAATGTTAATTGGAACTGACTGATAAATTTTCATTTTCTAAAACTAACTGACTAACTGTTAATAGGTTAATTAACAGTCTTACGTTTAATTGGTCAAAATAGTTATATTTATTTGCTGAATTACGTGTAGAAAATATCCTAAAACTTGTGGTTGAATCAACGTAATTCTACTTACATGGCATACAAAAATAAAATTATAAATGATTAAAATTAAATTATATAATATTAAAATAAACATAGGTAGGTAATACTAATAGTTATGAGAAAGTCAAAAGTCAAAAGATTGCAATAATTAAAGTCAAATTATATTAGTTGTACTGTTCATAATGTTACCAATATTATTTCTAAAACAGAATTTTATTAATGAACCGAATCTTAATTTAATATGTAACCTTTTGTGAGTCGGTCTCTGCTCCGGTGAAGTATGTGAGCCAGATCTTCCCTTCTCTAAGACCACCCATTTACCATACTTCATGGAAATAAAGATGTTTCACTGAAATAACATACTATTTATACTATGGGTACAGTTCATAACGTAGACGCAGAGGCTACTATACTGTTCACGATATTAATCACCGTGCCGCTCCCACGCTGCCGTGCGGCAAAAACCCGCACTCATTAGAATGCGACGCGCGACACGAACGCGCGAATTCGCGCAAAGTACACGCACTAACTATTTACTGCACTGTGGTCGAACAGACGCAACACCTATACTAACTGCTAATCATGCTGTGGTCAGACGGAAAATATTGATACAAACTGTTGGTTAATCTATGGCTGGTGATTCATACTAACTGATAGGCAAACTGTGGTCTGCCAGACAATTGCACTTTTTGATCGTCACCGCGAGCGATTATATTAATTCTTTACGAAATTGTAATTAGCTGGGGTTTGTTCAACTTGAAATGGAATGCTGGGATTGGTAGTGGTTTTTAGGGTTCCGTAGCCAAATGGCAAAAACGGAAGCCTTTTAGATTCGTATATAAAACTAGCAGCCGCCCGCGGCTTGGTTCGACCCGTTACGGTTACATTTTCGGAATAAAAATTATCCTATGTCCATCTCTTCATTCTAAACTACCTCCCCACCAATTTTCATCCAAATCGGTTTAGCCGTTCTTGAGTTATAAATAGTGTAACAAACACATCTTTCTTTTATGTAAGAATAAATTCAGCTTGTTTAACAAATAGCAATAAGAACATAGTGTGAACAAAATAAATGCCACAAGTTTATATCAATAAAATACTCTTTTCATCAGTCGTAAAATCTGGAAAATCAATTACATAGGTCATTGTAGAATCATAATAAAATAAAATTACAATTAATATAATAGAAAGTTATTTGATATAGAAATAGCTTTAATAATGTCTTTAGAAATGTCCTGTTAAGGTACGACCACATCTAGGTGATCTGTGATGGCGATCAATAAAACGCTGTCAAATATGACAGCGATATTGCCACCGTTATCGCCTAGATGTGCGCAGGCCTTTAAGCTTGCACTTCATATGTGAGCATGCTTACTCTCTAGTTTAAACGTATGTACCTAATAGGGAAACCATCCAAATAGTGACGGCGTATAACGTTCAGACGGGCGTTACCACTTCACATCAGATGGGCCATCTGATGATTTCATAGCCTCGTCTGAAAATGACGGAGGATTAGACTAGCTAATTTTATTACAGCTTAAAAAAAGTTTCTTCCAAAAAGACCAAGCAAGCTACAGAACGCCGCTTTTTCTTCTTGTCCTACTACTGGTTCCTTCGAACCAAGTGTGGAGAAAGGATTTTAAATGCGCCTCAAAAGCGCGTCTTTCATGATCTTGACACATGTTATCGAACTTTTTAAGCTCTACGACATGCCGGTTTCCTCATGATGTTTTCCTTCACACATTTTTGGAAAGAAAAACTCAATGGTACACTGGATTTCAACCCATGTCCTTAGGATCGGTAGGCGGGGCGGCTACCACTAGGCCACCAGGCCCCTGTTTAATAAAGCTGAAAATTCGACATATATGTCAAAAAGCGACAAAATTGTGGAATTGTCGCGCTTTTGTGACATATTTATCACTTTTATCACAGATAAGATACTATACTAGTACTTTTACTAATAGCCTAAGCGCGACAATTCCACAATTTTGTCGCTTCGTGACATATAATGAGGAATTTTCAGCTTTATTAAACAGGGCCCAGTGCTCTTACCAACGCCACTTACAAAAGGTTAAAGCATGCTTACACATGTGGTGCTGTACCATGAGGTTCTCCATTTTACCAATAAATTCTATTCCTAGTAAAGCAACTATCAAATCGCTTTAAAGTTTTAATTAGCGAAATGGGATACCAATGATCTCAAGCGGCCACTGTAATGTGAGAAAATAGAAGACACTTCGACGTAGTGCCAAAGAGTAAGGTATAGATGAGACAAATCAAAAGTCGAAGTATACGAGTAGCTATTTATACAGCAGGATCATTCAGAAACAACTGAAGCTTATGTGAATCGCAACCTTGAAAATATGGCATAAAAAAGAAAGAGGAAGAGGGAAGAAGTCTTTCCCCTCAGCTATAACATGAATAGGTTCAAGAAAAATGTAAACAAGTTCCTTCAGGGTAGGCCACGCAACGGCAGCACCCGGTGTTGTTGATGTCTATGGGCGACGGTGGCCACTTTCCATCAGGTGGCCTGTTTGTCTATAATTTGCATAAAAAAAGAAAAAACTCACAAAGTACCTACAATATTATTCTCCCGAAGCTCCCGAAGCCATGAGTGAGTGGGTGTCCGTCTTCTAGATCTAGATTCTAGACCATCCTGCTCCGCTGCCGCTGCTGTTGAGTTCTCCGCTAATGGTCGCGTGGAACTGGCAAATATCTTATGTGCATTCGATTGCATACAATTTCGTAATAGTAACAATATGTTTGCATAGTCAAAAATAATTTTAATCTTTGACGTTTTTCTAATTAAAATATTGCCTAACTGGTTTTCGTACTTAAGTAAACTTTAAAGAAAGATGCGTTTTTATGTCTTTTAAAACGTTTGCGAGTGAAAAGTTGGTTCACGGAGTTCAGCATCTAAAAACCTCTTAAAACGGTTCCAAGTGTTACTTGTGATCCAAATGAAAATATGATAAATTTGACTTTTGTAAGTAAAAGCAAATGCATGCATTTGCATCTAACGTAGATGATTTATATAGCGTCAGGGGTAACTGGTGTTTACTCATGCCCCTACTTACGGGACGCTACAGTGCCTGGCACAGGATTTTAGATGGAATAGGCTTGCCCGGCACCTATACCATCCTATCTTGGCTTGTGTAGGCATATAAATAATACTTTGTTATCGCTTGCTCCATCTTATCACATAGCTCTGCTTTGGCCACAAAGCTCGCATCGTTGCATTCCCGCGCGTGCACTTTTTTGCCGACGAATCGCAACGATGACTCAAATGTTATCGTTTGTTGTACAATAATAACTGTTATTCTCTCTCTTGTTGTGTCACTAGTTCACAAATTAGTGTGGTGAAAGGATTAAGTAGTAGTAGAGCTCCTTAGTAGTAGAGCTCCTTGTGAAGGGCTCGTCCAGGGAAGTACTACCACCATGCCCATTTCTGCCGTGAAGCAGCATCGCTGTGTTTCGGTTTGAAGGGTGTTGGTGCCGGTGAAATTACTGGCACGTGAGGTTGAACATCTGTATGCCTCAAGTTTTTGGACGCAGGGCAGTGCATCGTACACTGAGAAAAATGTAAAGCTGAAAAGTTCGTAATTAAGGTGGATTTATTCGTAATGAAGGCGAAAAAACGACCAAGCGTACTTGGACGAAAAACGCCTTCCTAGGTTGGAGGCGTTTTACGCCTTAAGCGTGAGGCGCAACAAATAAGCAGCATTATACTCTCTAATGTGTGTTTTAGACGTATTTTTTTACAGATTAGCCTTAAATAAAAAGCTATTAACGTGGTAAGTGAGATAGGATCGACGAACTGACGATGGGATTTAACTTCCGGTAAGGCGATATAAACGGTAAAGAAGGTGCTCGGGTCACACACGTAAATCTTTCCCAGAGTAATATCCGACGTATCATTACGCCCCAATTAACTTCTAGTAAGGCGTTTTACGCCTTTTCTTACTGCGGTTTAATTTGTTCACAAAGTGTTTTGAATATTTATTGACTGCTTCCTAAGTCATAATAGACTTTTAGTAAGGTGTTTTATACCTTTATTCGCTGCGATTTAACCGATCCGCTAAAAGTTTTGAACGTTTCATAAATCGTAATTCGCTTCTAGAAAGGCGTTTTAAGTCTTTACTTACTGTGGGTTTAACCTGTCCACTAAGCGTTGTCAACGTTTACTAAGTCGTAATCGACTTCTAGCAAGGCGTTGTACGTCTTATCTTACTGTAGTTTAATCTGTTCATTAAGCGTTTTCAAAGGTTACTAAGTCGTAATCGACTTTTTGTAAGGCGTCGTACGTCTTACCTTACTGTAGTTTAAGCTGTTTACTAAGGCATAATAGACTTCTAGTAAGACGTCGTACGTCTTACCTTACTGTAGTTTAACCTGTTCATTAACCGATATTGATGTTTTTTTAAGTCGTAATTCTCTTCTAGTAAGGTGTTTTACGTCTTTACTTACTATGGGTTTAACCTAACCATTATGCGTTTCCAACGTTTCCTTAGTCGTATTCGCCTTCTAGAAGTTGTTTTAGAATGTTTCATACGATTAAGCAAGCCGTATCGTACGGTAATTTTTGCTTTCTTTACGAGCAGAAACGTTTTATGAAGACCGGGAAAAAAGCCTTTTAACGGCTGGTAACGCTGTTCTCTAAGGGCATGATTGACTTGCTTTACTATCATTTTGTTCATATTAAGGGCATTGGGCCGCTCAAAGTTCACTCTAAGGTAACCTTATCCTTCACATGAACTTCATGATAGTAGATCAGCCAAACATGCCTTCAGTGAACAGCGTAGCCTGCTGCTCTCAGAAAGCTGTTCTCCCAGTCTTTGTAAGCTTCTGAAATTAATAGAACAAAAATTTATAAAGCACCTCAATAACAACTGATTACAGGTTACCAAAATATGTACTAGATAGGCTAGTATTTTCTCAACCCAACAGTTTAACCTCAACCTAGCCTAATAAATAAGCCGATAGCTTTTGCATCTTATAGAAATAATAGTCGTATTGCAATAAAACCATTCAATAAAAATCTATAAATCTGTATTAGAAAATCAATTTAGATAGGTAATTAACTATTTAAATACTAAAAACAAGAAAAAACCGTCTTGGAGAATGCCTTTTTCGTTGTAAAGCTTTTGTAGTCGTGCATTTGCTGTTATTGCCCACAGGCTAGCTCCTCTCATGGCGTAGCTCCTTCCTCGGCAACCGTTATTGCAAGTGACAGCTACTCAACCGGATTACAATATCTGAAATAAAATAATTTATTTTTTAGGAAACAGTTATCGCTGACAAAGTAGAGCATTCTATGATGGTAATTAGTACAAGTAGGTATTATGTTTATCTAACCAAACTACGACCTGTTTGTTATTGACGAAAGTATCGTCAATAATAGACAGGTCTATTAGAGGACAGGTCGGCCTGACATTGCAGGTTCTAAGTCAGAGAAATCGTTTGAATCACTGATAGCAAATGATAAGTACTTACAGTTATAGGTATATGCAGTACGCTGCATAGATGACTGTCTAATCCTTTTTAAAAAGTTCTCCAATACTGCTTGCTCATGATTGAAATCACTCCATTAAAGGTGTTTGGATTTACTTCTAGCCCTGAGTCCATTAAAAAATAGGGCAATTATTAGTTGTTTGGAATCCAGGAAGCCATTAACAGCCTGTTAAGTAGCCCGTCCTCTTTGCGTATTATGTAAAGTACACCTTATCTGAAAAAAATAAACAATTAATTTTAAAAACTTCTTTGTACCAATATACAACATTAAATGCAAAAGTTCAGAACTGAAAACACTAAGTTTTATAAATCATTTTTCGATCGTGTTTCCAACACAACCAGAATCTAGGGAGTAGGTAGGTACCTAAATTTATCAAATACAAAACATGATTAGGTTCAAAAACATCAGGGAATAACTGAGTTTGATACAGGTACTCTACTTACCTCGAAATGACGTATCAATCAGGTGTGTGCCCCATTTTGTTAATAAATGTGTGGGATTCTGGTCTGCCGCGTTCGAAGCACGAAGATGTTTGTCTGGTTGGCTGCTGCTGATAGGTCTGTCTTGGACCTCGGTACATCTTTTTGTCTGTGCCTCCATACACTGACACAGCCAGCAGCGTTTAGAAAATGAGGGAAAATAAAAAAAACCCGCTAAATTAAACTTTGAATGACTCAGAACGAAACCAAACACTCCATCCAAACTCAAACCAAACTGACGAATGAAACAAATCGATACGTGCGTGCTCGTGGCTTCGTGGGCAGTGCTGCCAACTCGACTACTGCAGATTATGCTAGTTGTGGGTGTTAAAAATAACAAAATAATAATAAATAAATATTCAAGACAATCTACTCAACACTATCTAGCCCCAAACTAAGCAGAGCTTGTACTATGGGAACCGGATAGCTGATATAATACTTACACACATTTTTTTGTAAATACATCTCAGAATACAATATAACGCCCCAACAGAGAAAAACCAACTGTGTTCACCACAAATATTTGTCACAAATATTTGTTCTCGGTGGGGATCGAACCCACGACCTACGGCGCAGAAGGCAGAGATCCTACCAACTGAGCTGAGAGGCCAATGAAAAATATGCTATACGTAATCTTTAAGCCAAAACTGTACTGCATTACTAACTGCCTGTGTCTTATGTGTGTCAATTGGCCTATGCTCCAAGCATAGTTCGTGTAGTTGGCACACAGCACAGAGCAAAAGTAGGTATTGAATCTCGTTCGTCAGGGTTCCAACCAAAAAGCGAGTTAACTCATGGAATGATTCTAAATGGGTGTTTTCACGGATATTTGATTTGTTTGATTTTTTTTATGTTTGTTTCCACATAACTCGTAAACTAATTTGAAAAATTATATCTTAACTTTACTTTCAGATTAGTGCCATAGAAATTTCATCATAATCGGTTCGGCAGTTTTGACGTTGGGTTTTCAAGTTTATATACTCTCTCTCATACAGTCATACGAACCAAGGTTATTTGCCTTAGTAGCTGGCAGCATTATTGAGATTTTCGTTGTACCTACGATAAGTGCCTTACAAAGGTGTATCTCTCAGTAACTAGAGAGCTTTTTAAAACTTAACCCACCAAATGACTGAAAGTCGTTAAAATAATAAAACTGAGTAAAATATACTTTTCTTCCACCAAATTAAGTACAAATATTTGCGGACATTCCACACAACACAATCTAGCCCTAAACTAAGCAAAGCTTGGTAATATGAGAAACAGGTAGCTGAGACCTACCTAAATAGGTATCAAATTTTTGTAGACACTGGTTTAGGTTCTTCGCTTGATCTAAGTAGATACCTTCCTACAGGAGTACAGGGCTTGTATGTAGAAGCGAGGGTTCTGCCTTTGAATAGCAACAAGGAGTCATAGAGCGTAGCAAACTTTTTTCAATGGAACAGCTATTAATGGGTATGGTTTATTAAACAGCGCTATGATTCAATAGGAACCTCCCTAATAAAACACAATAAAACACTTAAGTGGGTAGAGTACCTACTTAAGTATTTAGGTAGGTAATGTACAAATCTGCCTACCTATCTATTACCTAGGATCGTACTTATGTAGGTTTTAAACGTTTGTATAAATAGTTACGAAAGTATTATCCGTTGAACATTGCCATATCTACGGTTTCATTCACAGAATATGTAAGTCGCCAGATGACGTTATTTCACCATTTGATCAGTCGTAACTTGAGCATTATTGAGCCTTTAATATAGACAAATATTGCTAAATTTACGGTTATATTAGCCAAATATGTATGCCGTTATTAGGCTTTTTTAAAGTTTGACTATATAATATCTCAAGTACCATCCACCCTATCTTAAGGTGAATATTGCTATATATACGGTTTCATTTACTGAATATGAAAGTCGTTAAATGAAGTTATTGGATGTCTCTTATTTTTAGTGTACATTAACAATTTACCAAAGGCAATAAATACTAAATGCGTACTTTTTGCAGATGACGTATCCTTGCTATTTAAAATAAAAACAAACACCGACCTTGAATTAATAAAATCTACGTTTGAATTAACCAAACAATGGCTCAGGCAGAACAATTTAGAAGTAAACCTAAACAAAACTAAATTAATGCAATTCAAGACCTATCATAGACAACCTTTAGATTTAACCTTTATGACAAATTTAAATATCGAAGAATCCTCGGAGTTTAACCTGTTAGGTATACATCTGGACACACATCTAAATTGGAAAAAACATGTTGACACTCTAAAAGTAAAACTTTCCAGATTTACATACGCGCTAAGTATTTTAAAACGCAATACTGATTACCAAACCGCATTGTCAGCATATTACGCAAAAGCCTTTTCTTGGTTCAATTATTCGATTATATTATGGGGAGACAGTGTGGACTTTAAAGATGTATTCATCAAACAAAAAAAGCTTGTGCGAATACTTGCGAACATCAAGCAGAGACAAAGCTGTAGGCCTCACTTCAAAATAATGCGTATATTGACATTACCGTGTATCTATATCATGCAAATGACCCTATTCGTAAGAGAACACAGAACTTTTTTTAAATCAAAGTCAGAAAGTAATAGCAACTATAATAGACGTAACAAAGATATGCTTATTAAGCCTCCGACCACCTTAAAAACATTTGACAGCAGCCCATACATTCGACTTATAACTATCTATAACAAAATTCCTAGTTATATCAAGGATCAAACAAAGGATTCCTCTTTTCGCAGCCAACTTAAAAAATTTCTTATCGATAAATGTTATTACACCGTAGAAGATTTTTTATCTGACAAATTGTAAGTAGGTAGGCACTCGTATTAGGTAGGTAGATTATATAAAAAATATTGTAATTGTTTTTGACATTTATTTAAAATTGTAAGTAGGTAGGCAGCCACTCGTATTAGGTAGGTACAATAGGTGAAGATTGTTACTATTTTTGACATTTGTATTACTGAATTGTCATAATAAATAAGAAGTTTGTTACTTACTTACTTAGATTTACCTATTTTAATTTAATTTGCCGTAAGGCCATTGTAATGCCCCAGCGGGGCTCATGTTCTGGACGTTATTACCCCCTAAGACCTATAATACACATGAAACAATGAATAAATGAATATGAATATGAATATGAATATTTCGCCGTTTGGTTAGTCTTAACTCGATCGTATTTCGCTTTAACATACGGTAAATATTGCCAAATTTACGGTTAAATTGGACAAATATGTATAGCGTTATTAGACTTTTTAAACGTTTGATTAAATAGTAATTAAAGTATCATCCGCCCTACCATAAGGTGATTGTTGTCTTATCTACGGTTTAATTAACCGAATAAGTAAATCATTTTATGATGTTATTCACCGTTTGATTAGTCGTAACTTGATCGAATTTCGCCTGATGATAACACTAATATCACCAAATTTACGGTTATATTGACCAAGTATGTAAGACGTTATATGACGTAATGTTACCGTTTAACCAGTCGATATCTTGAGCATGTATTGCCTTATGAAAAGGTGAATATTGCCATATTTACGTTTATGTGTGCCGTATATGTATGCCGTTATAAAACTTAATGTTACCATTTGATTCGTCAAAACCTGAGCATTATTTGGCCTTATAAAAGGGCAAATGTGGCCACATTATACCTCTAAGTTCCCGAATTCATACATCGCTGAAAGACTTTAAGTTTACGTTCAAAGTTTTGTGACTAATGTATATTCTGCCTTATTGTAAGGTGAATATTGTCATGCTTAAGATTATTTATGCCGCTTTCGAAAGTTTGTTTATGACTTAGGTTTAAGTTTGTTTAGTTTTTATTAAAGCATATATCGCCTTAATTTAAGTTAAATTTTGCCTTAATTACGGTGATATTCAACACATATTCAACGTCGTAAATTTAAAGCGTTTTCAATAGTCCATTACTGTTGTATTAACAGTGTTAAGTTGGATTCCAAGACTACCTTACGGTAAGTCATTTGAGACGGTTCGTGTTTATCATAAGAGACGTACCAGTTTATCGCAAACGAATAGTAAAGTCAAATTAACCGTAAGCGTTACAAAATCGCCTCGCGTCATTACAATTCAGCCGTCAAAGGTGGAATTCATCTTAGGCCAGAAATCCATTTTTCTCAGTGTAGGGCACGTTCCTGACGTGCGTGACCTACGAGGCAATGCTTTGTTATAGGCGATGGTTACCACTTAACATTAGGTGAGCCATAATTATGCTTGTTCCATCAGCTGATTGTACAAAAAAAAATCTGTTTCAAAGAATGCATTTTTTAGAACTTACATAACAAATCTTCCATTACAATAAATGCACCAAATTCAATAATCATAAATAGCAATAAGAGAACTGCAGTGGACACAGGGATGGAATAAGGCTAATGTCGGGGGCAACGCTGGATATTGTGAAAAATAAATGATCCACATTCATTTGATCACAGAAAAAAGTGTGATCCACCTCTCTTTTCTGTTTCAAATAAAAGGTTTGAAAAATCATTTTTTTTTTGTTAAATATGAAGTGACTTCCTATTTTGGTGTCTGGTCTGGTCAACTCTGGTCTGTGTGGTCTGGGGCCATGTATTGTGGTCTGGATCGATCTCTAAAGGAAGACTGCTATAAGTTTGAGGCCTTTGTGTGATCTCGTAGCTTCCAAACTAACGCTCCTATTTGAATACGTTTATTTTTAGAAAACCGATATATCTGAGCTTATTTTATACTATTCATTGGGATAATCTATCTGGTTCCCATAGTACAAGCTCTGCTTAGTTTGGGGCTAGATAGTGTCGTGTGGATTGTCCAAAAATATAAATATTTATTTATAAGCGAACTTCATATCCTTGCAGCAGTTTTCATGTTGCTAGGTCGGGGTTTTTAATTGTTTTTGTTATTTAGTACCGTACCCTTACCGTACCATACCGTTGCCTTAATCCGTCCCTGTTTGCACAGAAACAATAATATAATCGGTTGAGTGGCCGAGCGGTCGTGCCCGCAACCTTTTGATCGCTTTTTCCCCGATCAGATCTTTTTGTTATCTCGACTTCTACTGTGTAATGATTGTGTACTTGTACTGCTGGTAAAAACATCGTGTTTAACATCAATATTTGCCACCTAAGGCCTGACTGCAATAACTTACTATACTATCCTAAAGATGCGGCCACACAAGATGCGATCAGCTGCGATAAGTGACAGCGATAGAGGTACCGTACCGCGGTCACCTTATCGCATAGATGTTGCCATACTTTAAAGTATTTACGTCACATGTCAAGTTTGCCGTATAGACACGTCACAAGTCAAACCATTTTCTTTGTAAAAAAAAGCCTGCTAGAAAGTTTCATCAGTTTTTAAGCAGGAATAAATGGAATACACAAAAATGTGATATTTTGTGAGATTACATTAGCGGATTAATACTTTGTATTTACTCTAGTTAAATTATGTCCAGAGTTTGTATTTATTTATTTACTCTAAGATTTAAAAACCAACCAAAACTGCATATTTTAAATAATGTATGTTACTGGTTATTTCATTCTGTCTGTACAAATTAATTAATACAGTATTTACGTGAGTTGGTTGTGTCGTGGTTAAAGAGCCCGACCCGCCCCTGTGATCTCTACTGCCTTAAGGCGCTTCTATACCTTGTAGGTCGTGGGTTCGATCCCCACCGACAACAAATATTTGTATTTTGGACGCACAGTTTTCTTCACTGGTTAGGTGTTATATTGTATTCTAAGTATGTATTTACAAAAAAATATGTATGCAAGTATGAACTGGGAAGAGAGGCGTTGGACGTTCCTGATGTGCGTGACCTACGAGGCAGTGCTTTGTTATAGGCGATGGCTACCACGTAACATCAGGTGGGCCATGCGCATGTTCTATCAGGTAGTTGTATAAATAAAAAAACCATTTGCACGGTTGACCACATTGTGTCAGCGTCGTGGGCCGCAGTAGGATGAGGGTAGCTAAAATTTTGGTGAATGGCAAGAGCAAAGAAAGGCCTATGCCCAGCAGTGGGTTAAGTCGGGCTTTGGATGATGATGATGTACCTACACAAGTATTATATCAGCTATCTGGTTCTCATCGTCCAAGCTCTGCTTAGTTTGGAGCTATATAGTGTTGTGTGGATTGTCCATAATATTTATTTTAGAGTTTCAGTTTATTTCAGGTTTGTGTGGACCAAATCACAATGTTTAGACGGCTGACTTAGTATCGGTTAATATTGCTTTGAAAAGCTTTTAACTCATGTGTATGTTTGCAAGATCTGATGTTATCATCTTGCGACTCTCATCTCAAAAAGCTGTTGTGAAAAAAAAAATATTTTACCATTAAATTTCCTAAATTTTTCAGACATGTTTTAATTACAGTTTTTATTTTGTGAGATGTGAGTGATATTTAAATTTAAAATTTAAAATTTAAAAATTTCATAAATTTTGTTTATTTGTGTTCCTATTTTTTTTTTTTTATTATTAGCTAGGATCCCTCTCGGGTATAGGCCTCTTTTCGACATGTATGACAAATAAACTCATGACTGATCCAGGCATGGTGGACACATCTAATACCCACTTCATCATCAACCTATAGAAATTCATTGATGGGGCTAGGTCCCCCATGCATTTTTAGATAATAACGCAATTTAGTCTCTCTATCTACCGACATTCTCCTATAGGCTCTTCTCGACGTTCATCTAGCGCGATGTCAAAGTCATGTACGTCAGGAATGTGCCCTACAATGCACTGCCCCGCGTCCATCAACTGGTGAATACTTAATAACTAACAGCCCTACTTATAAACGTAATTTAAATTTAATCATTGCTTAAAGTTAGCCCTGTCACTGTTTTTCATTACCCAGTGGTAAGAGATGGCAATAGTTTAAGCACTGTTTATCTTTTGGCATATTTTTATAAGTAAAGCCATAAGTAGCCAAAATGTATTACTGACATAAAGTTCGCTTCCCCTTAATAATATCGAAAACGTTATCTCTCCCTGGTTTTATCTTGCTCGTTGAATATTAATACTGCTTACTCGTATTGTTCTTTCGTTGCTCCGTATTTCGCAATTTTACGATTTATTTTGGGAACTTTTATGTAACCGCTAGTCCTACATCATTATCATCAGCCTGGGAAGTCCACTGCTGGACTGAGCTTCCTCATAGGCTTTTAAGACATTGCCACTAACAACCCAAAGGTAAGCTGGTAGATAATGCTATCCAGCATTATACTCGCCTGTGTACAGTACATTTTATTTATGCAATTAATAATTTTCTATCTATCTAACAGGTCATTAATTTAAATGAAACCAGTGAAGTTTCCACTATAAAAAATAATACATAAAAAACCTTTGAATAAACATAAAGTGTTTTTAGACAACAAGCTGATGTAACAAGCAATGGTCCACCTGATGTTAAGTGGTAAACATCGCTTATAAAGCATTGTCTCGTAGTTCACACACGTCAGGAATGTGCCCTACTATGCACTGCCCTGCGTCCATCAACTTGAGGCATACAGATGTTCAGCCTCACGTGCCAGTAATTTATGTACCTAATCGAACTTTTGATTATTTAAACCTATAAATAGTATTTGATTACCTAAATGGGCTTAAAGCTCTATGGGTGAAATATTAATAAGTTAAATTCATTGTTTAGTCAAAATTACATTTTGTACAAAATCATAAATTCCCATTTAGCCCGCTTTAAAATACTATAAAGCTAAATACTATATACTATAGTACTTATTTGCATACAAAAGACTTAAACGCGTGAATTATTGAGTTGCTTTTAATATATTTTGATTTACATAATGGTGTAAATAATAGGAATTCATACATTATTCAATTTAATCATGAAATGTTATTATTTGGCTAATCTGCTCATTGCGAGAATAGCAACATATAATGTAAACTTTATAACCCTATTGAAAATCAGCTCTTCATGCCCTCATCCCACGTAAATATTTGTTTTCTACTTCTACTATATTCTATCAGTCAAATGAAAGTAAAAAAAACTGACATGATTGTAATACCGAGGCACGAAAGTTGTAGACATCTCCTTAGATCTCAGTCTCCCTCATAATTTTTCAAATTATATCTTTCATCACATGCCGGTTTCCTCACGATGTTTTCCTTCACTGTTTGAGAGCACTAGCATGGTCAAGAACTCAAAATAACACCAAAAAACAATTAAAACGAATAACCTATGTGACTTCCCAAAACTACAGAAAACGTATCGTTTTATAAGACACTTCAATGAATACTATTTTGAAAATAGAACACGTTCTCTAACCTCTCTCAAGATTGGACAAAACGGCTGTAGGTTCAGGCCATTATGAGAAACCAAGGAGGTTGGAAACTGCGGCAGCAAGGAGTTTAAACAGTCTATGTGGTCAACAGATTACAGTGACCACTTCGAAAATCAGGGCGGTAAAGGGTTGTTTATCCAACGGCATCGATTCCACTCAGCAGTGAAGTGCAAATAAATACCAATTACCGACCTTAATTTGGTCGATCGCGTTATGGGTGACCCATGTCAGGAGAGTGTAGCGAACAGTACAGTGTTTGCATGAAAAAATGTAATGTGAAAAAAAGTCGGAGCCAATTTGAAAGAAAATATCCAGCAGTATAATTCATGTGCAATTTTGTTTTATTTAGTTGTTCACATCTAAATATCAAAATTCAAGAGATAAAAACCTGCACTTTTTTGTTTTCAAAACGAAGTTTTCTTAAGTTTACTCCAAAACTCATATTTTTGTCTAAATTGACTTAGCAGTTCATCTGTAACGACGTAAAACATAGAACCCAACACTTTTATTTTAGACATAAATTACTACTTTTAATACTTAGATACTTTTTCCATGTTCAGACCCAGACCAGAAAATAACTGAATACAAACAAAGTCGCGTGCGTCCCGCAAGCAATTTTTTTTTTAGGTTTTAAGGAGAAAGGGTTTCCGCCAAATCCCATAGAAAAAAACCCCAGTCCCGGCGCAAAAGAATTGTATCTCAGATTTTAGATAATTATTAGTAGAAACTATTGTTTCTACTAATAATACCTGATATTTCAGGTGTCGCTATTTCCTGATTTCGTGGCTAACATGTTTTTTTTACCCAGAGAAGTTTCATAGACGCTACATGCAAAAATGACACTTTTTAGGAAAAACTTCGTGTAACTGTGCTAGTTGACATTGAATTGGCAAAAAAATAATAAAACACATAATATAAACACATTATCACTTATGTAATATAATGTACCTATACCTATTATTTCATTTTTTGAAAAACTTTATTTTACTGATTAATTCACTCATTTACGACACACACGTGTGGATAATTGCAAAAAATGAATATAATAGGTAGATATGTATTGTCCGTATTATAAAAAAAAAATTAAAAAAATGCGTACGCACTGATATGTATAGCTTGCATCATACTTATATACATTTTGTAGTTATATTTATTTTATAAGGAAAATAATTTAAAAGCTGCCTTTAGTAAACGGAGTGACCATGTTTCTCCCTTTAACAAATTGAGTGGGAGCGAGAGCACGCTCACTCACGTCACAAGCCCTTATTGAATTCTGAGAAACGATAATGAAAACCTATTGTAATATTAATAATATAACAGAGAAAAGTTAAACCCCGATTACTAAAGGCAGTATTCTTTTTCTTATAAAATAAAGATAACTACAAAATGTATATAAGTATGATGCAGGCTATACATATCAGTGTGTACGCATATGTACCTATTATATTCATTTTTTGCAATTATCCACTTGTTTATGTTGTTAACGAGTGAATTAGTACAGTAAAATGAAGTTTTTCAAAAAAACTGGCATAATAGGTATAGGTATATTACATATGTGATAATGTGTTTATAATGTGTGTTTTATTCATTTTTTGCCAATTCAATGTCAATTAGCAAAGTAACATGAAGTTTTTCCTAAAAAGTGTCATTTTTGCATGTAGCGCCTATGAAACTTCTCTGGGTAAAAAACACATGTTAGCCACGAAATCAGGAAATAGCGACAACTAATATTGTTTCTACTAATGATTATCTAAAATCTGAGATACAATTCTTTTGCGCCGGGACTGGGGCAATTTTGGCGGAAACCCTTTAAAAAATAAATCTGACTAGCGGCTCGCCCAAAGCCGTTTCACAATTAACAGCGCTTAATTAAGCACAAAAAGAGCAATGCGACGCAAAACTGTATCAAATCGCGGCTAATGTACACAACTTTCATTTACATTTAATTTATTTACTTTGCTTACTGTATTATTTACACTGTGGCCTTTTACTTGCCAATTAACAGATGATAAAATTTTAAATTTATCGAGCGTATGTTTTTTTAACTGCCTTTCGTATGTATATTTCGCCTGCATATGTGTGGGGTTTCCCAAACTATTTTCAACTTGTAGAAAAACATGGCAATTAACCTTCAAATACACACCTCCAAACAACAAAAGACAGCCCCAGATCAAGACTATCAACAGTATCTCCAAACAGTGTCGGGAATTGAACCCGCTATCTATGAGCTAGGAGCGAGAATAATTTGGTTAGTGTTGGGGTCACGGTTCATTTTTAGAGAGCGATAACGCGCGTGGTTGCCGAAGGCTCGCTAGTGTTGTGCTCGATCTAGTATCGATATCGATAGATTGGCGGCCATTTTGTAAAAATTCTTATGACTTAAAAAAATCTTGTAATCTGATCAAACGGAAGGACAAGAAAGAATTTGTAAATGATCACTGATAGCTTTTCAGAAAATTACTTATGGCATAAGAAAAGTTGTAATTCTTCGATTTACTGGAAGGGCAAGACAGAATTTGCAAGCGTAGGTATACATATAGGGTAGCCTTTTTAGTAATGTGTCTTTAGAAATCGATAGATGGGTCGACATTTTGTATCATTATAAAAATTCAAAAGTGAAACAAGCTGTTGTATCATGGAGTTGTTGAAAAAATAGGCCATATTGGATAAAATAAAAGTTTGCATAAAAATGGCGTGAAGCTTACAGCTTCAATTTCATATAAGCTGATTGGCACTCGTTAAGGTGCCCTCTCATCGAGATCATTTATCTGTAATGTAACAGTTCAGATTCGAGCATCGCCAGTGCTGTGACCATTGATGTCTAACTAAGTATGACTTCACATTGATTTAGAACGCTATTGTATGAAACTTCGTGCCAACAAATATATTTAATTTCAAGCTATAATTATATAATTTGTAACATTAATAATGAGGCGTATAAATAAATAAATAAATATTATGGACAATTCACACAACACTACCCAGCCCCAAACTAAGCAGAGCTTGTAATATGGGAACCGGATAGCTGATATAATACTTGTATACATTTTTTTTTTTTGTAAATACATACTTAGAATACAATATAACACCCAGACAGAGAACAAACATTTATGTTCACCACACAAATATTTGTTCTCGGTGGGGATCGAACCCACGACCTACGGCGCAGAAGGCAGAGCTACTACCAACTGAAAAAACTTCGATCGAACAAATATTTTAACCTATAATTATACAATTTATAACATTAATAGTAAAGCATTGTTATAGGCGATGGTTACCCCATAAAATCAGGTTTGCCATTGCTAGTTTTATAGAAAAAAGCGAGTGGGAGCACCCTTTGATACAATATGTATTACATATTATACAATTTGGAGGAAAACAGCTTCGAACACAGGCGAATGCTAAAATATCTTCTGGATAATTACATAGTAAGCGAATGCTCGTCACAATCTGTGTGGTAAATGCTCTAATTCAAAGTTTGAATCGTTATATTACAAATGCTCCTGTGAGAGAGTGCCTTTAAAAGTTGGAACGCTTCTGTATTGGCTGTTTGCGCTGAATATTCATTATTTGAATGACAAAATGTACTTTTCATTATGAGTCCAAATATTTTGCAGGCTCATTTTCATGATACACTCGGAAAATCGGTTTATTTTTGGTTATATTTTGCATGTAGCATAAACATTTTATATTTCCTTGGGTGTTTTAGGCCCCCATAAAGCCATAGTGGCCCCGGCATAGAATATAAGGATCCCTTCATCATCTTTTATAGAGGTCGTAAGAGCAGCCAGCAGCATCGCCTGAGTAGGTACTTTTAACACAGATGCAGTGGTCACCAATCCCTCAAGCTCCCCCACCAATCCCCCACAAATATGGAAAAGGTATAACATCTAGCATTGTGTTTATAAAGCCGATGCCAACTGCTTCACGTGTCCTCCGAAGCAAAAGTAAGCAAAGGTAAACTGGAAGAGATTGCTTTTGGTGATATGATCGATTGCATTTCTCTTTGAAGTTTTTTTGTTATTCCAGTGTTAATCATAAGTGTGTATAACAAGTAAAGTTTAAAAAACTTGAGAAATCCGACTTCATAGCCAAACTGCTGGGCCGATTTTAATTAAATTTATATGCGACCAAAGTTTTACCTTTCAGATAAAACTTAACACAAATTTGTCATTTATGAACCGATTTTAAAATCAAACATGAAACAAACAACTGAATTGAGAACCTTTTCCTTTTTCATATGAAGTCGGTTTATTGGACGTATTTAAACGACGCTGTCGTTATTAAGCTTGTGGCGATATAGATACCTACTAGAACATAATTATTATCGATAGTCTAGTTTAAATATCCCACGCGCGCATCCCTATATTCCTATGAGGCGCGTAAATCGGTTCGCGTGCGCGCCGCGAGGCTTGCCTCGTAATTCGCGCCGGCCTCCTCAGCGCCTCACAACTAGACGGCTGAAAAATATAAAATTACAATTCCAAACTCCATCGTAAGGTCAATATCGATACAAAGTAGTTTGTGAGCAATCTTCACATGCAGTTCATGGTTTTGTAACAGTGAAGAGAGATAAGCATTTGATGCATCACGGGACAAATAATAAATAATGCAAGTGATTGCGTTGCTTTTAAAGGAGTATCAAATGGATGGGTGATGGTGGGCTATCTATACTAATATTATAAAGAGGAAAGATTTGTATCTATTTTTGTATGTTTGTAATGAATAGGCTCAAAAAGTACTAAGCCGATTTAAAAAATTCTTTCACCAATAGAATGCTACATTCTTCCAATTTGACATAGGCTACATTTCATTTTGAAAAAAATTAAGGATCCTTGGTAAAATTTGAACAATGTAACCGAAGGTGTAGAAAAATGAGTCTTAAAATGTCTTTCGTCGAATGCGCTGCCAAAACTATTAGCGATAGAACAAAATAATGTACAACAATATTTTGCTCATGATAAAGTTGGTTCTATAAAAACAGTGATTATAATTCCACCGTGCATATTTTGGTAGTAACCACCGCGCATCAAGCCGTCCTCATTGCCCGATGCCTGGAGAACGCCCTACGAAAACGAGAAAAATAAATAAAACCGCATATGATTATACCGAGCAATATCCGAAAAGATACGGATCTTATCTCTCCATCGGACATGTGCATCTCTTGACTTTTTAGACCTTACGATTCGGACCTTTGACTTTTGGTATTCGAGGGTATCGTAAATTCAGTTTTGCTACAGCTTACAAGTACCTGTAACTTTCACTATAAGGTACAGTTTGGACGTTTTCGGATCTTCTTATCGTCACTAATTCTTTCGAGCCAACGGTTTTAAGTGCGCCTCAAAAAGGCTTCTTGCATGCCCTTGGCACATGTTTTCGATCTTTTTAGGTACTGGTACTACGACATGTTGGTTTCTTCAGTCACATTTTTGGACAGAAATATTTTTGCACGTCCATCGCTATTATAGTTCATTCAACTGTTACACAATGCATAGAAAACATATGTACCTAAATAGTAATCTTTATCTTTACTAAACATTTCTAGTTTTTACTTGAAATTTCGGATACATGTAGCTTAGTTACTATCATAATTCCATGTTAAAATCGTATCTCCCAGCATAAAGGACACCTTATTAATGCATCCCTGTAATATATCTTGTGAAATCCCGCATTGTGTCTACTTTCCTTTGACCGTTTGCGAAAACTCTTTAAAAAATAAACAATTTACAAACGATTCCCAGTGAAACAACAAATGACGAACGCATATTCGAAATTCAAATCGGCTCAACGAACTATTGGACGTTCGAAATTCAATTTCAAATAGTCAAAGAGATTGAAACCTCTTTAATATATCAAATTACGAACGTAAAAGATTTTTCGTTTCATCTGTGGCGGCAAACAAAGCCAGCAACGTAAAAACTTTAACAATATTGTCTCCGTTCAATTAAGCGGGTTCCAAGATATTTTCTCAAAGAATTTCTCGCGCACTCGCGTCGCCGCGGCTTCTTGTCAATAAACTCCATATAAATTGCCTTTACCAAGTGATTTGAATATAATAGCCGCATCTTATGGGTTGCTTTTTACCCCCTTTCCTTGAAGGTTCGCAATCTTTGTCCGATTATATTGTAAGCAAATTATCTGCTTGGATCTGGCAAGTGGATTGAAGTTGGCAAAAAAACTTCCAGTTTGACATGTTTTGTTTTGTTTATTAATAACTGGGCTTTAAATCCATTACCCAGTTCAATTCATAAGTTTAAATTAAGTATTTCGAAAGCTAAACTGTAAAAGCTAAGTATAAAATTATAGATTGTTCAATTCGTGAATAGGTTTTATCTTTGCCTTGCCATTTTTACTTTTTTATTAATTATGACATAAAAAACGGGTAAACTTGTTTCACGATACAAACTACTAAATAAGTAAGATACTAAAGGTCAATATTAACATGTTATCATTTTTATTTAGCAACCAACCTTATAATCGTCAGAATATTATTAAGAACTATATAAATAAAATGCATAAAACACCACCGACAACCCCTTTATTCAATAGTTTAGTTCAAAAGGTTATTCAGAGTAAAAGAAAAGTAAAGTGGTAAGAAAAGGTTCAAAAATTGTTGATGCAAATAAAGGTATACCTTATCCCACGTGCCAGTAACCCACCTGGTTGTGATGACATGTCTCATCCCATCCCAAGCAAATAAAAAGAAAATAAATAAAAAACATCAAAAGAGGACTGCAGAAAGGTGGCGTGTGAAATATTGGACAATATCATCCACACCGACTTTACGGAGGCGAAGAACCAGTGATCTTTTGCTTTACGTCATTCATCGTCATTCGTCATCAGTCTTAAGCCATTGTAGTTCATAAGTTTCTAATTGAGCTCTATCTTAACTACGAGTACCTAGGAGTCTCTCTTTATACTGAAGGTAGTTTGACAATACAGATTGGTAGGTTCTTACCTTTTGAAAGCCTGAGCTTTTCAAGAAAAAATGTGTCTGTAAAATTACGTTGATGAATGAAAAAACACGTTGATCGATTAGCTGATGGGCAAAAAATTCATTAAATGTGACAATAATAATAATTTATTTCAAAAGGTACGATTATCTATACGAGACATAAAAATCTTAATAATCTTATACCTTTAAACGAGAAAATCTTATATATATATATATATATATATATTTAGGATCTCGGAAACTGCACAAACAATTTTCACGAAATTTAGTATACAGGGGTTTTTGGGGGCGATAAATCGATCTAGCTAGGATTCATTGTTAGAAAATGACGAGAAGTTGGTGTTTTGCAATAATCAAACATAAACTCAATATACGACTGTTCCTGCCATCTATTGGCGATTGTGAGCAACTAACTGCAAGCTAGAAGGCGTTGTTAATTAAAAATAAGCCAATAAAGATACGACTCTTCCTGACATCTATTGGCAAATAATAATACTATTTTTTTTTTAACCCGAGCGAAGCTCGGTCATACCGGCTCGTAAAATATTAATTTGTGCATTGCTCTTTACTAATATTAAATGCTTCATGTGTACATACATACACATAAGGAAACCAAACGTACATATTATATTATTTATTTATTACAAAGTTCTATAAGATTTGTACATGGCCAATTTCACAGATGTCTACTTATCGTAACAAGAATGACGTAGTAAAATAATCATAAGCTCCCGAGCTATTATGCTAAGCTTCAACGTGTCGAAAACGTTCGCGCGTTATATACCATTTTCGAATACAATTTCGAATAAAAGCCATTTGCGAATAAAATTACTGAAGCGAAATTACGAGAAAATAAAAACAAAATGCTGTCGACGTGGATATGGATACGCGTATAATTTCATAGCTCGGCATTGGTGCATCATGTGCTAAGTAAAATAGACTTAGTTAACATTTCAAGAGAGTTGTGAATGGAAAATTGATACTTGCAGGGAAAAGTAATGCTGAAAGTTGTGTGTGCCTTCATTGAAAACTAAATAAAGGTACCTTGCGTGAGCCATAAAAAACTACAAAAATATGTGAGACAGTTCGTTTATCATTTGCATTAGGGTTTTAATGGAATAACAAACAAAATTATAGACTAGGGGCTTGCGCACATCGAGGCGATGGCGATCAGTGAAACGCTGTCAAAAATCACTGTCATATTTGAGAGCGTTTTACTGATCGCCATCGCAGGTTGCTTAGATGTGCGGAAGGCTTAAGTGGATAAATATTTACTGTTATGTACTTGTAACCTCATTCGCAGGTAGTAGGTATACTAAGGTATAGATAAAAACAGTTTAATTCGAGTTTTAACCGACTTCAAATAAAAAAAGAGGATCTCAAAGTCGGTTGCTTTTTTCAGACATACTAACCTAATGCCAGTCTGCACGTTAAATTGCAATAAATAAACACTTTCAATATTACTTTAAAATAATTCCGCGTTCAAAAGTCCTGCTAAATTAGTGCAATTAACATTTGTACAGCAGCAATAAATATAAAATCACATTAAAATTTATTTTTAACGACAAATAAAACTTTAACACCCCCATGCTGCGAATTAAATTTATCGATAACAGTAAATAATATATTTTAATACACTTTGTTCGTTTTTAATTATTTTTTGCATTCGAACTGTTTTCCCAACTTCTGTTTCGAGTTTCAGTTAATAGTCCAATAATTACAATATCATCGGCACTTTTATGTTAAATTTGATGCAAAAAAATATAATAAAATCGCCAATTTATGATAAACGAAAGCAACTATTGTCTGATTTACATTTTCTGTAGAAATTAAAATTTCACAGTCAATTAAATATTTTTAAGGTTCAATTAAAACGGTAGCATTGCTTGCGTAATGGACGTGGTTTGTTGTCAATTTTATGCAACGCGATTTCAAGATAAACTTGAATTTAGTTTGAATAAAAATAAGATGAAAGTACTCAGAACAGTTCTTGTATAAAATAACGTTAACTTGTAGAGTCTACGAGCTTTCTTCAGAACTTGAAGTGAAAATAAAATAAAAATAAATATTATAGACAACCTACACAACACTATATCTAACCCCACACTAAGCAGAGCTTGTACTATGGGAACCACATAGCTGATATAATACTTATACATTTTCTTTTTGTTGTTTGTTGATTTGTATTGTACATACTTAGAATACAATATAACACCCAGACAGAGAACAAACATCTGTGTTCACCACACAAATATTTGTCCACGGAGGGGATCGAACCCACGACCTACGGCTCAGAAGGCAGATCTAGTACATTTTGGAAAAAACACCTACCCATGAATGTTTGTACTTCGAGAGAAATTAAACCCACAACCTACAGCTCGAAGGCAGAGCTGTGAGGCAAGTCAGCTGGTTTTTGCCCAATATTTTCTTTGGAATAGTGGGTGTAAGCATGACGATACGGTATGGGAATGCACTGACCGCTTCGCCATCGGATCCTAATAATACTTGACGAATAACTTAAGTAACAGTAGTAGTAAACGCTAAACTAAAAGAAACAGGAAGGATACTAGACCACCAGAGCTCAACAAACAAACATACGTAGACGTAGATAGTACTACTTAGGTCCCAGTGGCCAGACTGTGTGGTCCACGCCCCGTGGCGAGCCATTCATCCCGCGATGTGCCCCACTTTGTCTACCAATCCACGGTACACCCCACGCTTTATCACGTGGGGTTTGTTGTTATTGCTATCGTTTTTATAGCGTAGTAAGATTATTTGAAATGAGTGTTGGTAAACCGGAAGACGTAACGTAGGACGCTTTGAGCAAACGAAGGTCCCTATCAGAAATCTCTTAAACCTGTTAAGCACGTATAAAGGCACTTTCAATCCAACAGATCATACACAATGCTAAGATTTCTAAAATTACACGTCAAAGCTTACAATAATGCTAGGAAATAATATAAAAAAACTTAAATAACGCTCGAAAAACAATTAAAATTGAAAAGCTTTCAAAATAACAATGCGACTTTGTAAAAAAGGAGACAGACAGGACAGACAGAAGGAGGAGACAGGAGGACAATTGAGGACGTAAATTCTCAATTGTAAAATTGAACAAAAGTAAGTCTTCGAAAATTTAACAAGATTTATTTTTTCTCTAAACTGTCCCTGTCCCTGTCCCTATAATAGTATAGCGTCCTACTATTATAGGGACAGGGACAGGGACTACATTTCCGTAAAGTAATTTCGAATTCCATATTTTTAAATGACCGAACCGAAACCTGCCGTCGCAATTTGGAGATTTTGAAAGTATTTACCGATGACAATCTTTATTTATTTTATTGTTTCAGCAACAATAAGAATAAATTCGCCAGGTTAACCCAGAACTCCCTGGGGCAGCCGAATTTAAATAACCAATTACACGAGGCTGGGATGAGTTATTGATCAATTTGCCTCCTTTGATTGTGTCGTGATTACATGGCGACAGGTTTGACATGCTCCAGGTAGTGACAGGTTCCTTCGTCTTTCTTTGTCAGTTCTAGACGTGCTAAATGGTTTCTCTTATGCCAGTGACCTTGGTTCTTGAATTATTTATCTTCATTTTTATTTAGGACGTTTCCCGTAGCGAACTCTCTTCATTGCCGCTTGTCTAAGAGATCAACAGTTAGCAACAATGTCTCAGGTCTATAATTCATCATAACGTGTATTTTCGTATTGAGGTTTTGCGGTTTTAGTTCTTCAATTATTTTTCTTAATTCTTCATTAGGATTTTTCCCGTAGTGAATTCTCTTCATCGCCCGTTGTGCGGCTTACAGCTTGTGTATGAGGTCAATAGTTAGCGACAATGTCTCTGGTCTATAAGTCATCACGTGTACCATCGTATTGAGGTTTTGCGGTTTCGTTATCTTCTTCTCGTCAGTGCGCTGTGGTGAAAGGATTTTAAGTGCGCCTCAAAGAGGCTCCTTTCGTGCACTTGACACCATGTTTTTCGAACTTTTTAGGTTCTACGACATGCCGGTTTCCTCTCGATGTTTTCCTGCCCTGTCTGAGAGTACTGGCATAGTGAACATACATTTTTGAACAGAAACTTTATTTGCACACGACTGGATTTGCATCTATGAACTTGGGATCACTTGGCCACCAGTGCTATCTGGTTTCGTGATAGCAACATGTTATGTTATGCCATGTTATGCCAAATAGGCCTTGACTCAGCTTTTGTAGCTTAGCGGGATATGAACCTACCTCCCCAAGCAGCGCTGGTTTTCAGGCAGATGTGGCGTTATTTACCGAACGCTGCCCATCCCTGTTGTATTACATTGGCTGGCCGCTTTGTCAAACAACCTTACCTGTTCATATTTACCCTTCGAGCCTTTATATTCGGTAATCGTGCTCAATTAATCTAAACGTCTCGCCCTCCCGCTATCTCCAATTAATAAGTTTTACGCGAACACTTCGATGTGACTTGAAATTCTGCCGATTTTAATACTTCCATAGTTTAATCGGCTTTGTAATCGTTATGGACTTCTCATGAGCTTTGGATAAGAAACTTCGACTTAACCATTTAGAAATCGTTTCTTCTCAAGGGTTTTGTAACTTATAGCGGATATAGGCCTGGCTGGTGAACCTGTAGGCCCTACCACAAGCTCTGTTTGGCTCTGGTTTTGAGTCTGTATGAGTACTGTATGTCTGTATGAGTGTTGATTAAATAAATTCTACGTCAAAACGTCACCCACACAGTATACACTGGTGAACATGAGCACTCATACAGACTCAAAACCAGAGACAGAGTCAGACAGAGCTTGTGGTAGGCCTACTGGTATTGAATAAGACTCTCGATTATCTATCAGGAAATATATAGTAGCAGGCGACTGGAGAAAGTCACCAGGGAACGCTTGCAGCATCTCAAGACACTCTGGTCACCAATCTAGCTGCAAATAATGGTGAATATGGCTATAAGCATTGGGACTTATTCAGGCAGTCAAAGTGATGATTAATCATATAAGAAACATCCATGTATCGGCAGGATGTTAATCCTAACAAATTCTGACACAACCAAAGTTGAAATATTTAGATAATTATAAATTTCATGGAAAGTCGGTAAATTGAGGAGGCTGGAAACCGTTCTTAGAAATATATCGGGGAGGCCCCCAGCAATGGTTTTCTACTGGTTGAATGAATAAAGAATTTATATTCCAAGATTCAAATCCGAACGTGATTTAGCCACAATATCCAAACATCTTTGACTGGCCTCTCAGCTCAGTTGGTAGTAGCTCTGCCTTCTGCGCCCTAAGAACAAATATTTGTATGCTGAACGCAGATATTTGTTTTCTGTCTGGATGTTTTATTGTATTCTAATTGAGTATTTACAAAAAAATGTATGGCTACCTGCTTAAGCCTATGCTTACTCGTAATATCATCTTGTTTGTTTAATGTCGCTTTTATAGATTACCAACGGTAGTTGTTAGCTGGTTCCCGAGGCGTGAATAGACCGCTACAGTGGACAGTCTCGCTGATCCGATGATATATTCATTCATTATCTCGTCAAAGAGGCTTCGACGCGAAAATGACAGGATTTATGAGCTTTAACACGGCAGATGCAAAAACTGAATTGCAGCTGACGCTCTTATATATTGACGATTAATCTATGCGAAATTGGACGGCTTACATCCTGTGTGGAACATTTTACAAAAAAATATAGACATAGTAGTGAGATATAGTAACTTTTGAAACTATCATGGTTTTTAACACTATTTTTATAAAACAACGGGATATTTACCATGATTAAATTTTTCTGAGTTGACTTCCGATATTTCGGCACAGTTGCATGCACCATGATCACGGATGAACTGAAGTCCACGAGTAAAACAAATGTTATTGGCAGACAAATCGACTCAGAAACTCAGAAAAAAACAAAAAAAAAAAAGAAAAATTTATTCATGGTAAATATCCCGTTGTTTCATAAAAATAGAGATATAGTAAGTTGAGTAGACATAGAAATTTATTTATTTACTACATAAGCACACATAATCCAGTAAAGAACAAGGACACTAAAATGAGAAAGATACAAATAGATACATCGATAAGACATTCATTATGGCTGGCCTCTCAGCTCAGTTCGATCCCCAGCACCGAGAACAAATATTTGTGCGGTGAACACAGATATTGTATTCTAAGTATGTATTTACAAAAAAATGTATATAAGTATTATATCAGCTATATGGTTCCCCTAGTACAAGCTCTGCTTAGTTTGAGGCTAGATAGTGTTGTGTGGATTGTCTCTACCTAATATTTATTATTATTATTATTTATTTACTGCATAAGCACACTTAAATAAGTAAAAAACACTAAAAGAAGAAAGATACAAATAGATACATCGATACTGGAGAAGTGCGTCGTGTTTCTGTGTGCTACAGCAGCAAAAGGGCCTTGACTCAGCATAATGCCTAGCTACTGTGAGGAAGCTATGCGCTGGTATTCTGTCCAGACCGTAAGCCAACAGACCATAAAATAAATAAATATTGTTGTGAGTAGGTATAAGATCACTCAAATCAATATGGTCCATAGTCTGTAAGACCACAAAGATTACTTTGAAAAGTCTTGTGGATACAAAACGGCTAAACCAATTTGAAAATCAAATTTCTATTGAAACATCTGGAAATAAAGAAATAAGTAGTATACCTATATATAGAGATAGAGGTTTCTTATATAGTTTTTGCGAAGACACTTCCAAAGTTCTAAAATGTAGCCCCCCCCCTGTAACTTCTAAAATAAGAGAATGATAAAACTAAAAAATATACATTATCTATGTAAACTTCCAACGATATTTGGTTTGAACGAGATATAGTTAGTAGTTTTTTTTTAATACGTCATTAATCGTAAACTGCTATGTACCTTTCGACAAACTACTAAAACTTCTATATTATATTACTTACTGCTACGGAACCCTTCATGGGCGAGTCCGACTCGCACTTGGCTGTGTTTTTTTTGTAGTCGGTTAAAAACACTTGGTTCGTTATCGCATCATCGCTACAAAGCTACTTGAAAGAAAGAAATTTTTTAGTTAGAAAAATTCCTTCAGGGTAGGGAACGCAACGACAGCACCCTTGGTGTTGTTGGTGTCTATGGGCGACGGTGACCGCTTACCATCAGGTGGGCCGTAAGATCGTTTGTCTAACTTTTACATAAAAAAAATAAAAATAAAAAATTACATTATACAAGAAGTGAAGTGACTACTTCTATCAAGTCTAATTCTATCTTTCTACTTGTATCAAGTTAACCGTATCTTCATACCATTAACCGAACAGAAACAAAACAAAAAGCAATCGATAATTATAACACTTATAACACATACCGACGAACGTATCTATTATACAGTTGATGATGATACTTGGATATAGATGATGATGATAGGTGAGGCGGTGTGCAATCATCTATTCTTATTTGTCATTCATTGAAATTGGTCAGTTTGGTGCAAGGTGAAAGAATTTCAACTTTTGTAAGTTCTAAAAGTAAGAAGTTTGGTAATCTATCAATCTGGATCCTGTATCTATCATAGCTTTGCTTGGTTTGGGGCTATATAGCGCTATGAAAATTAAAAAAAATAAGAAACTTACAAAGTAATGCTAAGACAGATAAGGTGGATTAGTTAGTTATAAAGGTGCTAAACGAAAAAGGCTTTTCTAGATATTTGTAGAAATATAACACAATTCCATCTAACTCGAAAAGTAAAGCTACAAAGGTAAACGAAAAAAAGCTGCAAAGATGCCGCTAACCATCAGATGGGCCGTTAGCCCGTTTGTCTAACATATGCATTTAAAAAAAAAAATTATAATGTCTGTCAACAGTTGAGAGCCGAGTAGTAGGCCTACCACAAGCTTTGTCTGGCTCTGTCTCTGGCTCTAGTTTTGAGTCTGTGTGAGTGCTCACCAGTGTATTGTACTGTGTGTGTGACGTTTCGACGTTGGATTTATTTAGTCAAAACTCACATAGACTCAAAACCAGAGCCAGAGCAGACAGAACTTGTGGTAGGCCTACAGGATTTCCTTTGTCCTTAAATTCCTTAAGTATAGTAAACAATATAAAATCAATAAAAAATAAGCAAAGCTGGTACTAAATGAAACAGAAGTGCAACTGCATCCGCTATAACCTATAACTTGAACCAAACCGCGTCCTACCCCCAATAGTAATAGATTTAAACAAACATTCCCATTACGATTGGAACCGGAAGGTAGCCATCACAAAAAATATGATTACTAAAGCAGAGGTGATAATTTGATGAGATTACAGTGTTTGAGACAACTCGGTGATGATAGGCACATTATGCTTGGAGATATCGGGGTATCTCAGCTACGTATGTAGATAGTGCAATCCACGAAGGCGCGCCCCACTATTCCGCCTAACCGTTTATAGTATATGTGTGCAAGCTTCCGTCAATGTTTGAGAGTTATCGGTACACACTCATTACCTATGAGTGCACACGCACACTACAATGAATAGACTACGGTTCGCGACTGCCGCTCGAAGCAACTCCCCGCACCCCGCGAGGGGCGCGTCTTCGTGAATTGCACTATCTATAGCGGCCGCTGAGCGCTGGCAGTCAAGTGGTAGCGGCCCCGCCTTCCGATTCTAAGGTCGTGGGTCCAATTCCAGTCGTGTACCAATGAGTTTTCTGTCCAAAAATTTATGTACACTATGCCAGTGCTCTCAAACGGTGATGGAAAACATCGTGAAAAAACCGGCATATCGTAGAACCTAAAAAGTTCGAAAATATGTGTCAAGTGCACGAAAGGAGCCTCTTTGAGGCGCACTTAAAATCCTTTCACCACACTTGGTTCGAAAGAATCAGTGACACAATAAGAAGAAGAAGCTACTTATAGCCTTATCCTGAGAACTATTACGTAAATTATAGGCTCTTCGTTCGTAATGTCGCATGAGGAGGGGTAAAAGTTATGTGACAGTACCCGAAGTCGGAGTTTTGCTACCACATTTCGTTACCAAATGTTGTTTTCGTTTCGCCTATTTGTCTCTCTCTATTGTATGGAAAAAATATGAGACAGCAAAAATACGTTACGTAGTTGGACTTGCTGTCTCATCTTTTCTAAATACAATAGACAGAGACAAATAGACGAAACGAAAACAACATTTTGGTAACGAAATGTTGTGAATGCACTGGGACTTGGGGTACAGGAGAAAGATGGGTATGAATGTAGATCGATTTTAAGTGGGTAGAGTTAAGTCAAAGAAAATATGGATGAACAGTATGAAAGATAGCATGGATAAGAAAGAAGTGAATACAAAGATGACGGCTGATAGAGGAGAATGTAAGAGAAGAACATGTTTTGCCGACCCCACATAAAGGGACAAGGGTAAGGAGAAGAGAAGTAGAGCTCTTTGTGAAGGGCTAGTCTGGGGAAGTACTACCACCATGCCTATTTCTGCCGTGAAGTAGCATTGCTCTGTTTCGGTTTGCCGGCGGAAGGGTGCCGGTGAAATTACTGGCACGTGAGTCTGAACATCTGTATGCCTCAAGTTGATAGACGCAAGGCAGTACATCGTAGGACACGTTCCTGACGTGCGTGACCTATGAGACAATGCTTTATTATAGGCGATGGTAACCACTTAACATCAGGTGGGCCATATAATTGTTTAATTAGCAAGTTGTATAAAAAAATTTGAGCAAGCAATAGCTAGGAGCAACAGTAAAATTAGTTATTGCTTATTTTCCAAATAGTCTAAAATTGGTCCTCTTTCGGAAAATTAATGTACTAAAAATAAAGCTTTTATGACTTTGTTTGTGCATTTTGTACAATTTCACAACAACGCAACACTTGACCGCAATCTGTGAAAAACAGTAATGCCTGCATTGCTGTGTTCCGATTTGAAGAGTCTGTCTGTTTCGTATTTTTCTTATAGAATATTAATAAATAATAAATAATAAATAAATATTGTGGACAATTCACACAACACTACCCAGCCCCAAACTAAGCAGAGCTTGTAATATGGGAACCGGATAGCTGATATAATACTTGAATACATTTTTTTTTGTAAATACATACTTAGAATACAATATAACACCCAGACAGAGAACAAACATTTATGTTCACCACACAAATATTTGTTCTCGGTGGGGATCGAACCCACGACCTGCGGCGATTCAGTCTCAACAGATTTGAAACAAAACAAATAAAACTTGAATTCCAAACCGACAGATAGCACTTCCTTGCACAAAGCTTCTAACGAACTCCAACCCTTTCTCTCCACTGAACTAAAGACCTCGGAAATACTTACAGAACCCGCGTAGCGCAAGCATTAAACACACTTGACCTATTTTTTATGCAGACGGTACTTTCACGAAGACGCTCCTAAAAAGAAAGTACTGTCGGGGAAAAAAACAAAAAAGAGAGTTATGACTTAAACCCGGGGGGCACCGAGACACGGAAACAAAATGTACAATCCATAATTATCGACCTGCGCCAATAGTGATGTATTGTACATATCGCTTGTTTTTATCGATTGGTTTACAATGCAACGAGTTATGTGATGGTGAAATTGTTTTTTCATTACTCATACTCTGAAAGTAGGTTTGAAGTTGCCTGAGGGGCCTAATTGAAAGTAAAACTTTCAGCCCTAGGGAGAATCGCTTTCTACTGACAGCTGTCAAATTATAAAAAAAAACAAGTTCTATTTTATTCAACCATGTTCCAACTTTCTAAAGTCTTTCTGACTGCAAAGAGGTCGTTGAACCAAATTCCAACTTTTTATTCAGCAAGTAGGTTGGAAACCCATTACAACGGTAAGAAGTTTAAAAAGTCTTATTAAAGCGCAATGTAAAATTTAAATTTAAATAACATAAAGATAGTATTAAATAAATAATATATCTTCTAAATTACTTGATTAATATATAGCTTCAACTATTTATTTAAAATAACATAGATTTGAGCAAACAATTTACCATTTTTTAAATTATGAGAATGAAAACAATGGCTGAATAATGCTGGCGAGCCGTAGCCGAAGGCCCGCCAGAGAAAAAGAAAAAAAAAACCGGGAAGGCGGCAATTCAATCTTCATTTTCACAAATTTTTCTTTCATGTTTTTATTTTTACTTTCCTTGTATTCGTAATAAAAAGCACAGTGTTTACCTCGGGTGAAAGTCTTTTAAGTCCCTCAAGCTCCATTGGCGCCCTCGCTTACGCTCTGGCGCCAAACCCGTCTCGGGACTCAAAAAACGTGACTTTCAACACTCAGGTAACAATGTACTATTAAACACAACTCAATGATATTTATCAACGTTATTTTGTATTGTATGATATTCCTTATCCTTACTTACTCCTACCTCATATATTATTATATTTTGTATATGCCACATTGATGTCATTATAAAATAGCCACGAGTAAGTTTACATTTAGATTTCATTGTAATTTAGTTGAATCATAGGCTAATATTGAACGAGGTCACTGACTATTGCTAGGTAGTGGTTAATGTCAAATACAGGAGCGATTCCTTGGTTGCGTGCGATTAATATCCCAGTTAATGTATTTTTTGTTATATAATTATAACAAAACACATGAGTTTCACCATAATGTTCAATAATGATTTCAAAATACTGCTACTAATACTGCTATAAAATGCCCTACATTGGAAAATAACAATGCCCATTCTAGTTTTCTAAGACCATAGAGAAATACATTCTCTTCGGTATTGTATCGACAAAGCACAAGTGGGCCGGCACATCTCTACTGTGGGCAATTACTGGCGCGATGAGCGTCACGTTTACTTTGCGCGTAAACATCAAAGGCACCGCGGCGGACCGCCGATATTCGCGCCAAAATTTCCCTTAATCGACCCCGTTTTACCATATTTACCATAACGTCATGGGACAATTTATTTATTTACCTGACGGCCAGTATATCTTTATATTGGTCATTTTTCATTCTCAATCGATATTTAAATTAAATGCAAATTAACTTTTATTACGAATTTTAAGGTAGTATCTTGAAAATTCATTACTTTCGTTATGTATATACTTTCATGCTTATTTTGTTCATATTTTTGTTAAAGCTTATTAACTGTACGACCTATAATACTACTGTAATAGCTTCTTACGCTACGAGGCAAGTTTATTTATTAACTAATCTATATAAAAATGATAAATTAACATCCCATCTTTTATTTGCAGGTAAGTCAACAAACGTCAAACGAGAATTGCGGTAAGGCATTTTTCTCCTCAAACAATTATTGTAACTTGTTTATAAAAGTCATTAATATCTCGTACACTGAGAAATGTAATCGAAGCGGTTAATGAAAGTCTTGTGTTCGTTAGGCGTGCGCGGTGTCGACAGAGCCACAGAGTGCGTAGCAGTGCATTTGTCGATTTATCGAACCCGCGCCGCGTTCTGGCACTGTAATCGATATCGACACGCTAAATCATAAACGTATGGTGCGCATCACTAGTGTCAACAATGTAGAATAATTGAAATGTGCATGCTTTTAAGTTTTAAAAATACATACGTAATCTGATTACCTATTTTAAATAGCACTAAGAAAACCACTAAGGTTTGTAGGGATAATACTACTAGAGAATCATAAAACAGTAGCTTATAAATAAGTATGTACCTACATAATAACTTCTAATGAACTGAAACTATAAGTATGTAGGTATGACGATGATTAACAATGTGCGCTAATTTCACCGTTACTCGAATAAAAAATATTGAAAACTAATATCATTATTATTAGCCTGTGCGACTAAAATAGGAAAAAAACCTTGGAAGCAAATAGGTTTTTAATAAATTCTTTGAGATCTGAAAAGAGGGTATAATGTAACAAATCACAACATTTAGACATTTTGGCAACTCTTTTCTTTCTGACCATACAAAAAAAATATGGGACAATCGTTTCATGCATAAGCAGGCGCCATTTGCGGCTTTTCTTTTTAACATGCAATATCTTGCAAATATACTTTATCTGCTTGATAATAAGGTTGAAAATCATTAAAACTTAATATTTCGTGACTGTTAAAGAATGAGATCCAGTTATAACTCCGTACCGCAATGACACGTGTTTAAACGAACTTCATAATATGTATTGTTAAAGATTTACTTGGTAAAGATAACAAAGGAAGTTCAACCTTAACAAACCAAATCAAAGTAGTTTTTTCTGTGAAGAAAATAATGGAGTATCGTAAATTTGAAAATAGTTTGTTAGTTGCAAATTTGAACATGATTTGTGTGTGCACTAAGCTTTATGATGAGTGCACTGGTGGCCTAGTAGTAACCCTTCTTTCCGAACCTAAGGTCACGGGTTTGAATCCAGCCGTAAATACACAATGCTAGTACTAGAAAATATTTAATTAGGTTCTAACTGCAATCACAAATACAAAACATTGCACTTTGCAAATGGTCAATTAATACAGTTATTTCAACCACAGATGAAACAATAGCACTTGCTAATGAACTTTCACTCTGACTGTACTTTTCCCGAAAACTACTTCAGCATGTTGTTTTTATTCTTGTGTTTTGTTTATAAAATTTCCACAACTCTAAAGAAAATAGAACTTTATAACAAAAATCCTGAGGTCATTTCGTTTTCGCAATATGACCCATGGTAAGTGACCATGAAGCTGAATAGGGACCACAAAGCCAGTTTAGAAATTCGGGGTTTTTTCCAAGGCAAAATTGAATAAATAGTCTATTCACTTTTGCCTTGTGAAAACCCCGATTATATTTAACAGTAGATTCTCATACAAGGAGCTAAAATTACCCATTATATCATCGTCATTATCATCATCAGCCTGAAGAAGTCCACTGCTGGACATAGGCCTCCCCTACGCATTTCTAGGAAGAACGATTCTGAGCCCTTTTCATCCACCGACTGCCCGCAATCTTCACAATGGCGTCGGTCCATGTGGTGGGTGGGCGCCCTACGTTTCGTCTTTCGGCTAGTGGTCGCCATTCGAGAACCTTTATTCCCCAACGGTCTTCAATGACATGGAACATTGATGTTCATCTCATCACAATAGTTTGTGCTTGATTGGTGGTTCTTATTTCAATGATTAGACCGGTCTTTGACTTAAATCTCCGTACGGCAACTGTCGATAGGTATATCAGAATGGAAACCACAAACGCGTTCTAGAATTGAATTCTCAAAAGCAAAAGTCAACTGCTGACGAGTCAAACTACTATTGCTTCCGGAGTTTAAACTGGGCAACCGCCCACCACTCTACTATAGAGGTTGTTCTTAATAAGCTCATTTGACACCAGCCAGTAACTAATTGAAAGTGCCACAGACCTGTGTTATCACCACCAAGCGCTGGCCACAGATAACATAAATAGAAATATTCCCGTGCAGCGCTGCAATCGCTACGAGGGCGGCGCACTTCAGCATCTTAGTTCGCAAAGGCGCCGCTAGATACCGCCACCGCGCGGAGATTAGATGCGCGCGCAGGATTTACTGCGCGCGCAGGACTATCGCACACAATAAATTAGAAATTCGTTAGATAGAGACGTAGCTGTGGATTCCAATTATTTCTGATAGGACTCGGTTTGTTTGCTGAATTCCTGGAATGTTTATTTATTTATTGGGACAAAGGAAATAGTATGAATAAATTTACCTAATCTTCAACAGAATTTAATAAGAATTAGATTAAATATTATATAATCATTGCCGTCAGCAGTTTTTCCTGACAACTTCAATCTGGGCCTCTTCAAGGCAAGAGTGAATAGGTGTCTTCTAGACCATCCTGCTTCATCGTCCGCTACATCGTCGCTTACCATCAGGTGAGATTGTTGCCAAAGGATGGTCTTTAAAATATAAAAAAAAACTAAGGTTTGTTAATAATTTAATAATTGCCATCTCATACGAGTGATGCTGATGACAAAGAAAATTAAAAGAAATATTTAAATAATAACACATTAACAGCATTTATCTTCTGGTAAACTATATCCACACATTTCATAATAGGTACCGTTCGTAGCATTTGCTGAAGCAAGCATTCGGATCTAGATCCGGTGATTAGATCTCTGCCCTAAGACCCTGGTCTTCAAAATAACGGTGGTCGTCACAACGTAACAAAGCGTTAATTCATTTCAACTTGCTCAATCTGAGTGCTATGTCGGTGACCTTTGCATATAAATCTTTACAATTTACCGTGACTACGAGAAAAATAAATTCTTGTTTATAGTCACAACAGTGTGATGAGTGTATTGCTTACTTAAGTACCAGTGGCACTACACTGGCACTTCACTGCTATTTTTATTTTCGTTTTGTAAAAGGATCTTACATACATCGTTGCCTGTTCTTCTAGGCTTGGTCACGTGGAACTAGCACCTAGACTCACCTAGCTTTAAGACGTTTTTAAGTGATCTTTGTGATACAACTGTATAAACATGACTTTGACTTTGAGTGTGGACTTCGCCGATTATCGGTCGTCATAAGACGGTGACCGTTTCCCAGGATGGAAGCCCGACCTTTGTTCCACCGACAACTTTATCTCGTAACTAGTATTTCACATGTTTCTATTGACATTTGCTGGATTTATCATGTGAGGGATTTGTCCTCGTTTCATTGTTCGTGCACGCTCTATACGGCGAGACAGGTTCCGCTAAATTGTTTATTAACTTGTAGATTTAGAGATATGATAGTTCTGTTGCGCTTAAATTAAGCAGTTTGATTCTTGTAGAGCAGAAAATGCCGCCAAGTTCTGAACAGCAATAAACCGTACAATTAGTCATTGCTTTTTGAGGAACAAATCTCTGTATCATTTTATATTTGATATTACAGGAACCAATCCGTAGTTTGTTCCCTGTTTTTCTAGGCTTGGTCGCGTGGAACTGGCACTTAGCTCATCTAGATTTAAGACACTTTTACTTGTGATACTATTGAAAAAATACATATTTGGCTTAAATCTTTTATTAAAATAAATGTATTTTTCAACAAAAGTTTTCCATCAATCGACACAGTGTCGGAAACTGTGTTTGACTAAAAAGCAAAGACTGATTTTACTGATATCAACTAGTTCTTATAAAATAATCTGAAAATGACGGTTGAAATGTATTTGTATTCTAAAGAATTCAAAATTCACTTAGAGATAATCTTAAACCTATTTAAGAATAGAAGTATGCTTTTCAGCGTAAAGCTAATAGGTCTGAAATAAGCGTACATAGTGTTAAAAAATAATAATAAGGGATATAGATCTATGTGGGAAGGCTTACGCCCAGCAGTAGCCTTTTTCAGGAGGTGAAAGCATAAAATTGGACAAACGAACTTTAAAGTTTTTAATTTGTTGAAAACGAACACTGAATCAGTAGCGTGTGCGATACACGAATTGCATTAAATTAACAGTTACTAAATAAACAAAGTTGAAATGAAACTGAAACAAGTTGGTCATGTAAATTCGTTCAGAAAAAACAGTGGCGCCGACACCACAAACGGCGAACAAAAAGTGAACTTTATTACTTCGGAAAAAGCGAAACAAAAGTGCACTTATATCATCTATCAGAGAGCCTTGAATCTTAAAACAATCGCGACATCCAACCTTAAAAACACAGTTCATCATTATCTCTAATTGACGTCGCAGTGGAACAATGTCGTTTGGACTAGTGTGTGGACCGTGCACCGGCAAAAACTATAATCTATCGATTCTTTCCTCGCACGTAACCGTTTTTATTCCCGAAGGCATGCCAATCGAGGCCGAGCTCAAATTGCGAACAATGTCTGCCAATTACAATATCGACCTTAAGAGCGCAAGAGAAAAATTTCTCAAAACTATTTCCCTTCGGAACGGACGATAAGGTCGAATGTGCGACGCGCGGAATCCACAATACGCACTTTACGCAGCAAAAAGCTGTACACGGAGTCATGAATTAATCATGAGCAGCGACAAATAGTATAGGTAAAGGTCAGTCGCTTTAATACAGATGCGTCCAGCTCACCTGTTTGATTGGGCGGCCCTAATAAGCGATAGTTCAATCACGCTGGGAAACTGAACGAGCATCCTGACAACAATAAGCATTTGAATTCGGACAGTTCGATTTTCAAAGTGGTGCGTGAAAAGAGCGCGGGCGCCGGAAAGCGCGGCGCGTAGTGTCGCTCAAAGCGGGTGCTTAGCGCGCACTGAACCGACATGGCACACCCAGGCACGCCTCCGCTCCGCCCACTGCTGTGTTGCCAACTTCACTGCGGTCTGGGAAAGTGGGAAACTCGTCGCTAGTGGGGAAGCTGGCATGGTGGACGGCTCGCTGCGCCGCCGCGCTGGTGGGGCTGACGTGTGACCACTATTTGTCAACTGTTGATCGATCGCGCTCGAACACTTGCAAGACCCGCCACTTGCGAAACCTTGCCAAATACCTAATACAGAACCCAGTTTTTATGGAGTGAGAATGTCAAACTTGGTCTATTAGCAGGCTTTGGACGGACAATTTCAAAATTGATGACTTTACATTCATATATTCAATACTTAGCCTGAATATTTGATTAAAACTTATCAAAGCCAAAATGGGTTGGTTCATTACTAAGTATCAATTTACTCCCATTAGTCAATTAGATGGTATTTTACAAGTTTAATGGGCATTTCTAAGATTCTTCGGATGTAAATTTTCAGAAATTGTATCCTCAAACAAAGATTTGTTGTTTTAGCAATTCAATACTTACAACAAATTGACATTGATACGTCCTAAGTGGCTTTGTAAAAACCAAAAGTGTGAATATCCTTTCAAGGTACCACTTTGTTGTGACGATAGTCAAGCAACTAACATCAACAAATATTGAAATGAAATATCTTTAGGATATAATTTGGAGAGCGCGCGTTATTCTTGACTAAAGTTCAAGCAAACATAAGTGTAGGCTTAGGCTTATAGAATTTCTTTTATAATGTCAAGTAGACGCCTTACCTAAAGCTGTGTGAATCACCCCTACAACAATTTCACTTTGTCCATTACTCTGAGAATCCGTAAGCCTGCATGATGGAACCTCTTCAAATCGAAAACAGAAATGCGAACATCACTGGTTCTCAGAAATTCGGTGGTAATAGGTACTTCCCCGGACAAATTCATTCACCTAAAACTCTTCTACTAAAGTATTCATATTCTTCTAGGTTTTATCACCTTTGTAAAACTAATAGGTATTCAGTCCATCGTATGTCGTTTATCACCGTGCGCTGGCGTGTCCCACTTGCACCAATCGATACATTCCTGAGGGAAATCTTGGGATTGCATTTTGTATGCACAGTAAAGGCTTAGCTCTCTTTCTTCTGATACTGCTGAATATAGCTCATTTTCTAACTAAAATAATGCAAAGTAAGCTTAAACGAGACCCATACATTGTTTATTGAGAAAATGTTTTAACCACTGATTAAAATGTTCTGATACCCCTTACCCCTGCTATATGTTAATTTATGAAATGCGACAGTTTGTTATGTTTTTAGGGCTAAACAGATTCGAAGAAATTCGATTACGAAGATATCTTGCATTTGGAGACGGTTAATGGACCAACACATACAAATGCTACTTTCCAATAAGTCATATAAGATTAATAGTTTTTAAAACTTCATGATCTCTTCCCATCACATGTTTCAAGTCTCTTCCCATCATAGTCTCAAATTTTCATTTATTATTAGCCGTAACAGTTTTTTACCCATGCGTCTATTTATATTAAATTGTATGCGTATTACGCCTTCTGTAACAGGTATTTTACGTGATGAGAAATATAGCACGTATTTCTTATAAATAGCTACAATATTCCAGATCGCCAGTCGGACATCCTCGCTCTACGCATAATGGCGTGATGTGGGTGGCCACTCTCATTGTGCACTGGCGGTCACTTGTCATCATAATTCTGCGGCCAACTAGCCGGCCATTGTGCTGGATGTATGCTACAATTATTATTTTTGATAATAGTACTGCTGGTTTTTCTACTCCTTTTATCAGATCTGTACCCGAAGTCGGAGTTTGGCAACCACATTTCGTTACCAAATGTTGTTTTCGTTTCGCCTATTTGTCTCTATCTATTATATGGAGAAAATATGAGATGGCAAAAATACATTACGAAGTTAGAGTTGTTGTCTCATCTTTTCTCCATTCAATAGACAGATACAAATAGGCGAAACGAGAACAACATTTGGTAACGAAATGTTGTAATTGCAGTGGGACTTGGGGTACTGATGTAAGAAGTATTATGGACGCGAGGTGACGAGGATAACCAGAAACTGCTCCGTGGTAAATAACGGCCTAAACCAGTATGCAGAAAGTCAGAAGTCGAGACTCAAGCATAGATTTTTTGATAGTTCTCAATTGAAAAGTGTCAAAAAACTATGTTTCTACTTCTTGCCTTGCCTTGCCTTAATACACGTCCACGCGCATTTTATTTTTATTTTTATTTATATTTTGGACAATCCACACAACACAATCTAGCACCAAACTAAGCAGAGCTTGTACTATGGGAACCAGATAATTGATATAATACTTTAAATACATTTATTTGTTAATAGATAGATAGATAGATAGATTAATACTTTATTGTACACAAAAGAATACATTTAAAAGAAACATTACAAATAAAGGTACAATGGGCGGCCTTATCGCTAAGAGCGATCTCTTCCAGACAACCTTTGGATGGAGAGGATTAACAAAAATTAGAAGAACGGTGGTGTACAAAAATAAAACCTGATGTACCTAAAATTTAAACTACCTATTATAGCATATAAATAATAAAATAAAACATTAATATATAATTATAGTTATAATAAATACCTACTTATGACACATATTAACACAAATACTGAAGGATATTAGACAAATTTACGTAGACAACAAGGAAAAGTAATGATTGCTGACATTAGTTTTAAAGACATGAATAGATTTAGATAGACGGACAGACTGTGGCAAAGAGTTCCATAGGCGTACAGCTTGTATGGTAAATGACTTACCATACATTTTAGTAGTATGGACTGGAGTTGAAAGCTGCAAGGTATCGGAAGATCGAAGATTTCGATCGTTAGCTTGACACAGGAACTCAAAGCGCTCCTTAAGATAAGGTGGTGAGAAAGGATTAAAAAGAATATTGTAAAGAAGGGACAGAATATGTGCATTCCGGCGAAGACGGATAGGGAGCCACTTGAGTTTCATGCGAAATTCTGAGATATGGTCATACTTTCGTAAGCCAAATATAAACCGAATGCAGAGGTTTTGTAAACGCTCAAGTTTATTTAGCAAGACTTCGGATAGGTCGAGATAGCTGGCGTCGGCGTAATCTAATATAGGGAGTAAAAGTGATTGCGCAAGCATAACTTTGGTAGCGGTAGGGAGGAAGTTCCGAAGTCTACGTAATGACCCAGCTGATGCAAACATTTTTCGACTGAGTTCATTTATCCATGGCTCCCAAGTCAACTTAGAGTCCATAATGATTCCCAAATTCTTAACTGACTGACTGATTGGTATTGGAGTTCCATCAAATATTATGGGCGAGAGTAAAGATACATTAATTTTAGGAAATTGCTTACTACTACCCAACAATATCACCTTTGTTTTATTTGGGTTAACTGTGAGTCCAAAAGATTTACTCCAGCTACAAATTCGGTCTAAATCAGAATTAAGGAGGCTAATAGCTCCGTTAATATTATCGGCCGTGGTTTGTTGATAAATTTGCAAGTCATCTGCATACAGGTGGTAGGAAGATGTTAAATTTAGAGAAATAGAGTTTGTGAAAAGACTAAAGAGAAGAGGAGATAAGACGCCGCCTTGAGGGACACCAGCAGAGAGAGTGCACCATGAAGAGTAAGTATCTTCGACACGTACTCGCTGCCGACGTCCAAATAAGTAGCTACGAAACCAGTCAACTGCCGTTGGGTTAATACTTCCGAACACGAACAGAAACCACCACATCACCATCATAGAAACCATTAAAGTTTATTTTCTGAAGCATTTTGAATTAAGTTGTACTGTCCATGCAGCCAATATCCGGGAGAGATACTTTTACCCAGTGTATTTTCAGAAGAAAAACAAACGTCCATAAAAGTGTAATTTCCCCAACAAGGGATATAAAAGAATGCCAATAGAAAAGAACCCTTGTAAAGAACAATATTCTTCCGATACATTTGCGGAGAAGGGCCCCCTTACACTCAGTCCCCAATAACTTCGACATAACTTGTAGTTACATACTTGGTACAGTTTTATGCTTTTTCTGATTATGTCTATTTAGCGGACTACCACGTGCCATGGTCTAGCTTTTTTTATACATATAAGAAAAGAAAAGTTGATGGAATAAGCAAATTTATCACCTAATGTTAATTGGTTACATAAGCTTATAACAATTGCATTACACCAAGCATTTCCACAGAGGACAAGAATACAAATAGTAGACAATGCAAGTAGTAGTAGACGAGATGTACACATTCATACACATTCATTTGTATGTTTGAACTAAAACAAGTCTGATTAGTCTACATAATTTATATAACTTTGGTTTTTCTATCTCACTGCATTTTTGTTTATTTCGATTAACGTAGAACTAAATGCTTTTTTGAAAATAAATGATAAATAACTTTCGCGCATCTAAATATCCGCTACGGATGTTCCGTCAAAACCTCCGCTACAAATCCTCTCAGTGTACATTACAGTATGTAAATGAACCCCCGATCGGGTGTTAAAATCAGCTCCCGTGTGGGTGGCTGACTCAGCCCCCATATAAGTACATTTCGTCTCTAAAACCTCCCAAATAGGACACTAAGCAATTAAACGTGAGTTTTTTGTCCATATCTTAGAACCTGTCCATTTTTGGTGCAGCTCCCGTGTTGGCAGTTGGTACGACAATAGAGATGGTTCAGCTAGTTAGACTGTTTTGGGAACTTTCTCCTGTTTTAAGTAATTAGTTGTTGTTTGATCTTGTCTTGAATAATGTAAAGATTTTTATTTGAGAGTTGTGTAACTCAGGTGCTTTGGTACAGTCAAAATAAAATGTATATTCTATGAAAAATCATGAAAAGAGCGCTATAAGAATCCTTTCATAAAACTCGTTGACGCGTAAAAAAGAAGAAGAAGAAAAAATTAAATCGCAATGATCAGTTTAAACGTCATAAAGTTAGGTTAATATTTATGCCAGTTTTACGTGACCAGGCATAAACCGTTTTGCATATTATTCTTTTATATAACTAGCTGATGAGACAAGCATATGGCCCACACGATGTTAAAGTGGTAACCATCGCCTTGCCTCATAGGTCACGCACGTCAGGAACCTACTATGCACTTCCCTGTGTCAATCAACTTGAGGTATACAGAATCATTAAAAATAACATCAGTAGGTACTATTGTATTGTATAAAAGAAATGGCAAATCTAAAAACGTGAACTACAAAATAATTTAGAAAGAAAATGAAGAATGGAGACAAGAATTGTTCTAAATTGTTCTTGAGTTCTTCTAAATGAATAGTTTCCAATTTGATTTATTTATTATTATTTACTTATAATAAATAACAAACTAATTAGTAACCTCTTCATAACCACAAATAAATCAAACGAATTTATTACACTGTCTGAAGCCACCTTTGTTTGATTCAAAATTAACAGACCAATTAAATTGTATTATATTTGCATAAAATTAATGTTATTTACCAAAGATCTGATTTTGAATAGAAAGAAAATGATTTGTCCATAAAAGGAGCGAAGGTCGCGATTGGTCATAGCGCTCTGACGTCATCGGCGCCCGCTCATCCTACACAAAGGTTTGTTATGATTTATTTATCACGAAATAAGTCGTGGTCTATCGGATAAATGGTGTTCTTTGATTGCGATGTTCTTGAAAATGTTATTATGTTACTTGTAGAGTTATGTCTCGAGGTCCTTCGTTTCAGTTACTAACTTTGTCTGTGGAGTGAGGCGGTGTGATATTTGATTTGGTCACTTGACAAGTCTGTCAAATTTGACACCAGTACCCGAAGTCCGAGTTTTGCTACCACATTTCGTTACCAAATGTTGTTTTCGTTTCGCCTACGTGTTTCTGTCTTTTGTATGGAGAAAAGATAAGCAGCAAAAATACGTTACGTAATTAGAGTAGCTGTCTCATCAATTTTCCATATAAAAGAGAGAGACACGTGCTCACAGGAAAACAACATTTGGTAGACGAAATGTGGTAGCAAAGCTCCGACTTCAGGTACAGAGATAATAAAAAACAAAGAGAGCGTCACAGTTGCTTCACGTTGCGCGGTATAGCAACAGCTGACATCGAACCACCAACCGGAAGACATGCAACTCGAATTCTAATCACCAAAGTCAACGCACTCCGAAAAACGTAATATCCTGCGAATGTGACTAAAATAGACTTCAAAAATTCACAGCACAGACCTAGAAACTCTTATCTAGTCTGTGGCACCACTTCCGTCAGACTTCCGCCTCTTAAAAAGTTCGTTGACGTAGGCAATACTGAGTGTTGGATATTCTGTGGCGTGTGAAATTAGAAATTCAGAAGTGGTGTTTCAAATTGCCTGTTGTCAATTTAACGGGCTGTCGTTTGAATTTGGAATCACTTTTTTGAATAATGAACAAACTTCCTTTTTTGCTTTTACCTATTTTATTTTATTTTATTTTTATTTCTTAAAACAAACAGTACTTATATTCTAATTGATAATTTAAAAAGACAACTATGGACCATTAATCAGTTTTCGCATAGAGAGACTAATAGAGCTTACTTATTGATTTACATGAGAAAAATGACAAAATTAGATATTATGTAACGAGAGACTACGGTAGACAAACTAAATTTTGAAGAAATTACTTAAAAAAACAAAAAGTACAATAAAAAAAAACAAACCTCCAGACGATGCTCACAAGATTGTAGGTGAAGTTCTTTGGTATTTGTTCCAAAATCAACATTTTTATTTAGATTTTGTTGTTAGTTCTTCTAGGCTTGGTGGTGTGGAACTAGCATAAAAACTCTTTAGATTCATTTTTTTAATATTTTGATGTCTATGCATCATAATTTTAGCCATTGCGTAGATTTTTTTTATAACGCTTTTATTAGCTTCACCTGTATGTATGTATGTATGTATGTATGTATGTAACCGACTCCTTTGAGCTCGATTTTGTCCTACTTTGAACGATCAGATTTGATTCAAACTTTGCACACCTGTCAAAGGTCGATGACAATGCAATAATATGAAAAAAAAATAAAAAAAAATGAAAAGAAATAAAAAAAAATAAAAAAAACCACACTTTGAACGATCAGATTTGATTCAAACTTTGCACACCTGTCAAAGGTCGATGACAATGCAATAATATGAAAAAAAAATATATGAAAAAAATATGAAAAAAAAATAATATAACAAAAAAGTAAAAAATAAATTATAGTTTAAAAAACTAAAAAAAAAACACTTTTATAACAAATTGAACTAAAAAGTTAAAAATAAAACTGTAATAATCGATTGAAAATTTATATTATTGTACAAAAAGCGTGGGGGGCTTGATTTTGATTGTTGTAAATATTTTATCAATAGTTTATTATATCTGAAGTTATTATAAAAAGCACCCCACGCTTTTTGTAAATAATATAAATTTTCAATTGATTATTACAGTTTTATTTTTAACTTTTTAGTTCAATTTGTTATAAAAGTGTTTTTTTTTAGTTTTTTAAACTATAATTTATTTCTAATTATGAAAGCTAACGTGTGGTCAATCACGTAACAAACACTTGGAGGAAGTATACGGACGATGTGGTATGTGTGTGCGTTATGTAGTAGATTTCCTACTCTCTAGTGTAGCACACTGGCCCAAAGTTGCCTTAGTACCTACGCAATAATAATCTGGGTTATCCTCATCAATTTTGTAGGTATTACATAAGTACATAACATTAGGTAAAAAAAAACATTAAACTACACAAAAAAACTTACAATTAATACAAGTATTTACAAAATACACAAGAAACAGTTGAGCTATCTGCAGACTGTTAAAAACGATCTGGAGATATCTCAACTGATCCAAATCAGTGACAGACGGATGTGTTCCCAAGACTCTGAATTAACTGGAATATTATAACAGAATGCATTTTTTAAATGTAGTACCTAACCTTCCTATAAGTAGGTACGTAAAAAGTAATTAAAATAGCTTTTTTGATAATTTTTCTTATAACTAGAACACACCACCAATTTTAGAAATTAAGATGGACCCTCAGAAAATTACCATTTTCCAGTTTAAAATAAAATGAAATTTCATGTCACGTTGAGCTTAGACCACGTATTCTGGACTCTTAATTGCAGCCGTGCATACTGCATAACAAGTATGTCTGCAGTGCCTTAGTCTTTATGTCGGTGGGGTAAAGTTCAAAATGGAACTGAGAACTAATGAATAAATAAATAATGTGGACACACCACCATCTAGCCCCAAAATAAGCAGAGCTTGTAATAAGGGCACCAGATAGCAGATATAATACATAATGATAAATATATATTTTTTGTAAATACATACTTAGAATACAATATAACACCCAGACAGAGAACAAACATCTGCGTTAATATTAAAAAACTTGAAAAACCGACTTCATGGCCAAACAGCTTAACCAATTTTAATGAAATTTCCAAGAGACCAATCTGGAAATACCTTTCAGATTAAAAAATATTTTTTCACGAAGAAGTCATGCTACAAAAATTAAATAAAAAGAATTGAGAACCTCCTCCTTTTTTAAAGTTGGTTAAAAAAGTCCAGAGTCGTGAAGCGTAGTATAATAAAATAATAATTTCCAAAATTTCATAATTTTAAGTTGAATATAACTAATCATTGTTTCTATGCTGTAGTTTTCCTGTTAACGTATGATCTTTGACGATTCAATTTAAATTAATTTATAGGTACCTTATTCTATGGTATTTCCAAAATTAATTTCAATTATTGTAGGTAATAATTATATATTAATATAGATTCAATTAGCTACTGAACGCAAAACGAAGAACCGAATAAATTTTAATTAGTAATTATAATCATAGGTAAAACCTGTTTTATTAATTACGTGTTTTTGACGTCACAAACGCGTGTTTAAAAACGTCATACTCTCATGTCGCCAACTCACATTCTACCTAAGTATTATTGAAGAAGGTAAAAAACTCAAAAGTCGATGTTATATAATGGGACCAAAGCAATGTTTAGGCGATGGCTACTGCTTAAGAGGCTGAATACCGTAAAACATCTTCTCACTCGCATACTTTAACCGATAAACAATTTAAAAAAATTAAAATATATAAAAACACCGAACTTATTTTATCGAAAAACGCGAGCAATTATCTTATGTGCAATCCGATTGCACATAATTAAGAAAAAAAAAGCTGCCAAGTGCGAGTCGGACTCGCCCATGAAGGGTTCCGTAGCAACAAGTAACATAATATAAAGGTTCTTGTATCAGTTCGTCGAAAGGTAAATTGCTGTTTACGGTTTTTGACGTATAAAAAAAAACTACTGACTAGATCTCGTTCAAACCAAATATCGTTGAAAGTTTGCACAGTAATGTACAACATATATTTTTTTTAGTTTTATCATTTTCTTATTTTAGAAGTTAGAGGGGGGGACCAACTTTTTACCAATTTGGAAGTGTCTCTCGCGCAAACTATTCAGTTTAGAAAAAAAGCAGCCAAGTGCGAGTCGGACTCGCCCATGAAGGGTTCCGTACAAGAACCTTTATATTATGTTACTTGATGTAACATAATAAGGTTGTTGTAGTTCGTCGAAAGGTAAATTGCGGTTTACGGTTTATGACGTATAAAAAAAAAAACTACTGACTAGATCTCGTTCAAACCAAAAATCGTTAGAAGTTTACATAGTAATGTACAACATATATTTTTTTTAGTATTATCATTCTTTTACTTTAGAAGTTAGAGGGGGGGGGACCAACTTTTTTCCACTTTGGAAGTGTCTCTCGCGCAAACTATTCAGTTTAGAATAAATCTATATTAGAAACCTCAACATCATTTTTGAAGACCTATTCATAGATCCCCACACGTATGGGTTCGATGAAAAAAAAATTTTTGAGTTTCAGTTTCAAGTATGGGGACCCCCGAAATTTATAGTTTTATTTTTATTTTTATGTTAAAATCTTAATGCAGTTCACAGAATACATCTACTCGCCAAGTTTCATCAGTCTAGCTCTTACGGTTTCGGAGAAAAATGGCTGTGACATACGGACGGACAGACAGACAGACAGACAGACAGACATGACGAATCTATAAGGGTTCCGTTTTTGCCATTTGGCTACGGAACCCTAAAAACGATATGCGAAACCTCAACATCATTTTTGAAGACCTATTCATAGTACCCCACACTAATGGGTTCGATGAAAAAACTTTTTTGAGTTTCAGTTTCAAGCATGGGGACCACCAAAATTTATAGTTTTTTTTTCTATTTTTGTGTAAAAATCTTAATGCGGTTCACAGAATACATCTACTCACCAAGTTTCATCAGTCTAGCTCTTACGGTTTCGGAGAAAAATGGCTGTGACATACGGACGGACAGACAGACAGACAGACAGACAGACATGACGAATCTATAAGGGTTCCGTTTTTGCCACTTGGCTACGGAACCCTAAAAATGATTTTACTTGTTTTTCTACTTATAAATACCAAAACTATTTAGGTAATTATCGATAATAAAGTTCAGTGTTTTTTTTCAATTTTTTATAACAATTTTTAGGTTTGCCTTTGACCGCTATCTCACCTGCTGTTAAGTGATGATGCGGTCGACGATGTAGCACGCTTACCTAAGAAGATACTTATTCACTCTTGTCTTGAAAACGTCCAAGTTCTAAGTAGGATTAGTAATCTGAAGTTGTAGTCGGCCGGTCATGTTTGCCGTAGAACAGACAATCGTTGGAGCAAACGAATACTAGAGTGGAAACCGTTCTTAGGTAAACGTAGTGTAGGACGCCCTCCGGCAATGTTCGATCGACGATCTCCGTAATGTAGCTGGCAAGCTCTGGAGCAGAAGAGCCGAAGACCGGGCTTAGTGATGGCGCGTCTTGGGAGAGACCTACGTCCAGCAATGGAGTGATATAGGTTGATGATGATATCTTTCTAATGGTCAAAATGTGCGATCGATAAGTAGTTCTTCCATCAGCTAGTTTATTATAAAACAAAATTGATTTGAAAAGGTGCAAGAACCTTTTTCCGATCGCCAATGTACACCTACCTTGCATACTAACCACACCGGACGTCAAGACAGTGTGAACTTTTCAAAACAATCAAACAATGACCATCTAAAAAACACAATTGATTTTGATCTGTATTTAAATAGATATAAGATTGATTGATAGTAGTTGGGTAGCAAAAAAAAATGTGGGTACTTTTTCTTGTGGCGGAAGAAGTTGCATGACATAATAAGTGACGCGTGCTATAAATAAAAAAAAACTCGATGACTTATTGTCTATGCTCGGAATAAGAATAAGATGGTTCTCATATTTGCAGTTTAATTTTTATTATCTATTTTATGCGTCGGCGCTTTAAGATGTGTTTCGAACAAATTCATGGGGCCTTAAAAAATAGGGTCGTCAGTAAGGTTTTCATTACCAGTGCAAATAAACGGTAGAAACCAAGCCGTAGTTTGTTGCCTGTTCTCCTAGGCTTGGCCACTTTGAAACGTCTTAAGGGCTTGATCACCAATCTTAGACGCTTGAAAGTGATCCTTGTGATATAATTGAATAAAAAAATATCTGAATTAGAATTTGAGTGCATGACATGGCTCACAAAATACAATATAATTATCATTGCTATAAAAATCACACAAATTAAATGTATACTTCGGTAAATAAGTACAGTTCTAATTGTATTATTTCATAAGGTGCCAAGCAGAATACATTTTATCTGGTGAAATGTAATTCAACTAATCTGGGAGCTCTTCTCCCAGATTAGTTGAATTACATATTGTTCTACATAGTTGGTTCTAGAAATTTTAATATATTTAGGTAAGCACCTGTGATGAATTTCAATAATGGTTCTAATTTTAATGGTTTAATAGAAATTACTATTATGATATTTGATGACACTTGTCATATTTGTTTGTAAAATAGTCTGTCAACTTCATGGAAAATGCCGTTGGCAATTATGTATGGTTAGTCAGTTGAATCGATTGATTTAAAATATGTCTGTGGATCTGAATAATTTGTTTGTAAATAAATAATGATTTTAATTGTCATTAATCATGATAACTGTTTTAAGAACTAGTTTGTTTGTTTAGTTTATGTAAAAGTATTATTAATGGTGATTGATTCAAAATGTCTGCACTGCATACTGGCAACGCTTCCGGCGATAAAGATGGCGGTCGGGCTCGACTGCTCGATCGCCATTCTGGAACGAGCGCTCGGAAGAGTTGGTCGCATGCAATGCAAGCTACTTTGTAAAACCACGTGGCTTATAGTTGGTAATTTGTGAAGTACTAGAGAGATTGTAACGTAGAAGGAAGTGAACAATATAGTTTGATTGGACAACAGTGGGAGTTTTATTACACACCTATATTTATTACTTGCAGTGATTATTAATAACTATGCAATGTGACTGAAACACAAGTTATTAAATAAATATTTGATTTTTATTTAATTATTTATATTTAGGCTTCCGTTATTCCCCCAAAAATGGGAAATGTTTTAATTTATGTAGATTATTTGCCACAAACCATAAAATGAGCTCACCCTGCAGTTTTATGGTCAAAGGTTTCCCTTTACGATTATCCTACCTACATAAATACGACATAATTATTTGATAAATTATTTTTGAATATTCGCAACCAAATCGGTGTTTTCCTCCTCCTAATTGTAGAATCGTTTCAAATTCTGATACTGAGACTAGTAGGTACTGATTAGCTTTATGTGATACCTACTATTGAAACGAAAATTATTAATTGAATATAGCTAGAACTCTGTCCATCTTTATATCACGGCAAACAATAATCTACGCATAGCGACGCCATCTTTTTTATTTCCCCATTTAATGTTGTGTCGCGGCGTCTATTTTTCCGAATACCTATAATTTGGACGTTTTCATAAAAGAGTGAATTTGTATCTTCTAGGTGAGTGCGCTACACCGTCTATCGCATCATCACATAACTTCAGGTGAGATTGCTGTCAAGCGTTGGCCTATAAATTGAAAAAAAACCTAACGTCTAGAGAGGGCTCAAAATCCTGCCTGATCTTCTAGGCTTGGTCGCGTGGAACTGGCACCTAGACTCACCTAGCTTTAAGATGTTTCAAAGTGATTCTTGTATTTGAACTGAATAAAGACAATTTTGATTTGATATGATTTGAAATCGTTCTTGCTGAAACTGTATAGGAGAGGCTTTTATCCACCGTGGACTTGACAATGACGATAAAATCATTGATCTAGCGACATTCCCGTCACAAGTTAGCGGATGGACAAGACTCGGAATCATTCTTCCTGGAAATGTATAGGAAGACATAGACTGGTGGTCATTAGGTCCACCAGTGGATTTCTTCAAGCTGATGATGATGATTTTATTATAATAAGAAATAATTGAAATACATGCTTAAAGTATTAAATTTTGTTGTTTTCACTTTTTTGTTCCCTACTAATTTGTTTAATTGTGTATGGGACAAATAAATAAGTTTTCTTTCTTTCATTCTTTCTAAGCTAGTGACATTCCTGTCACATTTAAATGGCAAGTTCAGTGACCTTTATAAAGGCGATATTTGGCAGGCGATGATCGAAGCCCACTTCCTACCGGAAGGGGCCCCGACGCATCCTACCTCGAATATTTAGTACATTGTGACGTTTGTGTCTCTTTGACTATTCTCACAAAGATGTACATAAGATTGTACAATAAAATCTTGGTGGGTAGTGGGGTCTATCTCCAAGTGCTATAAGCACTACTAGGGTAAGGTCGAAAAGACGTAGCAAGGAAAAGTCTTCTGTAGGCCTACCACAAGCTCTGTCTCTGGCTCTGGTTATGAGTCTGTGTACTCAGACTAACACACACCAAGAGTGGTGAGCACTCGCTCACCAGTCTATTACACTGTGTGTGTGACGTTTCGACATAGGATTTATTTAGTCAACACTCACACATACTTAAAACCAGAGACAGAGCCAGCCAGAGCTTGTGGTAGGCCTGATTATCTGTGGTCGTGACCGTGGTGATAAAATTCTATGCATCATACTTCTCAGCTAAAAAAAATAATGTCCTATAGCCATGATAAAAGTAGTTTGAATGAATTAGTTTCATCTGCCGCCACTTTTCGCCCCCGAATTTGAAAAGTGGCGGCAGATGACACTACCTATTATGTCCATTCACCCCCACGTTTCTTGCATTAATTACTTAAAGTTCGCCCTGTCACTGTTTGCCATTACCCAGTGGTTGTTTTAGCACTGTTTATCTTTTGTGCACTTGACATGCCTGTTTCCTTACGATATTTCTTTTACTGTTTGAGAGTACTAGCATAGTGCACATACATTATTGGATAGAAAAACTGGGACACGCCTGGGTATGAACCCTCAACCTTAAGATTGGAAGGCGACACCGCTACCACTAGGTCATAAGTTATCTTAAGGTACTTCTACTAAAGGTAGTTAGTTATCATCACATCAGCCTTGAGCGAGTAACAACTAATGTAATATAGCCCGAATATAATGATTGTAGTCACGTACACGCCAATATTGGCACGCGGTTTATAAACAATGACTTTTATATCATTCAACTAATCAATACGCTGATGAATAACATTCAATGATGCAGAGGTTCAGCTACATATAAACAAAAGTTATTTATTTTACGTCACATAAGAATAGTGTAACTATTGGCCTCGTACACAAGCTCAAAGTCGCGCAACGAGCTATGGTGAGAGCTATGCTGGGAGTTTCACTACGTGATAGAATCAGAAATGAGGATATCTGTAGAAGAACCAAGGTCACCGACATAGCTCTTAGAATTAGTAAGTTGAAGTGGCAATAGGCAGGTCATATAGCTCGAAGAACTGACAACCGTTGGGGAATAAAGGTTCTCGAATGGCGACCACGAACCAGAAGACGAAAAGTAGGGCGCCCACCCACCAGATTGACCGACGATATTGTTAAGATATGCTGATTTTTGAGATGCTAAGCCGTGGCTATGAGTAGGTATCAAGGTAGGGTCAGGTCACCTATGTAAATGATTCGTCGATATACCATGCTGAAGCACACCATGATGTGTAGTTTGCCCAGGGTAAGAGCCGGATGGAGACAGACAATAGTAGACGTCAATGCGGCTGAATAATTATACTAATTATATTTTAACTTCTTCATTCTTCATAACATTTTCCGATTCTGTTCACGCGCGCAACAAAGAAGTCTTTAATTTGATAAGATCATAAAATTTTAAGGTTTGATTAGCCAAAGACAAATTTCGTTTATTCAGTTCAGGTATCAGATTGACCATTTTGAAACGTTAAGACCCGGCCACATCAAGGCGATAACACAGCGTATTGCCGGGCCTAGAAAGTTAGTTGAGTTCTAAATAAGGTGAGATATTTTTTTCTCTTCTCCCCAAGACATAATGTCGTGATGCGCATCTTAGGCCTAGTGGCAGTTCCACGTGACTTCATGAGCGAAAAACTATATGCATGCTAAGAAGGTTGGTGAATTAAAGCCAGTTCCATACAAGTGAACCAAGAACTGCAACTTCCATGGGGGCAATCTCTAGTGTTTTTAAAATCTAGCTTTTTTAATTTCCTGAGCACAAATCACCAATAGTGCGGACTTTTTCCGTCTGCCAAGCGTTTGAATACGAGAAACCCCCCAAATATGAAGGAACCCATTTCCAGCAGTTTATTTGTGATGACCACATGAATCAAGTGCCAAATAAGAGTAAGTTTATGGCTACAGAAGTGTTAACGAGCCTACTTATGCCATAATAAACCCGTAAATTATCTCCTTCGTTTTCCGAAGTTATTTTAATAAACAATTAAACGACGCGCGCGCACCTTTTCAAGGGAATGCTATGTCAAATATCTGTAATGTAAATGGTAAAGCTGCCTTCAAACATCTAGATATAATAGATTGCTTGGAGAAATTTCACACACTTTTAGGTAGACTTAGCTATGGCTATCACATCACACACCATATGGATATCTTTTCCTTTGTTGCTTCTCGGAAAATGCTCTTTATTCAACTGAATACAAGACTTATTACAGCATGTACTTTTAAAAAGAACATGACCACATTATTGCCCTCGTAGTTGTGACAAAAAGAGCGTTTCACTCAGAATTTGAGCATGTTTTATGTAACTGCAATGTGACATTGAAGCGTTAGGGGTAAGATGGGGCAGACAATGTGAGGAACATCGCGGGCAAGACTTGGATAAGAATAGCACAAGACCGTCAACAGTAACCCATACAGAGAGAGGCCTATACCCAGCAGTGGGTGAAGTCGGGTTTTGGATGATGATGATGATGATTTTATTGACGAGTCGTAGGGCATATTCCTGACGTGTGTGACATGCGAGGCAATGCATTGTTATATGCGATGGTTATCGCTTAACAGCAGGTGGATATGCATATTCCATCAGCTAATTATATAAAAAATAATCCCTAGCGAGAGTGAAGAGTCAGCGCAAACGGCCCCGAGTTTTAAGCAACAATGCACCAATCAAAATTTTGTTGTTCTTCGAGTGACATAATGCGCGGCTAGGCAAAACGTTAAGACAAAATTACATATCGCTCATCGTTTGAAGGCCCCTTTACGCTTGTTTTACGCCAAACAACAGTTTTGGAAACCACATTTAAAAAGAAAACGGCTGTTTAATTGCTTAATCAGGCCGATTAAGTCGATAAGTGTAAACAATGTCGGTTTAACACTTCAGTAATTTTTATGTCCCATGGATTTATAGTTATAGTTTGTCGGATAACTTTTGTTGTGCGCTCTTTTTTGTTGTTTTCTTTGGTCCCATGTTTATAAAAATATCTCTATAGCATTTTTAGTAGTATACGGATGTTCAGCCTCACGTGCCAGTAATTTCGCCGGCACCCACCCTTCAATCCGAAACACAGCGACGCTGCTTGGCAGTAGAAATTGGTATGATGGTAGTAATTCTCCTAACAAGCCCTTCAAATAGCACCTGCACTGCACACAAAATCCAGCTATTACGATCTATGGATTTCCCACCAATTTTTCTCCTAACTTTGAGATCACTAATACGAGTATTACTATTTATACACTAATTTGATCACTAATATTATTTTATTTCATTAGGATTTATATATTTTTTACATTGAAAAGTTTTCTATAGACTGTACTCAATAAAGTACCTAATTGCTTTCAAGCCATATGATTTACACATTTTGTACCTGTCTAATATTTTCTTTATCTACGTATAGAAAATATAGACAGGACACACTCTACATTTATCATCATTATAATCCACAGCTCATCGACATCCACTAACAAGATGTAAAGATATCACGTAATCTTTACCAACTTTAAAACCATAAAAACATATTTTAGCCATTCCAAACGGCTTCATTACTATAATTTACTTGTCATAATCTGTGTTGGCGGTTGCACACGGTACGTTTATTCTTTTGCTATTCGATTATAAATCTTAACTCTGAAAAAACAAAGCTTAACTTTGCTTACTGTTTTCAAAATAAAATCCTTTCTGCTCGATCCTTTTATGGCTTCAATAAAATTGAGGTTACATTTGCGTCTACAAATATCGCCGTCTCTGTTTTCCATCACGTTTTCTATATCTTTATCTCTGTCTTATTTTAATTTGAAATTGATAGATTTGCTTAAAACGTCCATAATTATGTTCCGATAGGCTTTGTTTGGGAAATAAGGCTACGTGGACATTTTTATGTTTTTATGAATGCCGCTAGGATTGAAAAAGGACTCGTTTCGAAACTCAAGTTTAATTAATTAGTGGATTTTACGAGCTTTCATTTGTCGTTTACGGCAAATTAGTCATGGACGAGGTGTGGTCGGAATCAATGCTTCTATATTATGGTTTTATAGTACCTACCTATATAATTTAATTTGTAAAAGATCGTTTCAGTATTGTAATTGCCACGATTAGTGAAATAATACTTACCTAAAACATTTTGCATATCAATTCTAGGCGATCTGCGAAAGCGATCAGTTTCAGCATAGGGCTTTCCATACATCTGCAAAGGTAGCGATCAGTGAAACGCTGTCAAATTTCGCTGTCAGATTTGAGATTTGACAGCGATATTTGACAGCGTTTCACTGATCGCTACCGCCAGCGAACTAGGTGTGCGCAGGCCTTTACTGCTGCGAACTTTGACAGTGCAATATTTGACAGCGATATTATAATACTAATCGCTATCGCAAAAAGGCTTAGGACTAATAAACACCCATTTCCATCTTGTTTACTTTTCATCCAACAATGAAAAGCAAGAAGAAGACTAAGTATTCATCGTAAATGACAATCATCTGTATGAGTTAAATCGTAAAAAGAACAAGTAGCAATTACCTACCACTCACAGTCGATTTTGAACCCGCTTTATAAAGAGCTCTAAGCTTCACGATGAAATATTTCAAATCAAATAATGCTCGTAATACTCTGTGTAATTACTAACGCGGTCCAACGGTGTGAAATTATTATAATGAGCCATAATCTCATTCACTCATCGCTCATTTCATTCACTCATTACGCGCTCCTGTGTTTACTATTTTATCTGTGGTGTAATCAATGGGTATACGTTTTACGATTGATCGTTCGATAATCATAGACGATGTTGTTTTATTTTGTCTTTTAGATTTGGGAAGAGGTTTATAAACGAGTTTGTTTTGTTATAGAGGGGATGATAAAAATATGAATACTTAGATAATATTGGTGAATAATTCCTATGACACGAGGTTTTGATACAAGCACAGCGTGGAAGGTCTGGTAGTAGCTGTAAAGCCAGTCATTGACTTGCAAAAACGTTGCACCGATCATACCTTCTTGAGACAGCTTTCCAGATTTCAACTTACAAGGAGAATTTGTCGCTTCTTGTATCAGAAATAAAAAGATTAAGTACCAACCTAACATTAGTATAATTCGAAACACTGAACATGCACCAAAAACTTTTTAATAATTTAGGAAACAGGACACGTCCCCAAAACAATCGAACTTGTGTTTTGGAATTTAATTGGAATAATAAACTTACACAAATATTTGTGGCAGTCCCAAGCGTGGAATCGCTCGCAAAAATAAGAGATTAAATTCAAAAATTGTTGACGAATGCGCTTTGGACACAAGTTTACAAGGCACTGGGATGCACAAAAAGAGTATTTTGGGACAAGAAGCCGCTTCTAACACGAACTGGCACATGTTCGTCGTTTTTGCGAACATGTCGAAGCATGTTCTGTGCATGAATCGGAAATGACTTCGGTTTCAGACGGGAATTTAATATTTTTTTGCACTCAGTTTAGTGGGTATAAGCTGGGACGCTTAGAACAGGTGTAGGGAGTATTAACAATGGAATTCATGTAGAAAAAATATTTGATTTGGTAACCATAATAAGAACGAAATCTGACTGACTTGTATACGACACACTGCCTAAACCCTGGTCCTGGACACTTGAGTAAAGAGAACAATGTGTATGAAGGAATTCATACAGAAAAAATTAGGTATGTGCTTTGGTAACTTTTCCATAATAAGAACGAAATTTGATTGACTTGTATACAACACTGGTCCTGGACACTTGAGTAAAGAGAACAATGTGTATGAAGGAATTCATACAGAAAAATTATGTGTTTTTGTAACTTTTCCAAAGATTAGAACGATGTTACATCACAACTAAACGACACAATAATAAGTAACTAATTTGGGAGGTTTAGGTAGGCCGCATCGTAATCAATGATGCGATATCTAAAATATATTTATCAACTGTATTTTATTTTCACTGCTGTACACCACGTATCGTTCTTCCTGGAAATGTGTAGCGGTTTATGTCTTCAGGCTGTTAATGATGGTGATGATTGCTGATTTTCCCTCATTTTCTCTCTTAACACCGTGTTAGTTCTTCAAACTTCAAGTCCTCGACACAAAACCCCGCAAGCCAGCATTCCCCTAACATAAAATGCTGAAGGCCGATAAATCCCGCAAACGTTGTCGCTACAATGTGTGTGTTTACAAGCTGGCCACGTAAGCTATAACCATGAAATGTAACAGCCGAGAGAACACAACTTCGCACATGCCATGCCTTCACTACTACCATGGACTAATCAATTCATGGACGCTCATTTACACAGCTTCATCTGAAAGTCAAGTCGAAAATCATTTATTCATTAGTATCGCAAGGATCACTTACAAACTATAACTTAGTGAGTCTTAGTGCCAGTTCCATACAACCAAGCCTTGAGTCGAGTAGAGCCTAGACTCGAATAAAAAAGTAACCATTAATTGATATAATATACTTAGTATGCAGGTTGTTCTTTAAGCGGACATTTTCATTACAAAGCTTTCTGATAATATCTGAAGCTCATAAAATTTGAGTATGAGCTGTGTTTATTGAGCTTATGGAATAGAGAAAAGTTTTTGCGCAATGTTAGTGCTGAAATCTAGGTTTGGGGAGGAGATACCTAGATTCTACGCTAGTATTAGGGCTTGTGGGCAAGCGTAGAACCTAGGTCACAACAGGCACTAACAGAGACGCTGAACGAGACCAAACGGCGCCGGCGCTTCATAAATCATTTACAATTATTGTTTAATCATTTTATTTTTTAATGTGGACCCGATCAACAAAGCCTTCTCCATGCGTTGTTAGGTCCAAGGCACGAGGTTACAACAGCTCCTGTTCAGCAAAAATGTCACCATTCCTGAACGTCAGTACCGCTCATACGAACACGGACGGGCTTTTTGTGGAAATAATGTTTTAGAAATGTTGTAGCTGGACCGAAATGTCAGTGCTAATTTCGGTACATTGTGCCAACATGCTATCAACTCTGGAGTAAAAGAACAGAGATTTTAAAGGTTCATTTTGGCAGCTTGGATTTCAATCAAGAGCAGAAACTAAATTGCACTCACGTGTTTGATACTTTTGAGTTACTATCTAGAGATCCTACCATTTATACGTCAAGATGATATTTTATTTTTACCAAAGCCCAGAAGCGAGTTGTTTTTTTTCTCATTATTTAAGACCGCCAAGGCTCAGACAAAAACTCCCAATCACCTATCACTGATAGATTCATTTGAGACAATTAAAATTTCAAAGTCCTCCCGAGCTCCAGCACCCTAGCACAAGTTTTTAACGGGCGAAAAAACAAAGGAGGTTCTAAAGGCGACGCGTTTTTTTTTACGTTCATATTCGTGTGTCGTAAGATGGTCGTAAGTAAATTTTTCATAAAAATAAGAAAATACTTTGGGATTGGATAGTGTTATGTGCAATGCCCAACAATACTTTTAAAACTATTTGTAGTAGAGCTCTTTGCGAAGGGGAGTGATTTGTAGATCACGTTCGAGACTGCATAACCTCAAAACAACGTTAAAAGTAGTAGCTTTCATTTAATATCGGGTGGACCATTAAGCTTGTTCCATCTGCAAGCTTGTAAAGAAAACTTATGTGTAAAATCTGTAGGCCTACCACAAGCTCTGTCTGACTCTATCTCTGGCTCTGGGTTTGGGTCTGTGTGAGTGCTTACTAGTATATTATACTGCGTGTGTGACGTGTGTGACGAAACCAGAGTCAGAGACAGAGCCAGACAGAGCTCGTGGTAGGCCTACCGGACGAACTATAGAAGTTAAGGCAACATCAATCTTAAATACTTCTCCAGCAACTAAATATGATACCGTAAATAAGGACATGAGTGCCCCTTCCAAATCATTTACAATAAAAAAGGCCCATTTACTTACTCGCATTCTTTTCAAACAGTCACTAGTGCTAAGAGCCAGGGGGCCAGCTTATGGTCGGCGGTTATGGGTCATTGGAAATTCATCGTAGGGTCCACAATACCACCCCCAGGGACGACCAGGGAGGTCGTAGCTACAGTTGAAACGACGAGGGGAGACGGGGCAACATTAGTACCTTCTTATTTAACATCGACGAATGATTTCAATTCTGATTTTATAGATGGAGACGGGGCAAAATTAGTACCTACTTATTTAACATCGACCAATTATTTCAAATCTGATTTTATACAGGAGAAAGTAATTGAAAAAAAACTATAACGGTATTAGAGGAACTACCAAATATTATAAACCGCTACTCGCTTATATCAAATATGTTTAAAGGTTGCCTGAAAGAAATCACTCTCAGCGATAAGGACGCCCATTGTTTTGCCAAAAACCTGCATAAATTAAGTGAGTTTGGTAGTTTACCATTTACTATACGTATTTAATGACAGCTCATAAGAAAGAAGAAATGACAACATATTTATTTCCAGACGGTTTATAAACACTTTTGACGCCACCGCGCTGTAAGCTAGAAACATCCATCTGAAAAACAATAGCAATTCAATTTATAGTAATTCCACTCTAGCCCAGTCTTCCCCTATCTGTCCAAAGCCTTTTTATTTCCCCCCACAATTAATTGGAGATATCGGTCGCGACGAAATCATTCCGTTGTGACAGTTCCTAAGCGGATTTATTGTTTTTTTTTCGTGACCTTTATCGCAGACCGCTAAGATTCAATTTTGTGCGGACTTTATTTGTATTAAAAAGCGATATTTTTTGCAGTGATGAGACGGGACCACACAGAGAGGTCCGCTGAGGTCCGACTTTCATAATATAATTGCGGACGAGAAGTAAAAGTGACCAGAAAACATTAACGCTTCGCTACTTTTTGTGTTCCATGAAGCGGGTTTATAATGAGCAATTGAATTTTTGGTAATAATTTATAATATTTTTCCTCTTTAAATTGAAGAGTTCATGCACTGATTTTGCATCTACGTGTGGCTGGAAGAAAAAGAGAATTAGTACTCGAATGTCGACCACAAAACAGAAGGTGAAGCGAAGGGTGCTGCCTCGTCCAATAGACAGATGACATTGAAGAGATCGTGAGAAGTCGGTGGATGGACATCTTCAGAAGATGTAGACTCGTTGCTTATCCTTAGGCCTCAAGTTGGACTGTAAATAGTTTTTACTCGATTAAACTCAATTCATGCATGACTCTGGCTATTCGTTCAAAATATTAACAATGCCCAATGGGTAATGATAAAACAGCGGCAGTGCTCTTTATTTATAACAGTTAGCTAAGCATTTGGCTGCCATCACACCTGATGGAAAGTCATCGAAATAGTGGAAACAGCTTTAGGTATACATTTGATTTGAGCGGTTTTGCGCAAATCCAATGAAATTACCTACATTTCAGAAAACTCATAAACTAGGCTATTTATTTTCTTAAAATTACAAATGTGTGTTTGCAGAAATTCCTGCAAATAAATATAATAAAATAAAATTAAATGAACTTTTTGTAATTACTACGAAACGACTACGCCAGGCAGACATCGATAAACGAAGTAAATACCTACTCCTCTCTTCTTTAAATTCAGTAGAAAACGGCGCAAACGCACGAATGAGATGACACAACAAAAATCAATTAAACAACACTCTTTCCAATAAATCCAGATGAAAACCAATAATGTGACACAAAGTAGTATTTCTGAAGCTTGCCGTCATAAATACTATGGAACTCTCTCTCGCAATTTTAGAGATCCGTAACCTAAAGGTACAAAAAGAACTCAGTCAAATTAACTCATGACTGGATAACCAAACAGTCGTTTCGGTGAAGTAATTTTAAAAACGAGAAACACTGAAACGAAAGCCTGCGTAGACTAACTTTCCAAGCCGTAGTTTGTTGCCTGTTTTTCTAGGCTTTGTCGCGTGGAACTGGTACCTAGACTCACCTAGCTTTAGGACGTTTCAAAGTAATCCTTGTGAGATAAATGTTTTTTTCTTCTAACTTCTCTCGAGTGGCAGACTACTTCTAAGTTATTAGAAATTAACTTTTAACTATAGTTAAGCTGTTTCACTTTCTTAATTACATTGCGCTCTTTTGGCAAGTTACTTAAATAATCTCTTTTTTGACATCAATTTTTTGTGATGTTATGTTTACGCTAAGATGTCTGTCACATTATGACTTCAGCCTTTGCCGTGTTGGTTAATTTAAAGAGGCATGGAACCCTCAATAAATCGTGTACTACTTGTACTTGACAGCTTTAAGCATTGCCAAATAATGTCTTAATGAGACAGAATGATGTGTGAGCGATGCCACTCGACGGTCGTGTCAACTCGATTCAAATAATCGAATAATCAATGGCTTCGAATTGTATAAATAAGCTTCTTTATGATTATGTTTATCAATATGGTTGAAGAAATCATCATAATAAATTCAGGACATCCAAAATTAATCATTTCTTGTTTGGAACCCAACAACGTATTTTTTTTGACGTGATAACGTCTTATTATTCGATGGAGCCGGCTGCACGCACGAAAAAACATGACTTATGCGGCGTTACCTCGTTCTGAGGCGTTCCATTAATGGCTTGAAGTGTAAGCGAGAGTGCGGAACGAGCGACAAAGAGGCACGCACGGCCTCCGCGTTCGGCAGCGTTCGCCATCTGTCTCTTTCCTACTTGAGTGAGCGATGCGTCTGCGTGGACAGCTGTATGACGTCAAGTTCATCTATCGTCAGTACCGACTTTACAGACAAACGATTTTTTTATTACAAACTCTGGTACTATGCACCTTAATTAAGTAAGTAACGATATTTGTAAAATTTATTATAATTATGATTATTATTACTAACACATCTGTCAAACTAAAAACTGAACTTTTACTTATTGAGAACTTATTTAAAAACTAACTTCACGAGATAAACATTATTAAGAATATCCAAAAACACATTTGCTTATTAATTATAATTTTTTGTTAATTAGTGATCACAATATTTGAACTTTACGTTGATAATTAACATTTATTTTCATAACTTTTATATAAATTAGGTCACATCAGGATGCCTGCCCTACGATGCACTGCCCTGCGTCCATCAACTTGAGGCGTACAGTAGGCCTACCATGAGCTCTGTGTGGCTCTGTCTCTGGTTCTGGTTTTGAGTCTGTGTGAGTGTTGACTAAATAAATCCTACCTCAAAACGTCACACACACAGTATAATGCACTGGTGAGCACTCACACAGACTCAAAACCAGAGCCAGAGACAGAGCCAGACAGAGCTCATGGTAGGCCTACAGATGTTGAGCCTAACGTGCCAGTAATTTCACAGGCACCCACACCCTTAAAACCGAAACGAAATAATAATACATCTACTCGCCAAGTTTCATCAGTTTCGGAGAAAAATGCCTGTGACATACGGACGGACGGACAGGCAGACAGACAGACAGACAGACATGACGAATCTATAAGGGTTCCGTTTTTGCCATTTGGCTACGGAACCCTAAAAACCAACGTCCCTTCGATTGTTTCTAAAACGGTGTATAATCTGAAAAGCGTTGTTATTGTTAACCGTAATATCATAATGGAATGGAGCTCGTATTTCTGCGAGTCACGTCAGACAATGGGCCTCAATACGGGAGCCGGGACCTCTGACCGTCACTGTATCTCGTCCTATCATCTCAGCTACCGACTTCACCCCGCGACCTGAGGGGGGACCATGCTTTTATAATAAACAACAGTTTGCACGCCAAATAGCATGAATACTTTTGCCAAATTCCGGGGAAGTACTACCTCATTGCTGCCGTGAAACAGCATCGCTGTGTTTCGGATTGAAGGAAAGTAGGTACTACCCTTTTGCTGCCGTGAAACAGCATCGCTGTGTTTCGGATTGAAGGAAAGTAGGTACTACCCTTTTGCTGCCGTGAAACAGCATCGCTGTGTTTCGGATTGAAGGAAAGTAGGTACTACCCTTTTGCTGCCGTGAAACAGCATCGCTGTGTTTCGGATTGAAGGAAAGTAGGTACTACCCTTTTGCTGCCGTGAAACAGCATCGCTGTGTTTCGGATTGAAGGAAAGTAGGTACTACCCTTTTGCTGCCGTGAAATAGCATCGCTGTGTTTCGGATTGAAGGAAAGTAGGTACTACCCTTTTGCTGCCGTGAAACAGCATCGCTGTGTTTCGGATTGAAGGAAAGTAGGTACTACCCTTTTGCTGCCGTGAAACAGCATCGCTGTGTTTCGGATTGAAGGAAAGTACTACCCTTTTGCTGCCGTGAAACAGCATCGCTGTGTTTCGGTTTGAAGGGTTTGGGTGCCTGTGAAAGTACTGACACGTGAGGCTGAACATCTGTAGTTTGAAAAACTTGAGAAACCGACTTTATAGCCAAACTGCTGAACCAGTTTTGATAAAATTTCTATGGGATTCATCTGGAAATACAAAAAAACAAATCGTTTAATAAAATAAAATGACGATGTTATAACAAACATTTTAAAAAATACAATCGAAGTAAGAACCTACGTTTTAATTGAAGCCGGTTTAAAACCCATGTGTCTCAATATTTCGTAACGGATGGTGTCTCTAGCTGTACTCTTGTTTTTCGAATGCATCGTTGTGTCCTGCGGTGCAAGTTCGCAGTCATAAGTCTCGGATTACACTTTTGATCACAACTCCACTGTTATTGTTCACATTGATGGTTTAGAAACTACTTTTTGTACGGAAACGGTAGTGGTTGAAAAATGTATAAATAAGTATTTTCTCATATTTTTTGACTGGCCTCTCAGCTCAGTTGGTAGTAGATCTGCTTTCTGCGCCGTAAGTCGTGGGTTCGATCCCCACCGAGAACAAATATTTGTGTTGTGAACACAAATGTTTGTTCTCTGTCTGAGTGTTATATTTGTTTGCAATTCGGTTAGCAAGCAATGTGCAAATATAGTTTAAAATGTCGATCAAAATGTGTTCCATTTACGCCTGCGCAAATATGCTGTGCCTGCAAATATCGCTGTCAAATTTGACAGCGTTTCACTGATCGCCATCGCCAGCGACCTAGGTGTGCGCAGGCCTTTAGAAATATTTGAACTTTTAACGGATGTTTCTGATACTATGGTCGCTGACTGTACAGCCTCAGTTGGTATTAAAAACACAAAATATTTGCTTCAAATACCTGAAAAGTTATTTTATCAAACAAGAATTCAACCTTCCACAAAATATAAGTTTTTGCATCGAAATATGATTTTATGAATTCGATTTGATAAAATCAATGAAACTGGAATTCTTATAACGGAAAGATGAAATGTTTTGGCTGTGGATAAGTTTTTGTCGAAGATGCGATAAAGCCTAACTTTAATATAGATATCGAGGTGTATGTGATACGTTTGACTGTTTGTCGATTGTGCTTCTTTGTCACTCGTTCCGCGCTCTCGCTTGCACTTCAAGCCTTAAATGGAACGCCTCAGATCGAGGTAACACCGCATGACGTCATGTTTTTTCGTGCGTGCAACCGGCTCCATCGAATTATAAGACGTTGTCACGTCAAACAACGGTAGGAACCAAGCCGTAGTTTGCTGCCCGTTCTTCTAGGCTTAGTCGCGTGGAACTGGCACCTAGACTTACCTAGCTCTAAGACGTTTCAAAGTGATACCATCGAATAAAATACATATTTGACTTTGACTTTGACTTTGACATTAAATACCTCGTAAAAAGTAGTGTTATTTGACTTAGGGGTGGATTTTACGGATTTCTAACCGACTGGTCAATTGCTTATAGCTGTTTATCTCAAAATTTAGCAATAAGTTATTTAATTTGAACTCAGCTTATCATTTTTTTAAATTATATCATTTAAAATAATGGGTTCAAATCCAGTCGTGAATCAATGAGTTTTTCCGTCCGAAAATGTATGTGCACTATGCCAGAACTCTCAAATGGTGAAGGAAAACATCGCAAAGAAACCGGCATGTCGTAAAACCTAAAAATAATCGAACACATTGTGTCAAGCGTCACGCAAAAAGGGCCCGCCGAAGGCCTATCTTGAGGAAATCAGTCCGCACACCGAATGCGATTTTTGAAGTGAAAACTTCTTTAGCGGCGTTGAGCACTTTTTCTGTAATGGGTATAAAATCTTAAACTCGCGTCAGGGCGTCAGGGCGTCAGGATCACGTGACTTGATCGAAAAAGCGTAAGACGCTACAGATACGCTAGTAGTCACTATGACACGGTAACGTCACAGAATAGATAATAGTTAGTAGCAAGCATACCAAGGCGTTTTTCGTGACTGTAGTAGGTATAGGTACATACCTATTATAGATTTTATGAACTAGCGGCCGCCCGCGGCAGGTAGTAGTGGTCATTGGTACATGATTTTATAGATCTACTGTATTTATTTAGGTATTATGAATAGCGAAAGAAAATGAGTGAGTACTTTATAATACGAGCGGCAAGTTTTCACTTCTGCCGGCACTCCCGGAGTGCAACCCGTCTTTTTTTTGTTTATGAATGTTACTTTGAACAAGCAAAGCTGGGTTGATCTGTAGTCATATAATGTAGTTCTAAAGATACGCGCCAAGAAATCGTATCAAGCACATCAGAAATGTTAAAAGGTTTCCATTCCACCAAAATAAATTATTTAACGAATCGATTCACATTTTAATTCGAATTGTCAAAATCGATCATCAATCATAACTGTCGTGCTTCGGAGACATTATCACAAAGTGCATCGCTGGGACTCGAACCCGTATCTTTGTGTTTCTTGCTAGCCGTTTTAGGGCGCTGACTGACGGACTTCACCAGGCAGCCTTTAAAAGTTTAAGTCAGAGTTCATTATTAATACTATTACTTTTTCTGTGCTTTCAACTGAAAAAAAAAGTAAAAACTGAAACTGCATGGTGTATTATAGGGTTCAACCTCACGCATGCGGTCCATCTGTAACCTGATGTGTTTGTTATCCATATCACTTTGCTAAATGTTTCAGGCTTTTGTAACACCAGTGTATCGTTTAGGTACGTTGTTATTAATACCTAGTTTTTTGTTAAAAAATTATGCTTGATAGCACGTCCTGTCTAATTCAGTTTCGAGCCTACTTACAGTACCTAATGATAAATAATAGTAATACGTACTTAGAATGCAATATAACTCCCAGACAGAGAACAAACATCTGCGTTCAACACAAAAATAATTGTTCTCGATGGGGCACCAACTGAGCTGAGAGGTCAGTCAAATAATCTAATATAAATAATATTCTATAGCAAAGAAACAGAATCCATTCTTGATAATGTGTAGAGTATTCGGGTACATTTTAGCTTGAATTTTCGTCATTTTTACAAAAACTGCGAGCAAGCAGTCCATCTAAGAGGTCCGTTTATCAGCACCCTAATAATTATCTATTGTGTATTGTATTTGAGTGCATTGAATTGAAATAGCAAAAAGCTTATCGCACAATTTAATGATTTTTTATGAACCATCGTTGAATGGACTGTTTCGTGCATAATTTTTGAGTTATTATGCCTCGAGCTTATACCAACTCGAATGAATGGGTGAATAATTTTTATTTTATGAATTTCAGTAATAACATTATTTTTTGCAATGTATCAATGGTAATGAAGTATAATAATTTAAAACATTATTTATTATACTTAAAAAAAATAATTAAATCCAATTACTTGTTTCACTTGCGTTTACTTAAAGTTATTTTTATACCTCCTTGTACAATTAATAATAATTTCTAAAAAATTGTTTTTTTCTTTGTCGAATTCCATACACTGTCGGACATTTAAACAATCTCTAAAACACTCATAAAATATAATTACGCGCCAGCTCAGCCATTATTGACTGGACATTAGAGATCCCTAAATATCTCCACCACAAAACCCTCAAACATAAATAAAGCACAATACATTCAGACTGTCACATTAAGGAGTATAATAAACACACAAGTATTCCATCACTCGGTGCCGACGCAAAACACCGCTGAGACAATTTTTATATGAAATACATTCCTATATGCTTTTGTCATAGTCATAGTCATAGTCATATTATTTATTATTTATTCACCATTTGGAACACAAGGTCACAGAGCAAAGGAGAATTTCAGATATATCGCGGTTTTTTTATTTGTTGAACATACCACTCATTGGTGTTTATTTTGCTCTCAGTTGTCGGTCGTCATTTTTTGGTTGGAAAAATGCAGTGATTTCGTAAACAAGTTAAGATTACTTAAAAATTAAAACCCACTCACTAAAAAACGAAAAACTGACCTTTGCATCTATTATAGATTATTTGCAACACAAGCCCTTCTTGCAAGATTTTTTTTATTTTATATCGGTCCATTACTTTGTATACAATACAACGATAATTCAACGATATCTGAATTTCTAACATCTAGACTGCGAAGATTCTATATGAATGATCTCATGGAGTAACGCTGAATGTTTTATCTTCTAATATCAGATACACTGCATCAAGATTCTTTCCCACCGTATCTAAGCAGCGCTTATGATAATAAAACTATTTTTTGTCTGGATACAAGAGCGCAGGCGCCGGCAGCTAAAGGAACGTGTCCACTAGTTTAATATCAATTATTAATAATGCCACTTTTTGTCCCTCTCCCGAAACTGGGACATAAATATGTCATTATTCGCACTGATCAATTAGGGACGGGGGATTTTTTAAACATAACTTCAGTTAAATGAAATATGAATGATATGAATTTGGAATTGATATTGTATGATAAAATGGTATGATTGTCTTTTATTGTAATCTTAACGCATTAAGTTTTTTTTGTCATGATGAAATCAATCTACAATTTTTATAAATATATTGTTTGTTGTCTTGGGCATGAATTGTGATAAATATTAAATGTGCTAATAAAATTATTGTTTGTTTCAGGTAAGTTATTACGTACAAACAGATTTGTAAGGTAAGTTTATGTAAAATTTAAAAAACAGAAATATTGAAATTCAGATATTTTGTTATATTTCTAAGAGTTAGTGTACGGCCTGAGTGAAGAAGCGTCTAGCGGAGCGTTCAGCGTTGCGTGCATGCGGCGAAAGAGCGTTCGCCGAATGGCCTTAGTGCACGCTTAGCGTTCGTGTGAGCCGGTCACATTTTTCATTATATTGGCGTCTGCATCGTACGATATTATTGATATGTATTTAGAAGAAAATTTGTGGCTAAAATTTAATTATGAGCTAACAAGGTCCTAGTAACATTGTGAAGCAAAGAAAAAATTTGGAGAGTTTTCTACGTTATTTGAAACATTAAGGGTGAATGAAGATAAATTTCAATAAATTTGCGAAGATAACCATATTTCAGGTTTATTTTGTATTTCTGAAATTATTTCTTCAAACGACATCCTTCAAGAACGCACGTATCACCGCTGCAAAACACAAACTGGTTTGAACTTGCACGCGACGCCCCGCTCGACGCAAACAAGCCCGCTGCTGCCCACGCTCCGCTCGGCCGGCACTCAGGACGGCCACTACGGGTAGCACGTGTTTAACATGAACGCTGCACGCCCTTCCCCGCCCGACGCTCGAATAGAGCGTGCACTCAGGCCGTACATTTAGTGTGCGGCCTGAGTGAAGAAGCGTCTAGCGGAGCGTTCAGCGTTGCGTGCATGCGGCGAAAGAGCGTTCGCCGAATGGCCTTAGTGCACGCTTATCGTTCGTGTGAGCCGGTAACATTTTTCATCATGGCGTCTGCGTCGTACGATATTATTGATATGTATTTAGAAGAAAATTTGTGGCTAAAACTTAATTATGAGTCAAGACAAGGTCCTAGTAACATTGTGAAGCAAAGAAAACAATTTGGAGAGTTTTCTACGTTATTTGAAACATTAAAGGTGAATGAAGATAAATTTCAATAAATTTGCGAAGATAACCATATTTCAGGTTTATTTTGTATTTCTGAAATTATTTCTTCAAACGACATCCTTCAAGAACGCACGTATCACCGCTGCAAAACACAAACTGGTTTGAACTTGCACGCGACGCCCCGCTCGACGCAAACAAGCCCGCTGCTGGCCACGCTCCGCTCGGCCGCACTCAGGACGGCCACTACGGGTAGCACGTGTTTAACATGAACGCTGCACGCCCCTCCCCGTCCGACGCTCGAATAGAGCGTGCACTCAGGCCGTACACTTATTCTCATGTTTAACAAAAGTGTGCATAAAAACGTTTGCTTGCATTAGGTAGGTAGAAAATTATTTCTGTCAACGAGAGGTTTATAGAAAAAGTGTATTTATGAAGCTTTGAATTCCTTTGTGTTTAAGCATAGTTCTATTTTGTTTTCGTTTTTATAAAGGTAGAACGGTTTATGCATCATCAACCCGCTAACAAGCTCACCAGAATATAAAATATTGACAACAAGCGATTTTGAAATGTGTGGACTTGTACGAAGACCCTTTTTATTAAGCGCCCAGTAATCAATTTAAATTGAAACAAAATTGTTCCTCATCTTACCACGTTATACAAATTGCAGCGAAAGTATTACGCAGCATTAAATAAATTATCCCCATATTGTTACCAGAAAGTGCCAAAAAGCGGTACAAAAAGAGGTGCAAAATACGGTACTTACGGCCTAAAGGCAGATGCACACTGATGCACCGGTACAGGCCAATTAATCACTCGTGTAACTTGATTTGCAGATAACGTGCGAAAAATAACGCCTTCAGTGATATATACGGCGTCAGCCTTTAAATATTAACTGTTTGGATTACCTATACGTGTGATAAGACTGTGTGAATGTATGTCCGAAAATAAGGAATTAACATTTTTCAGATAAATACTTTCTTGGAGTGCCTGAGCGTATATTTATGGACATATTTTAATTACACTATACCACCTTTTTTGGTCGCTTTTTATATTTAGTACTAACTATTCAGCGAGACCTGGGGCTCAATTCTAGACCAGTGACTTTTTTGTCACGGTAGATATATATCACAAGAACTGTCAGTTTCTTTAGTGAATTTGACAGTTCTTGTGATATATATCTACCGTGACAAAAAGTCACCGGCCTAGAATTGAGCTCCTGAATATAGACACATTAGAGCCGATACATGACGACTTTCTTTAAATCGTGGAAAGTCGATGGAAAGTATGGGGAAGGCCCTCAAGTAGCATGCAGTCTTGATTCAAATTTGTATGAACAGAGGTAAGCAGTTTTTTTACTAAGCAATATTGAATTAAATTATAATAAAAATACGTTCGTCTCAAATGCGGAATTAAAAAAACAAGTGCGTTGATAAATAACTCGATTAAAACTCAATTTTTAAACGACTCGAACACGCAGAAGTAGACATAGACATAGACATAGACATTTATTTATTTACTACATAAGCACACAAAAACCAGTAAAATACAAGGACACTAACAGAAGAAAGATACAAACAATACATTGATACTGGAGAAGTGCGTCGTGTTTCTGTGTGCTACAGCAGCAAAAGGGCCTTGACTCAGCATAATGCCTAGCTTCTGTAAGGAAGCTATGCGCTGGTATTCTGTCAAAACCGTAAGCCAATAGACCTTGTGAGACACATGAAGTAGCAAACTTTCCAGACAAATCATAAAAAATATCTTCAACAGCGCAAGTGAAGTCATTGGCAGTCACTTGTATGAAGTGTTGGCTTATTGCGGTTGTTGTGTTATCACAAATGATAATTGCTGATCGTTGCCGACCAGTAATGATCGCTTTACGAGCCCGAATGTGTTGCGCTGAGTTATAGGGAGTGAAGTTTTAAAAATAAATAATGGCAGAGGTTTTTGCAAATTCTCTCCTTTTAAGTATATATTATAAAGATATTTATCTATAACTCTATAACTGTTATATAAAAATCCATGTCAGTTTCTAGTTCAAATAATTAAACTAAAATAATAATAAAAATGTTGCTGTGTTATGGAATACGTCTCGTTACTTCGGGGCTTCCCCCTCCGCGTGCGATGTGTTACAGTACTTACTTAGCGTAATACATTTTTGGATTATTTAGCTATCCAGTGGTTTAATTGAAATTTGGATGAGAATGATAGAGATGTAGCTGCAACACTAAACTGTATCCCCCCAATTTTGGCATCATTCTTTTTTTTTTAATTGTGTATCTATGGAACGAATTTTAAAGAGTTATTCACGTCAAAAACATTTCAAAATATCAATATTTATGCCATTCTAATTGAGTCTTCTGAAATAAATAAAGATAAGAGTTGACAACAATAGGTACAAATTATACGAGTAAAAATAATTTAGTCATGAAATGGAAATACGTCTAAAAGTATTCATCAATAAGTCTATTACTATTCATGCTATGCATGGCTCTGTTTAAATACACAACACACAAAATATATTTTGATCATGTAAATAAAAAAGTTATTTTATTATGCCAATGCAAGCAGACGAGCAAACGGGCCACCTGATAAAAAGTAGTCACCGTCACCTATAGACACCTCCAACACCAGAGTTGGTGCTGATGCGCTGCTTACGTTTAATAAAACATAATACATTTTCAACCCTTATTATTATTTATCATAAACAAGCATAATAGGCGAACTTATTAATGCACGCAAGGTGTATTTAGTAAGGAGTATTTAGTTTAGTGAATAAAATATTTTGGCATCATCTATTTCAAGGTTTTTACGTAACATTTGATTTAAAGACTATCAGAGGGCTGACCACAATTTTCTGTACTTGAACTAAACAGTACTGTATGAGCAGATAAAAAAATCGATAACACAATCGATTAAAATAATCAAATCGTTCATCAACGATTTGAGGTCGGCGCGAGGGCGCTGTCAGAAGATTGCACCTTCATTACTATACAGAAGCGAGCCGCAAATCACTCCGCAGACAGACGGACAGACGAGACGATACAATAAGATATTTACAAGCGAGCGCTCGATATACGAGCATTGGCTTGATCGAGTTGCGAATTGTAGGGAAATTTTTGTTTTGACAATGAGCACTGTTTATTTGCACTGGAGTGTAGTATACTTGTCGGGTGTAATCGTTGTTTGAAGGTTTATTTTTGTATTACGACTAGTTAAGTTAACCGAATAAGCGCCGATTAAACTGATGACTAATCAAGCGATCAAATATGACAGTTGTTTTTCTTAAAGTTTGCTAGCAAGAGTTTGTCAAACATTTAATCGCTTAAATTAGTAATCCTTAAAATCGACCTATTTTTGGTACCTAATTTTACAAAAAAAAAACTAGAGTATTTTAAAAATCGGTTGTCTGTAAAGTCGGTTTACTGACGATAGTTGAACGTGATAACGTCATAAGAAAATACTCGCGGACTCGCGGACTCGCGGACTCGGACTCGGACTCGGACTCGGACTCGGACTCGGACTCGGACTCGGACTCGGACTCGGACTCGGACTCGGACTCGGACTCGGACTCGGACTCGGACTCGGACTCGGACTCGGACTCGGACTCGGACTCGGACTCGGACTCGGACTCGGACTCGGACTCGGACTCGGACTCGGACTCGGACTCGAACTCTCGGACCCGGACCCGGAACCCGACCGAACCCTTACCCTTGCCCTCATTTACCCTTACCCTCATTTACCCTTACCCTCATTTACCCTTACCCATTACCCGACCCGGGCTCGGGCTCAGGTAAAATGGAACGACGAAACGACGTAACGACGCATGAGTCATGTTTTTTCGTGCGTGCAGCTGGCTCCATCGATTTATAAGACGTTATCACGTCAAAAAAGAATATGAAAATCGAAATATTAATAGAATATTCTCACGATCAACAGCTATCTAAAGCCCACACAAATTAAGGTCAAAACTGACCTCAAAGGTCAGTGGAGTTTCCAAATATGTGGTCCTTTTTATGGAACGATCACAATGTCACATGACCCATTTCGATCTTCAATCATCATCAGGTGACATACACCATGTCACCTACTCGTCAATAAGAATCATTATACTCTCGTGCGTTTTTTTGTCACCAATGAAAGTTGAGCTTTTTTTACCTCGACAAGAGCAGTTAGTTCATAAACCGAATACAGCAAAACCAACCGTATTTCATCAAACAGTTTATCTAAAAGTTTATTAGATAAACTGTTTGATGACAACTGATACCTACTCAGAAGTTTCGGTTTAATTCTGTCGGTGGTTGGTCATTCTTTGCAAACTAGAGTTTTTTCAACTTGTAGATAGTTATTTTATCATTATTCTTCTTTAATTTAAGAGCTAACTCTTGTCAGGGTTTGTGCAGTTTTCTCCAATTGAGTTTTTCGAATGCGGCCTCCTTGACTTCCTTATACGTCATAACAGCGACGCTTTCTTTTATCTGGCTCACGCTACTTATTTATTATAATTCAAGAAAACCTGGGTGTAATTCAAATCTAGTAACTGCTCTGCTACTCCTGCAACACGGTTCGTTTGGATTATCGCTGAAAACACGTTCGGTTTTCAAATTGTTCAAACAAAACAATTGAAAATCACAGCGGATTCAGAAATTTCCTAAACAAATTGCGTTGCAAGAATAGATCCACTTACTTAGAATTTGAGAAGTTTTCATCAACAAACTACACATGTCAGGCGTCAAGCTAAAAGGAACGCAGCAAAAATTCCACTGTTCATTTCAATCAGTCATTTGCTCCAATTCATGTATATTTGTACCCTGACAAGTCTGTGTATGTCTCCCATCACGACCAGACTCCTAATGATGTTCTATTTACTAAAACGAACGAATGAAATTCGTCGCATGCCTTCCTCTACCTACCCTTTTACGTCGTAAACGGAGTTCAAATTAATATATATGTGAACCAAATATTATTTAAACCTAAAATATATGGGCCATTATTAAAATCCTTGTGATTTTCTCGTGGTTTATTGTGCTTTGCAAGACATTTCTGAAACTCAGATTCTTCTTCTTGTCGACTTACTTCCGAACCAATTTTGAGAGATTCAAATTCTATAGTGCAAACGAGGAAACTTCAAGTTTCTATGAAATATCTTCACGCAAACAAAGTCGCACGGGATCCCACTAGTAAGTAATTAATAAAATTCAGATCGGTTCAGTCGAGTCGATCGCATTGATTGTGGATCGAACTGGGCCTTGTAAGCCTCCATGTAGGGTTGTCGCGCGTCGGTCGCGTGGCATCGACTTCTGCAAACCTGTACAAGGCTAATTACTACCGAAAAAGTGAGTCCACAACTCAAGGAATCCCGCTCTGTAAGGCCACCACCAAGGTTTTCGGGATACTAATGAATATTGAACGCGCACGGATATTTTAGATTTTCGGGTTTTTCATACGCACTGTTTACTATGTGGGTGTTCAATTTTAATGAGTAATTTTTAAACGCGTTTTTGCTTATTATATTTGTGAGTTATGTAAAAATTTGGCCCGCCCACCTTGGGAATCAAAGCTGGACTTACTGTGTCTTAGCCGTTTAATCACCAGCTTCGATGTAGTAGGTGGAAGGTAGTAGGGTAGAAAAACAGGATCTTTACAATGTGCAAAGTTTAGCGGTCATCAAAACATGGGTGACAAGATACATTGACCTCCACGGAGACCTTAGGGCCTAAAAACTCCATCATCAACACCCACTATCACACGAAACTTTGTAGTAACTGGTCCTACACACCCTTGGCCAGTTATCTCTTAGCAGTCTCTTTGTCTGGTTGGAATAGTTTTTTAATTATGCCCTTATTGGAGACGGAAGCTCGTTTGATTTATTTATATTGTTAATTTTATTCTAAGTCAATGTAAAAAGTGGCATAATTATCTTACGGAACCTTCTATGCTCTTGATGAAGTACATACAAAAAGTAAAATAGTTATTTAAATTGCATAGGCACGTATTTTAAAATCACCGACGACATAGCTCGGAGAATTAGTATTTTGAAGCAGCAATGGGCAGGTCATGTAGCTTGAAGGATCGACAAACGTTGAGGAATAATGGAATGGCGACTAAGAACTGGAGAACAAACCGTTGGTCGTCCACCCACCCATGGACCGACGACATTGTTAAAATCGCAAGAAGTCGGTGGATGGAGAGGGTTCAGCATCGTTCTTCCTGAAATGTATATATACCTATAGCTATAGCAGTGGACTTCTAGCTGATCAAAAATCAAGAGTTTATTAATTCAGTTGTAACACAATAAGGATCACTTTTAACGCTAGTCTAGGTGCCATGACGATGATCTTAAGTACAGCCTACATATCCACTAGTTTCCTAAAGGCCGGTGCACACATAGTTCGCTGGCGGTAGCGATCAGTGAAACGCTGTCAAATATCGCTGTCAGATTTGAGATTTGACAGCGTTTCACTGATCGCTACCGCCAGCGAACTAGGTGTGCGCAGGCTTTTACTCCATGCTACACTCATAGTCTAATCAAATCAGCAAGGGCGCAACACACCGGCTGTCAGACTCAAGAGATGACATCGTTAGTACCTGCCGGGTACATAATACATCCAATTACCGCGTATTGCCGACTGCTGCTGCTGCTGATTAATATATCGATCTCTGCTAATTGGAGCTTCTGTTAGAAGGTGTGCATTGGTTTGTACGAGCCTCTCGTAGCTCTGTCGGGCTTGTTTAATCAACTTTACCTGTCGAACATGGCCCTCTGCTGGAAAAACAATAACGTCTTTAACAGGACGAAGGGCGAAAGCAAAACATATAGCGATAAGCAACTATGTACTCATTTCACTTCTAGTAGTATCGCTTTTCCTTGTTTTGTTGTAATTTAGGTTAGCTCTGCCAGCCAGCAAGCCATCATCTTCCTGCCCTTATCCCACGCTAAGTGGGGTTGGCACAGCAGGTTTTCTTCCTCCACTCACCTCTATCATTCGTCATCTCAGTGCTCCTTTCTTGCTCATGTCTTCTTCGACACAGTCCATCCATTTTTTCTTTGGGTTACCTCTTCTTCTATAACCACCATCCACATCCGTATCTTTCACTTTTCTCGTGATATGACTTTCATTCCTCCGTATGAAATTGAAATGCCCATACCGTGCCAACCTATAGGATTGAACACAACCAGGGTTATTATTATTATTATTATTTTTAGCCTGCATCGTCCCACTGCAGGGCAAAGGCCTCCCTAACCCCCTTCCACTCCTCTCGGTCCTGTGCTGTGGATGCCCAGTCCACCATAAACGCGTCAAGATCGTCCCGCCATCTGAGTCTTGGTCTGCCGCGAGGTCGTCTACCATTGTTGGGGGCCCATTCGGTTGTTAGTTTTTTTTAACCAGGGTTAAAAAAAAAAAAAAAATCAGAGCGTAGTAAAAGTATCACGCCTATCACTTATTATTATTCATTAATTGGGAAAGATATGCTATTGAAGACAATATGTGTACATTAAACGGCTAATAAATAAAGACTTTTCTTTAACTAAAAGGATGTCAGAGCACTCGATGGACTGACAACAATGAAATCTCTACGACCAGTTGCACTGTGCATTGTTTTTGCCAGGACAAAGACTCTTTACAGTCTTCAATTCAGCGAAAATGATAAATTAGCAGCAGGATATCATCACGTAGCATACCACCATACCACCGTAACATTACAGAAGCAAACAATACTAATCACAGCAGCGGTACAAATGGTCATCTACAATTCAATACGGGGCATAATTGCGGAGCGTGGCACCCTACCGGGCTAACGCAAAAACATTACTTATAGCCTAGAATTGATAGAGATGATCAAGGGATTGTGGTGTTTGACTGACTGTAAGGGATCTGTCCTACTGTCTAAAATGGTTCATGTTTTCCATTTGAGTTAGGTACGGAAACTTTAAAATCAGCGAAACAAGACAAAATAAGGTCTCAATTGGGAATAGAAAAGTCTTTATTGTTTTTTCAAATTTATTTCTTTTTATAACGCTTTAGCCTGTATGTAAGCTTGTTTGTTTGTTTGCTTGTATGTAACCGACCCCTTTGAGCTACTTTTTTCCAATTTTGTCCTACTTTGAACGATCAGATTTGATTCAAACTTTGCATACCTGTCAATGGTCGATGACAATGCAATAATATAAAAAAAAAAGTAAAAAAAAATATAGTTTAAAAAACACGCTTTTATAACTAATTGAACCAAAAAGTTAAAAATAAAACCCCCCACGCTTTTTGTACAATAATATAAATTTTTCAATTGATTATTACCTACAGTTTTATTTTTAACTTTTTAGTTCAATTAGTTATAAAAGCGTGTTTTTTTAGTTTTTTAAACTATAATTTATTTATGCTCTATGTTTTAGGCAGAAGGTACCTACTTTAATTGTTTTAGTAAGGTCAATAAAATGTTTTTCTTTAATTCTAGTCCTTTTCCGTACAAACCCGCAGTAGTTCCTAGTGTACAGTATGGCTGGACAGACTGTGTGACTGTATCTCAGGTATGCCAAGCACGAGGCTGGATGGATACCCGCCAGCTCTCATCGCGTATGGTGATGGCTGATGAGTGGAGACGTGAGTTCTTTGGGGTGTTACGGTGAGGGATTTACCTGAAAAAGTGATTGGAAGTGAAGTAGTAATTGGCGATTAAAAAGGCAGTGTGCAATATGAGCGTATCCAATGTATCCATAGATGTGTGTATGTTCTTTTAGATAGCGGTTCCGTGAATTTTCAAAAAGGTCAAGGGAACCTCTAATTTGGAAAAACATTACTTGGAGCATGGAAAAATATTTTACCCTATAAAAAAGCGGTTTTTATAAACATATTTTACTGATACAATTAAAGGCAATTGTTTTCGTGCGGTGAGCATAAATGATTATCTTTCTCTAAAAATTTTAAATACGTCAACTGTTAATATTTATAGCTAAGCTTTGGACTATCCGTATATTGATTAATTTTACCGAGTAAATAATCTCAAATAAGTTGATATTTGTTTAATCTGGCAACACTACCATGTACCTGGCAACCCCGGGCTGGCATCCCCGTACGGCACAAGCAGAGTACACACTCGTAGCGTAATTTTTTGCTGCGCGCGCGCGCCGCAGCATACAAAATCCCTGCAGTGGTTTCCCAGCCTTATAAGGAAAGCAGGATTCCTACAGACGACGTGTGTGCGCAATAAAAAGCTTTTATATTTATTTATCTATATGAATAAAACTGTCGGTGACTGACTGAAAAACATTCGTTTCAATACTTTGTAAACTTCACAAACGGGCCTATACAATATTTTCCTAGTCATTATCATAAACTTTTTCTGGTCTATTGCTGAAAGTAGTTCTCTCAATACGTGCCAATAAGCTTCTAGATATTCATCAACGTACAGGCTTACTACATCGTAAGGGTCATAAAAACCTAAAAGAATCTTGAGGATGAACTCAAAGACTTCCCCAATATGAAACTTTCTTGGTATTTAAATTTTGCAAGGCAACAGCATCAGATGAACGAAGTCACAGGCATTCCACTAGTCAGTAATATAAGCAGTCGCGTTCCGTGAAAGTGCTTAAATTAGTATCATCTGCGTGCGCGTGCGTCGACAAATTGGGGTTTTTAATTGTTGGTCCTTCGAGCCGGATTGTGAAGGTTACATTAGATTAGATTCTTGGTATTGTGAGCTAATTATATGTGAGTGGTAATTTGAGCTGGTTTGATACCATCGAATGCTTGAAACATTGGCATCATGGCTCGGAAAACGATACTGTTTTGATGAAAAAAATATTGCCACTTTTTTCGACAAACGGGTCTTACGGGTCTCAGAAACAGTATGCCTACCACAAGCTCTGTCTGGCTCTAGTTTTGAGTCTGTGTGAGTGCTGTCTAAATAAATCCTACGTAGAAACGTCACACACACACAGTATAATACACTGGTGGGCACTCAAAACCAGAGCCAGACAGAGCTTGTGGTAGGCCTACAGTGCTTGAGTCTGAGTCGAGACTCAAGGATAGAGTTTGACATATTTCGATGGAGAACTGTCAAAAAATCTATGGTCGAGGCTCGACTCAGACTCGCACTATTTCTAAATACGGGCCTTACCCCCGAGTTTTATAGAATTTAGATTAGATTAGATTAGAAAATACTTTATTGCACAAAATTAAGTACATAGGCGAACTTAATGCTAATTAGCATTTTCTACCATTTAACCATTGTCCATTGTGTTATGTGGAGTGGGTGGTAGTGCTTGTGGTTGGAATTTAGAACTGACAAAACCTGGGGAAGGCTTACAACAAATCAAAACAACAAGTTTTCAAGTTCAACTAACAGTAAAAACGTACTCATTTCTAAAACAAACTGACGCAGGAGCTATTTATTATTGTAAGTATTATGAAAGCGCGGCGCGCCTATGTATAGAAATACTGTCTTGTCATACTGAGCCTCGGTGTTAGAATCCTAGGGGATAGAGATGGCTAGACTTGAACACTTGATTTGTATCGATTTATTATCCGGATATCTTAAATGGTTTTTGTTATATTTTATCACCATCAAAATAAGCAATCATAAAAAATAATTAAGCTTTTCGATGCCACCTCTTGACTACAGCCTAGCTTAGCTGACACAGCTTGCTTCTAGAGACTAGAAATATCACTTTGTATGGATCTGTATTCTGTGATGAAAATCCCCTAGAGGAAGAAATGCAAATTTTTCTTCGCTCGGGTACGTCACAATGAAAGTTTTTTTGAGCAAGAGATGTGAGTGAAAAAAAGTTAACCAACCCGCCAAGTTAACCACCAACTTAATAAATTACAAGAATCTAAACTGTTATTTCTAAACTTCATTCTTGCCTTTACAACCGGCAGAAATCATTTCCGAAAGAACTCGCCGCCCAACGTACAGGAGTCATACCCCAATAAATTAATTTTTCCGTTTCGCGAGTTCGACATTGCACCCAGCCATCCCTACAATCGAATCCGAGAAAAACGCGATACGCTATACGCTGCGTACAGTTCCCAGGCAAGCAGTTCCGGGTCTTATTCCCCGTACACTTCCCCACGTGGGAAAATCGTGATCATAAATCAAAGATCGCCATTTTTTACCTAACTACCTTTGAAATGATCGAACGTAGAATTTGTTGACGTTTTTTAATTAAATAATTGTTGCGCTTGTGTGACGGGATGGTTAGATTGTGTTGACATGTTATGATGGATTTATCAGAGCGAAATATGAACTAGCTTGTTCGCTTATAAAATATATATACAGGGTGTCCCATAAGTCAACGTCCAACCGAAAACTGGCGATGCGCAAAGTCATGACAGTTAACAGAAAAATATAAAAAAAATTATTTGTTATGTAATTTTCGAGTTATGAGTATTTAAAAAAAACAGAAAAAACTGACACCCTGTGATGATCTTTTAAGTCCTGTGACTACAAATATTAACTTTTCATGAAACTTTTTTCTGCAACGTAAGCATGAATAACCCTTCTGTAAATTACAATTCAAAATTAAGCCATAACTGCCTCAGTTTTCAATGAAATCGTGGAGTTTTGGCCAAAGTTTTATTTCAGATAATTACATCACCCAACTTTAACCGCCTGTACCGCAAAAAAAATGTACTACACTATCATGGCATGTAACTTTAAAAATTGGCGCATTTATCCAGGATTCCAAAATGGTATAATACTTGCTAGAGTACTCCTTAGTTTTGGAAATAAAAAATGTTTTTTCAACTAAACCGGATTTCCAATCAATTTTATTTCAATAGATAAAATGTTTGTACCCTTTAAATGATGGACTTAAAATGCCTACGCTGTGTTTTTAAGTGACTCACAATTCACAAGTACAAGTAAATACCATTTTGACAATGCAAGTAAACAGATTGATCCACCATCTTGTCGAAAGAGTAATAACCATGGGTTTTCAAGTAATTTGTTAGTTTTAGGTAAAAGTTTGAAATAAAATTCAATCATAGGATTACTTCAATCGTGATTTTAATCTAAAGTTTGCCTTCGCCCTTCGCCGGTCTTATTACATGGTTTTTAACGTGACAACGTCTTATAATTCGATGGAGCCGGCTGCTCGTACGAAAAAACATGACTCATGCGGTGTTACCTCGCTCTGAGGCGTTCCATTTAATACTTGAAGTGCAAGTGAGAGCGCGGAACGAGCGACAAAGAGGCACAATCGGCCTCCGCGTTCGGCAGCGTTCGACATCGGTCTCTCTCCTACTTGAGTGAGCGATGCGACCGCGTGGACAGCTGTATGACGTTGTCACGTTCAACTGTCGTCAGTTAACTGACTTTACAGACAGCTGATTTTTTTTAAGGAAATGTAGAGCTTGCATTACTGCTGAAGGCTAACAGTTTGAACATTTGCTGTAAATCCTTGATGTAGTTAAATTAAAATCACGATTGAAGACATCCTATGATTGAATTTTATTTCAAACTTTTACCTAAACCTAACAAATTACTAGAAAACCCATGGTTATTACTCTTTCGACAAGATGGTGGATCTATCTGTTTACTTGCATTGTCGAAATGGTATTTACTTGTACTTGTGAATTGTGAGTCACTTAAAAACACAGCGTAGGCATTTTAAGTCCATCATTTAAAGGGTACAAACATTTTATCTATTGAAATAAAATTGATTGGAAATCCGGTTTAGTTGATAAAACATTTTTTATTTCCTAAACTAAGGAGTACTCTAGCAAGTATTATACCATTTTGGAATCCTGGATAAATGCGCCAATTTTTAAAGTTACATGCCATGATAGTGTAGTACATTTTTTTTGCGGTACAGGCGGTTAAAGTTGGGTGATGTAATTATCTGAAATGAAACGTTGGCCAAAACTCCACGATTTCATTGAAAACTGAGGCAGTTATGGCTTAATTTTGAATTGTAATTTACAGAAGGGTTATTCATGCTTACGTTGCAGAAAAAAGTTTTATGAAAAGTTAATATTTGTCGTCACAGGACTTAAAAGATCATCACAGGATGTCAGTTTTTCCTGTTTTTTTAAAATACTCATAACTCAAAAGTTACTTAGTAAATATTTTTTCTTATATTTTTCTGTTAACTGTCATGACTTGGCGCATCACCCGTTTTCGGCTGGACGTTGACTTATGGGACACCCTGTATAGTGCGTTCTAATGCTGATTTTATTTACACCTTTTAAAAATTATAATAGAGATATTAGCGGTCGAATGTTTAACATGCAAAGCTTTACGCAAAAATTAGATTAAAAAATAATGCAAAAACATTTGAGTTTTTCCGAACTTAATTTTTATACTGTACATTTTATCGACGACATTGTTAAGATCGCGGGAAGCCGGTGGATTAAAAGGCTCTGAATCGTTCTTTCTTATGTGTGGAGGAGGCATTTGTCCAGCAGTGGACTTCTGCATGCAGGTGCATGATGATGACACTTTAGAGATAGGTGGGCAGCTGTTCTTCTGTCTACAAAAAATATTGTGGATCGACCATAAAAATATTTATGCGAAAAATATTGAACATTAATACCAAAATGACATACTAAACGGCTTATGAAACAGTTCATAGCTCTTAATTACTACCATCTTAATGACGTCATAATTCAAGACAGTCTTCAAATTAAAAACAAAGTCTTGAGCCGAAGCGGTCGTAAAATTCAAAAAGTGTAAAAATTGAGTTGGTAGCGCCGTCGATCGGCGGCAGCTATTATTGCATTTGCATATAGATTACCGACTGTTCGGCCAAGGCATTGTAACAATGACGATGTAGTAGCGCATCATAGAGCCTTTTGTACAACCTAAATGGGCATTCTAATTACACATACCTGCTCGTTTCATCAATTTTTTTAAGCAACTAGGTGAGGGTACATGCTTATGGCCCACCTGATGTTAAGTAGCAATCGCCTTTAACAAAGCATTGCCTCGTAGGTCACGCATGTCAGGAACGTTCCCTACGATGCCCTGCGCCCATTAACTTGAGGCATATAGATATTTAGCGTTACATGCCAGTAATTTCACCGGCACTCATGGTCTTATAGCTGTCTTAAGCCGCCAAGTGCTGCCGTCTCTATTTGTTGCCATGAAAGTGACAGTGACAAGAGACTTTTAGAGAACCGCTAAAAAGTGGCAAGCATTATGAATCCCAATGATTTTATATAGCAACAAAACACAAATGGTACAATAAACGATTTTTGACTTCGACTTCGAGCATAATTATAAATTATGCACTTGTGTGTGCTTGTTATGCTCTTTCAGTAGGTGATGTACTGGATGTAGGTATAAAGTACTATGTCAAAGCTTCAACAAACAATGATCGAGATGCAGTAGGCCTCTTCAAACAGGACGGCTGAGCAATTATTGATAGAGATAAATAAGTTCCAAGGATAAACTGTTATTGGTACAACAAAGTTAGTGTTATTGGTATTATTTCTCTTTTATGATACATTATATTTTATGAAAATATGTCAAGTTGCATGTATTTTTATAAAAAAGTGGAATGATGTGTGCTTTTACGATTTTAAAAGTAAATTATCTTAGCATAATTTAATTAGATACAAAAAAATACTAAATTTAAAATCAATTATCTTGGCTAAGATCTTGTGTCTATATGCCGTCTTACTACTTAATAAGACGAAGTGTTGGTAGATAAGGAGTATTGGATTGGCCTCTCAGCTCAGTTGGTAGTACCTCTGCCTTCTGCGCCGTAGGTCTTGGGTTCGATCCCCACCGAGAACAAATATTTGTGTAGTGAACACGGATGTTTGTTCTCTGTCTGGGTGGTATATTTTATTCTAAGTATATTATGTATTTACAAAAAAAAAATGTAAGTATTATATCAGCTATCTGATCCCCATACAGATACTGAGGACTTCACAACAATGGAGTGATGATGATGATACCGACCACACACGGTGTGCTATTGTAAAAACGGTCACGTGTCCGGACGCGCCCTGCGTGTGCGCAAAAAGGCTTTTTTTCTGGAAACTCAGGATCGAAGGTCGATTTGTAGGAAATTTAATCTCTAAGGCGAATCACAGGGTTTATTCATAATCGAACCTTTCATTTAATTTATCATGTGTGTTAGAGAGATTTCATCCTTATAATTGACCCTAACGATCGATGCAATAAAAGTACAGGGTATATTTTTTTCAGATTTTAGCCGGTTCGATTCCCGGGTGAGGGAGAAGAGAATTTTCGAAAATCGTTGAATGCAGTTTGCTTTCTATTAAAAAATAAAGGAATGTTTCCTTTGAGTAAAATTTTCAATCTGCAGTATTAAGAGTACTTTCCCTCCAGGTGGCATTACAAAATTCCACCCTGTATATATTTAGGATCTCGGAAACTGCGCCAACGATTTTCATGAAATTATGTATACAGAGAGTTTCGGTGGCGATAAATTGATCTAGCTAGGATTCATTTTCAGAAAATGAGTCTGTTCGTTAAAAAAAAACTAAAAACATAAACTGAATATGTGACTGCTCCTGCCATCTATTGACGATTGTGAGCAACTAACTGCAAGCATGTCCAGCAGATGGCGTTGTTCAGTAAGAATAAACCAGTAAAGATAATATAATATGACTCTTATGATTTCTTAAAATAACAAATTTACGAAAAAAATTCCGAGCGAAGCTCGGTTACCAACTAGTGACTCATATAATACCTACTTATGACTTTATTAACTGTAACCTCGTTTGATTATTTTGACAGTTGACAAATGGTTTTTTAAACGATACGGCAGTCGTGTCCAGGTTTGCGTCCAACAGTCGTGATAGGCCACGCGGGGGCCCGCGGCGACGGCTCAGCCCTACATCATGCGGTTTGGACTGATCCGCTATTGTCGGTGCTGTGCTGATCTGACGCGGGAGGTGTCTATGGCTCTCGACCAATTGATTTAAGCTGGTTACGTCACTGTACCGGGCTTCAATTTCAATTCATTTATTTCCACAGGCATGAATACAATGCACTTAGAAAAGTCAGATTCATAATTATATTTTTCAATAATGTACACAGAATAATGTAGCAAATAGGTATTTAAGACAATGACAGAAATTTTCGTTTTAGTTTTGATCATGTTTTTTTGTCTGATATAAATTCATCAATAAGCTTTTTCATAGGTGTTTTTTTAACAACGGTATTAAATGCTCCTTCATTTAAATCTATAACAGCTCAGGTAAAATATTGTAAAACCTGACACAGTTAACTTCTTCACTTTTCGACTTCTTTTATGTATAAGGCAGATTTTACGTAACTCAGGATAACGCTATCCACCAGATTCAAATACCCGTCTTCATCCTTTTTAATTTCCGTACCCGTTTCCTTACGATGTTTCCTTCACCTGGTATAGTGCACTCTAAAACGGCACATACATTTTTGACAGAAAAACTAAAGTTTTTTAAGGGTTCTGCAGTGACGATCAGTGAAACGCTGTCAAATATCGCTGTCATACCAATATGCTTTTATGGTTGTGTTGCAACTGCCAACAGTTGCAACACAACCATAAAAGCTGTATTGTTGTGTTGTTGGGAAGTCGATGGATGGAAACAGAATTGTTCTTCCTGGAAATGTGTAGGGGAGGCCTATGTTCAGCAGTGGACTTCTTCAGGCTGATGATGGTGATGATCACTGATTGACACCGCAGAATGCTTAGATGTGCGCAAGGCTTAGTTGGTACACGATTGGATTTGAACCTGCGAAAAACCTTAGCAACGGAAAGAGGGCCCGCTACCCTTAGACCAACAGTGCTCTCAAATCGTGTATTAAAACCTTATTAGAACAATACCTCTTCCAGTCGGTAAAAAGGCAAGACTCGTACTCCAAGAGCTAGGTCAACCGCACATTGGAGATAATCGGAGATGTAGAGATGTATGCGGATGGTAGCCGGCGGCGCGGGCGCATGCTCCCACGTGCCAGGACGCGCTGGCGTATGTAGCTGGCTCTATTTAAAAAAACTCAAAATACAATTTTAAAAATTGTATATTGAGTTTTCAGCCAATCCAGCAGCGCTCTAAGAATCGTCAGCCAATTAGCAGCATTTTAAAGAAAGTTGAAGAAGCTTTTGTTGGACAATTTTTTCTATTCTATTGAAGAGTTTCATGATAGCAAACTGCACAATCAGCAATCAGCCTGAAATTTGTTTATTATTTTTTAATCGTGTATGTACCTTATATCTTTAATTTGAATTAATTTTTATTAATCATATAATGTTAGTTATATTATTGTTCAGTTTTTTATTTTTAATAACTGGTAGTTCAAGTTCATTTTAATTTTGCCTAGATAGTGTGGTTCGGATTGTCCACAATACAAACAACAAATAACTGTGCCCACGACTTCGTCAGCGTGAAATAGTGTCTTTGGATAGCGTTTTTGATTTGCAGTGGAAACATTTGTATTCTCATGCGTATTATATTCATATGCCCTCTACACCGCGCCGTTCGAGATATACAGACAGAGTTACTTTCGCATTTAGAATTTTCATCTTCAGCCTGAAGCAGTCCACTGCTGGACATAGGCCTCCCTACACATTTCCAGGAAGAACGATTCTGAGCTCTTTCAATACACCGACTTCCCGCGATCTTAACAATGTCGTCGGTCCATCTGGGGGGTGGGCGCCCTACTTTTTGTCGTCTATAATATTAGTTAGGATTAATAAGTAGTGATGAGGCAGCTACATACCTTTACGCCGTCAAGTGTGAACTGTTTACCCGAAGGTGCCTGAAGTGCGCGATCGCTCTAACGAACGTTTCATTTGCCGTCAGTGGATGCCGTGATTTCATCGGCCGTCACTATACATTGCGCCCTAAGGTCTGCGCTCACCTAGGTTGCTGGCGATGGCAATCAGTGAAACGCTGACAAATTTGACAGCGATGTTTGACAGCGTTTCATTGATCGCCATCACCAGAGACCTAGGTGTGCGCAGGCCTTTACTACCTAGATTCTATTCAGTTATGCACTTAATAAGAATTTTCGTCTTTTGACTTGAATACGTCTCTATAATTCCGAAAGGGACGCAATTTTAAAAAACTAATGATAGCAAAATCGGGGATACAGTTTAGTGTTTGCAGCTACATACATATTTATCATCCCCATCCAAATTTAAATTACACCAATGGATAGCTAAAGTATCAAAGAACTTATTACATTAAGTTAGGGCTGTAGCACATCAGGTGCGGCGGAGGGGAAAGCCCCGAATTTACGAGACGTATTCACGCACAACAAACAGCCGTGTCCATAACACAACCGCAGCATTTCAAGTTTTAACCCATCCATTTCAACCGCATCTCAATTCGACAGCATTTATACTTTCACGTTGAGATGTGGTAACCATCGCCTATAACCAAGCATCGCCTTGTAGATAACGCACGTCAGGACGTGCCCTACGATGCACTGCCCTGCGTCCATCAACTTGAGACATACAGATGTTCAGCCTCTCGTGCCAGTAATTTCACTGGCACCCACACTCTTGAATTCGAAACACAGCAATGCTGCTTCACAGCTGAAAAATACATGGTAGTACTTCCCCGGAGGAGCCACACACAAATACTCGTAGCTCTAATACTACCACAAGACTTTTAGGGCTTCTTATTTTTCTTATCGTGTCACTGTATCTTACAAACCAGTGTATTGAAAGGATTTCAAGTGCGCCTCAGAGAGAACGAAGAACTTTTAGGGCTAAAGCACCCCTGACGGGTATAAAATTTGGCAAATTTTCGCCGGTTTCCTCACTATGTTTTCCTTCACCGTTTTGAGAGTGCTGACATAGTGCACATACATTTTACGACAGAAAAACTCATTGGTACATGACTGGATTTGAGCCCACGACCTTCAGATCGGAAGGCGGGGCCGCTACCACTAGACCACCAGTGCTCCCCCTGACGGGTATAAAAAAGCGATGTACCGTTCACAAGTGGATAGGATCTAGTGTCGAATCGATTCCTTGGAGCCTGCGGGGCGCACGACACGCCGCCACCGCCTATGATTTGCGTTATTCGATGTTTGTGCGATCGATTCCAATTCGTCACGTTTCGGACGAAATATCGATATTGTGCTGCAAATTTTCTAGGCGGAGCTGGCAACGCGAATCCACTCGGGGTTACGGGCTGATGCACTTTTCACATTTGTGAAATTATGTTTTAAACTAGCGGACGCCTGCGGCTTCATTCACTTTGGAGCTCATGCCTGTAAATTTTTCGATGTACAAAAATTATCTATTTTTATCCAGGTTACAAACTATGTTTGTTGAAAATTTCATTCAAATCGTTCTTATGTTTAGGGCGGGATGAGGCAAACATACAAATGCCAAGTTTCATCAAACTCCTTCAAACTGTCACTGCCTCTTCAAACATTATGTACCTTCTTCTTCTTATCGTATCACTGATTCTTTCGAACCAAGTGTGGTGAAAAGATTATGTACCTATATTATGTTCCTTTCACACGTATATCATTGTTTATCAAAATGTTTATATAAAATCGCTGTTCTTTCACAATATGTCACAATAATGTCGCCAAAACTGTAACACTTCTTTCAAAAGCAGGATCTCGAGAAAAAATACGGAAATAACCAGTCGAAGCCTTCAGTATAAAGTACTTTGCATAATCTACTAAGTTCAATTTACGTAAATATAGAATAAAAGAACTTTCCAAGAAAATGTTTCCGACGCTTTTATTTATTTCGAGGTGGCTGCACCCACGCAAAGCTCTGCGCAAAGTGTTTTAAGTGTTGCCAACTTGGAAACTTTTTGGACAGATAAAGACTCTTTTCGTAAAACTTTACTCTGGTTTCAATTCAAGCCTAGTTTACTCTACATGGTTATTAGGTTACATTTTCGTTATTAACATGTACCTACGATTAATAAAATTTTCTTTGAATACAAAAACGGTAAGAGTTTTTTAATTCCATTCAAAAACCAAGTACCTATCTCTATGTTACCATCTTCGTGGCCTGATCACACCAAAATCGTGTTTTTTTTATAGGTGGCAACTTTTTTTTTGTATTAATTTATTAATTAAAACTTTTAAGTTGCTTTTAGTTTGTCCTTTGGAAAAATAATGTACCTACGAACGGCTTTATTTACAAAAAAATGAGTTTTTCAGTAATACAAGGATCACGTTGAAACGTCACTTTGAAACGTTAAAGATAGATGAGTCTAGGTGCCAGTTCCACGCGACCAAGCCGAGAAGAACAGGCAATAAACTACGGCTTGGTTCCCAACGTTTTTTGTATGATCCTCTTACAAAACAAAAATAACAATAATAGCAGTGAAGTTTCAGTGTGGTGCCACTCCACTTAGTGAGACATAGGCGAATACAGTACGAACTAGTAAAGCCAAATGGTTCGTGCTCTTAAGGGCTCTCCAGAATTATATCTCTTTGCAAAAGCTCTTTAAATTACTATTCCTTTTACAGTACCGTATTTTGATGCAAAAACGGGGATCCCAAAGTCGTTTGCGCGTATATTGAGTCAATTTGAATATTCGCTTTTTTGGAGCTTTCTTTTGCGAAAGGGTCATTGTTGTAAGACTTGGAAAAGAATTGACACACTTTGCCAAGATTGACAGTGTTTCACATAATGCTTAGTAAAAGCTTTTGAACGAAATGAAAAATAAAATAGGCTTAAGACATTTTTTAAGAGGTTTCTACGGTAGATTATGTTTGTCAGTATCCGAGGCTCACGTATAGAAAATAATGTAGCTATGGGGCGTCAGATCACGGTAGTTTTGGAGATAATTATATTATATTTAGGTTAGGTATATTTAAAGGTCATCACCACCTCTGGTGTTGCAGGAGTCTATGGGTGGTGGTAACTACTTTCCATCAGGTGGCCCGTCTGCTCATCTACCAGCAATGGCTTATTACACCACTCTTTCCGGCCCCTCGCAAGTCCCATAATTATTTAAGCTATTTTTCTGAGGTTAATTACGTCTGTTTTTTTACTTGATATTTTGTTTATAAGGTTAACCATTAATAGGAACACCTTGTATAAGGGAGAGCGATGGGCGGTATCAAACGGAACTCCAATTCACGCAAATATCGACAATAGACGCCTACCTATCATCTTTGATGTTGGATCTATGTGGGAAAATCAATAAGGATCAAAATCACGTGAAACCGAGAAAGAAATAGTTATTTTTAGCTACTAATAATAATTTTATTAATTAATTAGAATATTTTTCATTGAAATTGCTTACAAAGCTGGCTGAAATCCGCGGGATTCCTCGCGATGTTTTCCTTCACCGACTGCACTCACATGTGGGTTCGATCCCCAATGAGAACAAATATGTGTGGTGAACAAAGATGTTTGTTCTCTTTATGGGTGTTAAATTGTATTCTAAGAACGTATATACAAAAAAAAACATTTAAGTATTAGATCAGCTACTGGTTCCCATCGTGCAAGCTCTGCTTAGTTTGGGGATTAATAGTGTTGTGTGGATTGTCCGCAATATTTTTTTTATTGTTTCTTTAGTAGCAGGAAAAAAAATTGCATATTGGCTAATTTCGGCTTCTTAGAGCGAAATGTGCGTCAGAAAGAGATAGCGCTCTGCAAAGCCGAAAAGCCGATGTGCAATATTTATTGCCTACAACCGTATGTAACTGTATAGCTGTTTGTAATCGTTTAAAAAGGGTAAAGGCGGTAATGTCTCGCGATTCTATACACGGATGGCCTTATCTATCCAATTCACCATTGAATACGGATCTCACGACGGATCCTTAGCGGGGTGAGCGCGCCGCACTAACTTACGGCAAGTAACAAGTATTAGTGACAATGCAGGCAGAGTCGGGGCCACCATTAGCGCGTTACGTCACGCATATTAAAAGGCTTTCATCTGGCCGCCTATTGTGAGCTGACTTCCGTGTGCAGGCGAAGATGCGAAGGTAGGTAAGTATGAAATTAAGAAAAACAAGGAACGATACGTCTGAAAGTTTGTTACGTTTGGTGCATGCTTTTTTTTACAGGCAGGTTTTGAGCTGGTATAAGCTGAATAAAACCTTTTACTTTGCTCATGCTTCAAGCTATAAATAAAACGGCTGTACATTTAAGGCAGTTGTTTTCTTTGTTTTTTTTTTCCTTTCCCACATTCTAGGCAACGGTAGAACTATCAATAATACTATTATAACCAAGCTTTTTAATTAAAAATTGTATTCCCATAAAAAAAAAAATTACCTACATTGTCCCACTGCTGGGCAAAGGTCTCCCCCTAAACCCTCCACTCGTGTCAATCCTTTGCGGTCTCCCATCAATCTTTTCTTTGATATCTATAATATGATATAATAATTTGTTGCTTCAGTAATAATAAATCAAAGCGTTTAATTAATCCAACTACCTTCATGGTTCAAAACTGTTCATCCAGAAAATTTGTCTGTTACCGCTCGCGTCCATCACAAAAGGTATTGTTTATTTACAATACATTAAATGTGCAAAGGAATTTCCAGCCGCCGCGCGACCCGAATCAAGTATTTTGGCTTGTTGGTTTGTACACTTTTACGTACCACGAAAACCTATTATCAACGATTTCATTGTTTTTTGTTGGAAATACTGGCAGTGCTTTTGTTTTTACAATAAATACAAGAAAATGAGACAAATTGGTGAAATGTATGAAAAACCAGGTATAAACCACGTAATAAACTACAAGTATTATTGTAAAAGTGATGGAATCGTTTTGAAAATTCCTGAAAATCCTTTTTTATTTATTAACTAATTAAAACAGTTAATTACATTTATTAAAATATAGACGAGTAAAAGAAAGTCAACAGCAATAACAATACAATTTCCAATGAATTAAAATAACTATTAACAAATTAAATATGTCAATTTCATACATCTCGCTCGCAGAACCTCAGACAGTCTGACACTATCTTGGTCTATCCATCCGCAAACAAGTCTATGCTCTAAATATATAAATAAACACGTTCAAAACGTTCCGAGACGAAATCTTAACAAATATTTATCTCATACCTCAACTCTGTGTATTATTTGCAGGAAATTAATACAAATCTAATGAAATCTGAAATTTCTACAAATTGCAAAATGCCGTAGTACCTAAGTATCTCGGTTTACGAAGCCGGGATTCGAAGCACTAGTAAAGGAATGATTGCATTTCTCTCGTAGCGTTTTAATTTAAGTTACATTTTAATGTGGTTTCATGAATATTTTAAGCGTCTGAAACGGCGTGGCTTTTTATGTTAATACCATTGGGCTGCAGCTGATTTCTGAGGGTTTAATTATAAAACGTATTCTGTTTTTCTTAGTAAGTTTAATTTAAAACATATTTTTCTGGTAGTTTACTTTCTCCAATTCAAGATGACTTGTGCTGTTAATAACTTATGCTGTAGAAAAAAAACTGCACACCAAATTTTGCACACAAAAAAAATTGCAATCTTAAAATCAAACTAAGTATAAAAAACCGACCTGCCTTCTAGTGGAATAAGGACATAAAGAATAAACAACACAACAAATTGTTTAGAAGTTCATTTTAATAAATCTAAAATTGTACTTAGTCTACTTTGCCTCCCGCGGCGCTCTCATTTGCCCGAGTTTCAATCCCAAATGGGTTGTGTGCTATTATGTTATTAACATTAGAAATTACGACATCTTATTGTACTCTAATGGTATTGTGGGCATTGCTTATGGTATTGCAGTTATTTGTTGTTATTACTGTTTATGATATTTTCAGTTTTAACTTTGAAAGATTTTTTTAGTGCCTTTCTTCTTCTTCTTATCGTGTCACTGATTCTTTCGAACCAAGTGTGGTGAAAGGATTATAAGTGCGCCTCAAAGAGGCTTCTTTCGTGCACTTGACACATATTTTCGCACTTTTTAGGTTCTACGATTTGCTGGTTTCCTTACGATGTTTTCCTTAACCGTTTGAGAGCATTGGCATAGTGTACATACATTTTTGGGAAGAAAATTTCATTGGTACACGACTGGATTTGAACCCACGACCTTGGAATCGGAAGGCGAGGCCGCTACCACTAGACCACCAGTGCTCTCTGCCAAAGCGAGCCGTTAAAAAGTGTCAGGCATTATGAATAAAGCCGATAAAATACAAAACAAGATAAACCGCATTCAGACAATAATTGTAAGGTCTATGTTTTAGACTAAGCGGTTAGATGAGGTTTGATAGATATTTAAGTTTGCATAAATATAGAAGGCCCCACGTAAGAGACACTAAATTAATTTATTTTATAGATTGACAAAAAAGTTTGACATCAAATCATACAACCAAATACGGTGAGTGTACTGTACGCACGTCAATTATTTTTTGAAGAATATCAGATTGTGGCCTAAAAGAGTGAAGTGTTTCGTTTAGGGAAAAAACTAAAATCTAAAAAAAAAGCCAAAACTCGAACTGGCTCTGAAAACTATTCTCACCTCGTGAAAAATCCCGCATAAACAGGTAATTGGCACCTCGGCTCGTTTAAAATTCAGGTGTCCCGTCAGCGCTATCGGGGAATCGAACCCGCTATACAATGGACACGCGTCAACACTCCAGCGGACAGCTACATGCAGCGAGGAGTGTGTACTATCTGGTACCTTCAAGTACCTTGTGTACTTGGCTCTTAGCACGATTCGACTGACCAATAAAGCGGCCAATACGAACTTTAAAATTTAAATTAATTCATCAAATCAAATCAAATCAAATAATATGTATTTCAGACAATAGTATATTTTATTCAGGACAGGCAGGACGGGTCCATAGGTTTAAAATCGCTCAGCGAGCTATGGAGAGGGCTATGCTCGGAGTCTCTCTTAGACAGGATCCGGAGCGAGGTCATTCGACAGAGGACCATAGTTGTCGACATAGCCCAAAGAACAAGCAAACTGAAGTGCCAGTGGGCCGGTCACGTTTGCCGAAGAACCGATAACCGCTGGGATAAACGAGTTCTAGAGTGGAGACCGCGTCTAGGCAAACGCAGTGTAGGACGCCCTCAGACTAGACGGAGCGACTTGCACAGGGTGGCGGCCAGCAACTGGATGGGAAGAGCCAAAGACCGGGCTCAGTGGCGCGCCATGGGAGAGACCTATGTCCAGCAGTGGACTGCAATAGGTTGATGATGTATATTTTATTTGCTATAAGATTAGTAAAGTGTCTTCCATTTTGCTAATCTTCATGATAGATCTACTTCATGATTTTTGTAATAGCAGAGCTCTTTGTGAAGTACTACCACCATGCCTATTTCTATCGTGAAGCATTGCTGTGTTTCGGTTTGAAGGTTGTGGGTGCTGGTGAAATTACTGGCACGCGAGGCTGCTCATCTGTATGCTTAAAATTGATGGACGCAAGGCAGTGCATCCTAGGGCACGTTACTGTCAGGCGTGACCTACGAGGCATGTTACATAGTGTGCGATAAGGATGAATATAGGAATAACACACATGGGTACATTTACGAACTGTATAAAAAGGCACGAGTATTGTGAAATGAAATTCAGATTAACCAGATAATACACAAAGTTCCGAGTCTTAACGAAATTATTCCTTAACAAACGATACACAGATCGACGCACTATCAGCCAGCAGATCGGCATGGCGCACGAAAAAGGGAATAACTCAAGAAAATCCAAAAAACAAAAACCACCAAAAGCGTTATTTAAAGCAGCATTGTAAATCATTATTCAAGCCTACCATACAAATGTCGGACACACATACAGACGAACAACATGTGTATAGTGAAGAATTCCTATTATACACCGGGTGGAATGTATCTGGTTGATTTTGAATGGTCTCTTATTATGCACCCATTTACACCCGGGAGCCGCGGCCCTGGAACTGGAGACTAAAAACTGGAATGGACAAAGTGCGATTTAAAATAACGGGTCGTTTTATTTTTCAGGCGAAAATGATATGAACAGATTGTAATTATAGCAATATAAATGTACTTTAAAAAAATTACGCAAGTGTTTTTTTACAACAAAAAGGTACTTAGAACCTCCAACTCAAGTGGAGTAATTTAAAGGTTTGGTAAGATTTACGCAGACTGCTCGGACGCTGACGTTGACTGTTGTATTGATTGATCTAGAATTAGAAAACAAAAGCAAAGATCAGTTTTTGATGATAGAGAAAGATGACGAATGATAGAGAAAAATTGAAGAATAAGACATGTTGTGCCACCTAGTGGGATAAGGACAGAAAGAAGAAAGATCTAAAAGAAGAAATATCTGTAGATTAGTCTTTAGAGTAGTTAAAAATTACAGAGGAGAATGGAGAAGGAAAACATGTGCCGACCCGCATAAAGTGAGATAAAGGCAGAAAGAAGAACACAAAAAGAAAAGAAAAGAGAGAGAGGGGGAGTAAAAAATGTGTCGTTTCTAGCATTCTGTATGTCCTCAGCAAAGACGCGAAGACAGTAGCCCAAAGGAGTGAGATACGCATCTCGATACGGCGGTAACAAGGCCCGTGTAGCTGTCAATCGCGCTAATGCCCGCCGTACAGCCTACACGCGCATCGCGAGCCTGAGGGGTGGACGAGGAAATAGATACTTTCATATTGAACCTCGGAAAAGAAATATATAACTTTTTTAAACTAATGCATAGCTTTTATCGCGGGCCTTGAGCGTGGAGACCGAATCCAGAAATTCCGTAACGAAAAAAACCTAACAGCCCCTATGAGGTTTTTTTAATGACGTGTAAGTAACAGTTTTGGAGTTGCCATACGTAACAAAGTTCAAGTCAGTGCTCAAAAGACTTTGTTCCGTTCTTTAGGGAGATTTGCACATGAAGGTAGGGACAAACCGATTTATTAAAAAATAAAAAATACTGCATTAATAAAATAAATAAATAATTATAATTACATAAGTTGATAAAAAATGCTATGCAATAGCTTTACCGCGGCAGTCTCCGAGTGCCACACGTCTTTTTGTTTTCACTAAGATGCGTCAAATCCAGGAAGAAATAGATACCTTCATATTCATACGAGCAGATTTATAACTTTTTTTCACTAAGCACCAAATGCAAGAAGTAATAGATGCTTTCATATTAAGCCTCTACGAACAAAAAATCTTTATAAACTCCTAAAAGCCCTCACTAAATACCGTGGTTGCGTGCTACACCGTCGACCGCAACATCAGTTAAAGTCAGGTAAGATTGCGGTCAAACGCAAGCCTATAAATTATAAAAAAAGTTAGGAAAAATCTAACGCATTTTCACGTACCTACGTGTTATAACAATATAATGTAATTCAATAAAAAAAACATATTCTGCTCATAATTAAAATGCGAAAGTCAAGATGTTTGTTTGCCCATACCGTAACAGCTATACCGATTTATATGAAACAGAGTTAGTTTTTTTTTTGCACGTAGTTAGTTCATACGCGACCCTGCACTTAGAGCACTTTTTATAGGAATCGTGAGTGAAACCGCAGGCGAAAGCTAGTAGCAAATAAATCAAAAAATTAACCGTTAAAATAACTCTTAACCCAAAGGTTACACAATGGCCGTGTCATCCGATACAAACAGACCGACGGAAGATAAATCACAACAGTAATTAGTTGGTATCAGCCATCAAACAGTACAATTGTTAATAAATACTTACAGGATGATTCGAGTCGCAGGCGCAGATACTATCGTGTGCTTACTGTTGTAATGGATTTGTATGGACATTACTTTATAACCGACTTCAAAACAGGAGACAGGAACTTTTACTAAAGCATTATTTTAAAACGAATATTGTTAAAATATCTAAAAAAATATTGTTATCAAAAATGTTTTGGTTCCTTATTAGGTAAATAAAGATATGAATGCTGAATCAGACCCAAAAACGGGGGAGGGGGAAATAGACAATGGATTTATAAAAATAATGTTGTTACCTGTCGCAAAGTTCTTTAGTTGTGTTTTATCTCCGTTTGGATCACACACGTCTGATTCTGCATGTGAAAACTGTTGGCTCTTATTATATCTGTACTGGCTGTATTTTTGCATTTTTTTCTATAAGAGTAAAGGTATATCCACACTACCCTGACTTGCGTTCTATGAGTGAGGAAGTAAAGGGGTGAGTACTGAGGTGACGAATGATAGAGGAAAATGAAAGAAAAATTACACACACCTTCATACGTGTTGGCTGTATTTTAACTATTTTTTTTAAATAAATAAAGGTATATCCACACTACCCTGGCGTGCGTTCTATGAAACCGCGTGGGCGTCTCCTTTATTCGCCGACGCACTAAATAATAATAATTGCAGCTAACTAACTACCGTTTAACGCATTCGGCTTTCTTCTTAAATCTGATACGGTACCGTGCGCAAATAAATCGCGCAAATCTGAAGCGTTAATGTGACCGCTGTTTTTTTTTGTTGTTTCCAAGGATTTATTCGGTTTATTTTATCAAACTAATTGCGTGTGTGGAAACGTGTTAAACATTATGAGTTCAAATTTCCAGGAATATTCTGACACAGTTTTATACTTCTGCAGTCAGTATCGTTTACACTTGTTTTTGTTTAAAATTGTACCTTGTTTCCAAATATAATATAGTTTGATACTTCTGTGATTTTTAAAAACTAGTTTTGTTTTGTGAAAACGTGTAGAAAAACCGACTTAGGCTGTTTGCTTAAAAACCTGTGTTTTTCTTCAGTTATTATTGTAGCATTTTCAATTGCTATTTTTTGAAATAATAACGTCTTTAGGTGCTAGTGGCATTTTTCGAGATGGATAAAAGTCTTTGAATTCGCGATACTGCTACCTTTACCGTCAGTATCTGTCTGTATGTTTTTAAATTTTGAATTTAGAACCTTTCAAATTTAACTTACGAGTATGTTTGCACTTCCGGAGTGCCACTTCTTTTTTATTCTTCTAGGCCCTGCATTGTTCTGCCAACCGTACCCAAGTGTCCAAAGCCAAGCACTAGCAGAACAGTAGTAGAGCACCGTTTTCGGACGAGTGACGTCACAATGCAGTATTGCCTCATTACAGCATAACCGTAAATTAGTAAGGCCTTACTAATATGGCCTTTATCTATACTTTATTGTGTTTATCTGGTTTTAGTCAGATTTTATCGGTTTGTACTTATTGCGTTTTGGTGTTGTGCCGACGATTGCAATTGTTATAGACAGTCTGGCGATTGTGTGGCAATGGGCTTAGAATGTCGCTCGAAGGAAAGTTTAACATTTCGCGTGAAATTAGGTCTTTAGTTATTGAAACTAATGAATCATGTGCTACATTTACCGTTCTAAGGAAGCATAAATATTTATATACGTCCTTACACTGTTTAAGAAATTTTCGAAACAATAGGACAGAGGTCGTAAATGTCTATCTGACATGCTAGAAGTCAGAATTTTGACATAAGTTTTCCTTTGAAAATGTTCACTTCAAACGAAAAATATACCCACATGCTAACGAAGTCAGGGTTCCTCTCTTGGTCCACATAATGACACATCTATGCTCTGTGAGGTAATGTACCGTTATAGGCTGAAATAACTGATCAACATCAGGTAGAGCGTTTGTTTGTTCTATCTTGTTCTCTTATAAAACCTGACGTGCGTGTCCTACGAGACAATGGTTTGTCATAAGCGATCGTTGCTACTTAATATCAGGTGGTATGTTTGTTCCGTCAGTAAGCTGTATTTGTTTAAAAAAAATACAACCAACCAGCCCAATAAACAAAATAATAATGACATAATTATGTATGCTTTGTAAGGTAATGTAATTTTTATAGGCTGAGGTAACCGCTCAACATCAAGTAGACCATCTTGTTTCATCTCTGGTTTTCATAAAAGAAGAACGTACATGGCCACTTTAACTCATGTCGTAAGTTTTACAGTCGATTCGTTTAATAGTTTCCCGGCGACAAAACAGGTAGGTTAATGTACCAAAGTTTGTGATAGGTAGTAAATTGCTCGGCGATGCTGAAGCTGAAGACCCTCTAGACAAGTGTTCATCATTCAGATCTTTCTCTTCAATCTTTCAGATATTTCTTTCAAAAACGCCTTTGTTTAATCTTTGTGTATAGCTAGGTTGTAGTTATTGACAAACAAAACTTTAAGGATCTTGCTGCAGTTTTTTTTTCTGTAAGTTTTGTAGTGCTTAGGTGTTTACATATTATGCTTTCAAGGGATTTTTTGCATATCTATATTTCCCAGCATTTCTATAAAATCTTTTCATTTTATTTTATTTTAAGTATAAGTTTAATAAAAAATACACCACGAATATGTTTTTTATTCATATTCATTTATAATTGCTTTATGTGGTTTATAAGTCTTAGGGAGTAATAACAAATTTAATTATTTTTCCTAATTTTATTGTAAAAAAATAACTGGTGGACGTAGTGACTGTGCCTGGAATTCTAGCTTAATAAAGGTGAAAGCGTTTTGTTCCATCGACGGCCACACGTCTACAGCTCAGGTCAACGCCAGAACGGCTTGTTTTTCTCCATAACTCCGATGTGTTTGTGACTCCACATTTCTGCAAACACATCCATTGCCTATGACGTCGTTTGTCAAATATCTGTTTGCGATATTTTTGGAGTAAGAGAGCTCTGATGCATAGACGATAGACTTTTTACTAGACTTATTAGTAAGAAAGAAAAAAAAAATATTTTACATAATACACAGAACGGCTTAGACATTAGCAAACATAGCACCTAGATGGGCAAAAAAATGAAAAAAAAAACAAACACATATTTCATCATCAGCCCGTTTGCACCCACTGCTGAGTATAGGCCTCCTCTTTATTGCGCCATTCTTTCCGGTCCCTCGCGAGTCTCATCCACTCATTCCCAGCACTTGCAACAATGTCGTTCGACCAACGGGCGGATGGTCTGCCTCTAGGTCTTTGCGGATCTCTTGGCCACCATTCCCTAGCCGCCTTCGTTCTGATGTTGTAGGTGTCCAATGTCCATGGGCGATGGTGACCACGCTCTATCAGGTGGCAGTCTCATCCCTAATGGCATAAATGTTGTTGAATGCTGCCCAACTTAGTTAATGTGTGGGCTATTAGTTAGAACAGCCGAGTTAAGCCCGGAGCGCTTAAAATAAGTGATTCTTTGCTAAACTAAACTGCAAGCTGTGAAGTTATGAAATATGAATAGCGCACAGCTGCGCCTGTATTAAGTGGTTGGGGTACAGCCCTACTTGCCTGTATGGAAACGACTGTTAAAAAATGATAGATTAAATGAGATTATGTTAAAAGGTTCTCGAATGGCGACCACGAACCGGAAGACGAAAAATAGGGCGCCCGCCCACCAGATGGACTGACGACATTGCTAAGATCGCAGGAAGTCGGTGGATGGAAAGGGCTAAGAATCGTTCTTCCTGGAAATGTGTAGTGGATGCATATGTCCAGCAGTGGACTTCTTCAGGCTGATGATGATGATGATGATGTTAAAAGGTTTTAAAAACGTAAAAAATACGAAGCCTGAATTATTGTCGTTATCTAGTCACCTATTATAGCAAACCTATTGCATCTTAAATCCTGTCCCAGGCACTATAGCGTCCCGTGATTAGGACTTGTGTAATCATCAGTTGCCTCTGACGCTACATAAATCATCTACAATAGATGCAAAGGCCTGTTTACTTTTTACTAGTTACCTGCGAAGAAACACCCCTTTCTCACCTCAAGTAAACTGAACGATGCTACTTCATCCTAAGAACTACATAACTTACAAAGTCATATCTTTTATTCCGTTGCATCACAAGGATCACTTTGAAACGTCTTGAAGCTAGGTACTCACATGCACAATACACCCCATCGCGGAACGTCAGTGCAGATCGTATTCCCCCAAATCAATTAGAATTAGAATTAGGTACTCACCTAGCTTTAAAAAGTTTCAAAGTGATCCTTGTGAGTGATCCGCGACCAAGCCTAGAAGAACAGGCAACGAGCTACAGCTTGGTTCCTACCGTTTTTTTGTATCGGATGTATGTTAGTCTATGTACCTTTTTCTAAAAAAAAATAACAAAAGACGGTGCTATGTTTTTAAATTTAATTTGTTGAAGACTGAAACTTTTTTCACATCAGGCTATGTTCCCCGGCACCTGAGCCTGTAAGTAACACTGTGACGTCATCTGCCTCTAAGTTTGTGGTAATCACGTCTCGTAGAAGCACTACAGTAATTTAAAAGTTAAAACGGTTCCAAAGTTTGATCATCATTTTCTCGAGCTTTTTGTTTCATAGCTTTTCTTGATACATCAGTTTTCATAATTTGCATAGTAGGTATATAGGGGTTGGTGGAAGGAATGGAAATTTCCGTTTAATTTTAAACAATGTCTTTTTCTTTTATTCCTAATAACCAACACTATTAAAATGTTTTATACATACCGTACCCAGGTCGAAGGCGTAATGCAACATTATTTTCCATTATTTCTTGTCGAAAAAATTTTCTACTGTAATTCTTACTTAGTTTAGTTGTGCTGGGTATTTTACCGCTTTTAAACCTTTCCGATACTGTTATACTCAATACACTCAGTACCGCTTTGGTACAGTTTTTAATATCGAACGCCTATATTCCAATAAGTACTCCCTGACTTCGGGAGCGAGGCGGGATATCGGTATATTTAATACTGGTCGCTTTATATCGAGTAAAGCATCTCAGTACGAAACAAAGTCAGAGTAAAAGATGAATTTATTCAGTAGTATCACAAGGATCACTTTGAAACGTCTTAAAGCTAGGTGATTCTAGGTGCCAGTTCCACGCGACCAAGCCTAGAAGAACAGGGGGGCAATTCTAGACCAGTGACTTTTTTGTCACGGTAGATATATATCACAAGAACTGTCAAATTTAAATAGACATGACATTTTCAATAGATATCGTATTCCAGCAATATCACTATAGACATTTATCGAGCGAAGGCCGTTAGATATGTGTCGAGTGGTGAGTAGTAGTCGACATTGACATCTCTAATATACTTTGGGTGACTTTGGGCTTTTTTTTCTTTCGGTCCTTGGAGCAGACTAGAGTACCAAGACCATACCACCTAGTCTTACTTTTTGATAAAAAGTCAATGATGTTTACTTGTTTGTAGGGTATACAAGTTGGGAGCGAGAACGCGAATAATGCTTTCTCATAAACCTACAATAAGTGAGGAGTGATTGAATGTAGCTCGTACTTAGTAATTATTCAATGGCGCAGTTAGAAGAGCAGTCAATCAGACAGTCAACGTCTATACTTGTATCCGGGGTTCAAGCTTCGAGAGAAATATTCTTTTTGCATGGAATGGCCATCTAGTTGCCTTTGAATTAAACATTCAAGTCATCGGAGTCCTTCTCTTGAGTATAATGATCCTGACAATAACATATCCTAATAATGATCCTGGCAATGACACATCTACAACACTTCATAGACAACTGACCATAGATTACAAACAACAAAGTTTACAGTTTTATGGTACATAATAACGTTCCGTGTGTTTCCGGAATTAATTATTGTAACTAACATTTTGTGCGAAAAGTCCATTGATTACTATCTAATGAAAATGAATCTACTATAAACAACAACAAGAACGCATTATAAACACCGTTTAATAGGAAATGTGTTCATTTGAAGACAATAATAAAGTTAGTGTTATCGAACTATTCTATCGATAGAAACGGAACGTAGATAAACATGAACAACAACGGGATAGTCTGTGGAAGTTTTAGGAATGAACCTTCTTTCTGACATCTCTAATGTAAAAGTCTAACGTAAAAGTCTAACGGTGGCTAGAATACGCATTTTATCGCGGTTCGATATTATCTTCGACAAATTTGGTGATATGACACTGCTTTCGCGACATTTCAAATCTCTATTTCGAGCGTAAATCTCTAAAAATCTAGAATTGGCCCCCAGGCAACAAACTACGGCTCGGTTCTCACCGTTTTTTAGGATATATGATGCTCTTACAAATCAAATATAAAAATGAGAGCAGTGAAGTTCCAGTGTAGTGCCACTTCACTTAGTCAGACGTATGCAATGCAATAATACAAAAGCATAAGTTAACGACAGCACACGCTACGCTTCAAAGTTATAATAAAATATCTAGACAGCAGATAAAATTAGGATACGAAAATAGTAGGTACAGACATTGCAAATTGACATGTTTGCTTCCTATGGGTAGAGTGACCGGGACATCGGGCCACGCAGTTTTATCATACATATAGCTATCTAGAGTATAGTACGCTTTCTTTATTAAATTTATAATCATTCTTCATATGTAAAAGCACTATTTGTAACTCTATATGATTGTTGCAGGACGAGCCAGCATCATCAGGAGACAGTGGTGATGAGAGCGGCAGTGAACCGGAGTCTCCCAATGAGAAGCTGATGCAGATGCACAAGCAGGAGTGGGCCAACCATGAGGCCAATGAACTCATCAAGAGGTATGCATCATTCCTGCTTCTATACTTTTTAACAGAAGAATCCTCCTCCTCCTTCCTTGTATGATCAATTCTTCTTCTTATCGTGTCACTGATTCTTTCAACCCAAGTGTGGTGAAAGGGTTTTAAGTGCGCCTCAATGAGGCTCATTTCGTGCACTTAACACATATTTTCGAACTTTTTAGGTTCTATGATCAATTGATCAGTGACCACTATTGTCCGCCTGTCTGTCAAGACCCTTTTCGGTCAGAAACGTTTATAGGTATCAACTTGATTACTTATGTTAAAACTTAACTTTTTTATAGTCAAGAAAATTAAATATGATGTAAGTTAACTTTTAAATTGCACTTGCCACTTTATTTATGCAGAATCTTAAAATTTCGAGGGTTGTGACATATAAAAAATACCAAAACATGTATGTCCTATCGCCTACTGTTCTCCATCTTTCTTGTATTTGTAATAATGTGTTGGTCAAACAACCAAACTCTAGTCCATGATCACGATAACAATGTAAACTCTTTACATTTCACCCCCAGGGAGTCACAGGAATCTCACGCGTCCACCTCCTCGTCCCAGGAGGCAGATAGCAGTAAGCCAAGCCAGCCAGGCCTCACCAAGATCCTGCCCAAGATCGAGATGCCAGGAGGAGCTATGCTGTACCCTGGAGTACTAGGCCTGGATGGAATCGGGAATAACATGGGACTGGGCAGTCTTGCGATGAGCTACCCTCATAGCTTCATACTAGGTCTTGCTAATCAAGGGCAAGATGGAGGTAAGGAACCTTTACGACCCCATGATTCTTTAGGAATGTAGTCCTCCGTCGGTCCCTCACTGCTGAGGATTGTGACTTTGTGCAATAACCTTTCTTACATTTTCCCTCCACTTGCCCCTTTCTTTGGCTTTGTGTAGTGCGACGTAAACGGGCATATCCAGGTTGTCTGACACCTGGTCCGACCATCTCTTTGGGCTTCGTCCTCTTGGCCTTTTGCCCTCTATCTTGCCCGTTACGATGAGCCTTCTTACCTTAAGTCTCGTTGAGTAGCCTACTCATTATTCTTCTATGATGTGAGTAGATAAGAGGAAAAGTCCGAAAATGTATAGGATTGACGAACAAACTCCTAGTAGGTACGATTAGTATCGTATTTCCTGCCAACACAATAAAATATATTAAAAAAGAAAAGCTTAATGTTAGACAGCATTTTATACCAGCCAACCCTGTACCTATATTATGTAATAATTATGTTAACTCCAAATTAATTACGCGTAAAGCGTATATCCTTCACTATTCAAAAGAAAAGTCAGCGTCCATGAGGTATTTATCTTTGTTTATGATGTCGTGTCAATAATTATGGAGCTTCCTAGACATGCTTACTGTAGGCCTACCACAAGCTCTGTCTGGCTCTGTCTCTGGCTCTGGTTTTGAGTCTGTGTGAGTGTTGACTAAATACATCGTAGGTCGAAACGTCACAAACACAGTATAATACACTGGTGAGCACTCACACCGACTTAAAACCAGAGCCAGAAACAGCAATAGGCCTACTGCATTTCATCAACTCCTTTATCGAAGTTAAAAGTTAAATAAAGGAGTGAACGAAGTACAAGTAATAAAACCAATAAGGTAACATTTCCTCTCCGCTGTAACTTCCATCAAAACTTCTAGATTTCTTCCATAGCGAACTACTAAAAAGTTATGAAATTCACAGCGCATACGTATTGAAAATTCATGCAAATCTGACTGACGGCAAGTTTCGGAAACGAACGAATGGGCGCGCAGATGAGTTTTAGTTATGTAAGAGCCGGCACTGGGTTAAATTGGTGGTGGGTGACATGACACAGCACTAACTGAACAGCTGGGTTGCTCAAAGATAAACCACAAGCTTTTAAAAGGATGAAAGACTCCGCTATGGCTTTGTGTAGATTTATAAGCATTTAGAACAGCTGAATTGATCAAAAACCCTTTTATGAATACGTTTACTGTGCATTTCCACAAAAAACATTGTGCTTGTAAGTATTTCGTAACATGTCAAATCGCACATGTTTTTTTGATATGCATCTCAACTGCAGAAATATTGACTGTATTGACTTTTGCATGCAGCGGTATTTTTCAGTAGCAGAGATTATTTTTCAATATCCTTTTAATTCAAATCAAATCAAAATTGTCTTTATTCAGTTCAATTACAAGAATCACTTTGAAACGTTTTAAAGCTAGGTGAGTCTAGGTGCCAGTTCCGTAATTATTATAGGAGTGGCGTGAAAATCTTAATACATATGAAGTGACCCAATTTGTTATACCCATTTGTCTGTGGTTTTACTGCCTAGTCGCCGTCGGTCGCTGTCGCAAGTGTAAACTTTTACATTTCCGAAAGAGATTCTCTTTAGTTTTTAGTTCAGGTGTCCAATTACATTATTAGGTTCATGGCACCAGGAGTAAAAGATATTCATTTTATGCGTTTGTTTTTCTTCTATTTCTCGGAATAAAACACTTGCTGCAAAATCTTAAAAGACTTTTGTGAGAGGCAAAAGATCTGACATTAAATTATAGCATTTTCATTTTAATTTTTACAGGAAGTACTCAGTTTTACTAGAAATCTAGATTTATTTGAACAGAAAATATGATTAAATTTTACGTTGCTAAAGTAAAATAAAAGATTTAACCGGATTTTAGATGGATTAGGCTTGCCCAGCACCATCCTGACAGCTCAGTCGGCCTAATCCACAGAAAAAACATGGTCAATACGTGCGGAGCTAACCAAGCCGCGGGTTTCCTCACGATGTTTTCCTCAACGTTTGAGAACACTAGCATTGTCTTCCTCTCTTCCTCCCGCGAACACTCAGGCTATGGAATGATCTCCCTGCTGAGGTTTTCCCTAAGGACGTGCATGGGGTTCTTCAAAAAGGACGTTTTAAAAGTTTTAAAGAGTCGGCAACGCGCCTGTGATGCCTCTGGTATTGCAGGTATCCATAGGCTACGGTAACCGCTTCCCATCAGGTGGGCCGTATGCTTGTTTGTAAACTTAGTTGTATAAAAAAAAAAAACTTTTTCTGTTAAAATACAAACTTCATTGATAATGGATAAAAACTAACAGTGGTATAATTGCAGCGTCCTCATCATCCCAGCCGCAGTTCATCACGATCCCACTGTCAATGGCCAACATGGCGATGGCGGGCGCCAACAACGGCTGTTCCAGTGACGACAGCAGCGAGCTGCAAGACCTCAGCACTGGCAGGAAGTGATGCGGTCAGTAGCTTTAATAACAACTTTTGAAAGTCAATACACAAAAAATTACATAGCTCGTGGAATTAGTAAGTTGAAGTGGAAAATGGCTGGTAATATAGCTCGATGAACCGACAACCGTTGGGGAATAAATGCTCTCGAATGGCGACCAGATGGACCGTCGACATTGTAAATATTGCGGGAAGTCGTTGGATGGAAAGGGCTCAAAAACGTTATTCCTGGAAATGTGTAGGAGAGGCCTTTGGCCAGCAGTAGACTTCTTCAAGCTGATGATGATGATGACATTAAAAATGTTACCTTAACAATTTAGAATCCAACCTCAATGTATGTTAGTACATTGCTGCGCTCTTGCAGAGTACATGTCCACCTTAAAGCTAAATAAGACTTAATTTAGTAGTCTAGCAGACTTAGTAGTAGTAGAGCTCTTTTTGAAGGGCTCGTCCGGGAAGTACTACCACCATGCTTATTTAAGACGTGAAGCAGCATTGCTGTGTTTCAGTTTCAAGGGTGCCGGTGAAATTACTGGCACGTGAGGCTAAACATCTGTATGCCTCAATTTTATGCACGCAGAGCAGTGCTTATAGGGCAAGTTCCTAACGTGCGTGACCTATGAGGCAATGCTTTGTTTGAGGCAATGGTTACCACTTAACAGCATGTGAGCCAAATGCTTGTTCCGTTAGCTAGTTGTATAAAAAATATATACAATATAATATCTTGTGCTAAGTCAAAGTAAAAATGAATAGATATTCTATAAAAATATATATTAAATACGAATTACAAAATGACGGAAAAAAATAAATATCACACTTTGAAGTATTCAATTTTGGTTATTTGGGAAAATAATATACATTTATACTTAATTTAAAATTATTTTGTTTCAGGTTTACCGAAAAAAAGGCTGGAAGAACTTATTATAATATTCTTTAATTTAAGTAGTTGTCATTATTATGTACCAAATCTTTGGACTTAACATCGATCAGTATACTAACTTACTACCTATATATTTAACTACAGCGTGTTTCATTGAGGACGGATCTCAAATTCGTGTCAAGAAAAATCCAATCGATTTTTTCAGCAGTCAGATCCTTTTACAATGAACCACCCTGTACATACAGGAAAATTCTATCAGTATATGAAAAATTGAAACATATCACAATTCATGTTAGCCTTTTTTTGGTTTATTAAAAGGTGTAATTTTTTCTTTTTAATGTTGGCCAATCTTGCCACCTTTAAAGCACAAAATATAATCGAAATATATTCATTTGCATATGTGATTGATTATAATTATTATGCTACATTTATAATTAATGCTTATTGTTGGAAAATGTATAAAACTCCTTTAAGATTCAACTACTTATAAGGCCTTGAAGATTCACTGCCTCAAATTGATATTGTAAAAAAAAACCAACGTGTATTTTTATACCAAATAACATTATACTACTGTTATTAAGACGTGGTTTATACTTAATCTAGAATTTAGTAAGTTTAATCATCACTAGAGTTACTTTATTGCATTTTTAATTATTCATATTACTGATTTCTTAGTTACCGAATAGTTAATTTCTTTTTTCTTTCATATTTATATCATATTTTTTTCATTATTATAAGGTTTGTTCTTTGGTACACTCGGCGACAAAAGTAACTAAACTTTATTTCGCTAAATATTTCAAAAATACTTCTTTGTTTAGACTTGCGTGACTGTTTATAGGTCTTGATCCAATAAAGTTCACCAAGTTAATTGAATATCGAGTGAAGTTATTTTTGATACTTTGCAAAACATCTCTGGATGTTTAAGATACTTTTTTGTAAGCATTTTTTTTTATAATTTAACGATTTGCAGAAGAAATCCTGTCTATACGTCATGTAAAGCATTTAATTGTATTATTTTACTTTGTTATTCGACAGTATTCTTAGTTTTTCATTTATCATGGACGAAAATAATAATTAATTAAATTTAATAATAATTAGTCTGTGGTTCTCGAATTATAAATTCTTAGTTTGCTGTATTGTTTAACTTAAGAGTTAATGTTCCTTTTTTCCTTAATTTTTATAATAAAATATTAGAAAATAACGAATAATTGTTTCTGTTACCTATTTACCTATAAACACGCTTTTATTTTTTCCGTAGCGTGTCAATGGTACCCTAAGTAAATATTAAATGTCAAAACATTTTTACCTATTATTTTAATGACATTGGGTTCATTAACCCTGGGTACGTCAGTCCGACAAACTGTATTAGTTTTATTTATCGTAGTAAGCCTACTTATCAGATGAATACTGTTTGTCGGCCATTTTCTTCAAAAAACCTTAGCAAAACTCGAATCAAAAAGCCACAAAAACCTAGACTCGTTATTCAACAAAAACTTATGATCATCGATACATGGCCGATTTGTCTAGAGCTCTCATACATCTCCAAGGTACTCAAACAAGGCTGCAATTAAAAAATTACATTATACTCGGAGCTCTTGGAATTCTGGTGGTGATATTTGGCATAGTATGTGGCATTATTATTCGATGTTTAAAAACATTTATCGCAATCCCATTGGTCGATCAACGACCAATCGGTACAGCTGATTGATAAGCAATTTACAACGAAGCTGTAGAGTAGTTTTACCTAACTTTAGTTTAGATTATATTGTACTTTTAATAAGCGTTCAATAACAATTTTTATTAAGATATGAATGACTGTTTGAAAGATCTGTCTAAGAAAAGGATACATACCAAAATAACGGCTAATAAAGGAAAATGGATAAGAAAAACTTTAGCTTTTTTATTCGATTAATTAATGAATACACGTAAAAATATCATAATCTAGGTCTTACAGATATAATTTAGGCAGGTTTGTAGTCGTAACAATGAAATGATATCACAAACAATGGTATTAGAAAAACTTTTTTTTTTTATGTTTAATGGTTGTAATGAACTAGCTAAAACTTATTCAGTGGCAAAAAAATATAATAAGTACTAGATTATGATCTCCATAGCTTTCCGTGTCCACATTTGACATGAACCCTATATGGTGCACGTAACTTTGCAAGCTACACGCTTGCATTAGTGCCACATACATACTGATACATACTCGTAGCTACAGAATACCGAGCAGTGGTTCATCAAAATAAATTATATCGCGGGCGTAATCAGGGTAGGGGCGAGTGAAAGCTTTGCATCCTTATCTCAGCCAGGTATCACCCACTGCTGGGTTTAGGCCTCCTATAATTTTTGCCAGCCTTCTATGCTCTGTGCGTCTCTTGTCTAGGTGTTTCCTGCGACCTTTACGATGCCGTCGACCCATCGCGCTTTCGGACGACCCAGATTTCTTCGGCGCGACTTCGGCCACCATTCGGTCAAGGCTTTGCTCTACAGGCCATCACCGCGTCTAGCCAGCTTAAGACGCTTAGCTTATGATAACGCTTTGCATAAGACTGGCCAATTCAAATTCCATGAAAGGTAGATTCAAGTCAATTCATCATTATTTATTGCACACAGAAACATTTACCAATAAGTGATAACCAAGAACATGTAAATAGAATGAATGTAGAGAGAATGGATGAAAGGAGATTAACTAACCAATTGCATCAGGCGAGTGTGAATGGAACTGCTGGAAGGGAAAGACCTAGGCGCATGTATCTCGATCAGATCGCAGACGTTTTAGAGAAAAGCCAGGTTAGGAGTACCCTAAACCGACGAGCAGGTAAGTATGAAGAATGTTACGAGAGTGAATGAAGCGAAAGATGTGTGTCAGGATCGTAGCAAGTGGAAATCCGTGATCTCTGCCTACCCCCATGGGAATAAGGCGTGATTTTATGTTTGTAGGTATGTATGTACTATGTAAATAAGACGAGCTTAACGTTAAAAAGAAAGTTAATTAAGTTAAGTTTTCTTTCAGCAAACCTTTGGTGCTAAGAGAAAGCTAAAAGTAAAATAGTAGCAATGGTACGGCAGAAACATGAGAAACTCATCTACTAATAAATAAAATGTATGTATATCATGAATCCCAATAAAAGGAACTTATCATAATCTCCTGAATATGTAGATGAGAACCCTAGCTCGGGGAGAAACAGTACAAAGAAACCATTAAAAAAAATTGAACTCTACGTCTAACATCCATCAGTATATGATAAGGAACCAAAACCGAGATTCACATTCGGACCCCTCACCTTCCACTTCTGCCGCCGTCGCTATGAATAGTACGACGCCTCTACAAAACATGAATAGAAACAAATATTGACAACAAGCGACCTCTCCACGAACATTTCCCCCACCACGGCCGGTCACCGCGGGGGTCAAAGACCAAAACCCTCCACTCCAATCACTCTACATCTGCACTTACAACGCAAGATCTCTATTATCAAATGAAAGATTACTCGATTTTAAGCTAGCAATATCAAAAATAAAGTACGACATCATCGGGCTCTCTGAAATTAGAAGAACTGGATATAATATAACAGAAGATGAAGAGCATGTATTCTGCCATTTTGGCGCTACCAAAGGTCAATACGGAGTCGGCTTTATTATAAAGAAGAAATACAAACTAAACATTGATAGCTTTATTGGAATATCTGACCGAGTATGCATATTAAACCTTAAATTTGACAACAGTACAATGTCAATTATCCAAGTTCACGCCCCCACTATCGATGCAAACGATAATGATATTAAAAACTTCTACCAACAAATACAACAAGCACAACGCCAATGTTATAAATACCTAATAATATTAGGAGACTTTAATGCTCGTGTTGGACATCAGCAAGCTGGGGAAGAAAAAATACTGGGTAAATATTGTTATGGAAAACGAGAGAAAAGGGGTGAAACTTTACTGGAATATTGTTGGGAAAATAACCTGTTCATAATAAACAGTATGTTTAAAAAAAATAGAAAAAATATGTGGACTTGGCTTTCACCAAAATATACTAGAAGTCAAATAGATTACATCCTGACCAACAATAAAGAAAAAGCCACAAACATCGAGATAATAAGCAATCTATCTTTTCCCAGCGATCACCGTTTGGTTAGAAGCACCTTTTATTTATCGAGAACCAAGAAAAGTAGAGCAAACTACAAAAAACATACAACCAAACTAAACACATTAGAACAAAAGGAACAGTTTGTCGCCGCTCTAAGCACACATATCAACTTTTTGAATTTTGAAGAAAACGAAAATGTAGAGTCTCTCTACAAAAAAATCAAGGAAACAATATCTGAAAGCATTGACTCCATCACGAAAGATGCAACGAAAACCAAACAGAATATTATTACAGAACATATAAAATGCTTGATAGCAAGAAGAAAAGAATTACTTAACAAAAAGAACCTATCAACGAATGAAAAAGAAGAACGCTGCTACTTGTATAAAAATATTCACAAACTTATCAAAAAGGAGCACGAAAAACATAGAATAAAAACAATAGAAAAACATCTTACGCTTTCAGGAAGTTTGAAAAAAGGTTTACAAGCGCTGAACACCACCAAACAATGGATCCCCTGTCTAACAGAAAACTCTACCAAAAACAAGACCTTCTCTAGATCAAAGATAATGGAGACCGCAACACTATTTTATAGAAACCTGTATTCTGCTCGACAACCATACGAAGGAAGCTCTACTTCAGCAGAGCCGAACTGGACCACCATTGAACGCTTTTCCGCACACGAAATATTGAAGAAAATGGAAGGCTTGAATACCGATAAAAGCAACGGACCGGACGGAATCTCGAGTGATTTTATAAAAACAGGCAGGTTTCTACTGGCACTACCTATAACCACCTTATTTAACATGATACTAGACAGCAGGGAAATACCTAAGGAATGGGCAAAATCGGACATAATTTTGCTATATAAAAAAGGAGACCCAGCCGATATAGCGAACTACAGACCGATTAGCCTACAACCAAATATGTATAAACTGTTCGCTTCATGCCTTGAGGAACGACTGAAAACCTACACTGAAAAGTATCAACCACCGGAGCAAGCTGGCTTTAGGAGAAACTTCTCTACCACAGACCACATTCAGGCATTGGACTTGATTATAGAGAAATATGAAGAACGAAAAAGACCACTCTACCTGGCTTTTATCGACTATGCAAAAGCCTTTGACTCAATATCTCACAACAGCATGTGGAAGGCTCTACAAGACTGCGACATACCAATGGAAATAATAGAATTAATAAAAGACATTTACAGTAAGAGCATTAGCCATGTGAAAATGGAGACAAAAGGCCCCGCGATCAGTATTTGCCGAGGTGCCAGACAGGGAGACCCGCTTTCGCCAAGAATTTTTATAACTGTCCTTGAAAACATAATGAAAAACCTGAATTGGAAAAACAAAGGTATTAACATAAATGGTGAATTTCTAAGCAATCTCAGGTTTGCCGACGATATTATACTTTTCTCAGAAACACCAGCGCAACTGAAGAAAATGATCAACGAACTAGACACTGTAAGTCGTGAAATCGGCTTGGAACTGAATACCACAAAGACAAAAGTCATGACAAATAACGAAAAAATACCTATAACAGTAAACAATACAGCATTAGAATATGTTCAAGAATATATATATTTAGGAAAGAAAATATCATTTAATAAGTCACGTCACATCGATGAAATAAACAGGCGGGTTATCTTAACCTGGAATAAATTCTGGAACAACAAGGAACTGCTCAAATCAAAACTACCTGTAAAGCTTAAGAAAAAAGTTCTGGATTCATGTATACTACCATGTCTGTCCTATGGCTGCCAAACCTGGATATTCAATAAATACACACAAAATAAAATACAAGTTTGCCAAAGAGCAATGGAGCGAAGTATACTTAATTTAAAAAGAATAGACCAAATAAGAAACACTGATATAAGAGAAACTACAAAGGTTATTGACGCTTTAAAACATTGTAAGAAACTCAAATGGAAATGGGCTGGTCACGTCGCACGTATGAACAACGATAAATGGGCAAAAAAAGTAACAGCATGGCCAGGACCACCATACAAAAGGAACAGAGGAAGACCTAAAGAGAGATGGATAGACGAAATAAAGAAATTAGCAGGTGAAGACTGGATGATCAAAGCGAAAGAAAGAGACGATTGGAACCAATGGGAGGAGGCCTTTACTCGTTGAGAGGTCCTCAATACTATATAATTTTATTTGAATTTAATTGCATAATAATCATCAATCATTAATCATTATTTTGTATAAATTATATTCATAAATTAATTAACCTTCTAGAAAATGTATGTATGTAATTGAGGAAATAAAAGAGGCTATATTATTATATTATTATTATATCATGAATTTCTTGGGTAAAGTGATTACACGTGATCCCAGTAATTTCATTTAACTTTACATGGTAGTTAGACCGTCATTATGCTGAACGATATTTACTATAGCACACAGAAATACTAGGTACCCTATACCTTTCACTTAACGATCGTTTTGTTGTGAATACTTCTTTTAGAGTCCTTGTTTTTTACTAATACCTGCCTTTGTAACCCATAAACCTACGAGTTAATAAATTTCCTACTCCTGAAACTGCCCCCAACTGTTCTCACTACGTCCAATGTAGTTAGGCTATGTGAATAGCGTTGAGTCTATTTCGATTGACATTTTTTAGCATCAAGGGTTGATTGCATGCTTGTAATTCATGCAGTAAAAACGTAATCATTAACATTGCTTGTACCAGTGACTGGATAAGACATATTAAATGAATACTACGTACCTATTATAAGACAATATCTGTGTAGGTACTTAAAAACACAAGAAAAAGACAATATCTATGTAGGTTTGTCCAAAAAAAGTTGCAAAATGTCTCAAGATTTGAAAAAAAATATGCTTGTCCTCATAGAAATAGCGAAAAGTAAGTTCTTTCAAACAATAATAATTCTCGCTGTTGTTTAGAATCCTAGTATAATAAAATATGATTTTCATTCGTGTTTAAGGCCTGCGCACACCGAGTTCGCTGGCGGTAGCGATCAGTGAAACGCTGTCAAATCTCAAATCTGACAGCGATATTTGACAGCGTTTCACTGATCGCTACCGCCAGTGAACTAGGTGTGTTCGGGCCATTAATATTTATTTTTGTAATTATAAACAATAAATAGGACGGAAGGCGACGGCGTGGCCGGCCAAAAAGACGATGGCGAGACGATCTGGAAGTCCTGGAGAAGGATTGGTGGGAAGTCGCCAAAGTTCGTGATAGTTCGTGAAGTTCGTGATTTTGGGGGAGACCTTTGCCCAGCAGTAGGACAGTACAGGTTACAAAAAATAAATATCTCATAAAATTTGCGTAAATATAATTTAATATTTTTCGTATATACGAATGTAAAATCATGGTAAACCATGACGCGATCAAAATTTCCGATATTACCGAGAACTCGTTAATTAAAATAACTCAAACGTGTGTTGGAAATTGACTTTTCGCATGAAATTAAAATGAATGATGAGTTATTTAATTTGATGGCTAGGTGTAAAACAATTTAAATTAATAAACTCGTACGTTGTGGGTAAAATAAATTAGAATATAAAATAAATTATTGGGCCCAACAACATGATATAAAGGAAAAACGTAACGATTTTACTACATTCTTATACTACATTTTACTACATTTTTGTACTAACCCTATGACATGTAATTTAATTTAATTTCTACTAACACTTTATGGATCCCGTTGTCTGACATTAAATAAATAATAATAATTATACAATTTTTCAAACTAAAAAAAAAGGAGGCTCTCAATAACTTTTTTTTTGTTTTTTATTTATTTTACATTACTTTATAATTTAGAGCCGATTTGTGAATTATTTTTATATTTATAAGATAATACTTTCAGGATTTGTCTCATAGGTAGGTATAGATAAATATGGATAAATGATAAATTCATGATAAATTAATTTCATCAAAATTGGTTCAACATTTTGGCCAAGAAGTCGGTTTCTCATGTTTTTTAAACTTTAATTATGTAAGCTTTAACTATTTTTTTTATTTATAATATGTAAAAGTTAGACAAACGAGCTTACGGCCCACCTGATGGTAAGCGGTCACAGTCGCCCATAGACACCAACAACACCAAGGGTGCTGTCGTTGCGTTGCCTACCCAAACCAAGCTCAATTCCTCAATTCGCAAAACACAATTTTTATTTTTGCCATAACTTTTATTTCAATCTGAAGACTATTTTTCCTGATGTGATATCAAGTAATATTACTAGATTTGTAATTTAAGAGAAAAATAGCACACATGGAAAGTAATAATGTTCCTCGTGTCACGGTATAATATTAGTAGGATGTGTATGTATGTGGTTTTGTTTGTAGGTTATTTCCAAAGTTGTCAGTCTTGCAAAGCAGTGTGCTGTCTGACAGACGTCGATCGCCGATAGCCTTCCGCGGCCACCACTGCTGACGAGCATACAATACCCGCTCATAAATCTGGTGTGTTTGCTAGTCTGATTGATTTCTAATCAGGTTTGGTAACTTATTGGAGTAAGGGATAACCAAACGATTCAGGCAATACAAGTGCGATTGTAGGCAATGAATATTGCACATCGGCTTTTCGGGTTTGTATCTCCTTCTGACGAAAACTACGCTCTATGAAGCCGAAATTAGCCGATGGGCAATATTTGTTGCCTAAACTTACCTACAGGTTCTTTTCCAGAGGAATTTTTTTTTATTACTCTAAAAAATCATTAATTTTTAATAGGAAAAAAGGATTTGCACTTCCGTTACATTTCAACTTTGACTCCATTGAACAATATACCACCTAAGCACGTTTTTTCATGAAGAAAAGTTTGCCTCGCCAAATAGGCTTGTTCCCAGCCAATGTCAAAAACTATGCCACTCAATACCACGAATTATAAAATACAGTGATTACAAAAGTGAGTTTTGTAATCCTTTGTAAAACTAAAGATTCTAAAGACCAGTTACTTTGAACGTAAATTCCAAACAGTCAAGGCTAGTGGTAATGGTTTACTTTGGTCTACTCGATTAAAACAATCGTGATGACCCCCAGTAGGTACTTTTCCATCCCCCGTCTTGAAAGCATAAGGAATGCCCATGGACAAATTATCTAATAAAGTGGAACTAGAACAAATGGTCCCTACGTGCACGCAATTCATAATTTTCCATTACTCGCACAAACAATTAACTATTTACCGATGGGTATTACAATATAGGTTTAATTTATGTTGTCAGTGGAATGGAGAATTTCGTGAATGTCAATATACAAATTAATTAGTTTCAGTTTGCTGTAGCTGTGTGTGTAATAATCTCTCTTACAATAATGCTCTGGGTATTTGATTTGCTAATTTGATTTGTAATTTAGTTCGACAAAGTACCTAAAGTCATTATATATCAGTGCATTATAGGACTATCTAATGATATCAATAATTATTATAATTTGTAAATGATGAGGATCGATGCAAAATTACAAACTTTGCTGTAAAAAAGTGTTTCTTATAAAAAAATATGTGGAATATTTAAAGTTGCTACAACTTAACGCCGTAACTTAACAGAAAATATCTAATTAGCCTATACAAAAACTTGAATACCTATTGAAATATTTGTATACCTTTTAACCAAAGAAAAATACGAAAAAACTAGGAAAAACATACAATCCAGCGAGCAAACAATGACACACAAGACAAGTGATTCAAGGATTTCTGCTATCCGACACAAGGTTCTTATACAAATAGGTATTGTACTCTATTTCCACATTATTTGCGAGCTTCGAATACCTGTAATAGGTTTTTATAAACTGTAATTTCCATACATGTAGGTAAATGAGCAATTACTTACGTAAACAATTTTATTATAAGCCGTTTTAACTAGATGCAGTCAAGCTCAAGTAAATTAATTTATCGTACAGAAATTGATTCATTTAAACAAATAATAACGAGCTGGATGCTTTTGAGCGGGACTGGCAACTTAAAGCAGAAGATCGTAGTGATTGGCGAAAATGGGGGGAGGCCTTTGCCCAACAGTGGGACACTACAGCCTAGTAGTAACAGTAATAAACAAATAAAATAAAAAAACAAATCATCTTTACAAAATACTCAATACCTTGTGGTGTTTGGAGCCGTTTTGCGAAAATGGGAAAACTGTGTTTACCTAACCTTTATTTGAACTACAGCCAAACTACATCATGATTCCGAGAACTGTTGTGTAAAACTATTTTCGACTTTATTAATTTGCTAACTACCACATATTAAATTGATTAAAACCACCGCCAGTCGGCAAGTTAGTAAACTTAATTAACAAAAAGGCGCGTGCCCGCGCCGCCATTTTGTCTGAATTTCGTTGGAAAATTTGAAACAATAAAAAAGAAGTATTAAACATTCATCGCGCAAGCGCATTTTGCCGATGCTCTCTATGGGCTCGCTATTATAATAATGGGCTCCGTAATTGGGGTTGCGCGTCATTTTTTTGTGGGGTGACCATGTGGTTCTTGAATGAGTTTTCGCGATTTTCCAGGATAATTTATAAATACCTAAGAGACTCAATTATTAGGCACGTAATTAAAAGACTGCTATTTGCGCCTTTTTGTAGTACTACGCGATGTTTCTAGCCAAGTGTTTAATAAAAAACACAAATGCGTATCACAATAAGGCTTCCAAACTCAATCGTACGGCTAAAAATAAATTCATTTAGAATGATGATGAGATAGGTATTTTTGAGAGAAAATAAAAAATCCCAAGTGGAGTTAATTACTGGAACGTCGAAAACGTTAAAACTGTAATTAGAACCGCTGGAAAATTAAAAAAATATATAGTTTTATGAAGTCTGTCCTTCCTGATATTATCTACTATTTTGCAAGAGACTTATCTTGCCTATCTTAGTAGTGTGGCCACAGTGCGTATTTTTTTTTAATAATAGGTGCGTTATTCGTAATAATATTTTTCGAGAGACTTGTCCTGCCTATCCTATGTAGCGTGGTCACAGGGCGCCCTACATCAGTATGCCCGGGATGCGCGCGCGCCGCCTAACCCGCGTCCGCTCCGCGTAAGGCAATGTGTCGCCGCCGGAATAATTTTCATGAGGAAACCCTGATGATGTCTGATTGATTTTATGGTTTTCCACTACCTGATTTTGACTTTTATGACCAGTCAAAAAAATTGACCGTTTATTCAGTTGTATCACAATACACCACACTTTGAAACGTCTTATAGCTAGGTAATTTTAGGTGCTAGTGATACGCGACCTAGCCTAGAACTACAAGTAACAAAGTACGTCTTGGTTTGTACCGTTTTATTGTAGGTATTCTTTTTACACAATAAAAATAAAGATGAAATTCCAGTGTAACTTAGTCAAATACTATTATTTGTCTTATCTTGTCTACGCCTCACTAAGTTGGATCTATAGGTACCATACTGTAGCTTCATTCATTATGTTATTTTTTTTACAAAAAAAATGGTAGAAACCATTCCGTATTTCTTGCCTATTTTAGGCAAAACTGTGGGGCCTAAATCGCTAAGGGTGATCTTCAAATATCGGGCAAAATTTGGTTTTTAATTATTATTATAGTTTTAAAGAATAAGAACTTCTGTTTTACACCACAATCTAAAATTAGCTTTTTTGCAGCTTTAATTGCAAAAGACAGCGCCTTTGTACAGTGTCCTAATTAAAACCACACATTTTTTTGCACCAGAAAAAAATAGTTGCGTTGAAAAGAAAGTAAACATTTAGATAAATTAATTAAATTAAATAAATTACATTTAGATAAATTACTGTTTTTAAATCCATTACTATGCATGTACCTACAGTTTACAAAAAGCAAGTTATTACAATTTGATTTACCCCTTAAAACCTTTTTACGTAAACGATTTTACTTATCACAGGTTTCAGCATTTTTAAGTCAGATAAAAATATTACTGAATTTTTTCATTTGTTAAGATTCTTTCTAAAATAGAGATATATTTTTATATCGTCGGCTAACGTGACCATAGACTTTTTAAACTCCTGTGTTGTTTTTTTGGTATTTATTGTTATGTCGGAGCTGATTTACAAATGGCACTAAAACCTTATTAATCCCAATCAAACAAAGATATAAAACTCCTTGCTGTAATTTTTTAATTTTATATTTTTTTATGGCTGCGTTTTTCTAGTAAACGAATACAAGTAAGTTGATAGTTGTTAATAATTTTCTTATAGCGATATTAATAGTAAATATTTACCATCTCGTTATGGACTTGAAAAATATACTGAAGTTGTCTTGATAAATCAAGGGTCGACTCTAGAATACAAATAGGACTACAAGTAATTTCAAACCACACGAACAAAAAGCTAAGCTACGTTAGACGTTGCGTACTATCAGGTACACATGTTTAGCTAGTGTATTATCTATGGTACTACGTGGTCATTAGTATGCGTGACAGAGCCTAGCTACCCTATTATAACCTAGGTCTTAAAGGTACGCGTAGACATCTAGTACCGCTAACGTATGGGACATTACTGCTGTGTCTAGTTATAGATCGAATTACGTGTGTTTATTGCTTTGGATTAATTAAATTGATTAGCCTTTAATTACTTAAGTATTCCTGACAAAGTAGAGTTCATTTAATGGTTTTTAAGGGGCAGGTAAGGCACAGAAAAATACAGGGAAAAAAATTGTAACAGTCATTTTGAAGATTTAATTTTAATTCTTGTTGAATCTGAAAAAAAACAAAATTTAATAAAAAAGAGCCATAAAACCTTCCTTCGGATTTCTAAGCAAAGAATCTGCAAAGTATATCGCATAAAATTAATTACTAAAAAAAGTAATGTGCACGAAAGGAAGTTGAGGCACACTTCAAATCCTTCCACCGCACTGGTTTGCAAAAACTAGTGACACTCTAAGAAGAATTACTTAAAAAGTTTTTCCTTTTCACAAACTTTGGATTTTTCTTTTCAGCGGAATGTCATAGCAATAGAAACTGTCAGAGCGGATAGCAATAGCGCCAGTGACGTAATCGGTCTCTTACAGTCTTAATAAGGAGTCCTGGCATCGTATCGGAAAAAAGGTAAAATTACGAGAAGGACCGATCGTGTTACGAGAGGACGCAAAAACTTAGCTCATGCCACGTACGAGGATCGCAAAGTGTGTGGACTTAGTTCGTACGATTTTTATAAAATGTCGTTTCGTTTAAAAGATCTGCTTGGTTGGAATAGAATTACGACCCGTATGAGAATTAAATTAGAAATCGACGAACGGAATAAAAAACAATATCTATGAACATACTTATTTTGAGAAATGATAATAAAAGCCAGATTAAATTATGTGATTGGTTTTTTTCGACTTATAAATGTCAATATATTTCGTAAGCACCAATCTGTGAGGATGACTGCTGTGTCTGGGGATTTTACATTCGTGAGCCTATTTATATTTTTATTAATAATATTTTCATTTAATAACTTGAATTTATTTTTTCAATTTCTTTCAGGAATCGTGTCGTAAGCTGAAAAGAGGCGCGTCAGTTGTAGATAGCGAGCGTCGCGAGTTGGAGGTATAGAGGGCGTAGTACTGTCTCCTGTCGACTGTAGTAAATGCACACGGGGTGATTGTAGAAAAACTATTTCACTTATATCATAACGAATCCTTTTCATGATAAGTTTGTAAAAAATATTTGGAACTTTAAATTCTAAAGATTTGTTCTACTTTGAAATACCTAAAGTAAAAGTTTAGTCACTGTCGATGATAAGTCTTTCTTGCACTAAATTTTTTGTTGCGTTTGCGATTTATTAATGATTAATCAATTTGTAAAAACTATTATTACAAAACATGAAATGATTAAAATAAGTTTGAAATATCCAACAGAAATAATTAAGATAAGAAGTAAACTACATGAGGGCAGTATTATTTTAATTTAAAAAAGTTCGACATTTTGAAATGAAAAGCTTATGAAAAATGCCCCCGTGTGCGCACGGAGCCACGCACGGAGCTTATGATATTCAGCGTAGGTACGTACGGCCGCGCGCAAAAACCCGTACGCGCCAATTTTGGACCCGCGCGCGCTCCGCAGTTATTACGGGAAACCTCATGTTAATTACAATTATGTACTCGCAACTCCGTCACATACGATACCACAGCAAAAACTGCATCTTATACAATTTTAATGCGCCCTCAAGTATTTACGGAACGATTCCTCGTGGATGGAAAAAGATGTGTTGCTATCGGCTGAGGCGAATTTTGATACGACTGCCGTGCCCGTGTGTGATCGGAACAGGTTCGAAATTCAAAATATTTACTTTTAATTGACCTGCTAGAAATGGTTCTAAATTCAAACTGTTTGGTTTAGAATGTCAATAAGAACTTTTTAAATGGAGAGCAATAATTCTTTAATTCCATGGTACTCTACTGCAATCTGGAATACATTCGTTTTTAATTCTGAAAATGAAATAATTTTGTAAGCTAGTATAATGAGCATAAATTACATACCTACTTACATAAAACATTATGAATTCCGTTGCGAATTTAATTTGCATTCCAATATTTACATTTATAATTCACCCATTACGTGCTCAAAAAAATCTTTCTCGATAAATAATTTCATCGACCGATCAATATAAATAACTTGTAATATACTTGTCCAAGTAAAAACTAGTTAGAGCTATGCTGAAATAGGGGAGGAGTTACTTAGTACCTACCTACTGTTGTTCACTTTGACCAGCCCTTTTGAGACGTCATAATTCCGTGTATGTATGTAATATTTATGTACTATTTTTTGTACAAGGGCATGCATTTCTGCGATCTATCTCACAGCAAGGTATTCATATTTTACAAGATGCGTGTATGATGTAAATGACAAATAGAACGTTACATTTTAAATAATTACTTCCATTAGGGTCCTTATCGATCGGTTGGACTAATGGGGACAGCGAGCATTATGTTTTTCCGACGTTTCGTCGAAACAGTTTGCGACTTTGTATAACCTCATTAGTGCCGTCGAAGAAATTCATCGAGCTTGTACTAAAAACTGTTAGATTAATAACGTGAATTTAGACTCTGCCATGCCATGCCATCTGTCACGTAATGTGACGGAAAGCGGAAAGTGTAAAAAAACTGACTTGAAACAATCTCCCAATAACAAATAAGGAATAAAACAATGCGCCAAAAAAAAATATGGACCTGCAGTAAACGCAATGCGAGTTCGATTTCCCATTTCATGTTTGTGATCGGAAGATATATTTCCAGTCCATTTTCCAAAGAGCACTGATGTTCTAGTTGTAACGGCCCCATCCTAAGGTTTAAATCCAAAAATATATGTGCACTATGCCAGTATCCTCAAACGGTGAAGGCAAACATCTCAAATCTTATACCTTTAAACGAGAAAATCTTGTATATATATATATATTTAGGATCTCGGAAACTGCACCAACAATTTTCACGAAATTTAGTATACAGGGGTTTTCGGGGGCGATAAATCGATCTAGCTAGGATTCATTTTTAGAAAATGACGAGAAGTTGGTGTTTTGCAATAATCAAACATAAACTCAATATACGACTGTTCCTGCCATCTATTGGCGATTGTGAGCAACTAACTGCAAGCTAGAAGGCGTTGTTAATTAAAAATAAGCCAATAAAGATACGACTCTTCCTGACATCTATTGGCAAATAATAATACTAATATTTTTTTTAACCCGAGCGAAGCTCGGTCATACCGGCTCGTGATACAATAATACGTGCACTTATAGTGCACGGTTGAAATATTGTGCATTTGAATTGTGTTACCGAAGGAAAACATTGTGAGGAAACCGGCATGTGGTAGAACCTAAAAGTTTGACAACATGTATCAAGTGCACAAAAGGGGCCTTTTTGGGGTGCACTTAAAATCCTACCAACACACTGGTTCGCAAGAGCTAGTGACACGAAAAGAAGAAAAAGGTCTAGTTTTTTCATATTTTTCGCCATTTAACAGGCGCAGCGTGCGTGTAGCTTGCGCGGATTCTAACCATAAAACCAGCCAGTTTTGTAAATAGAGGTAGGTATTACAAAATGTTGGGTACCCTTTTGTGTTTTAATTTACATCTAAACTAGATGCCATTGCAAAGTTATGCAGATTTTTTCTGCGAGTCTCTTTTATAATGGAAATGAAAACAATTTCATTTAGAAGCGAGAATGCAGCTATCATTTAATAAAGAAGGTTCCATTTTGTGTTACAAACTACTTACTTAAACAGCAGGGGGCTAATTCTCGGGCCGATCTCGATCATTTTAAAATTTTATTTTATTGCTTCTTTTCACAACCCCGCACTTTTTGTATGTTTTTCGTATATCGTAGCTGTCGAGGCTTTTAAGATGAGGTCGTTAATGAATTACTCAAGGAAATCATTCATTCTCTCGATGATGATCGAGATGATCGAAGATGATCGAGATCGGCCCGAGAATTAGCCCCCAGGGGGCTAATTCTCGGGCCGATCTCGATCATTTTGAAATTTTATTTTATTGCTTCTTTTCGAAGGGGGAATGGATAATTTCCTTGAGTAATTCATAAACGACCTCTTCGTAAAAGCCTCGACAGCTACGATATACGGAAAACTTCCAAAAAGTGCGGGGTTGTGAAAAGAAGCAATAAAATAAAATTTCAAAATGATCGAGATCGGCCCGAGAATTAGCCCCCTGGTCATAAACAAGTAGCCATTACTTCCTCTAATGTTGGTTTTGTTTATGGTTTTTGGTTATGGTTGATAAACCATTTTGGTGAGTGCACGTGCACTTTGCAAAGGCGCTGAAATTCGAACTTTGTGGAGTGTTCTATGATGTGTAAGCAGCCATTTTATTTTCGTTTGGATGATCGTTAAATCCGCGTTCGATTTTTGAAACAGAAATTCACATTGCGTAATCGACATTTTCACAAACGTTGAGTGGTTTTTTGCACTGGTGATTTAGCAGCCCTGCCTTTCGATCCTAAGGTCGTGGGTTCAAATCCAGTGTTCTTCTTATGAGTTTTTCTGTCCAAAAGTTATGTACACTATGCCAGTACTCTCAATATCGTGAGGAAACCGGCATGTCAAACAATCAAAAACGTTCGAACATAATGCGTGAAAAAAGCTTTTTTGAGGTGCAGTTAAAATCCTTTCCCCGCACTAGTTCACAAAACTAGAACTAGAAAATGTATTTTCTTCTATTAGTTTTATTTCTCTTGTGCTGCCTTGTTTGCCGTGTTATCTGCTGTTGTTTCTCATATCAATAGAAACCATAATTTTTGTAATTTGGCCTCCCACGATACAGGCTTGTCCTAGTATGAGATGAGGACCCCCAGTAACTTGTGCAATCCTTGTAGGTATATTTTTTTGGTTAATCAATTTTGTCTTAGACCGACTAAAGGAGAAGAGAGTTATACTTGAGACGATACAACATTGAAGACGAAACATTTTTGGACATCTTCTACAGCTACATAAAGAACATCATTAAAGGAAAAGTTGAAGGAAAATGGAGAAGTGGTAGGCAAAGAATATTAAGTTACGTGCGCCAAATAAAAGAAAAGGGCGCTGTCATGTCTTATAAGGAAGTCAAGGAGGCCGCATTCAAAAGATTTAATTGGCGAAAACTGCATTAAATATCATTACATTTAAGAAGAAGAATACATTTTGTATTTATTTGTTTTTCCTAGCTTTAACGACTGTAGACAGATAACTTCGCTAAGCCTCCAATGCAGAAAAACTTTCCCATGAAGCCCGAAGCTTCGTAAAGTAATAAATAGCGTATACTTCCTCTAGGTCGAGCTTCGCATTCGCGGCGCGCGGCGCTGCTTAGCTTACTTTCCAACGTCCGCCGGACGCGCCCCGATTAGGAACGCGATGCACACTTCATAATGATCGGGTCTGAACGCATCATTACCCTTTCTACGTACCTTCATCGTCATCACCGTCAGCAGCTATACAATGTGTTAATGAAATAACTCAAAACCTGAAACTAGTTTGTTTAGAATCGGCAGCAAAATCGAATACAATAATTTTTAATGTAGGTTATTTTTTTCCAAAAAATAATTATTTGTCATGCCGCATCTAATATCTTTAAACGACGCTGGACACTAGGTACTGTCCAACGCGATGTAAACAAACAGCGCGGGCGAGGGTGATAGAGCTACGAATCTGTAAGAAGTAGCGCGACTACAAAATTTACAAATATCTTTTAATATAATTTATGAAAATAAATAATTATACGTCATATCAATTTATTAATATAAAAATCGGGTGGGGTGTCCGAGGTTTTGGATTATTTCATTAACACGTTGTATAGATAGATAGATTTCAAAGATTTTTATAATGTCCCAAAAGCTATGAGCCGAGTGGGATTTGAACCCTCGACCTTTCCCTTGGTACGAGACTGCGCTGACCGCTGTGCCATCGGATCCTAATCACACTCGACGAATACTCTTAATAGCTCTCTTCTTTGTGATTTCTTTAAGTGTAGTGCACTATAAAATCAATAAAAAGTTAAGAATTGATTTGTCAAGAATACACAAACGAAACAAAAAACAAAGAGAATATAAAAACAAAACATTATTAAATCTAAAATAGAACTACAATACAAACTAGAAATTGTGTTCGTACAGCTAGACGAAATGGCAATAGCTCAGTGCATAAAGCTTTGCTCGAGAGCAAAACGCAGATTTTCAGCTATTACCATATGAGCAGACAAGTTGAACGAGATACCAAACAACGGAAACGACGGAATAAAAGTGTTTGTGGTTTAGTGAAAATGTGTGTGTGAAAGAGGCGGACCTCCATGATTTCCCCACGCTTTTATGAGTCTGGTTAGCACAGAGATAAGACCTGTGTGTGTGTGTGTGGGGAGGACACTGGTTTGTTCGAACCAGTGTGGTGAAAGGATTTCAATACGCCTCAAATAGGCTTCTTTCTTGACACATGTTTTCGAACTTTTAAGGTTCTACAACATGCCGGTTTCCTCACAATGTTTTCCTTTACTAACACAATTAAAATGAGTTCTTATGAGTTATTCGTCGAGTGTGATTAGGATCCGATGGCGCAGTGGTCAGCGCAGCCCCGTCCCAAAGGGAAGGTTGCGGGTTCAAATCCCGCTCGGCTCTTAACTTTTGGGACATTATAAAAATCTTTGTGATTTCCTTGGGTGTTATTAATAAACCTGGCGCAACGCTGGAGTATTTAAATCGTGTTTTGTCACATTTGTTCGAGTTGAGCACAATATTTTAACCGTGCACTATAAGTGCACGTATTATTGTATCATTTGAGGTGTCAGACCTCTATTGTCTGTACGTGTGTATACCAATATTCGCATATCCGCACCTGCTGTATTGTTATGCAACTCAACCGAACTAACTGTCCAGCCTTCCTGCCTTACCGGATATCAAAACACCATCAAAACCGGCACAGCACGTACAACGGCGTGATTGACATTGAAACTTATGGTAGGAAAGTACTATTAGGTGATGGATTTCACTTGGGTTTCTAGGGCGTTCATTAGCTGTGACAAGTCATAAAATCCAAATTGAGAGTCATATTATAATAACTGTCTATTGAAGAGAAATGGGTATGTGCCAACCATGGGCTGTGACTCGGTTCCTAACATTCTTTTGTTTCCTCTTTTTTTCGCCCATAGACAGCAATACCAGAGGTTGTGCCTTTAAAGAAGAGATAGACCCGCCTTTTAAACGATCAAATCAAAACGTCTAAAAGCTAAGTGAGTCTAGGTGCCAGTTCCACGCAACTGAGCCTAGAAGAAAAGGCAACAAACCGCGGCTTGGTTCCTAAAGTTTTTTTGTATGACCCCATGTTGAAGCTCCGATGAAAAACCGGAAAGTCAAAGTGTCTTAATTTGCAGAATCACATGTAGGTACAGGGGTTGGTAAGGGTAGTCATTTTGGTATCCAGTGCAATTCTACCATTTAAGTGCATGCTTAATTTTGATTTACATATTTACTAAATTAATAAATACTATATCAAAAAGACAGAAGGCAGAAGGCAGTATTAAAAGCACAAAACCACAGGCACGGTGGTTACTCCTTCAGATGGTACGCATAGAACCTGTAGTAGACCAACAAAACTATGAAATTATCTGTATTTGTGATACAAACATAAATAAACAAAGAAGTAGGGCACTATACTGAACGTAAACAGACATACACGAAAACGACAGTGTCTATCCATTTACAATTTGCCTTCCAACAACTACGAGTATCCATATTGAAATGAAGTTCACACTTATATAGCGACAGTCCTTAACCACTTCTGATAAACAAACAATCAAACAATGTCCCGGGTTCAAGTTCGTTCACTTATTGCATAACTGTCCTTTTCAAGACTCGACAGTCCTAAAAAGAAAAGCCCACGAGACCAAAAGAGCATCTTTAGCGACCTCCTAAATAGGCCTGGGGCCTTAAAGAGGTGGTGCTATATAAGCAGACCGTAACTGGGGTAGGTGATCCCTTGGTTATGGATTGGATCCAAAATATGGTTCGACGTGGAACTAGTATGGAGATGCACGTGGTGTCTCTGCCGAGGGGGTTTTCTTTGCGTGAGTCAGGTAACTATAGACATGAGTTTACTTGTCAGTTGATGGGTTTTAAAATAATTTTTGGCGCTATATTAACCTATAATGCTGGGATTCCAAAAAAACCCTGTCCCAGGCACTGTAGCGTCCCGTAAGTAGGGGCATAACTGGACACCAGTTGCCCCTGACGTTATATAAATCATCTATATATCTTTGAAGCGTAGCGTGTGCTGTCTTTGAAACTTTATTTATTATTGCATTGCATACGTCTGACTAAGTGAAGTGGCACCACACTGGAACTTCACTGCTATTATTTTTGATTTGTAAAAGGATCATATAAAAAAACGGTAGGAACCGAGCCGTAGTTTGTTGCCTGTTCTTCTAGGCTTGGTCGCGTGGAACTGGCACCTAGACCCACCTAGCTTTAAGACGTTTCAAAGTGATTCTTGTAATTCAAATGAATATAGGCTATTTTGATTTGATTTGATTTGATTCTACAATGGATGCAAAGGCCTGTTTTGGGCTGGGATTCGAGGTAAAATAGAAAGAATAGTTCCAGCATACAAGCTTTTGGTAAAAAACGAGTAAGTTTTTTTACCCAAAAACATAACAATTATTACGAGTTGTTTCATTCATACAACTAACTAGGTGTATAGGTTTTTCAATTCTCATTATCTACTTAGAAAGTGCACTGCTGAAAAAAGAATATAGGTCCACACCTTGTGTTTTTCCTGAAAATGTACCTAACATTTCCAGGAAAAACAATTTCAATTTCAATTCCAGGAAGAAAAACAAAAAGGCTTTCCCCAACCACCGACTTCTCGCAAAAAGAAAATATTTTATCAGCATTAATGATTATTCTGAATGATATACTAATATGGTACACTAATATAATGATATACTATATATAATGATATATGATATAATGATTATACTGAATTATTCGTCCGTCGGATGCGTGCAATAATAGGCCTATCGAGCGCTTGTTCAAATTAAATGTAATTATATTAACCCTACATCGTACTATCTTACATTAATATGATAAATCCGATCACAAGTCTCAGTCATGGATGACAATATTTTTCTACATTTGCTTTAAGCCATGCGCAAATCAAAGCGATCTGCGATGGCGATCAGTGAAACGCTGTCAAAAATGACAGCGATATTTGACAGCGTTTCACTGATCGCCATCGCCATCGCCTAGATGTGCGCAGGCTTTTAATAGAACTATCGATTGACTCGCAGACCTACAAAAATAAATGAACATTCAACAGTTTTCATAATTTCCGAGTTTAGAGTTGCGCACGTCTAAGCTTTCTGCGATGGTGATCAGTGAAACGCTGTCAATTATGGCTGTCATATTAGACAGCGTTTCACTGATCACAACTGCGCTTAGATGGCTTTTTTTTAATTGTCTTGTAATGCGACTGACGTTACCTACCTATATAGGTATAACAAAAACGAATGCCCGAAAAAAATAGCAAAAAGTAGGTAAAAATTACTCAACATAAAAATAAATAAGAACTAGCAAACATATGCTAATTATTAGTTATAAATAAATATTTAAAAGTTATTTACAAAAAAACTTAGATTCGTTATTCTGCCCACAATGTACTCCAAATTAACCAAAAAGCCTTGACGTTATTGTGACATAAGTCACTTATCACTGCACTTGTCAAATTGACTCATGTTGACCTGTCAATTGACATCACCAAATATGACAGATGTTTGGTCTCATAGTTTGGGCTGCCAAATATGGCCCACCCCTTTTTGAAACGACACTCTAATTACAGTATCTGTAAAATATATAAAAAGAGTTAAAGTTTAAGCACATTTTTTTTTATCTTTGCATTACGAACTTTAATTTTTTCGAAATTTATATTATGTACAGTCGCGGTATGGAAATGTTTGTCACCTTAGAGTCGGTTTTCCCTTGCACCAGAACCTTGATCATGAACACATTTTGACATAATTTGTGACGTTAACTTATCGGTGTATTCTGTCTATTCAGATTCAAAAGGTAATATGTGCTCGCGATACGTTGAACGAATCAAGTTGAAAACTGACGAACATTTTCATACCGCCACAGTACTTAGCCTTACTTCATTTATTTAAAAAATATGGTAAGCCGTTACAATTAAAATAAAAAATAAAAAATCTGGAAAAAAGGCAAGCCAAACCACTCTATAAAGCGATAAATGGGTTTTAATACTGTTTCTATTTTTTAAAGTTATAGTGCAGCTGTCAAACGTAGCTTTTTAACTTGACGTTATAGAAAAACTAATTGTGGTCCGTTTTGTCTTGTATGTTTTACGTATGTGTCACAAACGTCACATTGACGTTTATAATAGTTTGTTCAAATATTTTTTTATTGAACTCAAGTTCAATTATTGTGGTTGTGGTAGAAAATAGTGGGTAAAGGTTACTGGTTTGAGTGTTTTAAAATAGATTGAAAAAAAATAAATGACGAAATCAAATGATAAAAAACTTTGGAAAAAAAATCTCCTTGCGAACACGAGGCCCGGTTTCACTTAAGACTAATTGCCTAATCAAATATAAACAATTGATAAATGTCAAAAATGTATTGGGCGTTTATTCATCCGAAAACCGTCGAAAACCTTCATGTTTTTTTTACCGCTTTACCTATAACAATCTTAGTTTTTCAATGCAACTTTGGAAATATCTAATAAAAAATAAACTTTAGATGCCGTCCCCCTTAAAGCCTGCGCACACCTAGGCCAGTGGACGGTAGGCGGACGCGATCAGTGAAACGCTGTCAAATTTGACAGCGATATTTGACAGAATTTCATTGATCGCTGCCACCAGCGGCCTAGGTGTGCGCAGGTCTTTAGGGAAAGACGGTTATTGTTTTTCTCACCACCTGAATTTTAAACAACTTTCAACATCCTTTTAAGGTAGCTCCGTTACTCTGACATCACCGCGAGAAATCGATATCCGACCGTTAATCCGATTTCCCTAAAAAAGCTATTTTCTCTCGCAAATGTACAGAATCGTAAATCGCCGAAAAAGGGTGGCATCGCCATTATTAGAACTGAATCACTCTGATCAGCCATTCATACGCATTTGGAGTCGGACCGTTTTGTTAAGCGATAGGGTAAATGGTGCTATAGGGGACCTAGATTTATTTAATACGGATTATGGTAGAAATAGGGGAAATATCGCTCAATTAATGGCGCTTAAAATAGAAATATTATTAAGTATATAAAAACCGATGTAAGAAGTAAACAGTACTTCTTCTTCTTCTAACTGTACTGAAATTGAAGGTCATAAGATACAAAAAACGTGCATAACTTATTAAAATTAGTGTGTAAGTATTAGAAATAATGGCTCGTTTTATTTTATTTAATGTACAATAAATAATGCTAAAAACAGAGAAATGGCACACAAACATACATACAGTATATGCCATCTTTTTAGCTTCGTTTTCTTCCACCGAAATTTGGTTTGAACGAGATCTAGTAAGTAGTTTTTTTTTTATTCGTCATAAATCGTAAACAGCAATTTACTTTTCGACGAACTACAAGAATTTTTATATTATGTTACCTACTTGTTGCTACGAAACCCTTCATGAACGAGTCCGACTCGCACTTGGCCGTTTTTTTATTTATATAAGTATTTGATTTTACATGCAATTTGTACATACTTTTTGAAATATTATATTGTTAATGAGAGCCAGCAACTCATGATGGATGATGGGAATGACAGTTTTTCAAATGGTTAAATTAATAATAATAAAGGTTGATTTAAAGTTGTGAAAAATATGAGATCTAAATTTATATTATTCTCCTAGTATATCATCAGAATATAGTATCTATATTTACTATGAGATGATAGTTTATGTATTTTTTGGTAATAGAGGTTTTCGTAGACCCTTTGTAGCATCACATATCAAATTCCCAAATACACAAATATATCTTTCCCAAATTCCATTACCACGTTGCTACACACACATTAATTCTGTAACAATATCGCGTTGATTGAACTGTCAAAACCGGGACATGCTGCCCGGACACGTCCAACGATATTAGTCTGTCGGGCGTTGACCCCAAGCAGAGGTCTGAAAACGGTGTCTTTACCCTACAGTTTCCTTTTAAGAAAACGCGTGGTAGTTGTTTGTGCAAGATTTTAAGCTGATCTCGATAGGTTACGATACGATCTTCGGATCAATGATTAGTAGTGTTTATGTTTGTTTACTGCTAACTGAACTAACAAATATAGCTGAGGTTTTTTCCATTTCACAATTTTAAAAGTATTTTAGTAGTGTAAGTGGTTTAAGACATCACTAGAAGTTTTTAAGACATCACTACTACGACCGGACAACGAGACACATCACTAGTCTAGTCAGGATAGAAAAAGGCGTCGTATATGGGTAGATTATTGTTTTTGATTTTATAAAGTAAAAGGAGTTTTAACTGTATTTCAATGGGTAGTTTTCGCCTTATTAAGGCCTGCGCACACCTAGGCCGCTGGCGACCGCGATCAATGAAACGCTGTCAAATATCGCTCTCAAATTTGACAGCGTTTCACTGATCGCGTTCGCCAGCGGCCTAGGTGTGCGCAGGCCTTCAGTAGATATAGCAATTTAAAGAAGCATATTAAAGAGTTAAGCCCTAGATTTTGTTAAAGCTTAGCAAATACCATTTAGTTACCTATAGGTTTGAGGTCATCTACAATAATACTTGTAATAAACCTAGAATACTAATATCAATAGGCCTACCAAAGCTTTTAAACTAAAAACTGTATTCCTATATGTGTCATGGTAATCGATAAAGAGTTAGCTTCATTTTTCAAATACCAGTTCTGTTTACACGAAGCTAGAATTCCCCCTGGGGCATTAATCCCGGGCAATTTATTAAGAATAATTTTAGATTGTCAATTCTTTTTATTTATCTCTTGTTTAGGCTTGTCAAAAACAAAGCCTGTCATTTTTAACCGACTTCCAATCAAAAAGGAGGAGGTTCTCAATTCGGTTGTATGTTTTTTTATACTACGAATACCGTTATTCGATAGATGGAAAATTCAGCCCTTATTAAAATAGGTTTGAGAATAGCACAGGCTATAATACCTATAGCGTGAGGGTCACCTAGAAATAAACCTAGGCATAAAAGGCTTTCAGTTTCAGGTCATGGAACCCCGTCAGACCTTTTATGAACGGTTAAAATTTAAACATGAAAACAAAAGAATAAAAAACAATGGAGTGAAGGGTGGCTACAAATTCATGTAAATTTGTTTACTTACCTACTGCAGATTTACTATACCGTATCTATTCTACCTATAGTACCTATGTAGGTATGTAAAATACTAATTATTAGGACCTAGCTTAAAAACATACATTGAAAATAGGTGATTTCAAAACGCTTAACGACATCTAGCGATATTTTAAAAGACTGAAGTTATTGGCTCTACGTAGGTTCTAAAATCTGTCAATAGATGGCGTAATGCAGGGATTTGTTCGTATTTTTTTATCCACAACCTTACAAAAGTATGCAGGAACGTTAATTATTTAATTTTGTTTATGTAATAAACATAATCACATTAATATTATACATCGGATCCAATCCTTAAATATTAAAAAACAAAACAAGAATAAACCATACACATTTAAAATTATGCACATACCACCACACTATAGAGTTATTTGAGGATAAATAGAGAAGCTTTTATGAATTCGCTCAAGGAACACAAATAAATACTTAGATCAATATTTTCTGCAATAATTTTGCAACAACTTTCAAAATATATATTTTAGTAACATCGACAAAGTTTTGAGCGTTTCCTACAAGACAAGAGCAAGCATAGCAATATTTGCAGACACAATAAATAAAGGCGCTGAGTAGTTTAGTTACTACAACATTTCGTTTTATATTTATTGTTAAAAAATATATATATACAAGTAAGTGTTTTATAATGCTTCTTGTGGACGAATTTTGAGGTAAATAACATTTGTCATATAAAAAAAATATCCCACCTTTATAGACGTCTCGGCAGTCTAAAAATTTAGCCACCAATTGGCCAGGCCTACCACATGCTCTGTCTGACTCTGTCTCTGGCTCTGGTTTTGAGTCTGTGTGAGTGCTGACGAGTGAATTATACTGTGTGTGTGACGTTTTGAAGTAGGATTTAATTAGGCAGCACTCACACAAACTCAAAACCAGAACCAGACAGAGCTTGTTGTAGGCCTACAGAATAGGCCACTATTACTCATGGTGTTTTTAAATAGCAATCACATTTAGGGCCTACACGGCATAACCTAGGTTTATTATATCTGGTCACCGACCTACGCCTGATTACAAAGTCAGTCTGCTTTTATAAAACTTTGTTGGCCTACGCTTTGGAAAAACCCATAGAACATGACACCACGACCCCTACACCCATATAATTAGTAAAATCGATTGGGCATTATCGGCATGCACAGACCGACCAGTTATCTGTGACCTTTGCTAGTTATTTAATACTATGAATATCTTCCAGTGCATAGACAAAAATATTTAAAGAACCACCTGATGTTCAGTGGTTAACTTCTGCCTAAACTAATAAATAAAAATTTTAGACAATTCACACAATGGTATCTAGCCCCAAACTAAGCAGAGCTTGTATTATGGATACCAGATAGCTGATTTAATACTTATATACTTCTTTTTATACTTAGATCTTGACTATCCGTGAGAACCTCTAATTGGCTCTCTAAAGCTAATTTGTTGTGTATTCTTTTGTTTTAGAGCTGTTGGTCTGGTCACACCCAGATTACAATATAACACCCAGACATAGAAAAAACATCTGTGTTCATCACACAAAGATTTGCTTTGTGTGGGGATCGAACCCGCGACCTACGGCACAGAAAGCAGAGCTACTACCAACTGAGCTGAGAGGCCAGTCCTAATAGCTTTCATAGTTTCTGTTTTAATTGTAGTAAGTAAGTAATTATAGAAAATATCTTCATCTTGGTTTCTGAAAAATGAAACCTCGATTGTGTAATTCACTTTTAAGTATGTTAAAATCCTTTTACCACACTTGGTTGAAAAAAACCGTGACATGATGAGAAGAAGAAGTATGTCATTAAAACTTATAGTTTTTTTAGGGTTTTAGATTTTCGTAATAATTTCAAATATTAGTATTAATAAAATGTATCAGGCTGTAAAACCTAACGGAGGTCTACTTACGCTGGTGATAGTATTTGAGGACAGAGGGGGGAGGATGGGGTTGTCTATGCATTATGTAGTGGCAATCAATGAAGGTGTCGGTGATTGTGGGCGAAAGAATAGAGTAGAAATGTTACTACTTTTATAAAAAAATACCATACTTAAGATCCTTTCACCACACTTGGTTCGAAAGAATCAGTGACACGATAAAAAAATACAAATATCGCTATGAATCTTATCATCAGTTAGAAGAAATCTACTGCTCTTTTTATAAGACTCACTGTGATGGAACAACCACTTGGCCCATGCACCTGATGTTAAGTGGGGGCTGGACAGCCTGCTCCATATTTCCAAGAACAGTGGTTTTGAGCTCTTTTCAACAGACTTATGATAAACCTATATTATGAAAATCTAAGTGCTATGATGAGAAAAAATAATTAAGAACGTTTGTCTTAAAGTGCTGGAGACACAGGATACGTCCTCGGAAGACTGGCTGTCTAATGCAATTGTTATTAGAGATAACCGCTCAACATCAAGTGGGCCGTCTGCTAGTTCCACCACTTCTCATAAAAACCTCATTAGTTCGGCTCCATGCCTTCAGCTCGCGAGTAGGGCGGACACCCGCGATGGTAATTTGTATGTAGGTAAGCATTGTGTTCCTGAATATACGAGGCTATAGTATCTTGATACTTGAATATGAAAATAACGTGTGAAAACTAGTGAACGCCCGTGATTTTGCATACCATTATCTCAATAATTGTTTCTCTTCTATGGGCACTCTTTAATTTATTTACTTATTTTATTTTAGAACTAAATTCACAGCTCTTAATGTATGTACTATGTAAATACTTAAATTTCTAACATACAGCCATAACGGATTTACATTTTTTGTACAAGAAATCTATATAAACAAAACTTTCTACAGACAAGTTGATTATTTCAACCAATTTAGTTTCACTAACATCATTAACCTATGCATTTCACTGCTTAATATCGTCCCTCTCATAAAGTTAAAGTCTAATTATGTATTATTTATTCAGTAGTATCAAAATGATTACTTTGAAACGTCTTAGAGCTGTTATAGGTGAGTCTAGAAATATAGAAGGAGTCATGGAATACAACAGAAGTCATATAATTCAGAGGGACCTGTGTCTTGTGGGGACCGCAGCTCTTATCTGTCTCTCTCTCTCGCTGTTCTATTTCTATGATATTATTATGTATTGGAATGCAAACGAAAGTATCAAAACGTATCAGTCGCAGTAAGCCCATGTCAGCGCTGGAATGGAAAAAGTCGGCTGAATGTAATTCATACTAATCGCTAGTCGTTGTAACGATGCGACCGCGGCGCGACGTGGGTTCAAGTCCCAGACGGGCACACTAGTGATCATACCGTTCCACAGTTTATTTTTTGAATAGTGTTGAAAGATTTTTGATATGAAAAATGGATTTGGGATCAAATGTTTTGAGGAGATAAATAGATACCAGATCTACCTAGGACTATATCGTAAGCTAAAAATTTGAATGGAGGGGTGCTTTATTTTGTTTCGATTTTGTAACTGTATATGCGTGTATTATTGATGCATTTATCTACTAGTTATTAATTGCATGAGACAGTAATCAACTAAGTAGCGATAGGTCGTGGGTTGAAACCCAGTCATGCACCAATGAGTTTACTAGTCGAACATTTTTCGATTTACCACCATTTTTTTACATTTTTTTGGTATAGTTACCAGTATACTCAAACGGTGAAAGAAAAAACATTAGGAAACCGGCATGAACCTAAAAATTCGAAAACATGTGTCGAGTGCACGAAAGGAGGAATACTTAAAATCCTTTCACCACACGGGTTTGAAAGACACAGTGATACGATGAGAGAGGGAATAACCAACTCCACATAAAAGCATAAAAACTTCCCGAAAATTTCACCGGCTTTGAAGGAGTTATATACCTACGGTTTCCTCAGAAAAAAATAAAATAAACATAAGCGTTCTCCTGGTTTGTTGTAACCAATCTGAATCAGGTTTTGTTGTATCAATATTGATCTCAATCCAACTCCAGTTTCCTTCAAAGCTACGCAACTAATTCGCTTAGGAAATGTTTATTTCCCCCAGTCATCCCCCTGCTTCAAATCCTATCAACGATACGGCATGGGGTGGGGAAGGCTTGGAAGCAATGTTTTTATTCGCAAACTCAAGATAATCAGGAAATATCGCCAGCGATCCATCTAGATCTAACTGAAGTAAGCGGCACACTGAGAGCTGAATTTTTCATGACACAGCTTAGAATTTTTGAATGCCTAGAAGCTTATAAAACTTCCTACTTTGCTCACAATATTAGGCAGTCATTTCCATATTTTTTTCAAACTTTTGTAGGTTCTTCGACACGCTCCGCCGGTTTTCTCATGATATTTTCCTTAGATAATTTTCATGATAGAGTACCTTACCTACTGGCATAGTGCACAATAATATTGTGACAGACAAACTCCTTCGTTAGACGACGGATTTTACCCACGGCCCTAGGATTGAAAGGCGGGGCCGCTACCACTAGACCACCAGTACTTCGGGAAACGATAGGATCTAGAAAATTTCGTAATCATTTGCTTAGTGGATGGAAGTTTTTGCGGTCCATAGTTTTGGACTTCAGTTATCCTTTGCCTCAAAACGCAAGTGTCACTTGTACTTTTCCGTTTTATTTTAGACCTCAACTAATTAGGTATTTGAGGTCAGTCTTTTTTATTCCTTTCTCTGCTACTTTAAAACACTGATAGAAGGATAAAATCGTTCTCAGTGTACCACCAATATTAGCCCTCTACGCTTCAGCTCTGTAAAATACAATTGTAAACATCATTTCGATCGCGCTGCCTTTTACAAAATTGTTTTATAAACGGAGTGAATATTTTATATAGATTTCCTGTAAACTCTATTTGTTTCACGAAAATTGTAGAATTTTTCACTCCAGAATCCTTGGAAAAGATTCTGTGGACTCATCATTTTTTTATACTACTATAGCTGATAGAATAAACAAATACAAAGCATTGCCTCGTACGTAGGTCACGGACGTCAGGAACGTGCCCTACGATGCACTGCCATCCATCAACTTGAGGCATACAAATATTCATCCTCACGTGCCAGTAACTTCACCGGCTCCCACACCAACATATATAAAAAAACAGTAGGAACCGAGACGTAGTTTGTTGCCTGTTCTTCTACGCTTGGTCGCGTGGAACTGGCACCTAGACTCACCTAGCTATAAGACGTTTCAAAGTGATTCTTGCATCGTAATGAATAAAAAATTATTGAGTTTGAGTTTTTGAGTTTGAGTTTGACACCCTTCAAACCGATAAACGGCAGTGCTGCTTCACGGCAGATAAAGGCATGGTGGTAGTACTTCTCCGGGTGAGCCCTTACAAAGAGGTCTAACTCATAGGTACTAGTAAAAAATAATTATTTCTTGCAATAGAATAAAAAGTATAAATACTGTTTCAAGAAATAACTATTAGCTATTTCTTACATACATCATTACAGATTAATTATTGCAAAGACGTTTTAATAATTAATCTGTCATTTAGCAGTCAATTAAAAACAAATAAATGAGCAAAATTACTCTAATTTTAATAAAATGAGCACAGAAAAAATACATATAATTGATTGAATTGCTCATATTATTCTGAACATATTACCGTCCGTTGCGAACACGATAAAAGTAGAAAAGTTCCATTAAAACATGTCAAGGGCAAGTATTTAATGTGGGAGCGACCAGCTGCAAACTGCAAGCAGGTGGAAAATCAGCTGTCAACCTTTCAGTATATTCCAGTGCGCGGACTGAAACGATTCGAGCTCGTCGAACTTAACATTGAAATTCTAGACTTTCTAGACTTCATTCTAGACTAGTCAAGTGACTCGTTCTGTTTTCTGTAAGTTTTGACTGAACAAACTTGTTTGTCTACCCACATTTTATATTCTGCAACTATCAGCATACCTTAAAAACGTTATTTTTGATAACGTTTTTGTGAATAATTGCTTAAAGTTAGCCCTGCCCTGTCATTTTTGACAGATCAAACTGAGTTTAGGTGCCAGTTCCACGCTACCAAGCCTCCCCATCACTCCCCGTAGTCCTTCCTGTCGTGTCACTAGTTCCTGAGAACCAGTGTGGTGAAAGAATTTTATGTGCCCCAAAGAAGCCCCTTTCGTGCATTGACATATTATGTTGTTTTTTCGGGTTCTTAGACATGCCATTTTCCTCAGATGGCAAAAATTTAACCACTGTGTATCTTTTGAGAGTATCCGATTTATTTACCACAGTTTCAGTTCAGAATTATAAATCGTATTCAGTTATTTCTACAACGTGAGTTTGAATTCGTATGTTATCCCGAAAGGTGGTGATAGGGACCATGGTTTTGCACAAGCTATGAAAACATTTCTGTGAAATACGAAATCTAAATCTTCCATACAAAAAAAATAATCAATTGACAAAATATTTTGTGTGAAAACCCTACATCTTGGGCGGGGCCGGCGCTAATTTGGTAAATAGGTAAGTAGTAATAAAACTTACAAACTAGGTACATATCAATTTACTGGCTTTCCATGGTATAAGCACTCTGTTCTGAAGACGGGTAGCTACATAGGTAGGTACTACTACGAGTACTAGGTACAGGTAGGTTTTGCACACATTATTCACAAGCACTTAGGTAGGCCATACCTACGACAATTAAATGATTTTTGTACACTGAGTTTAACTTTTCAACATGCGCTCGCAACGAAATAGTCCACGAAATACTGAAAATAACTGAAATGCCTAAGTTTATTTTTAGATTTTCGAGTTCGGTTTCCTTTGACAGCTTAGACAATTTAACCAAATTGTCTAAGTTTGACAGTGCCGAATAATTTTAGGGTCCCGTCCCGTTTTCATTGAAATAAAAAACGGCGAAACAAACATTATGAAATACTTACTTAACCCAATATTGGGTTAAGTAAGTCGTGTGTATGATGACTTCGTAAGCTCTCGATTCGAATTAAATTAAAGTAAATAGGTACCTACTCTGTACGTACTTTATTTAAGTTTCTCGTATCATATCTTAAAGCAATGCCAAAGTCGGAGATTTTCATAAAGTAGGTAGTCGCAAAATGCACTTGTTGTTTATCACTCAATCACACAAATAAAACTTGTCTTACATATGTTTTGGTACGAAAGTACCTACCACTAGTTTTTTTACAATGTGTAAATAAAATAATTTTTAATGAGTGTAGGCATTGCATCACATCCTCTTCGTTCTGAATCATACAACAAATAAACAAAATAAATACTTGAACATAAATTCCATGAAAAATATTAAGTATACGGAACCCAACAGACCCCATTTTTATAAAATTAGGATGACGATTCAAAGGAGGCGGTAATACATTTTTATTGCTTTTTGACTTGCCAATGGCAGATTTTGGGTGTCAAATAAGACATAGTTCAACAGAGGTCAAGTACCTAATCAGCTGGTTATAGGGTTGCCTAACATGCTTTTAAGCAAAATCATGGCGTAAACTTTACACACCATTTGTTGAATGAAAAAGTCCTGATTCAGAAAAGTCATAGAACTATGCTGTTGGCATTCAGGAGTAGCTTATCCCCCTTTCGGGATAACATATGAATTCAAACTCACGTTGTATAGACGTCGCTACGCAAAATGAGCTTACTAAACCCATATCTTATAAGAGTGTCCGATTCGTTTACCAGTTTCAGTTCAGAATTATAATAGTACATTGTTACCTGAGTGTTGAAAGTCACGTTTTTTGAGTCCCGAGACGGGTTTGGCGCCAGAGCGTAAGCGAGGGCGCCAATGGAGCTTGAGGGACTTAAAAGACTTTCATCCGAGGTAAACACTGTGCTTTTCATTACGAATACAAGGAAAGTAAAAATAAAAACATGAAAGAAAAATTTGTGTTATTTAGAAGATATATTATTTATTTAATACTATCTTTATGTTATTAAAATTTAAATTTTACATTGCGCTCTAATTAGACTTTTTAAACTTCTTACCGTTGTAATGGGTTTCCAACCTACTTGCTGAATAAAAAGTTGGGATTTGATTCAACGACCTCCTTGCAGTTAGAAAGACTTTAGAAAGTTGGAACATGGTTGAATAAAATAGAACTTGTTTTTTTTTATAATTTGACAGCTGTCAGTAGAAAGCGATTCTCCCTAGGGCTGAAAGTTTTACTTTCTATTAGGCCCCTCAGGCAACTTCAGACCTACTTTCAGAGTAAAAGTAATGAAAAATCATATTCAACTGTTTCTATAGACGTCTACGAAAAAACAAGTGCTACGAAAGTGGCTACGCAAAATGAGCTTACATAACTGAGGCAGTAACCACCACATAACGACCGTATTATACCGGTCTACGTTTTATCAAAAGCTTCCAAAGGGCGGTTTTACGGATTAATTTGTCAGTTCTTCAACTCACATTTAAATTAAAAATCTAGAGATAAATGATAGACTGTCATATTTATCTATCTATCAAATACTTTGCATCCTAAGTTAATATTTACCTCTAAATATTTTGTATTCCAAGTCAAATTAAATCAAAAGTTATGTGTTTATATGCCTCACAACAATAATTAGGATTACAAAAGGATGACAATTATACAAGTAACAATGACACAAAAATTGGCCGACACTCAGCGTATGTAGTAGCGCCACTCTAACGCTGGTCTTCCGTGACAGCAGTAGAGTAAGTATGTATTTACAAAAAATATGTATTTTCATTGCTCATACTCTGAAAGTAGGTCTGAAGTTGCCTGAGGGGCCTAATTGAAAGTAAAACTTTCAGCCGTAGGGAGAATCGCTTTCTACTGACAGCTGTCAAATTATAAAAAAAAACAAGTTCTATTTTATTCAACCATGTTCCAACTTTCTAAAGTCTTTCTAACTGCAAGGTTGTTAAACCAAATTCCAACTTTTTATTCAGCAAGTAGGTGGGAAACCCATTACAACGGTAAGAAGTTTAAAAAGTCTAATTAGAGCGCAATGTCAAATTTAAATTTAAATAACATTAAGATAGTATTTAATAAATAATATATCTTCTAAATTACTTGATTAATATATAGCTTCAACTATTTATTTAAAATAACATAGATTTGAGCAAACAATTCACCATTTTTTAAATTATGAAAATGAAAATAAAGGCTGAATAATGCTGGCGAGCTTAAGCCGAAGGCCCGCTAGAGAAAAAGAAAAAAAACCGGATGGCGGCAATTCAATCTTCATTTTCACTAATTTTTTTTTCATGTTTTTATTTTTTCTTTCCTTGTATTCGTAATGAAAAGCACAGTGTTTACCTCGGGTGAAAGTCTTTTAAGTCCCTCAAGCTCCATTGGCGCCCTCGCTACGCTCTGGCGCCAAACCCGTCTCGGGACTCAAAAAACGTGACTTTCAACACTCGGGTAACAATGTACTATTAAACATCAGCTATCTGGTTCCCCTATGGGAACTACAAGCTCTGCTTAATTTGGGGCTTGATAGTGTTATGTGGATTGTCCACAATATTTTTTTTTTTAAACATATAAATGTAATTGCTAGATTAGTAATCCGTGAAACCGTCCCTAAGTGCCTACAGGATGATGAATAGCTCCTATTATCGAGCAGTGATGGACAGGCTGTAACACAATTAATGTGATTACATTTTTCAGGTTAATGGCCACGACGGGGTCGATTGCAAGATCGAAAGGAGGCCACCCTTTCATAGGAAATCGGATTTTATAAGTAGTTGATGTAGGTATGGGGAGCCCTTTGTTGATATGTAGGTTAGGAAAGAAAGACTTGTTTATCTGTCGTACACAAAATACGAGGAACGTTTACTGATTTTTTTGTGTTTACTAGCGATCCACGTGGCCATCGCATGGGTTGCAAGTACAAAAAAATATGTACAGAAATGAACGAAAACTTTATAAACGATAGTTTATATAATAGCCTTTCTCGATAAATAGACTATCAAACACAAAAAATTCCCGAATTGGAAAATTATTATTGTGTTGGATAGACAAGCAGTTCCACATATTAGCGCGTTCAACCAAACAAACAAACAATCAAACTCTGAAGAGTTTGATTGTTTGTTTAATATTATACAGGGTTATTCATTATTAGCTGCAAATACTCAGGAATTAGGTTCAACAAATAAAATAAAAAATATTTATTAAATGATTTTTTTTAAGTTTTGTTATGAAAATCCCGAGAAAATCTATAAAGGAATCATTGGCGCCTGACCTATTTTGACCTTTGATCCGCGCCCGCGCGCCGTGAGTGACACTCTGCGTTCAGTCACCGCCTGGGTGGGTCATCGTCCTGTTCACCATGGCAATCATTATGCAATAGCCGTAAAAAAATTAATAAAAATAAAATTTTGATACAAAAACTTGAAAAATTTTTTGATAAAATTTAAAAAAAATAATTTCATAAATATTTTTTATTCTATTTGTTGAACCTAATTCCTGAGTATTTGCAGCTAATAATGAATAACCCTGTATTATTATTGCATATATTACTAAACTAAATGAAATCACAAAATACGTAAAGGGGAAGGTTCAAATCCCGCTCCGCTCTTAACTTTTGTGTGTGCCCTGGTAATAGGTGTATTTATTTTTTACTTTTATTTTAGTTCACATAATATCTGGCACTATGTACCAGCTAGCTGATAGAATAGAATAAGCATGTTCATTAGTAGTGCTTAGTTTGGGGATATGTGGAGCTGTGTGATGTTCACAATTTCATATTCATCTATTTAAACATAGTTATTGATTTTCAACAGGAACTTTTATTTTTGGAGTGACTAACCAAATAAATTTGGACTCACCATGGCTGACTGACATATTATTAAAATAATCAACTGAAGTTATCGTAAATACCATCAAAACAAAAACACGAAAAACCAATAACATAGGACTAACCAGTACCTACAAAAGTGATAGTGATAAAGTGCAAAGTGAACAGGACTCTAACACCTCAGAATACGAAACACAATGGGTTGCGGTACTTCGGCCAACGTGGTTGGGGCCCAGGATAACCCAGCAAATGGTCATGCCAAGGCCATTGGGAATGGAGCGAATGCCAATGGGCACACTGGCAGCCATGATGACGATGTACCCACGGTGGTACTACCAGAATCACCGATCAAGCCACGTAAGTTAAAACTTAAACACTGACGGAATCACTTCTGGCTTGCACATTTCAACGTTTTTAAGTACATAATCTTCACCTACGAAAACTACTAAAACAAACTTTTTGGAAAATTTGTTGGAATTTATACCGTTCCCGTTACTTTCTTGGGGCAATAAGTATCTTATGTCCGTCTTTTGGTTTTCACCAATTTTTTCAGCCAAATCGGTCCAGCCGTTCTCGCGTGATGGCGTGACCAAGATTTCATTTTTATTTATATAAATTGTATTTATTCAGTTATTTTATATCTTCAAAAAGGATGAGTTATGTGAGTGAGCTCACAATTTCTGTGAATATTAAACTATCTTGAAGAAAAGCGCCTTTAAAATTTATGCTAGCAAACGGCTGTTATGGTCAGCAACAAAAACAAAGTTTTTTGAAGAAGGCGTTGAAAGTACCTTGGTCTTATTAACATTTTCAAATTATGAGATTACCTAACATTCATATTTTAAATAAAGGCGATGGTAACCACTTAACATCAGGTGGGCTATGAGGTTATCTATAAGCACACTCTATAATTAATCCGTGTGTATAGATTAGGTACAACAAATCGAATAAAATAATGATTTAACATTTCAGCGATAGCATTCGAGATCCCTCTAGAAGAGTTCGAAGGCGCCAAGCGAGTGAACTCCCCCCCCGCGCACCTGCAGCGGCTACTCCTCCCCCCGCAGCCTGAGATCAGCCTACCGGACATCAAGGAGAAGCTGGCAGAGGCTGAGCAGAGAAGACTCTCGGTAATCCTTTACCTATACACCACTATTTTGTAATTACCAAAAAAAAATGCAGACATTGGCTGCTGATACTGAACAAATCCAAGAAAAAAACAATTTTTGAGACATAAAAAAAATATTTTTAAATAACCAAAATTTTTAGTCAAATATTGAGAAATGATTCAACAAGCAAAAATAATTTCATTCATAAACGCTAAATATCAAGCGGAACCGAACAGCGTATTTTTTTCTCTCTCTCTACGTAACTAATGTGTCCATTATTTTATGCAGCATTTCTGAAAATTTTTACATTTAATAAATTTGACATTTTATCGAAACTAAAAATTCTGATTGCACATTCATAATGTTCTACTCCTACTACATAACCCAATTTTTTTTTGGTTGTTACAAAATAGTGGTGTATAATATGCTGGGAGTTTCACTACGTGATAGAATCAGAAATGAGGATATCCGTAGAAGAACCTAGGTCACCGACATAGCTCTAAGAGTTAGTAAGTTGAAGTGGCAATGGGCAGGTCATATAGCTCGAAGAACCGACCACCGTTGGGAAATAAAGGTTCTTGAATGGAAACCACGAACCGGAAGACGAAACTTAGGACGCCCACCCACCAGATGGACTGATGACATTGTTCAGATCGCGGGAAGTCGGTGGATGGAAAGAGCTCAGAATCGTTCTTCCTGGAAATGTGTAGGGGAGGCCTATGTCTTCGCGCAGAGCTGCCTAAGCCGCCCCGTTAGGGGCCATGAACAAAACAGTTGCCTCAGACGCTATTATAAATCATCTACAATAGATGCAAAGGCTTGTTTACTTTTTAATCACTACGAGCCGGTATGACCGAGCTTCGCTCGGGTTTAAAAAAAATAGTATTTTTATTTGCCAATAGATGTCAGGAAGAGTCGTATCTTTATTGGCTTATTTTTAATTAACAACGCCTTCTAGCTTGCAGTTAGTTGCTCACAATCCCCAATAGATGGCAGGAACAGTCGTATATTGGAGTTTATGTTTGATTATTGCAAAACACCAACTTCTCGTCATTTTCTAAAAATGAATCCTAGCTAGATCGATTTATCGCCCCCGAAAACCCTTGTATAGTAAATTTCGTGAAAATTGTTGGCTCAGTTTCCGAGATCCTAAATATATATATATATACCTATACAGGGCGTCCCAAACTTATGGGACATGAAGGGGAAGTACCTTAAATATCGTAGATAGTGAATTTTGCTCAAAGAAGACTTTATGTTATTTTTAAAAGTTAGTAATTCTACATTCATAGATTTTTAAAAAAATACTTGCTTCGTCTGGGAATCGAACCGACTAAAATGTGAAAAAAAATCACCCTTTTTTTATGATGCCAATCGAAAGAACAGCTAAAAAATAATAACTCTGCTTAAGTAACATAGTATTTTAAAATAAAGGAACAACGTGAAATTAATCATTTTAATCAAATAAAAAACATACATGAAACTGCCGTAGTCAATTAAGTAGGTATTTTTTTGTAAATTAATTAATTAAATGCTCAAAATGTGATCCCTCTTGTCTTACGCAAATCGCCAATCTTTTAATAAGCCCGCTGCCTGTTGATTTTCTAATCATTTTATGGTGAACACTCGATGTGATATGGCACAATTCTGTTTGCAACTCGCCTACGTTCTCGTATCGCTTTTTGTATAGCATATCTTTCACGTATCCCCAAAAGAAGAAATCTAATGGTGTGAGGTCCGGGGATCTGGCCGGCCATCTAATCGGTCCATTTGTACCAATCCATGTAGGAAAACCATTGATCTACAAATACATGGATTTCGGGTCCGCGCTCAAAAGTGTCCACTGAACTTAGGGACTAAAACGAAATATAGATGACAATCCCGCCCCATTACGCATTCAACCTCGCTACCACTCGCACGTTACAATGCCGTACTGTGTTGTGAAAGATTGCAAGAATTACTCGGCAAAAGTTAAAAAAAAGGATGGAATATCATTATTATCGGTGAGTGAGTTATCTTTTATTCCAATTTATGTCTATATTTTGTCTCAAAATACGATATTTTCATAGTATTGAATAAAAGTTTATAAGATAGAAACAACAGCAGACAATATCTGCTATCTCTTTTCTACGCTCACGTACTCAGCAGAAAGAAAGAGACCGGCATTGTTTTAGCATCAACCCAAGCCGACGATAGTTGCGGAACAATAATTCTCAAAGCAATGGAGTCGCTTGTTTATTTTTTTATTTGGTATGGTTTCGTAATTTGTAAAGAATTTTGTAGGTATTTAAATAGTAGATTTCAAACTCAAATTTATACACACAACGCACGGGATTATATTGACCAAATTATTGGCTACATTTCCGGTTTCGTTGTAAGACATCTGCAAAAACGAATTAGATGCACCGATTGCAAGAAAGCGTTATTAGCAACCGAACATTTACGGTTTCACAAATTGATCGACGTAAAGAACATGGGCGGTCTTTTTTATGCAGGAAAAGATGTTTTTATAATATGCAAAATGACTGAAGACACCATCAGGAGATTAATGCGCATGAATAAACTAATGAAAAAGGGGGAAATCTGCCATATTGTTATGAAAACATTCATACAAATCAATGTTTTTCAAGATATACATTTGCATTCATTACAGCAGCCGCTTACTTTCAATCACAGAATAAGTTTATTGAAAGCTGTGATTGAAAAATACATTGATGTAAGATTGCATTATATTGGCAAAAAAGAAACGTTTGACAGCAAAAAAAAATCGAAGAGACAACTACACAATCATTTAAATTTATTTCAAGGCAATTAATATACATCCATGATTATGACTGTGTAAATATTATATCAATAAACATTTAAAAAGGAAGCGTTTTCTTGTTCTTTCCCGATAGTGTCTGTAAATATAAAGTTCTAAAACATACATATTTTATATCATTCTAGTCAAGGCAAAAAAAATAGGAATAAAAGCTACTCCATTATTTCTATGTTCTGTTATCTTCGCTAGAAGTGCGTCATGCGATATGCTGGTAGTGTTGCAATCAAAATTGAGTTCTGTGCTAATTGCGATAAGACATAATTTTTTTTTTTAAGTTTGTTTATATAATATATATAAGTATCCACCTATAGTAGGTTAGCTTGGTACACTTTTTTCGTGACTTTTGTGCGAAAGCCGAGGTCCATGTAATTGTAGGTCGATGAGGAAAACATTCATTTAGAAAATCTGCTGCTCTCCGACTATTATGAGCCGGAGCTCCATCTTGTTGGAAAATTAAGTTTTCTTGCTCCGCCGCGGAAAGGTTTCTTATCTTATCCCTTAAAATTTGAAGTATTCCTAAATACTTTTCTGTGTTCAAGGTTCCTTGGTAAAAATGGATTAAGAAAACCCGGTTTTTTAAAAGTCCGCACCAACAGTTAAGTGAAAAACGCACTTGGTTATTAGTTTCAGTGACTCGTAGGGGATTTTCTTTAGACCAAATACGATTATTGTTGCGGTTATACATACCGTTATTGCTAAAGTTAGATTCGTCTGTCCAAATAATATTATCCAAAAAATTTGGATCTTCAAGCAAGCGTGCCTGGATATCAAGACAGAAATTTTTTCTCCTTTCTGTATCGCCCGGAAGTAACTTTTGAACCAATCGTCCTTCAACATAACTCTTAAAACCGTGTTTTTTTAATACACGGTGTATTTTACTTTTTGAAACTCCAATTTCCTGTTCTCCTTCTCTCACCGATGCTTTCGGAAAAGCCGAAAAGTAAATTAAAATACCAAGGTCTTCGTCGTTGATCGTATGGTTTTCTTGCTGTGGTTCTCTTGGGCGTTTATCGAAACGTCCCAGAGTTTTCAAATTGTTCACAAGCCTTTTCAAAACTTTACGAGACGGTATTTGTCTATCAGGATATTTTACGCCATACCACCGCAAACTTCTAGAGATATCTTTATCGTTCAAAAAATATGCTTCCATTAGATCAAAACTTACTTGATATGCCATGTTCGCAATAAATTAACACAATAACATATGTAAGTGATTAGAGTGATATGTAAGTGAATTAAGACTAAACAGATCAATATCCGAAAAACAAACGCTTGCACACACTGTTCTATTTTCAAATTTAAGAACAACATTTAAAAATATCACTTCTTTTTAAAATATCTTAAAAAGTATGCATTCAAACAAACGCTGTCATAAACTGTTCCATTTTCAAATTTAACAATTATTTATTTTTGTTTTAAATTTGCCTTCTGTCTAGCTTACAGAGGACGTATTGAAATACTAAGTTTTATCAAATTATCATTTTATCCACACGTGCACTTATAATAAGGAAAACTTATGCCAGTAGGTACCTATTTTATGAAGTGGGTACTTATTTACGAATAATCAATGCTATCTTTGGAATGATAATATTGCTACTTTTCGAACGTCGTCTTCGGCAATAAATAACTTTCTTGAAATTTGACTCAATCATTTTATGGTGTTCCTTTATTTTAAAATACTATGTTACTTAAGCAGAGTTATTATTTTTTAGCTGTTCTTTCGATTGGCATCATAAAAAAAGGGTGATTTTTTTTTCACATTTTAGTCGGTTCGATTCCCAGACGAAGCAAGTAATTTTTAGAAAATCTATGAATGCAGAATTACTAACTTTTAAAAATAACATAAAGTCTTCTTTGAGCAAAATTCACTATCTACGATATTTAAGGTACTTCCCCTTCATGTCCCATAAGTTTGGGACGCCCTGTATATATACAAGATTTTCTCGTTTAAAGGTATAAGATAGTGTCTGTATAGCATTGTAAGAGCTGCTGGCTCCAAGAATAATTAATGTTCCCAGTGCAAAGTACGAAACTAATTATTCTCTGTTTTGTTTAGATCCTGCAACAACGAGCAGCATCCGCACAGAAAAGGACGCAGAAAATGATGAAATCTACACACGAGATTAATATACACGACCCAGATCATGTAAGACATTGTTAATTATTACAGCCATAATTACTTGAAAGGTAGATAAGGTATATATAAATTTTGCTACGCAGAAATATTTTTTAATGTAATTTAGATAGCTAAGCATTTGGCTGCCATCACACCCGATGGAAAGGGAGTATGCAGCCTAAGATGGAGCATGCTTAGCCATAATCACCCTGTTCACTCTTGTCTTAAAAATTCTTCAATTAAAACGTTCCGGATTTCCGGAACTGACGCCGGTAGAGAGTTCCACTCTCTGACTTTTTTTTTAACGACATCATATAAAAAAGAATGTGGTTCTAAATTAGGTTGTATTTTTTTATGTTTCTTATCGCATAACTTTGTCATTTATGAGCCGATCTGAGAATTATTTTTTCATCTGGAAGGTCTTTCTGATTGCCCAGAAATTTCATCAAAATCAGAGAAAAGTCTAAAAATAATAATTCTAAAATGTCACCGACGTCATTCACACAGATAAACCTTTTTGTGCAGTTTTACCACTTTTTTAAAAACAAACATATAGAGGGTGGTTGTATTTATCTTTACATTTTCTTTATTTTCAGGACCACGATAGCTTGAAACATGTCTCCAACACCCTCACCATCCCTCAGGAGCCAGGGGTGTGCGAACATAAAAATATATCATAGACTTTAAATTAATTTTAAATATGGAAACTGTATTTAGGTATCATCTCATTTCATCATCATCATCAGCCTGAAGAAGTCCACTGCTAGACATAGGCCCTTTCCATCCACCGACTTCCTGCTATCTCAACAATGTCGTTAGTCCATCTGGTGGGTGTATCAGTCAGTGGGTATCATCTCATTTAATTTTATAATAATGCCATCAAACGGTACTTCTTCAGTATCAAAAATCTATCTAAAAATGAACTAAAATAATTGATTAGCGTATTTAATTTGTATCTAATGTTATGCATAATAAAATATATAAGAAACAGTCCTTTGCATCTTTTGTATGTTCTCATTTATTTATAAGGTACTTAAAATACATGCTCTGTTGTTAGAGGCAGCCTAAGCCCCAGAAAAGATATGTAGGTCTACCACAAGTTCTGTCTGGCTCTGTCTCTGCCTCTGGTTTTGAGTCTGTGTAAGTACTGACTAAATAAACCCTACGTCGAAACGTCACACACACTGTATAATACACTGGTGAGCACACACACAGACTTAAAACCAGAGACCAGAGCCCGACCGGGCTTGCGGTTTGCGGTAGGTAATGTAATGACCATTAGGTCATTACAACATATAGAGCTCACTAGCCTTATTTCTCATCTGATCATCGGTATACCATCATTGGTGTATTTCACTTACCTATCTAAAAATTGAAACCAAAAACACAAGCCGTGGCACAGTGGCTTTTGCCAGCGGTTTGGTGTTCACAGGTTTTTAGGCTTACCGTGCTGGCGTTTTTAGATAGGTCTGTCTAGCCGACGGGCTTAGTATGTAGACAGCTTTATAAAAGTTTTTAGAGCTGCTATACGTTTATAAAGCGAGAGATCGGCCCAAACAACGTCAGTCAGTTTCTCATGAAACAAGAATCAAAGTTCGCCAAATTTATATTACGACGCTTCCTCGGAAACTACTCAGAAAAGACTTATAGAATCTAATTGGTAGTCTACTTTGTCCTTCCTGGAATCTGTGTTAATTGGTACATGGTGAGCCACTGCTCACCATGCCCTACACCTACCACAAGCTCTGTCTGGCTCTGTCTATGGCTTTGGTTTTGAGTGCGTGTGAGTGCTCACCAGTGTATTATAATGTGTGTGACGTTTCGTCGTGGGATTTATTTACTCACAAAGACTCAAAACCAGAGCCAGAGACAGAGCCAGACAGAGCCTCTAGTAGGCCTACCACAAGGTAGGCCCACTAGAGGGTATCCGCAAGTAGGCCACAGGTGGGCTCTTTTCGCGTGACAGGTGGTGGCGTTGCTAGTTAAACCACCCGATGTCCTCCAGAAAGGCTAGCAAGTCACAGATGCCTCCCTAGGCACCTTCCGTGCTCTAAGATGTTGCTCTCGTTGAGGCGCCCGCCTGTGTGTTTCTTGTGTGCTTATACATCATCAACCTATATCAGTCCAATGCTGGACGAAGGTCTCTCCCAAGACGCGCCACTGAGCCCGGTCTTCGGCTCTTCTCCAGTGCTTGCCAGCTACATTTCGCATCATTTTGGGAGGGTTTGCCCTAATCGCCACGCTGGGCTTCTAATTCTAGTTGTGTTGGGGGAATAAGATCTGCACTGACGTCCCGCGATGGGGTGTATTGTGCATTGTCCCCCTGCTAAACCTTATCCCAGCCAGCCCAACTCCTTAAAATAGCGGAGTAGGACTTTGGGTTGGTGGCAGCAATGTACTTTGGGTTTATTTATTTATTTATTTATTAGGACATCCAACAAAGGAAACACTTGAATAACAAATAATATTAAACAAAACGTCTTAAAACTATGTGTCCCTCCAGTTATAGGATGCCACAGCATGCACAAAATTATCAACTCAACTAAACTAAACAGACAATAAATAGGTACTAGGCAAGTAAGTTACATAGAAACTTAAATATAGAAATAAATACAAACAAAAAAACTAAAAACAAACTAAACAACTCAACTCAATTACAAAACACAAACTTTAAAAAAAAATCCTTAAAATTTAAAAGATCACACCCAAATAGTGCTAACTAAGTAGCCTTAAAATTATTAAACATACCCATTAAAGAGAAAAACAGCAGGTACTAAGCTTATATTTAAGATCCTCACAACTCTACTTCATATCTGAGCATCCGGTTGAATTTATATGATGGGTCACAAATATCAAGCGTGCTGTTTTTAGAAATACTGTTGTATTGACTACAGAGCCTTGACATGACTGCATGTTTACCAAGGTTTGTTCTTGAGAAAGGTACTTTAAAAAGATTATACGCTTTGATTCTAGGTAGTCTGGAAGGTGCGTTTATATTAAGGCAATTGACAAGTTCGCAGCAGTATACTTTTCCATTAAATATCTTATGCAGAAACGTCAGATCAAGTTTCTTTCTTCGAAAGGACAGTGTTTTTATTTTGTAGTTTACTAGCCTTTCTCTGGCGGGTTGGTGGCAGCAATGTCACGCTGGGCTTGCGGGTTGGTGATCGCAGGACACAGCTGATCGCACCGTTGACGCTGCTGCCCGTCAACGGCCAGAAGTTTTACGCTGAATCGGAGTTAGGAGGTGGTATACCTCATTTGAGCGGTCGCCAGAGCAGCTGCAGTAGCTTTTTTATTTATTTGTAAAAAGATAACATACAAGTAAAATTAAGGCTAAATACATAGTACTTGTAACATAAACTAAGGTGCCGACATTGAAGGCAGAGACTAGAATATACAAGTAAATCTGATAGCACAAGTAAATCTGGTCACAAAATCTGATAGCAAATAATAACTGGCACCCATATACATAGTCTTGACCCCACACTAGGACTCCCTGTACCTCGTTAGTGGCTGCAGGATGCACCACGTGCAGGTAAGGTTGATAGTTGGGGCTCAAGATCTTGAGTAGCTCCCTTACATCCCATGATTATACAACTCTGCAAATAGGACTGTCAGTAACAGGAATCAGTTTTTATCAGGCTCCAGTCTCTACTCCATTATATTCTACTGCACAGTATTTCTCCGCCAGCTTGGCAGTAATGAATTTTAAATAGCGTTGCGACGCACAAACAATTTGCGTTGTGCTTATTTCCCCCGGGCTCGTTCTACTCTACTGCCACTACCGTTTTAAGCTTTTCAGTTGACAATAAAATGATTTCTAAAGACCACTATTTAGTAGAACTTTGAAACAAAAAAGTTTCTAAGTGTAAATATCACTATTTTAGAAGAACTTTGAAACAAAAAAGTTTAGAAGTTCTACTAAATAGTGATGGTCTTTACAAATCATTTTATTGACAACTGAAAAGCATATTAGAAATAACTTGTATAAATGGATGAAAAAAAAATTAGGGGCTATATAAGTTAAGGCAGTTTTTTTTTGCCACTAGTTGTCCCTGTGACATGAGGATTAGAGCCTGTTTTACTATATTAAGTAATTGTATACATTGCAATGTAATTGGTACTAAATAGAAAAATGTGTTTAGTGATGAAAGAGATTTAAATAATCCTTCTCCTGCTAGTAGGTTGTATGGAAGAGATCGCTCATGGCGATAAGACCACCTTTTGTACTTCGCTATAGTTTCAGTAAAAATATACAAGGTGTATCTAAATATGTGTACTATGCGAAGGTGGGGGGTTTCAGACCACAATGGTGATCAGTTGTGGGGGGGGAGATAATTAAAAATTCCTATTTTCAGTTTCCCATACAAAAATATTTAATTTCATAATGCCTAAATAAATTGACAACCCTATCCTTGTAAACCCTTGACCCCTTGACCTACTACCTCTGTAGGTCTACTACTACTACCTACTACCTCTGTAGCTGAGTTTAGGGTTGTCACTTTGTATAAAGTCAGCTGTTCATGTTGAAACTTCGTTGCAGTTTTTTTCAGAGATACCAATCGAAGTTCGAAAAGTCGTTGAACAAAAGTTGTTCCCCGGGGGGTGGAAATTCACCCCCCTTCAGGATAGTACACATATTTTGATACACGTTGTATATAAAAAGATTTTGAGAAGTTGCGTCACGTATTTCAGTGTCAACTAATTGTCAAGTTTGACAGCGATATTTGACAGCGTTTCACTAATCACGATCGCCAGCGACCTAGGTGTGCGCAGACCTTAAGTCCTTTCAAGACAACACACGACGACGCATCAAACTTGCATTGTTTATGAATAAGAGTGTATCTTATACCTTTAAACGAGAAAATCTTGTATATATATATATATATTTAGGATCTCGGAAACTGAGCCAAGGATTTTCATGAAATTAAGGATTCATTTTCAGAAAATGAGTCTGTTCGTTAAATGTAAAGTATAATCTAGCGAACAAAACGTAACCGTTATAAATATACCCCAGTTACAGGAAGTGTGCTACCAAGCGGGTGGGGTGCTGTGAATTGTTTATAGCTGCACTCTAGAATCCATGGTCTCTGCTTTGCGTTCTTATTTTAAAAGCTTTAAAGAAAATAAAAGTATGATAGAAATGGTAAGATGCTTAGGTACCTAGTAGGAAAACTGTAGCAGCAGACTAGAGTTAACTAAACAGGAGGTCAAGGAGGGTGCCCCCAAAAGAAATATACATGCAGAAATAGAAATATACGGAGAAAAATGCATACATTACGCTGACAAGAGCGTTGCTCTTAAATAAGAAGAAGAAGCTGGTTCGTATCCTGGTTACGTAGAAGTACTAAAGGTATTTTCCATATTTCAAGCTTTCACAAAGAAACTCTTACAAATCGTTTAAACGGTTTCCTTTGTGCATAATGTGGGCTGCAAAACTGCACAATAAAACGTTGGCGGTAACATAAATCCTTCAGAATTTATTTCCAAGCAAAATTCGTGTTCAAACCGCTCAGCAATCCTTTTTCTTTGATTTAATAAATTTTCACAACGTTATCTTTGTGGTTCTACTGAATGAAGACCGTTTTGATCTAGTTAGATAGAAAATTCTTTGTTGCACTAAAACAAAAATTGCATCGTAAATAGGTGGTTTTATGCAACTAAAGGCCGAAATAATTATCTAATTGAATGTTTGTTAGTAATGAAATTGAATATTTCATGAGTTCGTGTGAACCTAATTGCTTAAACGAACAAAAATTGCTACACTTGTCACTTCTATTATTAACGACTTGATTCTGTTTTTAGGGTTCCGTAGCCAAATGGCAAAAACGGAACCCTTATAGATTCGTCATGTCTGTCTGTCTGTCTGTCTGTCCGTCCGTATGTCACAGCCATTTTTCTCCGAAACCGTAAGAGCTAGACTGATGAAACTTGGCAAGTAGATGTATTCTGTGAACCGCATTAAGTTTTTTACATAAAATAAAAAAAAAAACTATAAATTTCGGGGGTCCCCATACTTGAAACTGAAACTCAAAAATTTTTTTTTCATCGAACCCATACGTGTGGGGTATTTATGAATAGGTCTTCAAAAATGATGTTGAGGTTCCTAATATCGTTTTTTTCTAAACTGAATAGTTTGCGCGAGAGACACTTCCAAAGTGGAAAAAAGTTGGTCCCCCCCCTCTAACTTCTAAAGTAAGAGAATGATAAAACTAAAAAAAATATATGTTATACATTACTATGCAAACTTCCAACGATTTTTGGTTTGAACGAAATCTAGTCAGTAGTTTTTTTTTTATACGTCATAAACCGTAAACCGCAATTTACCTTTCGACGAACTACAAGAACCTTATTATGTTACATCAAGTAACATAATATAAAGGTTTTTGTAGTTCGTCGTGCTACGGAACCCTTCATGGGCGAGTCCGACTCGCACTTGGCTGCTTTTTTTCAGTTTCAGTAGGCTAGGATAGTTCTTTACACACAGTTGTACAGTTTCACAACCGAAATTGCCAAATGGATTCGATGGCATGAAAATAAGTTTATATCGTGGTTTGTGTCTCGTGGTCGTCTGAAAAACACCAAAAAGTGTGTGTTGAAGCTATTTTTATTTAGCCATACCGACCTTCTAGATGTCATACAATTTTTGACTCAACTTTTGACGTTACATACAGACGGTGTCTGTCTGTTTTCCACTAGTGTAGCCTCAAAATAAAGACTAAAGCAGGGTGAAGGTATACCACTCACACTAATACGACTTCACACTACTGTAGGCCTACCACAAGCTCTGTCTGGCTCTGTCTCTGGCTCAGGTTTTGAGTCTGTGTGAGTGCATTATACTGTATGTGTGACGTTTCGACTTAGGATTTATTTTGACAGCACTCACACATACTCCAAACTAGAGCCAGGGACAGAGCCAGACAGAGCTTGTGGTAGGTTTACTGAAAATGACATTTCCATGTCGTAGCTGATTTATAATTTCTTATTCATTTCCGCATAACGTAATAAGAAACATGAGAAAGACATAAATCTTGCAAGGTCGCGCACATGGGAACAATCCTGGAAATTCCTTCCATTCTGTCCCTCTGCCCAAGTTTTTCACCATTGTTATTTGCTTTGAGCGCCTTCTGGTGCCTTGAGCTGACATAGAAACAGTAACCTCAATAGCCCAATCAGCGCAAGGATGCACAAACGCACATTATGTAAAACGCTAATGTAAATTCATGATGCAACTAACTTTGTTAGATCGCTGAAACATGGCTGAAACAACACTTTGTTTAAATTACTTGGTTAATTATTGATTATCAAACGTTTATCATCATCATTAGCCTAAAAGGTTCCAAATAAGCATCCCCTGTACATTTGCAGGACAAATGAATATGAACCCTCTCCATCTACCTTTTATGCAATCTACAATGTGGTCAATTATTATTATTGTCAACAAAAAAAAACATGGCAGCTGAAGATGTATCCTAGGTGGTATCCATCAAAAATTCGGCAGATTCTATGATCCGCACTCACCAACTTGGTGGCTTTGACTGGGCATTTGTTGCGTGAGGCTTAACACATGTTTTTTTTTGAGGCTTTTAAGTTGGACATGCCGGTTCCCTCAAGATCCTTCACCGCTTGAGAGTACTGGCATACATAGAGCACATAATAGGCTAGGCTACTACATTATTGGGCCGAAAATCTCATTGGTTTCAAGGCATGGATTTGCCCACGACTTTTTGATCTCACTATCCTGAGGGCTGTGTCTGACTATAGGTCCATGCACATGGATCCTAATAAAAAGTGATAGGTTTATGACAGAAGGTAGGTTTACCTACTAGTGTTATTTTATGTGTGTATTGTTTTTTTATTTTCTCTTTGCATACTTACTGTAATTTTTATGTGATATGGGTCTATCGTGCCTGAAATAAACAATTTTTATTATTATTTATTTGATCGGAAGGCTACTATTAGACTCTAGTGCTCTTACTGCGTCCATCACTTTTAGACGACCACGAATTTTTATCAGCACCTTTCAAATCAAGCCAAGATTTCCCAGGATTGCGCGCATCACCGTTGTCGGCATACCACCAGCTGCTGTCCTTTCAAAGGATATTAAATGCTAATTCCCTGATGCAACGAGCACGGCTGTTGCGTGCTCCGGTGAACACATCCGCTGGATTCTTCACTCGTGAGGATACCAATACCTACTGTAGGACATACTTGGGTATAAAAACCTGGTGTTTATTTGCTAGAGCACACTTCGTTTCAACTTTAACAATGAACAGCTTCATCATCGTAAGTTTTGTTTTTATATTTTGACGATCTCGCAGCTTAGTTGGTAGACTGCCTTTTGTGTGGGTTTGATTCTCACCTAGTCTAGATGTTTGCTACATGCAAAAAACATAGACACATGTTTTTTTAATGCCTTCAACATCTTTATTAGTTATTTGTGTTATAAGTTGCATTCTAGGGCCGTGTGGTCGCTTAGCGACAAGGCAAACAATAATAAAAAAAAATGTTGCATTCTTCTTGTGGTGTAGGGATTTTAAGTGCGCCTCAAAGAGGCTCCTAATGTGCATGTTTTTTGCTTATACTTGTGCTAAATGAAGCAAATTTAAATTTTGAGTAAATTTATATTCCTGAAAAGATTCGTCCTGAAAAAGCTTTTTGATGCGATTTATTGCAATGGTGAAATGTTATTTTCCAGTTGGGTTGCCTGTTGGCCGTCGCCGGGGTACAATGTAACCCAGTAGGAGTAGGCGGATATGGTGAGTTTAAACCTTTATATTTATAGGATAGAATATTATTGATAATATAATTGTCTCGTTTATCATTGCTTCACCTCTCTCTCTTTAATTAGTACCCATCTTGAGATACTTATTCAGTGATATTCTACTGCTGTACGAATGTAGGTCTCCCCCTTTAACATTTCTAGGAAGAACGGTTCTGAGGCTTCTGCATCCACCGACTTCCCGGAATCTTTACGTTGGTCCATCATAATCCTACGTTTCGTCTTCCGGATTCAAGGAACTTTGTTCCCCAACTAATAATACTTGTGATACTTAATTAATTGAAGTACACACTTCACTACACACGTAATAAATAAGATGGTCAGAACATATCTGATTTATTTTCACGCAAAATTACGTCGCAACCCGATGGTAGTAATGTAAAATCACGTAGGGCATGTTCTCGGTGGACGTGCTCTGTAACACAATTGTTATTAGACTTCCAAATGTTGCAGAGGGATATACGGGTTTCATTTCCGCTGCAGGTCACTTGAATGTTTGTCGGATCTATGGATCAGAAGCTGATAAAACTTACTTATTTAAAAAGAAATTTGGAAATACATTCTTAATTACTTAGAATATAATTCAACACCCAGGCAGAGAACAAACATCTATGTCCAAGACACAAAATATTTGTTTGTAAGGGATCGAACGGCCTACGGTGCAGAAGGCAGAGCTAATACTCTGCTGAGATGGAATCGCAGCTCACTCAATAAAAAAACAGCAATATAGAAAACCCCATTTTGGAATAAGTATTTACATACAAAAAAATACTGATACCATCTACTTACTAGGTATTTATATCGATTACATGAATTTACATAAAGGGGTTGTGATCGATCATTAACTTCTAATGACAATATCTTTCTACTGAAAACAACATTCTTTCTTTTTTTCTAAGCAATTTATTTTTTCCAGGTCTCGCTGGTGGTTGGGGCGGTTGGGGCGGTGTGGGCGGTTATGGCGGTTGGGGTGGTTGGGGCGGCCTCGGCTCCCCAGTCATCACCAGCTCGATCTTGGCCCCCGCAGTCTCCTCTGCCAATCTCATCAAGGCCGCACCCATCCCCGTCATCCGTCCCATCATCCGTCCAGTGATCTCTGCACCCATCATCACCCCTGTGGTCAAGAGTGTCGCTGTCGGTGGCTGGGGACTTGGTGGCTATGGAGGCCTAGGCGGCTACGGCGGCTATGGTCTTGGAGGACTTAGCTACGGAGGCGGTTTGGGCTACGGAAGCGGCTTGGGCTACGGCGGTGGCAAGATCTACGGCTGATCTGATACGGCTTACGAGGAATTGTATAAATTGATCTTTAATTCGGCCCAATTGGAATAAATGCATTGAATTCATTTTTGACTTTATTTGACCAGTCAGCACGATATTTAACCTTCAAAGGCTATCTCTTAAAGTTTTACATAAGGTCACCTATCTTTAAAATAGGAAGTCATTCCTCTGAGGTATTCAGAGCAGAAAACTAATTAAACAGCTCAACCAAACTCTCGGACAAAAGTCGAACCTACGGTAGGTAATTATTTATTCGGAGGTAAAGAAATGTTGAAGAAATCAGTCGCCGCCAGGATGGCTTTAGTTTATCTATCTCCATTGTCATAAAGACTTTACAGGGGTTATTAAAAAAAGTCGTGTAAAAACCCACTCTTCAAATGGCATGTAAAAGCTCAAATTGTATGAGGCACGCTGAGAAAAAACATCTGAAAAAGGGATGAAAAACAATATTCTACATGGTCGAATAGTTACCACGGCATCCACCGAGGACCAAAGTCGTGGTACCCTCTGTCAAATGCACTGATCCAAAGTGAGTCGTAGAGAAGTGATGATAGCTTTATAGTGGACAGGGATAGTAGATCTATTTATCTGAAATATATATTTCGCGTTGCTCGGCATCATAGGGTCACAAACAAACTATGGCGTTGATTGGGCTTTGTAGGTTAAGCATAGTGTTGATGGAGATTTTTAGCCAGCACTAACTGGCTAGCTAAAAATTGCCAACATCGCAACAATTTGTAGGTAGCAACTTGAGGGTTATACGAAGCCAAACTAACTAGCAAACAAGAGTGTCGAATTAGTTCGCTGCCATGCAAATTAGGCAAGTTTGCCTGAAACTAGCCACGTCTGGCTTTGAACACCCACACCCGCATGCGTCGTCTTTTGTGTATGTCACACAGTTTAGTGTACTTAGGGCCGTATGCAAGAACAATGCTTGAGTCTGAGCCGAGCCTCAAGCAAAGATGTTTGACACTTTTCAATGGAGAACTGTGTAAAAAAGTGCTTGAAGCTTCGAGGGTTGACACCACAAAATCTATCTAATAAGAGTGTTAGTCTCCGTAAGTACAGAGTATGAAAGCCTGCGCACACCTAGGCCACTGGATTCGGCGATCAGTGAAACGCTGTCAAATTTGACAGCGATATTTGACAGCGTTTCACTGATCGCTACCGCCAGCGAACTAGGTGTGCGCAGGCCTTGAAATTTGTGGCAGATGTTTTAATTATTTGCTTATTCGCTCATTAGGAAGTTATTATAGAAAATTCCCACCTCACGGGAATGTTGTGTCATATACCGTTTCTGAATAGAGGTAGTAAATAATGATGTTTTTCTGATGATATAGCGACGGTATTGGTGATGCTTGATGGACCGAAGATATTGTAAAGACCGCAGCAAGAAGAAGACTCAAAATCGTGCTTTTTGTCATAAGGTAAGTGAGTTTGAATATGACCGAACGATGTTCTGCCGTGGAATTCTCCAGAATCATGATGATGATCAGCTCATGGTGCTCAAAATGGGTAGAAATAGAAGCAGTAAAGTAGAGAAACCGTCGTTGGTAGCGTATCGCAGTACTATCCAGCACTCAAATGGAATTATGATCGTCTGGGTGTAGCATCTACTTGTCATAGAATGATTCACAGCAGAAAGACCAATAAACTTCTTGGTTTAAAGTGCCTAAAGAATCTAAAGTGGTCAAAGCGGACTGATAGCTAGAAAATAGTTTATTATACAATACATAAGATTTACATAAGAAAAACAGAAGGCAGAATTGTATTCTGCCTTCTTGAAACCAGATTTACTTTTCGTGCATCGGAGACCTTAAATTCCCTAAACAGAGTTGGGAGCTAGCTCGTACTAGCAACCGAGCAAGCTGCGTCCTAAACGCTTCATTAGTGCTACATTCAGCCTATTTCCAAATCCACCAATGAGATTTGCTGTTGAATGAGTTTGAACAAGAACCAACTAACTTACTGACGGAAGTGACGCGTAACAAAAGGGCTGGTGACCCAAGGACTGTTAGGTATCTGGCGCGGTGCATTATCATTGCTAATATTCAGTGTGGCAATGCCGCCAGCGTCCTGAGAACGCTTCTGTCTGGCAATGATTTGGATCAGTTGAGCTTTCTCTAGATCACTTACGGTCTCCAGATAGCTCAACAGTTTCTTGTGTATTTTGTACATTTTATAAATAACGTAACGTGTAAACTTGGATTAATTTATAAGTTCATTTGTGTTATGAAATGTTTACTAAATTAAATAATATTCGGACAAGTAAAATTTCAGTAGACAAATATTTTTGGTAAAATCAATATTTTCTGTTCACCTATAATTTGTAAGTAATCTTATTGAAACATGTTAGAGCAGTATTACATCTGTTCTCTGCCTAATCTTTGGCCAGTCCATTACGCCTCGAAGGATCCCAAGAGGGTAGCATCCCTGCTAATTGAAAAAGCAATTAAAACCCCCCCCGCTACCCCTCCCTGAACTATTCCGATAGGCACTCGATTTCCAATCATATTCAGTTTCATTATGAGTTTCTACGACTTGCCTAGGGAATTTTCGCAAAGCGCAAAGGTGGAGGTGATTTCTCCTAGCTATATATTTTTTAATTATTAATTATGATATTGTCCGTAGGAGAAGGCTTGTTTACCTATTCCTACCACTTTTTGCCCACCTCTGAAGAAGTGGTCAAGTTGATATTCTCTGTGATTGTTCTTTAAATCTTCATTTACGACTCGTGTATAAAAATTCGATAAATAATAGAAAATAGTTATTAGTCAAATACTTTAGAAAAGTTAGCGATCACCTTGTCAAGCAAGTTAGTCAAATACTTCAGAAAAATTGACGATCACCATAACAAAAACAGGGGTGGTTTTCTTCAAAAACTAAGGAAAATGCGTAGCGTGTGCTGTCTTTGAAACTTTTGCTTTTGTATTATTGCATTGCATACGTCTGACTAAGTGAAGTGGCACCACACTGGAACTTCACTGCTATTATTTTAGACTATTTTTGATTTGTAAAAGGATCATATAAAAAAACGGTAGGAACCGAGACGTAGTTTGTTGCCTGTTCTTCTACGCTTGGTCGCGTGGAACTGGCACCTAGACTCACCTAGCTTTAAGACGTTTCAAAGTGATTCTTGCATCGTACTGAATAAAAAACTATTGACTTTGACTTTGAATGTCTATAAGTACCTATTATATACATACCTACTTATTCCTACTTATTCATAACTTCTGGTTTTTTTCTTAGAAAACGTAATTCCTTTTCAATATTGAGTTACCTACCTAAATAGTATTACTAGGCTATATTGTCTTCGGTCTTTATTGGGTCATTGATTAGTTTTAATTTATTTTTACTTACCAATAATTACGTTAGCATAGAAGATATGAACGAACTATCTTATTTATATACCTACATAACTTATGTTATTAGTCTAAGCAAAATGTTACTTTGAATTACACCTACTAATATAGTATACAGGGTTATTCATTATTAGCTGCAAATACTCAGGAATTAGATTCAACAAATAAAATAAAAAATATTTATGAAATGATTTTTTTCAAGTTTTGTTATGAAAATCCCGAGAAAATCGATAAAGGAATCATTGGCGCCTGACCTATTTTGACCTTTGATCCGCCCCCGCGCGCCGTGAGTGACACTCTGCGTTCAGTCACCGCCTGGGTGGGTCATCGTCCTGTTCTCCGTGGCAATCATTATGCAATAGCCGTAAAGAAATTATTTAAAATAAAATTTTGATACAAAAACTTGAAAAAATTTTTGATCAAATTTAAAAAAAATAATTTCATAAATATTTTTTATTCTATTTGTTGAACCTAATTCCTGAGTATTTGCAGTTAATAATGAATAACCCTGTATACTTACCTACTAACAAACTACCTACCAACCTTAGCTTTTATCTACCTAGTATCTATAAGCTCATTATAAGTGGACTGAGAAGTCTGTATGAGTTATAAATAAAGTTCTATAAACCGATTTCGCCAGATTTTATTCCAAGATTTGCGGGGTGATCACGTCACGTATCTTTTGTTGCAATTAAATCCTTGTTTCAATCGTCAGTTTTTACATGTTTTTGAGCTTCGACTTCGAAAACGAATATGAATTGAACAAAGCCTTGTGTCTGACAAGCAAGGATTGCTCCTTGCTTGTCAGACACAAGGCTTTGTTTGTATTCGTTTTTATTGCAATCGAAGCTCACAATCATGTAAAAACTGAGGATTGCAACAAGCATTTGATTGCAACACAGGTTCCACTAGTTCCAAAGTGTGTACACAGTGCACTGGTTTGAGTGACTTGAAATTCATGGCCCAATAATTTCTGTGGTAGAGACTAGTAACTTTCTTTATTCTTTATTGTACACATATATAGATGATTAATAAACATTATAAAGCGGACGTGTACAGAGGCAAATTTAACCCTAAATATAGTTGTATAACAGTACCAGCAAACCAAAACACAAGCATTGGGAAAAGAGAAACAAACCTAAAACTAGAATATAGAAGTGCATGTATAGAGAACATCACATAGTCTTAAATAAATAAGATGCTAATTACATACAAAATATAACCCGCGACCACGGCTATTGCAACAAAAGTAGTCGAAACGTCGGAAGAATAAATAAAATAAGGTAATTAGTAGTGGCTCTTTGTGAAGGGCTCGTCCGGGGAAGTACTACCACCATGCCTATTTCTGCCGTGAAGCAGCATCGCTGTGTTTCGGTTTGAAGGGTGTGGGTGCCGGTGTAATTACTGGCACGTGAGGCTGAAAATTTGTATGCCTCCAGTTGATGGACGCAGAGCAGTGCATCGTAGGGCACGTTCCTGACGTGCGTGACCTACGAGGCATGGCTTTGTTATAGGCGATGGTTACCACTTAACACCAGGTGGGCCATATGCTAGTTCTTTCAGCAAGTTACATAAAAAAAAAAAAAAAAAAATATAAACGCGATAAATAATTTAATAAATAAGATAAGTTCAGTAAAAATATTAAACTTACATACACAATAACCAGACTACACTAAATGCTATAAATAATCGTAATCCTACATATATTAGACACAAATAAATAAATAAACAACTTTCTATTTTCATCCGCAAAAATATGGACTCGCCGTCAAGCAGCCTTGCTATTGGTTTTGATGTAGGCGCTAAAACTTGGGTCCACCTGTAGGCTAGATAGCGTTGTGAGAAATATTTTCTTTTTGATATGCAAATGATAGACAAACGGGCTTACGGCCCACCTGATGGTAAGCGGTCACCGTCACCCAAAGACACCAACAACACCAAGGGATTTGTCGTTGCGTTGCCTAACCCTGAGAGCGGGGGCACACGATGCGTTGCGGCGGCGGTGCGTCGCCGGAGCGGTGTCGCTGCGTCGTCTTACATCGAAATATCTGTGGCATGTCACACGATGCGCTCCGGCGCCGCACCGGACTTGCAACCACCAAGACGAGGCGGAGAGGGGTGAATGCGTTGCGACGTCGGAGCGGCACCGCTCAGTTGTTTCCAACAATAGACGTCTTTTACAATCCATTTTCATTAACAGACTGTCCAACGGTGCTACGGCGCCGCTGCGACATAACAACGTTACGGCGCCGCACCGCTCGTGTGCCCACTGACACGGTGAAATCTTTGCTGTGCGGCGCCGCAACGCATCGTGTGCCCCCGCTCTGAAGGAACTTTTTTTCCTTTTTCTTGAACCTAAAGACATTTCACGACAACTTCATTCGTACCCTTTGTTCATTCAAATACTGTAATTAATTAAGTTTGATTTTCAATTTTCATTCGTTTACACTTTTACAGGCTACAAATAATACTGCTTTAGTTTTCATTTGAAATGGCAAATATATTGTCATTATTGTTTGCAGAGCAAGATTAAACCTGGTTATTGATGTGTTTATGATGCTTGCTTCGAATTGGAAGGAAGGAAATGTTTTTCCTTTTCTTTATTTGTTTGTTCCACAAAATATTGCGAGAAATGTCACGTGGGGAATTGGTTTGAGCAAAGGTTTGTAGTCCAATAACAAAAATGTTGTTTTGAAATCTTACGTTGATTTAGCAAAAAATAGCTTTACCTATAGCTACGAGGTGATTTGTATTTAGGTAAAATAAAAGCAATAAAAAATATTTTCAGCTATTCATTTCCAGGAATTCCAGAAAGAAAACGGATTGAACTAAAGAAAAGTAGGTCTTTCGGGTAAACTATTATAGCCCTATTAATAAAAGTATGTCAAAAGATAAGCTGTGCTTAAACTATTGTCATCTCTTACCACTGGGTAATGACAAAAAGTGACAGGGCTAACTTTAAACCAAGACTAAATTTAAATTGCGTTTATTAATATTGCTGCTAGTGTGCGAGGTTCTCAAATTTACAAAACATGAAGGCCCTACCAGTTTTCTTTCTTTCTAAACGAGCCTATTATAATCGCTGGTTCTTACTCCAGCAAGGGCGCTAAACGCCACAGTCACCACTCTAAGTCCTCTTACCTCACGCTTGGCCGTTCTTTTCATATTTTTATTTCGACGTTGGGTATTTTCTCTTGAGCTTCGGTAGTTTTTTGTGTGATACAGCAATGTGCGAAACGAAACAAACATGAAAAAACCCGAAACACTCTCAATTGTTACTTTTCTGTATTAAACAATTGTGGCCTCGCACGAATGGACATTTATTTTTTAAACACATAAATATAGCCTGGTGCCGGTGTAATTACTGGCACGTGAGGCGAAACATCTGTAGGTATGCCTCAAGTTAATGGACGCAGGGCAGTGCATCGTAGGGCACGTTCCTGACGTGCATGACCTACGAGGATAGTTTTTATAGGCGATGGTTACCGCTTAACATCAGGTGGGCCATATGCTTGTTCCATCAGCTATAGTTAAATAAAAAAACGTAGGTAATATAATAGGTATTTAGTGGTAGTACCTATGTTATTGGAGTATAGGCATTTTCAGGTTTATTATTTGATTTGCAAGCAATAAAAAATCATTTTCCATATTTTTTATTCCATAGAGCCGTGTTAAATTTCAAATTCATGTTGTGCTATGAAACTTAAATAAAATTGCAAATTATTGGGTAGTCGCGTGGAATGATTTAAATATCTATAGTTATTTTAATCCTACCAGTCTATAATTGATTCACTTTTGCAACTTTGATTTTAGCATAACATTTCTAGCTTAATATATCTTAGTGACCCTTGCTTTGTTTTAACCAAATTTTATACTGTACCATATCTCGTAGCTCATACTTTTGTCAGCTGTGGTTACCTATAAGAGCAAGCACGGGAAAGGAATATTCATTGTGGAACTTGACTGTAAGAAATGTGTATTGCTCGCAAAAAGCCCTGAATAAATAGATAAAAAATGGTTCACTAATAGTTTTGAAGTCAGAACTAGATGGCGCTGCTAAATTGTGTACGATGCTAGAACGCGCTATCGTTGCGTTTTGGGAATCGCGTATATTTCCTTTGCTTGTAATGACACGTAGACATACGGACGGACACTCAGTAAGTAGAAACTTGCGTATGAAGGTGTTCCGTAACATAATATAATGTTTTTGGAATTTCTTTTAGACTCTAAAAGGAATTAAAATAATAATAAATTATAGTTTAAAAAACTAAAAAGAAAACGCTTTTATAACTAATTGAACTTAGGGATGTCGGAAATGCAATAAAGTATCGATATATATCGTATCGATGTTTTTTGAAAATATCGATATTGATATGTTTATTAAAAAATATCGATATATCGGTATGATTTGACTTGACAGAGAATATTCGTGCTGTTGAAATTGAAATTGACTAACAGAGTTGCCAACTTAAAAACCAAACTATAAAACAGCAAATCAAGTCGACCAAAAACAAAAAATACATAAAATATAATTTGTTAAAAGATGTTAGTATAAAAAAAGTATTTTATTTTTGGGATTTCTTAATCTTAAAACTTATAAATGGTTATTGGTCTGAAATAAATATCGGTTTTTATACCTTTTCGATACTAAGAATTTTATATCGATACATCGATTTGTCGAACTATTAAATATCGCTCAAAAATATCAATATATTGAAAAAATAATATCGATATTTTTTCAACAAGCCTAATTGAACTAAAAAGTTAAAAATAAAACTGATGAGAAATAGTCAATTGAAAACTTATATTATTGTACAAAAAACGTGGGGTGCTTTTTATAATAACTTCAGATATAATAAACTATTGATAAAATATTTACAACAATCAAAATCAAGCCCCCCACGCTTTTTGTACAATAATATAAATTTTCAATTGATTATTACAGTTTTATTTTTAACTTTTTAGTTCAATTAGTTATAAAAGCGTTTTTTTTTTAGTTTTTTAAACTATAATTTATTTTTTACTTTTTAGTTGTTTTTTTTTTCATATTATTGCATTGTCATCGACCTTTGACAGGTGTGCAAAGTTTGAATAAAATCTGATCGTTCAAAGTAGTTTTTTTTTTTTTTTCATATTATTGCATTGTCATCGACCTTTGACAGGTGTGCAAAGTTTGAATCAAATCTGATCGTTCAAAGTAGGTTTTTTTTTTTTTTTATTTCTTTTCATTTTTTTTATTTTTTTTTTCATATTATTGCATTGTCATCGAACTTTGACAGGTGTGCAAAGTTTGAATCAAATCTGATCGTTCAAAGTAGGACAAAATCGAGCTCAAAGGGGTCGGTTACATACATACATACATACATACAGGTGAAACTAATAAAAGCGATAAAAAATAAACTGTTTTATTAATAACTTAGGTTCAAATGGGTGGGTGAACCACTGCTGATCCCACGATCGATTTACAAATGTTTTCAAACAAAATATCTATTATGGGTGTAATTTGGCATGGCGGTCTTATTGGGTTAGTTTGGATGATTAGATGCATAAGGGTATTTGAGGTTATCCGTTACTTACAGACATAAGTTTGTAAGTAAAAACATTTTTTTTTGTTTTCCGCTTTATACTAGTTTGTTTCTCATACTAGGCTCTTTTTAGGGTTCCGTAGCCAAATGGCAAAAACGGAACCCTTATAGATTCGTCATGTCTGTCTGTCTGTCTGTCTGTCTGTCTGTCCGACCGTGTCACAGCCATTTTTCTCCGAAACCATAACAGCTACACTAATGAAACTTGGTGAGTAGATGTATTCTGTAAACCGCATTAAGATTTTTACACAAAAATAGAAAAAGAACTATAAATTTTGGGGGTCCCCATACTTCAAACTGAAACTCAAAAAATTTTTTTTCATCGAACTCATGCGTGTGGGGTATCTATGAATAGGTCTTCAAAAATGATGTTGAGGTTTCTAATATCGTTTTTTTCTAAACTGAATAGTTTGCGCGAGAGACACTTCCAAAGTTGAAAAAAGTTGGTCTCCCCCCCTCTAACTTCTAAAATAAGGGAATGATAAAACTAAAAAAAATATATGTTGTACATTACTATGCAAACTTTCAACGATATTTGGTTTGAACGAGATCTAGTCAGTCGTTTTTTTTTTATACGTCATAAATCGTAAACCGCAATTTACCTTTCGACGAACTACAAGAACCTTTATATTATGTTACTTGATGCTACGGAACCCTTCATGGGCGAGTCCGACTCGCACTTGGCTGCTTTTTTTTTATCTTAGTCTTAGTTTGTCCCACTGCTGGACAAAGGCTTCCCCCTTTCCTTGGCATTTCTTCACTACTCGAAACTTTAACATCTTTTTACCAAAATCACGCCTTATGGGGCTGACAACCATCAATGAACTTCTCGCTTCAACATTTCTGCAGGCCTAACATGAGCTCTGTCTCTGGTTCTGGTATTGAGTCTGTGTGAGTGTTGACTAAATAAATCCTACGTCACACACACAGCATAATGCACTGGTGAGCACTCACACAAACTCAAAACCAGAACCTCATGGTCGGCCTAAATAAAAATAAATAAATAAAATGAGCTTTTATTTCTACTATTTCCTACCCTAATTTTATAATAGTACATATTTTTAACACTTCTTAATTTTACTTCTTATTTTTTATAATAGGTTTTTTTTTTTTTTTTTTATTTACTTAATACTATACTTATATTTCTAATTTAATTTAGAGTAGACATAGACATAGACATAGACATAGACAATCATTTATTTGCTTCTTAGCACACAACATACAATACACAAAAAGATGAAAAAAAATAATAATAATAATAAGTTTACATAAGTAATAACATGTTATAAAGTAAAGGGCAGAAATTAAAAACTAACAGAACATGGATTTAAGAATTTTAAGAGAGTTATGACAGTTACATTAAAAAGAATACATTCGATATTTATAAATTTACAAATACAACAAAACATACATGCCTTAATTAAATTTACAAATACAATATGCCGTATGCCGTATGCCATAGAAGCAAATGGGTCTTTAGCTCAGCATATTGTCCACTATTCAGCAGACGCTGTTATTCTGCTAAGACCCTTAGCTGCCACAAGACCTTGTGAGAACGTGTTATAAGTAGAGTATAATAAAATAAATGAACGATTAAAAATATATAAAAGACTAAAAGGAAACAGCAGTGTGGTAAGTTTATAATAATTTAAGATAAATAATATACATACAATATTGAAAATAGAAAAGAGTTGTGTGGTGTTGACTGTGTGTGCGAGTGTGAATGGGGGCTTTCCTGATCATACTCAAGTCTCATAAGAGTCAGGGTGTCACAGAAAAACCCCTCATGAGTGCGTGTTTGTGTGCACGTAGTGTAACTTAGATACATTATTATGATAAATAAACATGTGAGATAAATGTGTCATAAAAAATGAACGATGGTAAAACTAGCAGTCTAAAAACTGACTAGCAGGTAAAAGGGGCATTCGAACCAAGCAACCCAGACTTTTGCTGGTCAATAATTACATTTCTTAGACGCTTTTTAAAAGTGAACTGCGATTTCAAAAGCCGAAGAGGTGGAGGAATATTATTCCAGCACTTGGTTGCTTGGTACCTAAAACTACCCCGGAACGCCACTGTTTTATGCTTGGAGTAGTGCAGCATTAATGTTCTACTTGGCCTTGAACTATACTTGTTCTGATACTGGTCAAGTTTAGAAAAGAGATATTTCGGGATCCCAGACGTCATTACACTGTGAACTAATGCACCCATATGAAGAACCCGTCGCGAAGCCATATTTAATGTAGATGAATTGTTCAAATATGGTGAAACGTGTGTTCGCGGTGGGATGTGGTAGCAAAACCTACAGCATGCGTTTTGAATTCGCTGTATAAGACGAGTCGTTTTAGATGCGAGACGCGGGCCGTACACAAGATCTCCATAATTGAGCTTGGATAAGACCAGAGTTTCACAGACCTTTATCCGAATCTCCTCACTAAGATAATTTCTGATTTTATAAAGCAACTTTAATCTGTAAAAGCAAGTTTTTACTAAACCTAATATATGACCCTCAAACCTCAGCGAGCTGTCAAACAATATGCCAAGATTTCTGGCTTCATGAACCTGTTCTACACTATGACCAAGTATGTTCACATCTAAACTATAATTACTGAACTCAATCATTTGGTTTTTTGTGCCTAAAACTAAAAATTTTGATTTTAAGGGGTTTAGTACAAGGGCATTATTATAAGACCACTGAGCGATGCGACCCAGGTCATCGTTTAACTTCTTTAACTCAGTAGATACTTCTCGTGGGCGCATGGGCAAGTATAGTTGAACGTCGTCAGCATAGAGGTGATATTTACAATGTTTAATACCCCAACAGATGTCCGCGCTGTAAATTATGAAGAGTAGAGGCCCAAGTATAGACCCTTGCGGCACACCACGATTTACAGGCTTTTGTGAGGACGTCATCTTTAAGCCATCTTCTCTAGTAACCTGGACATACTGAGAGCGGTTGCTCAGATAACTGTTAAACCACTTTATAGATGTGGCGTCAACTCCATAGTAAGATAGCTTAGACAGGAGTAGAGGCAGATTTATGGAGTCAAACGCTCGCGAAAAGTCTAGCAGAACCAAAACGGAACCCAAACCCTGATCCTGGTCAACAAGAACGTTATCAACTACATCCAGTAACGCTGTAGTAGTACCTCTACCCTTGCGAAAACCAGACTGTACATCGGGTAGTATATTGTGCCGTTCTATATATTTACTAAGTTGATTGTAAACTACCTTTTCAGCCACCTTTGACAAAACGGGAAGAATGCTAATCGGCCTAAGCTCTTTAATTACAGAAGGGTTCGGTACTTTTGGTATTGGGTTTACAGACGCAATTTTCCACAGGCTGGGAAAAGTGGATGTTAGGATCGATTTATTAATTATCGCAGTTATAAGCTGTAAAGTATGTGGCAGGGTGAGTAATACCATATCCATTGAGAGCCCATCCACCCCACGGGCATTTGTTTTAATAGACAAAAGGATTTTAGCGATTTCTTGCTCATCTACTGGCTGCAAAGAAAATATATTATTATCATTGTGTTTGTTAAATTCAAAATAAGTCAACAAAGATATTGGAACGGAGTCAAAGCCAGGCACGTTCAAAAAATGGTCATTTATAGCACCGGGGTCATTAAAATGCTCTGGAAGATAGTTATCATCCTTTAAACTAGGCATAACATCTTGTTTAATATTTTTCCATAGTTGCTTTTCATTCTGCACGGTGTTTATTCGAAAGTTATAATAAGCACGCTGTTCACTGAATATGCTCTGATTGACAAGTGATTTAAGCTCCTTATAATATTTCTTATGACTATCCAATTTAGTACGTCGGTATGTATCATGAGCAGAGTTACGACAACTCATCATCACCTTAATGGTATCCGTTATCCAAGGGGCAGGTTTGTCTTTGATAACAATTGTTTTAAAAGGTGCATGTTTATCAACTAGGTTTGTAATGATATACGTGAACAATTCAACCATTTCGTCAACGGTGGCTGCCCTAGTGACAACGTCCCAATCGACACTTTGAAGATCTGTATCGAATTCCTCAAGGATGATATCCTTTAGAGGTCTATAGGTTATAGATTTAGGAGTAATTTTTTCTCTCTTTATGCTAAGCGTTGCGGTGACAAAAGCATGACCTAAAGACGCTGCGATCTTATTGACGGTAACGTTACGAACACGACAGTCCGCACAGATTACATCAATGAGTGATTCAGAACTTTTAGTAAAATGAGTAGCTGAAGTTACAAATTGTGTCAATCCTGTATAATTTAAAAACTGATTAAATTTCTTATTTAAGCCACAACTTGGATTCAATACGTTGACATTGAAATCTCCCAAAATAACTATGCTATCATAGCTGGAGAAATGTGCAACTGAATCCGTCAATGCATCTATAAACACATCTATGTTTACCCATTCCGGGCGGTAAGCCGTACCAATTGCAACGCGGGATCGATTAACAGTGATTGATACCCACATCTGTTCAATATCTGCAGCGGGGTGGGTAATGCGACGAGCACCGATTCCACGCTTTATATAAAAACCTACACCACCCCCTTTCTTGCGGCTAAGGTGCGATGGACGTGGAGTGTGTACAAACTTGTAACCAGGTACCCGAGGTGCACGTGCTTCTTCTCCTTGTTTAATCCAGGTCTCATTAATAGCTACTAAATCGGTTTTAAAATTATGCATAGCCATGATGAAATCGTTATGTCCCGTTCCTAGCGATCCCGGATTATATAGACCTAACGAACAGAATTTAGGCTTAGAACCCATATTTACCATAAACTGTAAGTATGAATTTATCATAATGGTGAGACAGATTGTAAAATGTATGTGAGGATTTAAAAAAATATAAAGACACTGTCGTAATACTATAAAGTAATAATTGGTACATAAATGCATTCGTAAAGTGGAGTTTCATCTGGTCATAGTGTATAAACTGCCAAAGCAGCATAATATTAGCAAAATACAGAAATAGCCTAGTAATATGAATAAATAAGTGTAAAAATGGTGTATAAAAATGTGTGTAAAAGTATAGTGCCGCATCAAAGCAACAGGCATCAACAAACAGCACTACTAACGGCCCAAGCATCAAAATTATAGCACAAAACTCAATTACTACAAATAATAAAATACATCTATGAACAATAAAGTGAAAGAAATAACACAAAATAAAATCAAATACTAATAGAACCCCAAACATAATCAACATTGGCCAGAACTCACAAAGCAAAACACCCTTTAATATGATTATTAACCATGGGAGCCAACCGCTGAGGGTCCAAAAACCCGCACAAGATCGGCATCCGAGCGCAGCCGATGACGCGGCGAGTCTTCATTCTGGTGCTGGCGGGCGTATACTCGCCCATCCTTCGTCCAGACGAATCTCCAATTCAAGCGCGTGCCAATTTCACGGGCCTTATACAAAAGCTGCCTGTTCTCCCGTGTTAGGCGCTCGTTCACGTAAAAACGGCGTGACTCACCGATCAAGCCGGCATCGGCGGTTGTTACGCCGCGGCGCACACGCGCGGCACGAAGTAAGTCGTCGCGCATAGTACGGCGCACTAGTCGTACGGCAATCGGGCGAGCGCGCGGCCGGCCGGTCTCATCGTGCACTGCACCCATTCGGTCGGCGCTGACGATCTCACTCTCACTCAGCGTCACTCCTAGCTTGCGCGCGAGGGTTGTGACAACGTGGACAACGGATTCGCCTGTAGTTTCCGGGACCCCTACGATGTCCACATCGTTTGCCAAAGCTTGCTGCTCCGATTGACGAATGTAGTCCTCGAGTCTTTGCACCGACTCCCGAAGATAGTTGTTTTCATTCTTTAAATCTGCGATTACATTCGTCTTCTCTGCCAGTGAGGATTTCAGACTCTCAAGTTGCGTATCAATGGACGACAGTGAAGTCTTAAATCCGCCTAGGACGTCATTTATGGATTGCGTCTGCTCTCTCACTATAACCGCTACGGATTCCGCAATGGCTTTGGAAATTTCAGTTTTAATAAGTGAACTTAAATTGTCCTTAGTCAGACTCCATTCCTCTTCATCAACTGAAGGCGCCGATACTGCCCTGCGCTTGGTGACATTACAGAAGTCGTCACTCCTACTCTGGATGGCTGCGCCAGCTGTCCTGGATGTACTGGCGGTGCCAGATGTACTGGCGGTACCGGATGTACTGGCGGTGCCGGATGTACTCGTTGTGGTGGATGCACTGGCGGTCGCAGATATAGCAGCGGTGCCAGCTGTGCGGACGGGCGTGTTTGTGTTGTCGCTCTTTCTCTCTTTGCTTCTGCATTCCTGACACTTCCAGGAGTCTTTCTGCACCTGTTTCATAGAGTTGTATGACCGCTGCGTAACATTGGCGCATTCTAAGTCGTACCGACCATTGCAAAAGGAACATTCAAGATACTCCTTATTCGTAATTCCTTTCAGACAACCAGGACAGGCCTTTTTCTTGAACTCATTCATGTTGAAAAGCAGGAAAAGAAATAAGCAGATCCAGAAACAAAAGCAGGAAAAGCAGAATTAAAAAAAAAAAAAAAAAAAAAAAAAAAAAAATATATATTGCAAAAAAAAGTTTGTTTTACTGGGGTTTGAACTCGCGGCAGTGACTATTCTACTTTCAAGGCACAAGCTAAGCGCGCTCCACCACTGATCCCAGTGACGTTAGCGATGAAATTAACTAATATAAATAGTAATTTGCAATGTACTCGGTAACATCAACTGCGAGTACAGCGACCGGTATTTTCAAGGTCGCACACGCTAACACGAGTAGTAGTCGCCTCCTTGGCGTAGGCCTCCCCCATTTCTTTCCACAGCTCTCTGTTTCTGGCCTTTGACATCCAGTTTGATCCCGCTTTCTCCTTGAAGATGTCTTCCCATCTTTTTTCTGGTCGACCTCTACCTGTCGGTGGATACCGAGAGACGAAACAAGAGGTAGAGGTCGACCATGGGTGGCCTACTGAAGATAAAATAACTTGCGTTTTTGACAAATCGCAATCAACAAAGTGCGTTCTTGAAAACATCTTCAGAAATGTGCGAGGGTTTACTTGTTTGACGGTCCCTTTCATCATCATTATCATCAACCTATATTAGTTCACTGCTGGACGTAGGTCTCTCCCAAGACGCGCCACTGAGCCCGGTCTTCGGCTCTTCTCCTCCAGGGCTCCACCGATCTTGCATCGTAAATATCGTTTCATAGATTTACGGCCCCACGGGACCTATTCAGTGACATCCCAATTTAGATTTAACAATTTATGACGCATGAATCGATGTGGAACATTTTTGTTGACAAGAATAGGTACTGAATCTATTAAGGCCTGCGCACATCTAGGCGATGGCGATGGTGATAAGCTAAAACCTAAGGCTAAAACACTTTCAAATATGTCAGTAACATTTTTTTTTATACTACTCGCTGATGGAACTAACATAATATGGCCCCCCTTATGTTAAGCGGTAATCATCGCCTTTAACAAAGCATTGCCTCGTAGGTCACGCACGTCAGGAACGTGTCCTACGATGCACTGGCCTTCGTCCTGAGGCTTACAGATGTTTCGCCTCACGTGCCTGTAATTACACCGGCACCCACACCCTTCTAACCGAAACACAGCGATGCTGCTTCACGGCAGAAATAGGCATGGTGGTAGTACTTCCCCGGACGAGCCCTTCACAAGGAGCTCTACTACTACTGAAAGATTTGACAGTGTTTCAGCTGATCGCCATTGCTTTTGCATAGATGTGCGCAGGCCTTTACGCGGGTATAATTCAGTACACCTACTTATTAACCGAGCTTCAGTTCATTAGAGTTATTCTGTACTTATTTATAAGCTATTGACCTATGGCTCTCTAGTAGTACAATCCCTACCAACCTTGTATATTACCTAGGTATTTTTCATAAGATCAATAAAGCAAAAAAATTGCAGAAGTTTAATTAAAAATATTACGGTATTTTATCGGGAAGTTGGCCTAGTTTCTCTCCAATCTTAGGAATAGGTCCCTTAGGGACGCTTCAGGGATTCATTCGAGAGCGCCTTATTACGATTAAGTACATTTATTATTTTGTAATTTGGTTCAGAACAGAAATAATTCGCCTACAGTTATGAACAATAAAAGACTCGTTGATTTTTAGTTAAATTTTTATTGTCTTTGGTTATACAAAAACATGGATTAAATTTAAAATAAATTACAAAAACACATTTATTTGATTTATTAATTAAGTGTGTTATGCTAATGAATGACTAAATTGTACATTGAAAATAAGTAATAAACATTATAAAACATGAAAATTATTTTGATACATTTGTCTTTGAAATTGTCTTAGTTGTTGGCACATTTATTAGTTTATACGTCGCTAACCTTAATAATTATTATAGGTGAATATAAAATTAAATTAAATACTTATGAATAAACAATGATAACAATATCTTCACTTAGTACAAGAATCGTGCAGAATCAAATAGACTAACATCCCAATCAGTCAAAACCCAATCGATAGCGCAAGAAACTTGTAGGGGGTATTTGCATATTTTTTATGAAACCGAGTACATTACTTACCAAAAATGTAATTTATTAAAGATACCTAAGTAATTTACATTATTAAATTATTCAAATAGATTCAAAGTGGCTTTTCGAATTTTAAAACGTATTTTTTATATACACCCACGTCTTTGCACCCACGACTTAACTTTATTTGTACACAAAGGAACAAATGAAGGTATTTTTTAATGCTGGTCAATAATATTAATATTATGCTAATATCGTCATGATTTTCCGTTGACTGATGAGCTACGTGTGCTTGGCAGAAGCAAGGCTAAAGGCAGTTTTACACAGGGGCAGTAACTGACGTCAGTCGACTAGCGAGACAGTGCTGTGTGTCGATTCCAGTAACACGGCTCGATTGAGTGATCGCTGAATCCGTGTTTCATTTTCAAATTTTTTAAACAAAAAATGACAACTCACATCGATTTACGCGATCGCTTGAGTGATATGTGTTGGTTGGAATTGACGCCCAGACCTGGTACTGCCATCGTATAAATTGAATTGAACTCGGTACAGTACTGTCGCGTCAGCACTGACTTCAATATTCCCGCTTCATATTTTCGGCGCCAGTCCGCTCCCCCCGCCACCCACGTCAGCGCAACTGACGCCGTGTAAAATGTCGAATCAGTCGCTGCCACTGTATTGTACGGGGACCACGCTGCGTCGCACCACTCGAGACTGTTTTCGGGAATTCATTTTTCCGCACTGACTATACGAACATGTGTGCACCGAAAGAAATATACTCGACCACTGACGAAATACTAACTGCGTCTAAATGGCATGTTTCAGTTTTCGGCGCCAGCACTGACGACAGTTAGTGACCCTGTGTAAAACTGCTTATGCAACGTTGCTTGTCAGAGGGCAATTATGTCACCTTATACTAAGGGTTTTTATTAAAACCGCATCGTCATCGATTGCTAATAATATGACCGAGATCTTCAATCTTTTAATTTTATTGGGAATTTATCAATTTTCTTGTTTTATTTGATTGTTTTTATAGAAGTAGCGTATACGCTATAGGCTGGCTTTTCTGCGCTTTTATTTTGACGCGTTTTTTAGGTATTTAAGTAAAAATTTACAAATAAACGTACTAACATTATTGAAAATTCAAAATTATAGATGTTGAAAGGGCTATGTATGTTCCCTAATTATTATTTTATAACGGGTATTAATCTTAACTACATTGAGAAGTACATGCAAATCTCACCGAATATCTAGAAAACTTACTCATTTTAGTTTTTACTTTACATTACTAGAAAAATCACCACAATATTTACTTAGTAATTTATTTATTTAAATAACTCAGTTCATTTTATGCCCTTGCCATTCGTTTAGAATGATTTTGAAATGAGTTTTGAATTATTTTATTTAAACACTGATCTTATATGATTCTGAAAATACATAAGTTGTAATCAGTTTTTTTAATATGACGTAATCTGCTTTTCATTCCAACTAGAACATCCGAAGCTATAGTTTTCATGAAATCTACTCTTTCTTTTACTTTTTAAATGTTACTTTGAAGAAGATTAAATAAGAAATTGTTGGTTTTTGCGAATACCGTTATTTTCAAACAGAAGTATGACAAAATGTTGCATAATGTTTTAATTTAGACAATCAGTTTAGAGTTGACCTTGCTTTCAATTAAAATGTTGAATATGAAAGTCTGTCTAAGTCTAGTACAGGGGACAAAAAATAACGTCTAATTTACTGTGCGCATTGACAATTATTAAGGAATTAAAATTACTACCACCACAACTAAAAAAACGACATTACAATCTTTTTTTAATAGCCGAAATTTCCACTCATAGTGAGGAATAAAACTTTATTAAAGTTAATGTTATAACGTTGTAAATTTGGACAAAAATAGAACGTTTGGGCCGATTTTTCCATCTTCGGAATAACGCTATTCGTCAAATAAAAGTCTAAAAAGAGATTTCTTTATCTGTAGATTAGCCCTAGTTTTATATTCTTTTGGGTTTGTAGTTTATTTTATTAGTAAAATTTAACAGAATTTCGCATTTTTATAATATTTTAGTTTTAGTTTTTTTATGCAAATAAAGAGATTTTATGAGTTATAATGTAATAACATTAACGATCCTTTGTAGCAAATTACACGTATCTAGTTATACATAAATCACAAACACGTTATGTTTAATAAGTAGAGCGTGTTTGTTTATTTAATATATAGATTAGAATACAACGAAAATGTTGATAATAAAATTAAGTGCAGAAAATGCGTAACCCTCCATAATTTATCCAAAATTTAAGATAATACAACTCAATAGATAAATTACTATAATGTATTATTTACTATTTTGATATATAATAATATATTTATAATAAACTTTATAATATAAAGGTTAATAAAACCTCGTTCACAACAAAAGAACGATACAACACACAGATTTTGATTTATATAATATAATATAATGTTAAATACGTTATGTATTGAAATTATTTTCTTAAACCTACTTTATAAATATATAAACAGTAAGTTAAATAATCATTTTATAATACTGATGTTTTTGTAACTAGAATTTTCGAATTATTTGTAAGTATAAGTACTTATATTTTAATAGGTTTTCTATATAATAATATTTAGAATTATAATCACTTCACTACTTTGACACATACGTAATATTAATTCATAGAATAATATTATAAATATCTATTTTTTAGTTATAGACATACATCTTACTTGTTTACATACATGTACTTAACTATTTAGAGGTACCATTTTAACTCGCTTTAGTTTATAATATATTTTCGTTATCACAAAAGTGATCGTAGATTATATCAAATACAAGACGTTTAAAGGCATTTAAGTTTTTATACCAAAGTCGATACAAGTGAGTCAAATTGGCACTAAGCTAATGTGATTCTCTATAAGTTACTTGAGTCGTTGTATGGAATTTAGTTATCGAGACCTTAATCTCATGTAATAATTTGATTATAATATTAAATCATTCGTTAAAATGAAAGTACGTGAATTTCTTAAAGATATAAATAGAAAACAACAAAGATAAAGTACGATTTGCGTATTGCTTAGATACTTATAATTAGAAAACTTACTTAAGTTAATAAATTTTATTTAAGTTAAAACACACATTGAGAACATTTAAACAAGGCTTAGGACTCTCTCGTAGGTAGCGAAGATTTCGTCTCAACTTATATCACTAGAAGTCAACTTCAAATTGGTCATTTATTAAATAACACAATTTATAATTATTATTGGCTAACTGAGATATGGCACAATTTGAATTTATTTAAAAAATTAGACAAACATTTCGTAAAAGAATTTATCTGGCTCTTGTTTCTGGTAACTTGCATTAGGTTTACAAATTCAGATGCTGTTTTTCACACAGAAGATGGTTTCAAAGTTGGGTAGTTAAAAGAAGAAATAATTTAGATTTCAGTTCCCGATGGTATGGTTTGAGGCGTGTTACATATTTAGCAAGAAGGTACAATAAGAAAAATATTCAAAAATTAACAGAAAAAAAACAAATCAACAGCACTAAATTCGTCGACTTTAACCCTAAAAGCTCAAAAATGTCGGAACTAGAAAAATCACAAGTTGACCAAAAAATTACGAAAACACGTCTAATTTAACTATACAGTTCACGTTTTATTAAGCTATTCACATTTTTTGCTTTAAATGTTGTTTAGCTTCATCCTCTTTACTCTTCTTACAACAGAAGACAAGAATTCAAACAGAAATAAATCGGTCCTATCGCTTGACATTTCCAGATACGATTATTGGTTAAAAAATAACAACCCTTTAAAGACAGTCCACGCGTTGAATCTACAAATCATACGAGTACATCTACCAATGGACGGGATGGTAAAATCACAAAAACCAAAAATTATCATAATGAAACAAAAGGACTTCATTACGAACTAATAAGGTACAGAATCACTGCTCATTTTACTTTAAATTTAGTCCACATTTTTAAACTTACATTCAAAGATAATACGCAGAACTCTGAAGCCGTTGAGACCGCGCAGGTACCAAAATTGGGCAATCGATATTTTGGTACCCAGAAACGTTTCAAAACTCACTAAATCCGAGCACTTTCACTAATTGTACGGCCCTCGCGTCATCGCTTCTCTGTTTCTGGTGTGCCACTTGCACGTGAGGATTCGAACGTATGTTTTTCTAAACGTTGTATTGAACAGAGCGTATAAAACAGGATTTATTGTTGAATTGATATAGCACAGCGCGTAAAAGAACGACCACAGCTCATCAGGAATGCACTTCGTGCAAGCCGTCAGCGGCTTCAGTAACACCAGGATGTTGTACGGAGTCCATGTCAGTATGAACGAAAGTAAAATCGCAGATAGAGTTTTGGCCGCTTTAGACTCTTGCTTCTTCTCTTGTGTTTTCTTCTTCTGCTTTGGCTGTTTAGCTGTTATCCCTTTACCGAGCAACTGTTTTGGGATTATTTTAGCGTTCAACGGGATTCTGATATCTTGTATGGCTGAAGTTCTTCTTGTTAAAGCATTGTGCCCTCCAGGATGTAAATTCAGCTCAGAGTCTCCCCTGGTGGGGCGGAAGTGCGGTCTGGAGGCAGAAGGTGGAGAGTCTTCAGTGATCATCTTTATCGTAGCTCTGTCTGTGTCAGCATCTGGCAATCGGATGAGGATGGTGTAGACTGAGTCTGCTGAAGTGGATTTTGGGGCTGGTGAAGCTGTGGAGTTGATTCTGGTGTTGGGTGGGAGGGAGCGGCTGTCACGAGCTGAAGGGATGCTGAGCGGGTCATATGCGCGACGGAGAGGGGAGGTTCCCCCATCACTGTTGACGGCAGACCCTGCGCGGGATGCGTAAGGATCTCTGATAACGTTCAGCGATGTGCACCTGCGAAAAAAGGTATAGTTAAGCAAGAAGTGAAGCAATTTAAGTAAAGTTTTTACTTCCTTTGGTGGAAACCATGATTCGACTAACCTAGAGACAGAGCTCTGTAGCGGCGTCTCCACAGAGACGGGCGTGGCATACCCTGCTTCAGACGGGTCCTCCTCTCTCTCCTCCAGGTCCTCGCGACCGGAGTGCCACCAGGCTAGGCACCAGGCCCTCACTGCTGGCCAGCCTCTGGCCACGTTTGCGCGGCGGTAGTACTGTAGGGAACAAAATAGGAATTATTGAATGTGGTTTTACTCGAAGGCAACTGGGTACTGCAAAGTGTGTATGGAGAACAGCGTTAGACACATACCTACATCGCGTACCTACGTCACCAAACTTTTAAACGGTAGCTATCAAAAACGCTCCGTTCGTGAAAATAGTACTATTGAGACCGTGAAGTCTTTCATTCGATTCATCATCATCAGTCTTAGCAAAAGAAAAAAAAAGAAGAAAGAGAGCCTTATAAAATCCACTGCTGGATATTAGTCTCTCCTATACATTTCCACGAAGAACGATGCTAAGCCCTTTCCATCCATCGATTTCCCGCGATCATAACAATGATTTCATCCGATTAGCATATTCAATTTACTTATATGGCATCCTAATTTGGGTAAATCATTTTATACCTGAATTCTGAAATCAACCAAGTGCTGTTCAGTGCTCAGAATGCTCAAATTCATTAGAGCATTCTGAGCTTTGAGTCATGAACCAATACTATAAAATATACAAAACTTGCATGAACTTCCGATGAGTTTTCGTAATAACACCGGTTCCGACGCTCGTCCGGTTTTAACGTTTTGTGCCAAAATATGATCGCCAACAGACGCTGGCAAGTGTCCAATTCGCCTCGATTTACAAACATTGTACACCAGAATTACGCAAAAATGAACTCTATGAGTACGTAATAAAGATAAGTGTAAGTGTAATAGCTCCTTGTTTTGATGTATAATGTTACTAGCGTGTGCATAAAATACGAATTGTGTTAGGATGAGGAGCTTAGTTAGATGACTGTTAGAATAAAGATGATAATGGACTAACTTCGTTTTCACGTTTATAGAAAATATCTTTATGAGACATGCGATCACTAATTACATAGGAAACTTTGTTCTTGTATGAAATTTTATTCTAAAAGAATAAGAAGTTTTATATTGTACTAATCATAATTAAGTAATGTTAGTTGCTGTTTAATAGAATTGCTGCTATTATGATATTTTCTGCCGATCTTCAACTGTCCTTTTTGTGTGTTTTAATGTATTTGTCTTACGTGTACCTACGCCTTTATGTCAAATAGTTATGCATTTTCTGTAAAACACATTAATATAATATGTTACTATTTGAATGAGCTATGACTTTATTATCTGTGCTCTAGGTATGTCATCTGTCATGCCATGTCATGGAATGTCAAAGTATTTGGCGCGCTGTCAGGCGATTCATAATCATAATCATTTATTTGCCTCAATGAAGTGTATACATGAAAGATCTTAAAAATAATAAATAAGTGTCACTCATTCTCATTCCCCATAGCTGGGATGCAAATTTTGGGTTCATGTCATTTAAGTTAGAAACAACATAAAATTATATTAAATACGTACCTAATAAAGTTAAACAGGAAGGATTCAAGAGGAAGAAGTTTCTGAAAGGACAATGGATGGATAGAGCGTGTGGAGAATTGTGTTGTGAAAGATTTAATAATTACAACTAGCCAGAGTGAACGAGTGTTTCATTGTTATATTTCTATTGAAGATACGACGTGTTACATGTCTTTCTATTATTGTTAGCATTTAGATTCCGATGATTATCACTTAAATTCCATATTTGGTTAACCACAATTCTGCCGTCATATTAAGAAAGGACGTAACTTGGTCAAAGTTGATTTCGAGATAATCGAAGTTTTGTCCAAAATGACGGCCGGCGATTTACTAAACGTTTTTTGTTATTGAACTTTATTTTATAATACGTAAAAAAAAAATGTCTTTGTTTTGAATCCTATTTCGTTTTGATTTTTAGTTTCGTTCACTTCCTTATCTTATTTTTTCTTTTTTAACTAAGCATAAAAATCATTATTTAATAAGCAATACTTCACTTAAAAGGCCTAATTTCATAGAATGTAATAACGACATGCATGTAAAGCCGTAATTGTTCAGTTATGACTTTTCTCGCCAGGAAACTAACCTAAACAAAGTTTTTAAGGCTGGTATTTTAAATTAAAATCACTGAAAATGAAGAACCAAGCCTTTGATTAAGTAGGTATAAAATTATATGATCATCACATCAGGTATGAAATCAGAGACAAGCAATCAAGCATAGATTTCTATAGTCAGGTAAAGAAAATAAGACGCTAGTTCATACGAATTTTACGTTGATACGAATGGGACCCCAAACCACGACCTGGAGGCCATAGGAAATACATGGCGTGAGTAGTAAGTACTGTGAACAGCTGTATATCCAGGCACTTCCCGTAACTGACTCTCCGTTTTTTGACTGGCTCTTATTAGAACAGGAACCCTCAACCCTGCACGTGGAGATTGAGACCGCCATTAAACGACTCAAAGGCGCCTGACCAGATAACGGTGGAGGTGATCAAGTGCTTGGGCGAGAACGCAATTGATGTTTTACACACGATCTGTAATCACATCTGGAAGCATAGCTACTGGCCCAGAGACTGGACAGAATCAATTATACTCCCGCTATACAAGAAAGGTTCTACCCGCAAATGCGACAACTACAATTTTGACTTATATTATGACACAAAAACAATTCTAATGTAACAAAAATATATTTTACTAACATTTAATTATTATTTGGTGATCAGTCTTCATTATCTACCACCAGGTTTGCAGCAGCATTGTTTTTATGCAATTTTTCCCTAAATAATTTTCGGTTGCCTAATTTTTGCAGGATATTATTTTTGCGCTCACTCGTTATTCTTTTTGGTTTTGTTTTTTGTACGTGAGCAGAAAAACCCTTCTTTCCGATGGTTTATTTCATGCATTCTAGCTGTATATAATCTGGGCTATTGAACTCGTTTTTGTAAAACATTGAAGAGCCTATACCTTTTTCAAAGCGTATCTCAGACATACATATCACGTAGAAATAAGCTCGTGGGGTGGATTTTTTAATTCTGATACTAGAGATATCTTGGTAATTAAGGCTTTTCATGTTAGCGAACATCTATCTAAAAGGCCTTAAATCAGGGAATAACGGCCTTACAGACAAGTAAGATGAGAATACTTATACAAAAAGCCGTAATTTTGAAATTAAGCCTTTTCAGACAAAAAAGACTCAAATTTTGACGTAGTTACGACGAATATCTGTAGGTTATCTTTGAATTCATTGGAGTTACAGCTTTATAAGTGAACCCATAAGGTAGCATTTTGTTTGCTGATTCCAAATCTGTGTTTAACTCATTTTTGACAAAACTGTAAGTTACGACCTTTCTTGGTATGACGGCAGAATTATAGTCCATACATTTCCGCCGATGCTGCCAACCACCGATTAATTATCATTGAACGCATTAGGATTATAAATGAGTCTATTATTTAGATAATTGTATGTATTAATTAGAACGCAGGTGATTATTCTGGGCTGGTTATTTGTAGTTCAAATTATTTATTTGACTGTGCCGAGCAAAATAGTTCTTCTTCTTCTTCTTCTTCTTATCGTGTCACTGATTCTTTCGAACCAAGTGTGGTGAAAGGATTTTAAGTGCGCCTCAACGAGTCTCCTTTCGTGCACTTGACACAATACATATTTTAAAATAATAATTTTAAAATAGTTCATAGCATAATAAACAATAGCCACGGTTTAGTCGATTATTATGAATATACTAACAATAAACAATACACCATATTAAGTGGTAATATAAGAGATATTAAAACTTCCCCGTGCGATATCTGACACGCACTTGGCCAATTTAGAAATTATTCTATAGAAAGTAACTTATTCTCCAAACGACTCCCTTGGCTTAACATTAACTTGAAACATTTGTGCTATCACTTGATACTTTGTCCTACTTCTCACTTGAATATTCCTCTGGGGGAAGTGAGATTTAAATTTGAAAATACAGCCGTAAAAAGACAGCACTTCTTAATTTAAAATGACTTCTAACTGTGTCATTGCCATTGAACGGCCAATCTTGCAAAAATCACGGAAAACCCAAAAAGAATCTGTTGTTGTATGAAAATACCTATTCCTGCAGCAAAATTCATTAAAGCAATCGCTGAATCAGCTAATAGTTTTAAATTATTGTTTGAAAATTTGAATTTTAGCAATTACTTGAGCGAGCTGTGTTGCAGGGCTAAAAAACTAAATTCAAAATGGCGTTTCCATTTTCGAGCCACAAACAATTATACTAGTAGTGCCCTAGCATCTGTGTGTACAGGCATCTATATTTTATGAACACTTCTCGTACTATGTAGGTTTGTACGCATTGGTTTCTGTAAATAGGCCTGAACACTTTTTGAAACCAAAGTATAACCTGACTCCATAGTCGAAGTCTAACAAGGTTATCCAAAGAGTGGCAACACCAACTTTCCATGGAGTATAATGCAGAACGAGTTACAAAGTTAGACATTGAGAAAGTGTTGGAGTTGCAGAGTCCTCCCTATTTACTACCAAAGTGGGAGGAAACGGGTGAGAAATGGGGTGCAACCCCCCAGCAATAGACGCAAATTACTGCGAATGGGTGCAATCATTAAGGTGGTTGTAAATCAGCGCTTTTAAAGTAGATTGGAATTGAGAGTAGCACTAACTAATGTACTTATCTATTATGTGAGGAAGACGTTCTACTTATTGCATAAGATTTGTTTAAAAAGTTAGCTGAATCCAGAAAGTTCGCTGCTTCTGTTCTCAGGCTCTTTTTGAGATTAAGTTTAATATGGAAGTTTGAGCATAACAATCCTTGCACAGCAGTTACGCAGTTTTTTTTTTCGCAAATATAATGCACAGACTCAGACTTACCTAGCTTTAAGACGTTTCAAAGTGATCCTTGTATAAAAACATTTTTGACATTGACTTGGGTAGCCCAAGTATCACTGACCTTTAATAATAATAATAAAAAAAAAAAACGCTATATAAATTATTTTCAATAGATGCAAAGGCATGTTTACTTTTACTTAGTAATGGATATTACAGGGTGTGTAAGCTAAGATCATACGGAATGAGTATATCAGGGGAAGTTTGAAAGTAGCGCCAGTGACAGAAAAATTTAGGAGCAATACGCTATATAGGTTGGCTTGGTACGAGCATGTCATGAGGATGGATGAAAGTCATGTGACCAGGAGAGTGATGAGTATGGATGTGGATGGGTATAAGCAGCGGTAGACCAAAGAAAACATGGATGAACTGTGTGAAAGATGACATGGATAAGAGAGGAGTGAATGCAGAGATGACGGCTGACGGGGGAATGGAGGAGGCAGACAAGTTGTGCCGACCTCACACAAAGTGGGAGGGCAGGAAGAGTAAGCTATGATCATACCATGTTGTCACGCCCCCGGTTGTCGTGCAGCGCCCCTCGCACGTGGTACACGGAGTCTGCGTCTCCGGACTCCGAGCGAGCGCGACCATCCAACTCTCGCGTTTCGTCGCTACTGGAACAAACGTAGTCTTTTAATTACATACACACGCTCGGCTCTTAAGTTATGAAACATTATAAAAATCTTTTTGATTTCCTGTAAAAAATATAAAAAAGCAAGGCAATCAACTGTATGCAACTTCGGTTATCGAGCAGGTAAGTAGTTGAATGAATCTTCAAACCTGTAGATGGAGACATAGTCGCGTTAGTGCCATAATAACAGTCCCTGAGTTATTCGTCGAGTGTGATTAGTATCCAATGGCGCAGTGGTCAGGTCGCAAGGGAAGATCGCGGGTTAGAATCCCGCTTGGCTCTTAACTTTTGAGAACATTATAAAAGTGTCGTAAACACTATATATAAAATACATATTATCTTTTTTTTTTTTTTTTTGCTTTACAGCAAAGCAGTCTTCGTAAAGTAAGCTTTGTTTATCGAAGTTTCCTATCAATATTTTGAATAAAGAAGAGCTTGACAGAACTATGAAATATAATTTTGGTTGAAAGTTGAACTTTCCATCAAAGTAATGTCAAAGTTTGTACACAGTGCTACGCAAATCTTTGATACCCGATTTTAACCTCTATGAATTTGTTGCTTATAGACCAAAAACGTCGTGTATCGAAAACTTGCGTAGCTTTGCGTACGAAGAAGCTTATTTCGCTACAACACCCAATGACTACGATGCTCCCAATCTCGTAGAGGGTCTACGCTCTACAGCTTTTAGCCATCGCCCATCTACGAGCTTTAAACCTTAGCCTCACATACATGTAAACGTACCTTTTCATCATGCTTTTGAAAGTTGGCCGTAAGAAACTCAAACTTCTGGCCGAAAACGAATATCAAACGAATAACCCGCTTATAAATGTTACATTATTGTTCAAAGTTAGCCCTGTCTCTCTTTGTCATTACCCAGTGGTAAGAGATAGCAAACGTTACAGAGTTCTTTGTGTGTGGGTCGTCCGGGCAAGAAGTACCCCATGCCTATTACTGCCGTGAAGCAGCATTGCTGTGTTTCGGTTTAAAGAGTGGAGTTCGGTTTGGATAGCGGTGAAATGAATAGCACGTGAGGCTGAACATCTGTATACCTCAAGATGGACGCAAGGCATTGTAGGGCATGTTTCTGACGTGCGTGACCTACAAGACAATGCATTCTTCGGAAGAGATCGCTTTTAGTGATAAGACCGCCCATTATATTCCACTTTGATGTTTTTCTGTATTCCTTTGTTATTTTGTGTGGTGTGGTGTGGTGTGGTGTACAATAAAGTATTTTTTATTTATCTATCTGTCATTGGTAAAGGCTTTCTTATAGTAACCACTCAACATCAGATAGGATTTACGCTTGTTCCATTAGCAAGAAGTGTAAAGAAAACACTGATTTATCTTTTGAGAGATTGTTGTACAGAAGGCCATAAAATCTATGATTATAACAATAAGTAATAACACTGCCCTAATATAACTTAAAGAGACTAGAATAGTCAATCAAAGACACGTAAAGAGACGCAATGGGACTCGAACTGTTTGGCGTCGAGCCAACTCTCTCTCACTCGCACTTGTGGATTTATTAAGAGGCTGATAACCGGTAAGCAACTTCTCACTCGCACTATTCGACGTTTTGACAATCTCAACATTAAAGAAGTTAAGGTTTTTAGGTTTCTACTTATTTTGGTACTGGAACAAGTTATATCAAAGTATCGTGGCACTGATTCTTTCAAAGCAAGTGAGGTTAGGATTTTAAGTGTGCCTCAAAGAGAATTCTTTCGTGCACTTGATACATATTTTCGAACTTTTAGGTTCTACCGAAGTTTTCCTTTATCAATCGAGAGCAACTGGCACAGTGTATATAAATTTTTGGGCACCTTAGGATCGGAAGGCAAGGCCGCTCTAGGCCACCAGCGCTCATATACGTTTGCTGAACTTTTGTGACGTTTTTTTCTGAGCTTGGTTGTTTGCAATTTTTTATAACATTCAGTGACTATACAACCATCTTTAAAAATGTTTACATTGCAAGCGTGTAGTTGTTTGTCGGTTGCCAGCCTCTTAATGGGTGTGAAAGAGATGGTTTCATGCGAGTAATTGGGAGTTGATGTGTGGATAGAAAGGCCCAGTTGGTGATTGTGGTCTGAACTCTGGACTCCTGAGACGTTTATAGGGTAGGTTTATATTTATATAGGGTTGGAATTGTGTTGGGGTTTGTGTGGCAAAACAAAAAAAATTCCAATTCAAGTCTCGGGAAATAACATTGAATACGTCAAGAACTACATTTACCTGGGGAAGAAAGTATCATTCACCCAAACAAGCAATGAAGAAGAAATTGAACGTAGAGTAAATATATCGTGGAAAAAATTTTGGTCATTTAAAGAAATTATGAAAGGAAATTACAGTCTTAACTTAAAAAAAGTCGTGATCGACACATGCCTTTTGCCCTGTCTATTGTACGGCTGCCAAACATGGATATTTACGAGTAAAACAAAACATAAGATAAGATCCACTCAACGAGCAATGGAAAGAAGCATACTTAACCTAAGAAAAATAAACAAAGTAAGAAGTGATACAATTAGACAAAAAACTAAACTTACTGACGCTCTCACTCAAGCTCTTAAACTCAAGTGGCAATGGGCTGGGCACATTTCACGCAACAACGACGATAGATGGACCAAGCGTGCCACTCGGTGGAAAGGGCCACCAGGCAAAAGAAAAGTTGGTAGACCGTATAGCCGGTGGGCTGATGACATAATCCAAATTGCTGGGAAAGACTGGATGTCCACAGGAATGGACAGAGAACAGTGGAAGAAGATGGAGGAGGCCTTTACCCAAAAAGGGGTCCACTTCTCATAGATCTAAGAAAACTAACATTAAAACTAACAACTAGGATAAAAATAAACACTAACACTTTACTAACACACAAACTGTAAAACCTAACATTAAGAGATTTTGGAAATAAAAGGCTAAATTATTATTATTAAATTATTATTATTGTGTGGCAAACAAACAAGAAGGTAGCATTTTGGTTGCTGAGTAGTCGTTTCTTTGAATGGGTAGTTAACTTTAAGCACATGTTTGGACGAAAAGGTTGTTGATCTCTGTTAAATAATATTTTGCATGTTGTTTCTATCTTTAGTAACATTTTGAATTACAATATACTTACTAAAGTAAAGGCGATCAGCTGAAACGCTGTCAAATATTGCTGTCATATTTGACAGTTGATCACCATTGCCATCGCATAGATGTGCGCAGGCCTTCACGCCAACATTGCCATGCATTGGCGATCAGTGTATCACTGTCAAATATAGCACTGTCAAAAATTCGCGGCAGTGTTTGCACGTATGCAAAATAGTCCTTCAACGAGAAAGTATTTTATAATCAATAAAAAATATGTCAATAAATATATTGCATTATGGGTTGTTTAAAATTTTCAGTCCAAAATATGACAATTACAAATAAATAAATTATTAAACATAAAAAAAAGGTTCTGGAATGTCTACAAATCCGAAGTTTGAACGTAGGACGCACATAGGACCCCAAGGGGACGATATTGATGGGACTGTGGGAGGTTGGATGGAGAGGGCTCGGAATCGTTCTTCCTGGAAATGTGTATAGGGGAGGCCTATGTCCAGTGGACTTCTTCAGTCTGATCATGATGGTGATGAACAAAGGCTTTCATCATCATCACCATCCTGAAAAAGTATACCATCCTATACCTATCCCTCGACTTCCCGCGATCTTAACAATGTCGTCAGTCCATCTGGTGGGTGGGCGCCCTACTTTTCGTCTTCCGGTTCGTGGTCACCATTCGAGAACCTTTATTCCCCAACGACCTAAATTAATTATTTAATTCCACTAGGAAAGTTAATATAAAAATCATAAGCGTTATCGTGATTGCCTACTGCTACACAATAAGTAGGCCGCCATTCATAATCATAATTCTTTTTCTTTTTCTATTTTCAACAACAATAAGGTAAAATAAACAGATCCCAGCTGCCCGTCGACACAACGCAGCTCCCACGCGGCAAATTATGGCAATTTGGACCGAATTAAAATCTTTTGTATTCAAATCTAATAGCCCCTTCCCAACGGTGTGTGATATCTCGCACGGAGGCGGATCAGCTCGCACGACACACCATGGGAATGGTCTCGTGCGCCGAGGTGCGCGGTAGCACAGGAGCCCTTTCTGTGTGCGTTGCCGTGCGTCGTGCGCTGTGCGTGATGATCTGCAGAACCACGCACGCACCGTAGGAAGGCAGCATAACATTTTGACACACACAACACAACTATAGCTGGTGGAACGCGCATAATGACCCACCTAATTAAGAGTGGTAATCAATGCTTTGCCATCACCTATAGCAAAGCATTGATCTGTAGGTCACATACAGGAGCGTGCTCTACGATGCATTGCCCTGTATCCATTAACTTGAGGAGAAATTTAGGAGCCAATTTTTATTAGGTTATTTTCCAAGCATCAACATACTAGTATATTTCCACGCTACGTGCCCTACGACGCATTGCCCTGCGCATCCATCAACTTGAGCAGAAACTTAGGAGCCAATTCTTATTAAGTTATTTTCTAAGTATTTAAGGCAGACTAAGTATTTCCACGGCATAAAACGAATGCTAAGGGCACTTCACTCCCAAAATATGACCGTTTATTTTACGGCACTGTGTCCACTTAAGCGTGGGTCTCCTTTGAGCGGTCAGCACAGTAGCTTCTTTGCGTAGTTAAGCTAGCTTGTGTCCCAAGAGACTTATGTTCGCATAGAGACTAATTTGGTAGCTCTGTAATTAATGTTTAGTGTATTCACGACGGGAAACTGGATACTGTAATAAGGTTCTTGACTGGTCTTTTAAGTTCGGTCACGTGGCACAGACGCTTGCATAAAGTTTGCTTTGTCATTTCAAAACTATCCTTTTGATGTCTTCCCACTGGTTCGTGATATCGCGCACCAGCACGCACGACACACCATGGGAACGGTCTGGTGCGCCGAGGTGCGCGGTAGCACAGGAGCATTTTCTGTGTGCGTTGCCGTGCGTCGTCGTGCGCGGTGCGGGCTGGTGCGTGATATCACGCACCGTAGGAAGGCGGCATAACAGGATTCGTTTTCTGTCATTTCGGGAATTCACATAGCTTTTTGATTTTAATTGCTTACTGGTGTTATTATGAAATCAGAAATATAAATATTTATATAGAAATATTGAGGTATGTTGTGTGATTTCGGTGTTTAACCAACATTACCTGTCAAACAAGTCTTAGCTCAAAGTGTTAGCAGTTGGAATTAAAGTGTATTATGTGATATTCTGATTTGATCGAAAATGTTTCAGATAGTTTTGGGAAAAACGGCCATCTTTTTTCCTATGCCAATTGGGCCGACTTTGACTGAAGACTGACGACTTGACGGAAAAGTATTTTATCTATGTAATATATTATCATCTTTCTCATTGAACTACTCGACACTGGCAAAATTGATCCGAAAAGAACAGATGCCATTCATTAAGAAGAAGATGGTGTCTAACAGAACGATTTGAAGAAGTGTTTTAAAATTTTACTCGAATAATATTGTTTCACACAACACTTTCTTTTCTATCCCCAAAGGAAGCAGAGTACTATAAAAACGTCGGGCCGTCAGATAGCTGATACGAGTATTTTTCTAGTATATTTTATGAACACATTAATGTGTTGTTTTTTATAAAGTAGGTTCTCAATTCAGCTATATTGTATGTTGCTTATGTTTGTTACCGCTTTTTAACCGATTACAAACTGAAAGTTGGACATATTAGTTCCATATCCATCATCATGATCAAGATGAACTGGTCCCATAAAAAATTCATCAAAATCGGTTCAGCAGTTTGGTTATGAAGTTGGTTTTTCAAGTTTTTAAAACTTGTTATTGTTTATAAGACACAAACTTGAACAAATAAGGATATTGCATAGAAACTGTACCCGAAGTCCCAGTGCATTTACAAAATTTCGTTACCAAATGTTGTTGTCGTTTCGCCTACGTGTCTCTCTCTTTTGCATGGAAAAATGATGAAACAACAACTTTAAATACGTAACGTATTTTTGCTGTCTCAACTTTTCTTCATACAAAAGACAGAGTACACGTAGGCGAAACGACAACAACATTTGGTAACGAAATGTGGTTACAAAATGTTGTTGTCGTTTGTCAAAACTCAGACGTCGGGTAGGGGTGTTCCAGATGTAATGTTATAGGTTTACTCTGGTTGAGTGCTACGTCGCTACGCCGTAGCCCGTAGCACTTTGAGGAAAAGTACTTGTGGGCACCGTATCGCGAACCGACAGTATTTACGATCTGGTATAGTTTAGTATACGGGAAATTCTAGTAATAGAACCGTTATCTAGTAATACAATCATTTTATTACTATTGATGCTATTGCTGTTGTTGGTTTTGGGCAACTAATAAAATTGTTCGTATCAAGTTAAGATAAAAGGAATATAAACCTGAGAATAACTAGGTTTCCTTTATAGGTACTTTGGGGGAGATTTTCATAGAGACGCATGGTGAACGAATTGATGACCAAATTGGTGTTAAGTACTTAAAAAAAACCGCCGTCCATACCAAAGTATAATCCCAGTTACCCTAGAATATATAATAAATATGAAATTAATATATAGAAAATGTGTGTCAAGTACACGAAAAGAGCCTCTTTGAGGCTCACTTTAAATCCTTTCACCACACTTGGTCCGAAAGAACCAGTGACACGATAAGAAGAAGAAGAAATTACCTTAGAATAAAAATATGTAGGCCTGATTATTCCATCTACAAACTAATACTTTTTGACAGATACTAAAAGTCAGTCGTTGTTTTCGACAAGCCTAAGGCTGAGGCCAAACGAGCGTAATTTTGAGAGTCGTGAGTCGCGTATTTTCGGTCGCAGAAATTCTGCCTGGCAGAAATTCTGTTGGGATGCCAGACCGATGAACCGATGAAAATGTTGTGTATTTACGAAGCGTATTTAGAAGACGAAGAAGTAGATAACACCAGAAAACAATTAAAATCAAAAAGCTATGTGCCTTCCCGAAATGACAGAAAACGAATCCCCCCCGCAAACTCAATTCGGTCCGAATAACGCGTGTGAGTAGGCAGACAACTCATTTTGCGTCGCCGTGTGAATGAAACAGGACTTTTGTATGAAACCGAATGCAGCAGAATTTCTGCGACCAAAAATACGCGACTCACAACTCAAAAAATTACGCTCGTTTGGCTCCACCCTTAGAGATGCCCAAGAGATGAATAATATAATTATGTATTTTTATCTAACGGATTATTTGTCAATTGAAAAATTAGCCCGTAACAAATAAAAATAACAACAGCAAAAACGTAACAGCTGGTACATAAAGGCAAAATAACGACTTCACTAACAAATCACAACACCCGAAAAAGCAGAAAACAAAGACATAAGAAAGCTTTTCAGAGATCGCCTTCCAAAACGATTTCAGTCCGACTGAACGTAACTCATAAACACATTAACCCAAGAAGAAGTAACCCCTACTACGATGGCAATAGGGATGCAAATTGCCTGCATAAAAGCCACGAAATGAGAGCCTCGTTACTCTTGCGGATTCATTTCTCCACCGAAACGTTAAAACTACACGTCTCCCATCAAGCGATTATGAACCTTATCCCGGAGATGAAAACTTCACTTTTGACTGCACCGAATTTCACGAGCTTTGAACTGTAGAAGAATGTTGAAAGCGACAATACGCTGCACAATTTCGAACCCTATTTCAAACAAAGAAAATTGAAAATTGTTTGCCGGTGAGGTTATTAACATTGAGAAAGACTGCTCACTGTCATAAATAGTGCGAGAGAAAATGCTTGTACATTTTCCGGACGCTTGGGAGGTTTAAGGGGGGTAAAAAGGCCAAGGGGGATATGTGGTTGGTAATAGCGGGACCAGCAGAATTGTTAAGATAAATTGATAAAGTCTCGTAAGTACTTAATTTGATGTTATCACTGTATGTTGGGTAATGGGCTCCATGGTAATCTGAGTGATAAGGGCTGGGGGGATTCAATTACGTGTGTTTAAATTGTTTCCTTGTGGGCGGCTTTTACAAGGGCGCTTTTTAAGTGCTGTAAGTGAATTGAGGCAATTTTTCATTTTTTCTTATTTCGAAGTGAGTATTTAACCTAAATTCAAGATTCATATGCTTAGCTAGCTACTATGTAATTTAATTTCACTAAAATTAATGATGTCGTATATTTGAAAGAAAATCAAGCATAATCCCTTTAGTGTTTGTACGTAACTGGGTTTTGTAACCGAGTTTCGTGACCAGCTACGTAGAAGGTTTTTTTTCCTAGTCCTCAGTAGGCAAATTTAAAAAAAAACTGATATCGGTTTCAAGAGCCTAAGATTTTTTTTCTCATTGAGTTCCAACCATGTTATTGTTTACAAATATAAATAAATAAATACTAATGTCTACAAAAAACTTCTACAAATATAATGAACTACGACGAAAACACGAATAAGAACGTGTTGTAGACGTTCGTTGAATCCCTCGACATAATCCAAAGAAAATTGTGTTATTCCCCCCGGAGGTTCGTGATTACACGTCATCTGTTGACGAAGTCCCCCCAGTTCCCCCCAGAGATTCTCCCCAGTCCGTCCAAGTCCCTCCAAACACACTGGATTAGTTAGTTCCTCGCGGGACGATGTTTGCTCTGAAGTTTCATAACAAATAAATTTAGTGTAAATAATGTCTGGAACTATTAGGTTGGTATAATTTTGGAAAGGTTTTGAAAAGAGTTTCCAACTAGTAAGTAAAATAAATGTGAAATGCAGAAGTTTGTAGATAAATCGGGACCATTTTGTATAAATCCAGTACGAATAGGCATATTTTTTACTGAAATACTTGTTTACAACGAATAATACTTACTCATACCACTCACTCATACCGATTTATTTTAATTTAACCGATTTATTTTATTTTACTGGTTTATTCTTATTGAACTACGCCTTCTGCTGGACACGCTTGAAGTCAGTTGCTCACAATCGTCAATAGATGGCAGGAGCAGTCACATATTCAGCTTATGTTTTTAGTTTTTTTTTAACGAACAGACTCATTTTCTGAAAATGAATCCTAGCTAGATCAATTTATAGTCCCCGAAAACCCCTGTATACTTAATTTCATGAAAATCGTTGGCTCAGTTTCCGAGATCCTAAAGATATATATATATACAAGGTGTATCTAAATATGTGTACTATGCGAAGGTGGGGGGTTTCAGACCACAATGGTGATCAGTTGTGGGGGGGAGATAATTAAACATTCCTATTTTCAGTTTCCCATACAAAAATATTTAATTTCATAATGCCTAAATAAATTGATAACCCTATCCTTGTAACCCCTTGACCCCTTGACTTAATACCTCTGTAGGTCTACTACTACTACCTACTACCTCTGTAGCTGAGTTTAGGGTTGTCACTTTGTATAAAGTCAGCTGGTAAAGTTGAAACTTCGTTGCAGTTTTTTTCAGAGATACCAATCGAAGTTCGAAAAGTCGTTGAACAAAAGTTGTTCCCCGGGGGGTGGAAATTCACCCCCCTTCAGGATAGTACACATATTTTGATACACGTTGTATACAAGATTTTCTCGTTTAAAGGTATAAGATATCTACATTATGAATTTTGTGTGTTAGTCTCCGACGAAGTATGCGAGCCACTTTTTCTTACATCACGATTGAATTGTACCATGCTTCTTGCAAATAAATATATTTAATTTTTTTTTTCATAAAACACTTTTTTTTATTCCAAAACAAAAACATATCAAAATGTTGTTGAGTCAAAACTCAACCTAATTTAAAAACGGCAAACTCCTTTTTATGGATAAATAATGACTGCTCCGAGAAAACTAATTATATTCTCAAAGCATTAATTTTGGGAGAAGTCAAACAGACCAAACCAAATCTTTGCATAAAGGATAAACGTTAGAAATTTCAAACGAGTGAATAAGTTAAAAGCTGGGCAAGTGGAAATCTGAAAACAAGAATCATCCAAAAATACGTTTCCATTCAAAATTCGCTGTTTCCACTTTTTGGCCGATTCACAAGCCTTAATCTTATTTCGGTTCAATCATCGAGCTGAGTCAAAAACATGAAAAATCAATTTGGCTATTATGAGCTTCTTGTATTTCTTTTTACAAAGAACCCAATTATTGAAGGACCATCTCTGCACCTTCTTATTTTAGTTCCTTTTTATTTTTGTTTTCTGTTTTTGTTACTGCTGTCCCTTAGTTTTAGCACTAAAATGTTCTCCATTGGAGGTGTGGCAAATAAACGTTTTTTCTTTCTTTCTTTCTTTCTTTCTTTATTCATCCGTTTATAAAACACAGGGTAAAAAGATTGTAAAATGGACATGGTGAACTAGCAGGCGCGCATACACAAGGAGCTTCCGCCTTGCATACAAGTCGTGACAATCAAGGCGCAACACAATGATACATGTCTTTCTCTTTCGCGCGCGGGATATGGGTATAATGCTGTCTCGCTGGCTGACACGTCCTTCCTGAGACATAATGGTGGAACTAGGGACGGCTGATAGTATCGGTGTTTGAATGCCTTGAATGGATCTCAGGCGTCGTCAATGGATTTCTGCATCAATTGTTCTGAGAGCGACGCTTGAGGTCTTTTGTCTATATTCTGGAATATCTCACTCGTTAACCGACTTTGATGTACAGATGGTTAGTTGTATCACAGATGAAACGTTACACGGCAACTGTTGTTATTTTATTGTAACAAGCTTCAAACGTGCATTTAGCTTTAGAAATCACAACTGGGCCGCTGGGCCATCTGCTTGTTCCAAGTTCAAAATGTGTTTCCAAATTCAAAATGCAAACTGTATAAAATATGTTTGTCGCAAGGAGGTTAGGTTACCTATCAGTGCCTATCACCAAGGAGTTTCTTATGTCTAAGGTTTGTCGAGGCGTTTTATAATGCTAACGTCCTTATTTACATGTTTTATCGCCTCCACTGACAATCCCATCTTGTCTCTGCCTCCCCATCATTAATGTAATCTACAAACACTCGGTATCTCAAGAGCGTCCCACTCGCGGCTTTTAAGGGCCTTTGTTCATGTTTAAAATAAATAAAGAAGTGAGCGGTGAAGATAAAACTTTTTCCGGGAAAGAGAAAATCGTAAAGTTCCAGACAGATAGAAAACGCTGCATCATTCATGCATGAAATCTTGCGTAAGCGTTTTTTTCTGTTCTGTGCATAAAATGCATGAATCTCCTATTGTGAGATTCTGAACTAACATCCTGTATTAACTGACTTCAAATAAAAAAGGGGGCTCTAAATTTGGCTGTAGTTTTTCATCATTATTGTATTTTTAATAATTTATAAGAGAAAAACAAAATTAATATGAAAGGTAATAACTTCCAGATTAATCCCATAGAAATTTCATCAAAATCACAGCTGTTTTAAGCATGAAGTATTCAGTATGTTTATTGCCTTATTATGCAAGTTTTAACAGTCAGATCTTAGTCGGCTTCTCTTGTTTTTTTTTTACAACAAAATATCCGATCCGATACCGACTCTCTAATAAATCCATAAACGAACGTATAATATCATCACTCCCTTTTTGTTCAGACAGTGACAACGTAATTTTTTCCAGACTGCGAAATCATTTCCTCGCTTTTGTTTTTCATACAATATTGAAAAACATTAATTTGCACTGCGAAACAGCCCCATTAGCAAACTGACCTATATTTTTCTTTCAACAACATTGCACTGTATATCCTTGTATTATGGTGTAATTTTCTTTGCACAGCTCAGGGAGATAAGGTCATTTCTACTGTTGAGGATTCTGACTTTGATGGATAGACCGCGCGGTCGCTTCGAGGTCGTGGTAGCGATTTTTCCAACTTTTCCTTGTAAAATAACAATTTCACCCTTATCTGTCTCATTTGAAAGCTACTAAGTTTAAAAAATTAAAAAAAAAAAAAAAGGAATGACATGGAATATTTTATTGTGTAAAATTCACATTTCTAAGGAATTCACAATAATGTTGAAATTACATGATGGAGTGACTAATAAATAGACGTAGAAAATATATGGTGAAATTCTATCCCCTTGAGAATAAGTTCTGAACCTGCAGAAAAAAAGACAACCCTCACAGCTCAGCTGGTAGTAGCTCTGCTTTCTGCGCTGGAGGACGTGGGTTCGATCCCCACTATTAAATATTGAATGCTCAATTAAAGTTCGGTTTCCGAGATATTCGACATTTTCGAAATTATTGTTCGCTTCGCCATTATTTTTGGCACCAAGACTAGAATGAAGAATGAAGGATTTTTGATCCCGAAAAAGTAACGGGGATAGGGCGAAACAGAAACAGGGCGTGCAAAGCCGCGAGCGGCCGCTAGTTTTAAATAAAACAGTAAAAATGTAAAACTGTTTTCTGTATTTTGTGTTCAATACCCAGAGCATAGAAGAAGGTTGAATTTAATTAAGATACATAGCTAACATTACCACAGACAACACCATAATTCCATGGCTTTGAAGAGACCTTGCACTGTGATATCACGTTTCATTGAAGCCATGGTCACTAACACCATTATTATGGTCGCCATTACGTTTACCCCTGCACTTAGCCTTCTGACTTACCCTTGGCTGTATAACGGTGAGTCAGTTTTAATAGTAAGCTAGTGGCCACCCGCGGCTTCGCTCGCCCGTTCCCGTAATACCCCGTTCCCGTTGCTTTTTCGGGATAAAAAGTATCCTATGTCCTTCTCCCGGTTCTAAGCTACCTCCCCACTAATTTACTGCCATATCGGTTCGTTCTTGAGTTATAAATAGTGTAACTAACACGACTTTTTTTAGGGTTCCGTAGCCAAATGGCAAAAACGGAACCCTTATAGATTCGTCATGTCTGTCTGTCTGTCTGTCTGTCTGTCTGTCTGTCTGTCTGTCTGTCTGTCCGGCCGTGTCACAGCCATTTTTCTCCAAAACCATAAAAGCTAGACTGATGAAACTTGGTGAGTAGATGTATTCTGTGAACCGCATTAAGGTTTTTACACAAAAATAGAAAAAAATCTATAAATTTTGGGGGTCCCCATACTTGAAACTGAAACTCAAAAAATTTTTTTTCATCGAACCCATACGTGTGGGGTATCTATGGATAGGTCTTCAAAAATTATGTTGAGGTTACTAATATCGTTTTTTTCTAAAACTATAAATTTGGGGGTCCCCATACTTGAAACTGAAACTCAAAATTTTTTTTTTCATCAAACCCATACGTGTGGGGTATCTATGGATAGGTCTTTAAAAATGATGTTGAGGTTTTTAATATCGTTTTTTTCTAAACTGAATAGTTTGCGCGAGAGACACTTCCAAAGTAGAAAAAAGTTGGTCCCCCCCCTCTAACTTCTAAAATAAGAGAATGATAAATCCAAAAAAAATATATGTTGTACATTACTATGTAAACTTCCAACGATATTTGGTTTGAACGAGATCTAGTCAGTAGTTTTTTTTTTATACGTCATAAATCGTAAACCGCAATTTACCTTTCGACGAACTACAAAAACCTTTATATTATGTTAATTGATGCTACGGAACCCTTCATGGGCGAGTCCGACTCGCACTTGGCTGCTTTTTTTATAAATATAGATATTGTGGACAATCTACACAAAATTATTTACTTCCAAACTAAGCAGAGCTTGTAATATGGGAACCAGATAACTGATATAATAGTTGAATACATTTTGTTTGTAAATTCATACTTCTTCTTCTCATCTTGTCACTGTTTTTTTCGAACCAAGTGTGGTGAAAGGATTTTAAGTGCGGCTCAAAGAGGCTCCTTTCATGCACTTAGAATACAATATATCACCCAGATAGAGAACAAACATCTATTTTCACCACCAAATATTTATTCTCGGTGGGGATCGAACCCACGACCTACGGCGCAGAAGGCAGTACTACCAACTGAGCTGAGAGGCCAACAACATTGTTGAGAGGATACAATGCTTAACGCTGAAAGCGATTTCTTCCAGGCAACCTTTAGATGGAAAGTAGCAGTAACAACACCAAGACGAAACCAAGGTATTCCCCCGTAACTGATACCAATTGGATAAAGATACTTGAATCGAAAACGGTGAGCCGATTTCCGCTGATAAACCGATTTCGATCCAATTAAGCTTCACTCCAAGAGTATTTCTTAGAGTTCCGGGTATAATCCTATAGCGAAGAAATCCACGATACGTTTTAGGGTTCATATCTACACTATCTACACTAATATTATAAAGAGGAAAGATTTGTACCTATTTTTGTATGTTTGTAATGAATAGGCTCAAAAAGTACTGGGCCGATTTAAAAAATTCTTTCACCAATAGAATGCTACATTCTTCCAATTTGACATAGGTTACATTTCATTTTGAAAAAAATTAGGGATCCTTGGTAAAATTTGAACAATGTAACCGAAGGTGTAGAAAAATGAGTCTTAAAATGTCTTTCGTCGAATGCGCCGAAACTATTAGCGATAGAACAAAATAATGTACAACAATATTGTCTACCCCGTGCGAAGCCGGGACGGGCTGCTAGTTTACTATATTTTAGAGTTACATAGGTATTTTATACCAACTCTTTATCATAAAATGTGGTAGAGAAGCTAGTTTTAATACCAGTTTTTGATTACTTCATCTTATCGTGTCACTGGCTCTTTTGAACCAAGTGTGGTGACAGGATTTTAGTGCGCCGCAAAGAGGTTCCTTTCGTGCACGTGACACATATTTTCGGACTTTTTTCTTTTTAAATGCCGGTTTCTTCACTATGTTTTTCTTCAGCGAACTAGGTGTGTTCGAGCCTTAAATAATACAAAATAACGTTCTTACACACCACATTTTGTTTCTGTTATTATTCCACTTTCAAAGCACTTAGTTCCCGCCAAAAGCGCTGTGGGTGCGTCAAATGATGCACTCCACCATCCATCAACTCTGTGATGAGCCCCACCGCTATTCGCTACTAATTTGACTTTTAAAGTGCCTGTTCATGTACTGTCAACAAGCAAACATTAATTATTGGGTTAAATTTTGCTGTAAATTCTGGTACTTAATTAATTTAGCCATGATGGACGTGGCCTGCATTGTTGCTACTAGGCAGAGGTAACAGCTCAACATCAGTTGGGTCGAAAATCAGTTGGTTGGGTCATTGGGTCACATGTGGCTGGAGTATATTTTTTCTGCCGTTATCTCACTTTATGTGAGATCAGCACAACATGTTCTCCTTCTTCATTCCTCTGTCAGCCGTCATCTCTGTATTCACTCATTTCTTATCCACGTCATCTTTCACTCAATTTATCCATCTTTTCTTTGGTCTAACTCTATCAACGTAATATTAATCTTTCTGACATGACTTTTAATAGTAACTATATAAATATCTTTAATTTTACTTTGAGCGACGTTGCTACTGGAATAAAAAAGTTAAAGCCCAGCAGTTCCATAGGGCCTGATGGTATTCCTACTATAATTTTTAAACAGTTATCAAAATGTTTTATTGACCCCTTGCATCATATATTTAATTTGGCGTTAAAATCGGGAGTCTATCCTCCTCAGTGGAAGATATCGAGAGTGACCCCTATACCTAAGACATCCAACAAACTAGCCGTAGAAGAGCATCGCCCTATCGCGATCCTGTCCTCGCCTGCTAAGATATTTGAAAATGTTCTTCATAAGTTAATATACTTACAGGTTGAGAAGTTTTTATGCAATGCGCAGCACGGTTTTAGAGGTAAGAGGTCAGTGAACACCAACTTGCTGACTCCGGTGGAGTACATCTCTATGCAGTTAGACAGTAGGCGACAAGTTGACGTACTCTACTTTGACTTCCGGAAAGCGTTTGACAGGGTGAATAATGATATACTGCTGGCGAAGCTAAGTGCCATGGGCTTCTGCCCCGGGGTCCTGCAACTTATCGCCGATTACCTGCGTGATCGTCAGCAGTATGTCAGGCTCGGAATCTACGAGTCTGCACCCTATCATACCCGATCCGGAGTCAGTCAGGGATCGGTCCTAGGCCCATTGTTATTCCTGCTAATGGTAAGCGACCTACCGGCAGTTCTTTTGCATGGAAGATGTCTTCTGTATGCAGACGACCTGAAGCTATACACGGTCATTCAATCTTTGTCTGACTGCTTCGCTCTTCAACGTGACATCGATGCGGTTTATCAGTGGAGTGTTGAGAACAAAATGGAATTCAATCCATCCAAATGCTCAGCGATGACTTTCGGGCGAATGCGGCAACCAATTTCTTTTGACTATAATATCAATGGTGATGCGGTCACAAGATCCACGGTGATGAAGGACTTGGGGGTCACATTCGACCGAAAACTCACATTCCATGACCACATTGCCACCGTAGCCAAGGAGTCGTTCAGAAGACTAGGCTTTGTGCTGCGAAATGCCCGAGATTTCCGAAGTGAGCATGTGGTACGGTTACTTTTCAGTACGCTAGTCCGAAGCAAACTAGAGTCCAGCTCCTGTGTTTGGAATCCGCATGAGGTCACATACGCTCTCCTCCTAGAAAAGGTACAGAAGGCATTCCTCCGATTTCTCTACAAACGAAACTTAGGGTACTATCTTTTCTTGTACCCTACTAAATATCTTTAAGGGTGTCTAGGGTACAACTCTCTCAGCACCAGAAGAGCGTATGACCAGCTGACCACCGTTTTAAAAATTTTCCGCTGCAGGATAGATGCTCCCGATTTGCATAACGAGCTACTTCGCCTCTACGTCCCAAACAAGTACATTAGATGCAGAAGACACAGGCTTTTTGAGCCACCTTTGAGCAGAACAGTTGCGCGTGCTAACTCTCCACTCCCTCGCACCCTCACCACTCTCAATAAACTCCTGATGGACAATCCTGATTGTGACGTGTTTTCGGACGAATGGAATAATCTTATGTCGGTATGTCTGAGACACTGTGAGAAAGAATGATGAAAGGAAGGGTGAGCATGCATTTGACGTTAATTTATTATAGAACTTTATTGTATTACTAGCTGATACCCGCGACTTCGTCCGCGTGGATATTTGAGTTCGTTTTTAGGGTTCCGTAGCCAAATGGCAAAAACGGAACCCTTATAGATTCGTCATGTCTGTCTGTCTGTCTGTCTGTCTGTCTGTCTGTCCGACCGTGTCACAGCCATTTTTCTCCGAAACCATAAAAGCTAGACTGATGAAACTTGGTGAGTAGATGTATTCTGTGAACCGCATTAAGGTTTTTACATAAAAATAGAAAAAAAACTATAAATTTTGGGGGTCCCCGTACTTGAAACTGAAACTTAAAAATTTTTTTTTCATCGAACCCATACGTGTGGGGTATCTATGGATAGGTCTTTAAAAATGATGTTTAGGTTTCCAATATCGTTTTTTTCTAAACTGAATAGTTTGCGCGAGAGACACTTCCAAAGTATTCCATACCTCGACGGCAGTCGAAAGTGTAACCATTGTACACGTTCGGTGCGTAAATATTAATCGAAATATTGAGTTTAAAGTATATCTTACCCTAAGTGGCATATATGTGTGTAAACCTTGAATATCGGGCTTTGTGGTTGTGAAACTTCTGCGGTAATATCGCAATAATCCAGTGAGTACGAGCCAAAAACATTTTTTTGAATCTGTTGTAGTTGGTAATTATCCTGACCTACGACAACTCGCAAAGCGCTCACTGCGACTTACCGCTGACCTTCACTGGCTGCGCTCGGCTGCAAGTACTTACATTGCACTGCGCTGCGCCCGCTTAAAACATCATAGAAACATCTCACCTCGCTGAACTGTTTTGCTGTTGTAATTTTGCAAGGTGCCGCTTTTTATCAATATCATTACTTACAAGTTGTTTCTTGTTTCTCACTGTGCCCCGAGGAAAGTTTGCTAGTACTAAGTATGGAGAAACAAAAGTGCGGAGGCTGTAAAGCAGTGTTATGCGAGAAAAAGTTCATGAACTGTGCAGCTTGTAATCAGAAATATGACCTACAGTGCGCGAATCTTTCACCAAAGAGATATAGAGCGTTGAATGATGAAAATAAGCGTAAATGGAAATGCCTTGAGTGCATCAGTAAGCTTCCAAAATTGGACAATACAGATACTCCTGTACGGTCTGGCCCTTCAAGCTCACTGAAACCTGTAGCTACCGCTGAAACAGGGGATAAGAGCGTGCAACCCGATGGCGGAGTTACCTTGCGTAGAAAGCCGTCGCCGACGCCGCCGTTGGCGTCGCTCAACGCCAGTTACATAACGGAAGACAGGATGAAGGAGATGTTGAATGCTAACGGGCGAGACTTGAGGGCTGTGGTTGAGTCATGTGTTAATGGACTCTCCGAACGGCTAGACTCAATGAAAACTCAGTGCTCAGGCTACCAGGAATCACTGTCGTTCGTGAGCAGACAATATGATGAACTACGCAAGGAGCTTGCTGATTTTAAGAATTTATTTGGCTCTGTCAATTCTGAATTAAGAAATATCAGAGACGAAAATAAATCCCTCAAGGAAACTTTGAATTTGCAATCTGCTAGGATCAAAAAGCTTGAGGAGGAGAATCTTAGGCAGCAGCAGTGGTCGAGAATGCAGAACATTGAGGTAACGGGAATTCCAGAAAACAAGGAAGAAAATACGACGGACATCGTTTTGAAAGTTGCCCAGCACATCGGAGTCCCAATAGAGCCTTCGGATGTTGAATTTGCTCACCGAGTACAACCACGACAAGCTGGGGCTGCGGGCTCTTCGCGCTCCCTCATCGTTCGCCTTAGGCAGCGTGACGTCAAGGACAGCATTGTTGCTGCGGCTCGTAAACACCGTAACCTTAATGCTAAGGAATTGGGACTGGGAGGTGAGGCTATGCGTGTCTTCGTCAATGAACACCTTACGAGGGAGAATAAAATGCTGTTGAGCGCATGTAAGCAAAGAGCCAGAGAGGCCAATTTCAAATTTGTATGGACAAAAAACTGTCGCATATACGCACGAAGAAGCGAGATTACGCCTCCCATTCCAATATCTTCATCTTACGATTTGCCCAAGATTGTTTAAAGAGTTTTGCTAAGTTCCCTTGTAATTGTATCGCTGCCGCTGTAGCTTACTTTTTATTAGAAATAATATTATTTTTAAGATCTCAACCATATTACCATGTGTTAACCTATTGTACATCGACAATAACTTGTATCGTGGCAAACCTATTCTGCCGTTGCTTAGACAAACGTCGTATAAAACTGTCAAACATCCACCAACTCCATTATAACTACCTTATATTACCTACCTATATTGCATCTATACTAAGATGTTATATAATGTTATACAGCTACCAGTCTTGCCCAAACAAAGGAAACAAAAGTGGATAGTGCGGGTAAAAAACTTAAAATATTATATCAAAATGTTAGAGGCCTATGCACGAAACTGGACGTATTTTATAGGAATATTTTACTCTGCAATGCTGATATAATCATGGTCACAGAGTCTTGGCTTCATGATGGAATTTTTGATGCGGAACTTTGTGATGGGAAATATAATGTTTTTCGTAGTGATCGTAAGTCAAGGGGTGGGGGGGTAATGGTTCTGTGTCGTCCTGAACTACAGGCGCGTCTTAGACCTGACTGGGAGAGTGAGGACCCGGAATGCATTTGGATCACCATCCCTGCTAAAAGTGTAGGCGCAACAAATGATATTCACATTGCCGTAGTCTATATTCCCCCAAATCAAAGACTTCCGTCTCGAATCACGTCCCTAATAGATAAAATAGCTAAAATTCATGATGATTACTCTAATGATAACTTTATTATCGCTGGTGATTTTAACCTTCCCTGTATTGAATGGACATCTGGTGAGCCTAGGCTAGTTAAAAAGGGATCTGTAGAAGTTCAGAACGCGGCATCTGAGATGCTATCATATTTCAGTTTCATAGGACTTTTGCAGTATAATACACTGAAAAATGCTAGTAATAACACCCTAGATTTAATTTTTTCTGCTTTTCCTATAAAAGTACAGGAATCGTCCTTTGCTCTTGTACCTGTAGACACTTGTCATCCAGTTCTACAAATTACAGCGACTGACGTGTTGGTACCTTTAATAAGGTCGCGATCTCGTATAAAATACCAATTTAAACGAGCAGATTTTTCTAGCATTAACCAGGCACTTCTTGACCAAGACTGGGCATTTATAACTGCTGAGAGAGATTTTGAAAATATTATATGCCAATTTTATTCAATTTTGAATGACGTGATTGAAAAATTTGTCCCCAAAGTTCGATGCGGAGGTGCCTATTCTTACCCAATCTGGTATAGTCGAGCACTTATAAACATAATTAAAGAAAAGACTAAGGCACATAGGAATTGGAAGAAATATAACAACCCAAACGATTATGCGGACTTTTCTGATTTGAGAAAAACTGAGAAACAACTACAAGAGGAATGTCATAGATTGTATATAGCTTCGTCTGAACAAAAAATTAAAGCTAATCCGAAATCTTTCTGGAGTTATGTAAAATCGAAACGTAAAAATACTACTAACTATCCTCAAGTAATGACGTATGGTAACTCTCAGTTGGACAACCCAATGTGTATATGCTCTGGATTTAATAATTTCTTTAAAGGAAATTTTTGCACTAGTTCTGCTACTCCGAATAGCTTGGACGCAGATTATATTTATGACGTGCACTCAAACTTGATAAATGAAATTAGCATAACTCCTGAGGAAACTCATACATTATTGTCTGGCTTAGATACAGCAAAGGGCTCGGGCTGTGACAGCTTACCTCCATTATTTTTTGTGAAATGTGCCGAATCTCTTGCCTCTCCTATAGCTCAGCTATTTAATAAATCTTTTCATGATGGTTGCTTCCCGGATATTTGGAAAAAGGCAAATGTAGTCCCTGTCTATAAGAAAGGTCTTAAAACCTCTATAGAAAATTATAGGCCAATATCAATCCTCAATGTTCTGAGTAAATTGATAGAGAGAGTCGTTCACAAACATATCTACCCCGTTGTAGCGCATTGTATACCCTCAGAACAACATGGCTTTATAAAGGGTCGTTCTACTACGACAAATTTGGGTATTTTTATTGACTACGTAGCTACTAATATGGATGGGGGTTCACAGGTGGATGTGGTCTACACAGATTTTGAAAAGGCTTTTGACCGTGTTGACCACAACATTCTGTTGCGTAAGCTGTATGAACTGGGGATCAGGGGTAATTTGTTGAGATGGTTGGAGGCGTATCTTCGGAAAAGATCCCAGGCTGTCGTGGTAGGTGGCTTTTGTTCGGACTATGTCGAAATCACATCGGGAGTTCCACAGGGTTCTATATTAGGCCCTCTATTATATGCCTGTTACTTATATGATATTGGTAAATGTTTTTCCCATTCGAGGTTCCTTATGTATGCGGATGACACAAAAATTTTTATGAAAATTACAACTCAACTGGACTGTGAGAAGCTTCAGGATGATCTTGACAGACTTGGACAATACTATGAACAAAACCGTATAGGCATCAACGTTAGTAAGTGTCATTATGTGTCCTTTACCCGGAAACGGAAGCCTATTAAGTCTCTTTATAAAATAAGTAATATAAATATTAGCAAGGTCGATCTAGTTCGAGATTTGGGCGTACTGCTCGACACGAAGTTGTCGTTTGCTCAACATACTGAAACAGTTATAAACAAATCGTTCAAAGGCCTGGGATTTGTTTTGCGCGTTACTAAACCTTTTTCTGATATAGCTTGTATAAAATTGCTTTATTTTTCGTATGTCAGAAGTATTCTAGAATACTGTGCTACTGTATGGAATCCGCATTACATAACCTATATAAGTAATTTAGAGCGAGTCCAACATAAATTTATTAAACATTTAAATTTTAGAGAGCATATTTATTTTCAAAGCTATGAGGAATCTTGTAGCTATCATAAACTCACAAGCCTTCAAAACCGACGAAAGCTTATGGATATGACTTTCCTTCACGGTCTTTGTAACGGTGGCGTGGATTGTCCTGAGCTGACGAGTAGAATCTTGCGTTTTTGTGCACCTAGGGTTCGCACACGGCATACTAAGTTGTTTGCTGTCTCGCACTCATCTACGAACTATGCACAACACTCTATTGTTAATAGGCTACAGAAGACTTACAATAAAGAGTTCTATTCAATTGATTTGTTTAACAACAGTAAAGGCATCTTCAAAAGAGAAGCCTTAAAAATAATGGATGTTTGTTAGTGGAACTAAATAGAATAATAGTGATTTAATATATAATGTGTACCTACCTATATGTATGCTATGATGTAATAAAATAATAGTTAGAGGCGTGGATTTTTAGCAACAGTTTAGGTAAGCATAATATACTACGAGTTGGCATATATTTTTGTTAGGTTAATTAAGATAAGTTATTAAGGTTAATTTTTTCACTTTGTTATAGGTACATTTAATTACATTAAAAAAAAAAAAACAATGTATTTACATAATGTACAAAATACGCAAGAAATCGTTGAGCTATCTGCAGACCGTTGTGAACGATCTGGAGATAGCTCAACTGATACACTTCACTAGGTTAAATTTATAACATTGTATAAGTATACTTACTTTTGACTGCCGGGTTACAAAACTAATTTACATAAAGTAAATCCGTTATTGGCCGTAAGACTAGCATTAAGAGCAATTGTATTACTTTAAGGGCTGTGGATTTTGTTAAATAAATAAAATAAAAATAAAATAAAAAAATAAAGTGGAAAAAAGTTGGTCCCCTCCCCTCTAACTTCTAAAATAAGAGAATGATAAATCCAAAAAAAATATATGTTGTACATTACTATGCAAACTTTCAACGATATTTGGTTTGAACGAGATCTAGTCAGTAGTTTTTTTTTTATACGTCATAAATCGTAAACCGCAAATTTTTTTTTCATCGAACCCATACGTGTGGGGTATCTATAGATAGGTCTTTAAAAATGATGCTGAGGTTTCCCATATCGTTTTTTTCTAAACTGAATAGTTTGCGCGAGAGACACTTCCAAAGTGGAAAAAAGTTGGTCCCCCCCCCTCTAACTTCTAAAATAAGAGAATGATAAATCCAAAAAAAATATATGTTGTACATTACTATGCAAACTTTCAACGATATTTGGTTTGAACGAGATCTAGTCAGTAGTTTTTTTTATACGTCATAAATCGTAAACCGCAATTTACCTTTCGACGAACTACAAAAACCTTTATATTATGTTAATTGATGCTACGGAACCCTTCATGGGCGAGTCCGACTCGCACTTGGCTGCTTTTTTTTTAGTTTGATATGACCAACTGCTAGTTACCATTGTTTTGAGCTTGTAATTTAGAGTGTATTTGAATTTGAAGGTGAGTGCTGTTGTAGCCGATTTTTTTGAGCAGTGTTTAGTTTAAGTATTATAGATGTTTCCCGCGATTTTGTCTTAGTTGTTATCATCAGTTTTTTCGTGAACCTCTGTGTGTAATCGAACCTGGTGCCAGATGCTGCGGTAGTTGAATTTTTTTTAATATTTTTTTTGCGTATTTTGTAAAGCTCTTTTTCGTGATTTTGTTGAAGTGGCTAATTTGGGCAATCGTATTCGTCGTTGGTGTATAATCGAATCTGTTTTTTTTATTTGACATGACTTTAGCAGTGTTTAGTTTAAGTATGATAGATGTTTCCCGCAATTTTGTCGTAGTGGTAATCATCGGTATGTTTGTGAACCTTTGTGTGTAATCGAACCTGGTTCCAGATGCTGCGGTAGCTGAAATTTTTTTAATGTTTTATTTTGCGTATTTTGTAAAGCTATTTTTTGTGATTTTATGTTATATTAGTGGCTAATTTGGGGTTTCGTATGCGTGTTGGTGTATAATCGTATCAGATTTTTTTAATTTGACATGACCAATTGCTGGTTACTATAGTTTGAGCTTGTACTTTAGAATGTATTTGAATTTGAAAGCGAGTGCTGTTGGAGCCGATTTTTTTCAGGAGTGTTAAGTTTAAATATGATAGATGTTTCCCGCGATTTTGTCTTTGAGGTGTTCATCGGTTTTTTGTAAACATTTGTGTGTATTAAAACCTGGTGACAAATGCTGCGGTAGCTGAAATTTTTTTAATGTTTTATTTTGCGTATTTTGTAAAGCTATTTTTTGTGATTTTATGTTATATTAGTGGCTAATTTGGGGTTTCGTATGCGTGTTGGTGTATAATCGAATCAGATTTTTTTTATTTGACATGACCAATTGCTGGTTACTATAGTTTTGAGCTTGTACTTTAGAGTGTATTTGAATTTGAAGGCGAGTGCTGTTGGAGCCGATTTTTTTCAGCAGTGTTTAGTTTTAGTATGATAGATGTTTTCCGTGATTTAGTCTTAGTGGTTATCATCGGTTTTTTTGTAAACATTTGTGTGTAATAAAACCTGGTGACAAATGCTGCGGTAGCTGAAAATTTTTTGATGTTTTTTTTTTCGTATTTTGTAAAGCAATTTTTTGTGATTTTATGTTATACTAGTGGCTAATTTGGGGTTTCGTATGGGTGTTGGTGTATAATCGAATCAGATTTTTAATTTGACATGACCAACTGCTGTTTACTATAGTTTTGAGCTTGTACTTTAGAGTGTATTTGAATTTGAAGGCGAGTGCTGTTGGAGCCGATTTTTTTCAGCAGTATTTAGTTTAAGTATGATAGATGTTTCCCGCGATTTTGTCTTAGTGGTTATCATTGGTTTTTTTGTAAACATTTGTGTGTTTTACAACCTGGTGACAAATGCTGCGGTAGCTGAAAATTTTTTAAATGTTTTTTTTTCCGTTTTTTGTAAAGCTATTTTTTGTGATTTATGTTATATTAGTGGCTAATTTGGGGTTTCGTATGCGTGTTGGTGTATAATCGTATCAGATTTTTTTTAATTTGACATGAACAACTGCTAGTTACCATAGATTTGAGCTTGTGCTTTAGAGTGTATTTGAATTTTAAGGTGAGTTTTGTTGGAGCCGATTTTTTTCAACAGTGTTTAGTATAAGTATGATAGATGTTTCCCGTGATTTTGTCGTAGTGGTTATCATCTGTTTGTTTTTGAACCTTTGTGTGTAATCGAACCTGGTGCCAGATGCTGCGGTAGCTGAAATTTTTTAATGTTTTTTTTGCGTATTTTGTAAAGTTATTTTTTGTGATTTTTCTTAAAATCATTTTCCGTTTTTTCTTCTTTTAGGGAAAGAATTTTCCTATTTTCTTTCTTAGTGCACCTCTGTTCTATTAGAGGAACACACCTTCTAAGTTTCATGCTTCTGGGGCTAACGGTTTAGGCTGTGCGTTGATTTTTCTTTAAACCATTTTTCCCCTTTTTCTCCTCTTTGGAAAATAATTTTCCATTTTCCTTTCTTAGCGGATGCCTACGTCAAAACATCTACCTGCATGCCAAATTTTAGCCTGATCCGTCCAGTGGTTTGGGCTGTGCGTTGATAGATCACTATGTCAGTCAGTCAGTCAGTCAGTCACCTTTGAGTTATATATATATAGATAGATAGATAGATTAATTTGTGTTATGACATTTAATTTGTATAGAATTCAAATATTTGTTAGCTGTAGGTAATTTTGATCGTTATTGTGTGTTATGTTTAATTATTTTGATTTTATTTTGAAATTTTTTTGTATTCTATTTTAATCGTAGTTTTATATAGTATTAATTAGTGTAAGTGGTCGACATGTAGACCGTATTAATTAATTCATTCAATAAATTCAATTCAATTAAGGCCTGCGCACACCTAGGTTGCTGGCGATGGCGATCAGTGAAACGCTGTCAAATTTGACAGCGATGTTTGACAGCGTTATATTGATCGCCATCGCCAGCGACCTAGGTGTATGCAACTATAAATAATTGAAAACCAACATAAATGAGGTTTCCGAATAATTTCAATGATTTTCTATTATGGTACGCATTGAATATGCATGATGCCGACACCGGGGTGATTGCGTATCTTTTGCTGCGATCAAAACCTGGTCGCATATTCTCGACTGTTCGGTCGTGGCCAAATTGAGAACTAACGTTTCGATTTTTATAAGGCAGCTCATCCCTTTCTTTCTGTCAGTATTTTGCATCATAAAAATTAAATAATGGAATAGTACACTACTATTTGTGATAGGATCAAAACGCAACAGACGCTCTATTGTATTGCCCATTATACAAAAAAGGTGATTAAGCACAGCAGCGCCCTCCAATCCCACGACGGTTCTCTTTCTGAACAGACTCTATCAGTTTTGACATTATTTTGAGCTTCGATTGGAATAAAAAACAAATTGAAACAAAACTTATCTCTCACAAAGAACGATTGCAAAAAGACTGAATGTTGACGTAATATAAACATGAGATAGCGAACAGAAACTTCAATTAAATACTCATAGATACTGTCAGATTGCGGTCGAAAAAGGATGGTAACAAAAAATGTGATCGCTGTTCCTTGTTAGTACTTATATTGTGTCGCGTGGAACTGGCACCTAGTCTCACCTATAGCTTTAGAACGTTACAAAGTGATTTTTGCAATTCTACTGAATAAATACACTTTTGATTTTGATTTTGATATCATTTATTTGTTATTATTTTGATTGCAACAGAAGTTTTTGCATCGACCCCGTAGTTGCCACCTAATGTTTGTACTGTGCCGTTATTTCATTATATCAGCTGATACAAGCTTAGGTAAGTTTGGGGCTTAAGTGTGTGGAATTCAACAATATTTTTTTCTTTTGCAAATTCAGCGTTGTTAAAGGCCTGCGCACATCTAGGCGATGGCCATGGCGATCATCTGAAACGCTGTCAAAGATCGCTGTCAAATATCGTTGTCAAATTTGACAGCATTTCACTGATCGCCATCGCCAGCGACCTAGGTGTGCGCAGGCCTTTTAGTTGTCATCAATAATAAAAAAAATCAATAAGCAGAGAAGACAACATTTTGAATTTGAATTTAGAATACGTAAGTATACTTTTATCGTTCATATTTTTGGTTTTCTGACTAACAGCAAAATTCCCATTGGTTCTACCGATGGAACATGTGGGAACAAATCTGATCGCCAGAGACTAACCATTCTCTGTACTAACGTACGATTACGTATACACGCGACGTAAACCTCCCGTATCTTAGAGTAATGTCTTTTACTTCGTCTTGAAAGCCTTGGCTGTTACCCTCTTTCACCCCCATTGGGGGGAAGCTGGCCTGTGTCGCACCTAATCGACTTACAATTTAAAATGAGCCTTATTTATTCTTGTTTTAGGTTCAAATCGGTTCAAACGCAATGCTGCTCAAAAAGTGGAGCTAACCACTGGGTGCTCAGTGAACAGTTTGAATAGTTTTGCTTTGAGGAATGATTGACCTGATAAGCACTAATTCAAGGTTCTAATCTTCTGCATTTTTCTTTCAATAGAAAAACAAAAAATCCTGTAACTCACTGACTACTTATTCTTTAGCTACTTAAAAATATACTACTCCAAAACTATATTAAAGAAGAGTGTCTAACACTGCTAGCCCTTCGAAGGATGGAAAATTCCAACCTGTAAGGGCTACCACAAGCTCTGTCTCTGGCTCTAGTTTTAGGTCTGTGTGAGTGCTCACCAGTTTCGATGTTAGGATTTATTTAGTCAACACTCACACAGACCCAAAACCAGAGCCAGAGACAGAGCTTGTGGTAGCTGAACTATCCCCAAGTTCACCAACGTGAGAATTAGCCAAGCAGCATTTAGTGTGGTGTAGTGAGGGTGCTGGTGAAGTTACTGGCTCGTGAGGCTGAATAATTAAATACTACCAAGCCGTCCAAGTTTAATAGTCATACATAGATATTATAAGATTTATTGTTAAGTTAGATTTTATAAATATGAAGTTTGTTACTTAAGATTACCTAATTTAATGTAATTAGCCGTAATGCCATTGTAATGCCCCAGCGGGGCTCATGTTCTGGACGTTATTACCCCCTAAGACCTTTAAAACACATGAAGCAATGAATAAATGAATATGAATATGAACATCTGTATGCCTCAAGTTGATGGACGCAGGGCAGTGCATCGTAGGGCACCTGCCTGACTTGGCGATGCTTTTTACAGGCGATGGGTACTTACATCAGGTGGGAAATATATGACTGTTCCATCGCTATAAAAAAGTTATCTATCTATCTATCCGTCAGCCAGTTGTATAAAAAAAAGAATCTTAGCCACGACCCACGAGCATTGAAGATTCCTTAGTGGAACTTTGGAAATTCTTCACATCCTATATTTTATCTGTGGCACCGTGGCGGTACATCGCACCAGAAGGTGAGCGAACGATGAAATCTTTAAAGCTTTTTATAAAGCAAGCGTTTTTATTAGATCGCTATTTGGGCTCGGGTTAAATTTATCGCTTTTTATGACAAACTCGACGTTATCCTTCACGGTGGGTTACCGCTTAAAATATGGTGAAAAAAATAAGATTAAAACTGTATCTTTAGGTACAGTTAGGATGGATAAGGTAATAAATAAAAGAACATTTTTTTAATTTTGACTTTGCCCATTTACAATTTTTTATTTTATTTTGCGCAATAAATTATTTTTTATTTATCTTCTGATACTCGTATACTTAAAATCTTTTTCGATTATGAATTTGATGTAAGCTTTTTAAATATTAGTCATAGTGTGCGATCGTCACGACATCGTTTACAAGTTCAATGTAAAATGGTTTCTATTCAATAAACCACAAGGATCACTTTCAAATGTCTTTAATGGTATGCGAGTCTAGGTGCCAGTTCCACACTTGGGTACATATGCCTAGCTACACGTAAAGACGCTTTGTCTGGCACAAAGCACAAAGCGATCCCTACTCAAAGGTTCTACGTTGAAACCTTTGTGCTGTAGTTGAGATAGCTACCCCCATCCAGATAGTGACGGACAGACGGACAGGCGTCAAAGACCGAGAGAGATAATTGTGAGTATCATATACACACATCAAGTCACACACTCCTCACACACTCCTCGCTCTAACTAAGTAAGAACTTGTATGTCCAGTTTTTGTAAAAATCAACAAAATGTTGAATATCCCTAGACAATAATTGATGAGTGTTTAGGTGTATGCCTATATAATATATCTATACTTTTATACTAATAATATAAAGAGGTAAGATTTATATTTTTGTGTGTATGTAATTAATAAACTCAAAAACTAAACTGTGCCTATTTCAAAAATTACAATGATCCGCCAATGATCGTGAAAGTTGGAAGATTTTGGGGGAGACATTTGTCCAGCAGTGGTACTGAGCAGGTTTAAGTCCACTGGCGACAAGACCACACACACACATAAACGAACCAGTGTTCTGAGGTCTAGACCTCAGACCACCAAAATCACCATCTTGATCTAGATCAAGATAGTGTTTTTTTTTGCCATTCATATTAATATATAGTTTTCATTTCCTACGTTCATTTTAAGACAGGTATCGCTTTTAAGATCTTCAATAACTATTTGCCAGCTTCATCCATAAAGTGATTTATCCCGGGAATCCGGGATCCGCGTCTCAGTTCATTATCCCGGGATCGATTCGGAGTGCGAAAAGGGGGAATTCGGCCCGAACATTACCATTACGTACACGAAAATAAGCTTACAAGGCGTATTACATTCTTCCATTAGACTGGGTTTTACACTGTTTTAAATTATTCGGTGAAATCGATTTTGAACAAATGGAATCTTGATAAAAAAATTGGGATTTTATGAGTACGTGGTATTAATACGTTCGCTCCATGACCTTGGTTCAAGTTACAACCCCATACTTTTGTTGTTTTCTTAGGCAACGAGAGAGTAACGATCCATCAACAATGAAGGATCGACTAAGGAGAAGGAGGAGCCAACAATGAGTCAGTTGATGGAGTGAGGCAACTGACCTAACGAGTCAAACAAAACCGCATTTTACAGGGGCTAATAAAATAACAGAGAAGGTTACTTACCTAGAGTTGGACCGTTTCGAGGAGTCATGCTTCTTCCCCCCTTGGAGGTTCGGCAGATCCTTCTGCCGCTTCTGCGTCTCCTGCCATATCCTGAAGTACAGCAGGATCATCACTGTCACTGGCACGTAAAACGCCGCAATGGCTGTCCCAAAAGTTATAAACTGGTTCGTCTCTATAAACTGTATGTAGCACTCGTTAGGCGGCACTTTTCGCTCCCCGTCTATATAAGGCCAGGCGTATATCCACGGCGGCCACAACACTAGACTGAACCCCCACGCACCCCCTATCATCACCGTCGCGCGCCTTGTAGTCCTCTTAGCGCGGTACGTCAACGGCCGCGTCACACTGAAGTACCGATCGAAACTGATTATCATCAAGTTCAGCACGGACGCGTTCGAAGCCAGATAGTCCAGCGCGAGCCACGTGTCACATATGTGCGGCCCAAGCGGCCAGTACCCGTATATCGTAAACATCGTGTACAACGGCATGGAGATCAACCCGACGGCGAAGTCAGCCATCGCCAGCGAGAACAAGAAGTAGTTGCTGATCGTCTGGAGTTGCTTGTCGATTTTGAAGCTGATCATCACCATGGAGTTGCCGAGGACTGTGAGGAACGAGAGGACGCTGCCGATGACTGCGATGACTATCTTCTGGGCGAGGCTGTAGGGGCTGGAGGGGAGGTCGCCGAGCGCCAAGTCGGTGAGGTTGTCTGTTTCGTTGAACGCGCTTAGCATGCTGTCAACTCAGCTGGCGAGACGCGCGCAAGCGCTTGCCGCGCCCACGCCTCTCCGACCTCGCTGCAAGCAAACAGAAGGCACATTTCAACAGAGTCTTCGAACTAATCAAAATACAAGCTTTGAAATTGGCTAGAGAAGGTTCAAGGTTGTTAATGTAGAGGCCTACTCACACCGCAGTTCAGACAGACTTCGGCTATATGAATGATGGGTAAAATGAATCAGTGCCTTGAAGGTAACAAAATAAAATAGCCATTTGCTGAACTGCTTTACGACAAAATGGAATGTCAAATGAACATGATAAAACTGTATGCCATCATCATTTATTTTATTTTAAACTAAACACAGGAAATGGCAGCGGAAATACTTATGTGGTATTACATCCACTTATAGATCTACTTGTACTTTGTGCACGCTATGTGCATGTATATAGACAATCGACCACAGTACGTAGCTATTTCTAAGTGATTTTATACACTCTGAAAACCTCTGAGACTTTGTATAAGTAATTAGCTAAAGACAAGCATTTTTACTAAATTAACCTTATTTGAAGACACGAACAATATTGCAATCCTTCCTCGTCCCTCTTATGTTGAAATGATGGCTGAAAAAGGATGGCTTTATATTTTTTATTGAATTGTATTTGAATTGAATTGTATTTATTATTTGTATCAATTTATGGTCATGTAATTTACCTAGTAAGTTAAGTATGGATTGATCTATCTGAAATAAATGCATCAATAATATTAAATACCTAATTTAATTTTGTCGTTGTCAAAAAAAGTTAACTTAACAACGCAACGACAAATGTGTTAGCAGAACTCTGTTCCTAGCATATTTATACTAGTACTAAGTACATTTTCTATTATACGATTAGGTATGCGGAACCGATCGCGTTGGAAAAACATGGCCAAAATAAAACATCACCTGCTAACAACGCTCACAACCCCAGCTTATACAGAAACAACTGGTTCACTTTATTTACTTAGGAACGCTTGGAGTTACTCTGTCATTATTATCAGCCTAAAGAAGTCCACTACACACACGCACAAAAGCCAAAGGACGAAAAAAAAAAGGTTATGACGTTTGTAACATTACAATTTTACTAAGATATAACGCTATTGTCTGTGTGCTCAAGGTATGTCACCTGTCATCTGTCCTGTCATAGAATGTCAAAGTATTTGGCGCGCTGCCAGGCGATTCAGGAGGAAGAAGGGATAGATAGATAGATAGGGTGATCAAATACCTTAAGTGGCGTGCAACAGCGTCTCAGAATAATACCAGTCTTCAGGCCATAGAGATGCATGTCCGAGTAGGTATCTCAGCTATTATTCAGAGGCTGTGGGCCCAACGGCAACATGACACGACAGACGTGGCCTAATTCACACAGCGACAGAGGTTTCATTGCCGATCGTTTCGGCAATGTTGACCTGTTTGTGTTATTTTTTGGTCACGTGTCACTAAGAAGCTACTACTAAGAACTAGAATGTCGCGTGCATCACTTTTGATTAGCGGTAGGAAGGGGTCCCTAGGTCTAGCCTTTTAGGTTAGGTTGTAAAGATATAAAAAAAAAGTGTATTTTTCAGTGGAATTGCAAGAATCACTTTGAAACGTCCTAAAGCTAGGTGAGTCTAGGTGCCAGTACCCGAAGTCGGAGTTTTGCTACCACATTTCGTTACCAAATGTTGTTTTCGTTTCGCCTATTCGTCTCTCTCTATTGTATGGAGAAAATATGAGACGGCAAAAATACGTTACGTAGTTAGAGTTGTTGTCTCATCTTTTCTCCATACAATAGACAGAGACAAATTGGCAAAACGAAAACAACATTTGGTAACGAAATGTTGTAAATGCACTGAGACTTCGGACTCAGTTCCACGCGACCAAACCTAGAAAAACAGACGAATGTTTCGAACGAATATTTATTGCTTGAAATACATGCCGAAAAGTTATTTCATTATGATAGGTAATGTCCAATGTATTCTGCTTAATATGTCTAGGCATGTAATATTGAAATTAACAAGGTAATGTCATGAAAATATATAAATTAAGTAAGAATCTTAGAAAAGATACCTATAAAAAATCTTTAGCGCTCTAAGAAGAAGAAGTGCGTGTTAGAATAAAAGCAAGTGATACTTTAATCTGATGTATTTTAAAAAAGTCAATAAGCCTTAAATTATTGGTTTTAATGACATCCTCAAAGTTTCAATTAACTATGGGTTTCCTGTTAATAATTTAGGATTTTTCTTTATATAATTCAAATTAATTGGTCCTTGGTAGCTAAGGCTGCCTCAAACAACTAAGTTGCGATATGACACTTCGGTGTAAGGATCAGTTTCCTTCAGTGACATATTATCTGTAAGATGAGAATGTAGTCCTTCCTCGTGACGTGTTCGCAATAAACCATTGCAGAGTACTAGCGGGAAATGTGACACTTTCATCCTTTGCGTAATAAAATGTGTAGCTCAGACAAACTAGTTGTAATACGATATTAACAAACTTCAAAAAGAGACATTCAATTTGACGAGTATTGGGTGCTTTAAAATATACCCTCATTCACATCTTCCAAGCTCATTCATAATGCCTCACTCCTATAACGGCTCGATAAAAGTTTTTTGTCACTGTCACTGTCACTTTCATGTCAAAAAATCTATGACTGACTTGACTTGACGAAGAAGTATTTTATCATTATCCTCACTACTCGACACTGGCAAAATTGATCCAAAATGGACAGATGCCATTCATTAAGAAGAAGAAGAAGATATGGCAACAGGGAGAAAAGAACGAAAAGAAAGAAAGAACCGCCTGTAAATCTACACTGATCATTTCGTGCATTATTGTTATTGCTAACAAAAAAACAAGGGATCAATAAAAATGTAAACAGGCTTTTGCATTTGTAGATGATTTATAATAGCGTCAGCGGCAACTGGTAGATAGTAATTGAAAACAAGACGGTGGCTTAATAGTGAATGCACCTTGCTTCTAGATCGTGAAGATCTAATACAGCAATTAAGGCTCCCTTCTTTAAGAGCTCCTTATGCCATAAAATCAATATGAATCAGTCAAAAATTAACGTAAAATTCTGAAAAAAATATATGTTTTAGTTGAGGATCTTACAGAGTACAATTCGCTTACAGTTACACAATCAGATGAATTTCGTTCGATAGAAAAAAATACCAAAGTTGCCTATTTTTAAAAAACAAATTCAATACTGTGCCTAAAATAAAAAAAATATTGACTTTATTTTTACACCAATCTTTAGATAAATCATTTTTCTAGTACAAATCGCTGAGTTGGATGTTGTAATGTTATTTTCCTATTTATAATGAATTATTTACCTACAAACACACGAGCGGCGCGACGCCGTGGGCTAAGTCAGTCGCGCGGTAGCGCTTACCGACGACGGACCTGTGCCAGTGCTCTTCCCGCCCGACGCGCGACTTGTGACGTGCAGTGGTTTTACGAAAATAAACTAAAATTGATCTCGCTAAGTCGTCACCATGGCTAACAAACGCAACAGGACGAATGCATTACAAAGAAATGTTAAGTAAGTACATTACTTGCACGTACGTGTTTATTTATTATGTGGGAACCTCTAATGTTCTATTTAAATATTACCTACTTTACTCTTTACGTTACTTACCTACTTTGTTCCATAAATAGCTGAGAATATACTTAGTATGTAGGTACCAACTCCTTGCCACAGTATAGTTAAAGCAGTATAAGTACGGAAAGAAATATGAAATATTAACTATAAGCTGTGCCCGCGACTTCGTCCGCGTGGTATAGTGTCTATGGGTAGCATTTTTAATTTGCAGCGGAAGAAAACAGTAATTAAATAACAACGTCATATTCGCGTGCACGTGACACAGTGGTCTGCCCTCTTACTAAACATAGACATATGGCGTCGTACTACGCCACACTTTCATCCCCCCCGCATTCCTCTCCAAACTCCCCCCACACTCCCCCCACTCTCCTCAACACCCCCCCACATTCCCCCCGCACTCCCCCCAGACTCCCCTCCACAATCCCCCTGTACTCCCCCTTTGCACTCCCCACTAAACTCCTCCCGCACTCCTCTCCACACTCCCCTCCACACGCCCCCCCGCACCTCCCCTCCACACTCCCCCCTGTACTCCCCTCCACACCCCCCCCCGCATCACCCCTCGCACCTCTCCTCCACACTCCCCCCTGTACTCCCTCCACACTCCCCCCTGTACTCCCTCCACACTCCCCCCGCATCCCTCGCACCTCCCCTCCACACTCCCCTCGCACCTCCCCTCCACACTCCCCCTGTACTGTATGTCACTGTTATGGCAGTATAACCCTTAATTTGGCAAGATTACTTTTTTTCGATTTCAGTAAAAAAAACTCAATATACCTATTTAATAACACTTATAGAAGCCTGAAAAAATATAAAAAAATATATAAATGCTGTAACTTTGCGAAAATCCTATGTATCCTACAATACACATAGCCAAATACTAGTAGAAGTATGGTCTTTTGACACTGTATCCGTACGGACACATTGCCAAATTAGGTAATTGAAAATAATAGTAAAACAATTGGTAAAATATGGGTTTAGTCTTTAAATCTTCATTTTTTAATATGGTATTCATAAAAACAGTTCCTGTTTTTCGTTAAGCACAAACGAATCTTACATTTGACGCAAGAAATATTGGCCTGCCCAGTTTTGCACAAACAACATCAACCTTTTTCTTCAAAAATTGGCAGGTAGCCTATGCCGTAGTACCTTATTAAATCATATTGATGAGACCATCAGTAGGCCTAGGCATAACTGGTCTATGTATTTTCTGCCTTAACCTGGCACATCATTTCTGTGCACTACTTCTTTAGGACTTGAAAGTGGGACATGGAGATTTTTGCCCAGATTCTAGATATCAGTATAAATAATGCTTGGATACTTAGATACTGAAGGTATTGTGTGCAAAAAGGCTTGAAGAAAACATAGGCTCTGAAAAAATTCCTATGCCAAATTTGTTTGTCAGTGACTTCTAAAGAATTAGTGCACAGAAATGATGTACCAGAAAATACATAGACCAGTTGTACCTCGGTCTGTTGATAGTCTTATCAATATAATTTTATAAGGTATGACGGAATAGCCCACCTAACAATTTTTGAAGAAAAAAGTTGATGTTGTTTGTGCAAAACTGGGTAGGCTGGTATTTCTTGCGTGACATGTAAGCTTCAATGAAATGTGCCTGAAGAAAAACAGGAGCTGTTTTTATGATTTCAATATTAAAAAAAAACAAAGCCATAACCAAGTCAATAAATAAAATTAGGTATCATACCTAATTTTATTAAAATTAGGTATTATAAATTTTGTAAAATTAGGTATCATACCTAGTTAGGCATCCTAAATTATACGTGGTTCGACTCGCACTTGGCCAAGTTATTGAGTATCGATACCATGAAACATTTTGTTAAGCATTTGGCATTGTATCTCTCTGGATACGGCTGAGTTATGCAGTATTTCAATGGGCTTTTGGCAACGTATCTTTGTGGATACAACTAGGTTAGAAAACTTATTACGGGTTCGTAATTGCATTCATAAGTAAATTTTTTATCCATATCGATAGTAAGTTTCAATAACATTGGAATTCAACAAAAATCCAGCACAAAAAGGAATAAAATATAGGCAAAATAAATAAAACTGACGGATCTGATGCTCCCGTGGTGCGACATCTCAGCTGTTTGACGTCGAAAGGGATGGGAAACAATCGAAAATGCAGTCGATTTATTTTGTTATAGTGATATGAATAACACACCTCAAGGATAGAATCGATCGATTTTGAATAAATTTGATTTATAGAGCCATATGATTTTTTAAAAATATTGTATCTGAGAGAACACATTACCAAATTAAGGGATAACAAACCAGGAGTAGATAATTTTTTTTTTACATTTTACTGCGATGATACCATTTTGGAAAAATATTTTCTACTAATAATTCTTCATCATTTTATAATTTTGTTAGTTTATGGAAATAAAATATAATTTATAGCTTAAAACCATTGCTATTTTCCATATTAAGAATTTTAAAAATTTTTACTAAATATCAAAAATCACTTATTGTTGCAGAAAATCTAGTCAAGATGACCCTTTTCTCGTAGAGTCTGAAAATCAAGAATACGAGTTTCAACCAGCTTCAGGGAGACGCATCATTGACATCAACTACTTGTTTAGTCAATTACAGGAAAAAGCACGTCACAACAACAAATTATAATGAATTTTAATTCAAAATAAGCATTCTGTACATCATATTAAATCAACCTGTAAGTATAATAAATGAGAATAAATATTGTACATAACAATTATGTTTGTTTTCATTTGTTGTTTGTATTTTTAGGTTAGGTACTCTCCTATAATCATCATATCATTATCATCTCACTAATTCAAATAGTTTAGACTTTTAGAGTATATATTAACAGTTAATACCTATTTAAATCTCATAAACTTTCATTTCAATATACTAAAAGAATATAGTCAATAATATTAAACTTACTTTGCCTACTGCATTATTTTATACTGTGGCGTTCTCGCCCGCCGTCAAAGGGTCACCGGAGTTCATATCAAGTCGGCTCCCGCGTAACGCGGATGCAAGTCGATTGGGTGAGTTAAATACCTAAATCTTCGACATAAGGGGCCCTTAAGATACATTTTCACCAAGTTATAAGCGCATTCCTCATGAATCTCGGAACTAATTAAAAAGATTGATACAAGATGAAAGCAATCAAAATAAGTTTACACTCTAAGAACTGCTTATGAAATTACGAAGTTGAGTTAGTTCACAAACTCGATAACTTTATAAGGTAGAAAGCTGTTTGTTCTGGTGGAGTTGTGCTCGAGAGCCGAGTTCACAACACACTGGTCCTTGTGGACATGATGAAGTGTATGAAGTTTGTCGTTCAGCCTTCTGCTAAGGCAAATAATGCCTTGTTTGTCATATTGCGTGCGTGTGTGCAAGGCTTTGGTTTAACAAGCCGCTAAGTCTGTTGTCATCTCTATTTGTTTACATGAGAGTGACAGTGACCGAAGACTTTTAGCGAGCCACTAAAAAGAATCCGGCATTATTAAGGGCATTATGAATGAGGTGTTTTTTTTAATCCACGCAACACTGTCTAGCCTCAAATCTTGTAATATGGGAAACGGATAGCTATTATACCTAATACTAAATACTAATACTTTATTTTTTTGTAAATACATACTTAGAATACAGTATAACACCCAGACAGAGAACAAACATGTATTCACCACACAAATATTTGTTCTCGGTGGGGATCGAACCCACGACCCCCGGCGCAGAAGGCAGAGCTAACCAGCTGAGCTGGGAGGCCAGTCAGTGTTTACTGTAACAGTTGTCATAAACTGTCACTGGTTCTCAGGAAGTACAGACATCTCTATCGATGCTATATTGACGCCTATTGTCAAGCAACACCATTGTCACGCCACGACTCATCAAGTCTTCGCAGTTCCAATACCCGAGCGTAAACAATTACTACTATTCCACACACAATGGCTGTGATGGACCAGTTTAGCTCTGTGCCGTTGCCGGTTTAAACTAGTTCGCTTATGCCGGCGGCCTCTCGACTTAACATATCAATATTATTGTTATAATATCAATAGATTAAAGTTATTTAGATCATCGAATCCCCGTACCAAGGAGAATGCCGCTCGGCTCTGAAATTTAGGACATTATAAAATATTTGTTATTTGACATCTACAGTTGATTTAAACGGTTTTTTTTTTTTCATTTTTATTTCGTTTCATTTCATTTCAACCGGTCAGCGTATTTCCGTACCAGGGACGCGGCTTCAAATCCCGCTCGGCTGTTAAGTTTGAAAAAATAATAAAAACTTTAGGTACTTAGGTGTAGTGAACACATATAAAATCAATAAAAAAGAATGAAGTTTTTCTAGAATAATTTGGTTCAAAAAGAATCAGTGATAGTCCGAGCATAAACAGCTTTTCCCGCGAGACTGTAATATTGTTTTTTTTTTAATACTGTGGACAATACACACAACACTATCTAGTCCCAAATTATCTTATACTAAGGGAACCAAATAGCTTTGGAATACTTGCTACTTTTTTTTAATACATACTTATAATAATGCAATGATAAGCCTTGCGTACTATACTACATCACCTGCTATGGTGATCTGTTAAACGCTGTCAAGTGTCATATTTGATTCGACGATATTTAATAGTCTTGCGCACAACTAGATCACCTGCGATGGCGATCAGTGAAACGCTTAGATGTGCGCAAGGCATAAAGCTATAGTAGGAATAAATACATTTTATTTCATTTCATTTCTCACTGAGCGACATTTTTGCTATTGAGTTGCAAATAAATTATTCAGTGTTATATGAACGACGGTGAAACTCCCGAAAAACCAGTGAACCATTGTACCACGGGTGCTTAGCTATTACCCCCCGTGGGCAGCGGTGCGTCCCCATACGCTACCGGTGAGGCCGCCATGGACCTTCAACTCGTGGACTGCAAAACTAGATGCCTGTTTCTGTCGAGTTGCAGCATTGCTGTGTTTCGGTTTGAAGGGTGTGGGTGCCGGTCAAATTGCAGGCACGTGAGGCTGAACATCTGCATGCCTCAAGTTGATAGACGCAGAGTAGCGCATCGTAGGCCAACTTCATAACGCGCGTGACCTACGAAGCAAACCTTTTTTTTTAATCATTTATTTCAGGTTTTTTAACATTATGTGTTATGACAAAACTATAGATCTATAACTATTATATTCTACTGACTATGACTATTATATTCTACTCACTATACATATATGACTATTCTATACCTATGACTATTATTATGGAAGGAAGCAAAACTAGTTTATGAACTATAGTTCGCATAACACGAACCAGTTCGTAATGCTTTGTTATAGGTGATAGCAGCATGTCGTTAGAATCTTAAAAGTTCGAAAACATGTCGAGTGCACAAAAGGGGCCTATTTAAGGCTCACTTAAAAATCCTTTCACCACTCTGGGTTGAAAAAACCAGTGACACGATAAGAAGAAGACCAATACAACTTTGAACAATGTTATAATTTGAGTTATGAGATCCGAGCATTGTAAAGTCTAACCGAGGCTGACGTAGCCATCATGTGACGCATCTTCCTCCATTTATGTGCAAGATTTTTCACTATTCTTATTTACAGGTATTGAGATATTGATTGAGATTTAGTGTTCTAACTCAAAGAGTTTTTGAGCTAGAGACTTGATTTTTTTTATGCCGGGTGCTCTCAATTATGCTCTAAAACCTTGCGTTTATTATAAGTAATAGCTCTGTCGTTAGCCGTATGCCCACACTGAATGAGGAGGCTGTGGAGCCGTTACTACAGCTAACACACCTATCAAGTCTCATAGAGTCTTTGTTTTTTTTGCTGCTAAATTTTCCTTCAAATTAATGATTGCTCTAATTATGCTTAAAATGTTGGCGTTTTCAGAATGCGCAATTTCCATATGAGTAAGCTGGAGACATGCACATGCTTTCAGCTTTTAACAATCAATGTAGAAGAAAGTTCTTTTGTCCTTTCTTAGTTCATAATGTTTTTGTCATTATATTCTGTTGTCCAGGGGTAGTTGCCTTGCGTCACGAGCCGATTGACGTGAGTGCAAGTACCAGAAGATAATGCATTGTTGCTGCTCAAAAGCTATGGAAATACAGTTCATTCTGGGAGATTCTGAAATAACATCTTTTTAAGCCGACTTCAAATATAAAATGAGGAGGCTCTTTAAGTGTTTATATTTTTTTGACGTGACGTCTTATAACTCGATGGAGCCGGCTGCACGCACGAAAATGACTCATGGGGCGTTACCTCTTTCTGAGGCGTTCTATTTAATGCTTGAAGTGCAAGCGAGAGCGCGGAACGAGCGACAAAGAGGCACAATCGGCCTCCGTGTTCAGCAGCGTTCGACATCTGTCTCTCTCCTACTTGAGTGAGCGATGCGTCCGCTTGGACAGCTGTATAACGTTGTCACGTTCGACTATCGCCAGTAAACCGACTTTACAGACAACCGATTTTTTTCACATACACGCAAACGCCGGCACGAGGCACAAATATTTTTAGAGGAACTTCCTCCCTGCTGAGGCTTTCCCTAAGGACTATAATCCTCATTATCAGCCTGAAGTAGTCCGCTGCTAGACACAGGTCTCCCCTACAAATTTCCAGGAAGAAAGATTCTGAGCTCTTTCAATCCACCGAACTCCCGCGATCTTAACAATGTCGTCAGTCCATCTGGTGGGTGGGCGCCCTACGTCTTCCGGTTCGTGGTCGCATTTCGAGAACTAAAAATTTAAGAATCCTTCGCTTGCTTGGTTATCAAAATTGAGCAAGCGGTTAAAAAGCAACTCTGCACTCTGTACAACAGCTGGCTGGAAAATTTCTTTTCTCCGCTTAAATCCAACACATACACGGATAAGTTCCCAGGGTTTTCTAAGAAATGGTGCAAAGGAAACGCGGGCCTGTTAAACTAACTTCGGCTCATTTCTGATTCCTTTAGCGTTGTGAAAGTTTTTGGCCAATCAAACAGCTCGCTCAACAACTCAATTAAATGTTCCAGATACGGAGAACTTTGGTGTGGTGGGCTAACCATATAATAAAGAGAGGAATAAACCAGTATAATAGGCCTACCATGAGCTCTGTCTGGCTCTGTCTTTGGCTCTGGTTTTGAGTGTGTGTGAGTGCTTACTATAGTCTATTATACTGTGTGTGTGACGTTTCGACGTAGGATTTATTTAGTCAACACTCACACAGACTTAAACCAGAGCCTGAGAGAGAGCCAGACAGAGCAGGTGGTAGGCCTAATACAGTCCTGAAAACTTAAACGGGACCTTCAGACGGTGCCCTTAGACTCGATCAACGAGAAACATTAAAAAACTTGTTTTATAATATCTGTTTTATTTAGTTTACTTTGCCTTTTGAAAGATAATGTTCCTGTTTTGTACCTAACTACTTACTTTTTATATAATAAGGTACCTTGCATATTTTTCTTACATAATGTATTTTCAAATTGGCTAATGAACAGAATTCAGCTAACAATATTGTAACTGTGAGTCTTAGAATAAATAAATAAATAGATAAATGGATGGATAGATAGATATAAAATACAGACAAACAAACAAAAATAAAAATAAAAATAAGCTACAACTGCCGGTAGTAAATCTAATAGCAACAAGCAAAAGTCCATACTTTCGACTGATATCAATCTATAATAAAATCCCCGACCTCATCAAGGATGAACAAGAGAACCACATATTTTATAGGCGCCTAAAATCACATCTTGTACAAAAATGTTATTACTCCATTGCTGAATTTAAATCAGATAATAAATGTTGACATTTAATTTAATTTAATATTTTATTGATTTGACATTATTTTAATTGACTTTGACATGTGATCGGTATTAGTTATTAATTTTGTGAAAATCTTATCTCTCTTGACTTTACTTTTGACTACTTTTGACTAATGTATAATGATTAAGTATCTGATTCTGTCCATAATTATGTAAATTGTATTGTAAAAATGATGACATTGCAGTGCCCAACAGGGTGCATGTACTGACTATGCTAATTTAAGAACAAGTGCTATATATTTTGTGTACATGCAAGCAATAAATAAATGAAATGAAATGAAATGAAAATAAATAAAAGATTTGACATCCCAGATGGTCGTATTCGATGGTTCAATTATTCAATCATATATTATAGGTAAAGCTCTTCTATTAAATAAATAAATAAATATTATAGATTATTTTTCCGACCCAAATATCGACCAATAGACCAATAGGCACCATTCGACGTCACGTGGTACAACCTACATTTTTTGAAAATTTTCTAGGTTGTACCACGTGACGTCGAATGGTGCAATTGGTCGATATTTGGGACGGAAAAATAATCCCCCGAATACCACACACTACACTCTTGTGGTATTATAAGTGACAATCCCATACCATACTATCTAGCCCCAAACTAAGCAGATATTCTACTATGGCAACCAGATGGTTAATATAATACTTATGTAATTTTTTTTAGTTTTTTTTTTGTAAATACACACTTGGGGTGTTATTAATAATCCTGGCGTAGCGTTGGACTAGTTAATCCGTGTTTTGTCACATTTGCTCGAGTTGACAATTGCATGTCAAAATTAACTAGTCCAACGCTACGCCAGGATTATTAATAAGGCCCTTAGGGTGTTATTAATAATCCTGGCGTAGCGTTGGACTAGTTTATCCGTGTTTTGTCTCTTGCATTGACATGCAATTGTCAACTCGAACAACAAAACAGGGATCAACCAGTCCAACGCTACGCTAGGATTATTAATAAGACCCTTAGAATACAATATGACGCCCAGACAGAGAACAAACATCTGCGTTCACCAGACAAATATTTGTTCTCGGTGGGGATCGAACCCACGACCAACGGCGCAGTAGGCAGAGTTACTACCAACTGAGCTGAGAGGCCAGTCAATTATACATAAATAGGTAAAGCTCTTCTATTAGTTATTTGTTTCCTGTAAATGCTTGGTTTTTTGCTAGATGACTGAGTGAAATGTCCGCCCACTTATTTCCACCATTACTTTCAGTTCGTGTGCATTTCCCCAGTGAAAGTGATCTGCGGTAAGAGCCTGCCTGAATAACAGTTAATCCGCTCCGTGACCCAATTCTGGGCCGTAAGCCAAGATCACAGCTGAGTAGGTTCTATGGTATGGAGTATTTTTCCCGACCACTGCGTTCGATGTGCTTACCAAGCCGTCAGTTTGATGGAAATACTTATAAGGCTTGATTGCATAAAACTAGGCTAGCCAAAGAACCTTCACAAAGTATTTTTTTAGGGTTCCGTAGCCAAATGGCAAAAACGGAACCCTTATAGATTCGTCAAGTCTGTCTGTCTGTCTGTCCGTCCGTGTCACAGCCATTTTTCTCCGAAACCGTAAGAGCTAGACTGATGAAACTTGGCAAGTAGATGTATTTTGTAAACCGCATTAAGATTTTTACACAAAAATAGAAAAAAAGCTATAAATTTTGGGGGTCCCCATACTTGAAACTGAAACTCAAAAAAAATTTTTTCATCGAACCCATACGTGTGGGGTATCTATGAATAGGTCTTTAAAAATGATGCTGAGGTTTCTCATATTGTTTTTTTCTAAACTGAATAGTTTGCGCGAGAGACACTTCCAAAGTGGAAAAAGTTGGTCCCCCCCCTCTAACTTCTAAAATAAGAGAAAGATAAAGCTATAAGAAATATATGTTGTATATTACTATGCAAACTTTCAGCGATATTTGGTTTGAACGAGATCTAGCCAGTAGTTTTTTTTTTTATACGTCATAAATCTTAAACCGCAATTTACCTTTCGACGAACTACAAGAACCTTTATATTATGTTACTTGATGCTACGGAACCCTTCATGTGCGAGTCCGACTCGCACTTGGCTGCTTTTTTTTTAAAGTCGTGTTAGTTCTTATGTTAGTTACACAATTTATAACTGAAGTACGGTTTAACCGATTTGCCTGAAAATTGGTGGGGAGGTAGCTTAAAAGCAGGAGACGGACAAAAGATAATTCTTATCCCGAAGAAGTAACGGGTACGGGGAATATTTGTGCGGTGAACGCAGATGTTTGTATTATAAATATGAATTTACAAAAAATATATACAATTAACTATAAAGTATATCAGCTATCATGTTTCCATTATACAAGCCCTGCTTAGTTTGGGCTTAAAAAGTATTGTGTGGTTTGTCCACAATATTTATTTATTTAGTATGCTGCAGAGTGAAACTTGCGGCAGCTGGGGCTGAAAACTAAACGAAAACGAGCTTCCTGAAACACTGAAGCACTCATTTGTAAACATCAAGCTAGGTGCGCTTTAAGCCACCCACTAAAATTTTACTGCGTTTTAGAAGCTCAAACAACGCGTGCCAAATACAGGCTGTAGTAAGTTGGGTGCACTAAAAGTATACAGTCCTTTGCATATATTTTAGATGATTTATGCAGCGTCAAGGGCTTTAAAAAAAAGGGGGGGGGGGGTTGCTCATGCTTCCTTACTTGCGGGACGTTATAGGACCTGGGACAGATTTTTTATTTGTAAAAGATAGAGAGCTTATGGCCCACCAGATGGTGAGCGATCACCGACACCCATACACAACAACCAAGGCTGCTGTTGTTGCGTTGCCTACCCTTCTATATGGATTTGGCTGCCCAGCACCTATACCTGACAGCTTAGTCGGCCTGATCCACAGGAAAGACATGGTCAATACGTGCGGAGCTGACGAAGACGTGGGTTTCCTCACAATGTTTTCCTTCACCATTTGAGAGCACTGGCGTTATGCACATATTTTATCCTTTTGGAACTATCGTGGCATACTTACTATTTTTATAAACAACGGGATATTTACCATGATTTAATTTTGGGTCTTCAAAAATACCGTTACATATCGGGAGTCAAACTAAATTCATTCATAGTAATTATCCCGTTGTTCATAAAAATTGAATAATTTTTCCGTATTGAAAAATCCATAGGTATATAGGTACACAACTGGATTCAATAAATACATTTCATTTCATTTCAAACCCGTAAGTTTCTTGGCTACTAAGCTACCAGATTCAATATAGAATGTGTACTGTTGTATTTACTGGACAAATGCTGAAAAAAATGGTCTTTTTTAATACTTTGTAAGTTAGAAATTGTATACATTCTATAGCAGCTGACTGTACACCTGAAGCCACAGAGTATGTAGTAGTGCTACATAGGGCTTCGACATAATATAATTGAAAATTTGATCACCTCGACAGTGTTCGTCTAATATTCCGTGTATAGGTTTTGGCACGTTGTAAATACACTAAAGAGCATGGCTTCGAGTCACTGCTTCTGCATTTATATTTTGGGACTATTCAGTCACCTAACCGTCACAGTCACTGTTCAGACAGAAGCACAGTCAAAATACTGTTCTTTGGGCCGACTCTTCCATTATTCCTGTATGCTGCTCTACCATTATTTCTTTCTTTCTTTCTTCTTTACAATCCTAAGGTCGTCGGTTTAAATCCAGTCGACCAATTAGTTTTTCTGCCCAAAAATTAACGTACACTAAGCCAATGCTCTCAAACGTAGAAAGACAACTTCGTGAGGAAACCGGTAGGTATGTCGTGGAGCCTAAAAAATTCCAAAATACGTGCCAAGTGCCTCTTTGAGGCGCACTTAAAATCCTTTCAGCACACTAGGTTCGAAAGAATCAGTCACACGATAATAAGAAAAAGAACTTTTATAGCAATAATAATTTAATGCTCTTAGTTTCGAGGTTGTTCCTCGGATTCATTGCACTCGAGTGTTGTCGCCAGTTGCGCGCCTGTTCGGCTCCTCGGTCGCCAATATTGCGAGAATTTCTCCATGTTTCTCCATTTAACGCAATTATTAACATTTTGTGCAAGCTGGGTTGCATAATTATGCACTTACTAGTTTAAAATATCGCTTATAATACAAAAGTATGAAAATAAATAAGTTTTTGTTTTGATAAAAACGCACGTCCGAGCAATTAAAGTCACACAAAAAATCTTTTAGTGCTTGTACATTACCGGGTTTTGTAACCAGCTACGTAAAAGGCTTTTAGACGTGACAACGTCTTATATTTTGATGGAGCCGGCTGCACGCACAAAAAAACATGACTCGTGCGGCGTTACCTCGCTCTGAGGCGTTCCATTTAAGGCTTGAAGTGCAAGCGAGAGCGCGGAACAAAGAGGCACAATCGGCCTCCGCTTTCGGCAGCGTTCGTCATCTGTCACTCTCCTACTTGAGTGAGCGATGCGTCCGCGTGGACAGCTGCTTTACAATAACGTCTCGTATGAAGTGCAGTAAATGTGGTGTCAATTGTTTATAAGAACGATAATTATTGCGGCCTATGACGGTGTCACGTTCAACTATCTTCAGTAAATCGACTTTACAACCTATTTTTTTTTAGTCTTAAAGTTCTTATTTCGTAACCGGGTTACGATGCAAGACTAGAATCACGTGTATCATGTCCTCATTCACCACTAGTTACGAGCAAGGAAACTCATGTTTTGAATATTTTGTGGTTTATTTTCTTGAGTAACACCGACCCCAAGAACGAGGAAAAATATGGAAATTGAAAGTATCTTTCATTCTGTGATCCAATAGCATCGGATATTACATTTATTGAACGGTGACAACCCTAATAGATTCACCGACATTGCTATAGGAACGGGCACCTGCTGAAGGTATTTATTCAATACCCGCCATATTGGTAAATCAACATACTTCGACGTCGTGAGTGACAGCTTACAATATTTCGTTCATCATTTCAAATCATGTTTCTTCTTTTTCTTCTTAATGAATGGCTTCTGTCCTTTTCGGATCAATTTTGCCAGTGTCGAGTAGTTTAATGAGAATGATGATAATATATTACATAGATTCCATCTTAAGTTTATGACACTAGCATGAAACGGACACTGGCAGAATAGGCATGACGACTTATTTTCAAAATCTCTTCTATCATATTCAGAAGTATCTATTATGTCTGAAATATATCATATTTCTGTAGAAAATTAAGGTTTTTGTGCAATAAAAGTACATTTAAATTTAAATTTTCAAATTCACGCCAAAACGCTCGCTGGTGTCATGGTATATCAACAGTAAATATTGGTGCTTTTGTACTAAATCGGAATGACGTTTACGTAAACGTGACGTAATTCGCTCTGACCGGTGTTTGAGCCATCATGGCGGATTGTTGTATGTTGTAGATTTATTTTAACAAATAAATTCGAACATTAATAAGAATATCGACATTAATAAGAGAATAAATACATATATCAAAATCTTTGAATCCTTTTTCATTAGATCAGATAAATATTTTGGCGATACTTGATTACTGTCTTCATGCCTATTGTGGCATCTAGTCGCAGTAGCCAAAAAAGAAGAAGTGAAGTGACTTTGCATGTAGAGATTCGTTTTCTGTCATTTTGGGAAGTCACATAGCTTTTTCATGTTAATTGTTTTTCTGGTGTTATTTTAAGTTCTGTTGTGTAATTTCGGTGGTATTTTAAACAACATTACTTGAGGTTTTAGCTCAAAGAAGTGTATTAGTGATATTTTGATTTGATCGATAATGTTTCTGATGGTTTTGGAAAAAACGGTCATCATTTGTTTTCAAAGCCAATTAGGGCTGACTTGCCTTTTGACTGACGTAACTTGAATAAAAACTATTTTATCTATGCAATATAAATAACCTCACTCGACACTGGCGCAAAATTGGTCCAAACCTAAACGGACAGTTGCCATAATTAAGAAGAAGAAGAAGACTTTGCATGTATTGTGATGATTTATCGCCCAGTTTCATAATCCCTACTAATCTTAGACAATTTAACCTAACTAATCTATTCCTACTGGTAGGGAAAAGCGTTTTTTACCACCTATTACTACTAGGGGGGGATACTTTTCAACTTATATCTACTGTTTTAATCATTTATATTCTTATATTCCTTCAGATCCTTGTGATCCAACTGAATAAAGAAATGTTGAATTGGAATCTACTGAACCAAAACCAATATTGAAAATTAATTTACCAACGAAAGCCACGTTAGTTGTGAGTGTCAATGAACCCGAAAATTAAAAGACTTTCGTGGTAGTGTGCCGCCCAGCGAGCACGGGTCAGCCAGTACGATATATTTCCGCACGAAAACTCATCTCTTGTTTGATCTTTGTCCTACCATCCTCTCACCCGACAGAGCTGAGTGATGTTTACTCTCATCAGCGATCACTATTTTAAAATATAAAGTCTGGATTTGAACCTACGACCTTAGGTCCAGAAAGGTGAGCCATAAAATCACCACTCTGCTTAATTGAAAAAAAGCTGTAAAAATATTTTTGATGTGGGGTCAGCCATTTTGAAGATTTTATTAAAGCTGGTTATCAAAACCGTAAAAAGGTGGACTATTAAATCTTATCTTTCTTTTATGGGACCATAAAAAAGCTATTTTATTATATTACCTACCTACAACATTGTTGTAGTGATAGTACCAGGTTTGCATCTATTGTAGATGGTTTAACACGTTAAGTGCGAAGCGAGGCCTAAATCACCCCTGATGCAACTTCCCTGTGGTGCGGCAAGCAAAAAAGTGAATTTCTCTGTCGTGCGAATGGCATAGCTTTGGTTTGGTCCAGTGTAGGAAAGAGATAAATATATATTTGAGATCACTAATGGTTCCGGACTCGGTGGTGTACCTACCTTGGTACCGGATGTCTTAGGCCTCGTGCCGCACTGAATTAATATAATTTTAATGCAGTGCGGAACGAGGCTAAAACGTCCCATATCCCCCCTGACCTCGTACCGCACTCAACGCGAGCTTCCCGCGACCAGTGTTGTGCATCACGTCGATTGGATTCGTCTTTTTTTTCTATTCTGTGAACCGCATTAAGATTTTCGTATACAAATAGAAAGATAAACCTTATGCATAAACCGTAATCCATTATTTTCCAATAATAAGTCTGTAATAGGTGCCTCTTAATGGTATAGAAGCACAATTTAGATTATTTAAAAAAAAAATGTATCCTTTGATAGCTTTGTGTTGTTTTGCCAGGTTTTGCCCATAAAACGATCTAATGAGATATAATTGATCAAAATCGGTCAAATCGTTGCGTAGTTAAGACAGTTTAAAAACGTCGATATTATTTTTCCCATCACTAATCGCAGCGAAAATTTGCCCTATTTCAGTGCGTTACGAGGTGTATAAGATCCCATATTTTGTTTTGCTAATAATTCCTAAACTAGCCATCAGATCCCGGGGCGACGGTGGATTAGGGTTCATCAATTCACTGTCTATATCAATAAGGACCAAAATTCTCATTTATCTTTGATTTCGCGCCAGAAAATGGATTTTAGTCTGTAAAAGGAGGTGGGGTCTAATAGACCGCGTGTCGCCCTAACGTCTGGTCACGGTACGGGCCGATTATACCTCGTGCCGCAGGAACGGAAAGTATGCAAAAATTGGTGCCGCAGCTAACGTGTTAACACGTTAGGCGTTCCCATAAAAATTCAAGAAAAAAATAGAAAATAATAAAACGTGCTTAGAAAATTATTACTATTTTTATGATCGTATGTACAGAAGTGGACTTCTTCAGACTGACGATGATGGTGATGAAACAGCTCGTTGAAGTGATCGCGTCAGAAGAAAATTATCATTCATGCCCTTATTTACCCGAAGGCTTCAAAAGAACCAAAAGTCGGTGAGCCCTTCTAACTCTCTTTTGTCGGTTTCCTTTGTACTGAAACAGTAAGTTTTGTTTACGGTTTGGTGAGCGCTGAATTCAGACATCGTTCACAAAGTTCAGGAACTTAAATTTTTACCCCAAACGAGAGCGCTGGTGGCCTAGTTGTAGCGGATCCTAAGGTCGTGGGTTCATCCAGTCGTGTACCAATGAATTTTTCTGCCCAAAAAATTATGTACACTATGCCAGTGCTCTCAAACAGTGAAGGAAAACATCGTGAGGAAACCGGCATATTGTATAACCTAAAAAGTTAGAAAAAATGAGTCAAGTGCACGAAAAGAGCCTCTTTGAGACGCACTTTAAATCCTTTCACCACACTTAATAATAAAGCATTCCAACGGACATAGTACGAGTACATAGCAAACACAGAAACCTATGACCTCCACACAGTGGGCAGACTACCCATTGCCGACTGAGAAGGCCTCCCATTTCGGTTATTTTCTCAAATATTTGTTAATAAACGGGTGGACGTGGGATGTTAATGTGTACATTCCTATCCTAACCCCACACTAGGTTTCTCAGTGAATTGTGTGCTGTATCAACAGCTAGGTACACATACAACCCGGCACAAAATATTTACCTACAGCCCCTGCAAATATTGGAGAAATCGAGAACCTAGGTTAGCTTTTACGTTTCAAACATTGCCAGCTGTGCTTCAAAGTTGCGAATATCTCTCACTAGTAACTTCGCTCGCGTATATTTTCGGAATACAGAGTAGCCTGTATTCTGTATTGTATTGTATCCAACAAACTGTTGCTCTCATAATTCTCATAAATTTAGACCTAAAAAGTCACGAACTTATGTATTATGTAGCATTTTATCTTAACCAACAAACTATTTTATTCCAAGTTTAATCTAATTTGGTCCAATGGCTGAACATCCAAAAATCGTAACATTTAGTAGGATTCTCAAATAATTAAATTCCTCTACGGAAATGCCCAAATCAACAAGTTTCCCGCGCACTTTAGAAAATTACAAATGGCGGCCGTACCGTCGTCAGTTTTCTGTCAACCGTGCAAAAGAAAAAAGCTACATTATGCAGATCTCTATGGAATAAGGTTTTTTAATTATTTAAATGTCTTTTTCCCTGTATTTAATAACGCAAATGACTAACGCGATTGTTAGAACACAAAATTGACTAAAGCATAATATTATTTATGAACCTACCTACCTACGCCCATAGATAAGAAATAAGTCACTCTACAGTACGATACAAGTAAAATTCTATGACTAGTTTAGTTTTTCAACACCGACAATTTTTGTAAAAGAGAACACTTTTATTATTCTTGAGGATCTAGAGATGTTGGGTATCTGGCGCAGCGTATTGCTATTCAGTGTGGCAATGCCGTAAGCGTCTTGGGGACATTTCCGTCTGGCACTTATTTGGATCTAGAGTGGAGACCGCGTTTAGGTAAGCGTAGTGTAGGACGCCCTCCGGCAAGGTGGGGCGATGATCTGCGAAATGTAGCAAGCACTGGAGGAGAAGAGCCGAATACCGGGCTCAGTGGCGCGTCTTGGGAGAGACCTACGTCCAGCAGTGAACTGATATTATGTAGGTCGATAATGATGACTGATTTGGATCTGTCGATCAATCTCTAGAGTGTTTGTAACGTTCTGCAGATAGCTCAACTGTTCCTTGTGTATTGCGAGTACTTATGTACATTTTAAAATTTATCATAAGTTTATTTGAGCAATAAAATGTTCTAGAAGACCGTATTTATTTCTTGGGTATATAAACTAAAATACCTACCTACACTATAATCTGCTACAGTTACCAATACAAATCAATATGCATCAATATCCGTTTTAAAATATCTATCAGTCGCTCTATTGGGACAAACAACTTTCAGCGTGAGTTTGCACGCTTTAGCGTGGGCTTCCACGTGCGAGTGTTTTGTAGCATGCTTTAGTATACGTATGAGTTTACACGCTAGTCTTTATTTTTACCTTTTATGAACCCACTTAGCTTCCCGGGGAGTTCAGAAAAATAGAAAAATTGTGCACAAAATTCTGGCAAAATGTTTCAAAGGTAGGTATTGGTATGTAGGTAATTACAAAATTAGTTTTAAAAATACTACAAGGGTTTTTTCATGGTAGCAAAGGCTAAATGAAGTTCGTAAAAGCTTTTCTATCAGATTATGCACTTAATTTTTCTTTTTAATATGGCTTTATACAACCTGTTTTGCCGACCTCACTTAGTATGATTATACTGGCAGAAAGATGATGATAATGATAGGATTTTTGAAACATTTAATTCTTTACCAGGCCGTGATGGTTACGTCATATGATAGAATCGCTTTATTACCTTGCATATTGTAAGAAACGCACAAAAGGTGGGCAGCAGCATCTCCTAAGTACACAGTACGGAATCAGCGTGCCAAGTATGGCGACTACGGTAAACCCCCCCCAAATATAGAGAAGGCCCCAGATATGGGAATTACTGGCACGTGAGGAAGTGCATCGTAGGGCACGTTCCTGACGTGCGTGACCTACGAGACAATCTTGGGAAAGATCCAGCAGCTATATGAGTTCCTCAGATGGGTTGATGATTATTAAAATACTGAATAAAGGTGTTTGACTCTTTATAGGTATGATTTACTACAAGTGTCAATAACTTTTCAGAACAGAAACTTATCACTATCGTAATATTAGATTCAGGCAGACAACAACCAATAAATACCGCCATTTTGTGTCAGCAAAACCAATATGGCGGACGTCGTAAATTGTCTGTGGTCGTAAATGGGGGGGAATCGAACTTTACGACTGGACCCGGAACTGATTGAAATTAGAGAATCTTTAACTCTAACTCTGCTTTTAATGGACTTCAGCTTTACAACCAACTGTTTCTTTGTGTTGAAAGCTTTTACAAAACTTTTAAACTAAATAAACTCGTTTTGTGCTGAACGAAAGACTAGACTCGACACTGTACGCTTCTCTTTAATCAGGTTTATTGTTAAACTTTACCGAAAAAGGTCACAAAAACATAAGCACAAAAAAGTACAAAACGAGAGACTTCACTCAGAATAATGTGAGCAACTGAGGTTGCCAGCACTGTACTCAGCAGACATTGGGCCAAATCTACCCTAACGAAACATTCGTTTGGAAATCCGAATTAGAATCGTCAAATAAATAACAGTTACAAATTGATTTAGATCGTCTATAGAGGAGACATAAATTTGTATGGATTTCATCATCATCATCATCATCCACAGCCTGACTACACCCACTGCTGGGTATAGGCCTCTCTTCGTTTGTGCCATCTACTTCGCTCCTGTGCCAGCCTAATCAATTACTGCCCCTCAACAAAACTGTATTTTTGATATCGATTTATCGAATAAAAACTTAATCATCTTGAAGATCCACACAGAAGGCCTACCACAAGTTCTGTCTGGATCTGGTTTTGAGTCTGTGTACTCATCAGTGTATTATACTGATTGTGTGACGTTTCAACGTAAAATTTATTTAGTCAACACTCACACAGACTCAAAACCAGAGCCAGAGTCAGACAGAGCTTGTGGGAGGCCTATTGTTTGCACTTTAATGTACGTAACCTTTATGCTCAATATCTCTGATATAAACACGTCGATGCCAGGTGCTTTTATTATTTTTACGGCTGCCACCTTTATCTACGCTGTAAACCACCTGCGCTAAAACTTATATACCTCGCCTGAAAATTGCTTGCAGTAAGTATCCATCATGTTATTTTGTAGAGGATCACACAGAAACAAGATAAAATTGTTGGCTGTTCTTCAAGGCTTAATAAAGTTGCTTATATACCTTTTGACTTATTACTACTCACACTAATAATTACAGTTTAGCTGTCAGCAATAAAAAAAACAACAGTTTCAGCATAGGATTTTACATACATCCGCACACTGCCGCGAACTTTGACAGTGCGATACTTGACAGCGATACACTGATCAACATCTGGTGATCTAGATATACAGGGTGGAATTTTGTAATGCCACCTGGAGGGCAAGTACTCTTAATACTGCAGATAGAAAATTTTACTCAAAAGAAACATTCCTTTATTTTTGATTCAAAGATTTTCGAAAATTATCTTCTCCCACACCCGGGAATAGAACCGGCTAAAATCTGAAAAAATTATACCCTGTACTTTTATTGCATCGATCGTTAGAGTCAATTATAAGGATGAAATCTCTCTAAGAGAATGGAGCCATTTCGAGCAACTAATAAGTTAGTTTACCATTTTTTGTAAATAATTTAATTTATTTATGGCCCGAACACACCTAGTTCGCTGGCGGTAGCGAACAGTGAAACGCTGTCAAATATCGCTGTCAGATTTGAGATTTGACAGCGTTTCACTGTTCGCTACCGCCATCGAACTAGGTGTGCTCGAGCCTTTAAGATTTCCTGGTTTTTCTTTCATTTAATTTATCATGTGTGTGTACAGGGTATATTCGACAGCGTTTCACTTATCACCATCGCATCACCTAGATGTGCAGGCCTATATGTAATACGTTACACGTGCCATTAAAACCGTGAGCCTGTTTAATTCATTTTTCATCTCATATCATATTCTCTCGTACACAAGCTGAACGTTGAGCGAAACACAGCTAATATTTTATAAGCATGTGAATTAAACATTGCTCCGACGAAACCCTTCAAAGTTACAAAGAATTTTGTACGTACAAAGTAACTCAACACAAATATTAAGTCTGACCCACTTGAAAGTTACGATACACGTGTACACAATATTCCAAGCTCTGACGAACACGTGCAGAAAATAGGCATACAATCAAAATAAAACGGCCTTATAGATGAAACTCAAGGATCATTTTGCAAGTTATCGTTCACTCTTTAACTTTACAAGAACATTATTATGTCAAGCAAAAATAGCATTATTTTAAAAAATAGATACTTTACTTGCGGCACTATAGCGTCCCGCAAGTAGGGGCATGAGTAAAAACCTTGCCCCTGACGATAAATCACAATAGATGCAAAAATCTGTTTTACTTTGGTACCTATGTCAAAATTGCCGCTTAAACTCGAAACAAAACACATACGACATGGTTAACTATGAGTAAACAAGAATATTCGTATGAGACGTGTCGACTCACCTAGCTAATTATGACGTTTCAAAGTGATCCTTGTGATACTACCGAATTAATAACTTTTTATAATTTGATATTTAAAATAAAATAAAAAAGCCCATTTATTCCATAGCTATATACATTAAGTTACATTTCATGCATATTATTAAAATTATTATTACATTATTATTATTATTTACATTCATATCATACATCAATTATTATTTTGATGTGAAATTAATAATTTTTAATTTTTCTTCATATTTTTTTTCTTTTTATTTATTTGTGTTCCTATTTTTTCATTATTCTCTCGGGTATAGGAATTTGATATTTTGTTTTTATTATGTGCGCACATAATTATATTAATTTATTATTTGCGCCATTTTTCTATTTCCAGCAGTAGGGGCTGACGCCCCAGATGGCAGCACGCACGCCTCACGGCTCAGGCCGCATATTTATAGGAAGCTATATTAAAATGCTGGTATTTGAGACCCTACGCTTCTACCTGTGGGTATTTAAAGCATAGAATGTGTGTAAAATGATCACAAAGTAAGTAAAGGGACTATTCTAGACATTTAATGGTTCTATAGCGGTAATTTACCTTGGCAGACTGAGTCTGTCGCCATCTCTTTTTGTTGACATAAAAGTGACAGTGACAAGAGACTTTTAACGAGCCACTAAAATGTGTTCAGCATTATTAATAAGAGGGCTAATCAATAAAGTAATAAGGGTCACTTTGGAACCTAAAATGAAAATATAAATAATGAAAATAATATAGGGGATTTCCAACTAACAGAAAAGTGTTTTTTTCCGGGTAAGGCCACGTTTGTGTATCTTTAGTTGTGATTCGCCCTGAAGAGCTAAAAAACAGGCCTTTGCATCTGTTGTAGATGATTTAAGCATCAGGGGCAACTGGTGATTACAAAAGAACAGAACCTTGAGAACAGTAGATATCGGCTTACAAACCCTCTAGTACCTAAAGTCTAACATTCTCAGATTGCATAGCTCAGAGCTACGAGTACCTCTTTAGAATTCCAAATGACCAATGGCAGCGAACCTTGAATAGTAACCGCGCGCTCATGGCCTAATGAATCTGCTACGAACCACTACGCCGTAGCATCCGTAGCACGACACTAATAATGAATCACAGCATGAATTTATTTTACAGTAGCCTTTTTTATTATACTGCAAGGTAGATTTTATTATGTTATATATTTCAGTCCGCTTACAAATCTCGGGACTGATATTTTTTACTGAAAAAAATCCTTCTTAGATTTTTACTCTGTGTGACAGGGTGACGTGTGTGACCAATGCACGTTAAACGAACATTCAAACAAAGATCAGGAGAGATTGCGGTCAAACGCAAGCCTATATTAAGTAAAAAAAGAGATCGAAAAAGATAAAGTTAGTCCCGTTTAAAACTCGAGTAAATTAGAATCTACTATCAACAAGTAACCCAATTGCCCGATTAAACGGCTCGGTTACACAAAAAATGGTCTACATTCAAACGAGCAGTAAATGGTGCGAGTTTCAAATGAGCTAACTGAATCACGCCAATAACACAATTACGGCTACAGCCGTGAATTATGGACGTCAAAACTCGATTAGAACGGGCTATGAACGACTTCTTATAAACAGAATTAACAGCAGCTCGCGTGAAGAAAAAGCGAGACAAGAAATTACTACGCAAAAAAACCATTGCCATCATCATCATCATCATCTTTCTGAAGAAGTCCACATAAACTGACACTGGACATAAGCCTCTCTAAGACCTGAGCCCTTTCCATCCATCGACTCCCTGCGATCTTACAATGTCGACAGTTCATTTGGTGGGTGGTTGCCTGTTGAGCAAAACAAACTAACTTTGAATTTGGTTTAAAGAAAGAGACACCAAAACCATGTTTTGAACAATCAGTATTCTACAAAGGAAATTATATAAAACTAGCGATCCACCCCAGCTACGCACGGGTGGTAAAATGATCCCGTGCGAAGCCAGGGCGGGTCGCTAATAATCAGCCTATATGTTGCGTGTAGGGATAATGGTCAAATATTTTTTGTCAAATATGTGTCAAATATGTCCAGTAGTTTTCGAGTTTATTTGTCTGATACAACCCATTCTTCTTTATAATATTAATGTAGATGTAGATATAGAAAACAGATGTTTGAAAAAACAATATTTTAAAATTATATGTATAAAATAAGTACGTACTTACTTGTATTTTTTTAGCTGGCCGTACATCAATGACAAAAGTGTACGAACATTTCGGTGGTGGAGGGAGACCAAACATAAAATTATGTAGTTAAAGAAAAAGAAGTGGTATTTATTATTTAATATCTCCATAACTTCTACATCTAAACCTGTTGAGCTAAATCTGGAACTAATTCTCCTCCTCGCAAACAAACAAATCTTTCATTCCGCCTTAGGTCATCGCAAAATTTACTACATACTAAAAACGTCGTAAAAATGACTAAAAGTACCTAATATACATTAAAAACGAGTCGTCAAAGAGGAATCTCATGAAATTCTAAACCGACCTCAGAATACATAATGTACTTGCTTATACTGGTAGCTGTATAAATGTGAACAACTCCTGTTTAAGCGAGAGGGGCCTCACCACCACATAATTCAGTACCTAGTGAAGCAAAGTTAGAAATATCAAAGCTAAATTAAATTACTTCATTATTACCTCTTTGGACACTTGATGGTGTACTTTTAGTTGCAGACGAAACCTTGTTGCAGCTGTCAATTTTGACATTATTTGGAACTTCCATTGCAATCAAAAACGAATTGAAATCAACTTATCTTTGCCAAAGAACGATTGCCAAGCTAGGTTCGAAATGATGGCAACAAGAGATCAAATCAAATCATCCTTGTTAGTTCCTTTTTAGTAAAAATTTATAAGTCTAGGTATTATATCAGCTATCTGGTTCCCATCCACAGCTCTGCTTAGTTTAGGGCTAGATAATGTCGTGTGGATTGTCTATAATTATTATTTATTTATAATTTATTTGTTAGCATCAATGTTTTTATTGCAACAGCTTTATACAATCGCTCAGCTGAACAGATGAAAAAGCGTTTACATAAAATATTTGTAGCTGTTTTTTTAGCAACACGTAGAGTCATCTTTCTTGAATGAATTCTGACTATACCGATACATTCTACCCTTCAAGGGTAGTAATAGTAAAAAACTCCGATATCCATCAAAAACCCTTTAGGGTAGCCGAAGGGTAGATACACCCTTGGGTCGGGTAGTGCTTTATAATCTGTGGGTCCAGTCAACATTACGAGACCCACAAAAGCTTTGAATAACGAAATATTACATTATGTAGGTATGCTTTGTGTGCGGACGTTTGCTTATTATCTACTTTTCAATTTAATATAAGTGCTACAGTCACGTGCAATATGTCAGCCTATTTGAGGCGCACTTAAAATCCTTTCATCACCCTGGTTCCACAGAAATAGTATCAAGACAAGAAGAATAAGCACTATACACCACTATTTTGTAATTACCAAAAAAAAAAGCCTATATTGGCTGCTGATACTGAGCACATCCACGAAAAAAAAATTGAGACATAAATAAAATATTTTTAAATAACCATAATTTTGAGTCAAATATTGAGAAATGACTCAACAAGCAAAAATCATTTCGTTCATAAACGCTAAATACCAAGCGGAACCGAACAGCGTAATTTTTTTTCTCTCTAGAACTACGTTACTAATATGTCCATAATTTTATGCAGGATTTCTGAAAATTTTAACAATTAATTATAACTTTGTCATTTTATCGAAACTAAAAGTTCTGATTGCACATTCATAATGATCTACCCCTCCTACATTACCCTATTTTTTTTGGTAGTTACAAAATAGTGGTGTATAAGCATAGTTAGATATTGTTGAACTCTCCACACAACCTAGCCCATACTAAGCAAACCTAGTCAATTAAAATAATAATAGGTATCTAAATAACTTTTAACTATTTTTCAATTTGGAACAATTCAAAAATGAATGTATGTAAAAGTAATGTATTTCTGCTCTGTGCCCTACAGTATTTATATATTGACTGGAAAAGCTCGCTCTCAGCAATAAGATCGCCCGTTTTGATTATCATAAACTTACCTACAGTGATACCACGTCGTAGTCTGTATGAAGAACAATAAAAAGTTATCTAGTACTTATCTATTTAATAGAAAAGGCTCTTCAGATTATCTTGATACCTGTGGGAAATTTTACAAACGGTAACTTAACGTAATGTGTATTATTTATATAATTACAGAGTTCACAATTATCACATTTTTTGACGTGACAACGTCTTATAATTCGATGGAGCCGGCTGCCACACGAAAAATCATGACTCATGCGGCGTTAACTCGCTCTGAGGCGTTCCATTTAAGGCTTGACGTGCAAGCGAGAGCGCGGAACGAGCGACAAAGAGGCACGCACGGCCTCCGCGTTCGGCAGCGTTCGACATCTGTCTCTCTCCTACTTGAGTGAGCGATGCGTCCGCGTGGACAGCTGTATGACATTGTCACGTTCAAACTATCGTCAGTAAACCGACTTTACAGACAACCGATTTTTTTTTAACGTTAGCCTGACCCAACCAAGCTAGATATAAACTTGTGATGCTAACCGTACCACCCGTCAGGTACAGTCACGCCAACTAAAAGAGACCCAATTTTCTACTCCGGTGGCGGCTTCCTTTGATCTACTTAAAAATAATAAAGTAGGCAACGAATTTAATTCCAAAACGTTGAGAACTCATCACTGTATGACAAGAGAAAAGAGATTATTATTTTGGTAGGAATGTAACCTTTTTGCTCATGTTTTTAGGAAGTTAAATTATTTGACGGTATTTAAATATGTTTCGAGGCTCCTTTTACCTGCTTGAACCTTTTACATAACCCGAGCTCTAAATACGTTAGAGAGCCTAATGTACTTTAAAGCAGAATTCTTTTCAAGCCCAGGTTTTGTATGAAAACATAAAACAGCACGCTTATCACATCTCCAAAACCCTCTGGAAAAACGGAATACATAAAACCAAAAACCAAAAATATGTCTCATCCACAGCCCGACTTCACCCACTGCTGGGTATAGGCCAGGCCTATCTTTGTATGTGCCACTGTTGCCGGTCTTGTGCCAATCTCATCCAGGTCTTGCCTGCGATGTTAACCACATCGTCTGCCCATCTTGCCGCAGGGCGACCAACGCTTCTATAGCCAGTTCTAAAATATGTCTAGAGGCACATTATTATGAGTCGTGGTAAAAATGAAATAGGGCGGTTCTTTTCAAATGGACGTAGTTTGACAACCCACGAGCATGATGTTTGAGCAATGGTTTTGTATCGTTATAAAAACGTAAAGCTAGCTCGGACGCTCGGGCGGTTCAGAAAGGCTTTTCAGAGAATTCAGTGATAGTGATTTAAACCCATTGAAATACAAGTATCTGATTTTATTGCTCTTCTTAACATGGTTTTAACAAGTCTTTTAGCTCTATTTTGTTTTTTATATTAGTGTCATCACATTAAACAACATACATTAGTATACAAGGTGAGACATTTTGGTTGCTGAAGGCTAAATCTCTGAGCTCTGAGGGCAGAATCTAATCTACTATTTATCTATCGTAACGGCGGAAGTATAACTTTTTTTAAAAACTCCACTAAAACTACTGAAAACTTTTGCTGCTGACTGTACTTAGTTAAGATACATGCAGATTACCTTATCCAAAATTCATGAAAACTCTTTGGCAGAAAACCTTCGTACACTATGATTAGACCGCGATTGGCCAAATCATCAAAGAATGTTGCATAGAAAAAACATTGGGGAAAAATCTTTCTTAGTAAATTTGATCTAAAAGCATCCTTTTTACATAATTAAAGGCTTATCCAAACGGATGGCCGTGTAATCAACGAATAATTAATTAAATCTGAGACAAAGTGACTCTTTCGCAAGGGCTGTGGGGCGTTCAGTTTTTTAAAAGAGGTGCTATGAAGATATTTTCTTGTGATAGGTATAGGCACTTTCTTCAACAATGAAAGCTTATGAGTGCTGTTTTAGAGCAGGATAAAATAAAATAATTGGTGTAGATCGAGCTATCGTTAATACAGTTTAATACTATGGGTTGTATTCCCACTGGACGGTGGAAATTTTTCAATAAACTGCAGTGAATTATCTTCTAATGCTCTCTCATTATTTTTGTAAGTGATTCTAATAAAATCATACTATGAGGAAAAAAGGATTTTCACAGAAGGCGCGCCAGAAACGTGGTGTGGTGACAGTGATACATTGCCACGCCAAAGTCATACCTCTCAGAAGATTTGCTTTCAACGCGTGCGAAAGACTTACCTAATATAGGTACTGCCAAGATTTGCGATTTCGTGAGGTTCATAATCCCCAGACTGTAGGATGAAGTAGGCATAGGAGAAAGTATAATCGACAAAACACATGACATCACCAGATTTAGGATTTAGACACACGGTTGGGGATGAAACAGGGCGGCCTGTCTCGTCACAAATGGAATTGGATGACCTTGGGCTTACCTAGAGCGCGCATCGTCTGTATTGGCCGGGCCCGAACGAGCGCGCGGCCATTCTGGTTTCACGCGCGGACCATCACTGGGAGTGCACTGTACTGTGTATGGCACATTGGCGAGCTGCGTGCTTGTCGGCCGCCGGCGCTCCATTCACTGGCGGGTGAAGCCCGGGCCGGCGCCCACTGCGCACGCTCCGACTCTCATCCTCGGAGGATGCCGATGCCTCAGAGGTCACAAGGTCATCCAGCCTCCACGGTAAACACCGCTTGCTTGTCGGTAATCGCCTTTTGCTTACTGAATGGTCCTGGCTCGTCTATCTAGGCAGGTGCCCACAATAAACCTACTTACATAAGATAATAACGGTGTGGTTTTTGCCTACCCGGCACTAAGGTTAAGCCCTTACCATAGAATAGGTATCAGTATCATAACTTTAACTTGTGCGGATACCTAGACTTTCAAAAACGTGTAGTAAATGTATGTCTGGTAAAATGTATTTAATTTATATTTTATAAATTATAAAATACCTAATCAAAAGGGTGCTACGGGGTTCTTCAATAACTACAAACATTATTATCATCTAACAAAAGGCCGACGGCCGTAGTATTTATTGACATAAGTGAATATAAAAGTATACTTACCTAAAATAAAAAAAGCAGCCAAGTGCGAGTCGGACTCGCCCATGAAGGGTTCCGTAGCACGACGAACTACAAGAACCTTTATATATGTTACTTGATGTAACATAATAAGGTTCCTGTAGTTCGTTGAAAGGTAAATTGCGGTTTACGGTTTATGACGTATAAAAAAAAAACTACTGACAAGATCTCGTTCAAACCAAATATCGTTGAAAGTTTACATAGTAATGTACAACATATATTTTTTTTAGTATTATCATTCTCTTACTTTAGAAGTTAGAGGGGGGGGGGACCAACTTTTTTCCACTTTGGAAGTGTCTCTCGCGCAAACTATTCAGTTTAGAAAAAAACTATATTAGAAACCTCAACATCATTTTTAAAGACCTATTCATAGATACCCCACACGTATGGGTTCGATGAAAAAAAAAATTTTGAGTTTTCGTTTATGACGTATAAAAAAAAACTACTGACTAGATCTCGTTCAAACCAAATATCGTTGAAAGTTTACATAGTAATGTACAACATATATTTTTTTTAGTATTATCATTCTCTTACTTTAGAAGTTAGAGGGGGGGGGACCAACTTTTTTCCACTTTGGAAGTGTCTCTCGCGCAAACTATTCAGTTTAGAAAAAAACTATATTAGAAACCTCAACATCATTTTTAAAGACCTATTCATAGATACCCCACACGTATGGGTTCGATGAAAAAAAAATTGTTGAGTTTCAGTTTCAAGTATGGGGACCCCCAAAATTTATAGTTTTTTTTCTATTTTTGTGTAAAAACCTTAATGCGGTTCACAGAATACATCTACTCACCAACTTTCATCAGTCTAGCTTTTATGGTTTCGGAGAAAAATGGCTGTGACACGGCCGGACAGACAGACAGACAGACAGACAGACAGACAGACATGACGAATCTATAAGGGTTCCGTTTTTGCCATTTGGCTACGGAACCCTAAAAACACATATTTTATCAATAAATACGTGTACGAAATAGTATACTTAATTCACCTAGGTGAAATACCCCAGGCTATCTAAGTCTCAGCGTAGATAAACTGTGCTACGGCGTAGCCACGCGTAGCACATTTGATTTCATTTCTTAAAAGTACAAACAATTAATTTACGTATTTGAAATTATATTATGTTTGTATAGCCGATGCGTCTACCTTATAGAAAAGAAATATCGTTCCATGACTTACTGTTACATGCTGTACCATGAGTCAGAAACCCCGATGGTGCGTACACAAGCAGGTTAATTTAAAAAAAAACTTTCAACCGAGTGATGAATACTTGATGAATACTCTCAGTGTCATGAATTTGTCAAGAAAAAACTCGTAAACATCGGAAATAAACACAAGACAGCTCAAAGAATGCGTTTAATTGTTTTATTATAGGGCAGTGTGGTCGCTTAGCGAGAAAGCCCTCTAAATAAATAAAAAAAATATGCATTTAAATAGAAAAAAACACATTAAAATCGGAGCATTTTGGAGATACGTGGCCAAAAGAGCGTAGAGAAAAAAACACAAAATTTAAAACAAACCTACAAAATTAAATGTTGACGGTTTGAAACGGAAGTGATAACATTTATTTGCAAAAATTGATCCCTTACAGCAACAGAATCCATCAGTTCAATTTCGGCCGGATAAAAGATAAAAATAAAATAACTAAGCATGCAGTTAGTTTATTCATATAAATCGAGGGCATGACTCCTTTCATAAATTTCCTTAACTCTCGTGGTTTCAGACTTGGCCATCACCGCCCTTCTCAAAAAACCACCTGTATATCGACACTGAAGGAAATCAAAATTGATAGGGTATTTTCTATTCGCATAAAACTATCAAATTAGGCAAGTAATACCGTCGTAGACTACTTGTACCTACAAGGATAAATTTAAAAACACATTGCAAATGTAAAAAAGGATATTTAGGCAAGAAACGGGGCAGCTTCAATTTTAAATTATTTTTTGAGACTTAGATATAATAGTTATAGCCATATGGTATCGCTGACTTGTTTGCTTATAATATACTAGCAGCCCGTCCCGGCTTCGCACGGGGTAGACAATATTGTTGTACATTATTTTGTTCTATCGCTAATAGTTTCGGCAGATCATTCGACGAATGACATTTTAAGACTCATTTTTCTACACCTTCGGTTACATTGTTCAAATTTTACCAAAGATCCCTAATTTTTGGAAGAATGTAGCATTCTATTGGTGAAATATTTTTTTAAATCGGCCCAGTACTTTTTGAGCCTATTCATTACAAACATACAAAAATAGGTACAAATCTTTCCCCTCTAAAATATTAGTATAGATTATGTAAGTACCTACAAAGTACGGAACCCTCGGTGGGCGAATCCGACACGCACTTGTCCGGGTTTTTGTTTGCTATGTAAATCTTTCTTTTTAAAAATGTATGGGGGAGGAAGGTTCTGTTCCGCAGCAGTGCACTACTCAGGCTGATGATGATGATGAAAGGGCGGTAACGTATTAACCTGTATTAACCTATACTTACGTAGGTATTAGGTAGTTTTTTACCTACTATAGTTATTATAGTAACAATAAATAAGAAACTGGCTGCAGTGCTGATCGATCCTTGCTCCTCGGCATCCACGTCAATATCGTGGGATACTCCTATTGCTTTGCTTCAAACCCAAAGTCTTTCCGCTTGTTAATTATAAAATCAGGTGAAACTACTTGCGTGAAACGAAACGTTATTTTGACAGCTTATGTTTTAGTTGCCATATTATAATTTTTCCTCATTCTCATGGGTAACATTGTGAATATTATTTTAACATATCTATACTGGGCCTTTTAATTCAGGCCAAAGTCAGTTTGTATGCTATTTATATTTTACTACACAACATGTATTAGCTACTTCACATTATTTAATAGGTCTCCATTTAATGAAACCCAATTAATTTCTTGGGTAAAACGATATTTTGTGGACAGCGCGTGGCAACATTCTAACAAAATTCCTTTTTATTTCGATTCTTTGCCGTGTCGATTCGGGTACGTTGAACAATCCGTGAATATCGGTGTAATTCTTGAATTTATTTATTGAAAAGAGTTCACATTCATCGAACGATAATATTTAGCATCCGATTCGATGTGTATTTCGTGGATTTTCACTAAAAGTGAACGGAATTACAGTCGCGGCAAACTGACAGTTTGCATGCAGGAAACAGTAACCTAAACATTGGAGTTTGTGAATAAAACGTGATATTTTGGCTTTTCAGTGAAGAGTGACAGAATGAAGTACAATAAACTCGTCACATCCTCGAGAAGGAAAAACAGGAAGCGTCATTTCAGCGCTCCCTCACACATCAGACGAGTGCTCATGTCATCTCCCCTTTCCAAGGAGTTGAAACAGAAATTCAACGTCAAATCGATGCCCATCCGTAAAGACGACGAAGTTCAGGTACAGCGTTCTCTAGACCTCTCACAAAATACTGTAAATATTTGAAACCAAATGATGATACCAAACCATTCACAGACCATGGATATTTGCTCCCGTATTTGAGATGAACCAAGGGTTTTCTTTGGCTAATCTTGAGTATGGTTGCTGATCCATGCCCTGGTTAAGAACTTGGCTCTGATGTTTTCCATAAATAACAAATCAATAAACATGTTAGGTTATAAAATCCTTGTTTCCCCTTTGGTCCATTGCTAGTTTATGTTTGTGGCAAAATTAAATGATGATACCAAACCATTCACAGACTGTGGATGACTGCATCTATATTTGGGATGAACCAAAGGTTTTCTTTGGCAAGTCCTGAGTGTTTTTGCTAGTCCATACCCTGGTTAAAAACTTGGCTCTGATTTTTTTGCTCACAATTCACCTCATCTAGATAAATCCTTATTTCCCCTATAAAGCCCGTTGCTAGGTTATGTTAACAGAATAAATGGCAAAATTAAAATGATGATACCAAACCATTCACAGACTATGGATGATTGCACCTGTGTTCGGGATGAGCTGAAGGTTTTCTTTGGCAAGTCCTGAGGATAGTTGCTAGTCCATGCCCTGGTTAAGAACTTGGCTCTGATTATTTTGCCTTCACGAAATTTCTTAAACTATTGAAACGACGGGATATTTACCATGATAAAATTTTGTTGAGTTGACTTCCGATATTTCAGCACATTTGCATGCACCAAGATCACGGTTGAACTCCACTTCGATTGAGATCGGTTGGTGCATGCAAATGTGCCGAAATATCGGAAGTCAACTCAACAAAATTTAATCATGGTAAATATCCCGTTGTTTCATAAAAATAGGTGTTAAAAACCATGATAGTTTTAAAAGTTAAACTATACAAAGTTGTTTCTAATTTCAGTCTTGATGCCCTTTTTTAAGTGCTTATTAAAATGTCACTCTTTTAAACACCACATGAGTTTGATGTGTATTAAAATACCAAGTCTGATGTAGAATTTTTACAGACAACCATGCATAACCTAAAAGTATTGACATAAATTCATGCCAATTTATGTTCATGGACTATATTTGCAAGGAAATAAAACACAGTACCTACTAGGGCATGCTCCCGGGAAGTATCAGTATCGAAAGTACCGGGAATTATCGCTGATTTTGAACTTTTCTAGTACCGGTTCTCCACGAAGGAATTCCCGATACTTTCGATACTTTCGATACTGATGACAATGATCAATTATTGGTGTTTTCTAGTACGGTATAAATAAATATCGATAAAAAACACTTGCTATGCGTTCAGTTTCACTTTTCTGTATACATTGCTAGATATTTTGACAAATTACAAACCTATAATTGACATCATTCAGATAATATCTCAACAATTTCGGACAAGTCAAAACGAAAATGACATGTTTATTTTACCTGAATTAAAGATTGTTTAATATTGTATTATACAATCTTCATATTTAGTTGGATGTTCGTTACTATTTATGACAAAATCTGTTAGAAAAAGAACGAAAATAACATGGACGGCTTTCTTTACGAAAGATGGAAACGCTTTTACATTCAACTTACGCCTTGCTAATATTTCGCTATACCTTTGCTGAGCAGATTTAGTTAGATAACGTACACAGTTTGTTACTGTTAGTTTTAACTATTGATTTATTTGATGGATATTCGATTTAACTTTGATTTAACCTAACTCTGATTGTTGCGTGCATGCACAGAGAGTTTTAGTATTATAATAATGAAGATATACGAGAAATAAATGAAAATATCCTGAGTGACCTATACGGATTTCACCGAAATCGGTCAACAGGAGACCTTCTAGCGTATGTCACTCACTTAAGGAGTGAAGCCATCGAGAGAAACGGAGAAGCTTTAGCAGTTTCTCTGGATATCTCGAAGGATTACCCACTGGCTTATGTGTTTGGGTATCAGACTTTCTGAGAGACCGATCAATTTGAGTAGTCGTTGACGGCTGCTCGTCTGATCAAATGGCAATTAATGCTAGAGCTTCTAGGGTTTACGCTAACCAGTAAATTCAAAATGTACGAATTAAGCGGACTGTATTACGAAATTAATTTAAAAATGGGCGAGACAATAAAGAAGACAGGAAAAGTCACAAATGTTTGGCAGCCAAATGCTTAGCTATCTATATATAAAAAAAAAATAAAAAAAAATAAAAAAAAAAAAAATTGAATTTTGGCTCGTTCATAGAATCCAAAAACAAGACAGCTGCGAAGAAGCTAGGCATTCTATCGAAGGTGAGACAGTACTTCACACCGGGACATTTTTTTAACCTGTACCAAGCACAAGTCCGGTCGTGTATGGAGTAGGTACTGTTCTCATCTCTGGGATGGCTCTGCCAAATACCAGCTTGAGGTATTGGAAGCTTTTGAGAGACGAGCCAAAAGGCTCATTGGTAGCGACACTCTAGTCGAGTCCAAGCTCCTAAGTCTCGAACATCATCGTAAAGTTGCCAGTCTATCGGTATTTTACAGGATACATTTCGGAGTGTGCTACGGAACTTCACAGTTTAGTTCCCCCATCCCCATTCTACCATCGGACCACTAGACGCACGGAAATGCGGCATCAGCGGTGTTTTTTTGTTTTTTTTTGTGTTTTTTGTTGTTTTTTTTTGTGTTTTTTTTTCTTTATTATTATTACTGTTTTTTTCCTAAGTACCTAAATCAATGTTTTTTTTTGTCTGACATAATTTCTGTAAAATTAAGGGAGAAGCCACTGGTTCCTGAAACACAGTTTTTACTAGTTCGGGAACCTATGGATTCAATCATGTATACTGTTCCATGTTTATGTCAATAAAGTTATTTTGTATTTGTATTTATTTATCCATACCTGGTTGATGTTCCAACTGTCCGTACCAAGCGCTTTGCTTCAACTTTTATGTTGCGGACCGCCAAGGAATGGAATTCCTTGCCGGCGTCTGTCTTTCCGAGTACCTACAAATTGGACGTTTTGAAGACAAGAGTGAATAGGTATCTTTTAGGTAAGCGTGCTACATCGTCGACCGCATCATCACTTAACAGCAAGTGAGATAGTGGTCAAAGGCAAACCTACAAATTGTAAAAAAAAAATCGTGTATTTTGTGGTTGTGTGTGGGTTAAATTACGGTTCTCAATAAAAAAATATATCTCAATAATACAAAGTGTATTTTTCAGTAGTTTTTCTTTCATTGTATATCTATACGGTCAGTTTTATTAAAAAAATTAAGTCAGTATCGAAAGTATCGAAATTCCCGGGAATTCCCGGTTCCGAGCCCAGTATCGGGCGAAAATTCCCGGTTCTGAGAATGGTTCCGATACTGCATGCCTTAGTACCTACCTAGTTGTTCTCCAAATTTCACCAAGAACATAATTTTAGGTTACATACATGACTTGTATACAAACATTCCACTTCAAATTATGCTGATGTATAGGTAGCTAGGTCTTAATCTAGCTATCCTAGGTAATGCTACTTGAATAGGCTCATGCTGATGTATAGCTAGGTAACCCCTAGCATTTTTGTCTTTGTCATCATACACCTTTAAAATAAAATTATTTAAAATAAGTAATCTCTGTAATGGTTTTCCAGGTTGTTCGTGGACATTACAAAGGCCAGCAAGTTGGTAAAGTGGTCCAGGTCTACCGTAAAAAGTTTGTTGTCTACATCGAGAGGATTCAACGTGAAAAGGCTAATGGAGCAAGTGCATACGTCGGCATCCACCCCTCAAAGGTAATATTTCTTATGGTCATAAATTAACATCATCATCATCGGCCCGAAGAAGTCCACTGTTGGGCATAGGCCTCCCCTACACATATCCAGGAAGAACGATTCTGAGCCCTTTCCATCCATCAACTTCCCGCGATCTTAACAATGTTGTCGGTCCATCTGGTGGGTGGGCGCCCTACGCTTCGTCTTCTGGTTCGTGGTCGCCATTCGAGAACCTTTATTCCCCAACGGTTGTCAAATCCATTGTAATTATCAAACTAAAAAAAAAAACTTTTATAATAAAAAGCCCTCTTTGTGCCCAATAAAACATTGCATCAAATGTTTTTTGAGGTCACAAGCACCTAGACTCACCTAGTTTTAAGATGTAGTGTTGTCAACCAGCAGATTGATAAGGTCTTTGCAATAGTTATATTAATTTCTCACATCTGACACAGGAGAAAGTTATGTTAACAGGACTTTTGATGTAATTAGAACCTTTTTCCAGTACTAGAAAGTGGATCTTGTCAAGACCTCTTGACATGTTGTATCATATCTGGTATTGAAGAAGTTAATTTTGAAAGATTAATTTCTCCACATAATATCATAATGTAGAGAAATGAATCTTTCAAAATTAACTTCTTCAATACCTAAGTAGTAAACCGTTTGATTGATGATGATAAACTTCAACTTAGACTCTGTCTTGTGTATCACTGACGCCCGGCTCCGGCCACAGCTGATGTGATGCAGGGACTCTGCTCATGCTGTTACACTTCCATGGCTCTGAACTTCCAACCCTCACACAACTGCAACATTTTAAACCTACCAATATTACAGCCTTTTGTTTCTTTCAGTGTGTGATCGTCAAACTAAAGATGAACAAGGACCGTAAATCGATTCTCGATCGCAGAGCAAAGGGCAGGCTCGCAGCCCTCGGGAAAGACAAGGGAAAGTATACCGAGGAAACTGCTACAGCAATGGAAGCCTCGTGAACATAGATCATAAGACCAAAATAAAGTGTAAAAATTCTATGGTGGTTTCATTTAAGTTAAAATAATGGTTATAGGCAGGCTTAAAATACTAAGGTAGTCCTCTACCTGTCAGCAATTTGGATCATATACCAGAAGTTTTTTTGTGCACAATATAATGAGGTGATTCAACACGTTGTCTATAAAAAACTTAGAAGGTAGGTTCAAATTTATCATGCGCACTTGATGTGCAGGCAGGTTTTTTCCGCAAGTAGGCCGCTGGTGGGCCCTTTTTGCGTGACCCTTGACACGTGTTGCTCGAACTTTTTTAGGTTCTACAACACGCCGCCCGGTTTCCTCACGATGTTTTCCTTCACCGTTTTGAGAGTACTGGCATAGTGCACATACATTTTTCGACAGAAAAACTCATTGGTACACGAGTGGATTTGAACCCACGACCTTCGGATCGGAAGGCGGGGCCACTACCACTAGACCACCAGTGCTCTCTTTGTAAGTAGGTAAAAACACAAACCTGCGTCACTAATTCATCACTAACTAAATTGGTATACCAGCCAGGCTCTAATTTTTTTTCTGGCCATTCCATTCTTCGTCTTACCAATAAGCTGGCCACGATAGTGGCCAAGGTGCTTGAACGAATTATTCAGTCCCATTTAAGTTCAGTATGTATAGATGACGGCCAATTTGGTTTCCGTCCGCAGGTTTCAACAGACATGGCTGTTTTCTCTCTCAAGCAGGTTGTGGACTATTACAAGCAGCAAAATACCACGGTGTATGCCTGCTTCTTAGATCTAAGTCGCGCCTTTGACACCCTCAATCACGATCTACTGTGGAGGAAGCTTCGGAACTCTGACGCAGGTGTTCCGCCTGAGGTTGTTGGTCTTCTTGCCTATTGGTACCGTAATCAGACCAACAATGTCAGGTGGGGCACCGAGCTTTCATACAGCTACCAACTTCTCTGTGGTGTGAGGCAGGGGGGGTTCACATCTCCCGATCTGTTTAACGTGTACGTTAACGATTTGATCGTGGAGCTGAGCGGCACCCCCGTTGGACTCAGGTTAGATGACAGGTATGTCAATAACCTGAGCTATGCCGACGACATGGTGCTGCTCAGCCCCTCGATCAAAGGTTTGAGAAAACTCACCGCCATCTGTGAGAGGTATGCAAAAGATCACGATCTGGTTTATAATGTAAAGAAAACGGAAATGGTGATATTCAGATCGGGAAAGGGGCCTGATAACATACCAGATGTGTTTCTCAAAGGGCAGCCTGTTAAAGTAGTGGATAGGTTTAAGTACCTTGGCCACATTGTGACGTCAAATTTGCAAGATGACGCAGATGTGGAACGTCAGCGAAGATCACTATGTGTCGTAGGTAACATCACTATGTGTCGTGAAACTAACGCTGTTTAGGTCTTTCTGCCAGACATTCTACACGTGTCAACTCTGGACTAACTACACCAAAAAGACGCACGATAGGATACGGGTTGCTTATAACAATACCTTTAGGCACCTGATGGGCCTGAGGCGCTTCTGTAGCGCCTCAGAAATGTTCACTGATGCCCGGATCGACTCTTTTAATGCTATCCAACGAAAGAGGATAGCGTCTTTTATGTCCAGAGTTGACTCGTGTGGCAATATTATCATCAGGAGTCTGGCGGAAAGGCTTACGCTGACCAAACTGTATGAGCGTTGGGTGCATATTGCCACCTAACATTAGTAGGTATCTACCCTATTTATAGTGTCTGTACCTAATTGTTTGTTTGTTGTTTTTGTGTTAGTTTTTAAGTAAAATATGGATCTCTTGTGTCTGAAATAAAGATATTTATTTATTATTATTATTAATAAGTGAGATTGTGCGGCCAAATGGTCTCTAACATGTAAGAAAAAACTCAGGATTGTTTTAATCAAAAGTTTATTGAGTTATAAATGTTATTGAGCATTTATAATAACATTTTTAAATGTTTTGCAATTTGCTTGATCAAAAGAACACAGCATCGGCACATTGAAATAATTTTAGGCTTTTTTCAAAAGGAAATAAAAAATAGGGCATAATAAAATACAGTAGTCAATTGCAGAGTACATAACATGGTTACATTTCAAGCACAATTGTGGAACCTACCTAAAAAAACCACTACTGATAAGACCTAAAGAAATTGGGCTTTAACAATAAGGCTCACTTTGTACCATGGTTTTAGCAAATAATCATTAATTTATTCTAATCATCCATTTACAATTTTTTCGAGTTTGCATTACTTAAATTTTTTGCTTGAGTATATGAAAATACTGAGGTATCTAAAATTCTAGTGTCATCTCTACTAATCTAACTGTCCTAAGTAATGCTAATTGAATAGGCTCATAAATCACATAATTTTAGGCATTATTGCTTCTCTAGGCTCCATGTTTCTGGAAAGGCTATCTAGGGGTAATGGCTGATTGTTATTCTAAGATGCCTTCTCATTTACTTCATTGATTGTTGCTTTTGATGAACATTTGAAGTGCTTTTTGACCTCATTGTTTAAATTCTCTCTATTTCTGGCAATTTCTATAGCATAGAACTGAACTCTAGGAACAAGAATAGTGTTTCGTTCTGAGTAGTCCCCTCTAGTGTCCGCACGCATCAAGGTTCCAAAGCTGTAGTCTTCAACAATGTTTTTAAACTTGTCGCAGAAAACTCTCCACTTTGCTTTATTGGTGTTGTTCTTGATGACATCTTCTCTGATGAAGGCCACATTTAGGTCGGGGAAGTCTTGTCTAAAGGTAGAGTGGATCAAGTCATCGTGAGGTGTAAGCTGCAGCCATCTTGTGTCTACAGAACATAAAACCTGGAATTGAAAGTTCAAAACTTATATTTCAGGCCTAAAAAGGCATTTGTGTATTATTTCTTGGTGATTCTAATAAATAAACAAATGGTGTTTGGGGTTAAATTTGCAGAGTATAATTTATCTATAATTTATTAGATGTCTCATGGGGTAGTGCAGTGTAGAGAACTATAGATTTTTACTACACTTTGACCTGCCAGTGAAATAAACATACTTAGTAATTTATTTACATTGAAATAAATGTCGCTATGTTCCATCGCCCTGGCGGCCCACAGGTGTTCCAAGGTCTCATCGTTTCCAAATTCTTCAGCAGGTCTCGTCAACACCTCCTGGAATGTGAATTATACTGACTACCTGTCTTTGAAGTCTTCTAATGGGTTCACACCAATTGATATAGAATTGGCGAATTTAGTTAAATGTACATACCTAAATTAATCGATTACAAATAGCCTATCGTTCAGCCCTACAACCCTGAAGAGCCTAACAGAACTTAGGCCTATGAAACTTGCTCCCTGATACAGAATATACCTCGAATGGACTAAATTGCTATGCTGATTAAAAATTTGACCGCAATTACTTACCATTGTGTTATTCTTTATAGAACTTACTTTTCTTGAATCGGTTTGGCTTTTATTAGTAATTCCTAAGTTTTTTTTGCAAAAATCACAAAACTACAAAATGCACATGGGCAAAATTTTTTTTTTGTGCTGTTTTTTTTCTGGCGCTGGCTTGTTGGATACGTGCCATTTAGCCATGTAGTCAAATCCAGGAGGCATGTTTTTCTTTCCTGTGCTTACTCGTTAAAGAGCTTAGTTTTTTAACGGCAGCCTGGATTATAAATTGCAGATATACAGGGTGTCCCATAAGTCAACGTCCAGCCGAAAACGGGCGATAGGCCAAGTCATGACAGCTAACAAAAAAATATAACAAAAAATATTTGTCATGTAATTTTCGAGTTACATGTATTTAAAAAAAACAAGAAAAACTGACACCCTGTGATGATCTTTTAAGTCCTGTGACTACAAATATTAACTTTTCATGAAACTTTTTTTTGCAACGTAAGCATGAATAACTCTTCTGTAAATTACAATTCAAAATTAAGCCATAACTGCCTCAGTTTTTAATGAAATCGTGAAGTTTTGGCCAACATTTCATTTCAGATAATTACATCACCCAACTTTAACCGTCTGTACCGCAAAAAAAAAGTACTACACTATCATGGCAAGTAACTTTAAAAAATGGCGCATTTATCCAGGATTCCAAAATAGTATAATACTTGCTACTCCTTAGTTTTGTACTCCTTAGTTTTGGAAATAAAACATGTTTTTTCAACTAAACCGGATTTCCAATCAATTTTATTTCATTAGATAAAATGTTTGTACCCTTTAAATCATGGGGTTAAAATGCCTACGCTGCGTTTTTAAGTGACTCACAATTCACAGGTACAAGTAATTACCATTTCGACGATGTAAATAATTAGTTAGAGCCACCATCTTGTCGAAAGAGTAATAACCATGGGTTTTCAAGTAATTTGTTAGTTTTAGGTGAAAGTTTGAAATAAAATTCAATCATAGGATTACTTCAATCGTGATTTTAATCTTAAGTTTGCCTTCGCCCGTCGCCGGTCTTATTACATGGTTATTGACGTGACAACGTCTTATAATTCGATGGAGCCGGCTGCACGCACGAAAAAACATGACTCATGTGGCGTTACTTCGCTCTGAGGCGTTCCATTTAATACTTGAAGTGCAGACCTACATGAATCTAATAATCCTATTGAATTTTATTTTAAACTTTCCCCTAAAGCCAACAAATTACTTGAACACCCATGGTTATCACTCTTTCGACAAGATGGTGGCTCTATCTGTTAACTTGCATTGTCGAAATGGTATTTACTTGTACCTGTAAATTGTGAGTAACTTAAAAACGCAGTGTAGGCATTTTAAGTTCATAATTTAAAGGGTACAAACATTTTATCTCATGAAATAAAATTGATTGGAAATCCGGTTTAGTTGAAAAAACATGTTTTATTTCCAAAACTAAGGAGTACTCTAGCAAGTATTATACCATTTTAGAATTCTGGATAAATGCGCCATTTTTTTAATTTACTTGCCATGATAGTGTAGTACATTTTTTTTGCGGTACAGACGGTTAAAGTTGGGTGATGTAATTATCTGTAATGAAATGTTGGCCAAAACTCCACGATTTCATTGAAAACTAAGGCAGTTATGGCTTAATTTTGAATTGTAATTTACAGAAGGGTTATTCATGCTTACGTTGCAGAAAAAAGTTTCATGAAAAGGTAGTATTTGTAGTCACAGGACTTAAAAGATCATCACAGGGTGTCAGTTTTTCTTGTTTTTTTAAAATACTCATAACTCGAAAGTTACATAACTAATATTTTTTTTTATATTTTGTCTGATAACTGTCATGACTTGGTGCATCATCCGTTTTCGGCTGGACGTTGACTTATGGGACACCCTGTATAATTATGGTTGTGTGTGACTGGATTCATGACCACCAAGGATTTTGTTTATGGATCACAGAACAATAATTTATCCTAACGGGTACGGACTTGGCAGAACTCACTATAATAGCAAGGCAGGAAAGGCATGGAGGCAAGGAGTGGTACTGATAAAACATTGATATTTATCAGCTTGGAGGAAGAATAAGTGAACAGAATCTAACCGTGGACGAAGTATTTCTCAACCTACGAATAACTGTTTATAAAAGATCACTACTGAACGATTTCAATATTGACGTCATTACCAATAACGAAACGGCAAAAAGAGAAAGACTTATACAAAGTTCTTGCAGTTAGACAGAGAAAGACAAAGTACTTTGAAAAATTCGTTCAAAATACGTTGAGCATCATTTCGTTGCGAGTTTTTATTGGCGGATAGCAAAAGAAGGTGGCGCATGCGCGTTGTGCCGACGCCATCTCTCCGAAATTCTGTTCTGTTCCCGATTTGGTACTTGTACTTGAGCCAGTTCGTGGATTTCGTGATAGAAGTGTAAATTAATCATGGAATTATACCGCGAGTAATATCCAGCGTTCAATCAGTGCAAAAGTGAACAAATCTGTGCAATCTCTAAAAGTGTACCAGCGGCGGGCTTTTGCGGAAGTTTCTCTGCTATAGCAACGCATATTTTTTGCGGCTCTCTCCGCAGCGGGCCGACACTTTGAGCTATTGATGGTCGTTTTTCTTCAAAACAACTAGCGGTAACTTTCCCTTAACTCAGTTTCACAATTTTCCCCCGCGTACCCTGGGAAAGGGTCCAGCAAGCCAGCGAGCGCTCCCCGCGCGTTCCTTCGTCGCGCGACTTCGATCCCTGTTGAGTTGTTGTTGTGGGTCAAATGCTTCAGCCCAAGTGATCCAAATCGGTAAACAAACCATCTCTCGTGTTTCAGCTCGAAGATTACGAAATGAATTCCGCTCTGAAGCCGGCCCTGGCGAGCGCGGGAGTTCCGCAGCCCGGGGGTCAGTCGAGCCCGGCGAAGGGGAACGTGGCGAGCGTGAACCACGCGTCCGTGGGCCACCCGCAGGGCGCCCAGAACTCGTTGAACCACGCCACCAACAGTAATAACTTGGCGGTGCAGAACCTGACGCAGCACGTCCCGGCGCCGCAGCCCCCGCCGCACGCCGTGCCCTCCATGGCGCCCGTGTCCGCCAACATGGCGCAGATGGCGCACAACATGAGCAACCACGGGAACCTCTCGCACGTCAGCCAGCCCTCCCCCTCCCCCGCCGGCGCCCCCGCCCCCGCCGCGCCCGCGCCCAGCCCCAGCAAGGCTCCCAGCACCAGTGCACCGTTGAGCTTAGTGGCAGATAAGGCCAATGCATCCCAACCGCTAGCTCTGACGAGACCATTAGATAAGCCAGAAAAGAAGGAGCCGGACTCCACCGGCCAGGCCAATGGTACTGTAGATTCACCTAAAACAGCATCTAATGCCCCGGTGACTTTGAAAGCTCAGAACCCTGAACCTAATAAAGACAAAATAGACATTGCTAAGACATCACCTAGTACAACTAAACCTCCTGAAAAACTTCCTACTCCAAGCACTCCCCTGAAACCGGAAACTGCCAGTCCAGCAACTGTGGCATCCCAGCCCGTGCCCAGCCAAGTTCCAACCCAACCCAAAGTAGCTGCTGCAAGTGAACCGTCTGAGAAATCACCATCAAAACCAGCCGAACCGAAACCTGCACCAACTGCCGATGTTGCACCGACCCAAAGTGAGCTTAAACCTGTGCCAGAACCTGCCTCCAGCGAACCCAGTTTGCCTGAGAAAGACAAAAGTCCAGTACTTGCCAAACAAGAAACACCTGCTGAAATTGCTAAACCGGAACCTGCCAAATCAGAAGAAAAGAAGGAGGCAGAGAAACTAAGCACAGAAGAGAAACCAAAAGAAACAGTAGTCAAAGAAAAGGAAAAACCTGAGCCCCCTAAGAAGGAGGATATAGTAGATGCACCTGTTAAACATGTTGAAAAAGAAAAAGTAGAAATCAAAAAAGTTGAGCCTAAAAAGGAATCCAAGCCAAGGTCTACCTTGAAGCTGGCTACAGTGACTCCTCCATTGAGGAAGAGAAGACATGTGTCTCCAGTAAAGAGCAGTGATGGGTCGAGCACAGCTAAGAAGGCTGAAGGAGATAGTACTCCATCTGATGCTAGGACCAAAAGGAACAGAACTAAGGTTTGTATGAATCCTGATAATAAGTTGATAAACTATTTTACAAAAAATATCCTTATATTGTGTACTAAAGATATTCAAGTGAAAATGCTCTATCTATGAAAATATATCTAATTAGATAGATAAAAACTTTATTTGTCTAAGCATAACGCACACAAAATAAAAAAATATCCTACTATAGTAGTAGGCAACAAATATTGCACTTCGGCTAATTACTGCTTCATAGAGAGTAGGGTATGTCAGAAAGAGATAGCGCTCTATGAAGCCGAAAACCGATGTGCAATATAAATTTACAACCATACTTCCCTATTAGATGCTCATTAAAATTTCTAAAGCACTAAAAGCTAGTTCAATGCTCAGTTTGAGTAATAGTTTATGTAAACAAAGCAACAGTATACATTGGTAGTGGCCTTGACTGTGTAGTGTGTGTGTGTGTGTGTCGCTATGCTAACCTTAGATAACAAGTTCACTAATATCTAATTCCATGTCTACTTTGTATTTCAAGGGTTGAACTTTCTAAAAAAAAAAAAAATCGGTTGTCTGTAAAGTCGGTTTACTGATGATAGTTGAATGTGACAAAGTCATAAGAAAATACACAGATGTCGAACGCTGCCAAACGCGGAGGCCGATTGTGCCTCATTGTCGCTCGTTCCGCGCTCTCGCTTGCACTTCAAGCCTTAAATGGAACGCCACAGAGCGAGGTAGCGCCGCATGAGTAATGTTTTTCCGTGCGTGCCGGCTCCATCGAATTATAAGACGTTGTCACGTCAAAAATTAATTTAAAAATAACGCCAGGGAATTTTATTCTGTTTGAAAAATAAAGCACCTTAATGAAGTAACAATTAAATGAGCACTCAATAGCCCTTAGTATGACTTATCCCAGCATATACCTAAGGCATTTATCTAGTGCTTGGGTCTAAGTCGAGCCTCAAACATAGATTTTTGACATTTTTCAATGGAGAACTGTCTAAAGATCTATTTATTAGAGTGCTTGGAGGCTCGGCTCAGACTGAAGAACTGTTTTTGAAATAGTTAGCATTCATTTCTCAGTTCCAAAAGTAATAAATTGTTAGCATTTTTTACTGATTATCGACCATGTTGAAGCTTTGCATTGTTTGTGGCGTAATTTCCCGCCATTCGTCTCTTTCGATCTTTCTGTCGAAGTTGGACTTAGCTAATTGCATCGACTGACCCAGAGTACTGTGTTGGTACTTAGTAGCTTTTTGGTACATTACATACACAACAAAGAAAGATCTAAACAGGCTGCTTATTTATTGAAATTTTAAGAAACATGATTGTCCCATGAACCACTAATACCAACCCACAAACTCATCCTTCGACAACCATTGTGGGTCAAATGCATACAGATCATCTTGCCTATGTTTCTTGGGCTTGCTCTTTCCTCAGTACCCATTGGACAAACAAGTTTCTATTTGTTTTTCATTATGAGTCCCACTGTTGGGAAAAGGCCTCCCCCCCCCATTCTTTCCAGACATCAGCATCCTGGGCTTTGCTTGTCCAGTCCAGCAGAAAAACATCAAGCTCGTCTCGCCATCTCCGTTTTGGTCTGTCGCGTCCCCTTCTCCCTAGGTAAAGATGACAATCCAAAAAGTTTCTAATTATTCTTTTGAAATTTCAGGTTCAGCTATACCAGTCTCCGACTCCTGAACTAGCGATGGCGACCAAGCTGTCTGCTTCGGCCGGCCGCTCGACGCCAACCAAACCCAATGACGACAAGCTCATTGTCTTTTACAAGTAAGTTTCTAAATGCCATAAACAGCGTATCTGGAACTATCTTTGAAGTGTTTAGAAGATTCCAGAATCCCGGTAAACGAGTTCTCTATGTTATTAAAAGAGACATTTTTCAAACAACTTGACTAATCGGCGATATATGGCGACGATATATTTATCGGACTATAACTGTATCGATCTTTTGAGATACGATAGAAATACTCGTAGTATTACCATTTCGTCTTCCGCAATGTTTATTTGTTTGCTTTGTGCGCTAGAGGGGTTCGATCTCCACTAAGAACAAATAGTATGTGCAGTGAACATAGTTGTTCTCTGGGTGATACTGTATGCTAAGTATGTATTTAAAAAAAAAGGTACAAGTGTATTATATCAGCTATCTGTGTCCCATAATAAAAGCTATGCTTAGTTTAGGACTAGATAGTGTTGTGTGTATAAAAATATTTGCTCTCGGTGGGGATCGAACCCACGACCTACAGCACAGAAGGCAAAGTTACTACCAACTGAGCTGAGAGGCCAGTCAATTGGTCAACAGTATTAATTATTGTGAATGTTTGTACCAGAAACGAGTACCTAGCGGTCCGCAACGCCGAGGGGGGGTTCTACGTGTGCCAGACCATGCAGAATGTGTACCGGAGCACGCGCAAGATCAAGATCCGTTGGCTGTCGCAGGACAAGAAGGCAGACCCCTCGGGAGAGACATACAAACCTGACTTCTATGATGTTACTGGTGAGGACCATTTAAGTCTACATAAGTTCTGTTTTTCTGTATGTGTTCAATGTTTTCTTGTCTTTTTAGGTTTCTGTAGCCAAATGGCTAAAAACTAAACCCTTATGGATTCGTCATGTCTCTCTGTCCGTATGTCACAGCCATTTTTTCCTAAACTATAAGAACTTTACTGTTAGAGCCAGGCTTCATAAGCATAATTAATTCCAAGATGAAATTGTACAATTTTCTTGTAACTCTTTTAAGTCTAAACTCATAATGTTAGACAGAAAGCTACTTAAAACTTGACCGTATGTTCTAAAGATTGTGTAAATACACAACAGTAATGCTCTGCGTATTTAAGGGCTGTTTTAGTGTAGCTTAACTTGATCGAGGTACTTGGCATTTACAAATCATATCCTCCGTAGATTTAACTCTGTGTTACGGCAGGCTTCGTTACCAAAGAGGCCATTTTCTTCCTGCCCTTATCCCACTTTATGTGGGGTTGGCATTTTCCTCCTCCATTCCCCTCTGTCAGCCGTCATCTCTGCATTCACTCCTCTCGAATCCAGGTCATCTTTCACACAGTTCATCCATGTTTTCTTTGGTCTACAGAGGCGTTCCTAAGGGGTTTGTTTCCAAGGTGTTGTTACATTGCAGTGCCCAACAGGGTGCATGTACTGACTTAGGCTACCCTAAGAACAAATGCTATTTATTTTATGTACATGTGAGCAATCAATAAATGAAAATGAAAAACATAATGTTCCATTCAGACATGGAGTGCGTGCTGACGACGCTATCGTTGAGTCGCGCGGCGGGAGGCGCCCAGATCCTGCGCAGCGCGGAGAGTGCCCGCGCCGCCTCCATCCTGCAGCGAGCCCTGCGCGCAGAGACCTCGCCCGGCGTGCTGCAGCTCACGCCGGAACATCCCGACGGACGTTAGTATACTATACATGTGACGACGCTATCGTTGAGTCGCGCGGCGCGAGTCATGTATCTTCTAGACATAATTTGTAAAAGTTCTGTTTGTATTCGTTTGTTCTTGCAATCAAAGCTCAAAACCGACGGATGCGACAAGGTTTTGATCACAACAACTGGTCACAACATGACTTTTACCCCTCTTCATTAGCTGTCCAGGCCAGCCTTGTTGCTTCTCAATCTTTCTGTCGACGCTGCTACTTCCAAACTTGATATAATCATTTCGTATTTTGTCTACTCTCGTCAGTTCACCAAAAATCAATCAAAAATCAATAAGGTATTTATTCAGTTAAATTGCAAGAATCACTTTGAAACGTCTTAAAACTAGGTGAGTCTAAGTGCCAGTTCCACGCGACCAAGCCTAGACGAACAGGCAACAAACTACAGCTCGGTTCCTACCGTATTTTTATATGATCCTTTAACAAATCTAAAATTATAGCAGTGAGGTTTCCCATCTATTTATTTATTTGTAGTATAATGATAATGTTTATGTGTACAGTGGACCTGTCCCTATACACAGACGAGTCTCAGCTGGAAAAGCGCGCCCGCAAACGTGCCGCCTCCAAGTCATCTCCGAGGAACAAGGACGGCGCTACAGACGATGTTGTGAGTAGACAGAGACAGAGAGTAGGCATTGCATGTTAAAGCCTTAACTGCACTAACATTCACGTACAATAATATGAAATTGGATAACTGTGTTCAGGCATGGTTAACATGCTTGTTCCGTCATTAAAAAAAACCTAAATTTCGATTTACCTTCATTTTTGTAACGTATTATGGCCAGCGCAAAGTAATGGGTGGCACGGAAGTGGATTTTCGTCAATGTGGTTTACCTTATGTAGAGGAAATAATATAAAATGATGGTGTATAGAAATTTCTCTAAAGTGCGATGTTTGCTTTGATTTTTAAAGTTTATTGAGATAAGGTAAATAAATAAATTGTCAAAGCCCTCTGACCTTCCATTGGTTTGCGCTGTCTTTTATCACGGGATCCTTAATACTAATCGCATGCCCTACACATTTCGCACTGCACGTACCTGGTGCCCTAACACTGTACCGCATTTCAGAAGGAGGAAACGACGCCCGTCAAAAAGGCTCGTACAACTCCGAAACGCAGTCCAAAGTCGACCAGAAAAGCTAAGGCCCCACCGCCGCCGCCGCCGCCGGCCAAAACTAACAATAATAAGCGGAAATCGACAGGTAGTACGCCCCTCGTGCCGGCCGCTAAGGTAGGCATAGTACAACGGATCTATAGAAATGTACGTATCGCAATCATTCATTACATATACATACCCTCTCGTCCTGTGTGTGCGTCGCGCTATCGCTGTCTCGCTCGTGCCCGCAGCGTGCGAGCGAGACAGCGATGCTATCTGTTTATTTGTCATCTCAAATCATATTTCAGTAGTATTCTTAAAGTTTTGGTGATGTAAAACGGTCTATGAAGTTGATAAAAAAGATATTGCTAAGCATGAATTTGCCTTTATAGTTGTAGCTCAATGCAATAAGTTTTGGTAGACAGGGTAATAAGAATGTAATTTATAAAGCTAGCACAATTATTATGAACGTTCAGTTGTATATAGTTATTTATAAAATTGTTTAGAAATCCCTGATTCTGTGGTATGCTTATGGGATGTCCAAAAATTACCTGAGAATTTGGTGAAAGTTTCAGAAATAAATTTAAATTATTTTTTTCTTCGTGGGTATGTGTTCTTGAGAACAGAAAGATAAATGGTGACCCCTTTCCTCTAAATATGCCTAAAACGAACCCCTTTTTATTACTCACGTAATAATGGACTTTCCCCTTTACTTACGACTGTTTCTTCATCACCAAAACATTACGTAAACAGATAAAAGCGTCGACTTGTGTTTCATAAATTTAAATTTTTATTTTCTAGTTAGATATCCTGTTCTTGAATATAAGACTTGCAAATTATTTTGTGCATGTTCTACAGTCGCCCAAGTAGTCTTGCAATATTCTCTCTTATATCTACGGTGATAAGTTTGAATTTAGCAATGAAGATATTGGTGCACTGTAATAATCCAGTTCTGAACATTAGTATTGGGAAAAGGTATTTTTATTTTATTATTCACTGTCATCACCTTCATTTGAAAGTTAAGGTATGAATGCATGACTGCATGATCCGATCCTAAGTATTTTATAACCCCCAACTTGTAAAAACAACTACAATTGGATACTACTACAAACAAGAACATCATATTTCAATTTAAAGAGAAAAAAAATGTTTCAAAATGGAAAACAATCTTAAAAATAAATAGGTATATTCCAATCGATTATATTGTGGACTAAAAATTTAAAGGGTGAATAAATAAATATGTACTTTGTGAAAAAAAATGTTGGTCTGTTGCAATCTCCATTACAACAGATTTAACGGGCCTGCTAAGCTAAGTTAGTGCTAGGCTCGGGCCACACCCACACAGTGGCGTCGGGCATGGATATGGCACGATATAAGTGTGGCCCACGCCTTATTAAATAAGACCATTATGATTAGAGCCTTCAATCGATCGAATCTAAGAATGGTAATCAACATTGGTCTGGGTCATTTATAAGCTAGCTTTATTCAACTAAATTGTGCCATAAGGCCTTTGTCAGGTCCATAAACCCGTATGTAGAAACATACTTGAGGTTGAGCCGAGCCTCAACCACAGATTTGTTGACACTTCTCCTTTAAAAGTGTCAAAAATCTATGCTTGAGGTTCGACTCAGACTCAAGCATTGTTACTTCATATAACGGCATTTAGAGAATTCTACTAACACTTCTAATCTGTCAACTCATTTCATTCACACATCCATCGCCTTTGTGTTTATTTCTACTAACAGTACGATGTCATTATACACCAACACGATATCTGCGTCTCTGTCGCACATGTATAAATATGAGCGAGACAGAACGATTCGATAGGCAACAACAGGATAATAAACCAAGATGTATTCAATTTTCTTTTGATGCATAATGATTAATGAAGTATGGTGTGACGTAAGGGTTATAAATTTTGCGCAAAATAATGCGCATTTCGATGAGATAAATCAAACGCGTACATTGTTACACGCGCTAAAGCATAGTTTTTGATGTCTTGGTAAAATTTTTGAAATTACTGGCACATGTGGCCTCAAGTTGATGTATGCAGGGCATCATAGGGTATGTTCCTGATGTGCGTGACCTACAAGGCAATGCTTTGTTATAGGCGATGGTTACCACTTAACATCAAGTGTGCCATATGCTTGTTTCATCAGCTAGTTATATATAAATTATAGTTTAAAAAACTAAAAAAAACGCTTTTATAACTAATTGAACTAAAAAGTTAAAAATAAAACTGTAATAATCAATTGAAAAATTTATATTATTGTACAAAAAAGCGTGGGGTACTTTTTATAATAACTTCAGATATAATAAACTATTGATAAAATATTTACAACAAAAATCAAGCCCCCCACGCTTTTTGTACAATAATATCAATTTTTCAATTGATTATTACAGTTTTATTTTTAACTTTTTAGTTCAATTAGTTATAAAAGCGTTTTTTTTAGTTTTTTAAACTATAATTTATTTTTTACTTTTTAGTATTTTTTTTTTCATTTTTTTTTTTTTCATATTGTTGCATTGTCATCGACCTTTGACAGGTGTGCAAAGTTTGAATCAAATCTGATCGTTCAAAGTAGGTTTTTTTTTTATTTTTTTTATTTGTTTTCATTTTTTTTTATTTATTTTTTTCATATTATTGCATTGTCATCGACCTTTGACAGGTGTGCAAAGTTTGAATCAAATCTGATCGTTCAAAGTAGGTTTATTTTTTTATTTTATTTTTTCTTTTCATTTTTTTTTATTTTTTTTTCATATTATTGCATTGTCATCGACCTTTGACAGGTGTGCAAAGTTTGAATCAAATCTGATCGTTCAAAGTAGGACAAAATCGAGCTCAAAGGGGTCGGTTACATACATACATACATACATACATACATACAGGTGAAGCTAATAAAAGCGTTATAAAAAGAAAGGTCTTTCGACGGTATAAATAGACCGCTTTAAAATAAACAACAATAATTAAGCTTCTGTTACTTCCTATGCTTTTGGTTTCTTAGATGCCCTAAAATTTCCGTGACCTGAGAACGCTCAATGTAAAAGCCATGAGTGGTCATCCGCCCAAATGATGTACTTTCAGAATGTTGCCTGTTTCAGTCGATCGGTCAGGAATTACCATAAAACGTGTTGGTGTATTATGATCTCATTTCTTTCTTTGCGTTTTCTATTACTTTAATGCATGTTGTGATTTGAAACTGGATTCTGAACCTAAATTCCAAATTGTTGTGTTTGTGTGTTGTACCTATTGCTTTAGATAAATACAAATGATATCTGAAGATTAGTCCCTATTAGAAAATGCAGTCTTTTTCTCATAGTCAAGTTGAACTCTGTGAAACTGGCCTTTTTGCTCAGTTGGTAGTAGCTCTGCCTTCTGTGCTGTAGTCGTGGGTTCAATCCCCACCGAAAACAAATATTTGTGTGGTGAACGTAGATGTTTGTCCTCTGTCTGGGTGTTATAATGTATTCTAAGTATGTATTTACAAAAAATAACTATTTAAGTATTATATCAGCTATCTGGTTCCCATAGTACAAGCTCTGCTTAATTTGGGATTAGATAATGTTGCGTGCATTGTCTACAATATTTATTAACTGTCCATCACACCCTGAGGATGTCGTAGAAGGCGACTGAAATAATGATTCCGATCTCATTCTCTATTGTGCTGCTTACTGCTGAGATCGGAATCATATCCTAAGAGAATCCGCCAGGAGATAAACAGCAGCATCTTCTAAGTTCTTGACACTAACACAGCAGTCCTCAATCCGGTCACCTCGCTTCTCAAATATGAGGGAAGCATTTGTCCTGCAGTAGACTTGTTCATACTTATGATGATGATGATGGTTTGTCTAGAAACAGTTCATCTTCATAATCGCAACGACGCATAAGTGACCTCTAGCTTCACAGAGTTCAACTTTTAAGTTTTTTTTAGTGTTCTTATGTGTATTACCCCAAAATAGTTGAGATTACAGAGGAGTAAATGTAGAAAGGCTTTGTTGGTTTTCAAAGTGTCTCTTTGAAAATGTGGAACTTATACTTTCATTTATAATTTATATTTTATGTCCAGAAAAACATCGATCCCCAAACATAGACTTTTTATTATACTCATCTGTTGTTTTACTAGGTAACAAGTAAGTTGTCTTTTGACGTACCACATAACTCCAAAACATATTTTATAAAAATTATGAATGAATTTTAGTCGTAGTGATTTTTATGATGTCCCAAAAGTTAAGAGCCGATATTTGACATTCTTAACTTTTGGGAAATTATAAAAATCTAAAAATCTTTGTGATTTCCCTAAGTGTAGTAAACACTATAAAATCAATAAAAACTATAATCATATTTTAGTCCTACGCCGCTCAAGTAGTTTGTTAGACAGACAACTTGTTTGCACTACCTTGTTTGTTTTATCTATATCCCCAACGCGTATTGTATGTCGTCAGTGGTATAACAGGTATTGTTCCGCAGACCGCGACGGCAGTGGTGGAGAAGGCTAAAGCCGCGGGCCGCAGCGCGCCGAAGCGGACGCCTCCCAAGCCAAGACCGGAGCCCGTTGTAACACCGCAACGGAAGGGACGGAGGTCGGCTGCTAAAGGTAATCCTTATAAGACTTTATTGTGAAAATTTACATACCAAACCTTAGAAAAGAGGTTCCCAACCTTTTTTTTCTCATAGACCAATTTCTAAATTTTGCTAGTTCCGGTCGACCCCCTGCCCTGCAGCTACATTTTTGCTATGTTCCCAGTCTACAAAAAATATAATAAAGGCCTCGGAGGCCTTAGAGGCTCGACTCAGACTCAAGCACTGTTTCGGAATACGGGCCTAGATCTAAATATGCTTATTTGCGTTGCGGCTGAGTTCCTACCACGTTTTACAAGTAACAGTCGCTAAGCCTCTGAAAATATATGTCCTGTTCCCAAAACCGGCTAACAGTATGCACCTAAACTAGTTATTAAACTAACCAGAAATTTTACCCGAAATTAGCAATGCTGCTTCACGGCAATTAGGCAAGGTACTTAGTACTTCCCCGGACGAGCCCGAACAGAGCTCTACTACTACTAAACTTAGTTACTAGGTATCTTCTGATACAAAGCTTTTATTTTCAGCATTCTTCATCCAGTAAATGCGCGGTGATCCCCGAGGCTCGGTGCTAACAGATCTCCTTCCCTTGCAGAAGCGAAGCCCGCGCCCGCGCTTGCGCAGCCTTCCACCTCCACGGGTAAGACCGGCCGGAGGAAGCCGCCCGCCAGGAAATAACGCCGACCGCCATCTGACGGCCGTGGCCGGACGTGCAACTATACACAACTACCCTCACTGGTAGATGTATGCAGACAGGTGATGCCTCGTCGGCGCATTACCTATAATTCATTGTGTTCAAGTGTGTAATTATTTTTTAAAATTTTGCTCATCGGATACTTACATTCACAAATTATAAAATCTAGTAATGGTAGTTTTGTGCAACATTCTCTAGATCTTACATCGCACGGAATGTGAATTTGAAAGAAAGTTGGTATTGTAATGTAGACTGAATATCAAAGATTTAGAGAATGGCAATTTGATTCATGAAAGAAATTGCTCAGTAAACATATCTGTTGGTAAGTTGCACGTCTGCCCGACTGGCCCGCCTTCGTGTTTAATGGTCTGTACTCGGTGTCTTACATTACCTGATGCTGGTCGGGTTTTGTGACCTTTATCAATGCGCAATCTGATGTCAGTAAATGTCTGATATAAAAACGCATAGGTATTTCCAGCACTCGCATTTTATGCAGAAGCATGATGTCGAATGGTTAGTGGATATTAGCGTTTTCGCAAACCGCTCAACCGTTCGTGTGACGTTTGTCTACTAAAACTAGGAGTTTTAAATTAGCGTATTTTTACAGCTAAAGCGGCGTTATTGATAGAGGAAATAAATTTAGTAAAAAGCCTTTGTTGAAACTGATAATGCATTATTAAATGGTTTGGTCTGAATAGCTCTATTGATAACAGACACTCATAAGATTACATCACGCGGGAAATAAATTTATTAAAAAGGGTTTTTGTATTGTAGTTATTATAAACAGTTATTTTTACTTTTATTGCATTATTATTTTGACCCATTTTAGTGCAATGTTTTAGTGATGTGCGCTTATCAGTGTCGACCTTATTCTAGACGAGATTTAGATTTATGTTTTGTAACAGCATAATGTTTAATCATGTTTTACGATTTATATTTATTTAAATTCAAAGTTTTTACCATCACAAAACGGGAGTTAGTCTGGCAAAGTACATAAATAGAGTAATGGCGATTCCTGTTTTGTGATGTAGCTTTTAGTATCAAATGTAATGTTATTAAAAAACAATGATAATTTTAACCGATGGTCATTATTTGCTTAACAGAGTTGAGGTAATGGAATCATCATAGCACAATTTGTCGTATTGTACAAGATAACATTTTATCAATAAGTTACTTGATTTTAAGAGGAAATTAGTATTTACACCGTTGTCAATTTTCTCTAAATTAAAAATTACTTGTTTCTTAACATAGAGTATAAAATGCCATGTTCTAACTAAATGTTAATATAAAAACTAAAGCAATAAATGGCCTGAATACTCTGTGAGTTTTTATATATTTATTGAGATATTTGGAGATTTTATACAAATCAAAAGAAATATTATGCTAAATTGTTTTTAAGTATGGAGTTTCAATATTGGTTTAAATTGATAGCTAAATTGCCAATAAGGCACTTTTATTATGCATTACAGTTGCAAAGAAGTAAAATGTCAAAAATACAGTTTAATGAAATTTTGTGTCATTGGGTAAATTGACAAAATTAGTTTCATTTCTACTAATGTGGACTAATTTAGTGTAAGATTGTCTGTAAATATTATACTTACAATAATTATATCAAAATGTTAATTTTACTAGCTATGAAGGGGTTTTTTAAAATTAGTCGCCTTGTTCGTAAATTTATTCTGGACTTCATGTAGGTTTTAAAGCCGAACTCTGATTACTGAGTCGGGATGTGAATGAATTTATACTTTTATTATGATTATCGTTGGCCTGAAGTAGTCCACTGCTGGACAAGGATTTTAACACCTAAATGTTCCGTTACTCTAAAGGTGCTTTTCATTTTACATCAGTGGTTCCCAACCTTTTTTTTCTAATAGACCACTTTCAAAATGTTGCTGGTTCCGATGGTCCCATTGTCTTGCAGTTACATTTTTATAATATTCCCAGTCGACAAAAAATATGGAGATTAGATCTAACTATGGACATTTTCGTTGCGGCTGAGTTCCTACCACGAATTGTCAGTTTTCGAAAAAGGTTTTACAAGTAACCGTCGCTAAGCTTCTTAAAATATTATCTGTCTACATTGATAGGTGAAGTCAAGCCAAAAGTTTACTTCTTCACTATTGAAACCAGATACATTTTCGTGGACCCCCGCTTACGAATTGTGAACGCAATTTTTTTGTCACGCCATCGTAGACCACCGTCGAGTCTACCGTGGACCCCTGGGGGTCAACCTGAACCACGTTGGGAATCAATGTTTTACATATTAACTTTAATAATTCTTACATCCTCGTTTCCCTACCTACTAATGGGGAATGACAAACAGAAACAGGGCGTATGGCGTTTGTAACTTGCGGATATTCTATATCGTTCTTGCATCTTTGAATTCACAAATCACATGGTCTAGCTTGTTTTTATTGATTTGGTTTTAAAATAGGGCGATTAATTTACAAATTCTCTAGTTACAACTACAGTTTGTAGAATTAAGCGATAAGATATTATTAGACTTCTGTAGCCAGGCAATAGTCGGGAGTTTCCTTTCTAAGTCTAGGTTAAAAATTCTGAATTTTGCGGCGTTATCGATTAGTTACTAGAAGTCTTCGATTAAAAATTTGTATATTTTCAAATTTTAGGAAATAATTTTATTACTGCTTCAATTGAAAAAAATATGTTCTGATAAGATTATTTTCGATTTAGATGTAGTTTTGGTGAAAAAATGAAATTCTAAAATGTCTTAAATCTGTGTTATTATCCCGTTCGGACCAAGCTCTTTTATAAATTGTTATTGATTGTGTAATCACTGCATGTACATTGTACATACATTATTAGTAAATGCATTTTACAGCTATTTTGAAACTTTTCACATTGATAACTACGGTTTGTAAGAATCCAACAGCTTGTTAAGTTATTTTGTGACAAAGACCCATTTTAAACATATTTTTCATTACTAAATGTTTTGTTTTTAGTTTGCATATTATTGTATGCAAAATAATCATTTTGTTTACATCACCCTGTATTGTTTTAAGGTTGTGTAACATAAATTATGATGGTGGTTTAACCTTACGTACTTACACCCCCTATATTTTTGTTAATTTGTTTTCTATGTAACCCAAGTTGTTAAGGTTCTACTTAGATGCGGTCGGGCATCTCCATACTACTGTATTCAGCTGCCAAATGGTAATAAATGTTATGATCTTAACATAAGTTCTTGATGTGTTCGATTTTATTTTGTCATAATAAATTTTATTGACATAAAAGTTGGAAGCTGAAATAAATATAAATAGTGAAGTTTTAAAGCTACATTTGTTAAATGGATATAAACATGTATGGAATTCGTGGTCAATGGGTCTGATGGAGGCCCCTTAATCATAATAGCTCTCGGAGCATGAGTGTGTGTGTGTGTGTGTGGAACATTAGTAGAGAATATTATGTACCTAAGTTTTAGGTGGTATTTTAAATAGGTTAATTTAAAAGATCAGATAAGGGTAGAATATAAATTATTGTGTGTATTTTCTGTTAGTGTACCTATGTGGAGTGATGTTATTGACTCTGTTGGCTACACTGTGGTACAATAGTTATAAAACTTATTTTAGCGTTTTATACAAAAAAATATCAGTTGGAGAGTACTATTGTAACAGAAAGTCCACAAATTTATATTGCAATTCAGAATAAATATAATAATTTAAGAAAATGAGTGTTTTTATTTTAATAACTTTCACTTGCACAACTAACACAAATATGGGATTACTTATGAAAACTTAGAATAGGTAGGTAATACAAAATCAATTAATCATCGTCAATAGTGTCTAATGGAAACTCTGACATGATTAGCCCTCGGCTCCACAGAGCATCAGCCAGCTGAACCTTCTCAGCATCAGAGGCTATGTTCAGGCTTTCTACAGAGACATACTCAGGGTATGCAGTTATCAAGTTCTCTATTCCCGGAGCAAAGTCCTCTTCAATTTCCATGAAAGGAAGCTCAGTTCCATGGTACTCCATAGAGTTTTCTACATAATAGTAGATCCTTATTTTATCTTCAGATACCATTCTCAGTATATTCTTGCGCAACAACCTTATCCTTGTATCCAGGGCCATTTCTACTCTGTTTATTACTTTTCCACCCTCAATCATGACATCTGAATCTCCATATACAGTGACAGCCTTCTCCAAGTCGTTCAGAACTGGTGGCAGAGCATCAGTCTGGAAATTTTTGTGCATTTGATCAACAGCATCGTCAATAGGCAAGTGCTCACTTATAGAACTGAACAGAGTCTTCACTATGTTTGCAATTTCTTTCCTTCTAGGAGTTTTAGCATCCGAGTGCACCAAGCCGAAGTTGTCGTAAATGTCGAATGGTAAACCACGCCGCAGCTCCACATTATCAGTTATGGCCATTTGCAATGCCGCTGGAACCAGTTTCTCAAACAGATCTGCCCATGAATGCTTCTGGTACATGCTGACTGTCACGTGCAGAGAATGCTCTCCATCAATAGTAACTCCTTGGTGAATGTAGCCTCGAGGGAAGTAGAGCATATCTCCAGCTTCTAATGTAACTTCTAGAATTGGCTCACCAATCTCATTTTGATCATAGTTCTTGGAAGAGACCCGTGGTAGAACCTCATTTTGGCTCAATGGTTTATAAACTCGCCAGATCTTTTTACCTTCTGCTTGTAATATGAATGCTTCAATATCATCATAATGAGGGGCAAAGCCTTGGCTGTCCGGAGGAGTGAGGTATGAATTTGCTCCAACGAAAGAGTTGAAATATTCTTGTAATGTTGCATTTAATATGTGCAGTTTGGGGATATAAGTCTGAGGGTTTAACAGCCTTATGCTGCAGCCGTTCATATAGTAGTCCCAAACCAAGTGTGGATGAGCTCGACCTTCAGGATTATGAGTCTCTCGTTTGCCGTCGATGTAAGAGGTTATATCTATATTCTTCGTAAATTGTATATTCTCATTTCGAAGCATGTGATCTATGGTAGGCGTTGAAATTAAATCTTTGTAATAAGTTGGTTTTTTCCTGGAAATGTGCAAAGGTTTTTTTTCCCAGACTCGTGCGAGGAATTCTTCAGGTTCAAATGGAGCTATCATCCATTTGAATACTTTCAGACCTTCTTCAACACTGTCCGTCTCTACCGGCACGAATTCGAAGCTAGAACTGCTTGAATTCGATTTAATTTCCGCAACATCTGAATCGAGCTTTTCTTGCTCATTGTCTGTTGGTTCAACAGAGGCTTGAACCAAAATCGGGACATCTTCGCTTTCAGAGACTCTAGTAATCCTCTTATTTTCAAAATGAATTTTAGGTTTAACAAGTTTGTCTCTCTTTTTTTTGTGCAATTTCTTCTTGCCGATGTGTTTGTCCAATTTACCTTTTTTCAAAGTATTTTTAATTTTAGCTGCAGCTTGAATCTCCAAGTCTTCAGGTAAGTTTTTTAGTGCTCCTAGGGAGGGTTGAGAAACTTTGTTCTTTCTATTCTTCCTCACTCTTTTTGGCTTTTTATTGGCACTATAAATTGAAAACGCAGACACCGGAGAATCCATGTCCATTTCAATGAATTCCTATTCGTTGAGTGGTGCTTGTTTTACTAAATTTCTTTTGCAACTAAACTATGTACCTACATTTCTTCAGTACATCAATACGCACATGATTTAATGGACCAGTATAAATAAATAAAATCAATATTTTAGCCTCAAATCTCCAATCCAACACAACACAATTTGAGGTTAGATTAGTGCTGCCACCTTGGTTTTTGAAAAGGGGCAGTCGGACAGGTTATAAAAAGATTTAGCAAATTTTGTCATCAAGAGGTGGTAGTAAGGGCTAAAAAGTAAATACAAAATGCAAAGGATAAAAATACGTTACGCAGAAATGATCGAAACGAGTTGTTGTCACATAATTTTCCCATACAAAAGAGGCGAAAGGAATTGTTCAAACTGATTGAGTAAAACTACGGGTACTAGTCACTCGCTAATAGTCAGTTTAAACTAGAAAAAACTTGGGGAATTCCCCAGTAAAGCAGAAATGTTACCATAGCAAAACTATACTATGCTTATTAATATTCCTATAGTGTGAACTGACAAAACCTATACTCCATAGAGCGCATTGTTTCATAACTTGTAAGTTACGGTGAAAAGTTTTTGTATCGCTTAAAAAGGGCTAGATTGCTCCTTTCGGGGTAAAGCATGAAATATCAAGCTTATACCCAAAGTAAAAAGTACTAGATCTAGCCCGTAAAAAGTGGCAGCACTGGCTTAGATAGCTAATTTTTTTTTGCCTTAAACCTCCCTCACCCCTGGCACGGGCCAGGCTAAAGTTTCAAGACCGTACTACCTCGTCTCGTCTTCCTTTGATTATTTTCTTTGGGATTCCATATTTTTAGATGTCTTTAGAGCAAGGATTTTGTTAATACATTACTTATTACTTGTTTATTGATCTTCATAGTTTGTTACGTACGTACAAAAATATTATTTCCTTGGTCTCTCCACTTGGTCAGTCTTCTGATCTGCAGAACTTTTTGGTAACGTCAGTGCAATAGTCTCAGGGATCACACAGGGAATCTTTCAACCTAATTGAGCGTAGAAAGTAGAGTAGAGATGCTGTGCCTAATTTTTTTGACGATCGCTTTTCACAGTTCTTTCTTAGCCCAGCCCCTACTAAGGTAGCACGAATCAAGATAGTCGCATCATCATTAATTTTTACCTAGGTATATCCTTCCTTAAACAATTATTATTATTATTTATTTGCAAAATAACTTTCCATGTAGGTAGTTACCTAGCTAACATAATCAAAAAATAAAACAATGATTATGTACACATTTTTTCAAGCATTTATTCTGATAGGTACACAGTAGTAGGTATAATAATTATTATTTTCAGGAATAATTTAATTTATTTTGTTCTATGATGCCGAAAATCACTCAATATTAAGAATGTGTATTTTTTATGTTTTCAACAACATTAAGCACACTCAAAAACCCTAGTGAAACTGAAAACACCTGTCACAGTTTTAATTATTCTAAATACCGAAGCTACTGCGGTTGAGTTAGGTAGGTATATAGTTTATTAATAAAGTTCATTTATATAATTTCTAATTAAATTAGAAGGTATTTTTTCATTAATTTTATCTCTACTAAACATTTTTTTATTACAAAATGTTGTATCATCACAACATTTACTAACCAACTGAACTATCGTTTTACAAGAGTGTGAAATTACAAACAAGGAAGGCCTGTGTGAAAGATGAAATGAGTTAAAAAGGAGTGCAAGTTAGTAGAAGAAGAAATCTTGTTATGCTGATGATTGTGTTTTTTAAGTAAATTTATAGATTCCACGTGGAAAAATATGAGTTGATTAATAAGTGAGCATCTACAGATTCCACGTGGAAAAAAAAGTTGATTAGTAAGTGAGCATCTACATTTATATTAGTAGATGTCACCGGTTTGAAGGAACCAGATACATGATAAGAAAAAGAAGAATTAGTAGGTACACAAGGCTACGCAACAGACTTGGTAGGTCCGGCTAGATTGTAGTAGGTACCTACGTGTTAAGCGTTATGTGCATTACTTAATAGTGTCATTTTATTTTGGCTTTATGTGACTTGATATGTATCGGTGTTTACTTAACATTACAGTTGTGACTACTTATGTGATTTAATGGGTATTTCAGTTTGAAAATATAATTATTTTCTAATTATGATAAGTATAGTATGTGAACAAGTAATAGCAATAGAAATGTATGTGCCTAGCTATCCTACCACACACATAAATAGGTAGATAAGCATTTTAATAATTAGGTAAATATTCTTTGAAATTTAAATGGGTATAATAATAGCAGGCATCCTCAATACAACGTGTATCAAAATATGTGTACTATCCTGAAGGGGGGTGAATTTCCATCCCCCGGGGAACAACTTTTGTTCAACGACTTTTCGAACTTCGATTGGTATCTCTGAAAAAAACTGCAACGAAGTTTCAACATTAACAGCTGACTTTATACAAAGTGACAACCCTAAACTCAGCTACAGAGGTAGTAGGTAGTAGTAGTAGACCTACAGAGGTAGTAGGTCAAGGGGTCAAGGGGTTACAAGGATAGGGTTGTCAACTTATTTAGGCATTATGAAATTAAATATTTTTGTATGGGAAACTGAAAATAGGAATTTTTAATTATCTCCCCTCCACAACTGATCACCATTGTGGTTTGAAACCCCCCACCTTCGCATAGTACACATATTTAGATACACCTTGTATATGCTATATTTTTTTGCTGTTAAATAATTTATAATCTTTTCTAGCATTGTTTTATATTGTCACTAGTTCACTAGGGTGGTCGTTTAATATGGGAATAATGTAAGCTGATAGTCTGTGATATAATTCACTCTGGATTGAGTGCTTTAAAATATATCACTTTTTAAGTGAAACCGTAACCTACCATAGTTTGCGCATCTACATTATATATTTCACTATACTTCAATATTTTTTTCATATAATATTTTGATATTAAATGTTCTTAGAGGGTAATATTTAACTATGGCCTAATTTATTATAAAATAATATAGGTATATTAAATATATATTATATAAAATTCAAATGATCTAAGGTTTGGTCTTCTATCACACATAAAATTGATACGTACCTACTAACTACGCCACGTCAAATACCTACTTTACAATTTTGTTAGTAAGAGTACCTACATCATATTATGAATAATATTTTTATTATAACTATTTCATTTATAGATTGATATTATGTTAATATTTAACATTCTCAATATAGGTAGATTCTCTTGCAATAGGTAAGTATGTCTAGAACAGATATAGATATAATGTTGTCATCGTAGCTGGAGAAGAGACTATAGGTATTTTCAAGGAGTCGCACTTTATAATTTGATTTGAAAAAGCCTCGAACGTTATGGATTAATTTATACCTATACAAGTAAATAAAACATTGGGAGCGTTTTAGGCTTCATGTTGATATGACATTGATTTGGTAGAACGGTATACCACCGTATGTATTACCATAAAATTTTAAAATTTTCTACTTTACCAAATTATTTAAAAACCTTTTAATGGATGTTCTGCGTATACATTTACATGAAGGACATGTTGATATTCAGTCTGATAAGTTATTACAATGTTTCCGACTTATATATTTTCAAAAATTGCCTCAGCCAAGTTTTCATAAAAAAGGATTAGAAAAGTGTTAAAAACTTGCAAAACTTCGTCAGTCTTATACCCAACTTAGTTCACATCAAACAGTGAAACATTGCTGGTAAAGTCATTGAAAACTCCTTGGATATTATATAAATGAAAAAGTAAGCAATTGGGACGGTCGACAAGGGAATATTGAATTGAAACCTCACAGCATGGCATGTAGCACTACCACTTAAATAACCAATTTAAAATTACGTCTGCTACGTACACTCCGCGCCAGAAGTGTTTTAATTTAGAAAGAAAGAAAGAGAAGATACATATTTGAAAACACTTATCTAGGTACATACACGATACGATAGATATTTTATACACATTAGATACACGTGTGTACGTTTAGAAGATGAAACTGGGGGTAGTTGTATTCGTAGCTATAGTAAATCATTGTTAGATAGAACTACATATTAGAAGTATTTTAGACGCGGAGTATGTCATTCGTAATTATTGTAACTAACGCACTCAGTTTCTAAGGTAACTACAAAGATGAGCAAATTAAGTTTCGACAAACCAAATGAGATTCCTGAAAGTATCGCCAGTAGCACCTTCCGTTCTAACATCTTTACACGTAGACAACCATGCTAGCGTGAAATTATATCCAAGTATGGGGATCTCGGAAGTGATGGGTTAAGCAGAGACAGTATTATGTTTTATTTTATTATGTCCTCTATGCTTCCTATTTCTTGTCACGCTAACACGCGTGGACGTCTAGTGGGGTAGGGCTGAAGTGTTCAGTGGACGCGCATATCTCTAGCATGCACCGGCGTGGTATCTTCAGGGCTTGGAGAATCATCGACATGTGGCCGGATGTGCACCACAGACCGACGTTGATCGTGATGGTTGTAATCATCTCTCATCACCAGGCCGCCGATGCCATACCCCGGTCCCATAACCCCGGAGCCGCTGAGACGCATCTTCTCAGGATCCTCATCGAGTTTGACGACTGAGAAGACCGTGCTGAGGTTGAGTTGGGGGATGTCGTAGAACACGGTGAGCATCAGGAACATAAATGAGAGGCCTGTCATCAGATACACTGGAAAAGAAAATATCCACGTATGTATAAATAAACTATTTCGGCAAATTAAATTCTTTTTACTACCAAAATTTCATTAAATATATTTAGGCAAATCAAATTCTTAATTAAAATATTGCGTAAAAGGAATATTTTAATGTTCCTACAATTATTTTGTAGATTTAGCAGACGTTAAATATTCATTAACTTGTATTAATACACCTCACAAATCATAAACTATACTCGAACCAAACTCGCGTGTCTGCCAACATGAAAAAACAAAACACAGGCACCGTTGCGAGTTGCGAGTTACATTGGTAGGGGCAGTTTGTTAGGTAGGTACTTCCTTACCCACCTTCCTGCATGCAGGAAGGTGGGTAAGGAAGATCGTGAAAAATGGGAGATTTTGGCAGAGACTTTTGCCCAGCAGTGGAACAGTACTTAAAAAAAAAAATGGTGTACTGTAGAATTAATAAGGTCTACTTGGATTTTAAGAGGTATCTACGAAAACCTATTAAAACCGCTTAATTTATTCTTGGTCCACGAAGATTTTAAAAGCTTCCTATTCACTGTGAGGCTTTTGTAGGTCTTTTTAGCAACTATTTATTTTGTCTATGTCTGGACGATGGTTGAGTGAACTAAACCTAGTATTTACCTCACCTAGTATTTACAAGCGCTGGAATAACTTATTTCATCTGTGGCTGGACTTAATGCCCCGCGTTCCGGACAATTTTTTTTTTATTTAGGTTTAATAGTTTATTAAACCTATACCTACCTACTATACAGCCTGGTTTCCACTGCGAGCGGAACGGACCCATTAACGACACATTTCTCATTTCTACTCTTTCTACACGCTCGGCTCTTTCCGTCCGACTATTTGTTGGACTCAAAATTCATTACCGTGACAGCTAAATACTTACTAGTGGTAGCCATTTTGTATATCGGTCGGTATGGCTGGTCGGGTGCGTCGCCCGGGATGTAGTCTCCCAGGCCGATGGTGGTAAGCGATATGAAGCAATAGTAGAACGAGTCCAGGAAGTCCCAGGCAGGTTCCAAATACATGAACACGCACGCCGGGAGGATCAGGAAGCAAGTCACGAACATTGTTACTGGAGGGAATAGAAAGTTGACAGTCAGTGACGTAGAATTTACAAATTGTGGAGGCACAACCTACTATATTTTGTTCCATAACCACTGTTATAATTAATGTTAAGTATATACCTGCTAGGTAAGGTACCTATATCGAAACCAACAGCTGATGCTAGAAAGTGTTTTCTGAAATTAACGATACAGCGATTCAGCGTATCAAATTGTCTTGTCTATGGTCACTAGACCTTCAACTTGAGGCACACGATGTTTAAGCCAGTAATTACGTTTTAAATCTCTATTTTTATACGTTTTGGATGCGGTAGAAAGAACGATGCTCACCAATAAACACCAGATGCATAAGCCGTATAGTGAATGGCAGGAAGAGATGTCCAAGTCCTGCGTTCAGCGCGCGCAGGAGAGCCGTGGCCGGCAGCAGCAGACGTTCCACGATGGCCGTTAGCAGCACCAGGGTTAGAGGGATGCCGATCAGCGCGTACATGATGCAGAACAACTTGCCTGGACTCGTGAGCGGCGTGATGTGACCGTAACCTGGAGTATGGAGTGTTTTGCTTCAGAAGACATTTTGAACATCTTTTCTGTACAACAGTAATTGCAATAAATATTTCTGATTTCTGATAGTCAACGCCTTACCAAAACGCTAAGTTTGTCTAGATGAGATCGCTCCCAGTGATAAGACCGCCCATTGTACGTTGCTATAGTTTTAGTATTTGTCCTTGTCTTTTTTATCTATGATTCTAAGTAGGTGAAACTGAGCAATTTTAATATGAGCATGTGGTTTAATTTTAAAAGAAACGACTTAGCAGACATTAGTCAAAATCTTCACTAGCTGAGGCCTAATTCTCGGGCCGATCTCGATCATTTTGTAATTTTATTTTATTGCTTGTTTTCGAAGAGAGAATGGATGTTTTGCTTGAGTAATTCATCGACGACCTTTTCGTAGAAGCTTCGACAGCTACGATATACGGAAAACGTAGAAAAAGTGCGGGGTTGTGCAATGCCACAAATAAAATAATCGCTTAGAAAATCTCGATCGGCCCGAGAATTAGGCCCCTGAACCATCAGGGCCCTATTTAATAAAGCTGACAATTCGACATAAATGTCACAAAGAGACAAAATTATGGAATTGTCGCGCTTAAGCTATTAATAAAAGTAACAAATATGTCAAAAAAGCGTGACAATTCCACAATTTTGTCGCTTTTTGACAAATATGCCAAATTGAAAGCTTTATTATTCAGGGGGCAGCTAGCTTTCTAAGTATGTTTCTAGGTACCAACCTATACTTAGAAAGCGGAGCGTTGAGAGAGATACAAGAGAAGATTATGTCGACAATTAGCTCCATAGAACGGACTGGTTTCCGCAACGGCTTCTAGTGGACCCTTTTTGCGCGTCGTATAGTTTCCATGAAAGCAGTTTGATGGCCTCTTTTATGTCCTAAGTTAAACTTACCAATGGTTGTAACAACAGTTGTGGAGAAGAACAGCGACTGGCCAAAGCTCCAGTTAGGGCCGCCGCTGACATTCCGAGATGCAGACACCCCGCGGTTGTTGGCCCGAATCACTTCATCCAGCAGACTTTCCAGGTCATCATCTATGGTAGAACAGACATTTTTTTATACAACTAATTTTAAATAACATTAATAAATACAGACAACCCACAGCCTAATAGAACATGAAAATGATTATAAGATTTTTTTGCATCGCCTTTGAGGGTTGGTGTTTATGTTACGGTTTCAAAATAACCTTAATTATTATAAATATTTTCGTGGACGCTCCGCACTACACAATCTAGCCCCAAAAGTACCCAAAGATTGTGCCAAACTATGGGAGCCAGATACTTAATATAGCTAAATACTCTTACATAATTATTTTTCTATAATGATAACTTGAAAACGGTTTTGTGTATAGAAAATTGCACTCTCCTAGTGGGCATTTTTCATAATGACGAGGCATTATGTATAATGCCCAATTTATCACTTCGTCCTTAACAAATACAAAACTGCAGCAGCCATTAATTAGTAAAATTATTATTCCAAAATGGTTCAATCCTATAATGTACCTACCCGATAAAAAACCACGACTTTCCCAGTGGAAAATCAAGCTAACCAGATGTAGACAGATGTATAAAAACGGTCATTCATTTCAATTATAGGTAGAGGCACAGAATATAAAATAAGTACGAATGTTTTGTTTAATGTTGATTTATTTCTTTTTACCTATGTAATTATTTTAATTGGTTTATTTTTAGTTAAATCCAGTCTCAGGTCACTAGGTATATACAGTTCATTATAAAATCTTAAATAATAATATGCTTATGCTATTATTAGTTGAATAAGGAAGATCTTACCCAAAACCCTGACACCTGTATCCACAGCCACACCTATTATGTTCGCAATAAAGTTATTATGATTATGATTATTACTTGCCGTTGTACCTAATCTGTTAAAATAACATTTATTAATGATTTAAAATACTTACTTTATAAACCCTCTTCTTAATTATCTTTCAAGACAGTAATATAGTTAAAAAAAAGCAGCCAAGTGCGAGTCGGACTCGCCCATGAAGGCTTCCGTAGCAACAAGTAACATAATATAAAAGTTCTTGTAGTTCGTCAACAGGTAAATTAATTGCGGTTTACGATTTATGACGTATAAAACACTATATTAAAAACCTCAACATCATTTTTGAAGATCTATTCATAGATACCTTCCCCCCCCACACGTATGGGATTGATGAAAAAAAATTTTGCGGTTCAATTTCAAGTATGGGGACGGGGACCCCCCAATTTTTTTGTTGTTTTTCTACTTTTGTATAAAATCTTAATGCGGCTCACAGAATACATCTATTTGCCAAGTTTTATTAGTCTAACTTTTATAGTTTCGGAGAAAAATGGCTGTGACATACGGACGGACAGACAGACAGACAGACAGACAGATATGACGAATCTATAACGGTTCCGTTTTTGCCATTTGGCTACGGAACCCTAAAAACAACCTGTGCCGAATCCACTTAAAATTTGGTAATGTAACATCGGGCCCAGTAATTTACCCGAGAGGGCTGGTAACTAATAATAAAAGAGAAGGTAATTTGATATTGCTTCGCCACAACCGTGAAACATTTTCCACATGCGCTAATATCACGTTTCGCTGTACGCATAACATAATTTATTTAACCGGATTACAAATAAAAAATCGGTCTGTAAAGTCGGTTTTGACGATAGTTGAACGTGACAACGTCATACAGCTGTCCACGCGAACGCATCGCTCACTCAAGTATGAGAGATACAGATGTCGAACGCTGCCGAACGCGGAGGCCGTGCGTGCGCGTGCCTCTTTGTCGCTCGTTCCGCGCTCTCGCTTGCACTTCAAGCCTGGAACGCCTCAGAGCGAGGTAACGCAGCATGAGTCATGTTTTTTCGTGCGTGCAGCCGGCTCCATCGAATTATAAGACGTTGTCACGTCAAAATGCTTAGTGATCACTTTGATTGCTTTAGATCTAACTCGCTCCGTGCATGAGTAGGTTTTCTCTCTCCTCTGTAAATACAGGAGGTAAAAGCTAACTGAAAAATCAGCATTATATCATCTTTTTACTGCCTATTAATTCAAGTTATAGTCGTATTTATTCAATCAAAATTTCACGAAATTAAATTAAAAGTAAGATAAAAATATGCTCATAAAGTGGATACTCCTCTTTTAGTGGATTTTTTTTTTGCTTTACACCAATTGATAGATAATTAAGCAGAAAAATTAATGTAGGGTAAGCCGGATAAAAGTTAGGTAGGTTAGGAAGTTAGTCAAAAAAGAGATTTCATCAGACGTTTGCTTGGTTTCTTCGTTAGCCACGTGCCATCTATACCTACTCTTAGTTACGTAACTAATTTTTACTTTTTAAGTATCTACCTAATTAAAATACCTAGGTGCACAGTACACACGTACAATCACACACAACAAGGCATTAAATCATAACAAATTACGTCCACGACGCGCGGCTGGGGGTACTGGGGGCGATAGCCTATCTCACCCTCACCCCGAGACGAGATCGAGAAACTTTATGTAGGCAGGTACTTACCTACTGCTACAGAGGTACTACGTAGGTACTGACGTCACAAACATGGCGGAAAGGTTGCGTAAGAAATACAAATTATTACGTTGAAATATTAATCAGTAAAATGTTATGATTAATAATTAATTGATCCAAAATGGACAGGTTCCATTAAATGAACAAGAAGAAGAAGACGAATCAATTGTTAAACAAAGATTCAGGAATGTTAGCTTTGGTCTACCAGAAATGTAGGCATGCAACAGTAATGATAATCTACCAAGCCTATAACCAAAGTTAAATATAACATTATCTTTCTGTTAGATCTCTCTTTACGATAAGATCATTTGAATAAATAATTCTTATTCTTGAATGAAACTTGTTTTTAGGGTTCCGAAGGACGAAGGCTGGCACGAAAAACATCTTCCACCAATCTTTTATTTCAAAATCAGACGAAATCCTGAATATGAACTTTTTTTCAGTCGACTCGACGTGATTTTACAAAATACGGTTTTGAGACTTATTTTGTTTGTTTATAACCTCTAAAAACATAACAGAATTAAGTAATAAATACATACCTACTTTGCTACCTAGTTATGAATCTCCTACTACTAACGAACTAACTCCCAACCATATTTCAAGCAAATAAACATTTTAGCTAAAATTAAAAAACTAAGAGTAATTGCTAGTGTAAATAAAAGCCATTCTGGAACCCCTTACTGAAGGTGGTCCGACACGCGCTTGGCTTACTTGTTCATGGACCGGTTTGCCTTTCAAAGTTCAAAGCGATAGTATAGATATAAGCATAATTATAAGCAAATGACAATTTAAATTCTACGACGTAGCTACCTATTCTTAATATAGATTCCTACCTAATGATCAATACTAGGTAGATGTAGTTAATACCTATAGCTCCCACACGGCGAATAACCATTGGACATAAACTACATATTTAGTTTTTGTATTTATCATAGGGATAGATAGATAACTTTTTATTGATTACTATGACACATAAAGGAATACTACAGTATTTAGCTTAAAAATAAAAATTCACTGTAAAACAATGGGCGGCCTTATCGCTAACAGCGATCTCTACCAGGCAACCTTGGGATGGACAGAATCGAACATAAACAAGAGAGGGGGGAGTTAGGTATTACTCTAATTAATTAATTTTGTCATTGCTATATCCTTGCCTACTGTCAGCAACAAAAGGTTGCATAAAATATGATGGATTAAAATATTAACTCATTGACTAAAGCAAACATTTATGTATGTAGATCTATTCAATACAGGTATCAAGTAAATTAAAACACTTACTTGGCAACTTTTTTGAACCAGGATAATACCAGCACCAATTTATTGATTTTTTTTTTGTGTTGTATTCTGTCAGCTACTGTTACTTTTTCATACCTACTCATCTTTGCTTATCTGTGGAAACTTTTTATTGGCTATCAGTGAACATAGCATTACTACATTTTTAATTAAACACCTACCATTACATTACATTTTAATGTAGCATTGCTACATTATTAATTAAACACCTACCCATGAATGTATACCTAGCTAGTTAGTCTTCCTAAAACTTTGAAAAGGCTCAAAAGGCTCGATCTTCCCTGAAATGTATATGGAGTGGCCTCCATATACATTTCATTGCTTTATTTTTATATAACTAGCTGATGGAACAAGCATGGCCCACCTGACGTTAAGTGGTAACCATCGCCTATAATAAAGCATTGCCTCCAGCATGTACGATTTCTTCAGACTGGTGATTTATTTATTTATTTATTTATTAGGACATCCAACAAATGATATAAGTAGGTAGGTAATATTATCTGGTACCTCACTGTCAGCCAAGATAACCCACACCTTATCAAAATCTAAATACTTGGGTATTAATCAGTAAGCATTGGAAAACTACTAAGGAGCTAGGTTATGATTTTGAAATACCAATAATTAAATAAATAATAATAATTAATAAATATTGTGGACAATCCAATCCACGCAATGCTTGTACTATAGGAACCAGAAAGCTAGTTTATTACTTATATACCTTTTGTAAACGCTTATATCACAGCACAGTTTTTTTGTGTTCGGTCGGAATTGAACCCAACCTATCATAATCATAATCATACATTTATTTATTCGTAGCCAAAAAATCATGTTACAATACGGTACCTATAACTACACTAGAGTATTTCTTTTAGTACCTATATTACATTATAAATAATAATAATAAATGAAACATGCATGTTTTAAGTTATAGGCAGACAGGTATTTTTGGTAGGTAAATGGCACCACTCCTCACTTACGCAGTACAATTTAAATAAGTACATTAAAAATAGGTTATGTGAGCAAGTAGGCAGTAGGTAACCTTCCCACCAAAACAATAAAATAAAAGCAACTTTTACATCAGAAGGTACTAAAGCACATAATAATATGAGGTATAGCTTCCAAGGTACATCTAGTACTGCGAGCCTACGGATGTCTTGAGCGGAATAGCTTCTCAAAATGCTCTAAAATTGCTCACTTTTAGTGTGTTCACTAACTTTAGTTGTGAGGTCTAAAGCACACAAAGCTACAGTATAGACGGTTCATGAGTTACCTCCTAGCAATCAAATGTTCGTAGATGGGTTAGGTATAGCTACAAGTAAGAATAATATCGCACTACAAGTATCTAGCGAGGTAGGTATTGATAGACCGAAGCTATGTAGCGCGGGGTCGATGCATTTTCCTCAGCTGGGTCACGTAAGATATCGGACGGTAATGAGCGGAGCGAGCAGCGTAGCTGGCAGCGTAGCGGGCTACGTAGCCATTCAATTATTTTAAACAACTCATGTTCTAACTGTGGTTGTCGGTCAAAGCTAAGAACAACTCCCTAAGGATACGAGGATTGCTTAGGTAACACAGTTTATTATCTGTCTTGTTTTTTCTGCATTGGCATTTCTGACCAGTTTCGTCATTGTCTGTGATGTGATGAATGACAAACGAAACCTAATTACTTAATTAATAACGGTATTTTTCTTAATTACAGTGCCATAGTGCTCGTTATAGCAAAAATACGAAAAAAAACTGTAGACAGAATGACACATTCGCTTTAAACGCTCCTCTATCCTTCCTACAACAGTCCGCTAAATGACAGTAGCATTTGAAAACCCGACTACTTTCTGATGACGTCATGACGTAGCAGCTAGCAGAAGGCAAATTGCGAAAAACGTTATTCATAATGAGCTAAAACTATAAAGTGAATTCAAAAGATCGGATTGTTCGTTTTAAACCAATACCGCTATCGCTTATGCACTATGAGCTCGTATCTTGTTACTGCGAGATAGTTCCCCGGGTCAGCCTCTGTTCGAAGTAGGGCTGGGGGGTGTGGCTGCTGTTATCAGATTCCCGACTTTAGTCACGTTATTATTACATTTAATAAGCTGTTAGTGTTTATTTCAAAATATTAAAAACTATTGAAGAAGTGATTTTATTCGGGTAACATTGCATGGAAGTAGCATACAATTTTTGGTAACTTTTTATTTCCTTTTCAAATATTTGGCGGTTTGAAGTTCTAAAATCGTTTCAAAGTCAAATATGTATTTATTCAATAGTACCACAAAGATCACTTTGAAACATCTAAGTTAGACGTTTAGACGGAAATGGCACCTATAGACTCACTAAGTCAGACAGTCTAACTAAGTCTAAGTGCCAGTTCCACGCAACCGAGCCTAGGAACCTAAGAACATGCAACAAACTATAGCTTGGTTCCTACCGTTTCTCATTATGGGCCCCCAAATGGGCCTCTAAAGAATTCATGCGCCTCAGACGTCTAGTGAGTGAGTGGACTGGTTTCTCCTACACCGAAACGAGAAATAACCATCTATGTATAATTTACTTCATATTGTAAAAATATAGAAAGAGATAGTTTTAGGGTGCTACGTAGATTTTTATTTTATTAGTAATTAACATTATTCTTGTATTTAGTTTGAAAAGTCCAACATAACTAGTAAATTGAAAATAATTAGAACAGTTATGTTAGAAATTCGAAGTACGAGTAGTTCATATTATTCATTCTGTGGTAAAGATTCGAATTTTAAAAAATTACAATAGTCAAAAAAAAATGGTCTTGTTCATTTTATTTTTAAGATGAAAACCAGTAGCGCCAGTACTTCGGTAGGTACAATTCAAGGAGGTTGGAAGCCCATGACAAAAAGTTTCGTAATACCTTACCAACAACCTAAGGTACCTATTTGTTAACATTTTGGAACAGGTTTTGGCTTGGTTGGTACAATCATGTCATACTTTTTATTTTATTTGAATATCTGAGCTAGTCGATCTTTAGAGTAAAATATAAGTTCCTAGAATCGGCATGGAACTTGTAAAATTAAGCAGCGCGATGAAGTTTATGACAAATTTCGCGAAGAATATTTTACCTTGGTCTTGTTGGAGTTCTTCGTTAGTTCTTAGTTCTGATGAGGTAGGTATATAGTATACAGGGTGTAATCGTTAAGTGTGCACAGGCGATTATTCCGTAACTATTGCAGATATCAAAAAACTTTAAACTGATATCGAAAGTACTTTACCTAATGAGTAAAATTACATTAATAACTTTTTAAAAATAAAACGAGAAATATCCAAAAAAATTACATTAATCACTCCCATACATTTTATTTCTTAGTAAGTACAAAATTTTGTGTTCAAAGCATATGTTCGAAGTGACGTCCTCCTTGTGCAATACAATGACGAGCTCTATTTACAGTTTCTAAATGAACTTTCCTTAACATTTGCGGAGTAATTAAAGCAATTGCACGACGTACACGATTCTGTAACTCTTCTTTTAGTTTGAAGTGGTAAGATAATTAATCTACACGTGTATCTACTTGAAATTCATTAATACCTTCATATCGTACATAATTATAAAATGACAAGGGTAAAATGAGTAGGTACTATTCCACTTAAAATAAGGAAACTAAAACCTTTCTACTATCTCATACTAAATGTATGGGAGTGATTTATGTAATTTTTTTGGATATTTCTCGTTTTATTTTCAAAAAGTTATTAATGTCATTTTACTCATTAGGTAAAGTACTTTCGATATCAGTTTAAAGTTTTTTGATATCTGCAATAGTTACGGAATAATCACCTGTGCACACTTAACGATTACACCCTGTATAGTATATTGTTGAGGCTTCTTGTTTTAAAACAAGTTAGGTAGGTACTGTTATTAATTTAGGTATATCACACTCATTGATCAGCTGTGGCAGCCATTTGTCGAAAATAATAATGGAGTGGAGATTGTTACAAACCTGTGACATTCGGATTCTTAGCCATAAAACCCTGCTTGGCTCTGATCACTTCCAGCCTTATAGCGTTTTCCATGGGAGCTTCCAAAGCCGAGAACACCAGAGCTCCAGTCGACAAGAAGCAGATGTAGAAAATCACGTAAACGAAAAGGAGGTAGGTAAACCTCTTTTTGCCGAAGATTCTAGAGGTGGCGAACAACGGCTGAAAAGGAGGATGCTCTTCTTCGTACAGAATCTCTCTTTCCACGATCATTTTCTTCGGGTAGGGGTAAAGTTTGCTATGCACCGTCATGTCATCGTCGCTTCGACTAGACGTCATGCTCCCATACGACTGGATCCGACCATACTTTGCCTGCTCCATTTTCCACAAATTAAAAAGTTACGGGAATAAAAAAAGTGCAGTTCGAAATTCAAAAGTTCATGTCATATATAATCACAGTTCGTAAAAGTTCATGTCAAACAGAACACGATGGCTTTTCGTTAGCCTAGTTCCAGAATAAAAGCCGAAAATCCCGGAACGCACTGGGAGTTACGGTCAACTGTACTTGAAAAACCTCTTCGGATGGTTAGGTTCAAAAAACAGGCCGAATATTTCCGTCACTTTGGTATCGCGGCGACAGTTTTCGAGCTTAAAAATTACCATTTTGATGCATTTTATTTATTCGCTGGTCTGGTTAGACGGGCTAGAGAATGGCGGAAACGCAGGATCAAGTTTCGGCGTAACTGATCGGGGCAGAGACCGTTGAGTGACTGGCATGGCATATTATAATATTATACTAGTGTGCTGTGCGGTAAGTGGTGTGGGCGCCTCAAATAAATAATACGAAGGTACCGTCAGCACACTTAACACTATCTCTGTAGGTGCGTCAACACTTCGTATCTTTGTTTATAATTCAAGTAACTGATAATGATAATTATGATTATTACTACATCTGTTTGTTTGCTTACGTGTATATGATCAACAAAAGGTGTAGAAATTACCTTTGACTAAATTAATAACTCTAACACTTATTATTTACCTATCATGACTTCCATACATTATGTCTGAGAAAATTTATTTTGCAGTCCTTGAGGGTGGGTAGATAGTTCATATTTTTATTTTTAGTTAAATTATACTCCGATGGTGTCTTGTTCAATGTTTAACTTGGCCCAAGCCAGTTTATTATCTAATTTTTAATATTTTTTTTCTCATAAACCTAAGTTAATGTACCTAACCAGTTCCACGCAGCCCACATAGAATATAAATAACTTACCTTATTTTTGGTATATTTGATATTTTATAGAATTTATCATTATTTATCATAATCATAATAATATGCTAATTAAAGCTCTACTTAGTGCACGTAGATAATAATCTAATATTAAAATAGTAGGTAGGTAAGATTAGATATTTATTTTCTTTTGTCATTTTTGCTTTGTTTCATTATGATATTATGATTAATAGATATTTATTTTCTTTTGTCATTTTTACTTTGTTTTATGTTATTCCTATTCAGTTATTACATAATCTGTAGGTTTGCAGAAGATAATTCGAAAGAATAATGAGAGTTTGACCCTTCTAGGTAGTAATGTCTGATGTCTTTAACCGATACTACCTATCGTAAAGGAAATGATCAATTGAGCGTTTGAACCCATAATCAAAGTTCTTTGATCCACTATTACTGTATTACATCTATACAAAGGAACTTACGGTACCTAGCTATATTGATGTAATATGTGTTGCTAACTTGGAGGAATTAGAAATGGAGGCGTCAACGTTTAAATCCACGAACAATATTTTCTGCCAAAATTGACGGGGGACGAGGTAAACACGCATGGCACACGCGCATAGCAAAATCGTATTCATGTAAACACACACATTGACAATCCCGCACACGATCTTAAAATTTGCACACAGATAAAAAATATAACGTAGTTACGCAGTGTCAAGACTCACATTAGGATAATCTCTAGTGATGGGCATTCAAAAAGACCGGTAAATTGAACGATGAATAAAATAATGAATGAAATGGGTTTTTAGGTACAGGTAATTTAAATAAGTTATGCACAACAGGTTTCACATTTTGTAACAGTCAGAAAATAAAAGAACTGAATTTAGTTATTATGTTTTATTAATGGTTATAAGTTTGAATCAATAGTTCTTAACATGTTATAGCATAGTACACATAAGTTTAGTCTTTTACTGAATAATTGAAAAAAATATATAAAGTGAAATCACATTACATCGTCAGCCTTCACATCACAGTGAAGTTTGTAGTTCTGCCTTCTGCGCCGGAGGCGTTGGTTCGATTCCCACCGCGAACAAATATTTGTGTGGTGAACGCAAATGTTTGTTTGCCCGAGTTTGAGAACTTTCTGTAAAATGTTCCGAGCAAATCACACTCGTTCTTGTTGCATGCCAAGTTGTTTTTTGGCCAAAAAAAATATTTTCACTACGCCCACGACTTTATTTTTGAGCATGATGTCATGTCCTATTTTATACATTGATGAGTAGAGGGTTTGATGACTGGTACCTAGGACTAGGATACCCATATTGTGGGATTTGTGAATAAATGAAATCCGAAAATTTCGTGGCGGCAGCCATCTTGGACCGATTTTCATCAAAAATAGCTAAGAACACTCCCGACTATTCACCTTCCAAACAAACAAAAAACTAAATTAAAATCGGTTGATTCGTTCGGGAACTACGATGGGACAGACAGACACACACACACACAGACACCGCAAACTCATAACATCCCGTCGTTTTTACGTCGGGGGTTAAAAAGCACTACGTACACAATACGTAATTAGACAACACATTATGTGATAATAATTTAACGTTTATTTTATCATTCATTCATTCATCAATTTCATTCAACTTTTCCCAACACTATGCCTTCTACCAAGTTATAATCTTTGACAATACTGTCGTAATACTGTCGCTAATCTGTCGCAACCGGTATTTCTTTTGAACTAAAATTCTACAAAATTACAAACACAATTGACAAAATAATACTCCCTTGTGGTAGGAAATACCATGTTCCCGGAAGTTTGATGTCTCTGATCGTCTTTTATAAGAAACTACCATGCAATTCACCATTTTCGCGGAGCTCCACTTCGCGACATGAAACGACACACAATGGCTGCTGTTGCGAGTAAAACACTTTTATTTAAAGGATATGATCGAGGTCGGTATATGACCGGCAGAGGGGAAAGCCCTGGCATGACATCTCCATTTCTAATTCCTCCAAGGTTGCTAAGCATAAATGGTTAAATGGTTAAAGCTAGGTCAGTCTAGGTGCCAGTTCCACGCGACCAAGCCTAAAAGAACAAGCAACAAACTACGGCTCGATTCCTACCGTTTTTTTATATGATCCTTTTACAACCGGTAGACGAACGGCTACCGATACCCACCTATCGATCCCACCCACCTGATAGACCGACGAAATCAATGGATGGAGAGGGCTCAGAATCGTTCTTCCTGGAAATGTATAGGGGAGGCCTATATCCAGCAGGGGCTTCGAAGTTTCTTACATTATAAGATCAACCGTACGTAAGCAATAATCTTAACATCTTTCTGCATTTGTTACATTTATATTACCTTAGGTACCAACGTCTTTAGAGTCCACACTGTCTCCCCATAGTATAATCGATTTGAACCAAGAAAAGGCGTTTGCGTAATATGCTGACAATGCGGTTTGGTCAGTATTGCATTTTAAAATACTTAGCGCGTATGTAAATCTGGAAAGTTTTACTTTTAGAGTGTTACTTTTACATTTGTGATCCTGATGTAGATCAACACTAACCTGTTACACAGGAATGGTCCTGAAGAAAGTTGGATCGAAGGCGTTCCAGCGACGCCTTCATCTCTTCCTCATTAGGACCCTCAAGAGCTTGAAACACCCTGGCACCTGCAAGGAAACAATGCTTGAAAATCCTCGTAAAAAAGGTGGGGTTTGGCTATTGCTGAAATACTACAAAAAACACCATGCTATAACAAACCAACAAATATTAATAAATATAGTATGGATACCTAAGTGTTATGTACCTATTAATATTCCTTCTTTTGTTTCAAACAACTTGGGAAAATAAAACTTTTGGTTTTGATGTATTGTGTTTGAATTTAGAAACTTGAAGTACGGGTTAGTACGTAAAAGTAACTTTGCAAACGATAAGAACATTTCGCGTCGTATAAGTTTGATGTTTATTAACTAACTTTTCAGAATAAGTGGCTGTTTCTCTTGAAATTACCATCAATACATACCAACAACTCAATTAAATAATTCTCTACCGGAGCGTCCGTATTTCCGGAATATTTTAATTAGTCTTTTTAAGGTTCCGGAGCCAAATGGCTAAAACGGAACCCTTATAGATTCGTCATGTCTGTCTGTCTGTCTGTCTGTCTGTCCGTCCGTATGTCACAGCCATTTTTCTCCGAAACCGTAAGAGCTAGACTCTAGCTCTTACGGTTTCTATTTATCTGATGAAATTTGGCGGGTAGATGTATTCTGTGAACCGCATTAAGATTTTTACAAAAAAATAGAAAAAAAACTATGAATTTTGGAGGTCCCCCATACTTGAAACTGAAACTCAAATTTTTTTTTCATCAAACCTATACGTGTGGGGTATCTATGAATAGGTCTTCAAAAATGATGTTGAGGTTTCTAATATAGTTTTTTTCTAAACTGAATAGTTTTCGCGAGAGACACTTTGCAAACTTCCAATGATATTTGGTTTGAACGAGATCTAGTAAGTAGTTTTTTTTATACGTCATAAATCGTAAACAGCAATTTACCTTTCGATGAACTACAAGAACCTTTATATTATGTTACTTGATGCTACGGAACCCTTCATGGGCGAGTCCGACTCGCACTTGGCTGCTTTTTTTTTTAGACAAGTGAACAGGTGGATTATGATGGCTAAGCATGCTCCATCTTAGGTTAGGCTGCGTCCTCACAATAAACTTACCCATGACCAAGTATAGCGTAACTGCTAGCGTGCACGTGATGAGCCGAAGTCCCGGCATGCTACGGAGGTGTTTCACGAAGCCAGGCATCACCAGCCGCATGGTGACAGGTTATCTGAAACAAAAAAAGGTTTAAACACTTTCGACCTCCTTTATTTACGCTTCCAACCTTTCATCTAAAAGCGCTTGTTTATAATTATGCACAGTAGCAAGCGCCACTATAACGCTGGTCTTTCGTGACACCAGTAGAGCACAAGGCAGCTTATGCGCATCAGGCTTCCGATTTTAGCAGGCTTTAAACCTTGTCGAAGTCTGAGGCTAAACAACTCCATTCAGTGAACACTGCATTCCCTGAATAAATTTACTTTACTTTTCTTAATATAGCAAATGTCGTCAATGTGTAAAATAATGTAGGAAGTCACAAGTTTTGCTATTTGTAAATCAACAGAACTACACTGTCACCCCTAATTTGGGGCTTTTTGCATGAGTGATAGTTCACTCTTAAATTAAAAATTACGTAATTACCTATTCATGACCTCGCGGTAGACCACGGCGAAGATGGAGGGATGAAATGGACGCCTATCTTAAAGAATGGTCCAAAGTGGCACTAAATAGAGACGACTGGAGAGAAGGAAGGGTGGCCTTTGCCCTGCAGTGGGACACCACAGGCTCATAATAATTCATATATTCATATATTCATATTTATTTATTCCAAAATAAAGAAAATACATTTGTGTGCGAAATTTCAACAAAGCTAAAATTTAAATTTAAAAAATAATCACAATTGTCTTATATTATACAAAATAATTAATTACCTATCCATAACAAGTTTCTAATACTTGGCTTATTTAGTTATTTAATATGCTTTCAATACAATTAACAAGTTGTTTTTGTGTAAGTCATAAAAATATGTCAAAGAGAAAGTAGGTAAGTAAAAATAATTTTAGGTATTGTAAAATAACCCCGATCAGCAGATAGTAAATTGAGCTGTTGAAACTTGGAATCTGTGTCAGTAAAGTGTGCCTCCAGGGATGTGTGTCAAAATAGATAGGTATTAATAATCCTCGTTACAATCAGATCTGACAAGGGATGCCCTACTTTCTATTACAAAACTGTTCACAGACAGTGAGAGGCATATTCGGATACCACGCAGTGTAATGTAGGCACGTACCTATACGTGATAGGCTCCTCCTCAGTAGAGTAAGGTACGACTGACATGGTAGGATTTCTTTATTTTGCCCATGAAATCGGTTTCTCAAGTTTTTTATACTTATAGATAAAGATTATTGATTTGCATAACATGATGTTACATTTAGATGGTGAACAAAATGAGTTGTTTCAAACATGCTTTACCGATGTCGGTATACAAATACGGAGATAGCACTTATTATAATATCAATGCATGTCTTATATTATTTCTAATGTAAATGTGATCGAGCATTTTGGCCATATCAAAATTTAAAATATTTCAAGTTTTCTACTTACAATATTGGATATAAAGATAGAAACAGAGAATATATAAATAAATAAATAAATATTGTGGACAATTTACACAATAATGTTAGTAAGAACGCATGAGCCACACGACCAAAGCCACAGGCTACGAGCAAGCAATTGCTAACAACAATAAATTGACTTTTTATTGATTTTATAGTGTTTACTATGAAGGCGCAGGAGGGCCTTGAGGGCCTTCATCAGAACTTATTGTTTACCACAGGGGCCCTATGGCAGGGCACCAAAACCGAACACTCAAAATAACAGTTAATTTTACTCCACTGATTTTAATTAACAAGAATAAAACCTCTTATGAAACACTAGTACGTTATTCAACATTAATTTGGTCCAGATTAACTTAGATTGTCCAGATTTATAGCGATTTGTCGCAGATGTGGTGCGCTGGCTCGTTCCTGTATTTCCAAAGTGAAATAACAAAACGGTTGCCCCGCTACCGCCAACACGACGCTCCGCTAGTGACAGTCACTCGTCACTCGTGATGTTGACAAACTAGTAACGCGCCGTCACGGCCGGACTGACATACGACCGTCCTCGGGCGATAATTTGTTTCTGGAACAAAGGGATCTCAATCAACAGGACATCCGCTCGTCCATCCTGCATAAACTAGACTGACTCCATCTTCAACATCTTTCGCTGTATCTCTGGGATTAAGAACATTACTACAGAACCTAGGCCCGGACGAGAGCATCCCTCCAACCAACCCACCGGTATGGCCCGATTCTGTCCCTTCAACCAGATAAACCAACGCAATGCATCTGGACCAAGCAAGTGCATCCCTTCAACCAACCTTTCCAGGTGTGGCCCGGATCAACACTTCTCGACCAGGCTCGACTTCGGAAACCATCTGGACTGAATCAATGAATCCTTCCAGCTATGCAGGATGTCACCATTCTGACCCAGGATCGACTTTGACGGCTAGACTTCAGAAACCATCTGGACTGAATCAGTGAATCCTTCCAGCAATGCAGGATGTCACCATTCTGACCCAGGCTCGACTGCATCTGGACCAAGCAAGTGCATCCCTTCAACCAACCTTTCCAGGTGTGGCCCGGATCGACACTTCTCGACCAGGCTCGACTTCGGAAACCATCTGGACTGAATCAATGAATCCTTCCAGCTATGCAGGATGTCACCATTCTGACCCAGGATCGACTTTGACGGCTAGACTTCAGAAACCATCTGGACTGAATCAGTGAATCCTTCCAGCAATGCAGGATGTCACCATTCTGACCCAGGCTCGACTGCATCTGGACCAAGCAAGTGCATCCCTTCAACCAACCTTTCCAGGTGTGGCCCGGATCGACACTTCTCGACCAGGCTCGACTTCGGAAACCATCTGGACTGAATCAATGAATCCTTCCAGCTATGCAGGATGTCACCATTCTGACCCAGGCTCGACTGCATCTGGACCAAGCAAGTGCATCCCTTCAACCAACCTTTCCAGGTGTGGCCCGGATCGACACTTCTCGACCAGGCTCGACTTCGGAAACCATCTGGACTGAATCAATGAATCCTTCCAGCAATGCAGGATGTCACCATTCTGACCCAGGATCGACTTTGGCGGCAAGACTTTGGAAACCATCTGGACTGAATCAGTGAATCCTTCCAGCAATGCAGGATGTCACTATTTAGACCAGGATCGACTTTGACAAACACAATACACAATAATTTACTAATGGTGTCTATGATCATATATCCCATGGCTCGGAATCTGAGTACACAATGAGAGTGTCTGAAGCAAGTACACACTGAGACTGTCAGCAACTGTTATATTACGGGAGTTCGTGGATAAAGCATCCGAGCATACGGTCAAAGTGTCATTGTCATTATGAGGCAATGTGTCATCTCGTTCAGTCATTGTTACATCCTCATGCTCTACATCATCATCTGGCGCCGTCTCGGCCTCATCATAATTTAAAAGACTAGTCGTCATTTTGATTAAGCCATCGATTACCACTAAGCAGTATTCCTTTCGGTCACGCTCGCTAAGCTTGCCCGTAAACTTATTAACTGCACTTTCCAACCAGATGACATAAATAACGTTCAAGAGAACAAAATGGGTACGACTGACCTGATTCTTGCAAAATGCCATCAATTTTGCAGAAGTAATCCCCGCATTAGGCAGCAGCGCTGCCACCACCACCAATAGCGCATCCAGGTGCACAAGATGCCATGGCGCTGCCTGTTGTTGTGGAGTGCTTTGCAAAGTGGCCTCTCTTTCCGCAGCAGTAGCAGATGACAGCCTTGTTGCTGTCTTTCAGGTTCAACCTTGTTTTTGATTCATGGAATAGGTTTGAACTTTTTGAACCATCTGCCGGCATTTGTAACTGCATTCGTAGCATTTGATGGTAGTTGTAGATTCATTGGAGCTGTTTATTCATCCTCCTTATTCGTCGGACCCTCACTGCTGAGGATCGTGACTTTGTGCAAGAACCTTTCGTACGGTTTTCCTCGACTTGACTCTCTTTTCGGCTTGGTGGAGTGCAACGTTAACGGGCATATCAAGGCCACACCATACCCGAAGAATGCGTAATTATGTCAACGTCAATGGATTATGACAGATGACAGCTCTCTGGGCACTGCCGCCAAAATGACTGTGACTACTCACTACGTCACTACTTGCCTCCCCGTAATGGTCATAGGTCTCATCAAATATCTTGTGCTTTGTAAATCAATAGTTATTATCCTAATATACGAAGTAAAGTGGTTCTCGGGCTTTTTATTTCATCAATATCCAGGTTGTCTGACACCTGGTCCGACCATCTCTTTGGGGTTCGTCCTTTTAGTTTTTGGCTTTCTATCTTGCCCGTTATGATGAGCCTTGCGAGATTATTTGCACCTCTGCGTGCAATGTGGTCAAATTATTGTTGTACTCGAATTAGGCAGACAGAGGACCAGTGCTGCTGGTTTTCCAGCTGATGTTCATCTAGTACAGATGCATTAGTACGGTGTGCAACCCATGGAATTCTAAAACGCATCCACTCTCTGCCTGTCAGCGGCTTTGAGTGTCCAGGCTTCTAAGCTTGACAGTACCACAACTTGTTTCATACAACTTTCTAATTATGAGCACCAGGTGGTCCGGCACTCCCAATTTACGCAGAACAGCCCATAGCTGTGGCCATCTCACACAATCAAAGGCTTTATGATAGTCCACGAAGGACATCATCAAGGGTGTGTTAAAGTCATGACTTCTCTACATCGTTCTACATGTTTCTTCATACATAGGAATATTCTCGTGGATTCCACCTTTATTCACTTCTTTAATATGAGTACTGTAGGATTCATCCAAGCATGACTTGCCACCACTTGAGTTCGATGTTACTAGTAGTGTTGTTATCGCGGTCACTAGGCAGACGCCTCACAGTCGCATTGTTTTTGCATTGCTGTTGCATCGCTGTCACGTCGTATCGCTGTAACTTTATTGTCGCATCACTATTGAATCATTGTTGCATCGCTGACCTCGAGTGCAATCTCTGTAAAGAAAATCTCGACACAGTATTCTGATCGGCTATTATGACAACATTCGGAAGCGGAAGCCAGAATCTAGTCTGTTGGCTCATCCTTATCATCATCAAGAAAATATACGCCTGCGTGCAATTTATGAACGACTCATTCATTAAACAAGTACAAACTTCTATTAGAAAATACATCCTTTGGAACACATCGTCGGGACTCTATGACTCATCTCACCCACTACTGCAAAATAACAGTAAAACATACTGTCGCTCCAACGACTTATCTCAACGCTCCTTAGGATAACCAAGAAAACATTTTATTGAGCGAGAAAGTAGTCTCGAGTCATCCGCTAATAATTTAGCTGAATCAATAAGTCTATGGGCTTCTACCGACTAGCTAGTACTCGAATCAGAAAAGGAAAAACAATACAGCTAACCTTTATGTAAACTGTCTCTGAAAGCAATTGCATGCACTCGCTGTGCGCTGCACCGCACCGGGACAGCCATCGTTGCTGTTGCCACTGCCCCCCGTATGGCTGCCACCACTCCTGCACTGAATGGCGAACTGCTGCTTATGTCAATGTCGAATAATCTGCTTGTCGTCTTAAAATCGTTTGGACAAGCCCCACGCCCTACTACATTTTCCATATTTCGATTCCAGTCTCTGATGATCTTGCATCCAAGTCTATTGTCATCAGTTCAACTCTAGCAAATCCATTCGCTTACTTGATTAAGAAGCGTGGTTACTTGCTGTGAAGCTTAATGTTATCACCGTTAGTCTTGTTCCATGGCGTGCGATGAACTAGAGTTTCTAAGGATATGATTACGACATCATTTCGTTGCTTTTGACACTCAGCTGTACGATATCCAGTCAATGCACATTAGTGATATTTTTCAGTCAAATTTCTCTTCCGCGCGAAAGCGCTTGGCTTAAGGTGTTTATGCTTCAGCATCCAAACAACTGTCACAAGTTATTCCAAAGATTTGAGCTCGACTCGTGGCAGTCTATGCATTTAGTTTACGACGAATGTGATTGGCCTTCTGATACAATGCTGATATAGCAAACCCAGTTATGATTTTCATTAGGCATGTTGGTATTCATTCGATTATATTCCCAATCGAAGAGCAGATTCCGATGCCGTATCTTTAGTTCCTGATTTGAATCGTAAAATGCCATCAAGGTAGTCCTGAATAAACATGAGCTTCAAAAACATTACGCCCGCTGGGTTAACTGAGCTCCATGTAATTTCATTCAAATTCAGCTCAGAGACATGAAGCTGAAGCTGCACGAGTTTTTAGTGCACTCGTTAAAGCCACAAGTAAATAAGTCCGTCCAGACCTTTATTCTACACTATTACTTCCGTTACGGCACACCAATATCGATATCCGAATCCGGCTCATCCGAATCAAACTTCAACTTAGCTGTTGGTTGTAATACTACTCCATGTGGGCGTTTGTTGAACAGCATAAATGTGATATCCAGAGCCTTTCATTTTGCCGCTCGTTCGATCCCACTTCTGATGAAGGCGCAGGAGGGCCTTGAGGGCCTTCATCAGAACTTATTGTTTACCACAGGGGCCCTATGGCAGGGCACCAAAACCGAACACTCAAAATAACAGTTAATTTTACTCCACTGATTTTAATTAACAAGAATAAAACCTCTTATGAAACACTAGTACGTTATTCAACATTAATTTGGTCCAGATTAACTTAGATTGTCCAGATTTATAGCGATTTGTCGCAGATGTGGTGCGCTGGCTCGTTCCTGTATTTCCAAAGTGAAATAACAAAACGGTTGCCCCGCTACCGCCAACACGACGCTCCGCTAGTGACAGTCACTCGTCACTCGTGATGTTGACAAACTAGTAACGCGCCGTCAACTATATTATTATACACACAAAGATTTTTATAATGTCCCAAAAGTTAGTGCCGAACAGTCCCTAAGAGTTACGTCAAGTGTGATTAGGATCCGATGGCGCAGCGGTCAGCGGTCAGCGGTCAGCCCCGTACCAAGGGGAAGGTCGCGGGTTCAAATCCCGCACGGCTTTTAATTTTTGGGACATTATAAAAACAATAAATTGTTCCAACAATTTATATTTATACATTTCAACGTTAAAACCCCTGGCAAAGTAATGACCGACAGAAACATCCACTCAAACACGTTTACGCTCCACTTGAAGTTGAAGAGTTGTCGAACGCGGGTCTGTGTTAGTGCTTGATCCAAATAATGGAGGTAATCATCGGCCTACCACAAGCTCTGTCTGGCTCTGTCTCTGGTTGTGAGTGATGACTATATAAATCATACATCAAAACGTCCCACACACAGTTTATTGCCAATGGTGAGCACTCAAGCCTGTACCACAAGCTCTGTCTGGCTCTGTTTTGAGTATGTGTGAGTGTTGACTAAATAAATCCTACATCAAAACGTCACACACACAGTATAACGCAATGGTGAGGACTCATACAGACTCAAAACCAGAGCCAGAGACAGAGCCAGACAGAGCTCATGGTAGGCCTACTGATTGTGAACAATTCACATTTAAATGTTAAGGCCATCATCCACTAAAGAGGAGAGGACTATAAATTGAACCAATAAAATTCCGTTTCATAGACGTCGTATTGTTTCAACGCTTCCATTGGTTGAAAATAAACAAATAAATTCAGGCGCTTGCCTAATAAAAAAGTAAGTATCAAAAAAAATCTATCACTGTCATGCTAGTCGGTTATCGTGCTGTTTAGGTTTATTTTTAACCTGCGACCTAACAGAGGGGTATTTTGATAAATATTTAGGTATGTATGTTTGTTTGTATATTTATGGCCTCGTAGCTCGTAGCTCCAATAATATAAGTTTAAAAAAGCAGCCAAGTGCGAGTGGGACTCGCCCATGAAGGGTTCTGTAGCATCAAGTAACATAATATAAAGGTCCTTGTAGTTCGTCGAAAGGTAAATTGCAGTTTACGATTTATGACGTATAAAAAAAAAACTACTGACTAGATCTCGTTCAAACCAAATATCGTTGAAAGTTTGCATAGTAATGTATAACATATATTTTTTTTAGTTTTATCTTTCTCTTATTTTAGAAGTTAGAGGGGGGGGGGGGGGCAACTTTTTTCCACTATGGAAGTTTCCAACCAATTTCAATTGAATTTCTACGGAACCCATCTGAAATAACCTTCTAAATAAAAAGTATTTTTTTCAAATCGGCTCATAAATTGCAAAGTTATACTATAGAAAATTTAAAAAAAGATACAACCGAATTGAGAACGTCTTCCTATTTTATTTGTATTTGTATTTATTGATTTATTTTAATTATAACGGTTGACACCAATTACAATAATTAAAAATATTATAGACCGGAGAGGAAAATATAAATAAATATTGCCTAAACATTTTTGGTCAAAAAGTAAATGTACATTTGGATGGTACAATGAAATTGACATTGTACCATCCAAATGTACATTTACTGAAATTTTAGTTGGTTAAAAATAAGTAAATAGTTTCTGAGAAATTTATTCATAGCCATTTGCACGTTCTGACCAGCTCAGTCGGGTTTTTTTAATTTTGGTAAATTAACTAAGGACCAGGGGCTCAATTCTAGACCAGTGACTTTTTTGTCACGGTAGATATATATCACAAGAACTGTCAGTTTCTTTAGTGAATTTGACAGTTCTTGTGATATATATCTACCGTGACAAATATGTCACTGGTCTAGAATTGAGCCCCAGTCGTCAATTAACTGGCATCTGTAAATCTGTAGTATGTTTGATCAACAAGTTATCACACATTTTGTTGCAATCATAATTACTTTTTTGATAGCATCGTCAAACAAGATGCCTCACGAGCACGCTTCTGATTCAGTGGGTGTCTTTATCAGTGTTGACAGGGCAGAGGGCACGTGGCCAGTACTATCGGATACCGCACGTGTCTTCCATTTTCTGTTACTTTGTGTGGGTGTATTAAAGATAAGTTTTTGTCTGGCCTCTCAGTTCTGTTGGTAGCTCTGCTTTTTGCGACGTAGGTCTTGGGTTCGATCCTCACCGAGAACAAATAAGCATTATATAGTTTGTTATATTTTGTGTTTGTGTTTATTCAATAAACTTTTGATTTTTGTTTTTCATTTTTTTTTCAAATATTTTTGTGGTGAACACGAATGTTTGATCTCTGTCTGGGTTTTATATTGTATTCTAAGTACAGATTCTCAAAAAAAGTACCTTTATAAGTATAAAATCAGCTGTCTGGTTCCCATGGTACAAGTTCTGCTTAATGTAGGGCTAGATAGTGTTGTGTGGATTGTCCACAATATTTATTTTAGGTAAATATAACAGGCAGAAGGTACTGTACGCTCGTGCTAGAGGTAGATAACACCAATACCACAGATAAACAATCGCTTGATCGCATATTTATATCAAAATAAGTATAATGCGCTCAGTCCTTACTTTCATTCAGTAGGCCTCTAGCACAAGCCAAAAATCATGAGCATTTTGGTTAAATTATTTACAGATCTTGACATATTTAAAAAATATAATAATAAGTGTACATAGTGTATAGATAGTGCATTAATAAATAGTGTTACATTCGATTCCAAATAATTGGCAATATACATGCAATATGCAATATACAAGCTCTGTCTCTAGCTCTGATTTTAAGTCTGAGTGAGTGTGTCGTTTCGACGTAAGATTTATTTAGACACACAGACTCAAAACCAGAGCCTGAGACAGAGCCAGACAGAGCTTGTGGTAGGCCTACAGTTTGGGTATTTTGCGTGGTCTATTTTAGTGCAATATACTTAATCGTACGATGATGCTAGGTTTTTAATAAGCAAATAACTCTCTAGGTATCTGTTTACCCTGAGTCTGTGAGTAAGTTTATTGCACGAACGAAAGTAAAATAATTAAGCTTTTTAAGTGAAGGAGGCTTTCCTTGAGCTTTAACGAAGATAAAGCCTCTTCAAGATCAAAGATCTTGGGGCTTCTAACATATTATAAGAAGAAAACCATTTCTTGAGTATCTAATAGGACTTTATATTCGTTAGTCTAAACTTCAGTTTCAATTCCTTTGCGAATTAAAACAAAATATATTATTAGCTAACTTGACGTGCTTCTTGAACGAATTACTAGGCACTTCGGATGAAAAATATAAATGCGAACTACGCTAAGAAGATTAACAAAATAAAAAAGCAGCCAAGTGCGAGTTGGACTCGCCCATGAAGGGTTCCGTAGCAACAAGTAACATAATATAAAGGTTCTTGTAGTTCGTCGAAAGGTAAATTACGGTTTACGATTTATGACGTATAAAACAAAAACTACTGACTAGATCTCGTTGAAACCAAATATCGTTGAAAGTTTGCATAGTAATGTACAACATATATTTTTTTTAGTTTTATCATTCTCTTATTTTAGAAGTTAGAGGGGGGGACCAACTTTTTACCACTTTGGAAGTGTCTCTCGCGCAAACTATTCAGTTTAGAAAAAAACGGTATAAGAAACCTCAACATAATTTTTAAAGACCTATTCATAGATTTCCCACACGTATGGGTTCGATGAAAAATTTTTTTTTTGAGTTTCAGTTTTAAGTATGGGGACCCCCAAAATTCATAGTTTTTTTTTTAATTTTTGTGTAAATACTTAATGCGGTTTATAGAATACATCTACTCACCAAGTTTCATCAGTCTAGCTCTTACGGTTTCGGAGAAAAATGACTGTGACATACGGACGGACAGACAGACAGACAGACAGACATGACGAATCTATAAGGGTTCCGTGTTTGCCATTTGGCTACGGAACCCTAAATAAGAGCTATAAAAGGGTGACAGACTTGAAGATTGTAAAATGAGACGATCTGGGAATTTATGAAAGTATTTAGAATATTTTTAATTAGGTAAGTAAGTGACAGTCGTTCGGTATGGTATGTACCGAGCGAAAGAGAAACTTTTACTAAAATATGACGTGTGACAAATAGCTGACCAACCGTTTGTTTATATTCGATGGACGGTACACCTCATTCTTCAAGAATCCCCAGTTTTCCCTACCTTCTGAAATTACGCACCAACGTCAAGGTCGAATAAGTTTTTCCATTAGTAAAAATCTTCGATGAACTTCACCATGTTTTATTTATTTTAATAAAAATATTGTAGTAACTCATTTTATGTCTCAATCAGTTTTATTCATATTTTTATAGCGGCTCTAATGGGTTGTTTAAAGTACTAGCAGCGCCCCGCAGTTTCACTCGCGGATAGCTCGACTGTGATTGAGTTACAAACATCCATATTATTATATATAGGCTTTCATGCGTTTGTCTTTCTGCATTATTCTTCTTCTTATAGTTATTGTAGTGTAAGTAAAAGTGACTATAAGAAGAATGCAGAGCAATAGTTCAGTAAAGTCTTTCAAACTAGATAGATAGATATAATGTAGATTTAGTCAATTAGACAAGTTTTATAGTACCGTAGGTACCTGTATATAATAATTAGTTCGCGGTGGGAATCGAACCCACAACCTAGGCACAGAAGGCACAGAAGGCAGATCTATTACTAACTGAGCGGAGAGGCCAATCAAGATATAAGATTTTAGCAAATGATACTGTATTATACGATGTTGTAAGCTGTAGCCGTAAAACAAAAGTATAAATAAAACAAAAGGTAATAAGCTGAATTAACCCGACGGCAGAGGCCGGTAGGCTTTTATATTTTAAAGTGCTTTTAAAGCTCTTAAATAAATTGAAATCGATCTGATCCAAAAGGGTTCGCCAGCATTCATCGCTGAATACATGACCCGAAATACTCGTGCCGACGGACTGACATCTAGATAGAATCTAGGCCAGTTCGGATTGCGCTTAAAATAAAATTTATAGAAATATATATTTATGCATAAGTTTCTGATAGAAAATGATGTTAAGTGGGGTGGTGTAAACAAACTAAGGGAGGCCTATACCAGTATAAGTACCTATAGCAGTGGGTGAAATTGGGCTGTGGATGATGATGGGGTGATGTAGGGCTTGTAGGGTGTTCTTCAAAGCTTGGTCGCATGTAACTGGTACCTAGGCTCACTTAGCTTTAAGAAGTTTCAGTGATCCATGTGATATTATTAAAAAAATATTTCATATCATATTTGACTTTCCACCAACCAAAGGTCAAAATGAGCAGATATAAAAATATCCACAGCATAATACCAATTGGTTACCATCGCCTACAACAAAACAGTGCCTCGTAGGTCACGTACTTTATTAGAACCTGCCTTACAATGCACTGTCATAATATGCTTCCTCAAACTTGAGGTGTACAGATGTCAAGCCTCACGTGCCTGATGTAACTTTACCAGTCAACACGCCTTAATGGTCTAAGAGCCAGTGAACGTCAGACCTTCGTTATTTTATGGAACGATGGACCGCATTATGAATAAAAAGTGGGGTTCTTTTTCTCTTTAACCGAAACACAGCAATGCTGCTTGACGGCAGAAATAATAAATAGGTAGATACTTTCCCGGTCTACGCTTTTATTTGTCCCATAACCTTAAAATATTAATGAAGAAGTGTATTTTTGGAAATAGAATTACAAGTTTCAACAATTTCGCGTCCACCCACGCCGGACGGCAATCCATTAAATATACAAATCAAAATCTTGCTTGACTGACTGACATAAAAATTTATAGCTTTTCAAATAAAAGTGGGTTCTTGTGTTAGAGACTTGACATCAAGTGGGTGTATTCATCATGGTGATACGTAAGTGTAAGTAAGTGTTTTTGGAAAATATTTCTATCTAATGGTAAATAGGTAGGTTATTAAAGTTTGCCCCACAAAATATTATTTTTTCTTGATGTAAAATCTGTCTTAATATTTATTTATGAAACCCGCGCCTTCGCTTGCCCCGTTCCCGTTACGCCTCGTTCCCAATACTTTTCAGGGATAAATAAAAATCTATATCCGTCTCCTGATTCGAAGCTACCTACCAAGTTTTAGCCAAATCCCGTTCACGCGTGATGGTGTGACCAAGGGAAATATTTTTATTATTATGGACTGGCCTTTCAGCTCAGTTGACAGTAGCTCTGCCTTCTGCGCCGTAGGTCGTGGGTTCGATCCCCACCGAGAACAAATATTATAGATGTTTGTTCTCTGTCTGATGGTTGTTATATTGTATTTTATGTATGTATGTATTTACAAAAGAAAAAGCATTTAAGTATTATATCAGCTATCTGGTTTCCATAGTACAAGCTCTGCTTAGTTCGGAGCTAGATAGTATTTTGTGGATTGTCCGCAATATATACATATAACATATACATATATACACTATTTATTACACTATTTATAACTCAAGAACGGCGGAACCGATTTGGCAGAAAATTAGTGGGGAGGTAGCTTAGAACCGGGAGAAGGACATAGGATACTTTTTAACCCGAAAAAGCAACGGGAACGGGGTGTTACGGGAACGGGCGAGCGAAGCCGCGGGTGGCCACTAGTTTATTTACAAAGGCTGATTTTTATATCGACGAATAGAATTATTCCGTACATGGAACCATCAGCCCAGCCTAAAGCTTTTAGTAAAAACGACACGTCTATATTTAGAATACTCTGAAATAGCTAAGCGTTGATACCGAATTTTTCATTAGTAAATTCTAAGTGGTTTTTATGTACACGGTCGTGGTCTTCCTCATAAAAATCCCTAAAACCCATTTTCAATACGTTGGGATTACAACGGTAGGCTACGAATCTGGAAGATGAGAAAAGAAAACAAATGCCTTGGGGTTTTAAGCTATAAAGCAAATATTAAAGCCGATATAGGAAGATATCAATGGATGTATAAGTGAAACAAAACTAAATTATTATTGTAATCGTGACTATGTCCGCTTCAACTGTCGCTACAAATGTTTTTCTGACATAATTTACAGTAAAACTAAGGGAGAAGTCACTGACTGGTTCCTGTTGGCCTATCATGAGCTCTGTCTGGCTCTGGTCTCTAGTTCTGGTTTGAAATCTTACGTCAAAACATCACACACACATTATAATGCACTGGTGAGCACTCACACAGACTCAAACCCAGAGCCAGAGATAGAGCCCGGTAGAGCTCATGGTAGGCCTACTGAAACACAGTTTTTACTAGTGCGGGAACCTATGGATTCAATATACTGTACATGTTTATGTCAATAAAGTTATTTTGTATTTGTATAAATAAATATTGTGAACAATACACACAACACTTTCTAGCCCCAAACTAAGCAGAGCTTGTACTGTGGAAACCAGACAGCTGATATAATACTTAAATACTTTTTTTTTAAATTAACTTAGAGTACAATGTTACAACACCCAGACACAGAACAAACATCGATGTTTACCACACAAATATTTGTTCTCGGTGGGGACCGAACCCACGACCTACGGCGCAGAAGGCAGAGCTACTACAAACTGCGCTGAGAGGCCAGTCAATTGTATTCGTATTAACTTTTCAAACATTGTGCGTCTCAGCTAGAAAGTCTTTCGTTTGTTTAATCTGTCCCCCCTATCCTAATGGGGGATAGATCACTTCTTGTTCCCATGATTTCCCCTTATGGGGATGGAAGACAGCAATAATCCAAAAATGCGCAATTAAAACCTTTCACCACACTTGGTTCGAAAGATTCAGTGACAGATAAGAAGAATCCAAAAACGCTACTTATAGAAAACTCATTTTCAAATCTACGCGCTACGTAGCGCGTGTATGAAGACCCTAGGTCGGCCCTACGACGGATTATGAGACTACGATGAGGATTTTTAATAAAAGCACATTGAAATCATAAATCCTTTTTTCAGTTTTATGGAAGCGGTAACTTCCTTTATTTAAACGGCTTAGTGACGACTTTTATTGGAAACTGGATGTTTAAGTGAAATAAAATTGCATCTTGAATAAATCCAATAAAAAACTGTTAGTCCTAACGATAAACCACGGAACCAGTTAAACCTTGCCCACATCTTAGCGTTCTGCGGTGATAATCAGCATTCACTGATCGCCACCGCAGAACGCTTAGATTTGCGGTGAGCTTTACGCCTTGTCTTTCCTGCGGCAGCAAGTAGTATAAAATATCTGTGATTCTACCCAAACAACGCAACCAAAATAAAATGGTATTTGTGTATTTCTGTGACTGATAAACTAAGTTTTCGTCCTGATGCGCTGCCTTTACGCTCGTATAAGCTCAACATAAGTTTTGCACGAGTTCGTGAGGGTTATTCGTTCAGTAGGCCTACCACAAGCTCTATGTGGCTTTGTCTCTGGCTCTGGTTTTGAGTCTGAGTGTTTCGACTAAATAAATCCTACGTCGAAACGTCACACACACAGTATAATATACTGGTGAGCACTCACACATACTCAAAACCAGAGCCAGACAGAGCTAATGGCAGGCCTACTGTTCGAGATCGTAATCACATTACCTTTTGATACTTGTAGAGAGGTGTGGGCTAACTAGTTACTAATTCAACTTTCGTGAGCTGAAAAAAATAGACTGTACCTACGTATCATATACCAAAGGAGGTATTATGAATGAGTTTGGATAAAAAAATAACAATATGATTAAATTCCGTCGAAATAATAACAATATGATTCTTTATGATTCTTATTCGTTGACTAGAGATTGAGTGTGTGCGCTTCTCTTTTCAGTCTAACACTTTTTGTAGATTATTCATAATTTTTACCGAAACCTCAAATATGTCTGAAAATGTTACGCATTCCTCCAAATCCTACTTAATAATTAAAATGTCCATCCCTATGTACAGACAGGATAAAAAGTTAGTAAGCATTTTTAGAAGATTGTTTTTTCACGCTGAAATATAGACTGAAACAGGATACTCCTAATCAATGTCTCTCCATCAGGTGTAATGGCAGTCAAATGCTTAGCTATCTATATAAAAAAAAAACGTTTTGAACTTAATTACTTGATTACTTGAGTGCCGAAAGGGAAAGAGCTACATTTATCATAACGTGCGTAGGTATTCATAAAATTTTTTTTTACATGTATTTATATAAAAGCTACTACTATATTTCTTACTACTACTACTATAGTCTTTATTATTTATATATAGCTACTATGTATAAATAATAAAGACAAAAAAACGAGATCCAAAATAGCCGAACTGAGTAAAAGTATCAGGGAAAAAATGAGAAGGGAAAGAGAATATAAAAAACGTGAAATAATAGAAGAACATGTTATAAAAACAGGTGGAATTAAGAAAGCCTACAAAATAATGATAGACAAAAAGAATTGGATTCCCAAACTAAAAGACAGAATAGGAAAGGACAAAACCGGAAGACGAGATATACTGAACATAGCTACAGAATTCTACCAAACATTGTACAAAAACCAAAGAGCGGGGGAAAATATAGATATACTAACCGACAACGAAGAAATCCCAGGAATACTAGTCAGGGAAGTAGAACAAGCGCTAGCTTCACAAAAGCAGGACAAATCACCAGGACCAGACAATATACCAAACGAAGTACTACTACACACAAGAACGACTACTTCAATGATCTTGGCCAGATTGTTCAATGAAGTTTTGACAACAGAAAGCATACCGACCCAATGGACTGAATCTAAAATCGTACTACTACACAAAAAAGGAGATATTTATAATATAAACAACTACAGACCTATAAGCCTGATGTCAAACATTTACAAGATTTTTGCCAAGGTTATACTTAGAAGACTGACTAGAGTACTTGATGATAATCAACCTATTGAACAAGCTGGATTTAGAAGCGGTTTCTCCGTGATGGACCACCTGCATGTCGTGAAACAGGTTATTGAGAAATACAAGGAGTATAACTTACCACTATATTGTTCTTTCGTTGACTATAATAAGGCCTTCGACACACTTGAGCACGATACGATATGGCAGGCACTTAAAGAACAGGGCGTAGCAAACAAGTACATCAGGATTATTAAAAATGTATACACAAAAAGCTCAGCAAGGATCCAGCTAGAAAAACAAGGAAAGCTTATACAAATTGAAAGAGGAGTCCGTCAAGGCGATCCACTATCACCCAAACTCTTCTCAGCAACACTAGAGAAGGTGTTCCGCCAGCTGAATTGGGATAACATAGGGATAATAATAAATGGAACTAGACTAACACATCTAAGATTCGCTGATGACGTGGTTCTTTTTTCAGAGACACCACTAGTTCTACAACAAATGCTGGAAGAACTAGTCAAAGAAAGTGCTAAGGTAGGACTCACTATGAACGCTGACAAAACAAAACTTGTAACGAATAGCGAAAAAGTAGAAATCAAAGTAATGAACAAAACCATAGAATATCAAGACGAATACATATACTTAGGGCAAGTTTTAAGATAGGTTTGTATAATCCCGGATCACTAGGCACAAATCATGATAACATCATTGCATCTTTCACTAAACACTCCATGGATTTGGTGGCCATAAATGAGACTTGGCTAACTTCTGGTGAAGATGATCGTGCCCCAGTTATACCTAATTACAGATTGCGCCATATCCCACGTCCATCGTTTGTCGCAAAACGAGGGGGTGGGGTGGGTTTCTATATTAAAAAGGGGGTAGCGGTCCGTACTTGGTCACATCCAGTTGATCCCGTGCATGTGTCCGTAGAGCAAATGTGGATTACCATGACCATAAAAGGGAAAAGACTTGTCATTGGCACCGCCTACAGGCCACCTCGAATGGATGTTGACATGTTTTTTGATGCACTAACGGACTCAATCAATGCCTCACCTTGTTGTGATAATATAATACTGCTCGGTGACTTTAATATAAACGATAACAGTAAGTTGTGCAAATTTCAAGCTTTTTTGGAATGCCTTGGTCTCTCTCAACTCGTTACTATGCCCACCCATTTCACTGATACAACTGAATCGGTTTTAGACGTTGTGTGCACTAATCTGCCAGTCAAAAGGTTAACAGATGATCCGGTGGGTCGATCAATAGGCCATCACCTGATAGTATGCGAATTTAAAATCAAGCGTGAAAAAATACCCCCCCGGATTCATACCTACAGGCCGCTCGGCAACATATCTGATGACTTATTTAAATGTGATTTGAAATCTATACCATGAAACTCGATGGCCTCGCTCACTGGTGTTGACGATATGGTAGAGTTATTTAACTGCAACGTCTTAACTTTGTTTGATCTTCACGCTCCTGTAAAATCTATAGTTATTAAAGACCGTTCCTTTCTATGGATTACATTTACTATCAAAGAGATGATGAAACTGAGAGACAAAGCACTCCTCACTTTTCGTAGAACGCATTCTGACACTAAAAAAGCCTATTACAAAGAGTTAAAATCAGTAGTGAACCAAGCTCTTTTTTCTGAAAAAGTTGCGTATTTTAACCAAAGCATTAACAATAGAATAGAGGACCCCAAGTCTCTTTGGAAAAATTTAAAAACCACTATCTTGCCCCCAAAGCCCAGCGAACTCCCACCCCACTTTACTGATCCAAATTCAATAAATAATCATTTTCTAAATATCCCAGGTACTTTTTTTATCAACATATCTCAGCTAACGTTCTACGAATACCATAGGTTTAGCAACGCAGTTTTTGACATAGCCCCAGTTGATTGTGAAAAAATTATGAAAAGCATCACTTCACTTAAGGGCCTACATGAGGTGAAACCGAAAATGTAAAGTAGCATTTTTTTTCGTTGTATGGACGAATCCATTTATTTTTTTTGTAAAATATTACAATTAAATGGTGTAAAAAAATTATGATTAGGCTAGAAATTCTCCTCAACTCACAGGGTTCGATAAAATTGAACGCAAAGTTTGCCAAAAACTCTCAATTTTTTTTGGATTTGAAATGGTTTTTTTCCGTTGCTGTTAGAGCCATTGCAATGAAAGTTTTGTTCCCGTTTACCTTAATAAATACGTAAAAACCTGATGTTATTGCATTTTTCTTAGTTGCCGTAGTTTTTATAAAAAAATAAAATTTTCAAAAATATAAATAGATAGGTTTCTGTACTTACTTCTCAGTACAGCCCGAGCGGCCAAGAAGGTTGGACCTATGTCAAATTTCGTGACATGACATTTCATCTCTGACTACGTAAAATATACCCTAGATTAAATCATAGCTACTACTGGTACTATAAATTTGCCACAGTGTAACATAAAACAAACTGTCACAGTATAACGAAATGACATAAAACCATCTTCATCGTACATTATGATCGATAACCTGTATTCACATCATCATCAGCCTGTAGAAGTATATATTTTATGTAGCATATAACTTATCAAGTACATTCTAGGGCACGTTCCTATCGTGCGTGACCAGCGAAGCGCAATGCTTTTGTTAAATACCTCCATTTTTGTAGTTGCATAAGTAGCTATCTTCCTATCTACCCAGTGCTTTCCGTCATCATCATCAGTAAGTAGAAGTTCACTGCTAGATATAGACCTCCTTTATACATTTCCATGAAAAAACAATTTGCCGATTTCCCACGATCTTTAGAATGTCATCGGTCCATTAGGTGGAGGGGCGCTCTGGTTGCTTAGCACCGGTTATATTGTCGTAGCGACCCGCTTTTTGATTCTAAAGGCGTGTGTTCAAACCCCGTCATGCACAAATTAGTTTATCTGCCAAAAAACCTATGTGCACTATGTCAGTACACTCTAACGGTGAAGGAAAACAATAAATGAAACCAACGTGAAGTAGCAAAACTTTTGAGGCACATTCATAATCCACCACACCAGCTTTAATTTTCTATTGACATGACAAGAAGAAGACTCAAAAACTAGTAGCCGATTTTAGGCCTTTGTAAAAATAGTGTCGATTTTGCAAAGAGTTTGGGAGCCCATTACAATGAAAAGGAAGTATATATATATATATATATATTATGGACAATCTACACTACACTATCTAGCCCTAAACTAAGCAGAGTTAGTATTATGGGAACCAGATAGCTGATGTAATACTTAAATACATTTTGTTTGTAAATACATAGGTACTTGGAAAACAATATAACATCCAGATGGAGAACAAATATCTATGATCACCACACAAATATTTGTTCTCGGTGGGGATCGAACCCACGACCTATGGCGCAGAAGGCAGAGCTACTAATAAATGAGCTGAGAGCCCAGTCATAACAATAATATCATGGGTTTTGAGTATTTTTGATTGCCGTCTTTTAAATCTGGAGGTGCCTGTAATGTCCCGAATTCTGGAACTTTCTGTCAAAGGCTTCATGCACGGTGCGCTCAAATACCCAAATACCAAAATACATGTGCCTATTTCTATACACGCAGCAAGGAGTTTCCCAAGATTTTGCGTTTGACAGAACTTTGAAGAGTCAGTTGGGGTTGTCGAAACTCTTTGGTATACCTAATATTTTTAAATGCCGATAAAATACAATAATATAAGTCGAATAGACAGTGTTATTTCACAATGCTTCACTGATCTCCACCGCAATGAGCACCGAAGGCCTAAATGAGTGCAAAGCCTACAGCCACCCATAAATAATTTCCATTTCAATTCATTTATGAATTGAAATGAAAATTATCTATGCATGTAATGTATTGTATTATGTATATCAGTTATCTAGCACCCATAACACAAGCTATGCTTAGCTTGGGGCTAGATCATGTTGTGTGAATTGTCCAGCATTATTATTATTATTATTATTATTTATTTCCATAGGCATGAATTCTATGCACTAAGTTATACTTACTAGATTTACATACAGATCTGGAAGTATAACCTTTTAGATAAAAGAAAAATTTACTAAATTGGATCATAAAATTAAATGACGAAGGTATGCAGTAACAAACAATAAAACAAAACGGCTTAGCCGATTTTGATGAAATATTACTTTTCAGAAAAAAAAAGATTAAAAGGGAGAAGACGAAAGAGAAGAAAAAAGATAAGAATATTATTGTACAAAAAAAATTGCCCCCCTTGCCCCCCAGGACCCCCCCTTTTGTGAGTGCTACCGGATGCCGTCGAGATAGGGGGTTTTCGATTGGGGTTTCGTATAGAGGGTTTCTTCCTGAATTGAAAAAACAAAAAAAACACCCCCCTCTTGCCCCTTTTTTCACCCCCCCCCTTTCGTATCTTCCAAGCGGAGTGACTTGCAAGACTTTTTTTTTGGGTCATGTAGGGAAGGTGAGATTATTTTGAAAGCAAAATAAATTTTGCCCCCCTCCCCCCTCTAGACCCCTTTATTATTTTTGACCCTTTTTTTCGAGTGGAGCATTGCGGCGAGCGAATGGGGAACAGTGCGGCGAGCAAAGCGAGCCGTGCTGTGACCCCCCCCCCCCCCCCCCCTTAGCCCCCCAGAACCCCCTCCTCCTGAACCCGGGGGGAGCGTCGCGGCGAGCGAAGCGAGCCGTGCTGTGACCCCCCCCTCAAGCCCCCAGAACCCCCTCCTCCTGAACCCGGGGGGAACGTTAAGGCGAGCGAAGCGAGCCGCCACGCGACCACGCCCACCCTACTGAAATTTAGAACCCCCTCCTACTGAAATTTAGGGTGTCTTAGGGGTGTGAAAAAATGTTCACTAGACTGAGTTCAAAATTCAAAATGGCGGCTGTGCCACTTCCGGTTTTGCAAAAATCGTCCGATTAAGGTCGTTCAAACGGTTCATTCGACTGAGGACTATGATTGGAGATTGAATTTTAGGTTTTTTAAGGTGTTTGATTGGATCTTCACTTGGTTTAGGGTTCCGCCCCTGTGGGAACGCATTGAGGACGCGAGCTGCTTGCAGCTCGCGATGCACGCGACCCGGTAGTCAACGTTTGGGTTCCTTCCAGCGGTTTCGACCCGTTAAGGGTTTTGGCTTGACGTACAATTTAGGGTTCCGTATAAGGTTTTGATTGGGGTTTTACTACATTGAGCAATTTGATTAAGTGTTCGACTTTTAGGGTTCCTTAGGACTTTGATTGGAGTTTCAACTACACTTAGGAGCTTGATAATGTTAACATTTTTAGGGTTCCTTAGGACTTTGATTGGGGTTTTACTACATTGAGGAACTTGATAAAATAAACAACTTTTAGGGTTCCTTAGGCCTTTAATTGGAATTTTACTTCACTAAGGACCTTGATTATGTAAACAATTTTAGGGTTCTTTAGGACTTTGATTGGGGTTTTACTACACTGAGGAACTTGATTCACTGATCGACTTTTAGGGTTACTTAGGACTTTCTTTACTACTTTTTGGGGTTTTACAAGTGCAAGTGTAATGTAAAACTGGGAGTAGCACACCGACACGCGAGCTGCTTGCAGCTCGCGCACACGAAAAAACTAGTTAAGGGGCTGACGTATGGAAAATTTTCATACAAACGGAATACCAAAATGATTTCTAATTTAGACAGATTTACACTATATTATTGTAATAATTGTATTTGCATAGTATTTATCTAGGTTCCTCAACAGTTTTTATTTCAAATTACTTACCTAAAATGAAATAAACACCAATCGCATTTTGCACATTTTTATGCTAAACTTATCAAGTTTTCTACCTATTGGTTTCGTACTAAAAACAACAATATCTTACGTGTTTTTTGTTAAGGAACCTAGTTTATATTGTCTAGTTACAGAATAACAATACTATGTAAAGAATACAAAAAGTTTTCAGTCATCATTTTTGGTATTACGGAACACGATCAAATTCATGGCATTTTCGAACGGCTACTATTGCTATTGCGCACGCACGGTGCGGGTGGCGGGGTGCAGGGGGAGGAAACGCTTGAAGCACACGGGACACTTCGGTTGTGTGTGTGAATCGCTCGGACTTCGGACTAGTTAAATACCTACACTGGCATAAAACATAATGCTTAGATATTTGATAATTGTTAGTTTAGGAAGGGTACTAAGTGAAGATGGGAAATACTAAGTACCTAGGTAGGTTGTAGGTTGGGTAAACGAAATTAAGGTGCAGCACTAGGTCAAAAAGTCTGCCGAAATTTCGAAAAAAGCCAACATTTCGACTAAAACAAATTATGAACCATTAATTTCTATACAGGGTGGAATTTTGTAATGCCACCTGGAGGGAAAGTACTCTTAATACTGCAGATAGAAAATTTTACTCAAAGGAAACATTCCTTTATTTTTGGATAGAAAGCAATTTCTAAAATTAAAAATAAATTCTAAAATTTTTAAATTAATTTTTTTTTTTGAAAGGAATAAATTTATTCTTTTAAAGAAATGAATTCGTTAAAAGAATAAATTTGTGTATCCAAGAGAATGGAGCCCATTTCAAGTAACTAGTTAGTTATCCATTTTTTGTAAATAATTAAATTAATTTAAGATTTCCTGGTTTTTCTTTCATTTAATTTATCATGTTTGTTAGAGAGATTTCATCCTTATAATTGACTAACGATCGATGCAATAAAAGTACAAGGTATAATTTTTCTGATTTTAGCCGGTTCAATTCCCGGGTGTGAGAGAATTTTCGAAAAACTTTGAATGCAGTTTGCTTTCTATTCAAAAATAAAGGAATGTTTCCTGTGAGTAAAATTTTCTATCTGGAGTATTAAGAGTACTTTCCCTCCAGGTGGCATTACAAAATTCCACCCTGTACATGAAGTATTGATAAAAGGTCTAAGAAAAATTACAACAAATTATTTTTTTTCTTTATTTATTTGTAGTTCAAACAAAGCAGCCAAGTGCGAGTCGGACTCGCCCATGAAGGGTTCCGTAGCATCAATTAACATAATATAAAGGTTTTTGTAGTTCGTCGAAAGGTAAATTGCGGTTTACGATTTATGACGTATAAAAAAAAACTACTGACTTGATCTCGTTCAAACTAAATATCGTTGGAAGTTTACATAGTAATGTACAACATATATTTTTTTTGGATTTATCATTCTCTTATTTTAGAAGTTAGAGGGGGGGGGACCAACTTTTTTCTACTTTGCAAGTGTCTCTCGCGCAAACTATTCAGTTTAGAAAAAAACGATATTAGAAACCTCAACATCATTTTTGAAGACCTATCCATAGATACCCCACACGTATGGGTTTGATGAAAAAAAAAAATTTGAGTTTCAGTTTCAAGTATGGGGACCCCCAAATTTATAGTTTTAGAAAAAAACGATATTAGAAACCTCAACATAATTTTTAAAGACCTATCCATAGATACCCCACACATATGGGTTTGATGAAAAAAATTTTTTTGAGTTTCAGTTTCAAGTATGGGGACCCCCAAAATTTATAGATTTTTTTCTATTTTTGTGTAAAAACCTTAATGCGGTTCACAGAATACATCTACTCACCAAGTTTCATCAGTCTAGCTTTTATGGTTTCGAAGAAAAATGGCTGTGACACGGCCGGACAGACAGACAGACAGACAGACAGACAGACAGACATGACGAATCTATAAGGGTTCCGTTTTTGCCATTTGGCTACGGAACCCTAAAAACTGCTACCACTCAACGTCCGGTGGAAATATTGATAAAAGGACTGAGAAATACTTGAACAAAATAGTTTTTTTTTTATATAACTGGAGCTCAATAAACAGAGTACCGCTCAACGTCTGGTGGAAATATTGATAAAAAGACTTGGAAAAATTTCAGCAAAATATTTTTTTTCTTTATTTATCTGGATCTCAAAAAACCGACTACCGCTCAACGTCAGGTGGAAAGATTGATGAAAGGACTAAGAAAAATTGGCACAAAATATTTTTAGTCTTTATTTATCTGGGGCTTAAAAAAACTGCTACCACTCAACGTCAGGTGGAAATATTGATAAAAAGACTTGGAAAAATTTCAGCAAAATATTTTTTTTCTTTATTTATCTGAATCTCAAACAACCGACTACCGCTCAACGTCAGGTTATAATATTGAAAAAAGGACTTAGAAAAATGGCTACAAAATATTTTTATTCTTTATTTATCTGGGGCTTAAAAAAACTGATACCACTCAACGTCAGGTAGAAATATTGTTAAAAGACTTGTAAAAATTTGAACAACATATTTCTGTTTTATTTTTCTGGAGCTCAAGAAATAAACTACAGCTCAACGTCAGGTGGAAATATTGATAAAACGACTAAGAAATTAAAAAAAAAACTTTATTTATTTTGAGCTCAAAAAACTGCTACCACTCAACGTCCGGTGGAAATATTGATAAAAAGACTGAGAAATACTTTAACAAAATAGTTTTTCTTTATATAACTGGAGCTCAATAAACAGAGTACTGCTCAACGTCTGGTGGAAATATTGATAAAAAGACTTGGAAAAATTTCTGTAACGTTCACTAGAAGTTGCTTCATGCAATCAAAATTGAGTTATAAATAGTAATTGTGATAAGACATAAATAATTTTTTTTTCAGTTTGTTTATAATCATTATATAAGTATCCACCTATAGTAGGTTAGCTTGGTACACTTTTTTCGCTAGTTTTGTGCGAAAGCCGAGGTCCATGTAATTGTAGGTCGATGTTCGCAATCGTTGGTTTTGCGAATGTAAATAAGCAGAATAAAAGCAACCTAATTGCTCAACGAATAAAGTATATTTTTAAATGCAGTCACATTATTAGACTTTCTGTACTTTGGTAAGTGAGCCGCTTTGCGTGTTTTTTATTGCTGTGTGTGTGTGATCGATGAGGTCTGGCGAACCACACCCCACCTGATGTTGAGCGGACCTCCACCCATGATCTTCAACTGTAACGTCATGACTGGTTTTGAACCCACGCCCCCCAACCGCTAGGCCGATGAGGTCTGGCGAACCACACCCCACCTGACGTAGAGCGGATACCCACCCATCATCTATTACTGTAACGTTATCACTGATTTTGAACCCGCACCCTCCAACCACTAGGCCAATGAGGTCAAGCAAACCACACCACACCTGATGTTGAGCGGACTCCCACCCATCATCCTCTACTGGAACGTCATCAACCACAACTCCATCGCTCCGCGCCGGGGTCAATGGCTCTCTCAACTCAACTCGGAGTCAATGGTTCTCTTTACTCTTCTTCAATTTGGTCCAGAACCCGCACAAACCCTACCTGATGAATAAACTCACTCGTATCATGTTAGAGAATTTCCTGGTGTCTTTTCTAAGTGCGTAAATAGCTACTCTGAAGGTTCTTTATCGGTTCAGGAATGTTGTTTTTTTTTTCACTTTATTCTTGCATTCAGAGCATGACCAATCCTTGCTTATTGAATACTAGAAAAGCGAAACAAGCAAGCAATAAGCTTAGAGGGTTAGTCAGGTAATGCAGCCACAAAAAATAAAAACATAAAATTGTAGGGTGCAAAAAGTCAACTCTCTTTCACCAGATTTGAACTCCCGCCCACCTCGTCCTCTCAGTGTGAATCCGCACGCCCTAGCCACTAGCCTATCTGACGCTTAGTAACGTTGACGAAATTAGGCAATGCATAAAAATCGTTAGCAGTGGCTGACGCACACGCACAAGCGCGGCACTATGGTTGGATTCACGTATAGAAGTAGCGCGTCACACGAGCGCCTGTGTGTGTATACTACTATTATATATTCCGTGGCGCCCGCATCAAATGAATAGAGATAGCTATATTCGGAACAATTTTTGCCCGCGCCTCGAATTAAAGTTGCGAGCTGCGTCCGTCACCCTCTTAATATCTAAACTTAAACATTACGGTATTCTAAATCGCTCCATTGACTTATTACAATCGTACTTGACTGATAGAATCCTTAAAGTTGATGTGGGCGGTGAGAGATCTTTTGGGTCAGTTATTGACATAGGGGTGCCACAAGGTTCGATATTAGGTCCTTTCTTGTTTCTAGTGTACGTAAATGACCTTCCTTTTTTGGTTAAAAAACTATGTGAAACAGTACTATTTGCTGACGATACCTCATTAATTTTTAAAGTCGATAGATAGAAGGCTAATTACGATGACGTTAACGCATCTCTGTCGTAAATACTTAACTGGTTTAATAATCTTTTACTTAATGTTAAGAAAACTCATAAGTTTTATGAAAAAATATTTTTTGAGTGTCAGTTCTAAGTATAAAAATCATAATGCGGTTTACAGAATACATCTATTTACCAAGTTTCATCAGTACATATAGCTTTTACAGTTTTGTAAGTACCATACTTCAAGCAAATAAATTATTTCTTTTCATTTCATTTCATTTTTTTGAAAAAAAGTGACTGTGACATACGGATGGACAGACAGACAGACATGACGAATTTATAAGGGTTCCGTTTTTTACCTTTAAAAAATACAAGTGTTCATTCACCGACTACCGACATTTATGAACTTGCAACTCACTCTGGTTTTGCATAATATGAGGAAAATCTCTCTTGGTGGAAGGTTTCTTTTATTAAATCTGGGGCTATTTGCTTGTTATACTATATAAATTAGACTACTACTACTACACTACTATATAAGTTAGATTTAAAATGTAGCGTTCGTGGTAGTTTAAAAAATACCGCACAGCTTGCCATTGTTATCACCAATCCTGGATGAAAAATATGCAATGGAAACTCTGCGACGGGAATCAGCTAACATAACAATTGGGTTATATTTATTTACTGAATATCTGTCTGTGTTTTTGTCTAACGAAGCGTATTCTAGTCAACACATTGTAATGTCGTGACAAATGTCAGACCCAAGCACAGAATAAGTAATAGTTGGTATCAAATACATGAATTCACAGCTCAGGTCAGGCAACGCCATCTTTATTTTAAATTTTTCCAACTTTCCGGTCGTGTTTTGTTTTTAGACCAGCGTATAGCGGAGGCTTAATTCAAACGCGGAGGGTTCGGATAAGATAAATCTTAGGATGTTACTAATGACCTGTCCTGAGAGTCTGGAAGCAATAACTGCTATTGTTAATACCTCTATCGTGACGTCAACTTTTCCTGATGCTTGGAAGTCAGCTACTGTGTCTCCGCTGCCCAAAATATCAGACCCAGTGGCAATGAAGGATCTTCGGCCAATTAGTATACTTCCCTGTATGTCGAAAATACTGGAAAAGGTAGTGTGTAATCAGTTGACTGAATTCCTTGAGACGAATCAGCTATTGCCAGATGTACAATCGGGTTTTAGAAAAGGACGTAGCACCGCCACAGCACTTATAGATGTCACGGACAATATTATTGGTGCTCAAGACAAAGGCTTGGTTACTCTATTAGTGCTGCTTGATTTTTCGCGGGCTTTTGATGCATTAAATTGCACCTTGCTTCTATCTAAACTAAGCTACTATGGTCTAAGTGCGGGTGCCATCAAATGGTTTGATAGTTATCTGAGTGGTCGTCGTCAGCACGTTAAAATAGTGGATACTCATGGAACTTCCATACAATCTGACGAGGTATCTGTGGTGAGAGGTGTGCCTCAAGGGTCAATTTTAGGCCCTATCTTATTTATAATTTACACAGCAGATATCACTCGCTGCATCAAACACTGTAGATATCATATGTACGCAGATGATGTCCAACTGTACATTTCTTTTAGGCCAGAAGATGCACTTTCAGCAATTGACAGACTTAATGAGGACCTTGCTAGAATAGCTAACTGGTCATTTGAGAATAACCTAGTTTTAAATCCAACGAAAACCAAGTATATGGCTATTGGCACCAAACATAAACTCAGTAGGTTGAACTTGTCGACACATATATCGCTACTGGGAGAACCTGTTGAGCGTGTTTACGAGGCACGTAACCTGGGTCTTAACATGGACACAAGTCTAAGATTTGAAAAGCATATAATAACATCAGTGAAATCATGTTTCTATAAACTTAAGGTTCTTTATAATATTAGGTCATTTTTAAGTGAGGAACTGCGTATACAACTTGTTGAGTCTCTTATACTCTCCAAGCTTAACTATGTGGACACAGTTACTGGTCCTCGTTTGTTAGGTAGAACACAGCGGTTAATACAAAGAGTTCAAAATGCTTGCGCCCGTTTTTGTTTCAGAATACCACCCAGAACTCATGTTACTCCGTTCTTAAATGATAACTCAATTTTGAAAATGAAAGCCCGGCAAAAACTTCACCTAGCATGTCTGCTTTTTGGAATTATTAAACACCAAAAGCCAGCTTATCTGTCCGAAAAGTTAACGTGGATGGCTGAGACTAGGTCTTTACGCAAGTGCTCGAAGCAGCTGACCATACAAAAGCATCACTCAGCTGCATTTAGAGGCAGCTTCCGTCATGCTGCTTCTAAGTGCTGGAACAATATTCCGCCGCCAATAAGAGATCTCGAAGGCGTTAAGAGCTTTCGAATAAAGTTGAAATTATTATTGATCGATCACCAGAAAAACTGGGTCACGGAAATGTCGTCTAGGTCCCTTGATGAAGCCGTAGAATATTTTTACTCTATAATTAACCAATTAAAAATTCAATACATACCTACTAAAGTCGTGTCCAATAGCTCCTATCCTAAATGGTATTCTCCTTCACTTATTAAGCTCATTAAAGAAAAATTTAAATACCTAAAAAAATTTAAAACATATGGCATGCAAACCGACATTCAAACTTTTAAATTATTACGGGACCGGGTTCACTTGTTGGAAAGCCAATGTTACCAAAATTATATGGTATCAATTGAAGACGGTATAGAAAAGCATCCAAAGCATTTCTGGTCATTTATTAAGAGCCGGTCAAAAACTAACGGTATCCCAACTTCACTCAAATACCTAGATTCAACGGCCACCTCTGGTGAATCTATTTGCGAGGCTTTCTCTGATTATTTCCTTTCTACATTTCTGGCCCCAGCCGCGCAATCTACAAGTGGTGATCTACCTAACATACACAATCTCAACCATGCCCAAGATATTTGTAGTATAGAGATTCGTGAGCACGACGTTGAAAAATTAATATTGGCCTTAGATAGTTCTAAATCGCCAGGACCTGATGACGTCAGTGCAATATTTTTGATCGGTTGTGCAAAAACTATTTGTATACCCATATCCTTGTTGTTCCGTAAATCTCTAGCAGACTGTTCCGTTCCTTCCATCTGGAAGTCTGCCTTTGTATCACCTATTCATAAGAAAGGCTCTAGGAGTGAAGTTACCAACTATAGCTAATTTTAAGGAAAATGATTTAGATATTTTTAATAATAATGCTAACAAGTATAAGCGGTGCGTTTACGGTTTGCTGTTGATATATTATAAATCTAACAATAATAGTTAATATTTGTTGCTGTTTCTAGTTTTAGGGAAAATAAAATTTTACGCATGCAACATTTAATGATGTCATATTCACATGTTTTGATTACGAATCTAGATCTATACGAATGTAGTGAACTTTGTGATTATTATGTGCCTTTTGATTGTAATCTGTTTTGTGAATTTAAATAAATAAATAAATAAAATAAACTATAGACCTATTTCCAAATTATGTATTATTGCTAAGATATTTGAACGAGTCATATACAATCAAGTCTATGCAGCTTTAAAACATTCTTTCAATCCATCGCAGCATGGTTTCCTTAAAGGTCGCTCGACTGTGTCAAATCTTGTCCTCTTCAATGACTTCCTGACTGAAGCAATGGATAATGGCCACCAAGTCGATGTAGTCTACACCGACTACAGCAAGGCCTTTGATAGGATTGACCACAGGTTGCTCTTGTCGAAACTGCACCTCATCGGAATTAGAGGTGACCTGCTTCGATGGTTTTCTTCTTATATTGATAATCGGTCCCAAGCTATCGTCATCAATAACTACATATCTAGCTGGGTTTCTATTCCTAGTGGTGTACCGCAGGGTTCCCTCTTAGGGCCTCTGCTTTTCCTAATTTTTATCAATGACATCTCTAGCTGTTTTCAAAATAGTCACTTACTATGTTTCGCTGATGACATGAAGATCTTTAAAATTATCAATACCCAAGTTGACTCATCACACCTACAGGATGATCTATCGAGATTAGACTCTTACTGTACTACTAATAAATTAGATTTAAATCCATCTAAGTGCTCCGTTGTCACCTTTACACGTAAGAAATTAGAACTTCAGTCTAGTTACTTGCTTAAAAACCATACTTTACTTAAATGCAGCGTAGTTAGAGACCTCGGTGTGCTACACGATTCAAAGCTTCAGTTTAATGATCATGTTGAATCCATCGTTTCTAAGGCGTCCAAAGCCCTGGGTTTTGTCATGAGGAGTGCAACTAACTTCCATCGTGCTAAAACTTTCAAGATTCTTTACTGTACCTTCGTAAGAAGCATCCTTGAATATGCGTCTCAAATCTGGAATCCTCGCTATGAGAAATACATACATAGAATCGAGCGCATCCAAATCAAATTTATCAAATATCTTTGTTTTCGTTTAAGCATTCCCTATAGCTCCTCTGATTACCTTAATTTGTGTAAAAAATTTCATTTTCTTCCTTTAGCTAAGCGGCGTGAAATCGCTGATCTATGTTTCTTATTAAAAATTACTTCTAATGATATAAATTGTCCTGACTTATTAAATAAAATCAAATTATATGTCCCTTCTAAACCTAAAAGATATAATCCCTCTATTCATGTTCCTGTAGTTGGCACTAACTATAGACAGAACACATTTATGTGGCGAGCAAGCGCGAATTACAATAAGCTGAGCAAACATCATAATTTTGACCTATTTTGTACGAGTGTCGGTTCAGCCAGGCAGCGGCTGAACGGGGAGTTCTTTGGTAACGAGTAAAGCGTATTATGGCATGCACTGTATTATGTATTATCTAAGCTTTTTGATGTTAATGTCGACTTATGGCGTTCACAGTTTTTGTTTTTAATATGTTTTGTATCCGTGAAAACCTTTAATTGGCTCTCTCGTTTCTATGCTATGAATGTAACTAGTTATTTCTTGCTGTTGGTTTTCCAATAAATAAATAAAAAATAAATAAATAAATAAATAAATAAATAAATAAAAGCAAAACCACCTCAGAAATGAGGTATCCTTTTTATAACTTGCAAAATCTGGGTAACGAAAGCCTGCACACTGCGAAGACCACTTTTTGGTATAGCTATTATGCCCCAAACATTAAATAATGTTACGCGTTTTACTGCTCACACAGGTTTCATTATTTAACCCTTACTATCATATTTCTTCTCACCACTAAAATTATCTCCGGCTTTTTTGCTTTTTTTCTATGTTTATAAGTGTTTGTGTAGTGTTGCTTTCCCTTGTTCCAACATTGTCACTGTTTAGTATATCTACACTGCGCACCTATTGTGTGCTTGATGTTTATTGTGTAAGCACCTATTTGTTATGATTATATTTGTTTTTTTTATTTGGTTCATATTTGTTATTATTTATGTTTATATTTGTTCACAATGCATTGTTCATAAAATTAAAAATGTCGTGACGTACCCACCTGGTTCCAACGGAAGATCAGCGTTGTGTTGCCTACACCAAGCACAACATCAAGCTGAGTTGGATACCATTTTGTGACGTCTTCACGTGGGACTGAGAGACACCATTTCAATGTATCTATGTTCTTCTTCTATCACTCCACTTCTTGTATTATGTAAATGTGTTCTTGTGTCTAAAATGTTCGTGTTTCTCATATCTACCGTGTGCCGTCATAAATAAATAAGTTTTCTTTCTTTCTTTCTTTCTTTCAAGTAATCTCCACAGAAAACTTACACGAAAAAGAGACAAACCGGCGTGTAGCCAACTCTTGGAAACGATACTGGTCCCTAAAAGATGTCATGAAAAACAAAGAATTTAGCATTAAACTAAAAATAAAACTTTACGAGTCTTGTGTTCTGCCTGTACTTACCTACGGCTGCCAAACTTGGGCTCTCACGAACACGCAACTCCGCAAACTTTCAGTTTGCCAGCGCTCTATGGAGAGAAGTATGCTTGGTGTGAAGAGAAAAGACCGAAAGAGAAACTCTGAAGTGCGGGCGGAGACCAAGGTGACTGATGTCATATTTAAAATCAAATCCCTGAAATGGCGATGGGCAGGACATACACTCCGCGGTATTGACAAGTGGAGCCAAAGAGTTACAGTATGGTACCCAAGAATCGGAACAAGAAATAGAGGAAGACAGTACAAGCGTTGGAGAGACGATATCGAAGTAACAGGAGGAAAGCTATGGTCAAGATCTGCAAACGACAGAGTACAATGGAAGGCATTGGAGGAGGCCTATGCCAAAGGGCACACAGAACACAACTAAAATAACTACATATAACTGTCTAAATGTATAATTGTATTATTGTATATGTTCTGAATTAAACGGCTTTTATTATTATTATTATTATTATTATATAAAAGCTTGCTTTAAACCGCAATCTCACCGGTTGCGAAGTGAATGGTGCGGTCAATATTTTTTATTTGATATTTATGAATTCTATTTTACTTCATTGTATCTTTATATCCTATGTTTTTTTATTTAAATAGATAGATAACACTTTATAACACCAACACCCAATAATTGGACATTACACATTAACGACAATACTAAAACTAAAGCGAAATACAATGAGCGGTGTTATCGCTATGAGCGATCTCTTCCAGACAACCTTAGATGGACCAGATTTTATGGGAAATCGAAAAGGCGGTGCCTTAGAGGCTTATTCATGATCCACCTTGGACGAATTTAATTTCATAGATACAGAGCATTCACTGAAATCATAAATCTACTTTTCATTCTGACGGTACACACTAATACGAAAGCCTTTGGTCAGAGGATTACTGAACATACCTAACCTATACCCACGATGATACGGCTTTGCGAAATACCAGAGTTGCTATATACCTACCTGAGTAGGTACTCGTACTATAAAATACCAGCATTGCTATATACCTGAGTGCTAACGCTGAGTTGGAGTCCCATTTCAAACGCATATGCTTCTCTCTATCATTTTCAGCCTGAAGAAGTCCACTGCTGCACATTTAAAAAAGAACGATTTTGATGGTTCGTTTTTTAACTAATCTTAGTTTAGACTTTAATTTTTTTTTCATAATATATGCTTTCGTTTTATTTTTATTTATTTACCGCAATCTTAACTGCTGTTAAGTGATGATGCGGCCGACGATGTAGCATGCTCACCTAGAAGATACCTGTAAGCCTACCACAAGCTCTGTCTGGCTCTGTCTCTGGCTATGTTTTGAGTCTACTGATCACCCTACTCTGATACATCCAATAAGTTATAGGTGCTCGGAAAGACAGACGCCGCCGGCAAGAAATTTCACTCCTTAGCTGTCTCTAACATAAAAGTAAAATTAATCCGATGAAACCCCTTTCGCCGCCTTTACGAGTTAGAAACTTCAAAATGAAAGAGTTGAAAAGCTCTGTTTCACAAGAAAAATATTTGCTAAAGTTTGGAAAGATAATTCCACTTCTATAATAGGATTTCTTTGAAAAACTTTGGTTCTTATTCTAAGGTTTATTAGTCGTTTTCACAGATGTCTTTCTGCACTAACCAACTATTAAAAACGAGTATGAACAAATGTTACTACTTGTGTGGCTCAAGCACGCCGCCCTAACATCTTTTTTTAATTATGGCGAAAACGGAATGAAACGAAAAAGGTATGTCAAGATCGTAGCAAGTGGAAATTCGTGATCTCTGCCTACCCCCATGAGAATGAGCCGTGATTTTATGTATGTATGTAAAACATTATGTATGTCAGCGTTACCTCGCAACGCATGCTAAGCTACGGGCGGCCGCTAGTCTAAAAACCATGTAAAAAAGGCAAGCTAGTTAGCCAGGTCAATAACCAGCGTTTTTAATTTCGCTTGCCTGAAAATAGTCCTAATTCTTCATGCTAAAAGCACTTTAGAATCAGGTCGCACCGTGAAAATGAACCTAGCTTTCGCTGATTTTTTAGGCAAAAACTTATTAACTTTTTAACACGCTTTTATTAGTTTCACCTGTATGTATGTTTGTATGTAACCAACCCATTTGAGCTCAATTTTGTCCTACTTTGAACGATCAGATTTGATTCAAACTTTGCACACCTGTCAAAGGTCGATGTAAAATGCAATATAATGATTAAAAAAAAAAACTAAAAAGTAAAATAAAAATTATAGTTTATGTTGTAAATATTTTATCAATAGTTTATTATATATGAAGTTATTATAAAAAGCACCCCACGCTTTTTGTACAATAATATATTTTTTTCAATTGATTATTACAGTTTTCTTTTTAACTTTTTAGTTCTATTAAATAATAAAAGCGTGTTTTTTAGTTTTTTAAACTATAATTTTTATATTTAGAGCGTAGAATTGTGTTAACTTTTTTACTGCTGTAAATTTGCCAATTAAAGCACTGTCTAACATGGTCTACGGTTCAACAATTTTCATATTCGAAGTGCGTTTGGGTCATTGTACTTTAGTATAATTAGCGTCCCAAGCAGAATTAGTTACAAATGCTTTTTAAAGCAAGCTTTATTAAAGCTAATTTAAATGTATTTCTTTTTCAACGATTATGGCCCTCTATTTAAAGTCTCTTCTTCTATCTGTCAATGCTCTACTATTAGGTCTAAGAGATGTTAGGAAGACCTTGCTAATCAATCAAATTCAAACAAATATCTCATAAATATTTGCATTACAAACACTTTGAAAAGTCTTGGAGATGTTTCTGTTTTTATAACGCTTTTATTAGCTTCACCTGTATGTAAGTTTGTATGTAAGTTTGTATGTAACCGACCCCTTTGAGCTCGATTTTGTCCTACTTTGAACGATCAGATTTGATTCAAACTTTGCACGCACCTGTCAAAGGTCGATGACAATGCAATAATATGAAATATCAAGTCTTGGAGATGTTTCTGTTCAGAAAAATTACCCTTACTAGGATGACGCTATAAGACGTTTCAAAGTGATGTATGCAACTGAATAGATACCTAATTATTTGAATTTGATCGCAATCGCAGGCAATCTAGATGTACGCAAAAGCTGGCGTACTACTATTCCATCATCATTAAGCTTCCCACGCACCGTAAAGCATTAAATTTCAATAAGCCATCTAAACCCAGTAAAAAGTACATTTTACATTGCACGCTGTAAAGGTCAACCCTACACGTGCGAAGCATCAAATTAATGAACCAACATTTATTTTTCAACTAAATAAAATGGCGTCTCTGTTTACGCTAAAGTTTTGCTTTTCTGAAAAAGTATTTCTGTGAATATAAACCTATGCAGTACGTTGTTGGATGGAATTTTTTTTATGTCATGACAGCAATATTTACAATCTTTGGAAGGAAAAGAAGAAAGATGTTGCAGAGCCCAACAGGATGCATATACTAACTGCTAATTAAGAACAAATGCTATTTATTTTGTGTACATGCAAGGAATAAATAAATAAAATTGAAAAAAGTCATTAGAACAATCCATTGTATTTTAGGAAAGAATAAAAAATTGGAATAGAATAGAATATAATTTCTTTATTTGCTAAAATAGGTGTAACACATGGTGTTGTAATTTCCTAAAACTGTACCATATTTCGCTATTTATAACTATAGCATGCAAAAATATGATAATTCAATACAAAAAATATAATATTATGATATTTATTTTCTTACATCCACAGCATTTAATAAAAGCTACTTTTTTTACTACGAAGGGCATAGGTTTGCACGTGAGCACTAGTGAGCAGGCGTTACAATGAAATTGGTAATCAAATAAATATTATAGGCTTCCTATTATTGGAGTTGATTTGTTTTGCATCGAACGATCGAATGAAATCAAATATTTTTATTGCTGAAATGGGATTCTATTAATTATTTTGTTGGTCCATCAAATGTTATACTAAACAGTTTATTAAATAACAAATTGCTATTCAGCGTGGCAATGCCGCCAGCGTCTTGGAGATGCTTCCGTCTGGTACTGGTTTGGATCTGTTGAGCTACCTTAAGATCGTTTGTAACGGTCTGCAGATAGCTCAACTGTTTCTTGTGTATTTTGAACACTTTGTAATAAGTACTTGTTTAATTGTAAGTTTCCTTGTGTACATAAATATTTTACTCTTCTTGAAAAAATACCAATTTGTTATTATGGCTTTTTATAAGTCCTAATATAGCACTTGTTGTCTAGTGGTAGCGGCCTCGCCTTCCGATCCTAAGGTTGTGGGTTCAAATCGTGTACCAATGAGTTTTTCTGTCGGAAAAAAATATATGCACTATGCCAGTACTCTCAAACGGTGAAGGAAAACATCGTGAGGAAACTGGCATGTCTTAAAACCTAAAAAGTTTGAAACTATGTGTCAAGTGCACGAAAGGAGCCTCTGTGAGGCGCACTTAGTGAAGAAGAAGTGTGAAAACCTAAACTTAGCGTTAGACAGCGGTGTGAAGATGTCCACAAATATTTATTTAAAAACTTTGACACTTTTTCGTGTATGCTTTTAAACCCCGTCAATTTAGAAGGTGGACATGCCAACCTTTCTACATTTATCGCATCTTTGCAGGTAAATACTAGAGCGTACCAATTTATTGAGTTACCCGAGTCTGATGGGAAATCTAACCTGATTAAACCCCGGTTCAAATAAACCCGGTCTGAACTAGGACACTGCGCTCTTACATTACGGAAATATGAGAAATTCCCTGACAATATTTTGTCCTTGGTGTTTTGTAAAATGCTGCTCTATCCATGAAAATCTTGTTTAAGCTCCACCTCTTTTTTTTGTCTTCAAGTAAAAGAGGTGGAGCTTAGGTTCTCAAGTCGGTTGAATTTTTTATGCTTGTATTCGCATAGCTTCGTCGTTTATGAACCGATTGGAAAATGTATTAATTTATCTGAAATATTTCCAGGAGGGTCCCATAGTAATTTTATTAAAATCGGTTCAGCACTTTGGCATATGAATCGTTTTCTCAAGTTTTTAACTTCACGTGTAAACCTTGAATCACAAGGATCACTTTGAAACGTCCAGCTAAGGTGAATCCAGGTGCCAGTTACAAGTCAAGCTAAGAACAGAAATTTAACTCTTCATTCTAACCGTTATTTTGTGATTAGCTCCAGCATGGGCCAACCAATCAAATTCCTCAATACAGAAATTTGTTTGCAATCATGCCAAGGAAATAAATACTTCTAATATATAAAGAAAGAAGAAAGAAAGTAAGATTTATTTTCTTTCTTTCTTTGTACTAATACATAAATGCAAAAGTTAACAAGTGGAAGATGGATGGATGATTGTCACGTAAAAACTACTGAATGGATTTTAATGAATGTTACAATAATATAGCTTATACATCAAAATAACACATAATAGGTTACAAGAACGTATGAAAGTAACGGGAACGGGGCGGGAATAATGATTTGATTGTTAAACTTGGGTGTGCTGGGTAGTCTATTATTTTATACACTTTCCTATAAACTCTTGCTTTTGTCAAAGCTCCATTTTTGCTGAGCAAAAACCTTTTACAAAAATACTATAAGTCTCCGTAATACCGTCACTCCAAAAGTCCATTTGTGTCTGAAAGTTGTGAAGCTTTCTGCCGAGATGAAAACCTTCACGCGGTTTTTCATAGCTTTGAAGAATACTTTGATGTTTCTTGGTAACGAGTTATCCCATGTTTTTGAGAAACCGTACGAAAACGTACGGGTGAGTACCTAACTACGTACCTTCCTACGGTCCTTCATAAGGTATAAAATAATCAAAGAAAAATATTTTTTTATAAGTGTGATATATACCTACTAGCGGCCACCCGTGGCTTAGCTCGCCCAGTTTCCATTAAAGAATAAATATTAATAAATATAATATAGATTAATAAATATATTTTTCTTATTTCTTCTTTCTTTCTTTCATTACTTTTTCCGGATAAAAAGTATCACGAGTCCGTCTCGTGGTTCTAAGCTACCTCTTTATCACTATTTCTTTATTAATGATTCTCTTAAAAAAGCAGCCAAGTGCAAGTCGGGCTCGCCCATGAAGGGTTCCATAGCATCAAGTAACATAATATAAAGGTTCTTGTAGTTCGTCGAAAGGTAATTGCGGTTTACGATTTATGACGTATAAAAAAAAAATACTGACTAGATCTCGTTCAAACCAAATATCGTTGGAAGTTTGCATAGTAATGTACAATATATATTTTTTTTAGTTTTATCATTCTCTTATTTTAGAAGTTAGAGGGGAAGAAGAGGGGGGGACCAACTTTTTTCCACTTTGGAAGTGTCTCTCGCACAAACTATTCAGTTTAGAAAAAAACGATATTAGAAACCTCAACATCATTTTTGAAGACCTATTCATAGATACCCCACACGTATGGGTTCGATGAAATTTTTTTTTTTGAGTTTCAGTTTTAAGTATGGGGACCCCCAAAATTTATAGTTTTTTTTCTATTTTTGTGTAAAAATCTTAATGCGGTTCACAGAATACATCTACTCGCCAAGTTTCATCAGTCTAGCTCTTACGGTTTCGGAGAAAAATGGCTGTGACATACGGACGGACAGACAGACAGACAGACATGACGAATCTATAAGGGTTCCATTTTTGCCATTTGGCTAAGGAACCCTAAAAATGGTTATTTACCTAATAGCCTTGAGTCGATTAATTGTTATCCATCGCAACTCAACAATAAATAGATTTTATAATAATCTTTTAGGTAGGCTTAATGACGCGTTCATAAAATATTCAACAACATAGGAGTGATTGAATAGTCGGCTACATAAACTGTATTGATTTTCCTATTATAATAGTTCGTACATTATCATCAAAATGCACTGAAATATTTTAATCGATATATGAAATAGTCACCTTGAAATCCACAGTCACCCTAGCTACTTACACGTTCCGCGATATTGAAATCAATAAAATCGGTCGCGACAAGTCAAGAAGTCATTATAATTTTATATGGCACGTGAGTTTCATACAAGATGAAAGTCGCGGGGGTGTGGAGGTATGCGGGGCGGGGGTGGAGTTCAATACGTGATAGAATCCGAAACGTGATCCAACAATTCATATAATACTTGTAAGGGTTTTTTACTTTTTTCAAAGCTCGTTGCGTGTAACCGTAAAACTGATGTAAGTAGGATATTTGCGGCTGTACTTATAAAAATGTATGTAACTTAAGTGCACCTGAAAGAGGAAGCTCCTTTCACCACACTACTTTCAAAGAACCAGCAATGGTACAAGAAGAAATCTTCTAAAAATCGGTCAAAGAGAAATAGTATCGCCCATTGGTTCAACAAAATAATGAATATTCTATTATATTTTTTGTAGTAAGTACACACATAGTAATATCATCACAATAGTATAATATTCATATTGAAATTGAATTCGAATGGAAAAAGTAATAAAAGTAAATAATTTTGGATAAAAAGGCTTTATAAAGTATAAAAGTAATGTTGAATATAAATGCATAATCAAAATGAAATCTCAGTCAACTACTTAGTTCATAAATTTGACACATGCCATTTAGTTTTCCTTAACTTCGTTGCCAGTTCACACAACTTTGATAAACTTGCTAAATTGAACTAAATATGGGTCAACTGCGTCCCCATTCTCAGTAGAGACTTAAAATAGAAAACGCGGGGGTTGCATCCCCGTGGGAGTGTGCTTAGAATGTGGCTGTATTTTCAGGGTGCTTTAAAAAGACATTGTATGTACCTATTTGTTAAATTACTACAGAAAAAATGCCTTCAGAAATATTTATTGCTTATCTGTTGTACAGAGAAGATTTCTTATTGTCTTTGGTTAGGTAGGTACAGTTTTCACAGTTTGTCTGTTCCGGACGTTTCCGGTACAATATGTAAGGGCAATAAGGGAAGTTTGTGCCCAATAACAATAAAAACATAATTATAATATCTACCTTGTAGTATTTGTAGTTTAAAGCGTAGGTACCTCCTTCTTTTATTTTGTGCCAAACAATTAAGTCAGGTAAGTTACGGAATCAAAGTGTATTTATTTTTGGAGATAAACAAAGATTTATTTACGCAAAGAAACTTACAATTAAACAAATATTTACAAAATACACAAAAACAGTGGAGCTATTTAAAAATAAAGTAAAATGAGATAAGGATAATATGAGATATTTCCAAATGTATTACATGACACTTGTTTAAGTAAGTGCTTGTTTTCACCAACGAAATATAAAATATATTTGTTTTGGACACGTACATTCCAGCACGAATAAATCAGAGAAAAATCGGTTGTATGTAAAGTCGGTTTACTGACGATAGTTGAACGTGACAACGTCATACAGCTATCCACGCGGACGCATCGCTCACTCAAGTAGGAGAGAGACAGATGTCGAACGCTGCCGAAGTTCGGCAGCGTTCGACATCTTCGGCAGCCGAACGCGGAGGCCGTGCGTGCCTCTTTTTCGCTCGTTCCGCGCTCTCGCTTGCACATCAAGCTTTAAATGGAACGCCTCAGAGCGAGGTAACGCCGCATGAGCCATGTTTTTTCGTGCGTGCAGCCGGCTCCATCGAATTATAAGACGTTGTCACGACAAAAGTATTTGAAATGAGCTCACTATGATGTTTCTATTCCTGTTAATTGTAACGAGTATTATTTTATTTAGATTAAATCTATTTCCTTATGTAGATACTCGTTTCCATTATTTAATTCAAACGCTTACGAAAGTATTATGAGATCTAAATCCTAAAATCCCCGCCAGAAAAAGTTTTTAAGCGTTTCCCAAAGTACCTACACGTAGCGGTAGGTTACCGACAAAACATTTCATTTTACCGCGGACGCTTTCACCAACTCCAATGTTGTTAGGGAAAGTTTGAATTTGTTCGTGTGGACTCCGCCCACGTTATTCAATTCACTCACTAGCTTCTAGCTGTGGATTCACTCGCGTAACCCAAAAAATACAGCGTGAACCTATTTGAAATCAAACCATATTTTAATCAAGTTTCATCCAAATCAGATCATTCGACGCGCTCGAACAACAAACATCTAAAAATGTTTTCATTTCATTTTATTTCATTTCATTTAAATATCTAAATACGTTTTTGTATAAAGTATTCCCAAAATACGATACCATTTTCAATTTAGAAAAAAGAGTGACCTCAATACGAGTAGTTGCATGAATGAGAACACAGTTTCATTTCTTCCAGTGTTTTCTGGTGTATTTTTTCTAGCTTCAAACTATTATTTTTAAGAATTCCAGAATTTATACGAGAATAAGAACTTCATGTTGTAAAACTAGTGTTGCAACAGACACAAAATTGATAGCAACAATATACGTGATCACTGTTCCTTTTTAGTATTTTTATTTGTTAGTATCGAACTTTGGATAGCAACAGAATTACGCAATCACGCGGCTTTTGCCAAGCCTGACGACGACGGTCAAATTACTTGGGGTAGGTAATGCCTGATACCCTATGTAGATCAACCATCTCATTGGTTCATTTACCAGTAGAAGTTTAGTTGCCAATATAATAAGAGATTACGACGATTCTTATTGGTTATAACAAACGCTCGTAGGTTAAACAAACCTAGAGAGAGAAGAACTACCTACTACTTTGAGAATAGAAGACCTATTTAGGCTTGCCCTAGATAAAAGAAAGTTTAATAGGATAACTGCCAACCTTCAGTAGTGGAAAGGCACCCTAAGAAGAAGAAGAAGGGGATTCGTTTTCTGTCATTTTGGGAGTCACATAGCATTTTCATTTTAATTGTTTTTCTGGTGTTATTTTGAGTTTTGTTGTGTAATTTCGGTGGTATTTTAACCAACATTACTTGAGGTCTTAGCTCAAAGTGAAGTGTCAGTTGGAATAAAAGTGTATTATGTGATATTCTGATATGATCGAAAAGGTTTCTGTTGGATTTGAAAACAAAAGACCATCACATTGATTTCAAAGCCAAGTAGGGCCGACTCGACTTTGACTGACTCGACTTGACGGAAATGTATTTTATCTATATTATCATTCTCATTAAACTACTCGACACTGGCAAAATTGATCCGAAAAGGACAGATGCCATTCATTAAGAAGAAGAAGAATAAGGTTAAACAAACGGGTCTAAGTAAGTCAACTGAAATAGGTAGTCTATACCTGTAGAGGAGTTGTGGGTGAATCGATGTCTCTATGACGTCAGTCGGAGCACACCGCCACAGATTCCCTAGAAACCGAGCATCTGAATATTCTAGAATTCTATTTCCATTGATTTGTAAAGTACCTAGCTCGCATAAATTTATTGTCATCCAAAGTAATGAATTAAGAAGTAAAAATAGAATCCGTCAGATGTTCCATTAAATTCCAAAAAGTTTGATCCATTAATGGACGGTCACTAATTGGAGCAGCAAAGTTCAAAGGTAGATAGGGATCAACAAAAAGCTTTGTATTTGATTGTTGTACGAGTTTGGTAACAAATTTCACCTGTTTGTTATTTCCCAAAGATAAGGAAACTTACAATTAAATAAATATTTACAAAATGTACAAAATACACAAGAAACAGTTGAGCTATCTGCAGATCGTTACAAACGATCTAGAGATAGCACAACTGATCCAAATCAGTGCCAGACGGAAGCATCCCCAAGACGCTGGCGGCATTGCCACGCTGAATAGCAATAAAGATAAGTAATTTGATTTTGAATTCTAGCTTAAAACTCGGTATAATTCCAATCTAAAAATATTTTGAGAGTACCTAACTTATGACACGAAAACGTAGTCTATGGTTATACCTAAAACATGCTTAGAACCTAAAACCTACCAACAATATAAAACGTGCGTGTTTGAACTTAAATCAGTTACAGTAAAGAGATAACTAGTTGAATAAAGTGTGCAATTGTTATCAAACATTATTTTCACTGTTATGCAAAGATTGAGTAAATATAAAACAGTGTCAGAAAAGTGGTTATAAACAGTGATAAAGTTGACCAGAACGTAATAAGAAGTTCGTCAAGCAAGTGGATATGGAACAGTGAGCTATTTAAGCCTACTTTTATTCTACTCAACTGCATTGAAACGTAAATAATTATTAAATACTCATATTATTTTACGATATTTTTGGTTGAAAAATGAGGGTTGATTTGCATTGAACTGACGAACGGACACTTATGAAAACGTCTGAGTCATTATAAACTGTACCACTATTTCAACGCATTTCGTCATAACACTGTTGGCGAAGAGGCAGCAGGTGCCGGCTCTCAAGCGGCAATAGGGGGATCGAATCTATGCAAGAAAGATTAAATTTTGCACTCAAAAATTTTTTATTTTTTATTTTTGGGTCTACAAGTTACGTGAGCTAAGACAAAAGTATTACATTTATTGCTTTATTTTGCTGAAACAAAAATGTTAACTCGCGCTAGAGCAAAGTTGCGAAACAAAGGCCTAGACAACGCATCTACGAGCGCGCAAGAAATTTTCGATGATAAATTGAAAAACTTACATAACACACTTAAAATATTAAAACATGACCTAAATAAAGAAAAAGTACTGACAAAAGCATTGCTTAGCGAGCAAGAATTAAGTACAAATGAATATGAAAAGGTATTAAAAGATAATATGCATTTAAAAAAGTGTATTTATGACACCAAAGAAGAGTTTAAAAACCTACAAGAGCGTATGACAAGTGTAACAAATGAAAATGCGTTGCTTAAAAAGGACAAACTTGAATTGGAAAAAATCATGACCACCAATCACAAGACTGCATTTGAAGAAAACATAAAATCTATTATAACTGACTATGACAAGCTGAAATTAAAACATGACGACTTACAGAAAAAGTTCAATCACATAAAACATGCAAGATGCACTACAAAAAGTAGAACAGTAATAAAATCACTTGAAACTAAATTTCAACGCAACAAAAATTTAGCTAAGCGTATTAAAACCATGACACGGCAAACAACACACCTCAAGATAGCTCAGTCACTGGTAGAAAACGAACTATCTAGGAGAAATTTAACTATAGAGCAACTAAAAGCACAGTGTGATAAATTTCTGGAGATAATACGACAATATGAGATTGATATCAACCAAGAACGACGTATACAAGAAAAAGTTGACTCATTAGAGGGAAAATTACGAGACCTACAGTATTTTATTGAACAGAAAACAACAATTAATTCTCAAGACAGCAAAAAAAACGAGAGCCAAAAAGCGGAAGAAGATATTTCACTGGACAGCGCCACTGGCTCAGGAAAAGTATTGATGTTCTCTGACGACTGCGGTCGAAATCTGGCAAAATTAATAAATGTCAAATTGAACCCAAACCAAAAATTCACGAACCACTGTATGCCAGGAGCAGATACTAGAAATATTTTAGATGTATTTGAAAAGAATGCAAAAAATCTGGAACCAAAAGATACTATAATTTTGTTTATAAGTACGTACAGCAATGATTACCCGAAATTATTAAAGAAGCAGCTTGTTGATTTGAAATGCAGGATTATAATAGCTTCTATAAGATATAACGGAATCAATGATGATGACATTTTCAAATCAAACAATTACATCCACCACCTGACTGTGGTAAACAAAAATGTAAAATACCTAGAGACCAATAATTTTAGCCCAAATTCCTCCAGACAGCCTATTAAAGTACAAACTCTAGTAGATAGAATATGCTACAATGTAAATAACTTTGAGAGTACAAGTAATCTACAGTTTATAAAATCAACAGTTCCATGCTCATCTCATAACGCGGGTTTTCCAAGTGCGACGGAACACCAAGAAAACACGTAAGAAAAGACATAAAAAAGACTTCACTTTTAATAGGACACCAAAATGTAGAAGGAGTGAAAGGAAAAACATTATTAGTAGACTTATTTTTAGAAAGCGAAAAGATTGACATTTTTTGTATAACTGAAACATGGCTGAAAGAAGAAGAACTAAGTGTTTGTTCTTTTGATGATCACACTATTGTGAGTGCGAGTTGTAGAAAACAATTTTGTCGAGGAGGTTCGGCAATATTGGTCAAAAAAGGAATCCAGGCTAAACAAAGGAAAGACGTTTATAAACTAATCGATGAAAAAATTTTTGAAATTAGCTGTATAGAAATTAAAAAATGTATTATTTTAGCCATATATAGGTCTCCCAGTGGCGATTTTAAGGTTTTCTTGACAAATTAGAACTTTGTTTATCAATCTTGACGAAGACTAAGTCGAATATTCTGAAAGACATAATTCTCTGCGGAGATTTTAATATTAATTTTCATACTGACACAAACCAATGTAATAGTTTGTTAGACTTGTTAGGATGCTTTTCTTTAAAGCGAAACATTTATGATGTAACAAGATTGACTAGTCATAGTGCTACGTGTATTGACAATATTTTTTCATCATTAGATGTAATAAGTTCAAATGTTATTCATGGTGTACAATCGGATCATTTTGCTCAAGTTATAGCTATCAGTGATGTTACTGAAGCTAATCGCATGAATAATGTAAAAAAACGAAGGGTTAACAATGAGTCCGTTAAACTGCTAAAATCTAGCCTTCGATGTGAGTTTGGAAACCGAACGGTTACTTGCTATAATGAATTCTTTTCCACTTTTCTGATGCAATTAGATTCGGTTATGCCAACCAAAACAGTTCGCAAAAGTAAAAAAAGTCATTTAACGACTGGGCAACCAAAGGACTAAAAGTGTCACAAGCTACAATTAAAAAATTATATTTCTCATTGGCAGCGACGAATAACGAAAATCTTAGAACCTATATCAGTAAATACAGTAAAATATTTAAACAATGTGCTCTTATGGCAAAGAAGATTTATATTCGTTCAAAAATATTAGCTTCTGATAATGTTATTAAATCAACATGGAATATAATTAAAAATGAAACTGGAAAATCTACTTTACATTCTAACGACATTCAAAAATTAAAAATCCCTAATAATGACATTCTGACTTCTCCTGTTGAGATTGCTAATTATTTTAATGTATTTTTTTCCCAAATCGCAAATGAATTGACGAAAGACTTAATGAGATCAGACGTAGAAGCTTTAAAGTTTCTGAGTAGATTTACTTCACCGAATGTTACAACGTTTTCCTTAAGAAATATTACTCCAGTCTGTGTTGTAAAGATTATCGATAAGTTTAAATGCAAAAGATCATGTGACCTTTGGGGCATCTCTACATCACTAATAAAAAAGCTTAAATTTGAATTAGCTGCTCCAATGGCAAATGTAATTAATAGTTGTGTGCAAAACGGATATTTTCCGGACTTACTCAAGATGGCAAAAGTCATACCTTTGTATAAAAAAGGTTCTTACTCGAATGCTAATAATTATAGGCCGATCTCCCTTTTGCCAATTTTCAGTAAAATTTTTGAGAAGTTCTTGACAAATGAGCTATACGAATTCATAGATAATCATAAAATTATTAACAATAGGCAGTTTGGGTTTCAAAAGAAAAAAAGCACTGCGCATGCAATAACCACTCTGATTGAGAAAGTTCTTTGGGACCTAGACAGCTCCAAAAATACCTATGGCTTGTTTTGTGACCTCTCAAAAGCCTTTGATTGTGTCAGTCACCAAATCTTATTGGCAAAATTAAACCATTATGGCGTACGCAATAATGAACTATCTGTTATAAAGTCCTACCTTCAAAATAGAAAACAGATAACAGAGTGCAATGGTCATAGATCACAAGCTAACTCAATTGAAATGGGAGTCCCTCAAGGATCAATCATAGGACCCCTATTATTCATCATTTACATAAATGACCTTGTAGCATGTGTTGAAAACGAAACAGACATAGTTCTCTTTGCTGACGACACCACCATAGTAGTAAGTGACAAGAATAAAGAAACATTGAGTAGAAAGATGGATGAACTGATTATGTCAATTGATGCATGGTTTAGTGCTAATAACTTACTTATGAACGTGGACAAAACCAACATTATGAGATTCTTTTTGGGTAATATTTTAAGCATTGATCCAGTACAGAGCATAGTTGATAAGTATTTGATAAATTCTATTAATGAAGTAAAATTTTTAGGTGTTACTATTGACAGCAAATTGACCTGGAATAGTCATATTGAAGCTCTAGTTAATAAATTGAAGTCGGCCGCTTATGCAATAAAAATAATACGTCAGTTAAGTGATGAACGTGCGGCCCGTGCTGTGTATCATGCATATTTTCACTCATTGATGACGTATGGTATTCTAGCCTGGGGAAATGCGTCACAGTCTAACAGAGTATTTTTATTGCAAAAGCGAGCGATAAGGTTTATACTACAAATAAATAAATTAGAATCATGTAGGCATAGGTTTAAGGAATTGAATATAATGACATTTACAGGTGAATATATTTTCCAAAATTTAATTTATGCTAAATTACACACTGACGATAATAAATTAAAAAGCGACATGCACAATTATAATACACGCAATAAAAACAATGTTGTCATCCCAAAACGAAGACTGGCCAAAGTTGGTAAAAGCTTCGTATGTAAAAGCATTACTTTCTTTAATAAGCTGACCGTAGATACACGAAATCTAGATTTTAGACAGTTTAGCGATAAAGTAAGGACATTTCTATTATTAAAATCATATTATACTATTGACGAAGCCTTGGCTGATGATTTTAGTATGTAATAGTTCTTAGCCTATGTACGTTAAGTACCTACCAACTTTATTTTTATTTGAAATTTGTATGTGAATTTCTTTGTTTATTTTTATTTGAAAGTTCTCTGAATTTAATATGAATTTGTATAATGTGACTTTTCCGAGTGTACAAAATGTATCAAAATGGAATAAATGTTATTGAACTTGAACTTGAACGTATTTTCTCAGATTTACTTTCCCACTTTGCAATAAATCGACCAACTTTGGGGCTTTGAAAAACGTAAGTAGAAATAGACGCTGACAACTGTCAAACCACTTCACGCCCTCACATTTCAAAATTTTAACTAAGAATATATAAAATTATAGATTTTTGTTATGAGAAATTGCAAACAACTATGTTTCGGAAAACAAGACAACGTATCAGTAAAAATAAAATTTTGATTAAAACAAGAATAAAAAATTAAAAAAACTACGAAATACAAAATCGCATTAAACCGCACACAATCTCCTTTGATAGAAACTTTTCTTACACTGATACACCTTTATTTCCAAGAATAGTGTACAACTATAGTAGGCCTGCGTTGTGCGAGTGAGACGCTGTCAAATATCGCTGTCAGATTTGAATTTGACAGCGATATTTGACAGCGTTTCACTGATCGCTACCGCCAGCGAACTAGGTGTGCGCAGGCCTTAACTCTCCCCATATTTCCTAGAAGCAAGAACTCGAATAATGAGGCAATGGGGCGGCAGGATCCGATCGATGCGCCAAGGTCACGGTCTCGTGATGGATGCCCCTACGAATGCCGAACATCTGCCTATTTATAAACATTACAACTGTGTCAACTATTTTGATAACCTCAGGTATAAAAGCGGTGATGGGCTAGCAACCTGTCATGTAAAGTTAAAAATAAATAAAAAAATATTTTTGTTAATTGCAATATTTGGACCGTATCTTTGACTACCTTCCTTTTTCTTTTTTCGAAGAGTATTCTTTGAACCTTCGAACAAAAGTTTCTTGGAACCAAAGCTCTAAAGTCTTGAGGCTATTTATTCCATTAGCTTACAAGAAGTTATAAGTAGATAAATTGTATGTATGTAATGTAAAAGTACTTATTTAACAAGTGAAGTTTAAAAACTTGAGAAACCGAATTCATGGCAGACTATTGAATCGATTTTGATGTAATTTCTTTGGGAGCAATTTAGAACCTTCTACATACCTACTTATTTTTTTTTAATCTACTCATATAATATATTATGACGAAGTTATGCGATAAAAACATCAAGAGAACCTACTTTTTTTAATTTGAAGTTAATTACAAACCAAAATTAGCTTTGATAGTAGCCCTACCACAAGCTCTGTCTGCTCTGCCTCTGGCTCTGGTTTTGAGTCTGTGTAAGTGTTGACTAAATAAATTCTACTTCGAAACGTCACACACACACTATAATACACTGGTGAGTACCCACACAGACTCAAAACCAGACCCAGAGACAGAGCTTGCGGTAAGCCTATACCATAAATGAAAAAAACGTTTGTTAGTTTCTTGAAAAATAAATAAAGCCCTACAAAAAGTATACACTCATGCGGTAAAACAAACCGTTCAACACAACGACCAACCGAGGCATTCTATATGAATAAGTAATGGATCTGTGCGTCAATACTGTTTCTACTCTAAATCGGTCTTTACCTTGGTAGGTTGGTACCTGTCTTCAATTATTCATGGCTAGGTTAGCTCACATAGACAGTAACGATTACAGTAACAGTAGCGATAGGTGTATAACAAAAGCAGGTAAGTATTAATATAGGTATTAGGTTTATCTTGAGGTCGTACGGTGAAAATTCCTTTTGGTCTTTTAGTGAGCTCTCATAGCAGTGAAAGAGTAAACTCTACAACGAACTAGAGCCAGTGGACTCTAGATTCCACTGAAATAATGTGTATCACAATAAAAATACTTCTTCTTCTTGAATCTGCATCTGTTCATTCGGTCAATTTTAGCAATGCCAAGTGACATCTTCTCTTAAAAATGAATTGCTGTTCGTTAGTCTCGCTAAAGCTTGAGAACGGCTGGACAGATTTGGCTAATTTTGGTCTTGAAATATTTGTGGAAGTCTAGAGAAGGTTTAAAAGGGGAATAAATCCCAAAAAGGTAACGGAAACGGGGCGAGCGAAGCCGCGGGCGGCTGCTAGTTTTACATAAATAAAATAGTTTTTAGTCGAGTCAATCAATAGACAAGTCGGCCGTCATAGTCTGTGGACTAGGGTTATCCTGCACTACTTACTAGGTGGATTCCTAGTCTCAAACCATTTTGCAACAGTAACGCTAGTTAAGTATGTAATACCATAGACTAAGGAAAACCCTTAGTCTATGGTAATACCGACACCATCGGCCTGGGAAGTCTACTGTTGGCCATATGCCTTCTTCCCTACGAGTTTATGCATTGCTAGGAAGATGCCTTCTGAACCCTCTCTATTCACTGAGCTCTCGTATTCTTCACAATAGAATTTATCGTCGGTCCATCGGGAAAGGAGGGCGTCCCACGAGTAATACCATTAATAAACCATAGTCAATTGAATCTTCCTTTATAAAGAGGCTTTGCGCGTCTTTTATGTAATAATTGCTTATACATAAGCAATTATTAAACAGTAGGTACGCGCATCCGATATTTATATTTTTAGGTTACATTAACAATTGTACAATGGTGCTCTTCTTTTTATTATGTCACTGTTGTTTTAACCAGTGTGGTGGAAGGGTTATAAGAGCACCTACAAGAGGCGTTGTTATTTGAAAAACGACACATAGTCCAGATCAAAAACTAAAAACTACGCAGCTAGCAACTCACTTCAAAGGAATAAAGATCCGGTGCGCGTACTGTATAGGTACAATGAAAACTTCTAAAGGCCTGCGCACATCTAGGCAATGGCGATCGCGATCACCTGAAACGCGGTCAAATTTGACAGCGTTTCATTGATCGCTATCGCCAGCGACCTAGGTGTGCACAGGCCTTGATAGATGTGCGCAGGCCTATATACCACCAATTTTAAAATAGAACTACGTGACGCAGCTAATATCAAAAGGTTATAACCAATGCGCGTACTGTAGGTTCAATCATTTTAAGACGTAAAGTCCTTCTATGATCCCCGATCTGAGCTGTTCTATTTCTAGCTACAAAAGCCGGTTTCCGATAGTCGATAATAAGGTACAGTCTACAAAAGGTAGCTTTGTGAAGCTCCGTGAGCGTCTCTATCGATGAACCAAAGAACGTACACTCAGCAACGGAAGAAGTATCGTTTTGAAAAATAAAACCTTTTCTATAACGTTTTTATTAGCTTCACCTGTATGTATGTTTGCTTGTATGTAACCGACCCCTTTGAGCCCGATTTTGTCCTACTTTGAACGATCAGTCATCATTTTATAATAACTTGATTATTACAGCAGTTTTATTTTTTACCTTTTTAGTTCAATTAGTTATAAACGTGTTTTTATGTTTTTAAACTATAATTTATTAAACGATAGGTATGAGAATGTCCTAGCCGTTTTCGGCTACAAGGACTAATGGATGGCCGACCAGAATCCCTGTATTACTGAGGCTGGTTTTGTAATAAACAGAGTGCACGCTGACGTCACTAGAGATCTGACTTTGACGTAATCGGAGAGTATGCATCACAAGCAAACTACGTCATCGATGTTGTAATATACAATTATAACACGCGCCAATAAAGCGCCATGCGACTGTTAATGACTACCTATTCGAAATATATTTTAGCGGCGATATCGATACCTACTCGTTACGCCGCCCGCCCTAAGGCCTACGTCATGGAACAAGCGAGCTAGGAGTGCTTCTAAATCGCGTCGCTTCACTTTAAAAATTATTTTTTTAATTAATTCACTTAAATATTAGGGCTGGTACCACGGATTACTAATCGACAAAATAAAACAATGCTAAAATGTTTGCTTGCAACAACAGCTGTCAGTTTAATTGGACGATTAGCAATCAGTAAAACCGACCCTGTTTTCGCTGAAAACCACGCTTTTAAATCTAAAATGATCGATTCAATTACCACGCTTTATTAACAAAAGCGAATATGATCGAAAATAACTTCTTTATAGACGAGTCTTCGCCACGAATAATTGAATAAAATGGAGTTTAAGGCTACGCCCCTATCTACCTGCACGCAATACCTTTTTAGTTGTTATCCTATAAATTAGAACGTGCTCTAGATTGGCTCAACAAAAGCGTGAACGTTTAAAATTTTTTTTTGGTTTAGTCTCAAGTGCCTTCGATCTAAATTGCTAGACTTCTACAGTAGGCCTACCATGAGCTCTGTCTGGTTCTGTCTTTGGTTCTGGTTTTGAGTCTGTGAGAGTGTTGACTAGATAAATCCCACGTCAAAACGTCACACACACACAGTAAAATGCACTGGTGAATACTCACACAGACTCAAAACCAGAACCAGAGACAGAGCCAGACAGAGCTCATGGTAGGCCTACTGGGCATCTGCAAAACATGCACAAAGCAGAGTTTTATTTCTCCCAAGTTCGTAGATCAAGTGCAGATCTATAAGCACTTGAGGCTGAACATTCTGTATGCCTCAAGTTAATGGACACAGGGGAGTGCATCGTAGGGCACGTTCCTCATACTCATACTCATACTCATATTATTTATTGCAATTATTATGTTACATGGTGAGGTCTTAAAGTAAAAAATGGTAAATACATAACAGGCCCTTATCTTTAGAGCATAGCAATATTTGGAGTGGAAGCGGGTCGAAGTCTGAAAAAGTAGATAAATTAAAAGCTAGTTGTTAGTGTTCTATTGAAGTCAATTAAATTATTATTATAACGCAGGCAATGTATCATTGAAAAAGTCATTTAAATTATATTTAAAAATATAATAATAGCATTTTTTTATCAATAAGTCCTTTAATTTACATTCAAATGTCCTATCCTTTTCTAGATTTTTAATTTGTTCGGGGATTTTATTATAAATTTTTGATGCCATTGTTGTTGGACCGGAACTGTGTATTTTTAACTTAGAACAAGGCAGTACTAGTTTGTGCTTGTACCTGCATGGGTAACGCCGTGGCAAGTCAGTTTTTTTCACGAAAAATTGTGGATATTTCCTTACAAACTTACAAGCTTCGAATATGTAGATGCTTGTTAATGTTAAAATTTTTAGGCTACGAAAATGTTCTTGGCAGCTTTCCGGAAGCTTTATATTGGCGAGGGTACGGATGCATGACTTTTGTAAAACAAAGAGATCATGGATATCAACACTATTACCCCAAAGGATAATGCCATTTGTGAGCCAAGCGAATGCATAGGCGTAATAAGCAGTTGTTGAAGTTTGTAGGTCTGTTGCTTTTCTAAGTTCCCTAAGGGCATATGTAAAACTAGACAGTTTGGACCTTATTTTTTGGATATGGCTTTTCCAATTCACGTGAGTGTCTATGTTTAGTCCTAGGAGTGTAAAAGAGTCGGTACATTCTAATTTAATATTATTATAAGTAAAATTTATATCAATAGGGGGTTTTTGGTATGGCCTAAATTGCATAATTTTGGTTTTTGAATAATTTATGTCCAGATTATGATCAGTCATCCAATTTTGAATAGAATTTAGTATGTCAGTTAGTTTAGTTGTCAAGTTGATGTCATTGTTTTTAATTGATGTCAAAATTGAAATATCGTCTGCAAAAAGAACACAAGAATCGTTTAATATTTTTGGGAGGTCGTTGATGTAGATTAAAAACAGAATACATCCTAAGACACTTCCTTGAGGGATTGAGGCGTGTGTCTGTATGGGGTTTGACCTTATTCTAGTAATTGTGCCGGTTACGTTGTCAATGTACTCAACTTCCACGAACTGCTGACGATGCTTAAGATAAGAAGTGAGCCAATCGTGGGGCAGTCCGCGTATACCTATTCCGTATAGTTTATTGAGTAGTATGTTGTACTGTACTTTATCATATGCTTTTGTCATGTCGAGTAGAATTCCTATAGCGTAACTTTTATCATTTATTAAATTTAGAATTTCTTGAACATATTTGTAAACAGCAAGCGTAGTCGAGCGGTTTTTTCGAAATCCGTTTTGGCTTTCGTCAAATATGCAGTATTTTTCACAGAAAGAGGTCAAGCGTGTCTGCATAGCTTTTTCAAATATTTTTGAAGAGGTAGGTAGTAGCGCAATAGGCCTGACGACTAATTTTCAAAATCTCTTCTATCATATTCAGAAGTATCTATTATGTCTAAAATATATCATATTTCTGTAGAAAATTAAGGTTTTTGTGCAATAAAAGTACATTTAAATTTAAATTTTCAAATTCTCGCCAAAACGCTCGCTGGTGTCATGGCGTCTGTTATTACGTCACGGTTATAGTATTACACAACAGTAAACATTGGTGCTTTTGTACTAAATCAGAATGACATTTATATAGCCGTGACGTAATTCGCTCTGACCGGTGTTTGAGCCATCATGGCGGATTGTTGTATTTTGTAGATTTATATTATCAAATAAATTGACAATCTCGACATTAATAAGAGTATAAATACATTTTTTTAAATCTTTGAATCCTTTTTCATTAGATCAGATAAATATTTTGGCGATACTTGATCACTGTCTTCATGCCTATTGGTCTATAATTATTAGGGTCAGTTTTAGATAATTTTTTGTGTATCGGTCTAATTATAGACACTTTAAGTAGGTCTGGGAATGTGCCTTCCAAAAACGACTGATTAATTAGTAAATAGTATGGAAGCGTCAGTTCTTTTGCGCAATTTTTTATTAGAATCGGAGGTAATTCGTCGATACCATAGCTATATTTACTTTTTAGGTTGCGGATTATTAGGTACAGCTCGCGCGGCTCGACCGGACTCAAGTACATTGTAGTTGCAACGTTGTAGTAGTTCCTGATGTGTGACCTACGAGGCAATGCTATGTTATAGGCGATTGTTACCACTTAGCATTAAGTGGCCCATTATGTTTGTTCCATCAGCTTATTGTAGCGTTGTATAAAAAAATCTGCTTTTAAATTGGCTTATTATTTACATCTGTAAACAACATCTAAAATTATAGCAATCTTCTGTAGATTTGGAATAACACTATGTTTATTTATTTACTTAAGTATTTGCATTTATTTAGCAATCGGGGGGGCGTCAACGCATAACTTTTCTAAATGGCAAAAGGTGAACGGGTACTTGGAAGTGTGGGTTGAGAGGCCAAGTCTTTCCGTATTATATTATACATTCAAATTTTCCTAACTAATTCGAAAACAAACCTTCGGTAAGACAACATTGTTGTAACCTCCTTCAACTCGACGAACAAAAGTAATTGTTTCAGCACATTGTTATATTGTTTAACAACAAAACCACTGCGAAAGCGGTTCAGCATTTATAGATAAATGTAATTAACACTCGTTACTATGGGACTACAGCCATACTTATAAATGCAATTTAAATTTTAATCATTGCTTAAAGTAAGCCCTGTCACTGTTTATCATTACCCAGTGGTAAGAGATGGCAATAGTTTAAGCACTGTTTATCTTTTGACATATTTTTATAAGTAAGGCCATTAGTTACGAGATAGTAATAAATAGGTTAGAACAAAATAATAATTATGATGTATGTATGTAAATAATAATAATCGAAATAATAATAATATTCATGAAATGTACCCCAATTATGTAGTTATGGGATAAATGGGCTTTATTTATTTATTTTATTAATAAACTAGCTGCCTGTCCCGGCTTCGCACGGGTGGACATTTATTTTTTAAACACACAAATATAGCCTTTGTTACTCAAGGTGAACCGACGGCGACGTCCAGCAGTGGACTGATATCAATTGATGATGATGATGATGAAAGAACATTCTATAACGTTTAGGGGCACTATTTTCTAGAACATTTTGTCCAAATCTAGAATTCAAAACCGTTTGCATGGGTATATTTGAGTATTCTAGATAATTCTGGATTACTAACGTTTGGATGCATTCCGGATGCTAGCCGAATAATTTCAGTCTTCGAATTAAATTTGATCATTCCAGAACCTCAAAGACATTCTAGAGCGTTCTTTCCTCGTCAAAGCCGAGAATATTCAGAAAAATCCCTAAGCGATAGAAAGGGATAGACATATATAAGTCCCTACGTGATAGAAAGGGATAGACATAGATTTCGAAACTTTTGCCCCTTATAAATTAATAACACCTAAATATTGAATATAAACTATCCTATATTTTAAGTCCGACCATATTTTAGGCAGTTGCAAAATTTTATCGAAATCCGTTCAGTAGTTTCGGAGTTTATCGCGTTCCAAATTGTGACACGAAAGATTTATATATATAGATAGATAGGTATCTAGATCAAGTCGTCCAAGATTGGGAAAAATAAACAGATGTAATGCAAATTGCCAACAGGTGGGCAATTTATGTGGACCCACTTTTTTTTAATAAAAATCAGATACTGAGACCACTTTGTTTCTGTCATCAAAGAATAAGATTCTAGTCTTGAATTTATTCAAAGAAATAATGTAAAAATCTTTATTTTTTGGGGACACCTTAATGCATGCAAATACAAACCTAAACAAATTGATGGGAAAGCATTTGGTTGGGACGTTACAGAAATTGAAAACGATATTTCTCAATTTGAAGATACTCTGCGAATTTTTTTTGGAGTGCATTGACGCAAAAAATATGTTTTCAGCGATACTTTTAAGGGTTCCGTAGCCAAATGGCAAAAACGGAACCCTTAGAGATTCGTCATGTCTGTCTGTCTGTCTGTCCGTCCGTATGTCACAGCCGTTTTCTCCGAAACTATAAGAGCTAGAATGAAACTTGGAGAGTAATAGATTTACTTGGTTGTAGAATTTGGGGGGTCCCCAAACCTACTTGAAAATGAAACTCTACAATTTTTTTTTCAAACCCATACGTGTGGGCTGGGCTATCTATGAATAGGTCTTTAAAAATGATATACTCGCCAAGTTTCATCAGTCTAGCTCTTATAGTTTCGGAGAAAAATGGCTATGACATACGGACGGACAGACAGACAGACAGACATGACGAATCTATAAGGGTTCCGTTTTTGCCATTTGGCTACGGAACCCTAAAAAGTATTTCTTTTTCTAGTCTAACATTTCATATATTATGGTAAGAGCATCAAATAATCTTTTTCCTTCTGTACAAAATGTTATTAGATAAAATGCTGTTTGTTATAAAAATCTTATTTCTTTGTTTCATGTCAAAGTATTCGAGTATGTAAGTACGTACATCGACTAATGTATGCTTTTAGTAACTCGCCTCATGTGGTGGCCATTAATTCAATATTACTAGTGCTTTTAGAGCTTTGAGAGCGCTGGTGGTCTAGTGGTAGCGGACCACCTTCCGACCCTAAGGTCGTGGGTTCAATCAAATCCAGTCATGTACCTATGAGTTTTTCTGCCCAAAAATGTATGTACACTATGTCAATGCTCTTAAACGGTGAAGGAAAACATCATGAGGAAACCGGCATATCGTAGAACCTAAAGGCCTGCGCACACCTATAGTTCGCTGGCGGTAGCGATCTGTGAAACGCTGTCAAATATCGCTGTCAAATTTGACAGCGTTTCACTGATCGTCGACCCCAGCGGCCTAGGTGTGCGCAGGTTTTAAAAAGTTCGAAAATATGTGTCAAGTGCACAAAAGGAGCCTCTTTGAGGCGCACTTATGAGTGCATTATGGATGTCCCTACAATGCCTAGCTAGTCTTTTTCTATAATATTATGAGTGTTAGACTATAATCCGGTGTGACTTGGTCTATGTGAAGCTATTTTCATGCAAACTTTCAACCTCCGGGGTCAAAAGTTTTTTATGAAAATAGCTTTCACGTAGCCTTAGAAGGGTTGAGTTTCTAAAATTAACTTAATAGACCACAAGAAGAAGCTTCCCTTTACATTTTATGCAAACATATTATGAACGTTGAAGTAGAATATTTTTACCATGTTACAAAAATCCGATATGAATAAATGTTATTTCAGTCAGTGGTAAGAGTTTTGTATATTATTTACGACCCCGGTCTATCTCTTGTTTAGTCTTTTCTACCTGTATTTAGGCAAAACAAGGGATAGAATAGGATAGCTCTAACTTTTGATTTATATCCCTTGTTTCAGAAATGCTACGCCTCTTGCGTAGCGCGTAGACCGTGGCGTAGCAGTAACGCTACGCTACATAGACCATGAAATAACTTAACCGTTCTATTCGCGCTCTTTTAATTGGACATTTATAAAAGAAAATAGACTTATTTTACCTCTTGATTTTTTATTCTATTCAAGGTTGTACATTTTAATTGTGGCTTTTTATTTAACCTATCCATAAATCAATAATTACAGTATGTACTTTAAAACGATTAAAACTAATAAGTGCATACTATGTATAACACCTACCAAGTGTACAAAGTATACGAACAGCTAGAAAAAAAAATACATCGAAACACAAAAGCATTCTAAACTTACCGATTATATCGAGTAATCGAGACGCAGGCCTAAAGAATCGCTTCAGAAAAAGAAACAAAGTTCGTATTTGGAAGGTGTTTCCCGCGCGAACAGGCGTTGTTCCCGGCGGCAGGGAGGCATCTGTACAGCCTAGTTTATAGCCGGCTGGGGAAGGCTTTCGGGGGAAAGACCTTTACACGGTACGACACGGCTTACGATAATATGAAGTCAGAGGATCAATTGAAACATAACCTCAAACTAGTTTGTAACCCCTATAATTATGTGTATAAAATAACTTTAGATTTTTCCTATATTTTTTACTAGTGGCCGCCCGCGGCTTCGCTCGCCCGTTCGCATAACGCCCCGTTCCCGTTGCTTTTTCGGGATAAAAAGTATCCTATGTCCTTCTCCAGGTTCTAAGCTACCTCCCCACTAATTTTCTGCCAAATCGGTTCAGCCGTTCTCGAGTTATAAATGGTGTAACTAACACGACTTTCTTTTATAAATATATAGATATGCTTTTTTACACAAAGAAACTTACGAAAGAAATATTTACAAAATGTACAAAATACTTGAACTTGAATTTGGATTTCTTAATTATATGGAAGAAACGGGTATTTATCTCACGATTATACCTTTATTTTTACTGACTTTTCGACCGTGTTACATCAGCCGTGGTCGCGAGCAAACGGAGTTCATTGAAGCTACCGTCGAGAAGTAGAGGCAGTCGCAGTTGCAACTAACCTAGCCCCAAACTAAGCAAAGCTTTTACTGTGGGGACCTCATCAATTTCAATTTCATAAAACTGCCTCTTAACCTTTATCCAATATTACTTTTTTTGCAGCAATCGCTTGGTCTAAAAGACCCTATAGACGTATCAATGAGAGTAGTATAGAAGCGAGCCTGCGCACACCGGCCGCGCCGCTCAACACGGCTTTATCAATGGACACGCCATCTTGCTGACGTCAGCAACATGGCCGATTTAGATATTGTATGTTTGCATTTTATCGGATTTATGACAGCTTTTGACCAATCACTCGTATGAAAATTAAATACGTTTTCGATAACCGTGATGCCAGCTTATTTTGTTTTTGCTTTGGATGTTGTTATTGGCTGTATACATATGTAGCACCCAGGTAGGTACACTCGCTGTGTATTATTAAATAGTTACTGTTATGTTACATAGGGAAACGCAATCTAGTTTGGCATCTACCAGAGTTACGCAGGGTGATCTTTTGGAAGATGGCGATTTTCGTATTATGACTACAATGTAGAATTATAAAAATGTATGTCATGGGCTGTACAATTTTGAGATTGGCTTTAGTCAGTAGAAAACTTCAAGAAAATTTCGTCAGATCATTATTAACTATTGAAGCTAGCTGTTACACAGTATCCTATTTTTTGGCTTGAGTAGATTTTTATACACATTTGGCACTATAAAAGTTTAATTTTCTTAATGAAACTGGCCTGGGTAAATGAAAGAATCCGGCTAGGGATCCCTGGAGGCTCCAAATAATAGAGTGAAATAACCATGCCGAACGAAATAGGATGTTGTGGGTCTGGAAGACCCCTCTAACCCTAGGAGTAAAAATATTAAAGTAAGCTTATGAACTTGTGCGAACTATTGGTAGTAAAAAAAATTGCTTTAGGTATTGCAAAAGGTTAAGGAATGTGTAAAATTGAGATTCTCTTTGTCCCGGAAAAGCGCAGAAGCGGAGAATTTGGCGAATGCATGGAAGAAAAATTCAAGGAGATATTATTTCTGCTGGATGTCCAGTATGTGCCATGTTTAGTTTTGACTGTTTTACTTACTCGTTTTTCTGTCATAGTTTTTGTCATAGACGTAACGTCTGCCGCGTCCGTCAGCCGCGTCCGATAATTTGTTCCCAGCTATATACTCTGTCATAGACTTATTACGTCTGGGCTCTTTTTGATTGATTGATCACAGAAATACGAGTTGGTATATTTTTGCAAAATACACACCTACTTAAGTCATTAATCTTCCTACACGGGTTGTATCTATTGTCCCAATGATGTGCACAATTTAGCACAAATTTATGAGCGGTACTTAAACAACAGGTGGTCGATTTATGTGCGGGCACGGATACCAGATCAAACATGAATGAACTACAAGAAGGGTTAAGCTGCGGTTTCCGGTTTTTTACAAGCGATAAAAGCGATATTACGGGCGTAATGTCCGAAAAAGTCCACTGCTGAAGACCGGCCTCCCTTTATATTTTCAGGAAGAAACGATTCTGAGCCATCTTCACCCATTGACTTTCCGCCTTTAACAAAATGAAACGATGTACCACAAAAGGCCGAAAACAATACTTTGTTCTAGTCGTAGCGTAGGTCAAACCACGTCAGTCAATCAATCTCGATCAATTTATTTGTGAAAGCTATTTATGGCACACCGCAACCATACCGCACTTTTCAGATAAAATATTTTTAATGTCCTTTTAGTTATTTCATAAAACCGCGCGTATCCCTTTAATGGATGAGACGAATTGATGGATGAGTTGAAGAATGAAAATATATTGATCACAAGAGATAGTAAATATAATTTGCTAGCGCTTTGGTGAGTGGAGGAAGAAAACCTGTTGTGCCGACTCCAATTAGCCTGAGATAAGGGGAGGAACATGATTCTAGGTCTTCTTCGTTCATACTCAAAGTTCAATAAAACAAATTTTAAGGATATAACCGCCTCAAGTTTAATTTAGAACTAATGATGCGCAGGTCTTCAATAAACCCACCGAATTAACGAACTCTTAAAACTATTTGTTGTCCCGTGAGTCATGGTCGTCACTTCCCTTTGGAATAAAACTCACCAACATGACAGCTATATTTGACAGCGTTTCAGTGATCGCCACAGCAGAAAGCTTAGTAATATGCGCATGGTTTTAGTGGAATGCTTTGTTGAGTAAAATTAATTTGATTTATATCTAGCATCAAGAGATCTACGGCGTAGCAACTTAGACCACGTTCAAAATTATACTTTTAACGAAAACCCACAGTGCTCGATGTAATCTCGTTACCACAGCTTTTTGCACCCTCATTGCTGAAATAAATGACTTGTGTTTTTCAGCAATATTTTTTGACCTTGTTTTTAGGAATCTACACTAATATAGCCGAGAATATCACCTATAAATAAGGCAGGGCGCAAAAGTAAACCTTTTTGTGTCTGGTGTCTGATGAATATTTGATATAAACAAACATATAATAGTAATAATAATAAATATAATAAATGTTGTGGACAATCACTACCCAGCCCCAAACTAAGCAGAGCTTGTACTATGGGAATGAGATACTTTAAATTTTTTTTTTGTAAATACATATTTAGAATAAAATATAACACCCAGACAGAGAACAAATATCAATGTTCACCACACAAACATTTGTTCTCGGTGGGGATCGAACCCACGACCTACGGCGCAGAAGGCAGAGCTACTACCAACTGAGCTGAGAGGCCAGTCATATTTTTAGAACCAGTATGAAATCATTCACTCTCTGAGCATACGTAAAACGTTAAACTAACACAGTTTTACGTATGCTACTGAATAGCGGTCTATCAGGACACAGCAGCTACGGTTCCCTGTGATGGTGTGCCGTATCGGCAACAATGTGTTTATAAATTAATTGTGTTTGTTTAAGTAGTTGACTGTAACGTCAAACCTGTAGATGGAGCCACGGTCGCGTTAGTGCCAAACAGTCCCTAGAGTTATTCGTCGAGTGTGATTAGGATCCGATGACGCAGCGGTCAGCGCAGCCCCGTACCAAGGGGAAGGTCGCGGGTTCAAATCCCGCTCGGCTCTTAACATGTGTCGAGGCTTCCGTCGACTCGGACCGTTAGGTACTCGGCCCGCAGTCCCACTTGCCGGAGTAATTTAATTTTATTATTTTTCTTCCGGCGACTCAGACCACTTTTGAAATGATCGAAAAAATCTATTGTTCAAAGCAATAAAGTACAGTCAAAGGCAAAAGTAGGTGTACAAAGTAAACATAAAGAATAAAATTTTTAACTCTTTGATTGAAGACACAATTATTAGCTTTTTATTTTACCCATAAATTAGACATAGATTGGTTTTTTGTGTTAAGTCTAGTTTTTTTTAACCTTTTTCCATTAAACTAATTTGATCAAAGTTGCCTGCAAAACTTTAATTGAATTACAAAAGTACGTCAACGCAACTAAAACCACAGACAAACCCTTGTTTACCAACTACTTTAAACAATTAGAGAGCCTACGACCTACGACCTACGTCACTATGGTACCCTAAACTATAACTTTTTAATTAGTTGGTAAATTCTACAATCTGACAACGGCGAGCTTCGTTGAGCTTACTATTAGGTTGAGCCACGACTAGTGTAGGTTCAAAACGGGACCAAAATTGTATGTTCACAATATTTCTTTTTATTATTACTTATTGATGAGAATAAGTATATGTAGATATTATTATAGGCTCCGTATATCATTGTACGAACTTCCAAATTGTAAGTTCGTTTGTAGAGATTTGAAGGGATAACCACTGTGCCTTATAGGATCACAAAAATAATCTTCATATAATTTAAAATAATAAAAGCGACAAGGTAAACACGAGATTATACTCAGGTAAGTACTTGTACAACCAAATTGGTATTCTGATCAGTTGATAAAATCATAAAAGACTTTTTATACTGACTAACTCAAACAAAACTAATGAAGTTATACGCTGCGGAAATTGTAAACAAAGGCATCTGTACCTCCCATCCCTTTCGTAAGCAACATCATAATTACGTGTTAGAAAGAGACAAGTAAAACTCACCTATTTGCAATTCACCCCCTTTGAAGGGTCGCGCGAATAAGAAACCGCGCGTGCGCGAATCAATAAAATGGCTTTTACTAAACTTGTTTTACGATCGAGCATTTAGTTTAGCTCAGTGCACATTGCTTGTTTTGTGAGAACGTTTATTTGCGCTGTAGCATCAAACCAGCAATGTAAAGAAGAATGTTGTAGATGAGGTGGAATTAGAAACAGTTTGTATGGAGTTTGGTACAGAGTCGCGCCTGCGCCCTGCATCCATGGACCATTACTTGAGCAAGTGTAACTCGAAACTAGTGTAAAGTGTATCCATTTTGTGTTAAAATACGTAGATTGTTTAAAAAGGTAAGCTCTTTTGCGTAATTTGGTATTATTATCGTGGATAATTACCTAGTTTGCATACAACAGTTAGTAAGATTATTTTTATTGGTATAGTATTTCTCGTCTGCAAGTGAGTAATGAAGGGTGGTTAAATCCAATTTACTTTTTAAGGTAATAAGTAGTTAAGCATACTACTGTTCTAGGCGACTGTACTAAGGAATAAATGTTATTTTGAGCAAAACTATAAGTTGCTATAGTCAGGAATATAATTTTTTTATGCACCTTTGTCCGAAAAATAGTCAAACACAAAGATGCTTCGTTCAATAGTAAGATATACCTTACGGCCTGTGCACATCAAGGCGATGGCCATGGCGATCAAAAAGAAAGAAAAATAAATATTATATAATTAACATGATATAAACGGAACGGAACACTAACAAACATCTCTATTTACAGTTTTTTTTGATATTCCAATCTCCAGAATGTCGTGCGCGTCAGAATGCCTGTCTCTCGGGCCGCCCCCAGACTTCAACTTCCACGAGCCACCACCTAAACTGCCGACGTTCCTCGTCAGTGCTTCCACCTTGATGCCGTCATGCCCGGGGGGCAAATGCACCGCTCTGCCCAATCCTGAGAAGAACTCTCTCTTCCCTGGAGTGGAGTATCACGAGCTGCCGAGGCATGGTGAGATTTATTTATTTTTATTTTTATTTAAGTACTTAATTCTTTATTGCAACGAAAAACAAGTACAGTCTGTTGAGAAAGGTTCTCTTTCTGAACAGACTCTAAGTACTTGTTTTTCGTCGTGGGATATGAGGGCGCAGCTGTGCTTAATCACCTTTTTTGTTTAGTGGGCAATACAATAGCTCGTCTGTTGCCTTTTGATCCTATCACAACTAGTGTACTATTCCTTTATTTAATTTTTCTGAACAGACTCTAACAATAGGAGAGCGCATTTTCAAGGCCGATCATGTACCTAACTTTTTTTGCAATGGTTTAATCAAGATCTTATTGAAACTGACAATTTGCGATCACGTAGGTATTAGTTCGAAACCATTGCAACAAAATTTACATGATCGGCCTGCAGATTTGTTAGTTGCCAGGAAAAACGTCTTTCCTCTTAATTAAATCCTCAAAATTAGTGCACGAAAGGAGGCTCTTTTTGTGCACTAATGTGCATTGAGGCGCACTTAAAATCCTTTCACCGCACTTGGTTCGAAAGAATCCGTGACACGATAAGAAGAATAAATAAATCCTCTTCTTTCCAGAGCCGTCCAGCGGCGATGACACGTGGTTCCTGGTGGTGATCACGTGCTGCATCGCCGTGCTCTGCATCGCCGCCTTACTCGCGCTCTTCCTGCTCAAGTGCAGAGAGTGAGTACCTACCTCCATCTTACACTGCTGTGGAAGCCCTTATGGCAACGCCTTCTCGATATTCAATCAAATTCTCTGTCCATCCAAAGGTTCTTTATTCTTTATTATACACACAAACAGATAAACAGGGGCCTAATTCTCGGGCCGATCTCGATCATTTTGCAATTTTATTTTATTGCTTCTTTTCGACTGTTTCGCACTTTTTCTACGTTTTCCATTTATCGTAGCTGTCGAGGCTTCTACGATGAGGTCGTCGATGAATTACTCAAGGAAATCATCCATTTTATATTCGAAAAGAAGCAATAAAATAAAATTGCATAATGATCGAGCTCGGCCCCAGAATTAGGCCCCTAGAGTTTTTTACCAGCAAGTTTTGAAGTCTTCTGAAGTTGTCTGGACTGGAAGAGATCGCTCATAGCGATAAGACCGCTCATTGTATTTCGCTATAGTTTTAGTATTTTCGTTAAATGTGTAATATTTCTTGTGGTGTACAATAAAGTGCTATCTATCTATCTACATTCACCATGGAAGCTAAATACTTATCCATGCAAGTTGAAATAAAGCTCCTAAACAAACCTAATCATTAAACAGTAAAGACGCTGACGAAATAATATTTTTTTAACATTTTAAACACTCAAAACTTCACTTCTAGTAACTTAATCTTGTAGTAATGTTTTCACTATCTTGTCACTTTAATTCAAGAGGATAACTCATCGCTTTTTAAAACCTTGTAGTAATGTTTTCACTATCTTGTCACTTTAATTCAAGAGGATAACTCATCGCTTTTTAAAACCTTGTAGTAATGTTTTCACTATCTTGTCACTTTAATTCAAGAGGATAATTCGTTTGTAAAAACTTAAAACCCTTTATAAAGTATCTAATAATGTACTCAGGTACTGTAAATTCGTATCCATCAGGGCCCGCGGCGGCTGCAAAAGCGGCAACAGCAAGGCCGGGGGCTCCAACGCATTATACGGGGGCGCAGCCCTGGACTCCCGGGTCCTGTGGGCTGCCCTCACCCCCCGAGGGACTAGGCACTTCATCGCAGACACATACCCTCACGATGAGACCGAGGACCATCACTATGAGTGCGTACAGCCTCCGCTGTACAAGCTGGGGCCGCCAGAAGACCTGGCTATCACTCGCCACTTCCCCGTGGAGTATGAAGATCCGGCGCCGCTGATTGAGAGCTACAGTGAGAGGGAGGAATACTTCCGTAATGGATTGGATACCCTTCGCAGGGGGAATAGACCGCTGGTATCCTCGCCTACTAGGTGAGCAAGAATTATAAAATACTTCTTATAAATGGTACCATAAGCTTTGGCAGGGGTATCCTATCAATCCCATGCCGCATGAGTTTTTCGGACGAAAAATGTATGTGCACTGTGGCTACTGCCACAGTGCAAGAATTGATTTTTCTTTCACCATTTGAGAGTAGGAGAGGAGTACCTACTCTCAAATGGTGAAAGAAAAATCAATTCTTTGATTCTTTAGCCATCAAGTGGTGTAATTTAAATTGGAATGGGGATGTAACATTATTATGTAGCTGTAAGCCTGCAACACTGAACTGTATCCCTCGATTTGGTTAATTGATTTGTGAATTCGTTTTTTGAATTGCGTCCATAGAGAAGCAATTTTAAAGACTTATCCACGTCAAAAAAAGTGGGAAAACCTTATTTTTTTGTAGAATCGAGCGCCCGAACCTCCCTCCCCTGAATCTCCAGCCGCGCACTCTCCGCCGCGCGCCCCATTCACGCCGCGTCAGTGATGCCAACAACGCCGACAAAACCGCCATTTGAGGCGAAAGTGGCGCTGTGTTCTCCCTCGGCGCCGACACGGAGCTCGACTACGAGTGGATGGAGCGCTCGACTGTCGATCGCCTCGTTTGAAGACCACTGTCTGTGTGATCTTATCTGTGGAACTTTTCTGTACTGTGTGCTAGTTGTTTTTTAATTATCGGTTTTTACTAGCTGGCATCAGATTTAATGCCAAATTGACTGCCTCTCGTAAAAGTATCTGTGTATCTTTCTGTACTATATAGGTACCTATACTAGTTTTTGAGTGACGACTTTAACTAAGCCGCCTAGTTTGAAGACCACGGCTCTGTGATCTTAACTGTGGAACTTTTCTGTACTGAGTGCTAGTTTTGTTTACATAAGTGACATTATTTAGGTACCTACTAGTGGTTTTAACAAGCAGAACCGGGATCCTGGACGTTCGCTAACATAAATAATGCATAAATTTTCGAAAAAACGCGTTTGTTGTATGAAAATGTAATCGCTTTATCGAGAATTTATATCAAATTTTGTCCTTCGATGATCCATGATCCGGGGGGCAGGCGCCAAATATCATGGCCGATCAGTGACCTCTGTCTAGCAAAGCTCAAAAGAAGAACACTTGGTTAAGCATTCGCTTAAAGTCGTAATTAAAATTTAATTTAACGTTACATACCTATTTGATTTAGTATTTTAGAATTTTTGTATTAAGACTGCTAAGCCATGTATAAAATGCTCACAAGCAGAGTTGTAGTATCAAGTTTTCTAGTCAGTACCTACCTAATAAGTATTCCTTACACTTTTCTAGTCATTCTATTTAACACTAGATATTTTATACCCATAATTGTGCTGGTAGGCGGGTACTACCCGTAGGGTAGATTACATATTAGGTATAAGGTCATGTATTTTAATACTCACTACTCTTATATCAACTTTATTGATCTACTAAAATGTATGTAGGTAAGCAGATTAAAGAAAGTAGAAGAAAATTATGTCCAGATTTAAGTAATAGATACTTACACATAGCTTTGAATTTTATAGGTAGTTTTATATAACTAGGTACTTACCTAGTACCTACTAAGCCTAGAATGATTTACATGAATGCGTTTGAATGATCAAACGCATTACAGTAACAATTTATACAGTAAAACATAATTAATAATTTCAATAAAAATTGTGTGTGAACCAACGTAATTTTATTGCTTATGCCAAGCCTATAGGTATGCACAATAAAGGAAACAGATGAATAGTGCCATTTCTCATTCCTCCAAGTGCCAGGTCATTATAATTGAACATGGAATAGACCGGTATGAAAAGAGTACAATAATTAAATCTCAATTGGCAATTGGCACCATTAGAATCACGGTAGAGTAATCAAATTTTTTAGTTTGATTGACATGTCAAGAAAAATATTGCTAATGTGTAGACCCGTAGACAGTGGGGCGATCATGTAACTTTTGTTGCAATGGTTTCAATGGATATCCTATTGAAACTGTCACATTTGCGATCACGTAAAAGCTTCGATTGCAATCGAAAGCGCATTGCAATTGAAACCATCTTTGACAATGAACGATTGCAACATGAGCGTAATCTTTCTCTAGATATCATGAAACAGCGATCACGTAAGGCTGTTTCAATGGAACTGACAGCTTACGATTACTATCATATCAATCGCGAATAGAAACAAGTAAGGTGTTGTTGCGATGGATAGAAATTGAATAAAGTAAGTTATTTACAGTAAGTTTTCAGTGTTTTGACAATGATAAACAAAGTTATTATTGCATTCCTAATCAAATAAAATCTAGTGCGTACTTACTACAATTCCGTTTCAACTAAGTATTTAAATTCATTTCAGTTTATCATGTCAAGAGGATTCCTACTTGGGCTAGAGGAGAAACAGTGCCAAAAAAAAACGTATTCTTGATAGAAGATTGATGCAGGATGCCAGCAATCCGTTCTAAATCCCTCAGAGAGAGTTTATTTCGAACCTTTGCCTGACGAAGGAAGCGTTTGATATCCTGTGCTGGGATATCATCCTCATTGTACCATAGCCATGTGTAGAATCAGTCAAAACCTCCACGTGCAGGGGGAAATAGCTGGCTCCTGCCTATATTACATTACATACTTCTAATATTTCATTATCAATTATGTACCGTAGGTTGGGGCTATTTGGAATCATTGGGGCTATTTGGAAAAAAGAAATTATGTGTTTCGAGTGGAAATAATTTCCACTATAGCAATGATAGAAATCTATTTTTTCTATCTGGCAACCCTGTAATCAATGTCACGTCCATTGGTATTCTTTTTGAGGTTCTAACCAGAGGGGTTTCATGTCAGACGACATTTGAAAAAAAGTTGTTTTTTACGTGGTTTTTAGAGCTGTCGCCAACCTCCGTGCAGCTCCCAAGTTTACGAAGTAAGTGAAAAACTGAAGTTTGTATCCAATAATACATATTGTCAGGAGTGTAGGGAGTAAACTGGATTCGTAAATGCTGGATATTCTAACCTAGTTTTAGCGTTTTTTGTCACGGGGGCTATTTGGAACAGCATATGGGGCTATTTGGAACTGCGAAAAAAAAGCCTTGGCGTTGCTTTTTTGCTAGTATAACAAGCTTTTTTATCTTTTCCAGGACAATGCCATCATGGTCCGAGTTTACCAGAGGACCATAGAAACCATAGACATGGGAAACAATACAAACCTTACCTCTTACAGTTAAAAAAGCTTGGAAAAAGCTAGGTATCGCCGAAATCAAAGCCGGATCAAAGCTGCGACGAAGCATAGCATTCCTAGAAGTACGCTGTCATAAAAATGTAGAGGTTTGAATGCGTCACAATCACAAGCTGGTCATCCAACGATCTTTTCGCCCGAAGAAGAAGAAATTTTTATAGCTCAAATGAATATTTTGAATGAATGGGGATTTCCCAATATCTAAGCTAAGATATTTAAAGATAATTTCATTAAAATGTTGATTATTTGTAACAGTTTCTATTAATAAAAGAAAAGTCTGGACAAAAAAAATCATGAAATTTTTATTTGATCCTAAAAAAATATAAAAAAATTATACTCGGTAATTTCAAATAGCCAAAAGTGTGAATATTTTTACTGGTAACAGTTCCAACTATCATCTGTTACCATCAATTCAAAACTTCTTATTATATTCAGCGCTAAAGCATGGCGCAACCACCAATTTCCAAATAGCCCCAATGAAGCGATATTTGGAACAGCATGTTATAAAATAAGAAAAAAATATGTCTATGAGAGATAGAGGTATCTTAGGTAAACGATTATGTGGGTCTAAACGGGATTTATCCATTAAAAGTACTAAATGTGTGGTCACCTTAGCTAAATCGAAGTTATTGTAACTTTTGTCGAAAATTTGTTGCAAATAGCCCCATCTTACGGTACTAATGACTAGAATAGGATAGAAGCTGTTTCAAATTAAAATACTTACAAAATGCTCTACTAAGTCTGATTTATAAGCAGTAGGTGTCCTATCTATTATTGTGGTAAAGAAATAAGGCGAGTTATTAACAGAAATAATGTATTTTATCTGTTTTATTTAATGGTGGTGGATGCTGTTGAACTTAAAGCAGCAGCAAGTCCACACATGGCTCTTGTGTCGCCATTTCATTAAACGATCTGCCTATAGCAGCGACAGCATCCACCATTCCCTCTCTTCACGTTCCCTCTTCCACCACAAGGTGCCTTTTTTCTAGACTGTACACCCAGCGGAGCACATTGTCATCGTGATCTAAAAACAAAAAACATTAACACCTACAAAAGTAAGCTAAATAAAACCTGTGAGTGTGAGTGGATGCAGCGTATAGGGTCCACCCCCAGTGCCCCCGATGTTTCGCCGGTTATCCACCACCTTGGACTTTATGCGGCACTTGTATCTACATATTACCATTAATTAATCAAAAAACATAGAACTTTGTTGTTTTACCTTAGAGAGCACAAAAAAATGATGAATTGCTTCACAAAACTAGGGTTATTGAAAACTATTTACCTACTACATACTCCCTTCCATTTTTCACCAGTTTTTATGTAGCCGCCACCCACGGCATTGAACATCCTTGAAAGATTTTCCCAGGCTTTCAAATATTGTTGGTGCCCTTATTTTAATAAGGGCTATGGTTGATTGCTTCGACAAACACTGGTGGATTGGGATCATAACTTTATAACAAATAGAAACAACATATTAATCACTTGAGCAAGCTAGGAATAAAGAATTAAGAATGTTGGACTTTACTTACTTGAAATCAGACTAAATAACTTGAAAAAGTAAATTTTATTCGATATTTACGAAACCTTTGTAAAGAAGAAGAAGAAGACTGACAGAAACACAACACAAAATGAGTGAACGAGGCAAGGAACGAGGTCTATTAGAAAGTCAAATAAAGTGGGCCAATCGTTTTCACACGGCTTCTTACTAAGATTATGATTTTTAAATTGGTCGGGTTAAATTGATTTGCAGGAACTTCACACTGCAAAACTATCATTGCAACTGATAGATAGCGGTCAAAAAGGCATTGCAACAAGATACATGATCGCTATTCCTTGATAGTATCGTTTAGCTGTTAGTATCAAACCAATGATTGCAACTGAATTAGACAATCGCCCTACGTGCGTGCGTGTCACAATTGCAACTCATTTCAAGCTCCATGTGATCATGTCGAACCACAACACACGGGATTACACTGCAGTATTTAAAGTATGACCTAGTATCTCTTACTAGTCTGTGGTATGACCTTACCCGCACATGCCAGTGTTTTCGCACGAGTTTTGGTGGTCGTGCAAATTACTGTCAAAATAGTTAATGTCACGTCATGTCATGTGTCAGTCATAACAAACCAGAGTTTTTTCGTCGGTGGATTCGATTGATTTTGAGCTAAATTGAGTTACTTCCTTGCATTTTTATTAAAGTTATTTGTTTTTTGTGACAATGGAAGTTATAAAAGTGATTACTCAAGACTTTGTGAATGTCCACATAACCAAATCCGACAGCGAAGATGCGGCTCCGGTGGAGAGACGGTTCAAGAAAGGCATCACAGTTCTAGACTTCAAGGTGTGGGCATGATTCACCAATGCAGATGTTACGAATTTACCGGTTTGCTGTAAAAGTGCACCATATTCAAGCTTCTTATTTCGCTTGTAATGTTTGTTGAATCGTTGTAATCCACTTCCCTGATCCCTTTGTCGGTTGGACTTTCCAATACGCGAGATGAGGGGGGGGGGGGAGTGGGAGGGGGGGGGGGACCCTCCCCCCCAAAGGGGGGGGCCGGAAACTTATTGTTTCGGAGAAAAAAATAAAACGTTGAGGCTGTATAGGTATCGCTCTGTGTCGGTTTTGTCCCCCACCCCCCCTTTTTAAAAACAACTAGATTGTTATTTAACTTTTTTTCAAAAAAAAAATAAAAAAAAAAACCTAACTACCTACTAGGCTTTCTGAAAAAAAGAAAAAAAATAAAACGTTGAGGCTGTATAGGTATCGCTCTGTGTCGGTTTTGTCCCCCCCCCCCCCTTTTTAAAAACAACTAGATTTTTATTTAACTTTTTTTCAAAAAAATAAAAAAAAAACCTAACAACCTACTAGCCTTTCTGAAAAAAAGTTGGGGTGCCCCGTGTTTAACTCTGGAATGGCTCAGCCAGAACTCTCGCGAGGAGCTCCTGGGAGGAGCAAGCCCGCGAAGCCCAGTGGAGCGAAGGGGGGAGGTGGCGAGTGAAGCGAGCCGGTGACCTCCGAAGCGGAGCGAAGGTTGAGCGGGTGAAGCGACGTGCGAGCTTCTGAGATCCCGTAATTTTGAGAAAACTATGTCAATGTCACTGTCAGACAGCTGTCAGATGATGAAAAAGCTCGTGGTAATTGCCTAAAGTAGGGAAAAATTTGGATTTTCAAAAATTAATTTCTCGAAAACTAGCAGTCTCCGTGAAAAACCGATAGCCTCCCCCCTCATCTCGCGTATTGGAAAGTTGAGCCCCTTTGTCTAGACAAATTTCAAAAAATATTTTAATTATAATAAACAGCATCAAAACACAATCATCTTTCATCCACTACAATGCTTACTTTCAGCTATGTATGATATCTTTAACAGACAAAATTGGAGTTGGTCACCGGGGGCTCCGCACAAACAATGAAACTGAAGGTCTACGACATCAAGAACAACTTTGTGTGTGATATTGACAATGATGAAGCGCTGCTCGGCTCATACCATATTGACGACGGAAGCCGGATCCATGTCATTGACAACTTTGTTCTCACCAAAGACTTTTCTGGAACAGATAGTGCAGAAAGGTTAGTACAAACTTAACACCGTGTCTAATGAAAAACTTGGAACACTAGCTTAAAACTACTAGGCTACTTTTTATACGGCTATGTAACACAAGGAGAGCTAAGGATGATTTTAATGTTTTTTTTTTATTGATTTTATAGTGTTTGCTACACATATAGAAATGACAAACATTTTTATAATGTCTCAAAAGTTGAGATCCAGCTTGGCTCTTAATGAGACATTATAAAAATCTATGTTCTAAATGTGTCCGAAAGTAAAGCTATTCAAGGTTTTTCCACATACATATTTACTTATTCTCCAGATTCCAGCTGTCAGAAGAGGAGTATGGCAAAAAGGGAGACACTCTCCGCTCATTCCTGCAGCAAAACCGTCTCGGAAAGTACAATGAAGAAGAGACCAGCAGGATGAAAGAGCAGCTGCAGAAGGAGTTAGAGGATGAGGCAAAGTGAGGAAACAGATTAACATAATAATCTTATAAATCATTATTACTTTTGGAATCCTATAAGGTAGTTAGATAATTTATAATTCACAAATACTACACAAGAAGCTCGAAAAATTTTGTATTAGTACAACCTACAACAAACTATGGAAAGAAAAACATTACCTTTGAAGGAGCACAACTATATAATAAATTGCCTAACAGTATTAAGGAAGCTATAAGTATATTTACATTTAAAAAAATATTAAAGGAACACATCATAAAAAACATTGCTATCTTATAAACTGTAATAATTGTCAATTCTAACGTTAAGTATTTATTAAATATCACTGTTACACCACTGGACTCAAACCAGTACACTGTGTACACACTCTCTGTAAAAATGTATTATTCTCTGTAAGTGAATTTATTGTTCTTTGAGAAATAAATATCTTTGAACCGATAATTCATGTTTGCAAAGTTACAAAAGCATCATAAAATTGTGAGTCTATGGTTACTTTCCAGGCTGGCCGAAGCAGTAGTGGTGGGCGCGCGGTGTGAAGTGCGCGTGCCTCAACAAGGAGTTAGGCGCGGCACTGTGCGGTAAGTAACTAAATGGCACTATGTTTTGACTAGGTCTCAAGTCCAAGATGTGATAATCATCGTCTTTAACCTATTAATCCACTGCTGGACGTAAATCTCACCCAAGATGGGCCACTGAGCTTGGTCTTCGGCTCTTCTCCGCCAGTGCTTGCCAGCTAAATTTCGCAAATCGGCACTACGCTTACCTAAACGAGGTCCAACAACTATCTGTTCTACGGCAAACATGGCGGGCCCACTGCCACTTCAGCATACTAATCCTTTGATCTATGTCAACTTTCGAGTCCCCTTTCCATGAGATTTAGCAATATATTTGGAGAGAAACATTTTTATTTTCGTGTATAATTCTTCTATATTCTTGTTTACAGATACAATGGGCCTCTAGACGGCGCAAAGGGGCTATGGATTGGAGTACAGTATGATGAGCCGAGAGGGAAGAATGACGGATCGTGAGTAGCAGCATCAATGTCCTCATACTATACTACCTTCTATGATGAAGATCAGTGGTAGACTGACTTCTCAAAGATACAAATATGTACATAAATCGATCAGTAGTAGGCTGACTTCTCAGCAGTAACAATATGAATATAAATGATGAGATCTAAATTTCGGGTACCTTGAAGGTGCGGGTTCGATCCCCACAGCCGAAATAAATAATAATAAATTGGAAATAAATGCTAAGATGATTATCAAATTTCGGCTTTAAATGTTGTTTTGCCGTGACAGAGGCCATAAGGGTCACCCAAAAACGCAATCACCAATAGTTGCCGACTTTCTGCACCGCGTTTCGTATTGAGCTGTATGTATGTTCCTGTATTCAAAATTGACCTTGATCTGACGTCACCGTACCACATCTATGCACTACGTCAGTCAATGCAGAGTTATTTTTCTGTTGACAGTGTGAACGGGCAGCGATACTTCACATGCCCTCCTAAGTACGGAGGCTTCGTGAAACCGGTTTACGTCAGTGTTGGGGACTTCCCCGTAGAAGAATTCGACTTGGAAGATGAGATATGAGTTGGCAACATGGCAAGATGATGTATGAGTTGGCAACACGGCTCGTAGCCTAAAATAATGCTTCAGTTTTAACTCATAAAAACTTGAGCATTGCTTTACGATACGAACCCTTAATGCTGATGGTAGCTCCAACCAGAACTTGCAGACAATGACTGCAATGGAGACTACTCTAGACTTATCATTTACACTAGACATAAATTAGCTTTAAAACAAGCAAACGCTTTTTAAACTAGCCCTGATTCCTGTGGGGCTGGACCCTGATTCCTTATTGTATTATTTAACTATGCCTCCAAATGCGAAATACTCTACTTTGTAGCTTCAAAAAAAAAAAAAAAAATATTTTGTAAAATATTTCATTTCATTTCATTTTTTTTTTCTGATAGGACCTAACCTAGACCAGTAATTGTATAGGTGCTTGTGTATACTTATTTAAAACTTGAATCATGTCCATTTGTGATACCTACTATTTTGTATATTTTTTAAGAAAAGTTGTCGCCGTTAATGTTGGAAAAAATTCGCTGAGTATTATAATGACCTCGCACTGATGCCACACGGCTTTTATTAATTTATTTAGTCACTTTTTTTATTATAATAACAGCGTTCACGATACTACTTTCTTATTTTACACTACGCAAATCCTAGAAAAACATTCTGGTGAAAAACGTAGATATACCTACCTACGTGATGTTAGCTAGTTCGCAAAAAAAAACAATGAACATTATATTTTTATTAACACAAAAACGAAAAAAAAAACTTATATGCAAGCAAGTTTTTTATTTGAGTACCTGTACCTATAAGTATTTACATAATTATATACCTGTAGGCATTAAAAATCATAATTATATTCAATCTACGGTACCGAGAAATCCATCTACGGTAAAGATTTTTGAAAATTCCGCTATGTTATGAATAACCAAGGTTTAAAAAAAAATAGTTCCAATAGCTCGATAGGTGGCGCTGACTAATTGAATGACGGCTTGGCAGTTTGTAATATTTTTAGGTATGTCACGTCACAACACAACGGCAGGAAACTCAGCGGCATAACATGACAATGACAGTGATTGATAATCAAATCAAGCCCTAGAAAGAAGAAGAGGCGTCCGTCGCGTAAATATATCAAATCCCGAAATTAATTCTTTGGCGGCGAATGAAAAGTTATTTTGAGGAAATGTAATAGAAGTAAAGCGACTAGACTAACGTAATTTGAGCAAATTAACGTTTTATATATAGACTGAACTATTCTCCTTCACAATGTCAGACGACGTGATCAAACATTCCGTGCACACCCTGGTGTTTAGGTCCTTGAAGAGATCTCATGATATGTTCCTCTCCAACCAGGGTATGCTGCCTCCAATTGACGACACTGCGTAAGTTTTGCAGATACTGCATATACATAAACGTTTACATAGCTTGTAAAACTAATAAGGGTTGGTAAGGTTATGTTTACAAACATTTTTGTTTTGTTAACATTTTGTCCAAGCATTCTTTATAGAAGTATTGCGAATAGGCGTGAGTCATAAACCTAAAAAATATAGTTTATAAAATGCTATTTTGAAAACCAAGAAACTTTCAAGTGATGAAAATAACAATACTATTGGTGATTACAGGGAAAAAATTTTGAGAATGGTAAAAGCGCGAGACAGTTATGGACAAGTGATGTCCGTGGTGCAAAAAGCACAGGATATGAAGATGCTGGAGTCAATGAGCCGCCCGGACACTCCCATGGACTCCACAGGTAAACTACCCTGTAAAATAGCCCTGCCGATGATCACCATGTACTTTTCAATAAAGCATTATCAATCAAGCTAGAATAATGCTCAATTGTAAAGTTCAAAATTATCATTTTGGCATTGAAAGGATGCTCAAATTTTTTCACCACGCTGTTTGGACAGAATTATTGATACAAAAAGAAGATTAAAATATAAGCTGTAATAATTGTTGATTCCAACTATAAGTAAGTATGTAATATGCATCACTGGACTCAAACCAGTAGGTGCCCTGTTAGTAGACCAGCTTATCTTATTCCCCCAACTCAATTAGAATGAGAATGGTGCCTTTGCAGACATAGCAGAGTCAGCAGCCCTGGGCTCCGACGGCGCCATGCTGCCGTACAGCGGGCCGAGCCCCGCGCCCGCGCCGTCGCCCGCGCCCGCCGCGCTCGGCGTGCTGCCGCGGAAGGCGCCCACCATGCCCAAGCCCAAGTGGCACGCGCCCTGGAAGCTGTTCAGAGTCATATCGGGCCATCTGGGTTGGGTGCGCTGCGTCGCTGTAGAACCGGGGAACGAGTGGTTTGCCACAGGTACTTTACTAGAGTTAGTAACTTTTAGTTGTTTAGATCAGACTACGTTAAACTAGCAGGCCTTTTCAAATGAAAGTAGCTGTAAAATGAGACAATCTGGAAATGTATAACAGAGGTTTATTGTTTAGGCAGGCAGGTAAGTGACGGTGCGTTCGGTGGTGCCGAGAAAAAAAGAGCGGGAACACTTCTGTAATTTTTTTTATGGCACGTGCGCTGGTGCGTGTGTGTTTTGACGAAACTAATTACCAGACAATAATTAGCGGATGTAATTAGGTACTGTAAGAAGTGGTTCAGCTGTTAAACAACAGATTACATAATAGGCTACTATTACTATTATGTAATTTGTAATTCCAGGTTATATTCTAGTTTTCATCCAAATCAAAAAACATAATGCAGTTGTTACTCGTTAACTTTGTGTACCTTTTCTTTACCAAAGTATGTTAAATCTTTTTACAAAAAAAAATGCAAATATAAAGAGAGGATCAACCTAAAAATTCTCTATTCTTCAGGTGCGGCAGACAGAGTCATAAAAATATGGGACCTAGCTAGTGGCAAGCTAAAGGTCTCCCTTACAGGACATGTCAGCACTGTCAGAGGTAAGTCTTCTAGCATGGAAAATATAAATATTTGTTCTCAAATAATCTCTTTGAATGGTATATATCTTATTAGATGTTATGTTTTCTTGCTTATAATTTGTATGGTTTTTAGGTTTGGAAGTATCGCCCAGACATCCATATCTATTCAGCTGTGGAGAGGATAGACAAGTCAAATGCTGGGATTTAGAATATAACAAGGTAAATTATAAAAAAAATCAGGATTGTTTTATTTAGACAAAAACATCCCTTTTTAGTTCTATCTATTCTCGAGGCTAGATTATCTGGTTTTGAGCCAAAATAAATAAATATACATACCAACTTGTTCTTATAACTTGTCTAGCCTCTCAGCTCGGTTCCTAGTAACCCTGCCATAACAAGGTAAATTATAAAAAAAATCAGGATTTTTTTATTTAGACAGAAACATCCCTTTTTAGTTCTATCTATTCTCGAGGCTAGATTATCTGGTTTTGAGCCAAAATAAATAAATATACATAGGTACCAACTTGTTCTTATAACTTGTCTAGCCTCTCAGCTCGGTTCCTAGTAACCCTGCCTTCTGCGCCGATGGTCGTGGGTTCGATCCCCACTGAGAACAAATATTTGTGTGGTGAACGCAGATGTTTGTTCTCTGTCTGAGTGTTATATTGTATTGTATGTATGTATTTACAAAAAAAAAATATTCAAGTATCATAACAGCTATCTGTTTCCCATAGTACACGCCCGGCTTAATTTGGGGCTCGATAGTGTAATGTGGATTGTCTACAATATTTATTATTTACTAGCGGCCGCTCGCGGCTTCGCTCGCCCCCTTCCTATTACGCCCCGTTCCTGTAACTTTTTCGGGATAAAAAGTATCTTATGATTCAGACTATAATAAATAAAGAAATAATACGCAATCTATCATGATCCAGTTTCGTTCAGCCGTTCTGGCGTTATTGAGTGGTATGTATCCATGCAAACTTTCGCATTCATAATATTAGTGGTATTACCTCCAGCTCTTCCTTTCCAGGTGATCCGTCACTACCACGGGCACCTGTCGGCGGTGTACACCATAAAGCTGCACCCCGGCATCGACGTGCTGGTGACGGCCGGACGTGACGCCACGGCGCGTGTGTGGGACATGCGGACCAAGGCTAACGTACACACGCTGGCGGGACATACCGACACCGTCGCCTCGCTCGCCTGCCAGGCCATCGAGCCACAGGTTACACGCGGACTGGTTTCCGCAAGTAGCCCTAAGACCTTTCTGCGTAATGCTCGACATATTATTTCGAACTACTTAGATTCTACGATATACCGGTTTCCTCACGATGTTTTCCTTCACCGTTTCAGCCGAGAAAACTTAAAATCATTCTTGCTATTTTTATGAAAAACGGGACATTTACCTTTTTTTTTATAGTGTTAATATCCATGATATTTTTAAAAGTTATCATTCTTCCTGTGTGTGTGAGCAAGACTAATCCAGCATTGGACTTCTACAATTAACTTAATTAGTGCTGGAATTGAAGATTTTTTTACCTAAAGAAATTCGTAGTTTCTGATACCCGTCAATCAAAGACTATATGAAACTCTTTGGTTACTGTTATAAATAGAGTCGTCTGTATTGTAGATAATAACCGGTTCGCACGACTCCACAATCCGCCTCTGGGACCTGGCCGCTGGTCGCTCGATATGTTCCCTCACCAACCACAAGAAGTCGGTCCGAGCGCTGGCCTTGCATCCCACATTGTATACGTTTGCAAGCGCATCGCCGGATAACATCAAGCAATGGAAGTGTCCGGAAGGGAACTTTATACAGGTATGTTTGATTGATGTTCTATCACGTTTTATGCCTTTTACAAGATTGAAGTCCACTCACTCACTCGCTCATCAAGAAATGCACTAGCACTCCTTGAGTACCTAGGCTCTTACAAAGATACGATTTTTGAAAACTATTTTAGTAACTATTTTATTAACACGAAAACTGTATATTTTTAATCCAAAAACAAGTTTTTTTTCATGTTTCATCCTTAACCATGGTAGAATGAGAACAGCATTGGGATCCATGGTAGAATCCTGTCCACCTTTTTATTAAGAATCCACCTGGAAACATTTTTTTCAGGATGTTTCCATAATAATAATTTTCTATTCATTTTTCGTGAAAATAATTATGGGCTACCTATCAAAAGGTTCACTACTTCAACTACGTATATTTTTCAAGAATTTGCATAGTGATGATTAATAAATGAACTCATCGGAATGCATATACATTTCAGAATCTATCAGGCCACAACGCGATAGTGAACTGCATGGCGGTGAACCCGGCCGGCGTTCTGGTGAGCGGCGGAGACAACGGCACCATGTACTGCTGGGACTGGCGCACCGGCTACAACTTCCAGCGGCTACAGGTAACTAGCGTTTGTAAACTATTGTATTGATAAAAAAACGTTTATTTTGGACCACAAATATACGTATACAATACGTGCATGGGGTCAGCCCAACGGATTTGCTTCCACTCACCTCGTATCATTCGTCACCTCAGTACACAAAGTCCCAGTGCATTTACAACATTTCGTTACCAAATGTTGTTTTCGTTTCGCCTACGTGTCTCTCTCTTTTGCATGGAAAAATTATGAGACAACAACTCTAGCTACGTAACATATTTTTGCTGTCTCATCTTTTCTCCCTACAAAAGACAGAGACACGTGGGCGAAACGAAAACAACATTTGGTTACGAAATGTGGTAGCAAAACTCGGACTTGGGGTACTGTTCTCTCTTAATAGTATCAAAAAACCTGAGATCTCGTAACGTTTGTAAGTTTTGTTAACAGTTGTATGTACTTGTAAGCAGCCTATTTCCGCCTCTTGGTATATTCTAAGCGAATAAAGAGTTTGTTTCTTTTCCATAGGCGGCGGTCCAGCCCGGTTCAATGGACTCGGAAGCCGGCGTGTTTTCCATGACCTTCGACCAGTCAGGCTCTCGGCTCATCACCACGGAGGCAGACAAGACCATCAAGATATACAAGGAAGACGACACGGCTTCTGAAGAAACGCATCCTATCAACTGGCGCCCGGAGATACTCAAAAGACGGAAGTTCTAATAGAAATAAATATTTTGATACTAGCTTTTGTTTTAATCAGCAAGAAATTATTTCCTTCAATGCAAAATTAGAGGTAGCCAGCTCTATTACACCAAAGAGCAACATTATGGCTCACGCTCCAATTTTTTAGTACCTTAAAAAACTCCGAAAATAGAAAACTAGTTTTGCAACTACAGGCAAGTTTATTGTTGTTAGAAACCTATGAGCCTGGTTTGTAGGCTAATATTTTTTAGTGATAAATTTATCTCTCAAGGCTTAGCAGACAGTAATGATAGAGGGGAATAAAATTACTTCAAGATGCTCTCTAAGCTATTGTATTCAACTGAAAGTGATATAAAGTTAGCGAGTGCACATTCACACAAATATAAAGTGATCCTTTTCAGTGGCTTTTTCCTTGGCAGTCAAAGTAGTTGAGTCTATATCCGCTGGGATCTAGATGAGTCTGGTATATCATTGCTGAAATTCATAAAAAGGCAACACAAGCTAATCAATGTGTGCAAAAGAGACCTCTGCTGCGAGCTCCAGTCCCTAGCATGGACCTGTATAGAGGAAACTAGAGATACTTTGGATTTTATAAACTTTTATTGAAGCACAAAATGACAAACATTGAAAAGCATGCAATGAATTGACTACACCGCTAAATCTAACCACTATTAAGTGAGTAAGCAAACTCATTTCTCCTAATATAATATTCAAATTAGTCATTACGATTACATTTAATTTACACATTTAAAAAGTTAATTGTTGAACTAGCATATAATAGCAATAACGCTATATTTATCTTGCTCTAATCACCTACCTAGAGTAATGTGATGGTAATCAATTTTGATTTCTACACATTAACTTTTAAATCGTCATCTATTTAATAGATTTTAATATTTATTCTGTTTCCTACCTCCACCTTATAATTAGACATTTAGAAGACAACATTTATTAATTCATCAAAAGATTTTTGTTACAAATGCAAGACTAACAGTGTTTGCATAACAGAATACCGATATGGACCGATAAAATGAACCCCTTAGTTAAAAGTATTAAATTACGATGTAACAAATTATTAGATACAAGTATTTTGATAGAGTATACACATTATGACGTGGAATCATGTTGATCGTAGTCGCAGCTCCTTGACGTTTCCAGGAATGATTCGAGTGACGACCGTCGCGTCGGTCGCAGAGGTATTTTGCACACATTGCTAGCGATATTATATCATGTCGGAATGGTAATCATTATTCAATTCATTAAAATATTATTGCTAGTTAAAATATACAAATAAAAATAAAAATTAATATGAACGAGATTCCATTCCGACATTATTAAAAAAATATAAAAACACGCCCGCCGAGTACAATTTGAGTTGTGATTTTGAAAATTGAAAAAGTCTGATTAAAATTGTTGCAACATGAGGATTTAACGAGTTTGAATTGAATGTGAAGAGTTGGAAGATATTTGTTCGCGATCATGTTGCAACGTTGCAAATTGTTCTGCGACTTGCGTTCTGTATATCAGTTAGCAACCGTACCTTGCCCGGATCACTCGACTTGAGCGTCCGGGCGCGTTCCTCCGCCGCCGTCGATCGCCGGATAAAATAAACACCACATTCGGTAACCAATAAGGCACTCGTATATTTCATCTTTCGAAGTGTGTATAAAAATATATCTTTGGCGTTAAACGTTCACGGCGGTCACAGCGAGTTGCGGCCGCGGCCATTCTCAATAGACTAAACGAGATGTGAACCGGTTTAAGGAATAGCAATTCGCGGCGCTCTCAGGCCGAGACTACAACTCGCACGCGGATCGATCCGCGCGTCACCCGAATCATGTCCACTGGAAGAGTCCCCTCACGTGCGGCGTCAAGCGCCCTTGCTGTCAGACGTGTTGTCATTATCACTGGTCGCTTCCTTCTCGAATATATCGTCCGTGGAGAGGGTAAGAGTGGGCGGATCCAGCTTAGCGATCATTTCCTCCGGCAGTGGGTTCGCGAAGCTCGTATCGATGCCCACGTCGGTCGCCGAGTCGTCGTATAGATCCGCCACGAGTTTCTCAGGCTCGGTCTCCATGGCAACGAATACACTCTCAGCCTCAACATTCTGTGGGCTGGTCGTGGTCATCTCGAAGCTGTGCTTGGTGCTCTCTGATTCGAAGCTCTGCTGCGTGTTGTTCGGAGACGAGTCCATCGGGGGAAGTTCTAAATCCTCGCGTTCGCTCGGCGGGAACTTTGCGGGTTCGAAATCTTTTTCCTGCGGAAGTTCGGGTTCAATATTTTCCGGACAGTTCCCTTCCTTTGAAAGTTCCGTCGCTTGGAAATCGTCCTTCGGTGGACTGACTTTATCTTCCATCGGGAGGTCCATGGGCTCGAGGCTCGGCGCCGCCCCCTCCCCGTCTCCCGCGGGGGTAGGCTCGGTCGGTGGGAGCGGTTCGCTTTCCTTCTTGGCGTTGAGGCTCTCGCTCTCGCTCTCGCTCTGCGGGAAGCGCGCGATGGTCTCCTGCAGCTTGAGGATGATCTCGTCCGGTACGACGACGGGCACGTCCGGCTCGGGGTTGGGTTCGTCCTCCGCGTCGCCCCCCCACCGCGACTTCCTGTCCTGTCGCTCGCGGCGCCGCTCCTCGCGCGCCGCGTCCTTCCGCTCGTCCCTCGGCGCTGGCTTGTCAGGCGCGGGTCGCTCGTCCCTAGGCGCGCTGAGCACGGGTGCGACTCGGTCGACGTCGCTCCAGTCTTCCGGGGGCGGTTCGTCTCGGTGGCGGTCGTCCCTGCGCGGGGCTCGCTCCTCGTTGCCGGGCGCGCGGTTGTCTCTATGCGGCGCGCGCTGGTCGCGCTGGTCCCGCTGGTCGCGAGGGGGCCGGCGCGTGTCCCGCGCGCGCTCGTCCCTTGGGCGGCGGCGCTCGTCCCACTCGCGGCGCTCCCCCCCCCAGGCGGCGCCACCCCCAGGCGCGGGGGCGGGGGGGAACTGCTCGCGCTCCTCGAACCGACGGTTGCCCCGGTCGAACCCATCGGCGGGGGGAGGCCCGTCGTACGCGGCCCTCGGTCCGTCGTACGCCGGACGCGGTCCATCGTATGCCGGTCTGGGCCCGTCATACGCTGGTCTGGGCCCGTCGTACGCTGGCCTCGGCCCCGCGAAGGGGGGTCGCATCCCCTCGAAGGGCGGCCTCGGTCCGTCGAAGTGGGCCCTCGGGCCGTCGAAGGGTGGCCGGTTCATACCCATGTCGAAGGGCATGCGGAAGGGCGGGCGGTCGAAGGGCGGGCGGCCGTCGAAAGGGGGCCTCTCGAACGGCGGCCGGTTGAATGGGGGCCCCATGCCGTTGAATCTGGGCCCAAACGGGCCGGGGGGGCCCGGAGGTCCGTCCATCCAAGGTCCTCCTGAAAATGTGAAGTTGGAATCAGCCCGGTCCAACTGAATACTGAGCTATGGGATGAATTGAGATCGGTTCGAGAGCCGTACCTTGCATTGGTTCTTTAGGCGGCCCTCTCATTCTCATGTCTGTAATTCGAAGAAACTCATCATTTCGATTCCTATTTTGTATCCGTAAAGAAAAATGATATCGGATAATTACGAACGATGAGAGAACTACCTAAAAACCAAGCCAATAAATTAATTGTAACAAATTATGTTACGGAAAATAAGTAAATGATGGTGAGAATATAGTCATAAGATGATGGATAGACTATGTAGTTGTGAGCTGTATGATTTGTGTTGGTAGTGTGTGTATGTCTCACCGGGTCGGAAAGGCGGCGCCAGATGCGGCGGGGGGCGGGAGTGCGGCCCCCACGCCTCGCCCCCCTCGCCGGGAGCCCCGCCGCCCCCGCCGCCCCCGCCGCTCGACCTCTCTGCGGGACCAACGACATACATGAACACCTCTCTATTAACATTTTGATACATACATACATACATAAAATCACGCCTTATTCCCATGGGGGTAGGCAGAGATCACGGATTTCCACTTGCTACGATCCTGGCACACCTCTTTCGCTTCATTCACTCTCATAACATTCTTCATACATGCTCGTCGGTTCAGGGTACTCCTAACCTGGCCTTTCTCTAAAACGTCTGATCGAGATACATGCGCCTAGGTCTTCCCCTTCCAGCAGTTCCATTCACACTCGCCTGATGCAATTGTTTGTCAATCTCCTTTCATTTGATAATTAGGTAATATTCAATTAGTGGCATTTTTGATGGATTTCACTTATGCTCTCGATATGACGAACCGCGTCTATAAGAACTAGGTTCTTGCCTAGGTCTTAAAGTACGACTTTAGACTTATTTAATAAAAAAAACCATTAGCAACAAGCTAAATTAAACTTTTCGTTCATATTCATAATGGTCCTATAGCAGTCATGTACCTTAATAGACCGATAAGCCTGTTGCTATCCCTATTTGTTGACATGAAAGTGACAGAGACAAGAGACTTTCAACAAGCCGTTAAAAAGTGTCAGTCATTATGAATAAGGGGTTTAATCCCTTAAATGACACACCACAAACCTAAATAAATTAAAGAAAGTCGTTTTAGTTACGCTATTTTTATAACTCAAGAATGGCTGAACCGATTTGGCTAAACATTGGTGGGGAGGGTAGCTTACAACCGGGAGACGGACATAGGATCTCGACTTTTTATCCCGAAAAACTAACGGGAACTGGGCGCGCGCAGCAGCAAGCGGCCGCCAGCTTTTCATAAATATAAGTTGTATAATAAGCGAGCACTGGTGGTCTAGTGGTAGCGTCCTCGCCTTCCGATCCGAAGGTCGTGGGTTCAAATCCAGTCGTGTACCAATGAGTTTTTCTGTCGAAAAATTTATGTGCACTATGCCAGTACTCTCAAACGGTGAAGGAAAACATCGTGAGGAAACCGACCTGTTGTAGAACCTAAAAAGTTCGACCAACACGTGTCAAGGGTCACGCAAAAAGGGCCCACCAGCGGCCTACTTGCGGAAAACCCAGCCCGCACATCAAGTGCGGATGATGAAAAATTGCCGAAGTTGTTTATACAACGAACGCAAAATCAATCAATCAATCAATCAATTTTGGTGAGCGGAAATCAATCCGCTCACCCAAGTACCAAGTTTCCGAGCGGTTGAAACGTACTAGATTTTTTACCAGCCCTCGATGAAAAAGTGTCAAATTATCTTGAAACTCAACTCTTAGCTCTCAGCACTTTGTTAAAAATGATTCGTGTTCTCACCATTATCAGCGGGCCTCATCCTCTCAGCTTCCCTGTCGTCTCTCCCCTCGGGATATTCATCTCGCGGCTTGTCGTCCTGGCGTAGCGTCGGGGGAGGCTTGCCGTTAGCCATCTCCCACAGACGTTCTTGAAGGGATTTCTCAGTGGTTTCTGGAACGCTCGGTTGGCGAGGGGATTTCTCTCGGTTGCGGTCCCTGATGAATGAAATGAAATTTATTTATTCAGTTAAGCTTATTATTCTAATGGGTTACAATACTTGTTATAATATAATAGTAGGTATCTATCTTACATGAGGTATCCAAGTAGGTAGGTTAAGCCTAAATACATTTACACTAAAAGTATAAACACCTACCCACCTTAAGAAAAATAGGCTACTGCAGTGAAATTGACTATTATGTAATATGAGCCCTAGGCTAGAATTCCCTGTGTCGTGAGGTCTAGTATAGATAAAAATAAGAGATTAGCTGAGCAGCGAAATATTTAAGCATAAGTCAGTGTTTAAAATTACTGTATTTTAGGGCCGTGTGTAGCCACCATGGACAATGCTTGAGTTTGCGTAAAGCTTAAATTTTAAAGTCACCGGACTAAACATAGATTTTTGGCACTTTTCAATAGAGAACTAACAAAAAATCTATACTTGATACTCGACTCAGACTCAAATATTGTTTTTGCATAAGGGATTTGGTGCGGTAGACTTTCTTATCAAGGACACTCATAGACTCATATAGACTTTATGTTCTTATGTTTTATCTTTAAACTAATAAAAGCGTTAGAAAAATATAAAGCAAAACCTCGTATCCATTACATCATATTGTTGGAGCAAACTCATATAATCCACAAATCAACTGGACTAGATCAAGATGGTGGAAAATGGACAGTGCATTGACACGTTCCTAACGCACGTGACATTGCTGCCAATGCTTATATGTAGGCGCGACGGTTACCACTTCACATCAGGTTTGCTAGTTCCATCAACACATTCGATAACAAAACTAATATAGATTTTTATAATGTCCCAAAAGTTAAGAGCCGAGCGGGATTTGAACCCGCGACCTTCCTTCCCAAAAGTTAAGAGTTATTCGTCGAGTGTGATTAGGATCCGATGGCGCAGTGGTCAGCGCAGCCCCGTACCGAGGGGAAGGTCGCGGGTTCAAATCCCGCTCGGCTCTTAACTTTTGGGACATTATAAAAATCTTTGTGATTTCCTTAAGTGTAGTAAACACTATAAAATTAATAAAAAAATTATGAAAAACGCAAGGTGACATCTCTCGTCGATTCAACTGAATGCAACTTCGGTTATCGAGCAGATTAGTTGACTATAACGTCAAAACTGTAGATGGAGCCACGGTCGCGTTAGTGCCGAACAGTCCCTAAGAGTTATTCGTCGAGTGTGATTAGGATCCGATGGCGCAGTGGTCAGCGCAGCCCCGTACCGAGGGGAAGGTCGCGGGTTCAAATCCCGCTCGGCTCTTAACTTTTGGGACATTATAAAAATCTTTGTGATTTCCTTAAGTGTAGTAAACACTATAAAATTAATAAAAAAAAAAAAAAAAAAAACTAATATACTATTGATTAGTATGATAAACTCACCCATTATTATCTCTGTTCGCGCCTCGGTCTCGGTCTCGATCTCTCCGGTCCCGGCCTCGGTCTCGGTCCCTGCGATCATCGCGCCCTCCATCCCTGTACAAACACACACATATTGTTATAATTGTTTTGTTGTAACAACACTAAAACAACACTGGTTATTGCTGAAACGGTCAGCATAATAATGTTCGCTTCACGATGCAGTTAGATCTCATAAGACATTATCGCCAAACATTACATTACATTAGCCTTCTTTTAAGACGTTTTGATATAGGTAGCAGCAGAGCACTTGTGGCCAAGTGGTAGCAGCCCCACCATCCGATCCTAAGGTCGTGGGTTCAAAGCCAGTCGTGTGCCAAAGAGTGTTTCTATCCAAAAAATTATGTGCACTATGCATTGTACTGTACTCTCAATCGGTGGAGGAAAAAATCGAGAGGAAACCGGCATGTTGTAAAATCTAAAAAGTTCGAAAAACAAGTGGCAAGTGCACGAAAAGAGCCTGCTTGAGGCGCACTTGGTTAGAAAGAACCAGTGACTCTGACAGTGACTGAAAGTTAGAGGTTCGGGTTAAATAGTAAGCAAGTCACTAATAAGTAAGGCCTGTTTGTGTGAAGGGCTCGTTTGTGCAACCTGCGAAGCAATGCTTTATGAAAGATGGTGGTGCAAGTACCAAAATAATATAAACTCACCGGTCTCTCTCGTTTCCACGATCCCTCCGATCGTTTGGTCTCTCGTTCCCGCGTTCATTCCCTCGGTCGATCCCTCGTTCATTCCCACGATCAATTCCACGCTCGGAACTTCGCTCATTTCCTCGCTCGATTCCACGATCATTCCCACGATCGTTCCCTCGGTCGATTCCACGCTCGTTCCCTCTATCGATCCCCCGCTCGTTTCCACGGTCGATTCCACGCTCGTTCCCTCTATCGATCCCCCGCTCGTTTCCACGGTCAATTCCACGATCATTCCCACGCTCCAGCCCTCGCTCATTCCCTCGTTCGATTCCACGATCATTCCCTCGTTCGATTCCACGATCATTCCCCCGTTCGTTTCCTCGATCATTTCCCCGCTCGTTGCCTCGATCGATCCCCCGCTCGTTGCCTCGATCGATCCCCCGCTCGTTTCCTCGATCGTTCCCCCGTCTATTATCTCTGTCTCTCCTCTCGCCTCTTCTATCTCTGTCTCTCCTATCTCGCTCTCTGTCGCCTTCGCTTCTCTTTCGCTCGTCGTCTTGTTTATCGTCGGTTTGTTGTTGTTGTGGGAAGGGGGGAGGCTCGGATGCGTTGAAGCCAGGAGGTGGTTCTGATGCGTTGAATTTTGGAGGTGGTTTTGATAGTAGTGCTTGGATCTGTGGGTTTCAAATCTAGTTAAAACCATTGTATCAAGGCAAAAATTTAATCATGGTTGTTTCATAAAAATAGTGTTAAAAACCATGATAGTTTAAAAAGTTATATCACTTTTATTAGATGATGATTAGATTATAAGACTGGGTCTGTAACTCACCTGATCAGGTAATAACGCCGGCGGCAGGTTATCTGTGTTATCACCATTGGCTTCCTCCTGGTGCATGTCTTCAGTGTCCAGATCCATTGCATCATCATCGTTGCCCTCGTTTGGTCGCTGGATGAAAAACATACATTATAGAACACATCTTTAGATGGAGTATAGGAAAAAGAATTTAAATGGTATCAGTTAAGTTTTTAAATCAATAATCCGTTGATATATCAACGGTTCATACAAAATTCGCCAAAAATCATCATCAGAGAAAAGACAAGGTACATAGTTTCTATTATATTAATACATTTGAGTTATATTTACTTATTTATTATAGGATATTACTCAAAACCTTAGCTTGAAGTATCAAAAAAGAAGGCCTACCGCGTGCCTGATTATTACAGACGTCTCTCTGATGTCTAATTATTTTTACTGTTATTACCTGAGGCATCTGTATGGATGGCGGCGCGTGTTGTGGTATAACGGGCGCAAACATGGGCATGTTGGGCATAGCGGCCATGTTGGGCATGCCCATGTTGCCCATCCCGCCCACTCCGAGCAGACCGGGCAGGAAGCCGGGCACCATGCCTGGACATAGTTACACAACTGTCAGGCTAATAAAAACACTAGAATACAACAAGCTTTAGACTATTACGTCATGAATGCAATAAATCTCTGAGAATAAAAGAAACTTAGGGTAGCCTTTAAAATACTTAGTAAATAAGCTGCACCCCAATTAAAATAACCACAATTTAAGTAATAGCGTTTCAGTACTCAAGAGTATGAAACACAAATCCATACTTATTGGTTGCCTTTGTTAATTTAACCATTATTTTTAGACAATAGTACTTTAAACTATAAGTGCAAACTTTCGCGATCATAATACATATCAAAACTATACTATAGTCACGTATATCATCATGTCTGCCCGTTTGCACCCATTGCTGAATATAGGGCTCCCCTTTATTGTATTCTGTATCTCGTATCCCTTATTTTATTTTTATTGTTTGTTTTTTATACGCGATAAATACCCGTGTAATCGTTTCAATATTTTTTAGACAGTTCAGAACACCACATAAAGTGGGAGAAGGGAAGATGATTGTCTTACCTGGCTGTCCCATCCCTTGCGGTGGCATTCCCGGCGGGAATCGGATCATGGACCCCGGAGGCATACCCCCATCACCTCCCAACCCTGTGGGGAGTAACCAGGGTGATTATATACAACTCTTTACTTCATGTACTGTTACTAACAGATAACAATACTCAGTAAAGATTTTAAATCATGTTTGTATCATACAAAATTCGCCAAAAATCATCATTGTAGACTTATTCTATACCGCTTACGTTCTGACCTCACATTTGGTTTCCTTGTGGGAGTAGATTTTAAAAATAATCACACTATAAAGAAAATGATAGAAACATGACAACTCATGTAGTTTTTTTATACAACTAGCTGATGGATCAAGCAAATACCTCACCAAATAGTAGTAACGTAATAACCATCGTTTAAGACAAAATATATTAATACTGAATAAAGATCGTTTTTATTTTACATAAGAGTTTTCAAAGCAATGGAATAAAATATAAATACTGTAGACAATCCACACAACACTATCTAGCCCTTAATTAAGCAGAGCTTGTGCTATATGAACCAGATAGCTGATATAATACACATATACATTTCTTTTAATACAATATAACACCCAGACAGAGAACAAACACCTGCATTCACCACACAAATACTTGTTCTCGTTGGGGATCGAACCCACGACCTTCGGCGCAAAAGGCAGAGCTAGTACTAACTGAGCTGAGAGGCCAGTCAATAAACTTTGAATGTGAAGTCAAGACTCAAGCAAGCCTAACCAGTTGAGGAGTGTAAACCAACATTACCAGGTAATCCGGGCGGCATATTGGGCGGCCTGATACCGGGCGGCAGTCCCGGAGGCATCCCGGGAGGCAACACTCCGCCCATCCTGTCGAAAGCAAAGCTAAAGTTATCGAATGTATGAGGCCTGTGACACAGTCATTGTTTATCATGGACCTTGTATAGTTGCTAATGCTTACCCTGGTGGAGGCATTCTGGGGACGCCCATGTTGGCGGGGGAACCAAGTGCGGCGCCCGACATGTCTGTTAAAATAAACATTAATTCAAACACAATAAACATGTACAAGTTTAATAAACCTGAGAAACAGACTTTACAGTCAAACTGCTGGAGCATTGATTCCCAACGTGGTACAGGTGGACCCCCAAGGTTCCACGGGAGACTCGACGGGGGTCTACGATGACGTGACAAAAAAACGAGGGTTCACAATTTGTAAGCGGGGGTCCACGAAAATTTATCTGGTTTCTATACTGAAAAACTAAAATGTTGGCTTCGCCTATCAATTAATTCATTAACCTATCAATTCTTACTTCTTTCGAAAACTGTTAATTCGTGGTAGGAACTCAGCCGCATCGCAAATGACCATAGTTAGATCGAATCTCCATATTTTTTTGTCGACTGGGAATATTGTAAAAATGTAGCTGCAGGGGCTCAATTCTAAACCAGTGACTTTTTTGTCACGGTAGATATACAACGTGAGTTTGAATTCATATGTTATCCCGAAAGGGGGATAAGCTACTCCTGAATGCCAACAGCATTAGTTCTATGACTTTTCTGAATCAGGACTTTTTCATTCAACAAATGGTGTGTAAAGTTTACGCCATGATTTTGCTTAAAAGCATGTTAGGCAACCCTATAACCAGCTGATTAGGTACTTGACCTCTGTTGAACTATGTCTTATTTGACACCCAAAATCTGCCATTGGCAAGTCAAAAAGCAATAAAAATGTATTACCGCCTCCTTTGAATCGTCATCCTAATTTTATAAAAATGGGGTCTGGTGGGTTCCGTATAATATTTTTCATGGAATTTATGTTCAAGTATTTATTTTGTTTATTTGTTGTATGATTCAGAACGAAGAGGATGTGATGCAATGCCTACACTCATTAAAAATTATTTTATTTACACATTGTAAAAAAACTAGTGGTAGGTACTTTCGTACCAAAACATATGTAAGACAAGTTTTATTTGTGTGATTGAGTGATAAACAACAAGTGCATTTTGCGACTACCTACTTTATGAAAATCTCCGACTTTGGCATTGCTTTAAGATATGATACGAGAAACTTAAATAAAGTACGTACAGAGTAGGTACCTATTTACTTTAATTTAATTCGAATCGAGAGCTTACGAAGTCATCATACACACGACTTACTTAACCCAATATTGGGTTAAGTAAGTATTTCATAATGTTTGTTTCGCCGTTTTTTATTTCAATGAAAACGGGACGGGACCCTAAAATTATTCGGCACTGTCAAACTTAGACAATTTGGTTAAATTGTCTAAGCTGTCAAAGGAAACCGAACTCGAAAATCTAAAAATAAACTTAGGCATTTCAGTTATTTTCAGTATTTCGTGGACTATTTCGTTGCGAGCGCATGTTGAAAAGTTAAACTCAGTGTACAAAAATCATTTAATTGTCGTAGGTATGGCCTACCTAAGTGCTTGTGAATAATGTGTGCAAAACCTACCTGTACCTAGTACTCGTAGTAGTACCTACCTATGTAGCTACCCGTCTTCAGAACAGAGTGCTTATACCATGGAAAGCCAGTAAATTGATATGTACCTAGTTTGTAAGTTTTATTACTACTTACCTATTTACCAAATTAGCGCCGGCCCCGCCCAAGATGTAGGGTTTTCACACAAAATATTTTGTCAATTGATTATTTTTTTTGTATGGAAGATTTAGATTTCGTATTTCACAGAAATGTTTTCATAGCTTGTGCAAAACCATGGTCCCTATCACCACCTTTCGGGATAACATACGAATTCAAACTCACGTTGTATATCACAAGAACTGTCAGTTTCTTTAGTGAATTTGACAGTTCTTGTGATATATGTATATCTACCGTGACAAAAAAAGTCACTGGTCTAGAATTGAGCCTCAGGGCACCGGAACCAGCAAAGTTTTGAAAGTGGTCTATGAGAAAGAAAAGGTTGGGAACCTCTGTTCTAGAGTATAGTGTTACCTGGCGGCATCTGCGGGCGCATGGGCGGCGGCAGGCCGGGCGGCAACGAGATCATGCCGGGCGGCATCCCCAGCAGAGACATGTTCTCCATCATCGACTTCGGCATTATCTGCAAGCAACACCACTCGTCAGGCAAGCTCAATAAAATCACTAATATTTTAAGCTAGTGGCCGCCCGCGGCTTCGCTCGCCCCGTTCTCGTTAATTTTTCGAAATTTCAGTAGTAGTAGAGCTCTTTGTGTGTGGCTCGTCCGGGTGTCTACTACCACCATGCCTATTTCTGCCGCGAAGCAGCATCGCTGTGTTTCGGTTTGAAGGGTGTGGGTGCCGGTGTAATTACTGGAACGTGGGGCTGAATATCTGTATGCCTCCAGTTGATGGACGCAGGGCAGTGCATCGTAGGGCACGGTCCTGATGTGCGTGACCTACGAGGCATTGCTTTGTTATAGGCGATGGAACACGTCTTTCAAATTCAAGCCACGAGCACAGACTGACTGGACTACGTCTTGAGGCCTTCAATACACAAAATAAAATAATAATAATAAAAAATATTGTAGACAATCCACACAGCACTATCTAGCCCCAAATTAAGTCAAGCTTGTACTATGGGAACTAGGTAGCTGTTATAATACTTAAATATATATTTTTTTTGTAAATACATAAGTACTAAGAATACAATATAACACCCAGACAGACAACAAACATCTATGTTTTCCACACAAATGTTTGTTCTCGGTGGGGATAGAACCCACGATCTACGGCGCAGAAGGCAGAGCTACTACCAACTGAGCTAGAGGCCAGTCGTGACAATGAATAACAACAGAACCACCAGCTCATCATTCTTACTCTACTACAGCAGCTACAACAGTAAGGAATAGAATACACAATGTTACTAGGAATACAGGAAGGTAGAGTTATTGTGAACGGACCTAAGAAAATAATGGCAAGATTAAAAAAATCATATGAACCCTTCGATCAAACCCTTCACAGGAAAATATTTTCATTGAATGCTGAACAGACTTAATTTGAATCATTAGATTTTGTAAATTTATTTAATTTTCTAAAATAGTCAAACGACCATCTGTGTGCCAAAAAATGTTAAAAACTTCTAATTTCTTCGAATTTAAATTAAATACATTAGTAAGTATAATTATAATAATGTGTGAAAGATGATTTTTTTTTTTTTTTTTTTTTTTTTATACTACTAAGTTGACAAACAAGCATACGGCCCACCTGATGGGAAGCGGTTACCGTAGCCTATGGACGCCTGCAATACCAGAGGCATCACAAGCGCGTTGCCGACCCTTTAAAACTTTAAAAACGCCCTTTTTGAAGAACCCCATGCTATAGTCCTTAGGGAAAACCTCAGCAGGGAGATCATTCCACAGCCTGAGTGTTCGCGGGAGGAAGTTCCTCTGAAACCGAACGGTGCGCGACCACCCAGGCTCTAAGGTGTGAGGATGAACTTTCTGCCTATGGCGAGCAGTGCGATGGTAGAATGTAGCTGTTGGCATGATTTCAAACAGTTCTTCAGAGCATACCCCATTATACAAGCGGTAGAACACGCACAATGAGGAGAAGTCTCTCCTCAGACTTAGGGGCTCAATACCGCTTGTGAGCTTGGGATCGTCAACAATTCTCACAGCACGTCTTTGGATCGAATCAAGGGGTCCAAGCTGGTATCCAGGTGCTCCTGCCCAGAGGTGACAACAATACTCCATGTGAGGCCGGACTTGCGACTTATAAAGAAGTAGTCGCTGGCCTGCACTGAAGTATGACTTCGCTCTGTTCAGCACACCGAGTTTTTTGGATGCCAGCTTGGCCTTATCTTCAAGATGACGACGGAACTGGACGTCACTGGAGATGTCGATACCCAGGATCCCAATGCTCTTGGATGTTGTGAGGGGCATGTCTTGGAACTGTGGAGCTTTAGCGAATGGGGTTTTTTTAGCGGATATGGATAGGAGAGGAGTGAATGTCGAGGTCACAGCTAGAAGAGGGTAATGGAGGAAGAATACGCGTTGTGCCAACCCCACATAAAGTTGGATAAGGGCAGGAAGAATGATTTTTAAATTGTTCGGCACATCCAGAAAAAAGTTTCAGACCATAAAAAGAAGTAGTAAATAAAACAAAGTTAGGAGCTGAAGATCAAAAATAACCTCCTAACCTGCATGGTATTATAACATGGTCCACTTAATGATAAAGTTTTCAAAAATACTTACAGCAATTCCATAGGACTGGGTAGTCCATTAATAAAATAAACACCATGGTGACTTCAAGAATAGTTCTACTACAAATCTCTAAAACAAATTAACACCAAATAATGGTAGTGTTAATTTTAAGATTTTTAAACAAGCTTTTCTGTAGCATCAACTCACTAATTACCAAAAATACAAGTGTAAAACTAGAATAGCGATTGTTAACTTTTAATTTTCATAATCATAGGAAAATAACCAATTCACACAAATGTGATTGAAATCAGTAAGAATTAACAATACAAGTGTGAGGTTCAGTTAACGCCGGGAAAGCTAATAAAGTTAAGGTTAGGTTATGTTACCGCGTTGACAACAACTTAACTATGAAGTTAGGGTTAAGTGACCAAGTTCTGTGTGATAAAGTTATCTGTGGCATCAATCATCGAACGAATCCAAATATCCATCACTCTTGACCTTGGAAGGAAATAGAACGACAACAAAATGTCAAACGTCAAATAAATTTCGAACTGTCAAACGGAATCAAAACAAATAAATGCCCAACACAAGTGAAAACAAATAATTTTATAATCTTGTTTTTGACTAAGAGCACTTCCAATAAGCAGTTGAAACCCACTGCTTTTTTATGTAGTCAAGAACTATGAGAATAATATTTACAGGTGATGCAGAAGTAATAACACAAGTAAATATCTTCTCTAGCTACACCCCGATAGCCATATTAATAAGAATATGTCAAAAGATAAGCTGTGCTTAAACTATTGCCATCTCTTACCACTGGGTAATTACAAAAAGTGACAGGGCTAACTTTAAACCATGACTAAATTTAAATCGCTTTTATTAATATGGCTGCGAGAGTCTAGCGCATCTTTGCATATATTTTTTTATACAACTAGCTGATGGAACAAGCATATGGCCCACCTGATGTTAAGTGGTAACCATCGCCTATAACAAAGCATTGCCTTGCAGGTCACGCACGTCAAGAGCGTGCCCTACGACGCACTGCCCTGCGTCCATAAAAAAAAACAAAAAGGTATTTATTAGTAAAAAATACAGTTATTGACAAATAAAGGGTATCTTCTTTTAAGTTGTTAAACCTGTATTAGCAGAGATCCAGCTTGAGGCATCAACTTGAGGAATACAGACAGAGAACCACATGTTCCAGTAATTACTAATGTATTTTCTTTTGTATGTATGTAGCTAGCTACACATCAGAAATTTTAGGCACTTATTTATTTATTCTTTCTTTGCACACAGTCCCCTTGTACATCATATTTTGAGTCCATTCCATCCAAAGGTTGTCTGGTAGAGATCGCTGTTTAGCGATAAGGCCGCCCATTGTATGAGGCAAATAGTTTTAAGTATTTTTTATGTACCTGTACTTTTATAATTTGTTGTGTGCAATAAAGTGTTTTCTCACTATCTATCTACTCACCCTTGGAGGCAGCCACGGCGGCAAGGTCTCTTCATCCACCATCCCCCCGTCCTCCAGCGCGTCTAGTTGCAACTCCCCCAGCGCCCAGCGCGCGTGGAGCGACGTCCACGGCAGGTAGGACACTCCTAACTCCGCTTCCCATTGCTCCTTCCATTCGCGCCCTTTCACGCCTTTGCCGGGCGCCCATGCCAACTGGAAGTTCGATGATTGATCATACAAGCAATAATTCTAATGATAATAATAAATAAATAAATAATAATAATGGCTTGAAAAATGTTTTTCAAAGCCATATGTTCAATCGATTTATTTTAAAACAAATGACAACAGATACATCTTTTTGACGATTTTGTTACGAAATGAAATAGACTCCATTTGTTTTTTTAGTCTACTATGTGCCTTCTCTAGACTAAAACAGCTTTGTATTTTGTTCAGCGTTCTACATATGACTAATACACAACAAAAATGCATGAAAATTACCCAAACTTGATAGATAACGCCCACTTTATATAATTTCATTCAATTTTATTTTCCACACTTGTTGCAGGCAACAAACAAAAAACTCCTTATAACTCCCTAAACAGATAATGTGGTGGTATAAATACTGACAGTGATTTCCTTAGAATGCAGCTTGTGCTTGTTCAGCTTATTGAGCGCCTTGTAAGCATCCCTCCGGCGCTCCATGACCACGAAGGCGCAGCCGCGCGGCGCGACCACATCTATCGACACGACGCCGCCGTGCGCGCCGAACAGATCCGACAACTCTTCCGGAGTCGCCAGCTTCGACAGGTGCCCTACCCACAATGTGGTACTGCATACTGTGAAAAATATCAAATTAAATGAAAGTGTATTTATTTTAAAGAAAAGAAAACCATAAGGCTAAAACTTACCTGTAAAGACACTCTTTAGTTAAAGCAGATTTTTCAGAAATCACACAAAGATAATTTGATAGAGACGATTTGCAAAAACGTTTTTATTTATTTTAGTTTATACTGGTAATTTCATTCGATTGTTTATAACTTAATAAATCAAGTCTAAAACGTCTAAGTCATAAGCACATTTTTAGTAAAGATTGAGTGAATGTTTCGAAAAATATACATACTAGATTTTTTATATAAAAATGACGTAGGTATTAGCGCCAATGATAATAATAAAATAAACATACCACTAAGGTTCTCCTTCTTGATTGGCGGGAGTCCCTTCTTCTCTCTTTCCTTCTGCTTCTCTCGATCTGCCTCTCTTTCTTTGTAGTCCTTTCCTTTATCTCGGTCCCTCTCTTTTTCTCGGTCTCTGTAATATGCACATTCTAGATAATATTCTATAGTTTAGAATCTACTCGTTTACCTACAATAGAGTATCAAAGAGACTCGCAACTTTCTATGGCGTTACAAAACACACTATAACGAATAAAGTTATATGAGCTGCAGCATTTATTTCAAACTTCAATTTTCTGGCTTGCACTGTTGAGCTCTGGCAGGTGGCCGAACTAGAATTAAACTCACAAACATTCTCGTACCACCACCATAAGTGCGTGTTTTGAATGCGCAAACCCGATCCCATCAAAATCAAAATAGTCTTTATTCAGTTGAATTACAAGAATCACTTTGAATCGTCGTCATCTGCCAGATAGGTGCGTGTTTTGAATGCGCAAACCCCATCTCATCTTCCAGTTTGATTTTCACGTGACGCGAACTATTCATAATTTCATAATTATTTATTTCGGTCAACATGGATCATTTTGTTAGTAAAACTTAAATCTATTGTTAGTAGTACTTAATTAACCTATACCTATACACATACATTTATATGGAGAGAACCCCGCAGCGTGTAGCCTATCTATTTGTAGTTTTGCTTGTCATTAAATGAACCATATCGCAATGGTTCATGTACAATCAAACCTACTGGCAAACACGCTCAGGATGGTGTTGGAGCTGGCCCGCACTCTGCGCACCAGGGACGTGCAGCGCTTGCGCATGGGAGCGTACAAACAGTCTACTCGCGCTTCTGCAAACATCCCGGATGCGCTGCAGAAGCGAGGCAGCCCCACCACCACCCTGAACGCGTTATTATATTGTACGCGAAGGTACTATACCTCTCTCTCTCCATCTTTGGAGTAAATGCAGTGCACACATACCTCTCTCTCTCCCGGTCCCTAGTGGTGTCGCGGCGGCGGCGCGGGCTGCGACTGCGGCTGCGTCGGCCGCGGCGGCCTCGGGGTGACTTGGATCGCGACCGACGCCGCCGGGACTTTGGAGACGGACTCCTGGAACCAACACATCACTGGTTAATACACGAATATTAAGAGGGAATCACACAGGCGACTCTCCATACAAACGTAGTCCCCTATTTCCTCCCTGGATAATGCCTCTAGAGTAACCATTTTGTCTCATAAAATCCAGATCTGCTATATACGTGCTCGTATGTTTTCCTTTTTTTCAGAAACTTATTGATAAAGAAAATATCACCTCCAATTCATATTTCATATAAATCATATGAGGGTCATATTTTCTTTATCAATAAGTTTATTCTATCGTGTGCACCATTGACACGATAGAAGAAGAATCAGTCTTAAGATTACCTGGAATCATTAGCATCTGGTATCTCGATGACCTGTGGGCCAGCGTCAACAAACTCTATGTCCGATTCATTGGCCATTTCGTCTTTGGCGTCATTCTGTTGGTCTTGATTACTCTGAAACACAAATATACAGGGTAATTACAGCATACTAATATTAATTTCTTGTGGATTATACTAACTAAGCTGAGAGGATGGTATAGGTGCCTATAAGTAAACCTAGTCCAACTAAAATCTACAGCGCGACTACAGCGTCCCGTAAGTAGGGGCCTGAGAGTTCAGTTACTCCTGATGCTGTGTAAATCATCTACATTAGATGAAAAGGCCTGCTTACTCAAAGCATAATTAAAATGAAAATTATTTATTGCTAACTTGTGTAAACATCAACATGAATAATATTGTTATACTATCAGTTATGGAAATATTTCTTGATGTAAGAGATGCTTACCAGAAATGGGAGCCCTGGTTGATTTTGGTTCTGTGGTAGCTGAATATCTGACATCATTGGCATGAGGCTCTAAAACCACAACAAAATGATTAAAAAGGCATTTCATCAATCAATCAATCAATACATTTATTAAAACCATAGGGACATTATAGAACACTTAGTTACGTCATAGGTATAACATAATCAAAACATAATAAAAACAATAAAAAAAAAAAAAAAAAAAAAAAAAAAAATAACATCAAGATTAAAATAAAATAAAAAAGATCCTCAAAATACACATTTTAAATAATGATGCGGCTGTAAGGAGGCCTTGTCAACAATAATTACTACACTAGGATTCTAAAATAACATGTCAAGTTGTTGCAGCTGTTCAGGGGCTTTGTCAATACTTGAGCTATCTGTTACAATAGTTTTGTCCACACCTATTGGTAGACACCATGCATTTTTATCGTCCAAATAATTATTAATACTATAGTATGCTTTCTGAATTAAATTATCTTTAATACATTTTTTAAATTTATTTTCACTTAAATCTAGAATTTCTGTAGGAATTTTGTTGTAAAATCTTACGGAGTTTCCCATAAAGCTTTTATTCGTTTTTTGTAGTCTATACTTTGAATTAATCAATTTTTCTTTGTTTCGCGTATTCATACTATGAACATCAGAACGCTTCCTAAAGTTATTTATATTTTTACGTACATGCATAATATTTTCATAAATATACAGGGTGTCCCATAAGTCAACGTCCAGCCGAAAACGCGTGATGCGCCAAGTCATGACAGTTATCAGAAAAATATAAAAAAAAATATTTGTTATGTAACTTTTGAGTTATGAGTATTTAAAAAAAACAGGAAAAACTGACACCCTGTGATGATATTTTAAGTCCTGTGACTACAAATACTAATTTTTCATTAAACTTTTTTCTGCAACGTAAGCATGAATAACCCTTCTGTAAATTACAATTCAAAATTAAGCCATAACTGCCTTAGTTTTTAATGAAATCGTGAAGTTTTGGCCAACATTTCATTTCAGATAATTACATCACCCAACTTTAACCGTCTGTACCGCAAAAAAAATGTACTACACTATCGTGGCAAGTAACTTTAAAAAATGGCGCATTTATCCAGGATTCCAAAATGGTATAATACTTGCTAGAGTACTCCTTAGTTTTGGAAATAAAACATGTTTTTTCAACTAAACCGGATTTCCAATCAATTTTATTTCAAGAGATAAAATGTTTGTACCCTTTAAATTATGAACTTAAAATGCCTACACTGCGTTTTTAAGTCACTCACAATTTACAGGTACAAGTAAATACCATTTCGACAATGCAAGTAAACAGATAGAGCCACCATCTTGTCGAAAGAGTAATAACCATGGGTGTTCAAGTAATTTGTTAGCTTTAGGTGAAAGTTTGAAATAAAATTCAATGCAGCCGGCTCCATCGAATTATAAGACGTTGTCACGTCAATAACCATGTAATAAGACCGGCGACGACGGGCGAAGGCAAACTTTAGATTAAAATCACGATTGAAGTAATCCTATGATTGTTTTTTTTTTTTTTTCAAACTTTCACCTTAAACTAACAAATTACTTGAAAACCCATGGTTATTACTCTTTCGACAAGATGGTGGCTCTAACTGTTTATTTAAATCGTCGAAATGGTATTTACTTGTACCTGTGAATTGTAAGTCACTTAAAAACGCAGCGTAGGCATTTTAAACCCATGATTTAAAGGGTACAAACATTTTATCTAATGAAATAAAATTGATTGGAAATCCGGTTTAGTTGAAAAAACATTTTTTATTTCCAAAACTAAGGAGTACTCTAGCAAGTATTATACCATTTTGGAGTTCTGGATAAATGCGCCATTTTTTAAAGTTACTTGCCATGATAGTGTAGTACATTTTTTTTGCGATACAGACGGTTAAAGTTGGGTGATGTAATTATCTGAAATGAAATGTTGGCCAAAACGTCACGATTTCATTAAAAACTGAGGCAGTTATGGCTTAACTTTGAACTGTAATTTACAGAAGGGTTATTCATGCTTACGTTGCAAAAAAAAGATTCATGAAAAGTTAATATTTGTAGTCACAGGACTTAAAAGATCATCACTGGGTGTAAATTTTTCTTGTTTTTTTAAAATACTTATTACTCTAAAATTACATGACAAATATTTTTTTTTATATTTTTTTGATAGCTGTCATGACTTGGCCTATCGTCCGTTTTCGGCTGGACGTTGACTTATGGGACACCCTGTATAATGATGAGACTGTTAATATTTTAATTTTATTAAACACATCTCGTAGAGAAGCTCATGAGCTCAAATTATATATAGCTCTAATAGCTCTTTTTTGTAAAATAAAAATAGTGTTTACATCCGCCCCTGATCCCCAAAGCAATATGCCATAACTAATAATACTATGGAAATACGCAAAATAAACCAGTCTAGCCGTTGCTATATCAGTCAGCTTTCTTACCTCTCTAACTGCATATACGGCCGAGCTGAGTTTATCTCCTAGTTTAGTAATATGTGGTCCCCATTGCAACTTTTTATCCAATGTTATACCTAAGAACTTGGTGGTACTAACTAAATTTAGATTTTTGTTCATTAATATTATATTATTATTATCTTGCTTTCTGTTTACTAATGAAAAATTAACACAGTTCATCATTCATCATTTACCTACTTGGGTGTCTGCCTATTCTAGCTACCTATCTAGTATAGTGCCTATCAATTAAGTACATCTACTACGTACTAGGTATTATAGTTAATTATAAGCATAGACATTTCACTGCTACTATGTACCTGATGTATGGCAAAAATAAATTTCATTTCATAATCAGTTTCCATTGAACTTATTTAAAATGATATACCTATGTAGTTTCTTTAATTGTGGAACCACTGTTTTTGTCTTGGTCTGCCTGATATCAGTGACTAGCGCTTCAAGTCTTAACGTCTAATCAGCAAAAACACCCGTTTTTACTGAAACTTTACAGAAAAACGCGAGGAAAAAAAGAAGCTAAGACTGAGATGAGATCTAACTTATTTGCTAGCCACTATTTTTATGAGCTTTACAAGTAAATAAAACCTTCTAGAATACTCACATCATTGAAGGAAAGGTTGAAGGGAAACGGGGAAGAGGAAGGCGAAGAATTAGTTACATGAGCCAGATAAAAGAAAAAGTCGCTGTCATGTCGTATAAGGAGGTCAAGGAGGCCGCATTCGAAAGACTTAAATACTAGAGAAAACTGCATCAAAACCCCGACAAGAGCTAAGCTCTTAAATTTAAGAAGAGAAGAAGAAGAATACTCACAGGTATCTGCATGCCAGTCATGAGTGACATCTGTGCCTGCAAACTCTGCAACTGCCTCATTATCTCCGGGTTTGTGAGTATACTGAAATCATCATTACATTGGAATAAGCTACAATACCATAGAAACTAAAAATAAATATAATCGAAGAAAGAAAAACGTTTATTTATCACACACCTCCAATGAGGAACATTTACAATGTCTGGCCTCAAAGCTGGTAATAGCTCTGTCTTCTGCTCTGTAGGTTGAGTTTGATTCCCATTTATTGTAGTAGGCAACAAATATTACACATCGGCATTTCGGTTTCATAGGTCCTAGTGTGCGCCAGAAAGAGATAACGCTCTACAAAGCCGATGTGCAATATTTATTGCCTATAACCATATAATGTTCGTGAATGAAATGAGCTTCGAGGCGCCCTTAAAATCCTTTTACCACACTGGTATCGAAACACAATATTTATACTGTTTGCATTTACTTGCCTATTGCACTTGAACTTGCTAATGTATTTTAAGAATGGCTGTATTCACAAAAAAGTACTTAATTCCCTTTTTGGAAGGTTTGCATAGTTTTCGTTGGTGCTGTATAAAATGTGTGCAGATTTTTTGTAATAGATTTGTTGAAATTTACCTGGCCATTGCATCTGTGGGATTGCTGCCCTGCTGCTGCGTATTTGAATGACTTGTATGACTGTGTGAATGGCTGGTGTGAGTTGAATGACTGGTGTGGCCGGAGTGAGAGGTTGGTAGCGGAGGATCCAGCATCATGGGCTCATCTTCACTCTCATATTCAAAGTCGTTTAGTAGCTTCCGGTTGAATTTCATGTTGGGAGGACCAGACGGTTCATCTTGAAACTGAAATTGTAAAAATAAGGAATTATTTGATGGTTTGGTATTTTTGCTACCATGGCAAATTCATCATCCGCACTTGGTGTATGGACTGGTTTCCGCAAGTAGGGCCAGGCAGGTCTTTTTGTGTGACGCTTGACACGTGATGTTCGAATTTTTAAAGGTTCTACGACACGCCCTGGTTTGCTCACGATGTTTTCCTTCACCGTCTGAGAGCTACTATCACAGTGCACATACATTTTTCGACAAAAAAACTCACTGGTACACAACTGGATTTCAACTCGCGACCTTAGGATCGGAAGGCTACTAGACCACTGCTCTCTTTTATTGCTACCATGATTTAATACGTTTTTTTAAGGCTGCTGTTTACAACATGATGATTAGATATAAGTTCTTATTAAAAAAAAAGTCATCAGCACATCACCTGCCTGGATAATCTAATAGGAAATGTGTCGAATTCTCTACAAAAGTAAGCAACACAGCTAAGATCAGTTTGATTGTTTGATTTGTAATATTTGAAAGTCCAGCATACCTGATTGCCATCCATAGGAGATGACATGGGTGGTGAATGCTGTGATGGCCCGGGAGATAATTTGTTGTCCGATGTGTTATGACTAAGATTAAGACTGCTCCCTGAATAACAATATTAGTTTTGATTATACAAATAGTTGGTTGTAGGCAATGTTGGGGAATAAAGGTTCTCGAATGGCGACCACAAACCGGGAGACGAAGCGTCGGGCGACCACCCACCAGACGGACTGACGACATTGTTAAGATCGCGGGAAGTCGTTGGATGGAAAGGGCTCAGAATCGTTCTTCCTGGAAATGTGTAGGAGAGGCCTATGTCCAGCGGTGGACTTCTTCAGGCTGATGATGATGATGATACAAATATGAATACTGTTCAACTGAAATTTAATGACAGCAAAAAAGGTAATCCACTCTTACCACATACACTTAAGATAGTTTTCTTGTTATAAAAACTGTATTCAGTGATCGGTGGAAATGAGAGGAGGCCTTTGCTCAACACTGAGATTGTAGTGGGCTAGAAGTAATTGTAGTAAAGTACACTTGCAATATTAAAATGGTTGAATACCAGCAAGCAAAGGTTCATGAGGTTTTAAATGAACATTTTCGGAACTCACATAGATTACATAGTACTGCATACTCAAAAAAAAGTCAACTCTCTTGATTACAGTACCCTAGCAAGATTGCAGACAGAAATGAAAACTTGGAACATTTAAGTGTGGGTGTCCCCTCCATGGCTGCCTACAGGCAGACACACCCCGACTTTTGGCTAAGTTTGACAAGGTGTAGGTTACGTGACAGTGACGCAAATTTATTGGTTTCAACCTCAAAAATTGCTAAAGCCCACCTAAATCTATCTATATTTATAAAAGAAATTCGTGTTAGTTACACTATTTATAACTCAAGAACGGCTGAACCGATTTGGTAGAAAATTTGTGGGGAGGTAGCTTAGAACCGGGAGAAGGACATAGGATACTTTTTATCCCGAAAAAGCAACGGGAACGGGGCGTTACGGGAACGGGCGAGCGAAGCCGCGGGCGGCCACTAGTAAGTTATAAAAATACAATAAAGGTGCTTACCATTAGCAGTATTGTTCTGTTGCTGTTGAATTTCCTGATGCAGAGGATGGTTTGGGTCGGCCATGTCCAGGAGTGGCTGGATCACTTGAGACGTGAACACATTGTTCTTTTGCCAGAGATTCAGTACTCGGATTATATTGCGCTGTAAAGTTCATTTTGATTTTTAAAACATAACACTAAAAGTTCTTCTGTGTTTGATTTGATACAATTGGTGATTATTTCACAAAACTGGTTTGATAATTTCACAATTTGCTAAGAGATCTTTAATTTTTATTTGGGCCTAAAAAAATTACAGAATATTCAGATTTTGTTTGTCTAATGATAAACTCTGTACCTACATTAGTTTTTATCTTAGAGCTTTGATAAGAATGTAATGTCCACCTATGTCAGAATATTGTGGTGCTTGTTTTTAAAGAAATTGCAACAGGTGTAATATCAAGTTAAATCTTTTCTTTGCACGGTAGAATTAGCTTAATCACTCTTATTATTAATTTTAGCTCTGATAAGAGCTGAATATAACCTAAAACAATTATATTTTACATAACCCACCTTATCTTCAGGGGGACATCTGAACAAGTTTGCAAATGTTTGCTGCATGTTCTTCGCAAACCGCGGCGCAAAAACATCTTTCTCCTGTCCAAACTGATGCCTGGACTGCCGTACTATCGAATCTATCACGTAAAGACCTGGCACTTTGTACTCTGGCTTGCACTTTTGGATGAACTTCTCAACGCTATGCACTACATGCTTGTAGAATTTAATGGCTTTTATAGCACCTTTGGTAATAGCACTCATCTTCGCCTTGGATATAGGCGGCTTGTTATCGTACAACCCGGATAGCTGAAACAAATTCATGGTTTAGCTGATGCCACGGAACAACTCCATCAAACAAAAATGTTGTTTCTCGATGAATATACCTCCGCGTTGAACGATTTTACTTCCGGCATTTCCATTTCTTTTTATTAAACTCTTACAGTAAAAAAATGCCTATAGCGTCGCGAAAACTAAAATGCTTATTTGATTCATTTTTGAAGCAGATCAACATGCTCAGAAATATTACAAAATGGCGTGATGAAATGAATGAAAATGTCTGAATGACTGGTTGAGAGTGAGCTAGCACAGATAAAAAACCATAATAGTGTCTGTATTATATTAATTTTTGTCCTAGGACGAAGCTAGGTTATGACTGTTCTTTGTCAAATGCCAATGTCAGTCAGACAGAACTTCAGAAAAAAAATACAATAAAAAGTCGAAAACTTTGTTGTTGTTGCTTTGAAATGTGAAAAAATTAAGTGATTTTGTTTGATTTCCATAATTTCCCTTCCCCAGGATTTCAATTAGAAATTCAGATTCGCTGCAATAATGGCTGATGAATACGCTGCTGTTAAACGTGGAAAGCTTGTCCTAAAAGGAGAAAAGCCTAAGTATAATATTTATATTTCATATTCCTAATTTCCTATCTTAACATAGGATTGTCATTAATTTTTATTTGTTTATTTTAGGTCATAACACGGTCTTATTATGTACATACTGACAGACCATTTAGCAATGAAATACCTCTTGTGTTTTATTACAGAGCTAAGAAACGCAAGCACAAGAAAGAGAAGTCATCAGATGAAAGTAAAGTTGATGTTGATCCAATAAAGCATGCCGGCTGGTGGAAAATTGAGAAGGTTGAGGATGTCACGGGATCTGTATCCATTGAATTCGGAAACAATTCTTACATATCAGCTTTAGATAACGGTTTGTTCACTATTGGAGCCCCACATGGTGACGGAGAAGGACCTTCTCCTGAAGAGATATTCACTGCATTCCCGGCCGGAGATAACAAGTTTGCATTGAAGTCCGGATATGGAAAGTATGTGGGAGTGTCAAAGGATGGTGTAGTCACTGGGCGGTCTGATGCTGTCGGGCCTATGGAGCAGTGGGAGCCTGTTTGGCAAGATGGTAAGGTCATTGATATCACTAAAAGCTTGAGGGAATTATTGGCATACAAAGCTTAGGGATACTAAGCTAGGCTAGGCTAGCTAGGGCCTAAGAAACATACATGCACATACATAAACTCTAACAAACATAGTTTGATTCTCACTTAAAGGCACTCTGCTTATACAATCTTGGCAGTTCAAAAGTAGAATATCTGAATGTGGAATAAAATCCACCAATGGATTTTTCAATGGATTAACATATTGAGACAGCTAACTATAATTTTTCAGGACCTATTGTCAACTGGTGCATTCTGATAATTGACCTCTTAAACCTGTGGCCAGACAAATTGATTGGTTCAAGACTCAAGAACCAGATCGCAAAAATTCTGAAACCTATACCAATCTGTGTCACTCATTCATCACTAAATATTGGCATACCAGCCAGACTCCAATCGTTCTGGCCACAGGGTTAAGAGGACAATTTCTGATAGTGTAACAGAAATGTGCAACAGGCTATGGAGAGTTTCACTATTTGAATGTAATTCAAATAGTGAAACTCTCCCAAGGCCTGTTGCAAAACTTTCATCTTGGGCTTGTGCTGACCAATAGTTAGCAACCACTACTCCATTTTCTGTGGTAAGTAGCTGGCAGATAATGTCATGTATGCTATCTAGCATTAAGCTCACCGGTGTACAGCACTTTTAATTTGTGCAATAAAGAATTTTCTGTCTATCTATAGACAATTGACATTTCAGTGCCCAACAGGGTGCATGTATGAATAAAAAGTTGGAATTTGGTTCAATAACCTCCTTGCTGTTTAGAAAGTTGGAACATGGTTGAATAAAAATGTGAAAATAGAACTTGTTTTTTTTTATAATTTGACAGCTGTCAGTAGAAAGCGATTCTCCCTAGGGCTGAAAGTATTACTTTCAATTAGGCCCGTCAGGCAACTTCAGACCTACTTTCCGAGTATGAGCAATGAAAATGCTATTTTCAATAAATGAAATGAATTTTTTCTAGGTAAAACAGCAATCCTCAGCTCTGTAAGCAAGTTCATGTCGGTAAACCCAGATGATGACTCTGTAGTGGCTCGTAGTAGCAACGCTGGCGGACTTGAGTTCTGCAACATCCGGAGCAACCGCAGCCGGGAGGTCAATGAACCTGTTGTGGCAGAGGAGGAAGGAGACCTTAATGAAGTCGAAGTCAATTATGTGTAAGTTTTTTTTTTTTCAGTCTGTGATGACAATTTCGAACTTATTATAAAATGCTAAGATAGGGAAATACCTAATATGTTATTTTATTACAATAACCATTTAAAGAAAACATCGCGAGAAATCTCGGGAGTCAGATTACAACCCAGGTCACATGTATCAAGAAATTCATTGGACAAAAGGCCCACACACGTTTTCTGGAAGAACGATTTTGGACCTTCTACATCCACCAAAAAATGCAAAATACTAGCACTTGCCAAATTGTATGCTTGGACGTGTCTCTGACCGTCTATTACTGGTCGTTATATATCCTGAAGTCTTGGTTCTCAAGCTCAGCACTCTCCATTATTGAGCATGACAAATGTTCTGATAATTTCAGTAATTATTGTATTATACGGTTTTAATAGATTGTTTCTTTGGCAGCAAGAAGTTTCAAAAGTTCCAGGACAAGAGACTTCGAGTCAACGACGGCGGCTTGATCGAACTGAAGAAAGCAAAGACTGAAGGCAACCTCCATGAAACACTCTTAGACAGAAGAAGCATAATGAAAGCAGACCGATACTGTAAATAACTACTGTGGTGGTCTCATCCTCTCTCAAATGTTGTATTAGATGGCTAGGAGACTAGAAGTGGGCTCTACTGAGCTTAACACTGAGGCCTCGGCCTCGAATTTAGCGGGCAGCGGGGCGGCAGCGGCGGCGGCGCGGCAGCGGCAGGATTCATAAGCGTAAAATGAAAAGGACCCCCCGAGCCCCGCTGCAGAGCCGATGCCGCCGCCCCGCTGCCCGCTAAATTCGAGGCAGAGGCCTAAGTGTTCATAAAAATCTTCCAAAACCAAGCAAGGTGACTATTACCACTAACCCATATGGAGGAGGCCTACGTCCGACAGTAAACTTTAGCCTTGCGACATCGTATTTGTGTATAGTTTTCTTTAAAAATTCTGTATTATAAGCAGGAATGTGATCGCGTAGAACTGGTGTAGTACATTGTGTTTATAAGACGTATAAGTAATAAGTAATGAATAAATCAATTTTAACATTTTTAGTTTATTAGCTAGGAAATTATCTACAGAAAAAAGTGGGTAAACTAGGTAGTTAGGTTGGCCTGTAGGACTACTATAAATCAAGTATTACTTCATTGCAAAAGAAAATATTCACAAAATTCAATAGATTTTTTTATTAGAGCAGAAATGACTTGAAATTACAAATTCTCATTCAAAATGTAAACAAAACTAAACTCTCCAAAGTATAATGCCTACTCTTTTCGCTATATCATCAATTCATGAGTAATTATGTATGTTTACATTGTTTATTTATACAAAAAAATATTCAAGGTAGTAATCTTGATGACTTAGTTAAACCAACACTACTAGCTTTTTTGCTGTATAAAAAACATCAAAAAGTACAGTAGAGCGAAGAATACCAGAGAAAATGCATAATAAAAATAACTGTTATAATAACCCTTATTAGATATATTTTATTATTATTGAAATACATTTACCAACAACTCTAGTAGATTATTCTAGATCTTAACCCATCCCTTCGTCATAAACATTGATGGGTCCAGACAATAGGAAAATCTATCGCCTGAAATAGCTCCAATCTATAGCTTAAATAAGCTTAATCTCAGATAAAGGCAGAGCCAATGATACAAATGTTCCAAGTACTACAAAATCATCAAGATTACGCACAAATTCGAATAATTTGAATATAACTACCTACACTTATACAAAACTATATCTACACGTAACCCTAGTGTATAGACTAGACTGAGAACTAGCCTGCGGAACATGATACAAGTGGTACAGTCTAATATTATCATATTTTCTAACTTGCTAGCATGAAGTATACCTAGTACTGAAGATCATTTTATTATAGCCACATTAAGACCCCTGTAAATCGAAGCTAGTAAAAAAATCCACATCTAAAGTTAATTTAGACTTCAAATAAAAAAGGAAGTAGTTCTCAATTCGGTTGTATTTCTTTAATGTCGTATCGCATAACTTCGTTATTTATGAGCCAATTTGAAAAAATATTCAAGATTGACCCACCATAGAAACCGAGAACTTTGATGGAATTTCGAATTTCTATACGATAACAAACAAAAAACTACAGCCAAACTGTTGCCTCCTCATTATTTTTTGAAGTCTATTATAAATCATTAACATTATTCTAGATTTTTATAGAGTCAAGGGCCACTTTACACTTGAGTCTATTTACGGCCGCTGTAGTGCCTGGGAGATTATTATAGGCAACTAGGCATTTATAAGATTGGACTTACTAGCCCGTCACCCGTAGATATTCTAACAGATTAATTTATGTTGTACAAAATTGCCAGTAATAGTATAAAATCAGTCAAGGCCGTTTGGAAACTGACAAAGTAGAAGCATGGATGAGTTTAGTATAAGTTTAGTTTTTTCCCTACCTTCATCACTTATTGCCTATACATTTGATTTGACCTGTACGATGAGAAGCGATTTATAGAAACTCAATAGTGCAAATAACCAAGATTTTTAAAGTGCAAACAACCCAGTTTTTTTAAATATTAGTATGGTTTATCAAGAGGAAAGGTTTTACAGTTCGGTGGGTAAATTGTTAGTCTAGCTAGTAGAGATTGCAATTGGTTAAAATGTATGAGAAGTTCATAGTTTTGGTGCAAACCATAATATACATACATACATCTAAAATAAATGCTAAAAATATACACCTCACTTATCATCTATGTTATATTAATTAATGCGATGAAAATATATAAAATACAATGAATGTACTGACCCCAACTGTACCTATTACATGAAACTAAAATATAATTGAATGTGGTACATACAATAATTAATTACAGATAAAAATACACCAACTTATTGGTATCTTATAATTACCGATACACATATCTTTAGACACGATGTCCCCTAACTAAACTAGGTGATTATTTAATTTTCAATCCATTTTGAAAATCATGTTTATGTTCAGTACATAACAATACAAATACTTACAGAAGTTATAAAAGCTGTACAATATTATAAAAAACTGAATAATTTTTTTAATAACCATAAATATCGGTTTATTGGAACTAAACCTTCAAAAAAACTAATTAAACTATTAGATCATAAGACAAGTGCTAGTGTGCAAACCTGTGACGCTTTTTAGTTTTTATTTTACTGGTTTAACTAGAAAAAAAACTTTTTTTTTAGTTAAACCAGTACGTAGATATTTGAACAAGCGATACGAGCCGCGGTTGTCGTTATCAAATTCCTTGCTGAACGCGTGAAGTTTTGCTCGTTTTGCAATGACAAAAGTTACAATTTCATGACGATTTGACTAAAATGATGAGTGCGATTGATTTATCAGTTGAATCTGCAGGTCTATAATAAACGTAACTGTTCGTAGCTGCGCTCTGGTTGCGAATCTAAATTTGGCAGTCTAGGTAGCGTTTGCGTTGTAACCGCAAATTTCAGTCGTGTCGTAAAATGAAAGCAAATCTTATGCCTTGAACACATCTAAGTGTTCTGCGGTGGCGATCAGTGAAACGCTCAAGACTAATGATCGCTTTACGCTATATGTTTTCGCCATTTTGAATTTAGTCACAGATTATCGGTTGTTTGTGCTAAAGATTAACTTTCTGAATATTTATTCAGATGTATTTATAATAATGAAATAGATTCATGACTGTAATCCCAATCATGGTAGATATTATTTCTAGGTACTTACCAGAGTACCTACCCCACTCAAACTTTTGATAATGTCTGAGGGTAGTCGGAAGTAGTGTACTGTATTAGTAGTCTGAGTTTTACTCGATCCGTTTGAAAATTTCGTTTCGCCTACGTGTCTCTTTCTTTTGTATGGAGAAATAAGTCTTTTCTCCATACAAGAGAAAGAGACAGGTAGGCGAAACGAAATCTTCAAACTGATCGAGTAAAACTCAGACTACGGGTACAGTAGATAGATACAAAATGGCATTTGAAGTTTTTTAATTTAATTTTATTGGACTACAATTTGGCAAAACTAAATTAACAATTTTATTAACAAGATGAATTCATGCTCAATGTATTCAACATTTGAATTAGGTATCCATATCTATAACATAGTAAAAAATCAAAACAAGATAATGTAATAACACTAGTAACAATGTATTACAGGACGGCCAAGTTAAATCGGGATGCGATAATGTACATTATGTTATTGTACACCCCGTTATTACGATGCCAGTTAAGCCACATGTACATTAGAGCAATTCAATCATCGATTTTTGCTTTATTGTTCTGGCACTGGATACTTATACTTGTTCTTGATACTTTATAGGTTAGGTTATGTTAGAACATGAAAATTACGCACAACCGCAGTGCCACAAAATGTTTTTTTTTTCAATACCCTCAAAGGGGCTGTCCCCTTTATGACAATTGTCCATCGCTAGATAAAAAAGTAAGAATTGAAATTTTTATCTGCGACAGTGGACATAGGTCTTTACAATTTCAGTGGAAAAAAAGTGGATTCGTTTTAACTGGGTGTACATTACAGGCCGTACATTAACCGGACCCGTTAAAACGAGCACGCATCATTCTCAACCGATCAGTACTAACAATGAAATGGTGGTTGAGAATAATTTAATATGAATATGGATAATTAAGGTCTAGTATCCCGGGGCTCCTAAACAATAGAAAAATATTGGTTTATTGAGTTCGACGATCCAGCGTACAAATTAAGTTAGTGGTTTTTATTCGGCCGTATATTCGTATAAAAACAGTGCGTTCAAATGTCCTTGGCAGCGAGTATGTAAATAGTTGCCCTAACGAGTTTGGCGGTACCGGTGGTCCGTAGAGGGTTGTTGTTAGTCAGCGGGTGGGGTGGGGGTGTAGGATGGTCCTCTCAGCTGGGGGGGGTCTTCAGCTGTTGGGCGCTGCGGCCCCGGCGCCGCGCTCCAAACGCAGCCATTCTACAAACTCGTCCAACATCACTGGCCCTGGAAACCACAAATTGCTGTTATAATATATCTTTATTTCGAACAGCAATTTGTTATGCTCTTGGTGTTTTTAGGACTTCTTTTGGTATTTATGTGAATAGTCAACGTTCAAAATAAATATAAGCATCGTCAAAGTCTCGGGCCGGCCAAGACTGGCACAAACTAAGGGAGAGATATACCTAGAAGTACCACTTTAAATATTGCTATGCCCTAAACTTGAAAACCTATTATTTATTCACCATTTTTAACTTTCAAGACCTCACCATGTAACATAATAATTGCAATAAGAACTCGAGGATGTTGCACCACTGGTCGCGGTTGACGACGCGGTACCGGCGCTCTATGAGTATGAGATACGTACATGCGCCGTCGGCGTCGTACGCCGCGAGGCTGTGGTCCATGGTGCGGCTGAACTCGAGGATGTTGCACCACTGGTCGCGGTTGACGACGCGGTACCGGCGCTCTATGAGTATGAGATACGTACATGCGCCGTCGGCGTCGTACGCCGCGAGGCTGTGGTCCATGGTGCGGCTGAACTCGAGGATGTTGCACCACTGGTCGCGGTTGACGACGCGGTACCGGCGCTCTATGAGTATGAGATACGTACATGCGCCGTCGGCGTCGTACGCCGCGAGGCTGTGGTCCATGGTGCGGCTGAACTCGAGGATGTTGCACCACTGGTCGCGGTTGACGACGCGGTACCGGCGCTCGCGCTGCAGGAACTCCCCGAGAGCGGGCCGCAGCGCCCAGCGCGGCAGCAGCACGCCCAGCAGCGCGCGCGCCGTGCCCGTCTCCAGCGACCGCTGCTCCTTGTCCTGTACATCAACACCGCACGTCTAAACAATATGATGACTTGCAAATCTCAGTATCCAGATGACGCCAAACGCCACCAAGCCGTAGTTTGTTGACTGTTCTTCTAGGCTTGGTCGCGTGGAACTGGCACCTAGACTCGCCCAGCTTTAAGACGTTACAAAGTGATCTTTTTCTTTTAGTGTCCTTGTTTTCTGCTGGTTTATGTGTAGTTAATAAATATCTATGTCTAAATAAAGCACTTTAAATAACAGGTAATGAAGGAGGCTCACTCGCAGACTGAATAGAGAGAGGAAGAGAGGTGAGCCAGATTGGAAGCAAGTTGAAAGGCTCTAGTCGGTTTTTTGGTACTGCTTGAAGGGCGTTCAGATTGTGGAGACAGACGTACGCGCAGCTCGTGATCAAATCGGACGATCCCGAATCATCGTAGACTCGCACGCTCACTTTGCCCCGCTCAATTGATGTATTTAAATATCCATTTCAAGAGACTCAATACTCGGCTTTAAAGGCTGGCCTAGTTTGAATTATACACTTATTTAGTAAGTAGTTAATGTGAGTCACACTTACCCTGGCGAAATCATATGAGTATCGGTAAATAGCCTTGAATATGTGAGGGTCGTTGAGCAAATTACGCAAGGACTCTAATTTGTTCTGTAACTTCAATGCTGTGTCGCACTGCAGATCTGTCAGTCCTGGAATAAAGATAAACCCACTCAGCAAAGGAGCACTGGTGGTCTAGTGGTAGTGGCCCCGCCTTCCAATCCGAAGGTCGTGGGTTCAAATCCACTCGTGTACCAATGAGTTTTTCTGACGAAAAATTTATGTGCACTATGCCAGTACTCTCAAAACGGTGAAGGAAAACATCGTGAGGAAACCGGCGTGTTGTAGAACCTAAAAAAGTTCGAGCAACACGTGTCAAGGGTCACGCAAAAAGGGCCCACCAGCGGCCTATTTGCGGAAAAAACCTGCCCGCACATCAAGTGCGCATGATAAAACTTGCCGAAAAATTGCCCACTCAGCAAGTCAGCATTGTATCTTTCCATGATAATAGTGACGCTCATTCAGCTCGCCATAACATAATAGGCCGTATCACGACGAGATAATAGTATATTATGCAACTAGTGAATAAAAGACGGATTTAAATCGAGGACCAAAGATGAATCACGAGCAAGTGCAGGAATCTAACGACTGAATCACGACCGTAGGGAGTGATTCAAGTGTTAGAATCCTAAACGACGCGAGTGATTCATGGCTCTCGATATAAATCCGTTTTATTCAAGAGTTGCATACTATACTTTATACCATGACTTCGAGAAAAAGAAAGATTTAAGCGAAAAAGGATTAAAAACTATGAACTTTGTTTATACTATTCTTATATGTATGACATGAAACAATTTTCGATTTTGGATCATAATTTTAGATTTTGATTTGATTTGTTAATAAAGAAGGATAAATTAATGCAAGTTTTCTACTATGCCTACTTCTCTTTCATGAACTCAACAACTCAATTGAACAACAAACAACTCAGCACATCTTTTATATTCCTGGAATGCATTTTCAATCGATTTACTATTATCGAACTTTTTGCTGCATAACTTACTAAGAACAGTATTCAAAATAGCGCCAATTTACTTATGTATGACAATGACAACAAAGAACACAAAACAGTTTTTAATCCAATGCTAAACTCCTTGTCAAAAATTTCGACCAATCAAATCGAGAGTATTTATGACGCAAGGAGGTTGTAAGGTATTGAGATGGACGTTGACCTTATTCGTATGTTCCAAATTCAAACACCAAAACAGTGATTAAAAGAGCTTTTTATTCACTGTTTCCAGTGAATAAAGTAAGCTTTTTAGAGGGGGTATGGTATAAAAGCCATTGAATGTTTCAAATGGAAACTAAAACGATTAGGGTTAGAGTGGTTACTTATTGCAACTTTTTTGAAACTGAACAGCAAAAATTACCTTTTAACCATTCTTCTTGTGTGAAATATCCCATTTGTTTTGCAGTCATTTTGTAGGCAATAACTAGCATAACTACGTTTTCCGGGTCTACTCCGATGTCTTCACAAAACTTTTCCATACCTTCGGGTCCTGCAAAGAAATACCAGTTGCCTAATATTGGATTTTGTACTGAGTCAAGATAATTTAAGTTTTTCATTTGTTGTTTGTATATTTTAGTAGCTCAAGGTAGATTTTCAAACAAAGTAAAAATTTATTGATAAACAATATCCAAAAAATATTTAATTTGATTATGGGATAATTTTTCAATCTACAGATACAGTTAATATCCAGTGTGTATCGGACTCCTGTTTCCGCAATTGGACTCAAAAGTCGGTCCGTTTTGCGTCAGTTAATATCCAGTCACATAATTATGTCATGAAGTCACAGTTCCGATACAGTACCGGCACAATTTGAAATACTCGATCATACATTTTATTAGTCAAATAGTATATAAAATATATCTCAGTACAAGTGTGTCAAAAATAAGGACTAGATTTTTTATTAGATAGCATTATTCTGTAGGTGCAAAAACTATCTTAAAAGTAACATTCATAAAGCATAGTAAATCTCACCTAAAACATCAGGCTCTGAAACAGTTGTGTATTCTTTAAACCATGTTAAACATTTCTTAACGCTGAAACTTGTGTCTTCTACTTTGGAATGTCTGCGAGAGCTGAAACAAATAAACCATGTAGTTAAGTAAGAGTCAGTGCAACAGCTGTTTGAGCCTGTAAACAGCTAAAGTACCTAATCTAAGTTTTTTTGTTCCTATCAGTTTAGTTTATCTGGGTCGTCCAAAAGCATGTTGGGTAGACGACATTGGCAAGTTTATCATGTGCACTTGATTTGCGGGCAGGATTTTCCGCAAGTAGGCCGCTGGTGGGCCCTTTTAGCGTGACCCTTGACACCGGTTGCTCGAACTTTTTTAGGTTCTACAACACGCCGGTTTCCTTCACCGCTTTGAGAGTACTGGCATAGTGCACATACATTTTTCGACAGTAAAACTCATTGGTACACAAGTGGATTTGAACCCACGACCTTCGGATCGGAAGAAGGGGCCAGTATCACTAGACCACCAGTGCTGGCATATACCCAGTTGGTGATACCAAGCTGAAAGGAGATGATGATGACGTTGTATCCAGGGGCATCATCTGTTTCTTTTGTGAACTTGGTTGACCCACTGCTTGACTGACTAGATGACAAGGTAACAACAGTTGGCATCACTTATGAGGACTGCTGAACAGCGCTGGAAGGCATGTGTTTGCTAGGCAGCAAGCATAGCAGGCAGACGGATGAGCCAAAATAGATATAGACATTTATTTATTTACTAGGTACTTAAGCACACAAAAACCAGTGAAAAACAAGGACACTAAAGAAGAATGATACAATACATCGATACTGGAGAAGTGCGCTGTGTTTCTGTGTGCTACAGCAGCAAAAGGGCCTTGACTCAGCATAATGCCTAGCTTCTGTGAGGAAAATGTTGGTAAAAACACCAAATGTATTATCCTGTGTTGTTAAGTCTCAAACCAAAGCTTGAATGGCTTTTTCAGCAGCTCAATTAGTTATGGTTTTCCTATTAACTAAGCACCCCAACCAGTTGATGATTTGAGAATCCTTCCAGAAACCGTGGCATGGTGTGTTTATGAGATGGTATACCTGCTGTTTCTTGAGCGCTTGTGATGGTGGTGCTCCTCGATGTTGGTGGCGCCGGGCAACACGTCGTTGTTGCCGGCGGCGCTGCGCGTTCGTTTGCTGCAGCGAGGCATCGCTCCACCACCCTGCATAAATAAATAAATATTATAGATAGACAATCCACACAACACTATCTAGCCCCAAACTAAGCAGAACTTGTATTATGTGAACCAGATAGCTGATATACATACATTTTTTTTGTAAACACATACTTAGAAATCCGTGATCTCTGCCTACCCCCATGGGAATGAAGCATGATTTTATGTATGTATGTACATACTTAGAATACAATATAACACCCAGACAAAGAACATCTGTGTTCACCACACAAATAATTGTTCTCAGTGGGAATTGAACCCACAACCTATGGCCCAGAAGGCAGAGCTACTACCAAGCTGAGCTGAGAGGCCAGCAACATCAAGCAATTGTTCATAATAAAAAAATCTTATATGTTACTGCTGAATCCTGTCACCATAATTTTCACAAGTATTAGAAGACCTTCAATAAATCTGCAATAAATGTTACAAGCCATGATGATTCTCATATGAGGTCTTAACCTAATATCAACGAGACGATATAACGAGAATCATCATGGCTTGTAACATTTATTGCAGATGATTTAGCATCAGGTAGGTAATTGAAGCAGGGGAACAACTCCGCTCATGGCTACAAAGCCTGATAAAATACGAGAATGGGAGAACCATGATAGATGGATGTGCCATTGGGAACATGCCATTCATACCAAGTGCTGTAGATATACACAACTCTTGCATAATGTTGAATAAGCAGTTCGCAGTAAAAAAAATGTAGTAAATAGCAATCTACACACAGTGAAACCTTAAAAGAGTCCAAGATAAGTCCTAGGATCATGATGGACATTAGGAGGGCAACTAATGGTCTTGTTGGTTGGTTTTGAATCGACGAAATGAGTTTAACACTGAAGACTAGAGCAACAGACAGCGACTTATGACGCGGCTGCCTGCAGGAAAAAGAAACTGTGGAGCATGTAGTACTGCACTGCTCCGCAACAGAAGAAGTGAGGTCCAAGACAGGGCTCAGGGAACTGATTGAGTCTTGTCCCTCCACATCCACATCTGAGTCACCATTGGGTCAACTAGAACATTGCTGTCACCAACCCAAAGTCCTACTCCACTATTTTAAGGAGTTGGGCTGGCTGGGGTAAGGGTTAGCAGGGGGACAATGCACAATACACCCCATCGCTAGACATCAGTGCAGATCTTATTCCCCAACTCAATTAGAATTAGAATGAGTTGAACACAGCAAAGATCATAAATGAAATGTTTGCCACTACGCATGATATTACTATTACCTATTTGGTATTATAATAACCTCCCACTTATTAGCATTTTTTCAGTGCAGGTAACTGCCATCTCTTATCACTTGGTAATGACAAACAGTGAGAGGGTTAATAGCAATGTCTCACACCTAAGTATCACCTGTAGTGAGCTCATCAATAGCTAAATCATTAACTTAACAATGAAGCACACCTATTTTGTTTATCAGTAGTAGTAAGACACAATACCAAGGTCAACTACCTAGTTTACAGTTTTATTTTCTTGAAAACCTTTCAATACATAAAGAGAACTTGAAAATAGCTATTATTAATTCCATTTCTAGCTCTCTAGGCTTTTTAAGAAACATGCCCTGTAGAACAACACCATAATTTGCTAGTGATACAAAAAACCTATTACCTAATATTCATGGTCAAGTGTGGAAAAAAATTGGGATATTAAACATAAAAACTTATAAGAACTCACTTGAAGACAAACAGGAAAGATAATAAGGCCTAACAGTAATCTCAAACATGAGAGCCAAGCAGTACCGGGCACTGTTAAATTGGTTGCAATTTGTAGCAATCAGCTGAATGCTATTGTAGGTTGTAGTTACAATGTAACAAGGTATGGTTTATTTATTTAGGATTGAGGACAAACAGTATTTATCTAGGATACACAAAATAGTTAGTTCTCGTGTTTTCAAGCTTCTATTACATCGCTAAGTCTAATAAATCTAAGGAGAATAACCTTTTTTCGTAAGATGTTTACCTACAAACATCTATCTTGCAAGACTAGTTCAGCAAACCTGTAATGCAACATAAATTATTATATTTTGTAATTATATGAGTTAACTTACTATTGGTGGTAGATTCGATACGAAATTGGCAAACTTGAAAGGATTTTCGTCTCCTATTTTGCGAAATTGCAGGGCTGCTTCAAAAATGTCCTCCTGACAGTTCGATAACCTGAAATGAAAATCAATGTGCAACACAAAAGGGAACTGAAATATCTAGAACTGGTAAAAATAACATGCTCTGCAAAAATGTCTTTGACTTTGCAAAAATCGATGAGAGCACGACCGCAAAACTGATAGGCAGTGAAAAAACTTGGGGCTTGGGACTGTTGTCAAAGGATTTCGTGAATTTGGTACCTTTGTAAAATAGCTCCTCACTGAAACTTTAAATTCTGTCAATTTTTATCAAATGCTAACATGTGAAATATCACTGTGTCCTCTAAATTACAATTTTTTTACAAAACCAAACAGCAAATAAACAGGCAGACACATCGAGCGAGCGAGCCGCTGGGAAAACTCAAAATGAAGTTGACGTTTCGTTCGTTACGTTATTGCTCTTTTCAGAAAAATAATGTTTTGATTCAAAGCAAGCCACTCGAACTCATATCTATTTCATACAAATACATATTGCAAAATCCACAGAATTGATTACTTTTAGTAGTTATTTCTCATAGAGTTTCATTATGAAAGAAAATCTACTCTATAAAGCATGAAAATATAATAACAAAACGTTTCGTTCAACCATTCATATCACATCCACCCACAGATCAAATAATTGAATGAATTGGAATGAACATACCAGGCACAGATCATACGACATTGCCATAGACTAAACGCCTTGCTTCAAGTCAAGGGGTTGCCTATCTGTCTACGGGTTGCCTATTCCGGTCTAATAAGCCTAGTCCTAACTTAGAAGATTCCACCCATTCCAATCAATTATTATAAGCAAGTGACGTATGTCCAGGGTTTTCTCTATCACCGCCGACTAGGATCTACTCCCCGCTCTAGCTGATGGAACAAGCATAGGGCCCACCTGATGTTAAGTAGTAACCATCGCTTATAACAAAGCATTGCCTTGTAGGTCACGCTCGTCAGGAACATGCCCTACTATGCACTACCCTGCGTCGATCAACTTGAGACTTAGGTGAAGATGTTCAGCCTGCAAGTGCCTTCCTGTTTCTTTACTTTACTAAAGTAATTCATTACGTCCTATTTCCGAGAACCAAACTATAAACGAAGATGAGAATTAGTACCTATACATCATAGAAGAGAAAAACGCTTGTTTTGTTGTGAGGTAATATGCATAAGTACTTGTTGTCAGGACTCTTTGAGCTTATTATATAACGAAAGGCAAGAAAGCGTGATGATGATTCCAAATAATAAGGGAGCGAAAATCTACTCAAAATTCTCTAAAATTTTCTAAAACCAGTGCCTCGCTCGCTCGTTAGAATTTTAAACCATTATGTATTGTTAGTTTTACATTAAGATCATCAGATGGCGCTACTGTACATTTCAACACGGAAGGGTTTATGAAAACCATGAATGATGAAAACACCAAATTTATAGCAAAATCGCTATCAATAAAGTTTTAAAGCACCAGGTTCAGCAAATATATTGTTTAATGAACTCTAATATTGTTATAATAGCACCTGATGCTGAGAACTCTTTCGTAGCGGCCTCGCCGTCCAATCATAAAGTCGTAAGTTCGAAACGGTTGTAATAATGAGTAGGTATTTCTGTCCAAAAACACGTATACAAAGGACCTGCTGGTCTGTGTGAACGGACCCTTACTCTCAAACGGTGGAGGAAAATATCGCAAGGAAACAGCAGGACGTCTGTGTCAAGTGGACGAAAGGATCCTCTTTGAGGTCCTTTCAACAGACTTATCTGGCCTCTGACCTCAGTTGGTATTACGCTGCGTTCTAGGTCGTGGGTTCGATCTCCACCGAGAACAAATATTTGTATGGTGAACGCAGATGTTAGTTCTCTGTCTGGGTGTTAAATTGTATTTAAGTAGGTCTATATTTACAAAAAACTATCTAAGTAATAATTTCAGCTATCTGTTTCCCATAGTACAAGCTCTGCTCAATAAGGGGCTAGATAGTGTTGTGTGGATTGACCTATTGGCCAAAATATTTATAAGTATGTATATATATTTTACCACACTGGTTCGCAAGAACTAAGTAGTATTATTTCACTGTTTATCTAATATTCTTCCGATCTAATATTTATCCACTGACTGCATCACTTTCCGTGGACACTACAACGCGAAACAAAACAACTAATCCGGTAGGGTAGAGGGTGCAAAGCGAGGGAGCGCGCCCCTCGAGTTCTAGATTTGAAGTTCATATCGATTGTAATTATGCTATGGCAGGTAATGTCATGTCTCTTTGCCTGACACTCGACTCACCGATTCATGATAAAGTTGATGTAGGTAAAAGGCACAGAATAATGAATAACAAGCAAAAGAGTATTTGCTGTTCTGTGGTAAAAGGCAGTACAGGGTACCTAAAGTCCGAGTAAGATAAGTCTGCGCGTGGCAGATGGCGAAAATCATGAAAAAATCTCCCGATCACAAACATGAATGGAAAATCGAACTCTCATTGCGATGACTGCAAGTCCACATTTGTTAATGGAGATTATTTAAGAGCGCATCGTGCGAAAATTTGAGATTTAAAAAAAAAAATTCATAACTAAATAACTAAGTGACATTTAAATTTTTTTTTTTTTTTTAATCTCAAATTTTCGCTCCATGCGCTCTTAAAGTCAGACTCGCGCAAAGTTATCTTGCGCGAGCTCTAGTACCCAACAAACAAAAACGTCATATAAGTCTTGACTTATACGACATAAAGTTGGATAGAAGTCTTATAATCATAGTGAAATTACTACTAGGTCCTTTAGACGTCTTTTATTTAACTTATTAGTCGTGCGACGAATATGTCATAATAAGCTGGTCTTAGCAACGTTGGTAAGACTAAACTAAACGACGTTATATTACAGTCTTAGCTAAAACGTTTGTACGACAACGCAATAGTCATACTAACGTTAGAGTCCATTAAACGTTTTGAACTGACCAAATTAGGTCTTTGAAAAACCTTTATATGACATTTATATAACGTAGCAGTTGTATAGACGTTTTCACAGTGACGTTTATATAATGATCACTATCCTGTTTTACAGCGGTCAATTGGAGACTCTTAAATGACTTGGTTGTTTATTTAATACTCAAATATAACCTATATATTACATGAGTCCGTTTAATGTCATGCCCTGACTTTAATCAAACTTTTAGGCGCATTTAAGTCAGGTTTTGACTTTAATACGTCTAGGCCGCCATATTTACGGAACGTTTGATTAAATTTACTACGAAGAATGGAAGCAAAAAATGTGTGGAGAAGACTTAAACGTAGTGGAACTTTCAAAAGGAAAGTAAATCGAGATTTCCTTTTATTAAAAAGTAGAACGCCAACAACCGTACCATTAATAACAAATGTTGAAAACGAAAAGTGTACAACACACGAACAACAAAAAGGTTCAGTATCAATATTTATTTTATTTCTATAAAAATATTGTGTGTGATTTCTTATTTCATTATTTCATTCTTATTTCTTCATATTTTCAGATAAAATTTACTGGAATGTTAAAATGTTTTGAAATCTGCACTGCACTTTTACTGTGACCTGCAATATGAAAAGGGTTTTAAATTTATGAGGAACCCTAATAGCTAGCTGATGTCATGGCGTATTGCATGGTCTTGAAATAACCTTAATACGACTTTATGTCTTTACAACGTCGTAAAGAGATAAGTGTGTGACAAAAGCAACATGTCCTACATTTTTAGAAATCAACATATTTTTATTAATAAAAATATAATCATTTAAACACAAAGTTGCGAGGGGGCATGAAAATCTGAAATAAATACACATAGGTATATTATCATAAAACTTTAATACCCAGTCGAACTAAACGGCATGAGAGACAAATACAGTTATTAGCGAGATTATAAATATAAGTTAAATAACACTCACCTAATAACACTCACCTTTTAGTTCCTTGTAATTATTTATTTTGCACTCAAATCTCGAAACAAAACCAGCACAAACACTGTCAACAAGAAAAATGAACAAGTCTTACAGGTGTTGTTCCTTGACTCAAATAAAACGTTTTAGTCATTCAAAAACACCTGCATGACGACAATACAACAAACGAGTCGTTGTAAAGATATGATGCGACTTCTGCGCGACGAAAGTAGTATTTCCATAACGTTCATACGACTTTTGAATGACGTTAACGAAGTCAGCTTGTGACTTTTGTATGTCCACTATACGACAATGTTGGTTGTATAACTGGGGCCATTTTCGCGTTTAGTAAACGTTATTATAACGTTAGTGCGACTAAGGTATTACGATCAATGCAATCTTGATAACGTTTACTAAACTTTTCTACGACGTTCAATTGTTAGTTGGGTATTCTTGTAGTTTCTTTTTTTTTGTCTGGGTAGATCAATCATTATGTAAAGAGTTTTAGACTTCAGCTTCAGATTCTACAGATTATTTCAGAGAGAGATTACTAAAAATTACTGCAGAATAACGATTTTTTTCTGAATTTTATATTAAATTATTGTTATTCTTAGGGTTAAGTTTAAATCCGTAGCCTGTAAGTACGAGATTACTGCTCTAACTCGCAGAATAAGCAAATGAAGTAATTTGAAGTGGCAACCTCGTAGTCAATTTTCAGTTTTCCATTTTCTTTTGTCAATTTCGGGAAACATTTTCCATGCTAGCATTAACCATTTTATTTTGAATACCTACCTCGCAATAATTAGAGCAATATTCATTTTGAAGCGAGTGAGGGTGCGCCGGCAAGCGTCATGCGTTGCGTAGCCGGCGTCCATTCAAGACGTCGACACCCCTGCTGTCTGCCAACCCCATTTCCACCCTCGCGACTACCGATACCGAGCGGAATAGAATCCATCCTGCCATCTATTCCTCAGTGTGAGTCCTACCCTCGCGTCACTCGCTCACTCCGCGTTCGGCCGCGCGAAAAACCATCGCGCTTTTCCCGAACTATTTAGTGCAATTTTCCGCAATCTTTCGAATTTCGAACGTGCTCTCGTTTGACATTTGTGTTTTGTTTCCTGTTTTTTCTGTCAGTGCTATTTTATTGTTTTTTTTTATTGTTAATTTTGGGCTAGTGTTGTTGTGGTTAAGTTTTGTGTGGACATCCGAATTTTGGCAAACAGCAAACTTACGTAAGTGATTTTTACTGCATTGCGTTATTATTTGATGGAGATTTATCAGTACCTACTGATTAATACGTGTTTTTCGTCCAGGTTTATAATTTGTAAGGTACCTAAGTATGCATGCAACATTACCCGGTTTCGCTATTTGCCAACTAATAAAATGTAAGGACCTTCCAAGTTACACTATATTTCGAGTGGTCTGAATACAAAAAGCCTAATTTAAAAGCTTTTTAAAGAAAACAAAACTAAATCAGAGCGCAATTTTCACGAAGGAGGTCGCTAACAAGTAGATTCAATTAGGGATGAATTGAGTTGGCAAAGTGGGGTGGATAGTTACAGACGAGTGTAGAGCACGCAAATTCGTATTTATTGTTGTTTTTAAGGTCAAAGACGATCGCTTTAATTATTTAATGCATTTGGGGAAGACTAATGAATTGGTTCTTTTGGGGTCGCTATTATGGGCAATAGGCAGGGTGAATTAAGATTTATGACTTTTATCAGATTGCTTTTGGGTGCGTTCCAAACATAAATAGATGATTTCCGGATTTGGTAGATCTTTTCTCTTGAAAATATTGTAAGTTTGATGGGTACTCGTTTTTAAACACTATAGTTGGATTACAGAATGAAAAAATAGGCTTTGTAAATGCCTAAGTATTCTTTTTGTGTTTTATGACTTACTTACAATAGAGTAGTAGAGCTCTTTGTGAAGGTCCGGGGAAATATTACCACCATGCCTATTCCTGCCGTGAAATAGCATTGCTGCGTTTTGGTTTGAAGGGTGTAGGTGCCGGTGAAATTACTGGTACGTGTGGCTGAACATCTGTATATGCCTCAAGTTGATGGGCGCAGGGCAGTGTTGTAGGGCACGTTCCTGACGTGCGTGACTTACGAGGCAATGCGATTATTGGCGATGGTTACCACTTAATATCAGGTGGGCCATAAGCTTGTTCCATCAGCTCATTGTATAAAAAAAACGAGAAAAAGCTCTACGCAATCCAATAGTTTTTATTATTTGTATATAAGTATCATTCCAGTATTTTCCGGACTTCAAATTAGGGAACTTATGGTAGAGGAAATAAAGATGCAACTTTCAAATAACCCTTCTTTTTTTTTCGCCGTTGTCGGGTAAATAAGAAAGTTTTTTTCAATTGCAAATAACGCATTTTAACAACAGCTCTACGTCTCCTGGCTACAAAGCAGAAAAAAGTAAACAGATTTTAGCCGACTCTGCAACAAAGGTCCAAGCCTGTACCGTCGTATTTTACTCTCAAAGACTGGATGTTCTTTGTTCTATCAAAAACTTCGGAACGCGGCGCTGTATTGCCTTTGGCTAGTCGACACTTCAGCTCGGATTAGTGTAAAATAAACTAAGTAGGTATCATACAGCCAAGTCTGAAAGCCGAGTATGAGATTGTAAGCAACGAACTTTGGTGACGGAGATTTCAGGCCTCCGTTGTTTAGTTTTAGTTGTTATTATTAGTGTAAGTTCTAGTTTCGCAAGATAAATCATTCATTCATTCATTCATAATAGCGGCCCCGAATGCTGATTACGGAGGTTGCACATCATTAGAACCTTATGTTATGTGCTTTCAACAAATGGTAATTTTTAATTCCTTTCTGATTGCTTCACTATATAGTTCAACCATTGGGCTGAAAGGGATATAATACGTCTCGATGAGGCTTCTTTCATGCACTATCCCTATTCCTAGCCATGTGAAAGAACCTCTAAATTATTTTAGTATAGGAGTTATCATTCTGTAGTACAAATTCTCTGTGGTTACCAATTGTGGCGCTTTTTCAGTAGCATAATATTTTCCCCATCGGTGTCGCGGGAAAATAAAGTATTTCTCAACTTGGAAATGGAACTTTTTAGTTGTGTGCCGTCTTGTTTTATGCACGAATTGTTTTTGTGCCAGACGCAATATTTTTTAATGTTTAGGTACAGTCGCCTCCACAATGAAACACCGTATAGTTTTTAAATTACGTTATCATTTTTATATTTTGTAGACAAAACTTATCAATCATGAATACAAAAGTAATCATGATTGATAAGTTTTGTCTACAAAATACCGAATACATCGATATACGTGTTAAAAAAGTAAAGTAATAGCAGATCTACTAGACGAGAACACAACGAAAAATGTATACAACGTTATAAATATTTACTGCTGACTGTACATACTTAAGCGATTGGTTATATCAAAGCTCTGTCTTTATCCTCTGAGATTCTGATGAAAATGTTTTTAATTTCCGGTGGATTTAAGAATAATTTTATTCGTTCCATCACAGGGTTCACATTTTATTTCTTTATTTTAAGCTATATTTTAGATTCTATAATAAGTTCGTTATATATTTTTTGTTATGTTGAATCTGTGTGTCCTTCGGCGAAGGCTTCTTTCAACCCATTCCACTACTTGCCTAGGTTCATAAAGTTAGGCTTCTACCACGGAGGTCGATTTGCTACGATCCTGGCCGCTAAACCAAAGAGCATGCTATGAGAGCATGCTATGACAGTATGTATAGATGAAGCGAAACAGGTTCAAATACTTATGCATACACACAGTAGGTTTGCACAGGTTTACTCTAGGTCCGAGGTATGCCTGATAGCATTCAATTTGGGCGTCAGTTGGCCAGACTACCGGCTGTTCCAATTATACTCTGCCATTCCAGTTCGCTGAGTTTCCGACACGCAAGTGCCCAGTTAGCCAGTTACTGTGAACTCGGCTCTGTAACGATTGATACATACCTATGCCGATGAGAGATATCGGCTTTTGAGTGCCAGGATTAATCGAATAACAAGTTTCTCTTTGAAACGACGTTTTTGATTAGGAGAAGCTAAACAGGTTTGTAAATCTATGCGCCAGTTCCACGCATTGGTCGCGCGGAACTGGCGCATCAATGAAATTAAAATAAAAAACTTCTTTATTCAGCTGTATCACAAGGTTCACTTTGAAACATCTTAAAGCTAGGTGAGTCTAGGTGCCAGTACCACACGACCAAGCCTAGAAGAACAGGCAACAAACTACGGCTTCTGCCGTTTTTAGGGTTCCGTAGCCAAATGGCAAAAACGGAACCCTTATAGATTCGTCATGTCTGTCTGTCTGTCTGTCTGTCTGTCTGTCTGTCTGTCTGTCTGTCTGTCCGACCGTGTCACAGCCATTTTTCTCCGAAACCATAAGAGCTACACTGATGAAACTTGGTGAGTAGATGTATTCTGTAAACCGCATTAAGATTTTTACACAAAAATAGAAAAAAAACTATAAATTTTGGGGGTCCCCATACTTCAAACTGCAACTCAAAAAAAATTTTTTCGTCGAACCCATACGTGTGGGGTATCTATGAATAGGTCTTCAAAAATGATGTTGAGGTTTCTAATATAGTTTTTTTCTAAACTGAATAGTTTGCGCGAGAGACACTTCCAAAGTTGAAAAAAGTTGGTCCCCCCCCCTCTAACTTCTAAAATAAGGGAATGATAAAACTAAAAAAAATATATGTTGTACATTACTATGCAAACTTTCAACGATATTTGGTTTGAACGAGATCTAGCAAGTAGTTTTTTTATATACGTCATAAATCGTAAACCGCAATTTACCTATCGACGAACTACAAGAACCTGTTTCCTGTTTGAAAAATATATAGCAGTGAAGTTCCAGTGTATATGATGATGCACAAACCCGTTTAAGTGATGTTACTAAATCACAAAGAAAATGCTTCTATATGTTATACCACTCAATGTATTAACAGATTATTAGAATAGAATAGAATATAACTTTATTGTACACCATAAATTATCAGGTAAACATAAAATATAAATTCCTTCTTCTATAAGTTCCTCATAAAACAAATACTAACGCAAATTCTAAAGCCTGCAAAGTCAAGATTAAAACGAATACAAAATACCGAGATTTTAAATACACACCAAGCAAGCAGGAAATTGAACGAAGCGTTGCGTTGATTTCAAGAAAAAATCCACTCCATTTTACCGAGCTTCAGGTAGGTTTTCTTTAATCAAGCGCAGAAATGCTCAAATGGAAAATAAATGCGAAGTCGAGCCAAACCGTACTTGAAAAATGAGGATGGGCAGATGCCCATCCTCATTTTTCATAAAGTCAGTGTTGTCTCGCTAAAAAAGATTTTTTAGCGAGACAACACTGACTTTATGAATAGCGTCATATTAAACTAGCAGGGTAATTTTCTGACAGTGGACCAAGCGCAGTGGGATGCACAAACTTTGCATCTGAAAATACCCCTGAGTGTTCGTGGTTCTAAACTTAAATCTAGGCGCGTTTATGGGTGAACAAGCCTAGAAAAATGCACGTAGAAGTCGTAGCAGCTGCCGTAGCAGTATTCGTAGCTCGTTGTCATACTCGTAGAGTTACTGAGATTTTTTATTGGTGCCTAAGTAACTTAGATCAGAAAATATTTCAATCGCTTAGTAACTGAAACTAATCAATATGACTGGCAGATAGTCTCTTCTCGCACATAAATGCCGTGAAGCTTGTAATCCAACCAAAGTCACAGGCGTTTCACTGAAGCATAATGGCATATAAGCCCGTGTTTGCGTATTGCGTAATCAACAAATTAATTTCGTCTTCTCCTGAGAGCAGTTGATAAATGTCGTTTCATTTGGCATTCGTAATTCTATTTCATGAGCGCGTGTTCTTAATGGATCTATTTGAAGTGTTCACATACAGCCGATACAGGAGGTATCTCAAACCTTGAATTAGGTGCGTATTGACATCTTGACACTGCGTGCGTATACGCGGTAACGATAAATTGATAGACCTTATTGTTGCATTGGCGCGCGGTGTGACTCAAAATTTCAATACGATCGTTTTAGCATTTATTTATTTATGTATTTATTTAAATAAAATTTTAATTTATCAATTTGCGACTCTGTGGCTTCGAAATATAACTTTTCAGATTTTTTTTTTCAAATCGGCTCAAAATGGCGAAGTTAAAAATCAAAATACAACATAATTGAGAACCTCCTCCTTTTACATTTGAAGTAGGTTAAAAATACATCATCTTGCAAAATTATGATCGTTTATACAGGGTCGTCAAGCATCAGTTACGTGTGTAGCCACCTTTAGTAGAGTATGTACTTATTGTTTCCAAGTGAACAAAAGCCCGCACTGAGCTGACATGTCAAGGCTGATCCTCAGACCGTGTCGGAGCCAACGAGGTGCGGCCTGCGGTCAGATTGTACGCCTTTACCCTGCTATTCTAAGCCTAGATTCGTACTTAGCACATTCTATGGAAGCAACATATTTTTTTATGTACCTGTGATGTCCTACTGCAGGGACTTCCTTCTTTCTCTCTATTTAGTGTCACCTTGGACAATTCTTAATGATAGACGTCCATTTCATCCCTCCATTTTCGCCGTGGTCTCCGTTTTAAGCAGCTTATACCGCTAATAAATACAATTTTTGATTTTCGAACCAAGCTCACTTCTTCTTCTTATAGTGGTGAAAGGACACGTGTGTTTAGTAAGTCTACTAATAACTAAAGTAGGTAAATTTAAACCGGAAATAACGTTAAAAAGGTGGATATTTACCTACCGCAAATCATTTACGAGATCCACTCACTGAAACCTCATTATTTTCCTGTCACGTACCGTCTTCAGCCTGTTTCTCCATTTAAGAGTCTAAGTAACCTACTAGTCTATTTAACTCTACTCTACATATAGGTTGCTACAGACACTAAAAAATATGAAAATAGTGCACTGTATCAGTACTCTCAAACGGTGGAGGTAAATGCATTGTGACGAACCTATAAAGTTCGAAGGGAGTCAGGGTTGGGTTCAATCCCCACCGAGAACAAATATTTATGTGGTGAACGTTGATGTTTCTAAGTGAGTATATAAAATATGTATGTTTTTAGAAAAAAAAAGTATATCAGTATTATGTCAAGCAAAAGCCGGCGAAGAAGAAAAGTTATGCGCAAGCGTCCGGTCAGCCTCAACCATCTCCAGTGCCTTGCGCTGTTTTGAGGCAGAAGGCACAAACGAAGATCCCCGTAGGTACATCGAAGAAAGTCGATAAAGATGGTTTCACCCTGGTGGAGAAAAAAGCGAAACCGTCACGAAATAAACGTGGTACCGCGAGCGTCATAGCATCCGAAGCCACCCTGCGTGCTGTGGACCCGACCATCCTCCTTTACCTCTCGAGATTGGACCCGAATACTTCAGGTGATGAGGTCTTTCGCTACGTAAAGGAGAGGATCTGTTTTTGGATTAAGGACCCGCCACCAATACAGCTACATCTGCAGCGGCTAGAGCCATCGGGAGTGAGAGACACGGCCTTTAAATCGTACGTGCTTCAAGTGCCTGCGAAGCATGGGGACATGTTTCTCAATTCGGATTTCTGGCCGCCAGGAATCGTCTATCGTCGCTTTAGGGGTGCGCTAACGAAAAAAGCCCCTAAGATTTGATTTTAATTAGTAATTTTATTTTATTTTATGTATGTTAGTCTCTAAGGTATTTATTAACTATGGACCTAAGATGTTTCATTTTTGTAATGTGTGCATTTTATGTTGTCTGAAATAAACGATATTATTATTATTATAAAAGCGTCTTTGCTTTTCTGTGATGTCAGCTATCTGGTTCTCACCGTACGAGTTTTGGTTAGTTTGGGGCTAGATAGTGGTGAGTGGATTGTCCACAATATTTGTTTTACCTAAAATTTATTTCTTGGCATGAAAGCGACAGTGGCAAGATAGAGGTTTAAAACTCGACTCTGTAGCATTAAAGTTTAGTATCAAAATCAAATCAAATCAAAATGTCTTTATTTGGAACAAAAACAAGGGTTTTGGAATAAATGAAAACGTTGACACAGCAAAAGTTAAAAACTGAGTAGCAGTGCCAAGATGGTCGTGGGAAAGTGAGTGAGTGCAAAAGATACGAGTGTTTTGGTGACTGTGGGGTGCTAGTACATTGCAGTTCATCTCCGCTGCAAGAAACCGTTTTCCGGTTTGGCAGGCTTTTGTGCTTTAGTTTTCTAAAGTGTTACTCGGCCATCTTTGCTTGTTCTGGGATCTGAAAAATCCACAAGTTACACACATTATACGTTAATATTCAAGCATTTTTCAAAAGTCGTTCTCTAAAAATCCCTAGATTTTTGCATTAAAAAACAAGAATTGACGTTTATAATTTGCGATTTAGAAAATGTTTGTGTTATTTCTCAAATTTGTTATTTTTGAGACTGGTGACCAAAGGGCTGGCGCTTACCTAGGGCAAAGAATTAGCTTAGCTATTCAAAGAGGTAACGTTGCCAGCCTTTTGGGCACATTGCCTGCGGTCGGTGATCTGAACTCTGTTTTCTACCTGTAATACCTACAAGTGGAAAACAGAGTTCATTATAAAATTTTCTAGTTTCTTATATAATGTAATTTTTATTTTTTCTTTTTAATTAGGTATTTCATGTTGTTTAGTAATAGTTTTTGTAAATAATGTATATTCTTTTCTCAAAATCAAAATCAAAAGTGTATTTATTTAGTTGAATTGCAAGAATCACTTTGAAACGTCTTAAAGCTAGGTGAGTCTAGGTGCCAGTACCAGTCTAGGTGCCGGTCTCAAACCACATTGTTGTCTAGTATCATCGCACACAGCAGTAAGTATACTAGGTATGTGAGTCAGACTTCACGCAGACATCCGATACTGTAGGTAGGTACCACTTGCAAGGTTGCAAGGTTTCTTTGTTCCTGGCCCCTCTTCGCATTGCTGTTAGCCGTGTATTTGTGGTTATAGATATTATCTAGGTATGTGCCGTTAGACAACGTTTATACTTTTTCAAATCTTCGCTGTATTTTCGTTTCCTTTGTACACAGTCTAGAATAACAATATCTGCCGATTTTTAAGTTATTAGACTTGTTAGTTACAGTCAAAAGATTAACTACTTCAGCTCTCTACTTATTGACCATGTCTTTCCTGTAGATTAGGCCGAAGGCTAATCAGGATAGTATAGGTGCTAAGCAAGTCTATTCCATCTAAAATCCTGTCCATATAGTACAAGGTGTATCTAAATATGTGTACTATGCGAAGGTGGGGGGTTTCAGACCACAATGGTGATCTGTTGTGGGGGGGAGATAATTAAAAATTCCTTTTTTCAGTTTCCCATACAAAAATATTTAATTTCATAATGCCTAAATAAATTGACAACCCTATCCTTGTAACCCCTTGACCCCTTGACCTACTACCTCTGTAGGTCTACTACTACTACCTACTACCTCTGTAGCTGAGTTTAGGGTTGTCACTTTGTATAAAGTCAGCTGTTCATGTTGAAACTTCGTTGCAGTTTTTTTCAGAGATACCAATCGAAGTTCGAAAAGTCGTTGAACAAAAGTTGTTCCCCGGGGGGTGGAAATTCACCCCCCTTCAGGATAGTACACATATTTTGATACACGTTGTATAGCACTATAGGGTCCCGGAAGTAGAGCTTGAGTGATCCCAGTTGCCCCTGACGCTATATAAATCCTGCAAAGGTTTGTTTAATTTTACTTACAAATTATAGGTATTCCGAAAAATAGACCTGCATAAGTATATACAGCCAACAGCAGCAGCATGATATTGAGTAGGTACCTAGAGTTTTAAAACCCATAATACCCAGCTTATAGGACTACGCATGGGATTTTCCAATAAAATTAATTAGACAAATAATTTCAAAACATATTACATGAAAACCCCGATAAAATTCCTTTTTCATTATAAAACTGGGGTAGCGTACGTTATTATAAAATAATATCGGCAAACATAATGAAAAAAATATGTTAAAAAGTTATTCGCCGACACGTTCTTGTGTTAAGGCCTGCGCACATCTAGGCGGTGGCGATGGCGATCAGTAGAAACAATTTCAAATATGACAGCGATATTTGACAGCGTTTCATCTGATCGCAATCGATGTCGCTTAGATGTGCACAGGCCTTTATGGGATAATGGGAGATGAAATCGTTTGAGTATGTGTACAAAAATCCAGTTTGTGTTTCCGAATTAAATACGAGGATATTTTGAAGAGTTTTGGGAACGAGTTATAAAATAAAATTGAATAAACATTGCGAATGAAATTACTGGCACGTGGCTGGACATCTGTATGCCTCAAGTTGATGGACGCAGGGCAGTGCATTAGGACACGTTTCTGACGCTTTACTGCTACGGGCAATGGTTACCACTTAACATTGGGTGGGACTTTTGTTCAATCAACTATTAGTTGTTTAAAAAAACATGTTTTTTTTATTCCTTGAAAAGGGTTGTTTAAATAACCAACAGTTTTACTTTCTGTGAAAATATAAATGGGAATTTTCATGTATGAGCTAAGTACCAAAAGTTCTAACATTTAATCTTTGCTTCTATTTACGGGACACTGACCGGCATAATTTTGTATTAAAAAGGCCTAGCTTAGCTTATACAATCCTAGGCCTGGTTCAAAAGGCATTGTTACAGCCGTGCATCTGATGTTTTCCTTCACCGTTTTCAATCTACTGAGACCTTGAAGATAAAAGGATGCTGATGGGAGCTGCTTGGCTAAGGCCACACAATCATAAAATCATAGGCCTTTATTCAGCAATAGACGTCCTAGGTTTGAATTTTGATGTATGAAATATAAAAATCCAAAAGTCCTCGATTAGACTCGAACCTACGAAAGGTTGCTACGTACCACTAAGCCAGCCTTGTTCTCATTTACTAAGTAAATAGACCTAAGAGATTATCATTCAGCCTGTAATAATCTCTGAAGAACAACCAAATTAACATCCAAACATCAGCCATCTTCGTTAGCATATAACTAGTTTGGTAGAACATGTACTCGTAAATTGAAGGGAACGTTGGGCAACCCAAAAGGGAGCAAACATTAGGGCGTCGCGTAAAGGCAGACATTCACAGAACAGCAAACAATAATTTGGTAATCGACGAGTGATAAAATGATTGCATAGTGCGAAAATATAATGTATACCACAATTACTTCTTCTTCTTCTCATCGTGTCACTGGTCTTTTAAACCCATAGGCTTACCACAAGCTCTGTCTGTCTCTGTCTCTGGTTTTAAGTCTGTGTGAGAGTTGACCTGTTGACCTAAATAAATCCTACGTCGAAACGTCACACACACAGTATAAATAAACTGGTGAGCACTCACACAGACTCAAAACCAGAGCCAGAGACAGAACCAGACAGAGCTTGTGGTAGGCCTACAATGTGGTAAAAGGATTTCAAGTGCGCCTCAGAGAGGCTTCTTTCGTGCCATGCACTCAACGCTCATCATTTTGAACTTTTTTGGTACTAAATTCTACGACATTATCGGTTTCCTCACCATAATCACTGAAAATTTACTTTTGCTTTGTCCTGTGTGTGGCTCGGCACTAATTCTCTACATTTAATAACTGCCACGGTAATTAATTTTGAATTACGGTACATAAAACGAAGTGAAGGTAATTAAATGGGTAACGTAGCACCACTACTCGAGCTGTCAAAAGTTAAATAAAAGAGTGGGTGGAGTAATCTGAAAGCTCTATTAAGGCCTGCGCACACCTAGGCCGCTGGCGTCGGCAATCAGTGAAACGCTGTCAAATTTGACAGCGATATTTGACTGCGTTTCACTGATCGCTACCGCCAGCGAACTAGGTGTGCGCAGGCCTTGAAAGCTCTATAGGTAATTGAAATAACTTTATGGTTCTAAATAAAAAAAAGCAGCCAAGTGCGAGTCGGACTCGCCCATGAAGGGTTCCGTACAAGAACCTTTATATTATGTTACTTGATGTAACATAATAAGGTTCTTGTAGTTCGTCGAAAGGTAAATTGCGGTTTACGGTTTATGACGTATAAAAAAAAAACTACTGACTAGATCTCGTTCAAACCAAAAATCGTTGGAAGTTTACATAGTAATGTACAACATATATTTTTTTTAGTATTATCATTCTCTTACTTTAGAAGTTAGAGGGGGGGGGACCAACTTTTTTCCACTTTGGAAGTGTCTCTCGCGCAAACTATTCAGTTTAGAAAAAAACTATATTAGAAACCTCAACATCATTTTTGAAGACCTATTCATAGATACCCCACACGTATGGGTTCGATGAAAAAAAAATTTTTGAGTTTCGGTTTCAAGTATGGGGAGCCCCGAAATTTATAGTTTTATTTTTATTTTTATGTTAAAATCTTAATGCGGTTTACAGAATACATCTACTCGCCAAGTTTCATCAGTCTAGCTCTTACGGTTTCGGAGAAAAATGGCTGTGACATACGGACGGACAGACAGACAGACAGACAGACAGACAGACAGACAGACAGACATGACGAATCTATAAGGGTTCCGTTTTTGCCCTTTGGCTACGGAACCCTAAAAAGGTAAGTATTCTCACTGTCGCTCGCTCTCTGTTTACAGCTAAATGCAATGACACAATTTTTATCACTCCAAGGTCAGTCTTCATCGTCGTGTAACTCGTTCTCTGCAACCAGTGTGACAGGATTTTGCTGAAATGCTCTTTTTGTTCTTTAGTAGTAACAGCCATACTTGTTAGGTAGTGAATGTCACCCTTTAAATTAGAATTGATCAATAATTTGCGCCCTCAGTTAGCGCGGCACTCCCGTCGCCATATCCATTCATCTAATGTATGCATGTATTGTATAGTATTGTATAATGTGAGGGTGTGATGTACAACTACGTTTTTTTTCGGTGTTTTATAGTGGGGTAGGTCAGGATTACTGATAATGTGGTTACTTGGTAATTAACTATTAATGGTCATAGGCATGATTGAGTTTTTGTAGTACTTAAGTAGTAATAGGTATCTAGGTCCTATATCTGTTACCAAAAGCAGAATATTAAACCTAATTTCATTGTGAAAGATGCCTACTTCTTTTTTATTTGTGACTAGGCACCAGACATATGTAGGTAGGTACTCTACAAACGACAATGTATTTTGTAAAATTATTCAGAATCACAATCTTTCAAACCCTATAAACCGCATCATTCATCTATTGCCAAAGAATACTAAATACGTAGTAGGCACTGCTAAACTTAGGGGGCAGCCCTCGGTCAGGGCTGCCTCGCGTGACTAATGTGTTTTTATTTAATACAAGACAAGATTACAGATAATTTGGAATTTGCGGGCGTGTGTGTGGACTATTATTTTAGTATGACGTCAGAATAATTTGGGTAGGTTTGTTGGCTTCCGCAGTTTGTTTAGTTTTATGACAATAGAGAATTAAATAGATTACACTAAATATTGGTAATTATGTAAGTTGAAATGGATGGAAGTGTTAATGTTATTGAATAATAATTTGTAATACTGAAAACCTACTCCTAATATTTAGGTGAGTTCATATTAAAATAGTTTTTTTTTTTTTTTTTTTTTTAATGTAACTAGCTGATGGAACAAGCATATGGCCCACCTGATGTAAAGTGGTAACCATCGCCTATAACAAAGCAATGCCTCGCAGGTCACGCACGTCAGGAACGCCAGTAATTTCACCGGCACCCCACCCTTCAAACTGAAACACAGCAATGCTGCTTCACGGTAAAATTAAAATTAATAAGTTAAAGTTTTCAAAATAAGTTAAGATTATTAATAAACTAACTAGAAAATCCAGCCATTCGATCTTGGTATAGGACATAAGCAGATTAAATTTCACATGATGTGTGTGGGTTACTTTGTTGTAAGTTAGATAGTTTCAAGTTCGATATAAATCAGTGTCAACCCTACCACCGGCGCCATTTCCGCGGCGTCACCCGTCGAAGGGTTGTCGCAAACAATTTCAACTTCATTATATTTAAGATGGTGAGCACCCCTACCGGTCGTTATGCGAATTACGTCAAGAAAACTCACGGACGTTGTTTTCCGCGCAGTAAAACTGAAGCCTCAATTTCATTCCTTTTACAAGTGTGTTTCGTTTCACGTTAAAAATCCTATTAAACTAGAACGTAAATGTACGAATCAGGGCGTTTCGAATTTGTCATAAAATATCGATACCACCGAGGGACCTTTTATATCGTCACACAAACCTCTATCTTTATTGCAAATTTATTACTCTCCCCTGCGGCGGCGGTTCAGTAATGCGTCATTTATTGCCTCGTATTAATGTTTTTTTCTTATTTGTTGTACTATTACTGTCACCTACTATAAGAAAATAACTTACTGTTTTTAATATTGAAGCGCCTGAAATAATAAGAGCAGCAAAACTCATCCGTGTTGCAATTAATTAGCGGCAGGCGCTGACGTGGGTAGAGCGTGGAATTGTCTCGCAAACGGTTGCTCAGTTGACTTTATGTTTGGAGCGTCTGCGATAGTCGTTAGACTGCCGATAGAAGATTATTTCCTATTTTCATTGGTTGTAAGATGAGTTTTGTATTACAGGTGACCGACAAGATGAATGAATGAATGATAATGTAAACACTTTAGTGCTTACATTATCATTCATTCAGTTTTGTCCTTCAGTTCTTCTTGGCATCCGGTTAACAACCAACACGAACAGCCAGAATTAAATGGATACTTACAATAAAAATAAAACCATTACAATAAAAAATATTTAAACCTGCAAATGTTGGATTAAACTGTATTGTATTCTATACCAGCCAACCAGTCAGCTGTTCATTGGTAGAGTACTTAGAAGGAAAGTAAAAAATACTTTACAATGAAATAGAATACTTTACAAAAAGCTTCAAACATAAATAATGACAAAATGGATTAACAACTACAATTATAGGCGGCTTAACTTTTCCGATCTTAGGATGGGCTGTATTTCAGAAGGAATAGTCATAAATTTCGAAGAATGTAGACAACAGCAAGTAAATTTTATTCTAAAAGCTGTGAGAGAATGATATACCTGTCTACGTGATAGAAGAGAGAGCTCGACAAAACGTTAAAAACACGTCGAGTATTCTCTAACAAATAAAAAATCGGTTGTCTGTAAAGTCGGTTTACTGCCGGTAGTTGAACGTGACAACGTCATACAGCTGCCCACGCGGTCGCATCGCTCACTCAAGTAGGAGAGAGACAGATATAGAACGCGAACTGCCGAACGCGGAGGCCGTGTGCCTCTTTGTCGCTCGTGCCGCGCTCTCGCTTGCACTTCAAGCCTTAAATGGAACGCTTTAGAGCGAGGTAACGCCCCATGACGTCATGTTTTTTCGTACGTGCAGCCGGCTTCATCGAATTATAAGACGTTGTCACGTCAAATGTGAATCCCTATTTCCTTTGGCACGCGTAAATGGCAGGACCTATTTGGCTGAAAATTGGTGGGAAGGTTAGAACCAGGAAACGGACTGACTTTTTATCCAGAAAAAGTAACGGGAACGGGATAAGCGAAGCCGTGAGCGGCCGCTGGTTAATAATAATAATAAATAAATATAGTGGACAATCCATACAACACTATTTAGCTCCAAATTAAGCAGAGCTTGTACTAAACCAGATAGCTGATATATTACGTAGACACCTTTTTTTATAAATAAATAGTTTGAATACAATATAACACCCAGACAAAGAACATCTGCGTTCGCCGCACAAATATTTGTTCTCGGTGGGGATCGAACCCATGACCTACGGCGGGGAAGGCGCTCTGCCTTTTGCGCTTCCTTGAACCTAAGAACTATGTGTACTTGTAGGTAGTTTGGGATCGTTAAAGCTTGCGTCTGAAAAGGCGATATTTCACTTACAACTAGACACGATCGATAAGGCTGAAGATTTAGAACGCCGTAAAAGCTAATGTCGGCGAGATTGTGATCGATGCCCACTGAAAGTGGAATACTACTGCGGAATAGATGTGAAATGTACAGTAAAATCGCAACGCTGACCTGAAGGCGTTCTAGATACCTACTTACATAGTTTAACCTATGGATTACCAATTCAGTTAACGTGTTAACGTGTTAATAAATTGTTGATATTTGTTAACCATGCAGAGTGACCAAATCTAAACGAGACATTTTATTTTACACAACCCTTTTAGTTTCACCAGTCGGGCAAAAAACACTTTTTTGCCACCTTATTTACCTCTGAATAAAAGTAGCGACAAATGTAATTGGGCATGTCTTAACATTAGGCCTACCATGAGCTCTGTCTGGCTCTGTCTCTGGTTCTGATTTTGAGTTTGTGTGAGTGCTCACCAGTGCATTATACTGTGTGAGTGACGTTTTCAGGTAGGATTTATTTAGTCAACACTCACACTGACTCAAAACCAGAACCAGAGACAGATCCAGACAGTGCTCATGGTAGGCCTACAGATTTTGCGAGCTATCTTTTACAACCTGTACAATGTTGTCTAGAAGGTTTTATGTTGGCAGTGATTTATTAATTTTTAGCATGGTGGCCTAGAAACTACTGTTCAAAGAACGTTCCGACTTAATTTAATTTGGGTAGTAGTAAATGCTCATTTAAAACCTACCCGACGTCAAAGTAAACTAGTCTTTATTCCATCACGATAAGGATCACGTTTAGTTGTTAGTAAATCTTAGCAATTTGTAAGGTTAAGGCAATCCTCATTTTCATTTACCAAACTTGAAAAACTGATACCAGAACCAACTATATAATAAAATATAATATGCATACATTAATATCTATTAGTAGACTTAGTCAGCTCCGCACGTATTGACCATGTCTTTCCTGTGGATTAGGCCGTCTAAGCTGTCAGGATGGTATAGGTGCTGGGCAAGCCTATTTCATCTAAAACCCTGTCCCAAGCACTATAGCGTCCCTTAAGTAGGGGCATGAGTAAAACACCAGTTGCCCCTGACGCTATACAAATCATCTACAATAGATGCAGGCCGGTTATTTATTTATTATACACGATATAATATGTACCGAAGAGACCCAATTTCAAGAAAATGAAATACACACGTTTGTCATGTATTATTCAAAAATTGCTTATTTCTAACAAATAAAACCTATAATACAAGCCCCGCAGGGTCATTCTCTGCACAACAATGAAAACCCCATCGAGATTGGACCAGCTATTCAAGAGTTGTCGGATTACGTACGTATATCAAAAAACTTGTTACGGTGAGTTTAGATCCTCTTTTTTGATAGTTGGTACAATAATATTAATCTACAATTTTATTTTCTGGCCTCCTTTTATCATCATCAAGGACATTATTAAAGCGTTACAAAATAATTCACAGGCATAAAAAAAAGTTTTGCTTAATCATGGACCAAAATTCAAAGTTTTTTTATTTAATGGGCTGATGGAACAAGCATGTGACCTCCTGATGTTAAGTGGTAACCATCGTTTATAAAAAGTAATGCCTCGTAGGTCACGCACGTACTACTTAGTACTTCTCGTTACTAGTTATAAGTTACTAACCTACTTTTTCTGTTTTTGTTACCAACACTATGGACCTCATTGTCCAAATAAGGAATTAATTTATTATTATTAATGTATGTAGGTCCGTTCTAATAAACAAACTAAAAGCAGATCAAGCAGAAACTAAAACACGAACAGTTTTCTTTGTGGAGACGTAGCACATTCGTAGCTCACCGTAGCATTTACCTAGAAGACCATCTATCGTAGCAGACGTAGCACGTACTATTACTTATTCTGTGGTGTTCGTTTTTCAAGGCACTTTCGACCTACCCTTTGATCTATGCTTTCGGTTTGTGAGATATTCGTGTGAACGTTTGATCATGGGAGTGTGACCCAATGAGCTGTGAAGGCGAAAACGACGAGATATAAATATGTTTGTTCTTCAATTTCTAGGAATTTCCGTCGGGCAGACGTACACATTGTGTTTACACACAGATCTGCTCTTTAAGTCTGGGCGCAATTCTATAGTTTCATTTGCAACGCTTAAATCTCATTGGCTCTCCTGCCCAGGTCAGTTGGTCAGTAGCTCTGCCTTCTGCGCCGTAGGTCGTGGGTTCTATCCCCACCGAGAACAAACATCAGTGTTCTCTGTCTGGGTATTATATTGTAATCTACATATGCATTTACAAAAAAATATAATTATATAAGTACTAGCTGTGCCCGCGACTTCGTCCACGTGGAATAGTGTATTTGGGTAGCATTTCAAAGTAGCCAGTATTCTAGACTATATGTGTACCATATTTCATTTTAATCGGTCCAATAGTGATGGCGTGAAAGCGAGACAGACAGACAGACTGACTTACTTTAACATTTATAAGTAAGGATTATATTAGGCTATCTGGTTCCCATCTTCTGACAATCTGGGGATTGATAGTGTTGTGTTGATTGTCCACAATATTTATTTTCAAAAAAATCAAAATCAAAATATTTATTGGGGAAACAAGTAACACAGAGGAGTATAAACAGAGAGAGGATACGATGATAGCCACAATAGTTACAAAAACTGTGACGCAGCTATCAACGCCCAGCTCATAGACCTGAATATTGTTTCTCATAAACAATTAGATAAAAATATAAACATAAAACATTTTATTGGTATGCCAAATGAACGGAGCCATACTTTCTGTAGACTACGTTGGAACCTTCAGCTCGCGTGAGGTACCTTCGTGTAAACGCAGTCGTAAATCAATGGTCACGGCATGTTTACCTAGCACGTACAGTCAGCGTCCAAATTAGATATACATTTGCAAATGTAATTAAGAAAAAAATATCATAGCTGTTATTATCCTGATCTTGTACAGTCAACTTAAGTAGTAAAGTGAAATGCTAAACTGAATTTTTCAATATTTTTAGTAATAATAGTTTTAGATGTTTTTATTGTAAAGAACGATACATGTTTTATTTTATTGCTTCTCCAAATAAAAAAGAGTTTCGAATAATTGAAATTGTAACTAATACTTGTGTCGCTGTCTGTACATACCCTTGTGTTCCCAAGAAACATGAAATTATTGTGGGAAAATTCTCAGAAGGGTACAAAGGTTGCCAACAATGAAAGTAGTTTGGAAGTTTGTGTATTTCGTTCATTGATCTCGGCTATAAATTCCAGAACATGTTATGGCTGGGTTATATAACAGTTATATACCATCCAATGCTGCCTTTTTATTATAAGACTACTTTATTTGACCTCAAATGAACCATTAACAACCCTGTACCTGTAATTCTGTAAATAAATCCACTTTGACTTTGACTCAGAAGTTTATTTTAATACAGAGGCTACATTTCGCTCATGCCCCTATTTACGGGACGCAGTAAATTGCATCCCGTAAATAGGGGAAAAATAGTAGGTGCACAAAAAAATTACAGTTACAGTAACAGGTTTACAGGATACATCTACTTACCAAGTTTCATCAGTGTAGCTCCAATAGTTTTGGAGAAAATTGGCTGTGACATAACGACGGACAGACAGACAGACAGACAGACATGACGAATCTATAAGGGTTCCGTTTTTGCCATTTGGCTACGGAACCCTAAAAAGAAAGAAATTCCTAAAAAAATACCAATTGCTAAGACTTTACAGTCTTAAATTCTTATGAACCCCTCTCTGTAGACCGCAAAGAAAAGGAAAACAAATGTGAGTTATTTGTTACCTTGCAGGAAAACTGGAGTTCCCACAAAGACGTGCTCAAACTATACATTTTACTAAATACCGTTTGCTTAGAGCGGTAGAAATGAATTAGTACTGACACGTTTTTTTTTCAAAGATATTATGAGGTAAAGACGGGTACCTATATGGCGTTAAAAATGCCTGCTTGAAAATTCAGAATAATCAGTAAACCCACCACAAACTCTGTCTGTATCCGTCTCTGGCTCTGGTTTTGAGTCTGTGTAAGTTCTCACCAGTGTATTATACTGTGTGTGTGATGTTTCGACATACGATTTATTTAAACAACACTCACACAGACTCAAAACCAGAGCCCGAGACAGAGCCAGACGGAGCCTGTGGTAGGCCAACTGAAGTAGTCATGTGGACAAATCAATAGTCCATACAACCCGGAGTCATAAGGTTTCAGCTTAGCACATTCGACCTACGTGACGAGGTCATTGACATCCACCCTGTCATCGTGTTAATTAACAAGTTTCAAACAAATTGTTCAAATTGTTTGACAGTGTAAAGCTTTATTGGGGTTAGGACGGGGGTAAGTGGCTTCATCGAAATAGGCTTAGTGATGACTAGCGGCCGCCAGCGGTTTCGTGTTTGTTTTACATGATAATATATCCTACCATTCTTTGGCTACAATCTCATCTGATGGTAAGCGACAATGTAGCCGGTGATGGAGCAGGATGGTCTAGAAGACATCTATTCACTCTGGCCTTGAATATACCCAGATTGTAGTGGACATGAAAAACCTTCCATTCCCTGGAGGTAACTTTTTACCCCGTTCTTGTTTTCGGGATGAAAAGTACATACATTAATCCAGGTTGTGTGTGTGTGTTCATGCTATTTTTCATCGGTTCAGATATCAGGGCGTGATTGAATCACAAACACTCAAACATCGTATCTTTCGAGGAAGCCTTTTTCTAGTTTTTTTCTAATATCGTGTTTCGTAGAAGTATCTAGAAAAATATCCACAAAGTACCTTCATATTATTTTAAAAGCTTTAATTAAAAAAAAAACATCTGTTAGGGCTTTCAGATAAAAAAAAGGCTCAGAAATTCAAAGTCAAATCTACAAGAAATAAGTAAAAGTACAAATAAATATTTCAATAAATAATTATAAGTTTAAAAAACTTGAGAAACCGACTTCATTGTCAAACGGCTAAACTGATTTTAATCAAATTTGTTTGGGACAATCTGGACGTAAGAATAACCTTCCAAATAAAAAAATAATTTTCTAAATAAGTTCATAAATGACGGAGGCATGCAGTTACAAACATTAAAAAAAATATTTTAAAAAAAATGGCAACACCGATTTTAATTAAATTAAAATGGGACCAATCTGGAAGCAGTACCTTTGAGTTAAAAAAATATTTTTTCAAATCGGCTCACAAATGACGAAGTTATGCGGTAACAAACATTAAAAAAATAAAAAAATAAAAAATACAACCGAATTGAGATCCTCCTCCTTTTTGATTGGAAGTCGGTTAAAAAAGTGGGGTTTTATATATTTCTTCAATGATTTATTTGCTAGACGCATCTGTAATTTTCGTTTTTTGAAGTACATACACACATAATTATTTTGCACCCTGTTTCGAACTGTTTTGCACTTTCGAAGCCTTTGTCTAAATTTCACCCGCATTAAAGTGCTGTATGTAAATAGAAATGATTAATGTGTCCATTCAATAGCCGTCGGCCATGTCCACTCGCAGAATTACAGCATTATCATTCGGCGTCGATGACGAGCTGGGCTGGAGCCAGGACAAACCAGGGGCTCATGGGATCGGGGGCTAATCAACAATCAAAAATCAAAATAGTCTTTATTCAGTTGAATTTCAAGAATCACTTTGAAACGTCTTAAAGCTAGGTGAGTCTAGGTCAGGTAGTCTAGGTAATTCAATACCTTACTAGAATCTACAATTTTTTTTTTGCTTAGTGTATGTTATCACATAACTTCATCATTTGTGAATCGATTTGAACAGATAATTTATTATCTAAAAGTTAATACTTGCAGATAGGTCCCATAGACATTTCATCAAAATCGGTTCAACAGTTTGGCCATGAAATAAGGTTTTCAAGTTTTTGAATGGTAGAGCAATGATTTTTTTGTATTTGTTTGGTCAGCTAAGCTTAGCGCATGCTTTTAATTTATCTATATTTTTACCCCCGTCTGAACTACAATATTTTACCAACCCCTTGGCCGATTATTAACGCCATAATATTATAACCAGCAAGTCTTGATAGTATTCAGACTTACCAAATTCCATACAGTCCAGATTTACACACAAGAGTTTCGTAAAACTTTTGTTGGTAGCCCGATTTATGGCAAACAGTTGCGTTTTCTTTTAAGACCAATAGGTATAACTCACTTCTGTCTGTTTTCTTGGAGTAAACAACCAAATACTTGTTCCATGAATCTTGATGCGAACCATTTGATTTGCAAATACGGATATCTCAAATAAAGTAGTGTTTCCAAAATAACTTTTTATGAAGACAAAACAAAATGAAAGACTGTAGTTTGTAGGTAGCTGGAATAATTTTGGGTGTACAAAAATAATGCACAGCAATTTGTCACTAGGGAACTGAGTACAAAAATACGAAAGTTTGAGGCTAAAATCACGCCCGTCGTAACAGCTCGGCCAATTATTAGGAGGAATCTTGATATCGATATAATAATGAAATTCGTCATCTGGTTTATATTCAAAACACCTATTTGTTTTCCATGCGCCCCACTAACGAAAATTTAGGCCAGAATGGATAATAATTATTTTCATCATGAGTTTTATGGTCTTAGATCAATATTCTGTCAACTAAGGCTCTTGCCCGAGACTGACCCTTCCTCCCACCCTGGCGGCTAGCTCCGTGTCCAAAGTACCATTAATCACAGGACAGGGTTATCATTTATCATACACAAGGCCCCGGTGTATTTACATACTTTTTGTTGCTTTTTTGGAAAATCCACTTTTTATTACGACGACGTGATAGTGCGTTTTCCGTGTTTTGTGAGTTGAGGAGGGTTTAATGGAGATAGTGGGTCAAATAGTTTACACTGGTCATCATTGATTTAAATTGGATTAAATTGATTTTCACATGGTTTTAATGAGTATTTACTTTTTTTTGTGTTATTGTATATTTATTGTACTATGACAAGAAGACGGCAGGCGGAATAAAAAAAAGAACAAAAACAGCAAATTGGCTCAATCTAGCACTGGACAGGGACAGTAGGAAAAATTTGGGGGAGGCCTGTAGGCCTAAGAGGGGTCCTAAATATTTTAATTAGGTATTTTAAATAACAATGCAATTGTAAGTTATTTAGGAATAAAAGGGCCTTTTTTGTATTTATTTTGTAACATTCCATATTTTATTATCATTGGTTTACAATCTGATTTTAAAATGTAATCTTCAAATTGGGCGTTGATTCTGGCAACATGTTTTAATTTAGATAATGAGTTTACGTACCAGTACAATCTGAAGAATAGCAAACACCAGCCACGAGCCCAACGAAAATGTTCTAAAAACATGCACACAACACCGCAGAGCAGTAACAAACTGAAGCTAGGATTTAATCACATTTGCGGTGTTTGTAAAAGCACGCCTACTGGTTTGATCTGTACAAACCACACAAAAGACGCTACGTCGAGAAGTGTACTCCGTACTCCTTCCTCTTCACTAAGTAATTGCAACTGTATTTTACCCACTCACACTAAAATTAAAGCATAGATAGATACAAAAAGTAAGCAAACCAATACTACTGCTCTACTGTCCTGGCGCATTAACCCCGAAGTGGGTCTTGGCCTCCGACACAATAGAACGCCACCAGTCTTCTCTTGCCAGTTGGAAACTCGAAGAGAGACGGAGATCCTTCTGTACTTCGTCCTTCCACCGTCGTAGTAATACTCACTGATACGTAAATAAAGAATAGCACGGGTGAAAGAACATCGCTAATCGAATAAAGGCTCGAACACACCTAGTTCGCTGGCGGTAGCGATCAGTGAAACGCTGTCAAATATCGCTGTCAGATTTGAGATTTGACAGCGATATTTGAGGTGTGCGCAGGCCTTAAACGAAAAACGATTGACCAAGCCGATGGGAGCTCTAGATCGCGCAAATGAAATTATTTCGGATATTGACCATTAGGAACGAAGGTAATACCAACGGTTGGTCTTAGAACCCCAGCTTCGGTTAAAGATCTACCCTTTTCGAATGAGGATTTAAATTTAAACCTATTCCTCCAAAAATGTCGCTTAGGCCCAGAACACATTGAACGTTTGTAATGCGAAGAAAGCATTACGCATTACAAATATTATAGTCTCAGATTTCTAGCGTTTACTTATCGCTAGTCATAAGCAAGATTTCTATAAACGTCTTGCATACGCTGTGAAGTCGTCAGAATTTGTATGATTAACAATATGGGGAAACAAAATGCGTCGCGCCACGCTAGGTGCGTTTCGATCCTTAGCGTGTTATATTTCCAGATAAACCGAGTTTACTAAGGTTAATTTCCTCGGATCAATTAGATGGTAGTAGTAAAGCAGGCAGGTTAATTTACGTCAAGCGGGTGTAGAGAGCTATTAGTCAGGGTTACTTACGAAGGGCAACCTGAGCCCTTTTCCTGGGACAGGGTAAGTAGACCACGCTATTCAGGGTTCAGGGAGCTACTTACTAAGATTGTGAACCACAGAATACGTAAACTTACGGGTTGGCTGGTTGAACTAATTTTTCTTCGTCGAATGCAATTGAGAATGCAAGAAGTTTACACTGATTTAATTGGCTATAATGTAACCAATCTTTTTGAAAAAACATGATGGGCATAAAAAGGTAAGAAGTTTTTTTTTAATTTGTGTGGTTACTCACTTTTACTCTTCAGTCGTTTCAGCGATCATTCAATTCATGAAGTACCTAATCGCTAATCGCCTAGTCTCTAAAAAGTTTGACTTGATGGGGTGATTTGCCAAAGATGTGAACAGGCCATTAAAAAAAACTGCCTGTGGGCATTAAACAGAATCTTTGTAGAAAAGTCACTTCAAATTAAGTTCATTTAAAACTTCCACATCAGCAGTCCTCGTTTTCCTTTTTCCCCATAAAGGGGAGACCTGGGAAAGGCGCACTGTCCAGTAAGTAATTGGTACTGAACACTGCACAACACGCATGGTCGAGCGGAATACTGGTCGGTTAAAACAATTTCAAACTGCACAGATAATATATTGCATTAAAAGGCCACAGACTCGTTATTTTCGGATGTTGCACTTCGAAAGCGCAATTTGAACAAAAGTAATAGCCACTTTGCTATTTCTTTGTTTTTAAGTCTTTTCCAAATGTTTCATTTTCCTGTTTTTTAAACAGCTCAGAACAAAACTATTTTTTTTTTCATGCAATTCAACGCAAGACACACAAGAGCGTAAATTTACGAATTGTTGAACGCTAAAATCAGATAGCCTACCTGATATTAAGCTGTTACCTCTACTTTGGTCTAAGTGTATTTTGTATAAATCGTGCCTGAAATAAACAACTTCTATTCATATATTAAAAAGTCTAAGAATAATAAACATCATAATATGAGTAGGTACATTATGTAGTATTTCCCCGGAACACGGAATTCCCACGTCACATTTCAAATTCCACACCTGTTCCTGTGTACGACAATGGTTGTCGCCCCTTATTCCATTGGGTAAAAGTTTTATCAGACCAACTCCGGCCAAAACATCACAATATCCTACAAAATACAAGCTTTTCCACCTGTGATTGGGGGTAGAGGTGAGGTAGAGAATCGTTATAGAAACTAAATAAATCTTTGTTATAGCATAATTATCATAGAAAAATAAAAAATTAAATACTATGCAGACGTATTTTTTCTATGTTTAATGCGGTTCACAGAATACATCTAATTACTAAGTCTCATCAGTGTAGCTCTTATAGTTTCGGAGAAAAGTGGCTGTGACATACGGACGGACAGACAGACATGACGAATCTCTAAGGGTTCCGTTTTTGCCATTTGGCTACGGAACCATATACAGGGTGTGGCGTAAAGAGTAGATAATCCTTTACCTACGGGTCGGGGGCATCACAACTGTTCAGAAAATAAAAACATGTACCCAATAAAAGTCCCACGGTTTTCGAGTTATTAAACATTTTCGAAATTTTCATTATTTTGTACTTCTGTCCATACTTTTCGATGCCAAGATCACAAATCAAGGAATTTTCTCCATCTGTTTTTTTTATAGCATTCTTAGATAACTGTTCTATCAAATGATAACTGCCATTGGTATGTCAAAGGTACAGTTTTTTTTTTAGAATTTTTTTTAGAAATAAAAATGTGATTTGCCAATTTTTACCAAAAATTTGACCTCCTGTGGTTTAAAAAAAATGTATGGTCACCCTGAGTGACCAACTAATAAATAACTTGCCTACTTCATTGAGATTCCGAAATGGTATAGCACTTGCTAGTTCCAACTTTCAATGCAAAGAATATTTGTGTTAAAAAAGGGTAAGGGTCATTTTTTCAAATTACAAGTAAGATTTTACATAGCAATCGAATTTACTAAAAACAGAAAATAAAACAAATTAGATATTTAAAATACATTTATTACTTTAAAATTTCTTACAACAAGTGCTCAAAATGGCTTCCACTTGCTCTTATGCAAGCCCTGCATCTTCTAATAAAAGAACGTTTTATCTTGCGCGCATTTTGAGCATTTTGAGCCATTTTGAGCACTTGTTGTAAGAAATTTTAATGAAATAAATGTATTTTAAATATCTAATTTGTTTTATTTTCTGTTTTTAGTAAATTCGATTGCTATGTAAAATCTTACTTGTAGTTTGAAAAAATGACCCTTACCCTTTTTTAACACAAATATTCTTTGCATTGAAAGTTGGAACTAGCAAGTGCTGTACCATTTCGGAATCTCAATGAAGTAGGCAAGTTATTTATTAGTTGGTCACTCAGGGTGACCATACATTTTTTTTAAACCACAGGAGGTCAAACTTTTGGAAAAAATTGGCAAATCACATTTTTATTTCAAAAAAAAATTCCTAAAAAAAAACTGTACCTTTGACATACCAATGGCAGTTATCATTTGATAGAACAGTTATCTAAGAATGCTATAAAAAAAACAGATGGAGAAAATTCCTTGATTTGTGATCTTGGCATCGAAAAGTATGGACAGAAGTACAAAATAATGAAAATTTCGAAAATGTTTAATAACTCGAAAACCGTGGGACTTTTACTGGGTACATGTTTTTATTTTCTGAACAGTTGTGATGCCCCCGACCGGTAGGTAAAGGATTATCCACTCTTTACGCCACACCCTGTAAATCGTCTAAAAAAAAAATGAATATACGACAGTCACACATCTTGGCGCCAAGAAAAGATTGGGACATGCAATTAATAGGCTACTAATTACGTCCTCAGGCTTCAATCATGACATTATATCCAATAATTACACACAAGGAAAAATAAACTACAGATACAGATAATTATCTAATAGCCCCTTCCCACCGGTCTGTGATAATAGCGCACGGAGGCGGATCAGCTCGCACGACACGCCATGGGAACGGTCTCGTGCGCCGAGGTGCGCGGTAGCACAGGAGTCCTTTCTGTGAGCGTTGCCGTGCGTCGTCACCCGCTGTGCGTGATGATCTGCAGAACCACGCACCGTAGGAAGGCAGCATAAGGAGGTAAATGATGGAGATGCGTCCAAACAAAATTATGTTATTAAAATACTTCCTGATTATTATTCCAGGATAATAATATGTTTTTAGTGAAGTAAAACTCGTAATGGCGTTCAGACACACGCATCTTTATTCTGTTTTTTACTGTCAATACAATTCTAGGCTACGGTCAGCATAACATTCTATCTACAGGCACTAATAACCACCCTATTTTTTTATTATTATTATAAATTTTCAAAACAAGACAAAAATCTGGAGGAAAAACGAGTAAAAAAATTTGTGCTTTCAAAAATGTACAACCCTACTTTGTTCTTTATGAACAAAGTAGGGTTGTACATTTTTGTATTCTACGCTCGAAGTAAAGGCAGGTCACCGATAGCCCACATATTGGGCTGACCACTAATCGAAGTTTGCCATATTGCGGCGACATTGTAGTGCCTACTTTCGTTGATTAAAAAAAGGTTGCACGTATATTTCAGGTGTTGTGGAAAGGTTTTTTGGATTCAAAGCTCTGTAGGCCTACCTGTCTATCTCTGGTTCTGGGTTTGAGTCTGTGTGAGTGCTTATCAGTGCATTATAACAGTATAATGCATTCAAACTACGTCAAAACATCACACACACAGGTGTGTGATGTTTTGACGTAGGATTTATTTAGTCAACACTCACACAGACTCAAAACCAGAGACAGAGCCAGACAGGGCTCATGGTGGGCCTACATAGTGTTTTGGAATATGTCAGTTATTCGATGAGCTTTTTCGTATTTACTGCGTATTCATTTACACGTCCACAATTTTCACCACATTAATTCCCAAAATAGGAAAATAGATTTAAAATTAGTAGATAGGAAATTTTACTAATTTTAAATCGTTTTGTTTTCTTTTTCACTTGAAAGCTAACAAAATTACCTTTCAAATGATATACCACAATTCATATAGTTTACCTCATAGAAATTGTGTAAACCTACATACAAAAATTACTCGTTTGACAATTGCAATTTCAACTCCCTGTAACAGCATATCAGATTAACTGGGATGAGTCTTGCAAAAATAATGATTGTCCTAGCATTCGTTTAGAGTTTACTGAGTTCGTTAAAAAGACCACATTAAAGGTTGAGGAGCAGAGACTCGGCATCAGGGGTACCATCTGATTGTTTTGTCACTATTTCAAATAAGAAGTCTTAATTTCCTCTTGCCTCTCGGCCTTTGTACACAACGGACGTGTTGTTGTTCCTCGCTGTATTTGGAATTAACTGTTGGGACTTTGCCCCGAGTCTGTGGTTCGATTGGTGCTGCGCCCCTGGAGCCCCTTCACTTCGCGGAGACGCTGGTGGTGAGAGTTGCTTTTTTTGCTTTCGCGGGATCCGAACTGGCGTTCGTCGGCTTCTCGGCCGAGCGTTGGCCAACTGCACTAGGGAGTGCGTGAGCGACCGCGACGAAATTACCCTACGCAACCTTGTGTGCTACGCGAACCTACGCGCCTGCTACGAAACTTGCGGTGCTACAGCGGCTATCCAATTGCTCGCTATAAGCTTTGCTCGCTTCCTTGACTAGGCGCATACCTACTATAAAACCTAGTAATGCCATTAAATAGAACACCGCCTGTGAATGACTCGCCAGTATCTGCTTTTAAAACTCCATTAGCGCACTACGCCTCGGATCCCAATCTGGCTAACTCACCGGTGGCAGTACAAGACCATGGAATGAGTGCAGCATCGTCGCTATGCAATATACCTACGCGACTCATAAAGCGTAAACGAGAAGAGCTATCCAGACCTGAAATCCTGGACCTATTTTCACAGCTAAGAAACGAACAGGATACTAAGTTTTCTGCTATTTTAAGCTCTCTAAACGATGTCAAAGTGGCAATTAACACCTTGTCTAATAAGCATGACGAAGTGCTAAAAAGACTTGATACTCTTGAAGAGGAGAAAAAAAGTTCTGACAACAAGATTCAATTTTTGGAGAACAAAATTGAGCTCCTAGAACGTCAAGCTCGGTGCACGAGTGTAGAGATTCGGAATATTCCGCAGGCTACAAAAGAGTCAAAGGAAGCTCTTAAAACCATCTTGATCCAAACTGCTGAAGCCTTAAACGTCCCGCTTGACAGTGCGGAAATAAAGGACGTGTACAGACTCGGTACAAATACAACCACTAAACCGATAATAGCCGATTTCACAACGGTTTTCACAAGAGATAAGTTCTTACGTTCGTTTAAGGATTTCAATAAAGCACACCAAGAAGCCAGATTAAGTACAGGGTGCTTAAGCACCACAAGCGATAGCGGCCCAAATAAGCCAATATACATATCGGAAAATCTAACCCCGAAGGAAAGGAAACTGTACTTCCTAGCAAGAGAGTTCAAGAAAAATAGTGATTACAACTACTGTTGGACGTCGTTTGGGAAGATCTTACTTCGAAAATCGGAAGGATCTCCATTTGTAAGAATCACTTGTGAGAGCGATTTGGAGAAGTTAAAAAATAACCAGATGCAGCATTAGAGTCTGGTAACTTTGCCTATTAGTCTAGCTTACTGAGTTTCTTTTGTGAATAACTACCCAGGATAGGACCTCTTTTTTAGCTATTTCCCATATTATTCGTCTTAACCGTAGTCCGTACCGTAGCAGTATCCCCAGTAAAAACTGGGAATACCTAGATGGCATATGCCTAGCTATATTACAATTACTTAACTTTATTGCTATTATGTACATAAATATATTTAAAAAAAAACTACCTAATTATTACTTGCTTGTAAGTATTAACATGAATCTAATATATGTTATGCCTATGTTCTATTAAGCTCAAACAAACAAATACTTTTAGCCTAAGAAGCATAATGAAAAACGACATTTTAGGAATTAGTAATAGCGTTGATTCTGACATCAGCACCGGAAACTCCTACCTCGTTGATGATCCCGCGGCTCTAAATGCTGTGGTGCCTTGTACATCACACTCTATTAAGCTTATTTGTCAGAATATTCGCAGTGTGAATAAGAATCTGAATGAATTTTCCGTTTTTATAACTAGAACGAACATAGACTTCGATTTAATAATTCTAACGGAATGCTGGTTGAATAACACTGATTCTATCCCAAGTCTCAATCAATATACAACCTACAATACTCTTAACCACATTAACCAAAACAGTGGAGTCATTGCTTACGTTAAAAATAACATAGATAATGTAACTGTATTTGAACCGAAGTTTTGTGAAGCTGACTGTCTGGTGGTCAAAATTGGGCTGAATCATGCGTTTATATGTATATATAGGTCGCCTTCATTTAACGCAATTAACAATTTCCAAATCTCACTAGATAATCTGTTGTCAAGCCTCAAAGCAATTCCAAATATCTTTATACTAGGCGATATTAACATAGATATCTGTGATACTACCATTGATAGAAGAGCTGATGACTACCTGGATCTCCTCGCTACCCATGGTTTACTACCAAGCCATCACATTCCTACCCGTGAACAAAAATGCTATGACCACAGTATTGTTAGATCGATGACTCAAGTATCAACAGTAATATGCAGCCCCTCGGTAACTGATCACAGTAGTCTTTACCTCGCTATACCGATGGCTCAACCACTTAAACAAGTTACAAAACTATACACAAAAATAAACTATGAGAAAGCAACTGATCTTCTAGCTCAAGTTGACTGGACCTGTATATATGAACTAAAGGATCCTAACACCTTAACTGAAAAGTTTATTACTATTCTGTCCGATGTTATTACTAAATGTTCAACCACTCATGTAGTTCCAAATAGAAAGAAAATAATCCAACCTTGGCTTACCCCTGGTCTTTTGCGCTGCATGAGATTCAGGGACATACTTCATCGTCGCCATAAAAAATCACCATTGGACAAAGAGGCTGAATTAATATATAAACGGTATAGGAATTACTGTAACGCAATCTTACAGGACATAAAAAATAAATACGACTCAGCTGAATTACAAGACGCTAAAAACAACATTAAAAAAACCTGGAACGCTATAAGACGTATTGGTGGTCTCAACTCAAAGGCAAATGAATCCCATACTCAACTTCTAATGTTAAAACCGACAGATCGAGAATCTGTAAATCACATTAACGAGTACTTTGCTCAGGTTGGCCATAGCCTTGCAGGAAAAATATTAAACGACTTGAACTGTACTCAACAAACCCTGGTACAAAAATTTAAACCAAACAAAGTCCAATTAAGTTCCATGATGCTCCTTGACACCGATTTATTCGAAATAACCAAAATTGTAACATCGCTAAAAAGTACGTTTTCATCTGGTTGGGATGGTATCACTGCAATATTTTTTAAAAGATGCCTAAGCATTCTTGGCGGGCCATTAGTGTACATTTGTAATACCTGCCTCGCAATTGGAGTTTTCCCTAAAGTATTAAAACACTCTATTGTTGTGCCAATATTCAAAGCGGGAGAAAAAGATCAAGTGTCAAATTATCGTCCCATATCTTTGTTACCGACTCTAACTAAAATCCTCGAGAAGGTGCTAAACCGTCGCCTTGTCAGTTTCTTGGAAAGTCAGACCCTGCTCTCTGAAAATCAATTTGGATTTAGAAGCAAACTTTCTACCTCTGACGCTATCGAAAGCCTTGTAACTGAAATTACTAACAACTTGGATAAAGGACTGAAATGTGTTGGAGTTTTTCTTGATTTAGCCAAGGCTTTCGATACCGTCTCTATACCGCTACTGCTTTGTAAACTGGAATCCCTTGGAGTTCGTGGAGTCCCCTTCGAACTGTTTAGAAGTTACCTTAGCGATCGTACGCAGACAGTAAGGATTGGAAAGATACTTAGTGCTAAACAACCAACTGCTTTTGGTGTCCCTCAAGGGTCCGTCCTTGGGCCAACCCTTTTCTTAGTCTACCTTAACGGTTTATGCGACAGTATATTACCGAACGCTAAAATCGTATCTTTCGCTGATGATACTGCAATCATTTTCAAAGGTAAAACATGGGATGATGTGCAGAAAACCACTGAATATGGTATGCGAATAATTATTGAATGGCTTAACAACAACCTCCTCACACTTAACCTTCATAAAACAAAATACATTCCTTTCTCAATTTATAACAATAACAAACCCAATGATCACTTTTATATCAAAGCCCATACCTGTGCACTTCCCAACCCGAAAAACTGCGACTGCTATGCTCTCTCTGCCACTGACAATATAAAGTATCTAGGACTAACAATCGATAGAAACTTAAACTGGAACAAACATATAAGTAATCTAAAATCTCGAATAAGAAAATTGATCCCAGTATATAAAAAAATTAGACACTTAAAAGAAAATAATATAAATAAAACTGTGTATTTCACCTTGTGCCAGAGTCTTTTAAGTTATGCCATTACTGCATGGGGTGGTACAGCAAAAACAAATATGTTAAGAATTGAGAGAACACAGCGGTCAATTTTAAAAGTTCTTTACTTTAAACCTTTTAGATTTCCAACAACCGAGCTGTATGGTGAAACTCAAGTGCTAAATGTACGCCAATTATTTATAAAAACGATTGTCCTAAAACAGCATCAATTTCCAGGTCGTATAGATAACACTGATGGTAGAAGAGCCCATGAGACTTTTACGGTCCCTGCATGTAGGACATTTTTTGCTCATCGTTTTTTCTCCTTTCTAGCGCCTTTTATTTACAATCGCATTAACAAAAAACTATTTATAAGGAAAAAATCTAAATCTAATTGTGCAAGATCGTTAGACACCTTCTTGCGTGAATTAAACTACTCTGAAACCGAAACTCTATTATCTATAACGAAATGAACAAGAAAAAAAAAAAAATTAAGTAGTTCTTTTATATTGTATACCTACCTACTTAATTATTCAGTTTATTTTATTTGCTGTAGCCCTACTTACCTATTATTATATAGTATCGATTGTATAAATTCTACGATAATGAGTGCCTCTTTTTTTTTTTTTTTTTTTTACAAGAATTTTGTTATTTAGTACTTATGTCATATCTGTAAACTAAGTAGTCCTCTTATTATAATATGTTTTAGTTTAAGAATCAAGTACCTACCTGCGTTTGCCAACTTAGTGTACAATTGCTTGTTCAACACTTGTTTTATATTATGTTAAAGTAATTACCCTGCCGTAACACAGAGTAATCTAGCACGGAGGGTAAGATCTGTAACTATCAATTACATAACACATTAAGCTACACTGAAACAGCCCTTAGATATACGCAGAGCTTTACTGTTGTGCCTAAACAATCTTTAACATTAAGGTCTAGTTTTAAGTAGCTTACTGTTTAACATATAAGTTTAGCCCTAAGAGTTACAAGAAAGCTGTACTATTTATTAAGGAAATAAATTATGTTTATGTTTATGTTTATGTTTAATTTTCTAGAGTTATCTGAGTACCACCCACTGACATAACCAGTTTAGCAACTGGTTATGACTGACTGTGAGTAACTTAAAAATGTATGTAAAATTGTTGTTGTAAATTGCAGCGCTTATAAAAGTACAAAGATAGGTTTGAAACATGTGCTAGGGGTTCTTATTTCATTTACCTTTCAACAACAGAACAGAGCCGCTTTGGGTTGCTTTTTACTCTTGCTCGGTGTCATGCGGTATAGGGCCTTTTTATTCAACTTTTTAGCAAGAGGGCAATGTTTTTCGTGTGACCTAATGTATATTATAGCTTGTATATCGTGTTCAGCCCTGCTATTCCGGCAACACGGCTCGATTGAGTGATCGCTGAATCCGCGTTCCATTTTCAAAAGTTGACAGCTCGCATCGAATTCAGCGATCGCTTGAGTGATTGATAAGAAGTTTGTTACCTAGATTTACCTAATTTAATTTTGCCGTAAGGCCATTGTAATGCCCCAGCGGGGCTCATGTTCTGGACGTTATTACCCCCTAAGACCACATGAAACAATGAATAAATGAATATGAATATGATTTGTATGGCTAGAATTGCACTCCATTGCTTTACCTTATTCTCACACGCAATTTTTTTTATTAATACTTATCAAATCTGAGTATATAATATAATAATATTATATTAATTATAGCAAACTAAGTAACCTACAAGCCTGCAACATGGAAGATTTTTTTTTTTTTTTTTTTAATACAACGAAGTTGACAAACAAGCATACGGCCCACCTGATGGGAAGCGGTTACCGTAGCCTATGGACGCCTGCAATACCAGAGGCATCACAAGCGCGTTGCCGACCCTTTAAAACTTTTTAAACGCCCTTTTTGAAGAACCCCATGCTAATGGTCCTTAGGTAAAACCTCAGCAGGGAGATCATTCCACAGCCTGAGTGTTCGCGGGAGGAAGTTCCTCTGAAACCGAACGGTGCGCGACCACCCAGGCTCTAAGGTGTGAGGATGAACTCTCTGCCTATGGCGAGCAGTGCGATGGTAGAATGTAGCTGTTGGCATGATTTCAAACAGTTCTTCAGAGCATACCCCATTATACAAGCGGTAGAACACGCACAATGAGGAGAAGTCTCTCCTCAGACTTAAGGACTCAATACCGCTTGTGAGCTTGGGATCGTCAACGATTCTCACAGCCCGTCTTTGTAATAATATTAGTAAAGTAACTGACAATAACACTAAAATAGCTTACATAGCTATAAATATAAAAAAAACACTTGTTAGTTATTCCTTTCGTACCTTAAACTGGAAAAAGCATGAAGTCACGTAATTGTAAAGTTTGACAGTTGTAAGATCTTTTAAGCCATGCGCACATCTAAGCGTTCTGCAGGTGCGATCAGTGAAACACTGACAAATATGACAGCGATATTTAAGCTTTAGGTAACAAAATATTTTGAAAATACAAATCATAGATAGTCTTTATATAAGCAAGCCGCCGTCGCCGCCGAGCAAAATGGACGCGCCCCTATAAACGGGAATACATTTGCATGTTTCAACAATATACCCGTCGAGGGACTAAGCATATAAACGCTTAGCTTACGTTTCCTAGAAAACGACGATTGTCACAATAGCGACCGTAACTGCAAACCACTAATAAGTGTTGTCATCACAGGCGTTTCTTTTTTGCGATTTGAAGGGCACATGATCGATCATGTTTATTACTATTCACGTTTTTATTCCAAAACTCTTTACTGCTACCGTAAAAAGGCTGGGTCAACTGTAGGCCTACCATAAGCTCTGTCTGGTTCTGTCTCTGGCTCTGGTTTTAAGTATGTGTGAGTGCTGTATAAATAAATCCTAACGTCAAAACGTTATTAACACAGTATAATACACTGGTGAGCACTCACACAGACTCAAAACCAGAGCCAGAGACAGAGCTCGTCGACAATTTACAAAGAGAGAACTTCAAAATAACACTCTATTACCCATCTGTTAAGTTAGGAAAAAAAGGCCAAAGAAGATTTTGATAACAAGTTAAACACGTCCCGTTGGTCCGGAATACATTAGCATGGGAAATGTTTCCACAATGCCCGCCGGGCCGATGCAGTCGCGAATTCATAATGTCCGCAACTTTACAGCGTTTATTAACGACTCTCACTATTTACCTTTTCATAGAGTGAACTAATTGAGTTCACTCTATTAAAAGTTATGGAAATAATGGTGTGTTTTGTTTTAAAAAACCTCGCGCCGAAAAACCAACGCACAAGGCCTGCGCACACCTAGTTCGCTGGCGGTAGCGATCAGTGAAACGCTGTCAAATATCGCTGTCAGATTTGAGATTTGACAGCGTTTCACTGATCGCTACCGCCAGCGAACTAGGTGTGCGCAGGCCTTGTGCGTTGGTTTTTCGGCGCGAGGTTTTTTAAAACAAAACACACCATTATTTCCATAACTTTTAATAGAGTGAACTCAATTAGTTCACTCTATGAAAAGGTAAATAGTGAGAGTCGTTAATAAACGCTGTAAAGTTGCGGACATTATGAATTCGCGACTGCATCGGCCCGGCGGGCATTGTGGAAACATTTCCCATGCTAATGTATTCCGGACCAACGGGACGTGTTTAACTTGTTATCAAAATCTTCTTTGGCCTTTTTTTCCTAACTTAACAGATGGGTAATAGAGTGTTATTTTGAAGTTCTCTCTTTGTAAATTGTCGACGAGCTCTGTCTCTGGCTCTGGTTTTGAGTCTGTGTGAGTGCTCACCAGTGTATTATACTGTGTTAATAACGTTTTGACGTTAGGATTTATTTATACAGCACTCACACATACTTAAAACCAGAGCCAGAGACAGAACCAGACAGAGCTTATGGTAGGCCTACAGTTGACCCAGCCTTTTTACGGTAGCAGTAAAGAGTTTTGGAATAAAAACGTGAATAGTAATAAACATGATCGATCATGTGCCCTTCAAATCGCAAAAAAGAAACGCCTGTGATGACAACACTTATTAGTGGTTTGCAGTTACGGTCGCTATTGTGACAATCGTCGTTTTCTAGGAAACGTAAGCTAAGCGTTTATATGCTTAGTCCCTCGACGGGTATATTGTTGAAACATGCAAATGTATTCCCGTTTATAGGGGCGCGTCCATTTTGCTCGGCGGCGACGGCGGCTTGCTTATATAAAGACTATCTATGATTTGTATTTTCAAAATATTTTGTTACCTAAAGCTTAAATATCGCTGTCATATTTGACAGTGTTTCACTGATCGCACCTGCAGAACGCTTAGATGTGCGCATGGCTTAAAAGATCTTACAACTGTCAAACTTTACAATTACGTGACTTCATGCTTTTTCCAGTTTAAGGTACGAAAGGAATAACTAACAAGTGTTTTTTTTATATTTATAGCTATGTAAGCTATTTTAGTGTTATTGTCAGTTACTTTACTAATATTATTACAAAGACGGGCTGTGAGAATCGTTGACGATCCCAAGCTCACAAGCGGTATTGAGTCCTTAAGTCTGAGGAGAGACTTCTCCTCATTGTGCGTGTTCTACCGCTTGTATAATGGGGTATGCTCTGAAGAACTGTTTGAAATCATGCCAACAGCTACATTCTACCATCGCACTGCTCGCCATAGGCAGAGAGTTCATCCTCACACCTTAGAGCCTGGGTGGTCGCGCACCGTTCGGTTTCAGAGGAACTTCCTCCCGCGAACACTCAGGCTGTGGAATGATCTCCCTGCTGAGGTTTTACCTAAGGACCATTAGCATGGGGTTCTTCAAAAAGGGCGTTTAAAAAGTTTTAAAGGGTCGGCAACGCGCTTGTGATGCCTCTGGTATTGCAGGCGTCCATAGGCTACGGTAACCGCTTCCCATCAGGTGGGCCGTATGCTTGTTTGTCAACTTCGTTGTATTAAAAAAAAAAAAAAAAAAAATCTTCCATGTTGCAGGCTTGTAGGTTACTTAGTTTGCTATAATTAATATAATATTATTATATTATATACTCAGATTTGATAAGTATTAATAAAAAAAAATTGCGTGTGAGAATAAGGTAAAGCAATGGAGTGCAATTCTAGCCATACAAATCATATTCATATTCATTTATTCATTGTTTCATGTGGTCTTAGGGGGTAATAACGTCCAGAACATGAGCCCCGCTGGGGCATTACAATGGCCTTACGGCAAAATTAAATTAGGTAAATCTAGGTAACAAACTTCTTATCAATCACTCAAGCGATCGCTGAATTCGATGCGAGCTGTCAACTTTTGAAAATGGAACGCGGATTCAGCGATCACTCAATCGAGCCGTGTTGCCGGAATAGCAGGGCTGAACACGATATACAAGCTATAATATACATTAGGTCACACGAAAAACATTGCCCTCTTGCTAAAAAGTTGAATAAAAAGGCCCTATACCGCATGACACCGAGCAAGAGTAAAAAGCAACCCAAAGCGGCTCTGTTCTGTTGTTGAAAGGTAAATGAAATAAGAACCCCTAGCACATGTTTCAAACCTATCTTTGTACTTTTATAAGCGCTGCAATTTACAACAACAATTTTACATACATTTTTAAGTTACTCACAGTCAGTCATAACCAGTTGCTAAACTGGTTATGTCAGTGGGTGGTACTCAGATAACTCTAGAAAATTAAGACTTCTTATTTGAAATAGTGACAAAACAATCAGATGGTACCCCTGATGCCGAGTCTCTGCTCCTCAACCTTTAATGTGGTCTTTTTAACGAACTCAGTAAACTCTAAACGAATGCTAGGACAATCATTATTTTTGCAAGACTCATCCCAGTTAATCTGATATGCTGTTACAGGGAGTTGAAATTGCAATTGTCAAACGAGTAATTTTTGTATGTAGGTTTACACAATTTCTATGAGGTAAACTATATGAATTGTGGTATATCATTTGAAAGGTAATTTTGTTAGCTTTCAAGTGAAAAAGAAAACAAAACGATTTAAAATTAGTAAAATTTCCTATCTACTAATTTTAAATCTATTTTCCTATTTTGGGAATTAATGTGGTGAAAATTGTGGACGTGTAAATGAATACGCAGTAAATACGAAAAAGCTCATCGAATAACTGACATATTCCAAAACACTATGTAGGCCCACCATGAGCCCTGTCTGGCTCTGTCTCTGGTTTTGAGTCTGTGTGAGTGTTGACTAAATAAATCCTACGTCAAAACATCACACACCTGTGTGTGTGATGTTTTGACGTAGTTTGAATGCATTATACTGTTATAATGCACTGATAAGCACTCACACAGACTCAAACCCAGAACCAGAGATAGACAGGTAGGCCTACAGAGCTTTGAATCCAAAAAACCTTTCCACAACACCTGAAATATACGTGCAACCTTTTTTTAATCAACGAAAGTAGGCACTACAATGTCGCCGCAATATGGCAAACTTCGATTAGTGGTCAGCCCAATATGTGGGCTATCGGTGACCTGCCTTTACTTCGAGCGTAGAATACAAAAATGTACAACCCTACTTTGTTCATAAAGAACAAAGTAGGGTTGTACATTTTTGAAAGCACAAATTTTTTTACTCGTTTTTCCTCCAGATTTTTGTCTTGTTTTGAAAATTTATAATAATAATAAAAAAATAGGGTGGTTATTAGTGCCTGTAGATAGAATGTTATGCTGACCGTAGCCTAGAATTGTATTGACAGTAAAAAACAGAATAAAGATGCGTGTGTCTGAACGCCATTACGAGTTTTACTTCACTAAAAACATATTATTATCCTGGAATAATAATCAGGAAGTATTTTAATAACATAATTTTGTTTGGACGCATCTCCATCATTTACCTCCTTATGCTGCCTTCCTACGGTGCGTGGTTCTGCAGATCATCACGCACAGCGGGTGACGACGCACGGCAACGCTCACAGAAAGGACTCCTGTGCTACCGCGCACCTCGGCGCACGAGACCGTTCCCATGGCGTGTCGTGCGAGCTGATCCGCCTCCGTGCGCTATTATCACAGACCGGTGGGAAGGGGCTATTAGATAATTATCTGTATCTGTAGTTTATTTTTCCTTGTGTGTAATTATTGGATATAATGTCATGATTGAAGCCTGAGGACGTAATTAGTAGCCTATTAATTGCATGTCCCAATCTTTTCTTGGCGCCAAGATGTGTGACTGTCGTATATTCATTTTTTTTTTAGACGATTTACAGGGTGTGGCGTAAAGAGTGGATAATCCTTTACCTACCGGTCGGGGGCATCACAACTGTTCAGAAAATAAAAACATGTACCCAGTAAAAGTCCCACGGTTTTCGAGTTATTAAACATTTTCGAAATTTTCATTATTTTGTACTTCTGTCCATACTTTTCGATGCCAAGATCACAAATCAAGGAATTTTCTCCATCTGTTTTTTTTATAGCATTCTTAGATAACTGTTCTATCAAATGATAACTGCCATTGGTATGTCAAAGGTACAGTTTTTTTTTAGGAATTTTTTTTTGAAATAAAAATGTGATTTGCCAATTTTTTCCAAAAGTTTGACCTCCTGTGGTTTAAAAAAAATGTATGGTCACCCTGAGTGACCAACTAATAAATAACTTGCCTACTTCATTGAGATTCCGAAATGGTACAGCACTTGCTAGTTCCAACTTTCAATGCAAAGAATATTTGTGTTAAAAAAGGGTAAGGGTCATTTTTTCAAACTACAAGTAAGATTTTACATAGCAATCGAATTTACTAAAAACAGAAAATAAAACAAATTAGATATTTAAAATACATTTATTTCATTAAAATTTCTTACAACAAGTGCTCAAAATGGCTCAAAATGCTCAAAATGCGCGCAAGATAAAACGTTCTTTTATTAGAAGATGCAGGGCTTGCATAAGAGCAAGTGGAAGCCATTTTGAGCACTTGTTGTAAGAAATTTTAAAGTAATAAATGTATTTTAAAAAACCTCGCGCCGAAAAACCAACGCACAAGGCCTGCGCACACCTAGTTCGCTGGCGGTAGCGATCAGTGAAACGCTGTCAAATATCGCTGTCAGATTTGAGATTTGACAGCGTTTCACTGATCGCTACCGCCAGCGAACTAGGTGTGCGCAGGCCTTCAGGCAATCAGTGTTTTGTACACGTGACTGCAGTTCTTCTTACGCTTACCTACTTGGGTAGGTGCCGTAGGTGTACCTATGTGCAAAATCAATTTCAATTGCACAGAGTGTATTCTGAGTGAATGAATGAACGAATGAAAATTGTCTCGAAATTCATTTTCTCTCTGTGGTTTACGTTAGTTAAAAAACTATAGGTATTAAATCTCTATTCATCGTACTTCTTTGGACGATATTGAGCGTATTTATTAATATTCATAATTCATAATAGCCCAGCAATTCAGGAATTCAACCTAATTCAAGCGCTTATGAGATAAAACCTTATGAATTAATTCCTCCAAGATTCAAATTTTCGTCGCTCATTTCAGTCTTACTGATGAGTAAGTCTAAGTATATTTTATTGAAAAAGAAATGTAAATGTGCTTGACAATACTCACTGGGATACAGACAAAATATGTGATCACGAATTTATATCGTCTGCCAACTTCGCTAAGTGTTGTGAAGCGACGTAATCTTCGTGAAAGCACAGCCTATAATGAACCTAGGCGTTTGAAGGTCAGGAGATCACGCCATTTCAGACGAGACTGAATCATTTCATTCAATATTAAAATAATACGATTTTAAATCATATTGTAATATTTAGATGTTTTTAGCTACCACGCCGTAACGGCTTGGCAGATAGCAAAGTCAAAACCGATTTAGTTCGTGACCTAAAATAGCATAAGACATGCTTGTTTGACCTATAAAAATGTACAGAAACGGAACGAACGAGCCTAAGGGGAGACATGCATTTAAAATTGGTGCCAGCGTGTCTTTCACACGAGCTAAGCCGCGGGTGGCAGATAGTCTTAAATAAGTTATGAAGCAAGCAGGATACGAGAAGACTTCGATAGTGAAGAAAGCCTGTGCGAATGAATTTAAATCGTTGAATAAAGGCACCTCATGATTTTTTTTTTTTTTTAAACAGTAATAAAATAAAATGAGGATAGCCCAAACTCGTGGTGACCAGAGGTGAAAATAAAATATCGGTGGATTTTAAATATGTGAAAATAAAATATTTTCACATATTTAAAATCCGATAGTTCACTTATTAGATACGGCATCAAAGAGCAAATGTCTCAAACGTCACGTAACGTAACGTAAGCTCAAATATGCGATATCATGCAAAACTACTGCAGGATAGCTAATGTAAACATGCCTTTACATCTAATGTAGATAACTTTTCGGCACTAAGACCTCTATTCACTGGAGGCTGTAGTGCCAAACTAGCAAGTCAGCCCCTTTCTTGTTCCGCATTTACACTACATTATGCTTCTACTGAGGGATGATCTGGTCGAATTTGCAGCCAGCTGAACGTCTCCCGGAGGCATAGAAGCCTTTTGGGAGCATCGCGGTTTGGAGCTGCTGATAGGGTTTGAATGTGTCTGTCAAGACGAAGTTCTTAGAGCTATATACCTTCAATTTTTAGAACAATAGCCGCTTGAAGTGACGGATACCTACCAGGATCGAGACACAGTAAAAAATGATGTTTAGATGCGTTCCTTCTGTAGTACTGACCCATTTATTGTTTTTTTTAAAGAAAAAAATTGAAGTTTTTCAAAATACGAACACCATGAGGTCCTGTGGCATAGGTAACTAACAGGTTCACATAAAAAAAATTATAATCAATTTGGTCAGAAACTTATAGATAGAAACGCACAGATATTTAAAACAAAGTTCAACGACCTCCAGACCTCGAAGAAACCGACGACAGAACATTTATCCAAGATGTGCAAATTACATGATTGGATGAAGGCACATTGCAATATAGCTCTTGATGCAACGGGATAAGAGTGCTATAACTGTATTAAATGTTGCATGGTATAACGCATCTCTGGAGAACAGGAGGGGGGCATAAATTGAACAAACAATGTATTGCAAAATGGCTTTGGAATAGGCCAAAGTGGACAATAGACGATGATGCTCAAACTTTTTCAACTGAAAGAAAGATTTTTAGAAAGAAAAGAATGAATTACCATCAAACATTTCACTAATTAGTTAATAAATATTGTGGACAATCCATGCATAATACTTTTAATACAAAGTAACACCCAAACAGAGAACAAACGTCTGTTCACCACACAAATATTTGTTTTCGCTGGGGATCGAACCCACGACCTACGGCGCAGAAAGCAGAGCTACTACCAACCTGAGCTGAGAGGCAAATCAGTACAAACATACGTTTAGCATAAGCCTGACGTGTGATTAGCGATTCTGCTGAATATAATATACACTTATGATTTTTTTATTTTGATACACATTTAACACAAAAAAATTGCAAATTACAAAGTCAATAGTCCTATTTTAAGCTGTTAGTTTTTCTAGGAAAATAACAATAAAATAGCATAAAACGGACCTTGTCTCAGCCTAAAGTTGGGCTTACAAAATTCACTATTCGCTTATTCCTTATTTTATTATTAGCTATCTGGTTCCCATATTACAAGCTCTGCTTAGTTTGGGGCTGGGTAGTGTTGTGTGAATTGTCCACAATATTTATTATTATTATTATTGTGGTTCTAGTTTTAAACTACTCGGCTTCAGAAAAAAGCCGGGGTTAACTAAGGTACACGGGCCTAAGCCAAGTGCACCTCAGTGGAAGGTTGAGCTTCATTATTATTATTATTATGGTCAGTGTGTGAAAACAGACATGACATGTGTCACAGAGTTCACAATCATATCAGCCCCAACAGCAGGGAGGAAATAGTTATATGGCGACCAGTCTCTTAGATGTTGGTTTTCTCTCAGACAATAGTTCGTTGGGGATTAAAATTTAATTACAAGCCTTTGGAACGCAAGTTCAGCTTGCGAGAGATGGCGGACAAAGAACCGTGTTTGTCTTGTTTGCAGTTTCGATACTGGAGCTCAGCTAGGGTCTATGCAGACTGTAATGCATTTTGTAGAAATGCAACCTATTGAACCGCAAATCTGCTGCAAAAGCTGAAGTGATAATTTCACTGAAACTGCGCAGTTCATAAAATCATGAAACGTCTAAAATGACAGCGATATGAGACAGCGTTCCAGCTGATCGCCATTGCTAATCCCTCGATGTGCGCGAGCGTTTAGCTGTCACACGCGACGCGATCAAGCCTTGAAGAACTGCCAACTGGTCTTCAAGGCTTGATCGCGTATGACAGCTGCTGCATTGCTGGATTGGTTTCCTAGTTATCCTGCAATTAGTAGTCTGCTGACTGCAAAACTACACAGTCTATCAGAAGACTTAATGCTGTTTGAGAACTGATAAATGACAGCTCAATTGCAATGCTTGTGCACACACCTTTACATACCTACTGTTACAGGACTTTCTAGTAAGTGCTCACGTTCTGAAGTTTTACATAATTATTGGAAGCTTTCAAGGCACGGTGCAGTCAGCTATATGAAATTGAATTAATTTGAATATTTTTTTAAAGTTTTGGATTCACCTAGTATGTAGGTACTAGTAGTTTTTTTTTACAATTTATAGGCTAACGCTTTCCGCAATCTCACCTGATGTTAAGTGATGATGCGATCGACGGTGTAGCGCACTCACATAAAAGATACCTATTCACTCTTTTTTTGAAAACGTCCAAATTATAGGTATACGGAAAAATACATCGATGCAGATTTGATATAAGTACTTTATTCAATAATTATTTTGTTAAAAACCAACTGTCCAAACTAAAAATCTAAATTTTTACTACTTATGAAATTTGGTGAAACTAAGTCCGGCAAGAAGACTATAGAAGCAAGAAATCTTGTTAAGTGAATAATGGATCGCGAACATGCACAAACTAATCCTTTTTAACATTTGCAAGGAATTTCAAAGCAATCCTAAAATCCTTACTTAGCTCAAACCTTCTCAAACAGAGCTTTGAACAAGCTCATAACGAGAATCCGCAATGAAATGTTTGCCAAACGAAGTTACATACTTTGCAGTAAGCACTATACGTCCTCCCTTCATGCCCCGCGTGTAGGGGGGGGGGGGGGGGGGGGGGAGATCTGACGGAGCCAGCTGACGTTTGTCCAGCTCTCGAAATGTGCCTATTGCCTGAACACTGTTTGTCGACAGGCCCGAGTGATGTGAACCTCGGCTCTGGACGTATTTTAGGATAAAAAAGGCCTAATGGAATTAATTGATAGACAAATAGATTTTTTTAGGAGTTAAGGAACATACGCAGCAGAAAAGCTTTGCTACTGTAATGGTGCTTCATTATAAACCCGGTGATTTTTTATGATTTTAGTGAATCAAGCCAAGAACCCAGAAGGATGGCTCAGCTTAAGATGAGTCAAACTATAGGTAGCTTATTGATTGCACTTTGGATATTATAGCGTTTCCACATTACTTCAAAACTGGTGCAAGCGTTTACCCTTTTCTTCATAGAATCACTTGTTCTATAGAACAAAGTGTGGTGAAAGGATTTTAAAGTGCGCCTCAGAGAGACTTCTATTGTGCATTTGACACATTATTTTCACGAAAACATAACTGTGTGTTTTTGTTTTGCCCCCGCCCTAATCCTGATTACACTCTCTTAGCAATGTCCATTGCGGAGTTTGCGGAATTCATTCGCTAGGACGTAAATTAGTCTGTCGGGATAATGAATAATGAGATGCCGTTGGGCTTTTTGGCCACCGGTACCAGTGTGACGTGGCTTTCACTAAAGAATTTGTCTTCTAGAGGTTAGCTTTACCTAGGTCAATCAGTATTTTCTCTATCGAACCCAGTAAAATACAATTAAAATAAGAGTAGGTACCTACTCATACCTATCGTCGACTTGGTAATTAGGGGAAAATGGTTACCCTTCGTTTACTTTTTCCGAATTTATCTATTTTGTGTACCTACCTGTTACAAATAGTAGTTTGGTTACAAAAAAGTCCGGAACTATTATGTCAAAAGGTTCAAGAATTATAGTCATTGTTCTCTATAAAATAAATACAATATTTCAAGTTTTTATATTGGTAAGATTCTAATAAAATTATAAAAAGAAAGTTTGAGAGCCTCCTCAAATGACCCTCTCAATATTTCACGGCGCATCGCACCCCCTCGATACAAGGATGCCGCTCACTCACCACTTCCCCAGACAGCGATACAGTCGGCACGCGAGCTCAACTCGCTACTTGTTCCTGGGAAATGAGGTTCTGTGTTTTGATCGTTCGGGTTTTTTGTTATGGTTTAGGTAAGTAATGTTTATGGAGCAATTGCGTACACAGGTAGCTAAGTAGGTACGTACATACAGGATATGCAAAGTTTGCTCCCTATTTGAAGAACATACAGTTAAATCGTAGACGAAGATTATTGAGGACCTGTGTGTACCTTTACAATATTCAAAAACAAAATAGTGCTAACTTTTATTCCAATTCTTCACAATACCTTCGATAATTTTACTTTACTTTACAGTACCTACGATAGGTATTGTGCTAAATAAATCTAAACGCGTAATACTGCCTTCTATACAAGTAATAGGTAATAGTATAGGATACCTAGAAGAAGGACCTTCACCGAGCTGGTTATTTAATGAAACGTATTTTATATTTAATTAAACATGCCAATAAATATATTCTATATGGGTTGCCTATCAAATTTCAGTTCAGTCCAATTAATAATTAAAAAAAAAAAAATGTTTTTTTAACTTTCCACCGGTTTGTTTATTAGACAAATTCTATACCAATCGAAAGTATAGACCCCATAGAATATGCAAACGTTAGGTTGCCTATTTTTTTCCAGTCATAACTCTCGGGTAGCCAGGTATAAACAGGAAAATCGATACTAGCATTTTGCACCGGTATGTTTATTGAATAAAAATACTGGGGTCTATACTTTCGATTGCTAAAGAATTTGTTTAATAAACAAATCAGCGGAAAGTTTTTTTTTTTTAATTATTAATTAATCATAATTATCCTGGACTGAAATTTGATAGGCAACCCATATAGAATATATTTATTGGCATGTTTAATTATATATAAAATACGTTTCATTAAATAACCAGCTCGGTGAAGGTCCTTCTTCTAGGGATCTTAGACTATACAGCCTTGCGCACATCTAGATCGCCTGCGATGGCGATCAGTGTATCGCTGTCAATGTTCGCGGCACTGTGTGCGGATGTATGCAAAACCCTATTCTGTTACTGATCAAATTAAAATTCAAAAATTTCTTTATTCTGTTAAATATCACAAGGATCACTTTGAAACGTCTTAAAGCTTTGGTCGGTACCTAGACTAAGCTATGTCTAGGTACCGGCCAAAGCTAAATATAACAGGCAGCAAAATACGGCTTAGTTCCTACCATTTTTTTTTGTATATGCGCTATCGCCATCGCAGATCGCTTCTGATCGCCTAATGTGCGCCAGGCTTAAGTTGGATAGTAATAAAGATAGCTTGGCTTTCTTCAATCATGTCTTGTACCTTTTCTTTGTAGAATGTCAGGGCATTCTTCGCTTTGTGCTTTTTATCTTTCTTTTTTATGAAGATACTGATAGATGCTTTTGTCCTCGAGAAAATCACTTTACCGCTGCGGTCGAGAGTTATTTAGTTTTATGGCGTTTTTTGTACTTATTTTAAAAGTGATCGTAGCTAAAAGGAATTCTTTTTGTTTGCCTTATTCATGAAGTGGACGCTGAATTAATAAAAGTCGGTGTTTGTAAACAGATTTTTTGTTGCCATTAACTTTTATAACTTCACTAGCTGTGCCCGCGACTTCGTCCGCGTGGTATAGTGTCTATGGGTAGCATTTTTAATTTGCAGCGGAAGAAAACAGTAATTAAATAACAACGTCATATTCGCGTGCAAAATGCTAAGCAACCAATTTAAGGTAACAAATAAAGCAATAAAAAGGGACTATGCTATACATAGACAAAATGTGATAACAAAGAACCTGAAAAAATTTAGAAGCACAAAACGAGCTGTCAGAGAATTAAACCTGCACAAAACATGGATACAGAATCTCAAAAATGAATCTACAGTAACAAAAACAAGAAAAGACTTAATTGACCATGCAACATCCTTCTACCAAGAGCTTTATAAGAATAATACGGAATGCGAGATAACAGATAACCAACACGTAGACACGCTTGGCGAAGAAGAGTCTCCCATAACTGAACCGATAAACGAACAAGAAGTACTCACAAAAATAAAACAACTGAAACCCGAAAAAAGCCCTGGACCTGATGGTATAAATAACGAAGCTATCAAACTGGGGGTACCTATTCTGCTCAACCCTTTAACTAATTTATTCAATATGATATTGATTAATGAATGTGTGCCAAAGCAATGGTGTACCTCAGACATTATACTACTATACAAAAAAGGAGATCCACTAGATATAGGAAACTATCGACCAATCAGTTTACTGGCCAGCTTATATAAACTGTTCTCATCACTTCTGCTAAAACGAATCACAAAAACAATCGACGACTCATTAACAATAGAACAAGCAGGCTTTCGTTCAGGCTTCAGCACCACTGACCATATGCAGGCACTAGAACAGGTTATCAGTAAGTACAAGGAGTTCAATAGGCCCCTATATATATCCTTCGTAGACTACACTAAGGCATTTGATAGCATAAGTCATGACGCAATCTGGAATGCACTGCAACTTTTCAATGTTGATCGAAAGTATATAAATATTATCAAGAATATCTACGCCAACAGTACCAGCAAGGTAAAACTTGAAACGAGAGGTAGCGAAATAACAATAGAACGGGGAGTTAGACAGGGGGACCCCTTATCACCCAAACTATTCATCGCCGTGCTGGAAAATATATTTAGAAATCTTAACTGGAAAAACAAAGGAATCAAAATGGATGGCCGCTACCTCAGTCACTTTCAGTTTGCAGACGATATAGTTTTGTTGGCAGATACACCAGATGAACTTTCAGAAATGATTCGAGCACTTGACGACGAAAGCGCAAAAGTAGGCTTGCGAATGAATACAAACAAAACGAAGATAATGACCAACAGCTATGAAATTCCTATTCAAGTCTCGGGTAATAGCATTGAATACGTCAAGGACTACATATACCTGGGGAAGAAAGTATCATTCACCCAAACAAGTAATGAAGATGAAATTGAACGTAGAGTAAATATATCGTGGAAAAAATTTTGGTCATTTAAAGAAATTATGAAAGGAACTTACAGTCTTAAATTAAAAAAAGTCGTGATCGACACATGCCTCTTGCCCTGTCTATTGTACGGTTGTCAAACATGGATATTTACGAGAAAAACAAAGCATAAGATAAGATCCACTCAACGAGCAATGGAAAGAAGCATACTTAACCTAAGAAAAACAAACAAAGTAAGAAGTGATACAATCAGACAAAAAACTAAACTTACTGACGCTCTCACTCAAGCTCTTAAACTCAAGTGGCAATGGGCTGGGCACATCTCACGAAATACCGACGATAGATGGACCAAGCGTGCCACTCACTGGAAAGGGCCACCGGGCAAAAGAAAAGTTGGAAGACCGTATAGCCGGTGGGCTGATGATATAATCCAATTTGCTGGGAAAGACTGGATGTCCACAGGAATGGACAGAGAACAGTGGAAGAAGATGGAGGAGGCCTTTACCCAAAAAGGGATCCACTTCTCATAGATTTAAGAAAACTAACATTAAAACTAACAACTAGGCTAAAAGCAAACACTAACACTTAACTAACACACAAACTGTAAAACCTAACTTTAAGAGATCTGGAAATAAAAGGCTATATTATTATTATTATTATTATATTCGCGTGCACGTGACACAGTCGTCTGCCCTCTTACTAAACTTAGACATATGATTCCCCACTAAACTCCTCCCGCACTCCTCTCCACACTCCCCTCCACACCCCCCCCCCCCCCCCGCATCACCCCTCGCACCTCCCCTCCACACTCCCCCCGCATCCCCCTTCACACCTCCCCTCCACACTCCCCCCGCACCTCCCCTTCATACTCCCCCTGTACTTCCCCCGCATCCCCCCCTCGCACCTCCCCTCCACACTCCCCGTGCTCCCCTCCACACTCCCCCCGCACCTCCCCTCTACACTCCCCCTGTACTCCACTCCACACTCCCCCCGCACCTCCCCTCCACACTCCCCCCTGTACTCCCCTCCACACTCCCCCCTGTACTCCCCTCCACACTCCCTCCTGTACTCCCCTCCACACTCCCCCCGCACCTCCCCTCCACACTCCCCCTGTACTCCCCTCAACACTCCCCCCGCACCTCCCCTCCACACTCCCCCTGTACTCCCCTCCACACTCCCCCCGCACCACCCCTCCACACTCCCCCCTGTACTATTTTTATTTTTATTTTATTTTAGAACAAAATCCACAGCTCTTAAAATACAATGTAAAAAATAAATTTCTAACATACAGCCAATAACGGATTTACATTTTTATTACAAGAAATATAAATAAACAAAAATCGTCGACAGTTAATAACCCCACAAAATAAAAACAGATGACCTTTAAATAAACATACTATTGGTAATTTAGGTATGCAGTATAAACGCTGCAGAGTGTGTGTTGTGTATGTGTGCGTGTCTGTGTATGAGGGTGTGTGTGAAAATATGTGTGACGGTTCTCTTGATAGCACAGTGCCTCTTAAGAGTCAAGGTAACAAGAGAACCAACCACTCAAGAGTATGAAGTTATATAAAAGTGATGGTGTTTGTGTGAGGGTGTATGTGTTTGCGAATGTGTGCGCATGGTGCTGTTATTATTGTTATTATTATACTATTGCGTGTCTATCAGCTTTTTACATTCACGTCTAAAAGCTGGTTTACCGTTGTTGAAAATATCAACGAAATGAAAGTTTTTATTATAGCTGCGATGCATTCTATTTACTAAAGAGTTTTGAGCATAATTAGTACTTGAGTGTGATATTGCGAAAAGCTTCGTGTGTCTTGTTCTCTTTTTGGGACAGGAAAAACATAAAGTTTGGGATAACAATTCTGCACAGTCGATATGCCCATTACATAAGCCATGCAAAAACGACATATCATTTAGATTGCGGCGATTTGCAAGCGTTGTGAGATGGTGAAAACAACAAGAATCCTCGTAGTCTCTAAAACTGCGGTAAGCACGATAGTTTAAGTGCTTGACAAATTTATGCTGAATACTTTCTACACTTTGAATATATGTCATATACTGCGGATTCCATATACTGCTGCAGTACTCTAACGTACTTCTGACATAAGAGAAATACAGAATCTTAAGGCAACCCACATCAGTGAAAGGACGACCTATTCTCAATACAAATCCCAAACTTTTATAAGCCTTACCAACAATACTTGCAATGTGATCTGAGAAAGTAAGTTTAGCATCCATTATTACACCTAGGTCTCTTACAGATGTCAAACTGTTAATTGGAATATCATTAATTTTGTAAATAAATTTTGTTGGACATCTTTTACGTGTGAAGGATAAATAATGACATTTACTTATATTTATACCTATACGATTAAGAGCATAATAGCAGCTGAGCCTACCAAGGTCTTCCTGTAAGTTAATACAGTCGATGGGGTTTTGAACTTTCATATATATCTTGGTATCATCAGCATACATCAAAAACCTTGCATAATGGAAACAATTACCAACGTCATATAAGTAAGATGCATACAAAAGTGGTCCCAAGATTGAGCCTTGAGGCACACCAGAAGGAATGTCAGTAAAGTTAGAACAAAAGCCTCCTACAACAACTGCCTGAGACCTGTTACGCAGATAGGATTCAATCCACCTCAGTAGATTACCACGAATGCCGAGTTCAAGAAGTTTGCGCAACAGTATAATGTGGTCTACGCGGTCAAAGGCTTTTTCAAAGTCCGTGTAGACCACATCAACCTGAGACCCACCCTCCATGCCCATAGTTACATGCTCAAGGAAAACGCCTAGGTTAGTGACCGTTGATCGGCCCTTTATAAACCCATGTTGCTCAGGAGGAATAGAAGGCGATATGATAGGATATATATATGTGTGAACCACCCTTTCAAACACTTTAGCCAGTACATTCAAAATCGATATCGGACGATAATTTTCAATACACGTTTTTAGACCTTTTTTATGCACAGGTACTATGTGAGCTTTTTTCCAGACAGTGGGAAAGTATCCCGCATCAAGGCATCTATTGAACATTAGCGTAATCGGAACACAGAGAGAAGTCGCACATTTAGCAAAGAACAGAGGCGGAATTTTGTCACTACCTGCTCCCTTTGTAACATCGAGGCACTTTAACAAACGGTGGATATGACTTTGATCCACGCAAATTTTGTGAATAGTATTTAGTTGAGAATTATCATCAAACGAACCTAGGGAATACTGATCTGCAGGCCTATCGAAGTTTCCATGGAAAAATCGGTTAAACGCAGAGCAAATATCTTCCGGATTATTTATCTTGTCATCATTGTAGGTCATCTCTTGCGGATATGAAGAGCAGTTATTTCTCCTAGATTTAACATAAGACCAAAAATATTTTGGGCTAGATTTAATTTTCTCTTGTGCAAAGTTAAGATAGTCACGGTAGCATTCAGCCTGCAGATTTTTTTGTTTTTCCCTAAGCTCAGCAAAGTCTACATAATCAACTGGATTATTATACTTCTTCCAATCTCTATGTTTTTTAGATTTTTCTTTAATTAATTGAATTAAGGATTTGCTAAACCAAACTGGGTAGTTATAACCACCAGAACTGCGAAATTGAGGTACAAAAGATTCAATCAGAGTATTCAAAATTAAGTAAAACTTACCAACCATCTCATCAATGTCACTCAGATCCACTATGAAAGACCAATTCTGTTTACCAAGACACTCGTTAATACTATAGTAATCAGCACGTTTGAATTGGTAAACAGTGCGAGTTCGAGGTTTGAGTGGAGGTACTAGAAAGTCAGAGGCTATGATATTTAAGGAGGTATGACAGGGATCCTCTTTCACCAATGATAATGGCGACTTAACTATAGATAATGGAAAATCAGAGTAGATAAGATCCAATGTATTATTATGGCTGTTTACAGTTGTATTATATTGTGACAACCCTAAAAAAGAAAATTGTGCAATGAGCTCTGAAGCCGAGTTCTGCATTTCAATAGAACCCTTCTTCAAAAGCATGGGTTCTCCTGAGTCCCAACTAATACAAGGTAAATTAAAGTCCCCTGCTAAGATAAAATGATCCCCAGGAGCTGTATTCATAATCGTTGAGACAACTTCATTGAACACCTGTATTCGTACTGGAAGTAACGAGTTTGGAGGAATATATACTGTAGCCATATGCAAATCATGAGACGAGCCAATGGACTGTGCAGGAATAGTAGCCCAGACACATTCCAGATCCTGCCGTTGCCATTCGGGTCTAGCACGGGCTTGCAGTTGAGAATTACATAGAATCATTACGCCTCCTCCTAGAGAACCCCGATCCCTACGAAATACATTGTATTTGCTCTCACAGAGTTCAGCATCTAGTATTCCATCACAAAGCCATGTCTCAGTAATCATTAAAATATCATATTCAAATAACAACAAGTTACTATAAAATTCATTAGTCTTAGTCCTGAGTCCTCTGACGTTCTGGTAGAACATTTTAAGCTTTTTGTCATTAGCCATTTTTGAAATATGCAAGTAATATGTAGTACAGAATCACATAAAAGATAAGTTCACTTATTGGATGACCATGAAGTATTGCATCACCATTGTTGATAGCAGCTGCTAAATAAATCTCATATACACCAAAAATATTTAAATCGAATACAGCAAAATTATGTTGAATAATATATATAAAAGTTGTGTGTGTGTGTGTGTGTGTGTATAGTGTGTCGTGTAATGTGTAGTGGTAACTGTTTCACTTTATTTGAGTCTATGAGGATTCTAATGAGCGTAGGGTACGCTAGGGTTTCAATGAAAAAACAACAAGGGGAACAAAATAACCAGTATAGACTAATTATACCAACTTCACTAAGTCTGCCGAAGAATTCATCGCAATTGGAGGCGAGTTGTCGTCCTTGCGTACGAATACACGGCAGTTTTTTGTCCACGTGTACTTGTAACCAACTTCTTTGGCCTTCTGCTTACAGGCGCCCAACACCATCTTATTTTCTTTAGTTAGGTGCTCATTAAGGTAAACTCTTGTTGCTTCTCCCGCAAAGCCCACATCAGCAGCTGTAGTATTGCGATGCTTACGTGCTGCTGCCACTAACTGATCCTTGACAGCGCGTTGCCTAAGCCGAACGACAATGGGGCGAGCCTGGGTTGCACCCCCTGCACGTCGCGGTTGTACTCGGTGGGCAAACTCAATCTCAGAAGGCTGGACAACCACTCCAATGTGCTTAGTCACTTTCATGACGAGTTCAGTAGTTACTTCATCCTTAAATTCTGGGATACCAGTTATCTCAACATTTTGAATTCTAGCCCATTGCTGCTGCCTCAAGTTTTCTTCTTCTAGCAGTTTCACACGAGATACGCATGCTGCCAGACTCTGCTTCAACAATTTATTCTCCTCTCTAAGTACCTTAATGTCCGAAGAAGTATCACCAAAAAGCTGCTTCACGTCAGATATTTCCTTGCGAAGATCATCATACTGTTTACTGACATATGACAGGGAGTCTTGAAATTCAGTGCACTGACCATTAATCGTCTTCAGCTGGCCAGAAAGATCCCGAACGGATGAATCAATCATGGACCTGAATTCTTTTATCATCTCTTCCCGCCATATCTCACGGAGCCTATCCTCCGTAATATAGGAGCTCGAAACGGGTGACTTCCTTCGCGTAGTAACATTACTAGTGCCAGCAGATGACTCACCCGACGCAACAGGGATAAGAAGCTTAGCCGGAGAAGGAGGGCGCTGCGCTTGAGTTGAGCGCACGGGTGTGTTGTTGTTGTCCGACTTTGGCCGCTTACAAACACATTCAGGGCATAGCCATTTAAGCTTCTTCTCCTCGCTAAAGCCTCTGAATCGTTTCGGTGATAGATTAGCACATAATAGATCATATTGTTGATTACAGTCTTTGCATTTCATATAGTCTTTTTTTTGAAGCGAACCCTTGCAGCCGACGCATTTTCCACTACTCTCAGACATAACGCAAGAATACAATTGCAGTAAAGCCACGCAGATAATAAACACAGTGGAAAGTATTCACAAGTAGGTAGGTACTATACGCACAAATAGCAAAAGCGCATAGGCCAAGCACCGTGTAACAATAACGTCACAGCGCAGCGGGCCTATTGCGAGTTGTCGTAGGTCAGGATCCAATGCCGGCAACAATAGTTTTTTAAAGTAATTCACTTGTATCTCACTCGTTTCTCAATGTATATGAGTCAAATAAACACCAAAAGTTAGCAGACTCAAGGAGCTACACAAATATGTACAACACGTAACTCAAATCTCACTTTATACACACTTTCTCAGTAATAATTGTAAAACAATGTAAACAGACGTGCGTTCTCAACTGTCGACGACGCAAAGTGTCTCTACTCCCCTCCCTCAACCCCCCCAGCACAAACTTTGAATGTCATATTTTTTTATATCAAATCAACAGACTAAAAAATAAGTTTTATGTTTCTAGCTCTAAAAATGACGATACTTCCATACAACTTTCAACCCCTATTTTCAACCCCTTACAACCTTAAACTTTTTTCGCGATAAAAAGTAGCCTATGTCCTTCCTCAGGCCCTCAACTATCTGTGTACCAAATTTCATTTCAATCGGTTCAGTAGTTTTGGCGTGAAAGCCACACAGACAGACAGAGTTACAAACGCATTTATAATATTAATAAGGATAAGTATACATAAGAATTTTAAGTGCGCCTCAAAGAAGCTCCTTTCATGCATATGCATGTTTTCGAACGTCTTATGCTGCCTTCCTAATACGGTGCGTGGTTCTGCAGATCATCACGCACAGCCGACGACGACGCACGGCAACGCACACAGAAAGAGCTTCTGTGCTAACGCGCACCTCGGCGCACGAGACCGTTCCCATGGTGTGTCGTGCGAGCTGAACCGCCTCCGTGCTCGATATCACACACCGGTGGGATGATTAGGTTCTACGACATATACGCCGGTTTCCTCACGATGTTTTCCTTCACCGTTTGAGAGGGCTGCATTGATTAGGTACTTGTGCACAATGATCAGGTACCAAAATGATTTGATGCATGTTGATTTCACAAATCTCACCGACAACGCTATCGTTGTCTATTGAGATGTAAAAAAAAAGAAACGGATGTATTAAATTCTTACAAATCTATATCTATCATCTGTTTTTATAATACTTATTTATATAAAAGAAAGTCGTGTCAGTTACACTCTTTGTAAACCAAAAACGTACGTACTACCTTAAAGGATACTTTTTATCCCAGAAAAAACAGAACGGGGCGAGCAGAGCCGCGGGCGGCCGCTCGTCTGTATTAAAATACTATTTCAGAGTTCCAGCTTTGCTTCGATTTTTATTATTTATGAAAAAAATTACCTTCTTACATTAAAGTTATCATTACCATCTATAAGAACATACAAAATGTTTTACTTTCGTCGTTAGGTTTTTCAAGAGCTCTTACAAAATAACGCAATAAAAAATTAAAATGGACCATTAACTGTTATCTATGGGCATATTGTAAATAAAAAAGGTCGTTTAATGGTTTTTATGGAAAACGTTTTCTTTAACTAATATTTATTATTCAGTACTGTCAAAAGGTTTGACTGAGTTTCATTTTTACAGAACCGTAGTAATAAAATACAGAATTGCAAAAAGCCGGATAACGTTTTTCGTGTCACACATAAGAAACTATTTGGGTGGGCAACGGTGTAGGGCGGGTTTTAACATCTAATGCTGCCTTCCTACGGTGCGGGGTTCTGCAGATCATCACGTACAGCGCACGACGACGCACGGCAACGCACACAAACAGGGCTCCTGTGCTACCGCGCACCTCGGCGCACGAGACCGTTCCCACGTGTGTCGTGCGAGCTGATACGCCTCCGTGCGCGATATTACACACCAGTGGGAAGGGGCTATAAGAGTAACTCAACATTACATGATGGGCCATCTGCTTGTCCTGTCTCTTGTTCTCCTAAAAAATTGGTTACCTCACTGATCCCAGCTTCTTCTTATTCTTATCGTGTCACTGATTATTTTTCAACCAGTGTGATGAAAGGATTTTAAGTGCAGCTCAGAGAGGCTCCCTAAAATCAAATTCCACAGCAATGGTTTAAAAGTTAAATGTCTTGTTTTGTTTCAGGTTGTGTTTGCTTCAAGCCCATTGTTGAAGTGGTCATCATTAGGTAAGCTGTGTTCTCACATCTATCATCTTGTAGTAGTACTCGTAGTAGAGCTTTTTGTGTGTAGTTCGTCCGGGGAAGTACCTACTACCACTATGCATATTTCTGCCGTCAAGTATAGTATCGCTGTGTTTCTGTTTGAAGTTTTGGGTGCCGGTGAAATTACTGGTACGTGAGGCTGGAAATATGTATGCCTCAAGTTGATGGACGCAAGGAAATGCATTGTAGGGCACGTTCCTGACGTGCGTGACCTACGAGGCAATGCTTTGTTATAGGCAATGGTTACCACTTAACATCAGGTGGGTCATATTCTTGTTCCATCAGCTAATAGTTGTATAAAAAAACTCTTTTAGGTCTAGATTCATTGGTCTTATAGACAAAGACAAGAGGCTAGACGAATCTATATCCCAGTTCCACGTGACTGAGCTGAATCTCTAATCTCGTTTCGAAGATTATCGTTCTTCCTGGAAATGTATTAGGCAGGCTTGTCCAGCAGTGGACGTCTTCAGGCTGATGATGATAATGCTTATAAGAACTGGCAAGACAGTTATGAGTATGACTTTATTCTTACTGGTTCTTTTGTGTAGTACTTGCTACACAAAAGAACCAGTAAGAACGTGGAACTGGCACCTAGACTCACCTAGCTTTAAGACGTTTTAAAGTGATTCTTGCATCGTAATGAATAAAAAATTATTGACTTTGACTTTGACAGAATTATTTAAATAAAATGTATCCGATAACAATGTAAAATTTTAATAAAGATATGTCAGTATTTAATAATCCGTCATCAGGCCGTATGAGTGAGGTATGAGGCAATATCAGGTACTTAGCCACAGATTACGAGCGCTGAGGACTATATGATTATGCAAGCCGGTTTTATTACCTTTTTACGGAAATACTTGTACTGTCAGCTGCACCGTTACTCTTGTAGTCCGCCTGATAAACTCACCAGCAGGGCGATCATGTAATTTTTTTTTTCTATGGTTTCAATCAAAATCTTTTTGAACTGTCAATTTGCCATCACGTATTAATTAGTTCGAAATTTGGCTGTTTCAATAAGATTTTGATTGAAATCAGAAATCAGAACATCAAAAATGGAAAACAACACTCTGAGTGTCACGTCGCTGACTGTACTACGTACGTGGTATCATGGACTAATTATATAAAATAGACTTTCAATCTCGAACAAAAATTCGTGTTTCGATAATTAATTACCTGTGAAGGCGTGAGATGGCGTTACGTGTTTCGAATCGATGTTATTAAATGCTGCTTATATTTGTTTGAACCATTTCTTTACCACCACATTTAGAAGTACGAATAAAAACGCAAGATGGCGCTATTTCCAAATGTAGCAAAGCGTCAGTCTGTCATGAAGCGCGTGGCGTTGCCAGCTCATAGACGTGCCCTGTTGTAATCTGCCCGCGCGATGTTGCCGCTCTGCCGTGTGTAAAAGCTCAAGCCATGATTTTTAGGGTTCCGTAGCCAAATGGCAAAAACGGAACCCTTATAGATTCGTCATGTCTGTCTGTCTGTCTGTCTGTCTGTCTGTCTGTCTGTCTGTCTGTCCGTCCGTATGTCACAGCCATTTTTCTCCGAAACCGTAAGAGCTAGACTGATGAAACTTGGCGAGTAGATGTATTCTGTGAACCGCATTAAGTTTTTTACATAAAAATTAAAAAAAAACTATAAATTTCGAGGGTCCCCATACTTGAAACTGAAACTCAAAATTTTTTTTTTCATCGAACCCATACGTGTGGGGTATCTATGAATAGGTCTTCAAAAATGATGTTGAGGTTTCTAATATCGTTTTTTTCTAAACTGAATAGTTTGCGCGAGAGACACTTCCAAAGTGGAAAAAAGTTGGTCCCCCCCCCTCTAACTTCTAAAGTAAGAGAATGATAAAACTAAAAAAAATATATGTTGTCCATTACTATGCAAACTTTCAACGATTTTTGGTTTGAACGAAATCTAGTCAGTAGTTTTTTTTTTATACGTCATAAACCGTAAACTGCAATTTACCTTTCGACGAACTACAAGAACCTTATTATGTTACATCAAGTAACATAATATAAAGGTTTTTGTAGTTCGTCGTGCTACGGAACCCTTCATGGGCGAGTCCAACTCGCACTTGGCTGCTTTTTTTGAGTTTACATTCAATTCAACAAATTGCCAGAAATGTTAAAAATTTCTGATAAAATATTTTTGCGGGGTGCAGGGGGAGGAGACGCTTGAAGCAGACGGGACACTTCGGTTGTGTGTGTGAATCGCTCGGGCTTCGGACTAGTTAAATACCTACACTGGCATAAAGAATAATGCTTAGATATTTGATAGGTTAGTTTAGGAAGGGTACTAAGTGAAGATGGGAAGTACTAAGTACCTAGGTAGGTTGTAGGTTGGGTTAACGATATCAAGGTGCAGTACTAGGTCAAAGAGGCTGCCAAAATTTCGAAAAAAACACATAGCCAACATTTCGACTAAAAAAAACTTATAAATCATTAATCAACAAAATATTTTTTTTGTTATTTAATGTGGAGCTACCGCTCATCATCAGGTGGAAATATTGACAAAAACACTTTTATTTTTTATTTTTCTGGAGCTCAAAAAACCAACTACCGCTCAACGCCAGGTGGAAATATTAATAAAAGGACTAAGAAAATTTTCAAAAAAATATTTTTTTTCTTTATTTATTTGGAGCTCAAAAAACTGCTAACACTCAACGTCAGGTGGAAATATTGATAAAAAGACTAAGAAATATTTTTTCATCCCACCAGCTCTGAAAGTGTGTTTTTGCTGTTTAATTTCTGACTGGAAAAGCCGTTTTTATCCGCTAGAGGATAAAGTAAATTTGAATTTAGAATATCGTGTTCAATAAGTTTGTGAATACACAACCTATTTACTTCTACCTCCATGGTGCCGAACTTATCATACAACCTTTTTTATTTTGTTAAAAACTCGCACTCGTAACCTTCTCGAGGCGAACCTATTATAGGTTTAATGGTGTTTTGAATTCACAAATACACCATGCAGGTAAGTAAATAATTTACTTACCTGCATGGTGCCGAATTTATCATACAACCTTTTTAAATAACTCATACTCGGAACCTTCTTGGTGTGATACTTTTAGTCGCGCCATGTTCTTTTTTGCATTAGTCATTTCCTCGCTGAGGTGGGATGAAAAGTTACGTGTTGCACTCGAGTGCAAAGATTTTTCACCTTGTGCTCTTTTGATTCCTTCGCCAACGCTTAGGATTCTGACTTTTAAACCACTCGCTACGCTCGTGGTTAAACTTTAGAATCCTGCGCTTGCTCAGTCATCAAAATTGAGCACGCGGTTAAAAAGCAGCTTTGCACTCTTGTATAACAAATAACTATTGTTCTTTATTTATCTGGAGCTGAAAAAACAGAGTACCGCTAAACGTCAGGTGGAAATAATGATAAAAAGACTAAAAAATTCATAAAATATTTTTTTTCTTTATTTATCTGGAGCTCAAAAAACTGCTACCACTCAACGTCCGGTGGGAATATTGGTTAAAGGACTTGGCAAAATATAAACAAAACATTTTTATTTTTTATTTTTCTGGAGCTCAAGAAACAGAGTACCGCTCAACGTCCAGTGGAAATATTGATAAAAAGAGTTCGAAATATTTCAATTAAATATTTTTTTTCTTTATTTATCTGGAGCTCAAAAAACTGCTACCACTCAACGTCCGGTGGAAATATCGATAAAAAGACTTGGAAAAATTTAAACAAAACATTTATATTTTTTATTTTTCTGTAGCTCAAAAAACAGAGTACCGCTCAACGTCCAGTAGAAATATTGATAAAAGGACTTAGAAATAATGTCAACAAAATAGTTTTTTTCTTTATGTATCTGGAGCTCAAAAAACTGCTACCACTCAACGTCCGGTGGGAATATTGGTTAAAGGACTTGGAAAAATGTAAACAAAACATTTTTATTTTTTATTTTTCTGGAGCTCAAGAAACCGAGTACCGCTCGACGTCCAGTGGAAATATTGATAAAAAGAGTTCGAAATATTTCAATTAAATATTTTTTTCTTTATTTATCTGGAGCTCAAAAAACTGCTACCACTCAACGTCCGGTGGAAATATTGATAAAAAGACTTAGAAATATTTCAACAAAATAGTTTTTTTCTTTAAGTATCTGGGGCTAAACAAACTGCGATGGAGCCGGCGGCGGCGCGCCGGCTCCATCGATTTACAAGACGTTATCACGTCAAAAAGTCAATGCGCGCTCACCTTACTTGGATATTTTAGGTAGCCTTGGTTACATGCGCGCTCGAGTAGTTTTTTTTTAATTAATCGTAATAAATCGAAATCTTACCGATAAAGTTATCGCTAACAGACCCTTCATCCCTAGCTGTTTGTTTATGGTTTGCTCAGCAAACAAAGCATACCTACCTAGTCTGTGAAACAAAGCAAGCAAACCTTTCTTTCGCTGTCTAATTATTAGTACATTTATATTTTAGATACTTACATTTATTAGTAAACTACTGCTAGGGTACTATTTCATGAAAATAATAATAATAGCTCCATCTAATAGTAAAATGATGCGTTAATTTATAAGCTTTCATTTTTATCACAGCGCCATCTATCATTATACATGAACAACAGGTAAAATAGTCGATGTGAAATAAAACTAAGAAATTTATTATTATGATCATTACTACTCATTCCTAAAATACTAGATTGTTTTTAATGGTTTTCAAAGAAGAAATTAGTTAAGTTTCTCGGTTTCACCGGCTGCTAGCAAGGTTTCCAGGCTATGAGTCAGAGCCATCTAGGCATAATACGGGATTTTGAGCTTTTTGAGAGTTACGATTTTTTGTTCAAGATTGTGAGTCTATTTATATAATTAGTCCATGGTGGTATGTTATGTAGGACGTGAAGACTTTGATGAGCTGTTCGAGGATGTTATCACGCTTTCAGAGAGACATAAGTCTTGCATTGTTATTACTTATTACTGGGGAATGGAAAGAGCACGGACAATTTGTTTATTCCTGTAACTTTTTTTAAAATGCGTAAAAGATTCTCGCATACCGACCATGAATCGTAATGATACATTTAAACCGTTTGTCTGGAAGAGATCGCTCCTAGTGAGAAGACCGCCCTTTGTATTCCACTTTAATGTTTTTCTGTATTCCCATGTATTTTTTTGTGGTGTGCAGTAAAGTATCTTCTATCTACGAGTATCTATACATGAACCGGAAGATGAAGTATGTGACGTCTTTCAACCTGATGGACCGATGACATTGCAAAATAGCAGGTTTTTTTATACAACAAGCTGATGGAACAAGGCTATGGCCCATCTGATATTAAGTGGTAACCACCGCCTATAATAGCCCCTTCCCACCGGTGTATGATATCGCGCACGGAGGCGGATCAGCTCGCACGATACACCATGGGAACGGTCTCGTGCACCTCGGCGCACGAGACCGTTCCCATGGTGTATCGTCAGCACAACGCAGCGACAACGCACGGCAACGCATACAGAAAGGGCTCCTGCCTTTCTGTGTGCGTTGCCGTGCGTTGTCGTCGGCTGTGCGTGATGATCTGCAGAACCACGCACCGTAGGAAGGCAGCATAAAGAAAGCATTGCCTCGTAATTAGGAGAGGATTCAAAATTGTTGTACCTGAAAATGTTTCAGGGGGACTAAGTGCAGCAACAGACTTCCTCAGGCGTTGATTATGACAAGTTTTTTTTGGTCTCGTGTAGGATATTCTGTCGTATGATTGGAACAGGCTGATCTCATCAGGCAGGAGGCAGGCCTCATTAATAAAGCCATGTGTGAAATTATATTGGTGTCACCAATATAATTTCAATAAATATAATATCAAGATATAATGTCAAGGTTAGTGACGCTCGCTACCTGGGAAATAGCATAATTATGCTGAGTGCCGGCCAAATACTGCTCTTGTTGTGTGGCACAAAATAAATAACTTTTGATTTGATATGATTTTGATTTTGAATAGGCGAAAAGTTACTCCTGACCCTGTTTAAATCATCTAAGTAGTTGACTGGTCTCTCAGCTCAGTTGGTAGTAGCTCTGCCTTCTGCGCCGTAGGTCGTGGGTTCTATCCTCACCGAGAATAAATAATTGTCTGGTAAACACAAATGGTGATATATTGTAGGTATTCTAAGTATGTATAAACAAAAATTAATGTATATAAGTATTTCATCAGCTATCTGGTTCCCATAGTACAAGCTCTGCTTAATTTGGGGCTAGACAGTGTTGTGTGAATTCTTCACAATATTTTTTTTTTTTTTAATATAAGCAGATACAGAAGGTCTGTTTTTAATTTAGGAAAGTAAATCACACAGAGTTCCATAAACTCCTACTCAATATTAGGTAGCAGTAACACGGGGACGTCTTTTAGCTCCCTCCCGTTGCGACAGGTGAGCTAGAAATATCTAGATCACTTCGTATTAGTTTAATTATCAGATAAAAATTATATCTTTCGCATCGTAGATATCCATTTGCATTTTTTAAATTAACCCGATCGTTATGCATAATTATATGAAAAAATACGCGTATTTATCGCGATTACTTTTATTATTTACCGACAAACGACGATGACGAATTTTTTATATCCCTTTAGGTCTGCGCACACCTAGGTCGCTGGCGATGGCGATCAGTGAAACGCTGTCAAATATCGCTGTCAAATTTGACAGCGTTTCACTGATCACCATCGCCAGCAACCTAGGTGTGCGCAGGTCTTTTGGTCGTGTAGATAATGTGTAAAAGTGAAGTTTAGATTCAAACTGCATGGCCAAACTGCTGAACCGATTTTGATAAAAAATCATGAGTCTAATCCGGAAGACCTTGAGAATAAGAATAACGTTTATTTCCAAACAAACAAAAAAAGACGTACAGTTTGTTATTTGTTACAAGTACTAAAGACATTTTTGTGCCTTTTATTTCCAAAATCAGCATCTGTTGACCCTGGAATTAATAGGCAACCTCAAATAAAAATATTTCAAATTGATCTAAAACTGGTTATACGACAGCAAACATTAAAAAAGCAGCCAAGTGCGAGTCGGATTCGCCCATGAAGGGTTCCGTAGCATCAAGTAACATAATATACAGAAAATAAACAGGAAACAGGTTCTTGTAGTTCGTCGAAAGGTAAATTGCGGTCTACGATTTATGACGTATCAAAAAAAAACTACTGGCTAGATCTCGTACAAACCAAATATCGTTGAAAGTTTGCATAGTATAATGTACAACATATATTTTTTTTAGTTTTATCATTCCCTTATTTTAGAAGTTAGAGGGGGGGGGACCAACTTTTTTCAACTTTGGAAGTGTCTCTTGCGCAAACTATTCAGTTTAGAAAAAAACGATATTAGAAATCTCAACATCATTTTTGAAGACCTATTCATAGATACCCCACACGTATGGGTTCGACGAAAAAATTTTTTTTGAGTTTCAGTTTGAAGTATGGGGACCCCCAAAACTTATAGTTTTTTTTCTATTTTTGTGTAAAAATCTTAATGCGGCTTACAGAATACATCTACTCACCAAGTTTCATCAGTGTAGCTCTTATGGTTTCGGAGAAAAATGGCTGTGACACGGTCGGACAGACAGACAGACAGACAGACAGACAGACATGACGAATCTATAAGGGTTCCGTTTTTGCCATTTGGCTACGGAACCCTAAAAACTGATTTCTTTTATGCCATACTTACGAGACGCTTAAATACTCGTATGTTTATGGCGATGCATAGAAAAGCCAGCTGTTTAAACTAAGCTAGCACCTGGATAAACAAGTAAATTACCGCACAGCACGCAGGTACTGCGGCAGCTGATATTAGACGTTTTTACGACGCCGTGTGGCCTCGCCTTTACACGTCTTAAATTAAAAGCCTTTTGGAAATAAGTGCCTGTTAATAAAATATAGGAAGAAAACGAGTTATATGACGTTGGGGAATAATTTCTATGTTTTTACCCTGAAGGGTATATCAGAGCAACACAGCAGTATGTTTAGGAATTAAAAAAACTGATTTGAGACTGTTGTTTGATTATGTTTATTGAGTAAATTGATATAGTCTAAGATCCCGCTATAGAAGGACCTTCACCGAGCTGGTTATTTAATGAAACGTATTTTATACATAATTAAACATGCCAATAAATATATTCTCTATGGGTTGCCTATCAAATTTCAGTCCAGAATAATTATGATTAATTAATATTAAAAAAAAAAAAAAAAACTTTCCACTGGTTTGTTTATTAAACAAATTCTATACCAATCGAAAGTATAGACCCCAGTATTTTTATTCAATAAACATACCGGTGCAAAATGCTATTAGTATCGATTTACCTGTTTATACCTGGCTACCCGAGAGTTGTGACCGGAAAAAAATAGGCAACCTAACGTTTGCATATTCTATGAGGTCTATATACTTTCAATTGGTATAGAATTTGTCTAATAAACAAACCGGTGGAAAGTTTAAAAAACAGATACCAGACATAGACAGACCAGAAGAAAAAGCCATGAGCCCCTCGTCTTTCACGTAACCTGTCATCACATCCACGCCTTCATGGATTCCTTTTCTTAAAACATCAACTTCATCGCCAGAGAAAAATACTTCATTGTTACCAAATTTCTTCTCGCTTACCACACCGAATGCAAGTTCGTTAGGAGGGGAAGACTTTGTCACGGGGAGTGAGAGGCTTACTAGTTTTTCTTTAGGAACATTTTTGAAGAATTGGTACAGCTCATTGTCGTCTTCTGAGTTGAAGCCGAGTTGTTTAGCTAGTTTCAGCGCTCTTTCTCGTGCTTCGAAGGACTGAGCCCAGCAATTGGTAAGGGATCCGCTCATAGCTATAGCCTTTTTAAAGAGGCCTTTGCTCATTGGTGATACAAGATGGTAGCTGACACTGGCCCCACCTGCGCTCTCTCCGAAGATAGTGACATTTTGTGGGTCACCTCCAAAGCTCTTGACATTTTTCTTCACCCACCTGAGAGCAGCTACTTGGTCTTTCATGCCGGCATTACCTGGAATATCCTCTGTGCCCAAGCTGAGCAATCCAAGAGCCCCAACCCTGTAGTTAATCGTGACGAGGATTACGTTTTTTTTAATGAGAAATTCAGGACCGTAGAACGCGTCGTTGCCACTACCAAATAGGAAGCCTCCGCCGTGTATGAAGAACATGACAGGGAGTAACACTGCTGGTTTGATTTCTGGGGTGTAGATGTTGAGGTAGAGGCAGTCTTCTTCACCGAGAGGTGCTCCAGGGGACAGCATTATATCATGTTGGTAGCAGATGGGACCAAAAGCCTTGGCACTGCGGACTCCGTTCCATGGCGCTGCAGGTTGTGGTGCCTGGAAACAGGAAGAGAAGCTTATTGCTAATGGGTTGCAAAATACAAAATGTCTAATGACTTATATATGTCTATCCCTTTCTATCGCTTAGGGATTTTTCTGAAAATTCTCGACTTTGACGAGGAAAGAACGCTCTAGAATGTCTTTGAGGTTCTGAAATGATCAAATTTAATTCGAAGACTGAAATTATTCGGCTAGCATCCGGAATGCATCCAAACGTTAGTAATCCAGAATTATCTAGAATACTCAAATATACCCATGCAAACGGTTTTGAATTCTAGATTTGGACAAAATGTTCTAGAAAATAGTGCCCCTAAACGTTATAGAATGTTCTTTCATCATCATCATCAATTGATATCAGTCCACTGTTGGACGTAGGTTCACCTTGAGTAACAAAGGCTATATTAGTGAGTTTAAAAAATAAATGTCCACCCGTGCGAAGCCGAGACAGGCAGCTAGTTTAAATATAATTTTATTATAATTATAAAGTTACATATACTTTTATATAAAACTAGTGGCCGCCCGGGGCTTCGCTCGCCCGTTCCCGTAACACCCCGTTCCCGTTGCTTTTTCGGGATAAAAAGTATCCTATGTCCTTCTCCCGGTTCTAAGCTACCTCCCCACTAATTTTCTGCCAAATCGGTTCCGCCGTTCTTGAGTTATAAATAGTGTAACTAACACGACTTTCTTTTATAAATATAGATATATAGATTTATGTTTTTTGCTAGATCGTGTTGAGTATTTATCTTGTGTGTCTTGAATATTTATTATTATTTATAATTTATGTAATATCTACCTTGAACCGTAGTTCTCCGATAGGGGGCGCGGCATATGGAATTCCCTTAAAGCTGAAGAACTTTGCAAGTTCATTTTGTACGAACTCCCCCTCCAGGATTCCCTCGCTAACGGTCACTTGCACCATTGTTTACTATTCCCAGTAGACTTATGCACTCCTTGAACAACGATACCTGAATGATCCATAAACATAGTTATACGATACCCAGCCCCAAACTAAGCAGAGCTTGTAATATGGGAACCAGATAGCTGATATAATACTTGAATACATTTTTTTTTGTAAATACATACTTAGAATACAATACAACCCCAGACAGAGAACAAACATTTATGTTTACCACACAAATATTTGTTCTCGGTGGGGATCGAACCCACGACCTACGGCGCAGAAGGCAGAGCTACTACCAACTGAGCTAGAGGCCAGTCAAATTGAATTATCTCTTTACGCAAAATATAAGCAGGATAAGATTAGTTATCAACTACCAACTTACCTATCTAAGCACAGTATAATCTTCTAATAAAATGGTTACAAATTCTTCAAGAATTTTAAACGGTTTTTTTAGAAGAATTATTCTTGTCACTCACCGAAGTTATGCCTTTTTCCGATTCAGGAGTATGTATAAGTACTTTTTTTTTTTTTTTTTTTCAGTTTAGTTACAGTTCGACAAGTTTATCTCAGCACGTGGAAAACTGACATGAGTCTTGATCGAGTGTTATTTGGAATTAATATAGGATAGTGGTATGGTTGTATCACGAGTAAAAGAGACGCATTTATACAAATAGACTATAGAGTAAGGAAGACAACGTTAGATGTTGTATTTCTCTCTGATTGTGAGTATTAGTAGTGGGAGTTTGTTTCGTATATTTAGAGCAAAGATTCAGGCTAAGAACTCACGGAGCGATTTTCACCCGCGTCCGCCGCGGTTGCGGGCCCGCAGCTTCTGTAGAGTGCAGATATACATGTAAAAAATTAAAGCACATTTCACGACGCGTTTTACGCCCGCAGTCTGCGCGTTTGTTTGCGGGTCCCGCTGCACCGGCGGGCAACTAGTAGAATCGCGCGGGCCGCGGTCACCCGCAGCCTCGGCGGGTTGCGCACGCGCGCTCTGCGGTCGATTGGCGGGCGATCGTAGCGGCGCAGAGGCGGCGGGCGGCGGGGCGGGGGGCGTTTGCGGGCGATAATCTCAACCGCGACGGCTGTGTAACCGCGCAAATAACCGGTCTCGTGAGTTTGGAAATAAAACCGCAGTTCCGCCACCGCGGCGGGCACGGTTCAAAATCGCTCCGTGAGTTCTTAGCCTTAGATGCTCAAAAACCATACTTTTTCTTTACGCATATATTTATTACTTAAGTAACTACGGGAGTCAGATAAAATATTTTCATTGGCATTATGTAATTAGTATAAGGGTTTTTATTAATATACATAAAATATTTTTCAGTCCACGCCTCTTCATGCTCTGCTCCATTTACTTTTTAATATCAGGCATTATTTATTATTATTATTTATTTATTTTGACAAAGCAGTTATATGGCAATGTATATAAATTCAAGTATGAATATAACACTGGTTTTACCTAGCACGGCTGATAAAGTACATTGGTTTGTATCACAAGTGTGTAGTTACTTAAATATACAGGGTGGAATTTTGTAATGCCACCTGGAGGGAAAGTACTCTTAACACTGCAGATAGAAAATTTTACTCAAAGGAAACATTCCTTTATTTTTGAATAGAAAGCAAACTGCATTCAAAGATTTTCGAAAATTCTCTCCTCCCACACCCGGGAATCGAACCGGCTAAAATCTGAAAAAATTATACCCTGTACTTTTATTGCATCAATCGTTAGGGTCAATTATAAGGATGAAATCTCTCTAACAAGCACGATAAGTTAAATGAAAGAAAAACCAGGAAATCTAAAATTAATTTAATTATTTACAAAGAATGGTATAAATTTCAAATTTTAAGCTAACATTCCATATTTAAATTACCTCATACACGCAGCTACGAGTATATCGCATTACAGAAGATGGATGTTAGTTTAAGAGCTTTATAATCATAATCATAATCATAATAGCTTTATTGCGAACATAGGTGTAGATACAGGTGTCAGGGTTTAGTGTTAGATCTTCCATATTCAACTAGTTATAGCATGCCTTTAACATGCCTTTAACTTGACTCATTGAATGTGTAACTTCAGATTTCCTAGTTTTCCTTTAATTTAATTTATCATGTTTGTTAGAGAGATTTCATCCTTATAATTGACCCTAACGATCGATGCAATAGAAGTACAGGGTATAATTTTTTCAGATTTTAGCCGGTTCGATTCCCGGGTGTGGGAGAAGAAAATTTTCAAAAATCTTTAAATGCAGTTTGCTTTCTATTCAAAAATAAAGGAATGTTTCCTTTGAGTAAAATTTTCTATCTGCAGTATTAAGAGTCTCAACTAAAAATCAACTAAAAATGCACAGCGACGGCCCTACCGAAATAAAAAATATAGAAAAAGATTCCTTACTTACAAAACCATTAAAGTTATTCCTAATTGACAAAGCCTACTATGACATTAAAGAATATTTGACATAACTAATGACTAAATAAATAAAATAAAAATGTATAACTACGCACTAAACCTAACTTTGACTACTTTTAAGACCTTGACATTATCGTTTAATCTGTTTTACCAAGCTTATTAATTTAAAATAAAGTAACAAACTATCTACATTATAATTCCTGGAATTTCTCAATCTATTATAATATATACGTACGTACCAACTACTGTGTATAAGCCTCGGCCTACCTCATGTTGCTTTACCCTATTCACAGGGTCCATGTGATACTGATTTACACCTAAGAACTATGTACGAGGGGAGGTCAAAAAGTCCGCGGAATGGAAGGGTTAAGAGGGAGTGGGGTTATTTTTTTTTACCTGGTACTCTTTGGGGACTCAATACAAGTATATATACCAAATTGTAGAAACATCGGGTCATTAACCAATTAGTTATCACAACATTAGCAGTTCAATCGGGAAAACTTCGCTAAACATGGATAAAATTGAGTTTCGTGCTGTTATAAAGTTCCTTACAAAGCAAGAAAAAACTCCTCAAATTGTTTTGAAAAAAATGTCATCTGTTTACGAGGATTCTTACCCTGGAAAAACAATGATTTATAATTGGAATAGTTTATTCAAGCAAAGCAGGGAGCCAATTAAAGAAGATCACCGCGCGGGCCGGCCGATCGCGGCCATCTCCTTAGACTTTATCGAATAAGTCGAAAAACTTATTCTTGAAGGTACCTGATTAAAGAAGAAACAACTTGCAGAATTGTTGGAGTATCGTTTAGAACCATTTTAAGTATCCTCCACGTCCATCTGGGCATGTCTCAGGTCAGTTCAAAATGGGTGCCGAAAATGCTCTCAGCGGTTTAAAAACAGAGCGTGTCGAGTGTTCACGCGAGTTTTTGAAGCTCTGTAGTGAGAACAAGGACAATATTTTAAGCCGGATTTTTACTGGAGATTAAATTTGGGTTCATCGTTATTAGCTTGCATTAAAACAAAAGTCTATGCGGTGGCAGAAAAAGGCACATCACCCCCTAAGAAATGTAAGGTGTCACAATCGGCCGGAAAAATCATGGCAACGGTTTTTTGAGATTCAGAGGGAATTTTGTTAATCGACTACAAAAAAAAAGATTGAATATCATAGGGGAATATTATGCCATCCTACTGGAAAAATTAAAAGATGCTACAAGGTAAAACGACGTGGAAAATGGACTCGAGGCGTGCTGCTTTTGCACGACAACGCACCCGTTCACAAGAGCCATGTTGCAATGGCTGCCATGCAAAAATGTGGCTGTAAAACTATAAACCATCTTCTCTATAGTCTAGATCTATCCTTCTCTGATAATTGTTTGTTTCAAAAGTTTAAAAAAAAGCTCCGTGAAAAAAGTTTACTGACGATGAAAAAGTTGAGTCGACAATTTCAGCTTATTTTAAAGACCTTGACGAAACATTTTTTTTCGGTGGTTTAAGCAAATTTTTTGAAGTATCTGAAAAATGTATTAGGCTTAAGGGAGAATATATTAACAAGGAAAAATAATAATTCATAGAATTTAGCCTGTTTTCCCTGCCATTCCGCGGACTTTTTGACCTCCCCTCGTATGTACCTAAACTAAACCATGTTTATGCAATAAATGTATTGAGTACTTTCCCTCCAGGTGGCATTACAAAATTCCACCCTGTATATATGTTATTATAGTCAACAATAGAAAAAATCCAGTTTACAAAATTGTGACAAACTTAAAAATAATTATAGCCATTTTCTCTATTGCCCGCGTCTTGTCGTCTTAAAACTCAACTCCAGCAAATTCAAACAGGTCTTTCCAGAAGTCATAGAAATGATCATCAGCTTTGAATCCGAGGGTGAGCCGGTCCTCGATATCCACAAACTTCCTATCGGAAGCGTTGTACTCCGGCCAGGTTACACCCAAGGAGTCGTCAGGGGTAGGGTTACTGAAATTATTAAATTGAATAAACTAACCAACAGTGATTATACTAAGCTACTACGCAGGCTGTGGTCAAAATAAATGGTCCAAAAACCTAGTCCTATCGATAAACTGTGTTTTTTTAAGAAGAATAGAATAGAATATAATAGAAAATTCTTTTCATCCCACCAGCTCTGAAAGTGTGTTTTTGCTGTTTGATTTCTGACTGGAAAAGCCGTTTTTATCCTCTAGAGGATAAAGTAAATTTGAATTTAGAATATCGTGTTCAATGAGTTTGTGAATACACAACCTTACTTCTACCTCCATGGTGCCGAACTTATCATGCAACCTTTTTATTTTGTTAAAAACTCGCAGTCGTATCCTTCTTGGTCTATTTGTGAATTCAAAACACCATTAAACCTATTTATTTCTACCTGCATGGTGCCGAATTTATCATACAACCTTTTTAAATTTGTTAATAACTCAATACTCGGAACCTTCTTGGTGTGTTACTTTTAGTCGCGCCATGTTCTTTTCTGCATTTAGATTTTAGTCATTTCCTCGCTGAGGTGGGTAGCTGACGTGTTGCACTCGAGTGCAAAGATTTTTCACCTTGTGCTTTTTTGATTCCTTCGCCAACGCTTAGGATTCTAACTTTTAAACCACTCGCTACGCTCGTGGTTAAACTTTAGAATCCTGCGCTTGCTCAGTCATCAAAATTGAGCACGCGGTTAAAAAGCAGCTTTGCACTCTTGTATAACAAATAACTATTATTGCACACCTTAAAACTAACAATGGAAAAACAAGTAACAATAATTAAACACGCACTAATGTACAATGGGCGGTCTTAATGGGCGGTGAAAGAATTATAGTTATAAGTATTACCATAAGGAGGTGTCATTCTTATAACTCTAGTTCTAGAATTCAAAGGAACCTATATGATAATATGATACCTTTGGCCATAGTAGAAACTGATTTTTTTTGATTCTTAAGACTTAACTCACCCATATTTAGCAAAGTTCGTGAAAACAGTGTTGACCAACTGAATCAGTTTAAATTCCTTGCTTTGTTTGTCGACCTTTAAATTCAAACCCTTAGGATCAAATAAGTACATCAAATCATCCAAATGAGCGGCTCCGTATATGCCATACTCCGCACCCTGGTTTCCAAACACATTCCTTCCAGATAATGCAGAGAATGTGTAAAAGTATCTCTTATTGTCACCAGTTTTGGGTAGTTTCCGAATGAATCTGGAAATGTCGTACAGAAAACACGAGTGGTTGGCGTACATGACGAATTCCCTCATATTGTCTTTACTCAATGGCTTGTTATCGAAGTAGTGCTTGTGAATTATTTGAGAAGCATCTAGTATCTTGTCAGGGGTGCACTGGATCAGCAGTTCTCTTGGGACAAGCATTTCAAGGTATCTGTTGTACTTTGGAATATAATCGTAGACGAACGAGGGTATACCAATTAAAGTCTCTTCATTAGTGTGCCCTATGAGTAGATCTACGCTGTTGATTCTACCATTAGCTAAAGCTGTAAAAGGCGGTTCAGTCAAGAAGTGCTCTTGTCCAAAATCTTTTTCAATAACCGGTGTAAAGTTGTACATCTTAAGAATGTTGACGGCTATACCCTCCGCTGATGTAATAACAGGATTCTGGGCTACCAATTTTGATGCAGGAACAGTTTGAAGGATCTCCAGAAGCTCTTTAGGATCTTGAGTATTCATTCCAAGAATTTTTCCAAGTTGAAAAGCTCGCTCTCTTGGTCTGAAAGGTAAAGACCAATCACAAGATGGAACTCCGCTCATAGATATGGCTCTCTGGAACAGTCCCTTAGACATTGGAGATATAAGATGAAATATAGTGGAAGCTCCGCCGGCACTTTCTCCAAAAACTGTAATATTAGAGGCATCACCCCCAAAGTTTGAAATATTTTCTTTTACCCATCTTAGAGCCGCAACTTGGTCTTTCAAACCAGCGTTTCCAGGCACATCTTCTGTATCAAGACATAAGAAACCGAGTGCACCAAGCCTGTAGTTGATGGTAACCAGGAGTACTCCATGGCTGATCAGAAAATCTGGTCCGTAATTTTTCTCGTCCCCAGATCCACTTTGGTACCCACCTCCATGGATGAACACCATGACTGACAGAGGGGACTTGGGCTCCAGGTCTCGAGTATAAACGTTTAGGTACAGGCAATCTTACTTAAATACTTTCGACTATTTCTTGGCTTCTATTACTACTATTTCTAAAAATGTCTTTTTGAGGGCAGACTGGTCCATGCAAGGTAGCTTTACTTACATCACTCCATGGCAGAGGTGGTTGAGGTGCCTGAAATAATATTATTGAGTGTGAGAAAATATTTTATCAGTGTGATGTCTCATGGGTCATCTTACACACAGAAATATCACTGAAGGTATATTAATGCAGGACAAGCTTTTAAATAAACCTTTGTGTATGTTCTTTGGTAAATAAATAATTTTGTATTTTTGATAACCCTCATCATAAAAGCTTAGACTACAGTTATGTAAGGAAAATGGATGCACTGTCCGCATTTATGTTTATTTTATTTATTTAAATTCACAAAACAGATTACAATCAGAAGGCACTTAATCATAAAGTTCATTACATTCGTATAGATCTAGATTCGTAATCAAAACATGTGAATATGACATCATTAAATGTTGCATGCGTAAAATTTAATTTTCCCTAAAACTAGAAACAGCAATAAATACTAACTCACCCATATAATATCATATATTATGATTGTGTTGTTAGATTTATAATATATCAACAGCAAACCGTAAACGCACCGCTTAAACTTGTTAGCATTATTATTAAAAATATCTAAAGCATTTAAAAGGACGAATGTAAAGAAAACTCACCATGAACCTCAGTTTGCCAATAGGAGGTTCGGCGTACGGGATTCCCTTGAAGCTGTAATATTTCCCGTCTCCCGTCACCAGCTCCAAGACCTCACCTTCCAACACTCCCTGAGTCACCTCTACTGTCGCCATTTTGAATTCTATTGAAAAGTTTAAATATTAAATTACTTTTCTGACTTTCTTTGGTTGAAACTACGTACGTCGTACAAGCCTATGAAAATTATGAATGTGGTCTAAGAAAGTATCGTATAAGATTAAGTATGGTACAACTATTTAATTAATATGGGTATGTACCATCATAGGGTAGGTAAGTTAATATAAATATGATATTATAAAATTTATATCATGTGCCGTAAATTTTTATTTTTTATTCGAATGAATTAGACTTTGGTGGATCTACTTGGAATCATTGCAAGGAGATGCCCTATTTACCTATACCGTATATAGAATAACCGGTGCATTCTGAGGGTTGAAGGCGTATCACCCTGAATAAATAAATAAATAATATAACATCAAGACAGAAATCAAACATCTGTGTTCACCACACAAACATTTTGTTCTCGGCTGGGATCGCACCCACGCCCTTCAGCGAAGTTGATAATTATGAATAACTAAAGGTGATATCAGACGGTTCACTCGGATGAATGTTCACTCGAGTGAATGGTTAATTTTTCTTTCATGCCATGTTCACTAATATTTCATTCGGTGTTCACACGTTTCATTTCAAGTCAAGTACCTGGGGCACTTGCTGACAGAGTCGTTAAAAGATGACAGTGATATAGAGAGAGAGAGAAGGGCTCTCGCGGTCAGGGCAAACATGCTCGCTCGCCGCTTTGGTAGCTGCAGCTCGGAGGTTAAGAACACTCTATTTAAAGCATACTGTTTAGGGATGTATACGTGTCAACTATGGACCAATTTCACCAGGAAATCCATCAGTCTCATAAGAGTTCAGTACAATAACGCGTACCGAGCTCTTGTGAGACTGCCGAGATACTGCAGTGCGTCGAACATGTTTGCCCAGGCTGGGGTGCCCGACTTTTTTGGTATTATTAGATCCCGCATAGCGGCTTTTTGGAATCGGATGGGTCGCTCCAAAAATGGCATCCTGAGGGCTGTCTTTGATTACTTACCCAATCCAATATATAAACATTGGATTTCTCTCCACCTCAACGACAACAAAAAGTAGTGTAACCTCTAAGTACCTATTGTACCTAGAGGTAGGTAAAATTAATATTATATAAGTATGTAATACGTTTGACTTTGTTTTCTACTGTTAATTTTTATTTTTTTGTGTGATATGGGTGTGTATGTGTTTACCTACAGTACTGTACCTGCAATAAACAAATTTTATTTTTATTTTATTTTTTTATTTCGCGTGAAAAGTGCCGAATGAAAGGCAAAAATGAACAAAAAATGAATCGTCTGATATCACCTTAAGCATTCAATACAAAATGAATCTGCCGCTTTTCAAGGCCAGCACACAGTGCAAAGTATAATGGTATAATCCATTTGAATAAAAAAGCACTTACCAACCAACTGAGGAATTATCAACAAAATCTACCTAATTTTTTTATTAATTTTATAGTGTTTAGTTGACTATAACGTCAAAACTGTAGATGGAGCCACGGTCGCGTTAGTGCCGAACAGTCCCTAAGAGTTATTCGTCGAGTGTGATTAGGATCCGATGGCGCAGTGGTCAGCGCAGCCCCGTACTGAGGGGAAGGTCGCGGGTTCAAATCCCGCTCGGCTCTTAACTTTTGGGACATTATAAAAATCTTTGTGATTTCCTTAAGTGTAGTAAACACTATAAAATTAATAAAAAATTATGAAAAACGCAAGGTGACATCTCTCGTCGATTCAACTGAATGCAACTTCGGTTATCGAGCAGGTTAGTTGACTATAACGTCAAAACTGTAGATGGAGCCACGGTCGCGTTAGTGCCGAACAGTCCCTAAGAGTTATTCGTCGAGTGTGATTAGGATCCGATGGCGCAGTGGTCAGCGCAGCCCCGTACTGAGGGGAAGGTCGCGGGTTCAAATCCCGCTCGGCTCTTAACTTTTGGGACATTATAAAAATCTACCTACTTCTCTTTATTACTCAATGATCAAAATAACCTTGTCAAACACGTTTTCTTGCCGAGCTCGCTCAATACCACTGTTTATTAACTACTGACCCATATAAATGTTTATAAATTGTAAATGTAATAAATGCTTTCATGACTTGCTTGCTGTCCGCGTTTTGTGCATGACTAACCGGTTTCAAAGTACGCCACGCTTATCTTCATGCAGCAAAAATTATACCTACTTGTCATGCCAAAAGTTGCTATCATGCTAGTCGTACCTACCTATGTGATAAGTTTATCAGCTATCGAACTTCATAAATTCTTCAATTCATAAAAACTTCAATTTAAAAACAGAGCGTAGCCTGCCTACTTTAATAATTTCTAATAAAAAAAATTGGTTGCCTGTAAAGTCGGTTTACTGACGTTAATTGAACGTGACAACGTAATACAGCTGTCCACGCGGACGCATCGCTCACTCAAGTAGGAGAGAGACAGATGTCGAACGCTGCCGAACGCAGAGGTCGATTGTGTCTCCTTGTCGCTCGTTCCGCGCTCTCGCTTGCACTTCAAGCCTTAATGGAACGCCTCAGAGCGAAGCAACGCCGCATGCATGAGTCATGTTTTTTCGTGCGTGCAGCCGGCTCCATCGAATTATATTTATTTATTTATTTATTTATTTATTTACTTACTATAGATGTTATCTTAACAGCTAGCCAAAACGATAACACTATCACAAATTTTAAAAAAATCAATATTTCACTCTGCTAGACTAACAATAATACTATTACTTACTTATCATATACACATTACAAGACATACTACACTAACAATACTATTACTTAATATAAATAAACACTACAAGACAGTCTGGTACATGTCAGGTTGGTACCTTCATAATTTACCCTACTGAAAATTACAATATCCACAAGTAGTAATATTAAATTTTGGTTAAAATATACAACTTTGGTTTTGAAACCATCAACATTTATATTATTTAATTATACCATCAACTATTTATAAGACGTTATCACGTCAAAAAATAATAAAAAGCAGCCAAGTGCGAGTCAGACTCGCCCATGAAGGGTTCCGTAGCACGACGAACTACAAGAACCTTTATATATTATGTTACTTGATGTAACATAATAAGGTTCCTGTAGTTCGTCGAAAGGTAAATTGCGGTTTACGATTTATGACGTATAAAAAAAAAGTACGGGCTAGATCTTGTTCAAACCAAATATCGTTGAAAGTTTGCATAGTAATGTACAACATATATTTTTTTAGTTTTATCATTCTCTTATTTTAGAAGTTAGAGGGGAGGGGGACCAACTTTTTTCTACTTTGGAAGTGTCTCTTGCGCAAACTATTCAGTTTAGAAAAAAACGATATTAAAAACCTCAACATCATTTTTGAAGACCTATTCATAAATACCCCACACGTATGGGTTCGATGAAAAAAAACTTTTTGAGTTTCAGTTTCAAGTATGGGGACCCCCAAAATTTATAGTTTTTTTTCTATTTTTGTGTAAAAATCTTAATGCGGTTCACAGATTACATCTACTCGCCAAGTTTCATCTGTCTAGCTCTTACGGTTTCGGAGTAAAATGGCTGTGACACGGACGGACAGACAGACAGACATACAGACAGACAGACAGACAGACAGACAGACAGACAGACAGACAGACAGACAGACAGACGGACATGACGAATCTATAAGGGTTCTGTTTTTGCCATTTGGCTACGGAACCCTAAAAAGGTCGTTCAATGGTTTTTATGGAAGACGTTTTCTTTAACTAATATTTATTATTCAGAACTGTCAAAAGGATTGACTGAGTTTCATTTTTACAGTATCGTTAGTAATAAAATACAGAATTGCAAAATGGCAGTTAACGTTTTTACGCGAAATGTTAACAAAATAAGTAAAAAACCACTTAGTATTACGCATTTTAACATCGAAGAGTAACTCAACAATCAATCAATCAATCAAAATAGTCTTTATTCAGTTCAATTACAAAAATCACTTTGAAACATCAGTACCATGAACTCTGTCTGGCTCTGGTTTTGAGTCTGTGTGAGTGCTCACCGGTGTATTATACTGTGTGTGATGTTTTGACGCTCACACAGACTCAAAACCAGAACCAAAGACAGAGCCAGACAGCGCTCATGGTAGGCCTACAGGTCATTTGCTTGTCCTGTCTCTTGTTCTTCTAAAATAACTGGTTTCTTCGCTTATACCACATACACACACTTTTTCTTCTTATCGTGTCACTGATTCTTTTTCGATTTATGCCATATTCGTCCCTAATGTTCGGCCCTCTCCATTAAAAAGTCTTTGTTTGTCCCTCATGATTTTCAACCACTGTGATGACAGGATTTTAAGTGTGAAAGAAAGAAAGAAAGAAAATTTGTTTATTCAAACCACCACCAAAAATAGAAAAAATAATACAATACACACCTACTTATCTAATATGACATAGATTACATAAAGAAAATGAAAATATACAAGACGTGCTATTGTATTCAAAACCTGCTAGTGGTGGTGAATGGGCCAAAAGCTCAGCTCAGTGTGCCTCAGAGAGGCTCCCTAAAATCAGATCCCACAGCAATGGCTGGAAAGTTAAATGTCTTGTTTTGTTTCAGGTTGTGTTTCCGTCAAGCCCATTGTTGAAGGGACATCACTAGGTAAGCTGTCTTCTCACATCTATCATCTTGTAGTAGTAGTAGAGCTTTTTCTTTTTCTGTGTAGTTCGTCCGGGGAAGTACCTACTACCACCATGGCTATTTCTGCCGTCAAGTAGTATCGCTGTGTTTCGGTTTGAAGTTTAGGGTGCCGGTGAAATTACTGGTACGTGAGGCTGGAAATCTGTATGCCTCAAGTTGATGGACGCAGGGAAGGGCACGTTCCTGACGTGCGTGACCTACGAGGCAATGCTTTGTTATAGGCAATGGTTACCACTTAACATCAGGTGGGCAATTATGCTTGTTCCATCAACTAATAGTTGTTTTTTTTTTTTTTTTTTTTTTATGCCATAGCAGGCAGACGAGCAGACGGACCACCTGATGGAAAGTAGTCACCGTCGCCCATAGACACCCGCAACACCAGAGGTGGTGCTAATGCGCTGCCGGCCTTTTAAGTAACGATAGACCCGCCTTTTGAAGGACCCCATGTCGAAGCTCCGAGGGAAAACCGCAGAAGGCAGCTCATTCCACAACTTACTCGTGCGCGGCAAAAAGGATCGCGAAAAACGAGCAGTTGTGGAAAACCAGCCATCCAGATGGTGAGGAAGGAATCTGGTTCTGCGGCGCGTGGTGCGATGATAAAAATCAGCCGCGGGCACCAGAGCAAACAGTTCCTCAGAGCACTCCCCATTGTAGAGACGATAGAGCACGCACAGAGACCTGAAAATGTTTCAGGGGGACTAAGTGCAGCAACAGACTTCGATGATTATAACAAGTTTTTTTTTGGATCTCGTATAGTAAGTAATAACCTACTACTAACCGACTAGGTACTGTCGTATGATTGGAACAGGTGGTATAGGTGTTTGCCTCATTAATAAGGGCATGTTTGAAAAGGTGAAAAGTTGCCCTTTACAAAGTCAAAGATGTATTTTTCAGTAGTATCACAAGGATCACTTTGAAACGTCTTAAAGCTATAGGTGAGTCTAAGGTGCCAGTTCCACGCGACCAAGCCTAGAAGAACAGGCAACAAACTACAGCTTGTTTCCTACCGTTTTGTTGTATGATCATTTGACAAATCAATAGCAATAACAATATCAATAACAATAGCAGCAGCATTACGCTGTTTATACTCGTATCATCGAAGTAGGTACATACAAGTAGATACAAAAAGCCTGTTTTTAATTTAAGAAAGTAAATCACACAGAGTTCCATAAACTCCTACTCAATATTAGGTAGCAGTAACACGGGGACGTCTTTTAGCTCCCTCCCGTTGCGACAGGTGAGCTAGAAATATCTAGATCACTTCGTATTAGTATAATTATCAGATAAAAATTATATCTTTCGCATCGTAGATATCCATTTGCACTTTTTAAATTAACGCGATCATTATGCATAATTATGAAGAGAAGAGAGCACTAGCGGTCTAGTGGTAGCGACCCCGCCTTCCGATCCGAAGGTCGTGGGTTCAAATCCAGTTGTGCACCAATGAGCTTTTCTGTCGAAACATGTATGTGCACTATGCCAGTACTCTCAAAACGGTGAAGGAAAACATCGTGAGGAAACCGGCGTGTTGAAGAACCTAAAAAAGTTCGAGCAAAACATGTCAAGGGTCATGCAAAAAGGGCCCACCAGCGGCCTACTTGCGGAAAAACCTGCCCGCACATCAAGTGTGGATCATAAATTTGCCGAATTTGCCGAATATGCATAATTATATGGAAGTAACGGGTATTTATCGCGATTACGTTTATTATTTCCCGACGAACGACGATGACGACGGATTTTTTTATATCCCTTTAGGCCTGCGCACACCTAGGTCACTGTCAAATTTGACAGCGTTTCACTGATCGCCATCGCCAGCAACCTATTAGGTGTGCGCAGGTCTTTTGGTCGTGTAGATAATGTGTAAAAGTGAAGTTTATAAACCTTAAGAATCAAACCGCATGGCCAAACTGCTGAACCGATTTTGATAAAAAATCCATGAGTCTAATCCGAATAACGTTAATTTCCAAACAAACAAAAAAAAGACGTAGGTACAGTTATTTGTTACATCGCCCACTTGCGACGACAGTGTGACATCTCAAAAACATGGATTTTACAGAAACCGACTTTTAAACTTTTAAATGAGCTTAACTTTTAAACTGTTGTCAAAATAGCTTTATTATGTATGAACAGATTAGACAATAACTAATAATGAAATGAAATATTAAAAAAGAAATACACTTCTGGAACAAAATTAAGTTAAAACTATAGTTTAAAAAAAATAAGGAAAATTTGTCACGTTGTTTCAGACAAAAATAAAGTTTTCAAAGCGACAAGTTCAGTTGCCACGTTGAAGATGATGTAAAGATTTACATTTATCTATTTTATTTATTTTTTTATTTAGTTATGTCAAAATAAAACGATATTCTTGAAAATCAGTTTCTTAATTAAGGAATAAAATATTCATTTGACACAGTGGTAACTATTTTAATCGTACATTTTGTTACAAAAAATTACATGTCGACTTGTATTTAATTAGGCACATGGGTATTGTACTACGCACACAATATTTATTTTATTTCAATAAAATACAAATTGGTATCAAAACACCTCCTCCTCGCGTCGTGCTCCTCACTGCTGAGGGTCGTGACCCCCTCTATGGATCAATTTGTCCCTGACAATGTTTCGTTACCTGGATCTGTCACCGGCAACCTGAATAGCTTCATGGACCTTCACGTCGAGAGTGGAGCGGATTTGGTCGGACCAACGTATCGGGCTTCGGCCTCGTGGTCTCTTGCCCTCAATTTTGCCAGTGATGACAAGTTTTTCAGAGTTCCTTGAGTATTGATACATTGGTCCCACGCGCTGTCCACGGAATACGGAGCATCCTCCTCCAACACCACATCTCAAACGCGTCCACGCGTCTGCGATCATGCGCTTTCAGAGTCCATGTTTCTGCACCGTAAAGAAATATGGAGAAGACTAGACTCCGGATAAGTTTCATTTTTAAGATAAAAAAAGATGAACAACTGAAAAAGCTGCTACATGAAGTACTCGAAGAAGATGAACTCGTTTATAGGCTACGATGGTGCTACTTTTGGGGCGTTTGTTGATTATCCATTGATTCATCCTCTTAAACGTTTAATTAAGTTTTATTATTCATTTCCTTGCGTACAATAAAGAGTTAATCTATCTATCTATCTATCGTTTGTTGGTTAGACTGTTTGATAAACAAACAGTTTTTGAATGAATTCGTGTTGTTTCAAGAAATTAGGTGCTACTGGGCAAGTCCTCGTCCATTTTTAGTTTGTGCTTATCGTAAAACTAGTGTAGACCTTGTCACCATCTGGAAAGATAACTGGTGTTTTGTATTGCTGTTTAGTGTTTACAACGTGGCAGATGGACATACCACAAAATTTTATCAAAAGGTATTCGGCAACAACAGAACATCAACAAATCACCCACTACTTATTTCCAGTAAAAGAAAATCAAGAATCATCTTCAACGTTATAATTCAAAATGACGCAATGATGCTGTGAATTTCTTACAAGAACAACGTGACATCATTAACATTTCTCGTTAACTTTGCTTTTTGGTTTGCAAGAACAGTATGATAAGTTCATTGTACCACGTTGTCGAATAAATTAAAATTATTAAAATAAACTTACCTTTTTCACCTAAATCGTGGTATCCTCGTGATGTCACGTTTTTTATGAAAACCGAGAGTGCTTCACGTCTCAACGCCCAGGGGGGCAATTCTAGACCAGTGACTTTTTTGTCACGGTAGATATATATCACAAGAACTGTCAAATTTAAATAGACATGACATTTTCAATAGATATCGTATTCCAGCAATATCACTATAGACATTTATCGAGCGAAGGCCGTTAGATATGTGTCGAGTGGTGAGTAGTAGTCGACATTGACATCTCTAATATACTTTGGGTGACTTTGGCCTTTTTTTTTCTTTCGGTCCTTGGAGCAGGCTAGAGTACCAAGACCATACCACCTAGTCTTACTTTTTGATAAAAAGTCAATGATGTTTACTTGTTTGTAGGGGATACAAGTTGGGAGCGAGAACGCGAATAATGCTTTCTCATAAACCTACAATAAGTGAGGAGTGATTGAATTTAGCTCGTACTTAGTAATTATTCAATGGCGCAGTTAGAAGAGCAGTCAATCAGACAGTCAACGTCTATACTTGTATCCGGGGTTCAAGCTTCGAGAGAAATATTCTTTTTGCATTGAATGGCCATCTAGTTGTTAACCTTTGAATTAAAAATTCAAGCCATCGGAGTCCTTCTCTTGAGTGTAATGATCCTGACAATGACATAATCTACAACACTTCATGGACAACTGACCATAGATTACAAACAACAAAGTTTACAGTTTTATGGAACATAACGTTCCGTGTGTTTCCGGAATTAATTATTGTAACTAACATTTTGTGCGAAAAGTCCATTGATTACTATCTAATGAAAATGAATCTATTATAAACAACAACAAGAACGCATTATAAACGCCGTTTAATAGGAAATGTGTTTATTTGAAGACAATAATAAAGTTAGTGCTATCGAACTATTATATCGATAGAAACGGAACGTAGATAAACATGAACAACAACGGGATAGTCTGTGGAAGTTCTAAGAATGAACCTTCTTTCTGACATCTCTAAAGTAAATGTCTAACGTAAAAGTCTAACGGTGGCTAGAATACGCATTTTATCGCAGTTCGATATTATCTTCGACAAATTTGGTGATATGACACTGCTTTCGCGATATTTAAAATCTCTATTTCGAGCGTAAATCTCTAAAAGTCTAGAATTGGCCCCCAGGTGACAACTGAACTGTCGCTATGTCGAAGCCAACATGATCACCAAACGAGACAGTGCTATATTGTGATATTTTGTCTCATTCTCTCATTCCTTCGTTGTTTATGGAGCAAAAATTATCCCGTTTTTGGAGATAATAGAGCGCGCGATCGCGATTCCGAATATCAGAAAAACGAAAAATCGTATAACTTGAGATGTCACACTGTCGTCGCAAGTGGGCGACATGTACTAAAGACATTTTAGTGCCTTTTATTTCCAGAATCAGCATATACGACAGCAAACATTAAAAAATCTGATTTCTTTTATGCCATACTTACGAGACGCTTAAATACTCGTATGTTAATGGTGATGTATAGAAAAGCCAGCTGTTTAAACTAAGCTAGCACCTGGATAAACAAGTAAATTACCGCACAGCAGGTAGGTACTGCGGCAGCTGATATTAGACGTTTTTACGACGCCGTGTGGCCTCGCCTTTACACATCTTAAATTAAAAGCCTTTTGGAAATAAGTGCCTGTTAATAAAATATAGGGAGAAAACGAGTTATATGACGTTGGGGAATAATTTCTATGTTTCTACCCTGAAGGGTATATCAGAGCAACATGTTTAGGAATTAAAAAAACTGATTTGAGACTGTTGTTTGATTATGTTTATTGAGTTAATTGATAACACTTGTAGGAAAGCAGAGGTAGGTATTTATTATTATGATAATTAAATAGTTAGGTACTCATTATTATTATAAATGATTTGCGTTTTTTTGTGTTAAGCCTCCGCTATACGCTGGTCTAAAAACAAAACACGACCGGAAAGTTGGAAAAATTTAAAATAAAGATGGCGTTGCCTGACCTGAGCTGTGAATTCATGTATTTGATACCAACTATTACTTATTCTGTGCTTGGGTCTGACATTTGTCACGACATTACAATGTGTTGACTAGAATACGCTTCGTTAGACAAAAACACAGACAGATATTCAGTAAATAAATATAACCCAATTGTTATGTTAGCTGATTCCCGTCGCAGAGTTTCCATTGCATATTTTTCATCCAGGATTGGTGATAACAATGGCAAGCTGTGCGGTATTTTTTAAACTACCACGAACGCTACATTTTAAATCTAACTTATATAGTAGTGTAGTAGTAGTAGTCTAATTTATATAGTATAACAAGCAAATAGCCCCAGATTTAATAAAAGAAACCTTCCACCAAGAGAGATTTTCCTCATATTATGCAAAACCAGAGTGAGTTGCAAGTTCATAAATGTCGGTAGTCGGTGAATGAACACTTGTATTTTTTAAAGGTAAAAAACGGAACCCTTATAAATTCGTCATGTCTGTCTGTCTGTCCATCCGTATGTCACAGTCACTTTTTTTCAAAAAAATGAAATGAAATGAAAAGAAATAATTTATTTGCTTGAAGTATGGTACTTACAAAACTGTAAAAGCTATATGTACTGATGAAACTTGGTAAATAGATGTATTCTGTAAACCGCATTATGATTTTTATACTTAGAACTGACACTCAAAAAATATTTTTTCATAAAACTTATGAGTTTTCTTAACATTAAGTAAAAGATTATTAAACCAGTTAAGTATTTACGACAGAGATGCGTTAACGTCATCGTAATTAGCCTTCTATCTATCGACTTTAAAAATTAATGAGGTATCGTCAGCAAATAGTACTGTTTCACATAGTTTTTTAACCAAAAAAGGAAGGTCATTTACGTACACTAGAAACAAGAAAGGACCTAATATCGAACCTTGTGGCACCCCTATGTCAATAACTGACCCAAAAGATCTCTCACCGCCCACATCAACTTTAAGGATTCTATCAGTCAAGTACGATTGTAATAAGTCAATGGAGCGATTTAGAATACCGTAATGTTTAAGTTTAGATATTAAGAGGGTGACGGACGCAGCTCGCAACTTCAATTCGAGGCGCGGGCAAAAATTGCTCCGAATATAGCTATCTCTATTCATTTGATGCGGGCGCCACGGAATATATAATAGTAGTATACACACACAGGCGCTCGTGTGACGCGCTACTTCTATACGTGAATCCAACCATAGTGCCGCGCTTGTGCGTGTGCGTCAGCCACTGATAACGATTTTTATGCATTGCCTAATTTCGTCAACGTTACTAACACCCGTTTTCACTAAACCTAGGCGACGCCTAAATCGGATGCCTAAATATTAACGGGCCGACGTACACAGCTCGCAACTTCAATTCGAGGCGTGAGCAAAAACTGCTCCGAATATAGCTATCTCTATTCATTTGATGCGGGCGCCACGGAATATATAATAGTAGTATACACACGCAGGCGCTCGTGTGACGCGCTACTTCTATACGTGAATCCAACCATAGTGCCGCGCTTGTGCGTGTGCGTCAGCCACTGCTAACGATTTTTATGCATTGCCTAATTTCGTCAACGTTACTAAGCGTCAGATAGGCTAGTGGCTAGGGCGTGCGGATTCACACTGAGAGGACGAGGTGGGCGGGAGTTCAAATCTGGTCAAAGAGAGTTGACTTTTTGCACCCTACAATTTTATGTTTTTATTTTTTGTGGCTGCATTACCTGACTAACCCTCTAAGCTTATTGCTTGCTTGTTTCGCTTTTCTAGTATTCAATAAGCAAGGATTGGTCATGCTCTGAATGCAAGAATAAAGTGAAAAAAAAACAACATTCCTGAACCGATAAAGAACCTTCAGAGTAGCTATTTACGCACTTAGAAAAGACACCAGGAAATTCTCTAACATGATACGAGTGAGTTTATTCATCAGGTAGGGTTTGTGCGGGTTCTGGACCAAATTGAAGAAGAGTAAAGAGAACCATTGACTCCGAGTTGAGTTGAGAGAGCCATTGACCCCGGCGCGGAGCGATGGAGTTGTGGTTGATGACGTTCCAGTAGAGGATGATGGGTGGGAGTCCGCTCAACATCAGGTGTGGTGTGGTTTGCTTGACCTCATTGGCCTAGTGGTTGGAGGGTGCGGGTTCAAAATCAGTGATAACGTTACAGTAATAGATGATGGGTGGGTATCCGCTCTACGTCAGGTGGGGTGTGGTTCGCCAGACCTCATCGGCCTAGCGGTTGGGGGGCGTGGGTTCAAAACCAGTCATGACGTTACAGTTGAAGATCATGGGTGGAGGTCCGCTCAACATCAGGTGGGGTGTGGTTCGCCAGACCTCATCGATCACACACACACAGCAATAAAAAACACGCAAAGCGGCTCACTTACCAAAGTACAGAAAGTCTAATAATGTGACCGCATTTAAAAATATACTTTATTCGTTGAGCAATTAGGTTGCTTTTATTCTGCTTATTTACATTCGCAAAACCAACGATTGCGAACATCGACCTACAATTACATGGACCTCGGCTTTCGCACAAAACTCGCGAAAAAAGTGTACCAAGCTAACCTACTATAGGTGGATACTTATATAATGATTATAAACAAACTGAAAAAAAAATTATTTATGTCTTATCACAATTACTATATAGAACTCAATTTTGATTGCATGAAGCAACTTCTAGTGAACGTTACAGAAATTTTTCCAAGTCTTTTTATCAATATTTCCACCAGACGTTGAGCAGTACTCTGTTTATTGAGCTCCAGTTATATAAAGAAAAACTATTTTGTTAAAGTATTTCTCAGTCTTTTTATCAATATTTCCACCGGACGTTGAGTGGTAGCAGTTTTTTGAGCTCAAAATAAATAAAGTTTTTTTTTTAATTTCTTAGTCGTTTTATCAATATTTCCACCTGACGTTGAGCTGTAGTTTATTTCTTGAGCTCCAGAAAAATAAAACAGAAATATGTTGTTCAAATTTTTACAAGTCTTTTTATCAATATTTCTACCTGACGTTGAGTGGTATCAGTTTTTTTAAGCCCCAGATAAATAAAGAATAAAAATATTTTGTAGCCATTTTTCTTAGTCCTTTTTTCAATATTATAACCTGACGTTGAGCGGTAGTCGGTTGTTTGAGATTCAGATAAATAAAGAAAAAAAATATTTTGCTGAAATTTTTCCAAGTCTTTTTATCAATATTTCCACCTGACGTTGAGTGGTAGCAGTTTTTTTAAGCCCCAGATAAATAAAGACTAAAAATATTTTGTGCCAATTTTTCTTAGTCCTTTCATCAATCTTTCCACCTGACGTTGAGCGGTAGTCGGTTTTTTGAGATCCAGATAAATAAAGAAAAAAAATATTTTGCTGAAATTTTTCCAAGTCTTTTTATCAATATTTCCACCAGACGTTGAGCGGTACTCTGTTTATTGAGCTCCAGTTATATAAAAAAAAAACTATTTTGTTCAAGTATTTCTCAGTCCTTTTATCAATATTTCCACCGGACGTTGAGTGGTAGCAGTTTTTAGGGTTCCGTAGCCAAATGGCAAAAACGGAACCCTTATAGATTCGTCATGTCTGTCTGTCTGTCTGTCTGTCTGTCCGGCCGTGTCACAGCCATTTTTCTTCGAAACCATAAAAGCTAGACTGATGAAACTTGGTGAGTAGATGTATTCTGTGAACCGCATTAAGGTTTTTACACAAAAATAGAAAAAAATCTATAAATTTTGGGGGTCCCCATACTTGAAACTGAAACTCAAAAAATTTTTTTTCATCAAACCCATATGTGTGGGGTATCTATGGATAGGTCTTTAAAAATTATGTTGAGGTTTCTAATATCGTTTTTTTCTAAAACTATAAATTTGGGGGTCCCCATACTTGAAACTGAAACTCAAAATTTTTTTTTTCATCAAACCCATACGTGTGGGGTATCTATGGATAGGTCTTCAAAAATGATGTTGAGGTTTCTAATATCGTTTTTTTCTAAACTGAATAGTTTGCGCGAGAGACACTTCCAAAGTAGAAAAAAGTTGGTCCCCCCCCCTCTAACTTCTAAAATAAGAGAATGATAAATCCAAAAAAAATATATGTTGTACATTACTATGTAAACTTCCAACGATATTTAGTTTGAACGAGATCAAGTCAGTAGTTTTTTTTATACGTCATAAATCGTAAACCGCAATTTACCTTTCGACGAACTACAAAAACCTTTATATTATGTTAATTGATGCTACGGAACCCTTCATGGGCGAGTCCGACTCGCACTTGGCTGCTTTGTTTGAACTACAAATAAATAAAGAAAAAAAATAATTTGTTGTAATTTTTCTTAGACCTTTTATCAATACTTCATATACAGGGTGGAATTTTGTAATGCCACCTGGAGGGAAAGTACTCTTAATACTCCAGATAGAAAATTTTACTCACAGGAAACATTCCTTTATTTTTGAATAGAAAGCAAACTGCATTCAAAGTTTTTCGAAAATTCTCTCACACCCGGGAATTGAACCGGCTAAAATCAGAAAAATTATACCTTGTACTTTTATTGCATCGATCGTTAGTCAATTATATGGATGAAATCTCTCTAACAAACATGATAAATTAAATGAAAGAAAAACCAGGAAATCTTAAATTAATTTAATTATTTACAAAAAATGGATAACTAACTAGTTACTTGAAATTAGTTGCTTGAAATGGGCTCCATTCTCTTGGATACACAAATTTATTCTTTTAACGAATTCATTTCTTTAAAAGAATAAATTTATTCCTTTCAAAAAAAAAAATTAATTTAAAAATTATTTTATTTTTAATTTTAGAAATTGCTTTCTATCCAAAAATAAAGGAATGTTTCCTTTGAGTAAAATTTTCTATCTGCAGTATTAAGAGTACTTTCCCTCCAGGTGGCATTACAAAATTCCACCCTGTATAGAAATTAATGGTTCATAATTTGTTTTAGTCGAAATGTTGGCTTTTTTCGAAATTTCGGCAGACTTTTTGACCTAGTGCTGCACCTTAATTTCGTTTACCCAACCTACAACCTACCTAGGTACTTAGTATTTCCCATCTTCACTTAGTACCCTTCCTAAACTAACAATTATCAAATATCTAAGCATTATGTTTTATGCCAGTGTAGGTATTTAACTAGTCCGAAGTCCGAGCGATTCACACACACAACCGAAGTGTCCCGTGTGCTTCAAGCGTTTCCTCCCCCTGCACCCCGCCACCCGCACCGTGCGTGCGCGATAGCAATAGTAGCCGTTCGAAAATGCCATGAATTTGATCGTGTTCCGTAATACCAAAAATGATGACTGAAAACTTTTTGTATTCTTTACATAGTATTGAAGAGATCGCTCATAGCGATAAGACCGCCCATTGTGCTTCGCTATAGTTTTAGTTTTTCGCTATGTGTATGTTCCTATTCTTGTGGTGTACAATAAAGTGTTATCTATCTATCTATCTATCTATTGTTATTCTGTAACTAGACAATATAAACTAGGTTCCTTAACAAAAAACACGTAAGATATTGTTGTTTTTAGTACGAAACCAATAGGTAGAAAACTTGATAAGTTTAGCATAAAAATGTGCAAAATGCGATTGGTGTTTATTTCATTTTAGGTAAGTAATTTGAAATAAAAACTGTTGAGGAACCTAGATAAATACTATGCAAATACAATTATTACAATAATATAGTGTAAATCTGTCTAAATTAGAAATCATTTTGGTATTCCGTTTGTATGAAAATTTTCCATACGTCAGCCCCTTAACTAGTTTTTTCGTGTGCGCGAGCTGCAAGCAGCTCGCGTGTCGGTGTGCTACTCCCAGTTTTACATTACACTTGCACTTGTAAAACCCCAAAAAGTAGTAAAGAAAGTCCTAAGTAACCCTAAAAGTCGATCAGTGAATCAAGTTCCTCAGTGTAGTAAAACCCCAATCAAAGTCCTAAAGAACCCTAAAATTGTTTACATAATCAAGGTCCTAAGTGAAGTAAAATTCCAATTAAAGGCCTAAGGAACCCTAAAAGTTGTTTATTTTATCAAGTTCCTCAATGTAGTAAAACCCCAATCAAAGTCCTAAGGAACCCTAAAAATGTTAACATTATCAAGCTCCTAAGTGTAGTTGAAACTCCAATCAAAGTCCTAAGGAACCCTAAAAGTCGAACACTTAATCAAATTGCTCAATGTAGTAAAACCCCAATCAAAACCTTATACGGAACCCTAAATTGTACGTCAAGCCAAAACCCTTAACGGGTCGAAACCGCTGGAAGGAACCCAAACGTTGACTACCGGGTCGCGTGCATCGCGAGCTGCAAGCAGCTCGCGTCCTCAATGCGTTCCCACAGGGGCGGAACCCTAAACCAAGTGAAGATCCAATCAAACACCTTAAAAAACCTAAAATTCAATCTCCAATCATAGTCCTCAGTCGAATGAACCGTTTGAACGACCTTAATCGGACGATTTTTGCAAAACCGGAAGTGGCACAGCCGCCATTTTGAATTTTGAACTCAGTCTAGTGAACATTTTTTCACACCCCTAAGACACCCTAAATTTCAGTAGGAGGGGGTTCTAAATTTCAGTAGGGTGGGCGTGGTCGCGTGGCGGCTCGCTTCGCTCGCCGCAACGTTCCCCCCGGGTTCAGGAGGAGGGGGTTCTGGGGGCTTGAGGGGGGGGTCACAGCACGGCTCGCTTCGCTCGCCGCGACGCTCCCCCCGGGTTCAGGAGGAGGGGGTTCTGGGGGGCTTAGGGGGGGGGGGGGGGTCACAGCACGGCTCGCTTTGCTCGCCGCACTGTTCCCCATTCGCTCGCCGCAATGCTCCACTCGAAAAAAAGGGTCAAAAATAATAAAGGGGTCTAGAGGGGGGAGGGGGGCAAAATTTATTTTGCTTTCAAAATAATCTCACCTTCCCTACATGACCCAAAAAAAAAGTCTTGCAAGTCACTCCGCTTGGAAGATACGAAAGGGGGGGGTGAAAAAAGGGGCAAGAGGGGGGTGTTTTTTTTGTTTTTTCAATTCAGGAAGAAACCCTCTATACGAAACCCTAATCGAAAACCCCCTATCTCGACGGCATCCGGTAGCACTCACAAAAGGGGGGGTCCTGGGGGGCAAGGGGGGCAATTTTTTTTGTACAATAATATTCTTATCTGTTTTCTTCTCTTTCGTCTTCTCCCTTTTAATCTTTTTTTTCTGAAAAGTAATATTTCATCAAAATCGGCTAAGCCGTTTTGTTTTATTGTTTGTTACTGCATACCTTCGTCATTTAATTTTATGATCCAATTTAGTAAATTTTTCATTTCATAAATGAATTGAAATGGAAATTATTTATGGGTGGCTTTAAGCTTTGCACTCATTTAGGCCTTCGGTGCTCATTGCGGTGGAGATCAGTGAAGCATTGTGAAATAACACTGTCTATTCGACTTATATTATTGTATTTTATCGGCATTTAAAAATATTAGGTATACCAAAGAGTTTCGACAACCCCAACTGACTCTTCAAAGTTCTGTCAAACGCAAAATCTTGGGAAACTCCTTGCTGCGTGTATAGAAATAGGCACATGTATTTTGGTATTTGGGTATTTGAGCGCACCGTGCATGAAGCCTTTGACAGAAAGTTCCAGAATTCGGGACATTACAGGCACCTCCAGATTTAAAAGACGGCAATCAAAAATACTCAAAACCCATGATATTATTGTTATGACTGGGCTCTCAGCTCATTTATTAGTAGCTCTGCCTTCTGCGCCATAGGTCGTGGGTTCGATCCCCACCGAGAACAAATATTTGTGTGGTGATCATAGATATTTGTTCTCCATCTGGATGTTATATTGTTTTCCAAGTACCTATGTATTTACAAACAAAATGGATTTAAGTATTACATCAGCTATCTGGTTCCCATAATACTAACTCTGCTTAGTTTAGGGCTAGATAGTGTAGTGTAGATTGTCCATAATAAATATATATATATATATACTTCCTTTTCATTGTAATGGGCTCCCAAACTCTTTGCAAAATCGACACTATTTTTATAAAGGCCTAAAATCGGCTACTAGTTTTTGAGTCTTCTTCTTGTCATGTCAATAGAAAATTAAAGCTGGTGTGGTGGATTATGAATGTGCCTCAAAAGTTTTGCTACTTCACGTTGGTTTCATTTATTGTTTTCCTTCACCGTTAGAGTGTACTGACATAGTGCACATAGGTTTTTTGGCAGATAAACTAATTTGTGCATGACGGGGTTTGAACACACGCCTTTAGAATCAAAAAGCGGGTCGCTACGACAATATAACCGGTGCTAAGCAACCAGAGCGCCCCTCCACCTAATGGACCGATGACATTCTAAAGATCGTGGGAAATCGGCAAATTGTTTTTTCATGGAAATGTATAAAGGAGGTCTATATCTAGCAGTGGACTTCTACTTACTGATGATGATGACGGAAAGCACTGGGTAGATAGGAAGATAGCTACTTATGCAACTACAAAAATGGAGGTATTTAACAAAAGCATTGCGCTTCGCTGGTCACGCACGATAGGAACGTGCCCTAGAATGTACTTGATAAGTTATATGCTACATAAAATATATACTTCTACAGGCTGATGATGATGTGAATACAGGTTATCGATCATAATGTACGATGAAGATGGTTTTATGTCATTTCGTTATACTGTGACAGTTTGTTTTATGTTACACTGTGGCAAATTTATAGTACCAGTAGTAGCTATGATTTAATCTAGGGTATATTTTACGTAGTCAGAGATGAAATGTCATGTCACGAAATTTGACATAGGTCCAACCTTCTTGGCCGCTCGGGCTGTACTGAGAAGTAAGTACAGAAACCTATCTATTTATATTTTTGAAAATTTTATTTTTTATAAAAACTACGGCAACTAAGAAAAATGCAATAACATCAGGTTTTTACGTATTTATTAAGGTAAACGGGAACAAAACTTTCATTGCAATGGCTCTAACAGCAACGGAAAAAAACCATTTCAAATCCAAAAAAAATTGAGAGTTTTTGGCAAACTTTGCGTTCAATTTTATCGATCCCTGTGAGTTGAGGAGAATTTCTAGCCTAATCATAATTTTTTTACACCATTTAATTGTAATATTTTACAAAAAAAATAAATGGATTCGTCCATACAACGAAAAAAAATGCTACTTTACATTTTCGGTTTCACCTCATGTAGGCCCTTAAAAATAGATGACGAATAATATTTTGTGGATCTAATATTTTAAATTTTTGGCCAAAGCAGTGATTCTTCTTGTTCTTATTAGGGTACCTCTCCACTACTGAAGATTGGGTTTAAAGTAGTAATAACATTTTATATGTAACTAGCGGCCGCCCGCGGCTTCGCTCGCCCCGTTTCCGTTCCCGTTGAAAAAAACATATCTAATCACCTTTTATACCTCTGGACCTCCACAAATCATTCAAGACCAAAATCAGCCAAATCGGTCCAGCCGTTCTCGAGTTTTATCGAGAATAACGAACAGCAATTCATTTTTATAATAATATAATTTCGTTCATATTATGTTTTATTACATTCATTAGTTTGTATGGCAGGCTTTGTTGCTTTTTTACGAAGGTATTTTTTTATTGAACAGTCCAACTAGGCAGGTATTTTTTCATGACGCTATCCCAAACTGTGATGTGTTCACCTTCAGGGTTCCTCTTCAGCTGTAGTTGGTTCCCAATCTCCAGATACATCTGGTTGTCTACTGTGAAAGGAGTCCATTGCACACCCAGGCTTTTGTCGGGAGTAGGGTTTCTGGAAATTAAAAATATAGGTTCATGACTCAATATATTTGAATGCATCTGGAAATATATATGTAGACTAGCAGCCGCCCGCGGCTTCGCTCGCCGTTACCGTTCCCGTTGAAAAAAAATAAAAAAAACCTTTTAAACCTTCTCTGGACCTCCACAAATCATTCAAGACCAAAATCAGCCAAGTCGGTTCAGCCGTTATCGAGTTATAGCGTCAGGAAGGAAAACCCGACTTATTTTTATGTAGTAGATTTCATATTAAAAGAAACAACAGGATCTACAGGGTCAAAAATGAATGGATTCCAATGGAGTGATAGCATAACTTACCCGAATTTAGCAAAGTTTGTCCACAGCGTCGTCATCTGATCAATCAATTTGTCAGCCTCAGATCCCTTTTCTACTTTCAACTGCGTTATTTTAGCAGGGAAGAGATACATCAAATCGTCAGCGTGGCAGACCACCTCTCTTCCTTCCAATAAACTTTCCAGGTTGAAGTTCTTCGCAATTACATTTCTCTCAGATTGGCAAGTGAATTTGTATAAGTAAACCTTGTTTTTCTTAGAAACAAACTTGCCAAAAAGCACGATGCCGTACACAAACATGTCCAAGTTGAAATACTGGAGCAGTTGGTCGAAATCGGCAACCGTTGCAACGTTCTTTTCAATGTAGTATCTCTTTAATAACCTCCCAGCTCCTAATTGATCTTTGATATTGCAATTTCTCAGGATAGGTATCGGAGCAAAAAACTCTTTAAAACCATTTGCTTCATCCAAAAGCTTGTCCATAGACAGACCAGAAGAAAAAGCCATGAGCCCCTCGTCTTTTACGTAACCTGTCATCACATCCACGCCTTCATGGATTCCTTTTCTTAAAACATCAACTTCATCGCCAGAGAAAAATACTTCATTGTTACCAAATTTTTTCTCGCTTACCACACCGAATGCAAGTTCGTTAGGAGGGGAAGACTTTGTCACTGGGAGTGAGAGGCTTACTAGTTTTTCTTTAGGAACATTTTTGAAGAATTGGTACAGCTCTTTGTCGTCTTCTGAGTTGAAGCCGAGTTGTTTAGCTAGTTTCAGCGCTCTTTCTCGTGCCTCGAAGGACTGAGCCCAGCAATTAGTGAGGGATCCGCTCATAGCTATGGCCTTTTTGAAGAGGCCTTTGCTCATCGGTGAAACGAGTTGGTAGCTGACACTGGCCCCACCTGCGCTCTCTCCGAAGATAGTAACATTTTCTGGGTCACCTCCAAAGCTCTTAATATTTTTCTTCACCCACCTGAGAGCAGCTACTTGGTCTTTCATGCCGGCATTACCTGGAATATCCTCTGTGCCTAAGCTGAGCAATCCAAGAGCCCCAACCCTGTAGTTAATCGTGACGAGGATTACGTTTTTTTTAATGAGAAATTCAGGACCGTAGAACGCGTCGTTGCCACTACCAAATAGGAAGCCTCCGCCGTGTATGAAGAACATGACAGGGAGTAACACTGCTGGTTTGATTTCTGGGGTGTAGATGTTGAGGTAGAGGCAGTCTTCTTCACCGAGAGGTGCTCCAGGGGACAGCATTATATCATGTTGGTAGCAGATGGGACCAAAAGCCTTGGCACTGCGGACTCCGTTCCATGGCGCTGCAGGTTGTGGTGCCTGGAAACAGGAAGAGAAGCTTATTGCTAATGGGTTGCAAAATACAAAATGGTTTAAAGATTTGGAAATTAGTTTGATAATTATTAGCGAGTACATAAAGTGAACAATTAATATGGATTATAAAAAAAATACTAATTCACACATCTAAGCTAAAAACAAACTTGACAAAGTAATATAATTGAGTTTTTTAAATCTATGTCGATTAGGGTTGACCATGACCATGCCCAAGCAACTCATAGTTATATCAATGACCTTGATTATTGAGTAAAGGGCACAGAATATAAATAAGGTACTTTTAATGTCTGCCTTGTCGCTATTTCTTCAGCTTAGTTATTATTCTTAGTATTGTTTATTGCTATATTATTGGTATCAACAGTGTGTCTTAAATTCTTCAATAACGTATAAATGTTACCACCATACCATAAATCTTTACCATGAAATTATACGTCTGTTGCGACGATGAGTCGCAGTTGCTGCGTTGTGTCGCACTCTAGGTGTCACGAAAGACCAGCGTTATAGTAGCACTAACTACTATAGCATTATGCTGAGTGACTGTCAATTTTTATGCAATTGTTACGTTTATATTGTTTATCATTGTATAATCCTGGTCTTATTATGTGTCTTCTTATGTATTTTAGACAATCCACACAACACTATCTAGGCCTAAATCAAGCAGACTTTGTACTATGGAAACCAGATAGCTGATATAATACTTACATAAGTAATTTTTTTTTGTAAACACATACTTAGAATACAATATAACACACAGACAGAGAACAAACATCTGTATTCACCACACAAATATTTGTTCTCAGAGGGGATCAAACCCACGACCTACGGCTCAGAATACTACTACTCTTAATATGTGGCATAGAATAAATGACTGTTGATTTTATTCGATTTATGAAATATCTACCTTAAACCGTAGTTCTCCGATAGGGGGCGCGGCATATGGTATTCCCTTAAAGCTGAAGAACTTTGCAAGTTCATTTTGCACGAGCTCTCCCTCCAGGATTCCCTCGCTGACGGTCACTTGCGCCATTTTTAACTATTCCCAGTAGACTTATGCACTCCTTAAACAACGGTACCCGAATGATCATAAACATAGTTATACGATTTTACAATAGTCATTACATTACTGTGATATAGAGATAAGGTGCTAAATGATAAGTTTTCTGTATGTGTTTGGGATAAGAAAAGTATAATAATTGAATTATCTCTTTACGCAAAATATTAGTAGGATAAGATTAGTTACCAACTACCAACTTACCTATCTAACCACAGTATAAACTTCTAATTCTTCAAGAATTTTAAACGGTTTTTTTAGAAGAATTATTCTTGTCACTCACCGAAATTATGCCTTTTTCCAATTCAGGAGTATGTTTAAGTACTTTACTTTGCAAATTAACGATATATTTATTTCCCTAGATTTGTTATCTTGCTTTATTTATTTTGTTGGTTCATTGCGATTGGATACAATTCATAGGTAAGCAATCTGTTCTGATAAAACAGTTCGACAAGTTTATCTCAGCACGCACAGTGGAAAACTGACTGGAGTCTTGATCGAGTGTTATTTGGAGTTAAAATAGGATAGTAGTATGGTTGTACCACGAGTAATAAGAGACGCATCTATACAAATAGACTGTAGAGTAAGGAAGACAACGTTAGATGTTGTATTTATCTCTGATTGTGATTATTAGTAGTGGGAGTTTGTTTAGTATATTTAGAACAGAGATTCAGATGCTCAAAACCATCAATATTGGCTAGGTATATTCCACATATTGTTGATTTTTACAAAAACTGAAAATAATTGGTTTAGAAAACTAGGTATCGCAAGAATCTTCATTTTGTGTTGTTTATTAATAATAATGAATACAACTGTTTGATATTATTTATTAATAAGAATTAAAGTAGGAACAAAGTCTCGAAAAATCTGAAAATCAATTTGAAATGGATACCTCATCATTAGCCTTTTTCATGAAAGGAGCCTCTTTGAGGCGCACTTAAAACCCTTTCACCACACTTGGTTAAGAACCAGTGACACGATAAGAAGAAGAAGCCTGAAGAGGTCCACTGCTGGACATAGGCCTCCCCTACACATTTCCAGGTAGAACGATTCTGAGCTCTTTCCATCCACCGACTTCCCGCGATCTTAGGTCCAATTTCACCGTTGAAATTGAACGCGTTCTACTGACGTTTAAACTCGCTTTTCTCTAAGACCTGTCAATGTCGTTGCATTTCTTTTGAAAATGGATACGTGTGTACCCGCTTTATGAATGCGTTTACATATAACGCGTTTAACGGTGAAATCCCCCCCTAAACAATGTCGTCGGTCCATCTCCTACTTTTCGTCTTCCGGTTCATGGTCGCCATTCGAGAACCTTTATTCCCCAACGGTTGTCGGTTCTTTGAGCTATATGACCTGCCCATCGTGGATACCTATCCCTAAATATTGTTGATGTGCGTATAAATATACGCACGTCATACGTAATAAATTACGTATTTCTATACTCTACGAGTTACTACGAGTACGACGATCGGATAAAATATTTTTAATTTTATAAAAAAGTGTTTTCAGGTTCATAATAAAACAAATCAAAGGGTTTTCAGTTTCAGTAAATACACGCCTCTTCATGCAATGCTCCATTCAACATTATTTTTAATATCAGGCAGTGGATAAAGGTCAAATATCTGAAGGCTAATTCACGCAATAAAATATCCAAATTCGACTTTCCATCTCATGCATGTATCAAAGATGGTGATCAATTCAAAATAACTTTGAAATTGACCGACAGATAATTACGTGGATTACCCCCCAGAGCCTCTTTCTCTATTGCCTCCCATGTATCTGTCGTTATCTATAGCCATCTTAAAACTCAACGCCAGCAAATTCGAAGATGTCTTTCCAGAAGTCATAGAATTCATCATCAGCGCCGAATCCGACGGTGAGCTGGTCCTCGATATCCACAAACTTCCTATCAGAAGCGTTGTACTCCGGCCAGGTTACACCCAAGGAGTCGTCAGGGGTAGGGTTACTGAAATTATTAAAAAGAATAAATTTACCAACAGTGATTATGATAAGCAACTACGCAGCTGTGGCCAAATGATCCAACGACCTAGTCCTATCGATAAAACTACGTGTTTTTTAAAGAAGAATTATAGTTATAAGTATTACCATAAGGAGGTGTAATACTTATAACTCTAGTTCTAGAATTCAAAGGAACCTATTAATAGCACGTATGATACCTATACCTTTGGCCATAGTAGAAACTGATTTCTTTTGATTCTTAAAACTTAACTCACCCATATTTAGCAAAGTTCGTGAAAACCGTGTTGACCAACTGAATCAGTTTAAATTCCTTGCTTTGTTTGTCGACCTTTAAATTCAAACCCTTAGGATCAAATAAGTACATCAAATCATCCAAATGAGCGGCTCCGTATATGCCATACTCCGCACCCTGGTTTCCAAACACATTCCTTCCAGATAATGCAGAGAATGTGTAAAAGTATCTCTTATTGTCACCAGTTTTGGGTAGTTTCCGAATGAATCTGGAAATGTCGTACAGAAAACACGAGTGGTTGGCGTACATGACGAATTCCCTCATATTGTCTTTACTCAATGGCTTGTTATCGAAGTAGTGCTTGTGAATTATTTGAGAAGCATCTAGTATCTTGTCAGGGGTGCACTGGATCAGCAGTTCTCTTGGGACAAGCATTTCAAGGTATCTGTTGTACTTTGGAATATAATCGTAGACGAACGAGGGTATACCAATTAAAGTCTCTTCATTAGTGTGCCCTATGAGTAGATCTACGCTGTTGATTCTACCATTAGCTAAAGCTGTAAAAGGCGGTTCAGTCAAGAAGTGCTCTTGTCCAAAATCTTTTTCAATAACCGGTGTAAAGTTGTACATCTTAAGAATGTTGACGGCTATACCCTCCGCTGATGTAATAACAGGATTCTGGGCTACCAATTTTGATGCAGGAACAGTTTGAAGGATCTCCAGAAGCTCTTTGGGATCTTGAGTGTTTATTCCAAGAATTCTTCCAAGTTGGAAAGCTCGCTCTCTTGGTCTGAAAGGTAAAGACCAGTCACAAGATGGAACTCCGCTCATTGATATGGCTCTCTGGAACAGTCCCTTAGACATTGGTGATATAAGATGAAATATAGTGGAAGCTCCGCCAGCACTTTCTCCAAAAACTGTAATATTAGAGGCATCGCCCCCAAAGTTTGAAATATTTTCTTTCACCCATCTTATAGCCGCCACTTGGTCCTTTAAACCAGCGTTTCCAGGCACATCTTCTGTATCAAGACATAAGAAACCGAGTGCACCCAGCCTGTAGTTGATGGTAACCAGGAGTACTCCATGGTTGATCAGAAAATCTGGTCCGTAATTTTTCTCGTCCCCAGATCCACTTTGGTACCCACCTCCATGGATGAACACCATGACTGGCAGAGGGGATTTGGGCTTCAGGTCTCGAGTATAAACGTTTAGGTACAGGCAATCTTCAGTACTGTCGACTATTTCTTGGGTAAATATGTCTTTTTGAGGGCAGACTGGTCCATGCTCTGTAGCTTTTCTTACATCTTTCCATGGCAGAGGTGGTTGAGGTGCCTGAAAAAATAATATTCAGTGTGAGAAATTTTTTATCAGTGTGATGTCTCTAGCATAAAAGCTAAGACTACAGATAGGTAAGGAAAATGGTTGCACTGCTCGCATTTAAAAGGACAAATCTACAAAAACACTCACCTTAAACCTCAGTTTGCCGATAGGAGGTTCGGCGTACGGGATTCCCTTGAAGCTGTAATATTTCCCGTCTCCCGTCACCAGCTCCAAGACCTCTCCTTCCAGTACTCCCTGAGTCACCTGTACTCTCGCCATTTTGAATTCTATTGAAAAGTTTAAATATTAAAATACTTTTCTGACTTTCTTTTACTTTTCTGACTTTTTTAGTTGAAACTGCCTACAAGCCTATGAAAATTAGGAAGTATAGTTGCAGATCAGTATGGTACCATCATAGGGTAAGTTAATATATATATGATATTACTAGCGGCCGCCAGCGGCTTCGCTCGCCTCGTTGCCGTTACGCCCCGTTGATTTTACTTTAAAAAGTTTTTCCTCTTTTTCTCCTCTCAGGGAAATAATTTTCCAATTTCCTTTCTTAGTGCACCCCCGCTATAAAAGTAACATTCCCTCCAAATTTCATGCTTTTAGGACTTACGGTTTAGGCTGTGCGTTGAATGTCAGTCAGTCAGTAACGTAAGAGTTTTATATATTTAGATAAAATATTTTTAATGGGAAATTTAAATTTATATCATGTGCCATTTAATTTTATTTAAATAAGTAAGTACCTACTTAGTTTTTCTCTTCTTTTTTATTCGAATGAATTAGACTTAGGTGACAATGGTGGACCTACATAGAATCAGTTTTGAAGTGGTTTAACCCTGAATAAATAAATAAATAATATAACATCTAGACAGAAAACAAACATCTGTGTTCACCACACAAACATTTTGTTCCCGGCGGGGATCGCACCCACGCTCTTCAGCGAAGCAGATAATTATGAATACCTACAAAATAAATCTGTCGTTTTCAAGGCCAGCACACAGTGCAAAGTATAATCTATTTAAATAAAAAATCACTTACCAACTGAGGAATTATCAACAAAATCTACTTTTGTTTATTACTCAATGACCAAAATAACCTTGTCAAACACGTTTTACTGCCGAGCTTGCTCTATAGCAGTGATTACTTCAGACCGTCGATCGTAATATACATAAACTAGCGGCCGCCCACGGCTTCACTCGCCCCGCAGCCGTTACGCCCGTTGATTTTTCTTTTAAAAGCTTTTCCTCTTTTTCTCCACTTAGGGAAATAATTTCCCAATTTCCTTTCTTAGTGCACCCCTATGCTATAAAACGAACATACCCTCCAAGTTTCATGCTTCTAGGACTTACGGCTTAGGCTGTGCGTTGATTGTCAGTCAGTCAGTCAGTCAGTAACGTAAGAGTTTTATATATTTAGATGCTTTCATGACTTGCTTGCTGTCCGCGTTTTGAGCATGACTATCCGGTTTCAAAGTACGCCACGCTTATCTTCATACAAGACTTATCATGCCAAAAATTGACATCTATTTAGTAATACCTACATAAGTGATAAGTTTATCAACTATCGAACTTCATACATTTAAAAACATAGCGTAGCCTGCCTACTTTACAATTTCTAATATAAAAAAATTAAAACAGGCCTTTGCATCTTTCCAGGTGATTTATATAGCATCGTCGTTAATTTCTAATATAAATAGTAGGTACTTTACTAGAATAGTTAAGTTTTGATAATAAAAAACTTTTCTTGCTTTCTTCCTTCAGCGTTTTGGGTTCCGCTTCCGTTTGTCACTGATTTGGATCAGTTGAGCTATCTCTAGATCGTTTATAATGGTCTGCAGGTAGCTCAACATTTTTTTTTGTGTTTCGTACATTTTGTAGTATGGGTTTATAGGGCGACAGCTGTAGATTTTTATACCTGACAGATTTGAAGCAGCAAAAACACAACGTAATTTTGCTAATGCAAAAAACCATGAATTTATTTATTACATGCAACGGCAAAAATAAAATAAAAAATCAAACCCGCTTTACATGTAAGGACACCATGAATACGAATTTTCATACAATTTTTATTTCATAAAGTTATGCGCGTTACTTTGAGTTATTTGTGTTTCCTTGTAGGACTTCAAAACCCTAAAAATGGACCTATTCCCAAAAAAAAACGAGCATAACACGGCCTCCTGTGTTGCCACGCTGAAGTGCCTAGGATTTTAGATGGAAAAAGCTTGTCCAGCACTTATACCTACTATCTTTTCAGTCCTGCTGGCTGAAGCCTCAGGATATACATGGGTATCTATCAAAGGGTAGGTACATTTTTGGTTCAGCAATCAATTTATTTAATTTGACCTCGCAACAGCAGTTTCCTTCAGAGCTGAATGCTTCAGTGATTTAGCAAATTACAAACCGTTTTAGGGTTCAAAGGAAGTCGGTTAATTAGTGACGCCCACAACCTATACTGATCTAAATAAACAGCAGGTACATGTTGCAGCCAAATAGTAAAATCTGCTGTTTAATGAACTCCCTAGCCGTATCATAAAACCCCACTGGTTTACTAGCCGCCTGAATGATTATCCGCCAGAGAGTTCAAAATTTCCGAATACCGCAACAAGACAAAAAAAAACCTAGCGAAGATGGCGCTGGCTATGACATAATAGTCGATATGAACGACTAATCATATGCCACAAAGTGTTCCAGAATACATTAGTCTTTTCCTTACACTAGGTAAGGACAAGACTAAACGATTAGGGATCCGTCCTACATCAACGAAACCTCGTTATAACTAACGTGAGCGTTATTAGCATGCAAACGAAAGCCCAGAGAACAAGTAACAAGCTTTAAGCGATTGAAGTCTGTTCTATTAATACTTAGAGCGTTCTTTGCAAGACAGTTAGCCTCATGAAATAAGCGGCAGAAATAGGTGGTAAGACCACCTATGCTTACCGCTAAACAGACGGATCTCAGACTGGAGTGAGAGTAAAAAATACCAAGAATACCAGCGCGTAGCTTCCTCACAGTAGCTATATAGGCATTATGCTGAGTCAAGACCCTTTTGTTGCTGTAGCACACAGAAAGACGACGCACTTCTACCCGAGGTTCTGACCAATTTTGTGAAAGAATTGCGATTGTGTTCCAACTAGGCAAGAAACAATCCAGTGTCCATTAAGGTTGTACATAGTAAGTCATGGATGGAGTCAGAGGCTAATTAGACTATTAAAAAATCAAACCAAAAAGCAATAAACCCGTAACCATTTCGTTGGACCCCGTAGCCATTCCGTAGGCACTCCGTAGCCATTCAACATTATTTGTGCCCATGCTTTCACTACGGAAAAAAATCAAGGTAGGAGGATCATCATCAGTTTCTTCATTGATCATTGCGTGGATTTGAAAGACTGGTCTTTCCTAAGCCTCCCCTGTAGAAACGTTCCACAGGGAATGTTCGATCATTATTACTTTGATCATAAAAATGTGGATTTCCCGTAGGCTTTCGAAATCGCTCTCGCTGTACACTTGACAACAATATTTATAAAAAGCTATTTTAATCTTCTATTTTGTTGTCAGAATAATTTGATGGTGAATACTCTAGAAAGAGATTTTAGCTCACCATTAGCACAGATTTCACTGAGTAGTGAAATGCTTAACAGTACCCACCACTCGCCCACCAGATAGACCGATAACATTGTTAAGATCGTGGGAAGTCGGCGGATGGAAAAGGCTCAGAATCGTTCTTCGTAGAAATGTGTAGGGGCCTATGTCGGCCTATGTCCAGCAGTGGACTCTGATGATGATGATGATAATGATAATGAAGATACACATTATACGAACCTTTTATATTGTGATTTATATGCACTTAATAACATTACGCTTGCATTTCCTGGAGCAAAAAAAAATCCAAGTCTGCCAAGCCGGAATCAAGCTAGAACCTTTACTGTGAAGCTAAGAAGAACCAAAATGTAGAAAACGGTACATTTTAATAATGATAGTCGTTCTTGCATTTGCATATTTAAACTGTGGTATAACTTTTTGTGAAAGAGTTCCTCCAGGGACGTACTTTCACAGAACTGTACCACTGTATTTTTCTAGCAAGTTATGAGCTCGCATTTCTGTTCCAACTTGAAGGGTACACAGGTTTTTTTTTCATATAAAATGTACCTACATGGCTACAGCTGTGGTCATGAGATATACCTACATAATAGAAGACAATGCTGCCACGAATTAGGCCACCAAAGGGACTGATGAAAGAAGAGTGCATTCAGCGTAAATGCGAATGTTGAGATGAATGTGTGGAGTGACGAGAATGGATAAGATAAGGAATGGGTAAATTAGAGGCAGTTTGAAAGTGGTGCCAGTGGCTGAAAAGATGAGGAGCAAAAGGTTAGCATGGTACGGGCATGTCATGCGAAGGGAAGAATGTCATGTAAAGAGAAAAGTGCTCAATATGAATGTGAATGGTTAAAGAAGTAGAGGTAGGCCAAAGAAAAGATGGATGGATTGTGTGAAGGATGACATGTGTAAGAAAGAAGTGACTGTAGAAATGACGGCTTATATTAGAGGACCTGTTGTGCCGACCCCACATAAAGTGGGACAAGGACAAGAAAATGATGATGATGGTGCTACCGATCCCGTGTTTCTATGGGACCAATCTAAAAGTTAATTGGACTTACTTTTTATTTGACGTCCGTCGGTTAAAAGTACAACCGGATTGAGAATCTCCCCCTTTTTTCCATACAAATAGTTGACGGAACAAGCATATGGCCCACCTGATGTTAAGTTTATTAATTGACTTCAAATAAAAAAGAAGTGATTCTCAGTTGTGCCTATTTTTTGTACTTGGTTTGGTATAGTTAGTGTAAAGGAGCCTTATCGCCATTCGTGCATCACCGCACCTGTGATACAACGATTTGCGGGAATTAAATTCACGAGATGGTTCCTTTCAGCCAGTTTCAGCAATATAAGTCACCGTAAATCATCACCGGCTTAAGCTTCGGTATAACCGACTTGATCACTTCCACGCGAGTTTAAGCAGTTGTAGCAGCACTCATTGATCAAAAGAATACCAATATTATCCCATTATGCTCTAAATTCAGTGTAGGGGCAGATTTTTCCAACAACGAAATAACGTTATTCGTCTAATAAAAAAAAAAGATATTTATTCCAGGCAAAAATGATTTACGTAGTGTTAGTAATAAGATAGCTAAAACAGATTTCGTTCTCTGGGAGAGCTTTCACACCAAAGGACAGGCATAATTGTATTTGCAAAATTTCATTCCTGTTTTTGACAAGCCTCAAAAAGATATAAAATTTGATAAAGCTTATTGTTATATTTTTGTGTCTATCTATCATGATTTGTCTTTTTTTTTCTTTAATCTACGCATCAGAAAACAGAATAGTTTTGGGGTCGTATTGTTTTTGTCGTTAAGCCGCGTCGATTGTAACGTAGCTTTAAATTAAATGGCTGGAAATAAATTTGTGTCAGATATTATTAATGTCTGAAGAGAATATTTTACAGAATAATACTTAATTAGTTTTATCTATATTTATTTCATAATTTAATAAAATTGTATTAACTATATGAAATAAAAGTATTAATAATAATAAAAATATATTGATGTATTCGTATAAAGTGGGTTAAGGGCAGGAAGAAGAAGAATGTTGTTTAATTTTTTTAGTAGTTAGTTTATGTATTCGTTCAGTCATTATTTTACTTACTTTCTAGTACAATGCCCTCTGTTTAGATCTCTATAATAACGTATTCTGTGGTTCAAATAATGTTACTTTGTTCAACGTTCTTGATGACATACTCAAAGCTCCAATTAATTAAAATCCAACGCCATTATCAAAGTAACACATTCCTCATTTCCTTTTTGAACGTGATTTTACTTGTTTCAGATACACTTTTTGAACCTTACAATCTGCTACAAAAGGTAAGTGAACATACTTAAACACACACTCACCTCCTCACTTTGGGGTTTTTCAACTTATTTATCGTTCCACTACTGGGCAAAGGTGTTCCTCAAATCCCTCCGACATTCTCTGTCCCATAGTATTATTCTTCCCTAAGCTTTAGTAGTAGTAGAGCTCTTTGTAAGTGGCTCGTCCAGGATCAAGAGAAAACGGCGCCCGGGGAAGTATACTACCATGCCTATTTCTGCAGCAAGGCAGCATCGCTGTGTTTCGGTTTGGAGGGTGTGGGTGCCGGTGAAATTACTGGCACGGGAGGCTAAACATCTGTATGCCTCAAGTTGATGGACTAGGGCAGTGCATAGTAGGGCACGATCCTGACGTGCGTCTTCTGCTGTAGTTAGTAGTATCAAGTTGTATAAAAAAATATGAGTTTCTCTATTTTTTCCACTTTCTTCTTCTAGTAAGCATTGAGATCCCTCCAACGCTTAGCGTACAAGTGATGAATCAAGCCGCCCACCTGAAGGTGAGTGGTTATCTCAGATTAACCTCACGTTAATGAGGAATTTGTAAGGTTTTTAATTTAAATGGAAAAGGTTCGAAAAAAAAGGTATTCGGGCGTCAAACGAAAGGTTTGTTGAATAAGGAATTTAGAAGCCAAACTTTACCTGTGAAGTCTCATATTGGAATATAAATGAAAAGATAGGTATTCAATATGGGCATACTGCCTGCCATACTGGCATACCTATTGCTGCGGTGTTGCTCGAATGTGTTCCCCTTGCTATTCCTGCAACACGTATCGTTCGGGAGATCGCTGAATTTGCGTTCGATTTTCAAATATTTCAATTATTTTTTCCCTTCTAAGCAGATTGTGTTGCAGAAATAGACACCCCCTGCTTTGAAGGGAATCTGTGTAATTTACAGACATAATACTTACACCTCTATGTTTCTGCTATGGACACAGTGCAATTCCACGTAGGGCACATCTTCAGTGAACGTACTGTGAAAAGCAATGCAATTTGGTTTTATGCAGAGTGAACTGCGCAACATCAGGTGGATCAGATGATTGTTCCTAATACGTTTTTTCATGAAAAAATTGATAATCAAAGTCGAAGAACCGACTTTGATATTTGATTTGACTTTGATATTGATCTTTTATAGATGTAATATGACGGATATCGCTTTTTAGAGGGACCGGAGCCAATATCTCTTTGTTTATTTATTTGTTCGGAAAATGGATTCTGGTAAAAGCAAATAGAAAACCACAATCCTTTGTTGTTTTTAATCGAACTATGTCCATGACTGGACACACACAGATGCTCGAAATAGCAAATAGTCTAGGTATTTACTTTAAGAGACTTAAAAATAGACACTAATAATATGTTACAAGCAGAGAGCCATTTAAAGTTATTAACAAATCATTATGTCCCATGAATATGCAATAAACTTCAATTATAACGAATAATTGATTGTTATAATGTATGCAATGAGCTGCACGTGCCTAGACGAATGATGACGCGCTTCTCGTCTGACGTTCGCGGGGTCAATGCCGGCCTCGGACACCAAAGGTATGTACCTACGTGACGCGCCTTCTACATCCACTCAACGGCCTAGCGATACCATGTAGGACAACACAAAGCACCATTAAACCATCAACATAGTATAAATGTGCCCACGAACTTCGAACCAGCATCAGTTTACACCAGAGCTAGACACGAGCTTGGACTATCTCACCATGAAGGCTTTCGTCTTAGCGTTTGTTGTTGTAGGAGCGTTGTCCGCTGAGCTGCCTCGCTTCAGATCAGCGAGGTTCCGCTTCCAGAGGCTAGAGCTCGCTCCGACTACAACTGACTCCCCAACCGAAGCTACCACTGAACCTTCAGGACCTTATCCAGCTTCTGGATGGAAACCAGCAGGAGAACCTTTCTCGCTGCCCAACGAAACTCCCAGCAACACATACGGAGCACCAGAGGAAAGCGGCCCGTACCCGCCATCAGGATGGAAGCCCAGCGAGCCTTTCGAACTCCCTCAGCAACCGAAAGCTACCTACGGTGCACCGGACAACACTTACGGAGCTCCTGAGGTATCTACCACTGAGGTACCAACGACAGACAACCCTGAAGCAGAAAAGCTAGAAGGTCCCGTGGATGTGCAGAAGAGTGTTGGAACCTATTATGTGTTGCTGCCGAACGGACAGTTGCAGAAAGTGGAGTTTGTGACGGAAAATGATGTCCAGAACATGAAGTACTCAGCCAGGCTGCAGTCCAGAGAACGCGCTCCACTTATCGTGTTCAGGCCTTGATTTGTATATAAAATGTAATATGCCTAATCTGATACCTCAATAAACGTCTTATTATCAAACTCCTCTATTTTATTTCAATTTATAAAACAGCTTGCCTCACGATTTCTTCCTAACCACAGTATTTTTTTTTCTGGTCAAGACTCAGGAGCATATGGCCAAGCAATACAAATTACACTTTTCTGTAGGTATTTTACCTATTTACAGACCTACCTATGTACAGAATTACAGGTACAGGGTTGTTAATGGTTCATTTTTAGGGTTCCGTAGCCAAATGGCAAAAACGGAACCCTTATAGATTCGTCATGTCTGTCTGTCTGTCTGTCTGTCTGTCTGTCCGTCCGTCCGTATGTCACAGCCATTTTTCTCCGAAACCGTAAGAGCTAGACTGATGAAACTTGGCAAGTAGATGTATTCTGTGAACCGCATTAAGATTTTAACATAAAAATTAAAAAAAAACTATAAATTTCGGGGGTCCCCATACTTGAAACTGAAACTCAAAATTTTTTTTTTCATCGAACCCATACGTGTGGGGTATTTATTAATAGGTCTTTAAAAATGATGTTGAGGTTTCTAAAATCGTTTTTTTCTAAACTGAATAGTTTGCGCGAGAGACACTTCCAAAGTGGAAAAAAGTTGGTCCCCCCCCCTCTAACTTCTAAAGTAAGAGAATGATAATACTAAAAAAAATATATGTTGTACATTACTATGTAAACTTCCAACGATTTTTGGTTTGAACGAGATCTAGTCAGCAGTTTTTTTTTTATACGTCATAAACCGTAAACCGCAATTTACCTTTTGACGAACTAAAAGAACCTTATTATGTTACATCAAGTAACATAATATAAAGGTTCTTGTAGTTTGTCGTGCTACGGAACCCTTCAGGGGCGAGTCCGACTCGCACTTGGCTGCTTTTTATAGATCCATTGTAATTCTGCCCTTATGGGCATGTAAAATTTAAATTAACAATGTTACTTAAAAACAAACAAAAAAAGTTTATCTACCATTTTCATAAATGTCAATGATAAAAAAATAACAATAATAATTTAAGTAAATGATATGAAATGAAATAAAAAAACTAATAAAACAAAAAAAATAACTAATCAACTAATTGTAATGTTTGTCAGTAGGTCGACCGTCATAAATTGATTTACAGTGTAATAACATTTGTCAGCTAGTTATTGCTCTCAGCTTCCTCTGAAATAACGAAGTCGGAAATTTTCTTAGTGATAACGGTAGTTTATTAAACACAGATGAAGCCATGCAGAAGATGCTTTTGCGCATTAGTGCTGTTTCCATTCGTGAAAACTCGCAAGCTTATTGCTCATGCAAAAATTCTAATTACTTCTAGTCTAGCCTATCCAGTTCTCTCAAGTGCTACATTTCAAGAGTTCCTAAACTCTGCATGTAATTTGGGACAAATTATGTAGGTACGAGGGTCTGAATTTGTCTTAAGTAATAAGAAACACAGAAAGTAATAGGGAAACAGGGTAAGGTCAACAGACGGGTCGAATTAACGACTATTGTCGACGAGATTACAAACCTTCCGAGGAGACAGTTTGAACACAAACTCAGTAATTATGCTGGAATAATTATTCGAAATAAACAGTTTCTTGTTGCGAAATGAATTCGGGGAAGCCACAGAACAATAAGCTCATTAAATTAATTAAAATCAAACGAAAACAACGTTAAAGCTGTCGCGAATTCGGAAAACTTAATAAATAAAACGAATTACATTAAATTGTCTCCTCCAACTAAAGTGTAGATCAGTGAAGCATAGGAAGACTATTCACTAGATGAAGAGACAACCTTGTGAAGGTCGCTGGGAGACGTTGGGACCTGTAGACCTGTCGCTTTGAAAATTTACTTTAGTGTTAATTGACAACACGCGGTACATTAAACAGACAATGCTCATAGAGGCTTTTAGATAAACGGGTAGAGTAATTCAAATTTCAAATTCAAAACCGTATCTAGTCAGTTGTATCATAAGGAATAGTTTGAAACGTCATAAAAGATTAGTAAGCAAGAATGCAAAAAGTGTGGATGCACCCACATTCCCAGCTGCCAGCCCTGTGGCACGGGGTAGCGTTCATTAGTAGTGGCCGCGGCGGAATCACGCCATAATTATGTCTTTTAATAGTCTCTGCCTTAATTGCACCCCCTATTCAACGGGACGGAACTAGGGATTTTAATAGGATACATTTTGTTGCTTTAATCCTTTAACCTAACGCCCGTTTGCCTTTCGTTTGTAAGAAAAACGAGCTTGTATTTTATTAGTAAAACTTGCAAAACTTTCTTCTACAAATAAAACACATGCACCAATAAAAGTGAAATAAAAGGTATTTTTCACATAAATGTTATCCTGGGTCTGGTTCATCCAATTCTGTTTTAGTTATGATTTATCAAAATATAGCGCCGACGTAAAAACATTTTGCAAAATCAACAACGACAATTTCTTTGGAATAAATTTAACGTTCTACATAAAATAGAGCACCATGGAAAATTTGAAGATAACAAAATCTCCCAATTCTCTTCTTGTTACAACTTCCATAATTACAAAGTGATTTCTCGAAATCTCAATCAAGTCGAGTACTTCTAAAATAATCTGAAAGGAAGCCCTCGAAAATAATTGAATAATGTCAGTTTCCATGACGAGGGTTCGCTGTTCGCTGGTCCACATTCCAAGCCCATTGAATCTTCAACGATGCGCTATCTTACTTCCTAAAAGTTACGTTTTAGAAGTGTTTTTTTTATGTTTAAGGAGTGAAAGTTAGTGCCGCCGCATATGGGCCTTCAGCCACAACCACAAAACGCTGCCACCAGCATATTTTCCTTAGTTTTCATACATTTTCTAAGGGCTCGCGGCACACGGTTGCGCCGGTAGCCACACGCTACAAATCGTCGCTATATAAAATGTATGAAAACTACAGGAAAAATTCCAGTGGCGGCGTTTTGTGGTTGTGGTCGGAGGCACGTGTGGCAGGAAGACTGTTTGGCATCGCGGCTGAAAGTCATTGGTATACTAAATAAAGGTCATTTTGAAATAATCTTGGCGGAGTAAATCAAGGTCTCCGTCAGTTCCACGCGACTTAGCCTAGAAAAACATGACTAGCAAACTTCTGAAATAATTGCTTGCAAGTTATGATTTGTATTCAGTAATATTCCAAGCAGTACATAAACTTTGTTTATTGGTTGATTTATTTTATTTACACTTCAATGCGGTCGGTGTATTGGGAGTTCTTGGAGAATTTGTTTCGTTCATTCTGGTATTGAAGACGATCTGAAATTATAATTACATTTGTACCTACAAGTTGTACCAAAGGACATTATTTTTTTTTCATTTCTATTAATTTAACAAAATTCTTGCTCATAAGATGTGGATGGACCTGTGACTACCCCCGTTGGATATTTTTGAGTTATCATCATCAGTTATTTGAGACTAAGGGCCGTATAGAGGAACTATGCTTGAGTCTGAGAGTCGAGCAACAATCGTTGGGTAGGTTATTTACTTTAATTGAAGCTTACGTTATCTATGACTTGCCACGTCATGTTTTTGAATTATTTTGCTTCTACGACATTCGATTTCTCTGCGATATTAAAAAGAGAGAGTACTGAAGTTGTACTCATACATTTTTGGACAGCAAAACTCATTGATACACGACCGGATTTGAATCCACGGTCTTAGAATTCGAAGGATAACACTATCACTAGACCACCAGTGTTCAATTTGACTGTCAACCTTACTTACGACTTACGATAATTGGCCAGCCCTTCAAAATAGCTGTCTTTCGTGATCCAGTAGTTGAATATCCACTGCACCACGCCTCTCACGCTGGCGTAAGCGAGAAGCACAGACATCCAGGTCGTGTCATCTTCTACCATCACGGCGTTTAGGCTCGCGCTGACACTGCCTACGTTGCCGCTACTGCTGTTTATGTAGTGGAGGATGGCGGCTGGTAACAAAATCAAAATCAAAATAGTCTTTATTCAGTTGAAGTCGTCGTACGTCTTAAAGCTATTAGGTGAGTCTAGGTGCCAGTTCCACGCGACTAACAGAAGAAGTAGTAGACCAGTACTACAATTTTTAATGTGCATAGGTTACAATGACTAGCGGTCGCACGCGGTATCACTCGCCCCGTTCCCGTTACTTTTTTAGAATAAAAAGTATGTTATGCCCATCTCCTGGTTTTAAGCTACCTCCCCACCAATTTTCTGCCAAATAGGTTCAGCCGTACTTAAGTCATAAATAGTGTGAAATAACACGACTTTTAGAGATTTCTTCTAGGAAACTTAGAAAATAATATCAACGAGCAAAGTGGTACTTATTGGTCTCTCAGCTCAGTTGGTATTAGTTGCTCTGCCTTCTGCGCCGTACGTCATGGGTTCGATACCCGCCAAGAACAAACGTTTGAGCGGTGAACACAAATTAACACAAAAAAATTACCTATACTTATAAGTATTATATAAGATTTTTTTATTCAACTATCTGATGGAACCTGCTTATGGCCCACCTGATGTTAAGTGGTAACCATTGCCCATAACAAACAATTGCTTAGTAGAAACGTGCCCTAAAATGCACTGCCCTGTGTCCATATCTTCCACCTTGTTCCCATGTTAAAAGCTCTGCTTAATTTGGGGCTAGATAGTATTGTAATGTTAATATTTGTACATAAAGGTAGATAGTTACACATATACAGATAAACTGCTGAGCAAAAGATTTAGTAGTAGTTTTTTAAGTCTTGTTTCAAGCCTAAAGATCACTTCTAAACGTTTCAAAAGTAGGAAAATCAAAACCACTAAAATACAACCGGTACAATATTTTTAGGTTATGCTTTTCAGCTGTTATACCATTTTCACGTTCTCAAATCCAAAAGCAAACAATGAAATATTGTGTTCCAGGTTGGCAGGTGCTGTGTGCACTCCTGAAATAATATTTCATTCCCTGCGGCTTCACGGATTCACACGTGAACGATTCCCAACTTGATTCATATTTACGAGCGAGGATAGATTTTAAACAAGTTTATAAAGCATATTTTCTTAAATAAATAAATAAATAAATAAATAAATAAATAATAAATAATGCTGGACAATTCACACAACATTATCTAGCCCCAAGCTAAGCAGAGCTTGTGTTATGGGTGCTAGATAACTGATATACATAATACAATTCATTACATGTATAGATATATTTTTTATTTTATATAGAAATCGACCAGAACACCCGGAACAAATACCTGCAGATCGTACAAATATTTGTTCCAAGACGGGAATCGAACCCGCAACCTCTTGCGTCGCAGGTGGACATTCGCCCACCGCACCACAGAGGTCGTCTATCGTTGACACATAAAAAACTTCGCTAAAAAACCGTGGCGTAGCTTCCTTGATCTTCCCCAAGACTAAGCATAGGGAGTCAATCAATGATCAACTTTACTGGGGATTTGATTGGAGTATGACCCGAATCACGGAAGCGTTGTGATTTCAAAGTCAAGATATTTATTCAATTGAATCATAAGGATCACTTTGAAACGTCTTAAAGCTTGATGAATATAATACAGTTCTACGCAACCATGTCGAGAAGAAATACGCTACATTACGTTCTTGAACACGGAATTTATTAATTTCACACAGAAAATACCTCTCTATACAGGGTGTAATCGTTAAGTGTGCACAGGCGATTATTCCGTAACTATTGCAGATATCAAAAAACTTTAAACTGATATCGAAAGTACTTTACCTAATGAGTAAAATGACATTAATAACTTTTTGAAAATAAAACGAGAAATATCCAAAAAAATTACATTAATCACTCCCATACATTTAGTATGAGATAGTAGAAAGGTTTTAGTTTCCTTATTTTATGTGGAATAGTACCTACTCATTTTACCCTTGTCATTTTATAATTATGTACGATATGAAGGTTTTAATGAATTTCAAGTAGATACACGTGTAGATTAATTATCTTACCACTTCAAATTTATAATAAACCTTGTTTCAATATTGTATTGATTTGAACTAGCTGAAAAGCAACATACCAAATAAAAACAAAAAGAAAGATACTCTTTGGTGTTCGTTCTAAATTCAAATTCTTTATCGCGGGTTCTCGTTCCCGCCAATTTATTGTATTTTTCAATTTGCGTTAATAATCGTGATTGTTGCATTTATTGATTGAAAAATGGCATATTCCAATGGCATATCCATATAATAAAATGTATGGGAGTGATTAATGTAATTTTTTTGGATATTTCTCGTTTTATTTTCAAAAAGTTATTAATGTCATTTTACTCATTAGGTAAAGTACTTTCGATATCAGTTTAAAGTTTTTTGATATCTGCAATAGTTACGGAATAATCGCCTGTGCACACTTAACGATTACACCCTGTATATAATCCCCTATCCTACCTACCCTGTATTGATCAATCACAACCTTTCATGTCTCTCTCTAAATTCTGTTATAGGCCGAGGTATGGACGTTCAATCAAGTGTCCAATTCACGTCATTTACCATCACTCAATGCGATCCCACTTCAAGTGTGTCCTTGTGTTTACAATGGTCTCAATTTGGGATCATGTTATCCTAGACTAAGCTTTGAATACCTACTTCAAGTAATGTGATACCCACAGAATACAGAATACAGAAGAGAGGTTAGAAAGAGGTCATTCGCCGTTTGAATGGGAATTTTTGTCGCCAGTCCACATTTTCACTGTTTTCAAAATGTTGTCAAAATAACCTCTAGAAATAAATTCTTTCTTTGTGCTTACTTGTCGCTCAACTTCTTGCTGTGCAAGTGATTATTTATTATTTCACATGGCATTTTTGTAATGAACTAGTAACAGATATTTATTTGCACTCAAGCGCCTATGCTTAGGCTGCGTTGTGAGTGACACTTTTCCGGATTAAGAATCTTTATTACTCTTTATTAAGAATTTACAAAATTCATTTACTGAGTATCTAAAACTAACAAATTGATGGGCAACGTACTTACATTCTTAATATTAAAGTACTTATTAAACACACTTTTCTCGTCAAATGGCCATTCTATTCTTAATACAAAAGTATGTAGGGGAAGGTGAGGTATAATGATCCCCTTAAGGGATAAACTTAACTGTGGCTAAAGTTGAAGGCAAAATCGCAAGAGTTCTATTGTTGGAGGTAGTGAATTTACTTAACTTTGTAAATGCATACCTATTTTTTATTATATGTATGTAGTTTTTTTGTATTAGAGGTTTTTGTTAAAGTTAAGTAAAGGATCATTTTTTACACACCTATGTAGAAAATGATCCCTGGGGTAGGGGCCACCTGTTTACGGCCTGTTTGTGCAAACACTCTCAAGTTTTTTTTTGGGACAGTGCATAAACTCGTCTCGTCAATATTAAATATCCGATGGGGTGGAAAGTAATGTTTTTCTTGCACGTTTTTCAAAATTGAAAAATTTATTCACCACAGGCTTATTAAAAGCTCGCGCTCGAGCAGAAGACGTCGATTCTGGGGCACGCATCGTAATGTCCAGATGTCTACGTCTGAATCCACGAAGCCATTCAAGTCCAGCTTTTCCTTTTGCTAAAGCAAAAGGAAAAGCTGGTTTAGAAATGGAATCATTTTAAACACACAGAAAGGGATCATTTCGCCCCAAAAACCAAATTCCAAGATATCGATCAAAACATAACCTTCAAATACCGCGTGCGGTGTTCGAACATTGCTTAAATATTAGCTAACTGCTATTAATACCCGCAAATAAAACAACATTTCAATAAACACGAACATGTAAAAAGTAATGAAAATCCAAAACAGGCTTACCTTAGATAAGAGCCACACTTTTTGATTATTTTTTAATAAAATCACGCCAGACGCTCGCACTGCCATGACACTTGGAGAGGCAACTGGCAGGGGTGCGGGGAACATGTTTCATGCGCATTTGGATAGATGGCACTAGTTGTCTCTGATTTACAGCGGGGGATCATTTGACCTACACGGATCGTATTACCTCACCTTCCCCTACATACTTATTAAACACACTTTTCTGGCCAAATGGCCATTCTAACACCTATTCTGTATTTTGCGGTGATACCTTTTCTATATTGTGTTCCTAACATAGCTACGTTAGGAAGGTTTCGATTGGGTTGTATTGTATAGCTCCACTCGATATTGTAATGGAGAATACAAATAGGAATTGAGGTTTGTGTGAAGATGTAGGTATATTGTTTGAGTCTTAGAATCCTTCCAGAATGATCCATTTTCTATTAGATTAGAATATTCTGGTTTAGGGGTATTTGAGAACTAAGTCTCGTGTTTATATTTCTAGTAGAATATTTGTAGGCACGTTGAATTGAATTAATTTCGATTACTTTAAAATTTTGATAGGGCCAGATGTAATTTGAACAAATCACTGACTACTCTCCTTAGATATCATCAAAATATCTTGAGTTGGTCCTTTATAGTAAAAGATCCGGACCCTCCGGATCAGTGGAGCGTCTTGGGAGAGACCAATGTCCAGTAGTGGACTGGATATAGGTTGATGATGATAATGATGATGATAACTAAAAGATTAAAAGAGATAATAATAAATAATTATGGTGGACAATCCACGCAACACTATTTAGCCCCAAATTAAGAAGAGCTTGTACATACTATGCATGTGAACCAGATAGCTGATATAATACTTATATACCTTTTTTTGTAAATACATACTTATAGTTATAATACAATATAACACCCTGACCGAGAACGAGCATCTGTGTTCATGTTCACCACACAAATATTGGTTCTCGGTGGGGATCGAACCCACGACCAACCACAGAAGCACAGAAGGCTACCAACTTAGCTGAGAGGCCAGTTATTATAGTAGGGATAACTTCCATATAAATTCTTAAGGATTTAAGTCGTGAGGCTGATTTTTTTTTCGCAGATTATTATTTAAGTTAATTTTGTTAACGCTTAGTTTATTCGCTAAGGGTGACCATGTTAGGCCTCTTATAGGTTTAAGTTACAAGCTGTTAGCCTAATGCACACTTTGCCTTTGTCAAGATAAGCTTTTAATCACTTTAAGCTTGTAAGATTATACCAAGTCGCTATTGAAGTTAAACTACTCCCATCTAGTTTACTCTGTTATTACGGAGTTTACTAACGACTTTCTTACTTTCAAGACAGGGTATACTGTCCGGAAAGTAAACGAAACTTAAGAAAATAAAAAGGACGGGCAAGTAGGGAGTTAGACTTGCGATCTAGGTTTTCGTAGGTGTAAAACGAATTTGTGCATTGTATTTTTGTCTGTATCGTTTCACAGCTGGGCAAAGCACCCTTTTCGATTTTTGACCGTATTGGGCCAGCAATAGAGATTGTTTAGATTTTTCTTTGAGGTCTACCTCGACGGTCCCAACTTTGTAAGACTCAATAGATTGTTAAATAATATATTATAAGCTTTATTTACCTAACACCTTATTTCACATAAATTTAAACTTCACTATTTACTAAATTAAATACTATTTACTTATGCAAGTTTGTTTTTATTTATTGTTGCTTGGGTGAGGTCCGCTATCAGTGGTGATAGCCTCCTCCAATATCTTCCTATTCTCCCTATCTAGACCCTGTTGTTTTTTAGATATTCTTTTCCGATAGTGCCCAGCCGCCGGTTTACCCTTGAACGCGATTCCGATCCAAATCTTATGTTTTGACAGATATCCTATGGGTTTTCTGTCAAAAACCCGTCAAAACTTAAAATGGGGATCGGAATCGCGTTCAAGGGTAGACCGGCAGGTCTGACAATTTGGTATCTCGTAATGACAATCAGATATTATATACCAAAGATCTTCAAGCATACAGACCAAATAATAACCTCTAACAAATTGATTTCTACTCACTCTCTGTCCCAGTGTGTTTTGTGTCCGCTAGGAACAGACCAGCAAACACAAGGTCTACCATCAGTAGAGCAGCTCCGGTGATGGTGAAGGGGATCAGGGTCACGTAGAACGCACAGGTTCGGTTCCCCTGGGTGGTGTTGGCAACACCCAGGATCAGCCAGAGGAGGTGGAGGACCAACCACACTTGGATCTTACTGAAATAACAAGTGCCATACATCAGTCTCACTTTTGCTGTCATGAAAAATATATCCGATTGTAAAAATTGCGGGAAGTCTGTTGATGGATAGGCTCAAAATCATTCTTCCTGGAAATGTATGGGAAGCCAATGTCCAGCAGTGGACTTCTTCAGGCTGGCGATAGCATATTTATTGTCTAAATCAAATAAATAAATAAATATAGTGGACCATCCACACAACACTATCTAGCACCAAACTAAGCAAAGCTTGTACTATGGAAAACAGATAGCTGATAAAATACTTATATACGTTTTTTTAAATACATACTTAGAAAACAATATAACACTCACACAGAGAACAAATATCTGCGTTCACCACACGAATATTTTGTTCTCGGTGGGGATCGTACCCACGGCCTACGGCGCAAAAGACAGAGCTACTACCAACTGAGCTGAGAGGCCAGTCAATCATACTTCAACACCGCAGTAATGACCAAATAAATCCTAAGACATGAATTCACCTTCGAAATCGAGCAGCTATTTTATTGGCGATGGGCCACACCACCGCCGATGTCAGCTTGTGATTGGTGGTGACCTTATTGGTGAAGTTGTAGAAATGCATCCGCGCACAGGCCTCGGGGTCGTAGAGGTACAGTAGCTTTAAGAGGGTGATTTCATCAAGCTCTGAAGAGTCTGGAGCGAGGCGGCAGCTCAGGGTTAGCCAGCTTATTATGATGCAAAGGATCGCTGGAAATAAACTCATGAATAACACTTGTATGAGAAACTTTTCTTTTTGATATAAACCTTAAGAAAAAACAGCACAGTGAGCGACAAAGAAGGAAATTAGTTCATGTTCTCTGTTTAGTAAAGAAAACTTTAGTATTACTGAAGTTTTAAATAAAGTTTAAAACTTATATCAAAACTAAAGCAGTAAATAAACTGGTTTACTAAGTATTTGCACTTTAAAACCCACAACTACTTGTCTATCTCGTCAGTGACTGTACTTACGAAACTATGCGTTTTAAGAAGAAGACGAGTAAGAAGCTAGAACACATCTATGCTCAACGTCTCGTTGGCTAGAAAAATGCACGCCTTTGTATTTTTGTATAGGTACCGTAGCTTTGCGCTTCTATTTTATACAAACCTCGTCGCTTTTATTGTTGAAAAGCCCTGTGTGTGAGCAAATCCCCAATGTTTGATAAACAACTATTTTGCGAACATTTTCGGTGCATTTCACGGTGTTTTTTATGCCCGTATTTTTGTGCACAAATATTTGTCTATCCAAGTTTAAAACTATCATACCAAAATAAAAAGAATAGGTTGCTGTCATGTCGTATAAAGCATTTGAAAGGCTAATTTTATTGTAATTCTAGTTAAAGAAAACTGCACAAAAACCCCGACAAGAGCTAAGGTCTTAAATATAAAGAAAAGAAAATAAAAACATTGAATCTACGTGATAAAAATACTTACCTTGGTAAGAAATAACTATCAGGCTCCAAACGCCGATTGGCATTTTTTCAGTGTTTTATATATATTTTTTCAGGAAAACTGCAAAAATCGTCAACTTTCACTCAACGTCACTTTTAACGATTATTGATTCTAGTTGGTTGCAAATTCAAGGGGGTCGTCAGGCTTATAAATATTAACTGGTAACATTTCATTTCAGACCGAGGGACGTACTGCATGACACACAAACCACATCCGTAATGCGATAGTTGTAGACGGAATTATAACCACTCTACATCATGTGAGCCACATGCGTGTTTGTATTATATTCTCACAAAAAAATATAGAGTACCTACTCCACAAATAATTCAAAAACAAATATTTCAGGAGTTTGACTGGCGCTTCAAAGGCATATCAATCGCATGGATTTTGGGACATAAATAATTTACCACTTTCAGTTACGCTAAGTCCGAATATGCGTTTGTTTGTTTGTTGTATGTTTGTGTGTTGCAATAATAAAAATCACATGTAGAATAGAAACAAGTTTAGGAAATAGTAGGAAATAGTAAGAGGAAATAGCCTAAATAGGGTTCCTTATATAATACATGATAACACAAAACTGATAACAAAAAATAGCTCTTCCATTATATAAGTTTACGTTTGCGTGGGTAAAATGCTGGAGTATATAATATCCGTAGCTCTTCAGTAAACCATCTTCACATACGGTTTCGACTCCCCGGGTCTGTAATACAAGACGTGGTCACCCATCAAGCCATCTCGCTTCGCTTCAGGTATAGGCAGGTTCCCTTCCTTTTGGTACCGATCTGTGAACTGTCGCTTCTTCAGCTTGTTGTTGATGCGATGTATGATATGGCAGCAGTAGATGTTGAGGCCGAGGATGACGACGCCTCGCATCCAGCACGCGGATGCTAGCATGGGCAGCCAGCCGGCAAAGTCTTCCGAATTGTCCAGTTTTAGTAATACGCTCCAGCCACTATACCTGGGTAGAAAAATCAAAGATTGTCAGTCACACCAGGCTTATTATAGGAACAAGGTTTTTAAGGTCATGCTTTACCAAGAATCGGGGACTTTTATTCTTCAAATTATATTTTTGTGGATAAGGTCAACTAAACACTAGAACTGTAGGCCTACCAAAAGCTCTATCTGACTCTGTCTCTGGCTCTGGATTTGAGTCTGTGTGTGTGTTGACTAAATGCATCCTACGTCAAAACGTCACACACACAGTTTATTACACTGATGAGCACTCACACAGACTCAAAACCAGAGCCAGAGACAGAGCCAGAAATAGCTTGAGGTAAGCCTACAGTTTCGAAAAAAGTTAGCTGTTTAAATCATCTTGTCACAATGTCTTGTAACTAACCTTACAATCATACTCTTAGTCAGACTCTGCTTGATATGGGCCACGTAGACAATCCCCATGGACAAGTCAAAGAGCACGATGAAAATGAACGCGTAAAAGAGGGCGCTGAGGATAGGGTGGAGGAAGTGAGTGCTCTTATGGTTCTTGACGATTACCCTCACTGCTATAGCTAGGATCATCCAAAGCACATGTATCGCCAGACTTACGTTGACGTATCTGGAACAAACACCATTATACAGGTACGGGAAAATTATCAGGTTAAATACGTCCTTGGTGCACTTGTTCTGTAAGGAAATATTCACTTTATGAGGTCAAATTTTAAGGATTTCCAGAAGAAACTTCGTGCTCTGGTTTGAGCAGTAGACTACCAGGCATCCGTCGTCCCTGGCATTTTTTTTTTTCATTTTTTCATTCAAAGCTAGAGTGCTCGTTGCATTTGTGTATCAAATAGCTGTAATAACTTACTTCCTTGTTTTAGCTGAGAGCCTCGTTGACACGGTCACTACAGCTGGCTTCCATTTAATTGGCAGCACGTTCAGCCCTCTCGTGTCGTTGCTCAGCTGTAGGTTCGCCACAGACTTGGCAGCTATTTTGTAACCACAGGCCTTCTTGTCGTACAGATACATGATGCTAGCCATCTTGTAGAAGTCGAAGGGTGCCCTGTCGGGGCTCCAGACGCAATGCAGTACGGTGGCAGAGGCAGCAAACATGGTGATGCCTGGGAAATGTACAAAACAAAAATCTGTAGAAGAACCAAGGTCTATCATCAGCCTGAATAAATTAACTGCTGGAAGTAAGCTTTTCGCCTCCAGAGCAACTGGACAGATTCACAGCTGCACAGATTTTCAGCTGGTCATATTAGCAGCTGGTCATAATTAGCAGCTGAACAGATTAGCACCTGGACAGTTATATTTGGGGAGTTGCCGTATCTTCGGGTGAGGATAAGGGTAAACCCTAATGCCTAAGCTTTAGTTCTGTCCGATGGAACACTGGTGGTGAAAGATTGTTTCAGTTGCGCGTTTATAAAATAATGGTAACAACAAATTCAAAATGCTTTTAGGTTACTTTAGACCGCTAGTGGTTGGACGTGGCAAAATGATGTACATTATGCAAAAATATTCATAGTTTGGCGGTCAAGTAGATGCAAACCATTGAGCAAATGTGCTCTTTGAGGTTACTTGCAAAGTGTGGGTACTAGAGGTGACAAGGTGACAAAAATAACGTGCGTAATAGCTATTTGAGTTTGAACTTTACACAATAACGTGCGGTGAATACATTTTTGTTACACGTTATTTACATTAAAAATATGACTGGCGTAGGTAGCTGTAACCTCAAGTTATAGTAGATTAGGAGGTTTTAACGCCTTTCCTATTTGCGTGTAAGTTTAAAGCTTTTTTATGAGACTCATTAAACACAATCACGGCTATAATAATGCAATATTATATTACCTTTACTGAAAATTACTTGGTCTTTTGCAACAGTGCGTGCTCGGTGATTGCGTGAGGTTTGCAGTCATGTTTAATTTTTTACTACATTTTGTGAGCCCTCTGCACACGTTAAAAACTCCTACCTATGTGCAAACATAGCACAAACGTATATTTATCTTTCTACACGTACCTGTCTATTGTTTTAGTAGTATTAGAGCTCTTTATGAAGGGCTCGTTCGGGGAAGTACTACCACCATGCCTTTTTCTGCCGTGAGGCACCATTGCTGTGTTTCGGTTTGAAGGGTGTCAGTGCCGGTGAAATTACTGGCACGTGTGGCAAAATATCTGAACGTTTCAAGTTGATAGACGCATGACAGTGCATCCTAGGGCACGTTCCTGACGTGCGTGACCTACGAGGTAATGCTTTGTTATAAATAATAACATTAGGCGAGCCCACCTAGTTTTATAAAAAAATAATTGACCTAAAAATTTAAACATGCGTGTTTGTGTGTTAAAAAAGTATAATAAATTACATGAAATACAAAGTCCTGACATTTCTCATTTTCTGGATATCTAAAATATCGAGATCGAGCACCACGGAATAATATCGAAACGTGGAACAAAAATGGCAGATCTCGTCTCACGGGGATCGAAGCCTGCGGTTCACAGGGTAGAGGATTAAGGATATATCTATAGCGAGGGAAAATCGGAATATGGCGAGCTCTAGCCTTTCTCTGTATATGTTGGCAGGTAGAAAATGCTCATAGGATTAAGGTTACATTTTATGCTTACACATTGTGGAATAAAGAATTTCCTGTGGTGATAAGAAATAACCTCCTAACGTGCTTTTCCCAAATCTAAGGTATATTATAGGTAGCGGCACATAACTTTAGCGGTGACCGTTATTGCGCAAAAGTCTTAAATAAGGTACGGGGCTAGCGGAATGAAGGGCGGGCGTGCGTAGCGCCGATTGGCTCTCCAGTCGCACTCCGCTCTCTGTACCAATAGAACACTCTGCACACATCCACACATCCAGTGTGCGCGACATGGCACACTACGACGCATGCGCAGCGCGTATCGCTGAATTCGCTGACCGCTCAAGTTATGTGCCGCTAGTTATACTAACGTAAAATAAGCAAATGAGGTACAATATACAGGCGTCCCCGGGTATGCCACATGGAGGGAATGTTCCTTTAATATTTTAGATGGAACATTTTACTGAAAGAAGACATTATTTGAATTTAAAAAAATATTTAAACTGCATTCATAGATATGAAAAGCTGACATTGCCATAAAAAATAAAATAAAAAATCTATGATTGCATTTTAAATAGTTTTTGACGTGACAACGTCTTATAATTCGATGGAGCCGGCTGCACGCACGATAAAACATGACTCATGCGGCGTTACCTCGCTCTGAGGCGTTCTATATACGATGCGTCCGCGTAGCTGTATGACGTATTACAGACAACAGAATTTTTTAAAATTCAAATAATGTCTTTTGCAGTAAAATGTTCCATCTGCAATATTCTGCAGTTTAAGGTACTCTCTCTCCATGAGGCATATCCGTGGGACGACTATAAAAAGGGTAAAGGGTACAAACTTACATTGCAATATGATGAAGGTAGTGATGCACATACATTTTCTTGCATCACCTGACAGCAAAAATATCTGTGGCTGGCTGACTATACTTTTCCTTATCATAATTATTTTATTACACTTTCAAGAATCGCTCAAAGCAAATAAGGAAGCATTGGGTGAAATCCTGATAAAAACAAGATAACACGAAAGAAAACTGCCTCTTCCCAGAAGAAAATTAAATATTTTACGGATTTAAAACTTTTCGGTCAATGTCAAGTTATATAAAAAGGTAGTACTTTTCTAAGAAGGCTTGATGTCTTTATTTTTGCTTTTGTATCAAAGAGGTACAAATTGGCCTCTTGCTATCCTAGGCCAAAGACTGCTACTGTAGTTATTAAAATAATCTAAATATTATTAATTTTGGATTAGTAAGGTCGATATAATTTGATTTGTTTCTTAATTCAACCATGTTTGTTTTGTTAGCAGTACTAGGAATGATAAAAGCTGCTCCAAAACGAGAAAAAACATGAGGGATTTGTAAGGTATTACTGACTTACTGGTGCTCAGCCAGAACAAAAGCTGTGACTACAATGGTGATTCGAAGCCGGGTGTCAAATCGTCGACTTACTGATATGTTTGACACGTTAGTATTCTTGTTTCAGATCTTTTCAGACAATATTGTCGGATCAAATCGTTTACCATTGTTGCGTTGCCGGCTTTGTTCTAGCTAGACAAATAATATACCTTTTATTTTAACAGGAATTTGTAGAATTTACCTATTTTTTGTTTATACCTATTTAAACATTACATAGTGAAGAAAGTAATAAAAGCTTAATATAAGCACAATGTTTTTAAACATGATTGAATTAGGAGCATCACGTCAAACGAATATGGACCATGAACACAGTCTGACGGAACCACCTAAGGCCTTAAGTGAAACGCTGTCAAATATCGCTGTCAGATTTGAGATTTGACAGCGACATTTGACAGCGTTTCACTGATCGCTACCGCCAGCGAACTAGGTGTGCGCAGGCCTTTAACTCACACAAAGACTAACAATAAAACCAGCAGTTCAACTTTTTTACTCGATCAGTAAGTAACGGTCACTGAAAACCAGCGCTGCCTCGTCGCCTTGGTGGAGGCAAAGCAGCTCCTTAGGCTGAAATTAAGCTGAGTCAGGGCTACTTTGGGTCAATATAATATTATGTACTGTATGCATAATTAGTTACTGTCACCCTTTCAACATTAGAATATAAGATTATGTGGTACTCGTTTCTGTGTTTCTATAAGTGTTCTATTTTTTATTTATTTTTTTTGTAGCCGTACCTGTAGGTAAACGTTGTTCTTCTTTTTCTGTTGTTTTCTTGATAAGTTGTGCTTATACCACTGTGTTTTCAGCCAAATATAAAGTAAGGCTTGCGCACACCTAGGCCGCTGGCGTCGGCGATCAGTGAAACGCTGTCAAATTTGACAGCGATATTTGACAGCGTTTCACTGATCGCTACCGCCAGCGAACTAGGTGTAGGTAGTAGGCGCAGGCCATAACAGTAACAGCTACTTTTAGTTCAACTCTATACTAATGTCACTTACAACATTTGATAAAAAATGATTTTCCTTTCTAACCAAGCAAAAGAAAGCTAATAAATCGTGGAGAAATAAAACAATCACCCGCTTCCTTTGTTTCAAACGTAAAAGAAAACGGCGTGTGGTCCTGACGTGACCTCTACACAACTCGACGAGCAGAAGGAATAATCACGAATAACTCTCAAACTAAGTAAAATAACAAAAAATGTGGTGCCGAGTTACACGGACACCGTTGTATTAGCGTGGATAAGACTTATTATATTTTTTTGTAGGCATTGTTTAATAATATTACAGTAAATATGATTTTTAAAACTGTGTCTTTTTCTTATTCTTACCTTGTGATAAGTATGAATGTGGATGAATATGCTAGTAGAGGTACCTAGGCCAAAAAAAGATGGATGAATTGTGTGAATGACAACATGGATAAGAGAGGAGTGAATTAAAAAATGATAAGTAGCTGATCGAGGGGAAAAGAACAATATGTAAGAACCCCACGTAAAGTAGGATAAGGGCATAAAGAAGAGGAAGAATACAAATAGCGATTGGAATGAAATAAATCTACATCAGGAATGTATGTATCTTACTAAAAGACAAAAGGTAAGAGATGTTCCATGGACTGAAGACATTGTTTACAACCGCGAGGAAGATTCGAACTTGTTCTTCTTGCATTTGCAAGAGGCCTTTGTCCATCACTGATTAGTCAAGCTGATGATAATGATGATTCAAAATAGCTGCATGACAAAGAACGTAATTTAATCGTAGCCACTAATTAAGCCACATTGTCACTAATTTTCACAAATCGTGTAACATATCCACGTTACGTTTACATGTTGTGAAGAAGGCTTTATAATGTAAATTTTGGTGTTTTTGCAAATACAGTGGCAAGCACTTTTGTGTGCACTTCGACCGAAAAATGTCACTCAACAAACAAAAATTATGTAATACGTGTACACTCAAAATAATGTGTGACACTGTGTCCATGACCTACCTACCCTCAGAAATATTAGTTATTGTGTTTCTAGAATAATACATACTTAAAATACAACATGACATTCAGACAGAGAACACATTCGGTTATCGGTGGGGATCGAACCCACGACCTACGGCGCAGAAGGCAGAGCTACTATCCATTGAGCCAGTCATAATATTTATCTTTATCATTATGCTAATAAAACCATCCAACTGAAACCATAATTGGAAAACATAACCTATGCTCTAAAGTATTCATTGTTCTGAGTGGTTCTATTACTCAGAACACCGGATACTTTATGGCCGGAAGTACAAAGCTCATGCATTAGTGCCTTGCGCACATCTAAACGTTCTGCGGTGGCGATTTATAGCACCGTTTCACTGATCGCCACTGCAGAACGCATAGGTGAGCGCAAGGTTTGTGCTGTGGGTACGTCCTATCAATGTAGCAGTGACTAGAGCCCTGGCACACAACACGGGATCAATTGAAAAATAAGAATAAAATACTTTTTAGTTTTTTTTATTTCATCGTTCATATTTAAGGTCACTGGTTCATAAAATTCCTTTAAGAGCGTTTATCCCGAGCGTCGTGACTCAAGTTTGGGTAAATATACTCACCTAGCTATACAGTTACACCTAGCACGCACACAGCCGTCTGTGTTGGAGCGCGTATCATGCGCCGCATTGAATGAATCACCTTGATACTTTACCAGCTCTTAGTAGGGAATGTATTCATTTTTCGTAAGTAGGTACAACATTTTGTTGAATGAGTACCTAAAAAGGAAAAACGGGCAGGTATGTTAAAATAAATCAAAATAATTTCGTGTCAAATATAATTTTAATATTTATCGTCTCTAAGTTTCATGGACTTAGCTTTTCGGGGATCAACAACTTCGGGTAATAGAAATTTATTATAAAAACTGACTAGCCGATGCTCCATGTTCTCGCTCCAAAATGTATCGTCCCTAATTATTTTTTTTGTCTTTAATTTAAAATTTTTGCCTGTCCACACAGCAAATAGACAGTAATTTCTATTCGTTACGTGCAGCTGCCCTTGTATTTGATAAAACCAGTCATGGCGTCAATTCACGGATACATCTATTTACCAGAATAACATTTTGACGTGATAACGTCTTATAAATCGATGGAGCCGGCTGCACGCACGAAAAAACATGACTCATGCGTCGTTACGTCGTTTCGTCGTTCCATTTACCTGAGCCCGAGCCCGGGTCGGGTAATGGGTAAGGGTAAGGGTTCAGTCTGGGTCCGGGTCCGGATTTTCATTCAGTTTCATTCAGTTCCATTCAGTTTCAATCAGTTTCATTCAGTTTCATTCACATTCAATTCAATTCAGTAAAACTAAAATTTTCTTTTGAAAAATACAACCATTCCATCAGTATTTTCTTATGACGTTATCACGTTCAACTATCGTCAGTAAACCGACTTTACAGACAACCGATTTTTTTGGTTAATAGCGATATCTGCCTCTAATCCGAATGCCGGACTAGGACATTTTATTTCGGTGATACCATCATCTTCAATTAGTCCATCCGGCGAAGCACCTGTAACCATAATAAATTGAAAGAAAACAATGATAAACAAGGAATAGGTCAGAAATCGAAACCATAATGCGAACTCAGAAGAAACTACATAAAATCATTAAAAAAATAATATAATGCATGCATAGGTCCCAATAAAATATGCAGTAGGTAGGTACTGATGTACGTATTTCGAACAATAGTACATTATGATATAAGTGCGGTAGGTTGAAAATTACAGCCGAGGCGTTATTGAAGCCCGAGCCGTAGGCGAGGGCTACAAGAAAGCAGAGGCGTTTTATAACACATTTGCGAGGAAATAAATAAAAATTAAACGAATAAATTGTTTATCACTTGTTAAAGCAGTTAGAGAATTTGAAATTAAATGAAATGACATAGCAGATTGTAAATGTCATTTCATTTAATTTCATTCCAATTCATCCCGTTTCATTCAGTTTCATTCGGTTTCATTCATTTTAATTCAGTTTCATTCAGTTTCATTCAGCTTCATTCAGTTTCATTCAGTTTCATTCGGTTTCATGCAGTTTAATTCGGTTTTATTCAGTTTCATTCATTTTCATTCGGTATCATTCGGTATCATTCAGTTTCATTCGGTTTCATTCGGTTCCATTCGGTTTCATTCAGTTTCATTCGGTTTCATGCAGTTTCATTCGGTTTTATTCAGTTTCATTCATTTTCATTCAGTATCATTCGGTTTCATTCGGTTTCATGCAGTTTCATACGGTTTCATTCAGTTTCATTCGGTTTTATTCAGTTTCATTCAGCTTCATTCAGTTTCATTCGGTTTCATTCGGTTTCATGCAGCTTCATTCGGTTTTATTCAGTTTCATTCATTTTCATTCAGTTTCATTCGGTATCATTCGGTTTTATTCAGTTTCATTCAGCTTCATTCAGTTTCATTCAGTTTCATTAAGTTCATTCGGTTTCATTCGGTTTCATGCAGTTTCATTCGGTTTTATTCAGTTTCATTCGGTTCCATGCAGTTTCATTCGGTTTCATTCAGTTTCATTTCATACATTTAGCATCTGGATAAACCGTACGTTATACCTTATTAAAAAGCAACCCGTGCGTTTTACATTACATTACCGCACTAGTGCGTAATGACATACATTACGATATTGAAATCGGTGAAATTAGAGACCTTTTACGAGCAAATGTGTTATAAAATTAATTGATTACTTTACAATCATAGATAGCTCATCAACTCGGTGCAAGTGGCTCCGTGCTTCGAACACTAGCTTTGGTATCGTGCGGACTTGCGGACTGGATGACTATTTGAAAGTACCCGCTAATTTCGACCTTTTTTTCGGCGTGTTATGTTTTATGATAAGTTAGCAATAATGATTTTCATAATGCAAATTATTACTACTTCTATCTCCGTGTACGTTTAATAAAAATGGGAATTGACTATAACATGTTACGTTGTAAAAAGTAGCCCCTGGGTAACATACCTTTTAGCTTCATTAGCCTTGACCAAATTTTCGCAATTGGTGACGTACTCGTTACTTTTTTTACGTGATGTAGCCTGTAAGCGGCTTTTTATGCCATATCTGAAATAAAAGTAAAGAATGAAACCTGAATTAAAAAGAAATACAAATTAAAAATAATTAACTATTTTTTGCGTACCAGAAACCGGGGGTAATTAAAGTTAATAAGTTAATGCAACACCATTACTTTAAAATACAAAAAAAAAACTCACCAAAGTTTTGTTATACAATAAAAAGTATCAAAAAGTCCCAGTAGCGCTATAAACTCGTGAAGCTACAATACATTTTTTTGAGGCTTGCTGCTTGCTTGTAGCGACCGGGAGCGACGCACGTCCTACCTCTGAAAGGCCTCGGCCGGCACTGAGCGTTGACTTGATTCCGCGCCGATTATATAGTAATACGAAATAATTCATAGTAAAATAAATATTCATGTTATAAAAAAAAAATCAAACATGTTTTAAAACGAACACTTCTTCATTTACTAGGCAAAAAAAATAACAAAAATACCTCGGATTTCATCATAAACTAACACGTCTAATATCTCCAAAAGTGGCTAAAAATTACTCCTTTGATTATTTTTTTCATGAATGAAAACTTACAGGAATCGTGTTTATTCTGCCACTAAGAACTAATAAAATGTTATTAGCTTTTTTATACGAAAATTTTATAAGTTTGTCGTTTATAGTTTTATCATTGAATCGCATCTACGTAGACCATCAACCGAAAGTTTAGGAAAAACAGATGAATCTTATGAAAAAACTATACAACCATTTGAAAATGTTTTTCCCATATGATTAAGTTTTGGTCATTCCCAATAATATGAGGTCAAATTATCTTCTGTGCAAGTTACACATATTGTTTTATTGGCCGTCTGAAATCATCAATTTACGGATGAACGTTCTTAAAACTCAATATGAGTTCAATGTCTGTATTCACTGCAGTTTAGTAGAGCTGGATGTAAGCGGCAGAAGGTTGGTATTGAGGCACAGCGGAGTACACGTACAACGGTGCGCGGTCTTCATTCTTATACTGAAGACGGGCCGTGTACGCCATGTTCCTGAGGTCATTCTGGGTCTGGTACTGCACTCTCTGCAGCTGAGACCCGGGGAGCAGCACGTAGTAAGCACCCTGGTTGTTCAAAACCTCAGCGTCTGTCTTCGGCGCCTCTTGAAGCTTGTCCTTCTTCAGACCTTCAACTTTGAGGTTCTCGTCGTTACCTTCAGTTGTCGGAGCACCGTATTCGGTAGAAAGGTTGTCTGGAGACCCGTACTCTTGCTGAGGCGCTGCGTAAGTCTGAGGTGCTCCGTAGCTGCTATCGGGAACTCCGTATGAGGTGGCTGGAGGGGCAACTTCGTTAGGTAGATTGAAGGGTCTTGCTGGTTTGAACCCAGCGGACGGGTAAGGCGCGTCTGCAGTGCTTGGGGTGGTCGACTCACGTTCTTGTTCCTGTCTTTGGAACCTGTAGTTTTGGTTTTGCCTGTAGCGAGGAGGTTCAGCGACCACCACCGCCGCGATGAGAAGCACACAAGCGAAGGAGTTCATTGTTGTTTGCACGGTTGACTGCAGTCGAATGATGCTGTTACCAAACGTAGACGCTCTTTTATACCGAATCCCGAGTTTCCTGTACAGTTTCCGTTTTGGCCGGACGTGGTGGGTTTGTCGATGTGCTCTCCTCCACGATCGATATTCTAAACGAGTGGACCGCGACATTGGCCGCCTAAGCGAGGAGCGGTTGCGTAACGGATGCCGATTAGGACCTGTCATTGTACTAGGCAAACGTGACCGGCCTGCTAAACAGCTGAGGTGACGAACTTAAGAAAATTAGGGGCTCAATATGCATGAAATGGGAAGAAAGTGCTTTCTACGAGTATCGTCGGCAGAAGTAAGGTCTTATTCTTGTGATTGCATTTGTGGTGAGTCACGTGGTTTGGCAGTACTTGTAATCGAGGGGTGCGAGACGATGTATTATGTATGAAGTGCCCCGACGGTTATGGAGTTCAATGGGACATGTCAAGTGCATAAGCAAGCGTGACTGAGTTGTGGAATAATGAATACATTCTTTTAATTACATCATGCACTTATTTGCATAGTATTACACTCCGAACATTGGCTAATTAGCTAATTACTAATATTCTTGACAGGCGTCACGGCTCAGTTGGCAGTAGTCTAGCCTTCTGTGCCGTAGGCCATAGGTCCTATCCCCACCGATAACAAACATTTACTTCATGACACAAATACCACCGATAACAAATATTTGTGTCATGAACACAAATGTTTGTTCTTTATCTGGGTATTATATTGTAATCTACGAGTAAGTACAAAAAAAATAAGGATTATAAAAGCTCTACTTAGTTTAGGGCTAGATAATGTTAATTGTGTAGGTTGTCCACAATATTTATTTATTTCAATATCAAAAATGAAAAAGTTACGACGTCTGTTTAAATGTTTGAGGCGACTGGACCGATTTAGATGAAGTTTGGAGCAAATATAGATTGTAGCCTAGATTAATATAGGCTACTTTTAATCCCGAAAAATAACAAGAAAGGAAAAAAAAACTCTTTGCTAAACAAGAACCACAAAAGTAGATGAGCTTAGTTTTATTATGGTTCAGACTATTTTGTTTCATGTTTTTACTGTTAAAAAGCATCTACAATAAATATAAAGAATTTGGACAGGTTGAAATTTCACAAGTGATGATGCAAAACCCACCTGAGCATCGCAAAACATATATTTTTGCTTGTCACGGAAAGATTCGCCGTAAAAAAAGATTCAAAAAGTTATTTGCATTAAAATGTTTGCTACCCGACTATGTATCTCGCGACAGGTCCATCTAAAGTGCTTCTTTTTCTGCTACGTTACAGCAATCGAGTGACAGTTTGTATCAATCGATGTACCGTCAGCTGCACTAGAATGTATACAATTCGTAAATTTCGAGTGATTGTCGCAGCATTTACAATAGTCACATCACAAAAAATCAATCACGAAATCAGTTGATAAGTTCATGGGTTTTTAGTACTATATAAATTAACAAATTTTTTTGTACACAATGCTAGTGCTCTCAAACGGTGAAGGAAAACATCGTGAGGAAACCCGTGGCTTAGCCAGCTCCGCACGTATTGACCATGTCTTTCCTGTGGATTAGGCCGACTGAGCTGTCAGGATGGCATAGGTGCTGGGCAAGCCTATTCCATCTAAAATCCTGTCCCAGGCACTATAGAGTCCCGTAAGTAGGGGCATGATTAATCACCAGTTGCCCCTGACGCTATATAAATCTACAATAGATGCAAAGGCCTGTTTACTTTTTTACTATAAATTATCCTGTAGCGTTGATCGCAATTATAAGCTTTTTTATCTTCGAACTACTGTCATGCTAGGTCGGTTATCAACATTTCAAAGCCGTGCCGTGCCGATAGATGAGACCCGCCTTCGCAGTATATTTTTGGTCGTTATCTGAATTTTTCTTTGCGTGAACCATCCCTGTCGCTACTGCTTTATTTTACGTAATCAGCCTTTCGGTTGTACGTGACGAACGCCACTTTGTTCATGCATGTTTGTTTCAAAATGGCTGCTTGACGTTTAATTATACGGCAAATGACGTCAACCACCCTGTCACCCGATGCCGGGAAAAATGGGAATAATAATCAAGGGTCTCCAGAACACTACGTAAACAATTTTAAAAGTGTTTGAAGCATTGCAGCTCAGTTTGATGTGGCTCTGCCTAGGTTGTGGGTTCGATCCTCAGCCAAGTATTTTCTGTTTTGCTATACTCCATAAAATTACCCACAGCGGCTTTCTATCTCAATTTCTGGCCGAATTGGAAAACGCTAAAATTCGATTGTTTTTTGTTTCGTATGTAATGTAATTCCCGTACACAGAGCTCCATTTGGGGATAGTAAATTGAGTTTTTAGAACCGTTTCGTGTTATGTGAAGCTGTGATTTGGGTTGGTATTAGATCTTGGCTGACCGTTTGCTTAGTTGGTGTTCTAACATATTGTTCTTTTGAACTTTTATTTTGAAAGATTATTTATTTATTTTCATGTAGAGAGAATGTATGAAAGGAGATTAACAAAACAGGTGCATGAGGCGAGTGTGAATGGAACTGCTGGAAGGGGAACACCTCGGTGCATGTTATCTCAATCAGATAAGAGACATTTTAGAGAAAGGCCAGGTAATGAGTACCCTGAACCGACGAGCATGTATGGAGAATATAATGAAAGTGAATGAAGCGAAAGAGGTATATCAGGAAATCCGTGATCTCTGCCTACCCCATTGAGAGTTGGGCGTGATTTTATGTATTTATGCATGCACTTTGACTTGGAATAAAATATTTATACTTACTACAATTTTTAAGAATCGATTTCTCTATAATAGGTACAAATAAAATAAAAACGACGGGCCCAATGGTATTTAGGCGATAAAAATGTTGTTGATTTTCCAGTCAAACTCGAAAGTATTTGTTCAATATACTAAAAGCATTTTATTTTCTTGAAGTTGGAAGATCAATTTTAGCTAGTTCCGCGCGAGTGACTGAAAAGGTAGCAACATTGGCCACTTCAAGAGATTAGACGATAAAATACAATGCTTTCTTTCTTCTAGCCCTGATATTAGCATTCTTTCTGTTTGGATGAATCACAAGACTATATTTATGATAACGACCTTTCCTTGAACCGCGAGGAAGTACTAAACTACAGAATCCTTCGTTTGGGACGCAGCCTTCTTGATACGTGATGGAAATTGCGTGATTTGATTATAATTAGAGAATTGGTTTGTAGTGCCACACACCTGCCTGCCTTTGTAAGGAACCTGTTTAAAAAACGAAATGATAAGCAAATCTTTTATTTTAGGAAAATATTGAATCAAATTAAAAAAAACTGGCAAGGGTTGGATTTGGGCATGTTGGTTGGATTTTACTATCACGGTTCATGAGATATACAGCCTGGTGATAGACGGACAGACAGATAGATAAACGGACCGCGGAGTCTTCGTAATAGGGTCCCGTTTTACCTATTAGGTATGGAACTCTAAAAATGACAGAAAAATACAAAAAAAAGTGTCTATCATATTATCACAACGTACGTGCTGTGCGGTCTTAACCTTTCTGTAGAGTTTTTAATCTTAGAGAGGGGGGGGGGGGGGGGGGATTGTCTCCACACTTGGCAGACGGATCGGTGACTGCAGAGAGGGTTGGTGCTGTCCATTTCTTGGTGCATTTCTTTAGCCGTTAAAATATTATGTAACATAGTACAAGTGTATATAATATACATAATCTATTTAACATACTTGCATAACATTAAATTAAATTAAATTAGTCGTGCTGGGGATTGTTTTAGACTACGTGTCTTCTTAATTTCTTAATGCTTAATATTAGTCATTAACTCATTAGGCATTATCAGCACATTAAGGATAAGATCTGCAGCAGCCCTCGAGGGTAATTTATCTTATTGCCGCCATTAAAGCCAGGAGTGACAAGAGACGCGCCGCGAATTTATTACAGCATAGCTTTTGCCTCCGGCTTAGCCCGCATGATCTTCGTATCACAGCAATCATTACGCAGAGTTTTTTCGATCGCTTTCTGAGGGCAAATTTAAACAGCTAATATACTTAATATTAAAATAGATATTAAAAAAATTGCGTTACGCTCGTTTGATTAAGGGCGCTTGTACACGCTAAGAAAAAACGCCGGGTCTACCCAAGAATTCGTGTGTACACTGCTCGCAGCGGTGAAAAAAATCTTATCTGCGCAAGACACGACGCGGCGAACGTTGTTTCGTTTTCGTGTGTGGAAAAGACAAAATTCTTGTCGTCTACACGAAGAATTTGTCTTGTCTGCCGCAGGAACGGCAAATTTTCTTAGCGTGTACAAGCGCCCTAATTCGTTCTTATTTTAATGGCGCGACTATATAAGTGTAAGGTTTCTAGATCGCGCTATCGTTTATTTTGAGGTTTATGATATCAAATTCATGTTTTGACAGACGGTGTTTTCATAATATCCATGCCCCTGTCGCAGCTGCCTACCTAGTCAGTAGTGTTTATTTATACAAATTGGTAGAAGTCAATAAATAAATGATTGGTTTCTGTTCCCATCAATTCCCATTCGATAACCTTATTCTTTAGCAGTTGTCAGTTTTTAAACTTTACAGTTCTACTTTCAAGTTTCAATGATATAGTACAAAAAGAAAGTAAAAAAATAACAGGTCGCGTTTTGCGCAGTAATATTTTACGCCAGCTCCATATATCCTTACTAATCTATCACCACTGGTAGGAAATAATTGACTGCCAAAGAATAACCAATTGATTTATTATAAATAACGAGTAAGATAACTTCATACATGATTTCCGTTATTCGGATATGAGGCCGTAAATCCATGTAAACGGCTCATTTTATGTAAAATACCCATTTGCGGTACGACCCATCGCCCAGCCAGCCGAGAGGGTCGCAATTACGCTATGAGCTAGTTGGGCCAGCCTATTGGCCCAGCCTATTGGGCCATTAACTTCCTTTAGGTAATAACGTACGTTAAAGGACGTACGCTCCTATGAAATAATACCGCATGTCAACGACGTTATTGAATACCAGCTTCCGCCCGTAGTTTCGCATGCTATCCGGGTAGAATGTAGTAGATATGCTATTCCAGGTCATGTTTTTTTACCAATTTTAACTTAATTTGCTACAGTCTTTGTGGTTGGCTAGACGGCGTTGGAATGAACACAAATAATATTTATTTATCAAATTATTTAAAACAAAAAAGAAACCTTTGGCAACCCAATACCCTGCAAATTCAAAAACAATACCCTCGAATCCGAATAAAAGCAACCAAATTGATAAATAAAGGTCATTCTCAATTTCGATCCGGTTCGCAGGGTTCAGGCAAATCATTTGAAAGTCAAATAGGTCGGAAATATTTTTCATTGGGCCCCAATATATGTTTGCGAATTGGGAGTTTGGGACTGAATGAGACTAGGATGGTTTCTGACACTTTCTATTTATATTATCGTATCAGGCAATCATCGAGGACTAAAATGGCGCTGACTGTGACCTAGATTCCATAGCTAAAACTGTTAAGTTAGTGCCTAACGTGTGTATATGGCGAACAGCCAACGGCTAGGCCATACACACACTACAACCAAATTTTTTTTTAAATTTATTTTAGGGCTTTGTCGCTAAGTAAAAAGAATTCTACGTTCTAAGTTATAGTGTGATATGCGTTGATGTGATTTTGAACTTAAAAATAAATGCTTTGGTGGATATTATTATCTACTCAAGATTTGTACGTACACTTAAATCAGACATTTAATATAACTAAAACATTCAATAACTACTGAGTTTTTAAAATGTTTTTATTTATTGTCATATTGACCAAATAAACAGAAGCAAAAGAAACGAAAAAACGTAAGCATACTAGCCGTCATAAAGGCCTGCGCACACAATGAAACGCTATTCGCCAAGTCAAATTTGACAGCGATATTTGACAGCGTTTCAAAGATCGCCATCGCCAGTGACCTAGGTGTGCGCCAGGCTTTAAGTCGCTGATTTCTCAGTAAAACGGGAGCTTAGAGGGCCCGTCAGGTCCGCGGTCGTTACAACCGGCCGATTGTGTTTGAATCAACTGGTTTACGGTTGGTAGAGCTGGCAGAAAACAGGCAATTTATTTCGAATTGAAAGGAAAATAGTAAGAAATGTTGGGAACAAGCCGTGCGTAATTTATTGACAACCTTTTTGTGTGAAAGTAAGTAGTGTTCAATTGAAAAATAGCGACTTTTGTGAATGTATTTCAAAGACGATAAAGTAGGCTTTCACTTGCATATATAGGACCAAAACTTTCATGTAAATTATAGACATACGTGCTTACAGCCCACCTGATAGTAAATTGTTATCGTTGTCCATAGACGTCAATATTGTCCAACCGTAATATAATTTCATTCTCTACCTTAGATTATGGAAGTTTTTGTTTTTAGTAAAAATAATTTTCGTAGCAATCTGCTTGTATTTTTTTCTATTTATGAGCAAAATAAAGGGTTTTCATAAAACATAGGAGTTTTGAGAATAAAACTACCAACATTTAGCACACGTGCAATTAGAAGCACTTCAAATGCAATTATACAATTAAAACTGAATGCACTATGAATGCATTTATGAAAATGGACGACAAAAATATGGTTTAAATAAATAAAAACACTCATGGTAAAAGCTTTTTGTAACAATGCTTCTGTGCTCTATAGTTTAAAAGATATCCGTGTAACCGTTTTTATTAATAAAATAAATAATAATAATAATGATTAAATAAATATCAAATCGGCCAAGTGCGAGTCAAACTCACGAATTCGCACAATGACATATTGCTAAAAAATAAAATAAAAGCTGGTTTTTGCCTATTGGAATATCGACTTACTTTGAATTAAACCAGACGTTTTTGCCAACCGTACGGCCATTTTAGAAATCCATTCGTATAATATTTCCTCTGTTTATTTTCTTTTCAATTGTTATTGCTACCAATAAGTAATTAAAGGATACTTTACGACCGGCCGAAAGGTAAAATTAAAGGAGCTTTGAATGTTTTTGCAAACCAATTTATTTTGAGTTTATTTCATTTTGGTACGGAAATACGAAAGTTCGTACAGGGGGAATATAAATCCATAATTAAAAAAAATCGGTTGTCTGTAAAGTCGGTTTACTGACGATAGTTGAACGTGATAACGTCATAAGAAAATACTCGCGGACTCGCGGACTCGCGGACTCGGACTCGGACTCGAACTCTCGGACCCCCTCCGGACCCTCATTTACCCCTACCCTCATTTACCCTTACCCTCATTTACCCTTACCCATTACCCGACCCGGGCTCGGGCTCAGGTAAATGGAACGACGAAACGACGTAACGACGCATGAGTCATGTTTTTTCGTGCGTGCAGCCGGCTCCATCGATTTATAAGACGTTATCACGTCAATATTCTGTAGGCTCAAGGTGTAGGTTGGTTTGGTTGTTTCGGTCTATCATATCAAGTGTGGGAACGGTCTGAGTGGCTACCATTTCGATGGGTAGTGGTGGGTAGTGATGAGTGGTTTGGTGAGTAGTGGTTCACTTTTAATCCACCGTAATGAACAAATCCCACATTAGAAAGAAAGAAAATACATTTATTTGGCATGAAAAATACATTAAAACACATAGGATGTACTTAGTAGTGTGTAAGTAGTTTGTTTATTAGTATATGAGTTTTTCATATTTCTGTCAATCATAATTTTTAAATATGTACACATTGTTACCTTTTTACTATTAGCTTTCTCTTAGCACCAAAGGTTTGCTGGAAGAAAACTCTTTAAGGATTAAGCTCACCTATGTACAATGTACATGTCCTTTGTTATTACTTACGAGCCGGTATGACCGAGCTTCGCTCGGGGTAAAAAAAAATAGTATATTATTATTCGCCAATAGATGGCAGGAACAGTCGTATATTGAGTTTATGTTTGAGATGTCAGAAAGAGTCGTATCTTTATTGGATTATTTTTAATTAACAACGCCATCTACTGCCATAACTTGCAGTTAGTTGCTCACAATCGCCAATAGATGGCAGGAACAGTCGTATATTGAGTTTATGTTTGATTGTTGCAAATCACCAACTTCTCGTCATTTTCTAAAAATGAAACCTAGCTAGATCGATTTATCGCCCCCAAAAACCCCTTTAAACAAAATTTCGTGAAAATCGTTGGTTCAGTTTCCAAGATCCTAAATATATATATATATACAACGTGTATCAAAATATGTGTACTATCCCGAAGGGGGGTGAATTTCCACCCCCCGGGGAACAACTTTTGTTCAACGACTTTTCGAACTTCGATTGGTATCTCTGAAAAAAACTGCAACGAAGTTTCAACATGAACAGCTGACTTTATACAAAGTGACAACCCTAAACTCAGCTACAGAGGTAGCAGGTAGTAGTAGTAGACCTACAGAGGTAGTAGGTCAAGGGGTCAAGGGGTTACAAGGATAGGGTTGTCAATTTATTTAGGCATTATGAAATTAAATATTTTTGTATGGGAAACTGAAAATAGGAATTTTTAATTTTCTCCCCCCCACAACTGATCACCATTGTGGTCTGAAACCCCCCACCTTCGCATAGTACACATATTTAGATACACCTTGTATATATATATATATATACAAGATTTTCTCATTTAAAGGTATAAGATTTGTAAATATTACTGTGTGCATTATAGAATAGAATGGACAGCTGAAGACAGGAAGAAAATGTAGGAACTATATGTAATGTACATCTGTGTACTTCCTATGCCAATACAGATAACTAGTAGTTATCTGTATCCGCATTTTAATATCTGGCTACATTTATAACCAGACTTGCTCCTCCCTAAAGTAGTCCTCTCTGAAGTATCCTAGGAGTTTCGCATGCTTGGAGGTTATATTCGTTTTGACGTGACAACGTCTTATAATTCGATGGAGCCGGCGGCGGCGGCTGCACGCACGAAAAAACTCATGAAACGAATGACTCATGCGGCGTCATCTCGCTCTGAGGCGTTCCATTTAAGGCTCGAAGTGCAAGCGAGAGCGCGGAAAGAGCGACAAAGAGGCACGCACGGCCTCCGCGTTCGGCAGCGTTCGACATCTGTCTCTCTCCTACTTGAGTGAGCGATGCGTCCGCGTGGACAGCTGTATGACGTTGTCACGTTCAACTATCGTCAGTAAACCGACTTTACAGACAACCGATTATTTTTTTATTGTCACGGGTCTAACCACCTAGTTTTAATAGTTGACAAAATAGAATCCTACCACGATAAATCCAGCACCTGGCCCGTGGCAGCTCAGCCGGACAAATTGGCCTTTTTAATTTGTCACGACAGTGTCCGGCACTGTCCGGTCCGGCCGGCCGTAAGTAATGGAGTGTCCGGCCGACGGATTGGATTGGGTTCATCGAAGCTGTAGTGATTGGACAGTTTTTTGTTTTTGTGATAGCTTTTGGATGAAGATTTCACAAAATTGTCATTGCCTTAAATTTTATCTCAATCAGTCCTATATTGGGCACCGGCCTCATTAATATAATCATCATCATAATCTTTATTTCTCTTTAGACATGTCACACGTGCTTCCAATATATTTCAAGTAATAAAGGTTTTGGTGACAGTTTAAGCGGGGGTGTAAAACTAACAAACTTCATTGTATAAAAAAATCTATTTAGAGTCTTAGCATAAACACCTCCTACCCCACCTATTATTTAATTTCGCATGCAAGACCCGATGGAAAAACAAGCCATACGGAAAACTAAACTACAAAAATTAAAACACAAACTAAAACTCAGAATTGACGTAATCTCTACCGCAAATGCAGTTTGGACGCATTGGTGCGTCCTGCGCTCAAAGTATAAAAGAACTTTATTCAGTTTAATAATCATTTTATGTCATTTCACAATCCAATCGTTTCTCCAATCCTCGCAAAATAACCGCAACATTCCATTCGGCTGGCAATCGGTCCGAAACCACTGAACGCTGTCAGACGCACCACACCCATATGTACGGTACGCAAATTAAAATAGCTTACTTAAGCAAGAAGAACGTGAGACTGACGTTGGTAGCTCATAGTTTGTGCACTTTAATGGTACGGTCAGCAAAACACGGTAAAATTTTAGTCTATGGTTTTTTGTAACAAACGTCATTTTAAACCACATTCTCTTACAATACTATTTTTTAGGAAATCAGAAACGTAATTATCATTATCATCCAAAACAGATACCACAAACTCGGCCCAAATCAATATCAGGGAGGGAGGCCCTTAAAAAGTACCGTATTATTCTCTTATTGTTCCAAAGTAATAACCCAAGTGGGTCTTTTATCCCATCATGGGGGAGGAATGCGTTAACCGTCACTAAACTTTTGGGTCATTATTAACTGTGTTCTATAACGTGTAAATTGATTTTGCTACTATCTACTATAGTATCTACCCCTGAACTTTGTTATTTTGTTTTATAAACTTTTACGTTACTATTTTTATGAAACAACGGGATATTTACCATGATTAAATTTTTGTTAAAAACCATGATAGTTTCAAAAGTTTTACGTTACTTCTTTTTAACCGACTTCCAATCAAATAGGTTTTTTTTTAATGTTGTTACCGCATAATTTCGTCATTTGTGAGCCGATTTGAAAAAATATTTTTTTATCTGAAAGGTACTGCTTCCAGATTGGTCCCATTTTAAATTTATTAAAATTGATGTTGCCTTTTTTTTTTTAAATATTTTTATTAATGTTTGTAACTGCATGCCTCCGTCATTTATGAACCGATTTAGAAAATTATTTTTTTATTTGGAAGGTTATTCTTACGTCCAATTTGCCCAAAACAAATTTCATTAAAATCGGTTTAGCCGTTTGGCAGTGAAGTCGGTTTCTCTAGTTTTTTAAACTTATAATTATTTATATTACACTTTAAAAAAATCGTGTGCATTAAGTTTTGTGTTGCCACTACCTTGTTCCCAGTGAAAAGAAGCTATTAATGCCGGTGGTGCGCGCGCTTTGTCTGAGTGAAATGTGTCACACTGGGGTCGGCTTTAGAGCTTACGTCTTGTTTGTGAGTTTTTAGCTTCTTGTGGTTTTCGAGCACCTTACTGTACTTTCAGAGGAGCCTAGTTTGGAACCAGAGTGTACTGACGCTTAAACTTCGGCTTACGGTATGTTATTGAAGCTTTACAGCTTGTTTTTCGACTTTGTTAGGATGGTTTAGGTGCTGGGCAAGCCTATTCCATCTAAAATTCTATCCCAAGCACTATAGCGTCCCACAAGTAGGGCTTGAGTGATCACCAGTTTCCCCTGACGCTATATTAATATTTTAAAATAGATCCAAAGGCCTGTTTACTTTTTTTACAGCTGTTTGGATTTAGATTCGGTTTTTGAGTAATTTTATCTACCAAGACCAATATAAGTAGGTATGAAGAAAAAAAACCATTCAGCAAGGAGTTTCGAAGCTTGCAAATTATACCAGTGCGAAAGCAAGGAGTTTCAAAGTCTGTGACGTTTATCAGGAAGTTATTCCAGACAATGAGTTGGCACGTCGTTTCATGGAATGTGTCTGGTCTGGCTGTCAATAATTAACGCTGGCGTGGAACGTTGTTCGAAGCGGGCAGGTCTTACAGCTGTTCGTTACCGAAACGTTTTAAGGGTTGAGGTGGGGTTCGGATGACAGACAATAATATCTGATGGGGTTAAATGTATACCTAGCTTCATTTTGTACCTACTTTCTTATCCTTTTACTTTGTTAAGTTTATTTGTGACCTACTTTGTATAATGTGTGTCCACACTATTAAACAATTTTTCTTCTTTCTTTCTTCTTTTCTGGCTGGGTTTATGCAAGTATAGTTAAAAAGTGCTTTCTATATCTATACTTATCGGCGTCTATGTTCAAATCGGCTATTTTAATTAGGCCCTGACCCTGACGTTATAAATTTACATAAGAATTGCAGAATCTGGAAACTGTGATTTATTCTTCTTCTTCTTCTTCCTGCCCTTATCCCACTTTATGTGGGGTCGGCACAACATGTCTTCTCCCTCCATTCCCCTCTGTCAGCCGTCATCTCTGCATTCACTCCTCTCCTTTCCATGTACAAAACCACAAGATGAACGACAAATTTTAAAAAATACTTTTTTATTTAAAGTATTTTTTAAAAGTATTAAAATTACCTACCTACTACCCCCCCATACCTGCTATCTACCCGCTACCACTTCCACCGCACCCCAACCCTCAGGAACGCTAGTCTATCTATAACTCGATCGTGTCGTTGCCAGCTGTCAGTTTGACAAGCGGCAGGTAATCGAGCGATTGTTGCCCGATGATTTGTGAACCGCTCGTTTGGGAGAAGTGCACTTGGGCAAGTACTTGCTGTGCTTTTTGAGATACATTTTGCTGAAACAATTTTAGTTAATTATGCATGGAGCTTTAATGCCCGTATACAGAAACAATGCTTAGGTTTGAGTTGAATTTCAAGCATGATTTTTTGATCTGTCAAAAAATCTATGATTCAACTCTCTCAACTCCATTGAAAAGTGTCAAAAATCAATGCTTGAAGCTCGACTCAGACTCAATCGTTGTTTCTGCATACGGCCATAATAATGTTACGTGTCAAAATGTGGTCGTCTTCTTACATAGTGTCTCTGGTTCTCTTAAACAGTGGTGAAAGGATTTTAAGTGTGCCACAAAAAGGTTCCTTCATGTTTTGAATGATTTGGTGGATATTTCACTGTTGATCCCCAATTAGAAGTAAAGTTAAACTTGAAGTATCTTAAACCTTCAAAGTGATTCTTGTATCGTATTGAATAAACGCTTATTGAATCTTGAATCTTGAATCTTCTGCTATTGATAATATACACAGTAAAAGCTCTGCTTAGTTTGGGCTAGTTAGTGGTGTGTGGATTGTCTACACTATTTATTTATTTATTATAATATTAACAGGCATGGTAAACCCCTAAGATCTTTTTTTAACTCATTTTGAAATGAAGTCCAAGTTACTAAACCCGTTCAAAGCTAGCATAACAACAGAACGATTCCTCACGTTGACGGGATAACTTTGGGCATCGGATATCGGTAATTTCCCTTCGGAAATGTCTCGAAGTTTTTCAAAAATTAGATAAAACAAATTAAACTCCGGGGATCATTTGTTACGTTTACGAGATAGCGGGAAATGAATTATGAGGGGGAGCAATAAGCAAAATGTTTTTACTAATTTAAGCGAAAAATGAGCACGTGCCAAATATAAAGATGAAACAAGCATACCGAGCGTTTTAAGCATACCAAGTATGTGTGCCGTGCATTAGGGTCTATATTTCAATGGTTTATTTACAAGTGAACTAATTCTATAGAGTAAAAACTTATAGTATAATTAGGATATTTTATGAAGATTATATGGGAATTTGTGCAACTTAACCGCGACCTTCCCCTTGGTACGGGGCTGCGCTGACCGCTGCGCCATCGTATTCTAATCACACTCAACGAATAACTCTAGGGACTATTCGGCACTACCAATTACCAAGGGGAAGGTCGCGGGTTCAAATCCCGCTCGGCTATTAACTTTTGGGACATTATAAAAATCTTTGTGCAGATATTGTTTTCTTATAGATCGAGGACATGACTTTTCCCTAACTCTCGTGGTTTCGGACTTGACCATCATCACCCTTCTCAAAAAACCATCCTGTATAACTAGTTTTTTTTAATGGCATGTGAGAGTCATGGGGGGCTCATGTTCTGGACGTTATTACCCCCTAAGACCTATGAAACACATGAAGCAATGAATAAATGAATATGAAATAAAAATGAAAAAAAAATAAGAGTGACCTTGAAAGAAAAAAAACACCGCAAGAGTAAAAAACAGGCAAATATCTACATTATTGTGTGGTTGGTTCTAAATAAGGGTCCCCGTGTTACCTTGTTTGTTGATGTTAACAAAACCCACTTTAAATATACATACATTCTGAATTGTGGTCGTAAATACACCCTCGTCTCATGTCTGTCTGTCCACTAGGAGCTTGAACTTCACTTCTACTCGATGGCGATGGGTACAATTGGGGCGGTACTTCGCGCGGTGAAAACACGTTTTATACGTTTTATAGTACTTATAGACAATAAATTATAGTTTAAAAAACTAAAAAAAAACGCTTTTATAACTAATTGAACTAAAAAGTTAAAAATAAAACTGTAATAATCAATTGAAAATTTATATTATTGGACAAAAAGCGTGGGGTGCTTTTTATAATAACTTCAGATATAATAAATAAACTATTGATAAAATATTTACAACAATCAAAATCAAGCCCCCCACGCTTTTTGTACAATAATATAAATTTTCAATTGATTATTACAGTTTTATTTTTAACTTTTTAGTTCAATTAGTTATAAAAGCGTTTTTTTTTAGTTTTTTAAACTATAACCTTTAAGTACCGACGTGCTATTTGAGTAACATAAGTACCGACGTGAGGTCTGACAGTCCACCCTAGCTTAATGTTAAATATTACATTGAATTTCTAGCATTTCTCCATAAATTTTGTTCCTACGTGATGTCTATACATCTGTGTTTATTAAATGAAGTCAAACTAGAAATGTTTCAACATTCATTATTAATTATGAGCATATAAATCACAAACGAAAGATTTTTCATTGAAATATATGGTGTTTTACTAAAACCACATAAACTATAATTAAACTTAGGAAAAGTTCTAAAAAATACTTTTTCCTTATAAATAAAACCCATTTTAAACTATCGTCATCATTAAAGCTGGCATAAACAGCCGGTATCTATAATATTACAAGCCATCTAAATCGGTATCTAAGGCGTTACAAACAGCCTTTGCAGATGAGCTGTTCCATTAACGGCAGTGCTTGATTTCTTGCTCTTGGACTCTTGACAGTAATCATAACACAGAATCCGAAGAGGAGGTATCAGAAAACAATGAAATTACTGAGTCAATAACTTCAGAGCCTGATTAGCAGCCATCTTCTAACCATCTCGCCAAAATTTCTTCATGCTGGCTATTATAGGGTCGTGTTGAATATTATCTTGTTACAGAACCACTATTATTGTCATTTAACCTTGCCCGTAGTGCCTGAAAACCCTGGTTGGTTCATTAGACCAAAAAAGCAATATAAAATGAGAAATGAAGAAGTCCAAAAAAGTTACATAAGTACCGATGAGTGGTCTCACAGTCCACTCGCGATCTTATAATAGCCATAACTTATCGATATCGTGTGCACCAACACTGCCACTCTCCATGAACACTCCTGGGCGACTGCTGGAGAGGTAGATAGAAGCGCAGGGTAATACAACTACGCTAAACTAGATAACTCGGAATTGCGAACGGTCAAAGTGTCTGTCAGACCACACGTCGGTACTTAAAGGTTAATTTATTTTTTACTTTTTAGTTTTTTTTTCATATTTTTGCATTGTCATCGACCTTTGACAGGTGTGCAAAGTTTGAATCAAATCTGATCGTTCAAAGTAGGTTTTTTTTTTTTTTTTTTATTTCTTTTCATTTTTTTTTTTTTTTCATATTATTTCATTGTCATCGACCTTTGACAGGTGTGCAAAGTTTGAATCAAATCTGATCGTTCAAAGTAGGTTTTTTTTATATTTTTTTTATTTCTTTTCATTTTTTTTTATTTTTTTTTTCATATTATTGCATTGTCATCGACCTGTGACAGGTGTGCAAAGTTTGAATCAAATCTGATCGTTCAAAGTAGGACAAAATCGAGCTCAAAGGGGACGGTTACATACATACATACATACATACAGGTGAAGCTAATAAAAGCGTTATAAAAATAGACCTTTGATTAGACATCGATAGGAGTACCTTGCTTTTACTAAGCACATGGCTTGTGTGAACAAGCGAGGGCTCTGGCTAATCACAAGGGGTGCTATTAATAATCCTGGCGTAGCGTTGTACTAGTTAATCCGTGTTTTGTCTCTTGCATTGACATGCAATTGTCAACTCGAGCAAATGTGACAAAACACGGATTAACTAGTCCAACGCTACGCCAGGATTATTAATAACACCCAAGGAGTCTAGTAAACAATAAACTCACAATAGTAAAGTGTAAGTAGAACTAAACAATATTAAACAGGGCCCAGAGATCTCACCAGTGTACTCAAATACACTCAATACCGCTCAAAACATACAGGTATTACTTACAAAGTAATTTGTATGTAATAAGGTAATTTACATGGCATTGTGGTAGAGATAGTAGGCCTCTTGATAGGAAGGGTAGTACAAAACTTTGCCAATAGTGAGATGGGTTCTAATTGCTTTTGTCATCGTTCGTCGAGTTTGCTTGTATTGATCGATGTAGGTAGATAGATATAGTTTTTTTTTTTAATTCTACACAACACTATCTAGCCCCAAACTAAGCAGAGCTTGTACTATGGGAACCAGATAGCTGATATAATACTTAAACATTTTTTTTTTTGTTAATACATACATAGTATCCAATAATAACACCCAGACAGAGAACAAACATCTATGTTAACCACACAAATATTTGTTCTCGGTGGGGATCGAACCCACGACCTACGGCGAGAAGGCAGAGCTACTACTGACTGAGCTGAGAGGCCAGTCAAGATATCACTTTGTTGTACACCACAAGAATAAGAAATTACACATCTACATAACTATTATAGCGAAGTACAATATGCGGTGTTATCGCTACGAGCGATCTCTTCCACACGACCGTTGGATAGACAGGATTTTATTGAAATACGAAATGGCGGTACGTAGGCGGCAGATGTAAGAGTAGGTACATAGATAAGAAAAAAATATAAAAAAGAAAGAAAAAACGTTTATTTGTCACACCTCCAATGGAGAACATTTTAAGTACTTACTAAAAATAAGGAACAATATAGGTACCTAATGGTTTTGACTTCATATAAATTTCTTGTGATGCAAACTTTAAATATTATTATGATAGGATGCTTATTAACTCATTCTTCCTGAATTTAAATAATGCAGTATATTTTTATTCCATTTTGCTTTCACGGCATCGTTGGTCGCGGCAACTACACCGCGAACGCTTATCAAGGTTTCACCTTGAATAAGAATTCACCAATAAAGCCTTGCACATCTAACAACACACATCTAAGCGTTCTGCGGTAGCAATCAGTAAAGGCCTGCGCACACCTAGTTCGCTGGCGGTAGCGATCAGTAAAACGCTGTCAAATATAGCTGTGAAATTAAACAGCGTTTCACTGATCGCCGACGCCAGCGGCCTAGGTGTGCGCAGGCCTTGAAACACTGTCAAATATTACAGTGATATTTGACAGCGTTCCACTGTTCGCAAGGTAAAACTTACTTACATTTTAGAGTCCTATACATTTTAACTAAAGTTCCCGTACAGTTTGAAACATTAAACTAAGAATGCTGAGTTCCTAAAGTGCTTTAGTTCACAATAAAGTGTTCATAATGTCCCAGTCAGGCTCTTGTAGAATTCATTACTGGCCTCTCTGCAGAGGACCTCTTAGCGCCCCTTAAACAAAATACGTGTCGCAAGCAAGATTGCTCAGACGAGGGCTTGACACAATGTAAGCACAGTGCCACCAAGTTCAGTTGGCCTACCACTAGCTCTGTCTGGCTCTGTCCCTGGCCTTGGTTTTGAGTCTGTGTGAGAGCTCACCAGTGTATTATACTGTTTGATATTTCGACATAGGATTTATATAGTCATCACTCACACAGACTCAAAACCAGAGCCAGAGACAGAGCTTGTGGTAGGCCTACCGATGACGAAAGAGAGACATAAGGTGTTGTTTCTTGTTCCTGTTTCTGTCATTTCCATCCCTTGTTTCACAATTTCTGATTACGTTCCTGAAATAAGTTGGTGCGTCTTGAAGCCGGCTGTACACATGGGGCCAAGGTGTTGGGCCAACGTGTAGAGAGCTACCTGGCGGTATGTTGGCTTAATTGGTCTAGTTGGCGCCAACATTGGCAGGCCATCCGAATAGTGTCGGTTTTTTGTGCACACATCAAAGGATCTTGGCGCGCTCCGCAAACAGCGAATGATCAGTAAGCCAATGTGTGAACAGCAATCTTGGTTATCCATCATTTTTGCCCAACACGTTGGCCCAATACCTTGGCCCCATGTGTACAGCCGGCTTTACGTTTTATTTCAAAATAATTTTGTTTTTTACGCGAGGCGAGAATTGAGTTTTGAGAATTTTAGTGACGAATCTTGAAACTTTTAATAAGGTATTCATAATTTAGCAGGCGAGCAGTCTGGGTTTAATTACTTGCCTCTTAGCTCAGGACTTGTTGGCACGGTAAGGGTCGATTTGACATTCCAACTAACGCTTTCCTACTTCCTACTAATATTATAAACGCGAAAGTTTGTAAGTATGGATAGATGGATGGATGTTTGTTACTCTTTCACGTAAAAACTACTAATTGGATTTTAATGAAACTTTACAATAATATGGCTTAAGCATCAGAATAAAAAATAAGCTACAATTTATAAAGACATTGTAACGGAGAACGCATGTAAGTAACGGAATCGGGGCGTAACAGGAACGGGGCGACCAAAGTCGCGGGCGGCTGCTAGTAATAAATATTTCCGTCTTTGGTTTTAATGTCTAAGGTAGCGTTACTATTAACAGGTAAATTTCGCTCTAAGTAATCTAGTTTTCATAGTAAATTTTGCTATAATATTTACACAAAGCAACTACCGTTAATACAGGTATTTACAATATCTACAAAATACATAAGAAACAGGAGCTATTTGCAAACCGTTAAACGATCTATAGATACACCTCAACTGATCCAAATCAGTGCTGGATATAGTAAAAGCTATGCTTAGTTCGGGGATTCATTGCGGTTTATAATGCCTGCCAACACTTATATTTTATTTGTTTGTTCCAGAAAACTGAACCAGCTCTACAGAAAATTAGGTGAGTACCCCATCCTCACCTAATCCTCCACCTCCCTATCTATCGGAATAGAACCACTGAAAATTATTTATAGTAAATTATTAGGGCAAGAGCACACTGATTAGACGATACGGTACATAGTTTTGATATGGGTTTATATAAAGGTATGTATCACTACGGTCAGGTATACCCAGGAATAGGAATTCCTGGGTAAACCTGTCCCAATTCTTTTCGCACCCTTTAATTTTGGACTTATGCGTTCTTCCGCAGTCTGACAGAAAACAGTCGAGCTCGTCTCACCACCACTATCTAGATTCCTTGCTAGGCAAGGTGCCTCTTAGTGGTTACCTTGGCTCACAGCTCGTTGTTACGTGGTAGACATGACCAATCCCAATTCAGCGTAAGCCTAAAATTTGGGTCTGAAAATGCAGTCAGTGTTACGGATTCACCAGTTCCACGTGACCGAGCCTGGAAAAACAAGCAAGAAACTTACGGCTACGAGGCTTCGCATCAAAGCTATAAACAAATTCTTAAAAAAGCTATAGATTCAGATTCAGATTCAGATTCATTTATTGATAACAAGTTAATAAGGTTACACGTCATTAAGCCTCCGCTATACGCTGGTCTAAAAACAAAACACGACCGGAAAGTTGGAAAAATTTAAAATAAAGATGGCGTTGCCTGACCTGAGCTGTGAATTCATGTATTTGATACCAACTATTACTTATTCTGTGCTTGGGTCTGACATTTGTCACGACATTACAATGTGTTGACTAGAATACGCTTCGTTAGACAAAAACACAGACAGATATTCAGTAAATAAATATAACCCAATTGTTATGTTAGCTGATTCCCGTCGCAGAGTTTCCATTGCATATTTTTCATCCAGGATTGGTGATAACAATGGCAAGCTGTGCGGTATTTTTTAAACTACCACGAACGCTACATTTTAAATCTAACTTATATAGTAGTGTAGTAGTAGTAGTCTAATTTATATAGTATAACAAGCAAATAGCCCCAGATTTAATAAAAGAAACCTTCCACCAAGAGAGATTTTCCTCATATTATGCAAAACCAGAGTGAGTTGCAAGTTCATAAATGTCGGTAGTCGGTGAATGAACACTTGTATTTATTAAAGGTAAAAAACGGAACCCTTATAAATTCGTCATGTCTGTCTGTCTGTCCATCCGTATGTCACAGTCACTTTTTTTCAAAAAAATGAAATGAAATGAAAAGAAATAATTTATTTGCTTGAAGTATGGTACTTACAAAACTGTAAAAGCTATATGTACTGATGAAACTTGGTAAATAGATGTATTCTGTAAACCGCATTATGATTTTTATACTTAGAACTGACACTCAAAAAATATTTTTTCATAAAACTTATGAGTTTTCTTAACATTAAGTAAAAGATTATTAAACCAGTTAAGTATTTACGACAGAGATGCGTTAACGTCATCGTAATTAGCCTTCTATCTATCGACTTTAAAAATTAATGAGGTATCGTCAGCAAATAGTACTGTTTCACATAGTTTTTTAACCAAAAAAGGAAGGTCATTTACGTACACTAGAAACAAGAAAGGACCTAATATCGAACCTTGTGGCACCCCTATGTCAATAACTGACCCAAAAGATCTCTCACCGCCCACATCAACTTTAAGGATTCTATCAGTCAAGTACGATTGTAATAAGTCAATGGAGCGATTTAGAATACCGTAATGTTTAAGTTTAGATATTAAGAGGGTGACGGACGCAGCTCGCAACTTCAATTCGAGGCGCGGGCAAAAATTGCTCCGAATATAGCTATCTCTATTCATTTGATGCGGGCGCCACGGAATATATAATAGTAGTATACACACACAGGCGCTCGTGTGACGCGCTACTTCTATACGTGAATCCAACCATAGTGCCGCGCTTGTGCGTGTGCGTCAGCCACTGATAACGATTTTTATGCATTGCCTAATTTCGTCAACGTTACTAACACCCGTTTTCACTAAACCTAGGCGACGCCTAAATCGGATGCCTAAATATTAACGGGCCGACGTACACAGCTCGCAACTTCAATTCGAGGCGTGAGCAAAAACTGCTCCGAATATAGCTATCTCTATTCATTTGATGCGGGCGCCACGGAATATATAATAGTAGTATAGACACACAGGCGCTCGTGTGACGCGCTACTTCTATACGTGAATCCAACCATAGTGCCGCGCTTGTGCGTGTGCGTCAGCCACTGCTAACGATTTTTATGCATTGCCTAATTTCGTCAACGTTACTAAGCGTCAGATAGGCTAGTGGCTAGGGCGTGCGGATTCACACTGAGAGGACGAGGTGGGCGGGAGTTCAAATCTGGTCAAAGAGAGTTGACTTTTTGCACCCTACAATTTTATGTTTTTATTTTTTGTGGCTGCATTACCTGACTAACCCTCTAAGCTTATTGCTTGCTTGTTTCGCTTTTCTAGTATTCAATAAGCAAGGATTGGTCATGCTCTGAATGCAAGAATAAAGTGAAAAAAAAAACAACATTCCTGAACCGATAAAGAACCTTCAGAGTAGCTATTTACGCACTTAGAAAAGACACCAGGAAATTCTCTAACATGATACGAGTGAGTTTATTCATCAGGTAGGGTTTGTGCGGGTTCTGGACCAAATTGAAGAAGAGTAAAGAGAACCATTGACTCCGAGTTGAGTTGAGAGAGCCATTGACCCCGGCGCGGAGCGATGGAGTTGTGGTTGATGACGTTCCAGTAGAGGATGATGGGTGGGAGTCCGCTCAACATCAGGTGTGGTGTGGTTTGCTTGACCTCATTGGCCTAGTGGTTGGAGGGTGCGGGTTCAAAATCAGTGATAACGTTACAGTAATAGATGATGGGTGGGTATCCGCTCTACGTCAGGTGGGGTGTGGTTCGCCAGACCTCATCGGCCTAGCGGTTGGGGGGCGTGGGTTCAAAACCAGTCATGACGTTACAGTTGAAGATCATGGGTGGAGGTCCGCTCAACATCAGGTGGGGTGTGGTTCGCCAGACCTCATCGATCACACACACACAGCAATAAAAAACACGCAAAGCGGCTCACTTACCAAAGTACAGAAAGTCTAATAATGTGACTGCATTTAAAAATATACTTTATTCGTTGAGCAATTAGGTTGCTTTTATTCTGCTTATTTACATTCGCAAAACCAACGATTGCGAACATCGACCTACAATTACATGGACCTCGGCTTTCGCACAAAACTCGCGAAAAAAGTGTACCAAGCTAACCTACTATAGGTGGATACTTATATAATGATTATAAACAAACTGAAAAAAAAATTATTTATGTCTTATCACAATTACTATATAGAACTCAATTTTGATTGCATGAAGCAACTTCTAGTGAACGTTACAGAAGTCTTTTTTATCAATATTTCCACCAGACGTTGAGCAGTACTCTGTTTATTGAGCTCCAGTTATATAAAGAAAAACTAATTTGTTAAAGTATTTCTCAGTCTTTTTATCAATATTTCCACCGGACGTTGAGTGGTAGCAGTTTTTTGAGCTCAAAATAAATAAAGTTTTTTTTTTAATTTCTTAGTCGTTTTATCAATATTTCCACCTGACGTTGAGCTGTAGTTTATTTCTTGAGCTCCAGAAAAATAAAACAGAAATATGTTGTTCAAATTTTTACAAGTCTTTTTATCAATATTTCTACCTGACGTTGAGTGGTATCAGTTTTTTTAAGCCCCAGATAAATAAAGAATAAAAATATTTTGTAGCCATTTTTCTTAGTCCTTTTTTCAATATTATAACCTGACGTTGAGCGGTAGTCGGTTGTTTGAGATTCAGATAAATAAAGAAAAAAAATATTTTGCTGAAATTTTTCCAAGTCTTTTTATCAATATTTCCACCTGACGTTGAGTGGTAGCAGTTTTTTTAAGCCCCAGATAAATAAAGACTAAAAATATTTTGTGCCAATTTTTCTTAGTCCTTTCATCAATCTTTCCACCTGACGTTGAGCGGTAGTCGGTTTTTTGAGATCCAGATAAATAAAGAAAAAAAATATTTTGCTGAAATTTTTCCAAGTCTTTTTATCAATATTTCCACCAGACGTTGAGCGGTACTCTGTTTATTGAGCTCCAGTTATATAAAAAAAAAACTATTTTGTTCAAGTATTTCTCAGTCCTTTTATCAATATTTCCACCGGACGTTGAGTGGTAGCAGTTTTTAGGGTTCCGTAGCCAAATGGCAAAAACGGAACCCTTATAGATTCGTCATGTCTGTCTGTCTGTCTGTCTGTCTGTCTGTCTGTCTGTCCGGCCGTGTCACAGCCATTTTTCTTCGAAACCATAAAAGCTAGACTGATGAAACTTGGTGAGTAGATGTATTCTGTGAACCGCATTAAGGTTTTTACACAAAAATAGAAAAAAATCTATAAATTTTGGGGGTCCCCATACTTGAAACTGAAACTCAAAAAATTTTTTTTCATCAAACCCATATGTGTGGGGTATCTATGGATAGGTCTTTAAAAATTATGTTGAGGTTTTTAATATCGTTTTTTTCTAAAACTATAAATTTGGGGGTCCCCATACTTGAAACTGAAACTCAAATTTTTTTTTTTCATCAAACCCATACGTGTGGGGTATCTATGGATAGGTCTTCAAAAATGATGTTGAGGTTTCTAATATCGTTTTTTTCTAAACTGAATAGTTTGCGCGAGAGACACTTCCAAAGTAGAAAAAAGTTGGTCCCCCCCCCTCTAACTTCTAAAATAAGAGAATGATAAATCCAAAAAAAATATATGTTGTACATTACTATGTAAACTTCCAACGATATTTAGTTTGAACGAGATCAAGTCAGTAGTTTTTTTTTATACGTCATAAATCGTAAACCGCAATTTACCTTTCGACGAACTACAAAAACCTTTATATTATGTTAATTGATGCTACGGAACCCTTCATGGGCGAGTCCGACTCGCACTTGGCTGCTTTGTTTGAACTACAAATAAATAAAGAAAAAAAAAAATTTGTTGTAATTTTTCTTAGACCTTTTATCAATACTTTATTTTATTTATTTAACTCTTTATTGCACAAAACTTAATGCTATGTACAAAAGGTGGGCTTAATGCTTTAAGCATTTTCTACCTGCCAACCTTAGAGGTAGGAATGGCGTTGGCGTGCTTACATAAAAAAAGGAAAGCTTAGGTATTAAAATTAACAACAAGGTACAATACTTATTAGTTAAAGTCCGATGAGATCTGCTTCAGGAAATGCTCATAAACCAGACGCTTAAAAGCTGACTTATTGGGAGCCTTTTTGATGTCAATAGGGAGCGCATTCCAAAGACCTACAGCCGCCACCTCAAAAGACTTGCCTCGGAAAGATGTTGAATGCTTAGGGGTAGCCAGAAAGAGAGTATCAATAGATCTCAAGTTGCGATCATGTAAATCAGAGCGATAGGAAAATTTACTTTTTAGGTATTCAGGAGAATGGGGATCTTTAAGAGTAGAGTAAAGGAGACATAATATTCTTCTATTTCTTCTTTCACGTATAGGGAGCCATTCAAGCTTAGAACGAAACTCTGAGATGTGATCGTACTTACGAAGACCGTAGATAAACCTAATGCCGGTGTTGAGTAAACGATCAAGTTTATTAAGAAGGTCTTGGTTAAGGTCAAGGTATGAGACATCTGCATAGTCGATTATGGGAAGAAGAAGGGAGTTTACTAGGGATATTTTAGTTTTAATAGGTAAAAATTTTTTGAAACGTATGATTGAGTGATGCGATGATACTTCATATACAGGGTGGAATTTTGTAATGCCACCTGGAGGGAAAGTACTCTTAATACTCCAGATAGAAAATTTTACTCACAGGAAACATTCCTTTATTTTTGAATAGAAAGCAAACTGCATTCAAAGTTTTTCGAAAATTCTCTCACACCCGGGAATTGAACCGGCTAAAATCAGAAAAATTATACCTTGTACTTTTATTGCATCGATCGTTAGTCAATTATAAGGATGAAATCTCTCTAACAAACATGATAAATTAAATGAAAGAAAAACCAGGAAATCTTAAATTAATTTAATTATTTACAAAAAATGGATAACTAACTAGTTACTTGAAATTAGTTGCTTGAAATGGGCTCCATTCTCTTGGATACACAAATTTATTCTTTTAATGAATTCATTTCTTTAAAAGAATAAATTTATTCCTTTCAAAAAAAAAAAATAATTTAAAAATTATTTTATTTTTAATTTTAGAAATTGCTTTCTATCCAAAAATAAAGGAATGTTTCCTTTGAGTAAAATTTTCTATCTGCAGTATTAAGAGTACTTTCCCTCCAGGTGGCATTACAAAATTCCACCCTGTATAGAAATTAATGGTTCATAATTTGTTTTAGTCGAAATGTTGGCTTTTTTCGAAATTTCGGCAGACTTTTTGACCTAGTGCTGCACCTTAATTTCGTTTACCCAACCTACAACCTACCTAGGTACTTAGTATTTCCCATCTTCACTTAGTACCCTTCCTAAACTAACAATTATCAAATATCTAAGCATTATGTTTTATGCCAGTGTAGGTATTTAACTAGTCCGAAGTCCGAGCGATTCACACACACAACCGAAGTGTCCCGTGTGCTTCAAGCGTTTCCTCCCCCTGCACCCCGCCACCCGCACCGTGCGTGCGCGATAGCAATAGTAGCCGTTCGAAAATGCCATGAATTTGATCGTGTTCCGTAATACCAAAAATGATGACTGAAAACTTTTTGTATTCTTTACATAGTATTGTTATTCTGTAACTAGACAATATAAACTAGGTTCCTTAACAAAAAACACGTAAGATATTGTTGTTTTTAGTACGAAACCAATAGGTAGAAAACTTGATAAGTTTAGCATAAAAATGTGCAAAATGCGATTGGTGTTTATTTCATTTTAGGTAAGTAATTTGAAATAAAAACTGTTGAGGAACCTAGATAAATACTATGCAAATACAATTATTACAATAATATAGTGTAAATCTGTCTAAATTAGAAATCATTTTGGTATTCCGTTTGTATGAAAATTTTCCATACGTCAGCCCCTTAACTAGTTTTTTCGTGTGCGCGAGCTGCAAGCAGCTCGCGTGTCGGTGTGCTACTCCCAGTTTTACATTACACTTGCACTTGTAAAACCCCAAAAAGTAGTAAAGAAAGTCCTAAGTAACCCTAAAAGTCGATCAGTGAATCAAGTTCCTCAGTGTAGTAAAACCCCAATCAAAGTCCTAAAGAACCCTAAAATTGTTTACATAATCAAGGTCCTAAGTGAAGTAAAATTCCAATTAAAGGCCTAAGGAACCCTAAAAGTTGTTTATTTTATCAAGTTCCTCAATGTAGTAAAACCCCAATCAAAGTCCTAAGGAACCCTAAAAATGTTAACATTATCAAGCTCCTAAGTGTAGTTGAAACTCCAATCAAAGTCCTAAGGAACCCTAAAAGTCGAACACTTAATCAAATTGCTCAATGTAGTAAAACCCCAATCAAAACCTTATACGGAACCCTAAATTGTACGTCAAGCCAAAACCCTTAACGGGTCGAAACCGCTGGAAGGAACCCAAACGTTGACTACCGGGTCGCGTGCATCGCGAGCTGCAAGCAGCTCGCGTCCTCAATGCGTTCCCACAGGGGCGGAACCCTAAACCAAGTGAAGATCCAATCAAACACCTTAAAAAACCTAAAATTCAATCTCCAATCATAGTCCTCAGTCGAATGAACCGTTTGAACGACCTTAATCGGACGATTTTTGCAAAACCGGAAGTGGCACAGCCGCCATTTTGAATTTTGAACTCAGTCTAGTGAACATTTTTTCACACCCCTAAGACACCCTAAATTTCAGTAGGAGGGGGTTCTAAATTTCAGTAGGGTGGGCGTGGTCGCGTGGCGGCTCGCTTCGCTCGCCGCAACGTTCCCCCCGGGTTCAGGAGGAGGGGGTTCTGGGGGCTTGAGGGGGGGGTCACAGCACGGCTCGCTTCGCTCGCCGCGACGCTCCCCCCGGGTTCGGGAGGAGGGGGTTCTGGGGGGCTTAGGGGGGGGGGGGGGGTCACAGCACGGCTCGCTTTGCTCGCCGCACTGTTCCCCATTCGCTCGCCGCAATGCTCCACTCGAAAAAAAGGGTCAAAAATAATAAAGGGGTCTAGAGGGGGGAGGGGGGCAAAATTTATCTCACCTTCCCTACATGACCCAAAAAAAAAGTCTTGCAAGTCACTCCGCTTGGAAGATACGAAAGGGGGGGGTGAAAAAAGGGGCAAGAGGGGGGTGTTTTTTTTGTTTTTTCAATTCAGGAAGAAACCCTCTATACGAAACCCTAATCGAAAACCCCCTATCTCGACGGCATCCGGTAGCACTCACAAAAGGGGGGGTCCTGGGGGGCAAGGGGGGCAATTTTTTTTGTACAATAATATTCTTATCTTTTTTCTTCTCTTTCGTCTTCTCCCTTTTAATCTTTTTTTTTCTGAAAAGTAATATTTCATCAAAATCGGCTAAGCCGTTTTGTTTTATTGTTTGTTACTGCATACCTTCGTCATTTAATTTTATGATCCAATTTAGTAAATTTTTCTTTTATCTAAAAGGTTATACTTCCAGATCTGTATGTAAATCTAGTAAGTATAACTTAGTGCATAGAATTCATGCCTATGGAAATAAATAATAATAATAATAATAATAATAATGCTGGACAATTCACACAACATTATCTAGCCCCAAGCTAAGCAAAGCTTGTGTTATGGGTGCTAGATAACTGATATACATAATACAATACATTACATGCATAGATAATTTTCATTTCAATTCATAAATGAATTGAAATGGAAATTATTTATGGGTGGCTTTAAGCTTTGCACTCATTTAGGCCTTCGGTGCTCATTGCGGTGGAGATCAGTGAAGCATTGTGAAATAACACTGTCTATTCGACTTATATTATTGTATTTTATCGGCATTTAAAAATATTAGGTATACCAAAGAGTTTCGACAACCCCAACTGACTCTTCAAAGTTCTGTCAAACGCAAAATCTTGGGAAACTCCTTGCTGCGTGTATAGAAATAGGCACATGTATTTTGGTATTTGGGTATTTGAGCGCACCGTGCATGAAGCCTTTGACAGAAAGTTCCAGAATTCGGGACATTACAGGCACCTCCAGATTTAAAAGACGGCAATCAAAAATACTCAAAACCCATGATATTATTGTTATGACTGGGCTCTCAGCTCATTTATTAGTAGCTCTGCCTTCTGCGCCATAGGTCGTGGGTTCGATCCCCACCGAGAACAAATATTTGTGTGGTGATCATAGATATTTGTTCTCCATCTGGATGTTATATTGTTTTCCAAGTACCTATGTATTTACAAACAAAATGTATTTAAGTATTACATCAGCTATCTGGTTCCCATAATACTAACTCTGCTTAGTTTAGGGCTAGATAGTGTAGTGTAGATTGTCCATAATATATATATATATATATATACTTCCTTTTCATTGTAATGGGCTCCCAAACTCTTTGCAAAATCGACACTATTTTTATAAAGGCCTAAAATCGGCTACTAGTTTTTGAGTCTTCTTCTTGTCATGTCAATAGAAAATTAAAGCTGGTGTGGTGGATTATGAATGTGCCTCAAAAGTTTTGCTACTTCACGTTGGTTTCATTTATTGTTTTCCTTCACCGTTAGAGTGTACTGACATAGTGCACATAGGTTTTTTGGCAGATAAACTAATTTGTGCATGACGGGGTTTGAACACACGCCTTTAGAATCAAAAAGCGGGTCGCTACGACAATATAACCGGTGCTAAGCAACCAGAGCGCCCCTCCACCTAATGGACCGATGACATTCTAAAGATCGTGGGAAATCGGCAAATTGTTTTTTCATGGAAATGTATAAAGGAGGTCTATATCTAGCAGTGGACTTCTACTTACTGATGATGATGACGGAAAGCACTGGGTAGATAGGAAGATAGCTACTTATGCAACTACAAAAATGGAGGTATTTAACAAAAGCATTGCGCTTCGCTGGTCACGCACGATAGGAACGTGCCCTAGAATGTACTTGATAAGTTATATGCTACATAAAATATATACTTCTACAGGCTGATGATGATGTGAATACAGGTTATCGATCATAATGTACGATGAAGATGGTTTTATGTCATTTCGTTATACTGTGACAGTTTGTTTTATGTTACACTGTGGCAAATTTATAGTACCAGTAGTAGCTATGATTTAATCTAGGGTATATTTTACGTAGTCAGAGATGAAATGTCATGTCGCGAAATTTGACATAGGTCCAACCTTCTTGGCCGCTCGGGCTGTACTGAGAAGTAAGTACAGAAACCTATCTATTTATATTTTTGAAAATTTTATTTTTTTATAAAAACTACGGCAACTAAGAAAAATGCAATAACATCAGGTTTTTACGTATTTATTAAGGTAAACGGGAACAAAACTTTCATTGCAATGGCTCTAACAGCAACGGAAAAAAACCATTTCAAATCCAAAAAAAATTGAGAGTTTTTGGCAAACTTTGCGTTCAATTTTATCGAACCCTGTGAGTTGAGGAGAATTTCTAGCCTAATCATAATTTTTTTACACCATTTAATTGTAATATTTTACAAAAAAAATAAATGGATTCGTCCATACAACGAAAAAAAATGCTACTTTACATTTTCGGTTTCACCTCATGTAGGCCCTTAAACATAAGTAAACATTGTTTGTACCTACAATATCTGATAGAACTTATGGTAAATTTGCCTAGTTACACAACTTTTTTTAAATTAAATATACACAGTTTATTAAAAAATTATTGATGTCATCAAATTTAAATAAGTAGGTACTTAATTATAGATATAATTCAAGTCCAATAAAAATCATAAAACAAAACAATAATTAAAATAAAATAAAAACATGTCTAATGGTACCTAAGCATTAGGTAATAAATTCGTCAACCCTATAATAGGATTGCTCGATGAGCCAATTTTTTAATTTAAGTTTGAAGGATTGCGTTGTCTGGGCATTCGTGATTGTGTCCGGAAGACGATTATAGACCGCCGGCCCCATCACATGTACCAGCTTCGACGACTTAGTGAGGCGTCGTGGCAAGGCCTTGAGCTTTTGTGAGTGTCGCGTCAAGTACGTATGACTGTCTCCAAATTTCACGTAGCCATCGAGATGGTTTCGTGTATACAGAGCTGCGTTGAAAATGACAAGACCTGGAACCGTCATTATCCTAAGGGAACGAAAGATAGGCCGAGCGGGAGTGTCCCATGGAACTCGGACTATCGCCCGAACAGCCCTCTTCTGCATTCTGAACACTCGCTCCCAGTCGGCAGCTCTGCCCCACAAATCTACACCGTACTGGAGGAGCGAGTGAACAGATGCGAAGTAGCAACTCCTGGTCATGCTCGGCTCCAGAGTTGCGGACAAGCGCCACAGAGCAAAGCACGCTCGACTCATCCTCTCGCACAGTTTGTCAATGTGTAGTTCCCATGTCAAACCTACGTCCACCTGAAAACCCAAAAACGTCGAGGATTTTACCTGACTGATCGATTTACCCCCCAGAGTCACACACATGGGTCTTTGTGCGCGGCCAGCAAGATTCAAAACCATGAAGCTGGTTTTTGAGATGTTAAGCAGAAAACCGTTAACATGAAACCAGTTATGAAGCTCTTCTGCCACCATGCTCAGTCTCCTCTCCAAGATGTCTAGAGTAGGTGCCTGAACGACTGCAGCAACATCATCAGCATACATTAAGATGTGTCCGTTCGCTATGCATTCAGGCAAGTCGTTGAGGAGGAGAGAGAACATGATGTTAGACAGCGACGAACCCTGGGCCACTCCGATCGCAGATTTGAGTGGAATCGACGCTACCTTGCCACCTTCGCTTGTGACTATCTGCGATCGATCAGTCATGAAATCCGTCAGAAGTGCCAGCGACGGACCTTCGAACCCATAATGCCGCAGCTTCGCAGCTAGAACAGCATGGTCGGCGACGTCAAATGCCTTCGACAGATCGCACATGATGATCGCAACGTGCTGCCGGCGCTCTCGAGCCTCCATCACGCGTCTCACCATTTCCCGTGCCACGTCCGTCGTCGACCTTCCCATACGATAGGCATATTGCCTATCGGAAAGAGAATCGGTCGAGGACAAGAAGTCGATCATTCTCGAGCTAAGACCATGCTCAAAGATTTTAGCGATCCCGGGAATGATGGATACAGGCCGGTAACTATTTATCTCCTCTCTTTTTCCTTTGCCCTTGTAGAGTGGCGATACCCTTACATTTTTCAGTGTTTGCGGATATCTACCTTCCCTTACGCACGCATTAAATAACTCAGAGAGGATGAATGCTAAAGGTTGCGCGGCGGCATGCATAAGAGACACTGACATTTTCGTAGATGTCTTTAGTAGGCTTGTGTGCCACTCCCTTTGAGATGATCTTGAATACCTCTAAAGGTGAGAAAAATCGTAGTCTGATCGATCGATCTGCAGGGGCGCAAGCGCTTGCTAGCGCATGTCGAGCACCATTCACGTCCGCTTGAGGCGCGCCGCACGACACTGCAGCATTTATAAAGTGTGAGTTCGCTGCATTGACAGCTTCTATTTATATAGCCTGGCACATTATGCCTTTACTACGTTTTTTTCTCAACTACCCTTAAAAAAACATATGCATTCGGACACGTTATGCCTTCACTTCGTTTCAGTTGTTCTTCCTGTTATGTCACTAGTTTTTCTGAAACAAGTGTGGTGAAAGGATTTGAAGTGCACCTCAAATAAGCTTCTTTCATGCACTTGACACAATATTTTTTCGAATTTTAGTGCATTATGTTATTATTTTCCCCGCCCGCTTCCACTCCAAATATTGATATGCCCTAAACATAAGGACCTATTGTATAGTAACCATTTTTTACTAATAATTTCAATAAATAATATGCGTATGAGTATGAGTATTTTCTGTGCTTTAGGTTCCAAGACATGCCGGTTTCGTCCCAATACTTGAGTGGAAACGGACTGTAGAGAGAAAACCAATAAAGACAATCAGACCCTTTGAACTTGTGAAGTCAGAGGCCAATGAAAAATGGCACTGACATTCAGAAGAGTGCTCCAAGAGATGTTAAAGCTCCACCCGAGGAGCGTCTATTTTGAGACAAGGGCTTCTTTGTAGCGCTCTTCAATCGAGGGCAGTCTTCCTTTGTCTATTGTTTCCAAACAAGAACACCTAGTAACATCATTTTTAAGTGCTGCTGTTTTGCAATTTTAAACATTTATACGATGCGTGTGTAGAATAAAAATAATGAAATAATTTTAATGTAATGGAAATTGAATTGGCAAAAAGTCAGAGATCGCTGAAATATTATTGTAAGATCTGAAGAGTGAAAAACATCATGGTGCAGTCACACATATTTTTTTATACTCAAGAAATGAAACAATAAACATAATTTATGTGTACCTATGTACAATTCAATTCAATAAGTTTTATTCCATTTTGAGACATTTTTACACTCAGAAAAGTCGTATTTAACAAAGAAATTACATTCAATATAAAAACCAATCAAAAATAAGTTGGTACGTAACGTACACAGGCAGAAAAATCTGTTAATGTCTACAGTTGCCTGCATTATGGTAACAATGTTCGTTCAATCTACTCCCCTTATTTTATTTCACCGAGATCCTTCTTTTATTTCATCGAGATAGAACGTAGACATTGTTATTACTGGTCACGAAATGTAATCACCTGGAACAATAAAAATCCACACCGTTTTGTAGGATACACTGTAGCAGCTTATACCCAGAGGCACGTACTCAAGAAATCGAGGCTTAGGTAAGCTCCAACAGCGCTATTTACAATCATTTCCAGCCTTTTCAAGCTCGTCTGTTCAGGAATATTGGCGCATGAAGCCGGCCTTTGGAAGGCGGCCAACGACAAAATGTGTGTAGTCAAATGCACACTGCTCGCTCGCTTCTCATAAATTCATACGTTGGTCCTTTGGGAGTGGCTTGTATTTTTAATAGGGTTAGACTAGTCTATACGTCACCAAACTGGTCACCAGACGCTGGTTTAATAATAATGTGGAGTCGCTGATAGAGAAAAATTGGTCCATGATAAACAAAATGAGATCTATATTTATAAAAATAACCATTTATGATTACGAAGAAAGATTTAAAAGCTTTTTTCGTAACCCAAGATTCAAGATTCAAGATTCAATAAGCGTTTATTCAATACGATACAAGAATCACTTTGAAACGTCTTAAAGCTAGGTGAGTCTAGGTGCCAGTTCCACGCGACCAAGCGTAGAAGAACAGGCAACAAACTACGTCTCGGTTCCTACCGTTTTTTTATATGATCCTTTTACAAATCAAAAATAGTCTAAAATAATAGCAGTGAAGTTCCAGTGTGGTGCCACTTCACTTAGTCAGACGTATGCAATGTAATTATACAAAAGCAAAAGTTTCAAAGACAGCACACGCTACGCTTCAAAGTTATAATAAAGTATCTACACAGATATAAAAATAAGATATTAAATAGTAGGTACAGACATTGCAAATTGACATGCTAGCTTCCTATGGGTAGAGTGACCGGGACATCGTGGTACATCGTGGTGGTACATCGTGGTTGGTATACCTACCAACATGTGGTAGGCATATTGATGGAACAACCACATGCTTGTTCCATCAATATGCCTACCACAAGCTCTGCCTGGCTTTGCCTCTGGCTCTGGTTTTGAGTCTGTGTGAGTGTTGACTAAATAACATAGAATCCAAACCAGAGCCAAAGACAGAGCCAGACAGAGCTTGCGGTAGGACTACTTTACAGCTCGTTGTATTAAAAAAAACACACCTCTGTCTCATAAGGTTACACAAAGGTCACGGATTGCCACTTACTACGATCCTGACTTACTATTTAGAATGCTTCATTCACTCGCTTAGAATTCTTCATGCAACATAATTGTTGGTTTAGGGTTCAAGTTGCTTTAGAACTATTGCATCATCTAACAAGGCACTTTTAATAAAGACGTGTTCTCAACATTGCACTGTGTCACTCACTTGCGACGGCTCATAATGGATTAGACTCACTACACAAGGGCATTTTATTTATCATCTCTTATGCCAGTTGGCATAACCCACAGGAAAAATATTTCCTACAATGATAACTTTTTCTCCGAAAATTTGCCAAAAAAGGAGATAATTTTCACCTAGTATCCCAATGCGGATGTTTGTCCGCTAATGACGTAGTGACCGTGGCACAGTTGGATACGTGCCAGTGTCTTGTTCGCATTGCTAGCACGCCTTGCACGTGTTGCTAAAGGCCTGCGCACACCTAGTTCGCTGGCGGTAGCGATCAGTGAAACGCTGTCAAATATCGTTGTCAAATTTGACAGCGTTTCACTGATCGCCGACGCCAGCGGCCTAGGTGTGCGCAGGCCTTCATTTGTGCTGATGCATATTCAGACTACCACACTACCACACCATAGATAGAGTATAGGTAACGTCACAGAATGCCACACCACAAATTTTAGGCATGGCAACATTATGGTGTTGCCATGCCTAAAATTTGTGTGTTGTATGGTATGGTTTTTGTAGCATAGCCTATTACTACAAACTTTATGCAGTCGAATGTAGGGCATAATATGTTTTTTTTATCCTCAAAGTAACAAAAAAATAAATAGGTAAGTAAATGAAAAAAGCCATATTTTTTTTCATTACAGATAATTGGATCGACAGCTACAAATTGGTAAACCATTTGCATGGTGTATTTGAGTACATTGTAATTTAGCATTCAAAATACCCACATTCTACCCAGACTATATTGAAGAAATGTACTGAATAAAAAAAACATGGGTGAAATAATGACAAAAACACCATACATACACCATAGGCATAAAAACATGATATTCAAACCCCATTATTCCCCTACATTACGGGAATGGGCAGGTGTACTGGAACACCGTATCGCACTCACATGATTACCTATGCTCTAATAAAATCCTGTACAGATAGGGGGTCGTTGAACCCTTTGCGTTTGAAGGGCTATGAAAGCTGAGTGAATTGGAGTGTAAAATCTAACGTAAAAACGTAACAAGTAAGAACTTGTTATTTTTTTACGAACGTAATGTGTTGTATAATATTTATGCCATCATCTTCATCAGCCTGAAGAAGTCCACTGCCGGCCTCCCCTACACATTTTCAGGAAAAACGATTCTGAGCCCTTTTCGCTTCCATTCATCAACTTCCCGTGATCCGGTCCATCTGGTAGGTGGGACGTTTTGTGTTCCGGTTCGTGGTCGCCATCTGAGAACCTTTATTCCCCGATGGTTGTCGCTTCTTCGAGCTATATGACCTGCCCATTGCCACTTCAACTTACTAATTCTACGAGCTATGTCGGTGACCTTGGTTCTTCTACGGATATCAAACATCTCTCTCTATAGCTCGTTGCGCGATTATTAATTAATGCCATACCTTGTTACAATAGGTACCTGCTTGTATTAATCTTATAAAAACTGTAAACAATTCTTAAGATTAATGATTGCGTCCGTCCGCTATCGTGGCCAAGTTCTTAATGAATGATACTTACTTGCAACGTATAGCCTAAACCTACTACGGTACTAGAGACATAAAATTTAAAAGTCATGTTGTTTATAGGTGCTGCACAAAGAATTTTGGGGTCACCATTAAGGTAATCGCATCATTAAGACAAAGTCCGTTATTGCTATAATAATGCATTCCACATAAACTTAAAATAAGTAAAATCAGTAACTACTCACTAGCTATAAGCAGTGTCACTTTACCTCCACTGATGATCTTGATATGAGCTCTGCAAAAGAAAGCTAGACACCAAATATGTACTAGTTTTTAGCAATATCAAGTGCTAAAAAGTGTCATGAAAGAGCGGGATCTCCTAACACAGGTAAAAGAGATCTCAAATGCATGTAATTTCACCATAGATTAAGTTACTGAATAAACATTTGATTTTTTAATTTTTTAATTTGAAGAACTTGTATTTGGTTTCTCTTTTGCAAACTGCATTTTCTGACTAGGATATTCTCGGTAGACACGGTTTTACCGTTCGTTTTGTAGCCACACGATAAGCCTTTTGTTTGCGAGTGTCCTTCGTGTCCAATGGAGTAGACAGGCGATAAGCTACCCCATAGGTACTGTCGTCTGGAAAACTGCTATCTAACCGTTAGGGTTAAAAGTTTATCTTTTGCGGGAATTAATAGCGTTGATGGAGTAGTAGGTACTGCTCAAGATTTGCATACAATTTTATTTTATTTTATTTTTTATTTTCAAAGTTACAAGTCACAGAAGGCTTTTAATTTATTTACTTCTTCTTCTTCTTATCGTGTCACTGGTTCTTTCGAACCAAGTGTGGGGAAAGGATATAAAATGCGCCTCAAAGAGGCTTCTTTCGTGCACTTGACAAATATTTTCGAACTTTGTAGGTTCTACGATATGCCGGTTTGCTCACGATGTTTTTCTTCACCGTTTGAGAGCATTGGAATTGTGTATATACATTTTTGGGCAAAAAAACTCATTGGTACACAATTGGATTTGAACCCACGACCTTAGGATTGGAAGGCGGGGCCGCTACCACTAGGCCACCAGCGCTCTCATTTATTTACTGTGGTGGTCTTAAACGTCATAGAAGACAAGGATATCGTCTCGACTCTGGTTCTTTCATAGCATGTGACTTTATTAGTCATTCGTCTGCTTCGGCAAGATTTCGGCCAATGAGGAAAAAGGGAATCAGCAAGGAGTTTCAAAGTTCGGCTTCAGCACAGTTTATACAAAAATAAAAAAAATACAAAATTATTTATTTACCAAAGAACATGCAAAGCTTTTTAGACGTCTTTTAACAGACTTTCAAAAAAAAGGAGAGGTTCTTAACTCGGTTGTTTGTTTTCTATTTTATACCACATAGCTCCGTCATTTACAAAATGGTTTATTACATTATAAATTATAAAAAAAAACAGATTTAGCCCATAATTTTTTTTTTATTTGTTGTTTTTATACTGCGGTTTCAGTTTGTGGTGACTGTTGGAGTAGTTTTGTTTTTTGTGGTGTTTTTTATTTCACTGACGGAATTGCGATCGTATGGCACCACGACACTGCCGCGTTTTATGATTGAGTGACAACAAAAGGCAAATCCTCTCGTCACTTCACTGTCCACACAGAAAAATGAACAAAAAATTAATCCTTCCCACAGTCGAGTTAAAACTAAACTGACATTCTGACTGGCCTTTCAGCTCAGTTGGTGGTAGCTCTGCCTTCTTCGCTGGAGGGCGTGGGTTCAATCCCCACCGAGAACAAATATTTGTGTGGTGAACACAGATGTTTGTTCTCTGTCTGGGTGTTATATTGTATTCTAAGTATGTATTTACAAATAAAAAAATGTATATAGGTATTTTATCAGCTATCTGGTTCCCATAGTACAAGCTCTGCTTAGTTTGGGGCTAGATAGTGTTGTGTGGATTGTCTATAATATTTATTTATTCGTAGAATATCCAAAACGCATAGTTTTGCATCTAATTATAATTCCAAAGTTATTATGAAATATCGGTCAAGGTAATTTAACAAATTAATTTTAAACATACAGGATTAAAATTAATTTGTTAAACTAATTACAGGTTGTCAGCGGCCACAGTACCTACTTGCTACCTGTATTTGTATCGACCAAGCCATTATTGGCTGTTAACGAGTATTTTAACGTTAATAGGATTTTAACTGCCAGGTAGACTGTTAAACCTTTGTTACGGAATTATATTTTAAATTACAGCCTTATTGAAATCCAACAAAATTGTGCTATAAATGTTTTAGTAATCTATTCTTTTAACCGACTTCAAATAAAAAGGAGGAGGTTCTCAATTCAGTTGTTTTTTTTTATAATTGTTATGGAATAACTTCGTCATTCATATCATTTTGATAAAAAATTTTTTTTTGAAAAGTTATATTTCTACGTCATTTAAGAACCGATTTAGTAAATTATTTTTTTATTTGATAAGTAATAATTTCAGATTGGTCCCATAGGTTTAATAGTTTGACCATGATGTCGGGTTCATAAGTTTTTAAACTTATATTATAATAAATAAAAAATTATAAGATGAAGAATAAGTAGCAACACAAAATGCTTTCTGAGTCGAATTATTTTAACATTTCAGCTATTAGCTCTTGTCGGGCTTTTGATTGGTTTTCTTCAACTAAGTCTTTCGAATGCGCGGCCTTCTTGACTTCATCATACGACATGACAGCGACCATTCTTTTATCTGGCTCACGTAACTTATTCTTGGCCTTCCTCTTCCCCGTTTTCCCTCAACCTTTTCTTACCTACTATTAAATACGATAGATGAAGTTGTGTACTTACATTTTGAGTTACATTGCATGGCATGCAAGGCAGCGACAACTGAGGAACGGTTACTGAGTTACCCCGCACTGTAAATCCAAACGTCATTATGAAACCAGCGCCATAGTTCAAATGACGTGTTTTCCATAAACTTTTCATGAAACTCATGGGGTCTGTAGCAATTTTATGGTTGGAACTCCACATGCAAATAAAAACAGGGTTCCACATAAAACTTTCACTACCTCTCACCACATAAAGCATCCACCACATTACACACAATTTTATAAAATCGCGTTTGTCACAGTTCCGAAACAAGGAAAAAACTTCTCTAACCCCACTTTACATAAAAAGAAAACCTTTTCATAAAACTTTGTGTTTATGAGAGTAATGAAACTATTTGCACAGCCCATAAGCACTGTTTATGTCCTTAAGCCTGCTATCATAATAAATAATAAATAAATATTAATTGCATGGCGCAGACTAAGATCCAGAGTCTAGCACATCGCCGCAAAGTTGCTTGCCTATCGATCTTCTATAGGTTACATTCTGGAGAATGTAGTCAGGAACTACATGATCTGATACCACCATCTCCCTTCCGCTATAGGACTAGCAGACGCACGGCTCAGTACCATCCATACCTGGTTAGCATACCACCCATACGCACTAAGCGTTTTGGCTCCACTTTTATCATGCGAACCTCAAAGGAATGGAACTCTTTGCCGTCGGCAGTTTTTCCTGACAACTACAATCTGGGCCTCTTCAAGGCAAGAGTGAATAGGTGTCTTCTAGACCATCCTGCTTCATCGTCGGCTACATCGTCGCTTACCATCAGGTGAGATAGTAGCCAAAGGATGGTCTATATAATGTAAAAAAAATAAAAATTTTTAGACATTCCACACCACACTATCTAGCCCCAAATTAACCCGAGCTTGTACTATGGGAACCAGGTATGGCTGATATAATAATTTAAATTCAATTTTTGTTTGTAAATACATACTAAGAATACAATTGAGTGAATGAAATAATTATTTCTCGAATCTCAAAAAGAAAAGTAAATTAAGAGTTGTTGTTGTTTTGAGTACCTATTGAGTATTAAGAATTTTGGTAATTGTACCTACGAAAATAAAGATAGGCAGATCAAGTCGCGTGAAGTTCTTCTTGTTCGTACATTGCATCTTCTAGTGAACAGTCAACGCTCGATATGCACTCATGCGTGCTGAGTTTACTTTTACTACTCCATCGGATTAACATTTTATCAATTTCCTGCAAAGTTTTCGTGATCCGGTTTGAACCGGCCGCAGCCGGGTGCGATCCGGTTTAGCGAAATATGAATACTTCTTTTAACATATTTTATTGCTTTTACAACTTTTGTAGACGTTTTTGAAGTTTAGTTCCTTAATCCTTAATTCTAGTCTGATGGACTTTGGATGAGTTTCTTAAGATAATTAGTAAGCTTTTAAATTGTAAAAGACGCTGTTATTTTGTCATAATTTTTGCAACTATCATGGCTTTGATAAACTTAGGCTCGTACTCAGAGACAGTGCTTGAGTGTGAGTCGTGCCTCAAGCACTCTCAAGCCTCGACTCAGACCCAATCACTGCCACTGTTTCAAAATACGGGCAAAGTTTAAATTTGTGGGAAAGACCACAAATTTGATTGAACCACATTATTTTAATCAAAAACGAGATTTGACGTGACAACGTCTTATAACTCGATGGAGCCGGATGCACGCACGAAAAAACATGACTTATGCGGCGTTACCTCGCTCTGAGGCGTTCCATTTAAGGCTTGAAGTGCAAGCGAGAGCGGGGAACGAGCGACAAAGTGGCACAATCGGCCTCCACGTTCAGCAGCGTTCGACATCTGTCTCGCTCCTACTTGAGTGAGCGATGACGGAGCGATGCGTCCGCGTGGACAGCTGTATGACGTTGTCACGTTCAACTATCGTCAGTAAACTGACTTTACAGACTACCGATTTTTTCACCAATCAATAAGTTTGGTAAATATCCCATTTTACCAAACTTATTGATTGTATAAACTGGTATGAACCAGTAAAATTAAGTGAATGTCATACTCTAGTATAATATTTATTTATATTTCTGTAGTCATACGGTGTTTTGTTAATTTTTACAAACAATACTGTCGGGGAAGCCCCACCCCCCTAGTAGCGTGCAGACGCCATCGATCGCACTCATTAATTCATGGCGTATTTTCCATTGACTAAAGGCATGCTTGGATCGAACAAAGGCTAGATTTCACCATGCTCGCATAACAAAGAATTACCATGCGGTTTAATTTAATTTTAAGGCTTGCACACCTAGGTCGCTGGCGATGGCGATCAATGAAACGCTGTCAAATATCACTGTCAAGTTTGACAGCGTTTCACTGATTGCTATCTTAATCAAATGCCCCCTCACCTAATAGCCTGAAAATATTGGCGATCGCGGAAAGTCGGTGGATGGAGAGGGCTCAGAATCGCTAGTCCTAGAAATTTATAGGATAGGTCTATGACCAGCAGTGGACATCGCCAGGCTGATGATAATGATATGGCTTGTTTCGCAAATAGAAACCTAAGGCTGATGATCCTAGATATGCTGGATGATGATAAAATTACGAGAATGTTTTTATGTTCCATTCGAATTTACTCGAACAACTTTAACACTTACAAGAACAATAAAACTCGTGCGTGTTACAGCGAAGGTACTTTCAGGCACATGTTGCTACATTCGGATTGTTGCCGCTACCAACCAACATTGAACCCGCATGCTTACAAAACAAAATACTCCTGTAATTTGTGGGTTGCTAATTAACCCGTGGTTAAATTATTTATAAACAAATATGTATTGTTTTCTAAAAGTAATTACTTTAAGAAAATAATAGATAGTTTTTAAATTATATAGGGAATTAGATTAACACCGCACTGGATGTTCAATAATGCATATATATAATTATTTTGTCCATGACATAATAATTACCAAAAAACATAAAAACCATAAGTTTTTTGCCTATATTCATATACATTCTATATTCATATTCATTTATTCATTGCTTCATGTGTTTTATAGGTCTTAGGGGGTAACAACGTCCAGAACATTCTAAGCGTGGAACTGCCAAATTTCTAGATTCCCTTATTTTATTAAAATATAAAAGATGTTTCAAAGAGATCCCTGCAATTTTACAAATGTATTGTCTGTTCTTGCCTTTATGTCTAGAATTATTCACAATAATCTTCTGCTTGTCTGTTCTTATCTCTATGTCTAGAAATAATCTTTATAATCTTCTGCTTTTGTGGTTAATAATTAATTTGGTTAAAAACTCATAAAACAAGAAGTTAACTTCTAAAAGTGCTCCTTTAATAATACTTTGGCTCTCGGCTGTACAAATCAATGGTTAACTAAGCGATCAAAGTAGGTTAAAAGCCAAATCATTGCTCTTCAACTCATCACCATAAAATCGTAATAACAAAAATCCATCATAATAATCTGTTAATAGCATTTTTACGTTATTTCCGCCTATACACAAACGATATCTAATCCACTTCTAGAGTCCCTGGCAATAAAATGAACCTTATTTCCATGGGTTAGGCTTTAAACTGAGTTTATACGTATTAAAGATCAAATCTTAAAATACACTAGCTGCCTGTCCCGGCTTCGCACGGGTGGATATTTATTTTTTAAACACATAAATATAGCCTATGTTGTTCAAGGTGAATGTACCTTTCCAATGGTTAAAGAGTTTTGAAATCGACAAAGTAGTTTTTGAGTTTATTACAAACATGCGCACAAAAATAAAAGTCTTTTCTCTTTATAATATTAGCATAGATATCTCTAGCGAATGTAAAAAAATGCTGGTATTACGTATTTCAGTAGCAGCATCAGTTATCTGGTTTCTTAGTAAAAGTCTACTTACTTTGAGGCTGTATAGCATTGTGCAAAATATTTATTTATTTATTGCACCGGCAGCGGCACCACACCTTTTTTGTCTGAAACTCAGCAACAATCCTTGGCGGCAGAAATAGACATGGTATTTCCCCAGACGAGCCCTTCACAAAGTGCTCTAATACTACAGAACTTTGAATTAAGTTTCACATGACTTTGAGTCCAGTTTAATTTGAGTGAAATAATGAACGGGTGCTTATACCGTGTCATAACACGATTTTATGCCCAAAACAAAGAGCGCGGCATTTCGATAACGCCCTCTGTGCCCCTATAAAAGTAATGAATGGTCTCATCAAAATAAAACAATGAAAAAATGGAAAACAACATGGTCTCTGACATAGCTTAGTGATATAACAGCTAGGATAATACAACGTTTGCATACGCGTTGCTATGTGTAGCACAAAGGGCTACGCTCGTAGATATCTGCGTAGACTCTGCGTAGCACTATTGATCAGAGTTTCAATCTGAATTCACACACTTAAAAATACCTGCCATTTTTTTATTGGCTTTAAATATTCATATTCACTCAACGCAATGTCATTTTAGTAGATTGTGTCATAAGGGGCCAAAATAACGTATTTAGGGCGAGAGTGATTTTTGAATCCAGAGTGAAGTGAAGGATTCTAGAGTAGGATCCCGAGCGAAGCGAGGGGTCCTAGAGTAGAATCCTGAACGTAACGAAGGACAAAATGAGTTCAAGTAGTACTTAGTTTTAATTTCCTGGCATTATTTGAGAAAAGTACTATACAAGCCTGGGCTACAACTAAGCATTGGTGGACTTACGTATTAGCCTCGGCTTTGCTTCGGCCCACATTTACACATCGTCCACCAATGCCTCGTTGCTAGCCGCTGCATTAATGCACTATATCAATAACTAACTAAATAAGTTACGGCTGAGGTCAGAATTAATAAAGATCGATCGAGCTACTAAGTAAATAAGCTGTAACTTCTGTCTGTGTTTCCCCTATACAACTGGGAGCTAAAATGGTGACCCCCTCAAATTAAACAAATTACATAAAACACTTTATTCCATCGAACGCAGAGTGGGTTTTACCTTGACAGAATCAATTTCAGTATAGCTGTGCACAGTTTATTCGCCTGGTTAAGGTACTTTTGATTTTAAACTGATTTTCGTTTCGTGTTCCGATCGGCTTAAGCGATTTACTGTGCAAGCTTTACATATTCCAATGAATGTCCAATGAACTTTTTTGGGGCTTAATTTAAGTTTAAATAAGCTCGACAATGTTTTGATTCGTTAGTTTTATGCCTCTGTTTACAAAAACTAACGCTGCAATTTAGTAGAAGCGCTTTTTGCTTTGAATGACAAAATGCACGCCATTAAGGGTGGAAGGGGGTTACCCTCTGGTGGGGTAAAAGGGGATATAATCATTGATAAGTAGATGCGGGTTCAAAGGACGTGTAACGTCTAACGGGCATGCAGGATTTCGTGGAATTAATGCTTATTTTCAGAAGTTTTGCATAAATGGCCGGAGTTTGAGAGTCTCAGTTACGTAAACGAGCATGTTTTACTTGGATATGATATGAATATAATTAATTTCAACATCAACAGACAGAAGCTCTGGCAGTAAAAGGTTTCAAAAAAATACCTAATTGAAAATTAGGGATACATTTTTATGGAGATGTAAAGTAGGGTAATTCATGTTTTTACAAATTGATAAATGTTTAGACAAATGCTTAAAACCTTGCGCACATCAACTAAGCGTTCTGCCTGGGAAAAAGGATCAAAACAAGCCTAGATAAATAAATATTGTGGACAATTCACACAACACTACCCAGCCCCAAACTAAGCAGAGCTTGTAAATGGGAACCAGATAGCTGATATAATACTTGAATACATTTTTTTTTGTAAATACATACTTAGAATACAATAGATGTTAATAAATAAATAAATAACTTTATTTTTGGTTTCGCCTAGATGTGCTCAGGCCTTTAGATAAATTGACTGGTAAACAAAGTAAAACCTAGACATAGAACTGGAAAGATATATGCGCATTTAAAACCCTTTCACCCCACTTGGTTTGAAAGAATCAGTGACACGATTGAAGAAAAAGAGTAAAAAAAAACTTTAAATTATGCAAAACGATCCAAAATCTTTAAGAACTGTTATTATGCAGTACCAAATATGTACGTGTTATGTGACATTCCACTCATATTATATTAGGTAATTTCTCTAAGTATTATTGTTTGGCCCCAAATTCCTCACACTATAGTTTGAGGAAGTCGGACATTGGACCATCACAAGAAAGTTCATCAATCTCACCGTTTTTGCGCAGCGACAGGCAAGTCGGAAGAGTCGTGTATTTTTTCCGAACACTTTTTCTTACGTCATACGTCATTCCCGGTTCTTTGTGACAGCACAGAGCCATAGAGCACAGGAAACGTCACGCACATACAGATTGGAATGATATTGGTAGCAAATATTGATACACAAAGTTCTGTTTACATCATTTGAATGAAACAATATTCAAACAGTAGTGTGTTGCATGTTTGAAGTATTTTATACACTAAAAGTATGTACCTACTTTTGTGATGGGTATTGTTAGGAATCAGTTGAGCTATCTTTAGATCATTTCCAATGGTCTGCAGAAAACTGTAAATACTTGTTTCAGTTGTAATTATTGTAATAAATTATTTAAATTAAGTTTTACTTCAACTAAACTGAAAAATGCTAAGAATTTATTTCAGATTCTGCATTATTTAAAAAAAAAATATAACACATTACCCTTGACATTTGTTATTGGTCATGCATTTTTTTTTTTACTTTTACGTATATTATTAAAAAAAAACTTTTCATCTCTGCACCGCATCTAAGAATCCATAAAGAGACGCCAATTCGATAGCTCGTGGTGAGATTTGTGTGAACAATAGACTATCTTATCTCGTTTCGTATGTATCTGACATTTCTTGTTCTTACACTCTTTTATATAGAAAGTATTAAGTAGGTACTTAATACTTTCCAAATCACTTTACGCCGATCAATACTTAATTACATCAAATTCTTTATGATAAATGGTTTTACTTTTAATTTACTCATAGCAATCATTTCAAAAACAGCGCACCCATAATTTAGCAATTCTTGGAAAAAAAGCTAAAAAAGACCCCCGTGAACTGCAGTGGCAACTACCCCATCTCTCTACCCCAGAATAACGTCTGAAAAATAACCAGGGACCCTCACCCCCAGTCGCCAATTCTCCCCTACTTCCTCGAAGTGACAAAAATATCAATAAAACAAATGAAATTGTTGGTATTGGCGTGAAAATGCGATTCTGCCCCGCTGGGCTCGTATTTTGTGAAGTTATAAGTCGTTTTTGCGATGAAAATTGTTAAATCTTGTTTCAAAGTTGAAAATGGTTTTTAATTATGAAATATAATGAATAAAATAGATTGACAGAGTAGTGATCACCAATTACGGAATAAATTCTCCACTCAAAAGATGATTGGAGAATGATTAATTAAAAGTTATGGAGAGAATGAGTTTGTGAACTTAGAATATAGAAATGACTGCATGGATTTCTACCAAAAACTGAACCGTTTCTACCAAACTAAGGAGCATTCGTATCAGAGTTACAGACACACAGACAAACAGACATACAATACCTTAAGGGCTCGATCTTATAGCTCTTCTCGGTCGGGAGTAAAAAATTGGCAAACTATCAAACTACTCAAGCACGGAACCCTAAATATCGAGCCCGACTCGTGCTTGACGAGGTTTATTAGTTATTTCCATAATAGTTTGTTTATAAAGACTGTAGCCTGAGAAGATTGGTGTGAGCTGAGCATTTTCAATTTTCAATCAATTTTGCTTTAGTGCTTTGTAATTTTAACTGTGGTCCAAACACTGTTTGCTCAGAGCTGCCTGTATTTATATCGTGAAAAAATGTTTTGACGTGACAACGTCTTACATTTCGATGGAGCCGGCTGCACGCACGAAAAAACATGACTCATGCGGCGTTACCTCGCTCTGAGGCGTTCCATTTAAGGCTTGAAGTGCAAGCGAGAGCGCGGAACGAGCGACAAAGAGGCACTATCGGCCTCCGCGTTCGGCAGCGTTTGACATCTGTCTCTCTCCTACTTGAGTGAGCGATGCTTCCGCGTGGACAGCTGTATGACGTTGTCACGTTCAACTATCGTCAGTAAACCGACTTTACAGACAAGCGATTTTTTTTTATATTTAGATGAATAAATGTAGGAGCGCACCGGTACATTTATGACATGACGCTCTAATGGCCTCCAGAGCAACTAGACAGATTCGCAGCTGGTCAGATTCTCAGCTGAACAGATTAGCAGCAGCTGGCCTACCATGAGCTTCATACAGTTATGGTTATGACTGTCAAAATTGTGTCAACAGTGTCAACACATTCAAACCCAAGAAGAAAATGAATGTGTGAGTCAGCCTATCTATACACAATTTGACAGCCATAGCCATAACCATATGGAGCTCGTGGTAGCCCTGCTGGTCAGATTATCTCTGGTCAGAGTACAGTCGTGACAATGTACAAAATCGATCTCGTTGCTTGGCTTTATAAAAAGTTCTTATTATTATTACGATCCCATAGAAGTCATAAACATTTTCAATCTAAAAAAAAATGCATATCCGCCTATGCTTAGTATTTACACCGTCATCTTTATTATTTAGCTAGGGGTTCCGTACTGGTCCTCAACCTTATACTGTTTGCGGAACTAATTAATTATAGCGCAGGTGAACTAAGCAGTGAGAGGTTTTTATAGAAAACATTACTTATTTTATGGAGGGGAGAAAGAGGGGGATATAAGCTGTGATAGGTTGATGCTGCTTTTAGTGAATGATTTCACGACTTTATAACCGACTTCAAATAAAAAAGGAAGGGGTTCTTGGGGGGACTGGATTTGAACCCACGCCCTTAGGATCGGAAGGCGGGGCCGCTACCACTAAACCACCAGTGCTTCAGTGTTACCAAATTTTGATTGTACCTTACCTAACTGCATAGTCTTTAGTACTGGTTTGTAAGTATTTGATGATAATTATCACTAATAGTTTTAGTAATCAAATATGCTCCGATATCACTATAAATAACCAAGTCACTTCCAAAAAAGTATTCATTCAGTCCTTTCCTTTGACAAGGTAAGACAGTACTATTATTTTAATAATACTTTAGATAATATAAAAAGTTACTTAGTTGTTTCTAGTATTCTGAGAGTCAGCTTAAAATGCGCCATACTTTGATTATTTTTTAAATCTAACAGTTTAATAAACCTATTTTGTTCTCATTACCTGTAACAACAGATTAAGCTAAACCTCATTAGCTTCCTGTCAAATGTAATTTAAATAAAATATGAAACAAAAGCCACGGTTAATTCTGATTAGTGGAAAGATAAACGGTTCTCAAGTGGGGTTCCGGAACTGGCGCTTTTAATTTAAACGAAGCACACTTCACGCTTAAGAATTTGGGGTCCCTGTTGACCTTTATTCGGCTTTGACGTGCTCATTTTAATTTTTGGTATCCACTACAAAAATGTATCTAATGAGCTTTGTTTCCATTCACTATTCATTTTGTATTTCGTATTTAAAAATGTTGATTTAATTATTTTTTTATAAATTATTGGGTTTATCAATAATAAAATAATTGTTGGCGAACAAAATGAACCAACTATTTTGAAAACGTAAACCTAACAATATTTAGAAGCCACATAAATTGTAAAATTTAATTTTTGTATTTATTGGAGAACAAACAGCTCTTTATCTAAAGATTAAAAAACAAATTAGATTTAGAGAGCCAATTAGAGGTTCTTGCGATTAGGTTATCTTACATAAATATATGTTACAATGTTCTATTTTGCTCATGTTAATTCAATAAACCTTTCAGATGAAACTTTTCGTGGTCGCCCTTTGCTTCTGTGTCGCCATGGCTGAGGTCGAGTGGGACCAGAGTGGCCAGTACCGCCTCATCGAGCGTTCTCCCATCGACGTCCTCCAATACAAGATGTTGGATGACCCCCTTCTTCGCATCAACGACCCCCTGGACGCCAGATTCCGCATCGTAGACCTCCCCCTCCCGAAAGGTCACCCAGCGGTGTACCGCTATCTGACCGCGGGCCTGCCTGAAACTCGCTTGACCAACGTTGAAGTCAAGACAACCGAACCGTTTGTGTACTCTTACAAGCAAATCAACAAGGAGGCTTGATTTGTTACGCAACTGAAATTTTTATTCTGATGAAATAAAAATGTTGATGAAATTTCTGTGTATTTTGTATTGTTAGTATAACAAACCCTAAAAGCCTTGAAACCTTAAAAGTAACAATGATATTTTCCTATTTTCCTATTACACGTACAAACACTAAAGTTGATTCACAGCTTATTTGGAACAATAGTTCCAAATAAGCTGCTCCGAACAAGCTGTGAAGCGGTGGATGGAACGAGCACGTAAATCTGAAGAAGCGGTGTATGGAACTAGCACATAATCGTTCTTCCTAGAAATGTATACTTACTTAGAGAAGACTTATGTCCAGCTGTCACAAAACAGTTATGAGTGAATATAATAAGAAGAAATAAAGTTGCACACAATCTCTAAAATAAAAAAATTGGCAGCGTATGTATGGATGAGCGCATTGCAGCTAGAGAACACTTGAAACCCTGAGCTTCAAATATGAATGAAACCAACCGTGCCACATAATCACACCTGTCACTTCTGCCTTATCATAATTATCAATTACTGAATTAAGCACTTTACGTGCACGACTGAGCGCATTTGCACTATTTTGCACTCACATGTGTGATAAATACTGACACGCAAAGTATGCCCACTTGCGTTTAATGTGCCTGTGTTATCTGGACTTAACATAATGGAACATAGAATATAAAGAAAAATGTAAAAAGAAGAAAGAAAGGAAGAAAATATATTTATTGACCATAAAAATATACAAATAGGCATTGCACGCGGTCAATTAGGTCCCTGGCTCAGTATTTGTCGCACCGCGTAGGTCACCTGACGTCACACTGTACAAAGCCACCCTGGTATTCTGCCAAGGCCTAGAGCGGGTCATATCAGTGACAAAGTAATTACTGGAAAGTAATGAATGGAACATAGAATATAAAGGAAATGTAGAATGAAAGAAGAAAGAAAGGAAGAAAATATATTCATTGACCTAACAGCAGCAAAATACATAGGACAAATGCTCACACCGAACCAGTCTTTATGGAACTAAGAGGATAAAAAAACTTTAAAATTCTATGACGTCACAGGACTATATAGAACAAATGGTAGTTACCGAATATTTCCGTAAAACTAAGGTCATTTTCATACAGTTTTAGCTCACCGCGCTATATAGGCACATGCAAGATGCAAGCCACTGTAGGATCTATGTATAACCTATCTCTTTTTAGGTTCCTTGGTGTGTGAATCATTATGGGTACGACCACATCTAAGCGATCTGCATCGGTGATTAGTAAAACGCTGTCAAATATGACAGCGATATTTGACAGCGTTTCAGCTGATCGCCATGGCCATCGCCTAGATGTGCGCAGGCTTTAAGAGATTGGTTAAGGTGTAGAAGAATTTGGTGTTCTCGCGCGTGTTCAAGATCATCCAGTGGGGTGATTACGTATCTTTTGTTGCAGTCAAAACCTAGACGAATCTGTCAGTTTTGACAATATTTTTACCTTCTATTACAATTTCAATTAAAACAAAACCTATCTTTGACAAGGAGCGATTGCAACAACACTGAATGTTGACACACAATGTTGAAGCACTTAAGATCCTTTCACCACACTACACTACTGGTTATTTCAAACCAGTGCCAGTGTGGTGAAACCATTTTAAGTGCGTTTGAGGGTAAGTACTTACTGGCACAATGCACATGTATATTTTGAACAGAGAAACTCATTAGTACACGACAAGATTTGAACTCACAACCTTAGAATCGGAAGGCGCAGCCACTACCACTAGGCCATCAGAGCTACCCATACTATAATATCACGCTGTGACGGCTGGACTAATTTTTATGATTTTTTTAATAAATAATGCTTGAAACCTGCAGGTTAGAAATACTATTACTACACAGGAGCAAAATGCATAATTATGCTAATTTAAGTTTCACTGAACTCAAGTCTCACCCAATGGTATTGTAAGTGATGATGGAACAAACCCACCTGATGTGAAGTGGTAACCATCGCCTATAGCAAAATAATACCTTATAGGCCACGCACGTCAGGAACGTGCCCGACAATGCCCTGCGTCCATCAACTTGAGGCATACAGATGTTCAGCCGTACGTGCCAGTAATTTCATCGGCACCCACAACCTTCAAACCGAAACACAGCAATGCTGCTTCACGGCAGAAGTAGGCATGGTGGTAGTAATACCCCGGACGAGCCCTTCACAAGGAGCTTAATCACTACTAAAAAAATGCTTGGTGCGAGTAAGAAGTTATGACAACCATGACTCTGGTACGTCTTGTGGTCTGATAACAATTAATAGTTCAAATCAAATCAAAATAGTCTTTATTCAGTTCAAATTATAAGAATCACTTTGAAACGTCTTAAAGCTAGGTGAGTACGTATAGATTTCAGTATGTTTTCTTTTTTTTATACATCTTGGAACAAGTATATGGCCCACCTGATGTTAAGTGGTAACCTTTTGATCGTAGGACCGATTAAATCATAGGTCACGTCAGAAACGTGCCCTACGATGCACTGCCTTGCGTAATACTTTTTTTTTTCAAGAAACCTAGTCGTGTACTAAAAAATATATAAGGTCTTCAAGACATGCTTAGCACTTACTTTGGTTCAGTACGTTTCCTTGTAATATTAACACGTTTGTTTTTTAATGATTATACTAACTAACAAATAATTGATTTTTAATGACTCTATGTGGTTTTGATTTAATCGAAGCTATTCGGTAAAAAAGTGGTTATCAAAACTTGTCAATGTTTTTATTAATTAGATTAAATTCTAACAACTGACTTATGTAACTAAATTGATTTTTAATTATGTTTGTAATAAAGTTTAAAAAATAAACAAGTTTCCATCAATCAATGAACAATATAAAAAAGAAACATCGCATTTTTTATTTACTTCCAATTTGGATATTAAAAGAAAAACATCTACCAACAACAAGGTATGTAATAATATAACTATAAATAATTTAATTCATATCTGGAAGAAATCGCTTTCAGTGATATAAGTAACTGCCTATTTTAACTTCGATTTTGATTTAATCTAACCTTTGTGTACGATAAAATGGTATATATCTATAATGCTTTTACAATAATAGCAAGTAATTAATTACTTTAAAATTGACTTAAAAACTACCCATTTATTGAGGAAAAAAGTAGAATAGAATGGAATAGAAAATTATTTATCAAATACTTTAGAACTAACAATGGAAAAACAAGTAACAATAATTTTTAAACATAATAATGTACAATGTACAACCTTTGGCAACCAGTACAACAACAATTGCCATTTAAATAACAGGTTTTAAGAAAACCATGGATTTATTTATTTTCTTTATAAAGAATTGGCCAATATCTTGAACACAATTTTCTTTACCAACACATATTTTAACCATTTTTCTTGACCATAGATGAAGTTCTTCCTCGTCCTCGCCCTGGCCATCATCGCCGTATCCGCCGAAGACAAGAAGACCGAGGAGGCCAAGCCGATGGAGATGGAATGGAAGGCCAAGTACGGCGCATACGGCATCGAAAGCATCCTGCCTCTGCAGTACGAAATCCCGTCGTTCCGCTACGTGTACCCGGCTCCGTACCCACTCAGGGTAGCCCTCAAGCGTACCGGCACAGCTGTGACGTCATACGACCCTGAGGCCTTCAGCGGCCTTTACGGATTCTACCCTGATCACTGATTTTTGAGTTAAACGGTTTTTATTTCTCACTCATGTGAATTTAAAATGTTTTGAATTGCAATAAATCAATGAAGTATGTAATGTTGGTAATTTTATTCGATTTATTCTCCATAAGATTTTATCTCCTCCACCAGACTTCTACCAGACCTGAATAAAAATAGGCATAGTAGTAGCCAACAAATATTGCACATCGGCTACTTTCGGCTTCATAGAGCGTAGTGTGCGTCAAAAAGAGATAGCGCTCTACAAAGCCGAAAAGTCGATGTGCAATATTTATTGCCTACAGCTGTACCTAATTGAAATACTACCATTATATATGTATAGGTAGTAAATATAACAATGAATATAGGTACCTACGACTTACAGTACCTACATTAAAAAAAAATATATAATACGGTTGAAAGAAATGAGCTCTCTGCAGATACTAACAATCAAAAAATTATTTATTCAGGATTACAAGAATATCCATAGGTAGTTAAACTAATAGGAAAAGTCCTCAAGATGCTGTGCTGGCTGCAATACCACCACTTATGGCAATTAGCATCTGCGTATCTATTTAAATAGAAACGAAATAATTTCATATTAATATTTACTTGATAGCATAAAAACTGTTGGCTTGAAAAAATAATTCCAATAAAATTGAACGGTAAACTTTACCTCTTTTTGGTTTAAACATATACATTTAAATTAGTCAGCTGGTACTATAGAAAATTAAAAAAGCGAAGCAAAAAAGTAATGGCTGTTTACAGAACAATTTTTGGAAAGTTCACTATGATTTGGAAAATAAATAGATGTGGACACTATTTTTATGAAACAACGGGATATTTACCATGATTAAATTTTGATGAGTTGACTTCCGATATTTCCGCACAGTTGCATAGTTGCATGCACCATGATCACGGTTGAACTGAAGTCCACGAGTAAAAGAAATGTTATTGGCAGATAAATCGATGTACCCTCTTTCGCACTCTTTTATTGGTTTCGAGACTACTATTGGTTCCATTCTCACTATTTTGTCGATTTCGACACACAACACTGACGGTATCAGGACGCGTAGTGGATGCCACACTTTTTATCCCGTTGTTTCATAAAAATGTGTTAGTGTTAGCAAAGACTATGGAAAACAAGTAGACTGACAATCTCATCCAAGAAAACGTGCATCGATAAATGATTGCCTACAATGACGCTAGATGTCGCTGATCGTTTTGAATCTGATAAAAACGAGTGAAATGGTTTTTACAGTATTCGCAACAATAGGTTAGCTAACTAATTGATATTGTAGTACGACAAAAAATAGAGAGATGGCGTTAATCTGAGTGGCGTTACTTAAACTTGCGGCGTTGCCAGCTTTCGATGGAGCAAAAACAGGGTAGAGTGTGACGCGACGTTGTCAGCTAGTGTACGGAGATTTTATTTTGATGTTTTTAGTTTGTTCCAAGGATTAAGGTCATTGCTTAATTGCTAACAAGTTGCGCTGAAGCGTAAAAGTGACACTCAGGCAGGACAGGCAGGACCAACCTGGATTTTTAAAAACATTGGAATATGTAATAACCTGTTACCTATTTGTAAAATCTTATGCGTAAGTTGTTAGGCAAAGTAAAAAGGCACACCACAATAACGTGTTAGGTATTTATTTTGTTGTGTATGCAAATAAGTTTAAAGATTTAGCATGGAGTTTTAGTTGAGTGATGACTATGACATTTAGTAACAACCTACCGTCTACATACATTGTAGATTGTAGGTATGTACACAATACAAACTGAATGATTTACACACCCATTTTTAGGGTTCCGTAGCCAAATGGCAAAAGCAGAACCCTTATAGATTCGTCATGTTTGTCTGTCTGTCTGTCTGTCCGTCCGTATGTCACAGCCATTTTTCTCCAAAACCGTAAGTGATGAAACTTGGCGAGTAGATGTATTTTGTTAACCGCATTAAGATTTTGACACAAAAATAGAAAAAAAAACTATAAATTTTGGGGGTCCTCATACTTGAAACTGAAACTATAAAAATGTTTTTCATCGGTCCCATACGTGTGGGGTATTTATGAATAGGTCTTCAAAAATGATGTTGAGGTTTATAATATAGTTTTTTTCTAAACTGAATAGTTTGCGCGAGAGACACTTCCAATGTGGAAAAAAGTTGGTCCCCCCCTCTTAACTTCTAAAATAAGAAAATGATAAAACTAAAAAAATATATGGTATACATTACTATGCAAACTTTCAACGATATTTGGTTTGAACGAGATCTAGTCAGTAGTTTTTTTTTATACGTCATAAATCGTAAACCGCAATTTACCTTTCGACGAACTACAAAAACCTTTAATTATTATGTTACTTGATGCTACGGAACCCTTCATGGGCGAGTCCGACTTGCACTTGGCTGCTTTTTAAATTGCCCGAAAATTGAGTTTCGTTGTTAGCGTGTTTTCCTCGTGTTTATTGTTTAAAGTTTTTTCCGTTTTTCTTAAGAGGGTACCGAGCAAAATAGTGACACAAGCCGAGCAGCAAACGCGATCTATTGTGTATGCGCATTGAGCTGCGAACAGGTGAAATATGATAACTCAATTTTATTATTATTTGTGCTTTTTACCGTCAAAACAAAGTTTTTTGAAGTGAAAACTTCTTTAGCGGCGTTGAGCACTTTCTGTAATGGGTATAAAATCTTAAACTCGCGTCAGGATCACGTGACCCTGATCGAAAAAGCGTAAGACGGATGTTTTTGTAGAAATGTACCCTAAGACTACAACGTAGAGTTCATAATAAAAATCGAAAAAGCGTAAGACGGATGTTTTTGTAGAAATGTACCCTAAGACTACAACGTAGAGTTCATAATAAAAAAACATTAAACTGCACGAGAATTGCCCACTTTCACAGAACTGCACAATTATTGTGCAATAATTATAACAAAAGAAAAAAAGCCAAGGATCTCCAAATTAAATTATTGCAAATAATAAACAATAAAAAGCGGAGTCAATATAATTCTTATTCTATAAATGCAAAGTTTTTGAAGTGAAAACTTCTTTAGCGGCGTTGAGCACTTTTTTTTGGGTCATGTAGGGAAGGTGAGATTATTTTGAAAGCAATATAAATTTTTCCCCCCTTTCCCTCTAGACCCCTTTATTATTTAAAAAACCTAAAAATGCCCTATTTTTAAGCCTTTCATTTCGAGTGGAGCATTGCGGCGAGCGAAGCGAGCCGCCATGCGACCATGGGAACAGCGCGGCGAGCGAAGCGAGCCGTGCTGTGACTCCCCCCAAGCCCCCCAGAACCCCCTCCTCCTGAACCCGGGGGGAGCGTCGCGGCGAGCGAAGCGAGCCGCCACGTGACCACGGGGAACAGCGCGGCGAGCGAAGCGAGCCGTGCTGTGACCCCCCCTAAGCCCCCCAGAACCCCCTCCTCCGAAACCCGGGGGGAGCGTCGCGGCGAGCGAAGCGAGCCGCCACGCGATCACGGGGAACAGCGTGGCGAGTGAAGCGAGCCGTGCTGTTACCCCCCTAAGCCCCACAGAACCCCCTCTTCCTGAACCCGGGGGGAGCGTCGCGGCGAGCGAAGCGAGCCGCCACGCGACCACGGGGAACAGCGCGGCGAGCGAAGCGAGCCGTGCTGTGACCCCCCTTAGCCCCCCAGAACCCCCTCCTCCTATGTCTGCCGTTTTACTTCATTTAGGACCTACTTGTAGGTCGCGCGACAAGGTCCCTTCTAGCGGTTCCGACCCGTTGAGGATTTGGCTTTACGTAAAATTTAGGGTTCCGTATAGGGTTTTGATTGGGGTTATACTATATTGAGGAATTTGATTAAATGGTCGACTTTTAGGGTTCCTTAGGACTTTGATTGGAGTTTCAACTACACTTAGAAGCTTGATAATGTTAAAATTTTTAGGGTTCCTTAGGACTTTGATTGGGGTTTTACTACATTGAGGAATTTGATTAAGTGGTCAACTTTTAGGGTTCCTTAGGACTTTGATTGGAGTTTCAACTACACTTAGGAGCTTGATAATATTAACATTTTTAGGGTTCCTTAGGACTTTGATTGGAATTTCAACTACACTTAGGAGCTTGATAATGCTAAAATTTTTAGGGTTCCTTAGGACTTTGATTGGGGTTTTACTACATTGAGGAACTTGATAAAATAAACAACTTTTAGGGTTCCTTAGGCCTTTAATTGGACTTTCAACTACACTTAGGACCTTGATTATGTAAACAATTTTAGGGTTCCTTAGCACTTTGATTGGAATTTCAACTACACTTAGGAGCTTGATAATGCTAAAATTTTTAGGGTTCCTTAAGACTTTGATTGGGGTTTTACTACATTGAGGAACTTGATAAAATAAACAACTTTTAGGGTTCCTACGTTAATAATCAAGTTTTCACTTCTGCCGGCACTCCCGGAGTGCAACCCGTATTTTTTTTTTTGGAACAAATTTTTCAGAGAAAAATTCGGTTTTCAGAGAAAAATGGGATATGAGATGTGGGATGATTATAATATGAAGAAAAGTGGGGCTCTATTCCGGATAAGGTTTAATTTTTTTTTCTTAAATAGTTTTATTTTTTGTTTTATTTTATTAACGCACAAAACACATTATAACCACAAAATAACTAAACAATCAAAACCCTATACGGAACCCTAAATTTTACGTAAAGCCAAATCCTCAACGGGTCGGAACCGCTAGAAGGGACCTTGTCGCGCGACCTACAAGCAGGTCCAAAATGAAGTAAAACGGCAAACATAGGAGGAAAGGGTTCTGGGGGGCCGAGGGGGGTTCTGGGGGGCGTAGGAAGGTCACAGCACGGCTCGCTTCGCTCGCCGCAATGCTCCACACGAAAATAAAAGGTCAAAAATAGGGCATTTTTAGGTTTTTTAAATAATAAAGGGGTCTAGAGGGAAAAGGGGGGAAAAATTTATTTTGCTTTCAAAATAATCACACCTTCCCTACATGACCCAAAAAAAAAAGTCTCGCAAGTCACTCCGCTTGGAAGATACGAAAGGGGGGGAAAAAAAGGGGTAGGAGGGGGGAAGTTTTTTTGTTCTTTCAATTCAGGAAGAAACCCTCTATACGAAACCCCAATCGAAACCCCTCTATCTCGATGGCATCTGGTAGCACTCTAAAAAGGGGGGGTCCTGGGGGGCAAGGGGGGCAAAATTTTTTGTGCAATTGAAATCACTCGTGACCGTCTTTAGGTTCCCCATAAAAAAATTATGCAGGACCTCTCGGTTGCAGAGCCCCTCACCAAAAAGTCCATTAAAAACATAATTATGAAACACATCACGATCATCATGGGTTACCTACTTTTACCATTCTAGGTGTAAACGGAGTCGAGCGAACCTATCATTGTGTGCGTGAGTACGCACACAACTAGCGAGCCGCAGTAAATACCTATTTTCCGTCCGCCTTGTTTGCTCGATACCCTCTTAAATAACTTACCTTTGCTTGCCTACCGGACTTGATTGACTACGCCTACCTGTAACCTGTGCTTATTAAACGGACTTCGATTGCCCAAAGAACACTGTCTGACTGTCACGAAAATGTATCTTTGAAGGAAAAGTTCATGATAGTCCTAAAACCAAAGTTTTGAAAAAGACTGCATTAACATTACTGTTACGGATAGGTGGAATTTAAAACACTTTTTTGAGGAAGTTAAAAGAAAACCGGCCGGGTACGCGCGGACAAGCTAGTGCTCAGTACCGAGGTTCAAATCCAACTATTTTTGTAGCTGTCCGCGCGCAAGCGGGGGTAGTCTCCAGTTTTATTCAACGAACAAAGTAAGTACATTTTATATGTTTTTAAATCTACCTACACTTTATAATTTAAAAATTGTTTTTTAATATTATTACAGGTTCGTGAGGTGCGTCTGTCTACATTCTCCGCCCAGTGTCACGTCAGGGACACTGATTAGCAACAGGAAGCAGCACCAAGCGAGTAACAGGTCGGAACTCCAGTCTCGGCGTTTATTTCCACAGTGCGTCATACACTTGTCGGGTCCGGACAATAGTAAATCCGCGGTACCTCTCGGCCAAGTGGTTTTGGTAGGTGCTACTCGGCCAATGCGAAGAATGCCCCACTCGCCTATTTGAACAGCAGAAGTACAGCAGTGCAGCAGCGACGACAACTTCTCTAAATGCAGAACAGCTAAGTCGACGCTCTCAGTTGCGTGTACCATTTCTAACGTTCCTTTTTTATTTTTATTTTTTCTTTTTCAGGTGCGGCTGTCATCCAGGGCCATCCGGGATCATCTTTTTCGCACAGGAAACCAGCATCTCGGGACCATTGACAATCTTTGTGTAATTTCAAATTCATATATTTTCTTTCTGAATGTGTGTAACACAACTTGTCTAAATAATTTGTAGTCCAGTACATACCACTCTTATGATTCATCGAAAAATAAATTATATTTATTTGTAATCTGTGTTTCTTTTGTATGACACCATCGCTGAGGCAGTATGCGCGTACTGCACCCTGTAGATGTACTCGTAGCTCAGGAATCGAATCAGGATTTGTAGGTATGTATACGCGCCAGTAGACGACACAGGCGGCGCCGGGCGGCGTAAGCGGCGGGCGATGTGTTACATTACATAACAACAAATAATGCAGCTCATTTTTCTCGCTTGAACTTGAAGTGATTTGTATTTTATAACTTTTGCATCCTAAAACTTGCTTTTGTAAACAAGGGAACCATCTTGGTATGCTAGTCCGATATTTCATCTGTTGAAGTTGTAGAATCCAATCAGTAAAAATCTTGCCATATTTCGTAGGTATTTGTTCGTATGCTGATATCTTCTTATGAATGTTTATGAGTGTGCGTGAGGGCGACGCATCAGCTGTGGTCTCGCAGGCACCTGTGCGCGCGGCCACCAGTGGGGAGGTGGTAGTGACGGCGCGGGAGCAGGCGTGGCGGGGCAGGTAGCTGGAGGCGGGGGCGGGGGAGCAGCTCAGCTGTTCCAGTGCACACTCAGAACATTGATGCTTCGAAAGACAGAATCCGTGAACACACGAACCTAGCGGTGTTACGGTGGCACAAGGTTCATTTTTGCAGAGCATTATTGTCTTTATTGGCGCGATGCAATGGTAATTGTCCTCACCAATTAATAACTTTGTTTTTACATTATCACTACACGAAATGAGACAGTTCATATGTAAATTTAGTTCATCACTTTTTCTCGCACTTAGTTCTCGCAGAATTATTGTTTATGTTTGTAACTTTGCACTTTTTATCAGCTACAGATTTTTGTCGATTCTTCGTTACATTTTTACGATTGATCTCGTTATTGTAGGCTGGTATAAATAACTGCGTTGGTCTATGTCTTTTGCGTGCGCTTTTTTCTAAGGCTGCTAGGTATGTCCGCGGCTAACTTTTGCCCGAGTAAAAACTTTTCAAATTGAAAGTAATTTTTGTTGTATCTTTTTTGAAGTGATTTTGGTTTTTCAGTCTACGTAAATATGATCCTTCGCGTATTCTATATTCAAAAGTAAGGACAATATTTCCGCGCATGTTTAAGAAAAATATAGTTATAGAGGTCTTCTAAAGTGCTTTAAGGTTTAATCCTACTAGAATAAAGAAACTAACCAAAGTCGAGGGCGGCAGTTAGTCTACTTGCAATAAAAAAATAATTTTTCATTAGCGCCATCTATTTTAAAAAAGCATCACTTAGTATGTACCTTACAAAATACCACTACGCCACGCCATCTATCAATAGGTATATGAACATTGAAAATATTGCTCTTTCCAGGCTATTTGCCAGCGCCATCTAGAAATAGCCCGGAATTTTACCATTTTTTGAGTCACAAAATTTTGTTCTCTATTAGCAGTCTACTTGTTTTCCTTAGTCTATGGTGTTAGTAACCATGATAGTTTCAAAAGTCAAATATATGTGGACAATCTACTACACAAAACTATTTAAGCCCCAAATTAAAAAACTGGTAGAGATCGACCAATCATAAACTGCACATCCCACTACTTCAGTCAGTCAAAGTAAATTGTTCTTTATCACTTACAGTACAAGGATCATTTTGAAGTACTTTGCTGTGAGTCAACGCCAAGAAAACGTGGTGGAAGGGTGTGCCTTTTTAGACTGGTTTATCTATACCATGGGACCTATATAGCGAGGGATATAATACGTACATATTTTTATTAGAAAATACAAATTAACGCCGTATTCGGAAACAGTGCTTGAGTCTGAGATGAGCCTCAAGCATAGATTTTTTACATTTTACAATGAAGAACTGTAAAAATCAACGCTTGAGCTTTTTAGTTCTCATGTATTTTTTTAACAATGGAGTAGGTAAGCAGTACGTAATAGATCCAAAATACACAATTAAAATTCTTATACGGAGGCATGCATTGCATTGATAGTTAGTAAGGTAGGTACACTGGTAACCTATGGTTGTGTGGGGCAAAAAGGTCTGGTCTCAGCTTTATATTTGGACGTATTTTCCTCTGACTATCCACTTAGACACTCTTATAATAATCTAAAAATCAAAATCAAAACTGTATTTACTCAGGAGGATCGCAAGGATCACTTTGAAACTTTTTAAAGCTAGGTGAGTCTAGGTGCCAGTTCCACGCGACCAAGCTTGGAAGAACAGGCAATAAACTAATAGCTTGGTTCCTACCGTTGTTGTATATGATCATAATAAACTCTAATAATAAAATATAATGTTGAGTGGGCATTTTTTTATTATAACGCTTTTATTAGCTTCACCTGAAAGTAAGTTTGTTTGCTTGTTTGCTTGTATGTAACCGACCCCTTTGAGCTCGATTTTGTCCTACTTTGAATGATCAGATTTGATTCAAACTTTGCACACCTGTCAAAGGTCGATGACAATGCAATAATATGAAAAAAATAATAATAATAATAATTTGAAAAAATATATATATACATATATACTATAGTTTAAATAATATTTTTAGTTTTTTAATGTATAATTTATTAGCTTTAAAAATATGTAGGTGTCAAGAGATCTATAAGAATATAAATCGTACCTGGAGATTATACTGGTGAAGCTATTTCTTTTCATTTCTTAAAAAGAAAAAAGTTCTAAGCTTTTTCGAGAAAAGCTTTAATGTATCCTATTTGGATTTATTTAAATAGTTTTTACAATTTACCACCATCTACAGCATCAAAGGAGCTAAATAGAGGCGTCTTCATAGTTTGAGGAGAAGACGCAAAGAAAGCCAGACTAAAAGTTTTCGAATTGGAATAAATTCAATTTGAGCTGCATTCGGGAACTTTCGGTACGTGACGATTCTTTTAGGTTTATTTATTGCAATGTAAAAGGAGAATGTCTGAGGTTTAGTGGTAGTGATTCTGCATATAGATTTATAGTGTCGGGAGTTCGAAGTCGTGCCCAATATTAGATTATTTTATTCGTAAATTTATAATATACGTACCTACTAAGCATATAATCAATACCAGTGAAAGGACCTTTAGATTAGGTAAGATTTTTCCGTAGAACTACTTCTCTTACTCGTAAGTTGTTCGCTTCGCTTCTTTCTATCTATATTTTCATTTTATCTTTTGATTATGTCTTTTGGACCCGGTTAATGTACGGCCAGTTAATGTACACCCAGTTAAAACGAATCTACTTTTTTTCCACTATGAAATTTTAAAGGCCCAAGTACACTGTAGCAGATAAATATTTTGATGATTACTTTTTACTATCAAGCGATGGATAATTGTCCTAAAGGGGGGGAGCCCTTTGCCCCATTGAGGGTATTGAAACGGCTGCTACTACGGCACGCTCGCTCTGCTGCTCGCCTTATGCGTAATTTTTATGTTCTATCATAACCTAACCTATCCAAGTCAGAAGCGCCATTTTAAAATATCAAGGACAAAGTATAAGTATCCAATGCTAGGCCAAATAGGCAAAAATCCATGTTTCAATTGCTTCAGTGTACACGTGGTTTATCTGGCATCGTAATAGCGGGGTGTACAATAACATGATGTTCGTTATCAGCTCCCTATTTAGTGAGCCACAATATTTCTGTGATGGTGGCGTCCTCTTGCCGCAGAGAAGATGTGGTGGGGTTTTTTAAATAAAATGAGACATTTATATAAAGTGCTTTATTTTCAAATCAAGGTGTACATTATTGAACATTGACAAGAACTTCTAAAACTTAGAAGATTAGACCACGTAAGAAAGGAGTCTCTGCATCGGGTAGTTACCGTAGTACTGCTGTTGGGGGTAGTACCCGAACCTGTTGTACGGGTAGTACCCGTATCTGTACGGGGTGTACGGGAACGTAAGGAACGCCTCGCGCTTCTCCACCTTGTGTGCTTCCGGCTTATATTCCCCCAGTCCTTCCTTCAGAGTTTTTGGTGGTATTATATCATCTACGACGTCGGAAGGCATAGGCCCAGCTAAGGCCACTGCGGCGAAGGCGAGAATGAGAATCAAGGATTTCATCTGAAAAGAAACATAACATATTATACCATGGTATTGTTCAATAAGCATAATATTCGTATTAATGGTCAATAGGCTAATATGATACTAAGAAGAGTGCTAGATATCAATGTGGATGGGTATGGAAGAAGAGGTAGGCCAAAGAAAAGATGGATGGATTATGTGAAGGATGACATGGGTAAGAAAGGAGTGACTGCTGAAATGACGGCTAATAGAGCAGAGTGGAGAACAAAAACCTTTAGTGCCGACCCCACATGAAGTGGGATAAGGACAAGAAAATGATGATGATGATAATCATAGGCAGTCTGCTAGCCCTGTCTAAAGTCTTGCGTACTAGATGGCTTGCGATGGCGATTAGTGTATCGCTGTTAAAGTTAAAATGTGTATCGCTGTAAAGTACATTGGTCAGCTGTGCACTGAGTGCTTGGCTTACGTGCCTAAATAACAGATTCCGTTATTATATTTCAAAGGAGCATTTGTTATAAAATGGCCAAAAAGCCACGGCGTATCGTTATACACTAGAAATGTTAATTTGAAATGTTAATGCCTAAGTCTTGGTTACCTACAACAATTGGGAACTCCTCAAACATTAATATTCTGGAAGTTATTAATTTGAAGAAAGTGTTTTACCTTGTATTGCTTGAGAGGCTTTCAGTCGAATGACATTATTATCATATTTAACTGGCTTTTTATAGTATTTTAGAATTTAAATTTGTTTGATAGTAATAATTGGAAAAGCAATTAGTATTTTGACGAAAAACCTCAACAGTTATTTTCTTAATGAGAACTGGTAGCTATTTTAATGACAAATCGATTAAAAGCAAGATACAGTTTAAAATAAGTCATTAAACAACTAAAAAACATGATTTTAATCATAGACTAATCTAAATTCAATTAATTAATTTACGATTACAAATCTCCTATATTAAAAAAATCTTAATTATAAAGCGGATGCTAAAGGAAAATTTTCATAAGTAAATACAGATAATAATATTTAATTTTTGTATTGATTTGCTTCAGGCTTCAAACAGATACATTTTGATATTAAAAGATGTGTGAAGATAAAAATGCATAAAAATACTTTTATAACATGCTTTATTAACATATTACATACACAAATTTAAACCTATATCGCAAATACCAAATTAAATATTGCAATTCAATAAGCGCAATTAACAATAAATAAAAAATAAAATTTTAGAGATTTCACCTACGTTGTTTCATAAAGTTTCACCGTAATAGTGGAAAGTTAGAGAAAGGAATAGAACGAAATGTCTGACTCAATGTCTGTTTCAAGTGGAAACTCTATAGAAAACTAGCCAAGTGCGTGTCGGACAGTAGCCAAACTGTTCGATGAAGCAGCTTAGAATAGAATTGAATATAACTAAATAGTACACCAGAGTGAAAGATTGCATAAAACAAAACAAAAAAAACTAAAGGTGCAATGGGCAATCTTACCACTAAGAGCGATCTATTCCAGACCATTATTGCATGAGTATGGATGGGGCATATATTACATAGTACCTTATAGTTTTTGGCTAGATAGCGAATTGTCGAGAATGTCCACGGATATTTTATTAAATTTGACTGAATTCAAAGTTTGCCATACACAAACACAATCATTTTGACTTTAGTTAATAAATTCATTGAAAATCCATAAAAACCGTATTTTCTATATACAAGGCGGATTATAATTTTAGTACCTATACAAGGAAACCAACCAAAGGCTGGATGAGTGATGTAGGAACTACTGATACGACAAGAAGAAGAAGTGAATGGCTCTGGCAGATAGGTACTACTCTTGCCTAGCGATGGGATACGATATACCTTTTAACTGACTTTTAATAAAAATAATTTAAGTTTAAAAAACTTGAGAAACCGACTTCATTGTCAAATGAAGTCGGTTTCTCAAGTTTCTTCATTGTCAATGTTCAAAAAGGCTCACAAATGACGAAGTTATGCGGTAACAAACATTTAAAAAAAAAAAAAAAAAAAAAACATACAACCGAATTGAGAACCTCCTCCTTTTTGATTGGAAGTCGGTTAAAAAAGATGAGGTTCTCAATTCAGTTGCATTTTTTAAATGTTTTCAATCGCATAACTCCGTAATTTATGAGCCAATTAGTTTTTTTTATCTGAAAAGATCCAGATTGGTCCCAAATAAATTTCATCAAATCTATTCAGCTGTTTGGCCATGGAGCCGGTTTCTCAAGTTTTAGATCTGTCTATTATGGAACCCTAAAAGCATCTGAACGATAAACATTTTAATCATAATCCAGGTGTATTCTATAGATGCGCTTTCAAAGTTTCCAGACGTTGAACGTTGAACGCCGAACGACACTTGTCTATTGCGCCATTTTACTTTAGCTAAACGTGGAAAGTTTTAGCCACAGTATGTGTTATAGCTTAGCAGTAAATAAACTAATAAGAGTTGTTTTCCAGTTCGTGGACGAACTTCAAAAAGTTTGATTTAATACTTCAGTCGTAGTTGCTGTTTGTAATTATTTTATACTGTGTCGTACTTTCACTGGTATGAGCCAAATCGAGGAAAGTTCGGATGCGTTGCCGACTGCCAAGTTGTGGTACGAGGAATGTAAATTTTGATTGCATTTCTGACAAGTAGGTCACATCACATACACATTTACTGAGTTGAGTAACTGTAAACTATTTTACTATAGACAGGTTTTACCATTCAGAATAACGGATAATAAACTTACGAATAGAAACCATTTTATACTGTAGTCTATATTATATATAAAAGAAAGTCGTGTTAGTTACTCCACTTATAACTCAAGAACGGCTGAATCGATTTGGCTGAAAATTGGTTGGGAGGTAGCTTAGAACCAGAAGAAGGACATAGGATACTTTTTATCCTGAAATATCCTGAAAGCCGACTAAGCTGACAGAATGGTAATGCAGAGCAAGCCTATTCCATCTAAAATCCTGTCCCAAGTACTATAGCGTCCCGTAAGTATGGGCATGAGTAAACACCAGTTGCCCCCGACTCTATATAAATCATCTAAAATAGATGCAAAAGCCCGTTTACTTTACTTTTAATTATATTTTGAGTTTGAATTTGCGACTAACGATTTTAATTTATGGTTGTTCCATTAATTTCAATCAAAAATATAAATTAAATTCATATCATAAATTCGTAATAAAACAATTTAATAATTTTGTTAATTTGCCTACGGTTGATGTTAACAAAGGAAGCAACACAATTAGTTACTCACTGGTCGTTAAATTACTGTTTTGTATTCGTCCATTTTGATTTTACCGAATAATTTCAATAACCTTATATGATTGATAGAATTTCATATTTAACTTTGTACCTAGCTTTCAAATGTAGTAGCAGTTAGTACTTACCTACCTATTTAACTAATTGGGAGGCTATTATAATTCCTATGACCTCGTTTGTAAAGTTTAAAACTAATGTAAAGGGTTTCCGCCAAAATTGCCCCAGTCCCGGCGCAAAAGAATTGTATCTCAGATTTTAGATACTTATTAGTAGAAACAATATCAGGTGTCGCTATTTCCTGATTTCGTGGCTAACATGTTTTTTTTACCCAGAGAAGTTTCATAGGCGCTACATGCAAAAATGACACTTTTTAGGAAAAACTTCATGTTACTGTGTGTAATTGACATTGAATTGGCAAAAAACTAATAAAACACATCATATAAACACATTATCACATATGTAATATAATGTACCTGACCTATGCCATTTTTTTAAAAACTTCATTTTACTGTATTAATTCACTCATTAACAACACAAACGTGCGGGTAGTTGCAAAAAATGAATATAATACGTACACACTGATACGACTCGTGGTTGGTTCCTCCTGATTTATTTTGTTTTTACGGCGACTTGGCATTAATCCCTGGACTTTTGATTTTACTTGTGATATGGCAGACAATTGTGTTTTGTGTACACGGTCACTTCGGCGACTTCGAAGACATGTTCTATTTGAACATTTTCTTCAATCACGTCGAGAATTCGTGGTACATATTGTACGTGCTATTGAACCGCCCCAAGAGGTATGTTTAAAAAACTATTCCATTTAAACAAAGTATTTATTTTAACGCAATGAATATAATATGCATAGATATACGCTAATAATTACTGTTTAAGTAAAAGAACGCATTGAGCGCGCTTTAAATGACTGAGTATTGAGTTCTTAATGCACACTTGAAACATGTATGAATAAACTTATGTCGTCCTTGTTCCTCAATAACAACATTATGTACTAGGGTATATGTGTGTGTTTTATTCATTTTTTGCCAATTCAATGTCAATTAGTACAGTAACAAGTAGTTTTTCCTACAAAGTGTCATGTTTACATGTGGCGCCTATGAAACTTCTCTGGGCAAAATAACCATGTTAGCCACGAAATCAGGAAATAGTGACACCTGATATTGTTTCTACTTATAATTATCTAAAATCTGAGATACAATTCTTTTGCGCCGGGACTGGGGTTTTTTTCTATGGCCCGTGGCGGAAACCCTTTTGACATTTCTTATCAGACAATATTGACTCAACATATGCCATTATTGAATATAATTGACGTTTGCCTCTGACATTGCCAATTACCAGATTCTCATGAGACTGGCGTACCAGGATAACCAACCCAACATTTTAAAACCTTTCACACTGACGCAATTTCACTCACTATACCTACACAAAAACACAATCACATTTAGAATTTTGTTCTAATTAAGTTTATAGTATACTATCAATTCTTATAAAGTTTGAAATTCCCTCAATCGGAGGAGGGCGTTAATGTTCGCGACACAGTTTATAACTTCTGTGAATGTTATCGTGCTTTTACCTTATTTGGCCATGTATTTAATTCCAAAATAAACATTTTGATTTTGATTTAATTTTGATAACCAATCTTATCTTATCTTATACCTTTAAACGAGAAAATCTTGTATATATATTATATTTAGGATCTCGGAAACTGCACCAACAATTTTCACGAAATTTACTATACAGGGGTTTTCGGGGGCGATAAATCGATCTAGCTAGGATTCATTTTTAGAAAATGACGAGAATATGGTGTTTTGCAATAATCTAACATAAATGAGATGATAATTTTGTGCATGCTGTGGCATCCTATAACTGGAGGGACACATAGTTTTAAGACGTTTTGTTAGTATTATTTGTTATTCAAGTGTTTCCTTTGTTGGATGTCCTAATAAATAAATAAATAAATAAACTCAATATAAGTACGACTGTTCCTGCCATCTATTGGCAATTGTGAGCAACTAACTGCAAGCTATTTCAGCAGATGGCGTTGTTAACTAAAAATAAGCCAATAAAGATACGAGTCTTCCTGACATCTATTGGCGATTAATAATACTATTTTTTTTAACCCCGAGCGAAGCTCGGTCATACCAGCTCGTATGGTCTTAAACGTCAGAGACTGAACCCGAAATACCAACTTAATAATGTAAACTAACATCTTCATAAAGATCAGAGTAGCGAAGCTTTCGTCAGGTACTTCTTTGAATATTAATAAACCTAAAGCCGGGGTCACTCTGGGGCTTTCAACTCAATTATGTACGCACTGTCTTAAAATTCTCTTCATCCAAGGGGATATCTACCGTGCCTGGGGATTAAAAACATGGAGTTGTTTTGGTTTTTCGTACCTGCCAAGCTTTGAATTATGTTAATTATAATTTTGACGTGACAACGTCTTATAATTCGATGGAGCCGGCTGCACGCACGAAAAAACATGACTCATGCGGCGTTACCTCACTCTGAGGCGTTCCATTTAAGGCTTGAAGTGCAAGCGAGAGCGCGGAACGAGCGACAAAGAGCACAATCGGTCGCCGCGTTCGGCAGCGTTCGACATCTGTCTCTCTCCTACTTGAGTGAACGATGCGCAAAATGCTGCCATAGAAAATTAAGTACTCCTAACAAAACTTTGAGTAGGTATGTATGAAAGTGAATGAAAGGGAACAGTGTCTGTCCGTCGACGCAAGATATAAAAGTTGAATCATTTTATTATAACAATTTTATCATTGGCACGTGTTGTTGCAATATATCCATCCATAGTGATTTGGCAAAAAAGACTGAATAAAATAAACGACGGCCATTTTAACAGATTTAGCTTCAACAAGATGGCCGCTATCAACTGTCATAGTTCAGAAGTCCCTATTGGAAGACCCTTTACAAGTTCAACGTCCTCATTAGGCCAAAATGTTAGTTGACCAATCTACAGATATTTGTTCAGGGATAATGTTCATAGTATGTACGCGGATTGTTCAGAGAAATCCAGTTTCCGACCCAATAAACAAACTTAAGACAGTACTGTTTCCGACCCAACCAGAACCTTAATAAACAAACATGTCGCATGCAAACATGATTGTTATAATTAATAAATAAATATTGTAAACAATCCACACAACACTATATACCCCTAAATTAAGCAGAGCATGTACTATGGGAACAAACTCAGAATACAAATAAATAAATAATTAATGGCTAAACTGCTGAACCGATTTTGGTAAAATTTCTATGGAGTACTTAAATATGGAAGATCTGGAATAATATTCCAGATAGCCATGAAGCCACACATAAAGAACAAAATTAAGATCCTGCTTCTTTTCTATTTGAAGGCGGTTAAAAAAAGCACAATGATTTAACCCTCGGCATACAAGGTGAAAAAAAATCCTCACCCATACAATGTGGGGTTAAATTAACCCAAAAAGAAATTGTCTCTACTGTGTGTGTGCACCAAGCATAATAGTTTTCAATGTGTTTTTTGTATTAAGTATATCATATAGTTTATGAATAAAATACCAAAATGAATCAAATCAAACTTTTATTATAAAAAAACTTAAAAATCACATACTCCCTTCGTGATTCCAACAAAATGGTATTAATTCAAAAGAAAAAATCATCAAAAATATATCATCAAATTAACACAATTATTTTACGTATTTAATAAAACTAGATGATATTTGCTTTATAATAATAATCACAATTAGCACGTTATGGCTATTGGAGCGAGATAATTCGTTATGTAAATAAGTACAATTTTGGCACATCAAATTTCTTACATATCGCGGTACTACATTTGAATCATCCATTCAGAATCTTCCTATCTTTGTTTCTTGGGCAGAAAGCACACCTTTGAGGCCTTCCTGGTCACTTTTGTGGTGGCCCTGGAACTTCTTCATGCAGCATTTCATGAACGCGTCTTCTTATACCTCGTTTGTAGTACGTGGGTTTTCCTAATATAAAACGTATAGTATAAATAAAAAAATATGTAGTAATAATGAATATAGTATCTGTACCTATCATAAAAATAAAAAAGTATAAATAATACACTAATTGTGAGTGAAAATTACGTGAAAACACAGAAGTAGGCACAAACTTTTTATACACGTCCCGTACAACGTGGGGTTAAAAACGCCCGGGAACCACTTTGCGTGCGTGCACTCACGATGCTGGTGCGCACAGCACGGATCCAACGCTGCGATTCGACGCAGCAATATTTAATCTCCAGCTACTAAAAAAGTCAAGTTATTTGATTGCGTTTTAATACAAAATCAGCGCAATTTAAAAGTGCTGGGGTTAAAATAACCCCACCTTGTATGCCAAGGGTTAAAAGTTTGCTGCCTCTCAGCATTAACGCTATAGTAGCGAGTGCTACTATAACGCTGGTCCGTGACATCGCTCTCCGTCGTTACAGAAGTATAATTACTTATACGAACACAGATATTTACACACATTTCCAAAATTTATATGATATATAAAATTTGGAAATGTGTGTAAATATCGATAATTTAACAATAACAATAATAAGACTAACCCCCGAATACTGAAACGCAACTCAGATTTAAGCACGTCTCAAGCAACGAATATTTGACAGTTTTCAATGAAAATCTGTCAAATATTCGTCGCTCGAGACGTGCTTAAATCTGAGTTGCGTGTCAGTATTCGGGGGTAAGTGTTGAAAGGAAAGAATTTAACAATAAGACGTGAATGCAGAGATGACGTCTGACAGAGAGGAATGGAGGAGGAAGACATGTGGTGTCGAACCCACATAAAGTAGGATAAGGGCAGGAAGAAGAAGACAGGTTCAAAAGAAGGTCATGATTTTGCCGTACTAAAATCTACTTACAAGTTTTAAACATGTAGTACCCTATTTACTTCCCTAGTTACAATTACTACTGTATTGTTTTCCATAAGTTGCAGAGTGCTTAACCCTACACTAAGACTGAGGGTCTTTTGGGATATCTCAGGAAACATATATGTTAAGGCTTAGCGGGCGCTTACTTTGGGTCGGCCTGCGTCATAAAATGTGTTTGGGATTACGCTTACGACAGAGATAACATGTTTTGAGTATTTGACTAAGGACTTGATGGATGAACTTTAGTAACGAATAAATATGAAGGCCAAACCAACGAGCTCAAATTGCGTCTGCGGTGGTGTGTAAGATGACGGTCCGTTGCGGATCTATTAGATCGATTGTGTAATTCTCATGCAAGCTAAAGTTTGATACTAACAAATAAATAAACTAGACTTACACCTGTACCCCAAGTCCGAGTTTTGCTACCACATTTCGTTACCAAATGTTGTTTTCGTTTCGCCCTCGTGTCTCTGTCTTTTGTAGGGAGAAAATATGAGACAGCAAAAATATGTTACGTAGCTAGAGTTGTTGTCTCATCATTTTTCCATGCAAAAGAGAGAGACACGTAGGCGAAACGAAAACAACATTTGGTAACGAAATGTTGTAAATGCACTGGGACTTTGTGTACTGGTTATCTGTCTTAGTGCAATGAAAACAGAAACAAGGAAGAAGTCAGTAGACAAAGAAGAAGGTAGAAGTCTATGGGTTATTGAGGCGTGAGGTGGAGGGATTTTAAAGAAAAATAAAGTACAATCCCTACGTTGCTGTTGATAACCTACTCTTAGAAGGGTGAAGCTATGTTCAAACGACCCAAAGCGAACATGTTTTTAAGGGGTTACGATTTCCATACAAACTTAATTTACACAACTATGGGCGAATAAAGTATTAATGTACACTGAAATAGCTGTAATAGGCTTTTACAGCGGTCCTTATTACCGGCCAGTTATATTAAGTTAGGCGCTTGTACACGCTAAGAAAATTTGCCGTTCCTGCGGCAGACAAGACAAATTCTTCGTGTAGACGACAAGAATTTTGTCTTTTCCACACACGAAAACGCAACAACGTTCGCCGCGTCGTGTCTTGCGCAGATAAGATTTTTTTCGTGCACCGCTGCGAGCAGTGTACACAGTTATTTTCTAGTTACGACACGAATTTCTTAGCGTGTACAAGCGCCCTTAGGGCGCTTGTACACGCTAAGAAAAAACGCCGGGTCTACCCAAGAATTCGTGTCGTAACTAGAAAATAACTGTGTACACTGCTCGCAGCGGTGCACGAAAAAAATCTTATCTGCGCCAGACACGACGCGGCGAACGTTGTTGCGTTTTCGTGTGTGGAAAAGACAAAATTCTTGTCGTCTACACGAAGAATTTGTCTTGTCTGCCGCAGGAACGGCAAATTTTCTTAGCGTGTACAAGCGCCCTTAGAGTGTCAGCCGTTGGTCGTGGCAGTCGAGGCTTCAGAAAAAGAACTAACAGACTTTTACGACTATTTTGATGTTTTAAGCTCATTCCCGTATTCAATGCCGAGTACCCGTTAGAAAGAATGACGAAAAAATTACTTTTTTGGTTTTTTATTAATATTTCTGCTATCCTACAGTTTTCTCCAACTTTATATAACTGGCCGGCAATAAAGACCACTGTAAATTCTATTACAGCTATTTCAGTGTACATTTATACTTGGTTTGCCCATAGTTGTGTAAATTCAGTTTGTATGGGAATCGAACAACATGACGCGCAGCTTCTTAAATTGGGCTGCTTTGGGCCACCCAATCTACGAAGTACTTTTCCGCTGACTGGAGTTGACGGGTTAGGTATTTAGGCTCCCTGGAAACTATTTAATTTTCAGGTCGTCAGGGGTCGCAATATTCAAAACTGACCTTTGAGAGGCGTAATATTAAATAACTTATCCGACCTGGCTCAAAGGGTTTTGACTAAACTGCCAAAGTGAATAAAAGCCAATATACCCAATAATAAAAAAGATCAAAAATAGAAACCGGTGAACCTAGAAGGTGGGTTCCCAACGAGTCACACCAGATCCAGTCAAACTGTGACTCGTTGGGAAATTTTTTCCCATCGAGTCACAGTGTTACACCAGTGTAACACGGGAACTCTTCTATAAAAGTGTATAAGTGCTAAATTATTTACTTACAAAGTCTGTATTTTTTAACATTAGCTTTTTCCGAGTCAGTTAAACCATATTAGCTCAATTATTTCACATATTATGTTGATTATTGATAAGTGTAATAAGTATAAGTAAGAACAAACAGCTGTGGTTTAGCCGGCTTTCAGTATAATATAATAATAAAGCGACCCTTCTAAGAACTGGAAATTATTGGTCAAACCGCAAAGTGGTTATGCCTACTCAATAACTCAAAGTTCAAAGCTTCTAGCGAAATATTCGCTTGGGATCTTGGACCTATTACCACTAGAGAATAAATGCAAGTGAACCCCGACACAAAAAGAAGGCTGTTATAAGTTTGAGACCTTGAAGCCTTGCGCATATCTAAGCGTTCTGCGATGGCTATCAGAGAAACGCTGTCAAATATCACTCTCATATTATTATAGCGTTTTATTGATCGCCACAATAGAGTGCTTAGATATGCGTAAGGCTTTAGTGTGTGTGTCTGTTTGTCTGAGCTCCGCAGTTTTTGATAGAATCATGCCTTATTTGGTAAAATCTATGCAGCCATTTCCAAGTTCGGAGGATATTCATCACTGAAGTTGGAGGTTTTGAATTCATGATCAGGAACAAAAATGCAATCATCTTTTTTGCTACCATGATTTCATCATTATCTTCCTGTCCTTATCGCTGTATGGTGTCGGCACCATAGGTTTTCTTCTTCCAATCACCTTCGCATGCGTCATTTCAGTGCTCACTTTCTTGCTCATGTCATCTTTCAATCCATCTTTTCTTTGGTCTACCTTTTCTTCGTGACCGCTAACATTTGTAATATTTAATAATACCTATCACGTTTATTTCTACCAGTGTGATACAGCTTATGATCCGTGACCAATGACTGTTTGAAAACTGTTTTATTACGACTAATCTTAATATTATTGAAAGTTGTAAAAGTGGCCGTATTACACAGGGGTATAATTTTATTATACTAAGCTTCTACTGTTCTATTGCGTCCTTATTTCAAAGTTTTAATAAGAAATGTTTATTTAGGTATAGGAGAAAAAAATGGAACAAATATCTTCAAATGTCATTGCGTGAGACGTTACTGTTTTCAGAGTTATCTATCAAATGTTTATGAAGTTTGCTGACCGTACCTGCTAACGAAAGTAGTTCTTGAAAGTATGATGGATTCTCCGCTCTTAGCAGGTCAATCAAGGTACGAGAACAAGTTATAAGAGGTTGGATAGTTTCCAAAAAAGTTCTAACACACTCTAACGATGCTTATAAGATTTCGACGAAGTAAGTACGTGTGAAGTGATGGCCAATTTTCGTGGCAGAATTTTAAAGCAACTCTTAATAAAGGAAGCTCCATGTGTAATCGACGAATTTAGCTGAAAACGAAATCGAATCCAGTATATGAAACTACACACACAACCCACAAACTAAGTATAGAACGGACACTGTGTCCCCCACCGATTTGGGCATCCGCAACCTTGCACATAAACGCGCTTGTACAAAATGACATTTGTGTAGTGTTTGTGTAAGAACCACACAAAGACGCGCGTATTACAACAAGACATAAAATATACACATATTTTGGGTTGCTGTGTAATAAGTAGTTAGAACGCGGCTTTTGTATGTGACTTGGTCGAGTGTCCGCGCTGTGCCTTCAGCCACCATCTGAACAAAAGCCTTTAAACTGCCTTACACAATAATTACTTATCAGTAAAAATGGAGGGATAGGTTAATGGTAGGGTGCACGAATATCTCCATCATTAGCGTTAAGCGTATTACTTGCACCACTTCTAAAGCGTCTATGAGTAATACCGTCCACAAATCAACTCTCTACTACTCCGTAGGGCAAACTCTCCCATTTCTCAGCTCGGACCAACTACACACTGTTTTACTGCCTTGGTTGATAGGTGCCTTTTTCAGAGCCATAAAATATGGAGCAACCGTTCAAGATCGATTGCTTGGAGCTAGTAAATTGTTTTATAATTTAATCATGGAGGAGTCCTAAGATGACATGTAATTAATGTTAGGAGCAATCTTTGAAAATATTCAGTGAGATTTCTCTTTGCACGTGTTGTTTTGAAAAAAGCGCTTTATTTGCTTACTTTTCAGTCGAAAAGCACCATGAATTGTCTTACGGCTATGAACAAAATTAATGTTGTCACTAGGTACGATAATGCGGCTCCCTTCTCTCTCCATTTATTTCATTTTTATAGGAACACTTTTTCATCAGCATAAAGGAAACTGGTAACGCTAAGCTTCATCCGGCGTTCGACAAATTGTTTTCGTCTTGAGTCGGTCACTCGGCGTCTGTCTGACGCGGGTTATGCGTCACACTGACAGCGGCCATTGTTTAAACGTCAAATATGACAGATTGTGACGTTTCTCGGACATATTTGTGCCTTGTTTAGTGTGAACCGGACGGGTAGAGGGTTAACAAGATAAATTATGTTCCAAGTGCGGCACGGAATAGATAATAGGACAACACTGGCTGTGAAGGCCGAGCATTTATGGAAGCGCTTAATTAATGGAAACGCAAATCGCTGTATAAATAAATGAAATAGGCTCTTGATTTAATTCAAAGACACAGTAGCAACTCTTCACCTCTAGACACTTAAACTACCTACTTAGAAGCCTGTAAGAATATTGGAATTACATGCCCATAAAGGCAGAATTACAATCGATCTATAAAAATGAACCATTAACAACCCTGTACCTGTAACTCTGTAAATAAGACTTTGGGAGGGTTAGTAAAACGGATGTATAATTGTAACGAGAAAATACCACTCAAATTACTACGACATAATCATTTTATACCGTGTAATGTACCGTGTTGTGTACTTATACACCACAACTTAATCTAAGAAACTGAATCAAACTTTATTGCTTACAAACATTCAAGTAGTCACGTAGTTCACCTTGCACGTCGCCTGTTTATACCTCCACTGTCCCGGGTGGAACTGGGGCCTAAAGCACAAGTTACAACTAAGTAAGTTAAATGTATCATTCGCAAATTCGCGTAAGCATTGGTGTAACATTATAAAGGCATCTTAGTTCCTTCAGGGTGAGCAACGAAACGACAGCACCCTTGGTGTTGTTGGTGTGGATGGGCGACGATGACCGATTACCATCAGGTGGGCCGTAAGCTCGTTTGTCTATCATTTGCATATATCATTCGCATGACTCCCAGCGCAGGCAAAACCCGGCAAAATTTCCGCGTTTTATAGGACCTGTCATTTTGACATCTACATAAAACGGATCGACATTTTGTTCTCTATCGTGGACGCAAGTAGAACGCGATTGCTCAGCACTTCTACTGTTTATTATTATTTTTTGTGTGTGATATGAGTGTGTATGCAAATGTTCTACTGTACCTGCAATAAACTAATTTTATTTTTATTTATTTAGCGAAATGCGTCCTAGAGCCTTATAAAAGATATTGAGTCTGGTAGCGTTACTTTTAGAGACTAGTTCGACTCTGTAAAAGATAAAAAGTTAAACTAACGAGTTTAGATACATATTTAACATTAGGAACGGACGTACTAGCTTTGATAGCGTGAGTAACTGGTGCTAGTCTTCTTAAAAGGAACACGAGAAGGAATTTTGGGTAAAATAAACGCTGAGCTAGAACACGGAAGATCGGCGCGTGATCTTAGTTTTAATTCTACAGGAATGCGCCCGGAGCCATGGAGGTATGTGCTGTGCAGGTCACAACCTCTGGCATTGTGAAAAAAAGGTGAAGGTTTGAATCCAGGTGACTCTGAAAATACTTTTCCTGCTCAAACTCTTCTCTCTGTTGGGATCAAATTGAATTTGCAACATGCATAAAAAGATTTTGCTATTTTTAGGGTTCCGTAGCCAAATGGCAAAAACGGAACCCTTATAGATTCGTCATGTCTGTCTGTCTGTCTGTCTGTCTGTCTGTCTGTCTGTCTGTCTGTCTGTCTGTCTGTCCGTCCGTATGTCACAGCCATTTTTCTCCGAAACCGTAAGAGCTAGACTGATGAAACTTGGCGAGTAGATGTATTCTGTGAACCGCATTAAGATTTTAACATAAAAATAAAAATAAAACTATAAATTTCGGGGGTCCCCATACTTGAAACTGAAACTCAAAAATTTTTTTTTCATCGAACCCATACGTGTGGGGTATCTATGAATAGGTCTTCAAAAATGATGTTGAGGTTTCTAATATAGTTTTTTTCTAAACTGAATGGTTTGCGCGAGAGACACTTCCAAAGTGGAAAAAAGTTGGTCCCCCCCCCTCTAACTTCTAAAGTAAGAGAATGATAATACTAAAAAAAATATATGTTGTACAATATTATGTAAACTTCTAACGATTTTTGGTTTGAACGAGATCTAGTCAGTAGTTTTTTTTTTATACGTCATAAACCGTAAACCGCAATTTACCTTTCGACGAACTACAAGAACCTTATTATGTTACATCAAGTAACATAATATAAAGGTTCTTGTACGGAACCCTTCATGGGCGAGTCCGACTCGCACTTGGCTGCTTTGTTTTTTAACCAAACTTCATACATGTTTTCGAACGAAGGTTCTACGATATGCTAGTTTTCTCGATCACGATGTTTTATTTACCGTTTGTGAATGGAACTTAAATAGTGAACACACATTTTTACTTACAAACTATTGAACTTGAACCCACGACCTTAGATTCAAAATGCAAAGCCACAGACAGTGCTCCACGGTTCCACTATTGCTGTTAATTTATTTACTGCTAATGTTGCAATTCTTACTGTTTAGAAAAAGTACATAAGCAGCTTAAAATATGAACCGAGTTTTTCGAAACAGCCTCGTTATACGAAGATTCTCAGACTTTTTCACAAAAATAAAGGTTTTATGAATTTCTACGCGTTTTTATGAATCTCTGGTATTTTGTGCTTATTTATTACGAGCCTTGGCCTTATTTAGGAGAGAGAAAGTATTTAATTATGATAGGACTAAATAATGTACATTTCTAAATATTAAAAATGCCTGAGCTATTATTGATATGAAGGCCTACCACAAGCTCTATCTGGCTCTGTCCCTGGCTCTGGTTTTGAGTCTGTGTGAGTGCTCACCAGTGTATTATATTGTGTGTGTGACGTTTCGGTGTAGGATTTATTAAGTCAACACTCACACAGACTTAAAACCAGAGCCAGAGACAGAGCCAGACAGAGCTTGTGGTAGGCTTAATGAGCCCTATCAGATTTTTTATTCGTTTTGGTGTGGTGTTGTTGTGTAACTTAACAAATCAAAAGCCATGTTATTTAGTTCAATCACTTTGAAAGCTGTATGAAAAGTTACGAGCCCATCTTATTACCAGAAACTGTAAAGTAAGTACAGCGTAGCCGTACAACTCTGATGAATACCCGTACTTTCTCGCGGCTCTGTTAACGGATTACTAAATTGGTTGTGGTAACGTTTAATAAGTGCTTGTAACGAGCTCAGACGTAAACCTAATCTTAAGCTTTGAGTTTCGAAACGATCGTGTAAATAAATGTAATGAGTTGTGACGTATCTACGGGTTTATGAATGTAAACAAGTGTCAACACAGTAAAATTATTTATTTAAAAACTCAAGGTCGTGGATTCTATGGCCCGCTTAACTTTAGTTTGGGTAGTACGGCACTCCCCTGGTATTAGCGCGACGTGAGGAGACGAGAAGGTCGATCAGCGCAGATCCAGGGTGTCCTTGGCAGGTGTTCGGCCAGGCGGGCAGGGGATTGGCAGCGAAGCGGCCGCTGCTGGTAAGTAGTAGCACTCCGCTAGCAGCTCATCAGTGCAGCATGGAGTGGTGGTGGTGAGAAGTAGCGTAAGCGTAAAACGCGTAGCGCCGTGAAACCCTGGAATGACGTCCAGATTAATATCTGTTGTCCAATATTAAGCGTGACCACCTCAGGAAGAAAACCGCTCTTTAGGGGAATGCCTAGGTATATAATGTGAGGTGGCCTAGCTAAGAATAAGCAGAGCGAGTTTACATGTTTTGTTACTAGATAACGAAATAAAAGCACATAAGTGACCTATGTACAATAAAAGTAATGAAATGAAATGAAATGCATTTTGATATAAATCCTAAATAACAAGGCAAGTATTTTATACAGATATTTTTTATGAACTACCTACCTCGCCATAAAAATTAGGGTGATAATATGACGGGCGTATTTTTATGACAAGTTAAATAAAATGTAGCTAGCATTTGGATGCCCTTCAAATCATAGAGGAAAACACGAAGATTCCTCCAAGCAGCTATAATAGGTACATAAGCATGACATGGCAAGCTGATTCACATACATGAAATTAAAACATGAGATCGTAAGTACGGTGCGGGTAAAATGCAAGCGTTTGCTATTAGCGATAGAACCCTACTTATTACAAGATGCTACAAGTTACCTATTCCTACAGTGGATTAGAGAAACGTATTGTTCACACTTACCCAAGATGGGGGTTTCACTGATTTGATAATAAGCTTCCTATCACTTACGAAGACTGAGCTAGTTATAGATTCCTATGGGTGAAATCACGTTCACTTTATATACGAACAATGCACGATAATACCTAGGTACTTTGATGTCCTATACGAGGATATAGTAGCTAGTAATCGCGACTTGGCGAGGCTCAACTGTGGTATGATGACGGTGCTTCGGCGACTGAGTATTTATGCAAGCCTACGAAAATAATGCAGTTTGAGACACTTTTGGTGGCAACCGGAAAAATATCGTGCAATCGTCGTAAGTTGGCAACGCTAGAAATTGTTCAGTTTTTTTGTAATGGGCGCTCCTTGTGGAGCGAGCAAGACAGACAACCTTTTGCTCCCTTCAACATAAACGTGATTGTTGGAATACGATCTAAGTACATGAAGTACCTTAGAGTACGTATGAGTACAACAAGTACATGAAATTTCTTAGTTTGCTAAGTTTATGTATGAAAAGTAGCTATTACGATGATTCTTTTTCGCCTATTATTATTTTTTCTGTTGTAGGTAACTTTGTAGGTGTTTGCTTTTGTAAATTTATTCTTTGTTACGAAAGTAGCAAAATAATTACATTTTTCTGTTTCTATAAATGATTTTTTATGAATGAAAAGTAGCTATTAAGTTAAATATTTTTAGCTTACTATTATTATGTTTTAAAAAGGAATCTTTACAGGTACTTGCATTTGTGTTTTTTACTTGATTTTCTGTACTTTATATATTAGATGCAAGGTTTTTTTTTTTTTTTTTTTTTTTTTTTTAACATGTAACCATTACGTTACATTACCCCGACGCTTACTAAGAATTTTATTACTGTAGAATAAAATTCGCAATTATTTCTTAGCGTAGTCACAAACTGCCATTCATTCCTTTCAATCATTCATACACAACCTTCCATACGATCGCTCACAAAATAGCATCAGTAAGTACCTACCTAAAGTAATGGTTTAAAGTACTGACGCGACCTATCATTACTAAGAGTTACTAGTTACGAACAGAACCAACTAACTCATGCAACTACTGCAGAAACAAGCGGTTAAGGGTGAATATAAGTGATGAAATTTAAAATTTGTACTTAGTTGTAATTGTTTACTTATTTGTACCTATGAGTTTTAAATCCTTTATGTGCCATGTTCCTAGATCCTTTCCTGACATGTCTTCTAAAATATAAACAAGAGGTGTTTTTTTATATTTTACACGACATTTAATGTATTTTGGGGCTAGTTTTTTGCTAAATCTTTTATCCGCATTACTAAGAAAATATGTTTTTTTCATAACTGTGTCACCTACATTGAATTCTGCTGGTTTGCGACGAAGGTTATAATGAGATGTATTTTTAGCATGACCCTGCCACAATTTAAGCTGTACCTTATTAAAAATTGAGGAAAGACAACCAAAGTTTTCTGCATAGACATCGCGTGGTAAAAATACTATCTCGGTGCCTAGATCAGAATCAATATAGTGAGATCCGCAAACTACCGTTTCTCGCCCAAATACAAGAAAAGATGGAGTATAACCTGTGGCCTCATTGACAGAATTGTTTATGGCAAATTGAACCTTGGGAATAAATATGTCCCATGTTCTATGGTCATCTTCTACAAAGGTAGAAATGCATGTGATGATAGTTCTATTATAACGTTCGACAGTATTCACCTGAGGGGTATATTTTGGTGTAAAAAATATATTTGGAATTTGATATCTACTAAAAAATGAATTTATTTCTTTACTTATGAATTGACTGCCGTTATCCATTAAAATAGTTTGTGGAATTCCATGCATGAGGAAAACTGAGTCCTCCAATATTTTAATAATAATGTTAGATGTGGCTCGTTTTATTGGAAAGATAAGACAAAACTTTGAAAAACAGCAGGTTACCACAAAAATGAAGCTATTTTGTTTTCTACTTACTGGCAATGGACCCATTAAATCAATAGAAATCATCTGAAATGGGCGAGAACATTGTTTAGGTCGCCCCATTTCACCCAAGATTTGGTGATTTTGAGCCTTATATGATAAACATTTAGTACAAGTGCCAATAAAGTCAACGACATCTTGAAACATGCTAGGCCAGAAGTAACGTAACGTAAGACGACGATACGTTTTATGAATACCTAGATGACCTGCTGTCGGTTCACTGTGGTTGTCATGAATAATGTCCTGACGTAGTTCCTGTGGAATAACTTCTTTCCAAGAGAACTCCTGTGTTAGTTCATGTTTATTTTTACAAAGTCTGTACAAAATATTATTTTTAATATTAAAATTTGGAAAAGACTGAGGCGTTGTAAGGCAACCATTATAATGTGATTTATACCATGTATCATTAGTATTTTTGTAAGAATTTGAAGTACTAATGGTACTCACGGGAAGAGCTCGAGAGAGTGCATCTGGAATTACGTTATCAACACCACGGCGATGTTTAAATTCTACATTAAATGCCGACAAACGTACTCCCCAACGCGCTAACCTACCTGTTGGATTATTAATTGATAAAAACCATTTAAGAGCGCTGTGGTCTGTATATACAGTGATTATCATACCATTTTCCAAATAACACCTCCAATGTTCCAAAGCAACAACTACTGCCAAAGCTTCTCGCTCAGTGACGCTATAGTTCCTTTCTGCCACTGACAAGGATTTACTCATGTAAGCGACTGGATGCTCTTTACCATCGGTAATCTGTGTTAACATGGCACCAATTCCGTAGTTGCTAGCATCCGTATGGACTTCAAAGGGTTTACTGTAGTCAGGGCAGGAAAGAACAGGAGCGGAAACTAAACATTCCTTGAGCTTTAAGAAAGCACCGTCTGCTTCAGGAGACCATTTAAATGGTGGTGCTCCTTTCTTATTCGAGGTCAATTTATTAAGGGGGCCTGCAATTGTGCTGAAGTTGGGTACGAAACGACGATACCAAGTTGCTGTCCCTAGAAAACGTTTTATATCCTTGCGACAAGTAGGTGTCGGATAATTAACAATCGCTTCTACTTTATCAGGGTCAGTCCGTAAACCACAACTGTCAACAACATAACCTAAATATTTAAGTTGACTTCGAAAGAAATTACATTTTTTAAGATTAATAGTCAAGTTTGCATGTTTTAATTTTTCAAGAACTCTAAGCAAAAGTGAGACATGACTATTAAAATCATTACTGACTATAATGATGTCATCAAGATAAGCGAATACTCGAAGTTCAAATTCACCAAACAACAAGTCAACTAGTCGTTGTTGAGTAGCTGGTGCGTTGGTAAGCCCGAAAGCTGTCCTTTTAAAGCGTAGGGTTCCGCGACCAGGAATATAGAAGGCTGTCTTGTCCCTGTCTTCTGGCGCTATTTCTATTTGCCAAAAAGCCTTAGATAAGTCTATGCTACTAAGAAAACGAGCATCTCGAAGGTTATCTAATATTTCAGAGACGTATGGTAAGTTATATGCATCGCGAGATGTTACTGAATTTAATTTGCGGCTATCTAGACAAAATCTGGGCTCACCAGTTTTTTTAGTGACTAGAAGAACTGGTGAGGACCAGGCACTTTCGCATGGTTCGACGACATCGAGTGCTAACATTTCATCAACCTGTTCAGTCAAAATACGTTGCTTTTCTGGGGATATACGATAATAACGTTGTCGTATGGGTTGAGCGTTTCCTGTATCAATCCTATGAGTTATGAGACTAGTTTTACCTAAACCGTTACGTTCAGCTGAAATGGCTTTAAACTGATCAATGACGTTGTCAGCCAGACATTTCTCCGAATGGTTAAGAGTGTCATAACTTTGTACGATAGGTTTTTGTACAACGGACTTATGGTTTGTAGGACTATCAAGGGCTACAGCGTGTAAGTATTGTAAGGAAATCTTAAATGCACGCCAGAAGTCAATACCCAGGATAAGGTCATCATGAACCTCAGGCATTACAAAGCCTTGAATGATGTGAAATTGATTGTCAAAATGAATAGGTAGGTTAATATAACCAATACTACCTATTCTTTGACCCCCTGCAGCAAGAACGGTTAATCTACAGTCATCTACTAACGTTAATCCTTGAGTGATTAATGCTTTATGAGCGTTGTTACCTATAATGGTCACGGCTGAGCCAGAGTCAAGAAGACTACACATAGTAACCTCACCTATTGTAATATTGATGAAAGGACGGTTATCATTGCATTTATTCAGAATTGTGTTGGTTTTGTAATAGTTAAAGTATGTACTGACAAATTGAAGCCACTCTTTCCATTCTTCTTTATTGATTTCCATGTTTGACGTACCAACACAATTCTTTTGTATTAGCTTTTTGAACTGTTTGGTTTTCTTTGACAGACTGGACAATCAGGAGTCTTAACATCCTTACGACCACAAACAAAACAGACAATCTGACTTTTGTCAGCTTGGCATTGCCTTAAGTTGTGGGTATTGACGCGACATCTAGGGCAAAAACGCAACCTGTTTTGTGGTGCATCAATTGCATGCACGTAGTTTTGCCTACCATCACTAGCGTTCTGGTCAGCTTGAGGTTTATTCGAGGTTTTATTATTATAGCTACTATAATAGTTATTTTGTCTATTTTGTTTTTGATAAAAGTTATTATATTGCTTTGAATCAACATTATTTTTACTACCTGAATAAGCAAAGTCAGGTGCTAAAGTATCTGAAGAAATCTTTGGGGGTTCATGGAAATGAGCTAAACGAGCTTGAACATTTTCATAGTTTTTACATATACTTTTAAGATCTGAAATAGCTTTAATTACTGGAGAAGATGCTATAATGTTTGCGTAGAGTGGACGGATGTTGTGGAGTATTATTTCTAGTTTATCCTCTTCTGACAAAGTTTTTGACAAACGAGAAAATAGCCCCGACATAATAGATAAATATATCGTGATGTTCTCGGTTTCTCCTTGAGTTCGGGAACGAATCTCAGAAAGTAATTTATAATCATAATCCGATTTATCAAAATCCGCCTTTAAAAGTTCCACAAGATTCGTCCAATCCGTAACCTGATCCTTTATGCTCCTATACCAATGTAAGGCGTCCCCAACAAAAATCTCAGTCGCATATGACGTAATTTTAGCATCTGATATTTTTCTAGTTGTACAGAATTCTGACACGCGCTGTATAAAAGAGCGTACACAAGTTTTCCCATCAAACTTTAATTTAGAAATCTCACTGGAAACCCCACGATCACAATGTACGGTGATATTTGAGGGATTACAAGGCTCTGGAGTTCCTGACGTTGAAGGGAAAGTCAAATTACTGTCGACTGCACGTTCCTTTAGTGAATCAAACTTTTTCAATAAATTCTCATATCGACTAACACAGTCATCGTAAATAGGTTGCGTAATCTCATCACAAGAAGAAATACGATTTAAACGATGGTATACGTGATTAAGTAAGTTCTGTGTACGCTGAACTGCGCTACCTAAAAGTGGCGATTCTAAGTTAGTATCTATTTTATTAAGTACCTCAAACACGCCTGATAGATCATCTGCTATTGGCAAAGAACTATCTAAAATAACATCCGATGGAAATAAAACTCCTAATTTAACTATTTGCTTACGCATTTCTTGAACGGTAAGCGCGGGTGTCGTACCACGAATAGCTACCTCATATTCTAGCTCAGTCTTTTGAAGCGACAAAAAATTTACTGGAAATGCCATTGTAGATAAGTGTGAACAATAACGAAACGCAAATGACCTAAATAAAGTTTAGCAAATACTCTGCTCCGTTACAATAAAAAAAATTAAATAAAGAACGTTTTTTCAGAAAAAAAAAATATTTAAAAATAATAAAAATGAACAAAGTGAGAAAAGAAATCCGGTAAAAAGCATGAAAGAGTGAAGTATGAAGCTGTAACTAGTGTGTGCGTAACGTAGTTTAAAAATTAAGTTGTAACAAAACAAAAAAACATCTAACAAAAATTTGAGGGTAGAAACAAAAAAATAATTGTTATGCACACTCTAGTTACAAGACGCTGAAAAAAACGTTTTACACAGTAATACAATGCACACCAACACAAAATATCTACGAAAACCAAAGTTAAGCCATAGAATTACCACGTAGAGGGCGCCAGTGTGACGTATCTACGGGTTTATGAATGTAAACAAGTGTCAACACAGTAAAATTATTTATTTAAAAACTCAAGGTCGTGGATTCTATGGCCCGCTTAACTTTAGTTTGGGTAGTACGGCACTCCCCTGGTATTAGCGCGACGTGAGGAGACGAGAAGGTCGATCAGCGCAGATCCAGGGTGTCCTTGGCAGGTGTTCGGCCAGGCGGGCAGGGGATTGGCAGCGAAGCGGCCGCTGCTGGTAAGTAGTAGCACTCCGCTAGCAGCTCATCAGTGCAGCATGGAGTGGTGGTGGTGAGAAGTAGCGTAAGCGTAAAACGCGTAGCGCCGTGAAACCCTGGAATGACGTCCAGATTAATATCTGTTGTCCAATATTAAGCGTGACCACCTCAGGAAGAAAACCGCTCTTTAGGGGAATGCCTAGGTATATAATGTGAGGTGGCCTAGCTAAGAATAAGCAGAGCGAGTTTACATGTTTTGTTACTAGATAACGAAATAAAAGCACATAAGTGACCTATGTACAATAAAAGTAATGAAATGAAATGAAATGCATTTTGATATAAATCCTAAATAACAAGGCAAGTATTTTATACAGATATTTTTTATGAACTACCTACCTCGCCATAAAAATTAGGGTGATAATATGACGGGCGTATTTTTATGACAAGTTAAATAAAATGTAGCTAGCATTTGGATGCCCTTCAAATCATAGAGGAAAACACGAAGATTCCTCCAAGCAGCTATAATATAGGTACATAAGCATGACATGGCAAGCTGATTCACATACATGAAATTAAAACATGAGATCGTAAGTACGGTGCGGGTAAAATGCAAGCGTTTGCTATTAGCGATAGAACCCTACTTATTACAAGATGCTACAAGTTACCTATTCCTACAGTGGATTAGAGAAACGTATTGTTCACACTTACCCAAGATGGGGGTTTCACTGATTTGATAATAAGCTTCCTATCACTTACGAAGACTGAGCTAGTTATAGATTCCTATGGGTGAAATCACGTTCACTTTATATACGAACAATGCACGATAATACCTAGGTACTTTGATGTCCTATACGAGGATATAGTAGCTAGTAATCGCGACTTGGCGAGGCTCAACTGTGGTATGATGACGGTGCTTCGGCGACTGAGTATTTATGCAAGCCTACGAAAATAATGCAGTTTGAGACACTTTTGGTGGCAACCGGAAAAATATCGTGCAATCGTCGTAAGTTGGCAACGCTAGAAATTGTTCAGTTTTTTTGTAATGGGCGCTCCTTGTGGAGCGAGCAAGACAGACAACCTTTTGCTCCCTTCAACATAAACGTGATTGTTGGAATACGATCTAAGTACATGAAGTACCTTAGAGTACGTATGAGTACAACAAGTACATGAAATTTCTTAGTTTGCTAAGTTTATGTATGAAAAGTAGCTATTACGATGATTCTTTTTCGCCTATTATTATTTTTTCTGTTGTAGGTAACTTTGTAGGTGTTTGCTTTTGTAAATTTATTCTTTGTTACGAAAGTAGCAAAATAATTACATTTTTCTGTTTCTATAAATGATTTTTTATGAATGAAAAGTAGCTATTAAGTTAAATATTTTTAGCTTACTATTATTATGTTTTAAAAAGGAATCTTTACAGGTACTTGCATTTGTGTTTTTTACTTGATTTTCTGTACTTTATATATTAGATGCAAGGTTTTTTTTTTTTTTTTTTTTTTTTTTTTTAACATGTAACCATTACGTTACATTGTAATGCTCAAACAAATACGACACTCTTTAGAAAATTTTACTTATTTGCCCATAATTATTATCGTACCATGCGATATTATCGTCGTGTTTTTTTTTTATACAATTGACTGATGGAACAAGCATAGCATGGCCCGTCTGATGTTAAGTAGTAACCATTACCTATAACAAAGCATTGCTTCGTAGGTCACGCATGTCAGGTACGTGTCCTACGATGCATTGCCCTGCGTCCATCAATTTGATGCGTACAGAATATGTTCATCCTCACGTGCCAGTAATTTCACCAGCACCAACACCCTTCAAACCGAAACACAAGCAATGCTGCTTCACGGTAGAAATAGGCATGGTGGTAGTACTTACCGACGAACCACACACAAAGAGCTCTACTGCTACTATTTCAATTGATTCCCACTTGTTCGCTCGATAGCATTACCGTGTGGAGGCGTTGAGAGACAAGAGACGTTTGAGATTGTACAGAAATCAAAACACGACTATAAGACCGCGTACTCTCTCGTAGAAATGGCCCTTTATAAACAGGATAATCGCTCCTTTAGAACAAATTCTCGGCCTTAAATTAATTTGGCAGAGTTGTATGGTAATCAATAACCGATTAAGAAAATGCCTTCGCGAAGATAGAAATCATTTTGGAATTTAAACGAGCTTTTGTGATGAGCTTATTGAATTTATGGAACGATTTATTTCTTTTCTTACTTCTAAATTTAATAGATTGTGTTGGCTCTGTCCAAAATTTGTAATCATTATTAATACTAATTTATCATGCATACATACCGACAAATCATGATCGGACATAATCAAAATATGTTTCTTTTCTTTAATTCTATCTGACACTCTCCTTCTTGGTTCATTCATTCGTAAGTCCATGTTAAAGTAGAGGCCTTTAGTCGTTGAAGAGGTCCTCAATAGTATATAATCTTATTTAAATTTAATTGCATGATATTATTGTTAATCATTATTTTTGTATAAACTATATTCATAAATTAATTAACCTTCAAGAAAATGTATGTATGTAATTGAGGAAATAAAAGAGGCTATATTAAAGCAGAGGTAGGCCTAAGAAAAGATGGATGGATTGTGTGAGAGATGATTATGTCCAAGAAAGGCGTGAGTACTGAGATGGCGAGTGATAGGGGAGAATGGAAGAAAAGGACATGTTGTGCCGACCCCACCTATGTGGGATAAGGGCAGGAAGAAGAAGAAGACTCTCCGTTTTGGTTCAACAATCGCTGATTGTACCGCAAGTTTCAATCAATACGTTTTCATGACTCCGTAATGAAATCGCAACAATGATTTTCCAAAATAAAATGTAATCGTTGAGTTCTGAATTTGCCGCAATAACTTCAAATTGCTAGGGGACTTGCAGTAGGGAAGTCAGAAATCCGAAGTTAAATAAATATACCTACTTTAACCGGAATCCGGACAAAATGTTTCAAAGTTCTTTCTGACATTGGTAGCTCTTTGAAAAATATAACGACTTTTAACTTAACTCAAAAACACTTGTACCTAATGTGGTCATTAACTAACCATCTTTTTTGAGCAATGTCAAAGTTGCATAATAGTACATTACAGCCGCGCACTGTAATGAGTGTGTTGCTGGCTGCTGCCTGTTGGTGGCCGTGAGCGCAGAGTAACGCAGGTCCAGGCCGTCACAGCGCGGTCATCATGCCCAGCCTTTGATGGACAAGCTAAATAAAGGCCGAGACCGAAGGTCGAGGCCTTTAAGCGCGGACAGCAAAGGCTGCCATGATGACCAAGCTTGAAGGCCGAGAACTTAGTGAAGCTGAGCTCGAGGCCACTATAGCGTAGCCAGCAGCACACTCAATTGCAGAGCAAGGCTTGTATAGTGCTTTACTCAAAAAATAAGAGTAATTTAAATAAAATTGGCTTACATTTCGTAGACAAGATTCCGTTGACTTCAGTGGCAATTCAAATTCAATAAACTAATTTTGCTTCATTTTGAGTATCCGTGTGTCAAACTTATTTTAAACTGGTTTTATTTTCAATATCACGCAAATTGATGGAAAACTAGAGAAAACCATAAAAAAATACAAAAACTTTTACCGCGTCGCGGTCTTTTTTTTATTTGGCAACGAAGCTAACGTTATGCCTACCTATACAGCCAAATAATGATTATAAACTTTTTTGAATTGTCTATTTTTGAAAAAAGAACTTCGAATTCTTAGTGAAACCTCTTTGCATCCGACTTCTTTCTGAGATCATAGGCGACTGTAATGGATTTACAAAGGAAATTGCTGGCGGCATAATACGACAGTAATGAATTTTCATACAGTTTTGCTGGCGCCTTTTCGATTAGCACCTGCAAGAGCGAATTTGCTCGAAGAAGGTTGTCAAAATAATGAGCACATTACAGACTTTTTTGAGTAAAATTTAATTATTGCTGTTTTAGCCACCAGCAATTTCCTTTGAAAAAATAGTCAAGTGCAAAAAGGTTTTACTCAGAATTTGTTGTTCTTTTTTTAAAAACCTGACTAAGGTGCAAAAAGTTTTTATTCAAAATGGCTGTACCTATTCTGTAGGATAATATATATGTTCTGTGGTACCTATAAAGCGCGTATAATCATTGCCTAATTAAAAAAAAAACAAAATGTAAAAAAAGAAACAAATGCGTTGCGCAGGTAAAAAATATGTTATATTCTTATTGTTTTCCATCAATTAGTGTAACATTTTAAAAATGAACTTTTCAACAAATTTTCTAAAGTAAGTGACGTAAGTTATTGAAAATGTATGCTACCGAAATCAAAGGAAAGATATCAACTTGTCACGTAAGCTTTTTTTTAATTACTTGCATTACGTATGTGTTTGAGTAAAACATTAGACAAGCCTTGGTCCTCAATGACTGTACCTACTGCTATGTAGTATGATGACTTTTATGCTTAAGCTTCACTAGGGTCTTCAAACTTGGTCCTCATGGCTGCCGTAGATCCGCGCTATAAAAGCCTCAGCCTTTATTTCAGGTTGTCCATGCGTGGGCTGCCATGCTGACCACGCTGTGATGGCCTGAACCAAAGTATCGCTGCGCCCACAGCCATCATCAGACTATCAGCGGCCAGCAACATAGTCATTACAGACAGTGGCAGTAATGTTCTATTAAAGGGTCTTAATGCAGGCGTTATGCTACGGTAACTGATTCTCTCTCTCTTTTTTTTCCTCATCAGGTGGGCCGTAAGCTTATTTGTCTACACTGTTGTTTAAAAAGAAAATAATACAGTGATAAATGATTTCCGGCTAAAATGCTGCAAAAGCCACGTCATCTCTAGAAAAGGGGAGACGCGAAAATTGTACAAAGAAATAATAAACTCTCATCATTGGGAAGTTTCTTCTGAAATAATAGAAATCGATGGTGTTTCGTGTTTTGGTGAAGGCATTTTCTTAAGAAGTGGTGACGTCATAAAACAACTAGGACAGTTAACTACAAGAATATGTTCAAGGTTGCCATCTTCTTTTCTTAAAAAAATGATACCAGAAAATGACTAAACGTCAATTAGTCAATTAAAAAAAGATTCACGGTTGTAAGGCATGGCAGGCACCTCTTCAGATCCAGATCTATAGTGGGCCCAAGTTCATTAAATATCTCTAAAGATCCCCCTGTCTGATTACTAGTGACTGCCTTTACAGCACAGTTGGTAAACTTCAGGTTTGGTTGGTTTTCAGTCTTTAAAACAACGATGGACGCCTTGAAGTGGCCTAAAAACTTCAAGACTTGAAGTCAAGATACGGCCATAAAATAGCGGAAAGCTCTTCTGTTGTTCGTGAGTTCCGATGAAAATAATCAAAGCGATTGGTTTTGGATTGCTTTGTGGGCGCGCGTCGCTGCCAGCTGATTGTAATAACGGAACAGAAATATGAATGTGGGGGATGAAAGGCCACAGTAATGGCATTCTACTGGGGAATAATCAGAGCAAAAGATATGGTGCTGTGGTAACCATTGACTGTTGTATAATATTCTCTTAACTTATAGTAAGACATAAGGAGACGAACGAGAGCACTAGTGATCTAGTGGTAGCAACCCCACCTTTCAATATTAAGGTGACAGGATCAAATCACGTCGTGACCTATGGATTTTTCTAGAATTCTTCTAGAAAAACAAGGATTTTTAGGGATTTTTCTCTTTGAAAACATCGTGAGGAAACCCACGGCTTAGTCAGCTCCGCACATATTGACCATGTTTTTCCTGTGGATAGGCCGTCTTCGCTGTCAGGGTGGTATAAGCTTTGGGTAAGCCTATTCCATCTAAAAATTCTATATCAGGTACTACAGCGACCCGGAAATAGGGACATGGTAAAAAAACCGTTGTCCCAGACGCTATATAAATAACTATAGTACTCTGGAATTTTGTAACTCTGTAATGTTAATTCTCTTAAAAATACTAGGAGAGCATAAGCTTTATGAAAATTCAAAAGTTATTCGTTTCTCTCCCAAATACAATAAATACAATCGCCGATAGACAATACAAGTACCTATACACCAAAACAAACATAAAAGCCAAACTTAATCCTGTCCAAATTCTAACAAACTACTGCTTTTATTAGTATTGTAACACGTATTACTTGAGGGTACTTTATCGCCAGACACATCAAAGTTTTAACTAGATGTGAAACTAGCTTGGCTTAGACAGGATACAGGGTACACCATGTGATTAAGTGTTCGTAGTTCAGGTTCTAAGCAAGCTGTGGACGTAATATGATAGCCAAAATAGTAAAGTACAAGCGATTTTCCTCAGAGAAAATGCATGGAAGAGAAATATAGGGGACGGTTTGAAGAGTATGTCGAAAAACTCAAGCCATAAAAGAAAACAAAAAGCAGCCAAGTGCGAGTCGGATTCGCCCATGAAGGGTTCCGTAGCACGACGAACTACAAGAACCTGTATATTATGTTACTTGATGTAACATAATAAGGTTCTTGTAGTTCGTCGAAAGGTAAATTGCGGTTTACGGTTTATGACGTATAAAAAAAAAACTACTGACTAGATCTCGTTCAAACCAAAAATCGTTGGAAGTTTACATAGTAATGTACAACATATATTTTTTTTAGTATTATCATTCTCTTACTTTAGAAGTTAGAGGGGGGGGGGGACCAACTTTTTTCCACTTTGGAAGTGTCTCTCGCGCAAACTATTCAGTTTAGAAAAAAACAATATTAGGAACCTCAACATCATTTTTGAAGACCTATCCATAGATACCCCACACGTATGGGTTTGATGAAAAAAAAATTTTTGAGTTTCAGTTTCAAGTATGGGGACCCCCGAAATTTATTGTTTTTTTTTTATTTTTATGTAAAAATCTTAATGCGGTTCACAGAATACATCTACTCGCCAAGTTTCATCAGTCTAGCTCTTACGGTTTCAGAGAAAAATGGCTGTGACATACGGACGGACGGACAGACAGACAGACAGACAGACAGACAGACAGACAGACATGACGAATCTATAAGGGTTCCGTTTTTGCCATTTGGCTACGGAACCCTAAAAATGAAATGGCGCCGCGTATGATTCTCTCTCACTCGCACACTTATTGATAACAATAAGTTAGAGTGAAAGAAAATGATTAGCGGTACCTTTCAGATTCGTATCTTTACTGGAGTGGATACCTACTGCAATTGACAATGCAATTGGACACTTTTGTAGTCGTACTTGAGTCAGCAGCCATTTTCCAGAGCTGAAGCGAACGCTGAAACAAATGAGTTTACAATTTACGTCTACTGAGCAAAACCTTTTTCTGAACTAATTGTTATCTTGAACAAGAAAGCTAGATTAAACCCTGGACCAAATTATAATTACTTAAAATCTGTAGCTCAGACATGACTGTGTGAAAATTAAGAAACTTGAGAACTGACATGCTTTCAATTCGTTATTTCTTTCCATGCAAAGGTTGCCTGGAAGAGATCGCTCTCAGCGATAAGGTCGCCCATTGTTTTACCTAATTGTTAATTTGTTATGTCCTGTGCTGTATCTTTTGTGTGGTGAACAATAAAGAGTTATCTATCTATCTATCTATCTATGCCCACTAGGCGAAGCATTTCAATCGATTTTGATATTTTTTTATCTGACCTTTGACCTTTCAGATAAAAAAACTTTCAAATCGGTTCATAAATTACAGAAGTTAGGCAATAGCAGAAAAAAATAAAACAATCGAATTGAGAACCTCCTCCTTTTTTATTCGAAGTCGGTTAAAAACAAAAACTGGCAGAACTTTCATGACTTACCTGATGCTAAGCTTATTCCTCTAAAAACTAGATATAATACTATACAGCCAGTATAGTAGATTTAGCTATTGCGAACAAGATCCTTTTGCCAAAAATAGGATCTTGTTCGCAATAGCTCACTTACTGCCCTTGGTAGCAATCAACTATTTTGTATAAGAGAACCATTTGTGGTACCTAACTTCTAATAGCACCTTCCCACCGGTGCGTGATATCGCGCACCAGCCCGCACCAGCTCGCACGACACACCATGGGAACGGTCTCGTGCGCCGAGGTGCGCGGTAGCACAGGAGTCTTTTCTGTGTGCGTTGCCGTGCGTCGTCGTGCGCGGTGCGTGATGATCTGCAGAACCACGCACCGTAGGAAGGCAGCATTAGCTTGGAATTGTAAGGCAGAGATCCGGTGCGCGTAGTATAAGTATGGCGACTGGTGTTGTATGTTGTGTTGTATTGTTGCAGGCGCGGTGCGTTGGTGATGGCGCGGTGACGCAGCATGCGCCGCGTGCCACTTGCCGCGCTGCTGCGGCTGATACTCCTTACAGGTCAGTATAGAGAGAGCTGGAAGAGATCACTCATAGCGATAAGACCGTTCATTGTACTTCACTTTAGTTTTAGTATTTTCGTTAGTTTAGTTTATTGCAAACAATCGTAAGTAACATTACAGAGATATCCAATACGTCACTTAGAGCTATGTACACATAAAAATATATAAAATTTACTTAGGTATGTACGAGACAACGTTAAATGTGTAATGTCCTATTCTTGTGGTGTGCAATAAAGTGTTATCTATCTATCTAGAAAAGGCACGGTGGTTCTACACGTGAATAAGTCTTTATGGACGCAATCGTAAAGAACTAATGATAAAATCGGGCGATACCCATCCAAATTTAAATTACACCACTGGATAGCTAAAGAATCAAAGAATGTATTTTTATAACGCTTTTATTAGCTTCACCTGTATGTATGTATGTAACCGACCTCTTTGAGCTCGATTTTGTCCTACTTTGAACGATCAGATTTGATTCAAACTTTGCACACCTGTCAAAGGTCGATGACAATGCAATAATATGAAAAAAAAATAAAAAAATGAAAAAAAAAAGCTTGTATGTAACCGACCCCTTTGAGCTCGATTTTGTCCTACTTTGAACGATCAGATTTGATTCAAACTTTGCACACCTGTCAAAGGTCAATGACAATGCAATAATATGAAAAAAAAATTAAAAAAATGAAAAAAAAAAAAAAAACTAAAAAGTTAAAAATAAATTATAGTTTAAAAAACTAAAAAAAAACGCCTTTATAACTAATTGAACTAAAAAGTTAAAAATAAAATTGTAATTATCAATTGAAAAAGTTATAATATTGTACAAAAAGCGTGGGGTGCTTTTTATAATAACTTCAGATATAATAAACTATTGATAAAATATTTACAACAATCAAAATCAAGCCCTTGATTTGAGAATTTTTAAATTAAATACGCAAGCGATACTAATTTGTTTTATGCTCTTTGCGTGCTAATGCTACCTAATTCCGGGTAAGCAGTTCTCGCCTTAACCATAATACTGAGACCCTCTGCTTCTTATTGTTACTTGAGAAAGTTTAAAGAGCTGTAAAATGGAAGAGGTCAGGGTAAGATGGTTGGTTCCAGGAGACATCAATTTGTGGGGGTATGTCGCGGCTCTTAGGTTTTCCTTCTTAGCGCTAAGATAAGTTTTCTTTTAAGTTTTCACGAATAAAATGCCTCATAATCGAATTTGCACTCTTCACAGTAAGAAAAAACATAGTGGGTTCGAATCATACTTGGTTCAAAACTACACAAGTTGCACTTCTGTATTTGGGTTCTTTGACTCAACTCAAAAAACTGAACTTTTATATACATTTTTATACAACCATCACATAACAATGCATTTTCTCGTAGGTTACTCACATCAGGAACGTGCCCTACGATGCACTGCCTTGCCTCCATCACCTTGAGGCATATAAATGTTCAACCTCACGTGCCAGTAATTTCACCGGCATCCACACCCTTCAAACCGAAACATAGCGATGCTGCTTCACGGCAGAAATAGGCATGAGGGTAGTACTTTCCCGGACGAGCCCCTTACAAAGTGCTCTACTACTTCGACTATTGATACTAAATATTAAGCTAGGCTAGTTTCTCTTTGTTGTCGGTCTGTTTTTCCGTCACTCGTTAAAAACGGCAAACTACTTATACTAACTATACAGGGTGTCCCATAAGTCAACGTCCAACTGAAAACGGGTGATGCGCCAAGTCATGACAGTTATCAGAAAAATATAAAAAAAAATATTTGTTATGTAACTTTTGAGTTATGAGTATTTAAAAAAAACAAAAAAGACTGACACCCTATGATGATCTTTTAAGTCCTGTGACTACAAATATTAACTTTTCATGAAACTTTTTTCTGCAACGTAAGCATGAATAACCCTTCTGTAAATTACCATTCAAAATTAAGCCATAACTGCCTCAGTTTTCAATGAAATCGTGGAGTTTTGGCCAACGTTTCATTTCAGATAATTACATCACCTAACTTTAACCATCTGTACCGCAAAAAAAATGTACTACACTATCATGGCATGTAACTTTAAAAATTGGCGCATTTATCCAGGATTCCAAAATGGTATAATACTTGCTAGAGTACTCCTTAGTTTTGGAAATAATAGTATATTATGCAACTAGTGAATAAAAGACGGATTTAAATCGAAGACCAAAGATGAATCACGAGCAAGTGCAGGAATCTAACGACTGAATCACGACCGTAGGGAGTGATTCATGATGATTCAAGTGTTAGAATCCTAAACGACGCGAGTGATTCATGGCCCTCGATATAAATCCGTTTTATTCAAGAGTTGCATACTATACTTTATACCATGACTTCGAGAAAAAGAACGATTTAAGCGAAAAAGGATTAAAAACTATGAACTTTGTTTATACTATTCTTATATGACATAAAACAAATAACTTTGGATTTAGATTTGATTTGTAAATAAAGAAGGATAAATTAATGCAAATCTAGAGTATTTATGGCGCAAGGAGGTTGTAAGGCATTGAGATGGATGTTGACCTTATTCGTGTGTTCCAAATTCAAACACCAAAACAGTGATTAAAAGAGCTTTTTATTCACTGTTTTCAGTGAATAAAATAAGCTTTTTAGAGGGGGTATGGTATAAAAAATGTTTTTTCAACTAAACCGGATTTCCAATCAATTTTTCAATAGATAAAATGTTTGTACCCTTTAAATGATGGACTTAAAATGCCTACGCTGTGTTTTTAAGTGACTCACAATTCTCAGGTACAAGTAAATACCATTTCGACAATGCAAGTAAACAGATAGATCCACCATCTTGTCGAAAGAGTAATAACCATGGGTTTTCAAGTAATTTGTTAGTTTAAGGTAAAAGTTTGAAATAAAATTCAATCATAGGATTACTTCAATCGTGATTTTAATCTAAAGTTTGCCTTCGCCCGTCGCCGGTCTTACTACATGGTTTTTGACGTGACAACGTCTTATAATTCGATGGAGCCGGCTGCTCGTACGAAAAAACATGACTCATGCGGCGTTACCTCGCTCTGAGGCGTTCCATTTAGTACTTGAAGTGCAAGTGAGAGCGCGGAACGAGCGACAAAGAGGCACAATCGGCCTCCTTGTTCGGCAGCGTTCGACATCGGTCTCTCTCCTACTTGAGTGAGCGATGCGTCCGCGTGGACAGCTGTATGACGTTGTCACATTCAACTGTCGTCAGTTAACTGACTTTACAGACAGCTGATTTTTTTTAAGGAAATGTAGAGCTTGCATTACTGCTGAAGGCTAACAGTTTGAACATTTGCTGTAAATCCTTGATGTAGTTAAATTAAAATCACGATTGAAGAAATCCTATGATTGAATTTTATTTTAAACTTTCACCTAAAACTAACAAATTACTTGAACACCCATGGTTATTACTCTTTCGACAAGATGGTGGATCTATCTGTTTACTTGCATTGTCGAAATGGTATTTACTTGTACCTGAGAATTGTGAGTCACTTAAAAACACAGCGTAGGCATTTTAAGTCCATCATTTAAAGGGTACAAACATTTTATCTATTGAAATAAAATTGATTGGAAATCCGGTTTAGTTGAAAAAACATATTTCCAAAAATAAGGAGTACTCTAGCAAGTATTATACCATTTTGGAATCCTGGATAAATGCGCCAATTTTTAAAGTTACATGCCATGATAGTGTAGTACATTTTTTTTGCGGCACAGATGGTTAAAGTTGGGTGATGTAGTTATCTGAAATGAAACGTTGGCCAAAACTCCACGATTTCATTGAAAACTGAGGCAGTTATGGCTTAATTTTGAATTGTAATTTACAGAAGGGTTATTCATGCTTACGTTGCAGAAAAAAGTTTCATGAAAAGTTAATATTTGTAGTCACAGGACTTAAAAGATCATCACAGGGTGTCAGTTTTTTTTGTTTTTTTTAAATACTCATAACTCGAAAGTTACATAACAAATATTTTTTTTTATATTTTTCTGATAATTGTCATGACTTGGCCCATCACCCGTTTTCGGTTGGACGTTGACTTATGGGACACCCTGTATATACTTTGACCATAGATTTTTCATTTATTATTTGTTTAGAAGTAGGAACTTTCGCACACCTAAGAGATCCGAGACGATCCTTACTATCTTGTTCCACAAACAAGATAGTAATGCTGCTTCTGTTTTTTTTGCATGCCAGGTGTTCACCTATTTTTGTTGCTAGCTGTACCTAAGCAAATATTTGACCCCCGTATGTGTTTGTGTTAGCACCCTAAAAGCCACCCCCGGGCTAAATGGCCATTTTCCGGCTTACATTAACGCATTTAGGTCATTGTCGTTTGTAAATATTTTACCGCCATTTTCGAGATCACTTGATGTCATCGTACCTATTAGTTATTATTAAACTTAGAAGTGTTTCTCTTTTGTTGAAGAAATTATAAAATACGAAATCTTCTAATACTGCTTTAAATTATAGCTATGCGTAGTTAAATTAAAAAAACGGCTGTCTATAAAGTCGGTTTACTGACGATATAGTTGAACGTGACAACGTCATACAGCTGGCCACGCGGACGCATCGCTCACTCAAGTAGGAGAGAGACAGATTACGAACGCTGCCGAACGCGGAGGCTGTGCGTGCCTCTTTGTCGCTCGTTCCACGCTCTCGTTTGCACTTCAAGCCTTAATTGGAACGCCTCAGAGCGAGGTAACGCCGCATGAGTCATGTTTTTTCGTGCGTGCAGCCGGCTCCATCGAATTATAAGACGTTGTCACGTCAAAAAATAAGGTACATAAAAAATCAGGGGCATCATTTCACGCCCCTCGTCGGATGTGTGTCTATAATTATGTCACCACTATTTTTGAATAATTCGAATTGCACACAAGATAGTTGCTCGTGATTTTCGAATATATGATCAGTATGTTTATAGGTATAATTTCATAACGTCATAGTCAAATAAAAACGAAGATCGCCGTTATGTCATACATGGAGGTCAAGGAGGTTACCGTCAAAAAAATACCTTGAGTAAAATGCATAGATTACGCTGGCAAGAGCATTGCTCTTAACTATGAAGAAGAGAGATTGTCAAAGTGCGAGCTGCTTTATTTTATAAAGCGTGCGCACATTAGTCTACAGCGTTTTAACGAACATAATTTATTATTCAAAATTATAAGGAGCCATAAGCAGAATAAAAGAATAGGACTGGCAAAACCTCAGAACAACAACTAAATTACTTTGAGGGCAGGACTTGAGGTATTAAATGCAATGTTTATTGAAAGGTTTGCTTGATTGTTTATGGGAAAAGTTTCACAAAACCTAATAAATAATGAGTTCCGTGATTCCGATCCAGCGACCCAGCTCTCCGCTTCATTAGCCACGTTACAAAGGACTTTAATTAGGGCTCTTCGGAACATAATTCAGTCACAGCTTACAACGGTACAGCTGGATCATTCTATGGAAATTCTCACGATCATTTTCTCATAGCTTTTAGCACCAAAAAATATCATTCCAGTTACTTTGTTTTAAGGTCTCTTTTTTGTGTGTGTTTATACTGAAGATGGTGGAGTTATTATTTACTTTTCTGATCTTGCTTTAACAGTTTTGCCGCGGCAATATTTTATCAATATTTCTGTGGTAAATATGTAACCACATATTATTTTATTATACATAGGTATTATTTTATTAATTATGTAACCACATCGTTTTATCTATAAAAATTTGGTAGTTAGTTAATCCGTATGTTTTAAAGGTGTAGAATATCATATACATATTGCAATACCTACTAATATAAAAGAAAGGCGTGAGTGACTGACACAAAACACACAGCCTAAACCGTTAGTCGGGCGACTTGTATAGGGCGTGTCTTTTATGAAAGTGTAGGTCCACTTAAAAAAGATTTTTAAAAATTCAACTTCTAAAGGGATGCAGCGGAATTTGTATGTGGTATGGAAAAAACTTAACGCGAATGAAGTCACGCGGGATTCCACTAATCTATGATCTATTTTTATTTTGAGAAGGATCTAAAATAACCAGTTGTGTCGTCTAGACTGTGGTGAGAGTGGCGTTTGCACGCGCTCGCGTAACGCTACATTTGCATGTAATTACATAATGTATGAACATCGTTATGCGAACAAAGCCGGGGTTTTTGTAGGTTTCCCCAACTACGAGCGCCTCTGTGAGCTTTGGAATACTCGCAAAGTGAAAAGTTTTACTTCTCTGAAATTTAAAGTCATTGCGTTGGCCTAGTTTGAATAATAAAATAGTTCGTCAACGCATTTTATGTTTTCAAACATAGGAAGAAACTACACTGAATAAAAATCACTATCCAATCCACCACTTTCCAGTAACAATGCAGTGCAACCCTTTCTAGGGAAATTAAAATCAAAACGACTTTTATTCATTAGAATCACAAGGATCACTTTGATACATAAGTCTGTAGTTAAATGTCCCAAATGTGAACCGGATGGAATTTAAAACTATTTTGGTCAATTAACTAAATAAATAAAAGGTAGTGTGAACATGAGTCTCAATAAAAAAACCCACTTTCATAATAATGGATTGAAGCAGCTGTAAGCCACGTCAAAAACAGAACAAAAGCAAACAATCCAGCAAAACTTTGAATAAACACGCTAAAGGTTATTTACAACAAAAATATGGTTGAAATGTTCAAACAATATGTTTTTAACATTCTGGTGGTTTTCAACACAGATTTTGTAAGTTCACGTACACGTGCGTATCCTAGTTTAGAAAATAATAATATTTTTATGTTAGATGTTTTAACAAGAAAATATTAAAAATATTAACCCTGAGCCCTAAGCTGACAAACTGATGTTGAGTGGTTATCTGTAATAAAAAAATTACAGATTTTTTCATAGTATACAGACACACATATACTACATAATTATTTTCCTATGCTGGGGCCTAATTCTCGGGCCGACCGAGATTTTCTACGCGATTATTTTATTTTTGGCATTGCACAGCCCTGCACTTTTTCCACGTTTTCCGTATATCGTAGCTCTGGAGGCTTTTAGGATGAGGTCGTCGATGAATTACTCAAGGAAATCTGCCATTCTCTCTTCGAAAAGAAGCAATAAAATAAAATTGCAAAATGATAAAATTTATTTACACAAAGAAACTTACAATTATACAAATATTTACAAAATACACAAGAAACAGTTGAGCTATCTGTAGATCGTTACAAACGATCTAGAGATAGCTCAACTGATCCAAATCAGTGCCAGACGGAAGCGTCCCCAAGACGCTGGCGGCATTGCCACGCTGAATAGCAATGCTTATGCGCTGCGCCAGATACCCACCAGCTCTTGGGTCACGCGTCGCCTCGATCAGTCGCCTAGACAAAATTTTGAAGACCCGCGAGGCCTCGGTTCCCCACGGACCCAGAGTCTCAACCCCAAGAGGAGCAAATAAGTAGGCTCTGTCGAGACCTGCATATTTGCGCCTCTTGAGATCCTCGGCCAGATCTGCCGCCGCGCCCGCCACAACGGATGTCCTTGGCAGATGAGAAGGCGCAAGTGTGTCGACACACGTAGCATCCCACACAAGTGGCCTCCCCAACTCCCAAGGAACAAGCGTCATACCGTCAGGCCGCTTACCATCGTCACGCAACAGACCATTCGGTTCGAGAACGGCTGGTACGTTGACGGTTGTAAAGGCCCGCCGGATGACGTCGTTAAGGCTGGCGTGACGAGATATCTGACCGGCGGCCCTAGAACACGATAATCCGTGGTGCCCAAGCTGATCGACTGCAGTACCGCACTGGCACCGATGAGGTGCGCAGCACGGCGCACCCAACCGTAAGCAGGTTGCAATACGGAACGTGACGGGATCTATTAAAGTACCAGTGTTACATGAAGGAAGGGCTTGTAACCAATAACCTGACTCCAATTTGGAAACAGCAAGAAGACGGGCACAATCTGCAGAGCTGGAACACGTTTGTAACAGATAATTCCGTGTCAACTCACACAGAGGCCCGTCCCATTGCCGTTGAGACGAAAGAGATTTGGGGAGAGCAGTATTGGGACATGCACTATGCCAAGCATTTCGAGCTTCGTCTAGATACGAAATTTGGAGAGTAATATCAGATGTAGCCGAAAAAGACTGAGATAGAATTTGTTTAACCAAAAAGCTAGTGCTATAGACGGAAGACAAGAAAGCTGGTAGGGCTAAACTCGAAATTTTGCGAATACCTAAGCCTCCCAATTTGACAGGCAGGGAGGCCTGCGACCATGCCCTGTCATCCAAGGAAATATTCAAAACCGATGATAAAGTAGTCTTTAGAATGTTGTCTAAGCCTTCCACCAGCTCACTGTGTTTCCACAGTTGACAACATCTTAAAGAGTAAGTAAATTTAGGCACAAACAGGCAAAACCGAATAATTGTAAAAGCCATATGGCTATTAATTTTGAGTAATCTGTCCGAAGTTCTGTTAAAATTTTGAATTTTTTCATCTACAAATGCCGGAAAGGACTCATCAAGAATTGGTGAACCAAGGAGTCGAAGTGAACACATATCTACAATTGTAATGTTTGGAGCCAAACTATTAAATTTATTAATGACATAATTTTTGTCCATAAAAGTGTCGGAAATAAATAGTTCGCATTTTGAAAAATTTAATTCTAAACCTATATGCCGAAATTCATCTGTGATGAGTTTTAGATCGTCAAAAACTGTGTCCACATCACCACCTAATGTTCCGTCATCCAAATACCAAACGTTGAGCTTGGATTGGAGACGTTGAATTATTGGATGGATAGCAAGGCTAAATATGGCCGGACCAAGAGGGTCACCTTGCTGACAGCCAACAGCAGACGAAATAACATGGTTCTGGTAAATTAATTTAGAAGGTGTGCCATAGCACTGCCAAAGAAACGGGTAAATTTCGGGAATTTTTTCTTTAAAATGATGGAGATCGGACCGAGAATTAGGCCCCTGCTTGTACTCGTTTCAACAATTTGTGAGGTGTTGTTTAATGTGCCTATAATTTGTGCGTTAATCATCACTGTTTAGCAACAGAAATAAATACGATATACTTCCTCAGGAGATGTAGGTACCACCCACAGAATACAGTAGAAAAGCGATTATGCGGCGTTTATAGGGACACCGCTGCCGCTAGTTTTACATTTTCACGACTTTATTTAAAATATTGAGGTATCTAAAAAAAGAAGGAAGGAAGATTTAAAGAAAGTCTCTCATTGTTTTTAATTGTTGTTTTTAACTTCATAAGTCATTATTGCGCAACAAGGCATTATTCATTTTACAACTCCAACTCCCGAAAAAAACTGCCTTTTACTGGCGAAACTTTTTCAGCCAACTTGGCAGTTCTACTATGTTTCTGAAGAATTATTAGCACAAGAACTCAATTGAACCAACTTGTTAAAATATAATAAATTTCAATAATTATTGTACCCTTTTAATCGGTATTTTTTTACAATTCAATACTCAAAACAAAATTTATTGTTATTCGTAAATTAAATTTGGGCATGATTACAATAATATTTCTACAATATTCAACAAACTCAAATTGAAAATGTTTTCATGAATAACAATTGGAATGAGAGCTTTGAAGTTATTAGCTGCTTTTGGCTTTTAAATAATTCAACTTCAGAAGTTTCGTTACCTTTTATGAACTAAAAAGTCCTTTATTTACAGAAACTTAGTAATTTGAAAAGGTTAAGAATTATTTAGCAATTATTTATTTTCAAGGGCAGAGACAAACTTTAGCCTCACTTTAAAACAATCACCAAAAAAGCTTTCTAATAGAAATAAAACACTAAAATGTGTGATTACTATTATAACCCTAGACTTGAGTTTTAATGTATTCTTCTTCCACGCTAAATAAACTCTTTCCTTTTAAAATTAGTAACGTAAGAAAAATGTAGAGGAGAATTTTTCTTCCTGAATTTTTCATGAAACTGCACGTCAAGGCTAGATATTGCTGAAATTCTATCCGCCTGAAGCCGCTTTACATAATTAATATCGCACCTTTGTGCATGAGCTTCGATCAATACTCATGTTTCGCTTGCAAACTATTAATAGCTATGAACTAAAATCTCTTGTCAAAGTTAGTGAGAAAATAATTTATATAGCGTAAAAACATGGTTATGTCATTGTATTCTGAAATACAGTACCATAATCGTATGAAGTAATCATAATAAAATAATAATCTTAATTAAATAATCATACTGGTGTCTAACTCGTAAAAAACATAGATTTAATAAATAATAAAAACTGTTGTCATGTTAGTCAATCATATTCTGAAATACAGTATTATCTTAAAAAATATTGTTGTGAGCTCAATAAGTATATGTATATGATTTGTATTTAAGCCTTGTGCACATTTAAGCGTTCTGCGATGGCAATCAGTGAAACGCTGTCAATTATGACAGCGATATTTGACAGGGTTTCACTGATCGCATGTGCACACCTATAATACCTGTTTATGCGTCAAACAAACCTATAACATAAACATATACTTACAAGAAATACACTTCAGCGTTAAATAAACTAACCTACTTCTTCACAACATGTGTACTGCAACAACAGGCACTAAGATTTATGTATTCTATTCAGAAATCATTTCCATTTACGCAGTAAAATAACCCATTTTGCCGTCACCCTGGTAACCTGGATTTGATCAATTAAAATTGGCAATTAAAGCGGCCTACATTTTGTAACTCTGTGCCGTTCTCAGAATTTCAGTGATTGAGCACCTTTGATCATAACATAACTTGTTCTGCCTATCACATCAATCAAATAAAGTAACTAAATATAGCTAGAGCTCAGTATGACTTTGTAACACTGCAAAACCATCATCTCCGCATTAAGACGCCATTTTTAGGGTTCCGTAGCCAAATGGCAAAAACGGAACCCTTATAGATTCATCATGTCTGTCTGTCTGTCTGTCTGTCTGTCCGTCCGTATGTCTCAGCCATTTTTTTCCGAAGCCGTAAGAGCTAGACTGATGAAACTTGGCGAGTAGATGTATTCTGTGAACCACATTAAGATTTTTACACAAAAATATAAAGGAACTATAAAAATTTGGGGGTCCCCATACTTGAAACTGAAACTCAAAAAAATATTTTTCATCGAGCGAACGTGATATAGCGAGATAGAACGTGTGGCGTATCTATGAATAGGTCTTCAAAAATAATGTTGAGTTTTCTCATATCGTTTTTTTCTAAACTGAAAAGTTTGCACGAGAGACACTTCCAAAGTGGTAAAAAGTTGGTCCCCCCACCTCTAACTTCTAAAATAAGAAAGTGATAAAACTAAAAAAAATGTATGTTGTACATTACTATGCAAACTTCCAACGATATTTAGTTTGAACGAGATTTAGTCAGTATTTTTTTTTATACGTCATAAATCGTAAACCGCAATTTACCTTTCGACGAACTACAAGAACCTTTATATTATTATTATGTTACTTGTTACTACGGAACCCTTCTAAAGTATCCTATGTCCTTCTCCCGGTTCTAAGCTTGCCGTTCTTGAGTTATAAATAATGTTACTAACACGACTTTCTTTTATAAATATATAGATGAGAAAACAGTAGATGGCACCCATCGTAATAAACTTGCTTTTTCTTTATTTATTAAACTGAGATTATTATTAAAACTTCGGTAGTACGAGTATATCCAAGATTCAATATTCAATACATTGTGTAATCAACACTCTTCAATATACACTCATCAACATTGTCTACGGATATTCAACATTTTGTTGATTTTTACAAAAACTGAAAATAATTTCTTTAGAAACTAGATATGGCAAGAATCTTTATTTTGTGCTGTTTATTAATAATAATCCAACTGTTTGATATTATGATATGATATCTCGAAAAATCAGAAAATCAATTCGAAATCGAATATCCCTAGACAATTTGATGTGTGTGTGTAGGTCTACTAATATACTATGTCAAAGCAACATTGACTGTAGTTATACTATACTTAGATAATGTGTTTTGTCCACAGGCGGCGCGACCTTCGTAAACCCTTACACGAACGAGGAGCGCACTGACCTCAACCAAGTATGGGTGGAGATCCCCACCACACTGGTGGCCTTGGGGGGAGATGTACACATTCAGGTTTGTTACCAACATAAATAAACTTTATTGAGAACTTTGTGAAAAACAAAGAGAACATAAACACAACAGCTTCAATAAACAAGGAATGGAATAAACATTTTTATGTCGGTTCACCTGCGCTATGTTTTAATGAAAAGTAAAGTTTCAGTTAGTGTGCTAGGTACACTAAGTTGATTGAAACATGAAAGCAAAAGGGAGCGGAACTCCTTGATTTTATTGACTAGGTTAAAGTAAATTGGCAAAAGTCCAAGTAAAACTTACAGTGCTTCGACTGTAAAAACAGGTGTGGCAACGAACATTCACATTGCAAGAGCTTTTTACTACCGATGGAACTTGAGCTCTCGAGTTGGAATGTTTAATAACGATGGAACTCGGAATGTGATCTCTTGCGACATTGTTTCAGGTCCACGGCGCCGTCGGCCCCGGATTGCGGGTCCGTCTCGCCAGAGAAGACGACGAAGGCCGGATCCTTCTCGCAACTCTTCCCCTGGCCCTTGACGCTGAGAGCAGAGTCACCCTCCCCTGTGGCTACTTCTCCCGAGGGGGAGTCTACTACATTGAACTTATCGCCGATAAGGATAACTTTCTACCAGACTATGATAACGCGACAGACACATTCGAAGAGAAAACGGAGTTTGACAAGCGTGATGTGGGAAGTGAAGGAAAAGTGAAACGTGATATTGAAAGTGACTCTAATCAAGTGAATAACGAGAGTATATCAAAAAGTGAAGCAGTTAAGTCAATAAGAGTGAAGCGAGAAGTGAAACAATCACAAGTAAAGCGTGATAGAAAAAGTGGTGTACAAGAAGTGAAAAATCAAAGTGCAGAAAGAGTGAAACGTGATGTAGGAGAAGGTAGTATAATGGAGACTGGTGACAGTGTCATCAAATCCTGGAAGTTTGATGTTCTCTGGCCATCAGCCAACTTGGACGTCACTCCAGAACAGATCCAGACTTATCCAGAACGTCAAGTGACAGCAATTCTGGAGTTTCCGAGAGTAGTGTGTTCACCAGTGGAGTCCAGTGCAGACTTCTGGCTGGAACTGCTTTATTGTGGCCATTCTTCTGGAGGAGCAGTGTTGTGTGATGGAAAGAACACCAGCTCACATGCGCATGTACTGTATTCAGAACAGGTATGTTTAACAGGCAATTTTGCAACAAAATTGTTTCTTAAAAAAATGCTTCAATATTTTCTGGCTGTAGAAAAAGAATGTCGGTTTTCGCACGTAATTTTTGGAATATTGCGTGTCCCCAAACACCAAGCAATATCGCGTAGGCACCTAATATTTACTTTTATTATTGGAATAAGAGAGACCCTTGATCAAAATCTTGGAAAACCACTCGGGGGATTGAATTGAATCCTTTTTTGTCTACAAAAGGTTTTCCTTTTAAATTCCACAAATCTTTTAATGAACTATACTACTTCCTTTAATTTGAATAACATCCTTCTTCTTCTTCTTATTTAAGAGCAACGCTCTTGTCGGCGTAATGTATGCATTTTTCTCCAGGTATTTCTTTTGAGGGCAACCTCCTTGACCTCCTTATACGACATGACGGCGATCTTTGCTTTTATTTGGCTCATGTAGCTTATCCTTGGTCTTCCTCTTCCTCTCTTTCCTTCTACCTTTCCTTTGATAATATTTCTGATAAAGCTGTCATGTCGTACAAGATGGCCAATCATCTTTCCTCTTCTGTTCTCAACAACTCCTATTAAGGCTCTTTCCTCGTCGACTCTATTTAATACTTCTACGTTCGTAAATAACATCCACTAGAAGCAAAATAAGGTATCCAATATTAATAAAGATGATGCTACTGCTGTTCTTGAGATTATGTAAATTTGTAAGCTTGGAGGCAATATATTGTGTTTTGCCTCTACAAACATCCGCAGAGTAATGACTTGATACTTTACTGGCACTATATTTGTGTCATAAGGCTAAGTGTACACGTCAACACTGATTATTTTACAGAAGCCTTGATGCTAATGTTACAGGCATAAAATTAGAAGAGGGAGTAACAAACAAGTAGTTTAAATGCACGCAATATAACACAAAATGATACAGGAAGACGAAAATAAATCAGTAATTGTTAAGATTTTATTATCCGGAAGCGAAATATCGAATTCTGAGAAAATAATTCTGTATAAGGATTAGAAAAGAGTTCTAAAAGAACTCATTCTTTTGGATTAACTCGTCGGTGATTGCTTAAACTCCAAGTGAAACACTCGGCTTTTCGATAATAATATGTGAAACTCAATCAAAACCAAGACAGTCCATATAAGACATAAAAATATATTGCAGTTTTCTGGAAAAAACAATTCATAACGTTGTTGTCGGCCAAATAGGACAGTCAAATTATTATTCAATATGTTACCACCAAAAATGCTTTAAAAATCTTTACAAAACGAGGCAAGTTTTGAGTGTCAAATGTATCCTTACCTTATAGTGCCGGGGCTGCCGTAAGTCGAGGCAAAATAGCTTTGCATACATTCCAATCATTTATTCAGGTAAATGAGTTTTCAGATTTATGCCCATAATAAAGAAACTTGGGGACGCTTCTGAAATTAATTGGTTTTAAGGAACGGTAAAATGGGTTTCTTTTCATCTCCACCGGTATGACAGTATACCGTTATTTTATCTGAGCGAATTATCGAAACCATCGCAGTGATTCGTCAGACAGACAGACAACGTTTAAGTTATTAGTTTTCTTACAAATTTCGCCAAAAACGCACACACAATGATGAGGATATAAAATTTCTCAGTCATTTTAAATAGTGGTATCATAGTAATCCGTATGTAACGTGTACCAGTAGCCTAACCACAAGCTCGGTATGACTCTGTCTATGGTTCTGGTTTTGAGTCTGTGTGAGTGTTGACTAAATAAATCGTTACGTCGAAACGTCACACACACACTGTATTATATACTAGTGAGCACACAAACTCAAAACCAGAGCCAGAGACTGAGCCAGACAGAGCTTGTTTCTCATGGTTCGTACCTATAACGCCATCTAGGAAACGTTTGTTTGGTTTTTAAGGGTTATTCCCCATAGATTTTTTGAATCTGTTTTTTTATTTGATTTAAACCGTTTAAATAATTTTCTTATTTGTATAGTCGCGGTATGAATATGTTCGTCACCTTAGAGTCGGTTTTCGCTTGTACCAGTGCCTTGATCATGAACACATTTTGACATAATTTGTGACGTTAACTTATCGGTGTTTTCTGTCTATTCAGTTTCAAAAAGTAGTATGTGATCGTGATACGTTGAACAAATCGAGTTGAAAATCGACGAACATTTTCATTCCGCCACTGTACAATAAATCATTTAGAAAAGTTTTTTGCAAGGGTAGGGCCGTTATTATAAAAGTACTAGCTGTACCCGCGACTTCGTCCGCGTGGTATAGTACCCCCCGCATTCCTCTCCGAACTCCCCCCACACTCCCCCCACTCTCCTCAACACCCCCCACATTCCCCCCGCACTCCCCCCAGACTCCCCTCCACAATCCCCCTGTACTTCCCTCCACACTCCCCCCGCACCTCCCCTCCACACTCCTCCTGTACTCCCCCGCATCCCCCCTCGCTCCTCCCCTCCACACTCCCCCCGCACCTTCCCTCCACACTCCCCCCTGTAATCCCCTTCACACTCCCCCCGCACCTCCCCTCCACACTCCCCCTGTACTCCCCTCCACACTCCCCCCGCACCTCCCCTCCAACTCCCCTCTGTACTCCCCTCCACACTCCCCCCGCACCTCCCCTCTACACTCCCCCTGTACTCCCCTCCACACTCCCCCCGCACCTCCCCTCCAACTCCCCCCTGTACTCCCCTCTGTACTCTCCTCCACACTCCCCCCGCACCTCCCCTCCACACTCCCCCTGTACTCCCCTCCACACTCCCCCCTGTACTCTCCTCCACACTCCCCCCTGTACTCCCCTCCACACTCCCCCCTGTACTCCCCTCCACACTCCCCCCTGTACTCCCCTCCCTCTACCCGCCCAGCACAAACTTTGAATGTCATATTTTTTTATATCAAATCAACAGACTAATAAATAAGTTTTAAGTTTCTAGCTCTAAAAATGACGATACTTCCATACAACTTTCAACCCCTATTTTCAACCCCTTACAACCCTTTTTACGCAATAAAAAGTAGCCTATGTCCTTCTTCAGGTCTTCAACTATCTATGTACCAAATTTCATTTCAATAGGTTCAGTAGTTTTGGCGTGAAAGCCACACAGACAGAGTTACAAACGCATTTATAATATTAGTATGGATAATTAGAAAGTTTCGTCGTGGAAACTAGACCGTTTAAATAAATTAAATTATAACTAAACTTAATCTAAACTTACTCTGATTTGAAGGCTATTCAATTTGGCCCTTTGTATTTAGTAAATTTGGCACAATACAAATTCTGAGGCATTTTCTCAATCAAAAATTAACGGGCCATTATAAATTATTCACTTTAGTCGAAATTGTTTAAAGTAAATAAGGTCATAGTTTTAAGTAAACAAAACAGTGTTTTCATTCACACGGCATCTAACCACTTCAAGCACCTATCCGTAGCAACATTCTACTATACCACCTACTCATCATTATCATCACCAGCCTGAAGAAGTCCCCTGCTGGCCTCCCCGACACATTTCCAGGAAGAACGATTTTGAGCCCTTTCCATCTCACCGACTTTTTGCGATTTAAACAATGTCATCGGTCCGTTTAGTGCAGGGATTCCAAAACTATTTTGGACAAGAGACCCCTTTTACAAAATGAACAGTTACCTCAGACCCCCATGGCCAAATTACCTACTTTTAAGATCAACCCCCTTATTCGCAATGGTCCGCTAACATAAAACAGCTGCTCCAGAGTGCTTTTCATAGGTCTCTCTCGATTTGGGTCAATAAAAGAAGACAGAGTGAGACTTAGCAATGCTTTAAGTTAGCAGACTATTATGAATAAGGGGGCTTATCTTTAGTTTTTTCCAATTGATACAAAATACCTAGGTACTAAGGTAAACTTTGCACTTGGTTAGGTGATTAAAGTTGACTTCATTTTCTCATCAAAATTTAACAAAATAAACGTACTTTGTACGAACTTGAAACTTAACAATAATACAACAATGCTATTTCCTACAAAAATATTATTTATTTTTAGTACACGTAACACAACATAAACAATACAGTACCTTCCTACCTTGAAAGTAACCCTAACTCCCTAACTTGAAAGTTTGAAATAAGAACTTGTGTTAATTTAAATAGGGGTCGATTTTTAGACCTCGTTGACCCCCAAAATCAGTTTTCGTTTATGTCGACCCCTAAGAAACTAATATCGACCACTTTGGGAATCCCTGGTTTAGTGTTTGGGCGCCCTACGTTTCGTTTTCCGATTCGTGGTCGCCATTCGAGAACCTTTATTCCCCAACGGTTGTCGGTTCTTCGAGCATAACCTATCCATTGCCATTTCAACTTACTTATTCTACGAGATATGTCGGTGACCTACCACCACCTACTATAATTATATTCGAGTATCATCAGGCCCCTGTTTAATAAAGCTGACAAATATGTCAAAAAGCGACAAAACTGTGGAATTGTCGCGCTTTTGAGACATATTTGTCACTTTTATCAATAGCCTGAGCGCGACAATTCCACAATTTTGTCGCTTTGTGACATTTATCCCGAATTGTCAGATTTCAAACTCAAACTCAATAAAATTTTAATAATTTCAATTCCAAGAATCACTTTGATACGTCTTAAAGCTAGGTGAGTCTAGGTGCCAGTTCCACGCGACCACCTAGCCTTTATGAAACAGGGCCCAGGTTGTATAACTAGTGTTTGCTTGTGTAACAGATGCATGGGTTCCCTGGTCGTCGGACGATGACCTTGCGCTGTGAGTTGTTCGGTCAGGCGGGGGACTACGCGCTGACGCTCAGACCTGCCGCCGCAGCCGGACCTCAGGACCTGGCCACCTCTTTTATAAAGGTACGATTTTAGATAGACCTGCCTCTTTGTGGCGCATTTAAAACCCTATAACCACACTGGTTCAAAAAACTAGTAGCACAACAAGAAGCCGTTAATCGCCAAACAGCGTTGCTGTGGTTAGCTTCAAATATAGTTAATTGCAGGTGAAATTAGAGGTGCATCACACTTTAAATTTTAAATTTCTTTACTCAGTTGAGTTGTATCACAATGATCACTTTAAATGTCTTAAAGCTATGTCTTAGAGTCTGGTGCCGGCAACCAAGCCTAGAGAACAATCAACAAACTACGGCTAGGTTCCTACCGTTTTTATCAGGGATCAATTAGGCTCAATATAGTTCTGATAGCATTTCTGTTTAGTATTTACATCTCTACCTCTAGGTTATTTGTTTCGTGTGTATTTCTTTCATTCAATCAACTACGCCAACTAAAAAACAGAACTGAAAGCTCAACTGTATCTTGTACATTTTCTGACAAAAAAATATTAGATTTTATATTTTTTTAAACTTTCATTAATTCAAAACCAAGACAAGCTTTTTGATTTGCTACCATATTATATACAGCGTGTCCCAGAAAGTAGTGTCTATATTATACTCTTTCAAGATACTCTTTTTGGTCATACAAAACCCAAATCTTTCATGATGTTAATAACATTAAGCTCTCCATTTAATAAAACATTATGTAAATACACTTACTTTGATACCATTTACGTAAAGATTTTCCTCAATTCTCGAAACCCTTGAAACATTCTTTGGGAAAATTAAATTGTTTTTTTCCCATTTATTAAAAAGATCTATAAACATATCCTTAAAAGGGCGCTTGGAATAAACTTCAATAAATATTTACGAGTGCACAGGTTATTTTCAGGATATATCCATATTTTATCCCTGTACAGTCAGCTGCAGAATTAAATGACAACAAATGATTTTAACTGAATAAGTACTGATGAAGAAGTACTCCATATTTAAACATATTAAAAACGCGTAACGCAAACCAGAAATTTTTCGGATTTATAATAGAAAATCATAACTTATTCTTACAGTAGAAATAGATAAAACACATCAGTCACTAAAAAGCGAATAAAACTTTGCTTTCTGTTTTGCTATATAACATAAATAAATCACAGGCCATGGTTTTTTGTTGTGACGCGTCTGTAAGAACTTACGGCAGATCAAAATGTTGAGGAAAAAGTTCTGACAAGTTCATTGTTATATTTTGAACGTATCATTTATTTGGCACTTGTGTAGCTGACTGTATGTTTTTACGAATTGTGTTTAATTTCACAAACTCCTACGAGGAAAGGTATCGCTATTTATTTAGATTTATGGAGCAGGTAAACGGTTGGAGGAATTTCGTATTAAGTAGGCAAAGTATGTGGGGTCCATGCTTTCATGTGGAGTACTTTTTTTGTGTTTTGTTTTTCAGTAGGCTTATGGATTATGGTTCCGCTCGCGACTTCACTTTCTTGGTATCGAGACAAAAATGTGTTTGGTACTAGAATTTAATTTTAAAATAGTAGTTGCGACTTGTTTTACAAAAAAAACTGGAATTACCTATTATTCAACAAACAAAATATTTTTTATTACATAATAATAAAAAAATAAAAAATGTATGTGTAAATGTCTTAAAGCTATGTCTTAGAGTCTGGTGCCGGCAACCAAGCCTAGAGAACAATCAACAAACTACGGCTAGGTTCCTACCGTTTTTATCAGGGATCAATTAGGCTCAATATAGTTCTGATAGCATTTCTGTTTAGTATTTACATCTCTACCTCTAGGTTATTTGTTTCGTGTGTATTTCTTTCATTCAATCAACTACGCCAACTAAAAAACAGAACTGAAAGCTCAACTGTATCTTGTACATTTTCTGACAAAAAAATATTAGATTTTATATTTTTTTAAACTTTCATTAATTCAAAACCAAGACAAGCTTTTTGATTTGCTACCATATTATATACAGCGTGTCCCAGAAAGTAGTGTCTATATTATACTCTTTCAAGATACTCTTTTTGGTCATACAAAACCCAAATCTTTCATGATGTTAATAACATTAAGCTCTCCATTTAATAAAACATTATGTAAATACACTTACTTTGATACCATTTACGTAAAGATTTTCCTCAATTCTCGAAACCCTTGAAACATTCTTTGGGAAAATTAAATTGTTTTTTTCCCATTTATTAAAAAGATCTATAAACATATCCTTAAAAGGGCGCTTGGAATAAACTTCAATAAATATTTACGAGTGCACAGGTTATTTTCAGGATATATCCATATTTTATCCCTGTACAGTCAGCTGCAGAATTAAATGACAACAAATGATTTTAACTGAATAAGTACTGATGAAGAAGTACTCCATATTTAAACATATTAAAAACGCGTAACGCAAACCAGAAATTTTTCGGATTTATAATAGAAAATCATAACTTATTCTTACAGTAGAAATAGATAAAACACATCAGTCACTAAAAAGCGAATAAAACTTTGCTTTCTGTTTTGCTATATAACATAAATAAATCACAGGCCATGGTTTTTTGTTGTGACGCGTCTGTAAGAACTTACGGCAGATCAAAATGTTGAGGAAAAAGTTCTGACAAGTTCATTGTTATATTTTGAACGTATCATTTATTTGGCACTTGTGTAGCTGACTGTATGTTTTTACGAATTGTGTTTAATTTCACAAACTCCTACGAGGAAAGGTATCGCTATTTATTTAGATTTATGGAGCAGGTAAACGGTTGGAGGAATTTCGTATTAAGTAGGCAAAGTATGTGGGGTCCATGCTTTCATGTGGAGTACTTTTTTTGTGTTTTGTTTTTCAGTAGGCTTATGGATTATGGTTCCGCTCGCGACTTCACTTTCTTGGTATCGAGACAAAAATGTGTTTGGTACTAGAATTTAATTTTAAAATAGTAGTTGCGACTTGTTTTACAAAAAAAACTGGAATTACCTATTATTCAACAAACAAAATATTTTTTATTACATAATAATAAAAAAATAAAAAATGTATGTGTAAATGTCTTAAAGCTATGTCTTAGAGTCTGGTGCCGGCAACCAAGCCTAGAGAACAATCAACAAACTACGGCTAGGTTCCTACCGTTTTTATCAGGGATCAATTAGGCTCAATATAGTTCTGATAGCATTTCTGTTTAGTATTTACATCTCTACCTCTAGGTTATTTGTTTCGTGTGTATTTCTTTCATTCAATCAACTACGCCAACTAAAAAACAGAACTGAAAGCTCAACTGTATCTTGTACATTTTCTGACAAAAAAATATTAGATTTTATATTTTTTTAAACTTTCATTAATTCAAAACCAAGACAAGCTTTTTGATTTGCTACCATATTATATACAGCGTGTCCCAGAAAGTAGTGTCTATATTATACTCTTTCAAGATACTCTTTTTGGTCATACAAAACCCAAATCTTTCATGATGTTAATAACATTAAGCTCTCCATTTAATAAAACATTATGTAAATACACTTACTTTGATACCATTTACGTAAAGATTTTCCTCAATTCTCGAAACCCTTGAAACATTCTTTGGGAAAATTAAATTGTTTTTTTCCCATTTATTAAAAAGATCTATAAACATATCCTTAAAAGGGCGCTTGGAATAAACTTCAATAAATATTTACGAGTGCACAGGTTATTTTCAGGATATATCCATATTTTATCCCTGTACAGTCAGCTGCAGAATTAAATGACAACAAATGATTTTAACTGAATAAGTACTGATGAAGAAGTACTCCATATTTAAACATATTAAAAACGCGTAACGCAAACCAGAAATTTTTCGGATTTATAATAGAAAATCATAACTTATTCTTACAGTAGAAATAGATAAAACACATCAGTCACTAAAAAGCGAATAAAACTTTGCTTTCTGTTTTGCTATATAACATAAATAAATCACAGGCCATGGTTTTTTGTTGTGACGCGTCTGTAAGAACTTACGGCAGATCAAAATGTTGAGGAAAAAGTTCTGACAAGTTCATTGTTATATTTTGAACGTATCATTTATTTGGCACTTGTGTAGCTGACTGTATGTTTTTACGAATTGTGTTTAATTTCACAAACTCCTACGAGGAAAGGTATCGCTATTTATTTAGATTTATGGAGCAGGTAAACGGTTGGAGGAATTTCGTATTAAGTAGGCAAAGTATGTGGGGTCCATGCTTTCATGTGGAGTACTTTTTTTGTGTTTTGTTTTTCAGTAGGCTTATGGATTATGGTTCCGCTCGCGACTTCACTTTCTTGGTATCGAGACAAAAATGTGTTTGGTACTAGAATTTAATTTTAAAATAGTAGTTGCGACTTGTTTTACAAAAAAAACTGGAATTACCTATTATTCAACAAACAAAATATTTTTTATTACATAATAATAAAAAAATAAAAAATGTATGTGTAAATGTCTTAAAGCTATGTCTTAGAGTCTGGTGCCGGCAACCAAGCCTAGAGAACAATCAACAAACTACGGCTAGGTTCCTACCGTTTTTATCAGGGATCAATTAGGCTCAATATAGTTCTGATAGCATTTCTGTTTAGTATTTACATCTCTACCTCTAGGTTATTTGTTTCGTGTGTATTTCTTTCATTCAATCAACTACGCCAACTAAAAAACAGAACTGAAAGCTCAACTGTATCTTGTACATTTTCTGACAAAAAAATATTAGATTTTATATTTTTTTAAACTTTCATTAATTCAAAACCAAGACAAGCTTTTTGATTTGCTACCATATTATATACAGCGTGTCCCAGAAAGTAGTGTCTATATTATACTCTTTCAAGATACTCTTTTTGGTCATACAAAACCCAAATCTTTCATGATGTTAATAACATTAAGCTCTCCATTTAATAAAACATTATGTAAATACACTTACTTTGATACCATTTACGTAAAGATTTTCCTCAATTCTCGAAACCCTTGAAACATTCTTTGGGAAAATTAAATTGTTTTTTTCCCATTTATTAAAAAGATCTATAAACATATCCTTAAAAGGGCGCTTGGAATAAACTTCAATAAATATTTACGAGTGCACAGGTTATTTTCAGGATATATCCATATTTTATCCCTGTACAGTCAGCTGCAGAATTAAATGACAACAAATGATTTTAACTGAATAAGTACTGATGAAGAAGTACTCCATATTTAAACATATTAAAAACGCGTAACGCAAACCAGAAATTTTTCGGATTTATAATAGAAAATCATAACTTATTCTTACAGTAGAAATAGATAAAACACATCAGTCACTAAAAAGCGAATAAAACTTTGCTTTCTGTTTTGCTATATAACATAAATAAATCACAGGCCATGGTTTTTTGTTGTGACGCGTCTGTAAGAACTTACGGCAGATCAAAATGTTGAGGAAAAAGTTCTGACAAGTTCATTGTTATATTTTGAACGTATCATTTATTTGGCACTTGTGTAGCTGACTGTATGTTTTTACGAATTGTGTTTAATTTCACAAACTCCTACGAGGAAAGGTATCGCTATTTATTTAGATTTATGGAGCAGGTAAACGGTTGGAGGAATTTCGTATTAAGTAGGCAAAGTATGTGGGGTCCATGCTTTCATGTGGAGTACTTTTTTTGTGTTTTGTTTTTCAGTAGGCTTATGGATTATGGTTCCGCTCGCGACTTCACTTTCTTGGTATCGAGACAAAAATGTGTTTGGTACTAGAATTTAATTTTAAAATAGTAGTTGCGACTTGTTTTACAAAAAAAACTGGAATTACCTATTATTCAACAAACAAAATATTTTTTATTACATAATCAAGGTGTTTGTTTTACTAATATTCCTTTATCCTCACTAAAAAAAATATGGGTTCGTAAAAACGTAATTTTGCAGAGATAACACGGCGTGAAAACCGCCCCCGGGTTTAAGGGAGTGTTCCTTTACACCCTATATAATTTTAAAACCACGTTAAAGGAATACCGCAGCGCTGGGCAAGTGGTTTCACTAATTACCCTGTATTATTGTTTTTACATTGTTCAACTAAATTGCTTTTCTCTTGAATAAAATACTCGCAAACATACAAATAAACTATAGGAACCAAGCCGTAGTTTGTTTGCTTCTCTTCTAAGCTCGGTCGCCTTGAACTGGCAACTAGACTAACTTAACTCTGAGATGTTTCAAAATAATTGTAACTAATAATTGGTGGAAAAAGAAATTTTGCTGAAAACTTTAAATGACCTAAAAAATCATTTATAAGTAATTACGTAAATTTTTATTCTATAGCACGCCATCACTTTTTTTATTACCATCATCATCATCAGCCTGAAGAAATTCACTGCTATACAGACTAAGCTTTCTCTAAGATTTACCGGAAGAGCAGTTATTAGCCTTTCCCACCGATTTTCCACGACCTTATCACTGTCGACTCTTCAGGTGAGGGCAAAAGCTTCCTACAAATACCTAATTTTTCCATTTGTGGAGTATGATAAGATTGTTTCAAGAGTGCTCTGGTAAAGTTTGTAATTTAAACTCCTCTTTGTATTAAAATGGTAAATGGTGTTTGTGAAAGGCTGGTTTTAATGTATGTAAAGTTGCGTACATTAGTAAGTGTCAAGGCTCATTTGAAACAAACATAACGTAATTTTCACACTAATATTTTGCTGCACAGTACAAAACAGTTAAAAGTATATTTTGTTTTTGAAACTAATCAAAAATATGGCCCACTGTGTCCTTATGGTCTTAGACTTGAAATAAAAAAAGGTTCTCATTTTGGCTGTGTTTTTTTTAAGTTTGTTATCGCATAACTTCGTCGTAAAGCTTGTTTTTGTAAGTAATACTTCCAGTTTAATCCCATATAAATTTTATCAAAATCGATTCAGCAGTTTGGCCATGAAGTCGGTTTCTCAAGTTTTATATTGTTTGACAACGGTTTATATAAATAAAAATGTGGTTTATTTTCATCAGAGAATTTCTTGTTTCACACAAAATGAAAGATAAACGTAGCACTAAGTGCTCATTTCATGAAATGAGACCCCATCAAAATCAGACCAGCTAAAACATTAAGACAATGAAATGCCTAAAACACTGGTCTTAGAGACTTGATGAGGGTTTATTTGTCTTTGTACACAGGGTATTTGGTATGAGAATAGGTTCACGCAAGCTTTTAAAAATAAAGAATAATTTCGCTTTGATTTGACGACCTTACTTAAAATAGCTGCTGGGCAGTTGTGTAATTCAGTTGAAATCAAAAGTTTGATCAAGGACCAGCGATCACGTACCTTGTTGTCATCATTTTCCGACCACTGTAGGCCTACCATGAGCTCTGTCTGGCTCTGTCTCTGGTTCTGGTTTTGCGACTGTGTGAGTGTTGACTAAATAAATCCAACGTCAAAACGTCACACACCCAGTATAATGCACTGGTGCAGACTCAAAATCAGAACCAGAGACAGAGCCAGAAAGAGCTCATGGTAGGCCTACTGTTCAACCATTTGTTACCAAACTGGTTTTTTAAACCGAAGTTCCTATACGCTACTACATGTTTATGACCTCAGCATTCCAGTCTTATTGCAATAGTTTCTTGTCAAAAATAAGTTTCGTTTCAACTCGTTTTTTATTGCAATAGAAGATCAAAATGATGTCAAAACTGATAGATGCGATCACGTATTACGAGTAGTTCGAAAATTGACAGTTTCAATAAGATTTTGATTGAAACCATTGTAACAAAAGTTACATGATCGGCCTGCAGGTTTTGATTGCAACAAAAGATACGCAATCACCCCACAGTTGAACAAAAACCTATTTAGAGCACCTAAACGGATTTCTTCCCAGGAATTTTACTACGGACTAATGATGATGTCGCGGGCAAAAGCTAGTCGTTAGATAAAATATTATTTAGCGACATCAGAGAGGACAATCTACATAAAAGCTCACGAGGCTTGCCGAGACTTGCCGAGACTTGCTTTAAGTGTGGTGTTATTGCGTCGAGAGTTTTACGACCTCATGTTGTCGGCTACATTTTTATAGCAATATCTAGAGAGATTTGGAACGGCTTGTATTTAGTATCTCATAATGTGGACAAAAAGGCTCAGTTTGTGGCTTATTTTTCTGAAGTAACGACAAAAATCAGTATATTTTAATAAAGACAGGCAGAATATAATACCTTTTCACAGAATGTATTTTAATCAAACGTAGCAAATATTCTAAATTAGAAATATAAATTGAAATCATAGGCTGATTATCTGGTTCAAATATTTGCTTAATTTTTTAGCACAAATTATTACAAGAATTAGTCGTCTTTTATGAAGGTCAAATCACTTTGTTTCTGTGTCCTTCAAGTAACAGTGAGAAGAAACTGTCGATCCTAAGGTCGAAGTTTCAATTCCAGTCATGCACCAAAGAGTCAAGTGCTTGAATAGAGACTCTTCGGGGCGCAATAAACCCTTTCGTCGTAAGAACTAGTGATACGATAAAAAGAAGATTAACAAAACAATTGCATCAGGCGAGTGTGAATGGAACTGCTGGAAGGGGAAGACCTAGGCGCATGTATCTCGATCAGATCGCAAACGTTTTAGAGAAAGGCCAGGTTAGGAGTACCCTAAACCGACGAGCATTTATGAAGAATGTTATGAGAGTGAATGAAGTGAACGAGGTGTGTCAGGATCGTAGCAAGTGGAAATCCGTGATCTCTGCCTACCCCCATGGGAATAAGGCGTGATTTTATGTATGTATGTATGTATATATGTACAATAAGTCTTTATATTGCAGGCTGATTGGTCAGAACAGTTCGTGCTGAATGTCCACGGAGGGTCGGTGTTCCCCTGCGGAGACGGAGTCAAAGTGCTGTTCCAATACCCGGAGTGCGTGCTGGAGGGCGCTGATCGAGTGAGGGTCTTCGGGAGGGACAACGACCGGCTTAGATACGTGGCGGAGAGGCGAGTGAGGAGGTAAGACCACTTTTTCTTAGAGGTAAGAAATCTGTTTAAGCTTTTTGAGTTTTCTTTTGTCTTGAGAGTATTTAAATCTGAATATTGACTGGCCTCTCAGCTCAGTTGGTAGTAGCTCTGCCTTCTGCGCCGCAGTCGTGGTTGATCCCCACCGAGAACAAATATTTGTGTGGTGGAGATGTTTGTTCTCTATCTGGGTGTTATATTGTATCCTAAGTATGTATTTACAAACTTTTGGTGCCCATAGGACAAGCTCTGTTTAGGTTGGGGCTAAATAGTGTTGTGTGTGTGTTGCATAGTGCTGCATATTTATTTATTTAATATTACCCTTTGCCAGGAAGTAATTTTAGGTAAGGTAACAAGCAACAGTATAGCAAACAATTAGCCCCTAAATACAAAATTACTCGGTCACTGTTTGGCATTAAGCCAATGGAAAACAACCAACTTTAAATTACTTTTGCCACCTCTCTTGGTGGTTAGTCATTTTCGTTTCTTCTTTGTGTCTTCCTTTTATTTTAAAGAATGTTGATGAGTCTAGGATATTTTCACATTTATCACAAAGTTATTCAGTCGGTGTTATAAGCTCTGTTTTCTACCTGTAAAAGGTACTTTTAGGTGTTCATTATAAATATTTCTAGTCCGTTGTTCTTTTTGCTGCTAAAATGTATTTTTCGTTCTTTGAATGGTGCAATAGTAATAATTTTCATAAAGCAACTTATACGTTAGGAAATTTAAGTCATGAACTTCGTAGCACTTTTTTTTTATTTCAATATTCGGTTCTTCTCTGTTTGTTCAATTTCTTTCTAAACTCTTAAAAAACTGTTTAGTCATGGACGTCACTTGAAATTATGTCATCCTGGTTTTTCATTTCAACTTTATAAAACTATAATGATAATGATGATCACGGGACTTTCTATTTTTATATCTATAGTAACAATAAAAAATAATAGCTCCTTATAATAATCCGCCCGAAGGGATACAGCGGAAACTTGGCCAGATTTGTATTGCAAATGGGCCATAGCCCTACCATTAGGTCTATTATCAACGTAACGTGTGTCGTTACCTTTGATGGTCACTTTTAGTTTTAAATATTATTACACACTACTAGACCTTCACTACTATTATTTATTTTTGTTTTGTAAAAGGATCTTAAAAAAAACAGTAGGAACCAAGCCGTAGTTTGTTGCCTGTTCTTCTAGGCTTCATCATCATCATCATTATCAGCCCGAAGAAGTCCACTTGCTGGACATTAGGCCTCCCCTACACAATTCCAGGAAGAACGATTCTGAGCCCTTTCCATCCATCGACTTCCCGCGCGCTCCTTCTAGGCGTGGTCGCGTGAAACTGGCACTTAAACTCACCTAGATTTAAGAAATTTCAAAGCGATCCTTGTTTTGATTATTGAATAAAAACTTATTTCATTTTAACTTAATATTTTTACCCCCACGTTACGTGGTGTTCAGTGAACGTCGACTCTAATTCAATTACTTGCCCAATCCGCACCAAAGTGAAATTATTAAATCACAATACTAATTGCACTACATGGGTGACCTACCACAAGCTCTGTCTGGCTCTGTTTCTGGTTCTGGTTTTGAGTCTGTGTGAGAGTTGACTAAATAAATTCTACGTCGAAACGTCACACACACACTGATGATGTCACACAGGGTGAAACCAGAACCAGAGACAGATCCAGATTGAGCTTGTGGTAGGCTTAATGTATGAATAATTAGTTCGAGATCAATGCACTGATGAATTGAAAATGTGGTTTAATTTGACCTGACCACTAATTAGTGTTTGGTTGTGCAATCATTACTATTTAATATTAAAGGTTAGACACACAAATACATGATTGTTTTCCGCAGACGTACCTACAGGCAAAACTCCATTTCAAATGAGTAGTCAAGTTTCGGCGCTGAGTTTTAGGGTTCTGTACCCAATGGGTAAAGCGGGACCCTATTGCTAAAAGTAAGACTCCGCTGTCCGTCAGTCTGTCTGTCTTCCTGTCTGCCTTTCTGTCCGTTAGTCAACCAATGAACCGTTTTAAGTCAAGGCCTGCGCACACCTAGGCCGCTGGCGTCGGCGATCAGTGAAACGCTGTCAAATATCGCTATCAAATTTGACAGCATTTCACTGATCGCCGACGCCAGCGAACTAGGTGTGCGCAGACCATAAGACAGTTGCAATTTTCACAGATGATGTATTTTTGTTGCAGCTATAACAACAAATACTCAAAAACAGAAAAATATCGGTCTGCAGAAGCTCAACTGTGTACTTTTGTAAATATTTGTTTAATTGTAAGTTTCTTTGCATAAATAAAGTATAGTATTTACAATACGTACAAAATAAACAAGTAACAGTTGAGCTATCTGCAAACAATCAGAGATAGCTGAACTAAAGATTAAAATATTATTTTGAAGCGTATTAAAACTAGGTGCCGATTCTTCGCGACCATGCTATCTAGTCTTGTATTAGAGACAGGTTTCCTTTATGTAGCATTAATTTAATGATCATAGGACAACTGTTCAAACAACTCATGTCGCAAATAACATACGTAATTATAGTGCATTTCGGTCAGGACTAATGATTCTGTGCGTTTTGATTTCTGCTCGACGTAGCAGACTTTAATTTGTCTGGCCATTTCGCTGGTGCTAGCAAGTAATTTGAAAATCTAATTTATGCATTTCTACTCATGTATGCATTTCTAATATTATCCGTAAATTGATGACCAGACCAGAAAATCGCAGGAAGTCGGTAGATGGAGAGATAACAGATATTAGTTTAAAAAAAAAAAATACTTGCATGTATATGGGGAGGTATATTAAGGGGTACAGTCAATATCAAAACTAAAATATGTGTTTTTTTAGCTTTGGTACAGACTGATCATATAATATTATCTTAGTTTGGGTTCTTTCTTTTCTCTCTCCTTAGTTTGGGGCTAGGTTATTTATTTATTTAGTTACCTATAGAGGTTCTATTTTTAGTCATGATTTTAGCCAAGCATGTTTAGTTTCATTCCATAAAAGTGCCATGAAGTGTTAAGTTGCCTCATAATTTCAAGAGACTAGTTACTTAAACTTAGTCCCCAAGCTTTTACCACTACTGAGAATTTCTCGTACACTACACCCACATTTATTATGAACTAAGTTCCAACTTCAAAGGGTCCGTAAAAGTAGCAACTGCTTGCCGTAGACTCCAACTGTTTTAAGCTACACTCATGGGCGTTTGAAACTTTTGAAAGTATGAACTTGCAAGAAAATTTAGAGTTTAAGGAACTATGGTGGACATTTTCGCAGTGCTATCTAGCCCCAAACTAAGCAAAGCGTGTAATACTACCTCTGTATGGCTACTTACTTTAATGTTTTTATCGTGTCACTAGGTTCTTTTAAACCAAGTGTGGTGCAAGGATGTTATGTGCGCCTCAAAGAGGCTCACCTAGTTTTTTTTATTTCACTTCTGTCTGTGTAACTTTACTCAAATCTTTCAACTTGAGATAAAGTATACCAAAAAGAATAGATTTTAAAACCTTTCTACTTACTATAAGCAAAAAAATAAGAAAAGTAAAAATATATTATTTTGTTAAACACCGCGTTTAGATTCAGAAAGCCAGTAATCTAAACAATATCAAAACCAGTAAAAAAATAGTGGAAACACTATACAGAATATTATCACTAACATAATAATATAATACCACAGAAAATAAAAAAGCCAAAGCTCTGTTGAAACAACTTTTGAAGACAACTGTCCTCCTCCAGAAAAGGCTAAATGCAATAAGGAAACCATTATTGCGGAAAACTACGGAAGTTAGGAGTTTCTATGAAGGCTCACACCGTTATGAGTTTGTATGATTACCATGGCTTGCTCATTCAGATTCTGAGCTCGGTTTGGTAGTTTAATTTGATCGCTCAAGATGCCGGTGCTACTGGAAATACCTATCTATAGATATAACTCGAGATAGAACTCGAGAGATTGAACCGTTTCTAGCGTCTCTGGAAGGGTACAACTTGCGGAGTATAACGAGATGTGTAGTTTACCAATGGGATATAGTTAATTTAAGGACTGTACCTACAAGTTTATCCGGCATGATTTAATTAAGGCCTGCGCACACCTAGGTTGCTGGCGATGGTGATCAGTGAAACGCTGTCAAATTTGACAGCGACATTTGATAGCGTTTCATTGATCGCCATTGCCAGCGACCTGGGTGTGCGCAGGCCTTAGTGAAGCGCTGTCAAATTTGACAGCGATATTTGACAGCGTTTCAGTTGATCGCCATAGCCATCGCCTAGATGTACGCAGACCATAAGGGTATTGCTCTAATACGATTATAACAAGATTTTACCGATATTTTATCTCGTTATAACCAAACAGAATAATCGTTGAAACGTGATAAAACTAAATTTTCGCCAAATCGGAATTATTAAAAAAGGGGCTACGTGTTTAGTGTGTATAGGCAACCATTTTGTAGGGGTAATTTACCGGAGCTCTGCTAATTTTGATCAGTTTGAAGGCTAAATTACTTCACTTTGATACTAAGATGGTTTTCACTGTATTCTCCCGAGAGCCTAAACTCAAGTTTGGTTCCTTGAGTTCGTGTTCGTATCCTAGCAAAGCAGAAATCAAAACTTCGTGTTTTGACCAGACTGTGGTTTCAATACATGCTAGTAAGAGCCGTTCACCTATATTTCATATTATATTATTTAGGAATAACTACTTTCAAACACAAACACGGCACGTCAGTTAAATAAATAATACAAGTTTAAAAAACTTGAGAATCCGACTTCAATAGCCAATCTACAGACCCAATTTACTGGAGAAGGTTACTAACTTTTAAAAATTGACTGGCCTCTAGCTCAGTTGGTAGTAGCTCTGCCTTCTGCGCCGTAGGTCGTGGGTTCGATCCCCACCGAGAACAAATATTTGTGTGGTTAACATAAATGTTTGTTCTCTGTCTGGGTGTTATAATGTATTCTAAGTATGTATTTACAAAAAAAAAAAATGTATTCAAGTATTACATCAGCTATCCGGTTCCCATATTACAAGCTCTGCTTAGTTTGGGGCTGGGTAGTGTTGTGTGAATTGTCCACAATATTTATTATTATTATTATTAATTTTGATGAAATTTATATGGCAGCTTTCAGATAAATAATATTTTTCAAATCGCTCTTATATGACGGACAGTAACACGATTAAAAACATTAAAATAATTATAACCGAATTGAGAAGCTCAACCTTTTTCATTTGAAGTCGGATCAACATGACTTTATTTTTTTGACGAGTTTAATTTAGAAACAGAATAGCCTGGGAGAAGGGATAAAAATATCCTAGAAGTGGATGTGCTGGATGTCAGTAGATGGTTTCATGAACTGAGAATGTTTTGCACAGTTTGTTTGAATCCAGTTTTATACTTCGTGGGCAAATTATTACCATTTCAATTGTCTTGATCCTGGGAGCTGATATAATGGACTCTTCTCTCTTGCCCACAGAGGCCAGCACACAGCATCGTTTGACTGCCGGCTCTTCAGCGAGCGGTACCCTGAGTACTGCTTCGTGTACGTCTCGCAAGCAGTCACCGGCGCGGTCGCTGATGTGAGGATGGACTGTCTACCTACACTGGCCATGACTGGTAAGCAGTAATATTACTAATAATAAAATTATTTATTTAGTCAGCTATGAGGTCCTTGGTAATAAAAACAGATAGAGAAGGTTACTAACTTTTAGCTAGACCGTTTAGTCTTCTGGATGAGTTTCCAAACCAGAGGACAATTTAAATTATAGCTTAAATGGAAGCTGGATTCACGTTACACGACGAAAACAAACTTTATCAACTTAAAATAATCTGAAGATCAAATATTTTTTGTGCGTAATAAAATAAGAAAATATTTATTGTACAAAACTGTCTGCATAACAAATTTCCAGCCTATTTTGTTTTAGTTCAATTATTTGGGGAAAATCACAAAGATTTTATAATGTCTCAAAAGTTAATGCTAAGTGAGATTTGAACCCACAACCTTGGCACGGGAATGCAAAGACCACTCTTAATTTTGGGACATTATAAAATCTTTTCAGCAGTACACATTTTATTATTAGTAGAGCTCTTTCTGAAGGGCTCGTCCGGAAAAGTACAACCACCATGCCTATTTCTGCCGTGAAGCAGCATTGCTGTGTTTCAGTTTAAAGGGTGTGGGTGCCGGGGAAATTACCGGCAGGTGGGGCTGAACATCTGTATGCCTCAAGTAGATTGACGCAGAGCAGCACGTTCCTAAAGCACGTGACCTACAAGGCAATGCTTTGTTATAGGCAATGCATTTAACATCCTTGTTCCATCAGCCAGTTTAAAAAAAAATCTCATTTAACATTCTTGTTCCATGGTACGAGTAACCATTGTATATAATAAAATCTTTGTTCTAAAATATTTTTGTATAATGTATTAGCTGGTGGTGCGGGTGGATGGGGCGAGTGGTCCCCGTGGTCGGCGTGTCCAGCTCCTCAGCACTGCTCCACCAGGACTCGGTCCCGGCACCGCTTCTGCGACTCACCTCCGCCTGCGTACGGCGCCAAGTACTGCGAGGTATGGACACTGTAGCAACCTATTATATGTATTAACTTTCTTTTGTGTGTATGTAGCTAGCTACACATCAAAAATTTTAAGGCACTTTATTATTTATTCTTTCTTTGCACACAGTCCCCTTGTAAATATCTTCAGTCCATTCCATCCAAAGGTTGTCTGGTAGAGATCGCTCGTTTAGCGATAAGACCGCCCATTGTATGAGGCAAATAGTTTTAAGTATTTTTATGTACCTGTACTTTTATAATTTGTTGTGTGCAATAAAGCATTTTCTATCTATCTATCTATATGTGTGTGTATGGTGTGGTTAAGATTGTCCGTGGCATTACTGCGTGGCCCTGACGGAAGACCAGCGTTAGTTGCTAGCCAACTAACTTCACGCTGAGTCAGGGACCGTTTTGCAGCTCTTGGCTTTTTATATATTTATAGCGTTGATAGCATGCACTTTAAATTGCTAAGTGTCTGTAAATAAATATGTTTTCTTTCTTTCTTTCTATTATAACAATAGATTTATCTTTTTACGGTGCCAAGTATTGCGAAGTATATTTTCGCCAGCCTTCTTAGCTCAGTTGGTAGTAGCTCTGCTTTCTGCGCTGGAGAGCGTGGGTTCAATCCCCGCTGAGGACAAATATTAGTGTGGTGAACTCAGATGTTTGTTCTTTGCCTTGGTGTTATACTGTATTCTATAGTATGAATTTACAAAAAACATTAAATATTCTGGTTTCCGTAGTACATACTCTGCTGAGTTTGGGGCTAGGTAGTTTTGAGCGGATTGTTCATAATATAAACAGATGTACCACGTTACATTAATATGTAACGTGGTACATCTGATTTTTACTATAGGTACACAATTTACTTTTATTTCATTGTTGTCTCGAGTACATTAAGTAGGTAACGTTGTTGGTAAACCATTTGTATTAATAATTGTTCGTAACCAACGAAAACCTCGAAATAAATTAAGCGTGAAAGCACAGTAAACCTCATTTCATTCCAATTTCCATGCAAAAAGTATTTATAGTGAGCGACAACGGTCGCCAAGAGACACGTCACGTCACCAGGCAACAGCTTTGTCAATACGCCTGTCATTGCTCGCGCGGGAACACAATATTTTGCTAAAGTTTATATTTTGCCACGATAAATAATGGCACCGAAGAAGGACAAAGGTAAAAAAGAAGAGGATGCTGCACCAAAGGGAGGCACCTTCACTGAAGTCGAGAGAACCTTCCTCGAACTTCAAGTAGCTGACTGTAATAGGAAAATAGCTCGACTACGCACAGCCGTCGATGAATACGAACAACGAAACGAGGAACTACAAAAAGCATACGACAAATTAGACGAAGACCGGGCGGATATAATCGCTTACTTAAAGAAAACGCTGAACTTGAAAAACGAAGAGAACAATGAACTCAAAGACAAAGTCAAAGGACTCGAAGAGACGAGGGAGATTGAAACAGCACAGTTTAAAGAAACTGTGACGGAGCTAGAGAGGAACTTTACTATTATGAAAGATCAGCTTACATCTGAAAATAAACTATTAGCAGGTAAGCTGAATACCCTTGAAGAGTTTAGAGCTATCAGAGATGACTTGATGCGGAAATTCGAAAAACAGGAACAAGCATTCAAGGATCAGGAAATGAAATACAAACGGATCATCTACGACGCTGAAAAGAAATTCATTATTGGCAAAGATAAGTTAAAGAAGGAAATGGAGGCACGCCTTTTGCAACTCGCTCAAGACTTTCAAGACGCTACTGAACTTCGCATTGCAGCTTCAACACATCGTGTTATCAGAGAAAATATCGCTATCAATAATGAGTTGGACAGTATTCTTGCAACGCAAGCAAAATTAGCTGAGCGTAATGAAACTTACAAAGAGAGCGAGAAAGCTGCGCGCGTTGCTATGGAACTAGCTGAAGAAGAAAGAGATAAAGCTATCAATAAAAATGTAGTCCAACTCAAAGTTATTGACCAGTTAACCACAGCATTTCAAGAAATCAAAAAAGATAAAGCTTTGTTTGAGAAACGAAACTTTGATCTTGACACTTTGAACTGTAAAATACAAAAGTTGACTAAAGAAAATGAAAACTTATCACTTAACGTTCGTATACTTGAGCAAAATTTACACGCCCAGATGAGTGATCAAAACAAATCCATCGTCGAAGCATCAAAGGTTGCTCAAGAAGCTACCAAGCTGAAGAAAATTTTAAAAGAAGCTGCGTTTGCTATTCAAGCTGCTCTAAAATTAGATAATTGGGCTACAACGGATCCTTCAAGAGAGATAATGGACCGACAAGCCTTGCTCTCACGGCTACTCGATATTGTTACTCAATACCGTGAAATTCAACGGGCCGAATCTATGGACACAATCGCATCTTTCGGTAAAGTTTACGAAGAAGGTGATCTTGGTTTTATTCCAAAACCTGCTTCGAAGAAACCAGCTGTCTCAACCGGTTTATCAGCAGCTTCAAGAGACAAGGACATTGGATCTGTAAGGGGAGAAAGACAGACTTCCCGTTCTGCCTCCTTGTCATCATCATCCCTTGGTAGCATTAGAACGATTCCAAGCATTCAATTAGTACCACCATCTTCAGCGCCAGACCTGACAGTTAAAGACAGTCTTCCATCGTTTATCACGTCGACCAAGTCCAGCGTGTCTTCAAGTACAGTAGGGGAAGAAGAAGATGAAGCTAAGACAGATATTGAGAAGCAGCTAGCTGCTAGTAAACTAGAAATTCAGAAGTCTATAATGAAGGATCTAGCGTACTCTCAAATGGCGTTGCAATCGCAGGCTCGTTTCAGCCAACAGGAGCAAAGGATGTCAAGATCTGTTCTCTTTGAAGATTTAGAGGATAAAGAGGCTAAAGAAACAAAAGAAGGAGTGGAAGAAGAACACGTAGAAATCGCAGAAAGCGAACATGCTGAAGGTGACGAAAAGCCTGGTGAAGAAAAGACGGAAGATGACGAAAAGAAAGGAGAAGAATCAGAAGCAGCTCCTGAAGAATAAATCAAACAGTGTTTGATACTAAATAATTATATTTTTAGATCATTGTGAAACGTATTTTATAACAACTATTTTCTGTAATAATTGGTATTTGTAAACAATAAATGAGAATATTTGCCTAAAAACGCATTTTCCTTCGTAGAATAATTTTCCATTGCATAAAGTAGGTAATACGAAACGGCGAACGTTTTTTGGAGTAGTTTCAAGCATGTATTGTGAACACACGTTCGTTTCAGGCAATATGAAGTGGGCAGAGCGATATGTGCGTCAAGTGTTTCGCTTTACAAGGCTTCAATTACCAAAACATACACGTGAGCCGTGGGTAAATGTTTATCTGTTAATTACTTAGTAAATCCACTTTTACCCATCTGCGAAGAAGGCGGGTAATGTTTTTCAAGTTACTGTGTGCGTTGGTTCAGTCTAAACGGCTCGATGGATTTTGGTAAATTCACATACCTATCGTTGGATTTCCCTGGAACATGAGAGTGACATAGGCTTTTATTTTTATTTCATACAGTACACACATTACAAGAAAATAATATAACTAGACATCGCTACGGAACAAATTAGAACGCGCCTTCGAGGTGTTTCAGCGTCTTATAAGACTTTGATGATGATTTTGATTATATTTAATAGTCTTTATAAAAAAAAACTTTTATGGAGGTTCTCAATTCGGTTGGATTTGTTTTGTTTTTATATATTATATATTTTTAATGTTTGCATAACTTCGTCATTTTATAAGTCTATTTGAGAAATTGTTTTTTTATCTTTAGGTTGTACCTCCAGATTGGTTCCGGTTTACCAATTTGGCCGTGAAGTTGGTTTCTCAAGTTTTTTGAACTTCACTTGTATCTCTTTTGAAATGAAATGTATGTATCTCTCTGGCAGGGCCAAGCTGTAGAGCTGGCAGCTTGCGAGTGCTCGGCCGCGCCCTGGGCCGGAGACTCGTCCATGGTGATCTCCGAGGTGGGCTCCAAGTGCCGCTGCGGCTGCATCCTCCATCTGGCACCCACCTCCAGACTCCTCGCGGGCTCGCTCCGGGCCTGCCCACTGAGGTCGTTCTGGCTGCTACAAGTAAGTGCAGTTACAGCTGTGGTGAGTGGGTTACAGGTTCAATAATACAACTAGCTGATGAAACAACCATATGGCCTGTAGGTATAATCATTATAGTGCCTGTAGGTCACGCATTTCCGGAACGTGCCTTAAATTGATGAAACAAGCATATGGCCGGAATAATTCGCCCGTAAGTCTCGCATTTCAGGAATGTGCCATACGATGCACTGCCCTGCGTCCACCAGCTAGGTAATACTTCGTTATAAGCGATGTTTAACACTTAACGTCAGGGGGACGATATGCTTGTTCCCTCAGCAAGTTGTATAAAAAAAGTTTAGTGTCGCGGAATTACTATTAATTAAGTGGGTACTAATTATTATAAGCAAAAGAAACAGCTATATTATCATAAAACTTTATTGTGAACTGGTACCACTTGATTCAATTCGGTATCTAGCTCAATGACTCCTTATAACTCCGGCCGCAATTCGTAGATTTTAATGACTCCTGAATTTGGAAATGATTTTCCACAGAATAAACGTTTTCCCAGAATTGCCAAACAGTATAAGTTATTGAGCGGATGGCGACCCTCTAAACTGGAAGTTTTAATGACTCTATGGCTATACAAATTCAATGAGGAACCGTTGAGCGTGTTCCAGTGATTTTGTGGTACCTATTAACTGGATATTAAACCGAAATACCCGCTTAATAGCTGAACCGATAAACCTATCCAAGTTATTCTGATAGAGATCATATTCTGATGCTTGTTTGTAATTTTGCCAAATCATGGCAAGGTTTTGGTTAGAATTCTAATGATTTAATTAATTATGTCATTTTTACCGAATGCCTAAAAATAATTGATAACATTGATTGATTTATTCGTTGCGATCGTTTCATTACGCTCAGCTAATTTTTTGGTTGCGATTAAATAAATTTATGATTATGATTATGATAATTAATTTAACAAAACTAAATCAAGTTTATAAAACTTTTTAAGCTGGCTTCACTGTCAAACTGCTGAACCAATTTTGATGAAATTTCTATACGCAAAATCTAAACAAAACTATATGAAAAAATAAACTACCTGTCATATATTTTTTAAATCGATTCATAAATAACGTAGCTATGCGATAACAAACACAAAAATACAACCGAATTGAGAACCACTTTTTTGATTTTAAGTCGGTTAAAAAGGCCTGTGATCGATTTTGACAGGAAGAAAAAGAGAGAATGAGAAAACTCTCCAAACAACCCCTAGTTTTTCTCGTAACTGTTAACATCACCCGGGGTCTAAATACTACCGGTGAAAAGCTAAACATGAATAATGCTGAACATTGAAGGGACCCAGTAAAGCAAATTAGCTCCTCATTGGTATGCATGGCATGAAGCTGCGATTTACAAAATACTGTGAGAACTGACATTGCGTGATGCGCATTTTCGATTAGGACCGTATTTGGGTCCAAGGTATACTAACAAATGAATTAATGTGGCGGTGAGCTTGCAACCTATCTAATTTGAGATATTTATTCTTATAGACATGATTTGTAGTAGTTGAGCTCTTTGTGTGTGGCTCGTACGGGGAAGTACCTACTACCACCATGCCTATTTCTGCCGTGAAGCAACATTGCTGGTTCGTAACGCTGTTAAATAACTTCGCCCATAAGTTATAGGCGAAATAACCTGGTTATTACTCATATGATGATTTTTATTATAATTCATATGTGAATATTAAGTTTGTATAACGAATCAAATCGTTATTATACTTCCATAAAGAAACTATTCCTTTTATCTACCTACTGTTATTATAAGCAGTGTATGTGTGGGCGAGATGATAACTTTTAGATTATTACTAAAATCAGTGTATCAGCCTAGGATCCCAAAGTTTTGAAAGAATAGGGGGAGGACTCAAAGTCAAAGTCAAGGATGTCTTTGTTCAGTAGGATACTCAAGGATCACTTGTAAATGTCCTTAAGCTAGGTGAGTCTAGATGCCAGTTCCACGCGACCAAGCCTAGAAGACTTTGCCCAGCAGTAGGACCCAGAGGCCACATAAAAACTTGAGAGGTGTAAAGGGACACCCGGATGGAACAAAGTTCCTTTATTATTATTTACAAAAAACCTGTATGCACTCAGCAAAAATAATCGTCGCGACACCACACTGTTCAATGCGAAATAGAAATGAAAATATCTGGCTTGCTCTCTATAAGAAAGAGAGAGACAGACAGAGAAACATGCACTCGCCGCACAGCTTACAATAGCTTACTATATCAAAAAGTGTCGTGACAACTTTTCGTAAGATTTTTTTCCATCTAGCCCCCTTTCACAACGCGCGATAAGGAACTTCGTTCCAATTATTAAATAACAGTGTAGCTGACTTGTATTAGTTAAAATCTCGTGTAAATGCTCCCTCAAACCTGGCGCAGGGCTGAACGCAACAGAATTAGTAATGGCTCCGTCAAACAGCGCACAACATCAACAAACTTTGTTAGGTAGGTAATACTCCCGATACAAAGACTATCGATTCGATTTACCAACTTGCATGTTGTTACACGTTTTGATGAAATTATAACCTACTGACAGCTGTTTGGTTTAGTTAAATATACATTTTTGCTAAGCAAAAATGGAGCTATAGTCAGTCCTTAATTTGCCGATTAGCAATCCGTGAAACAAGCCCTAAGCTTAATATTTGAATAATATCTTTATCAAGTGAAGTTTGAAAAACTTGAGAAACTGACTTTATGGCCAAACTAAGGAACCGATTTTGATAAAATTTCTATGGGACCAGTACATTCTGGACCTTTTAAAAAATAATTTCAAATCGGTTCAATAATGACGATACATTAAAAAAATATAATCAAATTAAGAACTTCTTTTTATTTGAAGTCGGTAAAAAAATATGTATTTGGTATGTAAAGAGGGCTGTGTTACTTTCAAAATTGTGTTACATTACGAAAAAAATTCACGAGAAAAATACCTGCTAAAAAATTAAAAACACTGTGACTCTACTTATCTTTTGAGTTTTCGTTGTGAGTATTGTAAAGCTATTTTTCATTACTCATACTCTGAAAGTAGGTCGGAAGTTGCCTGAGGGGCCTAATTGAAAGTAATACTTTCAGCCCTAGGGAGAATCGCTTTCTACTGACAGCTGTCATATTATAAAAAAAACAAGTTCTATTTTATTCAACCATGTTCCAACTTTCTAAAGTCTTTCTAACTGCAAGGAGGTTGAACCAAATTCCAACTTTTTATTTAGCAAGTAGGTTGGAAACCCATTACAACGGTAAGAAGTTTAAAAAGTCTAATTAGAGCGCAATGTAAAATTTAAATAACATAAAAATAGTATTAAATAAATAATATATCTTCTAAATTACTTGATTATTATATAGCTTCAACTAGTTGTTGTTTTTTAAATTATAAAAATGAAAATAATGGCTGAATAATGCTGGCGAACCGAAGCCGAAGGCCCGCCAGAGAAAAAGAAAAAAAAAACCGGGAAGGCGGCAATTCAATCTTCATTTTCACTAATTTTTCTTTCATGTTTTTATTTTTACTTTCCTTGTATTCGTAATGAAAAGCACAGTGTTTACCTCGGGTGAAAGTCTTTTAAGTCCCTCAAGCTCCATTGGCGCCCTCGCTTACGCTCTGGCGCCAAACCCGTCTCGGGACTCAAAAAACGTGACTTTCAACACTCGGGTAACAATGTACTATTAATGGTTATCAAGTATTTAAGTACAGCTGACTATACAGAATAGAAATATTAGAACCAATAAGAACTGATGTAAAGAGTAATACTAAGTTGAAAAGGCTTGTAACTGGTTTAAACCAAACAAACTGAATTAAAAATCCAAAGTAACATAAGCTCCATACAATGAGGCACAATGCCTTGGAAGTCTGAAACTGACTCATTCAGGAAATCGACAGCCATTCAGCGCTGAAAGTTTAACTTTCGCAACAGTTGTAAATGTAACTTACTGGTTTTGTAAGGAGTTTCACTTACGTAAGAAAGTTTGCAAGAAGCCAGTGGTCTGTGACTAGCCGGTGTAAAATAAAATTTAGTTATAAAAGTACATCTGTAATTACGGCTTAAAATAAATAAATAAATAAGTGGTCTGTGAAGCCTTATACTGCACAGCTTTTCATAAAAACAAAAAAAAAACGTTTACTTACAGTACGCGCGCCAGTAGGTCTACCACATGCTCTGCCTGGTTCTGTCTCTGAGGAGTCTGTGTGTGTGTTGACTAAAATCCTACGTCGAGACGTTACACAACAGTATAATAACATTGGTGAGCACTCACACAGACTCAAAACCAGAGCCAGACAGAGCTTGTGGTAGGCCTACAGATCTTTATTAAAGGTAAATTCTTACACTGAGAAAAATGTAAGGCTGAAAAGTTCGTAATTAAGATGGATTTATTCGTAATGAAGGCGAAAAAACGACCAAGCGTACTTGGACGAAAAACGCCTTCCTAGGTTGGAGGCGTTTTACGCCTTAAGCGTGAGGCGCAACAAATAAGCAGCATTATACTCTCTAATGTGTGTTTTAGACGTATTTTTTTACAGATTAGCCTTAAATAAAAAGCTATTAACGTGGTAAGTGAGATAGGATCGACGAACTGACGATGGGATTTAACTTCCGGTAAGGCGATATAAAAGGTAGAGAAGGTGCTCGGGTCACACACGTAAATCTTTCCTAGAGTAATATCCGACGTATCATTACGCCCCAATTAACTTCTAGTAAGGCGTTTTACGCCTTTTCCTACTGAGGTTTAATTTGTTCACAAAGTGTTTTGAATATTTATTGACTGCTTCCTAAGTCATAATAGACTTTTAGTAAGGTGTTTTATACCTTTATTCGCTGCGATTTAACCGATCCGCTAAAAGTTTTGAACGTTTCATAAATCGTAATTCGCTTCTAGAAAGGCGTTTTAAGTCTTTACTTACTGTGGGTTTAACCTGTCCACTAAGCGTTGTCAACGTTTACTAAGTCGTAATCGACTTCTAGCAAGGCGTTGTACGTCTTATCTTACTGTAGTTTAATCTGTTCATTAAGCGATTTCAAAGGTTACTAAGTCGTAATCGACTTTTTGTAAGGCGTCGTACGTCTTACCTTACTGTAGTTTAAGCTGTTTACTAAGGCATAATAGACTTCTAGTAAGACGTCGTACGTCTTACCTTACTGTAGTTTAACCTGTTCATTAACCGATATTGATGTTTTTTTAAGTCGTAATTTTCTTCTAGTAAGGTGTTTTACGTCTTTACTTACTATGGGTTTAACCTAAGCATAAAGCGTTTTCAACATTTACTTAGTCGTATTTGCCTTCAAAAAGTTATTTTAGAATGTTTCATACGATTAGGCTAGCCGTATCGTATGGTAATTTTTGCTTTCTTTACGAGCAGAAACGTTTTATGAAGACCGGAAAAAAGCCTTTTAACGGCTAGTAACGCTGTTCCCTAAGGGCATGATTGACTTGCTTTACTATCATTTAGTTCATATTAAGGGCATTGGGCCGCTCAAAGTTCACTCTTAGGTAACGCGGGCCAATATCCTTCACATGAACTTTATGATAATAGATCAGCCAAACATGCCTTCAGTGAACAGCGTAGCCTGCTGCCTCAGAAAGCTGTTCTCCCAGTCTTTGTAAGCTTCTGAAATTAATAGAACAAAAATTTATAAAGCACTTCAATAATAACTGATTATCTTTGGTTACCAAAGATATGTACTAGATAGACTAGAATTTTCTCAACCCAACAGTTTAACCTCAACCTAGCCTAATAAATAAGCCGATAGCTTTTGCATCTTATATAAATAATAGTGGTATTGCAATAAAACCATTCAATAAAAATCTATAAATCTGTATTAAAAAATCAATTTAGATAAGTAATTAACTTTTTAAATACTTAAAACAAGATAAAATCGTCTTGGAGAATGCCCTTTTCGTTGTAAAGCTTTTGTAGGCACGCATTTGCTGTTATTGCCCACAGGCTAGCTCCTCTCATGGCGTAGCTCCTTCCTCGGCAACCGTTATTGCAAGTGAAGCCTCCTCAACTGGATTACAATACCTGAAATAAAATCATGTATTTTTTAGGAAATAGTTATCGCAAACAAAGTAGAGCATTCTATGATGGTAATTAGTACAAGTAGGTATTATGTTTATCTAACCAAACTATGACCACAGGTTTATTAGAGGACAGGTCGGCCTGGCATTGCAGGTTCTAAGTCAGAGAGATCGTTTGAATCACTGATAGCAAATGACAAGTACTTACAGCTATAATCCTTTTTAAATGGTTCTCCAATACCGCGTGGCCATGTTGAAATCACTCCAATGATGTTTGGTGTTTGGATTTACTACTAGCCCAGAGTCCAATAACAAATGCGCCAATTATTTTCTTTGTTTGGAATCCAGGAAGCCAAAGCCAGCCAGCCTGTTAAGTAGCCCGTTCTCTTTGCGTATTATGTAAAGTACACCTTATCTGAAAAAAATAAACAATTAATTTTCCTAAGTTTAAAAACTCCTTTGTACCAATATACAAAATTAAATGCAAAAGTTCAAAACTGAAAACATGAATATGTACTTAGACATATTTTTATAAATCATATTTCGTTCATGTTTCCAACACAACCAGAATCTAGGGAGTAGGTACCTAAACTTATCAAATACAAAACATGATTAGGTTCAAAAACATTATGGAATAACTGAGTTTGATACAGGTACTCTACTTACATCGAAATGACGTATCAATCAGGTGTGTGCCCCATTTTGTTAATAAATCTGTGGGATTCAGATTCAGTCTGCCACGTTCAAAGCACGAAGATTTTTGACTGGTTGGTTGCTGCTGATAGGTCTGTCTTGGACCTCTCTACATCTGTTTGTCTGTGCTTCCATACACTGACACAGCCAGCAGCGTTCAGAAAATGAGGGATAATAAAAAAAACCTGCAAAATAAACTTTGAATGACTTAGAATTAAACCAAACACTCCGTCCAAAGTCAAACCAAACTGACGAATGAAACAAGTCGTTACGTACGTGCTCGTGGCCTCGTGGGCAGTGCTGCCAACTCGACTACTGCAGATTATGCTAGTGGTGGGTGTTAAAAATAACAAAATAAAAATAAATAGATATTCAAGACAATCTACTCAACACTATCTAGTCCCAAACTAAGCAGAGCTTGTACTATGGGAACCAGATGGCTGATATAATACTTACACACATTTTTTATGTAAATACATAGAATACAATATAATGCCCCAACAGAGAAAAAACAACTGTGTTCACCACAAATATTTGTTCTCGGTGGGGATCGAACCCACGACCTACAGCGCAGAAGACAGAGATCCTACCAACTGAGCTGAGAGGCCAATCAAAAATATGCTATACGTAGTCTTTAAGTCAAAACTGTACTGCATTACTAACTGCCTGTGTCATGTGTGTGTCAATTGGCCTATGCTCCAAGCATAGTTCGTGTAGTTAGCACACAGCACAAAGCACAAAGCAAAAGTAGGTAGGTATTGAATCTCGTTCGTCAGGGTTCCAACCAAAAAGTGAGTAAACTCAGGGAAAGATTCTAAATGGGTGTTTTCACGGATATTTGATTTGTTTGTTTTTTTTTTGTTACCACATAACTCGTAAACTAATTTGAAAAATTATATCTTAACTTTACTTTCAGATTAGTCCCATAGAAATTTCATCATAATCGGTTCAGCAGTTTTGACGTTGGGTTTTCAAGTTTATATACTCTCTCTCATACAGTTATACGAACCAAGGTTATTTGCCTTGTAGCTGGCAGCATTATTGAGATTTTCGTTGTACCTACGACAAGTGCCTTACAAAGGTGTATCTCGCAGTAACTAGAGAGTTTTTTTAAACTTAACCCACCAATTGACTGAAAGTCGTTAAAATAATAAAACTGAGTAAAATAGACTTTTCTTCCACCAAATTATCTACAAATATTTGCAGACATTCCACGCAACACAATCTAGCCGTAAACTAAGCAAAGCTTGGTAATATGGGAAACAAGTAGCTGAGACCTATATTACCTAAATAGGTATCAAATTTTTGTAGACACTGGTTTGGGTTCTTCGCTTGATCTAAGTAGATACCTACCTACAGGAGAACAGGGCTTATGTGTAGAAGCAAGGGTTCTGCCTTTGAATAGCAACAAGGAGTCATAGAGCGTAGCAAATTTTTTTCAATGGAACAGCTATTAATAGGAATGGTTTATTAAACAGCGCTATGATTCAATAGAAACCTCCCTAGTAAAACACAATGAAACACATAAGTGGGTAGAGTACCTACTTAAGTATTTAGGTAGGTAATGTACAAATCTGCCTACCTACCTTCTTAACTAAAATGTGCCCCCATTTGAGATCCATTTGACCCACGGCCAGGGTTGCTCAGAGAAATAAATCGGCAGCACTAACTATCCTGCCACTTCTATGTACCTACCTATATGCTTGCTTAGGCTTATTAGGTACCTTGTATGGGTTGGGTAGATATTTAGCTAGGCAGGTTTAGGGTTAGATTTGTAAATGCTTTGTTTATTTACTGTGTGCTGTACAGATACGTCGTCTGTTTGTGCGTCAATAAAAATATACTCATTCTATTTTACCTACCGATACAATACCTAATATTATTATGGTAGGATAACTAAGAAGTTGAACCTCGCCAAATTACCTAGGATCGTACTTATGTAGGTTTTAAACGTTTGTATAAATATTTACGAAAGTATTATCCGTCGAACATTGCCATATCTACGGTTTCGTTCACAGAATAAGTAAGTCGCTAGATGACGTTATTTCACCATTTGATCAGTCATAACTTGAGCATTATTGAGCGTTTATGTTAAGGCAAATATTGCTAAATTTACGGTTATATTAGCCAAATATGTATGCCGTTATTAGGCTTTTTAAAGTTTGACTATATAATATGTCAAGTATCATCCACCCTATCTTAAGGTAAATATTGTGATATCTACGGTTTCATTTACTGAATATGAAAGTCGTTAAATGAAGTTATTTCACCGTTTGGTTAGTCTTAACTCGATCGTATTTCGCCTTATGATACGGTAAATATTGCCAAATTTACGGTTAAATTGGCCAAATATGTATGGCGTTATTAGACTTTTTAAACGTTTGATTAAATAGTAACTAAAGTATCATCCGCCCTACCATAAGGTGATTGTTGTCTTATCTACGATTTAATTAACCGAATAAGTAAATAGTTTTATGACATTATTCACCAATTGATTAGTCGTAACTTGATCGTATTTCGCCTGATGATAAGACTAATATCACCAAATTTACGGTTATATTGACCAAGTATGCACGTCGTTCTATGACGTAATGTTACCGTTCAATCAGTTGATACTTGAGCATTATATCGCCTTATGATAAGGTAAATATTGCTAAATTTACGGTTAAATTGGTCAAATATGTATGCCGTTATATGACCTTATGTTACCATTTAATTCGTCGTACCCTGAGAATATTTCGCCTTATAAAAGGGCAAATGTGGCCACGTTATACCTTCATGTTGCCGAATTCATACGCCGCTGAAAGACTTTGAGTTTACGTTCAATTTTTTCTGACTAAAGTATATTCTGCCTTATTGTAAGGTGATAATTGTCATGCTTAAGATTATTTATGCCACTTTCGAAAGTTTGTTTATGACTTAGGTTTAAGTTTGTTTTGTTTTTATTAAAGCATATATCACCTTAACTTAAGTCAAATTTTGCCTTAATTACGGTGATATTCACCACATATTCAACGTCGTAAATTTAAAACGCTTTCAATAGTCCATTACTGCTGTATTAACAGTGTTAAGTTGGATTCCAAGACTACCTTACGGTAAGTCATTTGCGACGGTTCGTGTTTATCATATGAGACGTACCAGTATAACGCAAACGAATAGTAAAGTCAAATTAACCGTAAGCGTTTCAAAATCGCCTCGCGTCATTACAATTCAGCCGTCAAAGGTGGAATTCATCTTAGGCCAGAAATTCATTTTTCTCAGTGTATTCGTTTATTTAATTGTATCACAAGGATCACTTTGAATCGCCCTAAGCCTTGGTAAGTCTAGGTGCCAGTTCCGCGCGACCAATCTTAGAAGAACAGGCAACAAGCTAAGGCATAGTTCCTTCCGCTTTTTTGTGTACCTTTGGAGTTAGCTGTTTTAAAATAGGTACATAGTTTCTATAGTTTTCCGCCAATAATGCGCAAACTCGTGCCTTACTTCAAAGGGATAAAATCCGGTGCGTGTACTGTAAATAGAGCGGAGAAGGAGAGCGCTGGTGGCCTTGTGGTAACGGCCCTGCCTGAGATCCTAAGGTCGTGGGTTCAAATCAAGTCGTGTACCAATAAGTTTTTCTGCCCAAAAATGTATGTACACTATGCCAGTGCTCTCAAACGGAGAAGGAAAACATCGTGAGGAAACCGGCATATCGTAGAACCTAAACAGTTCGAAATTATTTGTCAAGTGCACGAAAGGAGCCTCTTTGAGGCGCACTTAAAATCCTTTCACCACACTTGGTTCGAAAGAATCAGTGACACGATGAGAAGAAGAGACTTAATAGATATCTTGTATTTTCAATCTCAATCGGTGAACAGAATCAATTCCAATTTCACTGACTTGTTGACTCATTTTAATCAAAAGTTACATCCCGTTGCCGATTAGCATGTTGTTAAAACTTGGGGCTCAGCTATATTTCAATTAAAACTTCGGTTGCCGCTAAGCGTTGCTTGACTCTAATAATTTTACGGAGAATCATAAACTAAATGGTTCTGAAACCGGAGTTGGGGGAAGTTGCGAATAGTTATAGAACTTTTGTACTTTAAGTTTATTTAGAGTCTTCGAAAAATATTGTTGATTTATGCTACTAAAACTGTTCAGGCAAAAGCAAAAAACACTAGACCCTAAGATTTCCTTACCTACTTCTTTTTAGAAAATTACTTTCATCGAGTCCAGTCCTTAGATCGCGAGTTTATAAAATTAAATTAAAAATATATTTTTTTATGACGGTAAAACAAGTTTACAAAAATAAACCACGAGGCAATTTTTATCAAAAAATTTAATATTGTTGTTAAAATTTTTAAAGTTAATCGGGTTGGGATCTCTTCAATTAAGCCTGTACCTGTGTTTGAAGAATCCACTCTATTCCGTGGTCATAAAGTACTTAGGTACAGTTTTACAGTAAATTAAGGGTAGGGGTTTGTGGGTAGGTTGATGAGGCTCAAATCACTAAAGTTTCTAACTCACTAAAAAAATGGGTGAAATAAATGGTTATTTGTTTTCATAGGCTGAGGAAGGTCTAGCAGTCCGCCTTCGTATAGAGTCGGTGAAGCTGCCGTGTGCCGGCCAGTGGCTGAAGATCCGCGATGGAGACTCCCTGGGATCTCCTCTACTGGCGTCTTGGGATGGACCCGATAGCTCGGCGGCGGTAAGATACAAACTTGCAACAAGTTTATAGTTTGTTCTATTTTATAAAGTTCCTTCTATGTTTGTAATCTCACCTATGAGATATGTGGCTTATGATACAGCAGAACGTTCTAGAAGACACCTAAAACTTGCTTAAGAACGAACCAATTCCTCGACTTTTCCTAGATCAGTTAGATCTTGATTGGTCTAACTGACAATAAAATCTCTGCCTAAGCTTTTGACTATACTGCAGAACGCTCTAGAAGACTCTAAAACTTTAAAATGAACCAACTCCTCGATTGTTTCTGAATCTGTTAGATATTATTGATCAAACTGACAATAAACTCTCTGTCTAAGCCATAGATCTTAGAAACTTGCTATGCAAGGTAAGAGTCTTCTGATCTGATAATGTTTTAATTTTGGTTGCCTAACTTTAAGATTTTCGAGGGTATTCGTAAAAGCACTTCGTGTACAGTCGTGTGTATCGTGTATCGGACTCCTGTTTCCGCAATTAGACTCGAAATTCGGTCCGTTTTCGTGTACCATTTCGCAAGCTAAGCAGTACTTAGTACAAATTGTCGTACAGGCTGGTGACGTTGAAACGACGACGGACAGCAGTGGAGTGATGGAGATATCTGGCGGGCGACATGTGCTGGTGGAGCTGAAGTCAGGAGACGCCGGAGACAAGTGCACGGGAGGGTTCCTCGGACACGCTATACAAGTCGGTGAGTCAGCGGACTAATTACATCGAAAATATTATGTGATACGTATGCACCAACCAAACCAGTAAATAACTTCAAAGAGAGAAGAAGTTTTGGTTAAAAATAGATTGAAGTGTGCTATATTTCTACCCAACTGTTCAGAATAAAATAATGTTTTTAGAGTGTATGCATGGTGTACCTTAAACGGCTTAGGGCCATCGAATGCCCGGATAGGTTTTGGTAAATGTGGTTTGATAAAATTTCCCTGGATTAAGAAGTAGTTGTTAATGATGGCCGGTGGAGTAAAGCCTTGACTGACTGGTGGCTGAAGTCGCGCCGAAGTTTTCTGGGGCGTCCGAAAGTGCGATGGGTCGACGAGTCGACGACATCGTAAAGGTCGCTGGAAACATCTGGACAAGAGACGCACAGGATAGAGGAGGCCGCCAGAAAATGAAGGAGACCTGTACCCAGCAGTGGGTATCACCAGGCTGAGATGAGGATGATGATGTTTAATTAGAACGATCTGTTCGTTTGTGTTTAGAGCCGATCCGCAACGCGTCAGCGGCGTGGGCGATGAGCAGCGGCGTGTGGTGGCGCGGCGGCGCGGGTGCGCGGGGGGCCGCCGTGGCGCTCGCAGCCGCTGCAGCACTCGCAGCGCTGTGTCTAGCGCTGCATTCAGCGCATCGCACCAGGGCGTACCAGCGGGCGGCTGATAAGGAGTCGCTCACTGATAGTGATGGTAAGCTGATCGTTTGATGAAAGAGCTTTAGTTTATACCTAGCAAAAGTTACAGCTTTACAGGACTCTCAGCGCTGTGTCTAGCGCTGTATTTACATACATTAGTGACAATAAACTGAAAGCGCTGTACTAGGTACTTCCAAGCTTCTACTATTGCTTCCTCTCCTTTAGCATTTTTAAAAACCAACTGCTGCTTGTTCCATCAGCTATAGTTGTAGTAAGAGTACCACACAGTAACTGATTTCAATCTAAAAAGTTAAGCCTCTAAAATTGCGTGAGTGCCCGCCTTATAAATAAGCCACATGCAACTGAACTTGCAACGGTATAATTATTACGTTTAGCTATTTATAAGCCGGGTGACATACTGATAGCGTTTTATAAATTAAACATGACAAAACGCTGAAATAATAAATATCCTGTAAGATGAAAAGTCAATAAATAAGACGTGGTAAAATTTTCCCAACAGCATGCTCAGCATCTCTGGAGTTCGGAGCCGCCAACGCCGGGTCTCGCAGCACGCTTCTATCGGAGGTGGTTGGTGGAGGAGTGTCTTTGCGACGTCTACTGCCTTCCGGGAAGACCAGGCACACTAGACTGAGAGATACCGCCTCTGAAGCTGTGGAACCGAGGTATAATAGCAGGAGTTCTGTAAGGGGGGATATACGATTTCAAGTTGTGAATCGTGTTATCGAGTAGTCGTAGTGGCCGCGCCTTCTGATCCTAAGGTCGTGGGTTCAAATCCAGCCGTGTACCAATGAGGTTCTGTTCAAAAATGTATGTGCACTCAAACTATGCCAGTACACTCAAACGGCAAAGAAAAACATATGGATTAGGCTGACTAAGCTGTCAGGATGGTATAGGTGATGGGATAGCTTATTCCATCTAAAATCCTGTTCCAGGCACTATAGAGTCCCGCAAGGAGGGCTTGAGTAATCACCAGTTGCCCCTGACTCTATATAAATCATCAGTAGATGTAAAGGTCTTTATTATTAGTTACTGGATTAATTGGAAATTTGATGTACTAGCATCGTTAACTGTATTCTGTTCAATGATACCTTAATTGAATATCGTTTGTTCCAAGGCAATTAGAACAATCATTCATTCATAAGTAGTAATTCATCCGCCGACATCATAACGAGAGTACCTACGTGCTCTAACAATACCATTGTGCAATATTAACAAGCCTACTAGTACTTACTACACAATAAGTTTACCTACTTACAACCCCGGGTGGAGTATTTGGTAATTATTGTCGAGTGATTTGAGGGTCCTTTTGTTTTATGGAGTGGTGTAGTTTTCTAATTGAAGTGCTTACTTATGTTGAAAAACTATTGTTGTATTGGAATCATTCTAAAGTATGCAACAGGGGAAACAATGAAGAACCTGATACGAATCAAATGAAAGGGCGGACTGATGATTAAATAAATCCGTCAGATAAAAATATATCTATCACTTTTTTAGGCTTGTCAAAAAACAAGGACAGACATTTTTTTGTTTTAAGTTAGTACATTAGTTTTCTTTCTCTCGTGTCTTGCCTTGTTTCTGTGTTATCTGCTTTTATTTAAATATATTGTGGACAATTCACACAACACTACCCAGCCCCAAACTAAGCGGAGCTTGTAATATGGGAACCGGATAGCTGATATAATACTTGAATACATTTTTTTTGTAAATACATATTTAGAATACAATATAACACCCAGACAGAGAACAAACATTTATGTTAACCACACAAATATTTGTTCTCGGTGGGGATCGAACCCACGACCTACGGCGCAGAAGGCAGAGCTACTACCAACTGAGCTAGAGGCCAGTCCAAATTTCACTTAACAATCGCTACCTTTATAATTTTTGTACTTTGGGCTCCCACGATACAAGCTTGTCCTAGTGCGGGACCCTCAGTAACTTGTGTAAACCTTGTATGTTCCTTTGGTTAATAAATAAATTAGTATTTGTATTTTCTATTCAACGAATAGCGTTATTCTGAGGTTCTTAGATGTGATCTAAGCCGAGATCCGTTTTATTTAAAAATCGTATGTATTTAATGAAATGTTATTATCAGGGACGATGAAGAAGAAGAGGAGGAAGAAGAAGAAGCATCAGATGAAGAGGCAGATAACAGTGAAGCAAGTGCAGAGAGCGTAGCTAGCCAAGCGACTGTTACTCCGGAGACTGTGTCGTCTAGTAGCGCTCCGGTGGGGCGGGTCATCAGTGTTCAAGCGTCGCCGCTACGGAGGTCTAGAACTGTGTCTGCTACAAATGTTGTAGTTACTCAGACAATGGTAAGTATAATCGTCAATAGACCAGAATTTAAACATGATCTAGTGAAACTAAAACTAAAAGGTGCTTATAGTAAAAATAAAATATTTTCAAAGAATAAAAATAAAATGGCTCTGATTATAGGCACGAACTATATTAAAATTAGCCTCAATGTTTTTATGGTAGTCAAAAATACGGTTTAATCGTTATAAGTTGCTAGTTTCACCATTTTAACATAATTTGAAAATGAATAACTTTTAGACTAAGCCATCACCACAGCCTCACCGCAAAGAAACGACAGTGGAAATTACACCAAGCATCAGTAGTGCAAGCGAGAGGACTGACAGTGAAAAGGACAGAGACAGCGCGTGGGAGAAGGACAGAAGCGAGAGCAGAGCTTCGTCTTCTACTTCTGCTGCGACGCTTACTAACGTGAGTGGTAGAGTGGTTTACTAATATTATAAAGCTGAAGAGTTTGTTTTGTTGAACGCTTTAATCTCGGGAACTGCTGGTCCGAATAGTTTTTTTTATATCGAGGATGGCTATAGGCTATTATATAACATCACGCTACGACTAATGGGGACAGCATTAATGCAAAATATTGCAAAAATCTATGTCTATCCTTTTCTTACACCTAGAGATTTTTCAAAATTCTCGATTTTGATCCAAATAGAATGCTCCTTAACGCTCTAGAATGTTTTTTAACGTTTTGAAATGATTTAAAAATGTTCTTTAACATTCAAGATGCTCGGGCAACGCCAGGTTTTGCTGCTAGTATTATTATGAAAGTCCACGTTTTCCTACTAAATAACCAAAGGTTTTCTCAATTAGTTTTCGTACATCAATTAACTTTTCTGATTTCAATTAAATCATCTAAAACATTTATGATAATGAATTATGTATGTTTTGCTTTAATCCAGGGCTGGTACTCCCCCGCTCTAAGTGGGGTTTCCTCAGCCAAGATCCGCGACAACGCCAAGCAGACCAAAGAGAGCTGCAACCGACGTCTCTTGCGGTCCGACCTCAGCCTCACTTCACATCCAGAGATGGAAATCGACTATTACGACTACGAAGTCAACAATGCTGGTAAGATGATTTTTGTTCGTGCCCTATTTATCGGACTTTGCCTAAGCTTTTGATACTGGTAGATTTTTCCATAAAGAGGTTATTTTATATACTTACAGATATTCGCTTAGAATTTCGCGCTCTGTGCATGATAAAATACTAAGGAAACAAATAAAGTTAATCTAATCGAATAATACATTAATACTGCGTAGTTTAATACAACAAGTGAAGTTTCAAACATTTTTGAACCCGCCGTCATGGTCATACTGCTAAACGGATTTTGATGAAATTTCTGTGTGTACAATATGGGATTGTACCTTCCAGATACATCTTTGAATTCATTTCGACAACAAACATAAAAAAATACAGCCGTATTGGGAACTTACTAGCCGGTTAAAAATAGTGTTTGCCTCAGGGCTACACATTTGTACCTATCTTGTTTTTACCAAAATGTAACAAAGCATTTTATCAAACCTGTTCAATTAACAAACGGGTTTATTGTACGTGCATGTCAAATAAAGTTGTGGTCAAGGATTTGATCTTCACAATGTTGCAGGTTCAGTGCCCGGCTCATATTTGGGAATGGATCCTGCTTTTCTTGTTTGGATCCCGCCGCTGGAAGAAGGAGACATCTTGAAAGAGATGGACGAAACAGATGCTGACGCACCGATTTATGAGGTAAGATAAAAGTTACAGAACACACATCTCGTCTCAACCATAACGACATTGTCAATTAAGTTTTATCCAACAAAACCACACAGCTATTTCTAAATTGTAATTTTAATGTTAAAACAGTGTCTAACAAACCAAGCCTCAGATAACAACTGCACATCATTACGGAACCAGAATGTTTAATAAACATTTTCTATTGTTCTCAGGAGATTCTACCCAAAGAACTACTACCAGACCCTGGCAGCAACACAGAGTCTCCTGAAGAGGCTCCATCCTCCAGTACCCTGAAACGGAACGACAATCGTTTTCGCTCCAACGATTCTATTAAATCTTACCGCAAAGAAAGATGTAATATTATCCAACCTCTGAACTTCAGCATCAGTGATTTGCAAAACACGCCCAAACTATCAAGGCGCAACAGAAAGAAGAAGGTCGAAAGTCCCGTGGGCATACCGATGAAAGACCTCACTCTGACTAGATCACCAGTTGCAGTACATAGGTGTAACGATGATAATGCTTCTACATTGAAAAGGATAAAAGACACAGTAAGAGAGACAAGAGATGCTGATACTTTGAAAAGGTCAGATTTTGCTGATATAAAGTTCGCGGATGAGAATTCCGACTCTTCGAATGAAATTAAATTTGCTGATGACTCTTCGCCTGATAGCAATAGAATAAGCGATCGGTATAATGTTAAAGTTTAAAAACTCTGAATATTAACGATGTTTAGAACAAAGTATATTTGTCTAGTCTGTAGGCCATTTGAAATTAAGTGCCCTAAAATGATCTCTTTTCTGTTCTATTAGAGAATGTAACTAATAACTATGCCAAATTGAGAAATTTTATTTATTCCTTTACATCCATCCGTCATTGTAATATGTATATCACGCTATCTAATTGCAATAAATGTTTAATCCTAGTCATTAATTTTACAACAAATGGATATAACCTAAAATTTCTTCTATATTTTTTTTTTATCTATGAAATGTGAATCTTATTCTTCTGCTTTTCTATAATTTTACATTTAAAATACATTGTAATATTTTGTTAAATTCTCTTATAATAAAAATTATCCAGTCCGCAATTAGTAAATATAAGGACCAATCTGCGAATAAGGCCGAAAACTTCTATTATATCTCATAATCATCTAGTCAAGTATTTTCATATTATTATCCCTTTCAGAGCGTTATCAAATAAAATAACGAAGTTTCATAACCAGTTTTTACGAGAAATATTTAATCTTTATATTGACACCGAGTTAACAAACAGATCGGAATATATTATAAGAACAACGATATTAAATTATAAAGAAATACCACCAGGTTTTTGTAAATAAATAATTTATTTTTCTTCGTAACTTGTTTCGATTGGGAGAAGAGAATTGCTCGTGATTGGTTACAAAACTTGGTTACGCGTATGGGAGAATATTTCACCTATCACTATTGTACGTAGATTCACCATAGATTGAAGAATTTTATAATCGAAAATGTTTCGAAGTATTAGAATATTGTAGGAGTATTACATTTTCAGAGACTCCGCTTTATTTTTTCAGTTATTTCAATGTCTGCAATAGCTTTCATAATATTTTTTTATTTTGATGGCGAGTCCTATGAAAATTGATAGAGAATTTATTTTACGGGCAGTGCAATATTTTAAGTAAAAGCAATGTTTATTGCAGATTTAAGTTATAATAAATTTTGATCTTAAAAAACTAGTCGTGAAACTAAAAATGTTTGTATTCTTGCTATTGCATTTATTTGTATTAAGTCAGAAAATATTAAAATAACTTGCATACCTATTTAATTAATTAATATTTTATTATTGTTTGTAATATTATCGTAAAAGATTAGCAATATGTAGCGATAAGTGTTTCTATGTTTGGTTTGTAAGAGCTCCAATTAAATGTTTTTATTTTGTATTTCATTAAAAATGTTGTTTTATTTTATCATTTCCCAAAAATTGTGTTGCTACGAACATCTACGCCGTAGCAGCTACGCCGTAAAGTAACTAAAAATCGTAGCACAATCAGTAGGCTTACCAGTAGGGTAAGTGCTCACCAGAGTATTAAACTGTGTGTGACGTCTTGACGTAAGATTTATTAATCATCACTCACACAGACTCAAAACCAGAACCAGAGACAGAGCCAGATAGAATTTGTGGTAGGCCTACTGGACTAAAAAATATAGGCACGAATGCTAAAAATACTGCTGCATATCTCATCATATCTCAATATCTCATCATCTCAACCTGAAGAGGTCCACTGCTGGACATAGGCCTCCTTTATATATTTCAGGAAGAACGATTTGAGCCCTTTCCATCCACCGAACTCCCGCGATCTTCACAATTATCTTTGGTCCATCGAGTGGGAGGCCATTGCTATATTAAGCCTAGTAACACAAAAAATGCTGGACAAAACTAGTATAACTACATCCATCCAATTAAATATTATATTGTAGGTCAACAAGCATGAAACCAATCCAATATGCCCACATTCGTTTTCAGTTTGTGTTTGTTTTACACAAAGTGAAGGAGAAAATAACAACAGCAAAAGAGGAACATAATCAAATTAACCGATACTTAAATTGGTGGAAGATCAAAGGTCAAACATTAACCAATAAAACTGATGATGATAACCACAAAAAGAGCATGCATACGAGCATGTGGGTTTGGACCTTGATTGGAAGATCACGTTATTAAATTCCATTCTTGTCCAAATATTTCTGAAATTGCCTAATCGATTACTCCATATCTCCAACAGAAACTCGCTTTTAACAGCATGGCATAGGTATTAAAATGGTTTGAACAGTTTTAAATTGCTCATGCCTAGAAGACTTCACGGGATAGTGATCATTAACATTACTGCGTAAGAACGATAATTGATAGAACGGAAAAACTGATGGGGAATTGCTTTATTTCAAAAATTTCAATAAAATTTCATAGGATCACTTTGTATGTGGGTAGGACACTTCTTCTTAACGTGTCACTGATTCTTTCGAACCAAGTGTGGTGAAAGGATTTTAAGTGCGCTTCAAAGAGGCTCCTTTCGTGCACTTGACACATATTTTCAAATTAGGTTCTACGATTATGCCGGTTTCCTCACGATGTTTTCCTTCACCGTTTGAGAGCACTGGCATAATGTACATACATTTTTGGGCTGAAAAACTCATTGGTACACGACGGGATTTGAACTCACGACCTTAGAATCGGAAGGCGGGGACGCTACCACTAGGCCACCAGCGCTCTCTCGTAGGACACTGGACCAAGCATATAAACCCAACATCACACTATAGTTTTTGCCTACTTTTTTCCAGTGTGGCAAAGGCTTCCCTCAATAATTTCCATATACCTCAGTCTTCGTCGTATCTTACTTCAAAAAGTGATGATGTCTCTACCTTCTGTGACGTAGGTCGTGAGTTCAATTACCTATAGTAGTAGAGCTCTTTGTGAAGGGCTCATCCGGGGAAGTACTACCACCCACCATGCCTATTTCTACCGTGAAACGGCATTGCTGTGTTTCGTTTTGGAGGTGGGTGCCGGTGAAGTTACTGGCACGTGAGGCTGAACATCTGTATGCCTCAAGTTGATGGACGCAAGGCAGTAAGTATACATCATAGGACTTATTCCTGGAGTGCGAGGTTTATATGCCATTTTTAATAGGCAATAGTTACCACTTCACATCAGGGGGCTAATTCTCGGGCCAATCTCGATCATTTTGCAATTTTATTTTATTGCTTTTTTTCTCAACCCCGCACTTTCTCTACGTTTTCCGTATATCGTAGCTGTCGAGGCTTTTACGATGAGGTCGTTAATGAATTGCTCAAGGAAATCTGGCATTCTCTCTTTGAAAAGAAGCAATAAAATAAACTAACCAACCAGAATACTTACTAATTCGTGTGCACCATTTTTGAGAAAACTAGAATCTAGACAGCTGCTTAATTTGAGAAGCTATATTGAGTAGCATATGGATGCAGTGGAATCATACACTCCAGAACACCTAGGCCGTTCTCTATGGAAATGTGGCAATGGATGTTATTTGCTGAAAATAGCTTATTTCTATGTAAATTGGTTAGAATTGTGTGCACATCTAAGCGCTCTGCGGTGGTCAGTGAAAGGCTGTCAAATATTAGTGTAGTTTTTGACAGCTTTTCACTGTTTGCCACCGCAGAACACTTAGGCCTAAAACATACACAAGCGACGTAACAACAAGGCAACGAAACGGCGGCGTGTCTGCGGTCTGCGCCGCGTCGCTTCAGTATAATTCAAAAACGTCGCCTGCATACATTTTTTATCAAATTGTTTTGAAACGGCGCACGCCTGCGCCACGCCTGTTCCACGCCTGCTGCCTTACGTCGCTTGTGTATGTTTTAGGCCTTAGATTTCCGCAAGGCAATATTCTTATTAGAATTATTCTCATACTCATAAAATATAAATATAGTACAGTGGATACTGGATAACCATTTATCAATCATTTATTATCACCAGCCTGAAGAAGTTCACTGCTAGACATAGACTATACCTTAACAGTAAGAACAATTCTGTGCCCTCTTTTTCTACAGACTTCCCATGATCGTAAACATCGTGAGGAAACCGGCAAAAAGTTCGAAAGCATGACATGTGACAAGTGCACAAAAGTACTCTTTGAGGCGCACTAAAAATCTTTTCACCACACTGTAGAGCTAGTTAGACGAACAAAAGAAGCACAAGTTTAGCTGACTTTGACGCTAAAAAGCATTTCTTGAAAATGTCCAAAGCTATCTATATTTATAAAAGAAAGTCGTGTTAGTTACACTATTTATAACTCAAGAACGGCTGAACCGATTTGGTAGAAAATTAGTGGGGAGGTAGCTTAGAACCGGGAGAAGGACAAAGGATACTTTTTATCCCGAAAAAACAACGGGAACGGGGTGTTACGGGAACGGGCGAGCAAAGCCGCGGGCGGCCACTAGTTTGTTATAAGAATGATATTTCCCGATACTTTTTGCAACGAAACTCTGTAGCAACATCTTCATCTATAACTTGCATGAACTACTCGTAACACGAGGTAAAGTTTGAGTGAAATGCACGAAGCAAGCAACTTTGGTTTCCATTATAACGTCAGGGCTCAGCTGCACCAGCTATGTGGACAGTTTGTAACTTGCCGTTTTGTATGCTAATGCCGACACTGATGGATTTGCACACTTTTAAATATTGCACGTTAACGTTACGGGCAAATAGCCCGTAACGTGCATTATTTAAAAGTAATATAATTCTCTATTAGATAGATAGATAACTCTTTATTGTTCACCACACAAAAGATACAGTACAGGACATAAAAAATTAACAATTAGGTAAAACAATGGGCGACCTTATCGCTGAGAGCGATCTCTTCCAGCAATAGTTAGCTTAGTTTCTATTGATAATTAAATTGAGAAAGAGATAGTTTCTAATCCAAAGCCAGGCTCATATACCTATTACTAAGATAATTAATTAGATACGACTTTTTTTTTGGCGAAGAGCTACGTCTTTCCGCATACTGTTGGTGCCCGCTCGTAAGCAGCTCATCTGGGATGCGGTTCTCTGGCTATACATTATTATAATTAATCCACTGGAAGCAAATGAAACTTTGCTCAATTTGAAAGTCAGTTAAAGGTATTTACGTACACTTGCCTGTGTAAATGCTCTACAAACTAGTTGTCCACAGGCCAATTGGCTTGATAATGCACTCCAACTCGCAAACAAATCTCGTTAAGTACGGCAAAAACCCCCACGGAGCGGTGCTGCTTCAAAGATAAAGTCAGCTAGTTCACTACATAGTGTAATTAGTGTGTAGTGTTACGATATCTATGTGGAATGTTTGTCTTCCAAGATTAGTCGAGCTTACAAATGTAGGTACAAAAAGTATAGTAGATTACAGTAAAAAAAGCGCGCATACAGAGGAACCAGTGTTCTTATTCGTTGGGCCTACATGAGGTGAAACCGAAAATGTAAAGTAGCATTTTTTTTCGTTGTATGGACGAATCCATTTATTTTTTTTGTAAAATATTACAATTAAATGGTGTAAAAAAATTATGATTAGGCTAGAAATTCTCCTCAACTCACAGGGTTCGATAAAATTGAACGCAAAGTTTGCCAAAAACTCTCAATTTTTTTTGGATTTGAAATGGTTTTTTTCCGTTGCTGTTAGAGCCATTGCAATGAAAGTTTTGTTCCCGTTTACCTTAATAAATACGTAAAAACCTGATGTTATTGCATTTTTCTTAGTTGCCGTAGTTTTTATAAAAAAATAAAATTTTCAAAAATATAAATAGATAGGTTTCTGTACTTACTTCTCAGTACAGCCCGAGCGGCCAAGAAGGTTGGACCTATGTCAAATTTCGTGACATGACATTTCATCTCTGACTACGTAAAATATACCCTAGATTAAATCATAGCTACTACTGGTACTATAAATTTGCCACAGTGTAACATAAAACAAACTGTCACAGTATAACGAAATGACATAAAACCATCTTCATCGTACATTATGATCGATAACCTGTATTCACATCATCATCAGCCTGTAGAAGTATATATTTTATGTAGCATATAACTTATCAAGTACATTCTAGGGCACGTTCCTATCGTGCGTGACCAGCGAAGCGCAATGCTTTTGTTAAATACCTCCATTTTTGTAGTTGCATAAGTAGCTATCTTCCTATCTACCCAGTGCTTTCCGTCATCATCATCAATAAGTAGAAGTCCACTGCTAGATATAGACCTCCTTTATACATTTCCATGAAAAAACAATTTGCCGATTTCCCACGATCTTTAGAATGTCATCGGTCCATTAGGTGGAGGGGCGCTCTGGTTGCTTAGCACCGGTTATATTGTCGTAGCGACCCGCTTTTTGATTCTAAAGGCGTGTGTTCAAACCCCGTCATGCACAAATTAGTTTATCTGCCAAAAAACCTATGTGCACTATGTCAGTACACTCTAACGGTGAAGGAAAACAATAAATGAAACCAACGTGAAGTAGCAAAACTTTTGAGGCACATTCATAATCCACCACACCAGCTTTAATTTTCTATTGACATGACAAGAAGAAGACTCAAAAACTAGTAGCCGATTTTAGGCCTTTATAAAAATAGTGTCGATTTTGCAAAGAGTTTGGGAGCCCATTACAATGAAAAGGAAGTATATTATTATATATATATATATATATATATTATGGACAATCTACACTACACTATCTAGCCCTAAACTAAGCAGAGTTAGTATTATGGGAACCAGATAGCTGATGTAATACTTAAATACATTTTGTTTGTAAATACATAGGTACTTGGAAAACAATATAACATCCAGATGGAGAACAAATATCTATGATCACCACACAAATATTTGTTCTCGGTGGGGATCGAACCCACGACCTATGGCGCAGAAGGCAGAGCTACTAATAAATGAGCTGAGAGCCCAGTCATAACAATAATATCATGGGTTTTGAGTATTTTTGATTGCCGTCTTTTAAATCTGGAGGTGCCTGTAATGTCCCGAATTCTGGAACTTTCTGTCAAAGGCTTCATGCACGGTGCGCTCAAATACCCAAATACCAAAATACATGTGCCTATTTCTATACACGCAGCAAGGAGTTTCCCAAGATTTTGCGTTTGACAGAACTTTGAAGAGTCAGTTGGGGTTGTCGAAACTCTTTGGTATACCTAATATTTTTAAATGCCGATAAAATACAATAATATAAGTCGAATAGACAGTGTTATTTCACAATGCTTCATTGATCTCCACCGCAATGAGCACCGAAGGCCTAAATGAGTGCAAAGCTTAAAGCCACCCATAAATAATTTCCATTTCAATTCATTTATGAATTGAAATGAAAATTATCTATGCATGTAATGTATTGTATTATGTATATCAGTTATCTAGCACCCATAACACAAGCTTTGCTTAGCTTGGGGCTAGATAATGTTGTGTGAATTGTCCAGCATTATTATTATTATTATTATTATTTATTTCCATAGGCATGAATTCTATGCACTAAGTTATACTTACTAGATTTACATACAGATCTGGAAGTATAACCTTTTAGATAAAAGAAAAATTTACTAAATTGGATCATAAAATTAAATGACGAAGGTATGCAGTAACAAACAATAAAACAAAACGGCTTAGCCGATTTTGATGAAATATTACTTTTCAGAAAAAAAAAGATTAAAAGGGAGAAGACGAAAGAGAAGAAAAAAGATAAGAATATTATTGTACAAAAAAAATTGCCCCCCTTGCCCCCCAGGACCCCCCCTTTTGTGAGTGCTACCGGATGCCGTCGAGATAGGGGGTTTTCGATTAGGGTTTCGTATAGAGGGTTTCTTCCTGAATTGAAAAAACAAAAAAAACACCCCCCTCTTGCCCCTTTTTTCACCCCCCCCTTTCGTATCTTCCAAGCGGAGTGACTTGCAAGACTTTTTTTTTGGGTCATGTAGGGAAGGTGAGATTATTTTGAAAGCAAAATAAATTTTGCCCCCCTCCCCCCTCTAGACCCCTTTATTATTTTTGACCCTTTTTTTCGAGTGGAGCATTGCGGCGAGCGAATGGGGAACAGTGCGGCGAGCAAAGCGAGCCGTGCTGTGACCCCCCCCCCCCTAAGCCCCCCAGAACCCCCTCCTCCTGAACCCGGGGGGAGCGTCGCGGCGAGCGAAGCGAGCCGTGCTGTGACCCCTCCCTCAAGCCCCCAGAACCCCCTCCTCCTGAACCCGGGGGGAACGTTGCGGCGAGCGAAGCGAGCCGCCACGCGACCACGCCCACCCTACTGAAATTTAGAACCCCCTCCTACTGAAATTTAGGGTGTCTTAGGGGTGTGAAAAAATGTTCACTAGACTGAGTTCAAAATGGCGGCTGTGCCACTTCCGGTTTTGCAAAAATCGTCCGATTAAGGTCGTTCAAACGGTTCATTCGACTGAGGACTATGATTGGAGATTGAATTTTAGGTTTTTTAAGGTGTTTGATTGGATCTTCACTTGGTTTAGGGTTCCGCCCCTGTGGGAACGCATTGAGGACGCGAGCTGCTTGCAGCTCGCGATGCACGCGACCCGGTAGTCAACGTTTGGGTTCCTTCCAGCGGTTTCGACCCGTTAAGGGTTTTGGCTTGACGTACAATTTAGGGTTCCGTATAAGGTTTTGATTGGGGTTTTACTACATTGAGCAATTTGATTAAGTGTTCGACTTTTAGGGTTCCTTAGGACTTTGATTGGAGTTTCAACTACACTTAGGAGCTTGATAATGTTAACATTTTTAGGGTTCCTTAGGACTTTGATTGGGGTTTTACTACATTGAGGAACTTGATAAAATAAACAACTTTTAGGGTTCCTTAGGCCTTTAATTGGAATTTTACTTCACTTAGGACCTTGATTATGTAAACAATTTTAGGGTTCTTTAGGACTTTGATTGGGGTTTTACTACACTGAGGAACTTGATTCACTGATCGACTTTTAGGGTTACTTAGGACTTTCTTTACTACTTTTTGGGGTTTTACAAGTGCAAGTGTAATGTAAAACTGGGAGTAGCACACCGACACGCGAGCTGCTTGCAGCTCGCGCACACGAAAAAACTAGTTAAGGGGCTGACGTATGGAAAATTTTCATACAAACGGAATACCAAAATGATTTCTAATTTAGACAGATTTACACTATATAATTGTAATAATTGTATTTGCATAGTATTTATCTAGGTTCCTCAACAGTTTTTATTTCAAATTACTTACCTAAAATGAAATAAACACCAATCGCATTTTGCACATTTTTATGCTAAACTTATCAAGTTTTCTACCTATTGGTTTCATACTAAAAACAACAATATCTTACGTGTTTTTTGTTAAGGAACCTAGTTTATATTGTCTAGTTACAGAATAACAATACTATGTAAAGAATACAAAAAGTTTTCAGTCATCATTTTTGGTATTACGGAACACGATCAAATTCATGGCATTTTCGAACGGCTACTATTGCTATCGCGCACGCACGGTGCGGGTGGCGGGGTGCAGGGGGAGGAAACGCTTGAAGCACACGGGACACTTCGGTTGTGTGTGTGAATCGCTCGGACTTCGGACTAGTTAAATACCTACACTGGCATAAAACATAATGCTTAGATATTTGATAATTGTTAGTTTAGGAAGGGTACTAAGTGAAGATGGGAAATACTAAGTACCTAGGTAGGTTGTAGGTTGGGTAAACGAAATCAAGGTGCAGCACTAGGTCAAAAAGTCTGCCAAAATTTCGAAAAAAGCCAACATTTCGACTAAAACAAATTATGAACCATTAATTTCTATACAGGGTGGAATTTTGTAATGCCACCTGGAGGGAAAGTACTCTTAATACTGCAGATAGAAAATTTTACTCAAAGGAAACATTCCTTTATTTTTGGATAGAAAGCAATTTCTAAAATTAAAAATAAAATAATTTTTAAATAATTTTTTTTTTTTGAAAGGAATAAATTTATTCTTTTAAAGAAATGAATTCGTTAAAAGAATAAATTTGTGTATCCAAGAGAATGGAGCCCATTTCAAGCAACTAATTTCAAGTAACTAGTTAGTTATCCATTTTTTGTAAATAATTAAATTAATTTAAGATTTCCTGGTTTTTCTTTCATTTAATTTATCAAACATGATAAATTAAATGAAAGAAAAACCAGGAAATAGTTAGAGAGATTTCATCCTTATAATTGACTAACGATCGATGCAATAAAAGTACAAGGTATAATTTTTCTGATTTTAGCCGGTTCAATTCCCGGGTGTGAGAGAATTTTCGAAAAACTTTGAATGCAGTTTGCTTTCTATTCAAAAATAAAGGAATGTTTCCTGTGAGTAAAATTTTCTATCTGGAGTATTAAGAGTACTTTCCCTCCAGGTGGCATTACAAAATTCCACCCTGTATATGAAGTATTGATAAAAGGTCTAAGAAAAATTACAAAAAATTATTTTTTTTCTTTATTTATTTGTAGTTCAAACAAAGCAGCCAAGTGCGAGTCGGACTCGCCCATGAAGGGTTCCGTAGCATCAATTAACATAATATAAAGGTTTTTGTAGTTCGTCGAAAGGTAAATTGCGGTTTACGATTTATGACGTATAAAAAAAAACTACTGACTTGATCTCGTTCAAACTAAATATCGTTGGAAGTTTACATAGTAATGTACAACATATATTTTTTTTGGATTTATCATTCTCTTATTTTAGAAGTTAGAGGGGGGGGGACCAACTTTTTTCTACTTTGGAAGTGTCTCTCGCGCAAACTATTCAGTTTAGAAAAAAACGATATTAGAAACCTCAACATAATTTTTAAAGACCTATCCATAGATACCCCACACATATGGGTTTGATGAAAAAAAAATTTTTGAGTTTCAGTTTCAAGTATGGGGACCCCCAAAATTTATAGATTTTTTTCTATTTTTGTGTAAAAACCTTAATGCGGTTCACAGAATACATCTACTCACCAAGTTTCATCAGTCTAGCTTTTATGGTTTCGAAGAAAAATGGCTGTGACACGGCCGGACAGACAGACAGACAGACAGACAGACAGACAGACATGACGAATCTATAAGGGTTCCGTTTTTGCCATTTGGCTACGGAACCCTAAAAACTGCTACCACTCAACGTCCGGTGGAAATATTGATAAAAGGACTGAGAAATACTTGAACAAAATAGTTTTTTTTTTATATAACTGGAGCTCAATAAACAGAGTACCGCTCAACGTCTGGTGGAAATATTGATAAAAAGACTTGGAAAAATTTCAGCAAAATATTTTTTTCTTTATTTATCTGGATCTCAAAAAACCGACTACCGCTCAACGTCAGGTGGAAAGATTGATGAAAGGACTAAGAAAAATTGGCACAAAATATTTTTAGTCTTTATTTATCTGGGGCTTAAAAAAACTGCTACCACTCAACGTCAGGTGGAAATATTGATAAAAAGACTTGTAAAAATTTGAACAACATATTTCTGTTTTATTTTTCTGGAGCTCAAGAAATAAACTACAGCTCAACGTCAGGTGGAAATATTGATAAAACGACTAAGAAATTAAAAAAAAAACTTTATTTATTTTGAGCTCAAAAAACTGCTACCACTCAACGTCCGGTGGAAATATTGATAAAAAGACTGAGAAATACTTTAACAAAATAGTTTTTCTTTATATAACTGGAGCTCAATAAACAGAGTACTGCTCAACGTCTGGTGGAAATATTGATAAAAAGACTTGGAAAAATTTCTGTAACGTTCACTAGAAGTTGCTTCATGCAATCAAAATTGAGTTCTATATAGTAATTGTTATAAGACATAAATAATTTTTTTTTCAGTTTGTTTATAATCATTATATAAGTATCCACCTATAGTAGGTTAGCTTAGTACACTTTTTTCGCGAGTTTTGTGCGAAAGCCGAGGTCCATGTAATTGTAGGTCGATGTTCGCAATCGTTGGTTTTGCGAATGTAAATAAGCAGAATAAAAGCAACCTAATTGCTCAACGAATAAAGTATATTTTTAAATGCAGTCACATTATTAGACTTTCTGTACTTTGGTAAGTGAGCCGCTTTGCGTGTTTTTTATTGCTGTGTGTGTGTGATCGATGAGGTCTGGCGAACCACACCCCACCTGATGTTGAGCGGACCTCCACCCATGATCTTCAACTGTAACGTCATGACTGGTTTTGAACCCACGCCCCCCAACCGCTAGGCCGATGAGGTCTGGCGAACCACACCCCACCTGACGTAGAGCGGATACCCACCCATCATCTATTACTGTAACGTTATCACTGATTTTGAACCCGCACCCTCCAACCACTAGGCCAATGAGGTCAAGCAAACCACACCACACCTGATGTTGAGCGGACTCCCACCCATCATCCTCTACTGGAACGTCATCAACCACAACTCCATCGCTCCGCGCCGGGGTCAATGGCTCTCTCAACTCAACTCGGAGTCAATGGTTCTCTTTACTCTTCTTCAATTTGGTCCAGAACCCGCACAAACCCTACCTGATGAATAAACTCACTCGTATCATGTTAGAGAATTTCCTGGTGTCTTTTCTAAGTGCGTAAATAGCTACTCTGAAGGTTCTTTATCGGTTCAGGAATGTTGTTTTTTTTTTCACTTTATTCTTGCATTCAGAGCATGACCAATCCTTGCTTATTGAATACTAGAAAAGCGAAACAAGCAAGCAATAAGCTTAGAGGGTTAGTCAGGTAATGCAGCCACAAAAAATAAAAACATAAAATTGTAGGGTGCAAAAAGTCAACTCTCTTTGACCAGATTTGAACTCCCGCCCACCTCGTCCTCTCAGTGTGAATCCGCACGCCCTAGCCACTAGCCTATCTGACGCTTAGTAACGTTGACGAAATTAGGCAATGCATAAAAATCGTTAGCAGTGGCTGACGCACACGCACAAGCGCGGCACTATGGTTGGATTCACGTATAGAAGTAGCGCGTCACACGAGCGCCTGTGTGTGTATACTACTATTATATATTCCGTGGCGCCCGCATCAAATGAATAGAGATAGCTATATTCGGAGCAGTTTTTGCTCACGCCTCGAATTGAAGTTGCGAGCTGTGTACGTCGGCCCGTTAATATTTAGGCATCCGATTTAGGCGTCGCCTAGGTTTAGTGAAAACGGGTGTTAGTAACGTTGACGAAATTAGGCAATGCATAAAAATCGTTATCAGTGGCTGACGCACACGCACAAGCGCGGCACTATGGTTGGATTCACGTATAGAAGTAGCGCGTCACACGAGCGCCTGTGTGTGTATACTACTATTATATATTCCGTGGCGCCCGCATCAAATGAATAGAGATAGCTATATTCGGAGCAATTTTTGCCCGCGCCTCGAATTGAAGTTGCGAGCTGCGTCCGTCACCCTCTTAATATCTAAACTTAAACATTACGGTATTCTAAATCGCTCCATTGACTTATTACAATCGTACTTGACTGATAGAATCCTTAAAGTTGATGTGGGCGGTGAGAGATCTTTTGGGTCAGTTATTGACATAGGGGTGCCACAAGGTTCGATATTAGGTCCTTTCTTGTTTCTAGTGTACGTAAATGACCTTCCTTTTTTGGTTAAAAAACTATGTGAAACAGTACTATTTGCTGACGATACCTCATTAATTTTTAAAGTCGATAGATAGAAGGCTAATTACGATGACGTTAACGCATCTCTGTCGTAAATACTTAACTGGTTTAATAATCTTTTACTTAATGTTAAGAAAACTCATAAGTTTTATGAAAAAATATTTTTTGAGTGTCAGTTCTAAGTATAAAAATCATAATGCGGTTTACAGAATACATCTATTTACCAAGTTTCATCAGTACATATAGCTTTTACAGTTTTGTAAGTACCATACTTCAAGCAAATAAATTATTTCTTTTCATTTCATTTCATTTTTTTGAAAAAAAGTGACTGTGACATACGGATGGACAGACAGACAGACATGACGAATTTATAAGGGTTCCGTTTTTTACCTTTAAAAAATACAAGTGTTCATTCACCGACTACCGACATTTATGAACTTGCAACTCACTCTGGTTTTGCATAATATGAGGAAAATCTCTCTTGGTGGAAGGTTTCTTTTATTAAATCTGGGGCTATTTGCTTGTTATACTATATAAATTAGACTACTACTACTACACTACTATATAAGTTAGATTTAAAATGTAGCGTTCGTGGTAGTTTAAAAAATACCGCACAGCTTGCCATTGTTATCACCAATCCTGGATGAAAAATATGCAATGGAAACTCTGCGACGGGAATCAGCTAACATAACAATTGGGTTATATTTATTTACTGAATATCTGTCTGTGTTTTTGTCTAACGAAGCGTATTCTAGTCAACACATTGTAATGTCGTGACAAATGTCAGACCCAAGCACAGAATAAGTAATAGTTGGTATCAAATACATGAATTCACAGCTCAGGTCAGGCAACGCCATCTTTATTTTAAATTTTTCCAACTTTCCGGTCGTGTTTTGTTTTTAGACCAGCGTATAGCGGAGGCTTAAAAAATAACATTTCTCAATAACATCCTGCCAACTACAACATAATACCAACCTCTCGGAAAGTGTATTTTTGCTCTTTGATATCTGAGCGTAAAAGCCGTTTTTATCCGCTATAGGATAAGGTAAAATTGAATTTAGAACATCGTTGTGTGCTTAATTAGTGAATTCAAAACTAGGTATTTACTTCTACCTGTAATGGTGCCAAATTTATCATATGAACTTTTTTAATTTGTTAAAATCTCAGACTCGGAACCTTCTTCGTGTGTTACTTTTATTTAAATTAGCTTTACGCGCGCTTTGTTCTTTTTTGCATTTCAATTCCTCGCTGAGGTGGGTGGGATGAAAAGTTACGTATTTGTAGTTACGCGTAAAGATTTTTCACTTCGTGTTCTTTTGATTCCCTTGCTACCAGTCCGGATTCTAATTTTAGAATCCTTAGCTTGCTCGGTCATCAAAATTAAGCACGCGGTTAAATAGCAACTTTGCACTCTTGCATAACCTCCTTTCCTCTGTATGCGCGCTTGCTTTACTGTATCTATTATACTTTTTGTACGTTTGTAAGGATTTTTGTGGTCCGAAATAAACGATTTTTATTTTATTTATTTATAACAAATAACTTGCATTAATAAATCGATGTTGTTTAAACAAGATTTGTATGTAGTGTGGTAGCTGTAGCCAATGTTCAGTATAAACTGAGTTCCACATTCGCCGGCTAAACGTTAATTAGAAGGAATCGCCCGGGACGTGATATCCTGCTTACTGTAACTTGCGGGATCACATTCATCTTATTTATGCTTTATAGTACAGGGTGGTTTAAAATATTGCGTGTAATAGCCGAAAGGTCGAAGCTCTATAGCCGAATTATTTAATCAAAGTCAAAGTCAAAAATGTATTTATTCAGTAGTATCACGAGGATCACTTCTTAAGTCGATTGTAAAAACAATTATGATACCAGTTATCTGATTTACATTAGATACGATTTTTGCTAAGTTTGGGGCTTTGAATAAAGTAAAGGACCCTTTATCCAAAACATAATATTTAAATAGAAAATGTGCCTCTTTTTTTAAATTAGGGAACAAGAAGACACATAATAATATTTTGCAACTTTAAACTTCCACAGAACTTAGTCTTAATTTCTATAAACAAAAACTGCAAGTATCAGCTCTAGAGGTCGTCAGCCTTGATCCTATTTATTTTTCCTTTTTGGGGATTCATATTTGGAATCACCTTGTACATGTAAACCCTTGAGGATTACCGTAAAAAATGTATTTGCAAATAAAATGAGTGATACCCGAGCTGGTGTATATTTTTTTCAAAGCTTAAAATGATCAGCCTGAATGTTCAATGCTGGATATTCGCTTGCAAGCCGTAGTTTGTTGCCTGTTCTTCTAGACTTGTTCGCGTGGAACTGGCACCTAGACTCATCTAGTTATAAGACTGAAACTGATGGCTCAAAGTGATCCTTGCAATTCTACTGAATAAAAACAATTTTGATATTTGATTTTGTTTTGTATTTTATTGATTTACTTTAAATATGATGGCTAACACCAATTACAATAATCAAAGACATACCTAGGTAAGCTTTCCGTATACATTTTAAATAAGAATGATTCTAAATCTTTATCTTAGTTCTCGCAATCTTTAAAGTATCCTCGGTCCATCTCCACAACTATTTATAGCTATAGTAAGTTAAGCTTCGTAACTTCGGGAGCCACCTCGCAATTAGACCGTACAATTGGCTGCGTCCCTGCTATCTAGACTTTGAATAAATTACTGCTGATATACATTTGCATGTACCCTGGGGTCACCAGGTCAGGTAAGTTATATTTATAAGTAAAATAAAACAAAGCTAAAGGCGAATAACTTGTTACGGATGAGTGTAGAATCCTAAGACAAAAAGAAGAGATAAGTTTCACACTTACAAAATAAAAAAAAAATGTATTGTAATTGACTGTAAGCTGTATTTCACATGAAATATTCCTAGCATTTGGCATTAGGCAGCTTGCATATTGTCTAAATAAATAAATAAAATCATCAGTAAAAATTTAAAAATGAGAATTTATTTATACATATTATTATTAACTCCGTTGTGGCGGGCGCGGCGGCAGATCTGGCCGAGGATCTCAAGAGGCGCAAATATGCAGGTCTCGACAGAGCCTACTTGTTTGCTCCTCTGGGGGTTGAGACTCTGGGTCCGTGGGGAACCGAGGCCTCGCGGGTCTTCAAAATTTTGTCTAGGCGACTGATCGAAGCGACGCGTGACCCAAGAGCTGGTGGGTATCTGGCGCAGCGTATAAGCATTGCTATTCAGCGTGGCAATGCCGCCTGCGTCTTGGGGACGCTTCCGTCTGGCACTGATTTGGATCAGTTGAGCTATCTCTAGATCGCTTGTAACGATAGCTCAACTGTTTCTTGTGTACATTTTGTAAATATTTGTTTAATTGTAAGTTTCAATAGAGGTTATATTATATAAATACTAAAACTAATTTAATTGAATTCCTTCACCACATTGGCACACTGGTTAAACCAGTGACACGATAAAAAGAAGAAGAAGTACCTGTCTACCAATTATTTGGCGTAGTCAGTCCAATCTAGACCCTAGGCTTAGAGGCTCTAGCTAAATTATTCAGTGTTATTTGTTTTCGATGGTGGTATACTTTTCCCTATCTATGATCTCACAAACAAGAATTCGGGAATGGCACCGAGCCAGCGAGACTACTGCAATATCCTGCTTACGATGTATTGTTTGAACTAGGCCTTTCGATACAAATACAAATATCTTACAAATTTGGATAGCGGGTCTATCTATTCTTAAAAGGCCAGCAGCGTTGCGGCGTCTATGGGCTGATGAAATGTAAGAAAAACTGACTTGAAATGAACTCTCAATAACAAATACGGACTTGCATTGCAAGTTGATCATAATATTCCGTAAAAAAATCAGTTGTCTGTAAAGTCAGTTTACTGACGATAGTTGAACGTGACACACAAGAAAATACACAGATGTCGAACGCTGCCGAACGCGGAGGCCGATTGTGCCTCTTTGTCGCTCGTTCCGCGCTCTCCCTTGCACTTAAAGCCTTAAATGGAACGCCTCAGAGCGAGGTAACGCCGCATGACGTCATGTTTTTTCGTGCGTGCAGCCGGCTCCATCGAATTATAAGACGTTGTCACGTCAAAAAATCACGTTCTTTGCCATCTGTCACTCTTTGGCTCTAGAAAAATCTTATTTGACAGCTTCAGACCGCGACAACAAAAAGTGGTATAGCAACGACTCATAATTTTACTACAACTCCTTGGTTTGTTATTTAAACTTAGCTGAATATTATTTAGCCTGCAAATAGTTTTAACTGAAACACGTTTACAAACTGTAAATTAGGTTTCAGAAGCCATTAAATAGTTTAGTTGTCGCTATAACATACTCCAAACATGAGTCTACTAAAATTGAATACAAACAACTCTCAAAAGCAATAATGTTGCGACTAAACAGAGTTAATGAGGCAAAAAGGGTCACCATTTACACAAAATTTGCATAGACGAATTTGCACCCTAAAAATGACGTAGCAAAGCTGCAAATGGGTTAGAATGGAATACAGTATTTAGTAAGTTAGAAGTTTAGAGTGAAATTTAAATATAAATTCAAATTCAAAAATTTTAAATATGATAAATTCAGAAAGGAGCCACGTCGGCTCTTCTCTAATCTATATAATAATATTGTAAAAAGGAAAAATTTGTTTATTTGTATTTATGTTTGCAATTATTAAACTCAACAACTTCCGTGCCGATTTCAGTAATTATTTCACCATTGGAAAGCTACATTGACCTGGAGTAACATTGGTTATATATTTATGTGTTTAAAAAATAAAATATCAACACGTGCAAAACCGGAACAGGCCGCTATTTTTCTATAAAACTACTCTTGGAAATTAATATAAGGACATCTTCATAAACTATTGATTTTAGAAAATCAAAGTTTTTCGAATAAAATTAAATAGAGAGCCTCCCATAAATAATTTATATGGGAAGCCAGGCTATGTACTCTCAGCTGTAGCTGGCGAGCATAGTTGAGATCTCGTGCCCGACTTATCCATAAGAGCCCGACATCAAAAGAACTATTTCCTGTTGTACGACTATACGGTATGTATGTATGTATATGTATATGTTCAATTCCATGGAATCCCAGCTCATCCTGCCATGATCTTCAGAGGCTGTCACAAATTGTTTCCTCCAGGATGCTAGGGGAAGTATTTAGTGGGAAAGGAAATGGTTAGGAGGTGAACAGGGTTGTTTTCAGGGCAGGCTAAGTTTTAATGAGTTTTACAAAGATCGATGAGTAAAGAAAAATACCAAAGAAATGAAGGTTTGTACACTAGTTTAAATAGTAGATTGTTATACTAGAAGCGAAAATGATGAATGATGATGTATATGTATACGAGCAAGGGAGTTAATAGAAACCGAGTTTTAAAGGCTCGAACACACCTAGTTCGCTGGCGGTAGCGATCAGTGAAACGCTGTCAAATATCGCTGTCAGATTTGAGATTTGACAGCGATATTTGACAGCGTTTCACTGTTTGCTACCGCCAGCGAACTAGGTGTGCGCAGGCCATAATGGGTTAATCACTACTAATTCAATTTGCAATTAGAGAAAAATTCGAAAAATTTCGTGCCAATGTCTTTTTTTTTATTTTTTCTGTAGCCACAACGCATTCTACCAAAGAGATCATCAATATTAGTTCCATTTTCAAAAATAAAATTTTGTTAGTTTTTTATCAAACAGTAAAAAGTTTATTTATGATTATTCTACTTCTGACTAAGTATTTTTTCATTGTCATTTGACAGATAAATATTAAAAAAACTATTTCCCCTAGAGGCAGAAATGCTTTTTTTCGCTCTGATACGCCAATGACTATCTTTTTGAGCAAGAATAGTAGATAAACTTTTTAATATTGTATTTATTTTATGAAGAGCGTCTCTTCATAAAATAAAATGTTTCAACGAGTAGACGGGCATACACCGAATTAAAATTTACATACTTCTGTGCTAAATATTCATAAATTACATGTCATAGTTTTTTGTTGCTATCTCTGTTAATCTTTGCGATGGTAATAAATACCAATATGAAAGCCAACCACAGTTATTTCAGTGTAAAATTTTAATACTCTCATCGCCCATGAATGTTTAAATCGAATTGCATGGAAAACGGGTTGATGCTTGAAAAACCCATTTTTTTAAATTGGCACACCACCAAACTTTGAAAAAAAAAACAACAGTGCACACTTTTTGACACTTTTGAAAGACACAAAAAAAACCAAATCTAGCTCGCGTGTTAAAACTAGTTATTTTATTTTATTTATTTTATTTATTTAAAAACAAAGAACCTTACAAATTGCATATACATGGTTTAGTCTAAGTATACATATATACATAGTTACTAGATGAAGTTAGGATCAATACGACGAATTCAGTGAACCATATCCCACAATAGGATTCCGTCTCAATCTTACAAAAGGTACAATATGGTCCTCAGTCCACCCCTAAGCCTAGCTTAGAAGGGGGAGTAATCGCCGGTCCTACACCTGCTTCATAATTGCCTGGGCGGCGGAATAGATGTAGACGGTCTGAGCCCAGAATTCACCAACACATAACCGATTCCTTCAGTACAATAATCCATATATTAAAATATAAATTGGTGGTTATACCGCCAATACTAGAATGTATCAATATAAATATTTGGATCAGTTGAGCTATCTCTAGATCGTCTGTAACGTTCTGCAGATAGCTCAATTATTTCTTGTGTATTTAGTGAATTTTGTAAATATTTGTTTAATGGTTTTTTTTTGTGTAAATAAAGCCACTAGTTGACGATCTAAAAAAACAATATAAATTATCTTTAAAGCGATGAAATGTAGGGAAAAGGTTGATTATACAAATAGGTAGCAAAAAAATTGTATAAAGACCTCTTTTTTTCCGCGGTTACGTTTACACCACCATTAAAACTCTTTTCGAAATGATAGATTTAGATTAGTTTGTTTTGGAAGAAGATTTAAGAATGTTGGTATGATAAATAGCATCTTGGCTTGTCCCTTGTCAGATCGAGCCAAGATGTTATATAAATTAGCAGAAATTGGTTTAGCTAGACAATAATAAGTTTGTATAAATTTAGATTGAGTTAAGTTTTAATTGTTGTTTTATTATAGGGCAGTGTGGTCGCATAGCGACAAAGCCCTTTAAAAAAATTAAAAAAAAAAACACCATTAAAGGAACTCATTTGAAATGAAGAGCTGTATCCTTAAACAGCAGATTAACCTCAGGTTAATGTGTTGGTGGAATTTAATCCGATATGTATTTATGCATGAGCTACTCCACGATGAATATGATTGATTGGGTTACCAATTTGTGTTTGCAGATCAGTGGTATCCAAATAACCTTCATATAAATATAACCTTCATATATAGCCTTGTGCACAATTATCTATCCGATTGCTTATTGTCACTTTAATCCTGTTCGTTGGATATTGATCCTTTTATTTGTACCTTCTGCGCTGGTTCTCTTCCTATCGTGTCACTGGTTCTTTTAAATCAGTGTAGAAAAATGATTTTAGGTGTACCTACCTCAAGTAGGCTCGTGCAATCGACACATTTTTTTTTAAATTTTTAGGTTAAAGTACCTACATGCCAGTTTCCTCACAATATTTTCCTTCACCATTGGAGAGAACCGGCATTTGAACCCACGACATAGGAATCGAAAGACAAACATAAAAAAATACAACCGAATTTTGAACCTCCTCGCTTTTTACTTGAAGTGGGTTAAAAACAGTAATACTTATTTGGTAAATAATTGATTTATTATTATTATCCTATTTAATATTAATAATGTATGTATGTATGTACTTACTAGTAAACAAAACGACGACAGCGGCATTGTTCAGATCGCGGGAAGTCGGTACAAATAATACAATACAAATACAAACGGTGGATGTAAAGAGCCTAAAATGTTTGTTCCTGGAAATGTATTAAAGGGAGGCCTATGTCCAGCAGTAGACTTCTGAAGGCTGATGATGATAAACAAAAATTATCAATCTTGACTTAATACTGAACTGAAAGATCCAAAGTACTTACTACAAGGTCTACTTGTTTCTAAAAGGTTATACCAAAATTTCCTACAGTTTATCTTTAATTTGAAGTTTTCAGAACTTGTTCACTCTTCCACGGACCTATTGTTAGCAAATTATTACAAACGAATTTACTTTATCGAATTCAATTCTTAGAATAACTTTTATTGCTAAAAAGTTATTTCTAATCTAAACGCCATTGGTTATTTGATGTTTGGATTCAATTATAATTTAGACCGTTTTGGAAAAGCGAAATAAATTAAGTAGGTAGGGATAAACCAGTCTAAAAATGCACGCCCCTTCACCACGTTTTCTTGACGTTGACTCACAGCAAAGTAGTTAAAAATGATCCTTGTGTTATAAGTAATAAAGAACAATTTACTTTGACGGACTGGAGTAGCGGGACGTGCATTTTAAGCTTGGACGATCTTTACAAAAGTATACTCGTACTTACTAAAAGTCAACCTTATGCACATTTATTTTTAAGTTTTTGCACATTATCGAGTTAAATAAATAAAAATAGGTACCTATACAAAAAGTACGGGTCCTTAAAAAAATAATATAAAAAGTATGGATACAAAAAAAGCATATGCACTATAAATACAAAATAATGGTCCTTTACCAGTCATTCCGATAAATGTTGCCATCTCTATTGTTTGACACGAAAGTGACAAGATACTTTAATGGAGAACTAAAAAGTGTCTGGCATTCGGCAATTTTTTTATCATCCGCACTTGATGTGCGGGCTGGTTTTTCCGCAAGTAGGCCGCTGGCGGGCCCTTTTTGCGTGACCCTTAATACGTGTTGCTCGAACTTTTTTAGGTTCTACGACACGCCGGTTTCCTCACGTTTTCCTTAACCGTTTTGAGAGTACTGGCATAGTGCACACACATTTTTCGACAGTAAAACTCATTGGTACACGACTGAATTTGAACCCACGACCTTCGGATCGGAAGGCGGGGCCGCTACCACTAGACCACCAGTGCTCTCAACAGACTGCAGTGTCTGGATGAATGAGAGGTTTACTTGGAAAATAGTGTTATGATTTGGTCACGCTCCAACTAACCGTGTCTCTAATCATACCGCTCCAGTTCAAACTTGCCTCCGCAACAGTTTCATTAAAACCGATACGGAACTCCAAAATTGATCATGTTATAGCTAAAAGCAAAATTCATCAGAACTTGCTATCCCAACTCTGAACTTTTACCATCCTAATTTCAACCTTAACGCTTTGATAATAAGGCTTTTGAGCAGCATGCACTGGGTAATAAGTCGTTCTAAGTTCACCTTTGAGTCCTTGTGTATAAAGTTTAAAGTAGCTTGTAAGCTGGAAGCTATCGTTTTCAACTTATAACACGTTTGGTGCAGTATTCATTGCTTTGACAAGTTCGTCGCTTAGATTTTGTAATTTGTATTTGCAAACGGTTTAGACCCCTGATTAGCGATCACAGGATCAGACTAACTTAAACTTTCAATTGGGCGCCCTGTATTAATTTGACTTGACCTTATTCGAAGATTAATTTATTTATTTGAGATAGACACTACGTTTTCCGCCTTATATCTTTGACTTTTGACGGTTTAAATGACAGCTGTCATGTTTCCCTTCCGTCATATTTCTGCTTTGGTCATTTCCCCTACCACCACCAGCAGAGTGGCGCGTTTGAGGCAGCCATCTTTATTCCTCATTGGCGTTTTGTTTTCCGTCGAAGCAACATGTGTTCAGCAGATATCTCTGCGACTACAGTTGCTTAAAATATTTTAATCCTTGTTCATACAAAAGTGAAGAACTAATTCTTTTACTTAGTGAATAAGTGTGTTATACTTTGCAAAGAGGGAAAACCGTGAGTACCCTCTTTATATGAAACGTGTTCAATTTTAACGAAAAGTTCGTTTGGATCACGTTATTACAGATAAGTAAATAACCAGTTATCCTGTATGTTTGTTGTGCATGTAAGTTTTAATGTGCATATTTAATGTTCAAGTAATTTACACAAGCGGTAGCCCCACGTGCAGTAGCATAAGATGGCTATCGGTGATATCGAAATCTTAGTTTTGAGGTAAGTGATAATATGATAATGACGTCATAAACATCAATGGCCTTGCAATAAGGGAATGAATCGAAATCAAATCCTTTAACATCGAGAGGAAGCTAAAATGGGTAGCTGTCCTGGAGTTGTTGAAAACTGGTGCTTAGGTTAGACGTCTTATGAGACTACGGTCTTACCCTTTAAACTCGTAAATCGTATCATACTCCAAGCTTCATAGACTTGGGATCAAACAAAGTGGGGAGAAATGTATGATACGATAAATCAATTATAATGCTTATATTACTAAATGTGCCTACTGCATTGTGAAAAATAAATATTAATTTTAATATATAATTGCACAAAGTATATATTGTAATCTTCTCTCTTTTTCAATTAATTATACGAGTGCTGAAGTTAATTTTTGAGAATCTGAGTGGCAAAGCAGAAGAAACTCTGTTTTTCATTTTTGCTATACTCTTTATTATTTCACTTTACAAGTCGTATTATTACATGCGAAGTTTTGTATGTTTTATTTAAGTATTTTTGGCGGCTAAGGTGTTCTGTTCCCCAGAATCTATCAGCTGCGCAAAGGTGACGCTAAGAATTTGAAAACGCTGTGTTCCAGCTGAGGGAACTCGTCAACCATAAGAAGAGGAATCGCTACCCAATCAAAGTAACAGCTGCCCCTCGCAGGGGTAGGCCGTTATTAAAACTATTCCAGCGCATGGAACGATATAAACTTTTAATGGACCTGAGTTCCTGATTCTGATGGGTTCTTGCAAAAGAAATTCAATTAAGCCGATAACCACCCCTCGCAGGGGTCTGGTGTTAGGCTAACTTTATTCCATCTTATGGAACTGTATACACTTCAGTGGACCAGGGCTCCTGAATCGGATGGGTTCTCGCAAAAGAAATCCAATCAACCTAACAACCACCCCTCGCAGGGGTTAGGTGTTTGCCTAACGGTACTCCATCGCATGGAACTGTATACACTTCAGTGGACCAAGGCTCCTGAATCGGATGGGTTCTCGCAAAAGAAATCCAATCAAGCTAACAACCACCCCTCGCAGGGGTTAGGTGTTTGGCTATCGGTACTCCATCGCATGGAGCTATATGAACGGTGGCTGGACCACGGCTCTTGAATCTGATGCCTTCTCGCAAGGGAAATCCAATCAAGCTGACAACCACCCCTCGCAGGGGTTAGGTGTTTTGCTAACGGTATTCCATCGCATGGAGCTATATAAAAGGTAAGTGGACCATGGCTCCTGAATCTGATGGGTTCTCGCAAGAGAAATCCACTCAAGTTAACAAACCACCCCTCGCATGGGTTAGGTGTTTACGTAAGGGTAATCCTTCACATGGAGCGGTATGAGCGTTGAGGGACCATGGCTTCTGAATCTGATGAGTTAATGCAACAGAATACCAATCAAGCTAAGAGACACCTCTCTCAGAGGTTAGGTGTTTGGCTAACGGTTTTCCATCGCATGGAGCTGTATAAACGATGAGTGGATCATCACTCTTGAATCTGATGGGATCGCGCAAGAGAAATCCAATTAAGCTAACAACCACCCCTCGCAGGGGTGTTTGGTAACTGTATCCCATCGCATGTGTCTGTATAAAGTTTTAGTGGACATTGGCTCCTGAATATGATGTTTTTTTTTTCGCAAGAAAAATCCAATCAAGCTAACAGCGGCCCCTCGCAGGGGTTTCGGGTTTTTGTGTGGTTATTGTGTTCCATCACGTGGAATTTGTGAATTTTGGTCTTGCCTGGCCTGGCCTGGCCCCAGAAAGTGCTGTTTCCTCACAAGAGCAATCCGATCATTTAAATATACACCCTTCGCGAATAGGTGTTTGTAAAAAAAAAAAAAAAAAAAAAAAAAACAGCACACCCTCACTGGTTGGTGGGAGATGTTTTCGTAAGGTTATAATGTCCTGAGAATAATAATAGAATAATAGATACCAGTAAATGTTTATTAACAATAATGAGTTGTAATGTAATAATGGGACAGAACATCTGCTGCTCTTGCGTACTCTAATGTACCTACAAGCTTGTACTGATGTACAACTTGCACAGTTGTGTGTTGGCTCTAGTACTTACAGTCTACACTGTATGTAGTAAACTATGCGTTATATGTAGTGAAACAAGGTGCAGTAAATAAGTACCCCCATCTGTTTGTAAGCAGTATTGAAAGTAAAACCTAATTTTTGGGTTCTACCACTGATCTCATTCCAGAGTGCATTTTCACTTAAAAGTAGTTAGTGACACAGGTGCTTGTTACACCTACTGTATTACAAATATTTTTAGATGGTTACGCAAAATAAAAATACTTAGTTGGGTCAGAAACGTCGTGCATCTCTACGATCACAAACTCTTAAGTATTAAAGTCACTTAAGCAGGGAAAACTTTAGCTGAGTTAGTGTGTGGTTCAGCGTATAATACAGGTATCTGTATTATCAGCCTCTTTGAATATCGAAAATAAAGAATCCTAGTTGCCTCTAAAATGCAGCCTACCCACATTTATATACATATTTGTTTTTGTTTTTGAAAACTGTGGACGTGTGACCTACCAACTAAACTAAAAACTGAAATCTAGTCAAGCTGTTTCTTAACGTTCTGCATGGAACTGCCTACCCACATGGATGTGTTGCACTGTGTTTTTAGCTCCTAAGTGTAATTTTGTCGTAGAATCTAAAAGATTCGAAAATATGTGTCAAGTGCACAAAAGGAGCCTCCGTGAGGCGCACTTAAAATCCTTTCTCCACACTTCTTTTCGAAAGATCCGGTGACACTATATGAAGAAGACTAGGTACATGTGATATATTTCTGATAAAAGTAAATCATCTCGTCCACGGAGCGTCGAAGTATGTAATGGCATATAGTTCTAACCAATATTGTTACTATTCATCATCATCATCATCAGCCCGAAGAAGTCCACTGCTATTGTTATGCTGTTTTAAAAATAGTGGTTGTAGTATCACTGATAAACATAATGGTTTCCAATTGTTTAATTCCTTGATACATCAGTAAACAAAAACATCCTAGTACTTTACCACAATTCTTGCTGAAAGCAAAAACCGTAAAACCGTAGTTCCTACGTTTTGAAGCAGGCATGTTCTTCCAGATGTTGTTACTCCATGTCAATCAAACTATCCGGTTTGCGACGTTGGTTGGCAAAAATATTTTTTATAAATACTATGTAAGTATAAATAATGTTCATGTTTTACATACTAATAGTAAAACTGCCCCGCAGTAATACTATGCTCTTGGCTCAAGAGGTCTCACATATGGTTACACATACTTAGATCGCATACCTTATCATCATCATCAGATGGTTACATATTTGATCGTATTCCTACTAGTATGGTGTTTATCCTGTGTTTAACAATTGATTGCAGTGATAATTGATGGTTGAAAACTATCATCAGTATTTTACTGATCATTCATCATCATCATGAACTGGAAGGAAACTATGATAAAATGGAATATTTTATTTATCACCAGTCAAATCGTTTAATATGTTTTTATTACTATAACAGTGTTAATTTAGCAAGTCCGCATCACCCGCATAAGTCCGCATAGGTCAGGGGGTTGGATTGGCAGGCTGCTATTACAGCACCTTCAGAAGTTCTTACAAGCTGGATAGAAAAGGTTATTCTGGAAAATTATTTTGGACTGAAAGAGAAGGGAGTGAGTTATAAAGTGACATTTTTAGTTAACGCAAAATCTTGCTTAGCTATGTTTCCAATGATAAGCAAGTATATTTATGTTTCCAATGCCATTGCATTATGGACCGGGTCGTCATCATAACCAACCCAAAGAAATTCATAGCTGGACTTAGGCCTTCTTCATAAGTTGGTTAGTCATGAGGTGGTTTGTCTATTAACCCCATATATGTCAGACTTTCTTAATTATTATGACCACGATCACTTTTGATGCAAAACCTGACAGGTTTCTCATAGTACTATAACTATGTTAAAGTTAGCCACACTTTATAGTGTTTGCTATAAGAATATTTCTTAGGTTGTTTGGTAGATAATAACGTTTTACTGTTGTAGGTATACTTACCTACTTGAGGTTGTAAAATATTTTGATGTCACATGTTCACATTGGCGTCAGAGTTGCTACCACCACCAGGCGATAACAAACAGGTCTCAAATAAATAAATTAATCTTCGAATAAGGTCAAGTCAAATTAATAGCAGCGTTTTACCTACCAATAAAACGCATATTAATTTACTTACCTTATTCGAAGATTATACTTTCAATTCTGCCTGGTGATTTTCGACGCAATGAGGAATAAAGATGGCTGCCTCAAACGCGCCACTCTGCTGGTGGTGGTAGGGGAAATGACCAAAGCAGAAATATGACGGAAGGGAAACATGACAGCTGTCATTTAAACCGTCAAAAGTCAAAGATATAAGGCGGAAAACGTAGTGTCTATCTCAAATAAATAAATTAATCTTCGAATAAGGTAAGTAAATTAATATGCGTTTTATTGGTAGGTAAAACGCTGCTATTAAGCTCTATTGCTTATAGTTTCTTACTCACGATGTTTTCCTTCAACGTTTGAGAGCACTAGCATTGGACATTAAAATGATAAAACCTTTGACAAGTTACCTCCTTGGTATGTTACGAAGAAAAAATATCGTTCCATTTTTAAATTTTATTATATGACATATATGACCAGACCAGACTGTATTTGGCCAGTACAGTAATTTCGATTTTATGTCAAAGACGGTTGTCAAAATAACACTCAAACCGAGCATGTTGGAGAAAAAACTTTTTAATGAAGAAAGCACCAACTAAGCTATGAAGCCTGTTAACACAAACATACCCTTTGTTAGGTATATACCATTTTGATTAGATAGAGGCAACTTCTTGGCACGTCGAATTCATTACCAATATTACCCGACAAACACTTGACATGACATGACGTAATATCCGTAGTAATTACACATTCCCTCGATAGATGGCGCATTAGTTCTCAAATGGAATGTGCTCAAATATTGATACGGTATGATGGCGTTAACTGAGACAGATCTGAGAACTAATTATTATTGAACTGATTAAATTGCTTGAATTATATTACCATGGGGTTATACAGGATGTTCAAAGATCGTTTCTAAAAACTGTAGGCCTACCATGAGCTCTGTCTGGCTCTGTCTCTGGTTCTGGTATTGAGTCTGTGTGAGTGTTGACTAAATAAATCTTACGTCAAAACGTCACACACACACTATAATGCACAGGCCAGCACTCACTCAGACTCAAAACCAGAGTTAGAGACAGAGCCAGACAGAGCTCATGGTAGGCCTGCTGAAGATGCATCATCATCAGCCTGAAAAAGGACTTGGTTTTAAATGCCGTGGCCTTCTTTATGTACAGTTAGCTGCATTAGATGTATGCAATTCGTTAGTTTCAGGGCAAATAAAATAAGTGAACCTCAACTGATGTCACGATCTTTATGCATATTATAATTTTTGGTACAATATTTTTTTTCAAATCACTTCAAGGCATTCTTTGAGTTTTTGTCATTCAATAATTTTTATAATGTCCCAAAAGTTATTATCAAGCCGAGCGGGATAAGAACCCGCGACCTTCTCCTCGGTACGGGGCTGCGCTGACCGCTGCGCCATCGGATCCTAATCACACTCGACGAATAACTCTTATGGACTGTTCCTTAAGTGTAGTAAACACTATAAAAATCAATAAAAAGTTTGTACTTCAAGTTAATAGGATAACTATTTATTTGCGAAAGCAAGCACTTGCACTAATTTATAATAACCTAAAATGCAAATCCTAATACTACATAATTAATATGTGTGAAGCTTGTGTGTCGTAAAATGGTCTCTGACTCAGCTATGTATCGTATACCTACATTCCAGTTGAGCTAACAGCTCAAATATCAACAATAGTAGTATCACAAGGATCACTTTGAAACGTCTTAAAACTATGTGAGTAGATCATAATAAAGGTGCATTATACTAACCAAAACGGGTGAGTCTAAAAAAAGCTTAAGCGCATAAGCGTCTGAAAACTTAATAGACCAGGGTTATAATGTTGCTATCAGAAATGAATAATTGTACCCCAAAAAGGGGTAATTATCCACATAAATAACCCGATGAAATGTGTGATAACGTTTAATGAGGGTAGGACAAAAAAGGATCAGCCCCTAATTATAAAGATTTAGCACACGAATTCAAATTGGATTCAAAAAGTCGAAATATCAAAGAAGTAAAAAGTACTTAATCTTTTTTATACAGCTGGTTGACGAAACAAGCTTACAGCCCACCTGATGTTAAGTGGTAACCATCGCCTATAACAAAGCATTTCTTCGAAGGTCACGCACGTCAGGAACATGACAATAAATAGAAGTAACCACTTATCATCAGGTGGGTCAATATGATTGTTTCATTATTATTATTTAAATATTATGCAAGGCAATACCAACAGCACAAATAGTAAAAAAAATATTAAATTACCTAAAGTTAAATTATTCTATAAAATGTGTGCCAATTACAGGCAATCACAGCATTCACAATATTATGACAAACAACAGCAAAGTTGAAAAATAACAGAAATAGAGAAAAAAATACCTAAAGCTTCTGCTTATAACATAATATAGGGGCTGATTTCCATCTACGGAACAACACCACTCCGTAAGTTTCTACCCTTATTAGATCTCATTTCAAATGCAGCAATGGTAAAAAAATATATGATGACGTCACAGAAGTTAATAGTTGTAACCTTTGAAACTACCGCCATATTCGCAAATACTTAGGTACAATTTACACGTAAAGGTGACCTTTGTAAATAATTCAGGACTTCCGGACCTTTTCAATGAACACTTGTTACAACCTCCTGAGGGATTGCTAGCTCTTCGTTACAGTTACCTGATTACGTATTTTGCAATGAGTTTGCGACAGTGTAAGTTATGCAATAGTGCTTACTAGTATTGCCGCAATTGAACACGTCTCAGCCTACAGCTACGTATTTTTTTATACAACTAGCTGATGTAACCAGCATATGGGCCACCTGATGTGAAGTGGTATCCATCGCCTTTCTCACGTGCCTCGTAAGTCACACACGTAAGGAACGTGCCCTACGATGCACTTGCCTGCGTCCATCAACTTGAGGCATACAGATGTTCAGCCTCACGTGCTAGTAATTTCACCGGTACCTATACACCCTTCAAACCGAAACAGCAATGCTGCTTCACGGCAGAAATGGGCATGGTGGTAGGTAGTACCCACTCGGACAAGCCTTTCATAAAGAGCTCTACTAATAGTTATAACAGACACTGTCTTTGTGTAAGATAGAAAGAGTTCGAACGCGACTTTTGTATGGGATTTAATCAAGTGTCCAGGGTACGGTGGATGTATTAACACTTCTCAACCTCTCTTAATTTTTGTTGAGTGGCCAAAGATGTGCGTGGTCTGGTATTATCATGGTGAAAGACCACTTCTTTTTTTTACAGCAACGATAGATGATGGTCACTCAAACGACTTTGTTACATGTTCTAGGCTTGGTCACATAGAACTGGCACCTAATAGACTTAACCAGCTTTAACACGTTTCAAAGTGATTCTTGTGATTCAACTGAATAAAAAAATTAAAAAACGTTATGTAAAAACCGTATTCCAAAATACATTTTGCGACTGATCAATCAGTTGTTGCTGTTGCTATTGCTGCTTAACGTAATCAGGGAGTCTAGAATTAAGAAGGCATTCATGAACCCAGGATCAAATAGTGGAACATTCACTTGACATGACTCCGTGTTAAGTGGTTTAGAGCCGTTTTTAGGGTTCTGTACCTTAAGAAATAACCCTACTTCAGCTGGGTAAAAGGTAATGGGATCGTTTTGTTGTGTTTTTCCTTTTAACCTTTTTCAAGATCATGTAAACCCATCGTGTTACATTATAATATATCTCTGACTACCTTCGCTAGACGTTTTCTAAGGATATTGAGTAGGGATCTAGGTAAATACCTAGACCGGGAATAATGTCTACAGTGCCTGCGGACCACAACGTGACCCCTCGACAAAGGTTTTTTTTTTTCAGCAACTACAAGAACCTACTACTATACTGTTGATTCACAACTACAGATCTTTTTGAGTAGATGTTTTATGATTGACTGACAGCGTATTATATTTTTTGTACTAGAAAATTTATAGAACAAACCAAAGGCTCACCCGTTGTTAAGTTGTTACCTCTTCCTATATTTATTCCACAGATCACCAAATCAAGTTATTCAGTTGTATCACAAGGATCACTGAAACGTCTTAAAGCTAGGTGAGTCTAGGTGCCAGTTCCATACGACCAAGCCTTAGAAGCACAGGCAACAAACTACAGCTTCTGATCGTTTTTTATACCTCTAGTATAAAAGATGTATAATGTATACATTAAGACGAAGCGTAGGGCGCCCACCCACCAGATGGACCGACGACATTGTTAAGATCACGGGAAGTCGATGGATGGAAAGGGCTCAGAATCGTTCTTCCTGGAAATGTGTAGGGGAGGCCTATGTCCAGCTGTGGACTTTTTCAGGCTGATGATGATGATGAGTGTATACATATTATACTAAAAAAAAATCGGTTGCCTAAACAGTCGGTTTACTGACGATAATTGAACGTGACAACGTCATACAGCTGTCCACGCAGACGCATCGCTCACTCAAGTAGGAGAGAGACAGATGTAGAACGCTGCCGAACGCGGAGGCCGTGCGTGCCTCTTTGTCGCTCGTTCCGCGCTCTCGCTTGCACTTCAAGCCTTAAATGGAACGCCTCAGAGAGAGGTAACGCCGCATGAGTCATGTTTTTCGTGCGTGCAGCCGGTTTCATCAAATTATAAGACGTTGTCACGTCACAAATAATATTAACGGACTAAGTTAATTCGTTTATGAGCTGTTATCGTCTGATCTTTAAGTAATTTGACAAGATAAATAATATAAAAGTTTCGCAATATTTATGTCACACATTTCAGAAGCTTACAAAGTTACGATGTACCTATATCGATGCGATCACTTATTGTCCTGAAGTTTTTAAAACTCGGTGGCCGTCTTTTACTGATTGTCATAGAAGTTTACGAGTAGGTATGCAAAAGGCTATAAAATCATTGCTGTATGTAAAGAGAAACAGAAGTACATCATGTATGCTACATTTATGCACATATTATTGAATATAGTTATGGCCCCAAAAATGGCCCCAAAAATATATATAATTTCAAATCGGTTCATAAATATGTAGATGACGAAGTCATGCGATAACAAACATCAAAAAATACAATTGAATTGAGAACCTTCTCCTATTTTTAACCGACTTTAAATGAAAATGGAGAAGGTTCCCAATTCGGTTATTTTTTTTTATTTTTAGTCTGTTGTAAATTTAATGAGGGTCATAACAAGATTGATACTTATTATATTCGGCTTATAAATTGCATATTTCGAGTACATTCGTTTTATACCGGCTGCCGCTTTTTAGAAGACAAAGCTTTACAAGTCCGGGAAACAGTTTTCGCGATCCCAAGTCCGATATTTGATTAGGGAGGATTTCCTGACAAGAATAGTTGGGCCGGGATTTAACGGAGATTTGGAAGTCGAACTACTGAATGTAATGTACAAGGGTGATGGCCGTGATTTGTGAGTTTACTACCTAAATCTAGAACGTCTTTGAGACCCTTTCGATTGGTATTTCAATCAGATATGCCTTATTAGGTCAATCAAGTTTTAGAAGCAGTAGTACGACTATTTTTTGAACGGATTTCAAAATAGTTTTGACATATTTGATGTTTCATTCCATTTTTATTTCAAAATTCAAAATTTTTAAAGAAAGATTTTTAAAATAATTTAAAAAAGTATGAAAATGAAATATTTAATTAATAAGATATTTTTTAGAAGAAAGAAAAAAAGATTTTTTTTAATAAGATCTAATTATTGGTTAACATTTTAAGGTGTGCTTTGCTAAGGCAGAGGAATGAAAGTCATATTACGAGGAAAGTGTTAGATATGTGTGGATGCTGGTTATACAAAAAGTGGTAGACCAAAGAAAAGATGAATGGACTGTGTTAAAGATGACATGAGCAAGTAAGGAGTGAGCACAGAGATGACGAATGAAGAGGTGAGTGGAGGAAGCAAACCTGTTGTGCCGACCCCATGCAGCGTGGGATAAGGGCAGAAAGATGATGATGATTTTAAGGTGTGCTTTGCACATAACACTTCCCTAGGCTGCTACCATTTAATTACATAAAGGCATGAAAAAGTAACAAAGAACTCAGATTAGTAGATGGATAGATAAAACCTTTGCCTTTGATTAAACTAAAAGTAACTATAGACATAGTTACTTTTGGTTTAGTTTCTAACAGTAAATACTAGAGAAGATTTAACATAATGTTTTGTCAATCTTTGCTCACATCTAGGCCATCTGCGATGCCGATTAGTTTCAGCATAAAGCTTTGCATACATTCGCAACTGTGGGAACTTTGACGGCGATGCATTGATCGCCATCGCAGGTGATCTAGATGTCCACAAGGCTTGATTGTTTTAATGGTGATCCAGCCATGCTTCTTGTTGACAAATGTTTTTATTTACCTACAAGAGATACCTACGTAAATCTTTCAACTTTTCCACTTAGCAAATGAACAGAATAACTTCTACCGTCATAAATAAATCTAACTTTACAGTCAGCATCAAAAGTTGATGACTAATTCAGATAATTTGTATAATTCGAATAACTCATAATCAGCCTATACCTCATCATAAGGTTCACTTTGAAGATACTAATTGACCGAGCTAGCGAAGCGTTTAAGTTTCACGATTGGCAAAAAATGTGTCTGTCTGTTCTCGCCTACAAGTTTAATTTTTGTAGAAATTTTCACGTTGGAGTTTTTTGATTGGAGAAGTACTTCCTGTAAGAGCCATATCTAAATATATCTCCACCGTATGATATCTAATTTTAATATTTTTTATTTATTGGAAAGTTTGTAACTTTTAGTTGGTTTGATAAAAATTGGGATAAGGTCAAACATGACACTGCGTCGCGTCGGTTCCATGCAACGAAGCTTAAAATAACGATCCGGTCATCACTTACTTTTGGGGCTTTCTGTACTAGTATTTCTTGATTACTTGCGGGTGAATATTGTGAGAAATAACGTTGATTTCCGTTGGATTCCAAGTTTATTCTTTACTCCATTTTACTTCATATTTCAGGAAAATAGATATCTACGGCAGTAGGGATGGACTTTGTGAACTTCAACTACAACTTCTTCCTTTTTGCTTTTGCGAAGTGTGAATTATTATAAAGTTAAGCAAGTATTTTATTTATAGAGCTAAGCGTATTATTTTACAGCTTAAAGTTAAGCAAGTATTTTGTATAAAGAGCAGCAGGGCTACCAAGAGCTATAGATGGTTATGGCTATGGCTGTCAAATTGTATATAAATAGGCTGACCCACACATTCATTTTCTTCTTGGGTTTGAATGTGTTGACACAATTTTGACAGCCATAGCCATAACCATATGAAGCTCATGGTAGGCCAGCTGAGCGTATTATTCTACAGCTGCAGGGTAAAATAACAAGGGTTTTTCTTTTTGTTGAACATATAATTTGTTTTGTTTCTACTGCCTTCACAACTCAGTTGTTATTGTTAGTAGCTCTGCCTTCTTTTTTCTGTTTTTTCTTTTTTTATGTAACAGCTGATGGAACAAGCATATTATGGCCCCACCTGATGTTAAGTGGTAACCATCATTATAACAAAGCAATGCTTCGTAGGTCACGCACGTCAAGAACGTGCCCTACGATTTACGCACGATTTACGCACCGCCCTGCGTCCGTCAACTGGAGGCATACAGATATTCAGCCTCACGTGTCAGTAATTACATTGGCACCCATACCCTTCAAGCCGAAACAGTCATAATTCTCATAATTCTTTATTGCACACAGAGACATTTACAAATAAAAGATAACACAGGACATGTACTTAAGCGAGCTTAACCCTAATAAGAGTTTTCTTCCAGCAAACCTTTGGGGCTAAGAGAGAGCTAAAAGTAAAATGGTAGTAATGTTGCTTGTAACAGTGATGCTGCTTTTTGGCAGAAATAGACATGGTGGCAGTACTTCCCCGGAGGAGCCCTTCACAAAGAGCTACTACTACTAGTAAAACTTACTACTACTTCTTATATAAGTTTAGTGATTTTACAGTTTTCAAGAAATCAAAATGTGTGAGCGAGAAGTATAGTGGCGGTATGAAAATGTTCGACAATTTTCAACTTGATTTGTTCAACGTATCACGATCACATACTATAGTTCGGCCGTTCAGAGAATGCGTTCCTGACACGTCGCGATTGAACTGGCGACGTAACTTTGTAATGATGTTGCAGTTACGATAAAAATATTTTTGCTGGTTGTTTACCGTTTTAACAATTGATGAGCATTAAAACAACATATTATATCAATAATCAATGAATTTTATAATTTTGTGCCAAACTGAGTGTCAAATAACTTGTTATACAATATTTTTCCAAATCTATACTGCGCTATTACAAGGCTATGTCAGCGCTTATATTTGTAGTGCGGTACTAACTATGTGACTAACTGTGACTAACTGATCAAACTGTCAAACGCATTCTCTGAACGGCCAAACTATACCTTGTGAAACTGAATAGACAGAATACACCGATATGTTAACGTCACAAATTATGTCAAAATGTGTTCATGATCAAGACACTGGTGCAAGCGACAACCGACTCTAAGGTGACGAACATTTTCATACCGCGACTGTACATCGACGGTGGATTCTGCCTGAGAGAGATTTAAGGAAACAGAGGAAAATAAGATAAAATTAAGTTGGTTTAACAGAATGACAAAAAATACCAACCACTTAACTAATACCGACCTAGCAATTCATCTAACGGACGTGCTCTTTACCCCTCTCACAGTTTCTTTGCTTGGATTTGCAAAGAAACTGTGTCTGTCATAAGACGGACGTAGAACAACGGAGTTCTCAATATTTTAATTTATATCTTTCTATTTTGTGTAGCTAAAGTTGTGTGAGGATATAATCTTTGATGATTATAATATGGATGATGATTATAATTAATAAATAATACGGACAATCCACACAACACTATCTAGCCCCAAACTAAACAAAGCTTGGTGCTATGGGAACCAGATAGCTGATATATTACATTAAGTAGTTTTTTTTGCAAATACATACATAGAATAGTACATTGTTACCTGAGTGTTGAAAGTCACGTTTTTTGAGTCCCGAGACGGGTTTGGCGCCAGAGCGTAGCGAGGGCGCCAATGGAGCTTGAGGGACTTAAAAGACTTTCACCCGAGGTAAACACTGTGCTTTTCATTACGAATACAAGGAAAGTAAAAATAAAAACATGAAAGAAAAATTAGTGAAAATGAAGATTGAATTGCCGCCTTCGCGGTTTTTTTTTTCTTTTTCTCTGGCGGGCCTTCGGCTTCGGTTCGCCAGCATTATTCAGCCATTATTTTCATTCTCACAATTTAAAAAATGTTAAATTGTTTGCTCAAATCTATGTTATTTTATATAAATAGTTGAAGCTATATATTAATCAAGTATTTTAGAAGACATATTATTTATTTAATACTATCTTTATGTTATTTAAATTTTACATTGCGCTCTAATTAGACTTTTTAAACTTCTTACCGTTGTAATGGGTTTCCAACCTACTTGCTGAATAAAAAGTTGGAATTTGGTTCAACGACCTCCTTGCAGTTAGAAAGACTTTAGAAAGTTGGAACATGGTTGAATAAAATAGAACTAGTTTTTTTTTATAATTTGACAGCTGTCAGTAGAAAGCGATTCTCCCTAGGGCTGAAAGTATTACTTTCAATTAGGCCCCTCAGGCAACTTCAGACCTACTTTCAGAGTATGAGCAATGAAAAACAATATAACACCCAGCAGACAGAGAACAAACAACGATGTTCACCACGCAAATATTTGTTCTCGGTGGGGATCGAACCCACGACCTACAGCGCAGAAGGCGGATCTACTGCCAACTGAGCTGAGAGGCACGTCGAAATTCGAATTACAAGTTTAGGTGAGGATCTCTGCTTGTTGGGAAACTAAGCGGGCAGCGGAAATTGCATTGCAAGCCCATCCCAGCACAGCAGAAGCCAGGAATTACTAGATACCGATATCGGTAGGCCTACCACAAGCTCTGTCTGGCTCCTTCTCTGGATCTGGTTTTGAGTTTGTGTGAGTGTTGACTAAATAAATCTACGTCGAAACGTCACACACAGTATGTTAGTAAATTTGTAACGTTCCTAGAGCGCGCTAACGATGCGTTCTGCATTTTCAATGATGTCAAAGCCTGTCAAGGGTTTATTTGGTTATTACAATTCCCTCCCTGTACGGTTATAGGTGCTCAAACATTGCGAGCAGGATGTTTTCACATGATTGGCCTTGGTTTTACTTATTTTACATTCAACCAATATCCCTTTCTTGAAGTTAAACAAACCCGATCCACATCCAGGCTTCAGAATAAGCTTAATGAGAGCCCGCGCACACAGAGGGCGGTCAGGAGTTCTGAGTTCTGAGTTCCGCGTTCGCCGTTCATTACAATGTACCGAGTCTATAACTACAACGCACACAGCGGGCAGACTGACCGCGGCGGTCAAAGCGGAACGTCGCGTTCTAAGAGTTCTTTTCCCGCCGAGACAAGGAACGCCTGAACGCCGCGATGTCTGAGGAACCTGGTATTGCATCTAATCAAGAAAATAGGGTGTTTTACGTCCTTTCACCACAATCAACTCCAACAATTCAAACAGCTAGTACACCGCAGCCACAGTTGACTGGAAACCTAAGAGAATATTACGAACACATTTTCTCCAGTTAGTATTTTGTTTTTCGATAGCAGGTTTTATGATGTTATACAATTCATTAAAACTATTAATCGACATTCGAAAATAAACATAGAATCTTTGTTCATCTTTAAGTAAATCCTGAAAAATATTACTAAATTCGCCTTGTTCTTATCGCGTTGTGTTAATTGGGTGCACCCAATACTTCCTTTTCTTTTTAGAAGCTGCTAAGCTCCACAATAACAATAGTTCTTCATCGGATGATGAACTTTCTAGTGACATGTTTTGCACGTCCAAAGACCCAAATGAAACAAGAACGCGAGAATTTGAACGCCGCTTGTGTGCGTTGGAACTCTTGAGCGGTCAACGGTCACTAGAACGCAGAACTCTGACCGCTCTCTGTGTGTTCACGCTCTAAGGGTTTCTTAATTTCAAGAATGGGATATTGGTTGAATCTAAAGCAAGTAAAACCAAGGCCAATGATGTGAAAACATCCTGCTCGCAATGTTTGATCACCTTTAACCGTACAGGGAGGGAATTGTAATAATACAAATAAACCCTTGACAGGCTTTGACATCATTAAAAATGCAGAACGCAACGTTAGCGCGTTCTAGGAACGTTACAAATTTACTAACGCCCTCTAGTTGTGATTTATGAACTAATTTAACATAGAAGATTAAACAGTCACTCACCAAGCTATTATAGACATAATTCGTATGTAATGAACTAAATGTTTTGAATATAACTGCAGAAATATACCCGAAATACTTTCAAAACAGTTTTAAGCTGATAAATCTACCAGAACACGGAAACATTCAAAAAACGCCTCAAACTGACAGCAGCTTTACTTTTCCACGGAAGTTTTAAATCCATTAAAATGTTCTTGAAATGTTTTTTACTTAACTTTTGGGGAAAGAAAACTCTAATTTCTTTGCTAATTGGGTATTATTTTGCCCCTACATATTAAATTTTTATGCTAACCCCACATAAAGTGAAGGGAAAGAAGAAGAAGATATTTAATAATTTTCATGGATTTATTCAACGACATGTTTTTAAAACATTACTGGCCTCTTAGCTCAGTTGGTAGTAGCTTTGTCTTCTGCGCCGTAGGTCGTGGGTTCAATCCCCACCGAGAACAAATATTTGTGTGGTGAAAATAAATATTTGTTCTCTGTCTGGGTGTTATATTATATTCTTAGTACCTATGTATTAAAAAAAAATATTATATAAGTATTATATCAGCTATCTGGTTCCCATAGTACAAGCACTGCTTAGTTTGGGGCTAGATAGTGTTGTGTGATCCACAATATTTATTTATTTATTAGTTATTTATAGTGCGGCACAAGTTAAACTCTTCCTTCCTGACGGGTAATGAATTTTCATGAAAATAGAGCGCGTCCTATGTTTTCTAAGGAACTCGCGTAATGAGCGACCTAGATCTAGCTAGATTAAACATTCTTTCACTAGCCTTTAGCGTAACGAAGCGTTGGAAACGTCGTCGGTTCGATTCCCCTGTGTGGACATTTGTTCAAGTGCTTTTAACGGGGAAAAAATAAGGTTGGAAGTAAAGTGGTTTTCAAACGAGCTTATTTATATTTAATGGTTTTGTAAATTAAAATATTAGGTTAAGTGTCTTTTTTACAAAACACAAAGGATACATTTTTGAACCCCTCAGCGCCCGCTCTGAAATTTCTCTGAAATTTCTTTCAATTTTTTTTTTTTTTAAACTTTTGTAAAAACATGTTTTTTGTAAAAACTTACTTAGACTACAACATAACACCCAGACAGAAAACAAACATCTATATTTACCACACAAATATTTATTCTCGGTGGGGATCGAACCCACGGCCTACGGCGCAGAAGGCAGAGCTACTATACCAACTGAGTCGTGACGCCTGTCAGATACGAGTTACACGCAAAGACCATGTCATAATAATGTATCTTCAGGCAGCTTTGGTCGTGACAACGTCTTATAATTCGATGGAGCCAGCTGCACGCATGAAAGAACATGACTTATGCAGCGTTACCTTGCTCTGAGGCGTTCCATTTAAGGCTTGAAGTGCAAGCGAAAGCGCGGAACGAGCGACAAAGAGGCACAATCGGCCTCCACGTTCGGCAGCGTTCGACATCTGTCTCTCTCCTACTTGAGTGAGCGATGCGTCGTCGTGGACAGCTGTATGACGTTGTCACGTTCAACTATCGTCAGTAAACCGACTTTACAGACAACCGATTTTTTACCAGAACTAGGAAAGTTTCGGTAAAGTCCCGTGACTTTTGCGCCATTTAATAAACAGCTCACAGTGTGAATGCTACTTTACAGTGAGCACTTTTGAGTAGTCGTTTGCTCGCCTTAAGAGATCGGAGTCTTACAATTTTATGAAGATTGAATAAAGTGCGCAGTAAATAAAAAATGGCCTTTGCTGAATACTAGTTTTAAACCGTCATGCCGAGTTATAAAACAAAAATTTTCACTCAGGTTTAATATACTATATTATTTCGGTTTTTTATACTATACACCCAAGTTTAATAAAGGCCTGCGCACACCTAGGTCGCTGGCGATGGTGATCAATGAAACGCTGTCAAATTTGCTGTCAATTTGGCAGCGTTTCACTGATCGCCTCGTTCGATTAGATTCGAACGACGGATTTCTTAAGGCCTGCGCACATCTAGGCAATGGTGATGGCGATTAGTGAAACGCTGTCAAATATCGCTGTCATATTTGACAGCGTTTCACTGATCACCATCGCAGAACGCCTAGATGTGTGCAAGACATCTAGGCGCAGGCACTGCTCTAATGCATTTAGGTGCCAAGATTTTAAACAAGTCAATGATACTATAGGAATACTAATATTAAAGCAGCAGAAATTAAATAAATAATAATAAACAATAGAATAATAAATTTTCATAATTATTTATTTCGGTCATAAATAGCTAAGTTATTTTTGAATATTATTCAAACGAAAAATGAAACACTACAAAATCACCAACCAATTTAGGAAACACAGCAAAGTTTTACTATAAACTTCTAACTTCGTTCACTCAAAATTTGATCCTATTTCATTACCAGTTTGAATCATATTACTTTAGCATGATAATCACTGGACTTAAAGTTTCTCCACGTGAATTTAAGACCTGTGGCTATGGTATTAAGTGCTGAAATTGCTTGGTGATGGAGTCTGAATTTAATTTAGTTTAGAACAGGTGCACTAACTCTCATATACAGGTAGGTCTAGACACGCTTACTCATTATTAAACCAACTTTAATACCTTGCAGTTGAAGGATAGATAGTGGAAACTGAAGAGATGCCTTTTGAGATGATGGTGAAAGGAGTGAATACAAAAAAAATGCGGCCAAGTGTGAGTCAGACTCGCCCATGAAGGGTTCCGTAGCAACAAGTAACATAATATAAAAGGTCTTTTAGTTCGTCGAAAAGTAAATTGCAGTTTACGATTTATGACGTATAAAAAAAATCTACTCACTAGATCTCGTTCAAACCAAATATAATAAATAAATAAATAAATAATGCGGACAATTCACACAACACTATCTAGCCCCAAACTAAGCAGAGCTTGTGCTATGGGAACTAGGTAGCTGATATAATACTTAAATACTTTTAAATACATACATAGAATACAATATAACACCCAGACAGAGAACAAACATCTGTGTTCACCACACAAATATTTGTTTTCGGTGCGGGGATCGAACCCACGCCCTCCAGTGCAGAAGGCAGACCTACTACCAACTGAGCTGTAAAGGCAGTCAAATATCGTTGGAAGTTTACATAGTAATATACATTATTATATTTTTTTTAGTTTTATCATTCTCTTATTTTAGAAGTTAGAGGGGGGGGGACCAACATTTTACCACTTTGGAAGTGTCTCTCGCAAAAACTATTCAGTTTAGAAAAAAACGATATAAGAAACCCCAACATCATTTTTTAAGGCCTATTCAAAGATACCCCACACGTATGGGTTTGATGAAAAAAAGTTTTTTGAATTTCAGTTCTAAGTATGGGGAGAGGACCCCAAAAACTATTTGATTTGAACGAAATCTAGTTAGTAGTTTTTTTTTATTACGTCATTAATCGTAAACCGCTATGTTCCTTTCGACGAACTGCTAGAACTTCTATATTATATTACTTGCTGCTACGGAACCCTTCATGGGCGAGTCCGACTCGCACTTGGCCGCTTTTTTTTTATTTGTTGAAACAGAATGCATTTCGGTTAGTTTTAAAAATAAAACGACATTTTACAAAGAAATTGAGTTACAAACATCCTAAAATCAAACTACGATATCTTCAGTAAGAAGAACGCCTCCACACCACTTTTGTCTAAGTTATGGTCACGTAAACCCCTCAGCAGAACACCTCCAGAGTTCCTAAAACTTAGGTACACATAAAAGTGACCACCCTAACCTTTGCAGCCTTCTACCTGTCCCTTGAAATAGATTGAAAAATGTTTATAACGAAGACGTGACGTTATAAAATAATAGGTTCACCAACCCTCATTCTCATCAGACTGAAGAAGGTAGTAAAGTAAGGTAAGTATTGGTAGAGAGCGCTGGTGGCCTAGTGGTAGCGGCCCCGCCTTCCGATCCTAAGATCATAGGTTCAAATCCAGTTGTTTACCAATGAGTTTTTCTGCCCTAAAACTAATGTAGGTACACTATGCCAGTGCTCTCAAAGGAAACCATCGTAAGGAAACCGGCATATCGTAGAACCTAAACAGTTCGAAAATAAGTGTCAAGTGCACGAAAAGAGCCTCGAAAGAATCAGTGACACGATAAGAAGAAGAAGTAGAGTAATTTGTGTATAGCTCGACGGGGGAAGTACTACCACCATGCCTATTTCTGCCGTGAAGCAGCATTGCTGTGTTTCTGTTTGAAGGGTGTGGGTGCCGGTGAAATTACTGGCTTGTGAGGCTAAACATCATGTATGCCGCAAGTTGATGGACGCAGGGCAGTGTATCGTAGGACACGTTCCTGATATGCGTGACCCACGAGGCAATGCTTTGTTATAGGCGAAGGTTACCACTTAACGTCAGGTGCACCATATGCTTGTTCCATCAGCAAGTAGCATAAAAAAAAACTGTTTACGGTGTTTACTAGAGATAAAACTAACATATAGCATATAAGGTCGTATAGGTCGTATAAGAGGTCGTATCTACAGAAAAAACAAAAAGTTTGGTAAATTTTTACATCACACGAAAAACACAATGGCAACTGATTGTGTACAAACTAGAAAGGTCTTTTGATTGCCTTAGGTAGGAACATGTAACGATGCCTATGAAGGTAAGACTACATCACATTTTATGCTTCAGCAGTATCGATAATCAGTATCAGTAATTTACGTGTTACTTTATTGTATTTTAATTTAAGCGACTAGTCTAAGAACATTTTATAATCTCAAAAGAAATAATGAACTATCGAAACAAATACATCATGTTTTTTTTTGCAGTTATTACACCAGAAAGTAACAGTAAATGCAATTTAAGTTTATTCATTGCTTAAAGTTAGCCCTGTCACTGTTTGTCATTACCCAGTGGTAAGAGATAGCAATAGTTTAACCACTGTTTATCTTTTGACATATTTTTATAAATAAGGCCATTAGTCTCAAGTTTACGGACGCTTGTCATGACAGGCGATGACCAAGTGGAGTGAGGCGCTAAATGAATGGCGTCCTAGTACTGGGTATAGAAGCATCGGTCGCCCTGCGGTAGGATGGGCAGACGATCTGGCGAACATCGTAGGCAAGACCTAGATGAGATTAAAACAAGACCGTTATCAGTGGCACTTCTCTGTAAGAGGCCTATACCCAGCAGTGGGTAAAATCAGGCTGTAAATGATGATGATGATGATTATGGACGCATGGCAGTGCAACGCAGGGCACGTCTCAAACGTGCGTAACCTGCGAGATCATTCTTTGTTATATAGACGATGGCCACCACTTAACGTCAGGTGGTTTATGTGCTTGTTTCGTCAGCTTAGTTGTGTAAAAACACGACTATTATACATATAGAACTATAACCTATCTCTGTACCAAATTTACTCCAAATTTGTTCAGCTGTTCTGGGCGTTATGGAGTAACAAACATCCAAACTTACGCATTTATATATTAGTGGTATGGGATTTCTCCCATTGTGGAAACGTGCGATGTAATGTAGTCAGACCTCCAATTTCCCAACTCTTTGTTTGGTCCCATTATTAAGATAATGCTCGCCGAGGCAACCTCGTAAAAAGTTCGTTCGTAATTTCTTGTCGAGCAGAAGTTTGGGCTTAATCTCCCGTTGAGGGCAATGAGGTAGAATACTCGTTTGGAATGTGAAGTGGAAACTGTTACCTAACTTCTAGATGTTATTGGGAGAATTAGGGCTGTTTTAGGGCTTTTATTGTTTTTAGGAATCAGTAGGTTGTCATGACCCTGTCTACACTAGACGTCTATTATTTTTCACAGAACATTAAAAAAAAAATGTTTTTAGTGAATTATAATCATTTTATGAATAAATCTCTCTTCTTCTATTTATTTAAGAGCAATGCTCTTGTTGGCATAATTAATGCATTTTTCTCCAGGTATTTCTATAAATAGTCTATCAAAATAACAAGCAGGCGCTTAGACATTTTTTAATAAAAATGGTTTAAGTACTGATACGGTGAAAACTCTTCATTGATTATAGCTACAACTTTGTTTTACTGTAATACACCGCAAAACAATGCAACTACCCAAACGCCATCTTATCCTTCTTCTTCTTTTTTCCACCACTAGAAATGTCATCCCTTGCTTGATCCGAAGGGATGTCTTATTCCCAAAACCGGTTAACAGTACAAAAGTGTCACAAAAATAATTAAAAGAAATTAAAAATACTAGGCTATTTTCAGACATAATATATGTATTTATACGTCACATACATATGTATATCATGTTTAGTCTGTGTTTGACAATACTAGATACTGCAACGAACCCACAAAAACACATAACAAAAGCCCAATCAAAACTAACACAGACTTTTTAAACGGATGCAATCTGCTTTAATAATTCATTGCTTTGGATATAACGTGCGGCGTTCATGTTAAATTGATGAAGAATTGTATATTTTGTACTTGATTGCAAATCTCAGAGAACATGTTGGGCTGACCCCACAAAGTTGGATAAGGGCAGGAAGAAGAAGAAGAGGAGGTTGCAAGTCTCACATAATAGTATAATTCACGCATCCTTTGAAAATAATTCTTTGATCTTTTTTGATTGTTTTTTTAAGCAGCAAAGCATGTTTTCTTTATAATGCCACTACTGGTGGAATGATTTTCCCAAAAGACTTTCAGCTGGGAGATTGTGTATTAATGAACAGTTGCAATCAAAAGTTCGATACGAACGTATAGGTAAATGATGCTAACAAGAAAAACCGATCACATATTACCTTGTTGCCTTAATTTTATGACTGCTACTTATTTGTTGCCATCCTTATCCTATAGTTTTACCACAGAAGAGAAAAAAGCTTTCTGCTTTCTGTAAGTTTTACAAAGCGAAGTTCCTATTCGCTATCTCATTTTTATTACGTAAAAAATCAGTCTTGTTGAAATCGTCCTTTGTCAAAGATTTGTTGCAGTACGATTTGCAATCGAAGCTAATGAAATGATAATAGGTAATAACACGATACTTAATTTATTTAACTGAAAGATGCGACGATAGGTTTTGATTGCAACAAAAAATATACGCAATCAACTATCTCTCCTTATCTGATAGCCAGTTTTAAAAATATTTATAAGACATACTGGTAAGACAAAACATTCCTCAACTTGTAATTTTCATCAAGAAAATCATTTTTTCGAGTGGGTGTTATAAACAGTTGTACCACACACACACAGTTGTGTTTTGTGTTGTTGTGTTGTCTAGTAATATAAGTGATTTCAAACACGATTTTTGTAAATTGTTTGTGAATAAATGAAATGAAATGAAATGAAATGATACCCGCAAATTATAACGAAAAAGAAAGAGATACTACCAACTGAGTTATTGAGCGTAGTTTGAATGTCTATGCTCATTTTGTAGGCATTGTTGAGTTAGCACCCCCCAAGGGGTGGTTAAGGCGTCAATAACGTTGACAGATCCAGTTCATTGGTTAAGAAGAATGTTTAATGAAGTCGCGATAGATAACGTTCACGCACAATTTTAATATATTCAACCAACTTTCAATATGGAAGAGGTTATCAATTTTTTTATAATTAAACACTGATATAGGTCTGATTGATATTCTTCATGATTTGTTTGATTCCGATGAGTTTTTTTAGGTTCAAAAATGACAGGTAAATTTGCATTAGACAAATAATACGGTTGTAAGATGGTTGTAAGCAATAAATATTGCACATCGGCTTTTCGGCTTTGAAATCTCTTTCTGACGCTCACTAAGCCCTATGAAGCTGAAATTAGCCGATGTGCAATATTTGTTGCCTATTATAGACTTATATACTCGTAAATGCAAATTTCAATTCTAAATTTTAGTACAACAGACCTAAAGGCCTGCGCACACCTTGTTCGCTGGCGGTAGCGATCAGTGAAACGCTGTCAAATCTCAAATCCGACAGCGATATTTGACAGCGTTTCACTGATCGCGTTCGCCAGCAAACTAGGTGTGCGCAGGCCTTCAAGAAATAAATTTAGAATTTCGAACATTTTGAAACTTGATAACTTTTAAATTTTAGTACAACAGATATAAAGAAATACATTTAGAATTTCGAACATTTCGAAACTTGATCACTTTGAATGGCCTTAAAGCTAGTTGTGTGAGTCTATAGGTGCCGTATATACGAAAGAACCTTGTTTTGCTTCTTTGTGAATCTTGTTTCCTTTTCCCGTGTGTGTGTCACGCTGTGCGAAATGTGTTGCCATCGCTCGTTTTCGATTTAATCTCGTTACGTACCTGTGCTACCTTTTTCATGCAGGAATTAAGCAGAAATCGTTTTCCGATAACGTTCGTTTTGTTAATCAAGCTTTTGTATTGGCCTTAATACGCTGCAAATTAGAAGGCGTATTCATTTTTGGGGATAGGCCAATAAAATACTATGTGAAATAAAGGCTACCTGAAACTGAAAATCATAGGATTACCTTTAGACTCTTTATTTCTTCTACCCCACTGTATTACTATGACTGATAATGAAAAAAATCTGTATTTTGAACCGATTTCCAATCAAAAAGAAGGAGGTTCTCAATTCAGATGTATTTTTTTTTTTAATGTTTGTTACCGCATAACTTCGTCATTAGTGAACCGATTTGAAAAAATATTTTTTTATCTGAAAGGTACTGCTTCCAGATTGGTCCCATTTTAATTTTATTAAAATCGGTGTTGCCATTTTTTTTTAAATATTTTTTTAAATGTTTGTAACTCATCGTCCGTTATTTATGAACCGATTTAGAAAATTATTTTTTTATTTGGAAGGTTATTCTTACGTCCAGATTGTCCCAAACAAGTTTCATTAAAATCGGTTTAGCCGTTTGGCAATGAAGTCGGTTTCTCAAGTTTTTTAAACTTATAATTATATTCTTAGTATTGTTATGGTCATCAATAAAGCGTTATCTCTCTATCTTCCACTAGAGAAAAAAAATCTGCCAGACAGATAAACATCATGACTCAGTTGGTAGTAATATTGCCTTCTGCGCCGTAGGCCGTGGGTTCGATCCCCACCGAGAACGAATATTTGTATAGTGAACAAAATAAGTTTGTTCTCTGCCTGAGTGTTATAATGTAATCTATTTATTTATTTTTATTTCTTAGGAAAACGAACAGTACTAAAATTTTATTCTAATTGATAATTAAAAAAACTGATATGAACCATTAGACAGTCTAATACAAAAACAATAATATTCAAAGTATTATAATCAGCTATCTAGTTCCCATCTTACAAGCTCTACTTAAAAAAAAAAGCTCTCAGAAAAATTTATTCATGGTAAATATCCCGTCGTTTCATAAAAATAATGTTAAAAACCATGATAGTTTCAAAAGTTATAGATACTTTAGTTTTGAGCTAGGTGTTGTGTAAATTGTCTACAATATTTATTTATTAAAAATTAAAGACTTTTGTCAGAAACTTCATTAAATTTAAATCCATGTTGATGACAAATTATAAAATTTTAGTTCTCTTCACTACCAATAGATGGCGCTAGGTTAGCAATATACCATATAATTTCTATAGAAAATGCTATAACAATCTCTTTAGATGCAAAAAGTAAAATTTTATTAATGTTCTATTTATTTGAAATAGTAAGGTTATAGATGATTTCATAAAATATAAGAATTAGTCTAGCACTAATCAAGATAATCGAGAAAGCTCTGGATCGCGCTAGCAAAGTTTTGTACAGTTTGTAGGATATATACAAGTCTGTTTCCTCTACTGTTGTACTTGCTTCGGCAGTACATATACTAAAATTGGAACGATACAGAGAAGATTAGCATGGCCCCTGCGCAAGGATGACACGCAAAATCGTGAAGCGTTCCACATTTTTTGGAGATTTTCAGTAATATGAAATTTAACATGTAATTTTTGAAAAAAAACAAAATCAAGTAATATTTGCGTGAGTAGTATTCTGGGTATGACCACCAGTGTGGTTAACATGCACATCTCAGATATTATTTGAATACTTACCTAGATAATTTTAGTTATTACACGAGTCTATAGCTACATATAAGTTTTGTAACAAATTTCGTGTTCATGTATTTTCTAAAACCACGGTACAGGCAACCGACAAATCCGCAGCTAAAAGTTGAACAAGGATAATCGCGCAGACAAAGTGTCAGGCATACAAAGGGCTTCCAGACCTTACTTGCGAATAAAAGGTTGCCATAGAATCACTGAGAAACATCAAAACTGTGGAGGTGGCATTGTTACGTAGCTAAACTGCTACAGACGTAGCACGTAGAATAGTTGCTACGGACGTAGCAAATCTTCTACGACGTAGCTGATTGGTAAGGTACAAAATCTAGCTATTTCTAGCCCTTAACTGTAGTTGTGGGTCCAATGGACCCAGGTTCAATCTTCGAACTCGTGTAAAAATCACAGCGCGTGCCCGAGCGCCTCCCGTGCCTAGGTACCTTCCGACAGTAGGCCGAAGCGCGCGTAAGTGGACGGACGCGTTTCGCTCGCTATTCCTAAGGTGAGTATTGGTGTGCGAGTGGGTCCATGGGACCCACGACTATAGATGCGTAACTTTTTTCATTGATGTTATATATTCCTTTTACCGTTTTTTTCAGGTTTTTGAGATGGCAAACCGAAGGAATGTTATGAAAGAAAGGTCTTATAACGATAGACTTCCTACACAACTCCGAACAAGCATTGCTACAGCTTTGAAACTTCATTCAGCAGAGACAACTTCAACACACGATGAAAACCTGAAATTGGAGAGGAGTAAGAGAAAGAGATGCTCTTTTTGTCCGCCAAACAAAAGGGCGAAGACTGTACATTTATGTCCTAAGTGTAGACTGCCTATTTGCATGACCTGTGCTAAAACAGTGTGTAATTCATGCTTATAACTTGGCTCATCATTTGGTGATGTCAAAATTTTTATAGAAGAAGTATATTTGTTTTTGTTTTAGTTATCTTAAAAATTGTTATCTTATGTGTACGAAAAGAGTTGATTTTAATTTTTTTATCGTGTGTTTCCATTTAATGTGATTTTTTTTTCGTAAGCATGTTTTTAGGTTAAGTAAATAACGACTGATTATAAGAAGTGCCATTAAAGATAAGAATAAAAGTTCCTATAGTTGATTTTTTGTAAAACTATGATTGTTAAATATATAAATGAATAATAAAAGAGTGTAAAAATATAATTGGTTTTTGTTTTTTACACAAAAAGTACAATCTAAAACAGGTGGGTCCCATGGACCCACGACTATAGATAAGTGACTATGTTTGACCACTACAGTTAAGGGCTAGCTAAGTTTCACGAATTATAAAATGCTTTATGTATACAGGGTTATTCATTATTAGCTGCAAATACTCAGGAATTAGGTTCAACAAATAAAATAAAAAATATTTATGAAATGATTTTTTTTAAGTTTTGTTATGAAAATCCCGAGAAAATCGATAAAGGAATCATTGGCGCCGGACCTATTTTGACCTTTGATCCGCGCCCGCGCGCTGTGAGTGACACTCTGCGTTCAGTCACCACCTGGGTGGGTCATCGTCCTGTTCTCCGTGGCAATCATTATGCAATAGCCGTAAAGAAATTAATAAAAATAAAATTTTGAAACAAAAACTTGAAAAAATTTTTGATCTAATTTAAAAAAAATAATTTCATAAATATTTTTTATTCTATTTGTTGAACCTAATTCCTGAGTATTTGCAGTTAATAATGAATAACCCTGTATTATTAGACTTTAAAAATACAAATACGTACCATTACCTCTTCCTAATCACCCTGACGAAATCCACTGTGCATGAATTACAATCTTTGCAATGTCGTTACTCAGGTATTTACTTGTTCAGAAAGAGAACCGTCGTGGGATTGGAGGGCGCTGCTGTGCTTAATCACTTTTTTTGTTTAATGGGCAATACAATAGCGCGTCTGATGCGTTTTGATCCTATCACAACTAGTGTACTATTCTTTTATTTAATTTTTATGATGCAAAATGCTGACAGAAAGAAAGGGATGAGCTGCCATATAAAAATCAAAACGTTAGTTCGACGAACAGACTCGACCAGTTTTTATTATTAAAACTAATTTAAAAATACATTTAGTAAACCATATCCAAACCATTTTTCTATACTCCTCGTCTCCGTCTCGCTACGAGTGGACTTTACCGGGATTGCGATGCATTTGTGGCAATCAGCGCATCGCTTCTATCTGAACTGCTCTTTGCGTCTCAAGGGGCTGGAGCATGCTTTAAGTGGGGTTTTACCAAGAGTTGCATCAACGCTCGGCGCGTAGCTTTCTTGGCCATTTCTTACTGATCGACTGATGCCTTTTAAGATTGAAGATAGTTAGTAATGCCCTAGGTACGAAAACTAGTAAAGCAAATTTTTATAGGAAATTTAGTAAAAATATTTTTTTTTTGCTAAAATGTTTGCAATAACTGTGCACAAATTGTTGCTTGCATTTTTTAAAGATAAGTTCAGTGATTACATAACTTTCAAAAGATCTATTATATGCGAGCGAGAACTACTTTCACGGTGATACTACTAGATCATAATGTACGGAGGTTCCATGTCTAGGGTACGGATAACGTAATACCTAGGAATAGAAGAGAAAAATATATTCCAACAATTTCAAACTCAGCGTCATCTGTTGGCGATACGATGAAGTAAAGTTGAAAGGAAGTTGCTCAAAGGGAGCCGTGATAAACACACCTTTTTTTTTAGTTTTAGTGCTCGATGCTTTTGAAAGATGGCAGTGCATCAGATTTTCATTTATCAAAACGATTCCCTTTTTTAAAACTGTGAACAAAATACAAGCATTGCGCTGTTTTTTGACGATACACATAGATCTCAACTTTGCCCTCTTCTGAGCCCTATGCTGATTATGAAGGAGCACGTAAGGTGACGTTACAAAAAGGTACTTGTATAACTTAATTCTCAGCGCCCACAATAGATGGCGTACTACGTGTCAATTTATTAAATTTAATTTATTACAAAATGTATATTGAATAAGAAAAAAATATACCATAAATATTAAAATCAGGGTGAGAATACTCTTGCAGGAAGTAACTAATCAGAAAGTTTATTTGTGAAAAATTATTCCTATCTAGTTCCGTTTTTAATTAACAGATGGCGGTAGGTTGGCAAAAATTCGCATGATTTCCATAATAAAATGATATTAAAATCATTCAAGATGCAAAAAGTCAAATGTTATTAAAAATCTGATTATCTGAAATAATGATGTATTACGTTAAAGCTATAAAAAATAATAAAACTGGTTTGATTTTATGTTATTCAAGAAAGTTCTAGATCGCGCTTACGAAATTTTGTGCAGTTTGTAGCATATATGCAAGTTCGTTTCCAATACTGCTGTACTTGCTTCGGCAGTATTTTGATATTAATGAAAACGGAAAGTGTATTATTTTATTTGTTTTAGGATGACAACAGCTTTATCTTCTTATCGTATCACTGGTTCTTTTAAACCAGTGCCAGTGTGGTGAAAGGATTTCAAGTGCGCCTCAGAGAGGCTCCATAATACAAACAATAACAGCTTTATAAAACACTAGCGGCCGCCCACGGCTTCGCTCGCCCAGCAGCCGTTAAGCCCCGTTGATTTTTCTTTTAAAAGCTTTTTCTCTTTTTCTCCGCTTAGGGAAATAATTTTCCAATTTCCTTTCTTAGTGCACCCCTATGCTATAAAACGAACATACCCTCCAAGTTTCATGCTTCTAGGACTTACGGTTTAGGCTGTGCGTTGATTGTCAGTCAGTCAGTCAGTAACGTAAGAGTTTTATATATTTAGATAATTAATAACCATTGTAACTAATTAATATTGCTGAGGAATCTCTATTGACAAATGTGCCAGTTGCAGTACCTATTTGAAACTCAAGGGATCTTGTCCCTGTTGAAACTACATAATTCTTTTTAGGTAGATTAAAAAGCTTATTTAGTTTGCTGTATTGATTTTGTACTCGTTTTTATTGAGATCTAGGAATCCTATATTGGTATTGTATCAATTTCGCTAGCTTATAAATCGTTATTTCAATCCGTGTTTGCTAGATGGTATTTACTATGTGAAATGTCTTCATCTAAATAAACCACGGAAGTTGCTTTTCTGTGAAATAAACAATATTTATTTGTTTATTCCAAAACATTATAATCCCGACGTGATTCTCCCCAAGGCAAGTGTGATCGGCTAATGACAGCAGAACAAACAAGCTAATAATTTTGTATGTGGATAATATTATTTTGTTTTGCCTTGGCACGTGCCTGCGTTGGTTTAATAATGCACTCGTGGATGGCAACTTAATTAGAGGGATGAAGAAACTAAATTAAGGGATGAAAGGAAAGAAAATAAAATAAAATAGGATCACACCCTGATGAGGCATCCTAGCAGATCTTTTGGAATGAAACATTGACAAATCCTTATAAATGTTTTTTCATCGTTTTTGATAATTAGTCAAGACAAGTACTTACCTATTTTTTTTAAGATCTTATTTAATCATTACGTTAGCTGGTAGATAATGCTATCTAGCATTAAGTTCGCCTGGGTACAGTACTTTTTAATTTGTGCAATAAATAATTTTCTATCTATCTATCATTTATGCTAATAAACATTTTGAATCTTATACAATTCTATATCTGTTTTCATCACTATTTGCGTACAAAAAATGGCTGAGTGTATTTTTTTTTTTAGTACAAAACATCTGCCCTATAACGGTCATCGCGAGACGTATTTCATGGCTCATTGCCTCGCTCCACCGGGCGACGAATTGAAATCCTCATATTGACAAATTACGAGCAAAAACTATATAAATGGTTGCAAAAGTAGCAGACCTCTTTGTGTGTGACTCGTCCGGGGAAGTACTACCACCATGCCTATTTCTGCCGTGAAGCAGCATTGCTGTGATTCGGTTTGAAAGGTGTGGGTGCCGGTAAAAATGTTGGCACGTGAGGCTGAACATCTGTAGGCGTCAAGTTGATGGATGCAGGGTAATGCATCCGAGGGCACGTTCCTGACGTGCTTGACCTACGAGGCAAAGCTTTTTTATAGGATGGTTACCACTTAACATCAGATGGTCCTTATGCTCGTTCCATTAGCTATAGTTGCTTAAAAAAAACTAAATGTTAACACCTTTAAGCTTAGAACACAAGTAAAAACGATAAAATAAATAAACAAAAAACTTTACCTTCAATTGTTTGCCTGGATGAAATTTCTATCATAACCTAACAAAAACCAAATTTTAATTGGAGGCGTTTGATGTTACTCAAACTTGAGCAACTTCTTATTTTATAATAGGATCATGGATAATAAGTAACTTATCCTCAAGCAAGATAGAATATCCTCAGATCTCTTGGTGCCTATATCCATAAAATTTCTAGAAGATGTCTGGAAGGCTGTCAGGTTTATACAGGGTTATTCATTATTAGCTGCAAATACTCAGGAATTAGGTTCAACAAATAAAATAAAAAATATTTGAAATGATTTTTTTTTAATTTTTATTTAAGTTTTTGTATCAAAATTTTATTTTTATTGATTTCTTTACGGCTATTGCATAATGATTGCCATGGAGAACAGGACGATGACCCACCCAGGCGATGACTGAACGCAGAGTGTCGCTCACGGCGCGCGGGCGCGGATCAAAGGTCAAAATAGGTCAGGCGCCAATGATTTCTTTAACGATTTTCTCGGGATTTTCATAACAAAACTTAAAAAAATCATTTCATAAATATTTTTTTATTTTATTTGTTGAACCTAATTCCTGAGTATTTGCAGCTAATAATGAATAACCCTGTATAAGAAAAACTAAATATTTTCTTGCCCACTTTATATGCAAACGAGAAAGCAGTAAAAATTTCAAGATTACGTTAAGGTTTAGCAAAAGCTACCGATAAGCCAAGATAATGGCCGCTGAAAGAGGGTACCTTCCAAAATCTCATTTCTCACGCTTATAATAAGTATTTTTTACCAGATTTTCAGGTGGGCACGTGGGTTACTTTGCTGCCTCTACCATTAACATCATCATCAATAAGTCAAACTTAGTAATTAACTCCGCTATCTAATAAGTCCAACCCTCATTTCCTAGAAATCGTTCTCAAACTATATAAATTAGTTTCAAGAACCAGTAGTTTCTTTCAAATAAACGCAGTCTGATTTATATTATTTATTTTTTATTTATGTAAAATTAAATCAGATTATTCCCAGTTATGTGATTAAAAATTGCGGTGAAAGAGTGATTCAAAAGTTCGAGTCAAGTATATCGATGTCATAATTAAAAAGCTTCAGTTGACTGGTATCTCAGCTCAGTCGGTAGTAACTCTGCCTTCTGCGCCGTTGGTCGTGGGTTCGATCCCCACCGAGAACAAATATTTGTGTGGTGAACATCGATGTTTGTTCTCTGTCTGGGTGTTATATTGTATTCAAAGTAAGTATTTACAAAAAAAAAAGTATTTAAGTATTTTATCAGCTATCTGGTTCCCATAGTACAAGCTCTGCTTAGTTTGGGACTAGATAGTGTTGTGTGGATTGTCCAAAAATATTTATTTATTTATTTATTTATCACAAAGATCACTTTAAAACGTCACTTAGCTGCCAATTCTACGCAGCCAAGTCTAATAATAAAAGAACAGGCAACTTTTACAGAGAGACTTTAAAATAGGTATAACCATGATGAAATCACATTATGAAAACAATTCCTCTTGCTAAAAAATAATAAACTTGACTCATAAAATACATAGAAACGCTTTGTTAGGGGACTTATAACAGATATTTTTGTTAAAAACTGTAACAAAAACGTTTCGATAAAAACTTATCGGTCATCAATACAGCACTTTACAACCTATTAACATGAAGCGGATATTATATTAGTCCGCTTAGAAAAATCTCGCGTCGCGATAATGCTACTAGAGAACCAATGGCTTATAAATAAGTACAGAATACTTCAAATAAACTGAAACTAGGTATAAGTGCATAAAGTAAGTAGGTATATTTAGATATTGGTAACGTAACGTTTATTAACGTAAAGTATATTTTTTTATTTATTTATTAAGGCAATCCTTATATAGAGCAATCACAAATAATTTAAACAATCTTAAATTTAAAGTAAGCATAATCAGCTAAGATTTTAATTTAGACTAATGTTTTTTGGAATCCTTCTTTTCTTCTGATTATTAAATAATAATAATCATATTTGTGTGTTGACAGGTATTATAAGCTATGGTTTTTGTGACATAGAAACGATCGAGGCTCATACGTATAAGCAAATTGATGAATCAATAAGTTTCTTGAGCGCTATCCGTCCGCTCGATGTGTATTTTTCCTCGCATGTCGCTCAAAGTCCTATAAAATGTTGGTGATGTGTACATTGATGGGTATCAACGTATCACCTGTCAGCGCGGTCACCGTAAAATTGACTGTTGCTTCATAAAAAGCGTGATGATAATGAAGCGATTTTGTGTGTCCATTAAACCTAATGGAATATTGTATTACTTGCGGTTGGGGGCAGTTGGAAATTTAATGGAGTTTATATTGAAAGCGCCGAAACTTTTTGGCGTCAAAATAAAGAGCTATAGCCAGCTTATAGGACACTCTAAAAGAACCATTGGTACAGAAGTTAGTTTGGTGCTTTCGGTTTGTTTTTGCATGACATAGAAACAGCGTGCCAACTTTTTGTCTTTTTCTTGTCGTGCATATACTAGTTCTTACAAATCGGTGTAGTGAGAGCGCTGGTAGCTTAGTAGTAGCAGCCCCGTCTTCCGATCCTAAAGGTCGTGGGTTTGAATCCAGTCGTGTACTAATAAGTTTTTCTGCCTGCCCAAACATTTATGTACACAATTTCAGTGCTCTCAAACGGTGAAGGAAAACATCGTAAGAAACTCATACTCATACTCATATTATTTATTGCAATTATTATGTAACTGACATGTCGTAGAATCTAAAAAGCTCGAAAACATATTATTGTGTTGAGTGCACGAAAGGAGCCACTTTGAGGCGCACTTAAAGTCCCTTCACCACACTTGGTTTAAAAGACTCAGTGACACGATAAGAAGAAGAAGCGAAAGCATTTTATTTTCTGTGGCACTTTAAGCGTATCATATTGATCGTTATTCTAGGAATAATAAGTCAGCGCGATCATGTGATAAATTTATGTATATTTAGAACTTCGTACAAACTTTGCGGAACCTTATCTGAAATTCAATAATGAAGCTGCAAAAGTTAACTGGAAATACAAAATACTGAAAATATCCTTGTCAAGAATAATTCGATCTGAAATTCTGAAAATATTGGATTTCGGTACAAAAAATTCAAAGACGTGATTTTATGCGGGCCGCAATAAAATAAAATATTCAAAGACGTGATTTTCACGATGTGGAAAGACTATAATTTTAATCGCAAAGACAGAAACTTCAATCTATTACACCTATTTCCACTAAAGGCCTGCGCACACCTAGGTTGCTGGCGATGGCGATCAGTGAAATGCTGTCAAATTTGACAGCGATATTTGAAAGCGTTTCATTGATCGCCATCGCAATGCATTCACATCGTTATTACCACCGCTTCACTATTTTTAGAAATTGGTATTTTATTATATTTAACTGCACCATTGTACGGCATTTGGAAAGGGTTGCCCTAATTTACGATTTTGCCCCTCGCTAGGCCTATTGATACTAAATAATAAACAAGTTTGTATCTATTGATGTGATTTTATTAAAATGATCGATTCGGTCATCAACCCATTTTATAAAAGGAAGATCGTAATGCATTTAGTGGTTTTTGATTGATGTAGATTTTTTTAATTTGTCAAAATTTAACAAAAATCTCCTTGAATTGGTTGAATCTTATACCTACCAAATTATTACAAAATGGGTATCAACTTATAAAAAAGCATTTTTTAAGAGTCCACTAAAAGAAACAAAAAAATGATAAATAAAAAACTAGTTACCTAGTTTAAGTAGGGTTTTTTGTAATTCCATGTGGAAATACAGTTATATAGAGAAATATTATACGAAACACTTCAAATTCTTGTGAACACCCATCACAATGCTAGGACTACCCTCTTACAAGATGTTCCAACACTTCAGTTCATTACAACTACTTACTGTACAATAAAGTAACCGTAGAGATGTACAAAAGAAGAATAAAACTTCATTCACAAAAGGACAAGTGTGTATGACGAATCACCAGTACGTTGGTAGACAGGGTGTACTATAACTACTCTCTAAAAATTTTACGGGGCCTTCAGGTTGTTTTGTATCAATAACTACAGGATAAAACAAAAATTTCAACATGCATAATAAACATGCATATATTCAATTGTGTACTTACCTAAAACTCAAGTGGGAATTATTTGAAAATGATGAGTTTTATTTATTTATTCTCAAGATTTTCATTATAATATTTTTTTTTTATGCAACAAGCAATGGATAAAGAATAATGGATGGAATAATAATTTTTCCATCCTTTTTGGGATGGAAAAACAGATCTTTTTCTAAAAAAAAAGAAATTGTATCGATAAGTCCCGCTTCTATCAGAAAAAGGGTTTTGATACTACACTGCCAGTTAGGCCTACCGGGAACCAATCCTATGAAATCGGTGTGCGGTGCCTGATGCTTATCGCCGATCGTATCGCCCACCTCTGCCATTTTGTATTAAGAAACCAAAAGCGCCCCTAGCAGATTCTTCAAGAAGCATGAATAGCGATTGCGAAACGGTGACGTGTCCACGTCAGCTGGTGTACGATTGGTTCCCGGTCGACACACTTTATCTTTCAGTTTCACGAAGCTGTGTTTTTGCACCCTGTAGATAGGCAAACCATCGATTGATGATCTGGTTCACGGATCGTTATAATCGGTGTGAAATGATGGGTAATTTATGTCACAGGGTAACGAATTACCCATCACTTCTATTGTATTCTGTGGGCTTTTGCAATATTCAAGGGAGTTACGGTGCTAATCAATAATTTGTCAATAAGCTCGGTTTGTCTAGATATTGTTATTTTATTATTTCGATTAGAAATAAGTTCGGTGAGGGGTGTCAAATTGTTCATAGGGTGTAAGAGACATTAGAGAAGTAGCAAATTGAAGAGGCGAAGAGTCTATAAAGGAACGATTGCTAGGATAGATTCTTGAATGGTGACCACATGGAATCTGGTTGTCATTAGGACTATAGGCCTACCACAAGCTCTGTCTGGCTCTGTCTCTGGCTCTGGTTTTGAGTCTGTGTAAGTGCTCACCAGTGTTTTATACCTGTGTATGTGGGCTTTTCGACGTAGGATTTATTTAGTCAACACTCACACAGACTCAAAACCAGAGACAGAGCCAGATAGAGCTTGTGGTAGACCTACAGGTTCCCAACTAATGGTCCAAAGACAACGTAACTATTGGAGGAAATTGGTGGACGTAAAAACGAAGGTAGAATAGTCATTATTTTTACTGAAATTAAAAATAAATAAATATTTTGGACATCCATACAATAATATCTAGACCAAAATTAAGCAGAGTTTGTACTATAAGAACCAGATAGGTGATAATTATAATACTTATATACATTTTTTCTTCAAGCTAATATTTTAATAACACATTGTCTTTTGAGAAAAATATTTTTCAGATTGCAGAGTTCATTCTCACAACACGCGCTTGGCCAATTTATATATATTCAATAACAAAACCTGAATTTGCATTTATTTGATTGTGACATTTGAAAGGGCTGTGCTAATTTGCAACAAAACCTCATTCGAACTCGCATTGTCATCAATATACCAAGTGCCTTGTTACGCTACTTCCAATTATTGCATTCAATCGCAATTGTTATTCAAAAATTAACCTTATCTCGTTATATTAGAATGCATAAAATCCCTTAGGCTTGCAGCAATAAATCCCGTATCACAGTGACAACCGTGTTTTGTCACTGCACTGCTAATAGGATACGGTTATCAAAACCTATGTCATCCATTACATCTTTCCTGTCATATCATTTTGAACCTTCTACCCATATTCCTTAAATCTATTTTTCTATACCGATTAATGCGTTTTCTGTGCTACGTTTGATTTCATCAATTTTATTAAAAGCTCGCGCTACTGAATTATGGAACTTAAGCTTCTAGAGACAAGGTAGATTTTTAAATTGTGTTGAATTCTCAAAGAACTAAGTTTTGATGCAGATGGGCACAGTACAATACAATATAATTTTGTTGGTGTAACGAAAGGAACGTTTGATGCTTGATAAATGAAAATTTAAATTTGTTTTTATATTTGTATTTGCGAAACAAAGTGTAGATCGATTCGATAAGGTGCTGACAGTATGTTGGGTTTTAATATACTCGGTGACATTTAAAAATAATACTGATTTGAATTTAATTCAGTTGCTACGCACGTGAAAAGGGTTATTTTAAAAACACTGAAAAAAGTGATTAAATTGAGTGTACAGTTGAGTGATTGAGTGATTAGTGATTTTGAGAAGTTATTCTAGAAGGATGTTAATAGATATTTAATTATAATAATCTTCTTCAAAAGAGCTTAGCTTTAGTCGGGGTTTTTATGCAGTTTCCCCCCTATTGAAATTTTCGAATGCGGCGGCTCGACTTTCTTGTATGATATGACAGTGACTTTTTCTTTTATCTGGCTCACGTAACTTATTCTTGGCTTTCCTCTTTCTCACTTACCTTAGACCTTTCCTTCAATGATGTTCTAAATGTAGCTGATGTTATGTTGTAGAAGATGTCCAAACATTTTCCCCGTCAATTTTGTATCGTCTGAAGTATAACTCTTTTCTCCTTTACTCGCTCTCCTTTTCCTTCATAACTTTTATATTCTAACTAATTCTCTTCATCAATTTATAAAAAAACATATTGTAGCTCATGTTTACCACAATAACGGACTGCTGTTTAATAATAATTGATCAAAAACGTATTATTTGTATAGAATTTCACGCGACATTGGTCGTGGATCGTTTCACCTGGCCAGTTCCTGTTGTTGGTTTAAAATTGCTTTTAATATAATGAAAAATTCCTAATTATCATGGGCATAAATATTTAATTATGTTGACAATGTTGACAAAAACTACTCATGATGCACCTTAGAAAGAAAGAAAGAAGAATCCTAACCAATTTACAAACTGACTTCAATAATATTAGTTTAAAAAGTTGAGAAACCGACTCCATAGCAAAACTGCTGAACCGATTTTGATGTTAATTCTATGGGATCAATCTGAAAATATTACGTTTCACATAAAAAAGTAGTTTGGCCATGAAGTTTAGTTTCTTCAGTTTTTTTAAACTTATATTTTTACAAGATCTACACCAAATGATTCACAAATGCAGAGTCAAAACCCTGATGCTAAAATAGAAAACTAATAATTTTGGGCATAGCTTTTTCTCAAGAGTACCACACGCTTAAATATTTTTCGAAACAACTTTTGAAAGTTTGGTCTTTACGGTCAATGAAGGGTCATTGACCCTCATGTTAACGTTTTCATAGAAATGTGAAAAGCTTCAAACTTAGTTTGTAAAAATGCAAAATATCTACTATACGACTCTCAATTTTGTTTGAACTCCGCGCATATAGAGTTGCAGGTTACAGCTAGTTTATTTTATCAAACCAATTAACTGTTATCTTAAAAAGATAATTATTATGTATACAATGCCTTACTATCTGACTTGTATAAATATAGAATCCATATCAACTGGCCTCAGTTATAAACGTGTAAGCAACATGTATCGTTTACTCTTGTTTTCGCTGCTCGCCGCTCTTGGTTCCATCGTGGCCCTTTCTGATGTAAACAAGCAGTGTATAGAAGAGAACAGTGAAGCCTGGTCCAACGACAACCTCATCGGCACCTGGTACATGATCTGGACCTTCACGTCTTCCTCTGGATTGCTCCCCACTTGGAGCTGTCTCGAACACAACTACACAAAACCAACGGCTGACATCATCCAAGCGTACAAGAAGAAGTACAATGATTCTGATCTACCCTACAATATAGATGATAACCCTGTTATGGTTAAAGATCAGTTCTTTATGAATGGATTAGTGATTGGACACAAAGTTGCTAAGTTCTACGTACTGTCGCCAAATAGTACCATGCGTTTGGGCTGGGATGAGTATAGCGTGGATGCGTACCGAATGCTGACTCCGAAGTATATAATGTACACTCAGTGTGCGTTGCGAGGGTACACCAGATGGTTGATGACCACAGACAGGTACGCTCCGGTAGCTGAAATGCAAGAACTTATTAAGAAGACGCCAGAGCTGAACGTTTTGCACGGACAAAGATTCTGCGCTACCTACTAATATTTTTCATAATACATTCTAAAACATAGGTACTTAAGATCTATTTTGTGAAACCAAAAAATTGTATTATTAAATGTGGTAAGTTTTGATTTGCATCACACCATCCTAATTTCCTAGTGAGCCAAACGTAAAACCATAAACAAATAGGACAGACATATTCCCACTGGCCCCCGACTAATTGTTGACCGAATAATCACATCAACAAATAAATCAGTCGAGAACACACTTAATGACAGTTCAATCGTAAAGAAGAACTGACTGATGAAAAACAAATTCCACATTTAGATGGGTTCCAAATTCAAATAGATACCGTTGAAAGGAGGTCGCGTGGCGAACTTCAGAAAACCCAACTCACTTTTTTTTTCAAATCAAACTCAAGCTAAAGTCGTCGCTATTGATACAACCATAGAGTTTATACAAATTTAGTGATAATAAATAGGGAGGTAATAAGTGTGCACGCGGCAAAGCGTCCCTCTACAGATAATAAATGCTTTTCGCAAATAATTACACTGTTTGATTTTCGATGGATGATGGTCGATGGTAAACATGGCTCGGTTCGTGGGAGATATTGCGTGGGGCTATAGCCATTGTTATAACGATACCATAGAAATAACTTTGCTACTGTACTTGAATAGTGTTCTTAAAAAAAAACTAAACATGTTTTCGTCTAGTTAAAACTGTATGGCATTTTAAATCCAGTATAATCATCTATTAAGAACATAAATCCATGAAAAGTTTGGAATACAAGGGTAAATCTCCTAATGAGAAAAACAGACATCAAAAGCTTTTGGTTAACGTAAACGTACCTACTCACAATAAGGTAATCTGTGCCACAACAGTCTTACGGCCTTACAAGGATAATGGGGTACCAAAAGAATCTTCACAAATATTAGAGACAAAACAAATCATAGAGCATTAATCAGCAACATTGCTGAAATCGTAGACAAATTAGTTTCAACGCGGTCACATAGCGTCCACGATGACGATCTGAAGGCGATGGCAATGGCGATCAGCTGAAATGCTGTTAAATATCACTGTCAAATTTGACAGCGTTTCACTGATCGCCATCGCCAGTGCCCTAGGTGTGCGCAGGCCTTTAGCCTGGCCACAACTCCCGGTAACATAACTTTAGCGTTATTGTCTAATCCTTATTTTTAACCGACTTTAAATAATATAGGAAGCGTTTCTTTTAATGTTTGTTAAAAAAATTGGTCCTACATTTCCTTCAAAATCAGTTAAACCGTTTTAGTTGATTTTAACTTTTTTTACTGCATACCTCCATATTTTATGAGCAGATTTAAAACATTATTTTTATATCTGGAATACTTTCAGATTAGTCCCACAGTTATTTTATCAAAATCGGTCTAACAGTTTGACCATGAAGGTTTCTCAAGGGTTTAAACTTATATTATTGGATGAAAACTCATTGCCTGGCAGCAACTCATATATCGCATATTCTAATCATAAATATTATTATAAATAAAGACTAAAAAGCATAACTTAATCTATGTTTTACCATCTTACCTTAACACACCCAACTGGGCGTATTTTTTGGCGTAGCCGATTGTCGCTAAATTATGCAACACTCGGCTAGGCCAAAAAATAATAAAACATAAAGTATTGATTGCGGTTGCGTATTAAACTTTAATTCATCATCATCATCAGCCTGAAGTATCCACGTCTGGACATAAACCTCCACTACACATTTCCAGGAAAAACGATTTTGAGCTCTTTCCATCTACCAACTTCCCGCGATTCTAACAATGTGAGAGAAAATTGTGAGTAATGTATACTTTTATTACTCTAGGATAATGTAATAGAAGTTTTTCTATTCCCAAGACGTAATACTCCTCAGTCTGTCTTCTCTTCAACCTAAGATTGCTATACGCTTGTAATTACATCTTTGGCTTCGTTTGTCAGTAGCTAGGTGTCTAAAGAATATAAATAAGATACACAAACGATATTCAAGAGACCGTCTGGCAAATTTTTTGATCCGCACTTGGTGTGCGGACTGGTTTGATGGATGACATAATGTTTTCTTAACTACTAGACATTATTATACTACTACGAGTATTAGATTACTAGACGAATCAAGCCATCAAGAAAAAGAAGTACGTTATATTAATATATATTTATATTCTGGTGGGAAATGCGTATTTTCCTTCCATTTTCCGTGCTATTGTTAGTTCCTAATTACATTTGTTTTGTAGCTTAGTTTAGTCACAGAATAAATATTAGTACGTAGTTGAGTTTAGTTTGCACAGGGTGCGCTGTGGTTTGTAATTGGCGGAGCGTGATTTTGCCGTCGGAAGTCCTAATTGTATAAATATTTATCATTAAAACTGTTATACAAAACTAATTTATATCTCCTTCGTTTCGTCTCACTGGTTCTTTCGAACCAAGAGTGTGGAAAGGATGTAAGTGCGCCTCAAAGAGGCTGTTTTCGTGCACTTGACACATATTTTCGAACTTTTTAGGTTCTACATTTAAATAGTTAATACGGACAATCCACACAACACTATCTAGCCCTAAACTAAGCAGAGCTGAAAACTATGAAAACCAGATAGCTGATTTAATACTTGCATATATATTATTTATCTTGAAAATTTCAAGCAAAAATTTCTAAGGAACTAAAAATATCATTAATATTTGGATTTCGTCGTATTAATAATTCATTTCCCAAAAGAGGGTCTCACTTTCAAAACAAATTAATAAATTCCAAACACTCCATCGTACTCACTGGGTATCGTTGGTACTCATTAATGACGTCATATAGAAAGGGTACGACGTCATTACTGCCCCCGCATTCTTGATTCGCATTCTTGGAATAAAATCAGCAATGACATTCGAACCCCAATCAAAACATCCGTGTGATTAAATTCCTATAGGATTCATTTGTTTTTATAGAGTACGTGGCTTAAATGTGGCCGTAAGTATATTATTATGCCTACAAAATCTATATACGAGCTTTTGTTAGTACCTACAAATACGAGTCGTCGTTCATAGGGCAATCTTACATCTGATTGGTTAATTTATAAGTGGTTAGCCGATGAGGTGACAGTTTATTATACGGTAAGTTTTTTTCTACTTAAAATAACAAATTAAGTCAACAATAAAATGTAAAACGAGGAGTTTAAATTTCTATGCTCGTAAAAGTGTACCTAAATAAACTTTGTACATAAAAATTGTAGATAAATAAAACGTACATATTATATCTTTAACTGTTTTTTGGCAAGTAAGTTGTGGCATGTAAGCTTTTAGCAAAAATGTAAGCTTTCTAAGCTTCTTTTTCTTTTGATAGTGTTAATAGTTCTTTCGAACCAGTGCAGTGTGGTGAAAGGATTTGAAGTGCGCCTCAGAGAGGCTCTTTTCGTGCATTTGACATAATTATTTTTTTGAGCTTTTTAGGTTTTACGACATGCCGGTTTCCTCACGATCTTAACTTTCTAATGATTTTGGAAAGATATATTCTGTGAAGTATAATTAATAAACAGCAAAAGATAATCTAAGCAACCTACGCTAAAAGATAAATACGTGGCCAAAGCAAAGTTAATTAATTTCCGCTAAAATAATGTTCATTAATTAGTACTCTACCCGTTTTAGCTTTCCCAAGACGCATTTAATTTTGACGATCTCTAAGTTTTTTTTTTAATTTTAGTTAGTTTTCTGTTTTTTATAAGTCTAAAAAGTATTCACGGATACATTTTTATTTGATGGGTAACTTTTTATTCTGATATAGCAAAACCTATGCGTGTGAACTTAGCAGATCATTGTCCAGCAGATCAAAAAAAAAAGTGAGTTCTATTCGCATGCAGCATAGTTCTACAGTTCCTGATACTTTTCAGGAATAGTTCTGGCCTGAAAACCTGAAAAAAAACAATTGAAAATATGCTCTGCCAACTTCCCGTAGCAGATCATTTTTCACCAATAAAATAAAAAAAAATATTTTCATGTGCCTAAAGCTCTGCTCTACAGTTCCTGTTACTTTTCAGAAATAGTTCTGGCCTGAAAACCTGAAAAAAGTGATTTGAACAAAAAATATTAATATTTTTTTTATGGTTTTAAACAGTTTGCAAGAGCTAGAACTCTTTCGTCTCTCATAGATCCATACTAGAGCTACTACCTAGAACTTGAATCAAGTCTGGAACTCACGCAAAAAAACCAGCAGAGCAGGGTTGAAAGTTTAAAATATTTTTTTTATAGTGTTAAGGGGTTCGTAAAAACTAGCACTCTCGCGTTTATCATAGGTCCTTATAAGACCTATTACCTACAAATTGAATCAAGTCTAGAACTCACGCAAAAAAACCAGCAGAGCAGGGTTGAAAATTTAAAATATTTTTTTTATAGTGTTAAGGGGTTCGTAAAAACTAGCACTCTCGCGTTTATCATAGGTCCTTATAAGACCTATTACCTACAAATTGAATCAAGTCTGGAACTCACGCAAAAAAACCAGCAGAGCAGGGTTGAAAGTTTCAAATATTTTTATATAGTGTTAAGGGGTTCGTAGAAAATAGCACTCTCGCGTTTATCATAGGTCCTTATAAGCCCTATAACCTACAAATTGAATCAAGTCTGGAACTCACGCAAAACGTTCAGCAGAGCAGGGTTGAAAGTTTAAAATTTTTTTTTTATAGTGTTAAGGGGTTCGTAAAAACTAGCACTCTCGCGTTTATAATAGGTCCTTATAAGCCCTATAACCTACAAATTGAATCAAATCTGGAACTCACGCAAAACGACCAGCAGAGCAGGGTTGAAAGTTTAAAATATTTTTTTTATAGTGTTAAAGGGTTCGTAGAAACTAGCACTCTCGCGTTTATCATAGGTCCTTATAAGCCCTATAACCTACAAATTGAATCACGTCTGGAACTCACGCAAAACGTTCAGCAGAGCAGGGTTGAAAGTTTAAAATATTTTTTTGATAGTGTTAAGGGGTTCGTAGAAACTAGCACTCTCGCGTTTATCATAGGTCCTTATAAGCCCTATAACCTACAAATTGAATCACGTCTGGAACTCACGCAAAACGTTCAGCAGAGCAGGGTTGAAAGTTTAAAATATTTTTTTTATATTGTTAAGGGGTTCGTAGAAACTAGCACTCTCAAGTTTATCATAGGTCCTTATAAGCCCTATAACTTACAAATTGAATTACGTCTGGAACTCACGCAAACCGTTCAGCAGAGCAGGGTTGAAAGTTTAAAATATTTTTTTTATAGTGTTAAGGGGTTCGTAAAAACTAGCACTCTCGCGTTTATCATAGGTCCTTATAAGCCCTATAACCTACAAATTGAATTAAGTCTGGAACTCACGCAAAAAAACCAGCAGAGCAGGGTTGAAAGTTTAAATTATTTTTTTTATAGTGTTCAGGGGTTCGTAGAAACTAGCACTCTCGCGTTTATCATAGGTCCTTATAAGCCCTATAACCTACAAATTGAATCAAGTCTGGGACTCACGCAAAACGTTCAGCAGAGCAGGGTTGAAAGTTTAAAATATTTTTTTTATAGTGTTAAGGGGTTCGTAAAAACTAGCACTCTCACGTTTATAATAGGTCCTTAAAAGCCCTATAACCTACAAATTGAATCAAATCTGGAACTCACGCAAAACGACCAGCAGAGCAGGGTTGAAAGTTAAAAATATTTTTTTTATAGTGTTAAGGGGTTTGTAGAAACTAGCACTCTCGCGTTTATCATAGGTCCTTATAAGCCCTATAACCTACAAATTGAGTCTCGTCTGGAACTCACGCAAAACGTTCAGCAGAGCAGGGTTGAAAGTTTAAAATATTTTTTTTATAGTGTTAAGGGGTTCGTAGAAACTAGCACTCTCGCGTTTATCATAGGTCCTTATAAGTCCTATAACCTACAAATTGAATCACGTCTGGAACTCACGCAAAACGTTCAGCAGAGCAGGGTTGAAAGTTTAAAATATTTTTTTTATAATGTAAAGGGGTTCGTAGATACTAGCACTCTCGCGTTTATCATAGGTCCTTATAAGCCCTATAACCTACAAATTGAATTAAGTCTGGAACTCACGCAAAAAAACCAGCAGAGCAGGGTTGAAAGTTTAAAATATTTTTTTTATAGTGTTAAGGGGTTCGTAGAAACTAGCACTCTCGCGTTTATCATAGGTCCTTATAAGCCCTATAACCTACAAATTGAATCAAGTCTGGAACTCACGCAAAACGTTCAGCAGAGCAGGGTTGAAAGTTTAAAATATTGTTTTTATAGTGTTAAGGGGTTCGTAAAAACTAGCACTCTCGCGTTTATAATAGGTCCTTAAAAGCCCTATAACCTACAAATTGAATTAAATCTGGAACTCACGCAAAACGACCAGCAGAGCAGGGTTGAAAGTTTAAAATATTTTTTTTATAGTGTTAAGGGGTTCGTAGAAACTAGCACTCTCGCGTTTATCATAGGTCCTTATAAGCCCTATAACCTTCAAATTGAATCACGTCTGGAACTCACGCAAAACGTTCAGCAGAGCAGGGTTGAAAGTTTAAAATATTTTTTTTATATTGTTAAGGGGTTTGTAGAAACTAGCACTCTCGCGTTTATCATAGGTCCTTATAAGCCCTATATTTTACAAATTGAATTACGTCTGGAACTCACGCAAACCGTTCAGCAGAGCAGGGTTGAAAGTTTAAAATATATTTTTTATAGTGTTAAGGGGTTCGTTAAAACTAGCACTCTCGCGTTTATCATAGGTCCTTATAAGCCCTATAACCTACAAATTGAATTAAGTCTGGAACTCACGCAAAAAAACCAGCAGAGCAGGGTTGAAAGTTTAAAATATTTTTTTTATAGTGTTAAGGGGTTCGTAGAAACTAGCACTCTCGCGTTTATCATAGGTCCTTAAAAGCCCTATAACCCACAAATTGAATCAAATCTGGAACTCACGCAAAACGACCAGCAGAGCAGGGTTGAAAGTTTAAAATATTTTTTTTATAGTGTTAAGGGGTTCGTAGAAACTAGCCCTCTCGCGTTTATCATAGGTCCTTATAAGCCCTATAACCATTATAGATACGTCCGTCACACCACATTACACGTAAGCTGAATATCACATTGATTTAAAGCCTTCCAATAATCGTACAAAATAAATTATTAAATAATTAAACAAATGTACCTAGGCGGGCCAAACTACGGTTGGAGCTAGGATAAAAATAGAAGGGGGCTGGAATATGCCTCGATCGTGTCTTCTCGCTCCACAATATATTTTTATAAGAATTTTATCTCACCAATACAATACTACACACCTGCCCACCATCTTTTACTTTTTCCTCTTTTTGGCGTAGTCGCAATGGCAAAGAACATCCATTTATACCAATATATAAAAAGTGAGCATTTGTTTGGTTGTCATGGCTATATAAACCACTGAACTGGCTGAGTCTGAAAATAATGAAGGACATCATGCTTATAAATATTTACCCCCTTACTTACAAGAGCAACTACAACTACCATCTCTTACCCCAAGGTAATGACACGTGACAAACAATGATTGGGCTAAATTTAAGCAAAAAACACGCTTGTAAAGACATTTAAGCCTTGCGCATATTATATTTGAATCAAGTCTGGAACTCACGCAAAAAAACCAGCAGAGCAGGGTTGAAAGTTTAAAATATTTTTTTATAGTGTTAAGGGGTTCGTATAAACTAGCACTCTCGTGTTTATCATAGGTCCTTATAAGCCCTATAACCTTATATTTGAATCAAGCCTGGAACTCACGCCAAAAAACTAGAACTCAGTATAAAAAAACACAAATAAAAACACTTTAAAAACTTAACTTAACACTATAAAAAAAATATTTTAAACTATTAACCCTGCTCTGCTGAACGTTTTGCGTGAGTTCCAGACTTCATTCAATTTGTAGGTTATAGGGCTTATAAGGACCTATGATAAACTTGAGAGTGCTAGTTTCTACGAACCCCTTAACACTATAAAAAAAATATTTTAAACTTTCAACCCTGCTCTGCTGAACGTTTTGCGCGAGTTCCAGACGTGATTCAATTTGTAGGTTATAGGGCTTATAAAGACCTATGATAAACGCGAGAGTGCTAGTTTCTACGAGCCCTTAAACACTATAAAAAAAATATTTTAAACTTTCAACCCTGCTCTGCTGAACGTTTTGCGTGAGTTCCAGACGTAATTCAATTTGTAAAATATAGGGCTTATAAGGACCTATGATAAACGTGAGAGTGCTAGTTTCTACGAACCCCTTAACAATATAAAAAAAAATATTTTAAACTTTCAACCCTGCTCTGCTGAACGTTTTGCGTGAGTTCCAGACTTCATTCAATTTGTAGGTTATAGGGCTTATAAGGACCTATGATAAACTTGAGAGTGCTAGTTTCTACGAACCCCTTAACAATATAAAAAAATTATTTTTAACTTTCAACCCTGCTCTGCTGAACGTTTCGCGTGAGTTCCAGACGTGATTCAATTTGTAGGTTATAGGGCTTATAAGGACCTATGATAAACGCGAGAGTGCTAGTTTCTACGAACCCCTTAACACTATAAAAAAAAAATTTTAAACTTTCAACCCTGCTCTGCTGGTCGTTTTGCGTGAGTTCCAGATTTGATTCAATTTGTAGGTTATAGGGCTTTTAAGGACCTATTATAAACGTGAGAGTGCTAGTTTTTACGAACCCCTTAACACTATAAAAAATATATTTTAAACTTTCAACCCTGCTATGCTGAACGGTTTGCGTGAGTTTAAAGACGTAATTCAATTTGTAAAATATAGGGCTTATAAAGACCTATGATAAACTTGAGAGTGCTAGTTTCTACGAACCCCTTAACACTATAAAAAAAATATTTTAAACTTTCAACCCTGCTCTGCTGAACGTTTTGCGCGAGTTCCAGACGTGATTCAATTTGTAGGTTATAGGGCTTATAAAGACCTATGATAAACGCGAGAATGCTAGTTTCTACGAGCCCTTAAACACTATAAAAAAAATATTTTAAACTTTCAACCCTGCTCTGCTGAACGTTTTGCGTGAGTTCCAGACGTAATTCAATTTGTAAAATATAGGGCTTATAAGGACCTATGATAAACGCGAGAGTGCTAGTTTCTACGAACCCCTAAACAATATAAAAAAAAATATTTTAAACTTTCAACCCTGCTCTGCTGAACGTTTTGCGTGAGTTCCAGACGAGATTCAATTTGTAGGTTATAGGGCTTATAAGGACCTATGATAAACGCGAGATTGCTAGTTTCTACGAACCCCTTAACACTATAAAAAAATATTTTAAACTTTCAACCCTGCTCTGCTGGTTTTTTTGCGTGAGTTCCAGACTTAATTCAATTTGTAGGTTATAGGGCTTATAAGGACCTATGATAAACGCGAGAGTGCTAGTTTCTACAAACCCCTTAACACTATAAAAAAAATAATTTTAACTTTCAACCCTGCTCTGCTGGTCGTTTTGCGTGAGTTCCAGATTTGATTCAATTTGTAGGTTATAGGGCTTTTAAGGTCCTATTATAAACGTGAGAGTGCTAGTTTTTACGAACCCCTTAACACTATAAAAAATATATTTTAAACTTTCAACCCTGCTATGCTGAACGGTTTGCGTGAGTTTAAAGACGTAATTCAATTTGTAAAATATAGGGCTTATAAAGACCTATGATAAACTTGAGAGTGCTAGTTTCTACGAACCCCTTAACACTATAAAAAAAATATTTTAAACTTTCAACCCTGCTCTGCTGAACGTTTTGCGTGAGTTCCAGACGTGATTCAATTTGTAGGTTATAGGGCTTATAAAGACCTATGATAAACGCGAGAGTGCTAGTTTCTACGAGCCCTTAAACACTATAAAAAAAATATTTTAAACTTTCAACCCTGCTCTGCTGAACGTTTTGCGTGAGTTCCAGACGTAATTCAATTTGTAAAATATAGGGCTTATAAGGACCTATGATAAACGCGAGAGTGCTAGTTTCTACGAACCCTTTAACAATATAAAAAAAAATATTTTAAACTTTCAACCCTGCTCTGCTGAACGTTTTGCGTGAGTTCCAGACGTGATTCAATTTGTAGGTTATAGGGCTTATAAGGACCTATGATAAACGCGAGATTGCTAGTTTCTACGAACCCCTTAACACTAAAAAAAAAATATTTTAAACTTTCAACCCTGCTCTGCTGGTTTTTTTGCGTGAGTTCCAGACTTAATTCAATTTGTAGGTTATAGGGCTTATAAGGACCTATGATAAACGCGAGAGTGCTAGTTTTTACGAACCCCTTAACACTATAAAAAAAATATTTTAAACTTTCATTCCTGCTCTGCTGAACGGTTTGCGTGAGTTCCAGACGAAATTCAATTTGTAAGTTATAGGGCTTATAAGGACCTATGATAAACGCGAGAGTGCTATTTTCTACGAACCCCTTAACAATATAAAAAAAATATTTTAAACTTTCAACCCTGCTCTGCTGAACGTTTTGCGTGAGTTCCAGACGTGATTCAATTTGTAGGTTATAGGGCTTATAAGGGCCTATGATAAACGCGAGAGTGCTATTTTCTACGAACCCCTTAACAATATAAAAAAAATATTTTAAACTTTCAACCCTGCTCTGCTGAACGTTTTGCGTGAGTTCCAGAAGTGATTCAATTTGTAGGTTATAGGGCTTATAAGGACCTATGATAAACGCGAGAGTGCTAGTTTCTACAAACCCCTTAACACTATAAAAAAAATATTTTTAACTTTCAACCCTGCTCTGCTGGTCGTTTTGCGTGAGTTCCAGATTTGATTCAATTTGTAGGTTATAGGGCTTTTAAGGACCTATTATAAACGTGAGAGTGCTAGTTTTTACGAACCCCTTAACACTATAAAAAAAATATTATAAACTTTCAACCCTGCTCTGCTGAACGTTTTGCGTGAGTCCCAGACTTGATTCAATTTGTAGGTTATAGGGCTTATAAGGACCTATGATAAACGCGAGAGTGCTAGTTTCTACGAACCCCTTAACACTATAAAAAAAATAATTTAAACTTTCAACCCTGCTCTGCTGGTTTTTTTGCGTGAGTTCCAGACTAAATTCAATTTGTAGGTTATAGGGCTTATAAGGACCTATGATAAACGCGAGAGTGATAGTTTTTACGAACCCCTTAACACTATAAAAAAAATATTTTAAACTTTCAACCCTGCTCTGCTGAACGTTTTGCGTGAGTTCCAGACGTAATTCAATTTGTAAGTTATAGGGCTTATAAGGACCTATGATAAACGCGAGAGTGCTAGTTTCTACGAACCCCTTTACATTATAAAAAAAATATTTTAAACTTTCAACCCTGCTCTGCTGAACGTTTTGCGTGAGTTCCAGACGTGATTCAATTTGTATGTTATAGGGCTTATAAGGACCTATGATAAACGCGAGAGTGCTAGTTTCTACGAACCCCTTAACACTATAAAAAAAATATTTTAAACTTTCAACCCTGCTCTGCTGGTCGTTTTGCGTGAGTTCCAGATTTGATTCAATTTGTGGGTTATAGGGCTTTTAAGGACCTATGATAAACGCGAGAGTGCTAGTTTCTAAGAACCCCTTAACACTATAAAAAATATATTTTAAACTTTCAACCCTGCTCTGCTGAACGGTTTGCGTGAGTTCCAGACGTAATTCAATTTGTAAAATATAGGGCTTATAAGGACCTATGATAAACTTGAGAGTGCTAGTTTCTACGAACCCCTTAACAATATAAAAAAATTATTTTAAACTTTCAACCCTGCTCTGCTGAACGTTTTGCGTGAGTTCCAGACGTGATTCAATTTGTAGGTTATAGGGCTTATAAGGACCTATGATAAACGCGAGAGTGCTAGTTTCTACAAACCCCTTAACAATATAAAAAAAATATTTTAAACTTTCAACCCTGCTCTGTTGAACGTTTTGCGTGAGTTCCAGACGTGATTCAATTTGAAGGTTATAGGGCTTATAAGGACCTATGATAAACGCGAGAGTGCTAGTTTCTACGAACCCCTTAACACTATAAAAAAAATATTTTAAATTTTCAACCCTGCTCTGCTGGTTTTTTTGCGTGAGTTCTAGACTTGATTCAATTTGTAGGTAATAGGTCTTATAAGGACCTATGATAAACGCGAGAGTGCTAGTTTTTACGAACCCCTTAACACTATAAAAAAAATATTTTAAACTTTCAAACCTGCTCTGCTGGTTTTTTTGCGTGAGTTCCAGACTTGATTCAAGTTCTAGGTAGTAGCTCTAGTATGGATCTATGAGAGACGAAAGAGTTCTAGCTCTTGCAAACTGTTTAAAACCATAAAAAAAATATTAATATTTTTTGTTCAAATCACTTTTTTCAGGTTTTCAGGCCAGAACTATTTCTGAAAAGTATCAGGAACTGTAGAGCAGAGCTTTAGGCACATGAAAATATTTTTTTTTATTTTATTGGTGAAAAATGATCTGCTACGGGAAGTTGGCAGAGCATATTTTCAATTGTTTTTTTTCAGGTTTTCAGGCCAGAACTATTCCTGAAAAGTATCAGGAACTGTAGAACTATGCTGCATGCGAATAGAACTCACTTTTTTTTTTGATCTGCTGGACAATGATCTGCTAAGTTCACACGCATGCAAAACCTGTCCTTAGTATCTAACTAAAATTAGGGTGGGTGGGTTGTCGCAAAATCGAAAAAGTTGCACAAGAAATAGTCAAAAAAGCTGTTGAATATAATCTAAAATTATGACAGCCTTGCTTTCTATCCAATTTTTATATTCAAATACTTGATTTTTAGGAAAAAGGTTTTTTGAAAGGTTATCGATAAAAGAACCCATTTCCGGTCAGTAAAGTTCAAATATTTCTTGCCTGATGTTTGAGCAATGTTTTGGACTTTATCAGAAAACCTCCTTGAACCAAACATGGCTATTACTCCATTGCTAAAACCTCTAAAATTGGGCAATTCTTAAATGTTTTTTTAATTACTTTAACTTAGGGTAAGTAAATACCTACACATACATACTCAATCTACACAAAAAATAAAATTATGAATTGTCTTTAAAAGTTTTATTGCTACTAACAGTAAGTAAAGTTATCAGAAAATATATTTTTATCAAGTTTTCATAGCCAATATAAATTATTATTTACAGCTTTCAACAATTTACAAATATTTATACAACCTTCATCAAAGTAAGCACTCTTACTAATAAATATATCAATCACAAACATTACTCAGGCATTATTACATCTGCTGTCTATGTACACATTTTCAAAAATGCACTTATAAAATTACTATGAAAAGTTTCGGCTCCACGAAGGCTAACTTTTGTCTTCAGACGAATCCACATTCATATTCTTAGCAAAGTCTATAAAAGTTTTTATGCTGTAAGCTTAGTTCCAAAGATTTCAAGTGTTTATTTGTACTGTGAAAGATTTTGTGCTTCAAAACTGTTATCATGATCACTGACCACATCGATCTGTTCATTGTCACACTGAGAGTCCACCTTCGAAGAGCAAGTTGATTTAGTGCAACAACACTTCTTCTTCCCATCAGCAGCCACCGGAGACTCTTCCTTCTTCAGCTTCACTCGACGGTTCTGGAACCAGATCTTCACTTGTTTCTCCGAGAGCTTCAACCTCGACGCGATCTCGATTCTCCTCAATCGGGACAGGTACATGTTCATTGAGAACTCTCTTTCTAGTTCCAGTAGTTGAGTCCCCGTGAATGCTGTCCGGATTCTTTTGCTGGAATCTTCTTTTATCGGTAGGCTTTTAAGGTTGTTGGAATATCCTGGTAGAAGTTCCTCAGGGTGCGCAAGAGGAGGGCTGGGCGTTTCGTTTCGACTTTCACTTGAAAGGGATGGAGACCGCTGACCTTGGCTTTTTGATGGTGAAACAGCAGTCTTGTACGGGTGATGCAAGTACGGAGACACGGATTTCTTCCTTCTCGTCACCAAACTAGCAGGTTCTTGAGGTTCCGTCTTCATGTAGTCGAATGGTCGCGGTTCTATTTGAGACTCGAAAAACTCTTGCCGAGGCATGTGCTGGAGCATCGGGTATCTGAAGCTGAGTTGCTCCAAGAACGGACGAAACAGCTCCGTTGATCGCTGCGGGTGTTGCAGTCCAAGTGTTAGAAGGTTGTTCAAGTTTCCTGGGTACGGGTAAGGTAGGAACTTTGGGCGTGTGTCAAGGTGGTGGCCGAGCATCGTGTAAGGATTGATTCCTTCACTGGACTCTGACCTCTTACACTCTCTCGTATCACTGATCAGCGCGTCTACTAGGAAGGATCTCGACATGTTGCTGGCTCTCCGGGCGGTTCACAACTGATCATGAAGGGCGAGCTCTGCTAAAGTAACAATTATAAAAACTACCCCCACTTAGCTCACCGTTCACCCCATTGTAAATAAACACAATGGGTCTCACTTGAAACGCTTTGGCAATTATTTGGGCCAGCCCACCCTTTTGTCGGAGAGCCGTCAACCCCAGGCCTGGATGAAAAAAAACTATTATTTTGAATGAAACGTTTTAGTCGCTATGAATAATTTTGTATGGGACGCTAACATCCCTTGTATCTATCTCATTAAATCCAATTTGGTTACTGTTTTTGATGCATTCATGAATTATAAAAGTAACCATCTTGATTTTATAAGCGCATTAGGGTCTTTCAGTGGTTCGGTTCCTTTTTGCTATACTTTGATCACAACGGTTCTAATACTAGAATTGTTTGTTTATGTATTGGACTTTAGTAGGTACCCAACATGAGTACTTAATAAGTGATTATGATTAATATACTTACTAGATTTTTTATTTATAACAACATTTAAATCTTCGTTTTTAATTTTTCGGGCTACATGATTTAGTTTGAAAGTAATGCCAAACTACGCTATGAATTAATTTGTGTTGTCGAATACTTAGTTATTTCGTTGAAATTCTTAAATAAGTAATATTTATATTAAACCTTTATTAAATTTTTTATTTTTATTTTTTATTTTATTAGCCTGAATACCTTCACGAAATTACTTGATAATTTATACAACATTCTAGAATCATTTTTTTTCATCAAGTATCAAATCCTTTTATGGGCACTACACCAAACCATATTAATTAAGTATGAATACCCTATAATACAAGCCGTATGGTACAAGAAGCTATGCCCAACGGTGGGGTTGGCTCAGTGTGGCCCCGCCTTCAAATCCCGGCCCGGTCGAAAACTAGTTTTATTAGTCAAATATTAAAGGGTCGAGTGCTAGCTAAGTCCTTTGGTTTTGCTTACATCAAATTAATTACAAATAAAGACTAGTTTACAACTGTATAATCCACACCCCAGACACGCTCGGATGGGCGTTGCAGTCTCTCATAATATGGATTAATGCAAACTTCAAAATTACGGCATATCAAATGTAATGTTTGGGTGTGCGTGTTAAACGTCTAACATTCACGGAAATTGTGGTGAAATTACTGTTACGTGAGGCTGAACATTGGAGAAGAGCCGAAGACCGGGCTCAGTGACGCGTCTTTGGACATACTACCTTCCAGCAGCATTGGACTGATATAAGTTGATGATGATGATGATGATGAGTTATAATATCCACAAATCTGTCATATTTTAATAGCTACGGTTATCAATTAAATCTTGTGGTCAGAATAATACTGTTACGCAAAAGTTATAATTATTTTAGCAAGAATAATTTGTATATCTGTAGGTACAAGAAAAAAAATGAGCACATACAGACAGTCAAATGCATTCTGTTATTAGTAGAGATGAATGTGAGTCCGTGTTATTATCATGTCAGTTATAATTTGAGAGTAACAAGCCAAAGTGCCCTTTACAAGACTTGAGTTGGTAATAACTTTATTATCCCTATGTGTGTTCAGGTTCTTTTGTAACGTATTTTGTGTGGCTTCACATTTTGAATTGAACTGAAATGAACTTGCTATTTAACATTTTATTTATTTATTACCCACCCAACGTATAATAAAAAGTGGCGTCTTTCAAAATAAGTTTAAGTTTTTTTATGAAAACAGCTGTGAAATTATTTTCCGACGACGTCTGTTTTATCCGAATGTACTTACTTACTTTTTCCCACCCCATCAAAACATTGGTCCATGGTGGGCCAAATAGGTATGCTTGTTCCATCAGCAAGTCTTATAAAAAAATCGACAATAAAATATTTATAGGCCCAATAAAAATAACTTGCAAAATAAATCTTGTAAATATCTAGATTTGATAAGCAACGATCAAACACAAAGATATTCCACAACTGAAATTATATTTGTTCCTTGAAACCCCGCATTTTACCGTTTTATAATTTTAGCAAAAGCGATTTCTCCATTGTTACCAAATCTGTCAGAACCATTACGAATCACAAAACTGCAGATAGTAGCAAAATGAACCAAAACATCGATACCAAAAACACACAGATCAAACAACATCGACCTCCTACTCCTTTATCATAAAGCTCAGTTTCCCATATCAAACAACCCTTATTCTACCAGCGTAAACAATTTTAAGCCCTTTCTTTTCTAAAATAAAGTTGTTTTTAGCATAGTTGGTTCTATTATGAGGTGAAAAGGGTTATTGCCGGTGTATGTTTACGTGTGGTGCGTACAGATGGTCCCGGTAATGATGGGCTCAGCTGGGAATCATTCCAGTCGATGATCTCATACTTGATAGAGGTTAATCTACGATGGATTGACATGAACATCATCTCCTTATTGCCTATTATGGAAGTTTTTAGGCCTACGCACATCTAGGCGATGGCGATCAGTAAAGCGCTGTCATATTTAAATTTTTATAACACATTTGCTCATAAAGGGTCTCCTACTTCACCGATTTCAATATCGTTATGTATGTTTTTACGTACTTGTGCGTTATCGTAATGTAAAACGCACGGTTATCAATCCACGAACGGTACCTTTTTAAATCTTAGCAAAGAGTTTTTATGTCAGAAAACTGACATAAAAACTCTTTGCTAAGATTTTTTTGTGGTAAACATTTTATGAATAAAATTAACTCTGGGAGATAAAATATAGAAAATACACATTTATTCTTTAATTTAATTAATTTTAACAATAAATTAATACCATTTATTTGTAACAAAAACAAAAAAATATTAATTTACTCTATTAGTCATACTGGCTGTTTTTGTGCCTTTGCCTTTAAAAAAAAAAAAATTAGCTAATTTGTGAAAAAGTAAAAAGTTATTCCGCGCGCTTTTTCTTTTCGCTGTATTATTTTTGTTTGAAAATGTCGTCAAGTAATGATGAATTTATAAATTCGAACCGCCAAAATTCTCAGAGGCAGTGAAAAAGGCTACTTTAAGCCTCTTGCCTGAAAAATCGAACGATAGATACTTACAAGCGTATCAAAACTTCATCTTATGGAAAACAAGCAAAGATGCCAATTCATTTTCACAGAAAGTGTGTTTTTAGCCTATTTCATGGAACTTTCTTAAAAATATAAGTCAAGCTCATTGTGGTGGCAACGTAATAATCAACATTACAAATTGTTCAAATTTTTCCAACTGTTTTAACAAGTAAGTAATTACTACAAGTAAGTTCGTCCGAAAGTCCGAGTATTATTTGTTTCCTCGCAAATGTGTTATAAAACGTCGTATGACATACGTGCGCTTTGATAATTACAGCCTCTGCTTTCTTGTAGCCCTCGCCTACGGCTCGGGCTTGCAATAACGCCTCGGCTGTAATTTTCAACTTACCGCACTTATATCATAATGTACTATAACATGCATTCACTGATCGCCACTGCTGATCGCATAGATGCTGAAGGCAGTTAAATAATGGAAATATGATTGTTAAAAACATATTAAAACTACTATTAGATATTTTATTGGCGTAGCACTGTTTCGCACCACAAGCCAGAAATTAAAATCAAAAAGGACAAGGGTTTCTTTAAAACGTCTGAAAATTAGATAAATGTGCACCATTGCTTTTTATGTTACCAAATATTTTTATTATAATTATTAAGTAGATACATTAACATTTTAGGTTAAATTACATTGTTTTGGCGTGGGTAAAAAGGGATTTTTTTTAATCAAGGAGATTTACGGCTGAGCCAAATTTATTTGCTCCTTTTCAGAACTATGACTAAAAAAATAGAAATGAAATTTTGGATTACAGATTGATAGGAAATGAGTTTACTTTAAATGCACGGGTCCTCTTTTTACTATAGAGCACCTTTTGAAAACGAATTAATGTTTTTTTTTTACCTTTAAAGTAAAGATTAATACTGGCTCTCTGTATTTTCCTCCAATATTATTAGAGCAAATTCAAAGAATATCAATTTCAACTCAATACCTTTCAAATAACCAATCTAAGAAACGGAAATGAGTCCAGAAAAGTTATTTAATGACCACCTGCGTGTAGTCAAGTGAATACCATTCTCGGAAGCAGCATTACTTTCAAATGATGTAACAATAGTGTCGCCTCTATGTCTGGACGCGCACTACGGGACTCTACAGCCACTTGTCCATCCATTCATGGTTTTCATTCATATATTTTACGTTCATTCATGACTTTAGCTATGGTAATGAATGAGTATTCCTATTGTGTCCATTCGATGTTATAAAGAGGCTAGTACAGGTACACGAAAAATACCATACAATTTGATAGTTTAACCATTTTAGCAAGCTTTTATTACACAGGAATAAGGTTTGTTTTCATCTAAATTAGGTTTTGGGGTACGATTTTGGCGTGCTTTCGGACAGTATTTTTGAGTCTTTTGTAGATTTTTAAGCTTATTATATCAACAATACTGGATCTTGGTTGAATGGCAAAAGTGTGTTAGAAATGACACTATAAATAATGGCAAACTCGGGCAATGAACCTACTAGCCAGATCTCATATATTTATTTGCAAAATATAGGTAGAAGATTTTAAACCTTAATAATGCTAAGGTACCTATACAAAAGACTTTTTTTTCTACATGAAATCTGAACTAGACAAAAATATATCTTTCATGATATAAACTCATTTTTATTTGAAAGTCGTATGTGAATTTCTTTGTTTATTTTTATTTGAAAGTTCTCTGTATTTGATCTGAATTTGTATAATGTGACTTTTCCGAGTGTACAAAATGTATCAAAATGGAATAAATTTTATTGAACTTGAACTTGAACTATTGATAGCCCTAGATTTCCTAGACTTTTTGTGGTGTTATTTGTCCGACACCAAAAAAGTTAACAGCAAAAACAAACATAAAAAGTATTAAAAACATAATAATTGCAATAAATAATATGAGTATGAGTAAAATGGTATTAGCTCATTTAAATTCAATAACTCCTTTCACCACACTACTAGAGCGCTGGTGGCCTAGTGGTAGCGGCCCCGCCTTCCGATCCTAAGGTCGTGGGTCGTGTACCAATGAGTTTTTCTTCCCAAAAATTTATTGTTTACACTATGCCAGTGCTCTCAAGCGGTGAAGCAAAACATCGTAAAGAACCTAAAAAGTTCGAAAATATGTGTCAAGTGCACGAAAGGAGCCTCTTTGAGGCGCACTTAATATCCTTTCACCACACTTGGTTCGAAAGAATCAGTGACACGATAAGAAGAAGAACTACACTTACTGGTTTGAAAGAACAAGTCACACGATAAAAAACAAGAAATACAATATTTAGTGCGGCTAAAAGGTAAAGTAATTCGTAACTAGAAAACCGTGGTTTTTATAAGTCAAAGTCAAAGTCAAAGATGTCAGTAGTAACTCAAGGATCACTTTGAAACGTCTTAAAGCTAGGTGACTGCATGTGCCAGTTCCACGCGACCAAGCCTAGAAGAACAGGCAACAAACTACGGCTTGGTTCCTACCGTTTTTTTGTATGATCCTTTTACATCCTTTTACTTTTACAGCAGTGAAGTTCCAGTGTGCCACTTCACTTAGTGAGGCGTATGCAATAATACAAAAGCTAAAGTTTCAAAGACAGCACACGCTACTCTTTAAAGTAATAATAAAGGTATGATAAATAAATAAATTAATAATATAACCAAAGGCAGAGAATCTTGTCTCCTAGGAAAGCACCTACGTTAGTCTTATCTTTTAAGCGAGGTTCAGGCATAGTGAACAACACTAAACAAACATAATTATACACGGACAGGTATGATGGATTGCAGCCTGATTGTTTCCTTACCTCATTTGTAAAGCCTCGGCCAGACATGCTTATAAAGCCTTGAACACATTTAAACGTACTGCGGTTGCGATCAGTGAAACGTTGTCAAATATGACAGCGATATTTGACAGCGTTTCAGTGAACGCATCCACAGAATGCTTAGCTAGATGTGAGCAAGATTTTAGCCAAAACACTGGAAAACCTCAAAGTATTATTCTGGGAAATTATAAGATCTACTCTTTGAAAAGAATATTTTATCTGTTTTTAAATATAGAAAGCTAAGCATTTAGCTGCCATCGCTAGACCATCTGATGGAAAGTGAGAATGCAGCCTAAGATGGAGCATGCTTAGCCATAATCCACCTGCTCACTTTTATTTTCTTCTTCTTCTTAGGGTGCCTCTCCACTACTGAAGGTTGGCAGTCATCCTTTTAAACTTTCTTTTAAGGGCAAGCCTAAATAGGTCTTCTACTTTCTTGACCCCGGTCCATTCCCTGATGTTACGAAGACATGATGTTCTTGCTCTTCTCATGCCCAACAACTTACCTACTCTTCTCATGCCCAACAACTTGCCCATCATAATAAGTTGGAGTAGATGGTAACTTTTATCTTGAAAAATCCTAAATAATAATCTACATCCTAAGTAATAATCCTAACTAATAATAATCTAATCCTAAATAATCTAAATAATCCTAAATAAAAAAATAACTAATCCTAAATAATAATAACACGGTGAAGAACACCATACGGTGTTCTTCACCGTGTTATTATTTAATAAAAGAGTGTCTTAAACATCCTTTTGTAGAATAATGGGGGTGGGTTAAAAATGAAGAGGTTGGAAGTCAAAGGCAAGCCAACCCACTTTATAAAGTTAATGGATCTGCGAACTTGCACTCCCTTAGAGAAGGGGTGTAACTATGAAACTACAACATTAAGCGATTGTTTTTAGATAAATTAATATACTAGCAGTTGGTAACCGAGCTTCGCTCGGAATTTTTTTCGTTAATTTGTATTTTTAAGAAATCATAAGAGTCATAATTATTATCATCTTTACTGGTTATTCTTACTGAACTACGCCATCTGGTGGACATGCTTGCAGTTAGTTGCTCACAATCGTCAATAGATGGCAGGAGCAGTCACATATTCAGTTTATGTTTAATTATTGAACTCGGAAAGAAATAATCATTTTCTTAAAATGAATCCTAGCTAGATCAATTTATCGCCCCCGAAAACCCCTGTATACTAAATTTCGTGAAAATCGTTGGTGCAGTTTCCGAGATCCTAAATATATATATATATATATATATATACAAGATTTTCTCGTTTAAAGGTATAAGATTATTCGATAGATAGATAAATAGACTTTTTATTGTATAGTGGCGGAATTAAAATGTTCGTCGATTTTCAACTTGATTTGTTCAACGTATCACAATCACATACTACCTTTTGAAACTGAATAGACAGAATACACCGATAAGTTAACGTCACAAATTATGTCAAAATGTGTTCATGATCAAGGCACTGGTGCAAGCGAAAACCGACTCTAACGTAACGAACATTTTCATACCGCGACTGTACACAAAGAAATAAATACAGAAACGATAGCAATTAATAAATACAAAGGGTATCCTTATCGCTTTAAATGATCTGTTCCAGACAACCTTTGGATGGATAGGATAGACAAAACTCGGATAGACGGCTGTGCACAAAAAGTTAGCACTTTCAGTATTTATACCACACTTGGTTCAACAGAACCAGTGATACTTTAAGAGGAAGAAGCTTAAAAGCAATAAATCAAACTTTAATTAATACTTGTATCAATTGTAAGTGTCTTTGTGTAAATAAAGGTACCTTATTTAACACATTTATATAAACATTATAATAGGATGATGAAGATGATGATAAAAGGAGCATAGGTTGTCCTCAGATAAATAGAATTTCACGCAATTTCATTCACGAAGAACACGAAATATATTGATCATATTGGTAGAAATAGAACCCACAATTTACAGCACTGCATAGAAAAACAAACTAACTGCGATAATTACGAATTTCACTCCAAAAAAGAAGAGCATTACATTTCGCATCAAAAAATTGAAAGGGTGACTTACACCCCTTCGCTCGTAACATCATTTTAAAGTTAATAAAGCACGTTAGGAATGCTTTTAAGCCACGTCTAAATAGATTCAATGCACGTGCACTTCTAACTAATACTACATGTAAGTAGCGGGTAAAGGAAATCTAGTTATCGACTTCTAGGAATTTTTCTGCACAAACGTATATTCCTAAGAAGAAACGAAGGTAGATTAATGTTATTCTAAAGGAATAAAAAAAGAAACTTAAAATTAAACAAATATTTACAAAATGTACAAAATACACAAGAAACAGTTGAGCTATCTGCAGATCGTTACAAACAATCTAGAGATAGCTCAACTGATCCAAATCAGTGCCAAACGGAAGCGTCCCCAGAAAAAAATAAAATAAAATAATTATTTTAATCTTCTTTACATTGTGTAAAATCTAGTAAAAAAATCAAACTTACAGCATACGCACATCTAGATCGTCTGCGATGGTGATCGTTGTGTATCGCTGTCATAGTTTGCGGTAGTGTGTTTGGATGTATACAAAACCCTATGCTAAAACTGATCGCTATTGCTATTACCATTGCAGATCGCAGAGCTTGTGTACTACAAAAACTTTAGTTGATAGAATACTTTTTTTACTACGTCCAAACAAATATTTTTGTGAAGGAAATAAACGTGTTTCTTCAACCAATACTATTTATATAAATACATACGTCATCCGTTTTATTTTGTACTTACTTAGCTGTCGTCGGTATTTCTTATTTATATTTCTTACAAATGTGAATCCGTCATTGGCTATATTTGTTAAAAATTAATATTAGTAATTTAAGAGCTGTGGATTTTGTTCTAAAATAAAGTAACATAAAAATAAAATACGCGATGGATAGAGACAGTTTTGGACACGGATTTGGGGGAGACCTTTGCCCAGCAGTGGGACGATACAGGTTAGAAAAAGAAAAAAACTTCAAGTCTTGCGAGGCAGTAACTTGAAGTAAAGGTACAGTAAAAGAGTGGCTGCGTATAAAATTCCCATGTCATTTGAAGCTCGAGTGCCGTATTAATTGCGGCGCCCTGTGTGCACTGCGCCGAGTGGTGCTCCAACGAATCGTTACGAACTGCCTTTGGAAGTGCCCTAAGGTGGAAGGTGCAGCGATTTTAGAGAGTTCAAGAAAAAATATAAAAGGTCCAAGACGTCGGAGATCGGATTACGGAGCTCAAATGGAGTTGGGCAGGACACATTGCCAGGCGTGGTGATGACAGGTGGAGTAGAACAACAACCGAATGGTGGCCAAGAACCGGCTACAGAAGCGTAGGGCGCCCTGCACCAAGATGGATGGATGACATAGACAGGGTCGCGGGGCGGTAATGGTTTAGACTGGCACAGGATTGAGGTAGATGGCACAAACTAAGGGAGGCCTATACCCAGCAGTAGGTGAAGTCAGTCTGTGGATGAAGATGATGAAGAAAAAATTTAATTTGTGAAGCAAAAACCAAAACTCACACAATCAATTTAAACCAATAGTATTAAACTAATAAACTGTACAGGGGGGCTTTGTGCGTCGCAAAACGGAGTCTGCCTCAGCATAAAAATATTATGAGACTCACACATAATGAGACTAACACGTCATGACCATATAATGAGACTCACACATGACCACATGTGAGACTCATACATGATGACATATGAGACACACATTAACACACATGCGTTTTTGCATATTGACCTTGAAATACTCAATATTTTTTTTAATTCAGGTCATCCTAATCCTAACATGTAATTCTGTAAATACAACGTGTATCAAAATATGTGTACTATCCTGAAGGGGGGTGAATTTCCACCCCCCGGGGAACAACTTTTGTTCAACGACTTTTCGAACTTCGATTGGTATCTCTGAAAAAACTGCAACAAAGTTTCAACATTAACAGCTGACTTTATATAAAGTGACAACCCTAAACTCAGCTACAGAGGTAGTAGGTAGTAGTAGTAGACCTATAGAGGTAGTAGGTCAAGGGGTCAAGGGGTTACAAGGATAGGGTTGTCAATTTATTTAGGGATTATGAAATTAAATATTTTTGTATGGGAAACTGAAAATAGGAATTTTTAATTATCTCCCCTCCACAACTGATCACCATTGTGGTCTGAAACCCCCCACCTTCGCATAGTACACATATTTAGATACACCTTGTATATACATAAAAAAAAAAAAAAAAAAAACAAACAGATTCATCTACGCTCTTCGTGAATTGAGACGTATAGTTGACCAAAAAACGGCTCTGTGTGCCTGCCTACCATGGGTATGTTGTCTCTGCGATGCGTTATGGTATTGTGTTATGGGGTAACTCAGTCGATATTACAAACTTATTTATGATACAGAAAAAATGTATAAGAGCTATATGTGGTGCTAGCCCTCTGGACTCATGTAGGCCTCTTTTTAAAAAACTGAACTTATTGACGCTGACTAGTTTATATATATTTGAAATGTGTAAATTTGTGAAACATCAGGCAAATCTTTTTACAAAAAAAGGAGATCTGGAGCGCAGGTTCGAATCACGCTATCCAAATCGCCTAATACAACCAGCAGCAAAAACTGCTCTTAGGGCGCGAAACAGCTATCATATGGCAATCAAAATATACAATCACTTACCGAACGAAATAACGGAACAGCCAGAACGAAAGTTCCAAGCAAAATTGTACAACTGGCTAGCTAAAGGTTGTTATTATAACTTAAATGAGTTTTTCACACGCCATAACTGACGATAATAAATTGACTGTGTACTCTTAGGTTATGACATTTAATAATTTTAAGACAATCAATTAATGACTATTTGTAATTCTAAATACTTAACCTATACTTATAATTGCATGCTGAGTTCAAGCAAAATGTGCTGAATCAATTATTTAATTACTGACATCTAATCCCTTACCACATTTTAAGCAATAAATTTTCATTTCATTTCATTTCATTTCATTTCATTTCATACGCTTTGACTTTTACTTGCTAGTTAACTCGCCCAAACAGCGATCGCGTATCACTTGCACCCAAAATGTCTTGAACACAAAGGCCTTACCAACCACAAATGCAATCAGTTATACCATTTCCACTGTGTGACAATAAAATACATGAATCGTTTTGTCGCTGTTTTTTCAACAACATCTTGATCCTTAAGTGGTGGTGAATAAAGGTCATATCGTCGGTCGGATTCATTACCGGAACATTTCCGAAATCACGTTTTTTGAGATAAATATGCAGAATGGTTGGAAATTGAATACTCTATCCAAATCACTAACGGTATAACTCAAATTTTGGTTCTAGTTGACAGAATCTACTTATTCCGTTAAAGAAAAGTTCCGTTCCGTTCCGTTTTCAAAAACTTTAACCCTCAATTACTCAAAACGTATAATTTTGAGATGTTCCACTAATGATTCTCACCGACGATATTACAAAGACGCTTGAGCAGGCTTTTACAATACTTCTTTTGTTCATTCTTTGATCGAGTGCCAATTGTTTATTGTTAGTTTTTTGACTTAAAAAATGACATTCATTTATGTTGATTTAATTAAAATAACAAATGATTTTTGATCGATTAGCCCAACGCTCTATTGTTTCAGTAAACAAATATATAGCTATTTTATAAAAAAAAACTGTTCCTTGCCTATTTTTGCCGTGAAGCAGCAATGCTGTTTTTCGGTTTGAAAGGGTAAGTGCCGGTGAAATTACTGGCACGTGAGGCTGAACATCTGTATGCCTCAAGTTGATGGACACAGGACAGTGCATCGTAGAGCCCGTTCCTGTGCATGACCTGAAGGGCAATGTTTTGTTATAGACGATGGTTACCAATAAGGCTAACATCAGGTGGGTCATAGTTTTATTACATCAACTAGCTGTATCAAAAATGAATGGGGAAATTGAACTTACACTTGCGAGATTATTCCAAGTCAGTTTTTTTTACAATTTCCGCCATTTGTCACGCGCAAAGTTATCTTGGGTGGGGTCTAATATCAGCTATTTTCAAAGGACTTATAATTCGGTGTGCGTTCGGTGTTAAAAACTGGCGAAAAATATCCCTTGCAAAATATCCCATCTCGAATACTCCACTCAATAAGCCTTGTGTCAAAAGACCGGAAGGGTTTGAATGGGAACCCTTTACTCACTTTCACTATTACACATTGTATTATACGTTAGGACTTGACCCTATTTGTAAGCATGCTTTCTTTGTAGCCCTTATTTCATTATAAATTCATCATCATAGTCAGTCTTAATAATATCTGTCTTTAAGGTCTTATCCATATTTGGGAGGTTTACCATAGCCACGCTTCACGCTTCTCCTCGCTTGCCAGATGGATTGATAACCCAGTATTGATGTTATGAACCAACTGACTGACTGACCCTCAGTTCAGTTGGTAGTAGCTCTGCCTTCTGCGCCGTAGGTTGTTTCGATCCCCCCGAGAACAAATATTTGTGTGGTGAACGCATAATTAGGTTTGTTCTCTGTCTGTGTTTTTATTCTAAGTATGTTATATTTACAAATATTTGGGGTTAGATATTGCTGTGTACGATATTTAATCTCAGTAAAATCTGCTACGTTTCTCTTTCATTTTGTTGTGTTTCCTTATTTATCTTAAATCATATCCAAGTCTGGATTATACAACATCAGGTATTATTTTATTGTTATGTTGGAGCTCAAACATAGTCAAAAGTAATACTTTTGTTATTGGCAGAGTCCGTAATAAATTGTATGGTTTACGACCACATTGGTACCTCTCATAGCAATAGGTATCACCGTGTAAGTACAAAACGTTTAAGTAACGTAAAAGTAACGTTAAAGGCGTCAGTATTTCCGGAACGTTAATATGGGAATTTTCAAGACAAGAGTGAACAGGTGGATTATGGCTAAGCATGCTCCATCTTAGGCTACCTACCTCACTTTCCATCAGGTGTGATGGCAGCCAAATGCTTAGCTATCTATAATTTAAATAAAATAAAAAAATATAACGTCTAACATAATGTGGTGGAAGTATTACTAACGTTGCTGCTACCCTGGGGCCCTTCCGTCTTGCTATCGCTTGCTGATTTTTTGTTGCTATTTTTAGAGCGCTATTGTTGTCTTTTCAACTGTGGTAATGTTAAAAAGGGTTATTTGCTTAAATTCTTTCGCATCTTGAACCAATAATATTGCATCTTGCAAGTTCTTTTGAACGTGTAAAAATTGACTTAAAATATATTTTTAAATTAAACTAGTAGAAATAGCTTACCTACTTAGGTTTAGAAAAAGGTCACCTAGGTTTTAAAAGATGACATAGAACATAATTAGTAGTAGATATTAGTAGTAGTAGAGCTTTTTGTGAAGGGCTTATCCGGGGAAGAACAACCACTTTGGCTATTTCTGCCGTGAAGTAGCAACGCTGTGGTTCGGCTTGAAAGGTGTGCTGGTGAAAATACTGGCATGTGAGGTAGAACATCTGTATCTGTGCATCGTAGGGCACATTCCTGACGTGCGTGTCCTACGAGACATTGCTTTGTTTTAGACGATAGCTATCACGTAATACCAGGTGGACCATAGGGTTATTCCAACGGCAAATTGTCATAAAACATTTTTTTTAGTGTCTTCTAGACAAAAATGCGTAAATCACGACGTAATATCGACCATAAGGGTTTCATTTCCCAAAACCTAGTATAAAAGTAAAATTTCCAATTATCGCATCACACTTAAATGACAATATCACAGAGGGTAATTACCCCAGCTCGCATCAAGAAGGGTAATTACCCTCCGGTGACACAGCAGACGCGAGTGTGCGAATCTAATCGGGTTGGCGTAACACATCGGACATTTCATTACGGATAATATGAGACTAGCTGTTTATTTTATTTGTTTTGTACTGAGTAAATACAAAATGAAATGGTTTTATTTACACAAAGAAACTTACAGTTAAGCAAGTATTTACAAAAAGTATAAAATACACAAGAAACAATTGAGCTATCTATACAGACCGTTACAAACGATCTAGAGATAGCTCAACTGATCTAAATCAGTACCAGACGGAAGCGTCCCCAAGTCGCTGGCAGCATTGCATTTTTTTTTTGCCAGATACCGGCCCTTGGGTCACGCGTTGCTTCGATCAGTCGCCTAGACAAAATTTTGAAATGAAATTAGTTTTATTTTGTGAAACATTTTTCTTTTAGCATTTAATTTGATATTTTACTTACTAGTTGATTTTCGAAAGGCAGCGGCGTGGCCGACCGAAAAGTCGATGGCGAGACGATCTTGAAGTTTTGAAAAGTCGCCAAAGATTGTGATAGTTGGTAGATTTTGGGGGAGACCTTTGCCTAGCAGTGGGACAGTGCAGGTGCAACATAAAAAAACTAATTGATTTTATATTTTAGTTCAATGATGGTATAAGTACACCAATTTAAGGCTTTGTGTCGCATAGTATCTATCTACACATTTTTCTTTATTGATTCTCCCTTTTTCTGACTGTTTTATTTTCTTCTTTCTTTTCTGTTTGTGTTATTTTTTCAGAGTGAACTACATATATCACTATACACAATTTAACAGTGGTTAAAATGGTATAATAAAACAGAACTACTAGGAACTAATACTCGCACATCCATAAATATTATTTTGCAGTGAAAAATAACCCGCATCTCGTGTGATCCAGAACCAGAACCAGAGCCGTTTCACCAAGACTAACTTGTCCAAACATTGACCTTTACAAGAATAACAATATTTAAATTTACCCAATAAACCGTAAGTAACCTAATTTCAAACATAGCGCCAAATTGAAACGAGGGTAGATCCGGGCTCGTGCCCGCGTGACGTCATTTCCGGCTGTTTATAACCGGAAAGGAGGCCGCATTAAATGGGATTATTCGATGACGATGGTGTTTTGATGGGAATATAGAACCGTTTGTATTGTAAAGTAATCAATACATACAAACCAGTTGATTACCTTCTAAATGTAAAACATGCTTAATTAATTTTATGGCGTTTACTAAATTTAAGGAAATCACAAAGATTTTAGAATGTCCCAAACGGAAGGTCCAGGGTTCAAATCTTGCTCGGCTGATAACTTTCGGGACATTATAAATATTTATATAGGTACTTATTTTTAAAATTATAACATTAATGAATAGGGGAAGGTCGCGGGTTCAAATCCCGCTCGGCTCTTAACTTTTGGGACATTATAAATTTTTTTATGAATGAAATGCTTTTTATTAGGCGTAATGGGCGAATATAATAAGTTCATCAAACATCTTACTTACCTTCGCATTTTCATCGACGTAGTACAAGAACCTCAAATCATTGACAAACTGTAAGCGGATTTGTCATTCGAACATTCTCCCTCGCCAATTTGACCATAGACTAGTATTTTTAGTGTCATACTTTCATTCACACACCAAAATACAAATCCATGATCATTAACAAAACTACGATTCGATTCGGACACTCCAAAGCCCATTCATGGAACGCGAAATCTTGCAACGATATTCGAAATTCAAAAGTATGAATGTAGGCGTTCCATTCATACTTTTGAATTTGGAACATCATTGCAAGATTTCAAAGCGTGTAGTGTGTAGAAATTGTAGAATTGAACAGAATCTATTGTGACTATTGAACAGTGTGAATTTATCAGTGTTTAGGTAGCGGTGTCTTTGAGTCGTGTAATGTGCTTTGAAGATGATGTGGAGGGCTAAGGCTAAAGCTCAGAGCGGACTAAGAAATAACACAAGCGAAAGCGGAAAATTAAATCACACTGATATTCATGAGAATCACCATGAACTTTGAAAAGGTTGATAAAATAGCCATAGTAATTTTCGTTTGAGTTCACGCAAACATTAAAAATGTCGTCCACCAGTGTATGCTAGCCCTTAGGGTGATGTATGATAAGGGTCAAAAAACGTCTAGCGTATCATACGCAACGCAGTTTAAAGAACATCAACTGATAGAATAATCTCTTTGATCCTAGTATTGAAAATGGAATCTCAAAATAGACCAAACTCAAAAATGTCTCAGTTTTCAAAAGGATCCGTCGGCACCGCCCCCTCTAATTGATTGCATAACTGCTTCTATTCTCACACAACTATTCATTCAAGTCATTTGACATGCGGCGACAAATCGGCTCCCAAGATTCCATTGTTATTTTACTACATGCATTCCCATACTACCTTAAATAATCTCTATGTCTAATAAAATAAGATTGAGATTGGAATGGGGAAATATTTCTGGAGAATCGGCAAAGATCACGAACCTTTTGCAAAGCGTTTAGAGGCATTTTTGGTAAGAAATTGATACGCAGTTATCGTTTAGTTATAATGTATTATGGAATTTCATGCGTGCCTTCGAATGTTGAAATTTGAAAGGTTTTTATGCGAATTGCAAGCGAAGTCAGACTTATTGTCGCCGCCATAGAAATGTGAGTGCTACTTGAGTGTGAATGAATGAATTGAGTAGAATTTGTTATGGTGAACGATTTATCTGTGATTTTTGTTCGTCAATTGTTTAGAAATGGTGACGGTTACAAGAAACGCGTTTTGGAACGCAAAAAAATTTGCTCACATTATTTGTCAGGTTTTTTCCCTTCTTCTTCTCCCTATAGTGCCACTAGTTTTTTTGAACCAAGTGTGGTGAAAGGGTTTTAAGTGCGCCTCAGAGCGCACTTCAAATACACTTTTTTCCCTTAAAAGACGTAATGTTTAACATTCAAATACCTACCTTCCTATCGTGATCTTTTTGACAGAAAATGGTTTTTTTTTTGTAATTTCGATAGAATGCGAGTTAACTGTAACATACTTGATGTTTTTCAATAAATAGGTAAGTAAAAGTCATTTCTTTGAATATTACTAAAGCTTAGATATGAGTAGGTATGAAATTATCTTAAAAAAAACATCACAATGACCAACAGAAAAACATCGAGCATAAACTACATCATAAAAACCAATGTATCCCGTAATTCACGAATTATTAACAATAATAAATAGCATATCAAAGCACAATACATCCCTTCATCCCTTACAGCAAGTAAGTAACTGACACATATTCTGTGGCAGAGGTCGACGGCTCGTGCAAAAACATCTGGTAGTTTTTTTTATATTCCCTATCATATTTGACGCATCATTTGCTACATCAAAGTCACGCTTCCCACTTATTATCTATTTTTATATCATTTCTATAATAAATTGTATGGCAAATAAAATTCTTTGCCCCGCCTTTGACCAATAAATAACTTGAAAAGACAAATTTTTGTAAAGCATTTCGCGCATTCCGTAAAATCGTTGTGATAATGTATATTGGGAAAGAAGAATTGGTTATTTTGTGACGAAATCGTACTAAATGTAGGGTTTTATTTGATTTTGTGGTTTTGAGGGGTTGGTATTAGTTTTAATGTGTTTTTTTAGAAAATGTTTAAGTACTTTAAGTGGTGCTTAGAGGGTATTTGATGTGCACTCAACTTAATTGATAGTTCTGTTTACTTTGGTACTTAAAAATTCAGTTAAAAATCAGTTTAGGTATATTGAAGTTATTTAATCGATATATTTACAAGGGTATTATTTTTTTTATTTTTCGATAGGAAATAATGTACTTTCACTTAGATAGAGAAAAACCTACAAAAAATTCACATGTTAAATAGTTGTTGTATTTGTAGACCATTTAAAACGATCCAGAGATAGTTTCAGTCTATTCAAAACATGAATAATTAATTACCTAATTAAAAAGATATCAACTGAAACCTCTAGGTAGTAAATTAGGTAAAATAATTTAATATCAAATAATGTAAGTTGTTAATTTGGTAAAATATACCTAGTCCAACGATCCATCAATAATACAAAACTCTCAAAGCATAACAAAGTAAGTACCGAGCTCATTATTTCTTTAATAAAACTCACTTCAACACAACAATACAATTAACTACAATGATACTCATGATAAAACAACCAATCACATTAAAAACCACAGCTAAATAAAATACTCGAAACCCCTACAATGAACACCCTGTATACTCGAATGCTAAGTTTTAAAAGGACAAGTATTGCGCACGCATATGTTGCAATGATTTTTGTTTCATTTATTTACAAATCAATAGAGCAATCTAAGCCTTAGTTCATTGACAATACAGAACAAATTAGAAAAAAAGTGCTTATTTGAGACCCAGAAATTTATTCGGTGGCAAGTTAATATTCTGATATCCCATTTTGAGTCTTTGGTCATTTGCGTATATGATAGAGAATACAATGGCAAATTGTATACGGAACACAATTTTCGCCTTGATAAAGTGCAATGTAATTTTATGTCCATACCAATGAAATAAGCTTTTTAATAATGGCCTTTATTGTTATACAAATAAGGTGCTAGAGGGTTGTTCTAACTGAAGAAGTGTGACGAATAAAACCAGTTGGTATTTGAATTAAACATTTAATTTGTTTTCTTTCTTCTATTTGAATTGAGTGTGACAATAGATGCAATTTGATACGCTGACGTCATTGATATAATTAGTACTTTGCCTCAATATTTAGATTGTGTTTTTGAATGCATTTGATTATGTCAAAGTAATTTATCGCTAAGTATGATTATGGTGTGTAATTGTGTATTGTGTGGTAAATTTGTTACATTTTTGGTTTTTTTATAGCCATGTTTTATGATGGTATTAGAAAAAAACTTGGCCCCTTAATTAAGTTGAGAGTAAAAATTTTAAGTTCGTCAACTATCGTCACTAGATTTTTTAGGCCACTATAAGAACTTCATGGCTTTGTCACTGCATGGGCTCAGACCAATTTAAGATGTTCTTATAAGAAAAAGGTTCATGACACTCATCCAAAGGTGACCTCTTAGACCTCCTTAGACCTCTCCCATCATTTGAAGGATGAAAGATTTCGAGTGCTATACTATCTATCTCCCTATATAAAACAAGAAAATAATGAACTGCAGGAAATTATATTTTTCGATCACAAACATGAACAGGAAAATCGAACTTGCATTGCGGGATTGCGGCTAATGCAAGTCTATATTTGATATTGGGAGATTATTTAATTTTATGGCCTGCGCACACCTAGGCCGCTGGCGTCAGCGATCAGTGAAACGCTGTCAAATTTGACAGCGATATTTGACAGCAATATTTGACAGCGTTTCATTGATCGCGGTCGCCAGCGGCCTATATAGGTGTGCGCAGGCCTTTAAGGCTCGAACACATCAGTTCTAGTTCGCGGCGGTAGCGATCAGTGAAACGCTGTCAGATTAGAGATTTGACAGCGATATTTGACAGCGTTTCACTGATCGCTACCGCCAGCGAACTAGGTGTGCGCAGGCCTTCAGTCAGTGTTTTAACATTTTTCGCAATCTGTCACGCACAGCTTATATTGCGCTGTCATTTTATTAGTTTTTTTTATTAGCTAGGTCTACTGGCCAGTTGTAAAAACAAAATGCACACTTCATTCCCCGGCTGGTACCTTCAGCTTTATTACCGTGCAATAAAGTTCATTGTGCGTTGATCAGTTTTATGTATCAGTCAGACTATCAACCCGTCTAGGCTGATTAGTACGGCTTGCAAGAGTCGTATTCACATCGTGCTGTCAAGATTACTAGTTTTGTGGATGTGAGAAAGTAGTTTTGCACAGAAAGGAGAAGGTATAAATTGATTATTGCATAATTTTATTTTAAAGTTTTTCTTGGGCTGTATTGATGTTTAAGACTGGTTGGTATTCAAAAAACGAATTTGTGCCTAAATAATTCTTAATTCTTTATTGCACACAATATAAAACAAATAATCTAAATATAATTGACGTATCATTGGTGGAGCTCAGAGGTTGGACTCCGTTATTTTTTTTTTTATCAACAAATCCTTATAGATAGCAAAATGTATTTACAAGTATGAGATTAACATGGATTTTCACAGGAAAATCTAGTGTGTGTTCCAAATTACGTGTAACTTGTCCGCATCCAAAAACTCTCATCATGGTTCCGTGTCCTTACCAATGCAATTTGTTTCAGTTTTAGTGCCCGAGACATTACGTGTTATTGGGTCCCTGAACCTATTTACACATATTATGCGTAGGACTTAATTTACAGCTTGGACCCGTTTGCTAGCTTATAGCTGCTTCAAACAGCTATCATTATTAAGGTTGTGCGCCTTAGGATGACAGCCACTTGGTAATAAAGACTATTTACGCAATACCGTAGAATAGTAGTAGAGATCTTTGTGAAGGGCTCGTCCGGGGAAGTACTACAACCATGACTATTTCTGTCGTGAAGCAGTATTACTGTGTTTCGGTTTGAAGGGTGTGGGTGCCGGTGAAATTCTAGGCACGTGAGGATAAACATGTATGCCCTGTGTTGATGAAAGCAGGGCAGTGCATCGTTGGGCACGTTCTTGATGTGCATGATCTACGAAGCAATGCTTGCTATAGGCCATGGTTACAACTTTACATCAGGTGGGCTATATGATTGTTTCATCAGCTAGTTGCGTAGTCACTCAAGTAGGAGAGAGACAGATGTCGAACGCTGCCGAACGCGGAGGCCGATTGTGTTTCTTTGTCGCTCGTTCCGCGCTCTCGCTTGCACTTCAAGCCTTAAATGGAACGCCTCAGAGTGAGGTAACGCCGCAAGAGTCATGTTTTTTTCGTACGTGCAGCCGGTTCTATCGAATTATAAGACGTTGTCACGTCAAAAAACCAATCAACCGCAGCGGGATGCCCACACTGCCTGGATTAAGTTCGATATTTTATATTATCTATTTTTTGATTTGATTTGATTTATTTTATAAATCATACTTCATTTTCTAAACTTTACAATGCTATTTGGCCAGGCTTAAAGATTTTTCTACTTATCGATAGATTGCGTGTTTTCACATGATAACTACGGCATCAGAGCTGGAGGTGTGAACTAAAGTGATGTTCAGATATTTCATGTTAGTTTTTAAACGATTTTTAGATGTAATTGATTTTAGACACGCGAGGTGCTTATAAGGGAGGTAACTCATTTTTAATTACCCCTAGAAAAAATAAAATAAATATGTGGACAATCTATATACAGCCCCAAACTAAGCAGAACTGCCTAAGCTCTGCTTTGTTATGGGTACTAGCTCTCTTATATAATACTTACACACTTTTTGTAGAAACTTTCTATCTAAACTCTGCACGTGTTCTGTTTTTCGTACATTTCATACAAATCCCAGCAGAGGGCGTGGCTGTTTAAGGTTAATTTACTTCTATTAATGGCAACATTTTGCTGAACACTATTCGAACCCAGGTGGTAGACACGAGTCACACAAAAAAGGTGACAATAGACCAAAATCTTTTGGATTCTTGATGTCCTTTTTGTGATAGATGTGACTGAAGAAATTCTATTTTTTACCTACCTAATACAACTATTTCTTATATTTTACTGGATCGTAGTAAAAAGGCACAAAACCACGGTAAGCATAGATACCTATATACAGGGTGGAATTTTGTAATGCCACCTGGAGGGAAAGTACTCTTAATACTGCAGATAGAAACTTTACTCAAAGAAAACATTCCTTTATTTTTGAATAAAAAGCAAACTGCATTCAAAGATTTTCGAAAATTCTCTTCTCCCACACCCGGGAATCGAACCGGCTAAAATCTGAAAAAACTATACCCTGTACTTTTATTGCATCGATCGTTAGGGTCAATTATAAGGATGAATTCTCTCTAACAAACATGATAAATTAAATGAAAGGAAAACCAGGAAATCTGAAGTTACAAATTCAATGAGTCAAAAGTTAAAGCTCTTTATCTAACATCCATCTTTTGTAATGCAGACTCCTTTGCGACATACTCGTAGCTGCGTGTATCAGGTAATTTAAATATGGAATGTTAGCTTAAAATTATTTTAGCCGGTTCGATTCCCGGGTGTGGGAGAAAAAATTTTTCGAAAATCTTTGAATGCTGTTTGCTTACTATTCAAAAATAAAGGAATGTTTTCTTTGAGTAAAGTTTCTATCTGCAGTATTAAGAGTACTTTCCCTCCAGGTGGCATTACAAAATTCCACCCTGTATATAGTTGAAAGCAGGCTATGATGATTCTTCTTCTTATCGTGTCACTGATTCTTTCGAACCAAGTGTGGTGAAATGATTTTAAGTGCTCCTCAAAGAGGCTCCTTTCGTGTAGGTACTATGATGCTATGATGATGATGATGATGTTTGTTACCTTCACAAACACTATTTTGTTATAAGGGCTGATATTCAACTACTAATAATAATGCTATCTGTCGAATACAAAATTCAGTCAGTCCTCGTTTTTGACAAACCTGAGAGATGAATTTTTATCGGACTGGTTTTATCTGTATATTCAATAATTATAAGTTTAAAAAACTAGAGAAACCGACTTCATTGCCAAACGGCTAAACCGATTTTAATGAAATTTGTTTGGGACAATGTGGACGTAAGAAAAACCTTCTAAATAAAAAAATAATTTTCTAAGTCGGTTCATAAATGACGGAGGCATGCAGTTACAAGCATTTAAAAAAAATGGCAACACAGATTTTAATAAAATTAAAATGGGACCAATCTGGAAGCAGTACCTTTCAGATAAAAAAATGTTTTTTCAAATCGGCGGAAGTTATGCGGTAACAAACATAAAAAAAAATAAAAAAATACAACCGAATTGAGAACCTCCTCCTTTTTGATTGGAAGTCGGTTAAAACATGGCTTTATGTGAAATACCCTACCAAAATGTGGGTAAGTAGGTATGTGATATATACCTAGCAATAGTTGAATACCTAGCTTTAGTAAATTAATAGTATGTCACTTATATTCTCAAAGAGGACCTCCATTAAGTTTACGTAACGAGATCTCAGTGAATATCTCTTATCTAACGTGCTCAGTAGGCCTGCGACAAGCTCTGTCTGGCTCTGTCTCTGTCTCTGGTTTCGAGACTGTTTGAGTGCTCACCAGTGTATTATACTGTGTGTGTGATGTAGGCTATGTCGACGTAGGCATTATTTAGTCAACACTCACACAGACTTAAAACTTTTTTAAATGTAAAAAGCGAAAATTTTTACGAGTGTTTTTTTTTACATTTTTATTATAGGTTTACGTTTGATAAGGTGCTATGCTTTTTTGTAAATTATTTTTACTGTAGTTTTTAAAAGAATTAAAACCTAAACCTAACTTAAACTAACTTAAGTTTTCATGCTGCTATGAAAAGATTTACTAACAATATCAGATGATTGGCCTTGCCTCCAGAAAGTGTGATAGGTCCCTGGGGACGCCGGCAATGAGGTGCTATCTGCAATGGACGCACTTCTCACGATAAGCCCTTTATTGGTTTGTACCGACAGCAAAGACAACGTTCAATTTTTTAGGGTTCCGTAGCCAAATGGCAAAAACGGAACCCTTATAGATTCGTCATGTCTGTCTATCTGTCTGTCTGTCTGTCTGTCCGGCCGTGTCACAGCCATTTTTCTCCGAAACCATAAAAGCTAGACTGATGAAACTTGGTAAGTAGATGTATTCTGTAAACCGCATTAAGGTTTTAACACAAAAATAGAAAAAAAACTATAAATTTTGGGGGTCCCCATACTTGAAACTGAAACTCAAAAAATTTTTTTTCATCAAACCCATACGTGTGGGGTATCTATGAATAGGTCTTCAAAAATGATCTTGAGGTTTTTAACATCGTTTCTTTCTAAACTGAATATTTTGCGCGAGAGACACTTCCAAAGTGGAAAAAAGTTGGTCCCCCCCCTCTAACTTCTAAAATAAGTGAATAATAAAACTAAAAAAAATATATATTGTACATTATTATTTAAACTTCCAACGATATTTGGTTTGAACGAAATCTAGTCAGTAGTTTTTTTTTATACGTCATAAATCGTAAACCGCAATTTACCTTTCAACGAACTACAAAAACCTTTATATTATGTTATTTGATGCTAGTTCTTGGAAAGAAAAATTGTTTTCCAACGGTTTCAATGGATAGTAAAATAATAGTAGACACATTTACACAACAGCGCTATTTCAGTAATAAATATTGATATTGTGGACAACCCACACAACAATATAAGTAGCCGAAAATCAAGAGCTTGAACTATGGGAACCAGATAGCTGAGTTATATTTTTATGTAAATAAATACTTAGAATACAACATAACACCCAGATAGAGAACAAACATCTACGTTCACCAAACAAATATTTGTTCTCAGTCGGGATCGAACCCACGCCCTCCAACGCAGAAGGCAGAGCTGCAACCAACTGAGCTGAGAGGTCTGATTGTAAGTACTTGAGTCCTGATAGCTTATAGATATACTTGTTTTTATAAATACCTACAATACAATATCACACAAATTTTCTGTTCTTAGAAAAAGTGAATTAATACCTACAGCACAGAAGGTCAGTCAATACAAGAAAATATTCCCTACGCGATACAGGAATCATGTGTAGCCAAAAAAGTTCTAGAAACGAAGAACTTTTTCTTTTCCACACAGTTCTTTTGATACAGTAGTTCACGAACTAACAGAACCCTAGATCCATAGGTCATTAACCGGCTCGTAGGGTGACCATAAATAAAAATATAGTTATTTTTGTTAAATATAACGTTTTTTTAAATTACATTTAAAACTAATAATTATGGTCAATACGTGCGGAGCTGACTAAGCCGCGGGTTTTCTGACGATGTTGTCCTTCACTGTTTGAGAGCACTAGAATTGTTTGAGTACATTTTTCGAACAGAAAAATTCAGAGTTGTAATGAATGGGGATAGGGAGGATTTGAACAAGCAAACTGTGTAGGATCGGAAGGCAGGGTGGGTACTACCGCTAGACTGACGGACTGCTTCTGAGATCTAATCTAACCTAATATAATATAAGACGCTATTTGCCTTCGAATATTTTTTATAACTTTTTTCTTCTGATTTACTTTTGACATCTTAGTCGATTTTTAGTTACTACTTAATATTGTAAAAACTGACATGCCTAGTATTACAGTCAATTGTGATTATGTGGTAAATAAATGAACTGAAACTGCCTGTACAGTATATTACATAGAAAATATACCCATATCCATGTATGCAGCAAATAGTTTTAAGTATTTTTTATGTACCTGCACGTTTATATTTTGTTGTGTGGAATAAAGTATTTTCTATCTTCTATATTTCTTTATGTAAATGGTGACCACTCAAGATATTTATTTAATTTTGATAGATCGGTTAGGCCAAGCGTACAACGAGTATTTCCTCGTGTAAAGTCAGGGCAAGTCAGCTACTTCGAAATATAAGAAAGATGTTTGAAAAACAGTAGGCAATCGATCAGCGAAGGATTGGTTCGTGCGGAATAGTTTTTACATCCCGAGGGTCAGGAAGAACTGTTGTATTTCCTATTCTATGTGCGTCAATGGTTATTTGACTGGGAAAGCAGTTTTTTGAGTGAAAATGTTTTGTATTGCATTGTATATATTATTGTCGTGCTTGTAGTTACAACATAAAAATAGTTATTTATCTACCTTTTAATAAAAGGTTTAAGAATATATGGCGTATAATACCTGTATTCGATGTTTCTCTTCTTCTGTTGCCTTTTTCTTGATAATATATAGCCCACCTGATGTTAAGTGGTAACCATCGCCTATAATAAACTTGACTTGTATGTTAGGAACGTTAGAAACGTGTCCTAGGATGCACTGCCCTGCTTCCATCAACTTGAGGCCGAACAGATGATAACTCTAGCGTATTTCTGTCAGAAAGCACGTTGATGGAAGCAGGGCAGTGCATCGTAGAGCACGTTCCTTGCGTGACCTACAAGTCAATGCTTTGTTATAGGCGATGGTTACCATTTAAAATCAGATGGGCCATATGCTTTTTCAATCAGATTGTATAAAAAATATTTTAATAAATAAATTATAATTAATATTTTAGACAATCCACACAACACCATCTAGCCCCAAACTAAGCAGAGCTCGTACTATGGGAACCAGATAGCATTAACTTACATCAATTTGTTTTATAAATACATAGGTACATACTTAGAGTACAATTAACACCCAGGCAGAGAACAAACATTTGTGTTCACCACACAAATATTTGTTCCCGGTGGGGATCGAACCCACGACCTGCAGCTCAGAAGGCAGAGCTACTACCAACTGAGCTGAGAGGCCAGTCGAAATAAATGAATACTTTGTTTGTTTTGCAATCGCTACCCGTTATCGCTACTACCCATACGTCTATGGTCGGGCTAGATTGCCGCGGGACCGCGCGCCCGCCGCCAATAAACACAATCAAGCGAGCAATGTACGATGCACTAAACACTAACTACTACCCATTTATTACTAACTATTCATACAGTTAATTAGTATTGCTGGGCATGACACACCACGATTTTAGTCTGAAACGAACAAAATCATGCCTCATTTCCATGGTCATCATGGATTTCTATTTGCTACGATCCTGACATACTCGTTAAATGTTATTCACTCTCATAACATACTAAAAAAAAAATCTCGAAAAGAATCGAAATTCGAAAAGTTCGGAAATGTGTGTCAAGTGCAAGAAAGGAGCCTCTTTGAGGCGCACTTAAAATCCTTTCACCGCACTTGGTTCAAAATAGTCAGTGATTGGATAAAAAGAAGATAACATTCTTCACATGCTTGTCGGTTTTGTGTACTCCTGACCGCCTTTCTCCAAAATATCTGCTATCTGATCGAGAGACATGCGCCAAAGTCTTCCCCTTCCAGAAGTTACATTCACGATTGCCTTAATTTTAATTTGTGTACGAAATAAAAAAAAAAAAAAAAAATTTAATATTATAGACACTTAGATCCTTTTTTTTTTTTTTGCCCTCGGGAAATTCTTTATGGATACCCACTAGCCGGGGGAACTAGTGGGTTATGTCAGACTCTTGCTACTGACTAAAACCCCTGGGGTGTTCCTCTACATTTGCGCTGGGTGGACGAGATCATGGCTTCGTTTCGTTCCACAACCCCGTCAGCGCTTATCCTTGCGGACCCATCTTAAGGAAGGACTGAAGCCCTTTCCTCGTCATCTGAAGGCACCCTGAACACTAGGGTACTTTCCCTCTCAGACCCTCACAGTGCAGGTAACAGATCCCCCGATCTGTTACCTGCGGGTCCCTCTATGGCGGAGACACTTAGATCTTACTTTAACATTTGTGTTCATAGCGCAAATGTTTGGCCTCAGCAGGGATTGAAACCAAAACAGCCAAGAAAATAGAACCTATTCCCAATCATCATAAATTGTGCACACAAACTTGTGTTTGCCTGTGCAATAACTTCCAATAACTTAGAGTTTATTTAATCAGATCAGTTTCAGAGCAAGCTCAAGTTGTATGCACACAATACAACTTTTATGAAATCTTCCAGGCTAATAACTTACCTGCAGTGGATGTGAAACTCAGACCAACGTGTTGGATTTCATTGCTAAAGAGGAATGCTTACTCCTTCCGTGTATTATTTCTGTGTTTTGTTGTTAGGAGTTTGCGCATTGGTAGATGATTCTTCAGAAATCATTTCACGGTAGTGAATTGGAACAGACGGTAATAAAAGAAAAAAATATCTGAGGCTAATTCTTCAAAAATTGCGTCACGGTGAGGAATTTTGAGGGACGGTCATGAAATGGAAAATTATGACCGTTAGAATTAGGTAAGTAATTGCAAGCACATAGAGGCATAATATTTTACACCTTAGAGTGATAAAAACAGCGCGTTGGGCTCGTCTTCAGGAGGCGGTTTCCTTCTGAAGACGAGCCCTACCCGCTGCTTTACATCAGGTGCTTGTTTTGTCACATCACGTCCTCAAGTATATTGCTTTGCTTCATGTTTCTGATGTTAAAAACCTACTTTCCATATTTTCAAAAGGTATATACTAAAGGTATGATACACTGTTAACGAAATCACGCACATGCTGAGCCAGAGTCCGTTTTACGACGCACAAAGCTCAATTCTGTAGTCTATTGATAAGTTGTTAAGTTTATATTGTAAGTGTGAGTTTTGCTTCGCAAATAAATAATTTTTCTTTCTTTCTTTTTCTTTCTTTTTCTTTCTTTCAAATCAGACGCATCAAGCTTTGCGCATATCTAAGCGTTCTGTGGTGACGGTCAGTAGCACGCTGTCAAATAAAAATAGTGCGGAAGGGTTCGGAGTTTCGCATCTGTACGCTAGTATTAGTTATTGTATAATATATTTAGTAGCTGGCCTCAGTTGTTATTTGTTGTTCGATCGCGAGAAGCACCGCGGGCAAACATTCTGCCAGGTTCAGCAAACACGTGCCTCGTACGACTCACTACTTTATTAACTACCGCTAACTGAGCTTTCTCTCTCATGCCAGAATAAATAAATAAATAAAAGCTAGGTATGTTGTGAACGATCTCTGAGAAAAAAACTATGTAGTCAAACAAAACTATAGTTTGTGAAGCAAAAACAGCTTATTCTAGGATATTCTACTATATATAATAATATCTACAAAGGGCAGTCTTATCGCTTCCAGACGACCCTTAAAATAAGTAAATTACTACATCGAAACTATATCTTTATCTATCCCATCTATTACTCCAATTTTAATATTCTTATGTTAGGTACTTTATTTGTTGGATTCTTCATTGTACCTTTATACAAACAGTGCGGTTCCGAAACTGTATCACACTACACCGGGACTGGTCAGGGATTGCGTTAAGTTTTTTTATTTATACGAGAAAAGGAGTTGGTTTATAATACAAGTTAATATCCAAGCTTAGACCGACTAAGTATAAGAAACTATAACGTTCAGTGATTCATATTATTCTTCAGAAATAATGAATTGCTCCTTACAATTGTATAAAAAGATATGGTCTCTGTTTTTTTTTCAATTTGGTTAAAGGTTACATATTAGCCGTCGCCGTCTTCAGAGAACTTTTTTAAGGTTATATTGTTGTCTCAATTTTTCTCAATACAAAAGAGAGAGACACGTAGGCAAAACGAATTGTTCAAACTGGTCAAGTAAAACTGCAACTTTCCTTTCTGAATAAATGCATTTTGAATTAGATTTTTTTTAATTTGTTTTTCGTTAGTCAGCCCTGGCTATACCTACATTGTCTTACAAATACAGCTCAAATTCAATAGACGGTACTGACTGGCTCGGTCCGGTCTCAGCCTTGTGTGCCCTAAATCCGGCTTTAATCGACACTTGCTTGACTTACTTTTATTGAGGTATGCAAGGAGTTTCAACTACTGAAGTTCATTTCTTCATGATTGCCATCTGTCTAGACAGGATACCTGAATTACAGTCGCGTTCTATAATAACTCCCTTGGTACTTGAACGTACTTTAAGCACGGTGAAATTTTAACCACTGTTTTAGTGAAACAAACGTGATTATATTACTTTTTTAATATATTTGTTTTAAAATAGTACTGAACTTCGGTTTCTAACATTTTTGAAACAAAAAAAAAATTATGTGAATTTTTTACAACGGAGTTCTTTTAATTTGGACAAAACAAAGTCAAGCCAAAATAAGTATTTATTTAATGGTATCAGAAGGATCACTTTGAAACGTTTTAAAGCTATAGGTGAGTTTAGGGCCTAGTTCCACGCGACCAAGCCTAGAAGAACAAGCAACTAATTACGGTTTCGTTTTTACCGTTTTTTTGTAAAATGTTTACGTAAATGATATGTACCTACACAAAATTACAACCTACTTGACCTACAATTTTGTATTTCTTTTATAAGGTTTTTTTGAATAACTTTTATAATTACGCAGTACATGCCATAAGCGGCCAACCATCGAATAACGTTGCCTGAAGTATTTGTAAAACTTTTTTCAAAACTAAAGTATCAACCCTATTATCAAATACCAACGATATAAAATCTTATCTCGATCGCTAAACGGTAACAAAGTGACGATTATTGAACAATACTACAGAATTCTTTAATAATACACTCGTAGTTAAGTGTTACAGGGTGTCTCACTAATAAAAGCAATTGAAATTAAAATAAATTTTTATTTGGCCAAACGCCAGTCACATCTTTGGTAGCAGAGGAAAATATAATTATGCTCAATAAGATCTCAGTAATACCTATATAGTAGGTGTGACTTGGCATTGAATAAACTTAGGTTTCTTCTTCCTGCCTTTAGCGTTGTGTGGATATGTCTTCCAAAATATATAAATTTACCCGATTACAAAATAAATAACGTAGAACTTTCAGGTACCGAAATTTTTTTACAAAACATAATTATAAAATAATAATTTTCTCAATATTATATGACTTGCTATTTTTTTATAAAGCTTTCTTCCGTGAATTCCTCAACCAGTCTGGTAAAGTTTTGAGACACCCTATATTATTTTGAAATGAGTAACTGCTTTTTTATCTGTGACAACTAGTAATTTGAATCCCATTGAGAGTGTGAATTGTTTGTAACAAGATATTTTATTGAAAGTAACTATTTAGTTTTAATGGCGTAAGTTGAGTCGTTGAGTTGTATTACTTGTATTTTAAACTGTAGTACCTACAATTCCAACCATAAGATATTTTTATTTTATTTTATTTTATTTTATTTTATTTTATTTTATTTTATTTTATTTTATTTTATTTTATTAACGCACAAAACACATTACAACCACAAAATAACTAAAAACTAAAATACTACATTTTTGACCTTGATTATAACGTAACACATGCGCGTACAGAAAAGTTATAACTTATACGAGTAAAGAGAACAACTTATACATAGCAAGCTAATATTATTCTTAAGAAGTATGGAAGTATTTAAATTTAAATGTAAATGTAAATGTAAATGTAAATTTGAATTTGAATTTGCAAGCACTTAGTCATTAGATGCTTATGCATCTAATGACTAACCACTTGCACTATCTAGGCTGTTTAAAATAGAGGATGTTCTTAAGATTTCTGATGAATTGGCTCAATTTGGCAATATCAATATTAAATTAGGCACAAAATAATTATAATAAGTATTATTTTGTCAAAGTTAAAATAATTTTATATAATATCGTAGAAAAATGTACCTACTTCATATTCATAGAAAACAGGCTTTTTGCAGACTGTGCCAGCAGTTGATCTAAATTAGTGTAAAAGTTTTTTTTCAAAATAAGAATGAATAGCTATCTTCTAGAATCTAGATGAAAACGCTACACCGTTGACATCATCATCAGGTGAGATTGCGGTCAAGCATTATTTTATAAATTGTAAAAAAAAGTTTTTCAAGTTTCGTCGTATTTTAAAAATCCCAAATCTCGGGAGACGGAACTAGAGGGATCAAGTTATATCGCGTATAAAATACAGTAGCATTTAGCGATAATTTTATCGGTGGGCCGTCTGTAACTTTAGAAGTGAATTGCCTTCAAATTGCTGCTTTTATCCTCTCACAATTTAGAGCATTCAATATTTTAATCTGATTACAATGTTTTTGTAATGAAAGAAACATGAGTTATGGTAGGATTAGGGACTTACATTGGTTTAGTTTTATCAGGCGAATAAATTGTATTGTATTACTAAGGCTGTCCAAATAGTATATTGTAGAAAAAGTAAAATCAGTCTTCTTGTTCTTATGGTGTTTTTTGGTTCTTTCGAACCAAGTGTCGTGAAAGGAGGCTTATTTCGTGCACTTGAAACAAATTTCCGAACTTTTACGACATGCAGGTTTCCTCACGATGTTTTTCTTTACCGTTTGAGAACAGTGGTAAAAATGCCATAATCAGTGCTAGTTTTTATGAGCGTATTAAAAAAACTCATTATTTTTATTAACTATCTAGTTATCTGTAACTTACACTAATATTAATTTAAGATAGTTTCAGAAGTAGAATTCTTCTGTATAACCTGCGTCCTAACAAATAAGTTATTAAAATTAAATATTTATAGGATGTGTTTAACAATTAGTTATTAAAGTATTTAATAATTTTAAAACCTATTAATTGATACGCTTGCAGGTGATAATTAACCACACCATTAACGATCAGTAAAAAATACTCGTTTTATCATTTGACACATCAAGAAGCTTTTGACACAAAAGCGTTCGTTTTGTCGACTCACGCGCATCTGCCACCCTTTCTGTGGGCGTGGCCTATCGCCATGGTGACGGCCACGCCTCCTTACATATTAATTGGCTGTTGGTTTGTGATTTGTTATTTTTTTAAAATCAATTTTAAAATATTATTTAAAAAAAATTATAAGGCAATAACTAGCGATTGAAAATACAATCCGTAGTAATATGGTAAGCCAAAAGTGCGGAATCAACTTTATTTTGGAAAATGCAAAAGTAAATCTAACCTAAAAATGTGCTGCGGGTCACAAACTGTCAATCAATTTTCGATTTATTTTTATTGCAACCATGCATACCAGACGGGACTCCAAAAAAGTTTTTTGTGGTTTTTTTAGCCTTCTCGACATAATATCTTCATGCAAGAGATAAAAAAATACTTACTAAATACAAAAATTCATATCAAGCCTCCTTGTTATAGCATATTTTTTTCTTAATCTCTTGCGAATTACTAATTTCTTCTAGATGTTTTCCCTCACTGTTAAATATCTAGTGACCTATTTATAATTGGTAGTAGTTAAAGCACTTAACGCCACATCAGTATTCTCATCACACACTCGATCTGAGGACGTGACTTCAGAGTGATTAAAAAGTTTTGTCTTGGCCTACTTTATCCACGAAGGGGTGTTGGCAATTTTCTTGTTTATTAGCGCGTTAGAACCACGTAACGTTGGTATTTTAGAATGTTTTGAACGAAACTTATTTCACTTGCTACAGTGCCTTAAAACAGAGTGATTGTTGCTTGGAGAATATGTGGAGCACGTTCAAACAGTGCACGTATCGCACGTGCATTAATAATAGGTTATAATGGCGGTACTCTATGGAATAACTTTCTATCTTTTATTGTCGACTATAGCAACCACCCGTGGTTTCGCTCACCCCGTTGCCGTAAGAATCCGTCTCCTAAGCTACATCCCCACCAATATTCAGCCAAAAAAAAAAAAAATATCACCAATTTATATCCAATTCATATTTCATATAAATCATATGAGGGTCATATTTTCTTTATCGATAAGTTTCTGGAAAAAATAAAAACATACGAGCACGTATATAGCAGATCTGGATTTTATGAGAGAAAATGGTCACTCTAGAGGCATTATCCAGGGAGGAAATAGGGACTACATTTGTATGGAGAGTCGCCTGTGTGATTCCCTCTTAAAAGAAGTCAAAGTTAAGTTTAGTGCGTAGTTAAACATTTTTATTCTCTCACAACACACACCACTAACATCATTAGCTCAAAAGAACTACCAAAGACAACGTTCTAAATCATTAGATAAATGTCCATAAACTTTAGTGACTAGCTGTACCTATTTACTGTACAATGTGACTGTATTTTGTTATTAGTGTACATAATAAGTCTACGTTGCCGCCCGCGGGGAAATCTCACGGAAGACGGAAATAATCAGGTTAGTAACCGCGGCAATAACCACCTGTGATGGGTATCTAGCTAACACTGGGATGCGGGTTCAACTCTAGTTTTTGCACAAGAAAAAATTGCAAGATATTACTCATAATAATAATAATGAATAAAAATTGTTGATAATCAACACAATACTAGCCTCAAACTAATCAGAGCTTGTACTGTGGGTTCCAGATAAGTGTAAATAGTACTTATATAATTTTTTTTTGGTAAATACATACTTAAAATACAATATAACACCCAGACAGAGAACAAACATCTGTGTTCACCACACATTTTTTTGTTCTCGGTGGACACCGAACCCACGACCTACGGCGCAGAAGGCAGAGCTACTACCAACTGAGCTGAGAGGCCAGTGATTATTTTATATAACAGTATCTGGTAAGTATTACATCTTAATACTAAATATAGGTTAGGTACTTATCGCTGCGTAAACTCTACACTAATTTTAATATTTTGTTCATCAAATCTATGTGTCGATCTATGTAAATCTATGTGTATTGGTTAGTTTACTAAAAATAAAACTATCCAATGTTGTAAAAAGCTTTCAACTAACTGGGAAGCTTTTCGCTTTGATCAGCCAAAAGCTTCCCAATTCAATACTTTCCAACGAATAAAATGCACGACAGGACGCAATTTTATCGGAATTCGTTAAATAAACTCCCATTGACGTCATGTCCGTCACAACTGTAAAACGAAATGGTCTGAAACGGCAAAAATAGAATTACAGTCTCAATAATCAATCCGCTTGATTCGTTATTCGTATTCGTCACAATGTGGGCCTGATCACGTCCCTTCGGGGTGTGGTGGGAGATATAGCTAGTAGCGGTGTCAAAGACAATGCGCCTACCGGGCTTTCGTTCCCGCGGCGGGGCCCGGGGTGAAGGACCTTGACCGGCACCGATCAGTGCCGAACAAAAAAACCGGCATTTGCATCTATTGTAGATGATTTATATAGCATCAGGGGCAATTTGTGATTACTCATACCCCTACTTACGGGACGCTATAGTGCCTGGGACAGGACTTTAGATGGAATAGGCTTGCCCAGCACCTATACCATCCTGACAGCTCAGTCGGCCTAATCCACAGGAAAGACATGGTCAATACGTGCGGAGTGCCGAACAACACTTCAAACTACCATGGAACCGAGTTCACACGTTTACTTTTGTCAATAGAATCAGTCCGCTTTTGTATGTCCGCTTTTTTATTCATCACATTCATCACTCCACCCGAGTCCACTTGAGTTAGTAGTGGCTTAAATTACAGTTCAAAATTTTTTTTTTTTTCGGAGCTATGTGCTATGTGTTGTGTAGATTGTCTACAATTTTTTCCCTGGAAATGTTTGAGAGGCTTATCTAATAGACTTCTTCCGGATGATGACGATGTAATTGTTTTTGTTTTCTTTATCACGATGAATTTGTTGTCAGTGCGTGTGGCCTGATGACATACGGAACTGAGACGTTGTCGCTAACTAATTGGCCTCGTACACAAATGGAGATAGCTTGCTGAAAGTTTCTCGACGTGATAGAATCAAAAATGAGGATATCCGTAGAACAACCAAGGTCGCCGACATAACTCTTAGAATTAGTATTAGGTTGAAGTGGCAATGGGCAGGTCATATAGCTCGAAGAACCGACAACCGTTGGGGAATAAAGGTTCTTGAATGGCAACCACGAACCGGAAGACGAAAAGTAGGGCGCCCACCCACCAGATGGACCGACGACATTGTTACGATCGCGGGAAGCCGGTGGATGGAAAGAGCTCAGAATCGTTCTTCCTGGAAATGTGTAGGGGAGGCCTATGTCCAGCAGTGGACTTTTTCAGGCTGATGATGATGATGATGAATTTGTTTAGTCTAATACTGTCCGCTACTCGACTACAGTTGCACCACACCCTACCCTAATTTGAATAATTCGTAAGAGCCGTAACAGGTAATTGTTCATTCTGTTGGGTACCTGCCGTGATTGCGATTTATTACTATTTTGTCCAATAAAACGACGATTAAAACGACCATAAATTATTTCTTTATTCGTCATAATAGCTGCTAATTGGCCTTTTGGAATTATTCATTAATTAGGGATCACAAAGGAAGAAAGGAAACCATTGTTATTGAGTTTCTAGTTTTATTTCTAAACAATTACTTCAATTACTGATAATTTTAGCAAAATGAACATTAACGACTAATGAAATAATTTAACATAATCTTAGTAAGTTCAATATAAATAAATAAGTAGTAATAGAGCTCTTTGTGAAGGGCTCGTAAGTACTACCACCATGCCTATTTCTACCGTGAAGCAGCACCGCTGTGTTTCGGTTTGAAAGGTGTGGGTGCCAGTGAAATTACCGGCACGTGAGGCTGAACATTTGAATGCCTCAAGTTGACGCAAAGCAGTGCATCGTAGGGCACGTTCCTGATGTACGTGACCTACGAGACAAGACTTTGTTATCGTTGGTTACCACTTAACAGTAGTAGTTGTATCTGCAAATAAAAGAAAATGAATTATGAAAATAAACGTTGAATATAAAATGATTCTTTATTACATTTTCAAAGTTTTTTTATCTTAAACGGACACAAAACGGAAATAAAAGTCAACTTCTGAAGCGGCTAAGAAAACTGAAGTTATAATTGAAAAAGCCACTCAGAAGTTTTATTTTTTATATCCCGCGCTAGTTAGCTTGTGAAAACTGAACTCTTAGTTTAGTTTGCGAAATGCTGAATGAGGTTACTTGTCTGCAGGCCTACTACAAGCTCTGTCTGGCACTGTCTCTGACTCTAGTTTCAGTCTGTGTGAGTGTTGACTAAATAAATCCTACGTCAAAACGTCCAACACACAGTATAATACACTGGTGAGCATTCACATAGACTCAAAACCAGAGCCAGACACAGACAAAACTTGTGGTAGGTAGGCCTGCTGTTCGAAGATTGGTTGGGTGGAAAATAAATAAAAGAAAGAGTTTGCTTCATCGTAAATGGCCCTTGGAGGTAAAAATATCTATTATATCTACGTAGATGGCATTCTATTCTAACTACAAATACAAGCACAATTACGAAAAAGTTGAAGCGGAACGTTTTTTCAATTATTTTAATTCCTCCGCGCGAAGAAAGTATTTTAAATCGTCCTCGGCCACGTTTAGCTGCGACATTGTTTTATTCATTGTATAAATCTCACCGGATTTCCTTTCTGCGGTCCATGTTAAAGCCACTTTTAGATAACTAAATGGTTGTGGACTTCATGGCCAAACTATTAATAATATAATATAATAATAATGTGGACAATTCACTCAACACTATCTAGCCCCAAACTAAGCAGAGCTTGTAGGTATTATAAGAACCAAATAGCTAATTATATAATAAATATTATTAATAATAATAATAATCGTGAGCTTCATTATCACCAAAATATTTATATTTTAAGAAAAAGAAAAACTATAATAATAATATTAATATTTATTTTATAATAAATTAATATTTATATTATAATAAAATTATTAATATTTATTATTAATAATAAATATTATTAATAAATATACTTAATTTTTTTTTTGTAAATACTTCTAATACAATATAACACCCAGACAGAGAACAAACATCTGTGTTCACCACCCAAATATTTGTTCTCGGTGGGGATCGAACCCACGACCTATGGCGCAAAAGGCAGAGCTACTACCAACTGAGCTGAGGCCAGTCTATTAAACCAATTTTGATGAAATTTCCATGCTGATTCCATAGAACGTTTACGCCATTGCAAACATTTAAAAAAAAATCAAACAAAACAGAGAATCTCCTTTTTAGCTGTTTATTGATTTTATAGTGTTTACTACACTTAAGGAAATCACAAAGATTTTTATAAGCAGCCCCGTACCGAGGGGAAGGTCGCGGGTTCAAATCCCGCTCGGCTCTTAACTTTTGGGACATTATAAAAATCTCCTTTTTGTTTATTTAAAGTCGGTTAAAAATAAGTAAAACTTGAAATATGGGAACCAATAACTACACCAAAGAACTAGTCAATACCTATACCTAATTTTTTTTTTAATTCATCGTCATTTGCATTTCACCTATAAAACGTTCACTGCTGAAATAGGCATTCTCCACACACATTTCGAAAAATAACTTTTTTATTCTATTTCCATCCACCCTCCTCCACATTTCTTTAAATAACGCTTTTATTCCTTCTCCACCTACAGACTTCCCGCAACCTTTACAATGTCGGATTTTACAATCAGATTCAGAACACGATCAAACAGAGATCCGAACGGCACAAGCACACGGCAACAAAAGACTGTAAAAACCTCAAGTAGGTAGTAGGTACCGGTAGGCCTACCACAAGGTTGGTCTGGCTCAGTCTCTGGATCTGGTTTTGAGTCTGTGTGAGTGTTGACTAAATAAATCCTACGCCAAAACGCCACACACACAGTTTATTGCACTGGTGAACACTCACACAGACTCAAAACTAGAGCCAGATACAGAACCAGACACAACTTGTGGTAGGCTTACAATACTTGACAAATCAGATACAGAGCCAGACAGAGCTCATGGTAGGCCTACAGTACTCGACATCCCATCGATTTGATCTCGCCGAATCGATCAATTACAGCGAAATCATGATCGATTGAGATATCGTACTTTGCGTTGCCGAATTCAAAGATGCACGTGATTCAAAGGGTAAAAATACTTCAATTGCCTATCGGTTTCGGCACGTCTTTGCTTATAGCCGGTTTTGTTGACAAAATGCACGAAAAAATGCATTTCGTTTCGCATTTTTAACTACAATATCGACCGCTTATGCAATGCGCGTATGTAACAACACACCTACACATCATATTATGGGACATGAGTACAGTCGCGGTATGAAAATGTTCGTCACCTTAGAGTCGGTTTTCGCTTGCACCAAGTGCCTTGATCATGAACACATTTTGACATAATTTGTGACGTTAACTTATCGTGTGATACTTTCCAGCCGCGCCACAAGCTCTTATTTCAATGCAAGTTATACCAATGGAAGGTACTACAATTGTTCGTTTTTGTACGTTGATTAAAAAAAATTGTAGTACGAAGGTTCAAGAGAAATTTGACGAAGTTGGTGGCGCGGCCAGAAAGTGCTACTCCCCAGCCGCGCCACGCTGTACGCAGTGTTAGACTGATTATTACTAATCTAACTGATTGCTAAGAATTTGTACGATATTTGTTCGTTCTAATAACGATAAGATATAACTGCGAAAACAGTTTTTTCCAACTAAAATATTAAAAAGAAAATTTTGTACTGCGACGTAAAAACGCCTGATTAAACACTCAAGACATTTGCTATCAAATTAATTTCAGGTGTTTGTATTATTATGCGTAGACACTTCACAGCTCCAGATGCATAAGGTCTGATGTACGTTTTCTTGATTTTCCAAGATAGCCAAAAAAATTACACATTAATCTAGTATAACTCAGAAGTGCAATCAAAGTCGTGAGGCTGCCTCTATTTTTTTCTACAAAACTAAAAATTTAAAAATTATATAAGGTGTAATAAAATCACAACAGATTTGTATGTATTTCGCATATTTGATTTTTGGGTAATACATGTATACAGGGTGTCCCATAAGTCAACGTCCAGCCGAAAACGGGCGATGGGCCAAGTCTTGACAGCTAACAGAAAAATATAAAAAAAATATATGTCCTATAACTTTCGAGTTATGAGTATTTAAAAAAAACTGGAAAAACTGACACCTTGTCATGATCTTTTAAGTCCTGTGACTACAAACGTTAACTTTTCTTTAAATTTTTTTCTGCAATGTAAGCATGAATCTGATAAATCTGTAAATTACAATTAAAAAATAAGCCATAACTGCCTCAATTTTCAATGAAATCGTGGAGTTTTGGCCAACATTTCATTTCAGATAATTACATCACCCAACTTTAACCGTCTGTACCGCAAAAAATTGTACTACATTATCATATTATAGTGGCAGATAGTCTATCATTTATACAGCGGTAATGAGCACGGAGGCATTCCATGCTTAGTCAGGAGAAAAAAACGGAAATCAGAAAATTGCGTCAAAAGGCACGTTCCTACGGTTCGTGACCTGCAAAGTAATGCTTTTATACAATGATTTGCTATGGCAATGGTTACCACTTAACATCAGGTGTCATAATAATTATGACCCACCTGATGTTAAGTGGTAACCATTGTACAAAAAAATTTAGTTCATTTTATCGACTAAAACACATGATAAGTAGAACAATATGTTCATCACTCATGGCCACTCATGGCCATGTGTAATACCTTTTCAAAATCCCTATTAAATGCGCCAAATCTTGTCATACAGGGTCACTTTTCAGAAGAGTATTTTTTTAAAAAGTTATAATTTGAGAAAAAAGAAAATCGTAAAACTTATTTATTATCTTCAACACACCCAATAAACAACCATAAATAGCATGTCTAACGCAAGGACTCATCAGTACCAATCAACTTATAATAATAAAAAAAGTACAGGATATAGTTTTTTTTAAATTTTAACAAGAATTAGTTAAAAAAAGTCAATTTTCTTACAAAACACAAAATAACTGATGAACTCCTTTGGGAGGCCTGCCAATGTTGAATATTTTACCTCCTGAAGTTTTTGGAAGTAATTTTATAACACCCTTTTTTTCACCAATATTATTAATTTAATATTTTATTTTCAATATTTATTTGATGTTTTTGGTTAGATAAGCTATTCTCCTCGCAGTCCGTAACCTACTTTGTGTAAACTTTTGAACGCGGCGCATAATATCAAAAACACCTGAAATTCTTCTTCTTCTTCTTATCGTGTCACTGATTCTTTCGAACCAAGTGTGGTGAAAGGATTTTAAGTGCGCCTCGAAGAGGCTCCTTTCGTGCACTTGACACATATTTTCGAACCTGAAATTAATTTGATAGCAAATGTCTTGAGTGTTTAATCAGGCGTTTTTACGTCGCAGTACAAAATTTTCTTATTAATATTTTAGTCGGAAAAAACCGTTTTCGTAGTTATATCTTATCGTTATTAGAACGAACAAATATCGTACAAATTCTTAGCAATCAGTTAGATTAGTAATATCAGTCTAACACTGCGTACAGCGTGGCGCGGCTGGGGAGTAGCACTTTCTGGCCGCGCCACCAACTTCGTCAAATTTCTCTTGAACCTTCGTAGTACAAATTTTTTTAATCAACGTACAAAAACGAACAATTGTAGTACCTTCCATTGGTATAACTTGCATTGAAATTAGAGCTTGTGGCGCGGCTGGAAAGTATCACACAACTTATCGGTGTATTCTGTCTATTCAGTTTCAAAAGGTAGTATGTGATCGTGATACGATGAACAAATCAAGTTGAAAATCGACGAACATTTTCATTCCGCCACTACACCTTATTAAAAACTAAATGACACGCATTGCAAAGTAACACACCCAAGTGCACGAAGAGAGCCTCTTTGAGGCACACTTAAAATCCTTACACCACACTTTGTTTGAAAGAACCAGTGACACGATAAGAAGAATACGAACACATCCATTGCTGGTATTTCCGTGCACTGAGTAAAATGAAAACACTTGTATTCTCTATTTTTTCATCAAAATAATTTTAATTTTTGTTTCGAAGTGAAAACGAAAAAACGTTGCCTGTAAAGTCGGTTTACTGACGATAGTTGAACGTGACAACGTCATACAGCTGTCCACGCGGACGCATCGCTCACTCAAGTAGGAGAGAGACAGGTGTCGAACGCTGCCGAACGCGGAGGCCGTGCGTGTCTCTTTGTCGCTCGTTCCGCGCTCTCGCTTGCACTTCAAGCCTTAAATGGAACGCCTCAGAGCGAGGTAACGCCGCATGAGTTATGTTTTTTCGAGCGTGCAGCCGGCTTCATCGAATTATAAGACGTTGTCACGTCAATAAAAAGAAAAACATGGATTTAGTTACCCCTGTTCAATTAAAAATGTAACTTAATTCACTTCGCACCGGGGTTCATTCTTAATTGAGACAACCACCGCACTGGAAAATGTTTGGTTTAATAAAGCAGCGGTCTTCATTATTACGGACAAAGTCACAGCAGTATTTTTTATTTGCCATATATAGAATATCAAAATGAAAAAATGATTATTTTGGGAGTAAATTGCACAAATGATTCCATGCCATAGAATAGGACGCCACGGTGACCAATAAAACAGACCTCTAAACCTACCACAAGCTCTGTCTGGTTTTCTCCAGCTCTGGTTTTGAATTATGTGTGAGTGCTAAGCTCTGTGGTATACTGTCGTTGTGACGTTTCGTTTTAGGATTTATTTTGACAGCACTCACACAGACTCAAAACCAGAGCCAGAGACATAGCCAGGCAGAACTTGTGGTAGGCCTACTGGTTATGGGAAGTGGCATCTCCATACGTATCACCTGCGGTCACCAATCAATCTATCAGTCTTCAAATCAATCAATCAATACATTTATTAAAACCATAGGGACAAATTGAACAAGTGTTCTATATGTCCCTATTATGTTATACCTATGACGTAACTAAGTAGTTACGTCATAGGTATAACATAAAAACTGCTTTGTCAAAAAAAAACCCGCCAAGATTATGTACCTATTATGTCAGTGGTAGTTTTTATGAAACTTTAGATAGGCACCAGTTTTTTAAATCAATCCTAGTTCCGCATCAATAAGATAAACAAACTCGCATTCGTACATGTTTGAACAGTGGTGTATGTATTCAGAAAATTGGGAAAATACACAGTGTACACTGTACCAATCATGACATGAGAAAATTCGGAAACTCGCCCGCAGCGCGGTCAAATTGTGTGGTTGGGTTGGGGTGAAGAATGTCTGAACTTTGGGCAAAACTCTGCCACCTTCTTCAGCTCTGTGGTAAAACAAAGTAGGTAGTTATTTTAGTTGTTTGAACTTTCTTTGGGAATTAATCAGTGGCACCTGTTAGTGATAATCAATTAACACAGTCAAAATCAAACTCAAAAATGTATTTATTCAGTATGATTGCAAGGATCACTTTAAAACGTCTTAAAGCTAGGTGCCAGTTCCAGTTAGGTGCCAGTGAAATCAATAGCCAAGTATGTTTTTTGGTTGTTAATAAAACTACTATAAAGCATAAAAATAAACATAAACAAAAATAAGCTTTGATATTTTTTTAGATTATAAATTATTATCAACATAAAACTCAGCTTAACTCCCGACAAACTTTGAATGAAAGAACAACTTTCGGCTAATCAAACAACGGCAGGTAGACGAGAAAAAAACAACTTTCAAATAGCAGAATAACCGACGCCCGCGTGTCTGACACTTGCTTCATTCATGCATTTCTTACGTTCATTCATACATTCATTCACTAAATGGACAATGGTTCGCCTATTGTTCGTTTTATGGTCGAAAAGATCCTTGTTTGTGGTTAAATCGGTGTTGATAATTTATTGCTATCTTTATTCGATATTTGGGGCCTTTTATTAATTCTTTTTGCGACAATTTTGCGCCTCAAGTGCGTGAGTTTAGAAGATTTTTTAATGGAGTCTAGTGAATGATATTTTTTGTGAAGTGAAATGGTATGGGAACTAAAATGTAGTACCTGTGAGAGCGGTAGAGACTAGAGAATATGACGTGACGTGAAGCTCTGTCTGGCTCTGGTTTTGAGTCTGTGTGAGTGCTGACTAAATAAATCCTAACGTTGAAACGTCACACACACAGTTTGTATAATACACTGGTCAAAACTCAAACAGACCAAAGCCAGGGACAGAGCTGGACAGAGCTTGTGGTTGAACGATTTTATGAATGTAATAATTTTGTAATTCTAGTCTGATAATAAACTTAAACGAGTAAATTGTTTTATTATTATTATTATGATTAATAATTACGCACTTAAAACTTACACACTTAGTTTAAAAGAACCAGTGATACGATAAGAAGAAGAATTAATTATACTTAGTAGGCCTACCACAAGCTCTGTTTGGCTGTTTCTGACTCTGGTTTTGAGTCTGTATGAGTGTTGACTAAATCAATCCTATACGTTAAAACGTCACACACACACACTATAATACACTGGTGAGCACTCACAAAGACTCAAGACCAGAGTCAGAGACAAAGCCAGACAGAGCTTTTGGTAGGCCTACTGGTTCCACTTATTAGTTGTTATTTCCATCCAATGCAGTAGGTACCCAGTCAATACTGAACTTCACAGTAAAACAAAACAAACTCATCGTCTATTATCACAAAAAACACGAAACTGAAATCCCAAATGCGTTCAAAATTATAATTATAAAAAAATCTATAACTGCTGGCCTACCATCAGCTCCATATGGTTATGGTTATGGCTGTCAAAATTGTGTCAACAGTGTCAACACATTCAAACCCAAGAAGAAAATGAATGTGTGGGTCAGCCTATCTATACACGATTTGCAGCCTATCTATACATAATTTGACAGCCATAGCCATAACCATATGGAGCTCGTGGTAGCCCTGCAGTAGGATTATTGAAATGAACTCTGTTGCCGTGGGCGGATGGTCCGGGATTAACGAATGCGCAGTGAACAACCAATATCAATATTCAAAATACCATTGACCTGGAATTCGGAATTTAAATTACCTGTCTAAATGACCTATTTTCCATTTTTTAGGGTTCCGTACCAAAAGGGAGGTCAGGAGCCTATTTCGGACTTCACTGTTCTTCCGTCTGTCACCAGCAGGCTCATGAACCGTGATAGACTGTCAGTTGAAATTCTCACAGATGATGTATTTCTTGTCCCGCTCTAACAACAAATACCTACTAAAAAAACAGAAAAATATATATTCATGGGGTGTAATAGTGTTCTGTCTGTGTGAACACGTAATTAGTGTTCTGACCACAAAACACTATTACGCCGTCAAGAGAGCGGAGTAGGTAAGTACGTATACCGAAGATTTTAAAACAGTTAAGCTATCTATAGATTGGTTGTCATATTGTCGACAGGCGTCGTAGAATTAGTTCACCTGGGAGTAATTCACTTACGTGAATTAAGTATTCATACTAATTGAATTAAATCATCATCATCATCAGCCTGAAGAAGTCCACTACTGGACATAGGCCTCCCCTACACATTTCCAGGAAGAACGATTCTGAGCCCCTTCCATCCATCGACTTCCCGCGATCTTAACAATGTCGTCGGTCCATCTGGTGGGTGGGCGCCCTACGCTTCGTCTTTCGGTTCGTGGTCACCATTCGAGAACCTTTATTCCCCAACGGTTGTCGGTTCTTCGAGCTGTATGGCCTGCCCATTATATATTATACCTGAATTTAAAATACTAGGTGAATTATGTATACTATTTTGTTCCAAAAATATACGACCGATCAGAAGCGTTAAACTTGAGATAGTATAATAATCTCAATAACTAGTGTCAGTGAAAGTTTTACTTATAAAACGCTCTCTGCGCTGTGATGCAAAATCCATGTCTCAATATCTTGAAAGTTTCATCTGAAACACAGCGGATATCTATTCAAATTTGCCCTGGTATTTTTAGTCGAGATCTGAGTAGATAATTATCTAGCCTTGGTTAAAGTGTGCAATTTTTATCACTTCTATACTTAAATTTAAAATTATTTGCGATGTATTTAGCTGTAAACATTGTATAGCAAAAAAAATGTCTATGTTCATAATTTTTGTATGAGATGTGTGATTTGTAGAGATTGGTAAAGCGCCTCTAGCGGGCGAGTTGAGAACTTTCCTGACGCCATACAAAATCCACACTAAAAACGCTGATAATGCTTTTGACTGGCCTCTCAACTGAGTTGGTAGTAGCTCTGCTTTCTGCGCCGTAGGTCGTAGGTTCGATCCCCACCGAGAACAAAATATTTGTGTTGTGAACTCAAATGTTTGCTCTCTGACTGGGTGTTATACAGGGTTATTCATTATAAGCTGCAATATACTCAGGAATTAGGTTCAACAAATAAAATAAAAAATATTTATGAAATGATTTTATTTAATTTTGATTTAAGTTTTTGTATCAAAATTTTATTTTTATTAATTTCTTTACGGCTATTGCATAATGATTGCCTTGGAGAACAGGACGATGACCCACCCAGGCGGTGACTGAACGCAGAGTGTCGCTCACGGCGCGCGGGCGCGGATCAAAGGTCAAAATAGGTCAGGCGCCAATGATTCCTTTATCGATTTTCTCGGGATTTTCATAACAAAGATTAAAAAAAATCATTTCATAAATATTTTTTATTTTATTTATTGAACCTAATTCCTGAGTATTTGCAGCTAATAATGAATAACCCTGTATTGTATTCTAAGTATGTATTAACAAAAAAATATATAATTATTATATCAGCTATCTGGTTCCCATAGAACAAGCTCTGCTTAATTTGAGACTAGATAATGTTGTGTGTATTGTCCACAATATTTATTTTATTTATTTATTTTCATAACGAAAGATACGAAGTAAGTTTGCATTGGCCCACAAACATCGTTTCCAAGATCATCCTTAATAATCACTGGCTCCAGCATAATATTCATATTTTACACGGAGTTCTAAAAGCAATGGATGTGACTTTTATTTTATTTTTATTTTCTTAGGAAAACTTACAGCTAAAAATTGGGTACAAAAAAAGAGGATAGATATCTAAGGCAATTTAAAAGTTTCCACTTATAGTTACTTTGATTGACTAAAACAAAACTTTGTGATATTATGTTCAAGGAAAAAATGAAAAAGAATTATGTACACTATAAATAGGCTTTTTTGTTATCTTAATTTAAAAAGCTGATGGTATAAATATTATGGCTCACCTGTTGTTAGAAGTAACCATCGCCTTTATCAAAGCTTTGCCTCGTCAGAAACGTGCCCTACGATGCACTGCCCCGCGTCCATCAACAACTTAACTTACATAAATGAACTGTTCAGTTTTTATGAGAATAAACTTCTTTCACCTTTATAATGTTGACATTAAATTTTTCACACAGCATTATCTAGCCTTATTGGACTAAGAATAGCTTTTACCGGGAACTGGATAACTGATAGAATAAAAATATCTACCCTATTTTTCGTAAAGGTCAGCGCAGACTGAGAGGAGCGCAGCGGAGAGGATTTTATTAAGGCACTCATAATCTACTATAATATTATTGAAATAAAGTGCATAATAGAGATAATAGAATAATAATAGACCTTTTCCCAGCAGGGACACAATAGGTTGATAAAAAAAAAGCAGCCAAGTGCGAGTCGGACTCGCCCATGAAGGGTTCCGTAGCACGACGAACTACAAGAACCTTTATATAATGTTACTTGATGTAACATAATAAGGTTCTTGTAGTTCGTCGAAAGGTAAATTGCGGTTTACGGTTTATGACGTATAAAAAAAAAACTAATGACTAGATCTCGTTCAAACCAAATATCGTTGAAAGTTTACATAGTAATGTACAACATATTTTTTTTTAGTATTATCATTCTCTTACTTTAGAAGTTAGAGGGGGGGGACCAACTTTTTTCCACTTTGGAAGTGTCTCTCGCGCAAACTATTCAGTTTAGAAAAAAACGATATTAGAAACCTCAACATCATTTTTGAAGACCTATTCATAAATACCCCACACGTATGGGTTCGATGAAAAAAAATTTTTTGAGTTTCAGTTTCAAGTATCCCCGAAATTTATGTTTTTTTTTTATTTTTATGTAAAAATCTTAATGCGGTTCACAGAATACATCTACTCGCCAAGTTTCATCAGTCTAGCTCTTACGGTTTCGGAGAAAAATGGCTGTGACATACGGACGGACAGACAGACAGACAGACAGACAGACAGACATGACGAATCTATAAGGGTTCCGTTTTTGCCATTTGGCTACGGAACCCTAAAAAGTGCATAATACTTAAACCTGACAAAAAATTCTCGCGGATCCGCGAGTATTTTTCCATCAGATCCATAATTATATTGCACTTTATTACAATAACATTAAAGTTCTATAATCTCTAAACATTTTATATTATCCAGTTCATAAGAGATTCATGCAAAAATGAAGATTCACATTTGGTTTTTAGTTGTTTAAACACCTATACCCACAGTTATACAATTTGTAGATTACGTTTTAGGAAATAAAATAAAGATATAGTCAAGGAGAGTCAGACTCGGATATCAGTCAAAGGATGTCAAATGACTGCGATACTTGACAGCGTTTCTCTGATCGCCACCGCAGAATGCTTAGATGTGCGCAAGACTTAGTTTCATATATTTTGTTTTTCGTAATCGTTGCCAACGCCTTTTCCTTTTGGACAGTCATTTCCAGAAATTTTAATGCAATTTGCAAATGTCGATTTACATGGAAGTACACTCGAGACAACAGCGGCTAACCGCTTGCCGTCCAATTACTGATTGTGCGTGAGTGTACTTACCCATTGTGACAATAATTGGGATCGTATAGCATCATCACAGGTATACCTACAGTATTAAGTTTTAGCACATTTATGCAGTGTGATAAATTCAAAATAAATTAATTCAGTTGTATCACAAGGATCACTTTGTAACGTCTTAAAGCTAAGTGAGCATAGTTGCCAGTTCCACGCAATCAAGAAGAACCGGCAACAAAACAAGGATCACTTTAAAACGTCTTAAAGCTAGGTGAGTTTATGGTGCCAGTTCCACGCGACCAAGGTTAAATTAACAGGCAGCAAACTACGGCTTGGTTCCTGCCGTTGTTTGTATGATCTATGAAATAAAAATAGCAGGGAAATTCCAGCTCCAGTGATAGCTTTGAAGAACTAATTTTGTACCTAATTAGTAATTACAGTCATATCCACATTCAAAATTTATCATTTTTTATCTCTTCTCTTCAAAAAGTGAGCAAGTTAAACACTTCAATTATAGTCATAGATTTCTCAGAAATATATTTACTTTAATATTTTATGGATTGAAAATGTGTTATCTAAAAAATACAACGGTGTAAACTAATAAATTGTGTAAACTTATAAAACAGACAGACAGACAGACATGACGAATCTATAAGGGTTCCGTTTTTGCCATTTGGCTACGGAACCCTAAAAATGAATCAATACCAGTAGCCGGTGGATGGAAATACAAAAAAAATAAAGAAAAACCATGCGCACTGAATTAATAACCTCTTTTTGGAGAGTCAGTTAAAAACAACAGATTTACGTGTGAATTTTCGCCGCCATGTTGTTTGCGGCGCCCCGCCCGTTATAAATTAGAGAGGCTTTGCCGTGTCGTGTTTTGTGTAAAAACCATCTAAAATATAGCAGACAGGCACAAAAAGTGTGTAATCGTATTTCTGTGTTTTGTGTTGTGGTTTTTGGTGTTCTTTGACTGATTATAGGTAAAATAATTAATGGAAAGCGCTGTGTATGCTTTAATTAACGGTAACTTTAGAACTCTGTTTTATTTCAAAGTATTTACCGGTGAGATAACAAGCTGTGACTTTTATAATACCTAATGATTTTATAATTTCCCAAAAATAAGGAGCCGCGTGGCGTAGGATTTGAACCCACGTCCTTCCCCTAGGTACGGGGATATCTCAGGGCACGTTTCTGAGGTGCGTGACCTTCAAGGCAATGCTTTGCTATAGGCGATGGTTATTGGTTGATTGTATATAGTTGTAAATAAAATAAAATAAAACTCCATTGACTGGATATTACAAATTCTAAAACGTTTATAATGCGTTTATCGAACCTACTTCTCTCTCTCGTATTACTCGCAACGCCAAAGGGAGTCTTCTACAAGGCAATATTGTAAATGACGTGAAATTAATTAAGGTTCTAAAATGAGCATCAGTAAAACCTCATCGCTGAAATTCTGATGAGTTTTAATTTATATTTTACCAGCTGTTATCCGTATGATTATCCCCCCGTTAGGAATGATTTTGCAAAAAAATTTAAACACGTATTATGCTACTAATTTGGCTAAAAAAAAAACACGTAATCTATTATTCTACCAAAAGCCTAATTATGAATATTCATCCCTAACATAAAGAAATAAGGACTGGCCAGGCAAACTTTCAACACCTATTTACACTACACTAAAAATATTTGTGTTCGTTGCTCTGAGAATCAAGAAAGAGACTTCAGTTAAGCAGTGGGCGTCCTATAACTGTAATGATAATGATAATAAAGGAGGAGGTTCTCAATTCGGTTGTTTTTTTTTTTTTTTATGTTTGTTACCGCATAACTTCGTTATTTGTGAGCCGATTTGAAAAAATATTTTTTTATCTGAAAGGTACTGCTTCCAGATTAGTCCCATTTTAATTTTATTAAAATCGATGTTGCCATTTTTTTTTAAATAATTTTCTTAATGTTTGTAACTGCATGCCTCCGTCATTTATGAACCGATTTAGAAAATTATTTTTTTATTTGGAAGGTTATTCTTACGTGCAGATTGTCCCAAACAAATTTGATTAAAATCGGTTTAGCCGTTTGACAATGAAGTCGGTTTCTCAAGTTTTTTAAACTTATAATTATTTACGTCACCAAACAAGAAACTATGAAGCAAGTTACGCCGTCTTTGTCAGATACCTTAATTTGATAAAGTCGGAAACTGATGCTTAGCTATCTGAATAGAAACCCACCTCAACCCTGAGAACTGTCTGCGGCAAGATATTAACTTTGAAGTTAGATAATGTTAGGGCGACGCCACATGTTGCGGTGCGGCCCCGGTCTCTGCGGCTTGGGTCGTCGTACCGCAAGTGGGGCTGGTTCGAAAAAGGCCACCGATGATGATATGATGTAGTTTAGTAGGCATCACATAAATCTTTGCTCTGACACAGTGGCGACGGGATCAAAACCTACCGAATGTACCTATATTGCATAGAAAAAAAAATAGTTTCAAAGTCCTAGTGATTCAACTGATTAGATGCTTTGTGGCTTGATTTGACTTACTCGAAAACTCGATTGAATGCCCTCTTAGACATCAATAAAAATGTTAAATCGGTACTGAGAGATATAATGGGATGTCTACCGTGCCTATGGATTAAAGACGTAATTTTTTTTTGAATGATGCATAGTTTTGAAAGGTTTTTTCAGAGTTACGTATTAAGCCCGGCCGCGCCGCACCGCACCGGGTATAAGTTTTCATTTCCGCGTCGCACTGTGTGAAGTCACCCTTAGAGGTATTGAACCGGGTTGAGTTTAATGCACGTTACTGAATATTGGCGATGGTATTGAAATTAATAGTTTAAACTATCAATTATTATTTCAAACTTCGTGGAATCTACTAATTAATGCAATGAGATGAACTACAATATTTATCATCTAAAAGTTTCCTAGACGTAATTTAAATACCCGTATTAGAACGTACGTAATTCCGTAGAAGAACCAAGGTCACCGACATAGCTCGTAGAGTTAGTAAGTTGAAGTGGCAGTGGGCAGGCCATATAGCTCGAAGAACCGACAACCGTTGGGGAATAAAGGTTCTCGAATGGTGACCACGAACCGGAAGACGAAGCGTAGGGCACCCACCCACCAGATGGACCGAAGACATTGTTAAGATCGCGGGAAGTCGATGGATGGAAATGGCTCAGAATCGTTCTTCCTGGTAATAATGTGTAGGGGAGGCCTATGTCCAGCAGTGGGCTTCTTCAGGCTGATAATGATGATGATGATGAATTAAAATACGCCTACTACAGGCCTGCGCAACTCTAGGCAATGGCGATGGCGATCAGCTGAAACGCTGTCAGATATCGCTGTCATATTTCAGCTGATCGCCATCGCTATCGCCTAGATGTGCGCCTGTGCCTTACATTATTTAATCAGCAAAACAAACATTTGTGATAAACATTCTAATGTTTATTTTATGTCTGGGCACACAATATAAATAAAATGTCTAGATGTAGACATGAAATTATTACAAACAATACAATATTTGGACGTACCTCTGACTGTGACTACCCCCAAATTTTCAAGAAATCTTGGAATGGTTCTTGGTATATCTAAGTGCACTATGCGAGGACTCTCAAACGGTGGAGGAAAACATCGGAGAGAAACCGGCATTTCGTAAATCCTCAGAAGTTTGAAAACATTTGTCAAGTGCACGGAAGGAGTATTTTTGAAGCCTCCTTTAAAATCCTTTCACCACTCTGTCACTGCTTCTCAGTTTTAACTTTTGCAGTGTCATCGTTTTAATTTATTATAAACCCATGTTTTGTTGTTCTAATTAGAGAACTGTAGGCCTACCATGAGCTCTGTCTGGCTCTGTCTCTGGTTCTGGTTTTGAGTTTGTGTGAGTCCTCACCAGTGTATTATACTGTGTGTGTGACGTTTTGACGTAGGATTTATTTAGTCAACACTCACACAAACTTCAAACCAGAACCAGAGACAGAGTCAGACAGAGCTCATGGTAGGCCTACTGGTTTGCAAGAACTAGTGACACAACGAGAAGAAAAAGAATTGGTAAATACAAGATATTTACTAAGATCTGAGGAAATGTACTGTGCCCAAACTAACCATAGTAGATAGGTACTATTCTGTGACTACACAATCATGGCTGTATCGCGATCTACTAAACAATCGAATAAACTCCACTAAACAAATCGCTCCAAGACCCCGCTTTTGTTGACCTTACTTTTCTTAATTGTTCACGTAAAGGATTGCGCTTTTTTTGCGAACCCTCCCGGACGTGATATGAATCTCTTTTTTTGCTAACCGTAGCCTTTTGTGAAGTTTTGTTTACATACGCTCGGATGCGCCCTTTGCGATTATGTTTTTTAGCATAGATCGTTTTTGAGCAAACTCGACCTTTTTATTCATTGTTGGTAATTTTATTGTTGCAATTTTTGTTGCATCAAAAATGTTCATCGGTGTTTGATTTACGTCAGTTGAATCTTAACATAAAACATTGGCAATGGCAGGAAAAAAACAACAAATCACAATTATCTCTCATTTTTATCCATCCCTGTTTCTTTTATTTGGGGGTGGGTTTTCTAATTTAATTAGCCACTGTCTTGGCTTTGATAAGTCACAATTATATACGGCTTTGAATATCACATCGAGCGATAAGACCGCCCATTGCTTCTTTTTCTATAATGTACTATTTATTAAGTTTTCCGGAAGATGTCAGCAATCAAGTTTTTTTTTGTATATTTCTTGTTATTTGAAACACGCAGTCTTATTTTTATGAGCTCGTGCTTGAAAGCTATAAATAGGTATATATTCATACTTGCTTAAAAATCTTTTTTATTAATTTTATAGTGTTTACTACACTTAAGGAAATCACAAAGATTTTTTATAATGTCCCAAAAGTTAAGAGCCGAGCGGGTTCAAATCCCGCTCGGCTCTTAACTTTTGGGACATTATAAAAAATCTTTGTTGCTTAAAAATCGTTTTAAAACATGTGCCTGAAACCTTTTAACCAAGTGCCAACAACTTCTGGGAATCTCCCCAACTTTCAGAAGTTTAACTTTCATGAAATTCTTGAAAGGTTACCCTGACCTTTTCTTAACTTTATCAGTAGGTAGGTACTTCATATCACGTTGTTTTTTCTATATTTTTTTATTACGAGCTCGAGTTTTGTATGGAGTCGTGAGAGGGAGGCTCAAAGCTTCAGAGGTTTGTTAGGTTAGCATCCAAAAACAAACAGATAGAAACAAAACTCATCTTTGACAAGGAACGATTGCAACAAGCTGACGAAATAAGCATGAAATAGCGAATAGTGTAATGTTATATAAATTAGTTTGTTTAAATTTCGTGCATTGTAGTTTTTAGGGTTCTGTAGCCAAATGCAACAAGATACGTGATCGTTGTTCCTTGTTAGTGTATATCATTTATTTGATAATATTAAACTTTTGATAGCAAAAGAGTTACACAATCACTTGGCTGGTTTTCTAGGCTTGGTCACGTGGAAGGAGCACCTTAGGTTAGGTCATTTCCTCTCCATACAAAACCCGGGTTTTCAATAAAGAAAACCAAAACTAGAACAGTAATCTCGAAGTCAAGGCACTGGCCTCTTTAAAATGTTAATATTTTAAATTCGTATGAAATTTAAATTAGCTACATCGTTCGGGAAAACTTAAAAGCCGTTCAGAGGTCACATAATGAAGCGTTTGAAGTAAGTTCAGGTACGAGCCTCGTTACACGTTTATTGGCTATTAGCTCGCCAGGGTTTGGTGAAATATCGCCTGGAAAGTGGAATATATTTCTTGATATAATAACTACTCAGCATATCATTATAATAGCGTTGGTGTATTGTAGCAAGATGGGGTGCCGCGCCGTAGACTTAGTTCACCTTTTGAACCAAGTGTAGTGAAAGGATTTTAGCTTTTTAGGTTCTACGACATCCGGTTTCCTTACGATATTTTCCTTCGCCGTTTACATAAATACATAAATGCCGTTTACATATTTACATAGTGTACATAAATATTTTTGGGCAAAAAACTCATTGGTACATCACTTAACAGTACTTTCCATCCTGAGATCGCGGGTTCAAATCCAGTCGTTTGAACCCGCGACCTTAGGATCGGAAAGTAGGGTCGCTACTATTACCCATTTAAGTAATATTTTTAACTGGTTTTACTAACTTGGTTTTTTGAGTTGTTAACAAATTGTATTTCCAATTTTCTGAAATAATTGAATTGAATTAGGCCACCAGCAGCGCCCTAAGTATACTCATCAAGTGTGCTATTTGAATAGTCTATAAGTATTATTTATTCATATTTATTTGTTTTATTATTATTATTTATTTGTAGGAATGTATAATAACTACGTTTTTTACTTTTTTTGCTTATAATAATATGCACTACGTTACGTTGGTAGGTACCTGTTACACAAATAGCGATGTTTTTAATATCCGTGCACATTAATACCAGTAAAGCAAAAACTAAGCCAAAGGGCATGATCCTGCTCCAAACCTATTAATAAAAAAATCGCAAGAACAGACAAACATCCGCTCCCCATTTTATGATCCTATCAATTCATATCTTGTTTGAACTTCTCACAGCTTCCAATGGGTATGTAGTTCGAAGGTTATGGCCTGACTCATAGCGTTTTTATAAGAGGGAGCGACTTTTTTCTTTTTAAATAACTTGTAACTAATGGAACAAGAATGTGGCCCATCTGTTGTTAAGTGGTAACCATAGCCTATACCAAACCATTGCGTCTTATGTCCCACACGTCAGGGTTGTGCCCTACAATGAACTGCCCAACGTTCATCAACTTGAGGCATACAGATGTTCAGCCTCACGTACCAGTAATTTCTGTGCCCCTTCACGGCAGAAATAGGCATGGCTGTACTTCTCTGGATGAGCCCACCTCACATTTAAATGAATTACTGTTTCTAGAGAATCAGTTTCGTACTTTTGTTAATAATAAATGTAGAGTCTATAGAGCAAGCAAGACATGAAAGCTTTATTAAAAGCTGGCTGAAAGTGAACACCAAATTCTGTGTATAATATCTTACTTTGGCAATACCTTAAAAACTACTGTCATATTTACTATAGCTAAATTTATCCAATCAACCGATTGCAAAAAAAAATACGGCATAGTCACCTAGGTATTAGCGTTTTTAGGGATAAGCAGTAATCGCTAACACATGACCCAACCCCTAATTTATGACCTCCATATTTTAAAGTTACATCTCAATTGTAAGTTTAGTTTACACAATGTTACAGCAATATCCTTTGAAATATTACAAGTATTTTATAAAGATAATTGTATTTACAAAATGATAATACTGTTAGTTATTGCTACGCAAACAAGATTAAAATAACTCTTTGTATTTTGTTACACGTTAAAATGTTATGATTTTAATTAAATATTTGGAATCCTTTTGATGTTTCGCTCACAATCTGAAAGCCCTATTGGTTAATATTACGCATTCTTCTTCTTCAAAACAGTAACTAACTGGTACCCCATCAACAAAAAGCGCAGACCAGGCAGACCTAACAAAAGATGGAGCGATGATATCATCAAAATCGCAGGCAAGACATGGAGCAGAGTAGCTAGAAATAGGGAGAAATGGAAGATACTGGAGGAGGCTTTCACCGCTGATAGCGGACCTCACACAGGCAAGAAACAAGGAAAACAAATGTGTATAAGTTAATTGTATTTAATTTAAGTAAAAAATAAGTAAATTTAGTAAACTATGAAATGTGGAAGGTAAATAAAGCTTATATATTATTATTATTATTATTCTTCTTCTTCTTGTCGTGTTCTAGTTCTTTCGAAACAGTGTGGTGAAAGGATTTTAAGTGCACCTCATCGAGGCTCTTTATACATTCTTTCGAACATTATACGCATTATTTTACCCGAAATATTATCATCATTCTATTGTAGTCCACTTTGTTATAACTGTATCACCTTGTATATAATTGGCATAAATATATTCACTTACACCATCTAAAGTGTTAGCTTAGTGTAGTTAGTAAATAACTAGTTATTAGATCAAATATTTTAAGTTTTAGTTGTTTCAAAGTGGTTCTTGATTAAATAAAAATTGAAATTGATATAAATAAATAAATAAAATAAATATTCTGGACAATCCACACAACACTATCTAGCCCCAAATTAAGCAGAGCTTGTACCATGGGAACCAGATAGCTGATATAATACTCAAATACATTTTTTTTGTAAATACATACTATAACACCCAGACAGAGAACAAACATCTATGTTCACCACACAAATATTTGTTCTCGGTGGGGATCGAACCCACGACCTACAGCGCAGAAGGCAGAGCTACTACCAACTGAGCTGAGAGACCAGTCTAAAATATAATATAAATTTAGCGAAATATTATATTACTCATTATTATCTCAGATAATGTTAGCTTTTCACGGCGGTGGCGGTTTTATTAGCTCCATCAGACGTCCTATATCGATAAAATAACAATATATTATTATTGATAGGATTATCCTTGGATTATTCTATGAGTGACAGATGCCTATTTATCTGAGCGGTAACGTGTCATCATCATCATTATCGGATTAAAGTGATGGCACAATGCGGGCACGTTTTGGGACATTTTGCACAATTTTAGGGAATATACTTATAGGATTAGTTTTGTTCCCCTTTTATATCTATGAGTTAAATTGAAAATAATTGCATTGTTGTTTTGTACATTTTAATTCCTGAATACAGTTACCAGAAACACGAGTTGAGTTTTATCTTGAAGGATGACAGATTGGATTACACAATCATAATTATCTTCATTTACGGCCATTACTGATTTATAACTCCCTTCTGTCTTAGTATAAGACTTATTTTGATTATATTTGTCAAATAAATTTAATATTCCATCATCTGCAGATGTCGTTGGAGTCTCAAAATCGTTTGTCCAGATCGTCGTGCCAGATTCCTCACTATGTTTTCCTTCACCGTTTAAGTTTTTCTTTATAGTGCACATTTTTTGTCAGAAAAACAAAAACACGGCCGAATTTGATCCCACTACCTTAGGATCGGAAGGTGGAGCCGCTACTACTTGGCCCAATAATACCTAATCACAATTTAGATTCTAGACTAACAACGTTTCTATGTTAACAATTTCTTATTCATTAACGAAAAAGAAAAGAAAGAAAGAATTATTTTTTGTAAACTTGAAGTTACCGATCGATGCACAAGCATTAACACATTAAAAGCTAGTCCATTACTGGGACACCGGGCAACGGATTATTATTAACGAAATACCAACCCTCATGATTAGACGTGTGCCATTTTTGGGAATAATCCCGTATTTTGGGGGAAAAACTACAATCTGCTCTTTGTTAGCTTTTTATTTAATCCAATAATTGATTTGTATTTCGTAAAAGAAGGGTTTCGATTAAATAACAACAGTCATCATCATCATCAATAAAACTGTCGAACTGCGGTAGTGTTGAGTATTTCCCCAGTAACATGTTCTTTGCAATCAAGCTTTACATAGTAGGTCTTAGTGTATGTTATCGAAAGTAAAAGATCTTGAAGGTTTTTAGTTATTTATTAACTTGTTTAAGAAATTCACTATAACTTTAAAGTAATAATACCCTTAAGGTTAAACCAGCCTATCCTTACAATAACAGTACTTATTGAGATGAGGATGGATGGAGCTGACGCATTTAGGCTCATCACCGTATGCGTTCACCCTCGAGATATCTCTCTCAGAAAAAACAAAGAAATCGTCCTTCACTATGTACTGCAGGGAACCTTCAAAAACAGCTCTTCCAGGACCCATGACTATTTTAGTCTGGTAGTACTCGTTTTCCGCTCTTACGCGCACGCTTTTATCAAATTTGCCAATATAACGGTCTACTTCTCTTCTGTTCTTGTAACCAAGCATTCCTTCGCTAGGACTCTGGCGCAGAACCCACTCTGTTTTAAGCAGCTTTCGTCCAGCACATTGCGAGCGTTTTTCATCAGAAATGGAGTCGATGAAACCGGCCAGCGCTGCAGCGACTTTATTGTAAATATCATCACTTCTGCTCACGTTGTACCATTTAGCACACGCACACCAGTGAGGCATGATGCCTGCTTCGGTACAAGAACGAGATCGTGAAATTGGTTTAAGGAAACTTAATCCTCTTTCTTCGTCAGACCCCGGTACTTTATAAACATTTCTGTACTTGTTCAAGCCAAGTGCATCAAGTATAGACGTGTGCATATCATAGTGAGTGGTCAAGGTATCAACGTTAGCTTTCAGATTATTCAGAGCATCAGGTCTGTTTGTTTTCAATTTTTCTGGCAGAACTACAGATACGAACGGCAGACGCTCTTCGATTTTTCCTTGGTAAGTGTTCCTGATCGAACCGAATCTAGCTCCGTGGTCTCCCATCACAATGAGCATTGTGTCATCTAACCGTCTCTCGTGTTTGAAGGTTTTGAGGAAGGACGTCAAGTCTTCATCAGCCGCAGTGATCATATTAAAGTCATCGTGTGATATTTCAACCATGAAAGATAAGCAGAACTTTTTGCCATTTAATTCAAAGAATTGCTTCGTGAGGTTCATCATAAACCGATAATGAGGTTCAGCTCCAACACAATACTTCTGTCTAGCATTCCACCAGCTTCTATTAATATACTCTTCCATACAGAACGCTCTCAAGTAGTGATCTGTAGGCTGTTCTTTGAACCCGTTAAAGCGTCTCTGGAACGTACCTATCAATGGCATGTCCTCAAAATATGCTGTTCTGTACCCATTTTCCTTCAGCACGTGGAACAAAAACGGCTTGATGTCAACGTATTTGTTGTTCGAAAGCAATTTTCTCGAATCTTCTAACTCTAACTCCATGTGCCCCGTGAGCATGGGGAACAAAGCGCCAGGGGTTCCATCGCCTACTATGTTATAACTCTTCAGTACAACAGCCTGTAACTCTTGTGTCAGGAACTTATAGCTTTGTGGCATCTGTCGTATGAAGCCATTTCTTGACGTGGAATCGAGCATAATGATGAGAATATTCAAAGACTTTTCAGGATTTTTCAGTATTGGCCTAAATCCAGCTTTATTACCTTCCCAATGGGATGCTATAATTCCAAGACCTTTTTTATCCATCCCTGTACAGTACACTTTAACGTGATCACTCTGGTTCAGTTCATATTTAGCGTCTCCAAAAACTTTGGTAGGTTTTCCGATGTAGTAGTAATCATCCCTCACGAAAATAATGTCTTCATAAGTACACTCGATGTTTCTAATTTTTTCCTGGATCTGTTGTGTTACGTAGCATTTTGATCTGTAACATGTGACCCAATCCTCACCACTGCATGTTATCTTCGGAACTGGTTTCTGGAATTTCAAAGCTTCTTCAGAGAACGGGTCTAAAATGGGCATCTCACATCCAGTTCCCTTATCCCCTGGGAGTATTTGACTTAGTCGTAACTCCACAAGCTCATTAGTTTTCCTGAAATCTGGGTACTTAAAATTCTCCATCAGGTAGATTCCTATAACGATTGTCGCAGAGACTATGAGGACAAACCATTGCTTCTTATGTGAGTAAAAAAGCCTGTTCATGATGGAACAACTCCAAAATAAGCGTATAAATGGAGTTGTTTGAGAGATTTTATTTTATTTCAACGCTAAAGAGGCTGAAGTGAACACCACGCCACGTGCGACCACAACGATCTGACACTGTCAGTCATGTGTCATAGTTTTTTTTTTAATAAAATTGAAAAAAGTGCAAGGAGGAACTATATACTAACAAGGAGGCTTTAAGATATTATTTATTTTATCAAACTACACTACAGACACAAAAGCCGGTGGGTACTTTGGTTCAGAAGCTCAAGCAAGTTTGCGATTATCTTTTAAAATATTTATGATAGTAGGCCGCACTGGCACACTAGACACGCAAACTAGTTAACTTTATAATTTGAAAACTTTGGTAGAACTTCCTAACAGCTTAGATAAAAATAAATTGTAATAACGTGTGCTCCTCATAAAAACTTATGGTAATGAAAACTGTTATTTATTTCACAAGTTTCAAAGTAATGACGAACTAAAACCATAAGTGAGGTGTTTCATTACTAATTAATGTTGGTTTGTGTTAAAAAGTTCTAGAGAAACAATATTTTGATTAAAAGTGTGTCTGTTAGTAACGATAACAACTGAACTTTATCTAGACTAGATCCAACAAGGGCTAAGCCAAGTGTGTTTATGTTTTTTAATGATGTTATATTCCTATCTTGCCTTTGCCCTTCTTGCCAGTGTGAGCTTTTCAAAATTACCTTGTCAGCGACCTTGACTCTTTAGAAGACATAACATGAAAAAAATTGCTAAGTGCGTCATATTATTCTGTAAAAACCGAATATATAATAATTTCATCACTCGTGGGTACAATTTTATCTCATGACAATGGTAGTTATTTTGTAATTTAATTACTTAGTTACCGTGATTTTCCAAGCGTACTAGTACGTACTCCGTTTGTACGTTCATGACTAAAAGTGCCTACGTCGTATTCAGCGGTGCATGTATATATTATTTTTCAAAAGTTACTTTGCTTAAAGTAATTTCATCCGAAGTGAAAACCTCCTCAATAAAGTTTGCATGAAGTGTCAATATAACGTGTGAAAACATTTTGTTCTAGACGTGGCGTCAACATTGTCTTCTCGCTACAGGCGGTATAAGGCCAGGAAACAGGCCACTCGTCAGCAAAGGAAAATAATACGAAAGCTTCTTCTGAAACTATGATGGCCTGGTACTCGTAAAATCATAATTTTATTCATGATTTTTAGGCCCTGAATAACGCGATAAATATTCGTGTAATAGATTCAGTGCACTGGTGGTCTAGTGGTAGCGGCCCCGCCTTCCAATCTTAAGGTCGTGAGTTCAAATCCAGTCGTGTACCAACAAGTTTTTCTGCCTGCATTAACTAAATTATTATGTTCACTATGTAGTGCTCTCAAACGGTGAAGGAACAAATCGTGAGGAAACAGGCATATCGTAGAAACTAAAAATTTTGAAAATATGTGTCAAGTTCACGAAAGGAGGCTCTTTGAGGAGCATTTAAAATCCTTTCACCACACTTGGTTCAAAAGAATCAGTGACACGATAAGAAGCGCTGGTTTCGTGCTTTCCTGAGTTGTTTAACTCGAACTTTTCAAGTAAAAACATGAGTTACAGTCTTCTCTTACCACTCTGGGTAATGGTCCAATGGCTACAATCTTACCTGATTGTAAGCGACAATAAGTAATTTACAATTATTTTGACTCAAGCAAGCTTTAGGAAAGTAGGTATCTCTACAACTTTCCTAAAACATCCTCAGAGAATTCTAAGCAGGTAAGTGTACCAATAGAACTGGGGAATTAACTAATGTGCCGGGAGCTTTTAACTTTTACTTATTACTATTCACCCGAATCATCCCATTATTGGGCAAAGGCCTCCCCCCCAATCCCGCCACTCTCCACGATCTTGTGCCACCAGTTGCCACTCCCTCTCAAAGGCGTTCAGCTCGTCCCGCCATCGCCTGCGTGGTCTACCGCGACGCCTCCTTGTTGTCTCAGGGGTCCACAATGTGGAAAACTTAGGCCCACAGTGCTTACCTACCAATAAACCTTTACGAAATCTTAAGGAGGTAATCAGAGGTATTTAGTCAAACAGTTCAAAAATACAGCTGTTTTCATAGCTTCAAAGAAAGGTAAGCTCTGAGCTGTAACGATGTTTGTTTCAGGAATAATTTAAAACAATTCCGTTTCTAATGATCTGTCTCCTGACAGCAACTGGTTTGTTTTATTTCGAGTTCTTACGGAGGGAGGAATTAATTATTTCGGGGGTAATATGCAAAGGTTTATGTTTATGTTGTTTATGTTTATTTATTTAATCTTAGACTCACGGTTACAATATTGTTTATCTTAAGCTATTCGATGTATTTTATACATTAACCAATTCGAATCTACATTATGTAAGCAATAAAGTAAGTAGATAAGCTACATGAGCCAAATAAAAGCAAAGATCGCCGTCATGTCGTATAAGGAGGTCAAGGAAGTTGCCCTCAAAAGAAATACCTGGAGGAAAATGCATACATTACGCCGACAAGAGCGTTGCTCTTAAATAAGAAGAAGAAGAAAGTAAGTAGGTAGGTACAAACAGCAATAATATTATCTTTCTAAAGTTATGCCCGAACTAATTGAAATAGGAATCATATCAGGTTATCTACCTAGCATGTAAAATTTGGTAGGTAGTATAAGTACCCTTAGTTTGAAAATTAAATTTAAAATCAAAAGCTGAAAAATAAGAATTAAAAACACAGATGAATCGCTAAGCAAGTGTGAGATGTTTGTAAAAAGTGAAATTGAGTGGATGTGTAGTGTAGTGTGTGTGTCGTGTGCATTGTTGATAATAATTTTATTAATGTTGTGCTATAATATACATATATAAATGTAGTGTGAGTATGTAGACAATTATAAGAAGAATACCTTTTAGCACAGCTTTTTCTGAAATACTTTTAAAAAGAGTATACTTTTTTATGCCCTTAGTGATCCCGGTCAAGTATATGAAGTAAAAAACTCTTTCAATCTAATCTATAAAATTACTGGTACGTGAGGTTGAAGGTATGCCTCAAATTGATGGACGCAGGGCCGTGCATCGTAGAGCACGTTTCAGACGTGCGTGACCTACGAGGAAATTTACTTTAAGTTATAAACGATGGTTACCACTTAACGTAAGTTGGGCCCAAGGTGGGCCATATTATTATGCAATTTTCATTAGCTAGTTGTATAAAAAAATCTAAGGAAATGAGCTTTGTAATACAAAGCCTAACGTCCATGTCTTTAAAAAATAAAAACAGTGTGATTGAGCCCAAAAAGACAAAACGCGTGTTTTAACGCAAACGCTCTGGCCCACCCTTCAAATCGGTTTCAATCTTATGGCTTCCTCTCCAATGCAAATAAGAAGGTTGCTTCCTTTCCAGTATTATTATTAAGTAGGATGGTAGTCCTCATTACCATCAGCCTTAAGAAATCCACTGCTAGTCATAGCACCTTCATTACATTTCCAGGAAGAAAGATTCTGAGCCTTATCTATCCAGCGTCTTTCTGCAATCTTTGCAATTTAGATGTGTATGAATACCATGACTATAGGTATACAAAAGGTTGTGGAAATTGCAAAAAGTGGTAATGTATCACCCACAGACGTGTAATGCGATATTGAACAGCCTTAATACGAGCCCTCTCGTCGCGTTTAAGGCCCGGCGACCAAAGAGTTGGAAGGGCAGAAGGTTAGTCATAGTCAAGTCTCATGACTTTTAGACTGTCAAAGTTCTGCAGAAGAAATATAAGCAAGCAGTGTTCATTGCTAAACTACGCTACAAATGACAATTCACTTGTAAAGATGAAGGTCCTACCTAAGTTTCACGAATGTCTCAATCTGATGTAAAAAAACTACAATTAAAGAAGTTTAAGCCAAAGATGATTGAAAACTAAATTACAATGCTCATTATACAGATCTATACTTGAGTTTGCTATGTCGCCTAATACTCTTCTCGATCTATTACAAAAAGAGTAGGCTTACAGGCTTGTAGATTTTAGAAGCAGTAGTTTTAAATTAAAAGGTGATATTATAATACCAGATACCTAAGTTGGAATGGAATGGAATGGAATGGAATATTATAATAAATAAATTTGACGACCTCTGTGGTGCGGTGGGCGAATGTTTTCCTGCGACGCAAGAGGTTGCGGGTTCGATTCCCGCCTTGGAACAAATATTTGTACGATCTGCAGGTATTTGTTCCGGGTGTTCTGGTCGTTTTCTATATAAAATAAAAAAATATCTATACATATAATGTATTGTACTCTAGCACCCATAACACAAGCTCTGCTTAGCTTGGGGCTCGATAATGTTGTGTGAATTGTCCAGCATTATTATTATTAATATTATTAAATATTGTGGACAATCCACATAACACTATCTAGCCCTAAATTAAGCCGAGCTTGTACTATGGGAACCAGATAACTAATATAATACTTACATGCATTTGTTTTTGCTTAGAATACAATTTAACACCCAGACAGAGAACAAACATCTGTGTTCCCCACACACATATTTGTTCTCGGTGGGGATCGAACCCACAAACTACGGCGCAGAAAGCAGAGCTACTTCAAACTGAGCTGAGAGGCCAGTCAAGTTAGCAACACTGTTCCTTATACAATCTATGTCTGAGTTGCCACATCGCATCGATCCAAGTTGATTGATGTGACACTCGAGCAATCCTTTTAGAAACCAGTAATTACACATTTGAGGGGAGCTCGAGTGCTTGTGCAGATGATCAAATGATGCGTGGAATATATGCCTTCAGAGAAATCAAATACCACTCCTTTTGTGTATCAGTAAGGTTCCTTTGTCCTACTCTAAGTTGTGTAGTTGAGGATCTGTAACTCAAGTTGTAATAGCAGTATTACAACTTGAGTTACAGATCCTCAACACACTTCTGCACTATAATATATAGTGTAGTATAGTATAATATATAGTGTAGAAGCCCTTATCGGTGCCATAATGCCTTCTTATTCAATCAAATCCTGTCCATCCAAAGGTTGTCTGGAAGAGATCGCTCATAGCGATAAGACCGCCCATTGTGCTTCGCTTTAGTTTTAGTTTTTTGCTATGTGTAATGTCCTATTCTTGTGGTGTAGGTACAATAAAGTGTTACCTATCTATCTATCTATCCTCAAATAAAGATCAATACTTTGAGAAAAGTTGAGTTGATTAAGTAATTATTTGAACTTTGCAAACCAAAAGTTTTCCTCTTTGTCTGATCGTGTATGATGTGTACAACTCTAAACTCTTGTGATTTTACCAAGAATTTTATGTACCTACAAGAAATTCCATGGCTTTTACTGACAACCCTTTCCTCCAAGCTGTCATGTCAGCAGCGCAACGTAGAAAATACAAATAAAAAATACAAACTTAGTATTTCAATAATGTTATGCTAGGAACCCGCGCTAAGTGGTCAGGACCCATTGACCCACATCCGTCTGTATAAATGTCATCGGCCGTTGTGACCCATAACCGGGCCAGAAGCTCTCGACAACAGCTTTATTGAGTTGATCGTATGCAGAAATGAAGAATTCGCTCAATTCAATGATCTTAACCGCTATAAAACATTAATATTTATTATTTCCACGATTTGAATACGGTGGTTCCAGTACAGAATTGGGACTATTTCATTATTTTTGGATTCGTTTTCTGTCATTTTGGAAAGTCACATAGCTTTTTGATTTTAATAGTTTTTCTTGGGTTATTTTGAGTTCTGTTGTGTAATTTTGGTGGTATTTTAACCAACATTACTTGAGGTCTTAGCTCAAAGTGTTAGCAGTTGGAATTAAAGTGTATTATGTGATATTCTGATTTGATTGAAAATGTTTCAGATGGTTTTGGAAAAAACGGCCATATTTTTTTCCAAAGCCAATTAGCGTAGGGCCGACTTGTGACTGACGACTGACGACTTGACGAAAAAGTACCTCCTTGCTGAATAAAAAGTTGGAATTTGGTTCAATAACCTCCTTGTAGTTAGAAAGACTTTAGAAAGTTGGAACATGTTTGAGTAAAATAGCACTGGTTTTTTATATAATTTGACAGCTGTCAGTAGAAAGCGATTCTCCCTAGGGCTGAAAGTATTTCTTTAAATTAGGCCCCTCAGTCAACTTCAGACCTACTTTCCGAGTATGAGCAATGAAAAAATAAATAAAAGCTCCTCCTTTTTTATTTGAGGTCGATTAAAAAACATGATATATTATTTGTTTTTCCCATAACCAGCTGCACCCACGTTTTTGGCATAAATCAATATTACGACTTCATCAAAACAAGCCCAGTTCGCTACCACCACGCTATTTTCAACTGAAATTCACATTCGGCTTATTTCGCTGAAATTTCTGAAGAATTAGCATATCAAACAGTTGGCGTCGACGGTTGGGTTAAACTTTAATACGAAGCCGGGATGTATGTCGCGAGGTGGGGTGGAAAGTGGTGCATATACCCACCTACTTCGCCGTCTCACGATACACTGACTTTTATAGTCACCTTTTTAAAGTAAGTGAATCAGCGGTCTCGGTGATAATTTCTACCATAGGTACATGGAAATTGGGCCAATTTGACTGGCCTCTCAGCTCAGTTGGTAGTAGCTCTGCTTTCTGCGCCGTAGGTCGTGGGTTCGATCCCCACCGAGAACAAACATTTGTGTGTTTAACACAGATGTTTGTTCTCTGTCTGGGTGTTATACTGTATTCGAAGTATATGACATGTATTTACAAAAAAAAATACATAAAGTATTATCTAACAGATATATGGTTCCCATATTACAAGCTCTGCTTAGTTTGGGGCTAGATAGTGTTGTGTGAATTGTCTACAGTATTTATATTTATTATATTTATAATCATTTTTAGGTGTACATTTTTAAACAGGGCAAAAAGACCGTCCAATGCATAAATGTAAAGCAATCACTGCGATCACGCGAGTAAAGCCTCGGGGGGCAGCTAGTCATACATACGTAATAACAACCATTGTCATTTATTTGTCTGAAAGCCGCAAAAGGGTACTTAGGTAGTTATCGCATGAAACAGCCGACGGGCGAAAGGAGAATAAAAGCTTTGATGGAATTTTGATTGAATGTCGTACAAATTAGCAATTAGCAACACAGTACGAAAACTAATAAACTGGCCTCTCAGCTCAGTTGGTAGTAGCTCTGCCTTCTGCGCCGTAGGTCGTGGGTTCAATCCCCACCGGGAACAAATATTATGTGTGGTGAACACTGATGTTTGTTCTCACCTACATTAGTAGGTGTTTACAAAAAAAAAGTATTAATTCAGCTATTTGATTCCCAGCTCTATTTAATTTGGTGTTAGATAACGTCGAGTGGATTGTCCACATTAAAAAATAGGCTGTGGATATTTATTCACAATATCATGCTCGAATATCGTTAGTTAGTGAACCAAAAACATCGAAAGTTTAAATCCAACACCACACCACCGTCACAAGTAGGTAGTAGGTACCCAATAAATAAGGTTAAGGTAAGAAGGTAAATAACATTCTTAGTAAAACCACGTAGCGTAACCAGAAAACCCTACGTTGCGTATCAACCCAAAATGGTGAGTTTCACTTTGCTTTGAATTCTCCCAAGAAACTTTGGCATGAAGCAAAGTTATGGCTGGTTCTGCGGTTAATTTTCATTTTAACTACTGTTTGAAGATTCTGTAATTATTATTTAGCTGATTAACAGGATATTGAGGCCGTGGTGGTTTAAATTAACACACAGAAACAACAAAATGTGTGATAACAAAGGATTTGTGGCGAGATTGCATCATTCACCATTTTGCTTTTCCCATCTCTAGTGCGACGGGGACAGCCCTAACACTCTAGATGACAGATTACTTTTTCTCGAAAATTCCAACTTAATAATCTTGACAGACTATATTGTTTTGGCGCTTGTAAACCCACTGTAATTGGAAAATTAAACTGTTCGAGGCATTACTTTGGCATTCAGTTTTATTTATAATCGTAGAAGCCCTCAGATTCACTGAGATTTACATTAGGACATGCACTTGTAAACAGATTTCATGATTTTTAATTGTTTTTCTTATTATTGTTCATTGTAGGTAATGCTGCGATACAACCACGTAAAGTACCTATATAGGTAATAAGCTACACCAGATGTTTATGAGACCGCTAAACGTAAAACGCCTGGCATTTTTCTAATAGCATTTTGCATTCGTGCTACACGCGTTAAATTTTAAAGGCGTCATAAAAATGCTGTACAGTAATAAGTCGTATTTATGAGCACTGACCATCTACAACGAAATTCAAACCGAACTTAACCAAAGCAGTAAGATTCCCTCACGAATATTCTAAACTGTAGGTCTGTAGGAAATAATATGTTAGTTCCTCTGTCTAAAAAATCATTCTATCTGGTGGGTTTATTGTATTCAGTTTAAATTTTTAACCGACTTCCAATCAAAAAGGAGGAGGTTCTCAATTCGGCTGTATTTTTTTTTTATGTTTGTTACCGCATAACTTGGTCATTTGTGAGCCGATTTGAACAATTTTTTTTTTTCCAGATTCGTCTCATTTTAATTTTATTAAAATCGCTGTTGCCATTTTTTTTTAAATATTTTTTTTTAATGTTTTTAACTGCATGCCTCCGTTATACAGGGTTATTCATTATTAGCTGCAAATACTCAGGAATTAGGTTCAACAAATAAAATAAAAAATATTTATGAAATGATTTTTTTTTGTTTTGTTATGAAAATCCCGAGAAAATCGATAAAGGAATCATTGGCGCCTGACCTATTTTGACCTTTGATCCGCGCCCGCGCGCCGTGAGTGACACTCTGCGTTCAGTCACCGCCTGGGTGGGTCATCGTCCTGTTCTCCGTGGCAATCATTATGCAATAGCCGTAAAGAAATTAATAAAAATAAAATTTTGATACAAAAACTTGAAAAAATTTTTGATCAAATTTAAAAAAAATAATTTCATAAATATTTTTTATTCTATTTGTTGAACCTAATTCCTGAGTATTTGCAGTTAATAATGAATAACCCTGTATAAAACCCGATTTAGAAAACAATTTTTTTATTTGGAAGGTTATTCTTACGTCCATTACAGATTGTCCCAAACAAATTTTATTAAAATCAGTTTAGCCGTTTGGCAATGAAGCCGGTTTCTCAAGTTTTTTAAATGTAAATTATATTGCTATATTATGCATGTAAATTTAACATTGTCAGATTATTGAACGATTTTTTGTATCAATAATAACCCGTAGCATAGCATTTATTAGTTTGGGGCTAAATGCTGGTTTTGTGATCCTTGAAACAAAATCAATACTTGTGAAGCTCCAACGCAGAGTTATTTAAGCTTACTAAGACTTAATACCAGGTAAAAGTTAAACTAACTGGTAACTAGGTAGAAAACTGAAAACTCAGTCAAACCGCATGGATTAAACTAGTTAGCTTACTACTTATTTAAAGTCAAATACTACTGCAAAGTACAATGAAAAGCTTCGAAGTTTTCCTGAAAATAGTTACTTTTAGAAGATTTTACAAAGTTTCAGATAAACCTATTCAGATTGTAAAAGCTTACCAGAGCAAAGAAAAAATAGCATTTTCATCCCACCAGCTCGAAAAGTGTGTTTTTGCTGTTCAATATCTGACTGCAAAAGCCGTTTCTATAGGCTAGAGCAGCGGTACTCAAAGTGTGTTCCGCGGAACCCTAGGGTTCCACGGTACCCCTGTAGGGGTTCCGCAAGAATTTAGAAAAAAAAAAAAAAAAAAATACTTCTCTCTGGTCACTGGTCGAACGTTTTGACTGCGCCCACCGCGCGTATACTTGTGAGCGCGCAGTCCCTTCGATAAAAGCCGCCTCTGAGTTAGACGCTATAGTTGTGAACAAGCGATTTCGGCTCTATCTTCAAAAACATAAAGTCGAGATTGTTTACAACGCATTTATTTGTATTTCTATTTTTATTTCCGCTTTTTGTTTATCAAAGGTGCTGAATATTTTTATATTTTTACTCGAGTATTTTTTTTAATAAATAATTTTATCAAATCATGACCACTACAATCCCGATTGTTCTCATTATTGTGTGAAAATTATGGCAGCAAACATAAAACACTGCTGCTCCATACAGAAGTGCGATGGCTGTCTCGGGTCTTAATGTTTTACATTAACAAGACTATAATTTGAACTTAGAGCCGAGTTACAAATGTTTCTTTCAGCAGATACAGTTTCTTTTAATTTGAAAGACCGTTTGTATGATAAAACTTGGTTGTTCCGATTGTCTTTAATGGCGGATAGCTTTCAAAAACTGAACGAGTTTAATTTATCATTGCAAGCTAAACAGACAACAGTGTTCCAGGCCTATAACAAAATAACTGCCCTCAAAAGAAAATGAGATTTTTGGATTATTTGCATTGGTAAGAGAGAAATAGAAAGCTTTACGTCACTCAGTGAGTTTGTTAGCGATAACGACTCAGAAATGTTTCAAGATGATGTGTTTGAAGAATTGGTCCAATATCTCATTTCTATGCGCGCATCTTTTGAGAAGTATTTTCCCGAAGAATAGAATACAAAAATGAAGCTGAATTCATGGATTTATAATCCTTTTTTACCCAACTTGCAAAAGCCCGAAAGTATGTCAAACGAGATATATGAATCTCTTTTAGAAATGTCATCAGACACAAGTATGGAGTCACTGTTCAAAACGACGCCTCTCATCGATTTTTGGTGCAGAATCCGTGATGAATATCCAATGCTTGGCAGAATATTCTTCTCCCGTTCCCAACAACATATTTGTGCGAAACAGGATTCCCAAACTAAGCAGCCACGACAACAAAATATCGCAATAGACTGGACGCCGAACCTGATATGAGACTTCAAATGTCTTCTATCAAACCTGATAAATCAACTAATTGATGAAAAATAATAAACTGTTTCATACCTCCCATTAGTTAAGATTTTTTCATTTTTAATATCTTCTATTATTGTTACTTGCCATGTGGTAAAGTAAGTAATAATTAGTAACTGTTACATTGTACTTTTATTATGCTTATATAATAAAGAACACACTTTTAAAAACTATTGTTTGATTGTAGGGTTCCGTCAAGTATTTTGCTTGTCAAAAGGGTTCCGTGATCAAAAAAGTTTGAGAACCGCTGGGCTAGAGGATAAAGTAAATTTGAATTTAGAATATCGTGTTCACTAAGTTTGTGAATACACAACCTATTTACTTCTACCTCCATGGTGCCAAATTTATCATACAACCTTTTTAATTTGCTAAAAACTCGCACTCGTAACCTTGGTGTATTTGTGAATTCAAAACATTATTAAACCTATTTACTTCTACCTGCATGGTGCCGAATTTATCATGCAACCTTTTTAAATTTGTTAAAAACTCATAGGCGGAACCTTCTTGGTGTGTTACTTTTAGTCGCACCATGTTTTTTTTTGCATTTAGTCATTTCTTCGCTGAGGTGGAATGAAAAGTTACGTGTTGCACTCGAGTGCAAGGATTTTTCACCTTGTGCTCTTTTGATTCCTTCGCCAACGCTTAGGAGTCTAATAAATATTAGAATCCTGCGCTTGCTCGGTCATCAAAATTGAGCACGCGGTTAAAAAGCAGCTTTGCCCTCTTGTATATAACAAATAACTATTCTTCCTTCAGGGGTTGGTTATTTTTTATTTTTTTATTCATGGCTAATAAGTAGAATAATATAATATTTTAGTTTATGATAATGGACCAATTTATTTGCAACTTCTATGTACTATGTTGCCTGAAATAAATGAATAGCAATAATAATCGCAATAGTAACGTTTTAAAACTTTATTTGTAACTAAAAATATGCCTTGAATTACCTATTTTGCGACGAAGCTTTTTATTCAGGTCGTATCTACGCGTTATAACCAGCCTCAAGAGTAAAATCTTTACCAACAAGAAAAAATCAAATGAGGTTTGGGTCTAATATAAATGTCCTCAAGATTATTCCCATTTCCAACTCTATAGGTTCCACTCCTAAAATCTACATGAAAATGGAAGCAGACGACGGTGACGAGACCTCGTTTCACTGAACGAAACCCTAATAAATGCGGGTTACGCTATCACTGCCTAACTTCTAGGCATTGCTTTTATCTTGACGCCTTTGCAGGCAAAATTGAATCATCTGACGAAGAACGAAGGTACTGGGGTCAAGGGTTCTTCAACAAATTAAGATCACTTTTTATCAGACAGTTCAGAAGCTTAGAATATTTTATTTTTATTTTAGAACAAAATCCACAGCTCTTATTATACAATGTAAAACTTAAATTTCTAACATACAGCCAATAACGGATTAACATTTTCCGTAATCTAGAATTGAATTTAACCTTCTTTTTTTTCGAAAACGTACTCTTACGAAACAGAAAGGAAACAACTTTTTTAAAAATATCAACCACTTAACCTAACCACATTTATTTGTTATTTCATTACCAACTAATCAACTACTGACAATAGAACTTAACCAACACGTTAAACCTCTATGAATCGACTATGAAACTAACACCAATTATATTATATGCCTAAGTACATAATGAGCCTCTACAACCGTCCGTCACAACCAAACGCTACGCGCAGAATGAGTCAGAGTGCCTCGCGCCACTGCCTTTTATAGTCGACCGCTCGAACCGCTCGTGGAGAGAAGGAATCCGCTAATACGGCCTCTCCTGACAGCAAGGCGTCCTCGCCTGCAGTATCAACCGTAGGAGGTTCAACCCTTACAGGCTGATCATCATCAGGTTGATCACTCTCTGTAACACACAACAAATAGATTTGAAGTGACTTGAAAACAAGCGCAACATAGTCTGAAGCTAGTCAAATATTAAAAGATCATTTCTTTTAACAAAGTAACAACAATTTTAAAAGCAGTAAGCATTTACAGCTAAACTGAATAAAATAAGCTCCTTATGTCATGGGCGCAAGCGTGCACTCAAGCGTCCACAAGCAAAAGTACTTTTAAATGATTTATTAGTTCAAAGCAACCTTTGGATAGCTTCAGGCTTCAAGAAATAAAGACTCAACATTAGTCACATCAGTCACATCAGTAGTATCAGTCACATCAGCCACATCAGTCACATCAGAAGCATCAGTCACATCAGTCACATCTGTCAAATCAGCCACATCAGTCACATCAGTCACATCAGTAGCATCAGTCACATCAGTCACATCAGTCACATCAGGCACATCAGTCGCATCAGTAGCATCAGTAACATCAGTAACTTCATTTAAATCAGTCAGATCAGTAACATAATTAAAATCAGTCACTTCAGTAACATCTACAACATCAGCCACATGAGTAACATGAGCATCATGAGTAACATCAGCCACATGAGTAACATGAGCAACATGAGCAACATGAGTAACATGAGAAACAAAAGTACTTCACAAACAACGATACATTGTATCTAAAAATAAAGGATTCCGGACTCCATTACTCGCTATACACTGCTTAAAGTGTGTCACAGGTACAGACCATGGGGCCTGGTACCCTGACGCGTCAGAGGCCCAAAGTTCGCTTGACGCCGGAAAGTCACAGGCAGAGACCAAAAGCGGCCTACTGCCCTGACACATCAGAGGCCCAAAGTTCGCTTGATGTCACTCGCCACGCCGCAGCAGCAGCAGCTCGGACGCCCGCCGCTCGGACGCCAGCAGCTCGGACGCCAGCAGCTCGGACGCCAGCAGCTCGGACGCCAGCAGCTCGGACACCCGCCGCTCGGACACCAGCCCAGCGTACGCGCCAGCAGTTTAGACGCTCGCCGCTCGGACGCCAGCAGCTCTGACGCCAACCCAGCGCACGCGCCAGCACGTGCAACGTGCCGCCGTGCCCCTCTGCGCGTCCAGCGCCTCCGCCAGCCGCACCACCACCAGTGGCACCACCAGCGCCTCTCGCGCCCGCACGCGCGCTCCACCGTCAGCTCCAGCGCTGCCACAGCGCTGCCACAGCGTGCGCCGCAGCTCCTGCGCCGCCGCGCCCCTCTGCGCGTCCAGTGCCTCCGCCAGCCGCACCACCACCAGTGGCACCGCCAGCGCCAGCGCCAGCGCGCGCACCGCCAGCGCGCCCAACGCGTTGCTGGTCATCAGCGCCGTGCGCTCCAGCTGCGCGGGCAGCAGCGCCCAGCTCGCGCAGCGCCGCCAGCGCCGCCTCCGCGTCCACCGGCCCGCCAGCATGCTCCTCCATTAGCACGACACCAAGTCCAACAGAACTGGCGTCCGTGCACAGCCCAGCCGGCAGCCGAGGATTGGAGATCGCTTTCTGAAACACACGTAAGGGATGTCCGTCCCTACCGGTTAACACGAGCATCATTGATGCTTGATTCTAAGACAACCGCTCGACCGTCCTGTGCCTTATAATTTGTCTCCTAGCTTCGCAATTTGCAGAGCTTTCACCGAGAGCAACATCTCGTACCAGGATCGCAAATTAGAACAACGAATTCAACGCGGAAGTCTGCATGGATTTTTGCTAGGTGAGGTTGAGAATTAGCTAGAGTTGCTATAACCGCTCAGCTCACTTGCGTTTTCTATAAGGCTCGATTTGGAGCATGTTTAAGGCAGTCCTAACGTACCGTTCTACTTGTCCATTGGCATGGTGCATGTCCGGCGTTATATTATGGAGTTCAACGCCTAAATCTTGCATACACGACTTAAAATTTAAGGACTCAAAAAGACAACGAGTCAAGAGAACGCTTCTCTAACTCTTTTAAGTGCGATAAAACAGTGTCTTAAGACTCACAGTTACTCCGTGGTGCTTGCAGCATGGAAGGCGTGCGCACGCTTTGCGGACGCTCCTCACACACCGGGTTACCTTGTACCTCAGCACAGCTATGCCCACGGCCTGCTTGGTCAGGCGAACGGGGGCGCCTGATGTGGTCATTACGTGGGGGTAGCTCGTGGACGCATCGCCCTCGAGTGTCCGACCAATGACCGTGCGAGCGTCGGTGGCTACGGCGCTGCTGGCTACCAGAGCGTCGGTGAGGCGATCGCACCTGCGATCGCGCACGCGATCATGCATGCGATCGGCTACGGGAACGCTAGTCACTGGAGTGCCGGTCACAGGAGCATCAATGAGGCGATCGCGCAAGCGATCGGCTATGGGAACGCTGGTCACGGGAGCGCCGCCGATGCGACGGCTGACTCCGCGAGCGACCACGGGAGCGCTGGATACGGGACCTCCGGTCCCCGCTCAGCGAACGCGTCCTCCGTGATCCAGACGGTCGCCTGCGACGAGACCTGGAGCGGCTCGACGTTGTCATTTTACGTACGCTGTAACAAAACACAAAAGCGGTGCACCAGTGCACCCTAATCAGATAAACCCACAAAGCAAACGAAAAAAGTGAACTACCCTCTTTACCACAATGGAAATACGTAACCTTCTTATCAGATGTCTTTGATTGACCATGCTTCTGAAAGCGTTGGTCCTGTGTACGATTTAAACCATGAGATTGGCGCGTATCTTACTTAAGCTTAGCGTATAAATATAGACAAGAACTTCACCAAATCTTTTGGCAACAACTTAGCATTTGTTGCTTAAACTGCGGGTCAGTAATACCTCGCACTCCAATTGCTCGAACTCTTGCTCATCACTTCATACAAAATGGTAGGAACATCGATCTCACACAGACGCAGCGCGTGAAATTCTACCTTGAAGTTGCTCCATGTTCGTCACCCACTCACTCAACCAAGTTTTCGCGTCACGACGTAAATAACCACCTATCCGACCAAGACATTCTCCCTCGTCCCATTTGTTTATCAACCGACTGCGATCGACCTCTGCACACCATGTATTGCGTCGAAGTCATGAACACTGATCGAAAGAAGATTATGTAAAAATGTTGTAAATTAATTTCGAAAGTACCCTCACTAGTTTGTCTGTTTCGCTCTCAACCTTTGATATTTGTGAAAACTCCTTCGTAAATCCTGTTTGTTGGCTAAACAAAGTTGATGCCAACAGAGGCTGAGGAAACGATGTCAACGCGTGGCGTTTGATTTCAGGTTGTGACGGAATATCGGTGGACAACGACGCGATCGGTCACGCGGTCGGCCAGGCGATCAGCTACGCAATCGGCCACGCTATTGGTCACGCGATCCGTCATGATATCGGAGACGCGATTGGTCACGCGATCGGCTACGCGATCGGTCACGCAATCCGTCACGATATTGGAGACGCGATCGGTCACGCAATCAGCTAGGTGATCGGCTACGCGATCAGGCACGCGATCGGTCACGCGATCAGTCACGCGATCTGCTACGATGCCTACGTGAGCAAGTCGGTGGGCTGCGCATGCATTCACGACGTCTAGATGACCGTTCTTGACGAATAACCGAACGGTCCCTAACCCGAGATGTAACCAACACATTAATGCCACCAACATAACTATTACGCGTTATACTTCTATCTTCACGGAACTTGTCCCTACGGCGTCGTGATCTACGAGATATATCACGATCCCTAGATCGACTAGCACGTTCCATTATTATTTCACTTACTTACCCGTCAATAAAAATTCCTGATGAAAAGACCATTATTTACCACGTGTCTATCAGACTTTAGGATAGCAAAACGATCAAGCGCACATAGGTGATCCCACCTTTCTGATCTTACGAAACAGAAAGGAAACAACTTTTTTAAAAATATCAACCACTTAACCTAACCACATTTATTTGTTATTTCATTACCAACTAATCAACTACTGACAATAGAACTTAACCAACACGTTAAACCTCTATGAATCGACTATGAAACTAACACCAATTATATTATATGCCTAAGTACATAATGAGCCTCTACAACCGTCCGTCACAACCAAACGCTACGCGCAGAATGAGTCAGAGTGCCTCGCGCCACTGCCTTTTATAGTCGACCGCTCGAACCGCTCGTGGAGAGAAGGAATCCGCTAATAGTACAGAATATTGAGAATCTCTGAGAGACGAAAGATAAAATGAGCCATTAAGGGGAAGTGCCTTCATATGTACCAGTAATCAAATCAAATTATGAATGCCAGTACCTAAACAATGCTGAAAAACCTGTAAGCCGATAAGCAATGTCGTGGATAGAAGCCATTGGCAACTAATTTAAATGAAGCCTTAATGTTTTTATAGCTCTTTAGCTTTAAAACAAACATACATATCCCCTAATAAATAATGCCAGATATTTTTTAGCAGCTCGGTAAAGGCCTGTCAAATATGACAGCAACATGAAAGCTGCAGTTTCAATCAAAATCATTTCATTCCTTTTCGAACTAATACATGATCGCAAATTGACAGTTTTAATAAGATTTTGATTGAAAGCATTGCAACACAATTTACATGATCGGCCTGCTGATCGCCATCGCCATCGCCTAGATGTGCGTAGGCCTTGAAAGTCTCTTTTTACTGTCACTTTTATGTCAACAAATAGAGACGATTTAAAATACACTGATTTTAAAACAGGTGACGTTAGAAAATTAACTCTTGGGAAAAAATATGCGGGTAGCAAGAACTTCTACGCGTTTTAGTGCCCATTAGCCTTAATTGCAGACAGTTTTTCCACCTGAAAACTTGGACTCGGCTGTAGAAAAGTAAACTTAGCCGTGTTTGATCTCTACCAACGCTAGAACGGAGAAGGACCGTCTTAGGCCAAGTAAAAAAATCGGTTGTCAGTAACCGGTTAGTCGGTTACTGACGATAGTTGAACGTGACAACGTCATCCAGCTGTCCACGCGGACGCATCGCTCACTCAAGAAGAAGAGAGATAGATGTCGAACGCTGCCGAACGCGGAGGCCGTGCGTGCCTCTTTTTCGCTCGTTCCGCGCTCTCGCTTGCACTTCAAGCTTTAAATGGAACGCCTCAGAGCGAGGTAACGCCGCATGACGTCATGTTTTTTTGTGCGTGCAGTCGGCTCCATGGAATTATAAGACGTTGTCACGTCAAAAAAACTTTTGCATCTAATGCAGATGAATTTATACAGCGTCAAAGGCATTTTTTTCACTTGCTTAAAATCCGTAGGCAGCCGAAGCTCAGTATTTACCTGAGTTTCACTATCTGCAACTCAGACATCATTTTACCATTTCAAAGGCCAAGAACGCGCAAGGCAATAAAGATTTTCTTCCCTCGCAGGTTACAAGATAAGAAGGGTCAAATTCCTATGCTCACTACACCACCAGCTTTTATATTCACAGAGCTGTCATGTCGCACGTTGGCTGCTGTTGTCAATTGACCACTAGATTGTAGATTATATTTTTCTGATTTAAGCATAGAGAGTTAAGGTTATTTTAGCTGCTCTTTCATCAGGCATTGTTTTTTCATACCTTCTTCCAAAATGGATAAACTAATGGAAAATAAACGTCGTCTAGCCTTTACTAGCTGAACTGTTTCCAGTCTTATTTACATTTGCAAAACTTACTGCTGACCACCCGTAAGTCGTGGGTTCGCTTCCACCGAGAATAAATATTTGTGTGGTGAACACAGACGTTTGCATGGTCTCTGTCCGGGTGTTATATTGTATACTTAGCGGATTCCTGTTCTCCACGGCTGGTTCGAGCGGTCGACTATAAAAGGCAGCCGTGCGAGGCACTCTGACTCATTCTGCGCGTAGCGTTTGGTGGTGACGGACGGTTGTAGAGGCTCATTATGTACTTAGGCATATAATATAATTGGTGTTATTTTCATAGTCGATTCATAGAGGTTTAACGTGTTGGTTAAGTTCTATTGTCAGTAGTTGATTAGTTGGTAATGAAATAACAAATAAATGTGGTTAGGTTAAGTGGTTGATATTTTTAAAAAAGTTGTTTCCTTTCTGTTTCGTAAGATCAGAAAGGTGGGATCACCTATGTGCGCTTGATCGTTTTGCTATCCTAAAGTCTGATAAACACGTGGTAAATAATGGTGTCTTTTCATCAGGAATTTTTATTGGCGGGTAAGTAAGTAAAATAATAATGGAACGTGCTAGTCGATCTAGGGATCGTGATATATCTCGTAGATCACGACGCCGTAGGGACAGGTTCCGTGAAGATCGTAGCAGATCGCGTGACCGATCGCATAGCCGATCGCGTGACCAATCGCGTCTCTGCTATCATGACGGATCGTGTGACCGATCGCGTGGCCGATTGCGTAGCTGATCGTCTGGCGGATCGCATGACTGATCGCGTCTCCAATCTTGTGACCGATCGCGTGACTGTCGTGGCTCGCGTGATGAGATTTTTAGTCAAATTCTTACGCGATTAGATAAAATCGAGGGTACGGTTCCACCGTCGTTGTTGTCCACCGATATTCCGTCACAACCTGAAATCGAACGCCACGCGTTGACATCGTTTCCTCAGCCTCTGTTGGCATCAACTTTGTTTAGCCAACAAACAGGATTTACGAAGGAGTTCTCACAAACATCAAAGGTTGAGAGCGAAGCAGACAAACTAGTGAGGGTACTTTCGAAATTAATTTACAACATTTTTACATAATCTTCTTTCGATCAGAGTGTTCATGACTTCGACGCAATACAATTGGTGTGCAGAGGTCGATCGCAGTCGGTTGATAAACAAATGGGACGTCTTGGTCGGATAGGTGGTTATTTACGTCGTGACGCGAAAACTTGGTTGAGTGAGTGGGTGACGAACATGAAGCAACTTCAAGGTAGAATTTCACGCGCTGCGTCTGTGTGAGATCGATGTTCCTACCATTTTGTATGAAGTTATGAGCAAGAGTTCCAGTCAGTTTCCGGCGTATGCTGAGTATGCTCGCAAGTCACTCTTGTGCCGTAACGTCGTAACGGGTCTTTCGGATGAATTAAGGTCAGCAATTGGAGTGCGAGGTATTACTGACCCGCAGTTTAAGCAACAAATGCTAAGTTGTTGCCAAAAGATTTGGTGAAGTTCTTGTCTTTATTTATACGCTAAGCCCAAGTAAGATACGCGTCAATCTCATGGTTTAAATCGTACACAGGACCATCGCTTTCAGAAGCATGGTCAATCAAAGACATCTGATAAGAAGGTTACGTGTGTCCATTGTGGTAAAGAGGGTAGTTCACTTTTTTTCGTTTGCTTTCTGGATTTATCTAATTAGGGTGCACTGGTGCACCGCTTTTGTATTTTGTTACAGCGTACGTAAAGTGACAAGGTCGAGCCGCTCCAGGTCTCGACACAGGCGACCGTCTGGATCACGGAGGACGCGTTCGCTGAACGAGGACAGGAGGTCCCGTATCCAGCGCTCCCGTAGTCGCTCACGGAGTCAACCGTCGCATTGGTGGCGCTCCCGTGACCAGCGTTCCCGTAGCCGATCGCTTGCGCGATCGCCTCATTGATGCTCCTGTGACCGGCACTCCAGTGACTAGCGTTCCCGTAGCCGATCGCATGCATGATCGCGTGCGCGATCGCAGGCGCGATCGCCTCACCGACGCTCTGGTAGCCAGCAGCGCCGTAGCCACCGACGCTCGCACGGTCATCGGTCGGACACTCGAGGGCAATGCGTCCACGAGCTACCCCACGTGATGACCACATCAGGCGCCCCCGTTCACCTGACCAAGCAGGCCGTGGGCATAGCTGTGCTGAGGTACAAGGTAACCCGGTGTGTGAGGAGCGTCCGCGAAGCGGCGCACGCCTTCCATGCTGCAAGCACCACGGAGTAACTGTGAGTCTTTAGACACTGTTTTATCGCGCTTAAAAAAGTTAGAGAAGCGTTCTCTTGACTCGTTTTCTTTTTGAGTCCTTACATTTTAAGTCGTGTATGCAAGATTTAGGCGTTGAACTCCATAACATAACGCCGGACATGCACCATGCCAATGGACAAGTAGAACGGTACGTTAGGACTGCCTTAAACATGTTCCAAATCGAGCCTTATAGAAAACGCAAGTGAGCTGAGCGGTTATAGCAACCCTAGCTAATGGCTGGTTTACACAGTGCGAGCTAGCGTACGAGTAAGCCTTCCGAGTAGCTGCACTGCAGTTACTCGCACTGTTTGGACGTCACTTACGAGTAACTCGTACGTGCGAGTTGTTCAGTAGCTCGCATCCGAGTTACTTCAACATTTTTTGTTTTCACTCGCCTGCTCGCCCGGCAGCAACTCGCACATGACAGCGGCTCGTGCGTCGCTCGCATCGTTTGGGCGCGTTCGGCAGTAGCTCGCCAGTGCCAGCCGGACAGTTGCCCACCGTTTTTTTTATTAAAACAAGTTCACTCGACATCGCGACTCGACTCGGACTGAGCAGTAGCTAGGTGTGGTGTAGACAGCAAAGGCGAGCCGAGCTACTGGCGTACGAGTAGACAAACCGAGTAGCTGTCTACTGGCCAGGCAGCAGCACGCACTGTGTAAACGAGCCATAATTCTCAACCTCACCTAGCAAAAATCCATGAGAATCCGCGTTGAATTTGTTGTTCTAATTTGCGATCCGAACACTGGTACGAGATGTTGCTCTCAGTGCTAGCTCTGCAAATTGCGAAGCTAGGAGACAAATAATTATAAGGCACAGGACGGTCGAGCGGCTGTCTGAGAATCAAGCATCAATGATGCTCGTGTTAACCGGTAGGGACTGACGTCCCCCACGTGTGTTTCAGAAAGCGATCTCCAATCCTCGGCTGCCGGCTGGGCTGTGCACGGACGCCAGTTCTGTTGGACTTGGTGTCGTGCTAATGGAGGAGCATGCTGGCGGGCCGGTGGACGCGGAGGCAGCGCTGGCGGCGCTGCGCTGGCTGGGGGCGCACGCACTGCTGCCCGCGCAGCTGGAGCGCACTGCGCTGATGACCAGCAACGCGTCGGGCGCGCTGGCGCTGGTGCTGGCGCTGGCGCTGGAGCTGACGGTGGAGCGTGTGTGCGGGCGCGAGAGGCGCTGGCGGTGCCACTGGTGGTGGTGCGGCTGGCGGAGGCGCTGGACGCGCAGAGGGGCACGGCGGCACGTCGCACGTGCGCGTGCGCTGGGCTGGCGTCCGAGCTGCTGGCGTCCGAGCGGCGGGCGTCCGAGCTGCTGGCGTCTGAGCTGCTGGCGTCCGAGCTGCTGGCGTCCGAGCGGCGGGCGTCCGAGCTGCTGGCGTCCGAGCTGCTGGCGTCCGAGCGGCGGGCGTCCGAGCTGCTGGCGTCCGAGCGGCGGGCGTCCGAGCTGCTGGCATCCGAGCTGCTAGCGTCCGAGCGGCAGGCGTCCGAGCTGCTGCTGCTGCGGCGTGGCGAGTGGCGTCAAGCGAACTTTGGGCCTCTGACGTGTCAGGGCAGTAGGCCGCTTTTGGTCTCTGCCTGTGACTTTCCGGCGTCATGCGAACTTTGGGCCTCTGATGCGTCAGGGCAGTAGGCCGCTTTTGGTCTCTGCCTGTGACTTCCCGGCGTTAAGCGAACTTTGGGCCTCTGACGCGTCAGGGTACCAGGCCCCATGGTCTGTACCTGTGACACACTTTAAGCAGTGTATAGCGAGTAATGGAGTCCGGAATCCTTTATTCGAGATACAATGTATCGTTGTTTGTGAAGTACTTTTGTTTCTCATGTTACTCATGTTGCTCATGTTGCTCATGTTACTCATGTGGCTGATGTTACTTATGATACTGATGTTACTCATGTGGCTGATGCTGCTGATGTTGTAGATGTTACTGAAGTGACTGATTTTAATGATGTGACTGATGCTACTGATGCAACTGATGTGCCTGATGTGACTGATGTGACTGATGCTACTGATGTGACTGATGTGACTGATGTAACTGATGTGACTGATGTGACTGATGCTACTGATGTGACTGATGTGACTGATGTGTCTGATGTGACTGATGCTACTGATGTGACTGATGTGACTTATGTTGAGTCTTTATTTCTTGAAGCCTGAAGCTATCCAAAGGTTGTTTTGAACTAATAAATCACTTGAAAGTACTTTTGCTTGTGGACGCTTGAGTGCACGCTTGCGCCCATGACATAAGGAGCTTATTTTATTCAGTTTAGCTGTAAATGCTTACTGCTTTTAAAATTGTTGTTACTTTGTTAAAAGAAATGATCTTTTAATATTTGACTAGCTTCAGACTATGTTGCGCTTATTTTCAAGTCACTTCAAATCTATTTTTGATGTGTGTTACAGAGAGTGATCAATCTGATGATGATCAGCCTGTAAGGGTTGAACCTCCTACGGTTGATACTGCAGGCGAGGACGCCTTGCTGTCAGGAGAGGCCGACTTAGCGGATTCCTGTTCTCCACGGCTGGTTCGAGCGGTCGACTATAAAAGGCAGCCGTGCGAGGCACTCTGACTCATTCTGCGCGTAGCGTTTGGTGGTGACGGACGGTTGTAGAGGCTCATTATGTACTTAGGCATATAATATAATTGGTGTTATTTTCATAGTCGATTCATAGAGGTTTAACGTGTTGGTTAAGTTCTATTGTCAGTAGTTGATTAGTTGGTAATGAAATAACAAATAAATGTGGTTAGGTTAAGTGGTTGATATTTTTAAAAAAGTTGTTTCCTTTCTGTTTCGTAAGAGTATATTATGTATGTATTTACAAAAAAAATAAAAATTATATCAGCTCTCTAGTTCCCATAACACAAGCTCTGCTTAATAGGGGCTAGATAGTGTTGTGTGAATTGTTTACAATATTTATTTATTTATTTACTGGCTAGTGAAGCTTAGAATCTATACTAATTATATAAAGCGAGTTTGATTGTTTGTTTGGTTGAACGTGCTAATCTCGGGAACTGCTGGTCCGAATTGAAATGAAATGAAATGAAATAATTTATTTGCTTGAAGTATGGTACATTTTAGATCTTAGAAATATAGGCAAATACAGATTCACACACTTCGCCAAAAAACAAAAAAAAATATTTTTGTGTTGGACAGTACATTTGTCAAGGAAGGCTATAGGCTAATTAAAACATCACGCTACGACTATGTACATATTTGTTTCTACTAGCGACCCGTGCAAAGCTGGGACGGATCGGAATAAATAAAGTTTTCAAGTGTATATTTAGCATGTCTATAGCTTTTGTGTGTCTATGATTTATCCTGGAATGTAATATTGCCGAGTAAAAGAGGAATTATATCGGTATGGAATGGCATACTCAGCTGGAGTTCTTGACAGTTTTACAGGAGATTCTCAATGTAGATTATAATATGACAATCCATAGTCAAAGTCTAAAGGCAGCTTATTATCACTTTGAATTAGTGCATCGTTGGGCACTACCCATCTTGCAAGGCTTGCAAGGCAATGCTTTGTTAGAAGGACACTTTGGTCCCGTAAATAAATAAATAAATAAATATTCTGGACATCATGCAAAAATCTGTTTACTTTTCAAGTCCATAGTTAAACAAATCTGCTGGAGACTATACTTACTGGTGGTTTGCTCGTGATTTATGTGTGTGTGTGTGTGAGTCTCTTCATGATCAACGGACTGAAGAAGTCCACTATTGGACTCAAGCCTACCTTAAGCTCATTTATGCGATCTGCGATCTGCGATCATACATCCGAGCACACTTCCGTGAATTTTGACAATGCGATATTTGACAGAGATGCACTGATCGCCATTGCAGGCGATCTAGATGTGCGCAAAGCTTTATACATTTCCAAGAAAAACTGTTTTAACACTGTTTGTGAAACTCTTATATCTACCTTAATGAGTCTAATTAATATTTTGTTCCCTGAAAAAGCGACTCACTAAAAAGCTAAGTAATAACAAAGTTTCGCCATGTTTTATTAATTAGAAGCATCGTGAAATCAAGTTTCAAAGTCTGTTATGATTTAAAATGCTGCCATTTTGTCACTCAAGCGAGTTCGTTCAACTAACTTATTAAAAGTTGTCGCTGTTAAGGCAAACGTTCACCGTAGCATTAACCAGCCGTTTGTACAATCGCGGTATGAAAAAACCTTAAAGTCGGTTTTCGCTTGCACCAGTGCCTTGATCATGAACACATTTTGACATAATTTTTGACGTTAACTTATCGGTGTACATTTTCATTAATGTTCGTCGATTTTCAACTTGATTTGTTCAACGTATCACGATCACATACTACCTTTTGAAACTGAATAGACAGAATACACCGATAAGTTAACGTCAAAAATTATGTCAAAATGTGTTCATGATCAAGGCACTGGTGCAAGCGAAAACCGACTTTAAGGTTTTTTCATTCATTAATATGTTTTATACAGGCTATAGAACTAGCACCCATATTAACTTATTTAGTAATACTATTGGATTCAATTAGATAACATGAAATGAGATTCTGAGGTATATTTTCTTTCACCACACTGCACTGGTTCGAAAGAACTAGTGACACGAAAAGAAGAAGAATTGAATGCTTTCTGACTTTACTGTAAATTAAAACATAATATAGTATAAGTATTAAATCCGCTATTGGGTTCACCTAGTATAAGCTAAGTATACCTACTTAATTTGGGGCAAGATAGTTTTGTGTGGTTTTTTCTTTATTAACTGCAATACCTGATACCTGTTTCCTCTCTAATCGATGGTTAGCTTAACCTCTGGATAGTGGTGAATAACATTGTCCTGAAAATGTTCTCTTAATTAAAATTATGGTATAGCCTTCAGAGCAAAAATCTCAGAATACAGTCTTTAGAAAATGTTATCTTCAGGAACTTATTTTATTTTTGTTTTATCTATCTTTTATTTTTTAAGTTTAGTTTTTATGTTTAAGTTGAGCCTTTGTGACGGAATTTATCTGTAAAGGTCACATCTAGGCGATATACTGACAATAAGCTGCGATACTTGACAGTGATACCTGTGTCACTGTCAAACATCGCAGCGTATCGCCTGGATGTGGCCGTACATTTAATTAGTGGCAAGCCATATTAGTTTATACCGTATTCAATTTATCTAAAGAAACATACAATTAAACAAATATTTACAAAATACACAAAAAACAGTTGAGCTATCTGCAGACCGTTACAAACGATCTAGAGATAGCTCAATTGATCCAAAAGATTTATCTGAAAAAAACCAAAGGGATCACATTTTTTACTTTTTCAGATACGTCATGCAAGTTTTTTTTTCAATTTAAAAGTGACAATCCTATTACAAGCCTGACGATACATTATTTACTAAACTTCTGGCTAACAATCATTTTAAATCAAAGTTAATAATGCAGTTACTGTGACAATGAAATAGGAAGGTGCTAAAATGCGTATTGCTCTGAAGAACATAAATATTTACGTTCGAAGCTCATAAATCGAGCTCTAAAGCCAAGTTTACTATGTTGCGGTGCTTAAAACGTTTACAAGCCTACAATGTTTGAGTAACCCACTATGATTTTCACGCGTCAAATTAATTTGTAGTAGAAGAGAACTCTGTTTTGTGAAACAAGCCTATACTAAAAAAAAAACTAATAAGTAAAAAAAAAATGTATAACTTTAATTATAAAGTACTCATACTCATTTTATTTATTGCAATTATTATGTTACATGGTGAGGTCGGTGAATACAAAACAGTAAAAGTAAACAGGCCTTTGAATCTATTTTAGATGATTTAAATAGCGTCAGAGGCAGCTGGTGATTACTCATGCCCCTACTTACGGGACGCTATAGTGCCTGGGACAGGATTTTAGATGAAATAGGCTTGCCCAGCACCTACCATCCTGACAGCTAAGTCGGCCTAAACCACAGGAAAGTCATGGTCAATACGTGCAGAGCTGACTAAGCCGCGGGTTTCCTCACGATGTTTTCCTTCGCCGTTTGAGAGCACTAGCATTGTGTACATAAGTTTTTCGATAGAAAAACTCACTGGTACACGACTGGATTTGAACCCACGGCCTTAGGATCGGAAGGCGGGGCCGCTACCACTAGACCACCAGTGCTCTGTTATATAATATTGTGCATAATCCCGTAGATTTACACCTCGAAATATGACGTATGAAAGAGAATATATAGCCCGCGCAAGGAGGCTGAGGAAATAAGGATTTTGTATACTTCAAGTTTATAAATTCCTTATGAGGAAATGAGTTAACCCCTTATTCATAAAGCCTTATTCTTAAACTGTTCTACGGTGGCGGTCAGTATAACGCTGTCAGATATGACAGCGATATTTTAACGTTTCATTGATTACCACTGCAGACCGCTTAGATGTACACAAGGAAGCCGGTGGAGATTTTTTATTTTTTTAAACTGGAGATCAGTGGACATTTCAACCCGATGACAAAAATCTCCAAGGTTTTTAACAGAAAATTAAGTTACATTTTAACAAAATTTCAACTAGTATCAAAGAGGCCAAAATTGTCCCGGGAATGAACCTGCACTCAGGATCCACTGTACGTAATTTTAATTTTATTTTGACAACGCGTCGCTTCTCGCATGCTATACTAGTGGAGCCATAAAAAACCGACAAAATGAAACATATTGGGATTTGAGGCTTCCGATTAGTACTAGTCTGCTTAATTTGGGGCTAGATAGTGTTATGTAGATTATCCACAATATTTATTTATCTAAAATAGCACAAGCTGTGCGTAGTTTAGGGCTCGATAGTATTGTTGTGTGTAGTAATTTGAGGCTTCCGAGATGATTAACATTATTTTAAAATAAATAAATAAGCATTGAATGTACACAACACTATCTAGCCCCAACGTAAGCTATGAGCTTTAGGAACCAGATAATAAATATGATATTCATGCATTTATTTTTTTGTAAATACATGCTTAGAATCTTATATTTCTAGGCCACAAAATCTTCTATTAGGTATACAGTTCATCATTCCATTTTAGGGTTACATATTCGAGATTTGGTATGTAATTTTTTTATTTTGTCTTGGTATTGTGTGAGCTGAAAAAAACCCGAAGGTTTTCTATTTTTATCATGATTTCCTTTTATATTTTTTGTCTACGCTACGATAGTTACTAGTAGGTAAACTCCTGAACTGAAATGGTAAAATATGCATGACTAAAACTTCTTCATCCTGCAAATAAACCAAGCAACTAAAAATAAATTACTTATAAAAAAAAATTACGTGACCAAAAAATTTGACTGGGAATTCTCTTTTTTTGCTGACGACTTATAGTTATATATATATATATAATTATGTTATATATATATGGTTATGTTATTATAAATATGTTTTCATACAATTATATTAAGAAAACTGAACTTATAAAACAAACGTTATAAAACGCTACTGCCGTGGCTGCAATAGCTTAATTGCAGCGGTACCTTTATCGCCTCTAAGTGCACAGGAGTTAAGCCGTACAACTTTTATTGGATTTGGTTTCCTTTAGTGCGGATATTTACCTATAGTACGAGTTTTCCGTATACACTATTACGGAACACTCGTGTAGTACTCGTACCAACAGTTTGTCTATGTAATCTAAATAAATCAAACAAACAAATATTTGGGACTCATTTCCTTGTCCTGTGATTAAACTGAATAAAATGCCTTTGTTTTTGAGGGCTCTCAAGACAATCTTCTATTCTTCTAGGCATGGATAAATAATTGTTGACTTTGGGTTTGATGTGTTCTGCTTATTTTTACATGAACTTCTCATTCTAATTCTAGTTAAAATAAAGTAACAAACTATGTATGTACCTAAACTAAACCATGTTTATGCAATAAATGTATTGAGTATTGAGTTAAAGTTGGGGGAGTAAGCCTACCACAAGCTCTGTCTGGCTCTGTCTTTATCTCCGGTTTTGAGTCTGTGTGAGTGCTGACTAAATAAATTCTACGTCAAAACGTCACACACTATAATACACTGGTGAGCACTGACACAGACTCAAAACCAGAGCCAGAGACAGAGCCACAGACAGAGCCAGACAGAGCTTTTGGTAGGACTACGGACGTCTCTTCCCGTCTTTTTACTTTTTTTATTGAGAGCACTGGCATTGTTCACACAACTTTTTCTTTTTCTTTATCCATTGGTACCGATTGGATTCGAACCCATGATCTTAAAATCAAAAAGTAGAGTCACTCGAAACACTCCACAGCAGTCTTAGAATATTACAGTAGAATAATATAAACTTTTTATAACTAACTGGATGTTGTCAAGCAATTATTAAAAGGCAATAAAACTGTGAACTCGAAGAGCAAATCAAACGCGCTCTGTGAACGTTATCCAGCAATTACTGCTAATGGGTGCACTCAAGTTCACTGCAGCTCACTGTTTCACATTTTATTAGAGACTAGCTGCTGCCTTCGACTTAAGGCAATAAATATACTGAATACTGAATAAATTTAATAAATAATAATAATAAATTTTATTTATTAAATTTTTATTATTTATTAATTTATTAATTTTATTTATTATTTAATTAAATTAATTTAAATTTAATTAAAAATTTATTAATAGCAAATCAAAAAATAAAATAAACAGAGAACATTACAGTAGGAGTTCACACGAATGGTTAGTACGACAGCCTTAATTAATGTAATAAACTTGACTGGCATTGGGATTGATTAAGGCAGCCACCCTGTAGTTTTGTAGTGGGCTGTCCCATCTGCCAGCCAGTACTCTAAGTATACTGTTGGAGCTAGCCAACATTCTGCGCTTGACGGAAGCTATTTTATTACGCATTATGGCGTGAAAGTCATTGACATGTGCGTCAGCGAGCATGCCCGACGCACTGCAGAATCTTGGTAGCCCCAACAGCCAAGACTTAGCTTGTGTCTTCGTCGGATCAAAATAACCCTTCTCAAAAACAATTGTTTCTTTTTCCTCTTCATGTACATTCTTCGTAACTTAACACATTTTATCACAAGCTATAGCCACGGAAGCTACACAAAAATAATCCTCGAAGGAAAGCGGGAAAGAGGAAGAAGAAAAATAAGTATGAGCAAGATAAAAAAGAAGTAAGAAAGAAAGAAAAATTGTTTATTCAAACCACCACCATACAATACAAAATAGAAAAATAATACAATACCACCTTAGCTAATATAACATAGATTACTTATAGAAAATTAAAGATTCAAGAAATGTTATTGAATTCAAGACCTGCGACCTAGTGGTGGCGAATGGACCGACAAAAGGTTCCTGTCATGTCGTATAAAAAAGTCAAGAAGGCTGCATCCGAAAGGCATTGGAGGAAACAGCATCAGAACAACAAGAGCTGAAATGAGCCAACGAGAAAGTTGCGGAAAGTCGGTGGATTAGGAAAGCTCAGAATCGTTCTTCTCAGTAGACCTACCGTTAAATAGACATAAAACGTAGTTCGAAAACATGTGTCGAGTTCACAAAAATAGCCTCTTAAAACCACACTGGTTTAAAAAAATCAATAATACCTACAATAGGAGGAGGATAAGAAGGCCGGAAACTAACGTAATAAACAATACAAAGATAATAATAAAATGTTGTATTTTCCTTATTTTCCCAAGCGCTGTGTCAAAATGTGTCACGTCCATTAAACTTCAGCAAACTACAAGTACATGGGTAAACCAAACACAAACGGACAGTTGACAGTTGAAAACGGTGTCGGTAAATAGACGTGATGTCATTTCACTCCAAGTACTCTAATTGTAAGTTTAATAAAATGATTCGTTTTCTGTCATTTTGGGAAGTCACATAAGCTTTTTCATTTTAATTGTTTTTCTGGTGTTATTTTGAGTTCTGTTGTGTCTTTTCAGTGGTATTTTAACCAACATTACTTGAGATCTTTAGGTTTAAGCAGTTGGAATGAAAGTGTAATAAGTGATATTCTGATTTTATCGAAAATGTTTCAGATGGTTTTGGAAAAAACGGCCATCATTTGTTTTCAAAGCCAATTAGGGTAGGGTCGACTTGTATATTGACTGACTTGACTAATTACATATAATATAAAATAGTTGACTAATTAGATATAATTACATATAATATAAAATAGTTTTTAAACAACTAGTTTTTTCAATAGTTTTTAATCTCACTCGACACTGGAAAAATTGATCCAAAATGGACAGATGCCATTAAATGAAGAAGAAGAAAAAGAAGTAATAAAATGACAGACAATAAAATCTCAGATCAGTTGGTAGTAGCTCTGCCTTCTGCGCCCGTATGTCATGGGTTCGATCCCCACCGGGAAGTTTTTTTTTATTTATATTATTGCATTGTCATCGACCTTTGACAGATGTGCAAAGTTTGAATCAAATCTGGGTGTCGATTCTAAAAACACAAATAACTCAAGCGATCGCGTAAATCGATGTGAGTTGTCAATTTTTGGTTGAAGAATTTGAAAATGGAACGCGGATTCAGTGATCACCCGACGATCACTCAATCGAACCGTGTTGCTGGAATTGACGCCCGGATCGTTCAAAGTAGGACAAAATCGAGCTCAAAGGGGTTGGTCATACATACATACATACAGGTGAAGCTAATAAAAGCGTTATAAAAAGAATGTAAGTATCATATCAGCTATCTGGTTCCCATAATGAATGAATGGCTCTGCTAAAATGCTGAAAATGAAAAAATAGGAAAATTTGGGTTCCTCAGGTAACTGATTCTCATAGCTTAATTTGAAGTTGTGGTGTGGTCAGTGAAATATGTCTGTTTACAAGAGTAGCCTGAATTTACGTACAAACAATAGGAAAATGTCGATATTTCCCCACGCAACCCTCACGCTGGTTTCGTAATTTACTTCAGTCATCGATCACAGTCGCCTCGAACGAGGCTAGCACGTCAATCCTATGCCAACAACTATGTTCCTAGTGCTATGAGGCTTCATCTTTAAATAATAAATAAAATAAAAAAGCCTATTTATTCAAATTTTACAATATAAATATGATTATAGTTCATTTTCTCTCTATATAATACACTCAAAAACTACTGTGCCGATTTCAAAAATTCTTTCACGATTGGAAAGGTACATTCACCCTTATAACTACATAGGCTATGTTTATGTGTAAAAAATAAATTTCCACCCGTGCAAAGCCGGGACAGGCCGCTAGTATAAAATAAAGAATCATGTTTTTTTTCTTTATGAACCCTCAGGACGTCGCTGGACATCCCACGCTCTATATTCCATTTCGTGGTTTCCTATTTTTGAACCCCGATCCCTGGTGGCTATCGTTTCTACGAGATATTGGCATTTCTGAGAGCGACAGTTTTGATATAAGTACAGTCGCCTGCAAAGTAATGTACACTCTATAATTTTCTGTTCGAGACTGGAAGTGGATCTACACACTAATACAAAACATTTTTTAATGTATAACGTAGACAAAACTCACTTGCGTCCCACCTGTTGTTAAGCAATGACGTAATTTGAACAAACACTTTAGTGCCGATAAAAAAATCTAAATATAATAATGCACCGAATTAACATTCTTTAATCAATTAAAAAGAGTAATTTTGTCTGAAAAAGCTTTATGTGGTCAACTCATTACCATACGAGGACATTTTTACAAATGTTTTCGAAATCACCAAAGATTGCTAGAAAGGGTATTTGCGGATGACCAATTTATTGATTTCTACCCAATTTTGTAACTGAATACCTTCTTTAGGCAGGCCGCACACCAGGCATACACTTGTATCTCGATAATTGTAGCGCCACATTTGAAACGCGACACATTTAACGCCCCCATATATCTGTACGTGAGCACGCACACTGAGGAAACATTTGTAGCGGGCGCACTTTGTGGCGAGACGTTGTCCGCGCTACACGAACTCAAGATCGAACACGTTCGTTATTTGTGGCGCCACATCAAGAAATCGTCGTCTTCAGACGATGATGTCGACATTCATAAAGCAGTTCCACGCTACAACTGTGCTTTTGATGTGCGCATATACAATACATTTACGTAGCAAGCTGAATTGTAGCGCATTGATTGTGGCGATGTAAATGTTCGATGCATGTAGGATGTGGCGCTGGTGTGCGGCCTGCCTTAGGGTAGTTGCTAGGATCAACTTACAGGAGACATCATTTTCATAAGTTAGTTGAAGCGTTGGAAGGCAAGAAGCCAGTGGATCAAAAGGATTTAAAATGGTTTCGGAAGTTTATGAAACTTTTGCGGAAGATATTTTTTTCGACTAGGGTAGGAAAACATTTTTGTCCGTCTGTCTGTCAAGGAACTTATAGATGTTTTAATAAAGAATTTATGGTTAGGGGCTTTTATAATGAAATGTATTTGTATGCTCTTCCATACTCATATAATGTATATGTACGGAAACTTCAAGGCACGAGTATAATTTGCGCTTACCCGTTTTATTAAACACAAAATGTCAAACTTACTCCAGTGACTGTACCCTAAGTACGGTTCTGATGATGTACGGCGTCTCACAAAACTCACTGATTCAGGAAGTCAAGGTACTCTTCCCTTGTCGCCAGCTCAATGACGTCACAAGACAGATATCTGTCACATATCACCCCTCATGCTATCTCCGCCCTTGACCTTAGAGACTAGGGTTGCTAAGGGATGTTTGGAAGATAAGATTTTACGCGACTGTTTTATGTTGTTTCGAGGGTAGATTGTTTACTGTAAAAAAACATACTGCTATATTTTTTAAATATATTTTGCAGCATTCTGTATCTAGGAACTATTAATCTAAAGTAAAGATATTTAAAAGTTATATAGTTATTCACATTTATTTAGTTATTCCACAGATAAGATAGTACTATACTAGTAGTTATTCTAACAGTTATTCTGGTACCGATGGACCAGAATTTATAGTTTATTTTATTCTGCTTTGTTTTGGTTGGGTACAGATTAGATAATAATATTAGATCAGCGTTTGCCATTCGCTAGGTCACGACCAAGGCCATTAAAATAAAATACTAACTGGCAAGTACACGAGTTTATTGCCACAAGCCACCTGAACTCAAATTAAAAAAAAAAAAATACGGGTTGCACTCCGGGAGTGCCGGCAGAAGTGAAAACTTGATTATTAACGTTGAGCATGTTTGATATTTTGGAATGGTTAGGGGGGGCTTGTTTGTTATTTGGCACGCTGTAACATACACGAACATTCGCGCAAGCGCCCTGCGCTGCCTAAACGAAACAGTAGGCCCAGGCATACATTTTCGCCGCGCCGTAGAGAGGGGATAGCTGTCTACTCTCCATCCGTCTTACGCTTTTTCGATCAGGTCACGTGTCCTGACGCGCTGACGCGAGTTTAAGATTTTATACCCATTACAGAAAAAGTGCTCAACGCCGCTAAAGAAGTTTTCACTTCAAAAACCTTTATTAACACTGAAGAATAATCTTTTATACCTAGAAAAGCAAAACATATCAGTAACAGCTTGAGTGGGTCACAAAGAGTAAAAATGACCAGGCCATGGCAGAACAATGTCTGAAAAACACTGATTTAGAAAACATTGGTAAAGGTCAATGCTTCAAAAGAACTCAAATGTATAAGTACCAATAAACAACGAAATCAAAGAGCTCTGAAAGGAAACCCTTTTGTTTGGTATTGTACCAATCGATATTGATAGGGTTTTGGAATAGAAAGTTCAACTCATGGACTCACCTCTATTTACATATTGTAATTACTAACACAAGAAAGACCACCTGCCCATTGGCCGAACGACGTTGTTGCGAGTGTTGGGAATGTGTGCATGAGACTCGCAAGGAACCGAAAAGAATGGCTCAATAAATAGGAGGCCTATACTCAGCAGTGGGTGCCAACGGGCTGAGATGATGTTGATGATGACACAAGAAACGTCAATAGGCATTTTTTCATTATTATACGATGCCACCACGGTAAATAAAAGAGCTTCGTGACACCACTTTATTTGCAAATTGCCAAATTTTGGGTTTCTCATTGTCATTTCATTAGTCAACAAAGAATCACGGGACGTTCCAACCTTTTTTGAAACCTATTTGGTCGCCAATCAAGGAGGTGAAGTATATTTTTTTGAATAAATTCTCTTTGTTTTACTGTGATGTTATCTCGCTGTTTCGAAATTCAAATAAAAATAAATTAAACCCGTCTTAAGCTCCTAGCCGACGATATTTCTAATGTTACGGGAATTTGGTGGAGGGAAAAGGCTCAGGATCGCTCACCCTAGAAATGTTTGAGACATGATGTCCAGCTGTTAACTTCTTCTGGCTGATGCTTTAGCTCCAAAAGGCGCAGAACCAACAGATTTTCTTTGCAGGACATTTCTTTCATACACTTTAAGAAGGGTTTCAATCTAAAATAAACAACAAACATTATTATCTGTGTTAAGAGTCCTATACCTCAACAGTCCAAGGTCACGCTGAGTGATAGGCTTTGAAACCCTACGCCGCTATCTGTTATCGCCCATCGCCCACGAATATTCTGTTAGAACATTGTTACTGTATTGATACAAAATAGTTTACATTGTAAATGTCAATTAAAAAGCTATTTTATTCCCAGATTTGGGCTATGGGGTCGATTCCCACTGAAGACAAACATAGATGCTTGTTCCGTGTCTAGGTGCTATGATTATTCTTACTAGCAGCACCTAGGCACAGTGCAAAAAGAAGCCTCTTTGAGGCAGATTTAAAATCCTTTCACCACACTTTGTTCGAGAGAGTTACTTATTCGAGCGACCTTACTTGATAAAAAGATCCAGTTACACGATCGACCTAAATCTATAAAAAGATCCAGTTACTCGATCGGCCTAACTCTATAAAAAGATCCAGTTACTCGATCGACCTAACTCTATAACAAGATCCAGTTACTCGATCGGCCTAACTCTATAAAAAGAAGTACCTAGGTACTTATACCAACCACAATTGGGTAATTCTGTAGGTACAGATAAATGCTGCGATTGGTAATTCTCAATGCAATTCGAACCACACCGTAATACAGCGTATTGTTAATTTCACGGGACGTCGACCCTTCTAGGCTATCTAGCCTTTAGCACCACTTTGAGTCGTTATCGAGCTAATCACAAATATCTACGTAAAAAACTCGCCGAAAGCAAGAAAATATTTGCATAATAGAATGCCAAAAAAGACAAGCAGACAGGAAACAATTCAAAAACATCAAAAAATACTAAAATCGTGATGGTGGGCAATCCCTTGGCGAGCTAAAACGACGAGCCTGCGAACTAAAGGTATAACAGCCAATGGAGCACGTACTGAACCGCGGTTTTGTAGGTGCTCCATTGGTGGTTTATACCTTTGGCTCGCTGGCTTGTCGGTTTAAGTTCACCAATGGATCAACAACTTATACTCTCTCATTGATAATGCTGGACACTTTTTAGCGGCTGGCTAAAAAGCTCTTGTGGCTGTCAAATAGAAAGCAACTGACATAACGGTCTGCTAAGCTGGCCTTTCTCTAAAGCGTCTGCTCTAGTAGACCAGCAGAGTAAAATTATAATATACCCGCAGTCAATTACTGGCAACGAATGAACGCCAATTGAAATCCATTTTTGCATTTTAAATCGGTTTCTGCTTGAGTTGGCTCCGTTCCTATTATATTCCCATCTGTTGGGGACACACTGGTTTTGTCACCCAACTACTGCTACACGAGGTTCATGATTTTTAATAAAAAAAAATAAGAGTGGAATTATTTATGGCAAAAGACAGGAAAATTTTATTAGTAAGTTCTAAAGGTGCGGTAAAGAAAAGCAATAAATTAATAGGCACTTCAATTCCTAGGCAAAATTTTAATTAAATATCCAAGTTGATTATTAACTCAATTTTCTAAGTCTGATTTAAAAACTGTCTCTAAATCAAATTTGAACCACCTTTTCGCAGTCTTATTTCAATAAACTAAATTGAATGGTTCTAAGCTAAATCAAAAAACTTCGAGATTCCACAAAAACAGTAGAAGAATCAAGACAGCTCTATCCAAACACTTTTAAAATAAAGATAAATTCTCCATTTTGCTCCGAATAGTGGCAGACGTTGATGTATAAAAATTTATCGTACGAATAAGACGGGACAGTAGAGACATAGTACGTACTAGCTACCAGTAAGTCTGCTACATATAATCCTGAGTGGAATAATGCAACTTCAAATAAAAAAGCAGGAGGTTCTCAATTCGGTTACAATAATACAACAATACAAAGTTATAACAATAAACAACATAAATATACTTTTTAAAATGTTTGATATCTTAATGTCGTCATTGGTTTTTTTTAATTGAAAAATAATATTTCCAGATTGAACCCATAGAAATTTCATCATAATCAGTTTAATAGTTTGGCCATGAAGTCAGTTTCTCAAGTTTTTAAATTTATATTGTAAGCAGTACCTTTGTATGTTCAGAATTTCAATGATTTTCCTATTGCTATCTCTTACTAATCGGTAAGCGATAATTGGCAAAGTAATGCACACGCACGGTCCTGATGTGAAACTGGCACCTAGATTCACCTTAGCTTTATGACGTTTAAAAGTGATCCTTGCGATTCTACTGAATGAATACACTTTTGATTTTGACACGTTTTACAAAAAAAAAATCGGTTGTCTGTAAAATCGGTTTAAGGCCGGCGTACACCTAGTTCGCTGGCGTTAGCGATCAGTGAAACGCTTTCAAATATCGCTGTTAAATTTGACAGCGTTTCACTGATCGCCGACGCCAGCGGCCTAGGTGTGCGCAAGCCTTTACTGACGATAGTTGAACGTGACAACGTCATACAGCTGTCCGCGCGGACGCATCGCTCACTTAAGTAGGAGAGAGATAGATGTCGAACGCTGCCAAACGTGGAGGCAGATTTTGCCTCTTTGTCGCTCGTTCCGCGCTCTCGCTTGCACTTCAAGCCTTAAATGGAACACCTCAGAGCGAGGTAACGCCGCATGAGTCAGGTTTCTTCGTGCGTGCAGCCTGCTCCATCGAATTATAAGACGTTGTCACGTCAAAAATAGGAATTAAATACATTCACGAACGTTGATAGCCCCTTACATTTACTTTTCAACAAGACGAGCTGGGCCACAATTTGAGTAACTGATTAGTGAGTATACTATGGAAAGCAGTTAAGAGATATTGGCTGCACATAACGTTGGAACTGCCGACATCCTGGCTAATGGCACGACTGATGGCGTACAGTATTTATGCCATGCTCGTTCGTTTAGAAAACAATATCACCGTTTAGCTCATAGCTTAGCACTGATTTGCTAAAGATAAACTACAATTATTGCTTATTTATTAACAGACAACTTTGTGGTTCATTTGAATTAATAAACTTCCTATATTTTTTTTGTCGTCAAATAGTACTACTAACATAGCCTAAGGTAGGTACTAAGGTTTTGTTTGTCCGCATTATTTTTTTTTTATTAAAAAAAAATAATGCGGACAATCCACACAACACTATCTAGCCCCAAACTAAGCAGAGCTTGTACTATGGCAGTCACATTATTAGATTTTAATATCAGTCAAAATATTCATAGTAATAGAACACATTTGAAATCTTTTTTTTATTAATTTTATAGTGTTTACTACACTTAAGGAAATCACAAAGATTTTTTATAATGTCCCAAAAGTTAAGAGCCGAGCGGGATTTGAACCAAGGAAGACTAGGGGAAGGTCGCGGGTTCAAATCCCGCTCGGCTCTTAACTTTTGGGACATTATAAAAAAAACATTTGAAATCAGCCATTTTTTCAAGTGGTTCTCAAGTTTCTCAACATATTTTTTATTTATTTATTTTATTTTTATTTATTTATTTTATTTTTATTTATTTATTTTATTTTTATTTATTTATTTTATTTTATTTTTATTTATTTATTTTATTTTATTTTTATTTTATTTTTATTTTATTTTTATTTATTTATTTTATTTTTATTTATAATGTTGTAATATATTTAATGTTGTGCATGCTTATAATATTTTAAAAATTATGATGAATGCATCTTAGTTCAGTCAAGTGTACCCGCCATAGTGCCAGTGGCAGGTCCCCACCTGTATCAAAGAGTGCATCGAAGCGGTCACTCGGAACAACTAATCTCGATTCGCCTCTAGATAACAGATTTTGTTTTACAAAACACTTTCACGGGAGTTTTGTTGTATTTTATAGCAAACACTTTTTTATGGATTTAGAGCTGTAGATTCTTTTAAAGAAAATGCTACACATAAAACATTTCAATCTTGAACAAGTGAGATGGAAAGAAAGAAAGAAAAAAAATATATTTATTGACCATAAAAAGATACAAATAGGCATGGTACTAAACAACATTGCACAGGGTCAATTAGATACTGTACGGTTTGTATTAAAAGTATGTGACGATAACAGAGTAAAAACATGTATTGTATTCTATGTATGTATATACAAAAAATAGTACATTGTTACCTGAGTGTTGAAAGTCACGTTTTTTGAGTCCCGAGACGGGTTTGGCGCCAGAGCGTTAGCGAGGGCGCCAATGGAGCTTGAGGGACTCAAAAGACTTTCACCCGAGGTAAACACTGTGCTTTTCATTACGAATACAAGGAAAGTAAAAATAAAAACATGAAAGAAAAAATAGTGAAAATGAAGATTGAATTGCCGCCTTCCCGGTTTTTTTTTTCTTTTTCTCTGGCGGGCCTTCGGCTTCGGCTCGCCAGCATTATTCAGCCATTATTTTCATTTTCATAATTTAAATCTATGTTATTTTAAATAAATACTTGAAGCTATACACTAATCAAGTAATTTAGAAGATATATTATTTATTTAATACTATCTTTATGTTATTTAAATTTAAATATTACATTGCGCTCTAATTAGACTTTTTAAACTTCTTACCGTTGTAATGGGTTTCCAACCTACTTGCTGAATAAAAAGTTGGAATTTGGTTGTACAACCTCTTTGTTGAATAAAATAGAACTTGTTTTTTTTTATAATTTGACAGCTGTCAGTAGAAAGCGATTCTCCTTAGGGCTGAAAGTTTTACTTTCAATTAGGCCCCTCAGGCAACTTCATACCTACTTTCAGAGTATGAGTAATGAAAAAAGTATTTAAGTATGTAAGTAGTAAGCTATCTGGCTCCCATAGTACAAGCTCTGCTTAGTTTGGGGCTAGATAGTGTTGTATGGATTGTCCGCATTATTTATTTATTTATTTATATACTCGTACTAATCCGCTAATCTAATCAATGTATATTTGTGTGTACTCTACGCACCCGCAAACTCTGCAAAGTGAAATATTGTATATTAGACACAACAAAAGTAAAAACTTAGCAAGATTTCGTCATTTCGCCTTATTATTATCATTATTATCTGTCAACAAACCAACAAGCTTACATTAAATTAACTTGCATAGATTTTATTAGCGGATTAGTACTATGGATATTAGTACTACGGATTAGTACTTCTGACATATATTTAACTTTTGACATGCTTGTATATTTAACTTTTGACATTATAACTTCATCTTTATGTAAACCTAAATATTGCACGCTTAGTTTTAAGTAGAATACATTGTACATTTATAAATTTACCACCTTTTTCAACATGTATTTTATGCATTAAACACTTTGACTTTGACTTGACTTTTGACTTTGACTTTGAATATGTATTTGCTCTGTCACCAGTTACAAAGACCTAACAAGATGCTTCCTCTTAGCTCACTAGTTCCTTCGAATCAGCAGTGTTCAAAATGTCCTGCATTATTAATTTATTTATGATTATTTTAAAAAATGTTGATTGTAAAGCGCATCTACACACACTAGTAGTAGCGGCTCCGCCCTGTAATCCTAAGATCGTGGGTTCAAATCTAGTCGTGTACAAATGAGTTTTTCTGCCCAAAAATGTATGTACACTATGCCAGTGCTCTCAAACGGTGAAGGAAAACATCGTAAGGAAACCGGCATATCGTAGAACCTAAAAACTTCGAAAATATGTGTCGAGTGTACGAAAGGAGCCTCTTTGAGGCGCACTTTAAATCCTTTCACCACACTTGGTTCGAAAGAATCAGTGACAGGATGAGAAGAGGAGTACATTGCATTCTGCGGTGACGATCAATACTGTCAAATTTGACAGCGCAAGGCTTAAACCACCAAAAAGTAGCAAGCACAGTGCTTTCATCTACCCACTGGCACTGGGCGGCATAACAAAGTAAGTGGACTCACGCCCTGTAGGCCTACCATGAGCTCTGTCTGGCTCTGTCTCGGGTTCTGGTTTTGAGTCTGTGTGAGTGTTGACTAAATCCTACGTCAAAACGTCACACACACAGTATAATGCACTGGTGAGCACTCACACAGAAACCAGAGCCAGACAGAGCTCATGGTAGACCTACTGAACACTCCATCCTGAGGGTCCTCTAATTTTGTGGATGTAGCTTCTGATGAGAGGCGTGTGGGTGTCTTTTTAAAACTAACTGTAATAAAATTGGTCAAGTTTCAATGTCTGTACTTTCGTCCAATCCTATCAATTTCTTTCATTTGTTTTTCAAAATGGTTCTTGTGATTATACGTTTTTTTTTTACTGAGATGAATATTTCACCCTCAATCAGCCTCAGTCATAAGTACGAGTTTAATTGAACCACCACTCGCAGGTTTCTTTGGTAATTCCTAACCGAGTGTCTTAGATATGCAACGTTCTGCGCGTCCACCATATTGATGGTGGACACGCAGTGGCCGATATTGGCATTTATATTTGAGCTCTTCGTGCTTTGATTACCACGTTTAAGTGGTTCGTTCTAGCTCTAGTAGTCACTAAGTCATGTCTGAAGTCTTTGGGTGACCTAAATCTTTACGCACATTTAAGCGTTTTGCAGTGGCGATAAGTTAATTCGCTCTCCACCGCAGAACATCTAGATGTGCAGGCTTAAATCAATTATCAAAGTTGGTTAAAAATTCCTAAAATTTTTAAAACCGGTTGGCTGGCGAAAAACAACCGCAGCTAAAGCCGCAGGCATCTACTAGCATGTATAAACTGCGGAGTCAGTAAAACTTTTTTCGTTGAAGATTCATTGATCATTTTGTGGGAGCATTGACTTATGAAGTTACGAAGAACTTGTTCGCGAATCAAACAGGTTTGACTTACTCAAATATTGTTTTAACTAATGTTTAGCCTTGGCTTTATTTGGTTTTGCACTCGAGTTTTTTTTCTTTTGTTACTAAAAGTCAAAGTCATCAAGATTTTACTCAGTTTTTCTAAAGAATGGTCTACGTAAAAGCTCTCCTGAGATGAGTAAATTAAAAAAAATACTATTTTCAATAACAAATTGTATATTTTTCTACTAGAAATTCTTATTTTTTCAACGTTGTAACCGTTTTGAGAAGGTATTTAGTTAGCATTTATGCACCTAATAAAAGTACAAAAATATTGAATGACATTAAATAAAATAGGCACTATTCATACAAATTCAATGAAACCCTTAACCTTACCCTCTGAACCTTGTCTAACCTAAATAACCCCATAACCTTTATCACTATTACCATAAACTTCGTAGCAATTTCGTAGCACCGCGTAGCTGTTCATAGCTATTCCGTAGCGGCTCTAATGGTCTACGGCAATTCGTAGAGCCTACGTTGCCGCTTAATTGGATACTGCCGCATTCGATTATATCGATATCACAGAGTAATAACACCCAGAGCCTATCTAAGGGATATAACTATGCTTTTTAGATCATAGCCAAAATGTACACCACAAAACTCGGTACAAAATTCTTCCATAAATCGCTTTATCTGATTCAACAAATAATCCAGTGGTTCTCTGCCTAAGTGCTATAATGTATTTTAAAGTATCTATTAATAAAAAAAAATATTTAACTAACCGACTTTAAATCAAAAAGGAGGAGGCTCTCAATTTGGTTGTATTTTTTATTTTATTTTTGCTATCTGATCCCCATCATACAAGCTCTGCTTATTTTGAGACTAGAAATGCTGTGTGAATTGTCCATTATTTTCTTGTTTTTTGAGTTTTTGTTTGTTGTAAGAAGATTGATACAAAAACATTACCTTTTATCTGAGCAGTCGGTAACAACATTTGGAAGCCACTTGCCTATTTTTCTTAGACTCTTATTCTGAGTTTGTCGCGAAGAACAGGCACCTCGTAGATTGATCTGGAAGACGTTCTAAGAGATTCTTGGTAAAGCCAATTTAGATTTGATTTGATAGGGCACGTGCTCAGTGGCTGTTCTATAAGTAAAAGTCATTATTATAGGCTTAGGTATCTACTCAAATTTGAAAAGATCTACACGTTTTGCCAGTACAAAATAATTATAAGTTTAAAAAACTTGAGAAACCGACTTCATTGCCAAACGGCTAAACCGAATTTAATGAAATTTGTTTGGGACAATCTGGACGTAAGAATAACCTTCCAAATAAAAAAATAATTTTCTAAATTTAGCTCATAAATGACGGAGGCATGCAGTTACAAAAATTACAACAACACAAAAAAAAAATATTAAAAAAAAAAATGGCAACACCGATTTTAATAAAATTAAAATGAAACCAATCTGGAAACAGTACCTTTCAGATAATTTTTTTTTTTTCAAATCGGCTCACAAATGACGAAGTTATGCGGTAACAAACATAAAAAATAAAAATAAAAACCAAATTGAGAACCTCCTCTTTTTTGATTGGAAGTCGGTTAAAAAGTACAGCAATAGCTGCTTTTTGCTGTATTGCTAGTAATGCTATTTCAGATTCTAATTGTGACTATTCTGCAAACTGTATTTATACCAATGATGGTCAAGTGGATGTAACTTCGCTTTTTGACCGTATGGATGTGGGTTCATATCCGTTCGTGCATCAGTGGCTACCAAGGTTTTTTGTGCATAATGCCAGTTCTCTATATCAGTGGCGGCAAACGTGCGATATCCTCAATGTGTTTTGAGTTGTTGCTTTTTAGGGTTCCGTAGCCAAAGTATAAAACGGGACCCTATTACTAAGACTCCGCTGTCCGTTCGTCTGTCTATTTGTTTTTCCGTTTTTCACCAGGCTGTATCTCATGAAACGTGATAATAAGTAAGTTTGAAGTTTACACAATGATGTATTTCTGTTGCCGCTATAACAACAAAGACTAAAATAAATAGGTAAGCTGAGCTCCCATACGACAGGCATGTTTTTTCTGCCGTTTTTATACAGAACCCTGAGAGCAAGTCTGACTCACACTTGGCTGGTTTTTATTTGAGGCTGCTTCTGTTGTTTATAATACTTATCGCAAAATTTTTTTTTTTTTCGAATGGACAAAATGCTGGTGGTCGTCTGATGATTTTTACAGCTCTACCGGGCCATACTTATCGCTAAAAAGGGCTACGTGTGTAATTTCTACTCCTATTGGCACATTGGTGATTGGTGTCGGTGCGTGTAGGCACGATCCAATCAGGCGAACTGTCTGCTGTGGTTACTGTCTAATTCTATCTACTGTGCCACAACACCCAACACTTGTTGATCAACGGTACAACAAAACACAAGCTTGTGCTGTCAAACGGGAATACACATCCTAGATAAATTGGTTGCTTTATTAGTATTGATAAATAAGTAAACTGTGTGTGGTGACTGGCCTCTCACCTCGCGCCAGGTCGTGGGTTCGATTCTCACTGAGAACAAATATTTGTATTGTAATAACTGATGTTTGTTCTCGGTCTGCGTGTCACACCCTACCTAGCTAAGACCAGGATAAAAGGTCTAAGCTATCTAACGACCGTGTTGTGTGGATTTTTCAAACTATTTATTACTATTTTATTATAATTAAACATCTTACAGTGCGCGCACCAGATCTTTGTCTCACTTACTCAAAACTTACCTACTTGGATTGAGTAAAGATGTTTCATACGGCTCACGAGTTAGGCTCGGCGCAAATGAGGCACCGCCACAGCCACAAGTGGCCAGTAACAAGCAGTTCAGTCACTTGTAATACCTTTTGTAGACATCAAACACGCGTGAACGGTGTCTGGTAGGGATGTCGGAAATGCAATAAAGTATCGATATATATCGTATCGATGTTTTTTGAAAATATCGATATCGATATTGATATTTTTATGAAAAAATATCGATATATCGATATATCGGTATGATTTGACTTGACAGAGAATATTCGTGCTGTTGAAATTGAAATTGACTAACAGAGTTGCCAACTTAAAAACCAAACTATAAAACAGCAAATCAAGTCGACCAAAAACAAAAAATACATAAAATATAATTTGTTAAAAGATGTTAGTATAAAAAAAGTATTTTCTTTTTGGGATTTTTTAATCTTAAAACTTATAAATGTTTATTGGTCTGAAAAAAATATCGGTTTTTATACCTTTTCGATACTTAGAATTTTATATCGATACATCGATATATCGAACTATTAAATATCGCTCAAAAATATCGATATATTGAAAAAATAATATCGATATATCGATGTATCGATATTTTTTCAACAAGCCTAGTGTCTGGCACTCGCAGTCATCATAACGTATGAACATCGATGGCCACAACTTCTGTGGTCCATTTGCACTGAGCCTTATTTTATAGGGTTGCAAACTAGGTTAAGTTTGGAGCGGGTCGCTGGGTTCAAATCAAATTGTTTCAAAACATTTGCTCAACATTTCAAACTATGATCCGTTCTTGATTTGAAATGTTGAAGGTGCCTTTCAATCTATTATATTGAAAGCCTGTTGTATTAAGACTAATAGAATATAGAATTAGATTTGGTTTATTATATCCTGAAAAAAAAAATGAGAAACCGGCTTCATAGGCAAACTACTTGAACCGATTTCGATATTTTTTTTATGGAACCAATCTGAAAGTAACCTTTCAGATAAAATCAAAGCCAATTACGAAGATATTCATTTAATAGTATCACAAGAATAACTTTGAAACGTCTTAAAGCTAGGTGAGTCTTGGTTCCAGTTGCCAGTATAAAAATATTCATATCATTTTTTGAAAATTAAACCATCCTTTTAAAACCTTTTTTTTTAGATCAAATAATAAATGACGAAGCTATGCGATAACAAACGTTAAAAAATACAGTCAACTTGAGAACTAAGTCTTTTTTTTATTTGAAGTTGGCAACTAATGATGCAATGGACTCGCAAGCAATCGATAACGTCAGAATTGCATGCTAAGGGTGCGTACGGGTCAAATTGTAATCGCCCTACGGTGACCTGCCTTAGCCGATAGCATTAGATCAAATTAGATTGATTAACGATGATACCCTGAACTAGGGTTAATCACTTCTGTAATAACGCCTGAAATTACAGATAAATGACATGTCCTGATATGGTTTTATAATATTTTTAATTCTTAACCTCTATCCAAATATTATATATGGATAGAGGTTGACAAATCTAGCATAACTGTTAAAAGAAAAAAAAACTAAAGCTCTAAACTATGTCATCTGGAATGATTATTCTTTCATCTTCTACCACTTCTGGAGCGTATAAGTGTGCTCTTAGCCAGCAGGCATTGCACGCTCGAGCATCAGCATTAATCTGAAAAGGAATTTTGACCACTTAAGTTTTACTACATAATGGTGCATTATAAATAACAACCCTTATTTACTTTTTTATTACCCGTTTTCACAATGCGTTTTCCAATGTAGATTCTTAAGTTTAGCTTACACAATTTAGTTTGTAACCTAGCTACATATTATTATACTGTGTATGTAACATAGCCTACCCGTGAGAACCTCTAGTTGACTCTACGATAAAATATACATTGTGTGAAGTTATATTTGGAAATGGATAAATGTTAGCCTGATGTGAAAACAATGAATGTTTTTAAAACTAAAATTATTATTAAAACTATTTTACCTGACGGGGATAGCTATATGGTCTCGCTCAGGACAACCAACAGGTAGAGGACGAGATCGTCTCCCTGTTCTTTGGGAGATTGAAATCCCACAGCAAATGCAAACTGATAGATGACCAAGTTGTCTATCACCATGAACGCCATGAAATCTACCATAATATTCACGCATTAATAGGTCCATGCACTCTTGGCAAATAGTATCTCCATCTTCAACCTGAAAACAATGTAAAAATTACTTTGCTAGAAAAAATATAACGCACTATCGACCAGGTTCAGGTTAGTTTAGGTTTGATTAGTAAAAAAAAATAGTATTACTTGCCTCCCGAGCTATCCATTCTTCTATAATTGAAATGATCTGGAGATCCATATCCAGAGCATTGTAAAGATGCTGTTGTTGTAAAGGATGACTTGCTATGTTGCAATTGATACAGCGAGCCATAATCTACGAATAGGAACGTAGTCGAATACCGTTGTGAATAGCCAAGTCGTCAGGGTTTTATCTCCAAGCTACCGTTATCCAAATCGCGTGCAATAAAACAATCAATCCGTTGAAACAAAGCCGAGTCAGGGGTCAGGTAAGTTAGAAGATAATTTGAGAAAACTACGAAAACACAACACAACGCACTGAAATCCACGACGCAACAAACAAACTCACTCCACTCGACGCGACGCTCAACGAAATGACATTTGCAATCTGACAGTTAAAATGCCAATGTCATTCATCATCTGCCTAATCTGACAGATTTTTAGGGATGCCTGATCGTTCTAGAATACCAACCATCAACTTATTTATTTGAGTTAAAATAATTTATTTAAAAACAATGGAGGGCTTTAAAAAATATTCAAGTAGGGTTTCAAGTTCTATGTTTTAGGCATTCAAAGTTCAGCATAAAGTGGTTCCAGTTAAAGGCCTCGAGGAATAAAAAACCAGCCTCCATACAAAATCGGGACAACTCATTTAACAGTTACGTCTAACTTACTATAAATTAAGTGGTAGCATTGTACAATAACAATATTGGAGCAGTTTTTCAGTATAACCAGACTTTTATGAGATTGGCGTAAAAGGACAGTCAAAACTTACACACACAAGCGTATCATGCCTTACTCAAACAAGCAAACTCTAAAACTTAAAGGGTCTTATTAATAATCCTGGCGTAGCGTTGGACTAGTTGATCCGTATTTTGTCTCTTGCATTGACATGCCGGTAATAAGGACCACTGTAAAAGCCTATTACAGCTATTTCAGTGTACATTAATACTTTATTCGCCCATAGTTGTGTAAATTAAGTTTGTATGGAAATCGTACCCCCTTAAATAAATAAATTTTACGACGACATCGTAAGGGTCGCAGGAAACACCTGGACAAGAGACGCACAGGACAGAGGAGGCTGGCAGAAAATGAAGGAGGCCTATACCCAGCAGTGGGTGATATCGGGCTGAAATGATGATGATGATGAAATAAATTTATCTTTCTTTCTTTCATAAACTAGTACCAATTTCTGTAACCTATTTCGTGTATTTTATGGTAAATAACAAATAATATTTCTTTCTACTAAAGCCAATACAGGTTATAAACTGGAAGTCGTCGCGGTGGAGGCTCTTCCGGTCTGAGCGCGTCATTTCCGCCGGTGTAGCGGCAATGAGAAATGAAATACAAACATGCATTTGAAAGTGTATTTAACAATGTTTGCTGTAGAACCAACTTAAATGAGTATTGGCCTATTTAATTTAAGGCAAGGTTTATTTTTATACAACTAGCCGATGGAACAACCATAATGGCTCACCTGATGTTAAGTGGTAACCATCGCCTTTATCAAAGCATTGCCTCTTAGGTCATGCGCGTCAGGACGTGCCCCCCATTCGTCATTTTATGAAACTGTAGACTTTGAATTTTGAATTTGTATTTTTTTACATTCCATATTATTCCAATTTTTACGTATCTATATGTGCATGCTATTATGAGTTGAATATGGTAGATCTTGCACAAATCCTTGACCTCTGTATCCCCTAAGTTCGCAATCAAGTTACTATTATCATCATCATCATCCATGATTATGATGAAAAAAGTAGTATTAACAGCTATCTAGCTTCCATAGTATAGCTCTGCTTAGTTTGGGGCTAGATAATGTTGTGTGGATTGCCCACAATATTTATTTTATTACTTATTGTGTTTTGCCTAGCACTCAAGATCTTTTGATAATAATATGGATAAAAAATTACTAGTTGGTAACCGAGCTTCGCTCGGAATTATTTTCGTTAATTTGTATTTTTAAGAAATCATGAGAAGCATATTATTATCTTTACTGGTTTATTCTTACTGAACAACGCCATCTGCAGGACATGCTTGCAGTTAGTTGCTCACAATCGTCAATAGATGGCAGGAGCAGTCACATATTCAGTTTATGTTTTTAGTTTTTTTTTAACGAACAGACTCATTTTCTGAAAATGAATTCTAGCTAGATCGATTTATCGCCCCCGAAACCCTCTGTATACTTAATTTCATGAAAATCGTTGGCTCAGTTTCCGAGATCCTAAAAATATGTATATATATATATATATATATATACAAGATTTTCTCGTTTAAAGGTATAAGATATTTGTAAGTAAACAACGAGTGAAGTCACGTGATTTCCTCTAGCTTTCGCAGGCGCAATTTACGTAATGACTACCTATTCACTTTAATTATAATAAAACTTTACAGCGTGTTGTAAACCGGTCATATTGAAAGGCATAACCGCTATTTATTTCCATTGAACCGGCTGCCGGTTACATAAGGTTTAAAAAATATATTAACGGTTGGAAACTGAACATAAAACCGCATAAAGGGACCTTCTATTGGAATGAGGCACAAACGGTTTGGACCAATGAGGAGACGGAGACGACCAATCACTACCACAGTTTTTTTTTTTCGTTTTAGATTTTCGATTTTCTGTAGCGTGAGAGATTTTTCTATAGAATATTGTTTTGAAACGCGATTAGATATTGGGATGAGAACTCTTGTATCTCTAAATAAAAAACTTTGGGTTTGCAATAAAAAATCTATTAAACTAAGATAACGTCAATATAAAATTAAGAAACTAAGTAAAAGAATAACCTTCCAAATAAAAAAAATCAAATCGGCCCATTCCAAATGACGAAGTTATGCTATGACAAACAGAAAAATACAGCTGAATTAAGAACCTTCTCCTTTTTTTGAAGTCGGTTAAAAACGAACAATGTCAATGATTTTTATGAGCTGAGAAAGGATTTGAACCTGTGGTTCCTTAATAAGTGTAGTAAGTACTATAAAATTAATAAAAAATCCCACAACATCGTACGTTGAATAATCTGATTGGTCGTCTCAACTCCTTCGTACTAGTCGGAACTCCCCGCTCCACGTCAGTGAAAACGCAGCCTTAGGTCGTAATTATTTTTCTAGAATTGAAATACCCGAGGTTTAAAACTGGCTGTAAAGCTAGCAAGATGAAAAGTAGTTTCATTAAAAAATATTTCATTCAGTAATTTGCTCTTGTGCTTGCCTCAGCCAGAAATTAAATGAGACATCATTATATAATTTGTGGTTAACAAATTAACGCCCTGTTTGTTTGTGTGGTTTTGATTTACTAGTAAATCTACTATAGTAATTAAGGTTTTAGGCCACCCTAAAGCCTTGCACACTTTCTCAGCGTTCTGCGGTGGTGATCAGTGAAACGTTGTCAAATATTTCTGTCATGTTGTCAGCGTTTTACTGATCGCCATCGGCATCTGAAATACGAAAGCATCAGATGTAAATTTGGTCATCTTATTAAAGAACTTAATCCTCATCTTCTTCCATCAGTGCAGTGAAAATCGTCAGACGAACACCAGAATTTAGTCCATTCGAAAAAAAAATCGTCCTGCCATTATCCCACTTTCTGTGGGGTCAGCATAAGTGTTATTTTCTTCTATTCCCCAATGTCAGCCGTCATCTCGATATTCACTCCTCTCTTACCCATACCATCTTTCAAAAAATTCATCCATCTTTTTTTTGGCCTCCCTCCAACATTATAATTTAGAAACGAAATATTATGAGCAAATTATGATTTTAGACTAATACTCGTAAATAACGTGATAATGGGAAAATACTTAAGCTTTTCGTTGGTCACGAACATTTTCCTGTGCGATAACAAAATTCGAGAATTAAAGCACGGGTCGCCATTTAGTTAAATTACCGAAATATAAAACCACCTTTCGTCCCCTTATTCACAAAAGCGCTAGTAGACGACCTTATTACATCTTTTCACAGTCAAGCCAACTAGAATTAATGTTTTGGTGTTTTAAGTAGAAAAGCAAGTCATCAAGTGGTTTAAAAGATGAATAACTAGTAGAGTGTTTGTGAATATGGGGTCAGTAATAAGCAAGAATTTATTATTTCGGAACAGGAAAATGCTATCGAAATCGGATTATATTTCTAAGTGCAATTTTCCTTATTTTTAAAGCAGCGTTATTTATTTAACTTGGGGGAAACTTTGATTGTTTTTATTTTAACGCTACTGCCCACTCCACAATGGAGCTTATTTACGAATCTGTATAAGAAAACAAACCGTAAAAAAGCATTTTTTATAATCAAAATTGTGTTTACAATAATACTATCTGTAGGCCTACCAAAAGCTTTATCTGGCTCTGTCTCTGGCTTTGGTTTTGAGTCTGTGTGAGTGCTCCACTTGTGTATTATACTGTGTGGGTGACGTTTCGACGTTGGACTTATTTAGTCAACACTCACACGGACTCAAAACCAGAGCCAGAGATTGAGCCAGACAGAGCCTTTTTAGGCCTACTGGTAGTCAGATTTTTTCAATGTACACAATATTATAGAGTTATTTCTATATCTAGTGAATAAACTAAAGAACTATAATTACGAAATGTGTAAAAAAAATATCGTGTTTGTTTGTACAGTCGCGGTATGAAAATGTTCGTCACCTTTGAGTCGGTTTTCGCTTGCACCAGTGCCTTGATTATGAACACGTTTTGACATAATTTGTGACGTTAACTTATCGGTGTATTCTGTCTATTCAGTTTCAAAAGGTACATTGAACAAATCAAGTTGAAAATCGACGAACATTTTCATACCGCCACTATACACAGCCTTCTAAAAGTGACTTGAGCAGCAAGGAGTTTTGAACTCTCTGACAAATGTCTAAAGACTGCTACCATTCATGAAAAAATGTTCTTTGTCACGATTTGCCATTGAACTTGACCTAAGACTATCCATCACTCTGATAGAAACGTCATGGCCTTGCTTAAAGCCATTAAAATGGGTTTCCTTAGCATCAACTTTTTTTTACAAGTTGTTCTTGGTAATAAAGATGATTACCGGTCTGTGGATCAAAGAGGCTGTTCCTGTTTCTTTTTTTTCATCTATATTTTATTAAAGGGAAGGTGGGTTCGAAGGATTGATATTTTATACACACACACATAGACATTGATTGATTGTTAAGATCACGGGAAGTTGGTTGATGGGGAGGGCTAAGAGTCGTTCTTCCTGGAACAGGAAGATTCACCGACAAATATAGGGGGTTGCTTAGGGGAGTGAATTGTAAAATGATTATATAAAAAAACGGGCACCGAGTCGTAGTTTGTTGCCTGTTTTTCTAAGCTTGGTCGCGTGGAACTGGAACCTAGTCTCACCTAGTTTTAAGACGTTTCAAAGTGATTCTTGCAATCCTACTGGATATATACACTTTTGATTTTGTTTTAAACACAAACACTGAGACAACACAAACACACACAGAGAGGAAATTATAGGAAGTGGGATATAATTGGCCTAGCCATATTATATTTTTTTTATAAATAAATAAATAATGCGGACAATCCACACAACATTATCTAGCCCCAAACTAAGCAAAGCTTGTACTATGGGAACCAGGTAGCTGATATAATATTATTTTTTTGTAAATACATACATAGAATGCAATATGACACCTAGACAGAGAACAAACATCTGTGTTCACCACTCAAATATTTTTTCTCGGTGGGGATCAAACCCACGCCCTCCAGCGCAGAAGGCAGAGCTACTACCAACTGAGCTGTGAAGGCAGTCAAATTGTTATTGAGTTGTTATTGAGTTGCTACGACTTGTGACCTTTGCTTGACCTGTTTCGGAAGTGTAACAACAAAGGGTGACGTAGGTATCTGACAACTCCGTAATCCCGATACTCTTGACACGTAAAATACACGGATTGGTTCTACGTATGATATTGAAACGTAGTATGATATTGTGCACCGACAACCAAATTTATTTGTCACTTTTTGTAGGAAATATCGCCTTTTCTTATATTATTAGATAAAGTATTTAAACGTAATTGTAATATATAAACTTACTAACTTTATTTACAACAGAAAAAAGTTAGGCAAAACCTTGTAACAAACTTACCCCGTATTGGCCGTGACGTGGATTTAAACAAATTACTCGGCTGCAGTCGCGTAAAGTAACGAACACCATAATCCAATTTCGTAGCGAGCGAGTACTACGGCGTCGCATGGTGCTACGAAAACTCGTAGCGCGGCTACGAGGCGCATAAAATTATTCATAATTAAAGCTAATTTTGTACTTTCATAATTCCCAACATTTCCGTTCGTTAAAAGTGTATATTTCCAAAATAAATGCAATTCTACGAAAATACCTGAATCATACAGCACAATTGGTAGTAAGCTCTGCCTTTTGCCCTGTAGGTGTGGGTTCAATGCCCACTGTGGCCATCAGTGATCTGGTTCTAGTTTTACTAACTGAAAATATCAAATTCATACTCTCTCAATTAGTATGTTTTTCAGAAGTACGTTTAAGCATAATGCTTAAAAAACTTCTGAAAAACTTGCTTATGAATGTCAAAGGATCATGAGTACGTACTTAGTGCTGAGAAATCTGAAGGTATATCTACCGTACCTTTTTCTGTTTTTTTTAAAGTAATTTATTGTATCAGCCATTACCCCTCAGCTAAGTGTAAAGGCCTGGTCAGGTGGCTCCAACGATTAATTTGCATAATTTTCAGCCAAATACGATTAAATTTCACAGTTAATTAGCGAGCCAGTTAATAAGGCTGTTTTAGACGGTTAGATTGATTGGGGATGAAATTGGGCGGTGAAGTTTTTGAGAGGGAATGTCTGGTTTAAATGGATAATTGGCTGGAGCCTTTTGTTACCCTCTTCTAAGTCTGCAATACTTTTTTTGTTTTTTAACTCGTGATATGAATGAAGGTTGTAAAAGACCTCATTATGTGTGTCAATGTTTGCCTGATTCATGCTTCATAGCTCCAATAAAATCATCATTATCATCATCAGCCTGAAAAAGACTGCTGGACATAGGCTTCCTCTAAACAAAAAATGCTTTGCTTTAAATGTGTTTTTTTGTTAGAAAGTGTAGGTATATTTTTAAATGCAGTTGTTTGCATGTTCTGAGGGTATTCATTACTTCACTACAGTAGTTTTTAAGTTTTAGTAAAATTAACTTGTAACTACCTATTAATATTTTTTATTGTGTGACATTTTATATTTTTCGATCATGCTGTAAAGCAACTAATTGTTGTTTTATTAGCAGTCATAATAACAGTTTCGATATTGTGTTATTGCCGACCAAAGCAAAACGAAATGAGCAAATAATATGAAAACCACAAAACCTGCCCCATGGGGCGTGGGACGGGAAGGGACGAGGGTCAGCCCACGCTTTACAATATCCATTCACCAGTAAAGCAGACTACATAGAGAGCACGTTTTTCAGTTTTTTTGTTTTTTTTTACCTATCTCTAAGTTTATCGTTTGTAACGGTCTGCAGGTAGCTCAACTGTTACCTGTGTATTTTGCACATTTTGTTAATATTTGTTTAATCGTAAGTTTTTTTTTGCATGATTCTAGACAATCATGTGGCCACGAGAGCACTGGTGGTCTAGTGGTTGTGGCCCCACTTTCCGATCCGAAGGTCGTGGGTTCAAATCCACTCGTGTACCAATGAGTTTTTCCATTGAAAAATTTATGTACACAATGCTAGTGCTCTCAAACTTTATTGTGTATTGTTTATAGTTATGAAGACTAAATACATAATACCTGTAACATAAACTAAGGTGTAGACATTGAAGGCAGAGACTAGAATACATTGGACACAAAATCTGAATATAAGTTAGTTTACAAAGATTAGATTAGCGGATTGGTACTAGGTATTTATTTATTTGTTCTAGTTAATATTATGACTGCATACACTTGTTATTCAAAAGCTTGCTGTAAGGTCAATTTAAAACAAAAATTAGCCAGACGATAACGTGTCCAAAACGATGGCAGCGTTGCCAAGTTGTTTACACATTGTTGGATATTGATGTCATTTTTCAAATAGTGATTGCATGTGGGCATATGGGATCGTAGCTATCAAAAGGTCACAGGCACGGTTGATAAACTCGTGTCGTCTATAGAAAGCAGCTATGAATATTTGTTTACGATAAAAGAAGCGTATTAGCGTGTGTTGTCTTTTGAAAGTTTTGCTTTTCTATTTATCTATATAAGTTGGAGTGTCACCACATTGGAAGTTTACTGCTATTTTTACTTTGGTTTGTAAAAGGATCATACAAAAAAACGATAGGAACCAATTCATAGTTTATTGACTATTATTTTAGGCTTGGTCGCGTGGAACTGGCATCTAGACTCATCTAGCTATAAAGGCCTGCGCACACCTAGTTCGCTGGCGGTAGCGATCAGTGAAACGCTGCCAAATATCGCTGTCAGATTATTTGACAGCGTTTCACTGATCGCTACCGCCAGCGAACTAGGTGTGTTCGGGCCATAAGACGGTTCAAAGTGAGAATTCAATGTGATACATCTGAATAATGAACAATTAGAATTTTTTAAATAATGATTTGTCATAGAATAATTTTGTAGTCATGTCAAAGTCAAGCACAACAAAATAATAAATATTGGCGGATATTTCACATGGTTCCAAACTTTCCAGGATTAAAAAAAATCCTAGAAATAAATAAACACACACAAATTATTATTATTATTATTTTTAGCCTGCATCGTCCCACTGCAGGGCTAAGGCCTCTCTAACCCCCTTCCACTCCTCCCGGTCCTGTGCTGTGGATGCCCAGTCCTCCATAAACGCGTCAAGATGCCTCTACTCAGACTGACTGGCCTCTAGCTCAGTTGGTAGTAGCTCTGCCTTCTGCGCCGTAGGTCGTGGGTTCGATCCCCACCGAGAACAAATATTTGTGTGGTGAACATAAATGTTTGTTCTCTGTCTGGGTGTTATATTGTGTTCTAAGTATGTATTTACAAAAAAAAAAATGTATTTAAGTATTATATCAGTTATCTGGTTCCCATATTACAAGCTCTGCTTAGTTTGGGGCTGGGTAGTGTTGTGTGAATTGTCCACAATATTTATTTATTTATTTTATTTTAAGATCATCCCGCCATCTGAGTCTTGGTCTGCCGCGGGGTCGTCTACCATTGTTGGGGTCCATTCAGTTGTTGTTTTGGCCCGAAAATCGTTTGGCATGCGGCAGACATGACCAGACCAATTCCACTTTAGGCTAGCCGCTTTCTGGGTGACGTCGGCAATCTTTAAAAATACACTCTGTTTTTCCAAATTATGATTATCCTTATTTCACAGAATTTATATTTTCGTATTCAACCTTTTGATAATGAAAATAATGGCGCTCTGAAACGTGTGCTAAAATTCGCGGAAGTCTGTAATATAATATCTTTACATCAATTAGATTCTGCCTACGGTTCAATTTTTATTATGTTTAAGATGAAATATAATAGAACAGAAAATGATTATTTTTGTTACAAAAGCGTACAAAGTTCGTCGGAACAATAATGATCCATAATGTATATCTAATGTTTGTTTTTATTAATAAATGAGTAACAAAATTTATTTACACGAAGAAACTTACAAATAATCACATATTTACAAAATACACAAGAAACGGTTGAGCTATCTGCAGACAGTTACAAACGATCTAAAGATATATTGATAAAATAAGTAAATTATTTTTAAATTTTCTTTATTTGCAAAGATGATTTGGTCTATACAGAGAAGAAAAGCAATAAAATAGCCTTTTTATTCGTTACTGGCTATACAGGGTTATTCATTATTAGCTGCAAATACTCAGGAATTAGGTTCAACAAATAAAATAAAAAATATTTATAAAATGATTTTTTTTAAGTTTTGTTATGAAAATCCCGAGAAAATCGATAAAGGAATCATTGGCGCCTGACCTATTTTGACCTTTGATCCGCGCCCGCGCGCCGTGAGTGACACTCTGCGTTCAGTCACCGCCTGGGTGGGTCATCGTCCTGTTCTCCATGGCAATCATTATGCAATAGCCGTAAAGAAATTAATAAAAATAAAATTTTGATACAAAAACTTGGAAAATTTTTTGATCAAATTTAAAAAAAATAATTTCATAAATATTTTTTATTCTATTTGTTGAACCTAATTCCTGAGTATTTGCAGCTAATAATGAATAACCCTGTAGAGTAGGAAGTATAAAAGTAAGCTACTGTTTCCCACGCAAACTGAAAACCTGAGTTATTGTCCATACATTTTCATAAATCCTTAAAACATAGCGGCACCTCTGGGGAAATGAAATATTTATCTCGTTGTCTTGACCCTCGTCCACCCCCGGGGGGTGTTTCTCTGAAACGTGATGGAAAGGATCAAGGTCATACCCAATACCGCCGCATATCCAGATATTGGAATTGTGGGTCGGTTAAACAGACTTGAGTGACACTAACACTTTCTACGACAACCGTACATCGAATAAGTACTTATAATATGAAGTAATAAAAAGTTTTTGCAGTCCACGTCTATAGCTAATTAGCAATTCTACTCAATTGCTCTCTCAAAATTCTCTATTTTTTTTTCAATTTGACTTTAATATCTAACTAAATAACAAACACAATACTTGCTGGTGAATTTTATTTTAACTTTATGCATACCATAGACATAATCATAAAACCACCAGCACCACCTCTGGTGTTGCAGGTGTCTATGGGCGACAGTGACTACTTTCCATCAGGTGGCCCGTCTGCTCGTCTGCCAGCTATGGCATAAAAAAAAAAAAAAAAACAAAGACACTTAAAGTTATGGATATTCTACATAAAGCTAACGAATATTTTTCTTCTCTAAAATTTAACGTCACTTCTTATCGTGTACCTCAGAAAAGCTCTTTTCGGGCACTTGACACAATGTTTCCGGACTTTGAAGAGCTGGTTTCCTCACGATGGTTTTCTAAAGCCACTAAAACTGTATGCGTCAGGCAGGTACCTATTGCAGACATTACGGGAATAAGACCATTTATTTTGCTAATTCGTGCTTATTCAACGTGTTGCAAACTATTTGGTTCATAAACGTACTGTTCGTAAAAGAAGTATTGCTAGATAACGTCGAACTTGGAACGAGGAACAGCTACGACAATTACTTCCTAATTCGTTTACAAATGTTTGAGGAACGGGACCCTCGAAGTGCGTTCAAGTCGAACCGAGCTACTTGAACCTGACGATTTCCATTACGCCCGCTATATTACATCTTCCTTAAGTCTAAACGCTTCAATTTACATCTCGCAATGGACCACTCTGCTTGATTGCCGGGTAAATTGTTCCCTCTCTCGTGGCAACTCAATGTGACGGAGATTTAAAACGCACTGTGTTGGCATTCCTGAGGGGAACTCGTCATTTTACCGTTAGGACAGGCGTCTTAATAGTTTAAACTCAGAATAATAAACTGAAGTAAAACCTTGCTAGCCAAATATTATTACTGTGTTCACTTACATTGTCAGATTTTTATGATATTCCAAAAGTTAAGAGCCGAGCGGTATTTGAACCAAAGCCAAAGTCAATAAACAGAATATGGTAAGTATATATGTATTTATTCAATACAAGACTACAAGGATCACTTTTAACCCGCGACCTTCACCTTGGCACGGGGTTGAGCTGACCACTTGCGTTAACGTGATTTTCTAAAAAGTAGTGAACGCTTATTTACATTCATTATTTAGATGTAGTAGGTACTTTAGCTAGAGCCTTGCTCATATCTAAACGTTCTGCGATGGTGATCAGTTAAATAAGTTTCAGAATCATAATTAAAGCACTTTTACTAAAGTTTTCCATGAGCCTGTAGCTCTATTTGTCTGACTGTCGTCAAAAACCATTGGTAAAATAAAATACATCGTTTTTTATGTGGCATACTTGGCAGACGAGCAGACCTGATGGAAAGTAGTCATCGTCGCCCATACACACCTGCAACACCAGAGGTGCTGCCGGCCCTTTAAGAACTGGTAGATTTGACTTTAGAAGGACCCCATGTCAAAGCTCCAAGGGAAAACTGCAGATATTTTTATGCATATACGAGCAAATTTTGTATGAAGTTTGCATCTACAGTTTTGACTATAACGTCAAAACTGTAGATGGAGCCACGGTCGCGTTAGTGCCGAACAGTCCCTAAGAGTTATTCGTCGAGTGTGATTAGGATCCGATGGCGCAGTGATCAGCGCAGCCCCGTACCGAGGGGAAGGTCGCGGGTTCAAATCCCGCTCGGCTCTTAACTTTTGGGACATTATAAAAATCTTTGTGATTTCCTTAAGTGTAGTAAACACTATAAAATCAATAAAAAGTTAATTTTGTATGTATTATAATTAGGACATAATAAAAATTATGAATTATTGAGAGTTTCTGGTCAGATTTTGTTGTTGCAAATGATTCAAATACATCCAATAACAGTTGAAAATAGAAGCTCGACACTCAGAAGCTAATAGCGCTTTGAAAAAAAAAAATTGTGGGGGCCACACCTTGGTTTTGTCTCGTCTATTTCCATAATGAAATTTTTCTCCAACCATCGAAGTTGCATTCAATTTTTATAGAACAGAATTAGGTACGCTACGTTACGTTTGTAAAAAAAAAATGCTTGGTAAAATAAAATTATGAGATATTATGCTTCTTTTTAAATCGGCAAATTTATATTCACTGTGCTCCATGTATTCTTGTACTACCTGCTACTACAACGGTTATCGTTGGAATAAGTTTCAAGATCAAGAGAGAAGTGTTCAATTGTATATCTTATTCATAACGTATCACTGGTTCTTCGTGAAAAAAAAAACATAGGAAAATATTGTGAGGAAACCGGCATATCGTAGAACCTAAATAGTTCGAAAATATGTGTCAAAGTGCACGAAAGGAGCCTCTTTGAGGTGCACTTAAAATCCTTTCACCACACTTGGTTTGAAAAAATACTGATTCTTTCAAACCAAGTGTGGTGAAAGGATAAGACACGATAAGAAGAAAAAGAAGAAGACTGGTTCTTCGGAACCAACAGTGTGGTGAAATCATTCTTCTTCCGAGAGAGTTTAATGATCTGCAATTTGAGTTGCCCTTCAGTTTAGGGTCGTGTTTGTGTTTCCTGTCAGCACTGATATAGCCGAAAATAAGTTTCTTGGTTTGTTTGTTTACTTTTGGGAGGAAGGGTGATTTTGTATTTTGGAATTGGAGAATAATGCTTATCATGTTGGATGAAAGTTCATTTTTGTGTGACCAACCAACTGGGATACATAATTATTTGTTCTATGAGAAGGTCTGAAATGTTCATCATACAACCGACTGGGCTAATGGCGAATACAATTCTTTTTTTAGAGATAAGACCACTCATGATACCACAATATCTCTTGTTGTCATCATCATCATCAGCCTGAAAAGAACGATTCTGATTCAATGTTGTCGGTCCATTGGAGGATTTCAGCCGGTCTACTCTTGAACGCGATTTCAATCCCAATTTTAAGTTTTGACGGAATTCTGACAGAAAACCTATAGAATTTTTGACAAAATTCCGTCAAAATTTAAGATTGGATCGGAATCGCGTTCAAGAGTAGACCGGCAGATCTGTCAATAATAAATTTAAATAAATGAATCAAACCCGATATGTTGTTGCGCCGACCCTACATAAAGTGGGACAAGGACAAGAGAATGATGATGAAATGAATCAATCATTTTTTACAAATTAAAACACATTTAATACTCATTTCATTACAATTTATGACACGCAATAAAATACTTTACACTTGGAATTATATATTTCAATAGCTTCGATATTTCATAATTTCTATCTGATATTTATAAATAGTCTTTAGTTGGGTTTATTTAATCTATAGGATAAACTATCTACTTGATTAGTATGATGAAGCTTTAAGCATGATAAGTTTGCTTTAGATCCTTATTCATATATTTTATTCATAAATATTTTTATCTAAAAAGACATACTTAATCTATGTAAAAATATCCTACAAAATTCTACTATTAAATATATTTTTAAAATACTTATTAAAAGAGGTATCAAACCAAGACTACGTGTGCGTAGCGTGCTTTTCTATATGTATTTGAAAAAAAAAATCGTAACCTTGACAGTTATTTCTGCTTTGTTATTTCTACAATTTTTGTATGTTCCCAAAACTAAATCTTCTAAAAGAAAATAAAAAAATTGGAAAATAAATAATAATATTCTTATTTCATACAGCAACATTATGTCTAAAAATCACCTACATAAAATAATAAGAATATCAAATGTATATCAGTGTATTGTAAATTGATATATTAAGTAATTATTATGATATTGTAAAATTTCAACGTGATGTATACATACTGAAACTATTACACGGGTATTTATCGCGATTTATTTTCCCGACGTTTCACATTTGTGGGCAAGATAATAATAACAGACCTTCATATATATTCAAATACGTGAGGAAAACGATATGTATTTTAAATACGATAAAAAATACTTTTTGTGAAATATTTTGATATGAAATCTCATCATTTTTTATACAAATTGACGATATACATTTATAAAGTGCATTATATTTTGCAATACATTACTATAACATTAAAATCAATAATTTATTAATCATAATTTGAAATATATAAAAATATCTTGGTTCCTACTCATAAGTATTTTTCTATGTTCCCAGTTATGTATTTTACTAACGCACTAGATGCTGATATAGTGTATTTACTACTAGATTACAATTTTATATTATATAAAGTTTAGTTTAACTACACTATTATAATGAATTTGAAAATCTTATTCTATAGTTTAGGATTCAATTCAATACGCATTGCTAACATCATTATCAGTAAGTTATTACATATGGTCCTTAATTTTTTATAATGGATCTTTTTTCTATTTAGATTATAAACAACTTTGTTCAAAGTTGGCGATGAACTGTTGGTGCAATATAAATATATTATGCTCTTTTTATAGATTGACGATATACAAGAATTATCTAAATTATCTTCTAATTAATCGAATTAATTTTATATGTTACTACATTTTCATGATACAATTCTGTAACTACCAAGATTTAAAATAAATCTTGTTTTAATAAATTTTCGATCCACGAATATCCAAACCAACATTTCTAACTGAAAATATGTTTTAACAATTCAAAAATTGTATCAGAGATAAAATAATCTAAAAATGTAATTCTAACTATAAGCAATTTCATGGTATAAGGTAGTGAGAATTTGTACCCCTTTCAAAAAACCAGCAGTTTTCTACTCTCTAGGTATTTATATTTATATTATATTATATTTATATATTTGTCCGTGGGGTTCCGGCAAAGAATAGGACCTCTCCATCACCTCCCGTGGATGTCGTAAAAGGCGACTAAGGGAACACAACCAGGGAAATGGGCAGCAGCATTTCCTGAATGTACATACCACCAATACTGCGGTCACCAATCCGCCTGCCAAGCGTGGTGACTATGGCAAACCCCCCCCATGATGAACACGAACACGAGACGGCCCCTAGTCCCCGGCAGTTCTGCTATTCCTGGCACAGGTGGCGGCCATGGTAACGGCAGAACAAGGGGTGCGAAGAATCTCCGGCAGAGATCCAGCCACCAATCCCAACAAAGACCCTTGGCCCTGGCAACATATAACGCACGCACGTTGAGGACCGACGAGAAGTTGATTGAGCTGGAAGAAGTGGTCAGTAAGTTGCGCTGGGATGTGATAGGGCTATCAGAAGTCCGAAGAGAGGGGGAGGACACGATAATCCTAAATTCCGGCAACTTGCTCTACTACCGGGAGGGAGACCAGCAATCCCAACATGGTGTCGGGTTTCTCGTCCATAAGTCCCTCGTCAATAACATCGTAAAGATCGAAAGCGTTTCGAACAGGGTGATATACCTTATACTCAGAATCACCAGTCGGTATTCGCTGAAGGTCATACAGGTATACGCCCCTCACTCGAAACGCCCGGACGATGAAGTGGAGGCAATGTATGACGATATTTCAATCGCCATACAAGCTTCGAAAACACACTTTACGGTGGTGATGGGGGACTTCAACGCGCGGTTAGGCGTGAGGATCGGCGATGAACTGAGAGTGGGGCAATTCGGATTTGGACAGCGGAACCACCGAGGTCAGCGATTGGCCGACTTCATGGAGAAGGAGGGACTCTTCATGATGAACTCCTTCTTCAAAAAGCGGTCGTCCAGGAAATGGACGTGGCTGCACCCCGGTGGACACAAACGCGAGATAGATTTCATTTTAACGACGAAAAAGCAGATATTCAATGATGTCTCCGTGATCAACAGGGTGAAAACTGGCAGTGATCACCGCATGGTAAGAGGCACATTGAATCTCAACGTCAAGCTTGAAAGGTCTCGTTTGGTGAAATCTACTCTTCGCCCAAGTCCTGCCCAAATCCAAAACCCCGAGAGCTTTCAGTTGGAGCTCGAAAATCGCTTCCAATGCCTCACCGATTGCGAAACAGTGGACGAACTAAACAACGGGCTGGTGGAAATTGTCCAAGCGGTAGGGTCAGAGTTCTATAAGACCCAACGCAAAAATAGAACTCAGAAACTCTCTGAGCATACTCTTAAACTTCTGGCAGACCGCAGTGAAATGAGGTTGCAGTCTTCAGTGGACAGGTCGAAATACGGCTTGCTCAATAAACAGATCTCGAAGTCCATGCGACACGATCTTCGCCTTTTTAATACTAATTGTATTCAAAAGGCGATAGAGCGCAATAGAGGCTCGAAAGTGTTCGCTAGAGATCTGTCTATTGGGCAAAGTCAGTTGACGAAACTGAAGACCGATAGCGGCAGCATCGTTTCCTCGAAGCCGGAAGTTTTAAGAGAGCTCGAGAAGTTCTATGGACAACTGTACACCTCATCGAAAAGTCCTGCTACCAGCACGACTAGCGATGCAAGAGCCCGTTTAACTCGACACTACACGGAAGATATCCCGGACGTCAGCCTATACGAGATTCGGACGGCTCTCAAGCAGCTTAAGAGTAACAAGGCACCGGGGGAAGACGGAATAACGACAGAGCTTCTGAAAGCGGGCGGAACGCCGATACTTAAAGTCCTTCAGAAGCTATTTAATTCTGTCATCCTCGAGGGTACGACGCCTGAGGCGTGGGGCAGGAGCGTAGTGGTGCTCTTTTTCAAGAAGGGTGATAACACTCTCTTGAAAAACTATAGGCCGATCTCCTTGCTTAGCCACGTCTATAAGCTGTTTTCGAGAGTAGTTACTAATCGTCTCGCTCGTAGGTTCGACGACTTCCAGCCTCCCGAACAAGCCGGGTTCCGGAAAGGCTTCAGTACCATAGACCACATCCACACGCTACGGCAGATTATACAGAAGACCGAGGAGTATAATCGGCCACTTTGCTTAGCGTTTGTGGACTATGAGAAAGCCTTCGATTCAGTCGAAACCTGGGCAGTGCTACAGTCGCTCCAGCGGTGTCAAATTGACTATCGGTATATCGAAGTGTTGAAATGTCTCTACAGGAATGCCACAATGTCTATCCGACTTCAGGACCAGAGTACAAATCCAATCCACATGCAAAAAGGGGTGAGACAGGGAGATGTAATATCTCCGAAACTGTTCACCTCGGCACTGGAGGATATTTTCAAGCTCGTGTCCTGGACAAGGTATGGCATCAACATCAACGGCGAATTCATCACTCACCTTCGATTTGCCGACGACATAGTCATAATGGCGGAGTCGCTGGAAGACTTAGGCACAATGCTCAGAGACCTCAATATTGTCTCTCAACAGGTGGGTTTAAACATGAACATGAGCAAGACAAAAATCATGTCTAATGCTCATGTCACACCCATGCCGGTACATGTTGGGAGCGATATCATCGAAGTTGTGGACCACTATGTTTATTTGGGTCAAACGATCCAATTAGGTAGAGCCAACTTCGACAAAGAGGTCAGCCGACGAATCCAACTCGGATGGGCAGCGTTCGGGAAACTGCGTCACATCTTCTCGTCGCAGATACCACAGAGCCTCAAGACAAAAGTCTATAACCAGTGCGTGTTGCCAGTGATGACTTATGGAACTGAGACGTGGTCGCTAACTATAGGCCTCGTGCACAAGCTCAAAGTCGCGCAACGAGCTATGGAAAGAGCTATGCTGGGAGTTTCACTACGTGATAGAATCAGAAATGAGGATATCCGTAGAAGAACCAAGGTCACCGACATAGCTCGTAGAGTTAGTAAGTTGAAGTGGCAATGGGCAGGCCATATAGCTCGAAGAACTGACAACCGTTGGGGAATAAAGGTTCTCGAATGGCGACCACGAACCGGAAGACGAAGCGTAGGGCGCCCACCCACCAAATGGACCGACGACATTGTTAAGATCGCGGGAAGTCGATGGATGGAAGGGGCTCAGAATCGTTCTTCCTGGAAACGTGTGGGGGAGGCCTATGTCCAGCAGTGGACTTCTTCAGGCTGATAATGATGATGATGATGATGAGGTATTTATAAGTATACAATCATTATTATATAACATACAACATTTAAAGGTAGATATATAACTCTTTATTGATTACAATGACATCTTGTTAGGATACAGTTTTTATTCGGGGTAGTTTATATTCAGGACTTCAACGGATGCAATGATGCAATAATTTCAACTCTTCACTTTTTATCTGGATTGGGCAAATTAATGTGATTTTGTTCTCCAAAACTAAACTTTGGTCAAAATGCGGTTCATAATGGTTGAACATAACAAACTATAATTTGACACAGACTGAACTATGAAAAACTTGAATCTAGCATTATGTTTCGGCTCATTAAATGACTAGTGATGTTCCAATACAATAATAGTACTAGTTAAATATTCTTTACTTAATAGTGTATAATCAGTTTGTTGTGTGAATTGTCCACAATATTTATTTATTATTTTAATTGTGAAAATACTATACTTAAAATAAACGTTATCTTGCTTTTAAATAAAGCTTTATGCTCGCACATTTTCAATTCATTTCATAAGAATAATTTTACGTCAAGCACATCAAGTACACTTTCTACAAAAAATACTTGTAATTTACACAAAATTTAAAGCCTGTTCCATGCAGTTTTATATTTCCATTAATATTGATATATTTAAAATTAACATTTATTATTGGACTAAAGTAATTTAATTACATGTATTGAATCTAATTCTATACTCTGGGTGTGTGCATTAAATTACATTGCATTTATAATTATTACACATATTAATAATAATAATGTTGTTTTTGTTAATTCAATATTTTTTATTAGCATGGGTTACATATAGATTCCACAAGTCTTAATCTATGAATAGTTTTAAACAAGATTCGTTGTTTTTTAACCCAAAATAATAGTATTATCAGATATGGTATTTATTTTCTTTACTAAAACTGATTTATACTACCTACTTATTGACTACCATCACATAAAAACGACATTACTCACGCTAAAACGCTTTTAAACTATTCTTATTTGAACACAAAGAAAGCACTCAGCAAAAAGTTGATAAAAAATACATGGAATAATGTACTAATTCATTTATAAACTTGGAAAACGATTAGTGTACATTTTGTACACTAAAAAGCTTGAAGACAAAGCGAAATAAAATATTTACTAGGTATCTTGATCCTCTCAAAATAATTTTTTATTTTGTTTCGAAACAGAATACTTTCACTGGTCCAGAATTCACAAATCACACTGTTTTTTCATAAGCACATTAATTAACCACCATTCAAATATAATGTATCTCGGCCTTTGTCTCAAAAGTCACGTGTTTAGGGTCGCGCGCTGGCACCACTACAAACCATCAGGCAGGGTTCCCATTCCTCACTTTCACTTCTGTATTCACTTTTAACGCACTATTTTTGGATCTGATGGGGCTATTGTTGGATTTGATTGGACTATCGTTGGATTTCGAGGGGTTATTGTTGGATTTAGCTAGGTTATCTCTGTGTCTTGTTGGATTAGCGTCTTCCGGTTCTTTTATTTCGGGGATTCTTTGTTTGTGCGAGTCTAAGTTGTCCGCTTGAATGAGGACTTCTTGCACGTGTATCGTTAGTTCGGGGCGTACTACTTGCGTGAAGGGGAGAAGGGCACCTGCCACGTCCATGGTGTTGTTGATGTTGCGGTGCCATAGCTCTAGCACGACGCTGCGCCGTTGCTACTTGTACCGAGGCGGGCCGAGCCAGCCGCAGCCGAAGAGCTGGACATACAATATTGAAAGTTAAGGTGACTGGTGCTAACAAATTAGCATCTCGAGTTAAGGCCTGCGCACACCTAGTTAGCTAGCTAGCACGACGCCAGCGGCCTAGGTGTGCGCAGGCCTTTAGAGTTGGCGAATTTATTATCGAAAATAACACGTGCTCTGAAAGAAAACGTCACAAAAGAAATCTTTTAAAAGTTATCTTGAATGTTGTTTAAATTGTTCCGCATTTTTCTAAGGCTGGTTTTTTAGCCCTTGGTTTATTTTTTACGTCACTCAATTTATAGGAAAAATATCAATGGATGACACATTATTTGATTGAATATTCTATGTCCTCGTTGAGTTTGGGATTTCTAAACAAAAACAAACTCGCTAAGAGGTTTTACCGCGATCAGCGACATTGATTTTACCTAAATAAACAATGTTTTTGTTCTGAATAGCTGACCCAATTTCATGACCCTCTCGGCCACTTCAGCAACTTGAAAATGTTCAATAAAAATATGAAAATATGATTTGATCTGTGTTGCTAACTATAAACAACGTGGTAGTGAAAACAAAAAATAAACAATATTTTGGTACTTTTTAAAAATATACCACGATCTCTGGTGTTATTAGTCAATATCCTTTAAAGTAAGAAAGTAAGTAAGGATAAAATATTTATTACAAATTTAGTATAATGGTGTAGGAGTTTTGAAAAAGGTTATGGACCCAAAAACCATGGTTTTAAGAATTATTTATGGACAAGTGCTATTGAAATTAGGGACTGGAGCATGATAAGAGATACCCTCTTGAGTTCTACAAGGTTTGAATGTCAACAACTTTTCAGCCTATTCATCTCAATTTGTAAAGAATATTTTCCTGTAGACAATTTTATTTCGATAAGGCTCCGAACCAAAATAGTTAAACAGAACCAAGGCACATAGATTTTCAATTTTAATAAATATTGGACGGAACCCTTGAGTCGACTCGTACTTCATTGTTTTTTTTTATTAATCACACCTAATTATATGTCTGTCATGGACAAAAATTTTGTGCATAGATTAATGTAGGTATTTTACATAGGCGTAGGTATAATATTTCATTAGAATCGGGGCACTTGTTCTGATTATTGAATGGAATTAGTAATATGAAATGTGTGAGGTTCAGCCGAGTCCTAGGAAATACACACGCAGGGATTTCCAACAAAATTATTATTCAGTTATTATTATTATCCATTATTCCTGACGCGTCCGCTCATTGTTAGTTGACACTGACATACTCAATACCACTGAATGGAATTTATAAGTTTGTATGGGGTACTGTGAATACCAGGAGGCGATAATGTACACCATATTATTGTACACCCCGTTATTACGATGCCAGATAAACCGTAGGTATGTTTACAGATAAGCAATTCAAACAACGTTTTTTGATCTGGCACTGGGTACATATCCTAAATATTTTACAGGGTTGATCTGAGTAGGATTGCTTAGGTTATGTTAGAACATAAAAATTACGCACAAGGCGAGCGAGCAGAGCGAGCGTGCCGCAGCAGCGGCCGAAGTGTTTTGCCGCAGTGCCCAAAAAGTTTTCTTTACAATAAAATCAAAGGCGTTATCATCTTCAGAGCAATTATTAACCATCGCTAGATAAAAAAATGTAATAATTAAAATATTTATTTTCTACAGTGTACAAATAAGGCAATTCCCCAGCAATTCTCCAAAAATTGGGTGTTATTTCCGAGTGGAGAAAGTGAATTCGTTTTAACTGGGTGTACATTAACCCTGAATACCTCTTTGTTCATTCCTAAGTCTTGATTTACCTGGCAGATGATGAGTGACAGCAGCAGTAGCAGCAAGAGTGCAATGACCCCCCACACCACTCCCAGCTGCGTGAGTGCAAACACGTACAGAGTCCGGTGACACCACTGGTTGGGCTCGAACAGCGTGGGGGCGTAGTCAGGCCACATTATGCCAAGAGTCCACAGGTTTCCGAATGCAAACCTGTTGACGATTTTTATTATGATAATTAGAGGTTTCTTCTTCTTCTTTTCTTTGTTAATGGCATCTGTTCGTCATTCGACCATAGACTTTATAAACTCCTTGGAAAGCATCCAACCTCCTTGCATTCGACACACATAATTTAACCAATAACAAGTGATTTAGATAAAAACTTTTTAGACAACTCGACCGTCATAGTTTTGAAGAAAAAAGTGGCGGTTTTCTTGTATGTTGCTTCTTAAAATGAAAGAATATCAGAAATGCTATTACTATTTTTACACTTGCACTTTTTTTTTGTGTGCACTTGCTATTTTTTATGACAAATGCGTCACTAAAGTCACGACCACAGCTTGTTGCCTAGATGTGGCCGTACCATACAAGTTATTTTAACAAAAATATTTGTGATTCTTCAGTGTGCAGAATAGCACAGAGTAGTTCCGAATCGAGTGAGTGATTGAGTTGTGATAAAATTATTCACTGTGTTTGAATTTTTAATAATAATATTATGACTAAGTTTAACTAACTTATTGGAGTGCTATTTTACCGAACAAAGCCAGCTAGTAGCTATACTACCTTTTGCTTGAGATTGTATTATTATTCATTTTTTCAAATTTCATTGCTTCAAATATCTAGTAAGTAATACCGTTTACGCTGCAGTGTGGATGCAGTACAAATACGCCACGTAGATCACGATCTCGATGAACGTGCACTGACGTAATGCAATTGATAAAATGCAGAGATAACCTAGATTTTAGTAGTCTTAGTGAAGACCTCGTCCGGAGAAGTACAACCATGCTTATTTCTGCCGTGAAGCAGCATCGCTATGTCTCGGTTTGAAGGGTGTGGGTGCCGGTGAAATTACTGGAACGAGAGGCTGAACATCTGTATGCCTCAAGCTGATGGACGCAAGAAAGTGTATCGTAAGGCACGTTCGTGACGTGCGTGACCTATGAGACAATGCTTTGTTAATAGACGATGGTTACCACTCAACATCAGCTGGATTATCTGCTTGTTTCCAACCAGATTACCGACTAACAGCAATCTAGGCCTATATCATCATCATCAGCCTGAAGAAGTCCACTGCTGGACATAGGCCTCCCTTACACATTTCCAGGAAGAACGATTCTGAGCCCTTTCCATCCATCGACTTCCCGCGATCCTAACAATGTCGTCGGTCCATCTGGTGGGCCCTACGTTTCGTCTTCCGGTTTGTGGTCGCCATTCGAGAACCTTCTTTAAAGTTCCATTAAAATGTGCAAATGACACACTTACCAGCCCAACAAAAAGCACGTAAGTGTATAAGCCAGGATCCTCTCCAGCATGCTGGCTGAGGAGTTGGAGTTCCTGCTGGCAAGCTGCGTCCACAGCAGCCAGCAGATGCCAGCTCCACCTGCCGCGCCTCCTACCACCATGTAGACCGGGATACGAGGCTCGGCGGGGCAGTCGCGGATGTACTGGACACCTGGATGAAACATATCTTAGTTACCCTCATTCTGGGTAGTTGGGATGATAAGATGATAAACTCATAAAGCTTCCATCATACCTCTCAAAAAAAACACCAGACCGCTCACAAGAAACCAATTACTTGGTTTCTTGTGAGCGGTCTGGTGTTTTTTTTACATAACCATCATACCCTTAGTAAGTACCTATCCTTTCTGAACTCCTGCGGTGGAGAACTTGGTTTTGAAATCTATGTTTATCCTTTTCTAACACGCAGGGACTTTTCGATGAACGACGAACAGAATGCTCAAACAATTTAGAATGTTCTTTAACATTTTATAATGATCGAGAATAATTAAATCTTATTCAAAGACCGGGCAGCGCCGAGCTTCACTGCTATTAAATTAAATAAAGTCACGGTAAATGAATAGTGTCCAAATTCGTTTATCTATAACCACTTACCAGATTGGCTGTGCTAATATTTTCCCATAAATAAGGCGCCACTATCGTGCGAATTCCCGGGCTAAAATACCAACCAGCTATTTCCGAAAATGCTGACATCATATCCCGAATGGTATTTCATGTCAGCATTGGAGCGAGCTGTATAAATAGGTAATTCTGAGATACCAATTTCTGAATTATATGACTTATTTACCTACTCCACGATAGGAGGGATAAATATGCCTTTGAGGTGGCAGTTTGTTGATTTTACGAATTTAACTTATTAGTAGGTGCCTTTTTTGACGACCTCTGTGGAGCATTGGGCGAATGTCCACCTGCGACGCAAGAGGTTGCGGGTTCGATTTCCGCCTTGGAATAATATTATGTACAATCTGCAGGTATTTGTTCTGGTCGCTTTCTGTATAAAATAAAAAATATCTATACATGTAATGTATTGTATTATGTATATCAGTTATCTAGCACCCATAACACAAGCTCTGCTTAGCTTGGGGCTAGATAATGTTGTGTGAATTGTCCAGCATTATTTATTTATTTATTATTTATTTTGCCTGTTGGAGTAATTTGTCTGCGATTTGTGTTTTTGTAATTTTCTTGTTCTATCGTCTCATATCGTGCTAAAGAGATTATCAGTATTTAAGTATAGTATCAGCTATCTGGTTCCCATAGTACAAGCTCTGCTTAGTTTGGGGCTAGATAGTGTTGTGTGGAAGTATTCACGGTCGCGTGGAACTGGCACCTAGGCCAAGATTCATAGTCGTGACTTTGCTTTACAGCAAAGGAGTCTTCGCAAAATAAGCTTTGTTTATTGAATAAAGAAGAGAATATATTTTTGCTTGAAGTTGAACTTTCCATCAAAGTAAAGTCAAAGTGTGGTCTATGAATCTGTGCCCTAGACTCATCTACCTTTAAGACGTTTCAAAGTGATCCCTGCGATTCTACTGAAAAATGCACTTTTGACTTTGACTTTGACATTGGATAAAAAATGCTCATCAGTCATCTTACTGTGAATAATTGACTTCTAAAAAAAATAAGAGAGTTGTGCAAAGAATACCTACTGATAAACCTTAACTTACTGATAATGTTATGCTAATAAAATGTTCACCAAAGTTAAAAAGATAATGCGATTTTTTCCGATCTTTTAACATTTCCCCAAAGACCACGTCCGCAATTTGTCTAAATTGATTTTCACCAAAAATTACAATCCAATTTTCAGGAGAACAGAGGTACTGTTATTCCCCTAGTGCCTCAGAAGAGATCAGAAGTAGGTGAACAACTGAGGTGTTTAAATGCACTATGCAGTTGAAACTCCTTTTCATAAGACCCTTATGTAGTCAAAACAATAAAATAGGTTAAGTATGATAGTAAAACCAATCAGAGATATCTGAGGGCTACCGGGACCTCTAATAGTTAAAGCTGTTAAATTGTGTACAGTTCGGTTGACCCGTACATTTATTTTTGCTCAGTTTGAATGTGTGTGTCAAATTGTGACATTTATATAACTGTACCATATGAAGAACCTGGTAGGCCAGCAAAATTAGCTAAACAAACAACTGGTCTTTTTAACTATTCATACTTGGTGCGAATTAATACATATTTTACTTTGCGTTTGACTTTTGCCTGGTCGAGAATAGGATCCGTCAATCCTCATGTAGATATCGTGAGCATCTACTGAGTAATTGGGGTCACCAATTTACAATAAATAATGAAAAATGCCCATTTACCAAGTATCTTGCAGTGGACTTATCAGGGCAGATAACAATTACAACTATAATGTAAATGTAAAATGTACAAAAAAAACATGAGCTACCACTCTTAGATAAATAATAATAATTAAAGGTGTATGAGCCTCTTCAAGGCAAGAGTGAATAAGTGTCTTCTAGACCATCCTGCTCCATCGCCGCTTATCATCAGGTGAGATTGTAGCCGTAGGATGAAAGAGAGAAAGAAAGAAAAAAGTTTTTTCTTCTTCTATCTACACTTAAAATTGGGGGCGCTCTTCACTCCTTGTCAAAAGTTCAAATTCTTCTAGTTTTTACTGTACAGGGTGTAATTGACAAGTGACTTGCTCAGCTTATTCTGATATTCCCCAAACGACAGTACACGTGCTATGAATATTGATGCAGCGGTCGATTGGACAACGCGGGTAGTTTCTAATGAACATACCCACTTTAACTCTTAATTCACTCATTCATAGAACGTGTTTATAAACACCTGGCACTTTTATACAAGTTTAGGTAAAAACAGCTAAGCTGTACTTATGAAAAGTAAATCCTACTAATATTATAAACGCGAAAGTTTGTAAGTATGGATGGATTTTTTTACTCTTTAATAATTAATAATTTCATTTATGAATAGTAACTTTAAATTCACTTTAACTTTGCTTTTGAGTAAATAATCAACTCTGTTTCAAATGTCGGTTTTTTTTTCATTTATCTACAGATAAATGTATCCATCAGATAAAAATATGTCTATTTGTTATGTTAAACTTCTTTCACCTTATTGCATGTTAGAGTTAAGACTAAGAAGCATTAAGTAAGCTGGTGGCAATTTAAGTTGGCCTATCTTTTTTCATCTCATCTATTCAAAAAGAGGCTTTTTGTTCCTTGGTAAGTGTGCACAAAATAAGTCATTCCGACACAATTAATAACAGTGACGAAATTATTATTGAATTTTGAGCGCAACTCGATTCGATAAAGTCCTGACCGGTTATGAAAATAAGGAGCCTGCTGCCGCGGTATTGCTTAACAAAATAAAAAAAAAAATCGCAGGAACTTCTCATTGTTATTTTATACTTTTTTATCAAAACATTACAGACAATTTTGACACATAAACTTAATATAAGATGAGCTTAACAATGTTATTTGGGTCTATTTAAATGTAGCTAAGCTTAAAACGGTTATTCTTATAATTATTCTGTGGTTTCTGCGTAATTTGATTCCCCTTGACGTCTTCTTTATTATTAAATTAGCGTCAACTTATCTAAGCAAATTGGCAAAGCTCTGAATTTTTGTGAAATATGGAAATAAAAGCAAAATCTTAACTTCTACAGACTTGAGTAATACTTTTAATGATCAATTAGTTTTTTGTTTCGATTTTAAACTTTAGGCACTGGATCTTTTCAAGGGAAGAGAGCAACCGTAAGATCCAACTTAGCTGATGGCACCGGTTATGCAGATGAGTAGACAGTTTTATCGATATGTTTATTATTTATTAATTTCAGTTTATACAAAGTCATTAAGTATAGGAAATATTTCGAAAGGAATTGTTTACCCTTTAAAGGTATTATATTTCCCAATGTGTATGAAAACAGCTTCACGAGTACAAAATCACGCAGAATTCCACTAGTTATTCAAATAATCTTGAATTTAGTAAAGCCTACTTGAAATAACTATTTCTCTAAGCTTCGTCTCGCCATCTTTATTTCAAAACGTGGCGTAACTCACTCACACACAAAGCCTTTTAATGAGGCTTCAAATTCTTCTCACAAACGACTTTTGAATAACGCGCAAGTCAAAATGTGTGAAATGGGATTGGGGATATTACTATTTTACAGAATTACAGCGAAAAGCATGAATCGCGGACACTTTGTAAATATTTCAAACGTGCCCTATATTCGTGCACGTACGACTCAAATGGAGTTCAAAAGGTCACGTCAATTTTTTACTTCTCACCTGTTTATCCCGAGTGTACAATATTTTTTCATGTTTGTTACACAATGTAGATAGTATGGTACCTCAAACGAATTATTGGTTTGAATAGTAAAATTAATGAATCTCACGTCTCCCAACACGAATACCTGGAAATGTATAGGAGATGCCTATGTCTTGCAGTGGACTTCCTCAGGATGATGATAATGAACTCACCCATTATGAGCATGATGACGGGAAGAGTCGACAGACACGCCAGGAACACAGTCATGAGAACTGAAACAAAAACACAATGTTTATCTTATACCTACCTTCATTATAATTTGATAGATCTGAATTCAATTTTTTTTTGCAAAAAAAGTCATCCATGAAAATTTTTTGCAATAAGTTGCGAACCTTCTTGTACTATGTGCCAGATCCAAGAAGGTTCAAAAGGAGTTTCTTTAGCCCATCTATTTCTGCAGCACGCCTCGTTCAGTAGGGCGATTGTCTAATTCAGTTGCAATCATTGGTTTGATACTAACAGCTAAACGATACTATCAAGGAATAGCGATCATGTAACTTGTTGCAATACCTTTTTGACCGCTATCTATCAGTTGCAATGATAGTTTTGCAGCGTGAAGTTCCTGCAAATCAATTTAACCCGACCAATTTAAAAATCATAATCTTAGTAAGAAGCCGTGTGAAAACGATTGGCCCACTTTATTTGACTTTCTAATAGACCTCGTTCACTCATTTTGTGTTGTGTTTCTGTCAGTCTAAATCAGATCAGTCTAAGTCAGATCTAAATCAGTCGGTTCTGTCAGTCATCCAGAAAAAATAAACAAAGGTTTCGTAAATATCGAATAAAATTTACTTTTTCAAGTTATTTAATCTGATTTGAAGTAAGTAAAGTCCAACATTCTTAATTCTTTATTCCTAGCTTTCTCAAGTGATTAATGTTGTTTCTATTTGTTATAAAGTTACGATCCCAATCCACCAGTGTTTGTCGAAGCAATCAACCATAGCCCTTAGTAAAAATAAGGGCACCAACAATATTTGAAAGCCTGGGAAAATCTTGCAAGGATGTTAAATGCCGTGGGTGGCGGCTACATAAAAACTGGTTAAAAATGGAAGGGAGTATGTAGTAGGTAAATAGTTTTCAATAACCCTAGTTTTGTGCAGCTAATATTCATCATTTTTTTGTGCTTTATGGTAAAACAACAAAGTTCTATGTTTTTTTGATTAATTACTGGGTAGATACAAGTGCCGCATAAAGTCCAAGGTGGCTGACAACCGGCGAAACGCCGGGTGCACTGGGGGTGGACCCTATACGCTGCATCCACTCACACTCACAGGATTTATTTAGCTTACTTTTGTAGATATTAATGTTTTTTGTTTTTAGATCACGATGACAATGTGCTCCGCTGGGTGTACAGTCTAGAAAAAAGGCACCTTGTGGTGGAAGTGGGAACGTGAAGAGAGGAAATGGTGGATGCTGTCGCTGCTATAGGCATATCGTTTAATGAAATGGCGACACAAGAGCCATGTGTGGAGTTGCTGCTGCTTTAAGTTCAACAGCATCCACCACCATTAAATAAAACAGTTAAATAAATAATACATTATTTCTTTTAATAACTCGCCTTATTTCTTTACCACAATACTACATAGATAAGACACCTACTGCTTATAAATCAGACTAATTATAGCATTTTGTAAGTATTTTAATTTGAAACAGCTTCTATCCTATTCTAGTCATTAGTACATAATCGATAATGGAATATTAAAAGTATGTAATGTAATATAGGCAGGAGCCAGCTATTTCCCTCTGCACGTGGAGGTTTTGACTGATTCTACAAATGGCTATGGTAGAATGAGGATGATATCCCAGCACCGGATATCAAACGCTTCCTTCGTCAGACAAAGGTTCGAAATAAACTCTCTCTGAGGGATTTAGAACGGATTGCTGGCATCCTGCATCAATCTTCCATCAAGAATACGTTTTTTTTGGCACTGTTACTCCTCTAGCCCAAGTAGGAATCCTCTTGACATGATAAACTGAAATGAATTTAAATACTTAGTTGAAACCGAATTGACTAGATTTTATTTGGTTAGGAATGCAATAATAACTTTGTTTAACATTGTCAAAACACTGAAAACTTACTGTAATTAACTTACTTTATTCAATTTCTATCCATTGCAACAACACCTTACTTGTTTCTATTCGCGATTGATATGATAGTAATCGTAAGCTGTCATTTCCATTGAAACAGCCTTACGTGATCGCTATTTCATGATATCTATAGAAACATTACGCTCATGTTGCAATCGTTCATTGTCAAAGATGGTTTCAATTGCAATGCGCTTTCGATTGCAATCGAAGCTACTACGTGATCGCAAATGTGACAGTTTCAATGCGATATCAATGGAAACCATTGCAACAAAAGTTACATGATCGCCCTGCTGGCGATCGCTAAAACCGCGTTCGATTTTCAAATTTTTGAATATCTATGATACTAACTTTGTTTTATATTACAGTCCTATTTTTTATCAAAATGAAGTCTCTGGCTCCGTATTTAGTGCTCCTAACATTAAGTATTATTGTTATTAAAGTACAGGTACGGCTACATTAGGGGATAAGCGACAGCCTTTTTTAAAATCAGTATTTAAAAAAAAGCTTATCAACTGATTTCATGATTTTGAGTTTTTGCTTTGTCTCCAACAAAGCTGCAACACAATTTAATTTGTGAATTGGATACATTCTAGTAGCACATAGCGAATGCTAAGTAGTTTTTTTAGACTTATCCCACGTTTCATTTTAGAAAACCACCCATTATAAGTAATATAATATTACTCACTAGTCCTGTTCATAATCTTGGCAGCTCGGCACACGAAGTCCACAGTGCCTGAGGCCTCCATGTTGGCGTCCTTCAGCTGGTAGGCCACGGAGCCGTAAGTGGTGAGGCCTACTCCGAGTCCTAGGCCACTGCGGTCGTTGTACTTCGCCTGCTCACCACACAGCCGCCTCTGCTCGTCTCCCGACACCTAAATAAAAAAATATAATACTTTTATTTCTATTTTTTGTCAGGACTCCTCTTGGGTACAAGCCTCTTAAAACCTACATTATTAAAACCATTGAAATATAAGTGCTTCATCTCCAAATTATAGAAAGAGTTTTGCGACCCATAAGCTTCACACAGAATTTTAGCATTAGGATTTTGTTTTAGGTTATTATAAATTGGTGTAAGTGATTGTTTTGCAAATAAATTATTATTGTATTCTATTCTAATAATACAATATCTGCTTAGTTTGGAGCTAGATAGTGTTAGGTGGAATGTTCCAAAAATATTTAGTAATCTAAATATATAAAACTCTTACGTTACTGACTGACTGACTGACTGACAATCAACGCACAGCCTAAACCGTAAGTCCTAGAAGCATGAAACTTGGAGGGTATGTTCCTCTTATAGCATAAGGGTGCACTAAGAAAGGAAATTGGAAAATTATTTCCCTAAGCGGAGAAAATGAGGAAAAACTTTTAAAAGAAAAAGCAACGGGGCGAGCGAAGCCGTGGGCGGCCACTAGTAATTAATAAAAATTCCAGGGTGCGAATATCAATAAGTAGGTACTACTTTTATGTGAAATGTAATTAAACGGTCACCTGGAACTGACTCTAAGACTCACCTAGCTTTAAAACGTTTCAAGGTGATACTACTGAAGTCATACATTTTTGATATTTGATTTGAATGGTGACTGACTGACCTGACTGACAGAACTGGAAGCTCGCCTGGAGCCAGTGTCTGACGGGGCTCCGGTCCCACTCTGCCGTCCACCAGCAGTACCTCGGTATGGTGACACACTCCTCCCTTTGGACCCTGAAATAGTTTGAAATTTCAGATTCTGACTAAGAGCTTAACTCATGGCAGATCGATAATAGCCAAGTAATATCAATTAGAATCCTCAAGGCCTCAAGGCTCAGAACTCACCAGCAGCTTGACTCTCCTCACTGGCCCGCCTTTCCCGTGAAACCAAAGGCTCTTGAAATGTGAGAGTTAGGCTTCCTCTCGGGCTGACTCTGGCAGCTTCCATGTCTCCTGGCACAAGGCTGCCTCGAGCACTCCGCTCTGATGGCGCAATACTTCCCCTAGGACTTCTTTGAGAGTCTGGAACGAGCGAGCCTCGTGGTGTTCGATCTGGGAGCTGATATTCTTTCTTCATGGGCATTTCTGGAGCTATACTCCCACGAGGGCTGGTCCTTGCACTCATGTCTTTCTGTGACCTGGCAGGGTCTACCTGGATACTGGCAACGGAATGCCTTGGACTCCTCCCCACATCTGGCACGAGAGAGTTCCGCGGGTGATGCCAGTTAGTTCCTTCTGGGACCAGGCTTCGCCGTGGACTTCTCGCTGTCATATCTGGTGTGATACTGTTTCTTGGACTGCGGTTGAAATCTTGAGGATTCAGGGAAAGTCTGGAGCCGTAAGACATTTCCACGTTCAAATTGTTGCGAGATGGTGCGAGGCTGTTTCTCATCTGCATGGCGGCGTCTGGCGTTATAGAGTTTCTGGCTGATCTGGCTTCGGGAGCGAGCGAGTGCCTTGGACTTCGATGGTAGTTTGGCAAATCCATGGCAGCATCGGGAGCTAGGCTAGCCCGTGGGCTTCTTTGAGGGACAGGTTCCATTTCTTCGTCAGTTTCTGCTGCAGCCAATGATGCTCTCCTGGAAGGTTGTGCTGAAGCTCTGGGTGACCTGGTTTGTGGCGAGGTGGCCGCACTTCTGGAGGCTCTACGCCTTCGTGATGAACCCGTTCTTTGTATCATTTTGGCCTCACATTTCTACTGCCGCTAATGGTTCTTTTGCTAAAATCTGAAACAAAACAACGACACTAATGTTACATTTTTCGAAACTGCAAGCACTTATTGAATCAATCGATAGTTAGCCGTATTACAAACAAGAAGGCTCAGACTTCAATGTATATTTTACGCTATGAGGCTTTTCTCGCGCTCAAAGTTTTAAATTGTGTATTCTGGCCGCGGGTTTTAAAAATAAAGTCCTTAATCCGCCTCAAATGGAGCAATTCCACTTCTTTGTTTACTGATACAGGCCGTGAATGTTAATGTAATTACTTTAAATCTTTTGAGTTGAAGTGATTTACCTACTTGTCTTATGAGATTTAGGGTAAAGGTGATTTTACACGGCCCTTTTTAAAGTGAAGCAGTGAGAAGCGCTGATGCCAGAACTTTTTGATCATCATCGATCTCAAAGACTGAAAATAATCCAATGACGTTACGAAGTACCATTAGTGCTTGTACGTAACCGGGTTTCGTAATCAGCTACATAGGTTTTTGAGTTGGTAGGCACGAACTAAGAACTAACAGGCCCGGTTACGAACTAAGGAAAAAAAACCCAGTGTTGGAGAACGATGTTGAAGGTATTTAGTATCATAATAGATTTTCTATTTCATTTGATGATGACAGTAACTTGTATCCTGTGGGTAGTTTATTCAAACAAGACTTGAATATCACAATGCTCAAGGTTATTCAAAGGATATTCAAGTTTCACATAAGCAATGGATAAAACTCAAAATAAAATGTTGTGGACAAATAAATCCCTAAAAGCATGAACAATACTATCTTTTGTTGAACAAAGTGTACCCACTCATTTCCCTATCGTCAAGTCTTTGTCATTGTGACAGTGTAAATGAGCCCTTATTTGATTTACTGTAGAGGTGTCTTATATTCTTATATACGTGCCTGAAAATGCTTATGTTAATATTTGGTTCAACCAACAATAGATTACGAATAAATGGGTAAGCTGGCGTTAAGGGTTTTGAATACAAAAGTTTGTTACTTTAGTAGAATATTGTATTATTTTGTTGGGAATTGTTCGTTCATAGGCCATTTGCAAGGTCTTAGCTTAAATCATATTCAGTTTTACTTTAATTTATTTATGTAGTAGTAGAGCTCTTTGTGTGTGGCTCGTCCGTGGAAGTACTATACTACTATCATGCCTATTTCAGCCGTGAAGCAGCATTGCTGTGTTTCAGTTGGAAGGGTGTGGGTGCCGGTGAAATTACTTTCATATGAGGCTGAACACTGTTGATAGACGCAGGCAGTGCATCGTAGGGCACGTTAGTGACATGCGTGACCTATTAAGCAATGCTTTATCATAGGCGATGGTAACCACTTAACGTCAGGTGGGCAATATGCTTGTTACACTAGCAAGTTGTTTAAAAAAATTGAGCAGCTCTACGGCGTAGCAGCTACGTCGTAGCAGCGTAGGCACATTGCAAAACAGAACGTTTTCTTCCTTCTTTGCATTTCATAATAATGATCCCTGAATTTTTCATAGCCTCTAAAATTATTATTTTCCTCAAAAGTCACAAATTGCTGCTGCTACGCTGTACGTGCTGTGAAATATGATTCAAAGGATTATATCACAAAGATGAGCTTGGTGATCATAATTTTCCCTTCTTTACGCCGTTTGGTGGGGTCGGAACAACAATGTTATCATTCCCCCTTATTCCATCATCTTGGAATTACTTTCATATGACTGAATGATAATGACTTCGCGAGTTTAAATTATATTGCTGTAGATACTTCTATGACAAATCTTTTACAGTCTCTACAATTTTATGATTCTTGATTCTTTTTTTCTCATCGTGTCACTGGTTCTTTCAAACCAAGTGTGGTGAAAGGATTTTAAGTGCGCCTCAATGATAGACACATAATGTTATCATTAAAAAAACTAGAAACTCTCACTAACTGACATAACACAAATATAGCTGAATCGATAATGGCTAAAATCCGAGACCCAGGTATTATATTGGGGAGGGGATAATGTACAGCGTGTTATTGTACACGTCGTTATTTCTGTCAAATAAGCAAAAATCCATGTTTGAATTGTTGTTGGCATTGTACTAACGAGGTTTACAATAAAACGCTGTCACAATAAACAGTGTCAGAACACTGTATATTTTATAGGGCGCATTTGACTTGGAAAGGTTAAGTTATGTAAGAACATAATTAATTACACACAAGGCAAGCGAGCAGAGCGAGCGTGCTGCGGCAATGGCCGCCGTAGTGCCAGAAAATGATTTTTACAAGAACGTCAAAAGGGATTCATTCATTCATTCATTTTATTTTAATCCAGTAAGATACCATGGTACACTTGGAAATGTTAAAAAAAAAAATTACAAAAAAAATTACAAAAGTCCCATTGGACAATTATCCTTAAGTAAATAAACAAAAGTAATATTCGAAATATGTATATGCTACAGTACACGGGCCTTAACTTAATTTCAAAATTGAAAAAAGTGAGTTTTTTTTAACTGGGTGTACATTAACTGACCATACATTCACCGGATCCTTATAATTGGGATGGACTGAGGGATGTAGGCGTAGGCGCTATGTATATAAAACAGTTTTTGGAAATTCGCACCCCGCAGAATTCACAATTGTTTGAAAGTGGTTTCAAAGGTTGTATTTATAAAGAAGCTCCGCACTAAAAAACAAATATACTGAATACACAGACTAAGTAATAGCATAAACGTGTGGGTTATTCCTATGAATCGTCCAATTTCTCACAACATGAAGGTCGTCTCAAAGAATCTTTGATTCGAGTCCTTGTTCTATTGATCTCCTCTCTCATCTGTACCGCTCTCACGATTTATTATTGACTAGCTTCTGCCCGGGATTCTACTCGCTACACAATAAGTTGATGCCTTTTATTTTATTTCAGCAGTTATTTTCTAAATATCCAAAAATTGGTAGTTCTTTTTTATATCTCAAGTCAAATCACTTTATAAATAACTAGATAGAAAAAAGCCTTTGTTGTTCCCCAATTAACATACTTAATTTTTAAATTACTTATCTATATTACTTATCTATATGAATATATATAATATAGTGAGTGAATGAAGCGAAAGAGGTGTGACAGGATCGTAGCAGGGTACAGGCCTCCTCCAAAAGTCTCCATTCTTTCCTCTCCTTCGCTTTATTTGTCCAGCCTGTTCCTGCTAATTCAAATATGTCATTATGCCACTTCATCTATACATACTCACAAATGTTTTCTTTTATAAAACATCTTGTTATTCCAACATCCTTTACAACCAGCGAGGCACTTGAGAAAGTAATTTATTTGTTGATAGAGTCATGGAATTGAAACAGTTGAGGGCTTAGACGATTGCTCTTTTATCTTCGGCTATTAAATTGTTGAGTGGTTTTTTATTGAATTAAATTAGAAACAAAAGCCAAATTTGTTTTATAACTTATTCATAACCCAATTTTTGTTTGGTTTTTGGCTGTGAGTGAAATCAATATAAAACTAAAGATAGATAGATAGAAAATTCTTTATTGTACACCTTACAAACTAACAAAAAGAGAATTTAACACATAAATACTATAAATAGCTACTATACTACTATTATTTTATTACTATTTAACTAAAGTCATCGAGAAGAAGAAAATAATAGTATATTTTTGCCTACGAATATCAAATGTGCCTAGGTACTTTATAAAAAAATATTTACAGAACTGGCTATTGTACTTGTTAGGCTAGGTATCTTTAATAACTTTTAGAGGGGTGCGCGATGGCGATTGCGATCAGTGAAATGCTGTCAAATATCGCTGTCATATTCGTTTCACTGATCGCCATCAAAATCGCGCTAGATTTGCGCAAGCTTAAAATGAAAAACTAGTGCCATCTCTTTTCATATGAATTGAAAAGTGTTGTGACAGTGCAAAGTACGTAAAGAGCCGCAAAAAAATTAGTGAAGTTAAATAATTTACTATTCTATTAACGGGAATAATGAGCCTTCTGACTAAAACCATGTAAATATCATTCAGCAAAATTACAATCAAGAGTGTGGTGTTCTTTGTCTATGCCTTGATCAACAACTTCGCAAATAAGGAAGTAAGCACATCCTGCCGACGTCGGCGGGAAATTACAAGGTTCGTTTGTTTCCCTAATCATCATCATCAAATTTTATAACTTAAGAAAAAATAACAGTATCAACTTAAATAAATAAATTAAAATAACCTACACTATTCTTACAAATGGCAACGTTCCCAAAATGCTGGCAGCATGCTGGAGCATTGCCAGGTTTATGGCAATGCTTAATCTTTGAGCCAAGTTTAAACCAGCATTTTGGTCCCTTGTTGCTTCGACCAGACGCCCAGATAAATCTTTGTAGATTCTTCTTTCTTTTTTTCTCTTTCATCATCATCATCATCCGCAGCCAGACTTCACCCACTGCTGGGCATAGGCGTCTCTTTGCTTGCCATTCACGATCTTGGGCTACCCTCATCCATCTGCTGTTATCCAGGCCCCTGTTTAATGAAGCTGACAATTTGACATATATGTCAAAAAGCGACAAAATTGTGGAGTTGTCGCGCTTTTGAGACATATTTGTCACTTTTATTAATAGCCTAAGCGCGTCAATTCCACAATTTTGTCGCCTTGTGACATAATATTATGTCGAATTGTCAGCTTTATTAAACAGGGCCCAGATATTCTTGAATATATCATCATTGTCATCCAATCTAAAGGTTTTCTCAAAAAAAAGTAGTCTTTTTACCACACTCGTTCGAAAAAAAGAGTGACACACCAAAAAGAAAAGTCTAAATAAGTAAGCAAGCGTGAAGCTAAGTGCTTCGATTCAACTTTTTATCAATTTTATTATTCGTGTTTCGGTATGTAGGTGTCGGTAAATTTACAGGCACTTGGGGCTGAACATCTGTATGCCTCAAGTTGATGGACGTAGATCCGTGCACGTTTCTGACGTGCGTGACCTACGAGGCAATGCCTTGTTATAGACGACGGTTTCCACTTAACATCTGACTTATAATCTTGTTCCATTCAGCTAGTGACATCAAGAAACAGTTCACATAAAATGTTATGTGAACTGTTGTACACATAACACATGTTACACATATACATGTTACATGTACATATGTACATGTTGTGTGTAACACAGTCTATTACGTTGAATAATGATTCAACGTAATAGACTGTGTTCCCAACATCGAGAGTCGATGTCGAAAAAAAAATATATATATTTAGTTGAGAGATAGTTTAGTTGAACTCAACTATATTTAGTTGAGTTTTTTACGGAACTAAAATGGAGCTGGGTAAAGACGATGGCAACGGCGATCAGCTAAAACGCTGCCAAATATGACAGCGATATTTGACAGTATTTCAGCTGATCGCCATCGCCTTGATGTGTGCAGGCCTTTATGCGTAATAAGAGTTATAATAATAATAATAAATAAACACATTTCTACTCTTTTTTATAACTTTTGATTTCCCCTAAAACATTTTTGGTGGCCCTCACCAATCTTACTTGTACCTTATTTTTCCGAAGCAAAAACATTTAATTCTAATAAATTACACGAACAGATAAGAAACGACATTTCCGTTACCAAAACGTGACCTACAAACGGCAAGTTAAAGAAGGTGAAAAAGACAACTTCCAAAACGAAGTTTCTATAAACGAAAGGTATTTTATAAGAACAGAATTAATTAAAAGAAAATAATTAATTATAATATTTGATAGCATCAGTAGTAATTTCTTCTTCTTAAAAAGAGTGACTAAAGAAGAAGAAGAAGTGGTGCTAGGATTTTAAGTGCGCCTCAAAAAGGCTCCTTTCGTGCAGTAGTAGTAACTTGAATTGTGTTAGTGGTCTTTAAAAAAAACAGGCTTTTGCATTTACTGTAATTACACAAGCCTTACTTGCGGGACGCTATAGTGTCTGGGACAGGTGTTTTTATTTTTGTTTGGAGTGGACGAGACTTGCAAGGGACCGGAAAAAGAGTAGCCCAATAAAGAGGAGAGAGGAGATGATGCTGATGATTAGTCTTTTTACACCTTGTATTAAACCACGTTTAAAAGTAGATTCCGAGTTATTAAAATATTATAATGATTACCACGATTTGTCCGCATCTCCACCGCAATTTAAACTTCATCGCTCAGGATATAAAAGTTATAATCGCTCGCAGATGGCACGTTACAACTTCGGAAGGGCTTTTGTAAAATGCTGAATTACTGAGTTTATTGGGTACCGGAGAAAGTTGTTAAACTTTGAGGAGTAGGTATGGTACTCATAAAATACTATAGTAGGTTTACGGCGAGCGTACAACTGGTTTTATTGTCGCCCGGCTTATCAATAGCTTATACCTTTGGATTTACGCAACAGTTTGACACCAACCAATATAAAAAACAAATTAAAGAAGCATTTTTTGACCGTAATTGGTTTACGACAGTAGGCAATGGTTATTTGCATATGCTTGCTGGTGTGAAATAATTACGGTCATAACTACAGAACTACCTAGCTCCTCAGTTTAGTTATATCTATTTACTAGACAGATGAAATTATAAAAACGATAGAATGTATAGGTAGGTTCAACTAAGTAACGCGCTCGTGATAGCATCAGCACAAACCTTAGTGGTTTTTTTTAGATGCTATTTTTAACAAACTAATGTAATATGTATAAGTTAAAATGGTAAATAAATCAAAAAAAAAAAGGAAAAAAATGCTATTTTTAACAAACTAATGTAATATGTATAAGTTAAAATGGTAAATAAATAAAAAAAAAAAAAAGGTACCTATTTGAATATTATAGATATTGTAGGTATTATCCTTGTTCTTCTTATTTTGTCCCTGGTTCTTTCGAGCGCATCAACATCACCTCTGGGCTTGCAGGTGTCTATAGGCGACAGTGACTGCTTTCCATCAGGTGGCCCATTTAAGGCTCTTCTGCCATTTAAGGCTCGTCTGCCATTTAAGGCATAAAAAACCAAGTGTGGTGAAAATATTTATTAGCGCATCAAATTGGTTCCTTACACCACAAAACTGAAAATGGTGTTCGAATACGATTATTAAATTAATTATGAAAACATAAAGCGAAAAGAAAACGTGGTGAATTATGTTTCTTACTACTTATAGGCCTCTCCATGAAGTTTTTGCCCAGTAATAGGATGATTTGGGCTTCTAGTTGGGCTTGTAGTAATTAGTTATAGAACCTTTAAGTACCTATATAATATAGAACTCAGTGTTGACTAACTAAATAATATCCTACGTTGAAACCACTTTAAAAAAATAATTATAATTATAGTATGGATATAGGTCATCATCATCATCATCAGCCTAAAGAAGTCCACTGCTGGACATAGGCCTCCCCTACACATTTCCAGGAAGAACGATTCTGAGCCCTTTCCATCTATCGACTTCCCGCGATCCTAACAATGTCGTCAGTCCATCTGGTGGGTGGGCGTCCTACTTTTCGTTTTCCGGTTCGTGCTCAACGTAGGTTGAGCACTCACACAGACACAAACCCAGAGCCAGAGACAGAGCTAGACAGAGCTTGTGGTAGGCCTACAGATTCAGGCAACAGTACCTACCCATTAAAACTTTCGTCTAAATAAAATAATACTTTGCGTTATTAATTAGTTGGGAAAACTTACTTTTGTTTAAGGCAACTTTCCTTTTCAACAAGATTTGAGATTGGTATAACGTCAATGGTACATTGAACAATATGAAAGCATGCTTAATCAAACTTTGAGTACCGGTTGATAAATCGTGCTACTAACCGACTTTACATAAAAAAAGAGGAGGATATAATATTTGTTTTCGGTGGGGATCGAACCCACGCCTTCCAGCGCCGAGGGCAGAGCTACTACCAACTGAGCTATGAAGGCAGTCATTATTCATTTTCATTATCTATTCAAGCATGTCGCAAAGCAGTCGCGAGTTACGTAGTCCGGCGGCTTTCTTCCACTAAACCATTATTACGTTTATTAGGTACTTTTAAGCTGCGTAGGATTGACATTCGACTTTTATTACTTTTTAATTTCGTTTCCTTCGTTTTATTATCTCGCCTACTCGTGTTCAGAAGACTTAATTATTTCAATCTCTGGGGATCACTTTCAGTGGGCCTACCACAAGCTCTGTCTGGCTCTGTCTCTGGTTCTGGTTTTGAGTCTGTGTGAGTGCTCACCAGTGTATTATACTGAGTATGTGACGTTTCGACGTAGGATTTATTAAGTCACACTGACACAGACTCAAAACCAGAGCCAGAGACAGAGCCAGACTGAGCTTGTGGTAGGCCTTATAGACAGTAACAGTTGTTTGAGAAAATAATAACTAACTGAATTAATCTTTTTACCAAAATACTTTTTGGCCGGCATCGTCAAAATACTGAAACAAGAAACTAAGCGCTTTTCATTTTCATTTAGGGCTTTAATTTTTCAATCTACAGATTCCATCCGTCAGATAGAAATATAGGTATCCATCTTTTTTTCAGGCTTCAAAAATAGGACTGCCATTTTTTCGGCGTATAGCATTATTTTTAGAGGAATAAATCAGGCCATATCCACAATATGGCATTCAAATAACTAGTGCATACCTTATGAACATAAATTGTAAATGTCTGACTCAACTATCAACTGATGGATATTATGAAATGTTGGATTTATGAAAATTACAATAACTCACTAAGAAGAGCGCTCAAACCCGTTTTTTCTGGAAACTTGCTAAAGAAGCCATTAGGCCTATTAGCTACCACCAGAAATATCTGCTAAACTGGTGATAATGCCGATAAGCTAATCAAATTTAATTTATAATAATATTATCTAATAATAATAAATATTTTAGACAATCCACGCAACACTATCTAGCCCCAAACTAAGCAGAGCTTGTTCTATGGGAACTAGATAGCTGAAATAATACTTATACATACCTATGCATTTTTTTTGTAAATACATACCTAGAATACACTATTATAACACCCAGACAGAGAACAAACATCTGCGTTCACCACAAAAATATTTGTTCTCGGTGGGGATCGAACCCACGATCTACAGCTCAAAAGGCAGAGCTACTACCAACTGAGCTGAGAGGCGCAGATATTTCGTTAACCTCAGGAGTCAGTTCGCTAATGAATCTGAAACTTATTCTTTTCTCGAAAGCTTAAAGAATCTCAGATTTTATTAAGTTTTGAAGAATAATGGAAGACGAGCTAAAGCTGATTTTTCTAACCAGATTACGCCAAAACTTTGCAAAGTCAGCGAGTTTAAAGTTTTTAACCATTTTTATTTCATTTTATTTTGCACAAAAAAGTGTTAAGTGAGCATTTTATAAAGTAAGTTCTTTAGTAAAACTCTGAGAGCGCTGGTTGCCTTGTGGTAGGAGCCCCGCCTTCCGATCCTAAGGTCGTGGGTTCAAAAACAGTTGTGTACCAATGAGTTTTTCTGCCCAAAAATGTATGTACACTATGCCAGTGCTCTCAAACGATGAAGGAAAACATCGTGAGGAAACCAGCATGTCGTTGAACCTAAAAAGATCGAAAATATGTGTCAAGTGCACGAAAGGGGAGCTCTTTGAGGCGCACTTAAATCCTTTCACCACACTTGGTTCAAAAGAACCAGTGACACGATAAGAAGAAGAAGAAATAGAATTATGTTACTTTTTCTTACTTTTACAATACATCACTCTGATGGGGTTCAATTAGGTAGCTGTTGAGTAGATTATGACGTCACGGGGTGTTTTAAAACAACAAGTAACTATCTCTAAAAATGAATCAATTGAATGATGGTAAAACACTATATTTATCATCATCATCATCATCAACCTGCTGGACATAGGCCTCCCCTACACATTTCCAGGAAAAACGATTCTGAGCCCTTTCCATCCACCGACTTTGAGGTGGGCGCCCTACGCTTCGTCTTCCGGTTCGTGGTCGCCATTCGAGAACCTTTATTTCCCAACCCAACGGTTGTCGGTTTATTTATAGCGATTAAGTAAATCTCTACATGAGGCCTAGAGCAACACAACGCCTCTTTTTACTTTAAAAGGCTACAAGTCCCTTGTCATAAATACAAAAAGCGTACAAAGAGGATCTCTAAATAAATCAACAATCAGTCCTCAGTCCCCAAATAGGGGAGAACAAATTCCTAGTCCTGAGGGACCGAAAATTCCCTTAGCGTGACGAAAATTTTCCTCAAAGGAAACAAAACACAGTGAAACTCTGCTTTCAATCATGTATGTTGTTATATGGCTCAAATGGACCAATTTTAACCTGTAGGTCTACCATGAGCTCTGTCTGGCTCTGTCTCTGGTTCTGGTTTTAAGTCTGTGTGAGTGTTGACTAAATAAATCTTACGTCAAAACGTCACACACACAGTAACAAAATTAATAAAATTTTCTTTCTTGTCTCTATTGCAGTCGACTGTACTGAATGCTATTAGGTGAAGCTCCCAGTAAAGTACCATTTGGGGGAATGTGAGATATAAATGGGCCATTGTAAGAGAATTTCAAATGGGCCAATGATACTAATCTCATGTGGGACTAATTGATACATTAGCAATCGACCTGAGATTTGCTAATGGGAATAGGCCTACCACAAGCTCTGTCTGGCTCTGGTTTTGAGTCTGTGTGAGTCTTCTTCTTCTTCTTATCGTGTCACTGATTCTTTCGAACCAAGTGTGGTGAAAGGATTTTAAGTGCGCCTCAAAGAGGTGGGAGAGAGGCCTCTTTTCGGGCACTGTCTGTGTCTGAGTCTGTGTGAGTGTTGACTAAATAAATGTTACCTCGAAACGTCACACACACAGTATAATACACCGGTGAGCACTCACACAGACTCAAAACCAGAGCCAGACAGAGCTTGTGGTAGATCTACTGGGTACGCACGTGGAATACTTACTAAGCAATGTGGTTTCGATAATGGATTCTAAATTACTGTTAATAGTGTTAGAATAACATTACTGTTAGTAAATAAGGCTGAGTAGTGACGAAGTATCTACTTGTTAATGAACGCTTGCTTTGTTGTGTTCCGGTACAGGGTACTTGGAATTATTGATTCTTTTTTATGATCATTTTAGGGTTCCTTAGCCAAATGGCAAAACGAAACCCTTATAGATTCGTCATGTCTGTCTGTCCGTCCGTATGTCACAGCAACTTTTCTCCGAAACTATAAGAGCTACACTGATGAAACTTGGTAAGTAGATGTATTCTGTGAACCGCATTAAGATTTTTTCACAAACATAGAAAAAAACACATACTTAAAACTGAAATTCAAAAACTTTTTTTCATCAAACCCATACGTGTATGAATAGGTCTTCAAAAATGATGTTGAGGTTCTTTACACACATCAAATTTGTCTAGGGATATTCTATTTCGAAATGATTTTCTTACAAACCATTTGCTTTTTAGAAAAAGTTGATATATGGAATTAAACCTCTTTTATTACCCTTTCCAAATTTGAAAAATAATTAAAAATCGAACACAATAGACAAAAGATATAGTGGGGACTCCGATTTAAATTAAACAACGTTAATTTTGCCTAAGATAAATTAACTTTTATTTAGTTATCAGTAAGTGATATCAAACTCATTTTCAATTTTAATGGATCTTGTGATATTTGTTATGTCATGGAACGTCGACATTAAAGCAAAGAAGAAATGATAAGAGCGATAGGCATGTTGCAAGCCGGTGCTATCCAACGCGTGGTTGCCGATACCCTAAACACCAATCACAACGTAGTTTCTCGATTGTGGTAATGTAATCGTATTACTGGGGATGTAAGAGAGCGCCACACTGGCAAAATTCGAGTACCCACCCCTAAACAGGATCGTTTTTTTCCAAAAATCCGCCAGGAGGGAACCCAATATCACAGCAAGCAGCTAGTGCAAAGGCTTCAGTCAGACCATCAGCTGTCAGATAGTGACCAAACCGTCAGAAGAAGGCTGCATGAAGTTTATCTTCATTTTCGTAGGCCACTTCGTGCGCCAGCTCTACGACGAGCCAATCGCGGAACGCGACTTCTTTGGGCTCAGGAACATTTGATATGGAACAAGGGCCAATGGACAATGGTTCTCTATAATGATGATTCTTAGTTTGGAATTCACCCCGATTCACGAAGAACTCGTGTTTGCAGAGTCCCAGGCAGACAAAATCACCTCCAGCATCCACAACAGGACCATTCGTACCGAGGTGGGAAAATCATGGTTTGGGCGGAAATTCGTATTGGCGCGCAAAACGAGCTCATTTGGATAAGAAGCAGCATGACTGCACTAAAATACCGGAACGAGGTCGTAGAACCTGTGATCATCCCTCACAGAATTCAAATTGGCCAGGAATTTCAGCTCTTGCATGATAATTCCCCTCTACACACGGCGCGATTGGTGTCAGCTGCCCTTCAGGAACATGATTTCGTGGTTTTTGACTGGCCTGCACAGTCACCCGAATTAAACCCAATTGAACACGCTTCGGCTATGTTGCAGCGAAGGGCTTCCAGCAATTTGCCGTCAAATTTGACCACAGAAGACCAACTTTTTTGCCATTTATAAAGAACATGGGATCGCATACCCCAGCGAGACTTTGACACCCTAATTTTAAGTATGAATAACCGGTGCAGATGTGTTATCAATGTCAGGGGAAGCAACAACGATTATTAATTTGTAAAAAAGTAATTTTACAAAGTCTTGGAAACGTTAACATAGTTTTAACACAATTTACCGAACCTTGTAAATTTTCTGATTTTTCGAGATTTTCTTCTAACTTAAATTTTTATTAAAAATAATATCAAACAGTTGTATTTTATAATTATTTATAAACAACATAAATAAATGTTCTTGCCATACCTAGTTTTCTAAAGAAATTATTTTTAGTTTTTGTAAAAATCAACAAAATGTTGAATATTCCTAGACAATTTTGATGTGTGTATATAGTTTTTTCCTAAACTTAATAGTTTTTCCGAGAGACACTTCCAAAGTGGTAAAATGTTGGTCCCCTCCCCGCTCAAACTTTTAAAATAAGAGAATGATAAAACTAAAAAAAATATAGGTATGTTGTACATTACTATGAAAACTTTCAACGATATTTGGTTTGAACAAGATCTAGTCAGTAGTTTTTTTTTATACGTCATAAATCGTAAACCGCAATTTACCTTTCGACGAACTACAAGAACTTTTATATTATGTTACTTGTTGCTACGGAACTCTTCATGGGCGACTCCGACTCGCACTTGGCTGCTTTTTACAAAATAGATATTGAAAGTCCAGTGTGAAGCCAATCGAACTTAGTCAGACGAAGGTAAACTAGAAAATTGTTATCGTGCCTCTGATTCTTACGAACCTCTAGTGTGGTGATAGGATTTAAAAACGGTTCCCTTTGTGTGACGCAGTGAAATACCTAAATGTGGACCTAAAAGATCATACAAACGTGATATATTATTTCCTGCCATGGAATCAAACCAGCACCTACTATCGTCCACTGCACCAAAGAGCTCACAATAAATAAGTATGTCACAGGCCTCCATATGCCTCCATATGGCTCCATGCGCCTGAAATATTAATATCGGCGCAGGTAGCATTGCCACCTGGAGCTGAACATAAATCATCTACTTGTAACAGCTATTGCAAAATGTATTGTTGTACAATATAGGGTCAAAATGCTTCTTTTTTTATGCAACTAAATGATGGAACAAGAATATGGCCCACCTGATGTTGAGCGGTAATCATCGCCTTTAGTAAAAATCGCATTTTGTTTATAACAAAGCAATGTCTCGTAGGTCTAGCTTTTTTGTGTATATTTATAATGAATAAATTCAAAAAGAACTGTGACGATTTAAAAAAATCGTTTCACCACTGGAAAGCTACATTCACACTGAGTATCATAGGCATATTGATGTGTTTAAAAAATAAATGTCCACCCGTGCGAAGCCGGGACAGGCCGCTAGTCACATATTAACCCCGTTTTAACCTTGACCACTGAAACCAATTAACCGCTTGTTTGTGTCATACAAAGCTCGTTGAATGTACAAAATCCCAGTACCTCTCCACAACAGTACTGAGAAATGACAAGTACTTGAATCTACTGAAAGCTCTCTGTATTCCAGTTACTGAAACTTTGCCCATTTCCGACAATAATTCCCGACAAACTGAGACAAATAGCTCATCGGAACTCGTTCATTTGTCTCGCGGTAAGACTCGACAACAATCAAGTGGAGCGGTGGACTTCGCCACGTGTTTTTGTGGTTGAACTTATTGTTTTCGAGATTTTTAATTTATACAATACACAATTTTTGTTAGATTTTTAAGGTTTAGTTTTAAATTAGCTCTCTCCAAAGCTCGTTGCGTGACTTTGAGCTTGTGCACGAGGCCAATAGTTAGCGACCACGTCTCAGTTCCATAAGTCATCATAAGTTCTTCCTGGAAATGTGTAGGGGAGGCCTATGTCCAGCAGTGGACTTTTTCAGGCTGATAATGATGATGATGATGATGAGTTTTAATTAGTTTTAGTTTTTTTTGTTAATATTATGAATTTTTATTTTGTTGCTTAAATTATAGTTCAAATAAAAATTATAATAAATTCAGAAGAGAAGATGATAATATACCTACACAATTTGCTCAAAATATAATATTTGATCTTCGTAAATACAAGCTTGAGTAAATAATCAAGTATGTTTGACTCAAGCTATTATCATTCTCAGAACTCAAGATACGAAATAACACCTACTGAAATACAAAATTCACAAATACTTGGGGACAGAAATGAACACATCGTAGCGCAGAATGTTTGTATTTTCTGGTTGAACTTTCATTTTGTGGAACTCTTGCATGCTACTTCATACTGTTGTACTATATTGACGTGACAACGTCTTATAATTCGATGGAGCCGGCTGCACGCACGGTATCAGACGGAAGCGTCACCAAATCCGTAACAAAGTTTACGGATTACGGACACTTTATTATCAAAGCATATTAGCAACTATTAGAATAGTAAGCTAACTGAATAAATACATTTCATAGCCATGAAAATTCGCATTCATTTGAACTACCATTTCAGTATGCGTCTGTGGAGAGCTTCCGAGAAGGGAAAGAAAAACTCTCAATGCAAAAGCATGTGTGGAGAATTTTGTGTATAAGATTTTCTTTGACTATGAATTGCGAATACCGAAATGTTGGCTACATTACTTGGGAGCCAACCAACCTTTTTCGAAGGGCTACTTTGCTACCTTATATTTGCCCATTTCACCCATTTCTTTTTTACAATAGGGCTCAAAATCTATGTCAGTGATATAATATTAGTATAAATATCACAAGGACTACAGAATCGTAATAAAATTTGGTAAATCCTAAGTCAGTGTCAAGTTACGACAAAGAAGCAAAGAAGAAGAGAGGTTCGGCACCTATAATACGGTTCTTGTATTATATATGATCATATTTACATAATAATATAATGATGAAGCTCCAGAATAGCAATCCAACAATTATGAGACGTAGGCGAAACAGAAATATGTAAAGGCAATAATGCCGAGAGCATCGTTTGATGAACACAGCTGTCTGTATTCAAATATTTATAAATGTGTATAGAAAAACGAACATAGGTATTGTATATATTCGGCTCCCATTGCACAAGCTTTGTTTAGTTTATTGCTAGATGGTGCCACAGATAAGATAATACTATACTAGTAATAGTGCTCTGTACAAATCACGTCGACTTATACTTGTATTATAATGATTTCCAAATAAAATGACAAGTAATTATGTATTATACCAAATACACATGAAACAGTTGAACTATTCTGCAGACCGTTGAAAGCAATCTAGAGATAGCTTAACTGAGCTAAATCAGTATTAATCAGAAGCGTTTTCAAGACGCTGCCTGCATCACAAACATCACACGAAGCAAATTCAAAATTCTTGCCAAGTTCAAGTCTTAGTTTATGTTTTCAAATAAGAAAATATTGAACCTTCATTTACCTGATGAATGGTGAAATGTAGCTTGAATTTAGCTTCACAAAACCCAAGTTCCACCACAATACCATCTGCGAAGTAGGTCAATAGATATAACTTAGAGAACACCGCATGTGCCCCAACGTTACGGATTCTGGAGACAAATAGGTCCCCAGCTTAGCCCGTCTTCGTGATTTGAATAGATGAAGCTGTATATGTAAACATTTACCTAGGACCAGTAGACCTACCACAGGCTCTATCTGGCTCTGTCTCTGGCTCTTGTTTTGAGTCTGTGTGAGTGCTTACCAGTGTATTATACTGTGTGTATGACGTTTTGACGTAGGATTTATTAGACAGACTGAAATCCAGAGCCAGAGACAGAGCCAGACAAAGCTTCTGGTATGCCTACAGAAGACGTCGACGGTTCAAATTTACAAATTTAACGGTTCCCCTAAAATGGAGTCTCCAAAGAATTTATAGCGTTTTAAAGTGATTATTGTGATTCAAATGTATTTTTATAAATACTTTTTTTACACAAACTCACAATGAGTACATTTTACCGGTACCGGTTTCAACGGTACCGTCAAAATGTAATCTCCGAAGAATTTGGAGCGTTGCAAAGTGATTATTGTGATTCAATTGTATTTTTATAAACATTAACAAAATACCTATACAAGAAACAATAATAATAATTTAGTTGTATATTTATTTATAGTAGTAGTTATTATTATTTAGATAATAAATAAAAACACAACATAAAAAAATGCTAAAACGAAAATTAAACTTATCATGAGAAAAACAGTAAATCAATATCTAGTGATTTTATTTCCTTCAGTATAAACCCAGGGTACCCTTGCAAGATGAGTTATAGGCTGAGCACATAAGAGCAGCCTGATTACTTGAGGATCCCAGCCTCTTCAGATGACAGCACTTGAGATATTACCCTCGGTATATCTCTACAGCTATTTATTATTACCATGCATACCTACGGTGAATATAATAAGATATAATTTATTTGCATCGGACAAAAGGTATTATTTGAAATTTTATACAACTAGCTGTAGGCCTACTATGAGCTCTGTCTGGCTCTGTCTCTGGTTCTGGTTTTGAGGTGTGAGTGTTGACTAAATAAATCTTACGTCAAAACGCCACACACACAGTATAATGCACTGGTGAGCACTCACACAGACTCAAAACCAGAGCCAGAGACAGAGCTAGACAGATGGTAGGCCTACTGATGGACAAAGATGACCAGCATGATGAGCAACTAAAGTGTGCTTTACTGCGCAGGCAGCCATGCCTTTTAAATTAAACCACAAACATACAAGCTACGCTGCTTAGGATAAGACAGCGTGGATAACTGGACAGTTCGGCAGTAGTACTTCCCCGGTTCATATAGCTCGAAGAACCGACAACCGTTGGGGAATAAAGGTTCTCGAATGGCGACCACGAACCGGAAGACGAAGCGTAGGGCGCCCACCCACCAGATGGACCGACGACAATGATAGGATTGCGGGAAGTCGATAGATGGAAAGGGCTCAGAATCGTTCTTAAATGTGTAAGGGAGGCCTATGTCCAGCAATGGACTTCTTCAGGCTGATAATGATGATGATGACTTCCCCACTACTACTACTCTCACGCGTCACTACTCTACTACGCCGTCCCTTATGGTGTCTACTAATAAAACTTAAAATGAGGAAGACAATTTTCTTGACAGCACGTGATGAAAAAGCAGTTGGCCCATTTAACGTTGAGTGACCTATAACAATTTAATTCGTTCATAGAGCACGTAGGCTCGTAACATTTTCATTTTCAAAAATAAAAATCCGAGGAATAAAAAACTATTCCACCTTTATGTCAGAACATAAAAGTAGTTGTCCCATACGTGTTAAGTTAACTAAATAACTTGTTACAGTTTAGAAATGGGTCCTGAAAGTTAGTGATTTCCCTTTAGTTTGCAAATTCTACGTAAAACAGTCCGGTCACGGAGGACAAAGGATTACGACGATAACGGGCCCATATTTTTATAAAAAATGGTTATCGGAAATTCTTATTCATTTTCACTCCAAATCGACCTTTTTCATGAAAAACAAAAAGCGAAAAGAATACGTTCAATCCTCTTGCTTAGGACCAAAGTTTTTCTACTGAGTCTAAACTCAGAAGATTAATGTGCTTAGTTTTTCACGCTGAGCGCTGCACACATTGTTTCAGTGAATCAAAAGTTCGTATTTTACAGAGTTTTTTACCCGTAGCTTTATATGAAGTAGGATAAGAGTAGATGGCGATGTAGCGTTTTCGCACGAGCGTGAAACTGACATCATAGAAAATATAAAGTTACTCTGGTCTTTGTTTTCTATAGCTGATGAGCTGACTCTATCAAGGCCTGTGCACATCAAGGCGATGGTGATGGCTATCAGCTAAAACACTGTCAAATACCACAGAAATATTTGACAGCAACAGCTGATCGCCATCGCCATAGCTTAGATTTGCGCAGGCTTTTAAAGTTGCTGCTTTTTTTCAACCGGTAAATGAAGTTTTTCGTTGACGTTTTCACTAATTGCTTCGCATATCAATAGATTATATTAGCCTCTTCCCACCGGTGTGTGATATCGCGCAGAGGGGCGGATCAGCTCGCACGACACACCATGGGAACGGTCTCGTGCGCCGAGGTGCGCGGTAGCACAGGAGTCTTTTCTGTGTGCGTTGCCGTGCGTCGTCGTGCGCGGTGCGTGATGATCTGCAGAACCACGCACCGTAGGAAGGCAGCATAAGCCGCGACATAAAACTTTTCTTTTTCAGTAGATCTCAGAGTTTAAAATATGCTACCAAATCGTGAGCTACCTATTTCGCCAAAACGTTGAGTGGTGCTGAGGGCTTAGGGCTCATCCACAGCAATCATGAAGAAATGTGCCTCTTTATCCTCAGTACGCACGTACGCCTCAATTTCTTTTCTCGGGTTAGTATGCAAAATACTTTTCAGAAATGTCTTTACACGTCCTACTTTTATTATATTTCTTACCGAAAAAGCTTCAATGTGCTGAAAGTTACACAGAATTTCATAAACATACTGTAGGCCTACCATGAGCTCTGTCTGGCTCTGTCTCTGGTTCTGGTTTTGAGTCTGTGTGAGTCCTCACTAGAGCATTATACTGTGTGTGTGACGTTTTGACGTAGGATTTATTTAGTCAACACTCACACAGACTCAAAACCAGAACCAGAGACAGAGCCAGACAGAGCTCATGGTAGGCCTACTGGTAAAACCAAAAAAATACCTTGTGATGAAAAACATCAGGCTTTTCTAATTTCGTTTTACAGATATTTTTGGCAGATTTCTTATGGAAAAATACATTAATTAAGCTCTACGCAGACTTATTGAATTTTCGTTTGAAAAGAATCTGACCTTTAATGTAGCTCACCGAAATAATTACCTGTCAATATAAAAACTTTCAATTCGTTTTGGAGAGACAGGTTGGTTATATTTTGCACATTATCAGTGTATTTTTACCTCAAATCTTCTTCTAGTCGTGTCATTAGTTCTATAGAACCAGTGCAGCAGTGTGGCTAAAGGATTTTATGCGCGCTTCAAACACCTTTCATTTTTTTTTAAACTTGTTATCCATGTCATCTTTCACACATTTCATCCATGTTTTTCTTGGTCTACCTATATCCATCCACATCCATACTTATCTCTCCTATTCACATGACTTTCATCCCTTCTCATGACATGCCCGTACCACGCCAGCCTATTACTCCTCAATTTTTCTGTCATTGGCGCTACTTCCAAACTTCCCCTGATATACTCGTTCCGTATCCTATCCATTCTTGTCACTCCACACATCCATCTCAACGTTCGCACCTCTGCCACATGTACCTTTTTTTCATTATGCGATAACAAAAATTTAGTAAAATATAAATACAACCGAATCGAGACCTCTTTCTTTTTTTATTTGATGTCGGTTAAAAATAGCAGTGAAGTTCTAGTTTCCAGTCAATGCATAATGTACCCAGTAGGCCTACCACATGCTCTGACTGGCTCTGTCTCTGACTCTGGTTTTGGGTCTATGTGAGTGTTGACTAAATAAATCCTACGTCGAAACGTCACACACACAGTATAATACACTGGTGAGCACTCACACAGAGTACGGCCTACTGTTTCGATATCAATTTTCGTTTCGTAAGACTTGTCAAATTATCGTCTAAGTTTTGAGTCCGATTACAATTACGTTTTTGTGGTCTCATTGTCGGTCTAAATAGACAACAATGTCTTTCTAAATACCTAAGACAAAGCCAGAGCCAGACAGAGCTGGTGCCGTATTGCAATAGAGTAGAAGGTACGTTCCCTCAGTCGCCTTTTACATAATCTATGGAAGCTAATGAAGGGGTCATGTTATAGTGGCGGAATGAAAATGTTCGTCGATTTTCAACTTGATTTGTTCAACGTATCACGATCACATACTACCTTTTGAAACTGAATGGACAGAATACACCGATAAGTTAACGTCACAAATTATGTCAAAATGTTTTCATGATCAAGGCACTTGGTGCAAGCGAAAACCGACTCTATGGTGACGAACATTTTCATACCGCGACTATACATGCTTTAAATTCTCGAATAAAGTGAACATTTGGCTGTGAGCGTTCAAACAAACACGAGCCCGTTCCATTCGCAAACATACATGTTTACTTTTAGAGTCTATCTCAGAGTGTTCGGGTGAGCTATGTGCGTGCAGCTTTTAGCCTTTACAATACATAGCTCGGTAATGAACTGGCCTTTCGCGCCGTTTGGTGGTGGGTTCGATCCCCACCGAGAACATTATGTGTGGTGAACACAGATGTTGGTTGTCTGTCTAGGTGTTGTATTATATTTTATGTATGTATTCAAAAAATATTGAATCAGCTATTTCGTTCCCATAGTACAAGCTCTGCTTAATTTGGGGCTAGATAGTGCTAAGTGGATTGTCCTTGATATTTATGATTATTTAATGGTAACAGCTGATTCACGCACGAAAAAACATGACTTATGCGGCGTTACCATACTCTGAGGCGTTCCATTTAAGGCTTGAAGTGCAAGCGAGAGCGCGGAACGAGCGACAAAGAGGCACAATCGGCCTCCGCGTTCGGCAGCATTCGACATCTGTCTCTCTCCTACTTGAGTGAGCGATGCGTCCGCGTGGACAGCTGTAAACCGACTTTACAGACAACCGATTTTTTTGTTATGGGCGATGGTTACCACTTACCATCAGGTGGGCCACAAAAAGTGTTTGTTACAACCGCTAGTTAAAGAGAGTTCGATGTTTTCCTCCACCGAAGAAAGTCCTCATCTAATGATAATGACGATAGGTAGATAAATGGAGTGAGCTTTTAGATGATTTGCCAACTTTGCCCACATTCACCGACTTTGGCGAAAGTTTCACCATTGATTAATGCTGGATTCTTTCTGAAGTTACAATTGAATTTGACCTTTTCTCTGCTGAAGCGTTAGGCTGGGCTACTATCAATTTTACGATTCCTTTTCGAGTCTTTAATAAATTCAGCACTCGATATTTTACGTTTGTTTCCTTAGTCTATTATCGTGTTACAGCTGGGCAAAGGCCTCCCCCAAAGACTTCTAGATCTTTCTATTCTAAGTTTTGACGTTGACTTTTTTATATTTCTTTCAATGAACTGTTGTTGCTGTCTGCATTAAAGTAAATGGGGAGACCTTTGTCCAGAAGTGGACTTCTTCAAACTGGATGATGTGAAAGATTGGAGAGATAGCTTTCAGTAATAAAGCCTGCTATTTAACTTTATTTATTTACGCTTAGTTACTGTGATGTATCATTGTGTACAATAAAGTGTTATCTATCTATCTATCTATCTATGATATAACATACTCTACCGGAGATAAAGATGAAGTACTGGATTAGATTCCACTAGACGATTGGGAGAAAAATTTTCTACTAGGACACCAGTGCCTTCCAGCTCATCTAAATATATATACTCGTAGGTACGTAATAAAAGTGACATAGCGGCAAACATGCAATTTAATTGAATTCAGCGATGTAAACTCGGGGCAAGCTGAACCAACACTGAATAATAAAAAACTGTTTTATATTCTGAACTTTTTCGAGAGCGAATTGGATTTAACATTTTACGATTGCGGACTGTAAAACTAATGATTTTAACTGCGCTGGATATTATCTAACAAACCTTTCTTAGTTTTATAGTCCTTTTTGAACTTATGGGAAGGTTAAGGGTTCAATCAAACCCCACTTGGTGCTTAGCTATTAAATCTATTAAAATCATAATTCTATTTATAATCATCTGCATGAAGAGATTAAGGGTTCCTATAAACATATCCAGAAAGAAAGATTTCGCATTGAATGCGGGGAAAGAGATATCTCTTTCCCCGCAATCCCGACTTCCACGAAATTTCGACTACCCGCAATCTTTTTTAAATTTTAATCGAGTAGCATCGAAGGGGAAAATGTTTGGACCTCTTCCACGACATGACAATGACAGCTAAATACAGAACATGTTTGATGGAAAGGTTGAAGGAAAACGGGTAAGAGGAAGGCCAAGAATAAGTTACGTGAGCCAGCTAAAGAAAAGGTTGCTGTCATTCCATATAATAGCCCCTTTCCACCGGTGTGTGATATCGCGCACGGAGGCGGATCAGCTCGCACGACACACCATGGGAACGGTCTCCGAGGCGCGCGGTAGCACAGGAGCTCTTTCTGTGTGCGTTGCCGTGCGTCGTCGTCGGCTGTGCGTGATGATCTGCAGAACCACGCACCGAGAACCGGAGGCACCTTTACGCGTTGTTTTCCAGATCGTGGTTACCATTCCAGAACCTTTATTTCTCAGTGGTTGTTCGTTCGAGACCCGTCGAAAACGCTACGTTAGAGTGACTTTTTACCACCGAAAAATAAATAGGATCACGACCGTAATCCCTTCTTTTTGCTGTCATTAACCTAATGCAGGGGAAAACCAATGACCGAAGGTTAGAGCTCATCCACAGTAGCTAAATAGGTTTTCAGATAACATATTTTAAGGTTTCGCTTACAAAATAAACAAGTTTTGTGAGTGGGTTGGCTTCATTACGGACTTTAATGGCGTGGGATATGATCGCACTGCCACTTTTTGACATTAAATTCTATAAATAAACCCATTATAATAACTAAAATGGTGTGTGGGTTGTGTAAGACAAGCGTCACAGCTTAGTTGGTCTTCTTCTTCTTCTTATCGTGTCACGGGTTCTTTCAAACCAAGCGTGGTGAAAGGATTTTAAGTGCACCTCAAAGAGGCTCCTTTCGTGCCATTGACACATATTTTCGAAGTATCTAGGTTCTAAGAGATGCCGGTTTCCTAACGATATTTTTCTTCACCGTTTGAGAGCACTGGCATAATGTACATACATTTTTTGGAAGAAAAACTCACTGGTACACGACTGGATTTGAACCCACGACCTTAGGATCAGCTTAGTTGGTAAAGATGTATTAAGTAACTGGTGTATAACAATACAAAACTATTATTTAACAAAAACACGTTCACACATCAACATTGTTTATGGATATTCAACTTTTATTGATTTTAACAAAAACTGAAAATAATTTCTTTGGGAAACTAGGTATGGTAAAAATCTTTATTTTGGTGTTGTTTATTAATGATAGTAAAATAAAACTGTTTGATATTATTTATTAGTAAAAATTAAAGTAGTATCAAAATCTCGAAGAATCTAAAGACTAATTCGAAATGGAATATCCAACAATGTTGATGAGTATACTTGAAAACATTTACCTCTTACTAGATTATTTAGTCTAAAATACATACATACGTACCTAAATCACAAGGATTATTTCGCAACATACCTAACAGCGAATAAACATATTTTATCACCATTAGTACTAATAAATAAGCAACACACGCGCAAAAGCCTTACGCAGAGCGTAGGTGCGTTAATTTTAATATACATATTGTTACTGAGTCCTCTACGGGAGGACTACGTGGAGGCTTATGTACGTAATAAAAGAGTTTTGTTAGACTATGATCATATTTTATCAGCAATTGCCCAAGATTTTTATTTATTTATTCATCCCAAAGGGTTCCTTATTTAGAATTCAAATAAGAATCCTGAAATTGATGTAATTCAAGTACCTACTTATAATGTATTTCAAATGAAATAAAAAAAATAGCCTATCTTTTAATAAATTTGAGTGTTTTTTCTATAATATGCAACAAAATTACCTACGACGAAAAAATGAAGTTTTATTGCAAACTAGCGGCTGCCCGTGTCTTCGCTTGCCTCGTTCACGCCCCGTTACCGATTTTTTTCTAGATATAAAGTATTTTATGTTCTTTTACTGGTTCTAAACTACCTCCCCACCGATTTTCAGCCAAATCGGTTCAGCCATTCTTGAGTTATAAATAGTGTAACTAATATATTTTTTTTTATTAATTCAAAATATGCTTAAAACTAACGGGCGGCAATGGTTTTTTTAAGAAAATTAAGCCTCACAAGTTTTCCGGCAAACATGTAAAGAATTTTAGGCATGTGTGTTAATTAAGTAGTAATTTAGTGCTTGTGTGTAATTTACTGTATGCCTGTAAAATGTAACATTTTAATTAAGCTATAAAGCGCTTTATTATTTTTTGTAGGTTGGTTAAATTTCCCTCCATATTGACACATTTCAAGAAAGACGATGACAGGTGGAGTGGGACAGCAACCGAATGATGGCCAAGAACCGGCTACAGAAACGTAAGACGCTCTGCAGCAAGATGGATGGACGACATAGCCAAATTCGTGGAGCGGAAATGGGTAAGACAGATGGCACAAAATAAGGGAGGCCTATACCCAGCAGAGGGAAAAGTAGGGCTGTGGATGATGATTGAATTAAAGCTATCTCTATTTTTATGAAACAGCGGGATATTTACCATGATTACATTTTTGAGTTGACTACCGATTTTTCGGCACATGTTGCATGCACCATGATCACGGTTGAACTGAAGTCCACGAGTAAAAGAAACCGACTTGGTTGGTTGGACTTCAGTTGAAATTTAATCATGGTAAATATCTCGTTGTTTCATAAAAATAGTATTAAAACCATGATAGTGTCAAAAGTTTTAAAGTGATCTATTGCATAGTTAAGATGTGAATTTTTTGTCATTTTTAACCTATTTGTGCTAGCCTGTAAGAACAGACAGCAAACTATGGCTAAAATAATAATGTAGCTATATACGGTTAAATTATACATAAATGAAGAAAGAAATACTTTCGATTAGATGAAAGAGGGGGGTAAACAAATCAATACTTCTTGAGATTAGGAGAAGGGTAAAATAATACAAGACCTTACAAACATCCGAAGGTTATAAGTTAAGTCTTCGGATATTCACAGGAAATTGTTTCTCTGACGCTTTGACTTGAACGATTGGAAAGTGATTGAGGAAACGGAAAAAATTGGTGAATATGATAAACGCCTGCAATGTATATAAAACAATATATGTAGGCTATTATTACTTTGAAGCGTAGCGTGTGCTGTCTTTAAAACTTTTGCTTTTGTATTATTTTTTTGACTTTGATTGATTTTTTGACTGGCCTCTCAGCTCGGTTGGTAGTAACTCTGCCTTCTGAGCCGTAGGTCGTGGTCGTTCGATCCCCACCGTGAACAAATATATTTGTGTGGTGAACACAGATGTTTGTTCTCTGCCTGGGTGTTATATTGTATTCTAAGTATATCTTGACAAAAAAAACTATATAAGTACTAGCTGTGCCCGCGACTTCGTCCGCCTGGAATAGTGATTGGGTAGCATTTATAACTTCCAACGAAAAAATCTGTATTCGAGTGCATGTGGCACAGTCAGGGTCGGGCAGACGCCGGGTAAGCACAGTTAGGCATATTTCCCCCCCATTTTTTTCTTGTCGCAAGCTTAAATAAAACATTTACATAAACCTTACATATTTCCATGCAAACTTTCAAGAATAGTCTTATTGTTATTTTACACCCTTTGTAATACATTAATTTGTGGGGAAGTAGAAGAGAAGACAGCCGCGACTGATACACACAGTGTGCACAGTCGAACGGGACCTGGCTTGCCAGATTTCTGTCAGACGTCCGAACGCTCAAGGTTACGTCCGCGGCATAAGGCGAAAACATATTAGGCGGACGCGTCCGACGGACGCGGCTGACAGCCGCGACTGATAGTATCTAGATAATGAATGTACACTGAAGTGTGCAAACTATCGGATGTAAGCTGCGGACGTCGGACGCGTCCGATAGTTTGCAGTGCAATTATATATTCATTATATATTCATTAGCTAGATATCTTCAGTCGCGGCTGTCAGCCGCGTCCGCCTAATATGTTCCCAGCTTAAATATCGATTTTTTCAATCCATCGACACTTAGGACTATCTGCCACTGGCAACACTGGTCGGCAATCAGTCAGTCATAAGGACTTGGCGAAAAGACTTTGCATCCCCGCCAGCACAAAAAAAAAGTCAGTCAGTCACTTAGACAAACAGAAATTTCTCGATCGAAAGCCGTCGCAATTGTACAAAAAAGTGTAATTCTCATGAAAAATGGTGTTTTCAATAAGTGTTTTGCAATAATACGTTGCATAAATGTCCTTTCTAATGATTTAACCTATCTGTGTACCAAATTTCATTGCAATTGGTGATCGTCGGAGTGTTTTGGTGTCAGAGTGAGACAGAAACATCAATGTGATGCTCTTTATAACGTTTTAAAAGGTTTGTAAACCTTTTTTTTACAATAAAAATTAGCCTATGTCCTTCCTCAGACCCTGAACTATCTGTTATTCTAATTTCATTTCAATAGGTTTAGTAGTTTTGGCGTGAAAGCCAGACAGAAGGACAGACAGACAGACAGACAGACAGAGTTACAAACGCATTTATAATATTAGTATGGATTATATCTGCTATCTGGTTCCCATAGTACAAGCTCTGCTTAGTTTGGGCCTAGATAGTCTTGTGTGAATTGTCTATAATATTTATTTATTGCTTTTTCTATTGATGAAAAATGCAGGACGCAGAATAATGAAGGACGTACATAATATTATATCTTCGGAGCTCCGGATGGCTTCGGTTTGCTAATTACCATCCAAAATTACTACAACATAAATATAGTCTAGGCTCACGAAGTCGCGTGTGCCAACTAGTGTTATAATAAAAGAGATTCACTTTTCATCAAGCAAGCTTACAGACGGACAGTTGCGAAATAACCAACGGAATGGAACACAATAACGCGACGTACAAAATTTTCGTCAGACGCGACTTAATAATGTAATATTAAAATCGCGGGAAGGCAGTGCTCTGAATCGTTTTTCCTAGAAATGAGCGGGCTAAAGGCGGTATCCAGTGGTGGACTTCTTCAGGCTGATGATGGTGATAATTACTTTTTATCAAGCGGTTTTGACAACTTAAATGTAAAGTTTTTGCTTGTAAAGCCTTGCACACATCTACGCGATGTGCAATGGTAATCAGTGAAATGCTGTCAAATATGACAGCTATATTTGTCAGCGTTTCACTGATCACCATCGCCTAGATGTGCGCAGGCTTTAAAATACCTAGAAAAAAGATTTATTTGTGTACCACCGAGAACAAATAATATTTGTGTGGTGAACACAGATGTTTGTTCTCTGTCTGGGTATTCTCTTTTCTAAGTATGTATTTACAATAAAAAATGCATATAAGTATTATATCAGCTATCTGGTTCCCATAGTACAAGCTCTGCTTTGTTTGGGGCTAGATAGTGTTGTGGATTGTCTATAATATTTTATTTCTGTAGCGTATGTATTGTAATAACAGTGCGACCAAAAGTCTCTTGTAAAAGTCGTGTCTCCCTAATAAGCGAGATTAACTCTGGGAGACGAGACATACCTAATTAAGTCACAGATTGTAATAAGGCAAACAAGACCTCTCTAATGAGATTAAAAATAAGATTTGAATGAAATGAAAAGTAAAGTTTGCATACAATATTACTATTATTTTATATCAAAAAGGTAAAGAATTACAGCGATTTGTATAGTGTCCGAGACAACGTTTTATTATATGCCCCTAATTACGGGACGTTGTTGTACCAGAGACATGAATAAACAACTATAGTTGTTTATTCATGTTAATGTATACATTCATACATCAGCATTTCTTTGATAAGATCTTAGAAGTTTTATTATTTAGATATGCATAAATTATTATTTGGGATTGTGTCTCACTGTATAAAAGCAGTTTTTGTTTGGATTTTAGATTGTAAATTAATTTGAAACGTGCGTGACCGACAAGGCAATGCTTTGTTATATGCGCGTTACCACTTAACATCAGGTGGACCATATGCTTGTTATAGCAGCTAGTTGCATAAAAAAAACTCTCAAAACGTCTACTTATACGAAAGTCTGCCGTTTTTCATGGTAGACAAACAATTGGTCTATTTATTGTTATCATATTTCCCGGGACAAGCATGTTAACAATAGAGCCTCCACATTGACTAATGTTACGTGTTCCAGCTATTTGTAGAACCTTTCAAATCTGAGCGGTTTTAGTATATTGCGCACGTAGCGTGAACAACGCTCAAATTCACAGAAGCATGCTTATACAATACCTATTACACGTTACAAAGTGAGGGTATAATGATGTAGATAGAAGACTAAAAATTATGTTTTCAAGTGCACCCAGCCAATCTTCCATAGTTTTTAGTTCCTCTCCATCCAAAGGTTGCCTGGAAGAAATCGCTTTATAGCGATAAGACCGCCCATTGTACTTTTATTGAATAGTATTTATGTTTTAAATTCTCTTTTTGTTAGTTTGTAAGGTGTACATTAAAGAACTTTCTATATATCTATCTATCTATAGATTTAAAGTTTTTCAAAGTTAGGGTATAAGAGCACTGGTGGTCTAGTCTATCCATTTTTTTGTAAATACATACTTAGAATACAATATAACACCCAGACGGAAAACAATCATCCGTGTTCACCACAAAAATATAATATGCTCTCGGTGGGGATCGAACCCACGACCTACGACGATATGACTAGTTGATGATCCAAACGGATGGCTACTTGATGTGGAGTGGTAACCATCAGCTTTAGCAAAACATCAATGTTTGTTTTGTGGTCGCATTGCCGGTCTAAATAGACACTACAATGTCTCTAAATATTTAAAAGAAAGGAAAACAAAAACGTCGCGTCCGCTTCTGCGTAATTGAAATTGCAAATTTAAAACCTGCACGACACCTTCGTGGAATAAAAAAGAAAACAAGACACGTTCAGTAGGCCTACCACAAGCTCGATCTGGCTTTGTCTCTGGCTCTGGTTTTGAGTCTGTGTGAATGTTGAATAAATAAATCCTACGTCGAAACGCCACACACACAGTACACTGGTGAGCACTCACACAGACTCAAAACCAGAGCCAGACAGGGCTTGTGGTAGGCTTACTGGGTTGTCGGTATAGAAAAAAGCATTACTAACCGTCCAACTATGTAGGTAGATGAACAGACTTCGTTAAGTCGATTAGTATAACAGTGTGGGTGCCGGTAAAATTACGTGAGCTTACATCTGTAGGTATGCCTCAATTTGATGGATATAGGGCACGTTCCTGACGTGCGTGACCTGCGAGACAATGCTTTGATATAGGCGATGGTTACCGCTTAACATCAGGTGGGCCATATGCTTGTTCCATGAACTGGTTGTATAACAAAAACGTACCAATAATTTGTACCTTTGGTGGCACAAGTGACAATTTTAATTCCTTAGTATCATTTTTACCATAGGAAATGTAATGCCAGCTGACAGTGCAAAAACCAGATAAAAGATATTCCGAAAGAAAGATACTTCAAATAATTCCTTATCTACCTTTCTTATTTAATCCAAACAAAACCTTTTATTACAGTTCGTTAGACGATCTAATAAAACATTGTAGGAGTGAATTGAAATGAAATTGTCGTCCAAATTGTACGTATTATACCTGTATTTTTACGATATACCTTCATTTTACTTTTATTCCCCTCGTTTTTTCGAGTGGAATGAGTGCCAGTAAATGCATACTTATTTTAACATCTCTAACTGGTTACTGTCTTATTTGCTTGTAACCGTTTTATCAATTTATCTGCCTTCTGCGCCGTAGGTCGTGGGTTTTATCCCCAGCGAGAACAAATATTTGTGGGGTGAACGCAGATGTTTGTTTTCTGTCTGGGTGTTATATTGTATTTTAAGTATGTATTCACAAAAAAAAATGTATGTGAGTAAGTATTATAATATCAGTTATCTGGTTCCCTCAAGACAAGCTCTGCTTAATTTGGGGCTAGATAGTGTTGTGTGTATTATTCAAAATATTTTTTTTCTTCTTCTTTCTTTGTTTTTTAACTAAAGAAGAGAATAGCGTTAATTATAAATACCCTTTACTATCATTGCAACACCCTTACAGGGTAAATTATATATTGATTCAAAAACTAGTTCTAAGATCTGATAAATTTACATGCATATAATAAGGCAATAAATATACCTACTGAATACTGAAACATATTATCTACGAGTATTTATTATCAGACGCTTAACCTTTTACACAAAAACGCATGTACACTTCACACACACGCATGTAATAGGTAAAAAAAACTTAGACTTGGACTCTACTCTCTACCCCATTTTGAAAAACGAGGTATTTATTCTACCTCGAGTGAGTATAAATCCCACACAGTTATTAACTTTTTGATAACATAATAAAACACATACGCTTGATTTTCTAGTATGTTATGTTTGATAAAAGTAATCCTCCAAAAAGAAAAATAGATAACATAAAAGGTGTAAAATAAACAAGCTATAGAGAACCCTTAGCGTCGTAAAGTGATTGCTACCTTGTAATGTATATTGTTGGATCACGTTACGAAGTGCGGCGCTGGAAAAGGGTAGAAAAAGGGATGAATGGAGCTATCGAACGGTATTGTTATCGCGGGATGATACATCAATGGCTTTATAACGGTGAAGGAAAACATTAGATAACCACGATATAGAAATGGTTTATTTTTGCTTTTTACGAATATAAGAGACATAGACTCAAAGAACTTGATAATTAAAAAAAAAATGGTTGTCTAACACGCTCGGAAAACCCAGTCAAAGGCCTGTTTTATTTCGAATAAACCTTAAAAGCACAAATGTGTTGAAAAGAGCTTAAGCTCAAAGACAACTTTCAACGCCGATGGGACGGGTAACGTAAATGTTATTTCCGTTTTAAAAAACACTAAATTAAAAACAGGGATTCCACGCTGAAGCTTATAACATTCCAAATAAAGCTTAGAATGCCTTAAGTTAACCATGACCATGTATTTTATACAGGTGAGGTAATTAATATTTGAGAATTCATGATAAATTGAAAACTATGATTCTCGTAATAATGTATTGTTAAATTCATAACATTGATTGATGATGATTGCTATTTCCAGTTTTTTTATTTATTTATTTATTTTAAGCCTTAATTACAGATGTACTTTTATAACTAAATTTTATTTTACACTACGACATCGACACTGTCACTATCTATTTGCCCTTTTTTGGCAAAGGCCTCCTCCAAGCTCTTCCACTTCTCTCTACCTCTCGCTATCCGCGTCCATGTTTCCAGTTTTTAGTACTTTTAAATATTATAGGTAATTTATAATAACTTCTACTATAAAATCTACCGTCAATCTTTAAAAGTTTTTATAAATAAATAACTCGACATTAAAATAATAGTAAAAATTACATGCCCTGTCAAACACGATTCCTTCCATTCCTATTTCACTAAGTAAGGCCGGCAACAGACGTTGGGATTTGGCGTTAAGTCTCTTTATATGGTTTACCTAATCTGGCAACTCGAAGTCGTCAATTCTATACAAAACAGCGGTTCTTTCCCACACGCACGGTTGTTAGCCTTCGGGTTTTAAAACTAAACCAAAAACAATTTTTTTTGATACCTTCGACCAAATGTCACTACTTTTTCTGTATGATTAAAAGTAAATCAAATCAAAAAATTATTTATTCAATGATCATTTTAGAACTTTTTAGAGCTAGGTGCGTTTAGGTGCCAGTTTCACGCGTCTAAGCCTAGAAGAACAATCAACAAACACTTCGGATTTGAAATCTGCTGCCGTAGGTTTCATTTGTGAATGACGTTGTCAGGCAATTTGACGCTCGACTCCCGTACTATTGTGTTTTGAAACCGGACAGCTAGCAACCGTGTGTGTGTTACCGGCCTAAGTTATCTCTTGACCACGTCCGTCCTGTCAAGCCTCATGTCGGAATAAATCTGACAGGCAACGTATTGCATTGTGTTCCCCCCATGTTCCCTCTATGTCCCCCACGTGATCCTTTTGAAAGGGTCTCGAAATGCTGAGACGTTATTATTTTCATGCCTTATGAGACTTGCAAGGATTTATAATGGAGTGTTTTGGTAGGCAACGGAGTTAGAGAATTGTGTTGATTATACGAGCTTAGATAATGATGCCGTGTTTTGAAATTCCGTGTACAGATCAAAGTGAAATGGTTTTTGGTCAGTTTGCAAGTTTATTTTGAAATGCTTTATAAAAATCTACATTACTCGTATATCAAAAAATCTAGCCACCAGTTTCGCAAGACTAAGTCTAAGAAACCAAGCCAAAATAAACAGTTCTTTGAGTTTTTTGCAAACAATCCTTCTCGCAATTTTAGTACTAAAACCTTTTTAGTTTTTCTCGAAAATATACCATTTCAGCACAAGAACATGTTATTAGAACTATAAGCATTATTTCTTTGCTGTAAAGTGCCTGAATTAATCTATTCAACAATTCAATTCAATTAACAAATTTATTAGATAGACAGACTTAGATTAAATAATCTAAATCTGACTTTCTTCTAAGTTACACTTTTATATTGATTTTATAGGGTCTTTGTCTAAAAAATAAGATAAAATTAAAAAAATACATTTAAAAAAGGATTCCTAAACCATGAAAAAGGCACATTTCAAATAAATCCTACCACTAATAGGTGTATACCTACTCATTTTGAATACCCAACAGAGCAGCTATCTAAATATTATTCGATATTGTGTTGAGAAACGCGCCAGTATTAAATTGTGGTGTATTTGATACGAAGCTTTGTTTGCACATAATCACAAAGCTAATTCCGAGCAAGCGTACTTCCACGTTGGTGCCTCACTACAATAATACATTGCACTGTGACTCACTATGTAATTTAAACTAGCAATATGCACACTGACTGGCCTATTTTCCAAGTATGTGCAATGTTTACTAAAAATGTAAATCCCTTATTGGCTGTATGTTAGAAATTTAAGTTTTTACATTGTATATTAAGAGCTGTGGATTTTGTTCTAAAATAAAATTAAAATAAAGTTTAGTTTCTGGCGAAATTTTATGAATACCTATTCTAATCTGTATAATTACTTATTTATTTATTCTCTCTGCGCACACAGTCCCCTTGTAAATATCATGAGTCCATTCCATCCTTTGATTGTCTGGTAGAGATCACTGTTTAGCGATAAGACTGCCTATTGTATGAGGCAAATTTATGTACCTGACTTTTATAATTTGTTGTGTGCTATAAAGCATTTTCAATCTATCTATCTATAAGAAAAGCTCTTAAAATCCTTTCATCACACTGGTTTGAGAGCACCAGTGACGCGATGAGAAGATTCTATTAGTAACAGTGAAATTTCGGCGTGGTGCTATTCCAACCTACTTAGGCTTTCACTATGACTTTGTGGCTGGCAAATTCATTTTATTCTACAACAATCTAGTTTGATTTAGTTAGCATCAAAGATAATTACGTTTAGTATCAACAGTCTGTTTTCCAGAACTTATAACTTACTTTATATCTAGTTGTCTCGCAAAACCGAATATACAAAGGTTCATGTGAAAAAGCGACAAAGGGTGGCATAACGTCTTACAGAATCGATCGCGAGGTGTGTTGGGGAGTGTTGAAGGGCCTGTCAACCTACTTATTATGTTCACTATCCACAAATACATAATAAGAACGATTCTTACAGCGGTTGGTTTCTCTACATTTTCTAAGGGATTCTGTTCATACTTAGCTTTATTTATCGATAAACTAAACAGAGGTCTGAGTGTTGTACAAGGCAAGTATGTATTACTATAGTTATTAAAATCTTCTTCTCTTCTTGTTGTGTCTCTAGTTCTTTCAAACCAGTAGTGTGGTGGAAGGATATTGAGTGTGCCTCAAAGAGGCTGCTGTCATGCACTAAAATAAATAACACACACGCTTAAAAAACTATTGCACTTTACTACTTTTATAAGTTTTCATTCCCTCTTTATAATTTCTCCATTTTTATTAGGTAAAAAATTACTTTTGAAAGAGAGCCGTCGTGGGATTGGAGGGCGCTTTTGTTTAGTGGGCAATACAATAGCGCGTCTGTTGCGTTTTGATCCTATCACAAGTAGTGTACTATTCCTTTATTAATGTTTATGATGCAAAATGCTGACAGAAAGAAAGGGATGAGCTGCCATATAAAAATCAAAACGTTAGTTCTCAATTTGGCCACGACGGTTCTCTTTCTGAACAGACTCTACATCGTTTTAAAACGAATCTAAAAGCACCAAAACTATTTTCCGTATCATTCGAAATCATTTCACATCTTTTAAATCGAATAAAACTCGTGTACTAACTTTACTCGAGTCTCCACGTTGATAACGGCTCCTAGGGGCCCTCTGAAATGTAATCTGAAATAAGTCGAGATGGCGAGTGCAGCGTCGGGGGACCACCCGAGATGACCACGAGGACGTGGACCATATTATCTACGATGTGGAAAATTGCGTTATATGAGCCAACTTTTGGTATTAACTTATATATATTAGCGGCCTGTCCCGGCTTCGCACGGGTGGACATATATTTTTTACATACATAAAAACTAAGGGTCTTATTAATAATCCTGGCGTAGCGTTGGACTGGTTGATCCGTGTTTTGTCTCTTGCATTGACATGCAATTGTCAACTCGAACAAATGTGACAAAACACGATTTAACTACTCCAGCGTAGCGCCAGGATTGTTAATAACACCCATACATTATAACCTATGTCACTCAAGGACCAAGGTGAATGTAGACAATTCCGCTGCAATTTTAGATATACCTAAAGTTTCAAAGAAAAATCTCGAACGTTCCTTGCTCGATCTTCAACGATTTGAACTGTTATAATAGTGTATACTTTTATTGCGATTGCTGGCGAAATTTAATTTCGAGTGCTTCCTACGGTATCTACAGATACAAAGCGCGACGAGACCAACAAAAAAGAAAAAGAAAATATGATTTAAAATACTTTTTCTTAAACATGCGCGGAAATATTGTCATTACTTTTGAATATAGAACACGCGAAGTATCATATTTACGTAGACTGAAAAACCAAAATCACTTCCCGGCGCGTTCTCGCTCCGGCAATGTTGTATGAAACGGTGTGCTGTTTGAATTTAGAACTCTTTCATCTATCGTACACATCGCGTTCTCGTGGCTGTATAGCCACAGATGCGTTTACCTTTCGGCACAAACTGTAAAAAAAAAAAATTGGCGGTAAAGCGGAGTTCGTTGTTATTTGGTTAATAAAAAATTAACCTCTTACACCACCACCTGTGATTATTTCCTTGCATTTTTTTTAAGAAAATTTTTTTTTAAGAAAAGCACTATGTATGCCTCGGCCGAAATGGCAATTGCCTGTCTCGTATCATTGAAGTCCTCGCCTGCGGCTCGGCCTTCAAACTCATACTCGACCTGCAATTGCCTATTTCGCTGCCTTTGCAATAATGTACTACCTATTAGTCCTGATCTGCAAAGACGCAAAGTTTCAAAAAAAAACTGGCAACTGGTGGATCGATTAACCCTACCCTACCGAGGGAAGTTAGCCGAAACCTCCCAACCACGATCGAGAATAAAAACTTTTACCTAAAGTTTCTTCTTTCAACTTACTCGTAGTTCGGTAGTTCGTAGAATCCTAGGTAACTGAATGGGCTGGGTTGCAGATATAAATCTAGCTCTATGTTATTTATTGCGTGTGTACATGAGAAGTTAGAGATGTGCTATAAAATTGATGTTTTTTCTTTGTTTACTTACTGAATTATTTTTTGATCATTCAAAAAAAGACGGGTAGGTACGTAACGGGTAAGTAGGTACATTTTGTCAAATATTTCTCTCTCACAATACGTACTACATACAATTTATGTTAAAAACATATGAAATAAACATGTACGAGTATATAAAAGTATAAAAAACTATGGTCCTATGAGAGGGAAATATATAGTGCGGAGTTCTGTTTTTGTCCAATTTGTTTGTTTTGGCAGTCGTGACAGTGCTCAGTGGAACACCGTCAGAGATTTAATTCTGTTTCAAGCTCGCAAGAAATCTATGAATATTCATGATAAAGCATTGTCCTAGTTATTTAAATTTCTGTTTACTGTCTGGCGTCATGATTTCTATTTTCGTACACCGATACAGCAGCTACTTTAGCGAACAATACAATTTTATGAATAGTAAGAATATGTAGTTTTTTTTTTTTTTACAATTTATAGTTTTGCGTTTGACCGCTATCTCACCTGCTGTTAAGTGATGATGCGGTCGACGATGTAGCACGCTTACCTAGAAGATACCTATTCACTCTTGTCTTGACAACATCCAATTTGTAGGTGTTCGGAAAGACAGACGCCGGCAAGGAATTCCATTCCTTGGCTGTCCGCAACATAAAAGTTGAAGCAAAGCGCTTGGTGCGGACAGTTGGAACATCAACCAAGTATGGATGCCGCATTGTAGACTGGCCTCTAGCTCAGTTGGTAGTAGCTCTGCCTTCTGCGCCGTAGGTCGTGGGTTCGATCCCCACCGATAACAAATATTTGTGTGGTGAACACAAATGTTTGTTCTCTGTCTGGGTGTTATATTGTATTCTAAGTATGTATTTACAAAAAAAAAATGTATTCAAGTATTATATCAGCTATCTGGTTCCCATATTACAAGCTCTGCTTAGTTTGGGGCTGGGTAGTGTTGTGTGAATTGTCCAGAATATTTATTTATTTATTTATTATTTATTTATTTATTTATTTCCGTGCGTCTAGTGGTCCGATGGTAGAATGGGGATGGGGGAACTAAATTGTGAAGTTCCGTAGCACACTCTCCGAAATGTATCCTGTAAAACACCGATAGACTTGTTACCAGTCAAAGTGACTTCTGTGGATTTCTTTAGGATGGAATGCCTGGCTAGTCTGGGTTCTTAAGTTAGGGCTGCGGGAAGAGAATGGGCGCCACAAGCTTTACACTTTGTACGGACAAAAGCTTGAATGTCCAAACAGAATCTAAGTAAACGAAATGAGGTTGTTACAATATCATTATCTTTTTATTACAACGCTTATGCTAATTCACACTACATTGGCATACTGGGTCCAGTAACAACCCAAAAACTTAAACTAAAACTAATACATGTGATGCAATGATTATGCTGTGACTATTTAGGAATGTGTGTCTATCCCTCCGTCCTACACACACCTAAGGACCTAATATTTGTTAGTAGCCCTACCTACTTATAACTAAAGCATGCAGATTCGAAGCGCTTATCAACTATGTTAGTAACCTACTCAACTACGGGATACACACATCAACAAAACTAGAACGGTGATGGTTTACTTATACATGAAAGACTGAAGATGAAGTTACCAAGAAACAAAACAAAATGCTATATTATATTTTGACTCTAAAGACTAAGTTAAAGTTGTACAAACTATATTTATCTAACAAATTTCAAAGAAAACAAAATGTGCTACGGGACCACCGGATGGGCACACACAAAATAAATCCTTGAGCACTCTATCAAGATATAAAACTACCCATACAATATTCGGGAGGAGAAAACCGAGCATACCACGATGACTACGGGGTTATGCACAGCCCACTAGAGCAAACGGTCAGCCGGACCTACCAATCTAAATTATAAATAAGCCCTAAGGCCATAGGGCCACCATAGATCTATGAATAGCTAACGTTAGCTATTCATAGATCTATGGTGGCCCTAGGGCCTTAGGACCATAGATCTATGAATAGCTAACGTTAGCTATTCATAGATCTATGGTGGCCCTATGGCCTTAGGGCTTATTTATAATATAGATTGGTAGGTCCGGCTGACCGTTTGCTCTAGTGGGCTGTGCATAACCCCGTAGTCATCGTGGTATGCTCGGTTTTCTCCTCCCGAATATTGTATGGGTAGTTTTATATCTTGATAGAGTGCTCAAGGATTTATTTTGTGTGTGCCCATCCGGTGGTCCCGTAGCACATTTTGTTTTCTTTGAAATTTGTTAGATAAATATAGTTTGTACAACTTTAACTTAGTCTTTAGAGTCAAAATATAATATAGCATTTTGTTTTGTTTCTTGGTAACTTCATCTTCAGTCTTTCATGTATAAGTAAACCATCACCGTTCTAGTTTTGTTGATGTGTGTATCCCGTAGTTGAGTAGGTTACTAACATAGTTGATAAGCGCTTCGAATCTGCATGCTTTAGTTATAAGTAGGTAGGGCTACTAACAAATATTAGGTCCTTAGGTGTGTGTAGGACGGAGGGATAGACACACATTCCTAAATAGTCACAGCATAATCATTGCATCACATGTATTAGTTTTAGTTTAAGTTTTTGGGTTGTTACTGGACCCAGTATGCCAATGTAGTGTGAATTAGCATAAGCGTTGTAATAAAAAGATAATGATATTGTAACAGCCTCATTTCGTTTTCTTAGATTCTGTTTGGACATTCAAGCTTTTGTCCGTACAAAGTGTAAAGCTTGTGGCGCCCATTCTCTTCCCGCAGCCCTAACTTAAGAACCCAGACTAGCCAGGCATTCCATCCTAAAGAAATCCACAGAAGTCACTTTGACTGGTAACAATAGGCCTGACGACTAATTTTCAAAATCTCTTCTATCATATTCAGAAGTATCTATTTTGTCTAAAATATATCATATTTCTGTAGAAAATTAAGGTTTTTGTGCAATAAAAGTACATTTAAATTTAAATTTTCAAATTCTCGCCAAAACGCTCGCTGGTGTCATGGCGTCTGTTATTACGTCACGGTTATAGTATTCAACAGTAAACATTGGTGCTTTTGTACTAAATCAGAATGACATTTATATAGCCGTGACGTAATTCGCTTTGACCGGTGTTTGAGCCATCATGGCGGATTGTTGTATTTTGTAGATTTATATTATCAAATAAATTGACAATCTCGACATTAATAAGAGTATAAATACATTTTTTAAAATCTTTGAATCCTTTTTCATTAGATCAGATAAATATTTTGGCGATACTTGATTACTGTCTTCATGCCTATTGGCGCCTCAACGGGCTGGGGCTCGGGAAGATTTGGTTATTTGAGATCTGGTTTTTCTTTCTAGTTAGGATAATTATAAAACTTTTGTCTTGGAAACATTGTCCTTACACTACTCTATTTTAGTCTCACTATTGTGTATAATTAGTATATAATTTTAGTTAGTATACACTTATGTTAATATCTGGTGTTATAATTGGTAATAGTTGGGAACAATAATTAAGATTTTGTTTAAGTTTTATTAAGTTGTTAAGTCTCCACTGCACTCTGCTCTCTCTATTTTATTCTTGCTCAAAATGAGTACTAATATAGACATTGATTATTTGATCAAAGATGAACTGGTATTTGAAATTAGAAGCCGGGGTGTTGAGGTGGCGGAGGATTCCCATGTGGATGAATTGAGAAAGACTTTGAGGGCAAATAGGGATATTTGTGTACAAGAAAAGGCGGTGGTTTTCCTGTCAATGCTGTCCCCGGAAGTAGAATTGAAAGCCTGTGGAGACAAGCTAAAAAAGGTGTTGTCAGGTGCTCACTCTTCGCTCCTTTGCAAACGCAAATGCTTATCAACGTTGAACCACATACTTTGGAGATTAGATAAACTTTTGACTTTCGTTCCAGAACACCATTCGAGAAAACTGGAGATTGTGTCAAGGGCGCAGAAGGCTCTGTGCAGTATAGCCTGTGGCCCTACTTCAGTGGTAACGGAGGAGGACCCGGGATTTCAGGATGCGATTGCAGTATCGACGCCGGTGGGGGATGGTGCTGGAAGAGGTACTCTGCAGCTCTTTAAGTGGAAGATCTCTTTTGATGGTAAGTCACCGCTTCATGACTTTTTGTTTGGCTTAGAGGATTATAGGAGGTCAACGGGAATTTCAGACGCAGAACTTCTTAAGAGTTTTGGACATTTGCTTGAGGGAGAAGCTCTGCTTTGGTATAGGAATAACTGTGAGGGGATAACTTCATATCCTGTTTTGTTAGAGTCTTTAAAGGGGGAATTTTTACCGGTTGATTTTGAGCGTTCTTTGCTCAACCAAATCAAGAACAGGCTACAAGGGACCAACGAGAGTATAAAAACTTATATCTCGATAATGCAGAGTTTATTTTCTAGGCTGTCATGTAAAGTATCCGAGTCCGAACAGCTGGACATCATCTCAACCAACATGAATCCTTTCTTCATTGCTAGGTTAGCTCTTGTAGAGGTTCACTCGATCAGGGAACTAAAGGATGTTTGTGCTAGGATTGAATTAGCTCGGCACAAATGCGATAATAGGGGCTACCTTAATCCAGGAGACACGTCTGTTATACCCGAGGTTTGTAGAAGTAAGGAGGTTCGTACTTCTTCGTTCAAAAGGACAGTTAATGCAACGGGTCCAATGAAATGCTTCAAATGCGAGGGCGACCACCCTTTCTATAAATGTCAAGTATATGTAGGAAAGCATTGTTTCAGTTGCAAGAAACCCGGTGTCTTAACTTCAGAGTGCAATTGCTCAAAAAACTAGTGGATAGGTCAGAAGTGAGTAGGAAAATTTGTAGGTCTCGTACTTCTGACCTGGAATGGAAATCTTGGTTAGATTATGTGAAGAATTTTTTTGTTAGGGATGGGATTACAACTTTGTTTGGATATAGTGCTAGGGATCCCAGACCTTATTTGATTATAGGTGTTTCAGGTTTGGATTGCAATGCCTTGGCGGATAGTGGCGCCACGGTCTCGGTGATGAGTGAAAAGGCGTTGCAAACGATTAATTCTTTTGGTTTAAACTTCAATATTGAAAAGTGTGACCACGACATTGCTGTAGGTAACAGTAACAAGTTGTGTGTTCTGGGAACGGTAGCTTTGCCCATTTCCTATGCTGGGACAATTAAGTGTTTGGAAGTTTATGTTTGTCGTGACATTAATGTTCCTTTCATTCTTGGGGTAAACTTTTTGAAGACATTTGGGCTTTGTAAGGATATCTTTAATGACGGGAGGGAAGATCAGTCCTTTGTGTCGTCGGATTCTGGCCTTCTTAAAAACAATGATTTACATTTGCATGAGGTTGGTGACTTGACAGCGTCGCAGAGGCTGGAGCTTGACGACATGATTCTTAAATTTAGGTCTATTGCCGCCACAGATGATGAGTTGGGTTTCACTACGCTGGAGGAGCATGTAATTGACACAGGGGATAGTGAGCCAGTCCGACAGAAGTGTTATCCAATCCCTTACCATCATAGAGAATATGTGAAAAGGGAAATAGACAAAATGTTGAGTTTAGGTATTATTGAAAGGGCAACCTCTCCGTGGAATAGTCCGGTACTTCTCGTTCCTAAAGCAAATGGTGAATTAAGATTTTGTTTAGACAGTCGAAAATTGAATAGTGTCACAAAATTAGATACATATCCCATGCCTAGGGTTCAGGAAATATTGGATTCTTTGAGCAACGCCAAATTCATGACCTCGTTGGATTTAAAGAGTGCATTCTTTCAGATTAACTTAGAGAAAGCCTCTCGTGTGAAGACCTGCTTCTCAGTGGCTGGTTTGGGGAGCTGGCAGTTCTGTAGGATGCCTTTCGGTTTGGTCAACTCTAGCGCACGAATGATGAGGCTGATGGACAAGGTCTTTGGTCCCGAGTTCGATAATAATATATTTTATTATATAGATGACATAATTTTGATTTCCGATTCTTTCAGAGGTCACATGGAGCTGCTGCGAACCGTCCTGGCAAAGTTGAGCGATGCTGGACTCACCATCAACTTTGAGAAGTCAGTATTCTGTCGTTCATCACTGAAATTCTTGGGCTATGTGGTCGACAGGCAGGGACTTCGCACGGATAGTGACAAGGTACGTTCGATTGAGGAATTTCCCTACCCGAACAACCAGAAGGAGGTCCGAAGATTTCTAGGAATGATCTCGTGGTATCGACGATTCATTGACAATTTCTCTACTGCTGTGGCTCCGCTCACGAAATTGACTAGGAAGATACCGAAGGGACAGGTTTTCGTTTTTGATGAACAAGCTGAGAAAGCCTTCATGGATATAAAGAAGAAATTGATTTCGGCCCCCATATTGAGCATTCCTAAGTTTGATAGGCCATTTATGATTAGTACTGATGCTTCTGATGTGGGATTAGGTTGTATTCTTTCTCAGTTTGATGATGATGGTTGTGAGCATCCAGTTGCATTCGGTAGCAGAACACTTTCCCGTAGTGAGAGGAATTATTCGACTACGGAAAAGGAATTGAATGGTTTGTTGTTCGCTTTGGAGAAATTTAAAGGTTATATTGATGGTTCTCCGCACAAGACCAAAGTTTATACTGATCACAGTAGTTTAAAATGGTTGGTTAGTTTGAAGTCTCCCACAGGAAGATTGGCTCGTTGGGCGTTGCGGCTTTCTCAATATAATTTTGATGTGGAATATCGAAAGGGTTCCGAGAACGCTGCGGCAGATGCTTTGTCAAGAGCTCCAGTTTCTGACGTGGTAGGATTGCTAGAGAGTGTAAGCGTGATCGCAGACGGATGGTACAATTCTATGTTTCAGAAAGTCACCGATTTACCGCAGAAATTTCCCGATTGGAGGATTATTCAGGATAGGCTTTTCAGAAGGCTTAGAAATGCCAATCCTTTGTCAGCAGATTGTGAATGGAAGTTGGTTATTCCCAAGGATCTCAGAGTTGAGGTGCTGAAGAAGTGTCATGATGATCCTAGTTCAGCACACCTGGGAATATTTAAAACGTTCAAGAGATTGTCGCAGAGTTATTTCTGGCCCAAGATGATAGTGGATGTGAAGAAGTATGTTAGGAAATGTCAGATTTGTCTCGCTTACAAGAGCACTAATGCAGCGCCGCCTGGGCTGATGGAGAATCCCAAGAAGGTGCAGAGGCCATTTCAGGTTATATCCACTGATATATTAGGACCATTACCTCGTAGCTATTCGGGTCATAAATTTATTTTAGTTGTTTCAGATTATTATACCAAATATACTCAATTATTTCCTATGAGAAGTTCGTTGGCCAAGACGGTGGTGGGAATAATAGAAAATAACTTCATAATGCGGCATGGAATACCGCAGTGCATTATAATGGACAACGGACCGCAGTTCATCTCTAAACAGATGGGATTGTTGAAAGAGAGGTACAAAATACCCAATTTGTTTTATAACTGTAGGTTTACTCCCCAGAATAATCCGGCGGAACGAGTGAATAGAGTTGTAGTGACGGCTTTGGCGTCGTTAGTGGGCAGGGACCATCGCAACTGGGCGGAGAACATTAGTAAGATTGAATTTGCCATCAACACAGCTGTTCACGAGGTCACTGGGTTCACCCCGTATTTTCTGACTCATGGTAGAGAAGCAGTGCTGTCTGGGGATTGGTATCCGCACAGAGAACTCAATGTTGACGAGTTGCAATTCGTGGATAGAAGCCTCTACGCCTCTATGTTGTCTCAGCTCAGACCTATCTTCGAAAGGGTGAATCTCTCGCTCAAGGATGCCTATCAGAAATCTAGAGTTTATTATAATAGAAACAGGACGAGCGTTGAATATTCAGTCGGCCAGGTCGTTTGGAAGAAAGAGTATCCTTTGTCAGATGCTTCGAAATTCTTTACAAAAAAGTTGGCACCTAAGTTTAAGAAATGCATTGTGGTAACCAAGTTTTCCCCAGTTTCTTATGAGTTACAGGATTTCGAGACTAGGAAGTCAATAGGAAGATGGCACGTCAAGGACATTCTGAAGGCTGAACCGATAGAAGACATGTAGAACTCTTTTCTTTTTTTTTTTACAGATTTTTTTTTCTTTTTCCTTAGTAAAGCGGTAATGTACCATAGTTGATGCTACAGCGCCATTTAGTGGCTTGGGTTTAAATTAGCTCGCATCGTGTCGATAAGGGTCGGCGAGCGAATGCTGGTAATTGGCGCATAGATGGCGTCTTACCTGTTTTCTTTTGAGTTTCCCAGTATCTGATCAGGGAAAGTACGTGGGAAAACATTTTGTCATTGCTTTTGGTAAGTGTAGGATTCAAATAGGCAGATAAAACAACATTATAGAATAGCAAATGTTTGATGTTTTTTTTTTTGTTTCGCTTGCAATCTTCAAGGCGAGAGCGGTTGACGTTCTATATGTCACTGTCATCTACCGTATGTCAAAGTCATTCGAATAGAGATGGGGAGCAGCGAGTTCGGGGAATCGGTCTCGAGATTCGTGCTGAAAGATTGTGAAGATATGTTTATGTTAGTCACCGAGTGCTAGTAATTTGGCTGTTTTGTTATGCTGGTGAGGGCTGGATGCGTTCGATGCAGTCTTCTCATGCGCTGGGCTTCGCTGTATAGTGGAAATATCGAAGGTTCAAGTTGGTTCGTCAGAGATCGAGACTGAGTTTAAAAAGGGCACGAAGACCGAGACTCATCGGAGTGGTGATCGCAGCTCTAATTGACGAGAAGTTTCTTTTCCGGCTGGGACTTCGTGAAACGCGCAAGGTCCCAGGCAACCCAAAATATGTTTTTGATTTGGTCTTATGCAAAGGCTTTCCTAATGTTTTAGGAAGTAAACCGAGTGGTTGTAGTGCATAGTAGCATAATTGTTTGAGAACATCATTGGTAAGTTTTTGTCGAGTAGATTGTATTGAGGTGTTTCGGTGGAAGCCACGCCATGCACGTGAAGCTAACCAAACCTGTCTATTGTTTCAGAATGTTTGTATTAGTAATTATTGGGAGGAGATGGTATGCTGATCGAGGGCGGTCCGACCCTGAACCTGGAGAGATGGGCTCAATTTAACACGTCATAAGAATTTTCACGTCCGAGTAAGTAATATGTATCATCAATCTGAAATTATCCAGAGAATCATGTTTTGTTTTCAGTTTTATGTGGCATGCATTTGTTTTGCATACGTGTAGGCATGTGTGCGTGTAATAATTTTTGTCATGGTATTTTCCAGGTGTGACTCGGTCCTTGGGGAAGGTCAATTCCTTTGCAACCTGCACATCGTTCTTACTGGCAGTGAGCCGAGAGGTCGAGCCGAGAGGTCGAGCCGAGAGGTCTGATCTGACCATCCGCGGCCACATGGGCACAGCCTCGGCTTCGCTTATTCAACGTCACCAAATGACCAGGTGACCACGTTCCATTATTCTGGCAGTGTTGAGAACATATGTTATTACCCATCGGTGCTCCTCAAGCAGATTATTGTGTAGCGGTCTAACGTAGAGAGAGATAGTGCAAGGACAATATAATCGGTATCGTTTCCAAGTTTAACGTTAGCTATTCATAGATCTATGGTGGCCCTATGGCCTTAGGGCTTATTTATAATTTAGATTGGTAGGTCCGGCTGACCGTTTGCTCTAGTGGGCTGTGCATAACCCCGTAGTCATCGTGGTATGCTCGGTTTTCTCCTCCCGAATATTGTATGGGTAGTTTTATATCTTGATAGAGTGCTCAAGGATTTATTTTGTGTGTGCCCATCCGGTGGTCCCGTAGCACATTTTGTTTTCTTTGAAATTTGTTAGATAAATATAGTTTGTACAACTTTAACTTAGTCTTTAGAATCAAAATATAATATAGCATTTTGTTTTGTTTCTTGGTAACTTCATCTTCAGTCTTTCATGTATAAGTAAACCATCACCGTTCTAGTTTTGTTGATGTGTGTATCCCGTAGTTGAGTAGGTTACTAACATAGTTGATAAGCGCTTCGAATCTGCATGCTTTAGTTATAAGTAGGTAGGGCTACTAACAAATATTAGGTCCTTAGGTGTGTGTAGGACGGAGGGATAGACACACATTCCTAAATAGTCACAGCATAATCATTGCATCACATGTATTAGTTTTAGTTTAAGTTTTTGGGTTGTTACTGGACCCAGTATGCCAATGTAGTGTGAATTAGCATAAGCGTTGTAATAAAAAGATAATGATATTGTAACAGCCTCATTTCGTTTTCTTAGATTCTGTTTGGACATTCAAGCTTTTGTCCGTACAAAGTGTAAAGCTTGTGGCGCCCATTCTCTTCCCGCAGCCCTAACTTAAGAACCCAGACTAGCCAGGCATTCCATCCTAAAGAAATCCACAGAAGTCACTTTGACTGGTAACAGACTGGCAACTTTACGGCGATGTTCGAGACTTAGGAGCTTGGACTCGACTAGAGTGTCGCTACCAATGAGCCTTTTGGCTCGTCTCTCAATAGCTTCCAATGCCTCAAGCTGGTATTTGGCAGAGCCATCCCAGAGATGAGAACAGTACTCCATACACGACCGGACTTGTGCTTGGTACAGGTTAAGAAGCTGTCCCGGTGTGAAGTACTGTCTCACCTTCGATAGAACGCCTAGCTTCTTCGCAGCTGTCTTGGCTTTGGACTCTATGAACGAGCCAAAATTCAATTTACTGGTTAGCGTAGACCCTAGAAGCTCTAGTTGGTCTGAAATCGGAAAGGATACATCTCGGAAAGTAGGAGTCAGGTGAAATTGACTCCGCTTAGCGGAAAATAGACACGCCTGTGTTTTTGAAGCATTGAACTTCACCAAATTGGCATCGCCCCACTCTGCGACTACCTTCAGCGTTAAGTTCATGCGTTCAATCATTGCCTCTTTATGAGACTGGATCTGAGATCCACTGGAACGTGCTTCAGGTATGTATCTCTCTACAACGGTGCTGTCGTCTGCATACCCAATGATACCGGGCCTAAGCAGATCGTTGATGTGCAGCAGGAAAAGTGTTGCAGAGAGAACTGACCCCTGAGGAACTCCGGCATTAATTGCCATTTGACCAGACGAGCAGCCGTCAACGACTACTCGAATTGATCGGTCCCTCAAAAAGTCTGATACCCAAACACATAAGCCAGTAGATAATCCATACGTAGGAAGCTTGCTTAATAGGCTGTCATGCCAAACCCGGTCAAAAGCCTTCGCGATATCCAGAGAAACTGCTAAAGCTTCTCCGTTTCCCTCGATGGCTTCACTCCATAAGTGAGTGATATACGCTAGAAGGTCTCCTGTTGACCGATTTCGGCGAAATCCGTATTGTCAGTCACTCAGGAGGTCATTGCTTTCTAGGTGTGCCAGGAGTCTGCTGTTCAGTATTCGTTCCATACTCTTGCATAGTATGGACGTTACAGAGATGGGACGATAATTGGCAGGGTCAGCACGACTACCCTTTTTGGGTACAGGTTGTACGTTGGCAAGCTTCCAGGATTTTGGAACTAAACCTATCTTCAAAGAGAGGCGAAACAGGCGTGTCAATACAGGAGACAACTCGGGCGCACATGCCTTTAATAGTGTAGCTGGGATACCGTCAGGACCACTAGCTTTATTCACGTCTAGATTGCGCAGTGTTTTGCGAACCTCCACCTGCCAGATACGAATGTCAGACATGAATGTCTCGCATTCATTCAGGGGGGTTGAAGGGGTTGCACTGCCAGAATCTAGACGGTGAAGAATCTGCGAAGAGATGAGCAAATAAATTTGCTTTATCTTCAGCAGTGTGGGCTAGCGATCCATCAGGTTTTAGCATTGGTGGCAGTGAGGGCTTGCAGAAATTCGACTCGACTGACTTAGCTAAGGACCAAAAAGCCTTACTACCCGAGGGGTATGAAGCTAGTTTGTTCCCTATTCGACTAATGTGGTCAAATCGAGCCTTTCGCAATGCTTTTTTACAAGACTTGGCAGCTCGGTTAAAGGCTTTCTTCCTTTCACGAACATCAATCGACTTACGGTCTCGAGCGTCAACCCTCGATAGATCTATTACTATCAGTAAGAAAAAGTAGGCTGATAGATATAGTGTACGCGCAACTGCTAGTCACTTCTTGCGGTATGCGAGCAGTGAGAGGGGAAAAAGGGAAACCAACCATAGGCCCGATTTGCCAGCCATTGACAGCTGCGGTGGCAACTAGAGAATCGTCCTCCTGTCACCGCCTGCATACCTAAGGAAGTGACTAGCAGTTGTGCGTACACTATAAATCTATCAGATACCTTCTTATATTCTTGTTTACGCTACTGACTACTGACAGGGCCGTTATTCACTATTGCCAAACCACGCGCGTTACGTGAACACGCGTGGTTTGGCAATAGTGAATCGTCGGATTTTGAACGAATCATGTGAAATAACCAAAACATCAAACGTGGGGCATAGACAACTAGTCTTGTGGCATACAGAATACCATTTTTTGATTCCACACCAAGGCGCGTTTGCGTTTAGATCACGTTGTAAAGTCACACGTTTTGGGCACGGAATCTCCAATGTAATAGCGAATAAGGCCCCTGGATGAAGTTGGGCGTTTGTCTACTCACACTACATTTATCTCTAATAAAGCACATTATTAAAATTATTATCAACAATGCACACGACACACACACTACACTACACATCCACTCGATTTCACTTTTTACACACATCTCACACTTGCTTAGCGATTCATATGTGTTTTTATTTCTAATTTTTCAACTTTTGATTTTAAATGTAATTTTCTAAACTAAGTACTTAAACTACCTACCAAATTTTTGCATGCTAGGTAGATAACCTGTTATGATGCCTATTTAAATTAGTTCGGGCATAACTTTAGAAAGATAATATTATTATTGCTGTTTTTGTACATACCTACTTACTTTACTGCAATAATGTAGATTCGAATTGGTTAATGTATAAAATACACCGAATAGCTTAAGATAAACAATATTGTAGCTGTGAGTCTAAGATTAAATAAATAAACAAATACCTATAGATAGAGGTACTTATCTGATTTTATACAGTTCCATAGAACCGTGAGAACCGGCCGTTACTTACAAGTTACAACGCGGTTTGTTTATTGTGAGTAGATAGATAGATTGCTTCTACTGACTTGGGGAATAGAATTTATGCTTTACTTTCCTGATTTACAACATACATGGCTCCTACTTTACCTGCTACAAAACCTTACTTTATTTTTAATTTATTATTATCTCAGGTACACAAGCTCTGTCTGGCTCTGTATCTGGCTCTGGTTTTGAGTCTTTGTGATTGCTCACCAGTGTTCATTTGAGTGTGTGTGTGACGTTTTGACGTAGGATTTATTTAGTCAACACTCACACAGACTCAAAACAAGAGCCAGAGACAGAGCCAGAAAGAGTTTTGGGTAGGCCTACTGATCGCTGTTGTTAGCCATCTTTTCGCACATCTTTTGTAAAATAAGCAAGCGAGATGTTACGTATATACGATGTTGTTGAGAGAATATCAAAATTCAACGTGAAATAATTGATTGGTAGATATTGAAAGAAATAACACTATTTCTAAGTTCTCTAACTCTTTATCTAAGTTATTCTAAATTCTAAAGATTCCTTTGTGTTGTAAAATAGGCTTCAAGATTCAAGATTCAAGATTCAATAAGCGTTTATTCAATACGATACAAGAATCACTTTGAAACGTCTTAAAGCTAGGTGAGTCTAGGTGCCAGTTCCACGCGACCAAGCGTAGAAGAACAGGCAACAAACTACGTCTCGGTTCCTACCGTTTTTTTATATGATCCTTTTACAAATCAAAAATAGTCTAAAATAATAGCAGTGAAGTTCCAGTGTGGTGCCACTTCACTTAGTCAGACGTATGCAATGTAATTATACAAAAGCAAAAGTTTCAAAGACAGCACACGCTCAACGGCTCAGCCTCAACACACCGTACTATTTAGAGCTAGGCAATACACGAATACAGGGCAGATTATATAGCCTTGATAAGGCTGTAGCCTAACCCAAGAAGACACAGAAGGCAACAGAACACCTAAGTACTTACAAATACTAGCAATACGAGCATTTACGAAAGGTACAAAAGACACACGAGTGACAACAGTCAAACGACCTTGTAATTTTCAAGTAAGTAATTACTAAAATCCTTACATTTTCACAAAGTCTATAATGAAGTCACTCTGCGTCTGTCTGTGTTTTTGCGAGTTGTATTTGTTGTAATTCAACATAACACAAAAATAATATAACCCAATCAGGTAACGTCATTCAATATTAATAAACTATCATCCTAATAACCCCAGGAGCCGCAGGGTACAGGACCCGGGGTCAATGTGACCCCAGCAATAACACTTGACCCTATTCTAAGCTATTATTTATTCATTACCGAAATGGATGGGATATCTAATACCGGCGTCTCCTGTCGTAAAATATCAATATAGTGGACAACCCCGGTCGCTAAATTAATAAACATTTAAAAGGTACTTTATCATTCCTTGCGGTCTTGAAGTCGAAAGATTCCGGTTGTCTTTTCATCATTATCATCAGCCTGAAGAAGTCCACCGCTGGACATAGACCTCCTCTGTCAAATATTTTTCCACAGAGAGAAGGGAAGCGGTTCTGAGCCCTTTCTATCCACTGACTTCCCGCGATTTTTACAATGTCGTCGGTCCATTGGGTGTGTGGGTGTCCTACGTTTTGTCTTCTGGTTCATGGTCACCATTCCATATTATGATAGTCATCTTCTTTTCTTTTGTTAGTACTTTCAATCCTGTGCAAGGTAATCCCTCAGCTTAGTCACCTCTGAAGCGACCAGTCCTTAGTCCAAGAGTTTCCCATAAGGATGGTATAGGCCATAGGTGCTGGGCATTCTTACTCCGTCTAAAATCCTGTCCCCGGCACTATAGCGTCCCGCAAGTAGGGCTTGAGTATTAACCAATTGCCCCTAAAGCTATATAAATCATCTAAAATAGATGCAAAGGTCTGTTTAGTTTGCTTTTTTTACCTATACTTTCGTGCACGAACCAATTACTTTGTTGCGAGTACGATAGGTTTACTTAATAAGCGGTCATTGCCCTCCGAAAACACTAATTATATTATTGAAAGGTTTCATATTCGGTAAACTCATTAGTATGGTACTTGAAATAAATATTCATATCCAATTTCAGAGAGTAAAAATAAATATTGTTTTGATTTCATTTGTAAAATATTTATCTATGCAATGCTTATTTTTGTGATAGTATTTGTTAAAAGCATTGCATGCATTATTCAAATAAAATGTTTTAATACAACTAGCTGTATAAGCTATACCATAAGCTCTGTCTGGCTCTGGTTTTGAGTCTGCGTGAGTGTTGACAAAATTAATCCTATACGTCGAAACGTCACACACACTATAACACAGTATAACACTGGTGAGCACACACAGACTCAAAACCAGAGACAGAGCCAGATAGAGCTTGTGGTAGAGCTACAGAGGCCAAACAAGCTAATCTACTTAGATCACTAAAACATATTTACAATATGAACTTCAAAGTGCTCATCCAATAACTGGTCGGCATACTATCAACAGTATTTGGCTCCCCTTGGGTATAATTTTGTAATTACACCGGCAGGTCGCCTACCCGCATACAAATTGGGGAATGTCTAACCGATGTTACTTAATCTACTAAGGAATTTGTAGAGTTAGGGCACAAAATGGCAATTGCGAGGTTTTTTATCGCTGGAGAGCTGACATTTTCCGCTTTGTTGAAATAATAAAATTACAACTACAAAAAACTGCACCTTTTTTTAGTTCTTTTTATTTTTGTTTTCTGTTTTTGTTACTGTTATGTGCTGTTTTAGTACATAAAATGTTCTCCATTGGCGGTGTGAGAAATAAACATTTTCTTTCTTTTTCTTTCTAAAAAAGAAAATATTTTAGTTGCTCCTCAAAGAGGCTCCTTTCGTGCACTTGACACATATTTTTGAACTTTTTAGGTTCTACGACATGGCGGGTTCCGTATGATGTTTTTCTTCTCCGTTTGAGAGCACTGAAATAGTATACCTACATACATTTTTGGGTAAGAAAAACTCATTGGTACACGACTGCTTTATATGCAGTCGTGTACCAATAAGTTTTTCTTCCCAAACAACCTTAGGATCGGAAGGCGGGGCCGCTACCACTAGGCCACCAGCGGTTTTCGAAGCAATGAAAGAAGCAAACATGTTAGATCAAACCCACGTCAACACCGTATAGCATTTCTCATGAGCTGGAAAATCATAAAGTTTACTCCAAGTTTTCCTTGAGCAAGATAAGTAAACCTACCACGGGCTCTGTCTGGCTTTGTCTCTGGTTTTGAGTCTGTGTGAGTGCTCACCAGTGTATTAAACTGTGTCTGTGACGTTTCGACGTTAGGACTTATTTAGTCAACTCAAAACCAGAGCCAGACAGAGCTCGTGGTAGGCCTAAAGATTAAAGATTATTCAAAGTTAAGAATATCTCGTTGAGAAACTCAGTAAAACTCAATTAAACATACAAAAGAAGATGGCGGTGAGCAAAAAACTGATCCTACCAGATAAAAAATATCCTGAAGTCGATAGCACAGTCGTATTAGAAGTTATGCCGCGTTCACATCGCGTTAGTCAATAAGCAACGTTACTACTCTATAAAACAAACTAACTGCACTTTTCGACAGTCAGTGACTTACGAAATACGTGGTATTTAGCTCATACAAAATGATTTATGCCTTGCCTTATCTTACCAATAAAAGTTTCACAATTTAGAATTCTATAAATATAAGTAATGTAGTAAAAACAATGTCGGGGTACGATTTCATACTAATTGATTTTTATAGTTTATCATTTATCATTTATTTATTGCATACATGTTACATTTATATTAGCTTAGATATTATTGAGCTATAAGGTGGACATGTACCCTATAAGGGCGCAGCAATGTACCAACATAAGTTGAGGTTGTGTTTTAAATATTGAATGTCATGCACGATAAAGGTTAGGGGCGATAAGAATATAATTGTACACTAAACTAACTGTGGTTGTTTTTAAAATTTTTAGATATTTACCGCAAACTATTATGTTAAAGAATAACAATAGTAGTAGTTTGCCGTAAATGAAAACAAGCAAACCATTGTTGTTTCAGTGTACATACAATTATATTCTCATCCCCCATAAATGGTAAAATCTATTTGTATAGATATCGAACAACTAGGGTTGCTGTAAAACCAGCTTAAGGTTGAGTGTTTATCTCATGTTTTGAATTTAACACCTGTCAAATATGTTATGATCGATGAGCAGTCCTTGAAACTGACCCAAACTAGCATATGTATAATATATACTTAAGCTTGGTCGCGTGAAACTGTGCCTAGACTCACCTACCTTTGAGATGTTTCAAAGCGATCCTTGTGGTACAACAATGTAACGTTTTTTTTTTAATTTACTCATACTCATATTATTTATTGCAATTTTTATGTTACATGGTGAGGTCTTAAGTAAAAAATGGTGAATACATAATAGGCCCTAATGTACAGGGCATATTAGCAATATTTGGAGTGGATTTGAATTTGAGTAGAGAAAACAACTGAACTAAACAGATAATTTCGAAGCCAACCAAGTACTTGCATCAATAAAACGAGGCGTAAAACCATCGTGATTGATAATAAGAGATGTCAAGGAATCACTTCTTAAGTAAGGAGAAAAAGGGGCGAATTACGTCGATTGATGGAAAACACGATCGTTAGAACGCGAAAAAGCTTTTTAATTAAAACGAGTGATTTTTACTACTCAGTCTTCCAGCCTCCAGACTGTAAGGTCGTGGGTTCAAATCCTATCGTGTACCAATGAGTTTTTATGTACAAAATATATGCATACCATGCCAGTAGGTACTCTCAAGTCTCAAACCGTTATTCTGAGCGGTTAAAGAAAACATCATGAGGAAACCGGCTTGCCTTAGAACCTAAAAAGTTTGAAAATGAAAAATATGTGTCAAGCGCGTCTCAGGTAAGGCTCCACTTAAAATCCTTTCAGCAGACTGGTTCGAACGAAACACGACACGACAAGATTTTTTTTTATTCTTCTCGCATACTTCTTATTCCATTTCATCTAGACTTTTTCGCTAACAGATTGTTGGGAAGAGCTTGCTTCACAAAGATCGTCTTGGCTTTCTACCATACACCGTAAAGTAAAAGATTTTGAAGATAGCCGACTCGAAGCGCTCGACATAAAACGCGAAATACGCAAGAATAAGCTATCCTAATACACATAATGCATACATCACCGCGGGTCAACTGTATTGCTCTTCTTGTGATCGGGTGTTTAAGAATAAGTTTGGCCTAGCGAGCCATGGCACGCTAGGAAATTCATTTAGTTAGTATCTAAATATTTGATTTAGGATTTAGTTAGGTTATAAATTTTAGTTAGAGTCGCCGTCATCGAAATCAATGAGGAGGAAATTTAAAGATAAGAAATCACTGAATATATTATATTTATTAAAAAAATCAAATTGCCGCTAAATTACGTCTTGGCGTCGCAAAACAAAACCACATTCTTGGTTTAAGCTTAACCCACAAACACTGAAATATCTTTTCCATAAAATAAGGTAAAATGCCGTCGTATCATTTTCGTATCAATGGTTCTTTTATGTCTTTTCTCGAAACAATTTCTTGAGAATAAACTGATCATTCCCAAAGGTTTCTCAGAATGAGATCACTGAACTGAAAACTGTGCCAACATTTTGCAGAATATAAGAGCCGCAATTATTCATTTCTTCAGACACTGTTCTTTGTGTCTATTTTACTTTATTAACCGACTTCAAATAAAAATGGAGGAGGCTCTCAATTCGGTTGTTTATTTTTTATGTATTTTATCGCATAACTTCGTCATTTAGGTACGGATTTAATTTTTTTTTATAATGGCAATATTCTCATATTGGTCCCATCAAAAATGTATTTGTGTGTATTTTTTTATCAAAATCGGTTTTGCATTTTTGCCATGAAAACGGTTCTCAAGTTTTTTAAGCTTTACTTAATCGAATATGTCCTTTGACGAGACACCGTAGGCAAAAAAAAAGTAAAACATCGATTTAGAATTTGTAATTTTTTTAACGACTACCAATTCTAATCATCAATAGTCACTTAGCCAACGCAGCTGCAATAAAATATCGGTAAAGTTGGTTAAGGTTCTTGTACTGTGATCATGAACTGGAAGGTTAAACTTAGGGGCCCCCGTGGACTGACGACATTGTAAAAACCGCTGGAAGTTTTTGGATGGAGAGGGCTCTTAATCATTATTCTTGGTAATGTTTATGTATATAAGCACCATTATGTATCTATGTTCAGCCATGGACTTTTATAAACTAGTTAGACTTTTTATAAATTAATCCTACTAATATTATAAACGCGAAAGTTTGTAAATATGTTGCATGTTTGTAACTTTTTCACGTAAAAACTACTGAATGTAACTTTACAATAATAAAGCTTATACATCAGAATAACTCATAGGCAACAATTTATAAAGATATTATTAAAGAGAACGGATGTAATGGGAACGGAGCAAGCGAAGCCGCGGGCGGCCGCTAGTTAATTATAAACCGAAGATTTTTGAATATTAAAACGTTTATCACAACCACCATCGAAAAACCTTATTCACTAGCTCTCATAATTGAATAATCCAGTGATTTTGACGTACAAATTTTCAGGTTGTGAGGTTTCCAGATTAATCCATCGAAAAAAGTAATTTCTCCCTCGTAACGTGGAAAGTAAACACTTTCCACGTTACGAGGACGAATACCTTGTACGCGAGGATGAATTTAATTAACATTTTGGGCGTGTTTCAGATTTTTTCACAAGTTATTTTGCGAATATATAGATACGTCTAAGTCATCGAAGTATTTTTCGATTTCACGGTTGCAAAATCATACCCCAATTATGTTTTCCATAATGTTCAAAGGATCTCGTAAGTAATTGTGTTCTCCAATATTTTCAAGAACGATGGTTTTGATTGGTTTATAAAATATAAAATAGCATTTTAACATTTTGTAACAAGGTTTATCCAGAAATATTTTCTCAAGCGGTATGACCTTGCAATCGAATCTATTAATAAATTCTTAAAGACCCTCTTTGATTTGGCTTAGCCTTATATTAATGAAAAGAAGTGGTCTCTGAAAAATCCTACTCATTTTCGCATGACAATAAACAACAAAGAAGAAGAAGACCTGATGCATCAACTATTTTCGATTCTAAGCCGTGTGGGCTACGTAAAGCAATTAAACCGCGAGCGTTCAAAAAGTTATTGTAAACTTTTTTTTAGAAAACCCTCAAACGAGCCTGAAATCTGAATCCGTAATTAAAAAAGTTACGGAGGTTTTAATGCCGGTGAAATTATTATGTAACTAGCGGATTTGTCTAGACGAGCGGCAGGTTTTTCAGAAATAAGGGTTTTGAGGATTACCAAAAGGCAGAGCAGAGTCACGTTTTCTATAGCCTTGCGCACATCTAAGTGTTCTGCGGTGGTAATCAGTGAATTGCTGTCAAATATCACTCTCATAATGACAGCGATTCACTGATCGCTACCGCAGAACGCTTAGATTTGCACAAAGTTTATGTTACCGTAATTAACATTAGCAATACTTGTTATGATAATTGCTAACATTAATATTTAGGGGGTTCAAATTGCTTGACTTGTTCATTTCGAAGTGTCTGTTAATTTTACGGTTTTTACCAAAGTTAATAATATAAGCTTGGGTAATTTCATAAAAACATCACTATCTACGACTTATTAAAGTAAATACAGTTTTCAGCACACCTTTCCTAAAAATACCAGCCTGAAATAACTCTAAAAATACTAAGCATAAGTATCTCTCAGAAGGTATTGTTCATCCTTTTCAGGTCAACAATCATATCGGGTTGGACACTCGCACAGACGCTGAACGGGCGATAGGGTAGGGGCAGTGTGCTGTATCACACGGGTGACTTATTACGAAAACCGGTTACAAAATTGTGAGCGCAGATTTGACCCCCTAACTAAGCGATATACACAACAACGATCATAATTAAAATTGAAGACTTTCATCAAATACGAAGAATATCATCATTCGATTAATCAAATACTTACTTTGAATATGCGAAACGCGACTTTACAGTTTTTTCTCAATTCGTTTTGTCCCTATTGGACGGAGGTCTCAGTAAATCCCAATTAAAAAAAAAAAAAAAAAAAGCCCTTGAAACCTCCAAAGACTTTCAGCAGTCACTGGAATTCCATCCCTCAAGATCCAAGATCCACATAATACCTAAGTAAGTAATGTAAGTTGACAACCCTCTTTGTATCCATGCCCTATCGGTGCAAGCAGGCGGGCCCAGCAGATGGCGACCGGTTAGAACACGGGTGACATATTACGAAAACCGGTTTCACCAAACAAAGGCAAGCGGATTATTGAAACCACATTTTAAAAGGGTTTTGAAGGTTTCAGTAATTTGATGGGCTCTAAAGTTCTCGTAGAATTGGCTCAGATTAAGCAAGTTTATAATGATATTTCAAAGTTATATTCGTGGTTAAATTAATTAATGCGTTGCTTTCAAATGTTTCTAAACTCGCAATTCTTGGTAATTGTTTTAAATATTGATGACCAAAGAGGAACTACTGATGTCATTTCATTTGGCTTCGCTGACAGAATCGTCTTTTATTGCACATGGTGGCATACCATACCTATTTATAGTCGCGTGAACTCAGAAAATTGTGTTTTGTTTATTTATTTTTACGCACTTCAGCATTGTCAACACTCTGACGGTAATGTTGGTGTTTGTGCTCAGAATAATAATAGCGCGTGAGGATTGAAGGACCAAATAACTTCAGTTGTTTATTCGTATTGTGCGCCCGAATGTTTGACATGGGATTAAACGTGGATTAAACAGAAAATAATCGTTCTTCCTGGAAATGTGTAGGGGAGGCCTATGTCCAGCAGTGGACTTCTTCAGGCTGATGATGAAACAGAAGCCTTCAGTTTTTTTCAATTCTTTGTCACAGAACTAAACATCGGCCATAGACAAATAGGGAAAAGCTTTGCACTATTTAAAAGACTGCCAACTGCCGACTGCAAAATAAAATAAAACGGAACGCTATCCAATTTTTGCAAGCCGGGAACTGAATAAAAAATGTTGAGCCTTTTCTGTACCTACAGGAATACTCGAGCTATGGTACGCGGTCACAGTGAAAAGTTGCCTAGCAACCCAGAGTAGGAACTTACTGCAAAAAAGTATCATCTGTCGGAATGTAGTAGGTATGCTCTCTTAAATGAATGGAACACTAAAAGTGGAATGGACAAACTTAAAGTGAGCAATTTACTGAATTTTAAGGAGATATTCGTTCTGCCGAAGTTTTTATCTTTCGGACACACCTAAAAGTGACCAATTTACTAATTTATTTATATTCTGTACAGTGTAGCATAGATAAATTTGCACAAGTGAATATTGGTGTTCACATTTTTTGCACCCTATTTTGTTTGGCTCTTTTGTTCTTGGTTAGCTTACAATCAACAAAGCAAAGTTATTGTTAAATCATTAGGGAGACCGATATTAGCTTAGTGTAGATTATTTAAACGGCTGTCTAAAATATATAATAGTGACTCTATTTATAGTTTGGGTTGAACTAATTTGGTTTATTTTTTTATTGAGTGATATTAATTCAGTTTGACCAAAAACCTTTTAAATCTATTTGTAACTTAAATAACTTAGGTGTAACGTAAATTCTTTATTTATGCATTGAACCAAAAACACAGCTCTGGAACTGAAATACAATAATTAATCTAATTTTGTTGGCCACTGTACCGGGTAGGAATCCTAGGTATTTGGTTTTCAACGGTAGAGCGCTGTATGGAGTTGGCAGCTTTTATTTTACCCTCGCAGTTTATTCAAACTTGACTGAAAAAGTAACGAGACGAATCCCATTTTATCATTTGGCTATGAAAATTCAATCTAGTTCATGTGCCAGTTCCAGTCGATCAAGGCTAGAAGAACAGGCTACAAACTACGACCATTTTGTATGCATGATCCTTTTAAAAAACAACAATAAAAATAACAGTGAAGTTCTAATGTGGTGCCACTCCAACTTAGACCATATCAAGTAAGCAAAGTCAAGTGTTTCAAACTTTAAGACCGGTATAATTGACAAATGGAATACCACGCACCGAGTTCGCTCTTATAAAAATATACCACATTTGGTTTTCGCTTCACCTTGAATCCAAAGTCTGTTGTAAATTAGTTCCAAATTCACAACTAGAGGGCGCTAGTAAATTTGTACCGATGCTAGATCGCGCTGACGAAAACGCACGGCTTTGAATGATCGTGGCCAGAGTATTAACTATCGTTACTCTGGTTTCCCTTCAACACGTAAAAATCTTTCGCCTTTTACTAAAGATTTCCGTGGAGGGGAACACTCAAATGAGTCTAACATTTGTTTTTGAATGGTTTTGCTTCGGCAAAGCTAAATAATTAAACTGGCACTTAGAAAACTAAGTTAGATTAGAATTAATTGCTTGACTGGCAGTCAAACCACCTAGACCTAAAATGATAAATGATTCTTCATTCAATATTGTGTCACAAGAATCACATCGAACGAAACAATTGTATTATAATGTAAGCCTATAGCTGCTGGGTATAGGCCAAATAATATGTTTTATTACAAATAATTAATTATTTTAATAGTTACAATGGCGTTGTGTTTGTCATTTTAAATTATCATCTCTAAGGTTGTTCGATTCCGATACAAACTGAATTGACACAACTATGGGCAAATAAAGTATAAATGTACACTGAAATAGCTGTAATAGAATTTTACAGTGGTCTTTATTGCCGGCCAGTTATACAAAGTTGGAGAAAACTGTAGGATAACAGAAATATTAATAAAAAAACAAAAAAGTAATTTTTTCGTCATTCTTTTTAACGGGTACTCTGCATTGAATACGTGAATGAGCTTAAAACATATGTCTCAAAATAGTCGTAAAAGTCTGCTAATTCTTTTTCTGAAGCCCCGACTGCCACGACCAACGGCTACCACTCCAACTTTATATAACTGGCCGGTAATAAGGACCACTGTAAAAGCCTATTACAGCTATTTCAGTGTACATTAATACTTTATTCGCCCATAGTTGTGTAAATTATAGTTTTTTGTTTAATTAAAATAATAGAATACTTCCCATTTTTTATAACGCTTTTATTAGCTTCACCTGTATGTATGTATGTATGTATGTATGTATGTATGTATGTAACCGACCCCTTTGAGCTCGATTTTGTCCTACTTTGAACGATCAGATTTGATTCAAACTTTGCACACCTGTCAAAGGTCGATGACAATGCAATAATATGAAAAAAAAAAAATGAAAAGAAATAAAAAAAAACCTACTTTGAACGATCAGATTTGATTCAAACTTTGCACACCTGTCAAAGGTCGATGACAATGCAATAATATGAAAAAAAAACTAAAAAGTAAAAATAAATTATAGTTTAAAAAACTAAAAAAAAAAACGCTTTTATAACTAAGTAATTGAACTAAAAAGATAAAAATAAAACTGTAATTATCAATTGAAAATTTATATTATTGTACAAAAAGCGTGGGGGGCTTGATTTTGATTGTTGTAAATATTTTATCAATAGTTTATTATATCTGAAGTTATTATAAAAAGCACCCCACGCTTTTGTATAGGTAATAATATAAATTTTCAAATGATAATTACATTTTTATTTTTATCTTTTTAGTTCAATTACTTAGTTATAAAAGCGTTTTTTTTTTAGTTTTTTAAACTATAATTTATTAAGTATTTGTTCGGCCTACTGTAGTACATGCAAACGTAAACAACTTATTGAGGGGCTATTGGTATTTCAAACTTCACCCCTTCCTTGCTCGATATTTACAAGTAAGGTATGTACCAGCAAGCACCGCTTAGCGTGTACCTCAAAATTGAAGTTTAGAAAATTAGGTTGAACTTTCGGTGGAATTTCTTGAAGGTACAAATTCAGCTGTTAAACCTGAGAAGCTCGCGTGAATTTCAGGTTTCTTAGCATTGTAATGGGTTGGATCACGGCATTCGGCGCGACGCCTATCGCGACCCAGTTGGCTGACCTATCGATACCGATTACAAAGTCATGCCGGGGATTATGTAAACAATACACCCGGGACTAAAATATAAATGCTCAACATTATTGTGTATTTAAAAAAAAACCAGTAATGTTTATTTTGGCCGGTCCAAAACATACGGTCAATTTTAGCAAACAAGCATACGGCCCACCTGATGGAAAGTGGTTACCGTAGCCTGTGAACGCTTGCAACACCAGAGGCATTCGCGCGTTGCTGACCCTTTATGTTTAAAAACGCCCTTCTTAAAGAGTAATCTATATGGAAATGGAAAATTTAATTTATTTTTCTTTGTTTTCTTATTTTATACTGAGCATTTGCTACAGAAAATGAACTAAAGAAGAAGATCCATTATGAATGCAACAATACGTTATTAAAGTAGTTGGACTACTTATAAGTAATAAGCTTCCTAACAAGCCAAAGCATGGAAAATAATGGAAAATTTCATTATAACAAAATAGTAAGCGAGCAACATCCAGTACTCTCCGAAATCTGCAACTTTCCACTTTGAGTCAGAATCAAGGACGTACTTATAACAGACTTTGAGACACTCGCTACTTTACGTTCAAATCAAATTTTCAAAGAAGGTAATTTGTCTTTTTATTGCCTACTCAAACAAATTTCTGCGAAATTCAACATTAATTTTTGAAGCATAAATTTTATGTGAATTTCTTATTATTTGACCCATATAATAATAACATAAATAATAAATATAACATTGGCGATCCGGGAATGCCTACAAAAAGTGACAACTAACAATAGCCTTCCCGACTTTTAGCGAAATTTGCCGAAAAGGTGTTGGTGACCGTGACGCAGGTTCATTGTTTTTTTCTCACCTCAAAAATGCTCAAGCCTGCCTAAGCAGATTTTTACCTACTTCAAAAATAATCTCCTCACGATGTTTTTCTTCACCGATTGAGAGCATCCATGGTGCAGTAGATAAATTCCATGGGAAAGGAATTTATGCTGAAAGTCACTTTCGTGCCAAGAAGTAGTAACGTCGCGTTCCATTTTGAAAGTAAATTATAGTTTCGGTTTCTAGACACAGACACATAAATAGTTTAGTTATAACCACGTTCTAACGAATCAATCTAATCCGAAACAATGGATATGTCTACAGTTGACTGGTAGAGATAAGGTTGACACTAAGACCGTTTAATGTATTAAGTACCTACCTAGCCTATCCCATCTAAAATCCTGTCCCAGGCACTATAGCGTCCCGTAAGTAGGGGCATGAGTAATCACCAGTTGCCCCTGACGCTATATAAATCATCTACAATAGATGCAAAGGCCTGTTTACTTTACTTTACTTTTTTTTACCTACCTAAGTTGTTATTATTTGGCTGACTGGCCTCTAGCTCAGTTGGTAGTAGCTCTGCCTTCTGCGCCATAGGTCGTGGGTTCGATCCCCGCCGAGAACAAATATTTGTGTAGTGAACATAAATGTTTGTTCTCTGTCTGGGTGTATATTGTATTCTAAGTATGTATTTACAAAAAAAAAAAGTGTATTCAAGTATTATATCAGCTATCTGGTTCCCATATTACAAGCTCTGCTTAGTTTGGGGCTGGGTAGTGTTGTGTGAATTGTCCACAATATTTCTTTTATTTATTTCTATTCGCTTTTCAGTGGTAGTACGTCTGCGTAGCCACTAAATTGATATTTTATAACCCCTAGGTAAGTGATGAATCAGTGACACTCCTCACAATTACGCACAGTGGGTTCGCAGTGAAGTGCTAGGCTTAAGTTTAGTACGTTCTACTTTGTTCTCTTCTAAGGGCGCTTGTACACGCTAAAAAAATTTGCCGTTCCTGCGGCAGACAAGACAAATTCTTCGTGTAGACGACAAGAATTTTGTCTTTTCCACACACGAAAACGCAACAACGTTCGCCGCGTGTCGTGTCTTGCGCAGATAAGATTTTTTTCGTGCACCGCTGCGAGCAGTGTACACAGTTATTTTCTAGTTACGACACGAATTCTTGGGTAGACCCGGCGTTTTTTCTTAGCGTGTACAAGCGCCCTAAGTGTAACTTTCGGTGTACGTGACAAATACAAGCGGTAATGACGCGCGACATTGACGCGCGTGACGTGACGTGTACTCAATCAAGAGTTTTTATGAAACATACACAAAAAAAAATATATACCAAAGAACATTCAAAGTCTTATTTAAATTACTGGTGGTCCCGCACTTACAAGCCTGTATCGCGGGAGTTTTTCAAATTCCATGCAAATTGATTTTACCATTTATGGGCCGATGAGAATATAATTGTGCACTGAAAATATGGTTGGCTTTTCTATTGTTATTTTTTTAAATAAGGTGGCAAACTATATCAAGCAAGTGTAAGAAAATTTAAGTTAACAGTACTAATAAAAAAAACTAAAAAATTAAATAAAAAATTGTCAAGGTATATAAGTCACGTTTTCGAGATAATTGAAGGCAATGATGACAATAAAAACTGTCTAACATAGAGGATAAAAACTTGTTGAATTCACATAAATTTGATACAATAAATATTTAATGCCACTGAAACATCAGACAATTTCATATTATCAATTCAAAAGAAAACGTCTTCGGACTTAGTTTAGAAAGAAAAGAAGACAGGCTTGTATTTTATTTATAAGATAAAAAAAGTGGAGACATCTAGGTTACATAAATTTATAACTCTATTTAGAACTTTTGATGGTGTGAAATCTTACTTATGAGAAAATAGATGATGAAATAGTTTTTTATAAATTAATAAATATTATAGACATTCCCGCTACACTTTCTAGCCCCAAACTAAGCAGAGCTTGTACTATGAACCAGCTAACTGATATTTATAATACTTACATACTTTTTTTTGTAGATACATATTTAGAATACAATATAACACCCAGACAGAGAACAAACATCTGTGTTCACCACACAAATATGATTTTGTTCTCGGTGGGGATCGAACCCACAACTTGTGGTAAAGTGAAACACTGTCAGATAAGACTGCGATATTTGACAGCGTTTCACTGATCGCCACCGCAGAACGCTTAGGTCCAATTTCACCGTTAAACGCGTTTAACTAAACTCGTTTATATGTACGTACACAAAAGAAATACAACGACATTGACAGGTCTTTGAGCGCGTTTAGAGAAAAATGTACCAACTGAATGCTTAAGCGAGTTTAAACGTCAGTAGAACGCGTTCAATTTCAACGGTGAAATTGGACCTTAGATGTGCGCAAGACTTTAGTTCATAAAGTGAGCCCGGCAATCGGCTGGCCATGTTGCTCGAGTCGCCGGGGGAATATAGTTTCTCGAATGGCAATCAAATAGAAATTAGAACGGCTCCCCATCCGATGGGCCGATGACATTCATTTACCAATTTTTCAAGACTCTGGTAGGCTTTATGTCCAGCAGTGGGCTACTTCATTCTTAGACTTGCAAACATTCTACAGTGAAAATCAAACCCGCACCCTATTCTAATACACTACAAAATAGAGGTAATTTTACGGAAAGTTTTACCTCTGAACACCACGAAAACAAATACCTAGGTACCTTAACACCAGTCGATCCTGAACTAGGTAGGCAGCCCAGTGGGCCGCAGTGGCAATATTTGCATTCTACTATTGGTTCAGAGGAATATAGGGCTCGTTCTGAAAATTGGATTTCGTTATAACTGAAAGCAGGAGACAAGCTGCTCTGTTTTGGACTTATCAGAATTATTTATTTGCCCATTGTTTTACTGTGAATGTTTATTTTTAAGCTAAATACTGTATTCCTGTGTCATGGTAATCAATAAAGAGTTATCTCCTTATATTATGTAGAATACAGAAATAGGTGAAGTCGCGGGAGAAATATTGTGAATTTTGGTAGCTTGTTTTAACTTTAGCTTTTGTATTATTGCCTCGTGTCACTAAGTAAAGTGTCACTCGTCTCATTATGTCCTCTATAATAAAGCAGTGAAATTCCAGTGTGGTGCCACTCCACTTAGTGAGACGTAGGCAATAATACAAAAGCAAAAGCCGATCTGATAAACACAATTTGACAGCCATTACCATAGCCCTAACCTTATGGAGCTTCCGGTAGCCCTGCTGGTTTTTTTATCTGAAAGTACACGCTATTTCAAATATAAAGTATTTTTCTTGCCATAAACAAAGACTGAAATATTTTTATAAACAATCCTTCATGATTTCAGCTTGATCGGTGCAGAACTTTTTGAGTTTTTGAAGCGTACACAAACCAACGTTACATTAATATATAAGTATAGATAGATATAATATATATAGAGAAGCATGTGATCATCATGATTTCAGCCCGTTTGCACCTTGCTGGAAGGCCTCATTTTTATAAAGCACACCATTCTTTCCGATCCATTGCGAGTTTAATCCACTGGTATCCCGCTGAGTCGATAATGGTGTTCGATGAACAGTGTTTTTTTACCACCAGATTGTGATATGAAAACCAACTCAGGGCTGGTTATCCCCAGTAGGCCTGCCACGAGCTCTGTCTGGCTCTGTCTCTGTCTTTGGCTTTTGAGTCTGTGTGAGTGCTCACCAGTGAGTTAAACTGTGTGTGTGTGACATTTTGACGTAGGATTTATTTAGTCAACACTCACACAGACTCAAAACCAGAGCCAGACAGAGCTCATGGTAGGCCTACAGATGCTTCGGTACTTTTCATGTCGACTAATGCTTTTCATCATAGTATGATAACGCTATCTGTCAATACAAAATATTTCGGTCGAATCGAGTTGTTTGAAAATAGCTAAGAGATTTCTCTTAGCTAAAAGCCACACATTGTACCTATATTTGTAATAATTTTCGTTTTCTTTTGTGTACAATTAAATAGTAGCAGAGTTAATTCTTCTTACGTGTGAAAGTGTGTGCAAAGTTTTGAAGTTAGCCTGCGTGAAAGTTTCAACTAAATAACATTTGGGTAGATAATAGTAAACCCCACCCTGAATTTTTATGCATTGCCCTTTCATATACAAAAGGTCGCGACGGGAGTGTCTCATGATTTTATTATTATGGTAACTTCCTGCCCTTTATAAGGCTGTATGCTGTAAGGCTGTAACAAGCGGGTTTTATTACAAATGGTTACGACGTAGTCATGATCGCGCGACAACGCATTTATGTTCAAACAGCGACATCAAACGACAATTTGAATCACATTGTTTGATTGGCACCACACTGGAGCTTCATGTAATGTGTTTTGTAATATGGAGCATAGAAAATAACGTTAGGAACCAAGCTGTAATAGAAGTATCGGAACGTACTAGCACTAGAACTATCGACACTAGACTGTAGTATCCGAACCCATCTGTGGAGTGATCGCGGGGCCCTCACGCGTCGTCGGCCTAGCTAAGTCTCGCATTCCTTCCTTCCCTTGTTCGATTAAAATGGCGCATGAAGTAAAATAATCATCTGCGTTTTATTTATTTAATAGAAAATATCAAGAGGCTCTAACATTTAGGTTGGTAGAGCTAGCAGAGCTCTTTATAAAGGGCTTGTGAAAAAGTACTACCACCATGCCTATTTCTGCCGCGAAGCAGCATTGCTGTGTCTCTGTTTGAAGGGTTGGGGTGCCGGTGAAATTACCCTTAATTTATTATGATCGTTTACTTAGACGTGATAATTCAGGTGATGTAGAAAATACTAAATCGTCCGGATAGAACGTCTTCAGGCTAGTTATGATGAGTCATAATGATAAGCCTCCGCATTCACACGGACAAAGTCTACAATCCGCCTTTCATGTGAGGGCTCAATAAAAGTGTATTAAGTGTTTCCTTTTACATGAATTGGCCAAATAATGTAAGTACGTAGTTCGTAATAGTCAGCCTAAAGGTATTGCCTTCAGCGGCGCTCATGTGGAGAACTTTATTACCCTTCAAGAGACCTATTCGCGAAACAAGAAACATTTAATTCGTCATTATGATCTAAATTATGATAAAAGCAATTTATTATGAATAATCAGAATGTAAAAATGCAATCAGAATTTTTAGTTTCGATAAAATGACAAAGCTATTAAATGTTAAAATTTTCAGAAATCCTGCAAAAAAATATGGGCATAGGTATTAGTTACGTAGTAATAGAGAGAAAAAAATTTACGCTGTTCGGTTCCGCTTGGGATTTAGCGTTTATGAATGAAATGATTTTTGCTTGTTGAATCATTACTCAATATTTGACTAAAAATTATGGTTATAAAAAAATATTTTTTTCTGTCTCAAAAAAATTATTTTTTCGTGGATGTGTTCAGTGTCAGTAGCCAATATCGGCATTTCTTTTTTTGGTAATTACAAAATAGTGGTGTATAACACCCAGACAGAGAACAAACATCTGTGTTCGCCACACAAATATTTGTTCTCGGTGGGGATCAAACCCACGACCTAAGGCGCAGAAGGTAGAGCTACTACTAACTGAGCTGAAAGGCCAGTCATGGTAGTCATGGTGGTAGTATGTAGTTTATGGGGATGCTAGTATCATTTACATGTGAGACTTTTCGTGTTTTTGAAGGCACGCTAAGTTTTCCAGCTTAGGCAGTCAATAAGTCGAAATGAAGGCCTCAGGGTGACCTAAATATTAGTTTGCCAAAGGTGGCCAGTGGTAGTAACAAAAGAACTGTTTTAATAGGTCGCGAGCCCTCATTTAGTGGGAAGTTATTTTCAATAGGAGTTAGTTAAGCGTAATACTGTTATCTATTCTGTTGTATAAGCCGTGCGTGTCCCAAGGTTTCAGATATAGCTTGGTTGGTTCTGTCTTACAGACTGATAAAGTCGCTATCAATGCCTTCCATCGTAAAAAAAGATTTTTGTAGGCTTGCCACTAGCAAATAAATTTTGATATAAAAGCTCCAAACGAATTTGAGGACTCTTTGGCGAGTTTTTTTTTATCTTTATAATGACTAAGCGGCTGTAAGAGCTGGAATCAATAGAAATGGAATTGAGAAGCATGAAAGTGCACAGATGTAACAAAGTATTACATATTGAATTATAAATTACGCACGTTAAGAACGTGCCCTACGATGCACTGCCCTGCGTCCATCAACTTCAGTCATACAGGTGGCTCATAAGCCTGTAGTTTCACAAACACATCCTTTCAAACGGAAGCGGCAGCAATAGACATGTTGGAGTACTTATTCGGACGAGCCTTTACAAAGAGCTCTACAACTACATACATAAGCTGCCTCAGACAATTCTAAGCCCGAATCACTGAACGTGATTGGTATTGTCAGTTAATACCTACGCAATTTCCCGAATAAACAAAACACGGTCAAGATTGTACCTACCTCCGATTGCTCCACATAATGTGGCGTCTCCATCTCTCATCAATCTACACCCCCACCATGGAGGCACTTCGTGTTGCGTTCTGACGGTATATTCGTCTACGCTGAACGAAATTCACACAGTTCTAAAAATGCGAACGTCTACATGTCTGTCTCGCTACCACTAAACCAAACAATAGTGATATCTGCCTAAGTTTTGACGGAAATTTGACAGAAATCTTATGGGTTTTCTGACAGAATTCCGTCAAAACTTAAAATTGAGATCGGAATCGCGTTCAAGAGTCGACCGGCTGGACAGAGACGGATATTTGACATCAGATTTTTTTTAAATTTAATCTCTTTTGTCATTACAGATTGCCGAATATGTACCATTGTAAATCGGTTCCAAAATAAACATTATTGATATTGAATCATTTTGTATGGTTCAATTGTAATTACGTATATTGAAATCCCTAACAAAACTGATTGGCAGTGACAAGTTTGACCCGTAAACCAGTTGGGGTGAGTCTACTAGTGCTGATAAAACCCTCGACTAGAGAACGCTTCAAATCACTCAAACCGGTGAAAAAAGGCTGTGGAAGTTACTCTCATTTATACAACTTATTCGGTGATTATGTTTGTGAAATAAAAATATTTTCTCATCATCAGTCTGAAGAAGTCGACAGCTATAGCTATAGGTCTCGATTATATTGTTTCGGGGAAGAACTATTTCAAGCCTTCTCCATCCCACTGACTTTAGAAAATCTTCATAATTTCGTTGATCTATAAAGTGGGAGGCTCCTACGCTTTGTTTTTAAGTAAGACTTATCTTGGATATAAGCTAGATTGGTTAATCCTAGGTTGATAATACTTAATATTATATTAAGAACCGGTATTATTAAATTTCAGCTCAGGATAACCACTATAATACAGGGTATTACTAGACCACTTCAGACAACTTCAGAGGGTAAAAATACCTATCAACATGAATACATTTTTTTCTATTAAACACTGTAAACGCAAAAAAACGGCTGTTCCATGCAAAAGTTAAATAATACATGCTTGCCTTAAATGTATGAAACAGTTGTACTATTTTTTACCTTCACAAAATATTCAAATAGATATGTATACCTTAATCCTTAATAGGTATATCTTAATAAAGTAGTTGTATTAAAAAAAAAACCCCTGAAGTTTTCAGTAGAGTAGTCTAGTAACACTCTGTTTATTGCGTCGTCTAAATGCGCAAGAAAGTAAACTATTAAAACTCCAAATAAAGAAAAAAAACCAGTGCCTCAGCAGCAATGTATCTACAGTATAGTTTTTAGTTTTTTTTTATTGTCTTACTTAATAAATATCCAATTAAAGGCTAGAGTGCTGATACTAAAAAAATATGAAGCAAATTGAAACAAGATGATATCGAGCCCGAGTTAAAAATGTCGCGAAAATCAACGCCCTTTCCAATACTTATCATGGTTCAATTGCGTAGGAAGGTCCCGGGTCTCCCACAAGTATTATCCTCTTCCCATTTCTGATTCGTTGATCAATTGGTTCCACAATCAGTAGGCCTACCATGAGCTCTGTCTGGCTCTGTCTCTGGCTCTAGTTTTGTGATGTAGCCTGTGTGAGTGCTCACCAGTGCATTATACTGTGTGTGACGTTTTGACGTAGGATTTATTAGTCAACACTCACACATACTCAAAACCAGAACCAGTCACAGAGCCAGACCGAGCATGGTAGGCTTACAGGAAGTTAATTACGATAATTCATAGCGATAAAACCGAAAACGTACGACCACTGTGTATTATTGCTTACTAAATACCTACTCAAAGCATGTAATAGAGGTAGTACACACCCCCCCCTTCTTTATCCCTGTACAGTCAGCCTATCAACGTTAGCAGACTGTATTTTATATTCAGTCTAGAAATTCTGCTAAGAAACTACCCACATCTGTTTTTAGTTTAGAATTAGCTCTAAAACCCAAAGAACGAAGGCTTCTTACACTGAAACCGGTTTTATTGTTCATCATCATCATCATCAGCCTGAAGAAGTCCACTGCTGGACATAGGACTCCCCTACACATTTCCAGGAAGAACGATTCTGAGCCCTTTCCATCCTACGACTTCCTGCGATCTTAACAATGCATCTGATGGATTGGCGTCCTACGTATCGTCTTCCGGTTCGTGATTGCCATTCGAGAACCTTTATTCCCCAACGGTTGTCGGTTTGACCTGGTTTTATCGTAATGTGAAGATTTTATGAAGCAACCATACCCATCTTCAAGCAGGTACCACCGCCTGTAACAATAACACTACCTCCTAGACGTGCCCTAAGTAGCCACGCTGTGTGCCCAACCACAAGAAATAAGGGTTATAATAATGAAGACAGGTAAACCCATCTGGATTCAACCCCATGACAAATCACTCTTAACCCTTTCAAACGTATTTAAGACGTCATAAAGGGGTGGGTATTCATGTCTTCCTGTAATAAAGATGGCGATATTACCATAAAGACTACTTCATGGCGTTTCTTGAGGCAACGTTTTATCTATTCAAAACTTGGCTATTTATGAAACAAACCTAACCTTACAGGAAAACTTTTGCATAACAGAATAATAAACGAAATGTTTTTGTCAACCAGAAAGTTTCTTTGAAAAATGATAAACTTATATTCAATGAAAAACTGCTATTCTTTTTTGGTGAACCGATGAAGCGTACTAATAAAGGTTATTTTAGATTTAATAGATCATGTTTATTGTGTGGGCCGCCAAAGGGCACACAGAACACACACGCACAAACTATGCAACTAAACCAGTATAAACGGAACATTTTCAAATATTTTGCTGAATAAACGGCTTGCGTTTATTATTAATTATGAAATGTACATGCTTAAATATTTTAGCAGTTTGAAGTTATATTTACTTCAGTCTGTATTCGTGCTCTGAGTTCCTGTGCCACTTATCCATTACTTCAAACATACAGGAACAATAATTATTAATAAGAAGTTATGGTGATTTGTGTACTCACCTGTCCAACCAATCGATGGAAGTTCACCAATAAAGTACCTGACACTGTCAAAACAAACTAAAAACTTTTCGCCCCACGCACTATAAAAAAATCACATAAACTATAAAAATATCCCCTAAACAAAAATCTACAAAAAGTTAAATTTTGAATTTAATTACAAGAGTTTATGAGTCCATTTTCGGAGAGTACACGAACCAGCTACGAGTAGACGACCGTAGCGATCGGACCGCGTAGAGGTACTACGAGGATGAAGCGCGTAGCAGCCCACCGCTACGACGTAGAGCACGGAGTGACTAGATACGGCAAGTAAATAAATCTGAAGGACGAGTGAAACTCTTTACTATTTAGCCTCAAGCTAAGCAAAGCTTGCAATAGGGGGACAAATAATAATAAAAAATTAAATCATAAACATCTTCCTGCTCTTTTGCTTGCCCACTTTGGTGTCTGGTTTTTTTATCCCCAAAATGAGCAAACGATACTGTAAAACTATCTAACTGTTGGAACTCATAAAATAGTTAGGTATGAACCTACAGTCATTATATAGTAAATAGCTAGCAGCCGAACGCGTTGCTGGCCCCGTTGCCGTTACTTTTTTGAGATAGAAATTATCCTATGTCGGTCTCCTGTTCCTAGCTACCGCCGTACCAATTTTCAGTCGTATCGGTTATGCCATTCTTGAGTTGTAAATAGTGTAGCTAACACGACTTTCTTTTTTCGATAGAAGAATTTTTTTGTAGTGTTTAAGTCCGTTCATTATAAAAATATCATAGCAATAGTTTTCAATGTAAATCGTAATTAGTACCGGCTTCATAACTAGATGTCGCTGCTAAATTTGTAACAGTCCTAGAACGCGCTATCGTTGCGTTCTGGGCAACATGGTATGAGGCAGCTATTACATTGTGACACGCTCTTCTTGTTTACTATCAATAAAGCACCTTTGAAGTTTACTCGATTTGTCATTTCTCATTTGAGACCTACTTGGGAACGCGATCCTTTGGACATGGTCCTTACGAGCGGATTTCACTAGCCCCACTGGAGTTTTGGAGTGCTAGCGAGTCCCAACGTTTTTGTACGAGCCGGGCATAGGAAGCAGTGGTGGATCGCCACTGACGTGCCCCCCACACTAGAGGTGGGAGAAGCAATCACCGCGGGCCGCGGATGTCGGCCTGCCGGTACTGCGGGGAAGTAGCCGAGGTGCACTTTGGATGCGCTAGAGGGCGCCACCTGCAGTTGACGGAGCGTTGGAGACAAGGCAATACTGGATTGGAGCAAGTTGTTGTGGTTTGTGCAGTGCAACTGTGAGTACAATTTGATTACTTTGAAGTGTAGAGCGATATCTACTTTGGTAGAGCAGTTTGTGGTGAAAACGAAGATAGAGTTCTTCGGTAGAGATTTGGGACTTTAACATTTTACTGAATATTGGACTTTGAAAAATTTGTGTTATTTAGGACTTGTAATTTTCGTGTGCATGCTAGTTGTAAGAAATTCAAACTCTGTTGAGACGGGGAATCCATGCCCGATTTTTGAAAATTTATTTAAATCTCAAACACTTGTAAAATTTTAACAAATATTTTTGGACTTAGAAAAAATTTAGTTTTTAAAAATGGAATCTTTGTACAAATTGCAAGCCGATACAAAGCTGCGTATAGAGAAGGCGATAAGTAACTTTAAAAAATCGCCAAAGGAACGAATCACTCGGTCATACGCAGAAGTTAGATTAGAGTCTTTAGAAAAGGCTTGGGACAGTTTGGTAAAGGTTCATGAAAGTATTGTACAAAAGGTAACTGAGTTAAATAAAGATGATAAATATTTTGTAGATGAGGTGTATGAAAATTCTGAGGAATTGTACACTAATTATAAATGTGATTTGAGAGAAGTTGTATCCAAGTTTGAAAGAGGAGTTGCGACTCCTGCAAGTTCTGATAAAACAGTAAAATGTAAAAATGATAGCATCAAGTTACCAAAAATATCTATTCCCACATTTTCGGGTAATTATACTCAATGGCCTACTTTCAAAGATTTGTTTGTGTCATTAATTCATCAAAATGAAAGTTTGGCTCAGGTAGAAAAGTTGCACTATTTGAAAGGTTTGTTGTCGGGTGAAGCTGAACAGCTAGTCCGGAATATTCCGATCACGTCCGCTAACTATGATGAATGTTGGTCAATTCTTAGTAATAGATTCGACAATAAGCGATTCATCTCAAATTGTTTATTGAAAAGGTTGATGAGCCAACCTGTTGTGGCAGAAAATTCAAGTTCGATCAAGGGTCTTTTAGACACTACGATGGAGTGTTTGAACGGTCTTAAGAATATAGGTGTAGAGATTAAGTCGTGGGATATCATTGTTATACACATTGTCAGCTTAAAACTAGATATCGAGTCCCGGAAGCAGTGGGAAACTAAAATAAGCTCCCATGATAATTTGCCCACACTAGTAGAGTTTAGGGAGTTTTTAGAAGCCAGATCTCGGGCACTAGAATTCTTAGATTCTAAAGATAACAGACATAGACCATCCTTGAATAAGCCAAAAGTACATCACGTAGTTAGCACCGACAACAATGCCAATGTAAATATAACATGTCCGTACTGTAAAGAAAGCCACAAGATTGCAAATTGTAAGCAGTTTGCAAGGCAGAGTTATGAGTCTCGTCATGACTTTGTTCAAACCAATGGTTTATGTTTTAACTGTTTGGGTTTAGGACACTCCATTAAGTTTTGCCGTCAAAGTTCTTGTTGTCGCGTATGCAAGCGAAAACACCATTCGCTGTTGCATCCTAAAGCAGTTTCAAATTCAGCCGTATCTAATACAAAACCAACTTTAACGGCTGAAGTTAAGTCAGCGGTGTCTGCCGTTCAGACATCGTTATCAGAGGGCGAACCATCTTCGTCAAATGTAGCTTCACATTTTTCTCAGAGGTCAGTACCTACACAAGTTTTGTTGGCCACAGCTCTTGTCGAAGCACAGACAAGATATGGGTCTACACAACTGTTGAGGGTGTTATTGGATCAGGGATCCCAGGCATCATTCATAACCGAATCAACAGTACAGCTGCTTGGACTAAAGAAAAAGGCGGCCAGAACGGTCGTTTCAGGAATAGGTGGTGAGGAGAGCAGTTTTGCTTCTAGGTCTACAGTCACGGTGACTATTCACTCACGGATTGATCCTAATTTTAGTGTCCAAGTAGAAGCATTCGTGTTAGGTACCATAACGTCGCTCTTACCTTCAGAGAAACTTGCTGAATTCAACTGGCCTGAGATACAGTTCACTTTAGCTGACCCAGAATATCACACACCAAACAAGATTGATGTCTTGCTTGGCGCTGAAGTGTATGGCCAGGTTCTGAGAGAAGGACTAAACCAAGGTCCCCTAGGCTTTCCTGTAGCACAAAACACAGCCTTAGGATGGATTTTGTTTGGTAAAGTCCCATCGAGATCAACCTCGAACGCACGTTGTCATCACACCATTATAAGCACGCCAGATCAGGTTGATGACAACGCACTCCTGAAGCAGTTTTGGGAGATCGAGTCTATTATTCCCGGATCACGAAAGATCCTTTCCGAAGATGAGCAGCGATGCGAAGACATCTACTCTCAAACCACTTCCAAGGATGAAAGTGGCAGATACGTTGTTCACCTTCCATTTCGCAGCGATGATCCGCAGTGTCAGTATGGCAGTTCTAGAGACCTGGCTGTAAAGAGATTTCAGCTTCTTGAAAATAAGTTCAAGAAGCAGCCAGAAGTGAAGAAGCGATACTCAGAGGTATTCCACGAATACATGGACCTTGGTCATGTAGAACGCGTACAGGGTGATGATGCCCGAAGATCGACAGCAGTTTACTTGCCACATCACGCTGTTGTACGCGAAGATAAGTCAACCACCAAGGTTCGGATTGTGTTCGACGCCTCAATGAAGGGGTTGAATAAGGTCTCACTGAACGACGACCTCATGGTTGGTCCCACATTGCAACCGCCACTGCGCCATATCATCATGAAATGGAGAATGTACCCTATAAGCATCTGTGCCGACATTATTAAAATGTACAGACAAGTGAAAGTCTTACCTGAACACGCAGACTTCCAGAGAGTGGTGTGGCGCGACGATCCCATGCACGAAATCGAAGAATACCGCATGTTGAGAGTTACCTTTGGAACGTCGGCAGCTCCTTACCTCGCAGTGAAGACATTGCAGCAGGCAGCGATCGACGAGTGCTCACATTGTCCTGAAATAGCTGAAAGAATAAAAAATGAATTTTATGTAGACGATTTGATGACAGGAAGTCAAACAATAGAAGAAGGATTAATGTTAAAAAGGAAAATAACAGAGGTACTTACCAAGGGTGGTTTTGTGTTGCAAAAATGGGTGAGTAGCTGTAAGAAATTGAATGAACTAATGCTAAAAGATGAAAAGGATGATAAAAGGGAAATGGATCAGGATCAAGGAATAAAGGAAAAGGATATAAAGATTGATGAGGTTATGAAAATTTTGGGGATATCATGGGATCGTGATCGTGATGAGTTCAAGTACTCTGTAAAGCTTTCAACACAGCCAACTCCTCTCACAAAGCGGAGGGTCATCTCGGACATCGCCCGCCTATTTGACCCGTTGGGATGGGCAGCACCCTGTGTTGTTACGTCTAAGATATTTATTCAAAAGCTTTGGCTTTCGGGAATAGGTTGGGACGAAGAGTTGCCGTCGGAATTAATGGCAGAGTGGCAAACTTACCGTCAAAATCTGATAGAAACATGTAAGTTCAGCATTCCGAGATGGGTTGACACATCAGCTGATAACTTGTGTGTAGAGTTGCACGGGTTTTCGGATGCATCCATTGCTGCTTACGCTGCGGTTGTGTATGTCAGGGTTATTAAAGCGGATCAATCCATTACCACAAGTTTGATCACTGCGCGCACCAGAGTTTCTCCTGTTAAGCAGCAGTCGATTCCGAGGCTGGAGTTGATGGGAGCGGCATTGTTAGCAGATTTAATATCTGAAGTGTCGGAAGTCATGAAGATCCCACATACTCATGTACACGCTTGGACTGATTCATCCGTGGTTTTGGCATGGCTTAGCAGCCATCCTAGCCGCTGGACCACTTTTGTTGCTAATAGAGTTTCTGCCATTCTCTCGCAGTTTGACAACACGCACTGGGCTCACGTCCAGTCTTCTCAAAACCCAGCAGATATTGCTTCAAGAGGGTTAACTCCACAAGAGCTTGCAGGCAGTGTTCTGTGGTCTCAGGGCCCACTGTGGCTACGCAAGGACGCAATAGAATATACAAGACCGAAAGCCATATCGACAAATATGGAACAGAGATCGGTCAAGGCTCACGTAGGCACTGAAAACACTTCAGAACATCCCTTGTGGACAAAGTATTCCTCACTACCGAAATTAGTGAGAGTACTGGCATATTGCCGGAGGGTTTTGAGATGGAAGAAGCTGGGAGATGGTAGTAGAAGATACGAAACTTATCTAACAAGAGAAGAAATTGAAGAAGCAACAAGGGTGTGTATTAGACAGGTTCAAGGGCAAGAGTTTAAAGAAGAAATTGATGATTTGAGAAAGATGGGAACAGTTAAAGGAAAGAGCAGACTGAAATCTCTCTGCCCACTGATAGATAGAGATGGGATTTTGCGCGTTAGTGGTCGTATTCAGAACGCCAACTTAGATGAAGATACAAAGCATCCCATCATTTTACCACAGACTAATCACTTCACGAACCTAGTGATCAGTGATTCCCACAAAAGAACTCTTCATGGAGGAGCTTCTCTGGTCTTAAATCATTTGCGTACCAAGTATTGGGTAATGTCAGCCAAAACTATGGTTAAGGCTTTTGTACGCAAATGTGTCACTTGTAAACGGTACTCGACTGCTGCTCAAACCCAATTAATGGGTCAATTGCCGACAAGTAGAGTGACACCAGCAAGACCATTTCGGCAGAGTGGGGTTGACTTTGCAGGACCGATCAACATCCGAACGTCAAAGGGTCGGGGCCATCAATCTTATAAAGGATATATTTGCCTGTTTGTTTGTATGGTGTCTAAGGCTATACACCTTGAAGCCGTTAGTGATTTGACGGCTCAAGGCTTCATCGCAGGGTTTAGGAGATTTGTGGGACGCAGAGGTCTAGTTAGCGACATTTGGAGCGACAACGGCACCAACTTTGTTGGCGCCTCCAAAGAGCTAGGTCACCTGGTTGCCGCAGAAAAGTCATCTGTGGCTGTAGACATTAGAGAGTGGTTAGGCAACAACGGTACGACGTGGCACTTTATTCCACCTCACGCGCCCAACTTTGGCGGGCTATGGGAGGCGGGCGTAAAGTCCACCAAGTTTCATTTAAAACGCGTGATAGGGAACTCGACACTTACCTATGAAGAGATGTCGACTGTACTGATCCAAGTAGAAGCATGTTTAAATTCACGTCCGTTGTCAATGATGCCTGACAATCCCAACGACCCTTCTCCTTTAACACCAGGTCATTTTCTTATAGGTGAGCCTCTGATAACGGTGCCTGATCGAAATTACGAAGATAGTAGTTTGAGTTCGTTGAAACGTTGGCAGTTATGTCAGCGCGTATTGCAGGAATTTTGGCGGCGTTGGTCTGAAGAATATTTGGTTCACTTGCAGCAAAGATACAAATGGAACAAGCTTGTTCCAGAGCCAAATATTGGAGATATTGTGTTAGTCAAAGAGGATAATGTGCCTCCTGCTCGTTGGATGATGGGTAAAATCATCCAAAAACACTCTGGTTTGGACAAAGTCACACGAGTTGTGACTCTGAAGTGCAATGGCACTTTATGCAAACGACCTGTGTCGAGGTTGTGTGTTTTGCCTGTCAGTGATTAGTTTTAAGTTGTGTTTTGTATCGCTCACAGAAATGGTTATGTTTAGTTATTTATATGAAGTTGAGTTTTTGTTTTTATTGAAGTTTGTTGTATACAGTCCACTTAGTTTTGTAGTTTGTTATCGCTATTGAAGCAATGTTATAATAATGTCAATGTAAAGTTAGCTGCATAGTTGTGTTTCTCTAGTTAAGAACAAAACAGTTGTTCTTGGTGGGCGGCATGTTTAAGTCCGTTCATTATAAAAATATCATAGCAATAGTTTTCAATGTAAATCGTAATTAGTACCGGCTTCATAACTAGATGTCGCTGCTAAATTTGTAACAGTCCTAGAACGCGCTATCGTTGCGTTCTGGGCAACATGGTATGAGGCAGCTATTACATTGTGACACGCTCTTCTTGTTTACTATCAATAAAGCACCTTTGAAGTTTACTCGATTTGTCATTTCTCATTTGAGACCTACTTGGGAACGCGATCCTTTGGACAGTAGTGAAGTAGCTAGTAAGCTCATTGTAGGTTTAACTGAAACAATAAATTTTCATTAATTATCCAACAACATTGATAATAAGGAATAATATTTCACGTTGGCTCATTAATTTCAGCTTGAGAACCAATTAATTACAAGTAAAATGTTTATTTATGCGAAACTGCTATCCCTGTCTAGCCTTCTCCAATGATTCTCTGAATGATTTCTATGGATTCGTTTGGTCCGAAAAAAAACGTTTTTATTTAATTTTATATTAATTCGTATTGGCAGTAGGCAGCTAAATTGGCTGAAGATGCCAAAGATTATTAATATATTTAATTATTCAGCGCTCGAGAGAATGACAGGTCTAGGAGTTTCGGCTCTGATATTTTTTTATGAAAAATAATGTTATAGAAATAAATAAAAAAACATTTTCTTCACAGTAGTGTCTCGAGGAGTTTTCATACCTAAAGATTTCATTAATAATATCCGCACAATACATCAGAAAAAAAACACTCAAGTTGCTCAAGAACCTACAAAAGAAGCGTTTATCTCCAATTGGGTCAGCCCATACCACAATGTATTAATTCTTCTTGTAGTATGTATTCATCGTAATTACTTTTTTTGAGTTTATTCTGCGGTTGAGGTTGGTGGCTCAATATTCACTAACTATAGGTTTTGTTTATTCTCAACGGCCACTGCCATTTCAGTTTGTTAGGGTTGGTTTTACAGATTGCTAATAGGTTATTAAAATATTAAATTTAATATAAATAATATTTAAAATTAGAAAAATTAAATAATTATATGGTTGATTAGCGATCCCTGTGCCCTTAATACTTTAGGGTCAATCCATGAAAATCATGCATTTAGATGAAGTTTCAGCAGCTGGGCAGCAAACAAAAGCTGGTTGTAAAAAAAGAAAAATGAGTTTGAATACGACAGTATTCGAAGCTTACTCGCTTATTTATAATTCAGTTGCGCGTAATCTACTGTTGTTTCTCGACCGGGTCAGCTACTACTTACCTTGAGATTGCTCTCAGTTGAAGAAGAAGAAGGGACTCAAGTACCAAGAGATTGGGGACTGTCTACGATGTGAATACAGTCTGAGCCTGCATCATTTATTTAAATTTTACTACAACTTTTTATGTAGCCACTTTGTACTTGCTTCTATAGTATATTTTGTGCTCGGCTAATAGACATAAATGAAAAAAGCAGCCAAGTGCGAATCGGACTCGCCCATGAAGGGTTCTGTAGCAGCAAGTAACATAATATAAAAGTTCTTGTAGTTCGTCGAAAGGTAAATTGCGGTTTACGATTTAACACTTATAAATAAAACTACTCACTAGATTTCGTTCAAACCAAATTTCGGTGGAAGTTTGGATGGTAATGTATCTACATCATATATTTTTGAAAATTTGATGTACATTGCCACAAAAATGCCCGTGTCACACGGACGGACAGACAGACAGACAGACAACACGAATCTATAAGGGTTCCGTTTTTGATTTTTGGCTACGGAACCCTAAAAACAAGGCCGGTACTTACATCTAATCTAAAATGAATATCTCTCTCAGACGACAGAAAGATCAAGCTGAGATCGTTTATCAAGGAGCTCGTAAAGAATTCATTTATAGCACCAGACTAAAACTAGACTACATAGATTATTCCTAAACTTATTTTCTTGAAACTCAAGGCAACCGCCTTGAGAATCATCAACATCATCAGCTTGAGGAAGTCCACTGCTGGACTGCCTTAAACATTTCCAGTAAATCCCCACGGTATTCATAGCGTCGTCAGTCCATGTGTTCTATTCCGCTCGTACGTCGTCGTCCCGATCATGTCTGCCATTTGAAAGCTTTTATTCTCCAGCAGATTCTGTTTTATATGACTGCCTTCACAGCTTAGTTGGTAGTAGCTCTGCCTTCAGCGCTGGAGGGCGTGGGTTCGATCCCCACTGAGTACAAATATTTGTGTGGTGAATACAGATGTTTGTTCTCTGTCTGTTTATATTGTATTCCATGTAAGTATTTACAAAAAAAAGTATTTAAGTACTATATCAGCTACCTACTGGTTCCCCTAGTACAAGCTCTGCTTAGTTTGGGGCTAGATCGTGTTATGTGGATTGTCCGCATTATTTATTTATTATTTAATATGTATATAAACAATCTTAGATGTAAAGGAATCAGTGCGTTGTGTCTCTCTAATCACAGGACGCCACAGTGCGTGAAAATGTACCTACTACAACTAGACAAAGCAAAATAATTAGTGTTAGGTAGTAGGTAGGTAATAAACATTAGAAGAAACACAATAGTTATTTCCAAGAATATGTGATTATTGTTCACTGGAGTGGTTTTAGTATAGCGACTGGATACCCGAACAGCCGTGAAATTAAATCATAGAAAACGTTAACGGAATCACGAGTTTCGCACAAATGTCGCTCTAAGCGGTAGGTGCTTACCTACTTATCCACTAGGGCATGAGTGCCCTACTTCCTGGCCTCGATTTACAAAGAAAAACGTTTTTTGTGACACATTCAACGTGGTACTTACATATATATTTGTACTAAGCGGCACACCATCAAATAATAACCGATTGAAGTTAAAAAAAATAAAAGACTTGAGAAACCGTCTTCATTGTTCTTTTGATGAAATTTTTATGGGACCAATCTGGAAGTACCTTCCAGATAAACAAATACTATTTCAAATCAGCTCATAAATGACGAAATTATGAGGTAAAAAACATTTTAAAAAATGCAACTGAATTAAGAACTTCCTCTTTTTTTATTTAAAGTCGGTTAATATTTTTACTATAATAACCAAAATTGAGTACTGTCTGTCAAGAGATGGGATGGAGATAGCAAAAAGAACAAAGAGAACAATTTTAAATTTCTATAGGCAGTACACCAATAACAACTTTTTCAAGGAATCGCAGACTAACTCAAGATAATTAGCAAAGAAAAAAACATAGAAATATAAAAGTCACACTTAAATGTAATATAAGTCTAAATAAGTGCTTCCTATTTGTAAGGTCTCGTATCAGCTATAACTGAAACTCCACCGCCCCGCTAAAAACAGAAAACAGCGGCCCGTAAGTGGTTTGGTTTACCCGGCGCGCGGCGCTCCCTGAAAAATGCTACTAGGAAAACGTTTTACACCTACTCGTACCTAAAATGACACCGGTGACACACGAGCGTTTATAATACACATTGTTATTTATTTTTAGCTTATATAATACTTATATAGCCATGGTTATATCGCAGTGTGCGATCTTTTGCGATCCTTTGGATGGATAGAACTGTCCGACGGTTGATAGCCATAGTTTGACTAACGGACGCTATCCACGAAAAACGATAAACAAAGTTTTGTGGTAGCATTTTGAGTAACAATATGCGGCACGCGAGGTAGCGACAACTCAGCTTTTAGAAGTTTTCACTCAGAACGTCAATATGAAACTATATACGTCTTTAATTTGTCATAATAAACCAGCCCGATAGCCATCCGATAGCATAAACACTTCTGTGTTCATGCTACAAATATTGCTACAGCGTAGCAACAGTCCTACGGCGTAGCAGCGTAGTAACATGGCTAAAATAAAAGCATATTCCATTGCGCGCATAGTTTATCTGATTCTAATGAACCACTAAGCAAATTGCGCAATGGTATCCAATTCAAGACGAGCAAACTCCACTGTCTCTGTTTCTAGGCAGGAATCATTGCGTTTGAAACGACGTCGCTACGGTGGCCGATCGATCGAAGACAATACCGTGAGTAGGATGTCTATACTATAAATAACTTATGGAGGTACGTTCGTGATTTATTATCAAGTCGAATTACCTACAACATAGGAAGGGATAGTTGTACACCTACGAAATATTCTATTTCACGCACTGACATTTTACTGGGTTAAGTTTTGCTGTGGGCGATTTTATACCGGACAACTTTGAGTAATTTTGAGTGAGGATAAATATAGTTACAAACGTGGGATGTTATGAGTAAATTGTTTTTTTTTAATATAATATTGTATGAAATCTCGAACTGAGCATGTGGAAAATATATATTTTACTTGCGAATGCAGGAACAGGTAGAATCACCAAACTATTTATGTATTCTCAGTGATACATTATAAAGTGAATCCCTTATTGCATATAAACATTGGCAGACGCCAAATCTGGGTTTATGGGCTATTTTATAGTTGGTCCATAAACAGATAGTATCGCGGAAACGCACATAAAACCACGTTATAGATCACACAGCCGAGCGAGTATTCTATTGATGACTGGCCTCTCAGCTCAGTTGGTAGTAGCTCTGCCTTCAGCGCCGTAGATCGTGGGTTCGATCCCCACCGAGAACAAATATTTGTGTGGTGAACGCAGATGTTTGTTCTGTCTGGCTGTTATATTGTATTCTAAGTATGTATTTACAAAAAAATATATATAAGTAGTATATCAGCTATCTGTTTCCCATAGTACAAGCTCTGCTTAGTTTGGGGCTAGATAGTGTTGAGTGGATTGTCTAGAATATTTATTGTTCTTATTCATCATCGTCAGCCAAAATACTGTCACTTCTGGACTGGACATAGGACTCCCTTCTATTTTGCCATATTAACCATAATCACCACACTTGGCAAGTGGATTACCAACCATAGTGGTCGGTACCTACTCAAAGAGATTGTGTTCATTTTCTGGTACGTTACCTTAGTCGCCTCTTACGTCATCCAAGAAGTGATGGAGGGGTGACATCTATTCCAGAACCACTTTTCTTTATGTGTATTTATTTGTCCTCGTTTTTTCAATGGTCCCTTGATGTTTGTTTCATAATTAGATTGCTTGTATTTTTTTTCTTGTTTATTTTGTCTAATGTAGTCTTTTATCGAATTGACTGTCTGTTCACACGCGTTTTATAAATTATTTAGCTAATGGTGGAAACTTAAACGGTTTGTGAATCACTTTAAATTTACTATCTTTATAGAGGAGTGAATGCAGAGATGACGGCTGACAGAGAGGAATGGAGGAGGAAGACATGTTGTGCCGACCCCACATAAAATGGGATAAGGGCAGGAAGAAAAACATTATTGTACTACTTGTTTCCCAAATAAACATAAACATAACAAATTAAACAAAATAAAACCACCACTACTGGCTCGTATACTTACTTACATCACGCACGATCACGCCAAGCTAAATAGGAAGCTCCACTCCACTTGACTCCAGACTTGAAGTTGCACCACAAACAAGACTCGTTAGCTTCTTTCTTCGGAGGCTTTTCGCCTTTTTGTGCAGGAAAAAATCGCCCCCAGTAATCACAAAGGGAATCCCTCGGGGTGGTTGGATGAAGCCTTTTGCTAGGCCTATCTAACCTGATTAGTGGCTTCACATCACGATTATCGCACATTTTGCGTGATCAAGGTTCATAATTAGCTACTAAAGAAATTGTAGTAGCAAGTTCGTATAAGTATACAGCTCTAGTGATGGAGTTTTAGGCAACCCCGAGGTCTAAATACAGTACATTTTAAGTAAAGACGTTTGAATTAGTGTTTTTTTGTATTTATCGAGTCTAGAGTCCATTAAGAAAGAAAGAAACCATTTTATCATATTATATATATTTACCTAGCATACCACACAACAATACCTACCTACTTAAAATTAAAAATAAAAATCACATAAAAAAGAACGAACTGAGGACAGAAAAAGAAAATAATCATTATACAAGGTGTATCTAAATATGTGTACTATGCGAAGGTGGGGGGTTTCAGACCACAATGGTGATCAGTTGTGGGGGGGGAGAAAATTAAAAATTCCTAATTTTAGTTTCCCATACAAAAATATTTAATTTCATAATGCCCAAATAAATTGACAACCCTATCCTTGTAACCCCTTGACCCCTTGACCTACTACCTCTGTAGGTCTACTACTACTACCTACTACCTCTGTAGCTGAGTTTAGGGTTGTCACTTTGTATAAAGTCAGCTGTTCATGTTGAAACTTCGTTGCAGTTTTTTTCAGAGATACCAATCGAAGTTCGAAAAGTCGTTGAACAAAAGTTGTTCCCCGGGGGGTGGAAATTCACCCCCCTTCGGGATAGTACACATATTTTGATACACGTTGTAGACAGGGAGGCAGCTGTCATACAATATTACATTTAAATAGGTAACAATATTATAGATAGATAGATAGAAAATTCTATAATGCACAAAATTAAAAATTACTGTACACAGGCGAACTTAATGCTAGATAGCATTATCTACCAGCTAACCTTTGGGTAATAGGGAGATAGGTTGGGTAGTGCACATATAAGATGAGGGCTTACGTAAATACTAAACTAAAAATAAACACACAGTTAAGCGACAACTAAGCTATTATAGGTCAATTAGGCCCGGCTCAGTATGTAATTTGTGGCGTCTTCTTCTTCTTATCGTGTCACTGATTCTTTCGATCCAAGTGTGGTGAAAGGATTTTAAGTGCGCCTCGAAGAGGCTCGTAAGCAAGCTTGTGGCGTAAGCAAGCGATAAGAAGGCCATAAAGTCGATGCTATGCTATAAAATTATCATTTCGTCTCTAGATATGGCGCAGATGTGCGTATATGGGCCAAACAGTTGACCTAGTGAAGCTTCAGATTTTATTAAGCAATAGCGGAAGGATAATAAAAGATATATACATCTGTCGTTAACGTTTTGTATGGATATCAGGGGTAACTGTCTAACAGACGAAGAATGTTAGAAACTATAGCTTTATTTTTACATTATTTCTATTTACGTTTGTATAGGTACGAATTCCTTTACAAAGGCTTCTACTAAGATTATTAAGAAATATTTATGCAACTACAAATTACTCACGAGCGTTGTGAACACCACTAGGTTAGATTACTTAGTAGAACAGCCACAATCTAGATAAGCAAGGTATAAAATAGAGCTAATAATTTCATTTTGGGCTGCGATATACCTAATCTATGCATGTACCTACCTCGCTACCTACGCACTACAGAAGGCTTATTGTGTTCTTGGAATGACTTTACGATCGTACTTACTCTTCTTAAGTTATGTTTATGTGGGGTTATTATTATTTAGTCCGTGTTTACGTGAACTACAAATCATTACACCTTGGTACAGTGAGCTTTAAAAGTAAGGACCGGTCAAGACACTCGAAAATGTTTTAATGTTGTATGAACAAGAAATTGACATTTTTTTACCTCAAATATTTTTAATACTGTTGCCAACAGTTATATAGTAATGAAGTCATCAGTTTCTGATGTTGACTGTACTTTAGTTTTTTTCTGTCAGTTTAGTTTTGTCGTAATAAAAACGCAGTATAAGTTTTTATCATTTATTTGGTTATTTTTATAAAAATAGTAAGGACAGTATTTACATTGAGATTTAAACTAGGTACCCCCTTTAGACGTTACTTTAGCGTTTTCCCATTGTTATATTATTTGAGAAAAAATTCAGTGAGAACGCTAAAAAATTAATTATTCGTATTAATTAGAAGTTATACATGAGGGGCACTAACTAAACTAATACATAATAAACAAATATATTACATTTTGGTACCATTAGGTATGCCTAACGTGTGTGAGAATTCATATTAATAATTACAAATCTTTTGTCTTAAAGTATACAGAAAAACGGCACATAAATTACCATAGTTTTTAATCCTTGTTCTAAGTCTATATCCGTATTCAATATTTTCTATTCTAGAAACGACCATCCAGTTTATTAAATAACTTTAGAAAACTCGAGTTCTGACAAGCCTAAAATCAGCGGAATCAATATCTACAGAAATAAACGTAAGACACAGTCGGCTACACATCAGATTACACACTTTATACATTCATAACTACGCTAAAATGGTAGGAAAGGACAATGGTAGAAAAGGACAATGGTAGGAAAGGTTCGAGCAGCGACGGGATAGCAGATATCGTGAATGAATTCATCATCATCAATTACCTCAGCCCGGTATCACCCAATCCTGGGTGCGAATAAAATACCTAGTTGAAAGTTCAAACAGGGTAGTTTTATGTGTACCCGTGTACAGTCGCCTAAAACAAGATGGTTATCGAAACCGGCATGTCGTGGAACCTAAAAAGTTCGAAAAACATGTGTCAAGTTTACGAAAGGAGCCTCTTTCAGGCGCACTTAAAATCCTCTCACCAAACTAAAAGAACTAGTGACACGATAAAAACATGCTATATTTCATGTTTTTGTATTCGCGTCCAGTAGATCTATCCTTTTTTTCATTAACTACACCGCCGTCAATTTCTTTCCTAGCAAAGGTCTCTTGGTCTTTTGTAAAGGTAAGAGAGATCTCTTGGTCGCCCATTGTTTTGCCATGTGTCATTCTGTATTATTGCTGTGTTGTGAATAATTAAGAGTATCTTTTAATCAAACGCGAATACGAAATCATTTTGTAACGTCTCAACTGTAACCGTCTTATTGTAGGCGACTAAGTATTGTTGTCAAAACTTTTAAAATCACAATCAGACATGAGTTTTCATCAGAATTTACTTATTTTTCGTAATCTCAATAACACCATTCTTGCCTTGACATTATTCTGAAAACACACTATTGTTCCGTCTATAGAAATGCCAGACAACTTTTAAAAACGAAACGTAGCTTGGTACTTAAATAATTTCATACAAAGCTTAAAAAAGTTGTTTCAATAGACAACTTACATTCTTTTATAAAGTTGGTTCGTATACTTCTGCTCTGGTGCATAGTCAGTAATGGGATCATTTTGTACTAGGTAGTTAGATGTTTTTGCTTTGTTAGATAGCTTTATTTTATATTTTTGTCTCTGCTCTTATAAGCTTTGTCTGAACTCCTATTAAGGTTTAGGATACCAACATCATAAACCTTTTCAATATGCTTAGAAATAAATATTGTTGGACATTCAACACAACAGTAAACCCCCAAACTAAGCAAAACATGTACTTTGGGATAGCTTTTATAATAGTTATTTATTTGCAAGTTTTTGTGTTTTATGACGTATTTACAAAGTCACTCAGACAAGTAACAAAAAATTGATGTTCACACTAATGTTTGTTTTCGCTGTGGATCGAACCCACGACCTACACACCGAAGGCAGAGCTACTACCAACCGAACTGTGAAGGATGTCCAATAAACTGTCACATTTAATTATAATAGTACAGGCACGAATACAAACCTAAAACCTACTGTATTGCAATGCATTAAGGCTTATTTCCGCGTATTTTGTACAGGGTCTCAATCAGAGTGGATTTCGTCGGCGACCTGCTGCCACTTCGCCACCATGCTGGATACTGTCTTCTGTTTCATTCCCATTGATGTTGATATTTTTAACTGGAACAAACAATACGTAATGAGAAGACATTTAGAGATTTCATACAGCTGTTCTAAGCTAGATTTATGAATTATCATAGTATTTACTATTTATCTTGTAATATGGCTATTTTTTTTTTCTTGTACGATTAGCCGATGGAACAATGATCAAAAAGTTATCTACCGCTAGCGCCATCTAGCGACCGGCGTCATCAACGACGACAGTGACAGCACCATGAGATGTCTGAAGACCAAGCTGTCACTTGTCATACGTCACTCACGTCAAAAGAAGACCCGTAGGAACTTCACTTCGCTCATTCGTATCAATTTCGTGCACTTCATTCTTTTCTCCGTTTTATATCACATGTTTTTAAATTGTACTTGTGATCGCTTTATAATTATACGTTAAATATTTTTTAAAGAAAGTATAAATCATTGAAGACGTCCCTGGCTACCTCCTCAACAAGTAGGAATCTAAACCGTCGGCTCAAACAAACAAGCATATGGCGCACCTGATTTTAGGTGGTAACCTAACTATCGCTTACTTATAACAAAGCATTGTCTCGTAGGTCACGCACGTCCGGAAAGTGGCTTTGATGCACTGCCCTGCGTCCATCAACTGGAGGCATACAGATGTTCAGCCTCACGTGCCAGTAATTACACCGGCACCCACACCCTTCCCGAAACACAGCAATGCTGCTTCACGGCAGAAATAGGCACGGTGGTAGTACTTCCTCGGATTAGCCACACAAAGAGCTTTACTACACCAAGAGTTCTAATGAACTGTTCTCACTGTTTAAATTGAAATCGGTCCAGCCGTTAGGCAGTCTGAATCGCGACAAATGCATATTTTTACACACACATACTCGATCTAAACGCGTAGTTTACTGAAAACACACTGCTACAATTTGTCATACACAGGCCCATGACCATGTGTGTCAAAGTTTACCTTGCTCTTCTTCTTGAGTTTATCTTTGTCCTTGTCTGTTTTTGGCGTCGCCTCTCTTTCCACAGACTCCCTTTTCCTGCGTTCTATTTTCACCGGAGCTACTATAGGTACTATAGGCACTATAGGTGGCGTAGGTAGTACAGGCAAGGGTAGCGGGGGCGGGGAGGTCACAGGGGTCGTGGGTTCAGTTCCCGGCGTGTGCTTCTCCAGTTCGGCGATATCGTTGTAGAAGGATAGTAGTTCGTCGCCGATCTCTTGTTTTGGCGGCGGTTTTGGTTTGATCTCCTTCTGTTTTATTGGTTCCTGTGGAAAATATATTGTTAGACGGTATTTTAATAGATTAGGCTTATTCTTAGTAAAGACCTAGAGGCCAAAAGATAAATACAGGCTTTTTTGTTTAAAAAGTATTTGCAGATCATCATCAAAGATTTTGTCTTGTTGTTGGTTTGATTCTGATAGGCTTGTACAAGTCTAATTGTACAATTAGACTGAAAAACTCATTGTTGCATGAGTATTCTTGATATATTTTGTCTTGAAAACGAATAACGAAAATCAAACCGCTATTTGAGAGTACAAAATATCATGATCATCCATATCATTCATGATCATCCATATCATACAAAATATCATAGGCCTCCCCTACACATTTCCAGGAAGAACGATTCTGAGCCCTTTTCATCTCTCGACTTCCCGCGATCTTAACAATGTCGCCGGTCCATCTGGTGGGTTTGGCGCCTTACGCTTCGTCTTCCGGTTCGATAACTATAGTATATTATATATACCGAACCGGAATTGTTTAATTGAATTATTTGGGGCTAATAGTTTTTTTTTAGCCATCTCGAAATGGCACTAACTTAAAATAACCTGGTACAACAACATTTGATAACAAAAAATATACTGGTAGGGATAAACCAGCCTAAAAATGCACGCCCCTCCACCACGTTTTCTTGACGTTGACTCACAGCAAAGTACTTAAAATTTATCCTTGTGATGTAAGTGATAAAGAACAATTTACTTTGACTGACTGAAGTAGTGGGACGTGCAGTTTAAGATTGGACGATCTCTATAGTAATACTTACGGGAGGCAATAATGTACGACCCGTTAATGCACAGCAGGATAATGTACAGCAGGTTAATGTGCACACCGTTATTACGGTGCCAGGGTTTGGATTATCGGGGCGTACAACAAAAGGTCGCGTAATAACATGCTATACAATGTCATCACGTGTTGTTATTGTACGCCCCGTTATTACGATGCCAGTTAAGCCTCGTGCACACTGTTTTGTTCTGGCAGCGGAAAATTGTACCTACTTGTCCTTGAGACTTTATAGGGCGGATCCGACTTGGATAGGTTATGTTAGAACATATAAATTACGCACAAGGCGAGCGAGCAAAGCGAGCGTGCCACGGCAGTGCCAGAAAATGTTATTTTTACAATAACTCCAAAGGAGCTAAGTATCACCATTAGGACAAGTCTCCATTGCTTTAAAAGAATGAGTTATAATTGAATTGCTCCAGTGTGCATAGGCCTTAATCTCTTCCAATTAATATGCTGTACAATAACATCACGTGTCAATTTTGTACACCCAGTTAATTCGCAGCCAGTTATTGTACGGCAGGTTAAAACGAATCCAAAAAACAAAAAAGCAGCCAAGTGCGAGTCGGACTCGCCCATGAAGGGTTCCGTATTCCGTAGCATCAATTAACATAATATAAAGGTTTTTGTAGTTCGTCGAAAGGTAAATTGCGGTTTACGATTTATGACGTATAAAAAAAAAACTACTGACTAGATCTCGTTCAAACTAAATATCGTTGAAAGTTTGCATAGTAATGTACAACATATATTTTTTTTGGATTTATCATTCTCTTATTTTAGAAGTTAGAGGGGGGGGGACCAACTTTTTTCCACTTTGGAAGTGTCTCTCGCGCATACTATTCAGTTTAGAAAAAAACGATATTAAAAACCTCAACATCATTTTTAAAGACCTATCCATAGATACCCCACACGTATGGGTTCAATGAAAAAAAAAAATTTGAGTTTCAGTTTCAAGTACGGGGACCCCCAAAATTTATAGTTTTTTTTCTAGTTTTATGTAAAAACCTTAATGCGGTTCACAGAATACATCTACTCACCAAGTTTCATCAGTCTAGCTTTTATGGTTTCGGAGAAAAATGGCTGTGACACGGTCGGACAGACAGACAGACAGACAGACAGACAGACATGACGAATCTATAAGGGTTCCGTTTTTGCCATTTGGCTACGGAACCCTAAAAAAAGGTTTCGTTTTAACTGGGTGTACAATAACATGCAGTACAATTAGCAATTACTGGACGTACATTAACCGGACTCATACTTACAGGTTGCGGTAGCGGCGGCGGGTCGTCACAGCCAGGCGGCGGCGGGTCGTGCCACGCGGGCGGCGGCGGGGTGTGCACGCGGCACGGGGGGGACGGCGGCGTCAGCGGGGGCGGCGGGGGGGGAGGCGGCACCGGCGGCGGGGGAGGGGGAGGGGGGGACGACGGCGGCGGGGGAGGGGGCGGGGGCAGAGGATCCTCCTGCGCAATAATAGTACATTATTGCAAAGGCAGCGAAATAGGCAATTGCAGGTCGAGTATGAGTTTTGTCAATGATACGAGACAGGCAATTGCCATTTCGGCCGAGGCATATATAGTGCTTTTCTTAAAAAATTGCAAGGACATAAAAAAGGGTCTTTTAAATAATAAATTTATTTTTTATTAACCAAATAACAACGAACTCCGTTTTGCCGCCAATTTTTTTTTTTATTTTACAGTTTGTGCCGAAAGGTAAACGCATCTGTGGCTATACAGCCACGAGAACGCAATGTGTAATGCCGGCTGTACACTCTCGGCGAGAGAGTCTCCCCGAGAGCCTCGGCCGGTGAGGCTCTCGACGAGAGCATACCTGTACACTCTCGTTTTTCATTAGTACTGTAGATTCTTGCAGTAGTGGACGTAGAAATTGCTGCTGCTGTTTGTCTTTGTGCTGTGAGCTATTATAATTTGTTAAACATTTACCACAAAAAGCCATGGCGAAGAAGAAGATGGTGGATGGTTACTATGCACCGCAATAGAAACCGGTATCTACTTCAAATTGAACAACAGTCAGTTGATATGTGTATTGTATATATTTTATATACCTAGCTAGAGTATTATTAATTCTGTGCATTTAAAAACGCGTCTTCACACAAACACAGTCAACGAACAACTAAATGACGAGTGTGTACATGCACGCTCTCGTTTTCCTCGCGAGACCTAACGAGATCCTTTGACTCGGGCACAAAAAACCGACAAGCGATCGAGACCGACCGAGGCGAGGCGCGAGAGAGCGAGACACGACGAGAGCCCCATGTACATTCTCGTTCTCGGCCTGTCTCGAGCTTTGTGCCCGAGTCAAAGGATCTCGTTGGGTCTCGCGAGGAAAACGAGAGCGTGCATGTACACACTCGTCATTTAGTTGTTCGTTGACTGTGTTTGTGTGAAGACGCGTTATTAAATACACAGAATTAATAATACTCTAGCTAGGTATACATATACAATACACATATCAACTGACTGTTGTTCAATTTGAAGTAGGTACCGGTTTCTATTGCGGTGCATAGTAACCATCCACCATCTTCTTCTTCGCCATGGCTTTTTAATTTTCTTTTTGTGGTAAATGTTTATCAAATTATAATAGCTCACAGCACAAAGACAAAGAGCAGCAGCAATTTCTACGTCCATTACTGCGAGAATCTACAGTACTAATGAAAAACGAGAGTGTACAGGTATGCTCTCGTCGAGAGCCTCACCGGCCGAGGCTCTCGGGGAGACTCTCGCCGAGAGTGTACAGCCGGCATAAGATAGATGAAAGAGTTCTAAATTCAAACAGCACACCGTTTCATACAACATTGCCGGAGCGAGAACGCGCCGGGAAATGATTTTGGTTTTTCAGTCTACGTAAATATGATACTTCGCGTGTTCTATATTCAAAAGTAATGACAATATTTCCGCGCATGTTTAAGAAAAGACATTTTGAATTTGACTTTGAAACGAATAGACTACGCAAGAGAATAGCTCAATATAATATGGTGTCACCTTATATTGTTTTATTTTAGTGCCATCTCCATATTTGTGCACCGACATTGGTAAAACATGTTTGTACCACACATTTATTCACATCTTTACTTTAACACATGTTTATGCATAAAAATAATCTTTATCATATCTTTTACCTCTATGAAGGCAGGTGGCGGCGTGGTGCAGATATCCATATCGGTGTCTGGCACGGCGGGGTACTCCCACTGCTCGAAGCCATCCGCGCGTCGGTAGCGGTAGCGCCCCGCAGACCTGGGACAGAGGACAACGTACAAGCAACGCCCCGGCATGCGGGCTGGTGCCCGTCTCTCTGGAGGGAGGGAGACTTGAGATTATTCAATACTAATACAGCTTCACGGCTTTCAAATAGATCATATGAGTGGCGACCAATTTTTATGCCAACGTTTGTTAGAGATCCTTGTGTAATACTTGTGTGGCATAAAATAAATATGTTGATTGATTAATTAATATCCACCACAATCTCATAATACCAACTTGAATGATTGGCCCGTTTCGCTCACTTGCTTAATATCTTCTGGTGGCAATAAGTGATGATGAAGTCGGCGTTGGAGCAAGACAGCCTACAATCTAGATGGCGCTGCACATTCTATGCACCCTTGTCTCAGATTTTATGTTCTTTGGACATATTTTTCATTTTACTTTTTGTTATTTATTAAAAATAGAAGTGCTTTATTTATTAAATTGCAACACCAAAAAGTACGCTATGCATACACACATACTGTATTTATGCCACAATTCTGTAAATTGGTAAGCTCGCTGCTCTCGCCAATTACCAAAACCTTTTGTATGCATTGTCTTTTTACAGCCGTTTCTAGACTAAAAATAAATTAATCTCAAGTCCACCTTCCAACAATAGACACAGGGCCTTACAAATCTAATAATCAAAAATTTTCAGAGTATACTTAAACCCTTCTTTTTTGTCTACTTAGAATAAGTAAACACAATTGTCGAATCCACCCTCAGTCTCCATCCAAGTCAAAGCAATTTTGCAGTAACTTAAACGAGATTCCTTCTGGAAAAGATCAAAGCAAATTATCTTGAATAGTTTAAAATTTTGGTAAATATCATTGTTTCTCACCAAATCCCCGGCGCGAAGGAGTTCTTATTTTCAACTTGCGTGGCAGCCATCTTGGATTCTTGAGTGTTCAGATTGTCGACCGCTGGGATTGAGTTTTGATCTTTAGGCGCTTTCTTAGAGCTAAATGATTGATTCTTATTTCACTGGGTTAACAAAATTGTCTTTGAATAGGTTTTACAATATAATAAGAAAACTCCGGAAACAGGTTTAATTTTTTTTATTACTCAAATATCACAGATTATTATCATTATTCAATTAAACAAACTTAAGATTCATAGCTTCTTCACAGTACATACAAGATATATCAGTCGCTCATGCCATTTATACAAATCGTATACGTTTTAGATACAAATTGTAGAATAACCAAATAGTATTTACTTACGTTGTAGTTCATTTATGCCCAGCTGACGGCATCGACACGTATACCTTTAACTACGCACTTGACCACTATGCTCGATCATAACAAGATCATTGTATAAGTAATCTATTATTTATTATTTCTCAATGATAATTTAAAATATTGGAAAAAACAAAACGCCGCGATGGGTCGTCAAGTGCGCATAAATGCAAACCTTAAAATAAATACACAATGACAAAAAAAAATCTTATTATACTCATAAGGTGGAATAGTAGCAATCAACATTACCACAGAGTAAAAATATACCACCTTGAATGATTGACTACTAACAAATTATAAGATGAGGTATCAATTTTTTATGTGGAAAGTGACTAACATAAGTTAGGAAGAACAATAAGCGAGTAAATAGTCATGAAATTGGTTCATCAAAGTCATACCAGTAGTTTGGTAAAAATATTTTTTACCAAACTATCTCTGAGAATTGAGGAAAATCTGAGTTTTTATACTGGAAATCAGCCAATATTGTTATGTAAGCCTTTTGAGAGCAGAGATACAGTTACAGTCCAGTTAAAATTGAACGAATCAACGCTAATCTCTGCGTTGATTCGTTCAATTTTATATCTACTTTAAATCTACTTGACTTGACACCGCACGGATCAATGTCTAGAGATTGTAAAGTCATGTAACGACACTCAAATATAATAGTGTAGTTGAACAACGCATGTACTTCTGGGAGCGAAACATCTGGTAACATGGCACGAACAAATGGATAGAGATTATAAAGTCTCTGGAATCACGCAAAGCGATTATAAAGTCAAGTAACGCTGTAAGAATCAGCGTTCAAAATAATGAAATCAAGTAATGGCGCTCGAGATTAAGAGCGAAGGTCTCAAACGTCTCGAGTTTAGTTAGAGTTTTTTTTTTTTTTTTTTTTTTTTACATAAAATAGAACATCCTTTGGCTACAATCTCACCTGATGGTAAGCGACGATGTAGCCGACGATGAAGCAGGATGGTCTAGAAGACACCTATTCACTCTTGCCTTGAAGAGGCCCAGATTGTAGTTGTCAGGAAAAACAGCCGTCGGCAATGAGTTCCATTCCCTGGAGGTTCGCATAATGAAGGTGGAGCTAAAACGCTTAGTGCGAATGGGTGGTATGCTAACCAGGTATGGATGGTACTGAGCCGTGCGTCTGCTAGTCCTATAGTGGTTATAGTTCCAAAAGTCACAAAACAACGTAAAAGATACCCAACAGAGGCGCATGTGTCAAAGCACACCGCATGACCCGACGTATACAGATTCTAAGGTCAAGCAACAGCGACCGAATCAGCACACAGAGGGTCTGGATGCGTACTTCTGGGAGTGACACGGCCAGTAGAATTAGAGTCATGTGACAGCACTTTGACAGTGTAACTATAAGCCAAGCTGGCTCATGTGTATGAATGTGTACCTCTGGAAGTGGCACGTCCAAGTCAGGTAACACGAATCAACGTAGAAGTTATACAGTCAAGTAACACCGCTCGAAACAACGCTCAGAAATAACTATTAAGTAACAGCACTCGAGTACGATCGTGCAGTAGATCGGTGATTGGGATGCGTACCTCTGGAATCGGCAGGCACGCCCAAAAGTCAAGATACCAGCGCAGGAATGTAGGCACTGAGGTTATAATCAAGTAACAGCACTCGAGTACGATAGTGCAGTAGATCGGTGATTGGGGTGCGTACCTCTGGAAGCGGCAGGCACGCCCAACAGTAAAGTAAACAGAGCACTGAGGTTAAAGTGTAGTAACGGCAGCCAGTGAGTGAGGTAGGGTCGGTAGGGTGTGGTGTACCTCTGGAAGTGGCACGTCCAGCCGGGCGGCGCGGCGCGGGCCTCGTGCGAGGCGAGCGCGGCGGCGGCGGCGCGCGACCAGCCGCGCCAGTACTCGCGCCCCAGCGACCCGCCCGCGTATGCCAGCCGCAGCGTCTGAACAACAACACAACATTCTATTAACAAACCAGCTGACCCGCCGAACTTGGTACCGCTCCACTAAAGGCCTGCGCACACCTAGGTCGCTGGCGATAGAGATCACGCTGTCAAATTTGACAGCGTTTCACTGATCGCCAGCTTTAACACTGACAGCCATATTAATAAACGCAATTTAAGTTTAGTCATGGTTTAAAGTTAGCCCTGTCACTTTTTCTCATTACCCAGTGGTAAGAGATGGCAATAGTTTAAGCACAGCTTATCTTGGTATGGTTAAGTTCAAATTGACTTCTAAGTATTATTACGAATGATTTCACTTGATTCGAAAGAATCAGTGACACGATCAGAAGAAGATTGTATGGGAGTATAGAAAAGTGTTGTTTTTAGACTCAGCTCAGTTGGTAGCAGCTCTGCCTTCTGCGCCGTAGGTCGTTGGTTCGATCCCCAATGAGAACAAATATCTGTGTGGTGAACACAGATGTTTGTTCTCTGTTTATTTCTTCCGAGATTTATTTCCGAGGTTACTAATGTGTATTGCAGATGTGAACAACGAACACATGTTGAATTTTGAAAGAGCTGATACCTCAGACAAGTAGATATTATCTGTTGGCATCTTACCTGCATTTGAATCAACATCTCTTGCACCGGCGAGACAACCCCGGGCTGAAGCTCGTTCAAATGCTTCAGCTTGGCTTCCACGAGATCCGTCAGACCATCTAAGCTCTCATCTCTCACCTTTTCGTTCAGAACCTCGCCTTTAGTGAACGTCAGCCCGTTGCCGTAGCTCACAGTCTTAGCTTTAGTGCTTTCCACACTATCGCTGTCTTCACTAAAGCCTAGTCCGACCCGTTCGCTTGAGAAACCTTCAATGTGCTGCGAATACTTTGTTGTGTAAGAAGGTATTTCGGCATTCTTCCGCTCTGGTAGGACCGAGTTTGAAATACGAAGCTTTTTGCGGGGCCTTTCGATCAGTTCAGATGGATCTGCGAGATATAGGTTCGTCCCTTTCTTTTCTGCAGCAATGGTCGGCGGCGCTTCAGTCTTACTGTCTTTTTCTACAACTATCTCGACTTCTTCTATTTTCGCTGCGCTCGGGAATAAAGCAGGAGTTTCATCGATGTTTTTGCTGCTGGGAAACAGAGCTTTAGGTGTGACCGGCGTACTGGTACCGCTTTTGATTGAACCCCAGCAACTTTCATTACTTCCCTGGGAGTTTTCATCAAACATGTCAATTTTCTTAGCCTTGGATTTTGGCAATTCTTTCTTCTCTATTTCTTCTAGAAGGTCGTCTATGTCGGAAGCTTGTATGTCGTCAATTGATTTGATAGGTGTTGCGGTGCCAGAATTTGTGTCTTTTATGATTTTTTCTAAGCCTGTTGGTAGTTCACCTCCAAGTTTTTCTAGAAGTTTGGCTTTGTCCTTCAGTCTTTGTAGAAGAGAGTTTTCGTCTTGACTGTCCTCTGTTTCTACTGTAGCTGGAATATCCTGAAAAAAAAATGGAAAATATATTAAGAATATTTATCTATTAATACATAATATTTGACTCCGTGTTTTAGCTTATTAATCTGGTTTTTTGCGTAGTTGCCATATGGAAATAAACCGCAATTCATTTCAAAGAAGCACATAGAAGTTGTAGTTGCAAGCAAGTATTTATTAAGTCACCTCAGATTGAAAACTTTGACCATCATAGTAGCTAATAACTATCACAATAGGGTTGAAAACCACAATGATCTGAATTGACCTATGACGTGTTCTATCCAAATTGGTTCACCTCAATTTGAACAAAGCATAGCATAAGTAAAATAGAGACCATGGGACCATGTGAAACTGACTGAAGACAATTTCAAATGTTTTATGTACATAAATACACGCAACATAGTTCTATGTAGAAATGAACAAGGATTCCAACACTATTGAACAGCTATATTTGCGCAGTATTCAGTTTTCTTTGATCATCATTGGTGCTATTCTTTTATGTAAGTGGAATGCTAGCTTTCTAAGTTAGCAAATTGAAGCCGGGACTTGGGCAGGCCATAGCTCATAGATGCCACCAACCCGAGGTTCTACTCTGCTATTTTAAGCAGTTGGGCAGCACAAACACATCTCAGTGTGGGATGGTAGTGTAATTAGAAAGTCCCAACTCAAATTAGAATAACATAGCTCATACTCTTTAAATCTCCAGTACTATACGGCGGGCGGATCTGGGCGGGACTGAAGTTAAGCGTTTGGCGAATCTTCCAAAGTCAAAGTGATTAATTTATACAGTAGTATCACACGGATCGGCAAGTTTATCATGCGCACTTGATGTGCGGGCAGGTTATTCTGCAAGTAAAGTCGCTGGCGGGCCCTTTTTGCGTGACCCTTGACACGTGTTGCTCGAACTTTTTTAGGTTCTAAAACACGCCGGTTTCCTCACGATATTTTTATTCACCGTTTTTGAGAGTACTGGCATAGTGCACATAAATTTTTCGACAGAAAAACTCATTGGTACACGAGTGGATTTGAACCCACGACCTTCGGATCGGAAGGCGGGGCCACTACCACTAGACCACCAGTGCTCCTATCACACGGATCACTTCTAGACGTCTAAAAGCTAGGTGAGTGTAGTTGCCAGTTCCACGCGATCAAGCCGTCAGTTATTAGCCATTTTAGCACAAACGGCTCACATTGGACCCGCCGATTGTATTGCATCTTTCAGAATAATTCTAATAACGTAGACTTTGTACAAGCGGGTTTCATAATATTTCCGCCTTTATATTTGCCTCCTCATAACAAAAAAGCGAATATTTTATCTGACATATCATCTACTCTGAGATAATTAAATATATTATGTATTAATATCATTACTAAATTCTAGAATACAACTGAATGACGTTTCTTACCTCAATTCGACTTTCATCTTCAACCTTATTGTCTTCAGCTTTAGGGCTATCTACTGACTCTTTGGGCATCTCCGGTCCTATCGGCAAAGTATAATTCTGTTTTGAGGGCAGTGCTGGCCCATACTCCATATGCTTGGTCTTGGCCTTCTTGTGCTGAACCTTGGGAGGTTTGCTCGGTGGTAATGGAGGAGGCTTGACCTCGGGAGCCTTGATAGGAATCTCAGGCTCAGGGTCCGATTCGGAGTCAGAGTTGTGGTATGATGTAATTAGTTCTATTTTCCTGTAAAGATAATATTTGTACTGGTGAAATGAAATAGCTAAACATGCAACTAATATTTAAATGGTTTTATCCTTACTGTGTCCCCATTTTGTAGGCAAACTGGCTTAAAAACTATGTCACCAAGGTTGGCCACCAGTTTTAATAAACTTAATGGTGGGTAAAAACTCAAATCAATGACAAAGAGTGGTCTTCTTTCTAGTTGCTGATAATGATGATGCAGATAATAGGCCAATTTATACTAATATTATAAAGAGGAAAGATTTGTAGTTTAGGGTGTATGTTTGTAATGAATAAACTCAAAAACTACTGTGCCAATTTCAAAAATTTTTCACCATTGGAAAGCTAAATTCATTCTGAGTAATATAGGCTATATTTATGTGTTTAAAAAATAAATGTCCACCCGTACGAAGCCGGGACAGGCCGCTAGTATATTTATAAAAATAATGTTTTCTTTGAAAATAATAAAATCTCTTAGGTGTTTACAACTTACTCATTATCATCGTCACTGTGACACCTCTTCCTGTTATGAACCTTCCCATTCTTATCCTTACTATTCTTCTCTTTCTTTGACTTGACCGGAGCTGGCTTCATGGGGATTTTAGCCGCGTTCTGCTTGTCAACCAGAGCTTGCTGGTATAAATTCCATTCCGCTGCAGTTACTTCTGTTGTACCTGGAAAATGAAGACCAGCAATTAGTTTTTTTAATAAAACTAGCTGAAACAAGCATATTATGGTTCATACCATCGCCTATAACAAGGCATTGCCTCGAAGGTCACGCACGTTAGGTACGTGCCCTACGATGCACTGCCCTGCGTCCATCAACTTGAGTTACACAAATGTTCAGCCTCACCTGCCAGGAATTTTACTGACATCGCCACCGACATTATGCTGCTAGCCGCAATGCTGTGTACAGCAGAAATAGGCATCGTGGTGGTACTTCTCCGGACGAGTCTATCACAAAGAGCTCTACTACTACAAGTAGTTCTAGATAGTTTCAGTTGCTAGATTAAACAGTTTTTAAAGGGTATTAAATACAATCAATAATAGATGTCTGGTAGAGATCGCCGTTAGCGATAAGGCTGCCCATTGTTTTACTTATATGTGTCATAGTAATCAATAAAGAGTTATCTATCTATCAATCTATCTAGATCCTGGGCCCATACTAACACAATTCTCATTGCAAAATGTTGAAGCAGGAAACCCTTCTATCTATCTATACAAGTATTTTGCTATTTGATTTGGTTAACTCAAATTCAGTAATCAGAGTTTAAGCACTTATTGTTCAAAACTTAATAAAAAGCAGCATAAAAATTACCTGAAGTATGCAACTGCTGTTGTGCCAACTTGAGCGCTAGTAGATACTCAGGCGGTGCTTCCCATGTCACAGCATTGGTTGTTTGGTTCCAGTAGTAGGTGAAGCCACTGCCCTCATCATAACACGCTGACCATGCTGGAAATTGAAGATGGGATAAGGAAATGCTTTTAAGAAAGATGTTAAGGGAAATACAGTGTATAAAGTTACTCAACATTTTGTAACTTATGTGCATGCCAAGAGAACCATTAGTGTAATAATGCAAAATGTGTAAGTACCCTGCCCCTTCTGACAGGATGAAGTTGGGCATTTGTCTACTAACACTACATGTATCTATATTATAGCACAACATTATTAAAATTATTATCTACAATGCACACGACACACACTACACATTCACTCAATTTCACTTTTTACACACATCTCACACTTGCTTAGCGATTCATCTGTGTTTTTAATTTCTTATTTTTCAACTTTTGATTTTAAATGTAAGTTTCTAAACTAAATACTTAATATACTACCTACCAAATTTAGCCTGCTAGTTAGATAACCTGATATGCTACCTATTTCAATTAGTTCGCCGAACATAACTTTAGAAAGATAATAATTATTGCTGTTTTTGTACCTACCTACTTACTTTACTTCTTACATAATGTAGATTCAAATTGGTTAATGTATAAAATACATCGAATAGCTTAAGATAAACAATATTGTAACTGTGAGTCTAAGATATGAGAAGAATAAACAAGTACCCTTTTCTTGGTATCATGCAAATATCATGGGAAAGATCAAACCCATAGTTTGTTGCCTGTTCTTCTAGGCTCAGTCCCGTGGAAGTACTTAGCTATAAGACTTTTCAAAGTGAACCTTTAGATACAATTGAATATTGAACTTTTGTCTTTGATTTAACACTAGCATTTGAATAATAACAAAACTCACGGCAATGCACAATGGGCGCGGGATGAATGGTTGGCCCCGCCGCTTCTTGATCGAATACTGCTGCGTTCGGCGGCAATGGAGGGGCCTGACCAGACGCATAATTCTGATGCATTGAAGGCGGCGGCTGGCTATGCATCCCAGTTTTAGTGAGCACGCTGGGAATCATGCCGGGAGGAGGCATAGCTGGGAAGGCTGGCGCAGCAGAGAATCTGGACCCTGGAATCTTCCCTCCATCGTCTGATTCATCGCCGGAATCCCCGTAGCTGCCGATTAGCCCGGCCAGTGCGTTGCTGTTTGTCTTGCTCATTGTAGGTTAGTTTTGTAATGCTACATCAAGATTTACAAGCAAGCAGTTAGTGTTTCAAGTTTTCCACATCACGATTTATGTTTTGGCAACAAATATTGGAGTTTCCCTTCTCTTCTTTACATAAAAAAGCAAAGATGGATTTTTCTTTCGCTTCGCCCAAAAATGTTTTTTCTTCAACGACGAAACACGACGTCCGCACGACGTCAATCAAAGTGTCAAACAAACTAGCCTGCTTTGCTTTCTGTCAGCAGCTGTCAAATGTCAAACGTTTTGATTTGACGTTTTGTAAGCGTCAATTTTTCATTTTAATAGTAAGTTACATGCTAAAGCTTCTTTATCCATAACATCTCTTCCGCTATTTTCTTTCAGCTCAGTTGCTCTGCCTACTGCGCTGTAGGAGGTGGGTTCAATCCCCACCCAGAATCTTTGTTCACCACACAACTGTGAAAACTGTACCTACCTAGTCATTAAGATCTTCTCTGTACAACAGATAAGCAATAAATATTTCTGATTTCTGATTTCTGTTCTCTGTCTGTCTTGGGTGTTATATTGTATTATCTGTATGTCTTTTTCTTCCTGCCCATAACCCACTGTGGGGTCGGCACAGCATGTCTTTTTCTTACATTCTCCCCTATCACTCACCATCTCAGTACCTACTCACAAGTATGTAGATTCATGGTACTCACTCCTTTCTTGGACCTAATTATTATCATCTCTCACACAATCCATCCATCTTTTCCTAAGCCTACCTCCACTCCACTTTTATATCATTCATGTCTAAATAAATGCGGCGCTCTTATATTTACGCAATATTAATCACGGCATGTTTATCAAAACTTTTTTTAATTTTTGATTGTACTTTCTGGGTTAAAGTTTTCTGTAATATTCCAATATCTTTCTTCATCTTCTTTCTTTATTCTTTCTTTGTAAGCTTATTTACGTTTAATCTCACTGCATTTATCTATCATCGAATTTTTATTAAAGCTTTCATCATTTTATAATAATAAGTTGATGATACACACTAGCAAACATTTAGCAAACATTTTTTTTACGGAAGTTAAATCTTCTCGTACCTTGGCTTCTACCGGATGCAATTAGGTAAAAAAATAAAAAATGGGTGGTTCTTACGACAGGGATAGGGTGATGATGATGTTAGATTTCGTGACTCTAAGATATTTTCGAATTACAGATACGCTAGTAGTTACTATGATGACACGGTAACGTCACAGAATAGATAATAGTTAGTATCAAGCATCTTACGGCGTTTTTCGTGACTGTACTATACATACCTATTATAGATTTTATGAACTAGCGGCCGCCCGCGGCAGGCTTTGCCCGCTTAGTAGTGGTCGGTCATTGCTAACATCCATCCTGTGGAATGTTTGTTTTATTTACCTACATGATTTTGTAGATCTACTGCATTTAGTTAGGTATTATGAATAAGGTAGGCAAGGCACTGAGGGCTGGTTTCCGCAAGGCTTCTAGTGGGCCCTTTTTGCGTGGCGCTTGACACCAACGTGATGCTCGAACTTTCACGCCGGTTTCCTCACGATGTTTTACTGGCATAGTGCACACATATTTTTCTACAGAAAAACTACTTGGTACACGACTGGATTTGAACCCACGACCTTAGGCGGATCGGACGGCGGGTCCGCTACGTCTAGACCACCAGTGCTCTCTGCCAACGAGCTTACCTGATGGTGGATTCAGAGGAGCTGGTAATCATTATAATCATATAATGTAGGTAGGCATTCTGTGTGAAAATGGGACTTCTCAGCAAATAGGTTCTTATCAACTTATCATCATCATTATTATTATTATTAAAAGCCTGTTGTGTCCCACTGCAGGGCAAATGCCTCTTTTCCTTCTCTCCATTCATCTCTTGTTTGGGCTACTGTGGATCATCATCATTATTATAAATTGTACAGATTTGTATTTTTGTAATGAATAAACTCAAAAACTACTGGACTGATAAATTTATTCTGCCACTATAATGCTGAATTATCCCCGAATAACATTATACCTAGTTCGATCAAATTAAACCTACAGGAAATGAGTCTCTTTCACCAATTATAGCTCTGCATCTGTAGTTTGGTAACTACTGAGTAGTTCAACAGGTGGTACAAATGAAATGAAATATATTTATTTGCAAGAAGTATGGTACAATTATTAGATCCCAGCTTCCTCATCCTTTTTTTGAAGGCGAAGTAGCATTTAAGCTGAGTGAGGACCATTTTGGCTCAGAAACAAATAAGTATACCTAATTGGATACTGTCGGCACCCTTTTCAGCAATAGAACTAGGATTATGTGTGTACCTATTTCTTTCTATGTGTTTCTGTAGGTATGTGTTCTATGTTTTATTTTCTCTTATGATTTCTTGTGTAGTGGTACCTTTACTCAATGTTCTTCTCTTTCTGTGGTTTTATTTTCTTTAGTTGTGTTTATTGAGCCAAATAAAAAAGTTAATAACAATAATTAATTCAGAATAATAATTCTTAAAGAAAATGGAATATAATTTATATGAAATCTTTAACGATATAAAAACATTGATACAACATTGTAGATATCTTTAGTAGGTAGTTACTTCATCACACACATTTATATAGTTACTTCATTCACAATCTGACTTCACACACTTTTGGCAGGGTTTTCACATCACAGACCCACTAAAGTCTGGTCTACCACTTTCTAGCGCTAAGTTTGACACATATCTTCAGCCCACTGAAGATGAAAGCCCACGAGGTGGCTGGCATGCGGCAGCGGCAGAGGTGTCTAGCCCTGAAGAATTAAAAGTTCTTCTCATTAGTGATGACTGCCCAGTTCTAACTATGCGTAGGAGTTGCATAGGAGCGGTTAGTTCCCACCGCTGCTGGAGGCGTTGGAGTCGTCTGTGTTGTAGGAAATGGTAAATACTCTTCAAATGATAATAATAAGACAGATCATTAATTACTGATGCTGTTGCAGCCATCGCATTTCTTTCATAATTAATATTCCGGTGGATTTTATTTCGTAAATATTAGCTCCTCGTATCTCGAAATAGCCAAGCAAGAATTATAGAACAGTAGCAAGCAGAAGTAAGCATGACATTGACCTCTTGACATTTGACAGTTGTGATGTCAGTTTTGACAGTTAAAATATAAGATTTACGCACACAAATGTAGATATACATACGTATACGCACACATAAACCTTAGAAATCTGCTGCTTCTTTTTTCGTGAAAATAAGATCGGCCAAATAAATGGTCTAAGTGTCTAGCACTCGGGAGGCAATAATGTACGACCTGTTATTGTACAGCAGGATAATGTTAAGCTGGTTAATGTACACACCGTTATTACGATGCCAGGGTTTGGATTAACGGGGCGTACAATAAAAGGTCGCGAAATAACATGCTGTACAATGTCGTCACGTGTTGTTATTGTACGCCCCGTTATTACGATGCCAGTTAAGCCTCGTGCACACTGTAATAATTCAATATTGATTTTTGCTGTTTTGTTCTGGCAGCGGATACTTGTACTTGTTCTTGACACTTTATAGGGCGGATCCGACTTGGATAGGTTAGGTTATGTTAGAACATAATATAAATAACGCACAAGGCGAGCGAGCAAAGCGAGCGTGCAAAAAATGAGAAATAATTGAATTGCCTCAGTGTGCACGGGCCCTAATGGCATCCAATTAACATGCTGTACAATAACATCACGTGTCAATTTTGTGCACCCAGTTAATTCGCAGCCAGTTATTGTACGGCAGGTTAAAACGAATCCAAAAAACGAAAAAAGGTTTTGTTTTAACATGGTGTACAATAACATGCTGTACAATAACTGGACGTACATTAACCGGACCCTAGCACTCTTTTCGTCACATGACATTCTTCTCTCCTCTTCATTTGTCCAAACCACGTCGATTACTTTTAATTGTCTCCGTTACTTACAGGCGCTAGGTACTTTCATTTTACCTATACTTCCTCTGATGTACCCACTCGTTTTGTTTTGTTTTGTGTTGATGTGTCGTTACATTCGTGTTACCCCGCAATATCTTCGCCGTTTAGGATCCGATTTCAATGATTCTTTTTTTATTTGAAAGGTAGATGAAAGTGATCCTGAAATTCCTGAAATCCAGAGCTATTTGAGCTGCGGTTCAGCTCCAACTCAAGGCTGTAAAAGAGCCGATGCGCTGCAGATCAAGTTTTTTCAGTGAGTTACCCATGGGGTAGCCATGGGTAACTCACTGAAAAAACTGCACATCTATCTCAACATTCGCATCTCTGTCGCGTTCATTCTAATTTCATCCGTCACCTTGGTTGCTACTGGTTGCTACAGTAGGTACGAAAGGTTCTAAAATTGACTTATATATTTTCCCCTTACGCATGGGCAATCACATGTTGTTCCCGTGATCTGCCGCCATTTCATCCATCCTGCATTCATTTTGTTTTTGACAGGTTCAAATTATACTTTTTCATTATTTTCAAATATTCCTTTATTAAAATCTTATAACTAATTGTATTAATAGGATCTTACCTACTTACGCTTAGGTACTGGTAGTACCTTCTACCACATGTTATTAATAGTCTACAATATAGGTACGTAGTTACTAAGTTGGATAGGTACTTCTACGTACAACTTACCTACCTACCTATTAGTCATGGACAAAATTATGTAAGCTCCTTTGCTCAACAAAATGTGTTTGGTTTTTGGTTACAGAAATAGGAGTAAGTATGGCTGTATCAATTACAAAATGTCCGCTAAATGTCGAACCACAAAGCATAGCCACGTGTTCGTCAAAAGGACAGCTTAGAGGTCACTTTCTATTCCTACCTAACTACCTAAATGTTAGGTAAAGCTTGTTACTAGGTATTATGCTGCTAAAGTATGATTTACCGAGGATTTACCAAAACTCATTTATTTACATAAAAGTGTGAAGATGCCTATCGATTTTATAGTCAGAGTATAGCTTTAAAAATCAGTAAGAAAACCTATAAATAAAGAAAACAAAGAGTTATGAACTCGGTTCTCTAACAGCACAATACCTACCTATTTACCTCGCTAAAAATGTACAAACAGACAATTCTCTGATCGTTACCGCTTTACGATACAGGGTTCACAGGTTCCTTCCTTCAGGTACGCGGGATGGCACTGCGGACAGGCCGGGTTCTCCCCGAAGCTTGACCTGCCTTGTCTGCCCACCTGAACCTGGAAAGACGTCTGAGCGTCGTCACTCTCATACCCTGGATGAGGCTTGTCTAGTGGGAACACGTAGTCGGGAACGAAGTAAGAGCTGATGTTGTATTCCACATTCTTTGGCTCCGGAGTTGGGTCGATATCAGGTGGGGTCGGCCTCGTCACGTCTCGAAACGGACTCTTTCCTTGCGATAAGCCCGGCTTTGGAGTTACAGCTGTCGTATTAGTTCCGTTTCCTAGTTTCGGGGGCTCTAAGTCGAAAGCAGGGACTGCCCATTTCCACTCGTAGTAAATCGGTGGGCCGACAGTCGTGGTTGGAGAGTTTGAAAACTCAGATTTTGGTGGAACCAGGACTTTTTCTGGAACGGAGACGCCATTGACAACTGCTGATGTTGTAGCTTTGCTGTTCACGGAGTCGAATCTACGGTTCTCTGTAAAGCTTTTGTCGTTATCGTTTTGGACTTTGTTGTTTCTATTCGTGAAATCCTTGTTTTTTCTCGGAGTTCGGTCTTCTTCTGAACTAACTTGTCCGTCGGGTAAATGTTTGTTCAGGTCGATGATCTCGGTTCGTGTCATGGCTGTATCGCGGGTTTTTGGTGTAGCCGGCGCGTTTGGGTCGAAACGATTGATGAAGGTGAAGACTGGGTCTTCAGGGGCTTTCATGCGGGCGTCAATTTGGAATTCTTCAGAGCTGGCTTCGGTGGTAGGGGGTGTAAAGGGGGGGATCAGCTCTCGAGATGGCGGGGTTACGTTTGGTGCTGCGTTTGGTTTGGTTTCTGTTGACTTTGTGACCAGTGGAAGGACGGTTGGCGGGGGGCGTTCCGATGCGGCTGCTTCCAGATTGTCCACGTTGGTGCTGAAGGATGGGTTGGGTCGCTTCGTGGACCAGCCTGTTGGTGGTCGGTAGCTCTGCTTGCCGCTGTCAAGGCCGTTTTTGTCTTTTTTTATGGAGTCTGATATACCAACTATGCTGTTACCAGAGTGGAGTGGGTACTGGAAAGAAAAACGAAAAGATTAGTAACGTAAGCTAATCAAGAGAACGAAATTAAATCTTGGGGTTTATACATGTTTTTTTGTATAAATTTTAAAATGAACTTCATCATCAAAATGCGGATTCTTGGAATGATTAAAAAAGAACATCAACTAAATCATGAGCAGTTACAACCGAGTAACAGGCAAGTGGATCCTTACCTTGGACTCGGCTTCCCTCAGGCCGTCGTAGTAGTTGTTGTTGGGAGGAACTGACAGGATGTCGGGCCGCGGCGTGCGCTGACTCATCTCCTCATCAGTAACGAAGGGTTTGTCACGTTGACCTGCAAATAAGAAGAACAGATGAGATGATTTAAGGGACTTGTCTCTCTGAGTTTTTATTTATACTACTAGCTGATGGAACAAGCATATGACCCACCTGATGTTAAGCGGTAAATCGCCCATAACAAAGCATTGCCTCGTAGGTCACGCACGTCAGGAACGTGCTCTACGATGCACTGCCCTGTGTCCATCAACTTGAGGCTTACAGATGATTGGCCTCACGTGCCTGTAATTACACCGGCACCCACACCCTTCAAACCGAAACACAGCGATGCTGCTTCACGGCAGAAATAAACATAAAAAATAAATATTATAGGCAATCCACACAGCACGATCTAACCCCAAACTAAGCAAAGTTTGTACTATTTAATACTTTTATATTTTTTTTTGTAAATACATACTTAGAATACAATATAACACCCAGACAGAGAACAAACATCTGCGTTCACCACACAAATATTTGTTCTCGGTGGGGATCGAACCCACGACCTACGGCTCAGAAGGCAGAACTCCTACCAACTGAGTTGAGAAGCCAGCCAAAAAAAATGCCCTTTACCTAAAATTTAATCATCTAGATCGTCAGTCACACACGTCTAAGCGTGGTTCGTCAGAGGTAGGAGTGTAATAGCTAAAATCATACTTTCCAAGGTACAAAAAAAAATTGTCACTAACAAACGGCTCGTTATATTAAGCTCCGCCTAAATAGGAAGATAATAGAATCCACGTGTAGTGTGGGCATTACGAGAGCATACATAACACCTATGACCGCATTAGTCTACAGTCACACCCACTTAGCCACCAGATGGAATTACAGCTGTTGCCTCGTGATTGATATCTTGGACCTTTGGCTTCGGGTGACCATTACCAATGTCAAGGTTTTGTAACTGCCGTGTGCTTTTAGTAGTCTTGTAGTGAGTAATATCTGAATCCTATGTTTCATTTCAACCCAAAGTGGGCCACCCAAATGATTCACAAAGTCAGTGAGCCACACTGTCAATATACCCTATAAGCCCTAAACGATGACTAAACTTAGTAAAGAGATGTCATGAGATTAAGAAAAGTAAGTGATGTTTCGTGTTTTCGGAAGTTAGGCTTTGTGCCGTAATATTTAATCTCGGTTTAGTAGATTCTTCACACTTTAGTATAACTTGAATTGGTATAAATAGTGAATGTTCCCGTAAGCACTCGTAGGCTAGGGGCTACGGAGCTACACGGGGCTACGGGAAGTCTACAATTCCGTAGTAGGTATAGGTATGGTAAAACACAAAAAATAAATGAAATCTCGTGACTGTATGGTACGACTCTTTTGAATATTACCTACCTAAGCTCACACACAAAATTGTCGGGCCGTATACTAATAATTTGAAATTCGAATTCTCTCAAATTAATTCAAATTCTAATAACATTCGAAATTCTAATCTGGTAGATTTATAGATAAGTAGTGTAACCATCGTAAGCTACAGGCACTAACATCGAGTATTTCCGTACTTAGCAGTCAGTAAACCATATTGGAGGCCTTAGAAGGGTCTAGATTCTATACCTAGAGTTGGTCAATTTCAACTTTAGTGCAGGCCACGACCGAGGGCCAAGTGATCAAAACCTGAAGTAGAATCCAGTATTATTTAGGTATCGTGCGAAACTATGAGATTTTCAATAAGTAGATACAAATTGTCTATCTGAAGGTAAGCAGGTAGGTACTTGTACGATCATCAATCAAAAGACACTGCTGACAGTATGCTTGATCGAACTTGCTTTGATTGGCTGCTCGTGGGTTGGTAGGTACTGGTAAGACATAATCATTTCCTTTTTACTTGACATAATCATGTGTAGGTTTCCTTTTTATAACGCTTTTATTAGTTTCACCTGTATATATGTATGTATGTAACCGACCCCTTTGAGCTCGATTTTGTCCTACTTTGAACGATCAGATATGATTCAAACTTTGCACACCTGTCAAAGGTCGATGACAATGCAATAATATGAAAAAAAAAATAAAAAAAAATGAAAAGAAATAAAAAAAATAAAATAAAAACCTACTTTGAACGATCAGATTTGATTCAAGCTTTGCACACCTGTCAAAGGTCGATGACAATGCAATAATATGAAAAAAAAAAAACTAAAAAGTAAAAAATAAATTATAGTTTAAAAAACTAAAAAAAAAACGCTTTTATAACTAAGTAATTGAACTAAAAAGTTAAAAATAAAACTGTAATAATCAATTGAAAATTTATATTATTGTACAAAAAGCGTGGGGGGCTTGATTTTGATTGTTGTAAATATTTTATCAATAGTTTATTATATCTGAAGTTATTATAAAAAGCACCCCACGCTTTTGTATAATAATATAAATTTTCAAATGATTATTACAGTTTTATTTTTAACTTTTTAGTTCAATTACTTAGTTATAAAAGCGTTTTTTTTTTAGTTTTTTAAACTATAATTTATTACATTAGTGACTGCTAGGTATATTCCTTGTATATGCAATATCTGACGGTGATATTCACTTCCCGTCGTTGCATTGGAATAGCATACGCAGCAGGAAAGAACAGATGCGTACTTCCCTGCTGCGTATGTCTGTGGGATCAATGGTGGGATTAGTGATGGAAGTGAATTGAGGACACAATATTCTTTTGGGTTGTGTATTTGTACCTTTTCTTTTAAATTCGAATCATCTTGCCAATTTTTTTTTATGTAAAAGTTAGACAAACGAACTTACGGCCCACCTGATGGTAAGCGGTCACCGTCGCCCATAGACACCAACAACACCAAGGGTGCTGTCGTTGCATTGCCTACCCTGGAGGAATTTTTTAACGTTTTTCTTGAAACTATTCATATTGTAACTAAGAGGGAACACCTCTGGTGGTAGCTCATTCCACAATTTATGGGTATGAGGAAGAAACGATCTCGAGAAGCGAGCTGTACGAGAAACCCATGGATCCAAAATGTGTGGATGAGCACGGTCTCTATGTCGAGAAGAGCGGTGGTGAGGAAATTCAAAATTTCCTCATCATACTTTTGTCGATATTCACGTTTAGTAGATTCTGCCAATACATTTTGGAGCGTTTTTTCTGTTCTATAGTTTGGTCCCTATATCTGCCTTTCATACAAAAGTAATGACATACTTTAGTACCAGACGTCCAGACGCAAGTTTAAGTATGTATTTAAATTACTAAACAAACTTTGAAAATTATAAAGTCTTTGTGTAGCTGACAGTACTCGCCCTCTGATGCATTTCATATGCTGATTATAAACTAAATCACATAATAATAAGGTAGGTAGTATAAATAGAAGTCAAGGTGGTTCGGTGCATCCAACGAACTTGGGCTATTATTATGCAGAGTCGAATACTGATTGACACATCTACATGTATAGTCATAAGTGTATTTGGTAATTGTTAATTGAAGCTTATTAATAAATACAGGTGGATTTATAGTTAATTGATTTTAAATAAGAATAACCTTGACTTATTCTCTGTGATTTTGTTTGTGTACTTTTGATTTGAGTGCCTACCTTCTACCCATCGATGTTTGTCGTTTTTTTTGTCTTGCTCATAGCTTTTAGAGAAAAGGTCATCATAAGAATGTAATTAAACACGCGCACAAAAAATCACCTTTTGTAAAATAATAAATCACTTATTTATCAAAAATCGCGCTACCTTTGTGTGACATCTCATATTTATACTCTTATATATACTATATACTATTATAGATTACTTATGATGTACGAAAAAAAGTTAGACAAACTTTTTTTGTAAGAGATAAACAAATGAGTTTACGACCCACCTGATGGTAAGCGGTCACCGTCGCTCATAGACACCAACAACATCTTGGATGCTGTCGTTGTGTTGTTTACCCTAGACTCTAGACTATTATACTCTTCCAAGAGGAACGACTTTTTTAACGTTTTTTTTGAAGTATGTTACGTTGTTTTAATAGAAAAATGTGAAACCTGAGTTGATAAATTCTAAGCCCTCTCCATCCTCCTCTCACCCTCTCCTCTCATTCTCATCCTCATCCTCTCAGCTACGGGGGCGTCACAATTCAGCCATCTGGTTTTCGTATTTTGTTTTGTGTATAAAAACACTACCCCTGACGACTCTTTATCACATAGCTCTAAGTTGGCAAGTTTATAATGCGCACTTGATGTGCGGGCAGGTTTTTCCGCAAGTAGGCCACTGGTGGGCCCTTTTTGCGTGACCCTATACACGCTCGAACTTTTTTAGGTTCTACAACAAGCCGGTTTCCTCACGATGTTTTCCTTCACCGTTTTGAGAGTACTAGCATAGTGCACATACATTTTTCGACAGAAAAACTCATTGGTACACGAGTTGATTCGAACCCTTGACCTTCGGAAGGCGGGGCCACTACCAGTAGACCACCAGTGCTCTCTAAATCACATAGCTCTATTAAACTCACCAATAAGCAAATTTGCGTCATAGTCCCGCTCAGACATGGAACAGTTGACCATGTACCAGTGGTCGCAGATCAGCATCCTCTGCTGGAAGAGCGTGGTGTTGGGACACGTGTAGCTGAACTGCCGTCCTAGCCCGTCACACATGTGGTACACCTGGAATCGAAAACATGAGTAATAGTCATAATAGTCATTTATTGATAATGTTCATTATAAGTCATAAAAGGTACATAAAATAACAAAAGAACGACATATAAAAAAGTACGACGTAACAAAAGCAGAAAATAAAAGTGTAAAAAATAAAAATAAATCAGATTCACATTGTGAAAATTCAAAAATAACATGTAAAAATAAAAGAGATGGTGGCCAGTAACCGCTGGCGCGAAAGTATACACTCGTAACTAATCGTATACTTAATATTAGCACAGGAGGCCTACCACAAGCACTGTCTGGCTCTGTCTCTGGCTCTGTTTCTGGCTCTGTCTCTGGCTCTGGCTCTGGCTCTGTCTCTGACTCTAGTTCTGAGTCTATGTGGGTGCTCACCAGTGCATTATACTGTGTGTGTGTGACTTTTGACGTAGGATTTATTTAGTCAATACTCACACAGACTCAAAACCAGAACTAGAGACAGAGCCAGACAGAGCTCATGGTAGGCATACAGATTAAGGATGAATTTTTGATGAAGTTTTAAAGGGTCGGCAACGCGCTTGTGATGCCTCTGGTATTGCAGGCGTCCATACGTTACGGTAACCGCTTCCCATCAGGTGGGCCGTATGCTTGTTTGTCAACTTAGTTGTAAAAAAAAAAAGAATACAGTAGATAAAAAATAAACTTAAACAGAGACAGAAATTAAACTACGTATTAGTGCATATTGGAAAGAAATTGTGACTCAAATAGAAAGAGTGCTCTGCTCTTTTAGGCTCTGCGCCATAGAAGAGTTTCCCGACAGATCCTAGAAAATTGAAACTTTGAGGGTGTGCTCTTCATAAAAGTATAGGCACACAAAGTAAGTCAGTAAGTATTTATGAAAATTCAACCCCACAAGGGTTGCAGCCGGGTTGAAGATCGCTGGAAAAAGCATAACACGAACGTCGCGCGGGATTCCACTAGTAAGTTATGTACTTAGAAGTACTCATCACGCTTAGTGTGTGCGCACTTACCTCTCTCAATTGGATCTCTTCATTCTCAAACACACACACACTCACTAACACACCCAAAGCTTTCACACCCACTCACACACAAGAGAGTTCTCCTGTTCCCTGGCTCTTTTTAAGGCTGTGTTATCAGGAGAACTCTCAGAACTCATTCTTACTTTCATAACTCTAACACATATACACACATACACATACATATACATACACACAAATGTAAGGTCTCCTGAACCGTTTTTTTAGTACTTACCTAAATATAATACTTAGTACGTACTAGTATGTAGTTTTAAATATTAGTTGTTTTTTCTGTCATTATGTAATTGTGTATATTATGTTCTTGAATGATTGTGTACCTACTGTTGAGGAAATGGGAGTCTTTATCCATGGCGGAAGGTCCTGGAGACTTGTATTACAGGCTATCTAAGCCTATCTCAAGCTCCAGTCTCTTGCAAAGTGGGTGGACACATCTCATCTAATTACTCTTCCTATTACATCTTCACCATACATTGTGTTCGCTACCTACTTTGTGAAAGAAAAATAAATGCTTTTATTATTATTATTATTAGAAGTGTTTTATAATAACATCGGTACTTAATTTTAAGTAAGAACATGTAGGAAACTCCAGTCAATTTAGTGTTATGTATATCTAGATTTGTACCTGCATAATTAACTTTGCTTCCTACAAGGAAGGTAAACACGGAATTTGAACCCATCTTTATTCTTAATTACAGTTTTTTTAGATCACTTATGATCGTAAAGCTAATTGTTTTACTGCCTTGTTGATCAATGGTTCACTGCTCGAGTATTAAACTGTAGGCCTACCACACGCTCTGTCTGGCTCTGGTTTTGAGTCTCTGTCAATGCTCACCACTCACCAGTGTATTTATACTGTGTGTGTGACGTTTTAACGTAGGATTGATCTAGTCCGCACTTGCACAGACTCAAAACCAGAGCCAGAGACAGAGCCAGACAGAGCTTGTGGTAGGCCTCCTGCTCGAGCTATTAGCTTGTTCAACCAGTTCATAAATTATTCAGGTATTTATATCCAGGACGAATTTGGTTTAATTTGATTTTGTGATAGTTGAAGGCCATCTGTTAACTTTATAATAGTTAGATAGATAAAAAAATATTTATTGCACAAATTAAAAAGTACTGTCCACAGGCGAACTTAATGCTAGATAGCATTATCTACCAGCTAACCTTTAGGTACGATGGAGATATGGTGGGTAGTGCACATAATATAAGATGATAGTTCAATACGTATAAAAGTACCAGCAACGATAACGAAGGACCTACACGCAAAGCTTAGAATCGATTGAAGCAAACAGTTGCGAACTGTGATCGCGTTGGCGATCAGTTTCAACATAAGGTTTTGCACACATATTGTTAGCCGGTTTTGGGAATAGGACATCTCTAATCGGATCAAGCAACAGGATATCCCTAGAGTAGGGAAGGAGGGAGAAGAAGGAAGATGGCGTCGTGATGCGTAGTTGTATTGTTTGCCGTGTAATAGAAGTAAAACAGAGTTGTAGCTTTAATCAATGAAGATTTCGCCGTAACAATATGTACATCCGCACGCGCTGCCGCAGTCACTGCCCGCAGCGATCTAGTAATAATATTGGAAAACTGCCTTGAAACTTCGCTAGATCTAGCTCCATAGCAGGTGCTATAATGGTGGCAATGATGACCAATGTGTAAGCAATGGTGAATGAGGACGCAAACTGCTCGTTGCAGTGTGTGTGGGTGCAGTTCGCACATGGTTCGCACGATCAGTTCGCTAGTGTGGCCGATCCCTAACGTGTTGACATGTCTGATTTATTGTCTTTTTAAAAACACGTGACGAGAAAACCGGCGGAACGGGACGATACATCATGTACGATGAACTCCACATCCCTTCTAACTTTTGAAACTCTTGTAAATAAAGTAAACAAGCTTTTGCATCTATTGTAGATGATTTATATAGCGTCAGAGGTAATTGGTGATTACACAAGCCCTAATCGTGGGACGCTATAGTGCCTGGGACAGGATTATTGATGGAGTAGGCTTGCCCAGCACCTATACCATCTTGACAGCTTAGTCGGCCCAATCCACAGGAAAGACATGGTCAATACGTGCTGAGCTGACTAAGCCGCGGGTTTCCTCACGATGTTTTCCTTCACCGTTTGAGAGCACTAGCTAAAGTACTAAAAATACTATCATATATATAAATTTTTCGTCAAAAAAACTCATTGGTACACGACTTGATTTGAACCCACGACCGTAGGATCAGAAAGCGGGGCTGCTACCACTAGACCACCACACCACACCTTTGTGAATATTTATACGAATATCCCGTTGTTTATGTAAAAAGTTTTCCAAACCAAATAGTAAATATCCCTTTCCGTGCATTCTTTATTTCCAACCAAGGTTGATGTTTGTTTAATCTGAATGGAATATTGTGACCTCTATAACACCGCCTATACATTCCACTTGTTACAAAGAAGACCCAATTATGTTCACTTAGCCACTAAAGTACTAGGAAAAGACCTTCACATGTCTACTACCAGAATTACGGTGATTACTAAGCGATAAAAAATATAAATAAAGATTTAATGTATCGCTTCAGTAAATACGAGTAGATACTTGCTGCAGTTTTTTTTTTATATTGTAGACAACACTGTCTAGCCCCAAATTAAACCAAGCTTGTACTATGGGAACCAGATAGCTGATATAATACTTACATACATATTTTTTGTTAATAAATACTTAGAACACAATATAACACCCAGACATAGAACAAACATCTGTGATCACCACACAAATATTTGTTCTCGGTGGGGATCGAACCCACGACCGAACTTCTTGCGCAGAAGGCAAGAGTTACTACCAACTGAGCTGAGAGGCCAGTCAATGTTATGTCAAAGTTCTTCAAATTGGTTGACTATGTGAGTTGCAATTAATGTTGGTGCAAAAAGATTCAAAAACTGGGTGGGTTATCCATATTATTCAAAGCATCTTAAGATGTTTCGGGCTCAAACCATTTTCCCTACGGTCTTGAGATCGTTGCTCCATCTATTTTTTGATGCTTAATTATATGGAACAAACGGGTATTTATCGCGATTACCTTTATTATATCCCAATATTTCGACCGTGCTACAACAGCCGTGGTCGTGGGCAGACTCACCGTGTCAGCAGTGGTCTCGGGGTCAAACATGGGTTTTAACATGGTCAAAACGTCAGGATATAATAAAGGTAATCGCGATAAATACCCGTTTGTTCCATATAATTATTTACATACTTATGTACATATGCATAACGATCGCGTATATTTAAAAAGTTTATGATGCTTACTAATTATGCAATTTTACAATTTTTTTCAATACAGAAAGTCCTCTACGCACTACTACACTAGATTCTAGTCAATCCTTGTCGATTTTTATCAGTAGGTCTTACCAGCAGTAGGTATTTGTTTAATGTGAACTTTCAATAAATATTAGCTAGGTATTTTAACATGCGTGGGAATCTAGCTCAGATATCTAGGACTTGTCACGTTATCAGATATTAGATACCACGAGTTACAAAGGTTATCCAATCCGAAGTAAATGTGCCTCGTAGCACTCATGTTGTTTGCGTGCGTGCATCTCATTATACTAAATCATTAGATAATTAATTCCAATTAATACTAGATTGAAGTATCTGATGCATGCTAATTAATTACATACTATCATCAACATTATAGGTAAAACATGTTTGTCTCGACTCATTTGTTGACCATCTTAATTTTAACACATAATATACACCACTATTTTTGTAATTACCAAAACAAATATGATGCCGATATTGGCCACTGAACACATCCAAAAAAAAAATTAAGTCATAAAAAAATATCTTTAAATAACCACAATTTTTTGTCAAATATTGAGAAATGATTCAACAAGCAAAAATCATTTCGTTCATAAACGCTAAATACCAAGCGGAACCGAACAGCGTAATTTTTTTTCTTTCTAGTAGGTACTACGTAACTAATATGTCCATAATTTTATAACTTCTAAAAATTCTGATTGCACATTCATAATGTTCTACCCCTACTACATTACCCTATTGTTTTTGGTAGTTACAAAATAGTGGGTAAATAATATTTATCTTTTTATTTTATCCCTACTAAATGCTACTAATAGAAGTTAGGTACCTTAAAACGTATTACGGATATACAGGGCGTCCCACAGATATACCACATGGAGGGAATGTACCTTGAATATTGTAGATGGAACATTTTACTGAAAGAAGACATTATTTGAATTTAAAAACAAACTAAACTGCATTCAAAGATATTTTTGCAACAACAATATGTTACTCTGCAAAAAATAATCCTTATGAAAAACCGTTAGATCAGCATGATAAACTACAGGATGATTATTTTTCTCGTGTAAGGCTTCGATTCCCGGTTCAACCATGTAATTATTTAAATATCTATGAATGCAGTTTAAAATGTATTTTTCCAGCAAAATGTTTCATCTACAATATTTAAGGAACTTTCCCTCCTGTGTAGTTTAAAAGTCAAGTAATTGAATTTTTGCTTATAATCTCTGAAACGTCACGTAAAAAGCCTGCGTAGTTGGTCTTCGATAAAAGGTCTGATCATGTCTGATTTATCAAAGGTCATGGTGGTGAGGTGCGACACGGGGCAACACGCATTTATCTTCGCATTATTGGTTCGTCACTCGACCTTTGCCAGTAGGCCTACCACAAGCTCTGTCTGGCTCTGTCTCTGGCTCTGGTTTTGAGTCTGTGTGAGTGTTGACTAAATCAATTCTACGTCGAAACGTCACCCACACAGTGTAATACACTGGTGAGCACTCACACAGACTCAAAACTAGAGCCAGAGAGGGCTACAGTCTCTTTTAATGTTTTTTTAACAATACAATCAACTGTATTGTGAAGCTGGGTATAGGTGCTCAAAATATAGCATTTTTTACAACTGATTAAATTTAAATTACGGTTTTGAATATGGCTGCTAATGGTTATTTTAAACCAAATCACAAAGCTAATACGAATTAGTTTTTCTGTTCGCATATTGTTATCTAGTCATAGGCACAAAGACTGTCGGTCAGTCACGCAGACTTCATCACAGATGGACGCTCTTCCTCATTTCGATGACACGAGTGCAGACGAGACAAATTGCTAGTCACGATCTCCTAAATTGTGTTTACAATACATTAAGGATGGGAGTGCTAGTCGCAGCCCTCCCTATGTAATAAGCAGTCTTTTTTGCATGGATAACGCTAACTAAATTAAGAATATGGTAATAGGACATTGTGTTTACACCCATTTGTCCATATAGTCCCTGGAACATGGAGAGCTTGGGTGAAAAAAAAAGCTTTTGAAATATTTCTCTCGACACTTAGTAAGCTGATCTATAAACGGTTTATACACACCATAAAATTTCAGTCTCAACTTTATTTATATACCAATTCATGAAAAAAAAATTTTTGCTTTTAAAATATTAACTGCAAAGCAAATTCAAACAATTATTCCACGATTCCAAACAACAAAAAAACAATGCTGTTTAAAATTGCAGAATTTAAATTGACATTATGTTTTTTTACAAGAAGAACGCGGATGCTTCATCTAAACAAAGTATTTTTTTTATCTTTTGCTTAGGTTACTATTTTTGTACACGGCCGCTAACGATCTGATTAAGATGTACCACAGACAGTGAAGCAGACATGCCGACTAGATGGGCTCGATATAGATGTGTACCTTAGGAATAAATAAATACTTAATGCAAACAATTCACACAACACTATCTAGCCCCAAACTAAGCAGAGCTAAGGGTATTTATTCAGTAGAATCGCAAGGATCACTTTGAAATCATAAGAGTCCCCAGTTCCACGTGACCAAGCCTAGAAGAACAGGCAACAAACTACGGCTATGGGAACCAGAATTATAGCTGATATAATACATATAATAGGTACATATTTTTTTAAGTAAATACATACTCATAATTATAAGTTTAAAAAACTTGAGAAACCGACTTCATTGTCAAACGGCTAAACCGATTTTAATGAAATTTGTTTGGGACAATCTGGACGTAAGAATAACCAAATAAAAAAAATAATTTTCTAAATCGGTTCATAAATGACGGAGGCATGCAGTTACAAACATTAAAAAAATTATTTAAAAAAAATGGCAACACCGATTTTAATAAAATTAAAATGGGACCAATCTGGAAGCAGTACCTTTCAGATAAAAAATAATTTTTCAAATCGGCTCACAAATGACGAAGTTATGCGGTAACAAACATTAAAAAAAAATCGGTTGTCTGTAAAGTCGGTTTACTGACGATAGTTGAACGTGATAACGTCATAAGAAAATACTGATGAATGGTTGCATTTTTCAAGAGAAAATTTTAGTTTTACTGAATTGAATTGAGTGTGAATTAAACTGAATGATACTGAATGAAACTGAATGAAACTAAATGAAACTGAATGAAACTGAATGAAACTGAATGAAACTGAATGAAACTGAATGAAACTGAATGAAACTGAATGAAACTGAATAAAACTGAATGGAACTGAATGAAACTGAATGAAAATCCGGACCCGGACCCGGACCCAGACTGAACCCTTAACCTTACCCTCATTTACCCTTACCCTCATTTACCCTTACCCATTACCCGACCCGGGCTCGGGCTCAGGTAAATGGAACGACGAAACGACGTAACGACGCATGAGTCATGTTTTTTCGTGCGTGCAGCCGGCTCCATCGATTTATAAGACGTTATCACGTCAAAAAAAAAAAAAAAAAAAACATACAACCGAATTGAGAACCTCCTCCTTTTTGATTGGAAGTCGGTTAAAAATACAATTTAACACTTAGACCGAGAACAAACATCTGTGTTCACCACACAAATATTTGTTCTCGGTGGGGATCGAACCCACGACCCACGGCGCAGAAGGCAGAGCTACTACCAACAGAGCTGAGAGGACAGTCAAATGCGAATTTACCTTGTTGAAAACATGGAATACCTAAACAACCAGTTGACTTCTTCAGACTATTGATGACTATGTCGAGCTGATGTAAATGAATTAGTAAGTTTTGGAAGTTATTTCTGAGTGTCTAGTCTAGTCAGAGTGACGTGTGTTCTGAAGAGGTGAGTATCAAGCTCAGCGTGTCAGCATCACTATTAAGGTCTATCCCCACACATGCGTGGCGTGTCAGGGACGGGGCAGGGCCGTGGTAGAGCCGTCAATTGAATTTAAACCCTATATGTCTACACAATGAGTTGAATTTTGTATATGTCAATACCCCGTCGGCCGAGCTCTGGCCGGATCGGAGCCAAATACGACAATTCCACTAATTTGCACAGATGAGGATTTAGTATTTGAATCAGCTGGTTGACATTTAAATAGGTTCAAAAACTAGCAAAATATTTTTGTTATTCAGCGTTGTAAACGTGAACAGGTCAAACAACATTTCAAATAAAATAAAAGTTGAATACTACTATTAATAAGAGGACAAAAAACTAGGTCCACGAGAAAACAAGCTAAAAATAATTGAATCATAGCGCTGATACCTCCTCTACACAAAATAAGCATTTATATTCAAGAAAGTGCAAGTTTACTTTTGCTTTCGGTGCCGCTCTATATTTACAGGCGGAGCTCTCGGTGGCGGCCGTGGCGGGAAAATCCAAATCAAAAGGGTATTCATTCAGTAGAATCGCAAGGATCACTTTGAAACATCTTAAATCTTAAGAGTCCCCAGTTCCACGTGACCAAGCCTAGAAGAACAGGCAAACTACGGCTTGGTTCCTACCGTTTTTTTCGAACAGGCAAAGGGTAGTACAAATTTTTCGATACGTCATAATTATTATTATTGTGTTAACCAGTTTTACTACTGCAAATAATATTAATAATATATTGCTAAGGCAGGCATTTTTTTTTTTTAAAAGCTTAAGAGCGCTGATTGTTATTGTTATTTTTATTTATACTTCGATCAGATTTTCCAATTCATGGAACGATAAGCGTCGTCGAATAAAAAAGGTTAGACCTTGATTTTGACAAGCCTAAAAAAATTTAGTTATTAACTTGGGGGATTTTATTTATATACTACAATGTAGACAAAGCACACGGCCCACTTGACAGGAGGCGGTTACCGTAGCCTATGGACGCCTTGCAATACCGTAATAGTAATTTATTACTTGAATAGAATACCCAACAACAAACAACAACGGTAAAGCAAACAAAACAAACATAACGGAAGTGACGTAGATTTTTCGTGTCACCAACGTCATTTCTGTTCCGCTCCACTCGCTACTATGTCAGCTTCCAAGAACAGATAAACTGTTACGTAAAGTAAAGGTCAAGGTGAGAGAACTGGTTCATTGGAACAGCGTCTGAAGATGGATGGCAAACGAGTTGCATGGGATCACTTTATCGGCATCGGGCTGCAAAGGGAATAGCTTAGTGCTAGGGAATTGCAGAATGTGATTTTTGAGTTTGGAACATAGTGGTAAAAGCACAATAAGAAAGATGAGTCTCCATTATTTTGTTCCATTATTTTGACTGGCCTCTCAGCTCAGTGGTTAGTAGCTCTGCCTTCTGAGCCATAGGTCGTGGGTTCGATCCCCACCGAGAACAAATATTTGTGTGGTGAACATAGATGTTTGTTCTCTGTCTGGGTGTTATATTGTATTCTAAGTATGTGTTTACAAAAAACAAAGTATTATAAGTGTTAATCAGCAATCTGGTTCCCATAGCACAAGCTCTGCTTAGTTTAGGGCTAGTGTTGTGTGGATTGTCTATTTTCCATCACATTTGTACAAGCCAAGCGTTCAGCTTATGCAAATTTACGAGGCAAGGAAATCAATGAGCCGTTGACAAAAAGAGGCATGCAATATCAGTTTCACGCTAACGTACAGAAACAGCGGGTTGAGCAACTGACAGGCCGCGGGCACAGTGGCGGGAGGCTATCTGAAAAAACTCTCACGATTGCTTTTGAGAGTCCCAAGACACGAGAAATAGCGGTTTCTTTACTAAGAAGACCTACTACTACGTGGAAAGATATTTCTGGTAGAAGTTTTTGAAGTAAAGCCTTGCCTTGCGCACATCTAATGCTATGGTATGGCTATGGTTAACGGTTAACATCGGGTGGGTCATAATGTTTGTTTTATTAGCAAGTTGCAAATTGCAAAAATCTAAGCGTTATGCTGTGACGATCAGTCAAATGCTGCCAAATAACGCTGTCATATTTGACAGCATTTCACTGATAGCCTGATCGCCACTGCAGAACGGTTAGATGTGCGTAAGGTTTAAGTAATGTTTTAAATAAATTAATACAATAACACGAAATTGATGTGCAGAAAATAAATAAACCATATCGATCTTTTCAAAATATATTGAGTGAGTTCAAATATCGTAAAAAAAACTCTTTGCGAAGGCGAAGTAGCACAATCAAAATGAATATAAAAAAGTTTGTAAAAAAACTGCATGTCAACATGCAGTTTTTAGTGTTATTATATTTTTTTGGGTTCAAACCCAGCCTGATGAAAATAAATCTAGAGCTAAGAAGCCCATTCAACTAAGTAAAAAAAAATTGTCCGCCATACTTATAAACGTTATTTAAATTTAATCATTGCTTAAAGCTAGCCCTGTCACTGTCATTAACCCAACGGTAAGAGATGGCATTTTTTTATAAGTAAGGCCATAAAAGTTTTAAAGGGTCGGCAATGCGCTTGTGATACCTCTAGTATTGCAGGCGTCTTTATGCTACGGTAACTACTTCCCATCAGGTGGGCTTTAAGCTTGTTTGTCAACATAGTTGTTTTAAAAAATAAGTAACGTGATTCACATAACTTGGACCACTCGCAGTAGGCATTGTGAATGTGTTCACGCAAATAATTCGTCTGTATAATTCAATTTCAAAGTTCGTTGTCACACTTACAAAAGTCAAACACTACTTATAAATGGTTCGAAACATAGTAAGGTAGACAAAACAAGATGAAACTAATCGATCATGCGTCTTTTTGGTCAAAGAAGCTTTAAAAACATAAAAAGCTGCCTAAGTATTAATGCGGCCACATCTAAGAAGAATAAGCTACGATATTTGACAGCGACACAGGCTTATCGCTTGCATATCGTACACATCATCGTACATTTCTAGGAAGAACGATTTTGAGTTTCCTCCATTATTCGCGTGATTTTTACCATCGGCTGGAAAGGCGTTTTAAGCTCTGTGGTTGCCATTCAAGAACAGTTTACGTCCTAACTGGAAAGGTGGGTATAGGAAGGTTTGCTTAATATAAAAGGATTCAATTCCTACTTAAAGTGTTAGGTGTACGCTGTTGCTGTTGAAATAACTATTTAAAAGACAAATACTTAAAAATATAGTCTCGCTAGTGATATCATGATTTTTGAGTACTGCGTAAGGACTTAAGGCCTGCGCACACCTAGTCCGCTGGCGGTAGCGATCAGTGAAACGCTGTCAAATTTGACAGCGTTTCACTGATCGCCGATGCCAGCGGCCTAGGTAGGCGCAGGCTTTTACTCAAAAATTACATTTACGCGATCAGTGAAACGCTGTCAAATATGACAGCGTTTCACTGATCGCCACCGCACAACAATTAGATGTGCGCAAGGCAGAGTTCAGTGTACCTTATGTGCTACCAATTTTCGAAGTTATCATAATTGCAGTACTGGGAGTCTTAGTGTGGGTTCTTTATTATCAATCGTTGTAATGATCAATAATATAATCCTAGGTCACGAGAAACTGGCACCTAGACTTAACTAGCTTTAAGACGTTTCAAAGTGATCCTTGTGAAACAACTGAATTAACAAATTTTGACTTTAAATGAGTTATTAGGTATTGGACTTAGGTTATTGTGTATTTATTCCAATACCAATAACTACTAGCATGTTTTACGATGTGCTTATAATTCGAACATTCACTTTCCCGATGCGCAGCCTCGTGATACCGGCTGGAATGCGGGCGCGCAGGATAGGTCAGGGTTGCCAGTTGGGCGCGTTTCATCTACAGCAGCGTGTGAACCCTATTGTTTAGAAAACTTTTACTGACAAAATTATATTAATTAAAAACATAAAATGTAATTTTTTTGGTAAAATCATACTTACCCCAATAATTAAAAACATACATAATGTTTATGTTTCGGTAAAAATCATAATAAACCCGCGAATGAAAATAAAATTATATCATATGACATAGTTAACCTTGGTTAATTTATAATACCTTAAAAAAAATGTTGCTGGGTAAGTAACTCATTTAGGTTAAAATTAAATAAGTTACTAATTGGATCAAAAAAAGCATACTAAAACCATTAACGCTAATTCTTCCCCAAATAGACAAAGACTGTTAACGACTTGTTATAAATTAAGACGTTAAAAGGAATCACGGCACATTAACTGAATTATAATAATTGTATATTATTATCGTAACTTAAGCGCAACAAAGTACCTACCAGTAGAATATCTGACATGACCTTCTCTGTCAACTGAAACGGGTAGGTTATTTTAAATGTCAGTAATTATAACTATGTACATACTTAAGCTGTTTATATTTTAGTTTGTGATGTTCCCTAAATAAAGTACCTTGTTTTTTTGTAGGTAACTAAATAGTTACTTACCAATGTAGTATTGATTTGGACTAGATGAGCTATCTATAAATTGATTTATAGATATATATCGATGTATATAAATCAAGGTTTTCGATTGATACCTACGTAATAACTCAACCGTTTCATTATATTTTGTAAATTCTTGTGGTTACTGTTTCAGAAAACACAACCACCAATTCAAACGGTCTAAGTTATTAAAACTTTTGGTAACCTTTCTTTCTTTTTCTGGTTTTGGCAACCCTGAAAATTAAGGGGCTGAATCAAGGCCTGGGCTGATGAGCTGTCAAAAATGACAGCGATATTTGACAATGTTTCAGCTGATCACCATCGCCATCGGCTAGCAGATGTGCTCACGCTCAGGCCTTTAAAGATTTGACATTGGTGTTTATTAGTCAAATATTCATCTGAATTGTCTTTTGGTGAGCGGACTGGTTTCCGCAATAATTTCATAATGTCCTATTTCCCACATATTTCTCCAAGGTGTTTACCAAAAGTGAACTTTAAACTAGTTGCTCAAGAACATCATTAAGTAATAAAGCATCTTTATGACTCCATATTTAAGATAATTATCTCTCATTACCCCAAAATACAGGCACTCGCGTACATTTTGAAATTGTCAAATGAAAGCTCTTTCGGACGAGCAGTAGGTATGACCTAGGTCATCACTGTGTATCTTTATAAAAGACTAGAATTACTGACAAAGAGAGGCTATGGCTTGGTGGAAAAGCTAGAATAAATTAGTTTTTAATGATTCAATTTTTGTTATGCTCTGTCAAATCGCCAACAGTCATCGGGATTGAAATGTGTGAAAGGGAATGAGAAAAGCTTTATTCTAGGCCAAGCAAGCCTATTTTTGACCACTTTATGTAGGTAACCACGTGATAAGCGTGAAATAAGCCTTTTTTAATTTCTGTCCTTTCTAGGTTGTCTGTAAGAAATCACTTAAAGCTCAAAGATTCGTAGATAGATAGATAGAAAACACTTTCTTGCTCACAAATACATAAGAACAAACAATGGTACATAAAAACTTAACAACTATTTGTAAAAGCAATAGGCGGTCTTATCGCTAAGCAGCGATCTCTACCAGACAACCGTGGATGGATTGGATTAATGTTACTTACAAGGGGAGAGAATAAAAAAAAGATAGATAGATAGAGTTTTCTATCTATCTATCTTTGAGTAAACTCTTGATCAGGCATCGACCTACGCTTGAAGTCATGGTCACCACAATAAAAATTCCACTGTAGTCATGGACCCAGTTCGACATAATCGTGAATAATATTTACTGATCTCCTAATATGAGTGGTTTTATTTGTCTTGGTTAACCATAAATTATAAAACAGTAGGTGTATTATTTAATTTTGTGTCCAACAGTGGAGCAGTTACAGTCCTTGGTCCATCATTATTTTACATAAAAAAATATGAACTCAAGGAATAGAGACATTGTGGTTCCCGAACATTAGAAAATGATGTTTCTCCAGCAGTAGGCATAATATTATGAAGGATTAGAAAAGTACTAATCACGCTAAAAGACGTACGACGTACGGTAGAAGAGGTACGTTTAACATTATAAATACATATTTACATTTGAGTATAGGTATTCTTTACGTGACAGGTTGCAAGCTCATTGCTAGTGCCCATGCTAGAACATGAGTGTAGAATTTGAGTGGGAAAAAAGCGTGGAATTGGTGGGAGTAACCTATACGTTGAAGTGCTTTAGTCAATCAAAACGTAAGCGCCTCATACAGGGCTATCAGACTACTACTGAAAACTTTGGGGGCTTAAAGTACCCATCAATATATAAATACTGTGTTTGCATTTAGAAGGCCGTACGGTCAATTAATTTTTAGATATTAGAAATACAATAAATAATAAAAAGGATCATATAAAAAACGGTAGGAACCGAGCCGTAGTTTGTTGCCTGTTCTTCTAGGCTTGGTCGCGTGGAACTGGCATCTAGACTCACCTAGCTTTAAGACGTTTCAAAGTGATTCTTGTATCGTATTGAATAAAAGTTTATTGAATTTGACAAGTAATGGCTGGTTTGTGACCCTTTCAATATAAAAAAGTTTCTAAGTAACCAACACTGTGAACGCGATATTGATGGGTACTTTAACCCTGATAAGTTTTCGGTAGTAGTCTGGTAACACCCTGTATAAGCATAATTTTACCACTCCATGTTCAGAACACCGATGTATCTACAGTGATGTAAGTGATGTAAGACAAATGAATGAGTTATTTAACCCATTCATCAAGCACACGTTGCGTAACGTATCGTACGCCTCGTGGGCTACCCTGGCCGTGCAGTGCCATACATGGCCAGGGAGGCTCACCTTGATGTTCGCATCTGGCAATCAATTCGACACGGGCGGTGTTTTCTTTTTATTTTAATGATGGCCACATTTGCATAAATACATTACGCCTTAAAATTATATTTGATGCGTGTTTTATAACCTTAAAAGCTTAGCATGTTGTGTCAACACGACTAATTTAATTTTTATTATGCCCAGTTTTGTTCTTTTTTAACCGTTCATAGTTGTTTTTGTCACAAATATCATTGATTTATACATTTTTGTTAGCAATAGTTATTTGTTATACAAGAGTGCAAAGCTGCTTTTTAACCGCGTGCTCAATTTTGATGACTGAGCAAGCGCAGGATTCTAAAGTTTAACCACGAGCGTAGCGAGTGGTTTAAAAGTTAGAATCCTAAGCGTTGGCGAAGGAATCAAAAGAGCACAAGGTGAAAAATCTTTGCACTCGAGTGCAACACGTAACTTTTCATCCCACCTCAGCGAGGAAATGACTAATGCAAAAAAAAACATGGCGCGACTAAAAGTAACACACCAAGAAGGTTCCGAGTTTGAGTTTTTAACAAAATAAAAAAGGTTGTATGATTTGTTCGGCACCATGGAGGTAGAAGTAAATAGGTTGTGTATTCACAAACTTATTAAACACGATATTCTAAATTCAAATTTACTTTATCCTCTAGCGGATAAAAACGGCTTTTCCAGTCAGAAATTAAACAGCAAAAACACACTTTCAGAGCTGGTGGGATGAAAAATGAGTAATGTATTATACGGCTAACTGATTCATTTAATTAGAGAACCTACGAAACACACACCCACACACCCACTCTCCCCCATACACAACCTCCCCCACACACACACCCCCACACATACACACCATCCCCCACACACACCCACACATCCAAACCATGCAGTTTACAATTACTATTAAAAAAAAAAAAAAATGTTCAATGCTGTGCTCTTATGTATTTCCCTGCTTTTATGTTCAGTTTTTATATTATTTAGTTTAAGGATATGTAGTTGTTATCGTAGATTTTAGGTCACTATTGTAAAACCCTAGCCATAGTTTTTCTTTTGTTTATTTTTATAATTGTATTTTCATGTTTGAAAGAGGCGTTACTTCCTGCAACACAGCGCAAGCTAAAGCAGGAAGGCGCGTTGCACCTAACATTATGCATGCTTTTATGAAAATAAATATTTTTACATTTTTTTACATTTTACATCTTGATCTTGTTTCTAAGCGCAATAATAATTATGTTGGTCCTTGGTCTTAGATGTATTTTTTTAATGCAAACGTAGAAACATTTTTGTTTCACGTATTGCACGACATTTTACAGATATAACAGCTGGATTTTGCCATATGAAATATTTGAACTAAGTTTATCATTATGAACGGAAACTTACCCACTTTATGTTACAGTAAAATGCTGAACTGGTGGTTTTGTTGTCTGGTTGTTATATTGTATTCTAAGTATGTATTTACAAAAAAGAAAAAAATGTATTCAAGTATTATATCTGCTATCTGGTTCCCATAGTACAAGCTCTGCTTAGTTTGGGGCTGGGTAGTGTTGTGTGAATTGTCCGCAATATTTATTATTATTATTTATTATTTATCAATTGTGTGTATTGAGGACCTCAAGAGGTGGTCTAGTCAGTCTGTGCTCGTGGCCCGAATTTGAAAGATCTGTCGTGCCTCAATAAATCATATTTTTAACCGACTTCCAATCATTGAGCTTTCATTCAATACCACTCAAGGCATGACGTGGTGGTCGTGGTGAATGACAGCTTATGCCTTAAAATTATAGTATGTATGAATACAGCCATTTGAAAGCAATACAGATCGGTAATTGAGTTTCTTTTAGCTCATGATTTCACAAACTAAACAATGCAAGGGAAAGATAATGCCGCGGGTCATCACAATCGTATTACGCAAACGAATCGGAGATTGATTTAGACGAATTGGTAATTGCTAATCAAAGTTCATTCATACATCTTTCATCATTACTTTCATAAAGATGCTCAATGACCGAATGAAGCTGCTAACGAAATCTTACAAGCAGATTAATTTAATGAGCCTATAGTCCAAATTTAATTCAGTCTTTGAATCAATTTTCTTTCATACAACTGATGAGCTTTTATAAAAATATATGTTATAAAAACTTGAGAAACCGGCTTCATGGCCAAACTATTAAACCGATTTCGATTTCGAAAAGTAATACTTTCAGATTGGTCCTATTTCTATGGGACCAATCTGAAAGTATTACTTTACAGATAAAAAAGAATTTACTAAACATAAATGACGGAGGTATGCAGTAACACACATTAAAACAAAACGGCTAAACCAATTTTAAAGAAATGTCTATGGGACCTCTCTAAAGATTCAGATTCAGATTCAGATTCAGATTATATTTATTGCTTGAAATACATGTCGAAAAGATGATAAATTATAATAGGTAATGTACAATGTATTCTGCTTATGTCTAGGCATGCAATATTGAGATTTACAAGTAATTGTCATAAAATTTATAAATTATTAAATAAAATTAAAAATTAAACCATTAATAATAATCAAGGACAAAACATAAAAAGAACATAACAAACAAAAAAAGAAACATAAAAAGAACAGCAATACTTAATACAAAATGTCAAAGAATTATTAAAATAAAAAGTCAGAGGTGAGTACATCATCAATATAAAATTAGGTAAGTACATAATACAATTAACTTTTTAGGAAGGCCTTGTCATTAAAAAAATCGTCAATTTTATAATAGCTTTTGATTAAAAGTAATGTTTTTAAAAGCTTAACCTTCCAAATAAAAATGAATTGATGATGAATTGTTAAAATTAGATGAGTTATGTTATAACATACATACATAAAAAAACCTGTATCCAGCAACATAAGTGCAATAAATTATTTGAATTTTGAATACAACTGAATTGAGATTGAGAGCCTCCTCCTTTTTTATTTGAAGCCGGTTAAAAACCAGCCATATATTCTCAAGATGAGTAATGATTACAGAAGTATAGGATAGATTCTAGACGTCAGGTAGTATTGAAGTTATTTAAAAAGGTAGAATCATATCGTTTAAATAAATTAACATAAATCGAGCACAAAAAGTAGTAGTAAATAAAAAAAAATTAAAAGAGCCTTTATTTCTCATATGGCTATACCTACTTATATAGAAGCTCTATCTTTTTTTCTTAACACTTTACTTACTAATTAATTCGACTACATTTAGTTTATATCTAACATATAAGTCGCCTCAGCGGCGTAGGCCTCCCCTAAATCTCTCCACGTAGCACCCAAATTGAATAAAGAACCCTCATTCATAATGCCAGACACTTTTTAACGGGTCGCTAAAAGTCTCTCGTCACTGTCACTTTCATGCTGACAAATAGAGATGGCAACAGACTTACCGGCTTGCTAAGCTAAAAAGACTGCTGGACCAATATATATGACCAAAACAATAAACCTCCTAAAACACATTCAATAAAAAAAAATACAGGGGCATGGTAGACAAAACACATTCTTGCAGATGACTATTGTTCAATTTTCCTTCTTTCTTATTTATTTTAGGGTAAATCATTTAAAATGTATTCACCTGACATCCGGTGTCCATGTCGGCGTAGTAGCCCGACGGCCGACCAGTGCATTTGAACCTCGTTTGAGGGAGTTTGGTTCGCGGCCCATCATTCTGGAACAAAAATAATAAGAAACTAAATTATAAGATAATGGATGAAGTGCTTTGTTCTGAATAACTAGAAATAAAACCACTTCTTAGACATAATGTTCTGAATAACTAGAAACCACTTCTTGGACATTAAATAAGTTGTTATTCACGTTCCAACGTAGTGACGTACAGCAGTGAAAACTAGATAATTTTGGAAAATATGGAGTTGAGTCTATTTTAGCCTAGTCTGAGGCGCTAGACCTATGTTCTATGACTAGGTTCTCTTTCTGTTTGAAAACGACATATAAGTGCAGCTTAAAAGAAGCTCACGCATAACTGATTTTATTTTTCATTAATTCTTATGTTATTTTTATTAATTCTAATTTAAATTCAATTTTGGGATGGACTGAGCTTGGAAAAAATGATAAAAGACAGCAACATGGTGGGTAAACCATATTTAACTAAAATATAATCGCATAACTCACTGAAATAAACTTTTATTTATATTATACACGCTCAATCAGCATCAAACAAGTTATCATAGTTGAAATAGAAAAACATTAATTGAAATCATTTTTACTATTATTATATTGTTATTGATATTAAGTACGTTATTTTACTACCTGGCTTAATGAATAAATAATTTATTTTTGATGAAGATTTCTAGGCTAGGAAGCTACGTTTTATATAAATTTTATACACAGGTACACAAGAATACGGATCAGACTATACACTGCTAGCTCTTATGTTCTTGCAGTAAGAGTCATTTTCTTTGTTTTTAGGTAACTTAAGCTGTATCCTACTGTACATAGGCGATAGTTTTTGTAAAAAATAAAAAAGTTGCACAATAATTGTATGTTCTTGCTCAAGGTATATAGCAGCTTTATTTGCTGCCAAAATATTTTACAGCAAATTGAGAGCTTTTTAGTGTTTATCTTGACATTGGACTTCTGACTTTTAAATTTAAATTCACATGCTAATTAGCTATTTATAAACATCGTTAATTATCGACGAATATTATAAATCACTACGCATATTGTTTTGACGGATTATCTTAAAACTAATTCTAAAACAGTTAAATAATAATTGCTAGAATCATCAATCGGGCGTCTATTGCAATAACTTGCGAAATATTATTAGCAACAGTAGTCTGAAACAAACTAAAAGCCCGGCCACATCAAAACGATAACACCGCGAATACCGCGATAACATGACAGATCGCGGTGTCATGCCTTGATGTGGTCGGGAAGTTTGGTTTTATTCTTTGGCATAACAAAATAAAATAAAATCCAATGATTTCATTTAAATTATTATTATGTCCCACTGCTGGGCAAAGGCCTCCCCCAATCCCCTTTACTCTGTGCGGTCCTGTGCTGAGATTTTCCATTGTGGCCTATACTTGTCGAGCTCGTCTCGCCATCTAATTCGTGGTCTGCCGCGACGCCTTGGCTCTTGCAGCCAAAATTTCATTTAAATAACGTTTATAAATATGGTTGTTATTGTGATGAAGTCTCTATGCCATCAAAGACGTCAACAATTGATCGTATACAATTGGTATTCAGCAAACGATCAGTTTGATCTGTTCTCAGCGTGACATAAGCTGAGCTTGTACTCTTGTTCGATGGAATCTAAACGCCGGCCTAGTCTATTATGGGTGTAACTAATAAAGATGTTACGATAAACGCCCATTGTCTAACGGAGATTGTACTATTGTTCCGACCAGACCTAGTACACTACATAGAGGTTGCGAAATCTCTTGGAAAATGGGTAAATTTCCACGTTTTATAAATGACATTGGGTAAACGTTCTTGATCTTGTGGCCTTGCAAAATACACTATTGCTATATTTTACTAAAGGCCTGCGCACACCTAGGTCGCTAGCGATGGCGATCAATAAAACGCTGTCAAATTTGACAGCGTTTTACTGATCGCCATCGCCAGTGACCTAGGTGTGTGCAGGCCTTAATGGGTGCAACAAAATATAGTGATAGGGCAAAATTATGCTGACCACAAAAAATCTTAGGTATTCAATAGTCTTTGTGAAGAGTTCGTCCGGGGAAGTACTACCACCATGCCTATTGTATATTTATCCTAGTAATGTTTTTTGCATCTTTGGTGCCTGATTCGTTAGGTCACCATTCACTTTACTATTCAAAAAGAAACAAAAGCAGGTGAATTTCTTTAAAAATATGTGTATTCTCATTCTGAGCGCGCACAAAACAGATCTGAGATAAGGAAATGCAATCTTTAGTTTAACGCTCAGGGGTATGGTTTACTAGTTTGATATCAGTAATTAAGGTCGTCACAACTAAGTTTTTTTCCACAATGCGTAAAAAATGCAGGTCTGAAAGTTGTGTCATAATCAGCCTGAAGAAACAGTCATAGGCCTATAGATTTGGTGTAGGTATGGTAAACCATTTATGCCACAAAGTATACTACGCAAGGCTTAAGAGTAAATTACAAGTATTAGCTTTGTTTAAGAAATTAAGAAATAACTTCGCTTTTTTTTTATATAACTAAGTTGACAAACAAGCATACGGCCCACCTGATGGGAAGCGGTTACCGTAGCCTATGGACGTCTGCAATACCAGAGGCATCACAAGCGCGTTGCCGACCCTTTAAAAGTCTTGGGAGAGACCTACGTCCAGCAGTGGACTAATATAGGTTGATGATGATGATGATGCTATAGTCCGTAGGGAAAACCTCAGCAGGGAGATCATTCCACAGCCTGAGTGTTCGCGGGAGGAAGTTCCTCTGAAACCAAACGGTGCGCGACCACCCAGGCTCTAAGGTGTGAGGATGAACTCTCTGCCTATGGCGAGCAGTTTTCGCTATTACTTATAGATTTCTTTATTTTGGTTCAGACATTGAGACGCTTATTAATATTGCAATAGATAGACTGCGTAAAATATGTAGTTAGGGGGGTTTCCAAAATATTTTTCCCTGGAATTATAACGTGGGCCATGCCATGCCCAACAGCTGGCTCTTAAATGATGATGATGAAAGTTTATCCGTATTTTTTTTTTGTTCAAAGTTATTGGCAGCCCTAATAAGGCAGTATCCGTTACGTAAGCAAGGAAGCGAGCACTAGCACGTAAGGCAAGCGGCATTATAGCGGCGAGGAGGCACGACTGAAATTATAACGATACTCGCTTACAACACTCACTGAACCAATTAATTGTGATAGGTTTATTACGCTTTCATTATATTTATCACGTTTGTTTTTTTACTTAAATATCTCTGTCTTGGTAACGTTTTTGATTTAAATCTATTTGAATTAATTCAATTACCTGTAGATTGTTTTTTTTTTTACTTTTATGAGCTTCTTTGAGGCGCACTTTAAATCTTTCCACCACATTTTTAACAATTTATAGGTTTGCGTTTGACCGCTATCTCACCTGCTGGTCTCACAATTGGTTTGAAAGAATCAGTGACAAGATACGAAGAAGAACGTGTAGGTCGTTTGAAACGATCTGTAGATTATCTCAACAGTTTCATACGTATCCTTATGCAGGGTGTTACAAAACTACCTGTTTAGCCAAAAAGAGGTTAAATGGGGCCTTATAACGAGTCCATTCGCAATATTATTATTGTTATTATTTTTTATTATAATTATATTTTTTTATTCTCATTTAAGAATGAAAAAATAGGTATTTATCAGAAAGGCCTTTATGCCATTCTGATAAATAATCTGGTTCCCTGACATGACAGCTGACTAGGGTTATGGCTTTGATAATTAATTATATTTACTTAATTATGGGTATTTTGTAACACGTTGTATAAACCTTTTGAGTTACAGAAGTTTTAAAGTTCGGTGCTTATAAACAAATGTTTGAATGACCAGAAAAAATGTATATCTCGGCTTAAATTATCCTAAGCTTAAACGCTTAAATAACGAGAGCGTGTAATGACAAGTCTTGTAACCCGAATAAGTCTGACATGTGTCACAAAGAGGCTTTGGAGAACAATAGTCGGTGTGGACGGTCCATTAATTACAAGTTGCTGTTTTGTAATTGCTCGGTTAGTGTTGACACATTGACCGACCTCATCGAAGGTGGACCACTATTTTGACAGTGTATTTATTTGTACGTTTGACAGTGTCACGTGAAGGTATTGTCAACGACAGCTTAGTAAAATCTTTATGATGATTAACAGATGTCAATTTGACAGACTTTATCGGTTTAAGGTCTATCCCCACACATCAGTGCCGTGTCAAGGCTCGAACACACCTAGTTCGCTGGCGGTAGCGAACAGTGAAACGCTGTCAAATATTCGCTGTCAAATCTCAAATCTGACAGCGATATTTGACACCGTTTCACTGATCGCTACCGCCAGCGAACTAGGTGTGTTCAGGCCATCAGGGACGAGGCAGGAACGTGAACTGGCACTGGCACTGAAGCTTCGTTCCCGGCATCGGCACGGACGTGTGTGATAGAGTTCTTATACAATGTATGCTCTGATATTTTTAGACTCCAGACGAAACACGTCCCTTCTCCGTTCCTGACACGGCACGGATGTGTGAGGATAGACCTTTATTGTCCAAATTAATCAATTGTTATTAATGTTGCTTGTACTTGAAATTTTCTATGGCCTTACAAACTAAACCTAGTGCGTAGTTGGGCACGCAGTTGGCAAATTTGTTTCTAATTCAAGTTCAAATAGACTTACAAATAGATAGAATAGATTTACAAATTCCAGCATTTTCATTGGCATTCTGAGGTTCAATTTTACAGATTTACTGACTTTGTGGCACATAAGTTTATGAGTTAGCTAGCACGTACTAGAAGTTTTTGCTGCAACCTGTCAGCTTTCAAACGTTTCTTATCACCTTGTACCCAAATGTTGTCTGTAAAGGCTAAGTGAGGCTGACACTCATGCAGTCGTGTACTCATATCGATTTAAGGGCTCTCATGCAACTCCTATTGTTTTTTTATTGGTGAGGCTCATTTATTTACTTGCAGTGGCTTTAAAAAAACAATGCTTATAGCTATGTCATTTTCAACTTAGGATCCTTTGAATACTTTTTTATGTGACTAAGCTAGCAAGCACGCTTTCAGCCAACCTGATGGAAAAATATGTTACCGTAGCCGAAGCTTGTAAAACATTAAATAAATAAATATTGTGGCCAACTTATACTATCTAGCCCCAAATTAAGCAGAGCTTGTACTATGGGAACAGGATGGCTGATATTATAATACTTTTTTTTTTTTTTGTAAATACAACGTGTATCAAAATATGTGTACTATCCTGAAGGGGGGTGAATTTCCACCCCCCGGGGAACAACTTTTGTTCAACGACTTTTCGAACTTCGATTGGTATCTCTGAAAAAAACTGCAACGAAGTTTCAACATGAACAGCTGACTTTATACAAAGTGACAACCCTAAACTCAGCTACAGAGGTAGTAGGTAGTAGTAGTAGACCTACAGAGGTAGTAGGTCAAGGGGTCAAGGGGTTACAAGGATAGGGTTGTCAATTTATTTAGGCATTATGAAATTAAATATTTTTGTATGGGAAACTGAAAATAGGAATTTTTAATTATCTCCCCTCCACAACTGATCACCATTGTGGTCTGAAACCCCCCACCTTCGCATAGTACACATATTTAGATACACCTTGTATATACTTAGAATACAATAGAACACCCAGACAGAGAAGAAATATCTACGTTCATCACACAAATATTTGTTTTCGGCGGGGATCGAACCCACGACCTACAGCGCAGAAGGCAGAGTTACAACTAACTGTGCTGAGAGGTCAGAATATTTTTTTTGCATTGCTGGTTGATTGAAAATACAAAACGCAACGTTGGCGCGTTCTAGGAACGTTACAAATTTACTAACGCCCTCTAGTTGTAAATCCTGAACTAAATTAACTTAGAAGATAAAACAAGACGTGTTGTCAGATGCATGTTCAGACATTAGGTAATATTTGGTACGTGCCCATTATTATTATTTGAACAACGATAGTAAAATGCAGATGTTTAAGACACTGTGCTTAGATCATTTACATAGTGTTAGACATTAAGTTCTAGTGTTTCCTTGCTAACTTAATGTTGAAATGTAAACAATGGAATGGATAGTTACAGGAGAGTAAGGTAGTAAAATGTTGTCTTTTAGATAGAGACGTTCATTGTTCTGTGGCTGTTGTAACGAGTACTTTCAAGTAAGCTAGATATATTTACAATGTTACTCCAGTAGGCCTACCACAAGCTCTGTCTGGTTCTGTCTCTGGTTTTGAGTATGGTGAGTCACCAGTACATTATACTCTGTGTGACGTTTCGACGTAAGATTGATTTAGTCAACGCTCACACAGACTCAAAACCAGAGTCAGAGACAGGACCTGATAGAGCTTGTGGTAGGCCTACAGATTTAAAGGAGCGGAATAAAGTAATTTAAAATGGGATTGGGTGGAGCGCGTTAGCCGGATGCTTTTCAATATGTGGGCGACCATCATCTCTCCATGGATTCCTGACGAACAGCGGCCTTCGCAAGAAGATGGGGGTGGAGCCTCAGAATAAAGAGACCTGAAAGTTTTTGGGGGAGAGGCTTTTGTCCAGCAGTGGGCAAAGGCCTCTCCCAAATACAATACAGATGATTTAAGCCAATGAAAAATACTATTGTAGGAATTCTCTTTGTGTGCATTCTTCTTTTAAAGTTCACAATAATCTTATGCAGGTAACTCCAACGTTGACCTTGTGATTTTTAATTATTGAATTAGAATTTTTGAATGAATAATGTCACATTGGTTTTTGACACATATTTTCAAACTTTTGAGGTTCTACGACATGCCGGTTTCCTCTCATTGGTACACAGCTGGATTTAAACCCATGATCTTACGATCGGAAGGCGGGGTCACCTACCACTATGCCACCAGCGTTCCTGCTATCACTTGTTAATTAGTAAGCAGGTTACCTAACTCTGTACCAGTGTTAGTAACTCCCGTCTAGGTAGAGGTACACGTCACCGCATTGTTTTCAGATTACTTACCGCCTACCAATAGGCACAACGGTTAAGGCCTACCAGCTGGTCTACCACAATCTCTGTCTGGCTCTGTCTCTGGCTCTAGTTTTGAGTCTGTGTGAGTGCTCACCAGTCTACTATACTGTGTGTGTGACGTATCGGTGTAGGATTTATTTAGTCAACACTCACACAGACTCAAAACCAGAGCCAGAGGCAGAGCCAGACAGAGCTTGTGGTAGGCCTACAGCTGGCCAGGTAAGCCTACTCATTAGAATAACGATAAGCTGGTTAATCCGAATCAGTGAGGTTACTTATATCTCCATGTACTGAGTATTGTCTATGACTAATCCTGATTTTACGCCTGAGAAGTGGTCGAATTCTATGGCTAAGAAGCTTAATAAATAGGTCAAAATCAAAAAAAAACAAAATCAAAATATTTATTGGGGAAACAAATAACACAGGGGAGTATAAACAGAAGGGTACGATGATAGCCACAATAGTTATAAAAACTGTGACGCAGCTATCAACGCCCACCTCATAGACCTGAATGTTGTTTCTCATAAACAATTAGGTATTTAACATTTAGATAAAAACATAAAACTAAAAATTTAACTTAATAGAAAAAATAAAACTAACAGAGGAGCCATTACATATTATAGGTGCCTAATGGGATTAAGAGTAACGGGGAGGTACAATACGTTTGGCAGAAGATTTCGTTTTCTATATGAAAGCTCATGTAAGAGGACGTACACAGTGACCCCCTTAATTTTCACTTACAACGCACTTTACGCCAATAATTGAATTCACCAAATTAGTTCGCGTTTGGTCATGAACTCATCAATCATCAATCATACCTCGCGTCTCCACATTCCATCATAGCTTTCTTAATATATCAGTTAAATTTGCTTGACTTTTACCGATTGTTAATAGATTACTTTATTCAACCATACATCTTTTTTTTAAATCTTTTTTAAAAAAGGATGTACACATGATTTTTTTTATTTTCCCACGACACTCCAAAGAGAAGAATATTTAAATTTATGTGGATTCAAAAGCTATTAGTTTGTTCCTATTTCAAATATCAAAGTTATTGCTAAACCTAAATTGAGACGCGCAATCTCCCATTACATGAGTGGCTCGTACGAGCGTGCGAAAGTGCCAAAATTGCAAAAACATGTCAAATTATAGCTATTTACTCAATTGAACAGCAAGCTTGTGAATCATAGTACCTACCACATTGGTATGCTACCCACCATGATTCATGATAAGTGGTGATATTTGGCATAGTCTGCCTACACGAGACATATTTACGACACAAAAATTGCGGGATGTATTTGCATCAAATTGTAGTAAAGTCAAACCCAAGTTTAAATAAACTACTGGTAACTTGGTTAAGAAACAGTTTAACAAATTAATTATATTATTATGACTGTGTTTTGATCTCTTTTCGTGCATTTAAATAATTTGTCGTTTTCTCTCTTATTTCTTATATTGTTTTCGCTTTTCTTTCTTTTCCTTTCATTGTAGCAAATTGAAGCTCACTATTCATGGCTAAATTATTAGTTCGCTTATCTTTAAACTATATTTATTTTTTGGTCTGATAATTTGTGCTAAGTAGACGGTCTATTCATTGTTTTAAAAAACAAAAAATGACACCATCTCGTAATAGACTCATTCATGGACTTCCTATTCCACTTTTGGACTTCAAGGTTATCCACGATGCGTGGGGAGTACACTAATAGCCAATCTATGTTCTCCCAGAAGTTTACTATATTTTCTGGGTAATGTAAATAGAAGTCTATCTAACCAGAAGAACCTTATAATGCAAAAGCTGTATGCTAAGTTGTATAACCACATCATAATCATCTTTGTTAATATCCTCAAGTCAACGTTGAGAACAAAACGTAGTTCAATGAATGAAAACGAATGTATTTATCATACATGTATGTCACAGTATTGATGATAGAGGTATATGGCACGTCAGTGCGAGGTAACACGGTCAAATAACTACCGTAGAGTCCGAGACTAATCTCGTGCAGACAAATTGAATGTGCCATGACAAAACTGTGCCATGACTAAATCATGATAATACTATTTGGGGCTACATGATCGGATATTATCTCAACAAGGTTATTTAAATCTGTAGGCCTACCATCATGAGCTCTGTCTGGCTCTGTCTCTGGTTCTGGTTTTGAGTCTGTGTGAGTGCTCACCAGTGCATTATACTGTGTGTGTGACGTTTTGACGTAAGGATTTATTTAGTCAACACTCAAACAAAGACTCAAAACCGGAACCAGAGACAGAGCCAGACAGAGCTCATGGTAGGCCTACTGACTGGGTTGTACAGAGATTATTAACATTTTGGTATTTTAGACTGATTTTCAGTGTACCTAACTGAAAATACTGTATGGATCTAAGTGTTCTATATGGCAACAAAAGGGACGAATGAAAAAAGGTACATGTTGAGATGGATGAGTGTAGTGACAAGAATGGATAGGATGCGGAATGAGTATATCAGGGGAAGTTTGAAAGTAACGCCAGTGAGGAGCAATAGGCTGGCGTAGTACGGGCAATACGGGCATGTCATGGAGAGGGAGAAAAGTCATGTGACTAGGAGAGTGATTAACATGGAGTTTAGGTAGACTAAAGAAAATATGGATGAACTGTATGAAAGATGACATGGATAAGAGAGGAGTGAATGTCTCTGCTGTGATCTCCTCTCTTATCCATGTCATCTCTATGACGGCTGACAGAGAGAGATAAATAAAACATTGTATTTTTATATTTAGGTAAAGCGCTGTGACTTTGTCGTTTTTTTAGATTTTTAAATGTGTTTGTTATTGTAATGTGATTATGGACTGTGCAAAATAAAAAGAAAGAAAACTTGTTTCTATCATATTGTGTATTCAAGGGTCCTATCTATACTATACTATACTACACTAATATTATAAAGAGGAAAGATTTGTACCTATTTTTGTACGTTTGTAATGAATAGGCTCAAAAAGTACTGGGCCGATTTAAAAAATTATTTCACCAATAGAATGCTACATTCTTCCAATTTGACATAGGCTACATTTAATTTTGAAAAAAATTAGTGATCCTTGGTAAAATTTGATCAATGTAACCGAAGGAGTAGAAAAATGAGTCTTAAAATGTTTTTCGTCGAATGCGCTGCCGAAACTATTAGCGATAGAACAAAATAATGTACAACAATATTGTCTACCCCGTGCGAAGCCGGGACGGGCTGCTAGTAGAAAATAAAAGAGTAACAAACTGGAATCGCCACCGTCTAATGTCTGTAAGTTTGTCAATATTTTCATTTCGAAGGTTACATACTACATTGCTTACCTTTTACTGTCTTTTTTTTTCTTACCTTTTACTATCTGTAACTTACAGATTTCAAAAAATGAGTTTTATGCCACTTCATAAAAAGGATCATTAAACCTATTTGATTGCCAAAGCCAAGGTAGTTTCAAACCGGTTTTATCATAAAAGTAAGCATTTCTGACCTATCATTCAATATTTTTTTGGGTATTACATATTTGACTGTCCCCTTCAAAGTGAAGCGCTTACTGAACACCTGCATTCTTTTTCTTCTTATTTAAGAGCAACGCCCTTGTCGACGTAATGTATGCATTTTTCTCCAGGTATCCTTGGTACTCTTCCTCTCTTTCCTTCTACCTTTCCTTAGATGATATTTCTGATAAAGCCATCATGTCGTACAAGATGGCCAATCATTTTTCCTCTTCTGTTCTCAACAACTTCTATGAGGGCTCTTTCCTCGTCGACTCTACTTAATACTTCTACGTTCTAAACCTGCATTCACCACACATTTTTTTTTCTCGTTGGGGATCGAACCCACGCCCTGCAACGCAGAAGGTAGAGTTACTACCAACTGAACTGTGAAGGCAGTTTAAAATAAGTTAAAGTTTTTAAGCAAACAGTTCACAGCTGAGCCAGCGTCTTCAAATGCCATCTACCTATCGACCGACGAAATGTCTCCTTAAGGTCGAGACCCACTAAAGCCCGCACGCCACCGCGAGCGACGAGCGATACGATCAACAATTACAGTTGACACACTTGCTGAAGATTTATTTATAATAGTCTTGTGATTGGGTTGGAGAATAAATTGCTGTAATTTGTTGTATTCATGAATACATGTTTACTAGCTTTGTGTTAGGTAGTACTTGCCTTAGGTACTTCAAATCATAGTTATTATATTATTTGTGAGTTGGTAATAAAAAAGCAAAGATTGTTCATCTGAATTAAGCTTTTTTGGAAATAGTTTTATGTGCTAAAATAATTTTAATATTTTTGTAAAGTTACTGGCACATGAAGTTGTGCTATGCCTCAAGTTGATGGTCACAGAGCAGTGCATCGTAGGGCACGTTCCTGACGTACGTGACCTACGAAACAATGCTTTATAGGCTATGGTTACCATTTAATATCTCTCTCTCGTTCCATCAGAGAGCCTGTTCATCTGAGGGGCAGAATACGTTTTGTTTTAATATGAAAAAAATTGTATACTTAGGTACCTATCATTCATATTATTATTAGTTTGGATGAAGCTTCGAGTACTGGACGAGCTCTACGAAAACTAGTTTTACAAACGTCACTAACTCGTACATCACGTTTGCATTTAACATTATAACTACAAATCCTATATATTTGTCTAGTAATTGCCTCTTAATTTTTCTAAATTGCTATACAGCGTTTGGGTAACTCATGCCCCTATTTACGGGTTTACTGCCTCAGACATTATTTGAATCAAAGAGTGCACTCCGAATTTTCAGTTTTTTTTTATACCATATGATTATTTAAGAACAATGAATGCGAGTTTAAAACAAAGATTTAAAGGTGCAAGACTGAACATGACCCGCCTATTTAATGATCACAAGGGGAACTTGCAACTACTGGGCCACCAATGTCTGCTATAGAAAATGTATCGATTGCCGCAATCGAATACTGGCAAGCTTTTAAAAACAATCTTTATCAATCACTTAAACATCCAAGATGACCCGTATCGATTACAGAATCGATTTCTCAGTCACGATTTGTTACGCTTGCAAACTGATTCGATGGGCGGCTGTCGATCGAAATAGGGATGGATATCCAATTCTTCTTCTTCTTATCGTGTCACTGGTCTTCACGAATCAGTGTGGTGAAAGGATTTCAAGTGTGCTTCAAAAAAGATCCTTTCGTACACTCGACGTATGTTTTTGAACTTTTTTATAGGTTCTACGACGGTTTTCTTACGATGTTTTTCTTCACCGTTTGAGAGTACTGGCATAGTGCATATACATTTTTGGACAGAAAAACTCACTGATACACAACTGGATTTGAACCCAAGACCTTAGGATCGAAAGGCGGGGCAGCTATTTCCGGAACGTTACAATTTGGGAACTTTTAAGACAAGAGTGAACAGGTGGATTATGGCTAAGCATGCTCCATCTTAGGCTGCATCCTCACTTTCCATCAGGTGTGATGGCAGCCAAATGCTTAGCTATCTATATTTAAAAAAAAAAAAAAAAAAAGCTATCATTAGACCTCCAGTGCTCTCAGTTTTCCATCTACTAACGTTTTTAAGGAACTGTTCGTTTATTTTAGCCATAGTGGTACTGGCCTAGTACAGTAGGTTCAATCCATAGCTCTCGAGGATGTTGCAAAAGACATCGAAAGGAATATCACCAGGGGATGGGCTGGCATCTTCTAAACACATGGTCCACGAGACACGCACTGAGAGTTAATACAATGGTTATTAAGCAGAGGTAACCTCTGGGCCTGTTCCGTCACTAGGTACTTTTCTTTAAACAAAACAGCACAGTTATTTGCACCTATATTCAGACGATTACATGATAAGTATTAGTCAATACATTTCTGAATCGAAAATATCAGTCTTATAGAAATGGTCAAAGGTTAAGTCAATGATTGGCCTAATTTAGATTGAGTAAACAAAGGAGTTAGCGTATATTATTTTATATTGATCGTAAAAAACCCATTAAATTTGAATAAGAATGAATAGAAATGTCCACACGAATTACTAAATTGAGAGAAACAACTTTCAGATAACCTGTTTGATACATTTCTTAATAGTAAAAGGCAGGTGGTGTGGTGAGGGTCATTTTCCGAAAACAATTTCCTACAAATTCTATATTTTGTACAAAAAAAAAAAAAAAAAAATAGTAAAACTCTTTTTGGATGCATTCGTCCAGCCATTGCTCGTAATTCAGTATTTAAATACTCATATAAATGTGACTTTAAAGTCACATTTACGTCTTAGGGTGTTATTAATAATCTTGGCGTAGCGATGGACTAGTTAATCCGTGTTTTGTCACATTTGCTCGAGTTGACAATTGCATGTCAATGCAAGAGACAAAACACGGATTAACTAGTCCAACGCTACGCCAGGATTATTAATAAGGCCCTTAAAGTTTATGTACATGCGCCTTCATATTATTTGATAACATGAAGGCGCATGTGCTTAAACAGTTCTTATTAGACAAAGACTATATTGAACCCTTTAGATTTATAGAAATATTTCTGTCACTATAAGATCTACAAATTTTACAATCTGAGTGGGTGGTAGGCGAAACCGTTTAGTCTAGACATTTCTTAACCCATTTCGCAATGCTTGATAATTTTGGACAAAGTGTATAGAATTTCAGAAGTGATGCAAAATATTGCGAATGATGTGAGAGGTATCTCTAATTCAAATGATTTCAATTATTTGTGAGATGCATACTTTATTATGATGGCTTCAGCCTATCAGTGTGCTTATTTTGTCTTTACCTACGAGTACTATTTAAATCTTTTTCTTATTGTGCTATTGGTTCATTTAAAAGCATGTGCGGTGAAAGAATTTTAAGTGCACCTCAAAGAGGCTCCTTTCGTGCATTTTAAACATGTTTTTCGAACTTTTTAGGTTCTACGACATGCTGATTTCCTCATTATATTTTCCTTCACAGTTTGAGAGTACTGGCATTAATGTACATACCTACATTTACAGAAGAGCTCATTGGTACACGACTGAATTTGAACCCACGCGCTTAGGGTCGGAAGACGGGGCCACTACCACTAGGCCACCAGCGCAAATCACTTTAACTCGCGTTATTATAGTTAAATAGCAGTAGGTACCTAAAAAATCGGTTTACAGGTCTGGCAGGGAAAAGGTAGAATAGGATCCATTTTACCTTTTCCCTGCCAGACCTAAGCAAAGAAGGCGTTAAATTTATTGTTAAAAATGTTTGAATCAGACTCCAGACTAGGCTATTGTTAATTAGCACCTACCAACATAGTAATAAAACGAAAACTCTTCATTGATTATAGCTACAATTCTGTTTAATTAGATTACACCGCAGATAATACAACTCTATCTCACGACGCCATATTTTCTTCCTCCTCTTCTTTTTTTCTCCACTAGAGATGTAACTCTTTGCTTGATCCGAATAGAGATGTCCTATTCCCAAAACTGGCTAACAATAGGTAGGTAGGTATAACAATAAACAGGCATAAGTGTTGTTAAAATATTAGTTTAATGGTGATGTGACAAAATAATTGCAATTGTTGTTGAGAAATAATTTCGAGGTAACGTTTCACAAAGCCATGGGTAATTATCCGGCATTGGTGTCGGTGGGTCGATAAGTGACGTCTTTAAAGGAAGGTACTTGGTAATAAAAAAAGAAAAATATTATCGTAATGAATGACGTCAGCAGTTAACGATAGTATCCTTATAATTTAAAATAAAGTAAGCACATACGTACTTCCACTATATTATTATATAACAAAAAAGATTTTTAATTTTGTTTTTTTTTGTAAATTATTTATATAAATCGTTTGACGCCCAAGAGACGCTTATTGCTCAAAATGTATCTGCATTTGAGGTTGGATCCTGTTGAAAACTATAGAGGCAGCTAGGTTTTGTAACTTTTGCAAGAATTTTTTTCATATAAGGTATAAGCAAGTACTATTTTTCATGAACTAATCACATCAAAATGCTCGCCAGCTCCCTCTGTATGTATAAGGTCTACCAGAAACAAAATTTTCAATTTCATAATGCTTGCTCAACGAAGCAATTATGTTTTAGATCGCTGTCCTCAAAATACAATAGAAGATCATTCCGCTTTTCATTTTGTAACTCTTGTCGTATGCAGTTTGTTAGAAGCGATAATAATTAAGAGCGAAACTATACAAGAAATTTCCGTTATTCCACAACCAAACCAAACCAGACCGTAGTTTGCTGCCTGTTCTTCTATAAAGGCTTAGTCGCTTGGAACTGGCACCTAACCTCACCTAGCTTTTGGCACTTATTAGCGACTGACGTTTCAAAGTGATTTTTTGATACAACTCAATAAATGTTTTTTGAATTTGAATTATGCAAAATGGTAGCATATTTTTAAGTTTAGACGTCTTATTTGCAGAAGATAGTAATTTGTAGTTTTTGAAATGAATTACTTACATGATAAAAAAGTATTCTTTTTCGTCACGTCAATTTTCTACCATGGTAAGAAACCTAGAAAATTCCTGATAACAATGACTCTGAAAATAAGTAAAACTGTTTTGACTATTACGCAAGTCGGCAAAGTAAGCTAATCTACACTAATATTATAATGAGGCAAGATTTGTACCTATTTTTGTATGTTTGTATGTTTGTAATGAATAGGCTCAAAAAGTACTGGGCCGATTTAAAAAAATCTTTCACCAATAGAATGCTACATTCTTCCAATTTGGCATAGGCTGCATTTCATTTTGAAAAAAATTGGGGATCCTTGGTAAAATTTGAACAATGTAACCGAAGGTGTAGAAAAATGAGTCTTAAAATGTCTTTCGTCGAATGCGCTGCCGAAACTATTATCGATAGAACAAAATAATGTACAACAATATTGTCTACCCCGTGCGAAACCGGGACGGGCTGCTAGTTATTTCTAAGGACGTTAGAGAACTTAAATATATAATTGTTTTTCCTATAGCTATCTATATCTATTCCTATAAATAGGTACAGAATAACGAATAGTGTACAGTTACATAGTAGATAATAATTACTTGATTGTTGTTTACTCAAGCATAAAAACATGACAAGTAATGATATTACAAATCGTTTCATTGAACATAATCGATGAAAAAACCATATTATTATTCTTGCGAAGTAGTTGAATGAACTACTCATGAAAACATGACCTAGGTTTGTCCGACAAATTACTAAGCTTTTTGCTTTCAATTCACTGTACGGAACGTATTCGTTATTTTATCAAAGATTGGCGTATGAAAACGGGATAAATTAAACCAGGTAATTTGCATACTTGTTTTTATATAAATGGTAACAAATTAAAAAAATCGTGGATCTCCGGGAATGCTGACAGAAGTAAAAAGTTGTTATTTCAGTTAGAGGAAATAAATGGTTGTGTGCGTTCAAATGAAATTTGTTTTTTATCAAGCAAATTGCATTAATATTCACAACTGCTATCTTCTGATCTATTGTAGACATCAAAACAGCTTATCAAAATATATTTTTTGGAATAAAATTAAAGATTTTTTTTTTTTAAAAGTTCACTAGACACCTTCGTTCTTCTTCTTAACTATTCTGATATATTTCCAACTCGTATGACAATTTCCTACTCGTATAAAATATGATCTCCAATTCAGCAGGAACATTGAAGAATCTACCTGCTTGGTGTGCGCTGTCACAAACTTAAAACGTCTGGGTTAAAAAAAGAGCGTCGATAATATTTTTAGACTAGCCCATGTTTCTAACAATAGTTCATAAATCACAGAAAGGAGAGAGGCGGGCGGGTATGTATCATTACTATTTGGTTATGTCATAGACAGGTATAATAATATACATTGATTTGTCTGTCTGTCTGTAATGTAACGTGTTATTACCGGACCATTAAACTAGTTTAGTTTTTTCATTTACCTAATCTTTGTTAGTGTTGAAATGAAATTATGCAGTTCTGTATTTATGTCAAGATTTCAAAATTTGCAAAACCCGCTTTAAATGAAATACCAGTGAGTGTTGACTAAATAAATCCTATATACGTCAAACGGTAACCGCTTTCCATCAGGTGGGCCGTATGCTTGTTTGCTAGCTTTTATTTATGTGTGAAAATGTTTACAAATATTATTTATTTATCAAGTACAACGAGTAAGTTACAGATTAGTTAAAACTTATAAGATAAGTTATTCTAGAACGAGGTCAATCTTCAGACAATAAGTTCAATGATAATTCTGAGAATCTTGTTGTAAACATGTTATTAATTTGAACTTTGTTCTCGTAATTAGTGCGAAGACAAATAAAGCTATTTACTGAACTTGCATTATGTGCCCTATGTCTGACGTTCCTTTTACTGTTGACCACACTCTAAGCTTAGGTAAGTAGTCAAACATGATGGTATGTGATGAACTCATGTTTGTTCTGAGTCTGGGTGCTATAATATATTAGTAAGTCTGTACTCAAAAATATTGTTTAGATAGGCAGTACTTACATACCTACCTGTAAGTATTAGATACCTATTATTTTTGAGTAGTTATATAAAAAGGATTTTACTTTTGTACATCGCCGTTTCGTTAATTCTCTCCATTCAAAGGTTGTCAGGAAAACATCGCACGTTTTCAGTACCCATTTTAAATGAAACGTAACTTCTTGATTATACCTCTAATCTCTAGATTTATAATAACTTTTAAAAATCGGACATAACTTTAAACATAGTTAAAAAATAATATTTTTTTAGTTTAATACTGTATCCTATAAACCTTCATGGGTTGTGTTATTGAGAACCTCTATTATTGAAAGTTGGGCGAACCCTCGCAAGCGAACCATAAAACTAATCTATATATATATAACTCAAAGGTGACTGACTGACTGACTGACTGACATAGTGATCTATCAACGAACAGCCCAAACCACTGGACGGATCGGGCTAAAATTTGGCATGCAGGTAGATGTTATGACGTAGGCATCCGCTAAGAAAGGAAAATGGAAAATTATTTTCCGAAGAGGAGAAAAAGGGGAAAAATAGTTAAAAGAAAAATCAACGCACAGCCTAAACCGTTAGCCCTAGAAGCATGAAACTTAGAAGGTGTGTTCCTCTAATAGAGCAGAGGTGCATTAAGAAAGAAAATAGGAAAAATTTTCCCCTAAAAGAAGAAAAAACGGAAAATGATTTTAAGAAAAATCACATTAAATAGCTTTACAAAATACGCAAAAAAACATTTAAAAAAAATCAGCTACCGCAGCATCTGGCACCAGGTTCGATTACACACAAAGGTTCACAAACAAACCGATGATAACCACTACGACAAAATCGCGGGAAACATCTATCATACTTAAACTAAACACTGTTGAAAAAAATCGGCTCCACCAGCACTCACCTTAAAATTCAAATACACTCTAAAGTACAAGCTCAAATCTATGGTTACTAGCAGTTGGTCATGTCAAATAAAAAAAACTGATTCGATTATACACCAACACGCATACGAAACCCCAAATTAGCCACTAATATAACATAAAATCATAAAAAATAGCTTTACAAAATACGCAAAAAAAAATATTAAAAAAAAATCTGCTACCGCAGCATTTGTCACCTGGTTTTAATACACACAAATGTTTACAAAAAACCAATGATAACCACTTAGACAAAATCGCGGGAAACATCTATCATACTTAAACTAAACACTGCTGAAAAAAATCGGCTACAACAGCACTCACCTTCAAATTCAAATACACTATAGGATACATGCTCAAAACTATGGTAACCAGAAGTTGGTCATGTCAAATAAAAAACAACTGATTCGATTATACACCAACACGCATACGAAACCCCAAATTAGCCACTAATATAACATAAAATCACAAAAAATAGCTTTACAAAATACGCAAAAAAAAAAACATTAAAAAAATTTCTGCTACCGCAGCATTTGTCACCTGGTTTAAATACAAACAAATGTTTACAAAAAACCAATGATAACCACTTAGACAAAATCGCGGGAAACATCTATCATACTTAAACTAAACACTGCTGAAAAAAATCGGCTACAACAACACTCACCTTCAAATTCAAATACACTATAGGATACATGCTCAAAACTATGGTAACCAGAAGTTGGTCATGTCAAATAAAAAAAAACAGATTCGATTATACACCAACACGCATACGAAACCCCAAATTAGCCACTAATATAACATAAAATCACAAAAAATAGCTTTACAAAATACGCAAAAAAAAATGTTAAAAAAAAATCTGCTACCGCAGCATTTGTCACCTGGTTTTAATACACACAAATGTTTACAAAAAACCAATGATAACCACTTAGACAAAATCGCGGGAAACAACTATCATACTTAAACTAAACACTGCTGAAAAAAATCGGCTACAACAGCACTCACCTTCAAATTCAAATACACTATAGGATACATGCTCAAAACTATGGTAACCAGAAGTTGGTCATGTCAAATAAAAAAAAACTGATTCGATTATACACCAACACGCATACGAAACCCCAAATTAGCCACTAATATAACATAAAATCACAAAAAATAGCTTTACAAAATACGCAAAAAAAAAAACATTAAAAAAATTTCTACTACCGCAGCATTTGTCACCTGGTTTAAATACAAACAAATGTTTACAAAAAACCAATGATAACCACTTAGACAAAATCGCGGGAAACATCTATCATACTTAAACTAAACACTGCTGAAAAAAATCGGCTACAACAACACTCACCTTCAAATTCAAATACACTATAGGATACATGCTCAAAACTATGGTAACCAGAAGTTGGTCATGTCAAATAAAAAAAAAACTGATTCGATTATACACCAACACGCATACGAAACCCCAAATTAGCCACTAATATAACATAAAATCACAAAAAATAGATTTACAAAATACGCAAAAAAAAACATTAAAAAAATTTCAGCTACCGCAGCATTTGTCACCAGGTTTTAATACACACAAATGCTAACAAAAAACCGATGATAACCACTTGGACAAAATCGCTGGAAACATCTATCATACTTAAACTAAACACTGCTGAAAAAAATCGGCTCCATCAGCACTCGCCTTCAAATTCAATTACAAGCTCAAAACAATGGTAACTAGCAGTTGGTCATATCAAACTAAAAAAACGAACTCAAATATCCACGCGGACGAAGTCGCGGGTAACAGCTAGTGTTGGTATAAAGCTGTTCAATATCCGCTCATTATTATTGTAAACCTATAATATGAAAACAAGCATGATTGTCTCGTATCTCCACATGATGTGACACCGCTCGTAAAGATCACGCGGTGAACTCTGACTCTTACTTAACATATGAATATTACTTACTGATCAACTAGTGACCCGCGGCTTCAAAGATGGACCCAACAACAAACTTTAAGGCCCGTATTCAGAAACAGTGCTTGAGTCAATGTCGAGCCTCAAGCATCGATTTTTTGACACTTTTCTATAAAGGACTGTCACAAATCTATGCTTGAGGCTCGACTCAGACTCAAGAATTTGTAAGTTTCAAAAGCTTTCAACGAGGAATAAAGACAGAACTTTAAAAAAGGTTTCATGTAATTCATTGGTACTTTCTTCATGAAAAATTAAAAAGTTGTAACGAAAATCATTAAAAGTTATATTTATACTAACTATATTAGAAAAAAAAAAATAGGAATATGTCATATATTATGTATTGTGTTCTGTGGCTAGAAGAGTGATATTATTATGTCTAAATGTGGATGGATATGTGAGCAAAAGTAGACCAAAGAAAACATGGATGAACTGTGTAAAAGACATGGATAAGAGAGGAGTGAATGCAGGGGTTATGGTTTGAGAGCAGAATGGAGGAGGAAGATATGTTATGCGTAAGGCCAGGAAGAAGAAGAGAAGAGTAGGTACATAAGTTAACTATTATATTATTAGGGTATTTATTTTAAAGGAATAAACCTTTTCCATCATAGCAAAGAAAATTTTACCGGAATTGATGAAAATATGCATACTCAACTTCCATGAAAGTCAAATCTCATGCTTTGGGTCAAAACTTCAGAAGCAAGTCTACAGTCCAGATAAAATGATAAATAAGTATTTTAAATATCTGTGTAGAGTTGTTTACGCATAACATCGTGTAAACATCTGTACATCATCTGTAAATGATCATTAGTAGGTCAACAATCACATGTTTATTGTAATCATTGAAACGGTCATTTTGAAGTACTTAGATATAACCTATTTTATATCCTCTAGGACGAGAAGATGAAACATTAATAGCAATAAACAAGTGTGTTACAAACTCGATACCCAAACTAATTTACATAAAAATGTTTTTATTCTAAAAGTTTATTATTAATTGGCATCACCTAAATTGGGACCATATAAGAATATCAAGTTATTAGCCGTAGAAACTGATATTTAAATACAAGAAAAAAGTCTTACCTGTGCTACAGCTGCATACAAATAAAAACACAGCAGCGTCGCACACACTGATAAAATCTGTTTGCGACTCATGTTTACACTCGATTGACACCCACACAATGACAGCAATCAAATTCGCATTTCAATGCTAATTTCTTAAAACAATGCGACAAATGATTGAAAGAGTCGATAATAACTAATTATTTCTAGAAATCATTCAAGTGGCGAAACAATTGAAAATCATTTTCTCATGATTATCGATAAAACTTCACATTCACTTCACAGTTTTAATTGAAGAATTGAAATGTCTGATTCTAAATTCAAAAAATGTAGTGTGACATGTGGAAAAAAAGTCGTTTGTTATGTTCGATATTCAAACTGGTTAGTAGTTGGAAACACGCGGAGTTCGCTAGAGTTTCCGCAAGACTGACATTTGGCCGGCCGGTGCGAGACGAGCGATCCCCTACCTCTACTAGAATCGTCCTTGATCGTACTGCATGCTTTTAATAAGTTAAACGGTTGTTGTGGTTAAAGTTTCAATTCTGTCAGTATTACATTTGCCCAGTGTGTTCATTTGCTTTGCTTAGGTGGCACACCTATTACTCTACGTTACAATAATAGAAGCAACAATCATCATTTAATTTTTATTTCACAAAATTGTAATATACACACTATTTAGGCCGGTTTTTTAATATACGGAATTTGACGAATACAAAATGCCAGTCCTTGTTTTTGACAAGCTTAAACAAAAGATATGGATATATTTTTACTTGTCAGTTAAATTTATTTGTTTATGGACGATTTTGCCCTTACGTGAATAAATTGACTCCATAATCTTTTTATTAAAAAATGTTTACGATTATAAAGTTCACTATTTAATTATAAACTATTTTCAAAATGCCTAGTCTTCATTTGAAAGGCTTTGATGCCGACTTTTCCTGCAACAAATACCTACACCTATCGGTAAATGAGCTTTACAAGTTATTTGGCATTCAAAGTGGAGCCTTGCTAACTCTTCGTTTGGTGTTTCTGAATCTAGAGCGATTTCGTCAATGAAATATATTAATTTTATTGCTTCTTTGTTGTTTTTATTTCTTCATTGATTTCCCAATCGACAGCCTAGTATTGATTTGTGGGGGATGAGGACAGAATGTTTAAATTATTCGTTTCTCATTTAGAAACTAAACTAAACTAAATTCATAAACATACATATTTACAAATAGGTATACATAATTTAAAACTATAAGAAATTTGCGTTAACGTAAGGAACAAAATTGTTTGTAAAAAAATACTAACCGAATATTATTGAAAAAAATGGGGTTTTTTAATCCTTACAATTTTATGGGGAGTTCATGGGAAAGACTCAGTCGAATCTGTTTTTAGTAATATCGTATCATAATAGGTTTCTTCATTGGTTATTTCAATGTAAACTTGAATCAAGTTAGATGCAATAACATCATAATTTAGAACCACAAAAAGCAGTTTATTCCATATTTGCTTCAAAGCGCTTCAATTAAAAAATCTACAACATTTTTTACAATAATTAAACAATAATGATTACTTTCGACCTTCGCGAACATTTTTCTGTTAATAACCTATTTCCTTAAAAAAAATTGCAGGTGCTAATGCTAACAATACATGATTAATATGACATTATGTTATTATGACATAGTATTGTTATGACCTACATAAATGTCCGTGTTATATTAATAAATAAACATATAAATATTTTGGACAATCCACACAAACTATCTAGTCCCAAACTAAGCAGAGCTTGTTCTATGAGAACCAGAAAGTTGATATTGCATCCTAAGAATAAATTTACAACAAAAAAATGTGCATAAGTATTATATCAGCTATCTGGTTCCCAAAGTACAAGCTCGGCTTAGGCCGAGATTCATAGACCGAACTTTGGCTTCTAGATAGTGTTGTGTGAATTGTCTATAATATTTAATTGTTTTTATTTATTCATCGGTTATGGTGTTGTGTTATTATAGCTTGTTAATCATGAAACAAGAAACAAAATCCGGCCAGCTGTTTCAATACGTCGATAATATTATGAACTGATACAGAATGGGGAAGTCCGAAACCATAGAAAATAAAGAGAAACGGTCTACAAACCTTGAGTCCATTTTTACGAAAATTGTTTTTGTTTTGACACACTACTCTCAGTAAGCTGAGCTATATTTTTTATAAAAAACCTTTTTTTTTAATGAAGTCGAGTTAAAATTCGTATTCATGAAAAAAAATTTTCATCGTGTCGGAGAAAAAAACCGGGGCAACAAAAAGTGGTCAAATAAAATATTTTCGCATACAATTTTTATGTAATCTGTTACACTTGGCTTGCTTTGTTCGCTCGGTTAATTAAATAGTTTGGAATAATTTAAAGATAACCAAACTGCAAAACCTCTTTGACGCGTCCGATATAAAGATTTTTTATTTTTATTATTTCCCAAAAGTTGCCGCCGAGCGGGATTTGAAACCGCGATCTTCCCCTCGGCACGGGGCTGCGCTGACCGCTGCGCCATCGGATCCTAATCACGACGCGTACGATATAGTTTCAACCCATTATTTAGTGGGTAATAGGCCTATTAAAACAGCCTATCACCCTATACCTTCCCTATATCAGCCTATACCTTCATACCTACATAATGTACTCAATCGTAAACACAAAAAGCCTGAAGCAATCCGAACAAAAACTCATCAAATGCAATTAACCCGGCCGTGTCAAGGAGATGCCATGCTAGTTAGTACAATATTGAAAACTCATTAGCCGAATGATACTTAAATCTGTGGCATGACAAGATCGTAACCTTGTTATGGGGTCTAAGGTTAGGGGGATTCATTAATAATGCGCCATAGTTGCCATTGAAGCCCTCCTAAAACAGTGCCTATTTGCTAGCTGCTAGCAAGAGTACAAGTAATTGATGTAGATTGCAACACGGTCCCTTCGTGATGTTCGCTTAAGGTGGTTGTAGGTACGTACGACGTACATAATACGGTACCTTTTTTTATATTTATTGATTTTGAATGTTCTGATTGTCGTTTTTACAACTCTAATGTTTTAATTGTTCTTTTTTGTATCTCGCTTATTGCTTTAAATTCCTCGGTCAAAAACCAACCGAGAGGGTTAAATTTAAAATCAGTGCTGGATGTACTTCCAGCGAAAGCTGAATTTACACCCTTTGTACTCGTATCTTTAGTTTATGTTAAGTATAAAAATGTAGTTCTAGGCTTATAACGAGGCAATAATAGTACATTGTTACCTGAGTGTTGAAAGTCATGTTTTTTGAGTCCCGAGACGGGTTTGGCGCCAGAGCGTAGCGAGGGCGCCAATGGAGCTTGAGGGACTTAAAAGACTTTCACCCGAGGTAAACACTGTGCTTTTCATTACGAATACAAGGAAAGTAAAAATAAAAACATGAAAGAAAAATTTGTGAAAATGATACATAGATAGATAGATAACTTTTTTATTTGGCTCAAAAATCACAGCTTATAAATAAAATTAAACAACAGAAAGAGAAGAACATTGAGTAAAGGTACGGCTACACAATAAATTATAAGAGAAAAAGAAAACATAGAACACATACAGAAACACAAGAAATAAGTACCTACACACAGATATTTCATGTCTCATTTGCGGATAACGGGGCTGATTACACTCTAAGAACTACTTAGTATACTTTATAATTATTTGTAATATGTGAGTGCAATTGTTTGTTGTCCTAAATAAAAACTATAAAACTATAAAACTATAAAACTACACACATAATCCTAGTTCTATTTCTGAAAAAAGGGTGCCGACAGTATCCAATTAGGTAAGTATCTGCTTATGAGCCAAAATGGTCCTCACTCAGCCTAAATGCTGCTTCGCCTCCAAAAAGGGGACGAGGCAGCGCTGGTTTTCAGTGAAGACCAATTTGGGTGACTACACGGCTGCTGAAAATAATATAAGTATGAATTAAGATTGAAATGCCGCCTTCCCGGATTTTTTTTTCTTTTTCTCTGGCGGGCCTTCGGCTACGGCTCGCCAGCATTATTCAGCCATTATTTTCATTTTCATAATTTAAAAAATGGTAAATTGTTTGCTCAAATCTATGTTATTTTAAATAAGTAGTTGAAGCTATATATTAATCAAGTAATTTAGAAGATATATTACTTATTTAATACTATATCTTTATGTTATTTAAATTTAAATTTTAATTTGCGCTCTAATTAGACTTTTTAAACTTCTTACCGTTGTAATGGGTTTCCAACCTACTTGCTGAATAAAAGTTGGAATTTGGTTCAACAACCTCCTTGCAGCTAGAAAGATTTTAGAAAGTTGGAACATGGTTGAATAAAATAGAACTTGTTTTTTTTTATAATTTAACAGCTGTCAGTAGAAAGCGATTCTCCCTAGGCCGAAAGTATTACTTTCAATTAAGCCCCTCAGGCAACTTCAAACCTACTTTCAGAGAATGAGCAATGAAAATTTTTTTTTTTAACCTTTATCCCTTAAAAGTTAGCTGCTAGTAGCTGCGTTGTTCCTATATTCTATGGTTCCGCAATCGATTGTAATTTTACCTATTATCTAGCCCCAAACTAAGCAGAGCTTGTTCTATGGGAACCAGATAGCTGATAACTATGATGCTTCACTATTATTATTTTGTTTAAACATACTTAGAATATAATATAACACCCAGGCAGAGAACAAACATCTGCGTTTATCAATTCATAAACATTTTGTTCTCAGTGATCAAACCCACGACCTACGGCGTAGAAGGCAGAGCTACTACCAACTGAGCTGATGAAATTGAGACACCCTGTACCATACCATACACAGAGAACTGGAACATTGTCGGTGATCGATCAATCGACAAATCGAGATCGAGTTCTCGAGTCAGTAACAATCGATAAGAGATCGTTGTCGAATCAATTACTAATCGAATGGATATTATGTATGATAGAATGCGTACATGGTCCGCCAAACGTGTTAGTGTTTGACTTATGTTTATCGATTTTGGTAAGGCTCTGTGCCTCGCTTATTGACGTGGGATTGATAATAGAGACCGATAGGAAAACTTCGGTGAAGGAAAACATCGTGAACAAAATAATGAGCGATAGATACACAATCTGACACATTTAGAATACCAAACTACTGCATGCTAATAAAATATTATGTCCCTATCACTTACTACCATTAAAAGTACCAAAGAATATGGATTAAAGTCTACCATCCTTAGGAGATCAGTAGGCCTACCATAAGCTCTGGCTGGCACAGTCTCTGGTTTTGAGTCTGTGTGAGTGCTCACCAGTGTATTATACTGTGTGTGTGACGTTTTGACGTAGGATTTATTTAGACAGCACTTACATAGACTCAAAACCAGTGCCAGACAGAGCTTGTGATAGACCTTCTGTCTTGAGCCTATTTCTATTCGATTTGTTAATAGATATATTTTTATTCATTGATTTCTTACTACTTACCTACATACTGTTTTACCGACCCTCTTTGCTCCCGTTTTATTTCGTCTCCCCATTTTTTATCCACCCCTTTCAATGTCCGACTGTACCAACTCTGCCTTAGAGTTTTTATTTTCAGAAAACAAAGCCCAGAAAGCTCGAAAGAGATTCAGATCGATGGAGTCTATCGCGCCAACGTTTCCATAAATAGCCGCGGTGTCTTCCATCATCGATTCAGTGACTCACTCCACGGATGAGTAAACCTACCCAATGGGAGAGCAATTTGTGATATTTTTGAGGAAATCACTGTCGCCAAACTACTACATATTCACGCTGAAAATCATGAAATAATTTTTAGCTCACACACATTTGCCCTTTCGAAATATATAAAACAAACGAAATTGTATTTTGAAAATCTCGAACTATCTTGTGCGCAATTCGATTGCACAATTTTACAAAAAAATAATATTGATCCTACCACGTTTTCTTACATAAAAGTTGGCTTATCAAATTTTCTTACTTGGACTAATAAGTTCAGTGATTTTATATCTTTCAAAGAGTCAAAATGTGGTAATTGACGGTTGTCTTTGCCTTAATAAAGTTATCGAATACGCCCTCTATTACGAGCGCTTATTTTTTATCCATGCGTTTTCTCTTTATTCTTTATTCTTTCTTTATTCTTTATTGTACACACATACAGATGATAGATAAACATTATAAAGCGGGCATGTACAGAGGCGAGCTTAACCCTAAATAGAGTTTTCTACCAGCAAACCTTGGAGGATAGAGAGAGTTGATTATAGTGGTGGGTGGGTGTACAAACATACAGGCATTGGGAAAAGAGACAAAAAACCTTAAACTAAAATACTTATACAGAAGTATATAATATAGAGAATATCACATAGTTCTAAATAAATAATAAACTAATTACATACAGACATATTAAACTTACATACATACTAACCAGACTACACTAAATACTATAAATAATCGAAATCCTACATATATATTATATATATATATATTATACTAAACACAAATAAATAAATATATCAAATTATAAATTAAATATACCATATAAATATATATATATATACATATACACCTATACCATAAATATATTACAAGGAGAGATAATGCTCTTTAACTTTACGCTTGAATATGCCCAGTGATGGACTGGCACGAATAGTGTGGGGAAGAGAGTTCCACAGCTTGACGGCGTGGACAGTGAAAGAGTCACGATAGCGGGCAGAGGAGCAGGAGGGAGTTTTAAGGAGAAGGGACACAGCTGTTCTACAGGGCTCACCCCGAGGAATAAGAAAGACAAAGCGCTCACGGAGGTAGGAAGGAGAGACAGGACTGTATATATAGTATGTTGAAAAGAAAAGAAAGAGAAAAGAAAGTTTTCTCCAGTGGAATGCATGGAAAAGTTTTTGTAAAAAGAAAACAAATTCTTCGAATGTTTCTTCCAAATATACTCCAATATACTCGACCATTATTTCGCTCAATTTATCTTTCTGGGCAACAATGCTGTTGTGAAATATTGATTGAGCAAGTCAAGATAAGCCACATATAACATAAATATTACGCCTCTATAGCCTGATAAATTACATGAATTACGACCATTAATTGACCATGAATTGACAGACATGTGTAAAAAATACGCCGACACAATTGACTCATTCTCGAAATATGGTAATACAAACTATCAAATCTGGTATGTGACTCCTACATTATGAATAAGGTTTCCTAAAATCGGAATACCATCAGTTTTTGCGATTACATTTTTTATCCATCTGGTATTGATTTGGATCAGTTGAGCTATCTCTAGATCGTTTGTAACGATTAATTTGTCTGCAGATAGCTCAACTATTTCTTTTGTAGTACATTTTGTAAATATTTGTTTGATTGTAATCGTTGTTTCTTTGTGTAAATAAATGTATTTTAATGAAAAGTCAACAATGAAATAAGAAAGTTAAAGAAATACAAAACTGATAATTACGTCTTTTTCAATAATTTTCTTTTCTACTATAACAATAAAATATACCCTCTTTATTTTCTAGCATGCATATAATATTCCGACAAACCTCTGAGCACCCCCCTTAGACATCCTTAAACGATAGTTGAGTAAATATAAATATAACACCCAGACAGAGAACAAAATTAAATATCTATGTTCACCACATAGATATTTATTCTCGGTGGGGATCGAACCCACGACCTACGGCGCAGAAGGCAGAGCTACTACCAACTGAGCTGAGGGGTCCTAGGGGATAATCGTGAAGATATTTCTTTGTCTGTTAGATTTGTATTTAGTTAGATCTGTAAGGATTCAAGTACCTGTCAGTAAGCATCAAATAATCTTTTATGCACTAAAAGCCCTTCAAGTTGCGAAACGCGATCAGTCACACCCACGGGTCAGAAGTCATTCATGAATGTTGGTAAATTGACCCACTGCCAGTTGATAGGCCCTCAATCCTCGCTGAGGACCCTTGTTGAACTGACACCCACGACGACGTATTAAATGTTACAATAATATAGACATAGCAGGCATGAAAAATAACTGATGTAAAAATCACAATTAAAAATAACTGATGTAAAAATCAAAGACGTAACTTTTTCAGACAAGGATCATTCAAAACTTTTTTATAAATAGGTGACGATTCTGATCGGCGAAAAATTTGTTTTTTTATGCCTTATCTGGCAGACGAGCAAACGGGCCACCTGGGCCCTGTTTAATAAAGCTGATAATACGACATATTATATATTGATAAAATTGTGGAATTGTCGCGCTTAGGCTATCAATAAAAGTGACAAATATGTCACAAAAGCGTGACAATTCCACAATTTTGTCACTTTTTGACATAATAATATATGTCGAATTGTCAGCCTTATTAAACAGGGACCTGATGGATTTTTAAAAGAAAATTATAATACCTCGTCTTGGCTTTTCGATTTCCTATTTATCACATACATACAGACATACTTATCTCTTATTTTGTTTTATCTTTATGTATTTTTAACGCTCATCATGTTGTAAAATTATCGTCTGTATTTTTCACTGAGGTTCTATTATTATTGCAATAATACCTTATAGTAGAAATTTTAAGGCTATTAAATGTATTTTGTTTCTTTCTTTGTTTTTTAATAATGCGGTTGAGAATAAGTAAAGAAGCATGGTCAAATTTGACTATGTGGAGCAGATAGTCACGTTGAGTTATCAATTAAGTCAGAAAAGTTCAGCTTACCGACACGACTAGGGGCCTAATTCTCGGGCCGATCTTGATCATTTTGCAATTTCTCGATTATTTTGTTGCTTGTTTTCGAAGAGAGAATGGATGATTTCCTTGAGTAATTCATCGACGACCTCATTGTAGAAGCCTCGACAGATATACGATATACGGAAAACTAGAAAAAGTGCGGGGTTGTGCAATGCCAAAAATAAAATAATCGCGTAAAAAATCTCGGTCGGCCCGAGAATTAGGCCCTAGATTTAAATGATTGATAGATCACTTATGTATTGTGAAACAATACACTTTCGATTACATTACCAGAATCGATGTAACAATACCGATTTTGAAAAGTTCAATGAGCTCTTGTCTTCTGATGGAAAGACCATTAAGTTAAACTCGTAGGTATCTTTAGTAGTAGTAGAGCTCTTTGTGAAGGGCTCGTCCGTGGAAGTACTACCACCATGCCTATTTCTGCCGTGAAGCAGCATCGCTGTGTTTCGGTTTGAAGGGTGTGGGTGCCGGTGTAATTACTGGCACGTGAGGCTGAATATCTGTATGCCTCCAGTTGATGGACGCAGGACAGTGCATCGTAGGGCACGTTCCTGATGTGCGTGACCTACGAGGCATTGCTTTGTTATAGGCGATAGTTACCACCTTACATCAGGTGGGCCATATGCTTGTTCCATCAGCTAGTTACATAAAAAAAAAACATAAATAGGTACAGCTTATGTCATCATCTTCAAGAAGTCTACTGCTAAGGTTGCCTGGAATAAATCGCTGTCAGCGATAAGGTAGCCTATTGTACTTTATTTTGTTACGCTTAGTTACTGTAAGGTATCAAGTATATATCACAGTAACTAAATGTAACAGCGTTTCACTGATCGCCACCGCAGAACGCTTAGATGTACGCAAGGCTCTACCCACATTGACTGTGATAGAAATACAACCGAACAAATATTTGATAGAATAGTCACTGGTCAAGGTATTTATTTACGGGTGTGTTCGTGACAAGACCACTCAAAATCAGGTAAGTTATAGACGTCTCTATATGGAGTCGTTGTAACGCTGACTAATCCACCGACGCCTCTGTATTTCATTCCTTACTTCAATAATCTCGAGCACTTTATAAAGAGCTGTAGGCTTAGCAAGCTCTGTCTGGCTCTGTCTCTGGCTCTGGTGTTGAGTCTTCTTGAGATTATTTTGACGCCATTCAGCTCAGTGCCCTACTCTACCTGTCATCACCTCGCCTTGCTAGGTGTTCTATCCAACTCCATTTTGTTCCATTATGCAATTCCCAAATTTTCATTTCGAATCTCCATGTTGGGAACACGGTCTATAAGCTTGATGCTCATAGCTTGATATTCCTCCCGTGGATCTATTCCAAATAGTAACCACCAGCCACAGTCGTTTTGAAAGGGGATGGAATGAACAAACTACTTATTCTTCTTCTTAAAAAGAAGAAGAAGAAGAAAATAATTTATTTATACAAAGTACACTACATAAAACAGTAAAAAGTATTATCGTTATTAGTATTAGTATTATTATCTTCTTATCGTGTCATTGAATTCGTTCGAACCAAATGTGGTGAAAGAATTTTAAGTGCGCCTCAAAGAGGCTACTTTCGTGCACTTGACATATATTTTCGAACTTTTTAGGTTCTACGATATGCCGGTTTTCTCACTAAACTACTTATTATAAATACATATAAATCTCTAAGTAATGAATCGAGTGGTATTCAAACCCTCACGTTCGAGAGGCACTGGTGGTCTACTGGTAGCGGCCCTGCCTTCCGATCCTGAGGTCGTGGGTTCAAATCCAGTCGTGTACCAAAGAGTTTTACTGTCGAAAAATGAATGTGCACTTTTTGCCAGTACTCTTAAAACGGTGAAGGAATACATCGTGAGGAAACCGGCGTGATGTAGAACCTTAAAAAAGTTCTAGCAACACATGTCAAGCGTCACGCAAAAAGGGCCCGCCAGCGGCCTACTTGCGGAAACCAGTCTGCACATCAAGTGCGGATGACACAAGGTCACAAGGTCTATTGGCTTACGGTCTTGACAGAGTACCAGCGCATAGCTTCCCCACAGAAGCTAGGCATTATACTGAGTCAAGGCCCTTTTGCTGCTGTAGCACACAGAAACACGACGCACTTTTCCTGTATCGATGTATTGTTTGTATCTTTCTTCTTTTAGTTTTTGGTTTTTGTGTGCTTATGTAGTAAATAAATAAATGTCTATGTCTATGTTGATGAATTTGCCGAACCCTCACGTAGTGTTACGAGCTTCAATATCGATTCGCAATTGGTTCCAGCGAATAAATTAATTTTAGAGATGCCAATGTACATTGTACCTACCATTCGTTACATTGTAAAGTACTTAGCCCAAGCTATATCGCACACTGAAAATGAGTTGGTCCGTTTTCGCAACCACATTGAATGAACCTATCAATTGTATTGCAATGCATTGTTGTGAACCTTCTCCGGACAGACAGACAGACACGTCTGGCATACCTTTCCGGTGAACTTCTTTGGAAATGGTAATAAGGTCATTTCGGATGTTTTCTTTGTGTTTCGAACATCCTTCTTGTGAAATTAAAAATAAAGTAGGTGCTGTTTCAACACAATAAATCATAAGTACTTAGTTACCAAATTTAAAATCGCACGAAATGGGCTCACGGCGTGGATTTTAATACATGTGTGTTGACTTTGGTTCTTATTTAATATTACTTTTAAGCCATGACACTTAGCTGCCCTACCACTAAGTACTTTCGGTTCCCATTCCCATCATCATCATCATCATCTGCAGCCAGACTTAACCTTTTTCTGGCCATAGGCCTCATTTTGCTCTTGCCATTCACTAGGCAATACATATACAGTCTTGGGCAATGTCATCAACCAACGTGCTACTGGACGTCTTACGTTTCTCTTCCCAGCCCTCAGCCATCTCTCCATGATGGCATATTTCCCATTCCCACCTTGGAATACCTCTAGTTCTACCTACCTACTACTTATTAGGTACACCATACGAAAATAGTATCTACTATTTTCGTGTCTTATTTTTATATGCTGTGTAGATACTTTATTATAACTTCGAAGCGTAGCGTGTGCTGTCTTTGAAACTTTTGCTTTTGTATTATTGCATTGCATACGTCTGACTAAGTGAAGTGGCACCACACTGGAACTTCACTGCTATTATTTTAGACTATTTTTGATTTGTAAAAGGATCATATAAAAAAACTGTAGGAACCGAGCCGTAGTTTGTTGCCTGTTCTTCTAGGCTTGGTCGCGTGGAACTGGTACCTAGACTCATCTAGCTTTAAGACGCTTCAAAGTGATTCTTGCATCGAATTGAATAACATTTTATTGAGTTTGAGTTTACAAAGTCAAAATAATGTATTCATTAGAACCGATAGGATCACTTTGAAACGTCTAGGTGAGTAGTAATACTATTAGGTACAGGCGCCTCGTATGATTCTTATCTTTCGATCGCTTTGAACTATAAGCATAATTAAATCATGTATCTAAATCATTTAGTTAACATCTCAATAACATTTCACCACCATGATACTGGTCGACAGTATCTGGTAGTACGATCACGCCTGAGGGTAGGCAGACAATGCGATGACAGGGCGCTTAGCGTGCCCGTGCAAGTGTTGTGTAAGTGATATTTGGGCAGTTTAGATAAGGATCACAAGATGTTGCATTGCTAAGTTTTTTCTCATGACCATTTGAACTCTCATTTTGCATGGACCGGGCTCTCAGCTCAGTTGGTAGTGGTACTTTTTGTGCCGTAGGTCGTGGGTTTGATCCCCACTGAGAACAAATATTTGAGTGCTGACCACAGGTTGTTTGTTCTCTTGTTGTGTATTCTAAGTATGTATTTACAAAAAAAAACATTCATATAAGTGTTATATCAGCTATTTGGTTCTCATAGTATAAGCTCTGTTTAATTTGGGGCTAGGTAGTGTTGGATTGTCCACATATTTTTTTTTACATAAAGACTGGTTTGGCTAGGCTCAAGTATTTATAAAATCATCATCATCATCGTCATCTTGGCAAAGTCCACTGCTGGACGTAGGCCCCCTTCCTTCCACCGGCTTCCGTCCCGCGATCTAACAAAGTCATCAATCATCAAGAATCATCAAGTCATCATCAGGTGGGCAACTATATTATTGTAATAATATATATTGTCAACTATAAGTCAGCTAATTAAATATGTATTTTTGTTTTCAATATATTTTATGATTATGGGCACTGTATTTTTGTGTCTTTATCACTGTGTTGACTGAAGTAAATGAATAATAAAATAACTAATTCGAATGCAGGATGATCTCAACATTCAGGCTTACTTAAAAAACTCAAGGTCTCTGAGTAAACGTCAGCTGAAACAAAGTTAGAGGCCAAAAAACAAAATAAAATAAAACCAAGACAAATTTTCCAGTTTTTTTGCTCCCATAAAACCACTCTCACGCATTGTGTGCAAATAAGGAGCTAACGTCAAAACAATATTATTTAACCAGCCATTGTCTTTTGGTTTATACAAATAGATCTATTCTACATGGCTTTGGAACGCCCCGCACATTAACAACTTAGATGCCTTTACTAAAGGTTTACAAGGAATCTTTGTGGTTCTAAAGTTGAGACGGGCGTTTGCATATTCAAAATGTATGCAGTGTCGTCAGGGGCATCCTTTCTCCCATGCCTCGTATTTATGAAGGCGTGTACACATGATGGCACACGATCGCCATCGTAGAACGCTTAAATGTGCGCAAAGATATAAACAGATATAAACAGATATAAACATTTTATTGATAATTATTTACAATTATAGGTCACAAATTTATATTTTAATTTCATACGTAATGTAACAAAGTTATAAAATTAATTATAATAAATTACATAATTGGACAACACATGATAAATTGGATAAAAATGAATTGAAATGAAATAAATTGAAATTAAATAAATAAAGAAAGCAACTAATCACATGTACCCAGTTGATCAACTGAGGCACAGTTGCTTTCTTCTTTAAAAGATATAAATTCCTCATAGCTGTAGAACGCCTTTTCCACGAGCCAGTTTTTTAGTTTTAATTTAAAAGTAACGAGACTCGGTGCGTCTTTGACCTTGCCAGGTAGCTTGTTGTACACCGCTGTGCCCATGACGTGTGTCAACTTAGCAGACTTCACTAGTCTTCTGGTTGTCGTTGCAAGCCAGCCGCTCGCTGCTCTGCGTGTATTGTGGCCGTGCACTTCTGCTTGTGTAGGGAACAATTCCAGATTTTGGTGAACATGAACGGCCACTTGGAATATGGCAATGCATGGGAAGGTCATTATATTTAATTGTTTAAAATATGGTTTCGCGGATGTTAGTCGCGATACCCGTACAATTGCACGGACGGCCCTTTTTTGCATTCGAAGGATGCGCTCCCTTTCAGCAGCGCGTCCAAACAGCTCGGTGCCGTACTGCAGTAGTGAGTGTACGGTCGCGAAGTAACACACGCGAACCACTTCAGCAGGCACGACACGACTTAACCTACCTAAAGCGTAGCATGCACTACCAAGACGAGCGCATAGCTTATCGGCGTGGGAGCCCCAGGTCAGTCCACGATCGATTTGGAAGCCAAGGAACGCAGTAGTTTCCACTTCTTTTATTGGGACGCCATTTGCGCTCACCAACAGGTTTCGAGAAATTCGCCCCGACATTGAAAAATGAATAAAGTGTGTTTTACTGGTATTTAACACGAGGCCGTTATTTTGGAACCAGCTTGCCAATTCCTGCGCTGCTTTATTCAATTCCAGCTCGAGTTCGTCCACTGATTTTGCGGTGACGATTGCTGCCACGTCATCAGCATACATAAATATTTCGCTCCAGCATGCAGAGGCCGGTAGGTCATTGAGAAGTAGGGAGAAGAGAATGTTCGATACTGACGACCGCAATGAAAGCATGACTGTTTGTTGCCTGAAAAGTTATAGAAATAATATGCTTGTTTATCACCTATTTATACCACAGTCCGTATTCTGAGACTGATTATTACGGTATATTAATAATGTCCCTGTAACAGACTGATAAGTATGTTGTCATCTCTATTTGTTGATATAAAAGTGTCAGTGACAAAAAACTTTTAGCGACCCGTTATGGCCTGCGCACACCTAGGTCGCTAGCGATCGCGATCAATGAAAGGCTGTCAAATTTGAGAGAGAGAGAGATTTCCCGGTCGCCATCGCCAGTGACCTAGGTGTGCGCAGGTCTTTAAAAGTGTTCAGCATTATGAATGAGGGGAATATACTCGTACTAAAGTACAATTTTTCTTCTGATGCCTTATTTGTATGATGATGATGAAGCTAAATGACGAGCACATCTCGTTCGTCGGTGAAGGTGCCAGGGTGTGAGGAGTATAATGAAGGCATGTAGTGGAGCGGTTTCCCCACATCCGCGCCGAATCTGAGGCCGCCGCAGAATGGAACAATTAAAGCATTGCGCAACTCTCTGACAATAACGGTCAAGTAACCAAGGGTTAGGCTGCATCTAGGACATTTTAAAATTTCTATAAGAATGCCAATTAATCGGAAATAAAAAATTGTATAAGTTCTGCTTTGGTATTGAAAATAATAGCTATCAAAAAGCCTGATGTTATGTTCTTATAGTCTTTATTTTTATTACGGATGAAGCTACAAAACGATGAAGCGTTCCGACTCAACAGATTTTTTTTAAAGGTTTCACTTTATTTTATACCTGTGATAGACAAATACCTTTCATAGAGACAAATATCTAAAATTCAAATTCTGTTTATTGCAATCATTAGCATATCATTACAGAATTATCCAATGCGCTATACTACGTATGTACTATATAAATTAGAAAATGGAGATCAAAGAAATTACTGAAAAGGTGAAATTAAAATAACGTTTCTGATGACTGAAATTAAAATGACTACCAAGATCTTAATAATATTACTATGGATCACGGTCTGAAATAAAAAGTTTTTATTTTTATTTTATTTTATTACTAAGATCCACGTGAGCAAGATCAAATACTAAAACTAAAGCAAAAGTCTCAAAAGTCTCAAATAATTTAACTACTGTCCCTTATAGTTACAAAGTTTGGCTACTTCTATACAGCAGCTAACCCATTGCCCTTGAACCAAGACAAGACAAGTGGTGTCTTGGACAAATCGCATCCTACTGTTGTTCAATTTATTAGTTGCACAGACAATGCAAGGAAGCCCAATCGTCCCATTTTTCGAGCTGGTGCTAAATGTGCCAGGGTGCACAATGACTGACCTTTTCAATGTTTTAGTGTTTACAATAATGTATTTTAGAAGTGGGAACCTCCTTAGAAACATTTTATTCTAGTCGGCCACAGGTCAATATGTGTGAAAATCATTATAAATCCTGTTCCAAGGTCATGAGTGTCCCGTAAATAGGGGGTTTGATTGAAAAGAAGTCTCAGAAGATTTATAAATCTTCTACAATACATACAAAGGCATGTTTACTTACGTGAGCTTTTCACGATAGCTTTTATCGATTGAGGGCATTTTACTTTTAAACAAATAAATGTTAGTTGCGTAAGCTCCCGCTAGTTTGGTTGAACTGTTCCGTTGAACGAACTCCACTGCTGGGCAAAGGCCTCCCCCCATTCCCTCCAGACATCGTGATCCTGGGCTACGCTAGTCCAGTCCGTCAGGAAACCATCAAGGTCGTCTCGCTATCTTTCCAGCCCAGTTCCACGTTCCAGTTGAACGAACTACTGGTTTTCTTTTCCAAACACTTCATACTTTACTGTATCCCAATCGAATATTATGGCCCTATATTTACTGTAGCAATTCCATGTTTACAGTTATGTTATTTAATACAATAGACCGTTTAACAATGCAGGTTTGATTCCCGGTCAAGGTAATATTTGAAGTGACGAGAATTACGCATTGCTTATTGCCACGAATAAGGTTTTTGAGATGACTTATTGTGATTTGCTGGTGCAGAGCTGTCGGCTTGAAATGTAATTCGTGAAGGCTGTTTTTGAATTTATATAGGTTACTCTGTATAATCTATATTATCTATGTAATGTATATTTTTTCTAACTGATATTCAAACAAAAAAGGCTCTTATAAATAAAGAGCCTCTTTTTAACTGACTTCAAATAAAAAAGGAGGAGGTTATCAATTCACTTGTATTTTTTTATTGAAAAAATATTCTTTTAATTCAACTTATAATTTAAAGTTTTTTATCTGAAAGGTAATAAGGTAAAGGCTTCTAGATTGGTCTTACAGAAATTTCATCAAAATCAATTTGGCATTAAAATTGGTCTCAAGTTTTTTTTTCAGCCTACATTGTCCCACTGCTGTGCAAAGGCCTCCCCCAAAGACTTCCAGTTCCCCCTATTCTGGGCCTCCTCCCACCATTTCTTTTGGAAGGCGTCCAGATCGTCCCGCCAACGCTTTATATATAGGCCGACCACGAGACCGCCGTCCGTCCGGCACCCATGGGGTGATGATGGTGGCCCACCTATCAGGGGGCAAAGGTTTTCTCAAGTTTTTAAACTTACATTTTTGTGAGGCCTTAGATTATGAAGGGATTTTCATTGATGTATTGATAAAGTCTGCATACATACTGATAAGTTTAATTGTTAAAGGATTGATTGTATTGTATGGAAGTCGGTGGATGGAAAGGCCTCAGAATCTTTCTTCCTGGAAATGTGTAGGGTAGGCCTATGTCCAGCAGCGGAATTCTTCAGGCTTATGATGATGATATTCCAAAATGTGACTGACTGGTTGAAATATTCTTTTGACGTGACAACTTCTTATAATTCGATGAAGCCGGCTGCGCGCACGAAAAAACATGACTCATGCGGCGTTACCTCGCTCTGAGGCGTTCCATTTAAGGCTTGAAGTGCAAGCGAGAGCGCGGAACGAGCGATAAATAGGCAAAATCGGCCTCCACAATCGGCAGCGTTCGACATCTCTGTCTCTCTCCTACTTGAGTGAGCGATGCGTTGACAGCTGTATGACGTTGTCACGTTCAACTATCGTCGTAAACCGACTTAACAGCCAACCGATTTTTTTTATATAAAATATGCAGGAAGTTTTTTCTTTATTAAAATGTGCTGATATTATATTTCGATTGGTTTTGAATGCATGTCCATTAGTTGTAAACATATTGTAAATCAGCTCAACCGTATGCCATTGTATGCTAATAGGCTATTTTTTACGCTAATGCTTAGTGAGAATACAACTCAAGAACACCTCTATTAATGCAAATTAAATTAAATTTAGATTATTTTTTAAGTAGGTACATTTATTTACACAAAGAAACTAATGTGCACAGTAGGCCTACCACGAGCTCTGTCTATGGCTCTGGTTTTGAATTTGTGTGACTGCTGTCAAAATAAATCCTAAGTCGAAACGTAACACACACAGTTTAATACATTGTTGAGCACTCACACAGACTCAAAACCAGAGCCAGAGACCGAGCCAGACAGAGCTCGTGGTAGGCCTACAGCTATATTATATCACTTATTAGTAACATATTTATGTGGGTTAAAACGTGTACTGACCTTTTGTTTTTAGTAACTCAAATGCTTCTCTCACGGAGATTTTCAAAGATAATAAAAAAATCAATTGAAAATGCATCAACTCTATAATTTGAATCATCACAAAAACACACAGAGTTGTCTCAATGCCACTGACTTAGAGCGGGGGCACACGATGCGTTGCGGCGCGCCGCACCGCAAAGATTTCACCGTGTCAGTGGGCACACGAACGGTGCGGCGCCGTAACGTTGTTATGTCGCAGCGGCGCCGTAGCACCGTTGGACAGTCTGTTAATGAAAATGGATCGTAAAAGACGTCTATTGTTGGAAACAACTGAGCGGTGCCGCTCCGACGTCGCAACGCATTCACCCCTCCCCGCCTCGTCTTTGGTGGTTGCAAGTCCGGTGCGGCGCCGGAGCGCATCGTGTGACATGCCACAGATATTTCTATGTAAGACGACGCAGCGACACCGCTCCGGCGCCGCACCGCCGCCGCAACGCATCGTGTGCCCCCGCTCTAACAAATTCAGTTATTATTTCCAACTAGTAGAATTCCCGCAACTTCATTTGCGACTTCCGCTGCAATCTCTTGTTATTCTTTTTTCTTTACATTTCGGCAATTTATGTTTTTGTAAAAACCTCTATTGCAAAAGTCTCATTAAAGGGGGCTTAGTTAATTTTTTTTGCGTTGTTTTTTTTTATTTGATAACCGTCGTAGAATATGTATTTCCAGTCGATTCATTTATTTTTTCTGCCATCTTTCACGCTGACTTATCTCGCGCGAACTCTACCTTATAATGTTTATTGTCAGTCAGCAGTTGCAACAATGCAACAATCTTTTATAGTTAGATGGAACAAAAACTGCAATTCAACGGAACCCAATCGTTAGATGATCTCAATTACCATTATAGGTAGTAATTGAAAGATTATAGTGAGCCATTACGGTGGCCGTGCACTAACAAACATAGTTTTTGTTCGATGCTGGGCCAGTTTCAACACATCCTATGGGAACTAGATAGTCAAGGTTGAGAATGGTATCTTCTAGCCTAAAAGACTTATTTACACAAAGAAACTTACAATTAATTTATTTACGAAATATACAGAATACACAAAACACAGCTGAGGTACTTGCAGAACGCTAAAAAATAATTTAGAGATAGCTCAACTGGTCCAAATCAGTGCCAGACGAATTCGTAGCTATGCTAATGCACTGCGCCAGATACCCACCAGCCCTTGGGTCACGCTTCCGGAGATCAGTCGCCCAGACAAAATGTTTGATTACTCGTAAGGCCTCAGTTCCCCACGGACTCAAGATTGTATAAATTTATATATTCTAGTTTGTTTATAAAACATTTTTGGTGATTATTAAAATTAATCTTGAGTAATATGGATTCGATTCTTAGTTTAAGAAGTTATGGATATTCACGCAGATGAATATTCATTGGTTTAAAATTGCATAACCATAGTCAGTTAAACCATAGTTTTATTTAAAATATAGTTTACAAGAAACATCCTACACAATGAATCCCCCACATAAAATTTAATTTAACTTTTATAAATTAAAATTTTATAAAGGCAAAGAGGCGTGAAGTTATCTTAGCTCAAGTGGGATACCTTCATACTAGAGGGCTTGTTGTTTTCATTCTAATAGGTTTTATTTCCATATGCAGAACTTTTTTCTAATGGTTTATTCAGCAAGAACGTAACCCTGGTGTGTGAGTCAACTTGCACCTGACGACGCGTCAATAAGGTCTTAGTAGGTAATATAACGAACTTCTAGCACTGTGCTGATGATCTTAGAAAGGACAGCAGTCACATCCATGTTCGTCACAAAATGCCAATGTGTAACATGCCTTTGCATCTATTGTAGATGATTTATAGCGTTAGGGGCGACTGGTGATTACTCATGCCTCCACTTACGGGACGCTACAGTACCTGGGACAGGATTTTAGATGTAATACGCTTGCCTAGCACCCATACCATCCTGACAGCTTAGCCAGCCTGATCTACAGGAATGACATGGTCAATATGTGCGGAGCTGACGAAGCCGCGGGTTTCCTCACGATGTTTTCCTTCACCGTTTGATGCCGAGCACTAGCAGTCATAAATTTTTCTACAGAGTAACTGGAAAGGGTTTGAACCCACGACCTAATGTGTAACACATACTGCAATTCATCATGGGACATTCTTTCCTCACTCACACTCGGTCCCGTCTTGTAACCGCTCCCACGCGCACAAAGCCTTTTGTGACGTTTACGCGGTCGCTGTTTACGCATTTAGCAATCAAACTTGACAAACGTGATCACGTCTTGTGAGAAAATCGTCAGGTTGTATTTATTTTTATTTTATTTTCTACAACTAGCTGATGGAACAAACATATGGCCCACCTGATGTTAAGTGGTAACCATCGCCTATAACAAAGCATTGCCTCGTAGGTCACGCACGTCAGTAACGTGCCCTACAATGCCCTACACTGTGTCCATAAACTTGATGCATACAGATGTTCAGCCTCACGTGCCAGTAATATCACCGGCACCCACACCCTTCAAACCACAATGCTGCTTGACGGCAGAAATAGGCATGGTGGTAGTAGGTACTTCCCTGGACGAGCCTTTCATAAAGAGGTCTACTACTATCAAGTTATCAAGTAAGTTCTGCAAAGTCATTTTGCAAAGCAACTTATGAATTAGTAAATGAAACAGTTTAGAGTCTCCAAAATTGGCAACGATTTTATTTGCAATTCAGTGTTGTAATGTTTATTTTAAAAACAATGATTAATTCTTGAGCAGTAGGCCTACCATGAGCTCTGTCTGGATCTGTCTCTGGTTCTGGTTTTGAGTCTGTGTGAGTGCTCACAGTGCATTATACTGTGTTTGTGACGTTTTGACGTAGTATTTATTTAGTCAACACTCACACAGACTTAAAACCATAACCAGAGACAGAGCCAGACAGAACTCATGGTAGGCCTACTAAGTCTGTAAAAACAATAAAAAAATAATGGTCCTTTGAATTTACTAGAGGGTTTCTGAATTTTCAAAAAGCAAAAATGATGTTTATCTGGGTTAGAGCATTGGGTTAAAACACAAGCTACTCGTAGATATCAGTAACGCCAGTGATCCCAGACAGAACAATGTAATAAAGCATAAAAACAAGGTTTCTAACTCCTAGAAGGATATCTAAAGATTGTATAAAAAATCTTTTTATGCGTTCGCTATCTGTAGATTTGAGAATGTGTGAATTTCTGTATCAAGATTCTTTCGTGGGAACTTTGATTGTGTTTGATAAAAGTTTTTGCGTCTATCTAGGTAAGTAAAACGAGGTAAACACGACCAGGGAACTCTGGAAGCAGAAGGCCAGAAGCAGAAGAATTTGTACCTAACAAAGCAAGTTACCCTTCATAGAGTTTGTCACAAATTCTTGCAGTTTTCATTATCCATTGTTAAATTAACAAAACACTATGTTTTGCTTCGCTTTTCATAACAATGCGAACGTTGTCGTTGTCGTCGCAAATCACAATATTTGACCCACTGCTACTGGGTTAATGCCGTTTCGGGTCAGTTCATACTCATATCTTAGATCAGGGTTACTGACCTCCTAAATAGCACCTGTGTTAAAGCTCTCCTTTTGTTCAAACTTGAATTTGATGCTACAAAGATACATCATCATCATCATCAGCGTGAAGAAGTCCACTGCTGGACATAGGCCTCCCCTACACATTTCCAGGAAGAACGATTCTGAGCCCTTTCCATCCATCGACTTCCCGCGATTCTAACAATGTCGTCGGTCCATCTGGTGGGTGAGCGCCCTACGCTTCGTCTTCCGGTTCGTCTTCCGGTTCGTGGTCGCCATTCGAGAACCTTTATTCCCCAACGGTTGTCAGTTCTTCGAGCTATATGGCCTGCCCATTGCCACTTCAACTTACTAAGTCTACGAGCTATGTCGAGCTACAAAAATTATGTTAATAAAAAAAAATACTAAGGTACCTTCACATAGGTAAGAAGTAATTGTTCGATTCCGATACAAACTGAATTTACACAACTATGGGCAAACAAAGTATAAATGTATACTGAAATAGCTGTAATAGAATTTTACAGTGGTCTTTATTGCCGGCTAGTTATACAAGGTGTATCTAAATATGTGTACTATGCGAAGGTGGGGGGTTTCAGACCACAATGGTGATCAGTTGTGGGGGGGAGATAATTAAAAATTCCTATTTTCAGTTTCCCATACAAAAATATTTAATTTTCATAATGCCTAAATAAATTGACAACCCTATCCTTGGAACCCCTTGACCCCTTGACCTACTACCTCTGTAGGTCTACTACTACTATCTACTACCTCTGTAGCTGAGTTTAGGGTTGTCACTTTGTATAAAGTCAGCTGTTCATGTTGAAAATTCGTTGCAGTTTTTTTCAGAGATACCAATCGAAGTTCGAAAAGTCGGTGAACAAAAGTTGTTCCCCGGGGGGTGGAAATTCACCCCCCTTCAGGATAGTACACATATTTTGATACACGTTGTATAGAGTTGAAGAAAACTGTAGGATAACAGAAATATTAATAAAAAACCAAAATAGTAATTTTTTCGTCATTCTTTCTAACGGGTACTCGGCATTGAATACGTGAATGAGCTTAAAACATATGTCTCAAAATAGTCGTAAAAGTCTGTTAGTTCTTTTTCTGAAGCCCCGCCTGCCACGACCAACGGCTACGACTCCAACTTTATATAACTGGCCGGTAATAAGGACCACTGTAAAAGCCTATTACAGCTATTTCAGTGTACATTAATACTTTATTCGCCCATAGTTGTGTAAATTAAGTTTGTATGGAAATCGTACCCCCTTAACATAATGAATGCAACGCAACTTGCCTCATACCCTACTAACGGGTCCTCCATGAGAAAAACAACAAAGGTACGACAACGAGACTTCAAGAAGATACTATTGGGGCAGGAAAAAAATATGCATATACGAGAAACTTTCCTATTTCCTATTTCCTCACGCTTTTTTGGGAGAATTTCATAAACTAGCGATGAGGCAAATTTCCCGCGACTGCCTCAGTGTATCACAACAATCTTTTGCTATAAAATAATAATGTGTAAATGGTTTATAATAAATAGCAGTAATAAGCATATTTGCGTTCCTTACTCGACATCTACCGCATACTTCCATAATTGCCTAGTTTACTCGTCATTTATGAGATGCCTGCAACAACTCATCTCCATACATTATTCCTAGTCACTTACTAACTAGTAGCAGTGCTTATTTATAATCGGTTCTTGTAGGTACAGTAGGATACAGCTCAAGTTACCTAAAAACAAAGAAAAATGACGCCTACCGCAAGGGCATAAGAGCTAGTCGTAGTGAGAGTAGTAAGAGTAGAGTGTGTAGTCTGATGCGTATTCCTTGTGTACTAAGTATGTAGGACTATTATTTATTCTAAACTACTGCTGTTTACTGCTAGATATATCTTCTGTATATTTCCAGAAAGAACAATCTAGAGCCTTTTCCATCCGTCAACTTTCGATCTTTAAAATCACCCGTTCTTGACATCTTTTTGAGCTTTTAGCGATAAGACTGCTTATTGTAACTCTAGTTTTTAAGTATTATTTTTGTTATTGTTTTACCTTTTTAAGGTTTCGTAGCCAAATGGCAAAACGGAACCCTTATAGATTCGTCATATCTGTGTGTCTGTCTGTCCGTCCGTATGTCACAGCCACTTTTCTCCGAAACTATAAGAACTATACGCATTAAGATTTTTACAAATGATTTGAACAAAACAATTCGGGGGTCCCCCATAGATATAACTGAAAAAAACATCAAACCCATATACGTGTGGGGATGTCACTTGCTGCTACGGAACCCTTCATGAGCGAGTCTGACTCGCACTTGGCCGCTTTTTTTATTTAAGTGTACAATAAAGTCATATTCTATTCTATCTTTTACTCAGTTGGCCACCAAGTAAGTCTTCTTGTAATCTTGGCAAGGTCATGATTCCAAAAAACTACCCTAAAGGCCCTGACACACGTATGTAAATTAACTCAATTAACCCACAAGTATGCGCACAAGTAAGAAGACCTGAGAATGCATTAATCATAGTTAACTATAATTATTTTAATAACACTTTGAACATAGCACTTCACGACGAAGAAGACTGCTTGAAGGAAAAGGCAGTATAGATAAACCAGTCTAAAAATGCACGCCTCTCCACCACGTTTTCTTGAAGTTGGCTCACAGCAAAGTACTTAAAAATGATCTTTGTGATGTAGGTATTATAGAACAATTTACTTTGACTGACTGAAGTAGTGGGACGTGCAGTTTAAGATTGGACGATCTCTACCTAATATGTTAATTCTGATTGTATGATACGAACTGATTCTGTTATTTGGCTAAGTTATTCCCTTAGGGCCAATACTTTGATCTGCACTAACAATAATTTTAATCCTACTAACATTATAAACACGAAAGTTTGTAAGTATGGATAAATGGATGTTTGTTACTCTTTCACGTAAAAACTACTGAATGGGTTTTAATGAAACCTTACAATAATATAGCTTATACATCTGAATAACACATAGGCTGCAATTTATAAAGGTGTTGTAAAGGCCTGCGCACACCTAGTTCGCTGGCGGTAGCGATCAGTGAAACGCTGTCAAATATCGCTGTCAAATCTCAAATATGACAGCGATATTTGACAGCGTTTCACTGATCGCTACCGCCAGCGAACTAGGTGTGCGCAGGCCTTAACGGAGAACGGATTTAAGTAACGGAAACGGGGTGTAACGGGAACGGGGCGAGCGAGCTAGAGCGGGCGGCTACTAGTATGTTGTAAATTTTTTTGTGGCTATAATGTTTTGTGACGCAAAATAAATATTTTCTATTTCTATTCTTTGACAGATTTTTGTAGTTTTAAGATGTTTGCGTTTATTAAGAATACCAATTACCATTGCGCTTTTCGGTTTAGTTTCGGGACATTCTTTCTTAGATCCACTTGTGAAACACCTTAGCGTCTTTCCTTAAAATCTAAGTAGGTATATTTTTCTGACGTTATTAAGTGTTATGCCAACACTTTGCATAAACTATTAAAATGAATAATAAATTAATATAAGATCTATGTAAACAAAAGTTGAACTTTACGGTTATGTTAAAATATATAAATGCGATGTTCCTGTATTGTAATTAAAATACTAACCGAGCCTTTTATTGCAAATGTCAGAATAAAACTTCATTGTTATGATATAATAATATCAATATTTTGGCGTGAGTCGTAAATATAAAGCTTTGTTTGTCTAATTGCTACCGGTGGACCACGCAGTGTATCGAACACAAGACGACCTTTTGAGAATATAAAAAAGAAGATGAGTTTTTTAATACATAGGTACCTACATAAGTATTTTACTTTTTCTTATTTTTTTTTTCTTGATATAAATTAAGGAGGTACTCAGCTTTCGTAAAATGGTAGAAAATGCCTAGTCTGATGATGGAGCCAAGGTTAGTCCAACGGAACTCTTCAATCACTTGGCCCATTGAGTTAAAACTTGTTTACCATACAAAGTTAGTGAGGGATAGTCAGAGGCAAGGTCAAACAGTAAATCTGGACAGAAATCCTTCTTAAAGTACCTAGATAAAACACAATGCGTGACGGTGCGGTGGCACATTTTTTCTGATTAGGTATTTAATTTTAACTTTTCAGAGCATTTGGATCGCATCACGAGATCTCAGTTCGGGGCGAACTACTACTTAATATTAATAACAAAACTGGGAATAATTTATCTAACGGTAGTTTTGTATTCAAGTACGACGCGCGATATTGTATTTCACTTTGATAATTTTTAGTGTTAATTTTATGTGGTGTGCAATATTAATATCTTCTATCTATCTACAGAGTCAGTGAAATTACCTGCAGGAAGTGTGTTGATGGCCCATATTAATTGCTATAAACAATAATTGTAATTAGCTATGAATAATTCGAATTGTTCCGTATAACCTTTAGGCCTACCACAAGCTCCGTCTGGCTCTGTCTCTGGCTCTGGTTTTGAGACTTTGTGAGTGTTGACTTAATAAATCCTACGTCGAAACGTCACACACACAGACTCAAAACGAGAGCCAGAGACAGAGTCAGACAGAGCTTGTGGTAGGCCTACCTAACCGACCTTGGAAAATAAGGTTATGTGTTATCGTGTCTTGAAATTAATCTAAGCCTTATTTGGGTTTACTTAATTGAGGAATTTAAAGCTTCGATAATCATTAAACTAACTTTGGTTTAAATGTCATGATTTTATGTACCGTCAAAAATGTGCACATTTATTTGAAAGCCCTGCAGCAGGGCTACCACGAGCTCCATATGGTTATGGCTATGGCTATCAAATTGTGTATAGATAGGCTGACCCACACATTCATTTTCTTCTTGGGTTTCAATGTGTTGACACAATTTTGACAGCCATAACCATAACCATATGAAGCTCATGGTAGGCCAGATGTTTATTATAAGGAGTTTTGTGTTCATAATATCTGATGTGGATCGCTTTGCTAGCTGAAGGTGGCCATGGAAGTCCTACCATAGAACAGGAACAGGACTCATCCATCTCCCGTGGATGTCAGGAATGCACCAGGCGATGGGTCAGTAGCATTCCTTCGGAGTGACATTAGCCAATTCCCCTGATCTGGAAGATACCTGATGTCCGGCAATGGAATCATTTAGGCCTATGATAATAAATAAATAGTGCGGACAACGCACAAAACACTATCTAGCCCCAATCTAAGCAGAGCTTGTACTATGGGAACCAGATAGCTGATATAATACTTGAATACTTTTTTTTGTAAGTACATAATAGAATATAATATAACACCCAGACAGAGAATAAACATCTGTGTTCACCACACAAATATTCGTTCTCGGTGTGGATCGAACCCACGACCTGTGGCGCAGAAGGCAGAGCTACTGCCAACTGAGGTAAGAGGCCAGTCTGAGTAAGAGGATAATAAGATAAATACTGGCTGGAAAAGTATTTATATAATAAATAAATATATATTTTTTAAATATATATATTTTATGTGGAAAAGTAATATACAATTGTCTAAGCCACAGAATAAATATTAGTACTTCACAACAGACCATTATCAAACATGAATACCTACGACATGACGTAATCGAAATAAAAGCCAAAAAACTCATCAATTAGGTATTTTCACGAAGACACGTTACAAGGTAAATAAGTAACCAGTTGATAATATCAATACAAATAACACTTACGGAAGTTTTGAGAGTACAATCTCTTCCTTACCCTTGTATTCTTAGGCGTGAGCTAAGGAAATCTCAAAGATAGTCCATATCGACGTTCTTCCTCACCATCACTGGTCGAGCTATAACTCAAAATAACTGACATTTCAGGATACACTGCGCGGTATGTACGCAACAATACCTTTAGTTCGGAGGGTGTTGTTGCTTTGTCGCGTAGTGTAACTCAAAATGAATGTACGAACCTTCGTTTATCATTTAATACGCGTAAAGTATTTAATTAATTATTTAGCGTGAGTTTTATTATTATTTAACTAGCTGCCGGTCCCGGCTTCGCACGGGTGGACATTTATTTTTTAAACACATAAATATAGCCTATGTTACTCAAGGTGAACCTACGTCCAGCAGTGGACTGATATCAATTGATGATGATGATGAAAGAACAATCTATAACGTTTAGGAGCACTATTTTCTAGAACATTTTGTTCAAATCTAGAATTCAGAACCGTTTGCATGGGTATATTTGAGTATTATAGATAATTCTGGATTACTAACGTTTGGGTGGGAGCATTCCGGATGCTAACCGACTTTAAATTTGATTATTCCAGAACATTCTAGAGCGTCTATGTGCATTCTGTTCTCGTCAAAGTCGAGAATTCTTCTGAAAAATCCCTAAGCGATAGAAAGGGATAGACATATATAAGTCCCTACGTAATAGAAAGGGATAGACATAGATTTCGAAACTTTAGCGCCTTAGAAATTAATAACACCTAAATATTGAATATAAACTATCCTATCTTTTAAGTCCGACCATGTTAAAGGCAGTTGCAAAATTTTATCGAAATCCGTTCAGTAGTTTCGGAGTTTATCGCGTTCCAATTGTGACACGAAAGATTTATATGTATAGATTATGGTGCCACCGAAAACCAGCGCTACAACGGCAACCGTCCCTTTATAGCTAATGCTGAGTTTACCTTTTTTGCCGTCATTACATTTAAGTTAAACTGTACCTATTAATTTTAAGTTGACGCAAAATAAATTATTTCTATTTTAGACCCGACTTCAGCAATGTTTAGAATAGTTCAAAATGCTATGCCTAAGGGCTGTTTGCAGAAACGATGTTCAAATCTGATTCGAGCCTCAAGCATATTATAGCCCCTTCCCACCGGTCTGTGATATCGCGCACGGAGGCGGATAAGCTCGCACGACACACCATGGGAACGGTCTCGAGCGCCGAGGTGCGTGGTAGCACAGGAGCTCTGTCTGTGAGCGTTGCCGTGCGTCGTCGTCGGCTGTGCGTGATGATCTGCAGAACCACGCACCGTAGGAAGGCAGCATTAGATTTTTTGACAGTTCCCCATTTAAAAATGACAAAAATCTACGCTTGAGGTTCGACTCAGACTCACTCACTGTTTCTGAATACGAGCTTAACCCCCGAATACTGAAACGCAACTCAGATTTAAGCACGTCTCAAGTGACGAATATTTGACAGATTTTCATTGAAAACTGACAAATATTCGTCGCTTGAGACGTGCTTAAATCTGAGTTGCGTTTCAGTATTCGGGGGTAAGAGTACCAGACTTAGTTCCTTACCGCGGTAGTTCCCTTGAAGATACTCATTATATTCATATTACGTGTATTGCGCAACCTATTTAGGTTAATATCGTTGTAATAGGGCTACTATGTAACTTGATGCTTCTGTTTTTTTGCCAATCTCACCTTGAGGAGACCTTGTGCCTTGAGCTTCAGTTCATTTGCTTTTACATCAAGTGCGTCTACTTTACCGTGTTTAGCAGTAGCTAGTGTAAATCTTCGTGAAATTACATTATGGTTGTAGGCAATAAATATTGGACCCCGGCTTTTCTGCTTTCGTAGAACGCTATCTCTTTTTAACCCCGCTACGCTCTATGAAGCCTTAATTTGCCGATGTGCAATATTTGTTGCATAGTATACTGTACCTAATCCGACGTATTATTGGTTCTATTCTTATAGTACTAAAAATGATATAAGTAAGTATAAATAAACCAGTGGTTAGTCCCAAACAGGGATATCGAAATAGCCGTAGCAACAGTGCGATCTAGTTTAAAACCAATCATACAACTACAAAGTAATTAAAACTTTAACAAATAGAAAATCATGTTTTATTGAATCTCCAGAATGATTTCCGTAGAATAAATAACCTGCAGACTAGAAAGAAAAGAAAGAAAGAAAGAATAACATTTTATTGACTTTGAGAACTAAATTAACATGTTGGGTACTTTCCGCCTGTAGGCACGTAAGACATAAAAGACAATAAATAAAGTTAATTAAATATCATAAGTTATACAATTTAATATAAAAAAAAACAGAACTAAAGATCAATTAGGCTCCGACCCAATATCTGACTAGAGTAAACAGAAGGGTTTTAATAAACTAAATGTAATGTACGCACAGAATCCTTGCACAAATTATGCTTTTAGACCCTGATAAAATAAATATTAATAACCACCTAAAAACTGGGTAAGGTATAATGTACACCAGTGAACTTCTTAGGCTGATCGTGATGATGATGAACCGCGTAAAGCATGGCTGTCTAATACATACTAATTGATTTTGTAATAACAAAGCTTCTTGAAAGATCTAGGTCACATTATAGTCTAGCTTGCCGTAATAGAGTACATTAATAAGCGTCGCTAGAGGGCGGGTTTGATATTTAGATGCATTCATTTCAATACTCGTGGAGGAACCCGCCCCGACAGTTTGGTAATGGGTAAAGCCACAAAACATAGAACGGCCATGTGCGTTCATACTGTGTGCATGGTATAATTTTGGTAAAATTACTTCCATCTACGTGTATAACCGGATATCATCAAAATTTACCTAAATAAACCTTATAATACTTCACTAAGAGAGAATTATCTACTAGAGTCCACGCAAGATAATTTTGGGCGTGACTGATGGCGGAATATTTAAAAATCTCCCAACACGTAATGCAAGTTCGATTTCCGCATTCATGTTTGTGATCGAAAGATGTATTTCCAGTCCATTTTATTCTAGTTTTCCATCTGTCACGCGCAGACTCATCTTGCGCGGGTTTTAGAAGTGCAGCAGTATCATTAAACTTTGAGTTGAGTGTGGTAATACTAAAATATACAAAGGAGGTCCGTTTGGAAGCTCTTTATTTTTGGAATGCATGAGTCAGAGAATCGTGAAGGTGCACATCACACATAGATTGCTCCCTTTGTCTCCACATCACGCCGACGCTGACGGCCAGAGGTCGACTGTAATCACATAGGATTAATCTGCTAGACTTCTGCCGACTTCTTCGACTTTTGGCTACATCTAGCCGTTTTTATAATAGACTAGCTGTGCCCGCGACTTCGTCCGCGTGGTATAGTGTCTATGGGTAGCATTTTTAATTTGCAGCGGAAGAAAACAGTAATTAAATAACAACGTCATATTCGCGTGCACGTGACACAGTCGTCTGCCCTCTTACTAAACTTAGACATATGGCGTCGTACTACGCCACACTTTCATCCCCCCCGCATTCCTCTCCGAACTCCCCCCACACTCCCCCCACTCTCCTCAACACCCCCCCACATTCCCCCCGCACTCCCCCAGACTCCCCTCCACAATCCCCCTGTACTCCCCCCGCACCTCCCCTCCACACTCCCCCCTGTACTCCCCTCCACACTCCCCCCGCACCTCCCCTCCACACTCCTCCTGTACTCCCCCAGTATATTATAATATTAATAAGGATTAGACAAAAGTTTACTAAAGTTTTAGTAGCAAATGCAAGGCCATTTTGATAAGTATATGCGGTATAGCAAACGAGTATTAGATAAGATAATTGAAGAATTTGTATGTGTTTTGCGAGTGAGTGGATTTACCATCTGCTTAATCTGCATGTTTTTTTTTATGAATATGTACCTGTCAATGGAGCATCTACAAAACAGCGGTTTTTGTAGATGCTCCATTGGCGGTTAAGACATCGACATTTTCAGCCGCCCAGATATCAGGCCCGAAAAAGTTGCATAAACCAAAAAAAGTTTGAAACTAGCCATATCAAAATGTAACAGTTGGCAGCACTGCTTCTGATTGACAGCTCATAAGTCAATACATGTTCGTTATGCGTGCATTACTGGAATGGAAATGTGTTTTAAGTGCGCTCACGCCTTCTGAAGGTGGAATCTTAAATAATGGAGTGTCTTGATCAATGCCTTCTCCAGTACCCGTCAAATCATCAGTCTATTATAGGTACTGTATAGTAGGTAACGAAATTACTATATTTAATCCGTGCCATTTACAATAATGGAATCACAAAAGGTGTTGTATAGACTTTTAGACAATGACAAGGATTTAGAAAAAGGAGCAACTGTCTGATCTGTTTTTTTATATTCAACTAGCAGCACTTCCCGGCTTCACGGCGTTTATAGACGTTTATAAACGACGCTAATAGTTTCGGCAGCGCATTCGACGAAAGACATTTTAAGACTCATTTTTCTACACCTTCGGTTACATTGTTCAAATTTTACCAAGGATCCCTAATTTTTTTCAAAATGAAATGTAGCCTGTGTCAAATTGGAAGAATGTAGCATTCTATTGGTGAAAGAATTTTTTAAATCGGCCCAGTACTTTTTGAGCCTATTCATTACAAACATACAAAAATAGGTACAAATCTTTCCTCTTTATAATATTAGTGTAGATATTCTAATATAGCATACTGTTATACTAAGACATTGTAGGAAGATTTTGTTTAATAGTTTTTGCTAATGATACTTACCTAATCTATAAATAATACGAGTTTTTTTATCTGTAACGTAATAATCCGGATAAGATCCATAGAAATTTTATCAAAATCTGCTCAGCAGTTTGGCCATAAATCGGTTTCTCTATTAGTTTTTTATACTTCACTTGATTATTATAGAGACAAAAAGAGAATATAATATGAACATCTTATCCTATAAGTTCTGTCTTATTCTGTTGCAGTACGGAACCCTAAAACTAAATTCATTTCGCGAACAAGTCTGAATATAATAGAGACGTGATACGCAACGAATGAACTTATAATTTTAAATGGTAACAAAGAAGTCATTGGAGCGAATTAATCAAAGTGCTATTGATTATTAAATTAATAAATCAAATAGTAAAGAAGCCTTGACTTTATCATAGCAATTATATTGACTAGTTGTCTAAAGTTTTGAGAAGAGCTACGCTTCTGCACGTGTAGCATGGGACGATCTAATTTTGTTATAAAAAATAAGAATAAATAAAACATTTAAAACAAAAAGGAAAGTAATATTAAGAATTCGGACATCCCCATTCAGCCCCGAACTAAGCCAAGCTTGTGCTACTAGGACTCGAAGAGAAACTCGAATAATAATTACACGCACAGATCGCATATCTTTCCTAGGTATAAAATAAATCGAATCCACAAGGTGCACGTACCACCACAAGTAGACCAATTTGAGGCTTCATCGTTTATTTTTTTTATAAACAAATGTTATGATTTATCTGTAGCTCTGACTAGCTCTGTCTCTGGTTCTGGTTTTGAGTCTGTGTGAGTGTTGATAAAATAAATCCTACGTCAAAACGTCACACACACAGTATAATGCACTGGTGAGCATTGACACAGACTCAAAACCAGAGCCAGACAGAGTTCATGGTAGGCCTAGTTTTACAAAACAATCATCACACAAATTCTATTAAAAGTGTCCTCATACAAGCAATGACAATAAAAGTGTCGATGGATGGCGCTATGATTCCGTATCACGTGTAATATACATAACATGTTGGTCACCTCGTTATAAAATCGTGGGCGTTAATTTAATTTACGAGGCGGAGAACTCCTCGTTGTAAATCAAAATATTTAAATAGCATTTATCTTAGGTTAAGTACCAGGATGAAAGGAGGTCTACCGTGCCTTGAGTTGACATTCATGAGCCTATTTTATTTAAATTGAATCCACAAAAAAATGGTCCCTTACATACATAAAAATCTTTGCTACTTGGGAAATGCGTAGCAAGTGCTAATTTTTAACCGACTTCAAACAAAAAGAAGGAGGTTCTTAATCCAGTTGTGTATCACATATCACATAATTTGAAATTTAAGAACTGCCTTTAAAAAAAATCTGAAAGGTACTTACTTCCTAATAATTGCATCAAAATCGGTTCGGCATAAATATAAATATGCATTGCTAAATACTAAATATAATTCCCTCCAAACTTCGCGTTCTTTGGCAATTACTTATTGTCCAGTTTTTCAGGAAACCATCAAGCTCGTCTCAGCATCTCCGTTTTGGTGTCCCGCGTCGCGCGTCGCCTCGCCGGGTCAGGATGCCAATCGGTGACTATCTTTTCCCACAGCTCACTTGGCATACGGCAGACATGACCAGCCCAGTTCCACTTCAGATTCCCTTTGGATATGGTATATAATCTAAAAATATCTTATTTTAGGAAAGGGACGGTGTGCGCGTTTATGTCGTTTGTATGAGAGGCGGGCCGGGCGGCGCTTATTCAATTTTGCAAATATAAAAATAATATACTTTGATTGCTAACAGTATTGTATGTAGTAGTTGCCAACGTGCAATGGAGCGTAGCATTCTGGGTGTTCGATAAATGGACCGAGTTCGTAACACAGGACTACGTTCACAAACCCAAAGCTGCCAATCTCAAGTGGGATTGGGCTAGCCATGTCAGCTGCATGCATAAACGAGCTCTGGGCCAAAGTAATCACTAAAAAAGACAATTAGGAAAGTAGGTATAAAATAAAAATTATAAGTTATAGTGCTCACCTACATTTTTTGTGGAAATCATCATCATCATCAGCCTGAAAAATCCACCGCTGCACATGACTAAGGGCACGTTTCACGGATGACTAATCAATCAATCAAATATTTGATCAATTGTTTGATAGTAAAATTTGAGAAAAACTGCCGTAATTTTTTTTAGCAAGTACCTCCGGGCCTAAAACAGGCCTAAAACGAATCGTCACATCTTATAAGTCTAGGACTGAAACGAAGTGTCACAATGAGTTAGTTATTTGAATACGTAACTAACTCATTGTGACTTATGTACTTTGCTAAGGTATTTCAAGTGGCGGTCGGTATACATCAATTTGTTTCTTGGTACTTTCTAAGCATTATGCTGAAAAATAAATGTACGTTGTATAAATACCACCTACATCTCTTATCAGTCGATCTGATATCTGTATCACAAGCAAGGTCCCTATCATGGAAACAAACGATATATTTTGGTACACTTTATAACGTTGCAATCTAAATACATAAACTACGAAAAAAGAGATAAGTAGGTAGCTAGTAGGTACCTAATGATTTTCATAGCGATTTTTATAAAACTACAGCTTTTGCTTTGCTGATTCATTTACGGTTAATCTACAAAACTTCAATTCAATTAAAAAATTCCAAAAATGTTGAATTTTTTTTCTTCTTCTTCGTGCACCCCAAAGAGGCGCCTTAAAGTTAATAAATAAATTAGTTTTTTATTAACTATAAGGTTTTTTAAATTAATTAATTAATCAATGTTGCATTGAATAATTCATATGTAGTCTAAGTACGTAAATAGTGAAACTACTTAGACTACATATTACTTAAACATATCATTGATTTTTGTGGTCTCGTTCTCCAGATAAGTCAACAAATGTCACCAGCTCCTGCTACCAATCAAACAGCAATCACGCACACGACAGACAAAGCTGAAAGCAAAAGGAGTTGAGAATACACCACTTGCGAGATGGCTCCTATCAGATACATTCAGTTATCAAGAGAGCTGATAAGGGCAGTGAGTGTTGTGACGCCGTGGGAAGTGGAGCCACCATGCGGCATAAAACGTAGAATATGGTGAGTTATCCGTGGTTTTCAAGAAACTATGATTTTACTATTCCTTTTATAAGTATAGTGATCGAATTAGCTCACTTCCAACGTTGTGTTACTCATAAATAAATATTGCGAACAACCCACACAGCACTATCTAGCCCCAAATTAAGCAGAGCTTGTAACTATAGAAACCAGCTGATATACCTAATTATATTATTTTTTTTGTAAATACATGCTTAGAATATAATAATAACACCCATACTGAGAATTATGTGGCATTTTAGTGCGACAATCACTTGTAAGTTTAAATTGTTGAGAGTTGAGAGAAAGTTATTGGCCCCCTGATGTTAAGCAGACCCTCCACTTATATTACCTAACCTGCTATGCCTCAAGTTGATGGACGCATGGCAGTGCATCAAAGGGCACGTTCCTGACGTGTGTGACCTACGAGACAATGCTTTTTTATAGGCCAAGGTAACCTCTTAGAATCAGGTGGGCCATATGCTTTTTCCATCAGTTGTTTGTATTAAAAATCGCTTCAGGGACAACTTTTTACCCATGCTATTTTATGGAGCGCTATAATGCCTGTGGTGACCTGAGACAGTATTTAAATGGAGTAGGATGGCCTTACTATTTACACAGCTTATTCAGCCTAATAAAACCTAATTACAAAATTATCTGATTTTTAAACTGACATAGTTTGGCCTCGTTTTGATCAATTACCTACCTAGGTAGTTTACTTTAAAAATAAGTTGTGGAAAATAGCTAAGGATTTTGACGAAAATCTAGTTTATCCCTTATCTTATACTTGTGATTTATCGTTGGAAGTCTTACAAATTCCTTCGATAAAAGTAGTGTATATCGATCTTGATATCATTATAAGCTGCTGATACTGATTTTATCAAACCAAACTCGTTTTATAAATAGACAACAATGAAACTCACTTTATTATGAGGTTGTTAATAGTTATAGATATAAATTACTAGTAGGTGTCTTTAGCCTAACATTCTATAGGTATCCTTTAGTATATAGCCGACAAATAAATAAATAAAATAAATAAATAATGCGGACAATCCACACACATGTATATAGATGACATGAAACAAAAATATTAAGTGAAGCTTACCACAAACTACTATTAGTGAAAACCACATCTTAATTGGATAAGCCGTTTCTGAGATTAGCGTGCACAAACGCACAGACAGACAGACACACAGACAAACAGACAAAAATTGTGAAAAACATTGTTTTGGTACCTATGATTTTATTATAATATGTATCTATATAATATATAAAAGAAAGTCGTGTTAATTACTCCACTTATAACTCAAGAACGGCTGAACTGATTTGGCTGAAAATTGGTTGGGAGGTAGCTTAGAACCAGGAGAAGGACATAGGATACTATTTATCCCGAAAAAGCAACGGAAACGGGCGAGCGAAGCCGCGGGCGGCCACTAGTAGAAGATATAGATGTAAATATAAATACCTACCGACCGCTTGTATAATGGGGCATGCCTTTAAGAACATCATGATCATGCCAACAGCCTCCATGCTCTGAAGAACTGTTTGACATCATGCCAACAGCCTCATTCTACCATCGCACTGCTCGCCATAGGCAGAGAGTTCATCCTCACATACCTTAGAGCCTGGGTGGTCGTGCACCGTTCGGTTTCAGAGGAACTTCCTCTCGCGAACACTCAGGCTGTGGAATGATCTCCCTGCTGAGGTTTTCCCTACGGAACATAGCATGGGGTTCTTCAAAAAATGCGTTTTAAAGCCTCAGCAACGCGCTTGTACCCTCTGGTATTGCAGGCGTCCATAGGCTACGGTAACCGCTTCCCATCAGGTGGTCCGTATGCTTGTTGTTTACTTTGTTGTTTAAAAAATAATAATATTAAGTTGTGCTTTGTGAACATTGTCACAGACATCACATTCAGCATCGAATTATTGATTGAAACCGTTATTCTAAATTAGTTATTAAAAAAATCTACCCTCATTAAAAAAAAGTTGGAAACTAGTCCGTGCCAATCAACGAGTGAGAACTGTAGTTATCAAAGAGCCTTTGACTGTAGTGAACTAACATTATTTTAACTTCAGTGAGTTCATAATTAAATTGACGTGGTCTAGAATTACATGAACCAGTCAAAATGCCTTCCTTATTCCCATACTGGTACCTATTTAGGAATGGTAAGTTTTAGTTTTCTGTTTTATTATTGACCAAACACCGATGGATTCAACAATTTACTAACCAAATGTCGAAATGGCCGACAGTGGGAATGATTTCGAATTCGTATGAATAATTCATAATTCCTTTTGATAATACGAGGCACACCTAGGGAAGCAACAAATGCTATTGATAGTGTGTTTACTAATAGTAATTGAGGCAATAGTTGGGTTCCGGTACTTCTCGAATGCGCACGATAAGAGCAATAGTAGCAGCATTAAGCATTTTTTTTTTGTAGAATAACACAAAAACTGTAGGCTCTACAAAGGTGAAGGAAAACATCGTGAGGAAACTCGTGGCTTAGTCGAGAGCAACCCGAAAATAGGGGCATGAAAAAAAACTGTGGTTCCAGATGCTATATTAATCATAATACTGATACATATACAATAGATTCAAAGGCCTGTTTACTTTTGCAGGTTAATATAGGACAAAACCGATGTCTTGCTAGTTCTTCTAAACATGAGACACGTATGAACTGTCACAGAATCAATACAGGCTATTAGTTTCTAAGATGTTGAAAAGTTATATTTGTGGTGGTAGACCTACAACTTTACTAAGATGATGAAACTATATTACTTACGACATAATATCGTGGCTTGGTGGCTTCTGCCAATGCCCAATGGCTTTTTTTATTATAGACTAGTGGCCGCCCGCGGCTTCGCTCGCCCGTTCCCGTAACACCCCGTTCCCGTTGCTTTTTCGGGATAAAAAGTATCCTATGTCCTTCTCCCGGTTCTAAGCTACCTCCCCACTAATTTTCTGCCAAATCGGTTCCGCCGTTCTTGAGTTATAAATAGTGTAACTAACACGACTTTCTTTTATAAATATAGAATAGCTAAGCATGTTGCCATCATAATAAATAAAATAAAACAGTTCAAAATTAATCATTTAATATCTGGAGTCTGATAGGATGATAGATGTTGGGCCTAATGCATCTAAAAACCTTGTCCCGGCATGTCTGGCCCTGCCTAAATCATCTAAAATAGTCGTAAGAAACACTAGTATTTTATTTCTTGTTTTTTTATTTATTATATATTATATTTTTGTACATTATTTAACCTAGATTCGTTTGTATGACTCCTCTAGAATTGGAGGAATTTGAAGAATTATGTTGATAAGATAGGGGTAACCTCGTTCTGTAGGGCTACCATGAGTTCTGTCTGGCTCTGTCTCTGGATCTGGTTTTGAATCTGTGTGCGTGCTCACCAGTTTATTATACTCTGTATGTGACGTTTCGACGTAGGATTTATTTAGACAGCACTCACGCAGACTCAAAACCAGAGCCAGAGACAGAACCAGACAGAGGTTGTGGTAGGCCTGCTGGTCTAGACCTACATAGAAGAAATGGGCAACATAACTTCTGCGTGTCGAAATAAAATTAAAAAAAAAACATGAAGCATTTATACATTTACCAACTACCAACTGACTTCTCAGCTCAGTTGGTAGTAGCTCTGCCCTCTGCGCCATAAGTCGTCGGTTCAATCTCCACCGAGAACAAATATTTGTGTGGTGAACACGGATATTTGTTCTCTGTCTGGGTGTTATATTGTATTCTAAGTATGTATTTACAAAAAAAATGGAATTAAGTATCATCAGCTATCTGGTTCCCATAATACAAGCTCTTCTTAGTTTGGGGCTAGAAAGTAGTGTGTGGATTGTCCACAATATTTATGTATTAATTTTGACGTGATAACGTCTTATAATTCGATGGAGCCGGCTGCACGCACGAAAAAACATGACTCATGCGGCATTACCTGGCACTGAGGCGTTCCATTTAAGGCTTGAAGTGCAAGCGAGAGCGCGGAACGAGCGACAAAGAGGCACGCACGGCCTCCGCGTTCGGCAGCGTTCGACATCTATCTCTCTCCTACTTGAATGAGCGATGCGTCCGCGTGGACAGCTGTATGACGTTGCCACGTTCAACTATCGTCAGTAAACCGACTTTACAGACAACCGATTTTAATTGATTCCCCAGGAGCCAGAGACGATAATAATAGTGAGTGTGTTCGGGGCGGCGTGGCTGGTGGTGTTCGTGATGGCGGTGGCGCTGTGGGTGCGGCTGCACAGCCTGCGCCGGACGGTGGCAGACATGCAGCACACCAACCGGATCCGCGTTCAGTAAGAGCCTACCTTTATTCATATTTTGATGCTACACACGGCAAGAGCACTGAGTAGAGAGCAGAGAGTAGTGGTAGCGGCCCCGCCTTCCAAACCTAAGGTCGGTGGTTCAAATCCAGTCGTGTACTAATGAGCTTTGCTTTAAAAAAAAATATGTGCAACTCTCAAAACAGTAAGGAAAACATCGTGAGGAAACCGGCGTGTCGTAGAACCTTAGAAAGTTCGGTCAACACGTGTCAAGCGTCACGCAAAAAAGGCCCGCCATTAACCCAGCGGCATATTAGCGGAAACCAGACCGCAGATCAAGTGCGGATGATAAATTTGCCAATTTTTGCCAGACACGGCTCAGTTGGCAGTAAATCCTGCTTTCTGTGACGTAGGCCGAGCCAAACATTTATGCGGGAAACACGATGTTTGTTCATTGCCTGGGTGTTATATGTATGTATAGTGCTCGAAGTATATATTTACGAAGAAAATTGTGTATTATCAGCTATCTGGTTCCTATTCTCTGGTTCCCATTGTTTTAGTTCATAATATTTATTATTATTATTATGAGCCTTCAATGTCCCACTGCTGGGCAAAGGCCTTCCCCAATCCCCTCTACTCTGTGCGGTCCTGTGCTAAAATGTTTCATAATAGGTATTTAAATTAATAAAATACAAAAAATACTGTACTGTTCAGTTATTGTCTATTTTATATTCTGATTTGATTGCCTGCCCTGCCGCTTATCAAAGTCTCAAAGCATTCAATTCACAACTTTTATTTCTCCCTTTCCAGAAAACTAAAAATAAACAAAGATAAGAACCACTCGTTCCACAACCCTGCTCTGTCACCGGATGAGGAGCTGTCCCGCCGCGGCTACTCCATGTACATGCCACCACCGGACAACGACGTCGAGAGCGGACGACATTCTGACCGGTACGTGATCGTACTTAGTAAGATTGTGTGATGGGAAACACTTAGGACAAAACAACGTACGAGACGGAAGAGGCTGTTGTAAAAGGAGGCCTGTACCCAGCAGTTACGACATAGCTCGTTGAGTTAGCAAGTTGAAGTGGCAGGCCATATAGCTCGAAGAACCGACAACCGTTGGAGAATAAAGGTTCTCGAATGGCGAACATCGAACCGGAAGACGAAGCGTAGGGCGCCCACCCACCAGATAGACTGACGACATTGTTAAGATCGTGGGAAGTCGATGGATGGAAAGGGCTCAGAATCCTTCCTGGAAATGTGTAGGGGAGGCCTACGTCCAGCAGTGGACTTCTCAGGCTGATGATGATGATAATGACCCAGCAGTTGGTTAAACAAGGCTGAGGATGATAATGGTGAAGATGTGTGTGCTACTCTGAATTTGCCGTACAAGCCCGTATTTAGGCACCATCTCAACATAACTGAAACTGAGCAGGGTCGGCAGGTTAGCGTGGAAAAAGCTGTGTTCTTATGTTGATGGGCCCCTTACATATCTGGCAATTGTAGCAAAACATCAAACCTGGATTTTAAACTACGCAGACGCATAAAAGTAATTTGTATCCTATCGAAGGCGAATGACTCACTACCACCAGGATCCGATGCTTGCAGGATTAACTTTTGAAAAACTCAGATATAAAAAGATAAGATATAAAATTCAACAAACATTATCTTTACCATCATTGTATTTGATAAGTTAACAACAGTTTTATGACTCAATGATACTGATCTTTATGAGCATTGAGGGAGTAGACTGATCGTATCGCTCGGGCCTTCCCAGTGAACTGACATCATTTACTTCTTCCTCTTCTTGTCATGCCACTAGTTCTTTAAAATACATGACATGCATCTGTATCCCTTTAGACATTGCCCCTCAGAGAGTCTCCAGTCTTTGTGCTGAGAAGTAGTAAGCACAATAAAATTACCCAATAGTTTTGTTCACTCCTTTTTCCATCATTCATTTAATTTTCAGCTGCTAGTCTTCTGGGCTGAAATAACACGTGTGTTCTTCCAGGCAGACGGGTGGGCAGCTGGTAGAAGAGCTGTCCCGCGAGCTGGACGCGCGCCAGCAGCGGCAGACAGCACCGCCCTTCCTGCTGCAAGCCATCGAGGAGAACAAGCGCAAGTCCCGCCCTGTCAACCCTCAGGCGAACGCGAACGGACGTCAGAGTGATACCAACCCTAACTTTATCTACTAGAGCCAAGGCAGCAAGGAGTTTCCTACGTCTATGACTGGACCTTATTGCAGAAAAGTGAATACAAGAGAAAGGCTATGTTGGATAAAGTTGTTCTAGATTTGAACGCGTGTGCTCCTAAATAAGAACAGGAGTTTTAGCTTGCATTTTGCGGGCAATGTATTTTGAACTTCGAAGTGCTGTCAAGTCGCGTCATCATTTGAAAAAGTTAGCATGATAAAAATGTGCCTACACTGCTTGTTGCATAGTAATTATTTCAAATGTATTGGTCTTGCTCTTGTGATATGACGCAACACTGCCAAACAACGGAGTTCTCAATAAAATCGCATGATGGAATAATTTTGCATGCAACTGAGGAAATTGAGAAATCATCTAAGGCCGATGCCACCGTGCTCTGCGGAATGGTGAATCGATGTTAGTTTTCAATTTCCTACTTTCTTTTACAAATTGACTCCTAGGTAATAGCAAGAGGACGCAATTGCTTCTATCTACGAGTCAATTTTAATAAAATTTTATTTAAATTATTTATTTATGAGTGAAAATGCAGTATAAAATATCTTTTTCACACGTTTTCTTGTTGGAAAATTTGTTTGAAAAAGAATTAATGTTAAGATGATGTTGAGTAATATAGAATTTAAAGTAACATATTGTTTTTATTTTAAAACCAACATAACGTTGTCCATAATGCCTAGCAACAAATTAAATAATTAACTTACCTAAGCATCTTAAACAATAATTTATGCAATAAATATTAAAGAACTAATTAAATAGGAAATAACGTGGCAAAATAAGATTAAAAACTTGGTGAAATGGAGATTCTGGCTTATCTCAGTAAATAATATGTTGTTTAATCCGCCTGATGTAAGGTTTGCTAGACCTGACTCTGTAAGAAGTCGTAGATCGCTTCCTGCATCGCCCTGGTACACACCTAGGCTTGGAACTCTTATTCCTAGCGGGCTTAGGTCCATTGTTCCTTGCATGTTTCTTTTTCCCTTTCTCTCTATAGGTCAGATACTTTGACTCTTCACCGCCATCGATTTCTTTATTAGCTTCGTGAGCATCCAGAATGTCTTGAATACTTTTATAAGCATCTGTTTCTTCAGGATTTTGAACAAAAGTATTCAAATATGGCTTGAAACCACCAACGCTTATAGGGTACTTGGATATTTTGTCCTTTTCCATCTCCTCCAAACGTTTGAGATAGCTGTAAGTCTCAGGATCACTGTTTTCACTGATAGGCTTGAAATCGTTGTATCCTATGAAATTGAACGAGGGTTTTTCTTTCTTTTGTTTGCGAGCGTCGTGAGTGAGCAGAAGATTGAACTTATCTCCAAAGTCGTAAGAGTCATAATCCTCTGCCTCTTTTTGTAAGTTTGGAAGGAAGCGTTCCTTTTTTTCCGATGCTTGTGAGGCCTTGGATTCAGAACCATATTCTATGTTTGGAGGTAAAGTCGCTCCAAAAAGGTCCTTGTCTGATGTTTTCCCGTACACTTGCTCAAAGATCTTATAGTCGTCCGTCCAGAATTGTTCGATTCCTGAAAGTGAAAACGAATACCAGTTCGTTATATGTACATCAACACTCCCATATCTCAAACTAAACAAGACAGGAAAAGCAGGAACACATTTAACGATATGAAGTAAATAAGGAGAAAATGTGAAATCCTAGACCGATTAAGCAAACTTTCCTCGCTAGCCAGTTATGTAAACAACGTAATCGTCGTGCCTAGGTACCTACCTAATAAATATCTAGAATCACGTAGTACTCGAATTTGACCCCACCTAAGTTACTTACATACCTACCTGATAAATACACCCTACCCTACCCTGCCCCACCGGGCATATCGTAGCACCTAAAAAAGTTCGAAAATATGAGTCAAGTGCACGAAAGGAGCCTCTTTGAGGCGCACTTAAAATCCTTTCACCACACTTGGTTCGAAAGAATCAGTGACACGACAAGAAGAAGAAGAAGAAGAAGAAGAATACACCCTTCCTTCCCCCGTCCCCTTTCTCTCCTCTCCCTATCCTCCCCTCCTTTTGTAAATTTAATTTTATTTATTTTGTGCAATCAAGAATTAAATACATAAATAATTCATAATTAAAATGAGATCAAAAATTGGTCTGGATACCAAGAGCAACTCATTCATCGTGGTAATAAAGAAACGTTACGAGTTTTCGATAATTTCACAGTTATGCTCGCACGCGAAAGTGTAAATAAGATCACTTTCGATCATGAGTGGTCCAAAAAAGTCACATATCAATAAAATAATCGAAAATTGTTGCGTATGATTATATTACCATACCTGTTTGTAGTATGAGTGTATGATTCTTAAATAAACGTATAATATATTATTAAGTCATAGGTGACATTGAACAGCACCACAGGGGCTCAATTCTAGACCAGTGACTTTTTTGTCACGGTACACTCACGGTACAGTTTCCTTAGTGAATTTGACATTTCTTGTGATATACATACATATACCATGACAAAAAAGTCACTGGTCTAGAATTGAGCCTAATCCTCGGCTCATCTCGGATCATTTTGCAATTTTAATTTATTGCTTCTTTTCGAAGAGAGAATGGCTGATTTACTTGAGCAACTCATCGACGACCTCATCGTAGAAGCGTCGACAGCTACGATATACGGAAAACGTAGAAAAAGTGCGGGGTTGTGCAATTCCAATGTCCCTTAGATACACATTGATTAAAATACACTTGATCCGAGATGAGCCGAGAATTAGGCTCCAGGTCGCGTGGAACTGGAACCTAGACTCACCTAGCTTACGTTTCAAAGTGATCCTTGTTATACAATTGAAAAAATACACTTTTTATTTTATATATTGGGTGTTTAGTTAGCATCGAAACCAAAGTACACTAACCAGATAGTTTAGTAACTCCACCTCCACCGTAGACCCCGCTGCGAGTACACAAGTTGCGAGCCACAGCCGCATCTGCAAACACCATCACATCATTTAATATTAAGATTTTCTTTCGCATCCCTTTCCTTCTCATCGTCTTCTCTACTTCTCATTCTTTACCTACTCATCACCCTCCTTCCCTCATCTTTAATTATTTTTTTACTTTTATACTATTTGCAAGTTTTGCAGCAAATAAATATCTCTGTCTATCCATCGTCGTTGATTTGGTAACTGCTAAAACTTTTTTTTTGACGTGACGTCTTCTTATATTTCGATGAAAAATCATGACTCATGCGGCGTTACCTCGCGCTGAGGCGTTCCATTTAAAACTTGAAGTGCAAGCGATAGTTCTTCGATCGACGTTGTCACGTTCAACTATCGTCAGTGAACATGCAGACTTTACAGATAAACGATTTTTTATACGAGTTGATATTAGATCAAGCATAATATGGCCCACCTAGTCCATTACGGTTTCAAGGTAAAACAGCTGGTCTGACCAATGTTTGGGACTCCTCCTTCCTTGTCTTTTGTCTTCTATGTTACTTCTTCTGGTGGTTGAGCGTTAGCAACCATGCCTATCGACTTTAAGGTCGCGTGTTCAAATCTAGTAGTTGTATGCATTTTCTATCAATTTTACCTGTTGTGACTTATTGGATGTTTATGTAAAGACAATATCTAATTATTTCTATCAGTAGGTAGCTAGGTTCTTGCAAACATTTGAAATGAATTGCAAATTGTCTCAATCTGTATTGTCAAAATCAGTTACTAACTAGAATCAATAGGAATATCGATAAGGATCACATGAGTAAAAAAGCTTGTCTTACCTTATCAATGATATTGTTGTTAGTCCAGTTCACAGCATCCCTCCGGGTGGCATCAGCGCAGAGGCACGAGAGCGAATGAAAGTGAGATGAGCGCGCGGATCCTATTTATAAGCTCGGACGGGAACCCAAGCCGGCTCGCTTGCAAACGGACCTGCTACGGCGAACTTTAAGCGTTGTCATGCCGTATCAAATTTGAAAATAGTTTATTCATTACTATAGTAAGGATCACGCCTTCTAGGTGCCAGTCCCATGCAACCAGGCCTACACCAATAGACCCTTACGACACGAGCAATATAGAAATATGACAAACAAAGTGGATTTTAAGGCTAACCACCCCGCCATCGTGAACCAGAAGGCGAAGCGTATCGAACCTAAAAAAGTAATTGGTAGCTATCTTCAAAAACGCTTTTTTTTGTAAGGATATCAAGGGCCCAGTCATCAAATATGTAGTGGCCTAGGTACATACTTCATGATTACTGCAGCAATTTATTTTACCCACTTTAGGCAGTGTTTTATTTGCGAGCATGTTGAAGGCAGCGTAGGAAGCCCGGCGTGTAGTGGACACCGCAAGGGAAAGTCAAGTTCAACTTCCTTGGAGCAGCCAGCCCTGCTTCCGATTACAACCACAACTTGGTTCTACTTCTCCTAACCACTTGTTTGCGCCGTTTAGTGGGGTTCCTCTCGTGGCGTAGATAATAACGAAGACTTGGATTCTTGATATATTGCGTATAATATTGAAAATAGAAAAGTACAAGTTACAGAGTTTCGATGTGCGGTTAGCGTAGCGGTAAAAAGTTGTAGGCGAAGTGACAGACTGGGGTGGCTGTCAAAAATATTTGAAACATGGATTGTGACGTTTCGTTTCCGTTCGGAAACGGGACACGCGTATGGCGCCGTAACATGCCCCCGGCCTTGGAAGCACCAGCTTCAAAGAGTGATGCGTTTTGTCCTCTTCATGCTGCGTAGCTTCTTCCCGGAACAGGGCACTTTCATCAGAAAGCTGCGTGGTGCTGGTGCGTGGATGCTGTTTGGATATCTAGTCCGTGTGAAATGACATCGTAGCTGCTGATGATGTTGATGATTCTCATACGTGTCCACTTCGATGAAGGAGGCTAGACGTCTTTGATAGTCAGTAGGTACTGTCCTTGGATGTGGACTATATTCACGTTCTCTTCCCATGTACATCTGGTCGGCAGCTCGGATCCATATTCCTTCGCCCAGTACGTACAGTTGCTGTATCGCATGTGCTCCGCTTGCTGGTGCTGGTCGAGTGGTCGTTCAGGTTCGCCTCGCATGTCCTGATACACTAGTGGCGCTGTAAGCGGACGACCAACCAGGATATTACTGGGATTGAAGGAAAGGTAGTCGTGAGGTGATGATGATGATGATGATGGGGATGGAGGACAAGAATTTAGGATGGTGGAATCTTGTGTCAAAACCGTGGCAAGCTGAGCATGACTGATTGTACGTGTGAAGTACAACTTGCACGGTTTTACTCCAGCCTTCCCAAGACCTCCAAAATGAGCATCGCATGACGGATTAAATATAAACCTTATAGCTTGGCTACGAGCGTATTTATATGTATCACTAAAATGACTAATTGATTTATTTAATTTATTACTGGCAACAACGAAATTTGAAATTATTTCGTCGGGCTTTCTACTACTTGAAACAATAATTTTTAATTTTAAATATGGAATGTGTGTAAATAGATAACTGACCAGTTCCAAGTTTAGAGCGCGCATAATGAAATACATACATAAATAAATTATATATGAATCCGCTTTAGAACCGCTACCTTTACGATTCAAGGCAAGTATCGGTCTTGCGTTATCTACCTCGCAGTGTAAAAAGTTAAAAGTTGTACCTTTCAATCGCTTGTACGCAACGCACTCGTTCACTATCTCCCGCGGGAGATTCCTCCCCCCAACCAGCCACCATTGCTGGCAGATGTCGTACAGCAGCGCTTGAGGAGCATGGTCGAGCATACGTTGGTGATCGAAACGCATGAGTACAACTGAAAACCGATATTTTGAGCACAATGAGATTGGTTGTTTTGTGTCGTATTTATAGCTTTTATTTTTGTAATTACGTAGAATAATTTTAATTTTAGCTTTGAGTAACTCGTCCCGCGTTATGAATGGACTCGAATTCAAAGCTATGTTGTTGTGACCGAATGCAAGATCTGACAACGATAATAACACTTCACAAAGCTCGTACCTAGGTATACTAACTCGTGTCAGCGGCGCGACCTTGCCCTTGACGCATAACAAGCGGACTGATGCGCTGGCCGTCTTATCGCTGACCGTGCGAAAATACGAGCAAAAGTCATTAGCTGCAACAGCTGTTGTCGATGCATCGGTATGCTTGCGTAATACACCGATATGCGGTAGAAATAAATGAGGTGCTACTCGCGTCATGTGACCTATTGATACATACTTGTGACTAAAGTTGATGCATAACCTTTTGTATTTTAGATCGCATTGTGATCGCTTTTGTATTGGTAAAAATCGGTTGAGAGCTTGAGGATACATTTCTCCTATGCTTTGTGGTGAGGATTCGAGCGAAGTGTCATAGCAGAACCTTTCGTCACTGTTATTGCGCGTTGTAGTTATGACGAAAGGTTCGCACTCCTTCTCCTCCTCCGTACGCGTATCACAAAGCCCAGGAAGTTGATCCTCAAGCTCACAAAACTTGTGTGGATGAATTTCCACCGTATGGAAGAAGTTACACCGTATTATATTTTTATTTCGCTTTATATTTAATGGACCCGATATGATCCATCCTAATTGCGTATTATGTAGGAATGGACCACTAGGTAAACGCATTTTTCCCTCGCTTAACAAATCCCAAAATTTATCTGCGCCTATTAGGATATCTATTTTTTGAGACTCATGGAAATAGGGATCGGCTAACTGTAAATTACCAGGGATCCCAAACTGCGCGTGTTGCTTGGGTATCTCTGGTAACGTAGATGTAATGTCTGGTAAAACAATACATTGCATTCGCATATTAAATGGGTTGGTTCGCGATTTAATTTCTATGTCACAGATTTGCGTAGACTGTGACACAGGATTACCAACCCCGCGTACTTCGTGAGTGGACTGTATGAATGGCGTGCCTAGTTTATCGCATAGTGATCGCGTTACAATGCACCGCTCGCTTCCTGAATCAAGGAGCGCGCACGCTATTTGATAATTATTGTGAATATCTTTTACCTCCACTAATGCCGTCGATAACAGGACAGGTTGCACACACGGGTAATTAGCGCATAGAATATTAGTGTGCGTGCATAATGTAAACTTGTCACTGCTAGGGTCCGAAGGCGGCGGCGGTGGTGCGGCGAGGGACGGTTGCATCGCCGAAACCGGTTCACTATTCTCGCCTGACGTGTAAGAAGCTACATCGCGTCTAACTTCACTATCTTTGTGAATTAATGAGTTATGCTTTTGCTCGCATTTCCTACACGGACCGAACCTGCATTCATTCACGGAGTGCCCTGCGCGCAAACAGTTCTCGCATAGACTGTTATCTTTGACAAGTTTTAGCCTAGCTTCTAAACTGAAACCTAAAAATCTTTGACATGCGTATAGTGGATGGCTATATTGTTTACAAATTAGGCATGTCTTTTTCTCTTGACAGTGCGGATTATCAGTGGAGACATTGCAGTGAATTTTGTGATTGTTATGCGTGTTTGTGAATTGTTTATTATTAGTACTCGCGTGTGATACCTGCAATGTTTCCAACATATCCGCCCTGTCTTTGAGGAACGTCAGTAAAACATCTATCTTCAGGATTGACTTGGAGTCACCAGATTGTTTTAGTGTTGTGTTTTTATATTGTTCCCACTCGCGTTCCGTGATTTTGTCTAATTTTGTGACAACAATATAAATTATTAAAGTGTCCCAGCTGTCTACTGGTTCACCTAATAATTTCAAAGCGCGTAAATTCTTTAAAATTGTGTCAATTAGGTGACGTAACAAATCTGGTGCCTCCTTTGTCAAAGCCTGAATGCTAAACAATGATTTGACGTGATTGTGTACGAGTAACCTGCTATTGTCGTACCTATTGAGAAGCAGTTCCCATGCTACAGCGTAGTTTGCAGCAGAAAACTCTAGCGAATCAATCACCAACGCTGCACTGCCTTTTAGTGATGATTTGAGGTAGTGGAATTTTTGGATGCTAGTGATTTGATCTGAATTGTGAATAAGCGACTGAAAGGTGTCCCTAAATTCTAACCAATGCTCGTATGAACCGTCAAAGGTAGGAATCGATATCGTAGGTAACTTTACTGACTTTATATCACTAGGCGCTTTCTTGGAACTTGAATCAGCTTCTCCACTACCAAGCATACATTCTGCCCTAGCCAAAGTGCTGTAGTAGCAATCTTCAAACAAATCTCGTTGACTGAGTTGTTCGTCGAGATCTACTTCTAAAACAGATTCTTCTAGTTGCGTTTGAAGGTTGTGGAACTCGGTAAATAAGCTAGAAGCTCCCTGAACGCGTAGTTTGAGATCTAGACGTTTTTGTGTGGGCAAACTTAAACCTGATTCTAGCGTATCTAGATAACTAGAAAAGCGAGTAAGACGACTCTTGACAATGCCTCGCTTTTTAACTAGGTTACTTATTAGTTTATTCGTATCGTCATCATCTGTAACTGATAATTTGTACGGAGATTTAGACCTAGCCCTAGGTTCTGTGCTCATCTTGGAAGTCCAGTAAAAGGTGGAGTACTCACGTTTGGCAAGTGGCAGCTATGCTGGCTGCGGCACACACTGCTAGACACTTTGCAAACTGATGGTAGCTCACTGCGGCTCAAATACTGAAACAGTTTACCACGAAATGAACACAAGTAAGGACTGGCGGTTTGGAAAGGATGGATGGCTGGCCGTACCGTTTCTTCGAGTTGGTTGGTATGCGTGCTTGTGGACAGCGATCCTGATGACTCCTCTGAAGAATCCGTGGAAAATCTTCTGTAAAATCCGTTGACGCCGTGCGTCCGAGAGGTCGTGCGAAGGTCGTGCGTGCTTGAGTCCGTTGTAGATTCGGCTCCGAAGGTCCAATTTATGTTTGCGCCGTTTAGTGGGGTTCCTCTCGTGGCGTAGATAATAACGAAGACTTGGATTCTTGATATATTGCGTATAATATTGAAAATAGAAAAGTACAAGTTACAGAGTTTCGATGTGCGGTTAGCGTAGCGGTAAAAAGTTGTAGGCGAAGTGACAAACTGGGGTGGCTGTCAAAAATATTTGAAACATGGATTGTGACGTTTCGTTTCCGTTCGGAAACGGGACACGCGTATGGCGCCGTAACACCACTTATTAGTCTCTGGGTATGTATTATCGTACAATTAGAAAAATGATGCTTAAATAAGCACCAAATCAACTTTTTCTTGAAATTAATGTTAAAATCTTATGAGGTCTTGAGGAGAGCTTTTGAGGTCTGTGTCCAGCAGAAGGAATATTATAAAATTATTGTCTCCAAACTGAAGGTCCCCAATATACACCACTATTTTGTAACTACCAAAAAAAAATAGGGTAATGTAGTAGGGGAAGAACATTATAAGCACTGATAGATGAGCTCAGCAGCACTTATGTTGGCTGCCACATTGACAATACCTGTGTCAATAACATTAGCTACGCAGATGACATGGTGTTGCTGAGTGCATCAGCCTGTGGACTGAGGAGGCTTTTAGGCATCTGTGAGGGCTACGCCCATAGCCATGGCCTTAAATATAATGTGAAGAAGAGTGAGTGCATGGTCTTTCAGGCCAGAGGAAAATGTCCGTCGTACATACCACCGATAAAATTGTATGGAACGCCGCTAAATAGAGTGGAACAATTTAGATATCTCGGACATTTAGTAACCTCCGACCTGAAAGACGATGTGGATATAGAGAGAGAACGGAGGGCGCTGTCTGTTAGAGCGAACATGATCGCCCGCAGGTTTGCTCGTTGCTCCACTGATGTAAAAATTACACTTTTCCGAGCCTACTGTACTAGTTTCTACACGAGCAGCCTGTGGGCGAACTATACTCAAAAGCAGTACAGTGCCCTTCGCGTACAATATAATAACGCGTTCAGGGTGCTGGTGGGGCTGCCTCGCTTCTGCAGCGCATCCGGGATGTTTGCAGAAGCGCGAGTAGATTGTTTCTACGCGAGCATGCGCAAGCGCTGCACGTCCCTGGTGCGCAGAGTGCGGGCCAGCTCCAACACCATCCTGAGCGTGTTTGCCAGTAGGTTTGATTGTCATTACATGAACCATTGCGATATGGTTCATTTAATGACAAGCAAAACTACAATTAGATAGGTTACACGCTGCGGGGTTCTCTCCATATAAATGTATGTGTATAGGTTAAATAAGTACTACTAACAGTAGATTTAAGTTTTACTAACAAAATGATCCATGTTGACCGAAATAAATAATTATGAATTATGAATTATGAATTATGAATGTGCAATCAGAATTTTTAGTTTCGATAAAATGACAAAGTTATTAAATGTTAAAATTTTCAGAAATCCTGCATAAAATTATGGTAATTATGGTGGTCTAAATCCTGATGCTATTACAATCTTCTTCTTCTTATTATATAAAAATTAATTGCTGTTCGTTAGTCTCGCTAAAACTCGAGAACGGCTCGACCGATTTGGCTGATTTTGGTCTTGAATTATTTATGAAAGTCTAGATAAGTGTTTAAAAGGTGAATAACAACGGGAACGGAAACGGGGCGAGCGAAGCCGCGGGCAGCCGCTAGTTACCTAATAAAAATAAAACTCTCATTAACAATAAATTGTTTTATTTTCGGTATGACATACCAGTTTCTACGCCAGTTTATCTAATTTTCCAGTAAACATTGGTATCATAGGTATTAAGCAATCAGTCATCAATCACTACAAATCATGGTATTCCTATAACCCATTTTATTTTTTATTTATGAACCACTATTAGTCTTATAATTATTACGACGATCAAGTTAACGCCTGCGTACATCTAGAGACGCTGTCAAATATGACAGCGATATTTGATAGCGTTTCAGCAGATCGTTATCGCCATCGCCTAAGATGTACACAAGCCTTTATACATTGAAGAGAACGCACCTTAGTGGTTAGCATTATCATAGAATATACATACCAAATATTTAGTTAGTGTACACATAATTAATTTGAATAATTCAATTAATATATTCTAGTACAAATTGCAAAATAAAACCCCTTTGAAATAACCAGTTACCACTGAGGAATGTTTTTTCCTAGCAGACAGCCATTTCAAATATTGATAAGCTGCGAAAAAATAAATTCCTTTCAAATAACTAGTTATATTTGAAGAGAAACATTCTTCGCAGATCACTGGTCATCTGAGCCCGAAGTCCCAGTGCATCTACAACATTTCGTTACCAAATGTTGTTTTCGTTTTGCCTATTTGTCTCTGTCCATTGTACTCGTATGGAAAAAGATGAGACAACAACTCTAACTACGTAACGTATTTTTGCCGTCTCATATTTTCTCCATACAATAGAGAAAGACAATTAGGCGAAACGAAAACAGCATTTGGTAACGAAATGTGGTATCAAAACTCCGACTTCGGGTACTGACGCCAGTTACCTGCAAGGAATAAGCAAATTATAGCAAGCTGCATTATTCGTTTTCCGACAGAAGTAATGGCAGTTTACTTAATGAACATTATCCCTCAAAATTATTATCTCTAGCTTAACAAGTTTATTTTGTGAAACTCTTTTTTGCACAAAACTTAAAATTAATGTACAAAAGGTGGGCTTAATGCTATAAACATTTTCTACCTGCCAACTTTAGGGGTAGAGAATAGCGTTAGCGTGCATAAAATGGAGTACAAGTTACATAGAATATTAAAAACGGTTAATAAGACATAATGTTAATGAAACCGCGGTTATGACTTTATTTTTATTGCATTACCAAAAGACCGATAAGTCAATAATTGAATGAAACGGCTCGATTACAATCGTATAATCGTAAACAGTTTCATTAAAAGTTTCATTTCATTGTTGCAAAAAAAATGTTCTTCTCAAAGCTGCAAAGTTCTAGTTTCGAAGCTATACCTTTAGTCAGGTCATCTAAAAAGTTTTATAATAAAAACACACAAAACGCTACAATCAGAAGCGTATTTTTATTATTATATATTACAGTCATATTATATGCTAAAATGATTATGTATGGAGTACTTAGACTTATTAGTGTGAAATTACAGTGGGAGCGGGCGGGGCGGGTGAGCGGAAAACGCTCATTTCAATAGATGAACACAGTAGCGTTACCCGCTCGCCCGCCCCGCCCGTACTTGGTGCACCTTGGTACGCAAGTATGTGCTTGTCTTACACGCCAGCGGATTCCGCTACCCGCGCCGCTCCCACTGTAATTTCACACTTACTTACAAGCGTTTCTTGTGTGACATACTGCTTAAAATTAGCCCTGTCACTGTTCGTCATTACCCGATGGCCTTTTGAAGAACGCTTATAAATAAGGGGGATAAAATGTCGATTCTCAATATAAAATAATTATATGAATAAATTATTTAAATTAGGTAGGTTAATATAAAATTATTAAAAACCCTGATATGTTAATTTTTTACCTATTGTATTTGGTTAAAGCCCTCTAGTTAAAATTATTTATAGTAAGTAAATATTTAATAAAATTAATTAAAATAACTTAGTCAGGTACCTAGGTAACTAGTACATTTAGCCATATTCAAAATATAATGCTCTTTTTGGTCAAGTTAATCGTCAAAAACTAAAAATACAAAGGTAATGAATATTGAGCACTCAAGGTAAATTATTATTGGACAATCTTAAAATTATTTATTATTTATTTACATAATATGTTATCCTTTTAAAGATAACTTTTTGGCATTTTCACAGCAATTTCACAAATACAATAATAATACCCTTCATAAAAGTAATATAAAAACAGTTTAAAACTAGACTCAATTTCAATTGTATAGTTTGAAACTATAGTAGGTGCCTGTACCTACCTTAAACTTACTTAAATAAAATTAATAATTAATTACAGTCGGTTGCACTGGAATATAATACAATTCTCACATTTCAAGTTAGATGTTTGATGGTGGTGGGACTGGATGGATTGCAATGGACGTTTACAGGAAAATATAAAAAAATCGGTTGTCTGTAAAGTCGGTTTACTGACGATAGTTGAACGTGACAACGTCATACAGCTGTCCACGCGGACGCATCGCTCACTCAAGTAGGAGAGAGACAGATGTCGAACGCTGCCGAACGCGAAGGCCGATTGTGCCTCTTTGTCGCTCGTTCCGCGCTCTCGCTTGCACTTCAAGCCTTAAATGGAACGCCTCAGAGCGAGGTAACGCCGAATGAGTCATGTTTTTTCGTCCGTGCAGCCGGCTCCAACGAATTCGTTGTCACGTCAAAAAAAATATCGTTTATAAAAAAGTTGCTCTGTAAATATTAACGGCGAACGCTGGACGAAAGTTAGAAAATGTTTACATACCAGTGCAGCCGACTATTTTAAAAAATCTTTGATTTACGAACCAGGTCTTGATTTTATCGTAAAATAGTAAAAAATATTTAAAATATTAGATATTTTAAAAAAATCTTTGGCAAAGTCTGTTTACTTCATAGTGGTAGTACCTTATAGGTAGTTAAGCCTTTTTTAGTTCCAAAATATTTTTGAATTTATTACAAAACACCAACATCGATAGGCCAAATAGATATTAAAAAAGAGCCATGAGCAACACTTAAATAAATGCGGTTCAAACGAACGTAACGTACGAGTACCAACAATTTTGTGTCACATATACAAACCAATTAAAAAAAAATTCTGTATCGGCAAATAATGTCTTTAGCAATGAGGGCAACCATCATAGTAGGCATTGCGACTGTCAGCTCCAGTACAGTGTTAATAAACATCAGTCACGATTTGAAAGAAATAAATGATTCAAGGTCAGCCACTCTGCACTCTGCACCCCAGGCACCTTGATCTTACTTATCATTGTGCGTTTTGATCTTTTGAAGCTTCACTGAGATCGCGGTTTTTCTTTTGGGTCTTCTCCTTCTTTTCTTTGCACTTAACGTACACAGTAGACAATTGTTTTACTTTGGATGCACAGACCCGTCTCGCCGCTCGTCTCCGATCCAACTCCTGCTTTTGCCGTTGTAAAGTTTCTTCCACAATGTCATCAATCGCTATCTTTTTGTGTACGACGGGTGATTGTGGAGCTTCCTAGAAATAGAAATTAGTAAAAATTCATTACTATTTAAGTTGTTTTTTCTTTTTTCTGGTATTTCATGCGATAAAATTAAATTATAATTTGATTGGAATCTGCAAGGATTAAAAGAGCAGCCAAGTGCGAGTTGGACTCGCCCATGAAGGGTTCCGTAGCAACAAGTAACATAATATAAAAGTTCTTGTACCTACCTAGTTCGTCGAAAGATAAATTGCGGTTTACGATTTATGACGTATAAAAAAAACTACTCACTAGATCTCGTTCGAACCAAATATCGCTGGAAGTTTGCATGTACATCAAACATTTTTTTTAGTTTTATCATTCTCTTATTTTAGAAGTTAGAGGGGGGGGGACACATTGTACCACTTTGGAAGTGTCTCTCGCGCAAACTATACCAAGTTTCATCAGTATAGCTGTTAAAGTTTCGGAAAAAAGTGGCTGTGACAGCGGACGGACAGACAGACAGACAGACATGACGAATCTATAAGGGTTCTGTTTTTGCTATTTGGCTACAGAACCCTAAAAATTAAATAGAGAATCCAGGAAAGGAAAAATAACACGCAGCTTGTGCAATGTGGATTTTGAATTTAATTCCATAATTTTGTATCACTGAGATCCAATCCAACACAAGAGTCAAAAAATATAGATGTCCGCTGTGAGTCTGGGTTTTTCTGAGCTGCCCCGCATCTGCGTTTATCTGGAACAAACATTTCAACTTGTCATCTGCTGCTCCAGCATAAAGATACTTGTACAAAATATGAACCAATAAATGACTATCTGATACGGAGAATCGCTTGGCCGCATTGCAAACTTGCTTCTGCAGTCAGCAATTTTGATCGCGGACTTTAAAAGATGAGGAACACTCAACTCGCAATTTTGAAATACGAAGGGGCCAGCATAAGTACCAGTATTGCTGAACCTCCGTGTAAGCAAAACCGTTTATACAGGGTTATTCATTATTAGCTACACAAACTGACAGGGCCTAATTTTTGGGTCGTTTTGGGCGAATCAATTGAATTCCTAAACTGATTTAAGTTTTTGTACCAACATTTTATTTTTATTAATTTCTTTACGACATTATTGCATAATTATTGCCACGGAGAACAAGACAATGACCTATCGTCGCGAGTGTCGCTTGCGGCGTGAGGCGGCTTGCCTTTGATTAGAAACGGACTGCTAAATGTAACACTAAATGTATAACTACGCACTAAACCTAACTTTGACTACTTTTAAGACCTTGACATTATCGTTTAATCTGTTTTACCAAGCTTATTAATTTAAAATAAAGTAACAAACTATCTACATTATAATGCCTGAAAATTCTCAATCTATAATAATATACAGGGTGTAATCGTTAAGTGTGCACAGGCGATTATTCCGTAACTATTGCAGATATCAAAAAACTTTAAACTGATATCGAAAGTACTTTACCTAATGAGTAAAATGACATTAATAACTTTTTAAAAATAAAACGAGAAATATCCAAAAAAATTACATTAATCACTCCCATACATTTAGTATGAGATAGTAGAAAGGTTTTAGTTTCCTTATTTTATGTGGAATAGTACCTACTCATTTTACCCTTGTCATTTTATAATTATGTACGATATGAAGGTTTTAATGAATTTCAAGTAGATACACGTGTAGATTAATTATCTTACCACTTCAAATTTATAATAAACCTTGTTTCAATATTGTATTGATTTGAACTAGCTGAAAAGCAACATACCAAATAAAAACAAAAAGAAAGATACTCTTTGGTGTTCGTTCTAAATTCAAATTCTTTATCGCGGGTTCTCGTTCCCGCCAATTTATTGTATTTTTGAATTTGCGTTAATAATCGTGATTGTTGCATTTATTGATTGAAAAATGGCATATTCCAATGGCATATCCATATAATAAAATGTATGGGAGTGATTAATGTAATTTTTTTGGATATTTCTCGTTTTATTTTTAAAAAGTTATTAATGTCATTTTACTCATTAGGTAAAGTACTTTCGATATCAGTTTAAAGTTTTTTGATATCTGCAATAGTTACGGAATAATCGCCTGTGCACACTTAACGATTACACCCTGTATATGTATCAACTACTGTGTATAAGCCTTGGCCTACCTCCATGTTGCTTTACCCTATTCACAGGGTCCATGTGATACTGACTTACACCTAAGAACTATGTATGTACCTAAACTAAACCATGTTTATGCAATAAATGTATTGAGTATTGAGTATTGAGTACAACGCGCCAATGATTCGAAAGGATAATCTTTATCGATTTTCTCGGGGTTTTCGTATTAAAACTTTAAAAAATAATTTCATAAATATTTTTTATTTTATTTGTTGAACCTAATCCCTCAGGGATTAGGTTCAACAAATAAAATAAAAAATATTTGTAGCTAATAATGAATAACCCTGTATAAGCAAAAATACCTGCGTAATTAAATCTGATTTGATTCAGAAATTAATTAAAATATAATCTTTTTGAGTGAGTGAGCATTATCTGAGAAAAAAAACATATTTACATGCAGTACAAAATGATTTGTTTCAATTAATAATATCAGTGGTAATAGGTATATCATGTTTTCAGGCCATTCTTTTGCAATAAGCAAAACGACGTTATTGAAAATGCGCATTATCTGAGTTCGACGTACCAAAATTTTAATTCAATTGTGGTACATTTGGTAAAACGTGCTTAGTGGACCTAATAATCTAATTCTGTATCGCCGCTGTAGTCTACGTTTGATAAATGATTAAACTCACCATTTTCTCCATTGAAGACCAAGCAGTAGCACTCGTAGACAGATGCTGGTTAGCCTGGTCTTAAACTGAACTCCTATGAGCTAAATTTTAGAATAAATAATAAATATTATTATGATCGATCATATTATACCCCACTGCGTTGTCTAGCAAATTACCCACAAACAGTTTGAAAAAATTCTTTACATTAACAATGATTTTCAAAATATTTACTTACCATAATGCTGAAAAACACTATAAAAATTAGATACCTATAAACATCGATTTTTGAGACTTCAATGAATGAAACGGCGTATGTATACCGAGAACATATTAAATAGCAATAAACACGCCTAAATTAAAAAAAAAAACAATTTGAAACGAAATAACGATATGCGGGGTGATTGCGTATCTTTGTTGCAATCAAAATGCATCTATCAGTTTTGACATTATTTTGAGCTTCGATTGCAATGAAAACCTAATTGAAACAATACTTATCTTTTACAAAGAACTATTGCAAAGAAACTGAATGTTGACGTTAGTATATAAACAGGATATAATGAATAGGAACTTCGCTTTGTAAAACTAGTATGGCAAGGGATACACAATTACACAGTGGTCGTAAAATGATGGCAACAAGATTATGTGATCGTTGTTCATTGTTAGTATCAACCTTTTGATTGCAACAGAATTACACAATCGCCCAGCTGTAGGCCTACCATGAGCTCTGTCTGGCTCTGTCTCTGGTTCTGGTTTTGAGTCTGTGTGAGTGCTGACTAAATAAATCCTACGTCAAAACGTACTAAATACTCAATATATTTATTGCTTTACACATGGTTAAGTTTGTACATACATAGTTTTTAGGTGTAAGTAGGTATCACATGGACCCTGCATAGGGTATAGCAAACATGGAGGCACTCACACAGACTCAAAACCAGAGCCAGACAGAGCTTATGGTAGGCCTACTGTTCGCGACCCACATGCAATAACAAGCCACTCGCCCACCAAAACTGCCGCGGCCGCGAAATTATGTACTTAAAAAAATGAACAGAACATGAATATATGTACATTGTACATACTTACATAAACATTCGCTACATTCGCAAAAAATCCTAATAGAAAAAAGTTTACTGGGACTACTTACTTACCTAAAAATGCGAGATACTTAGGTAAACGTATACATACCTCATCATCATCATCATCAGCCTGAAGAAGTCCACTGCTGGACATATGCCTCCCCTACACATTTCCAGGAAGAACGATTCTAAGCTCTTTCCATCCCGCGATCTTAACAATGTCGTCGGTCCATCTGGTGGATGGGCGCCCTATTTTTCGTCTTCCAGTTCGTGGGTGCCATTCGAGATCGAGAACCTTTATTCCCCAATGGTTATCGGTTTTTCGAGCTATATGACCTGCCCATTGCCACTTCAACTTACTAATTCTAAGAGCTATGTCGGTGACCTTGGTTCTTCTACGGATATCTTCATTCCTGATTCTATCACGTAGTGAAACTCCCAGCATAGCTCTCTCCATAGCTTGTTGCGCGACTTTGAGCTTGTGCACGAGGCCAATAGTTAGCGACCAAGTCTCAGATCCGTATGTCATCACTGGCAACACGCACTGATTATAGACTTTTGTCTTGAGGCTCTGTGGTATCTGCGACGAAAAGATGTGGCGCAATTACCTGAACGCTGCCCATCCGAGTTGGATTCGTCGGCTGACCTCTTTGTCGAATTTGGCTCTACCTAATTGGATCGTCTGACCCATATTATATATACAGGGTTATTCATAATTAGCTGCAAATACTCAGGAATTAGGTTCAACAAATAAAATAAAAAATATATATGTAATTATTTTTTTTTAATTTTGATTTAAGTTTTTGTATCAAAATTTTATTTGTATTATTTTTTTTACGGCTATTGCATAATGATTGCCATGGAGAACAGGACGATGACCCACCCAGGCGGTGACTAAACGCAGAGTGTCGCTCACGGCGCGCGGGCGCGGATCAAAGGTCAAAATAGGTCAGGCGCCAATGATTCCAAAGGATATTCTTTGTCGATTTTCTCGGGATTTTCATAACAAAACTTAAAAAAAATCATTTCATAAATATTTTTTATTTTATTTGTTGAACCTAATTCCTGAGTATTTGCAGCTAATTATGAATAACCCTGTATAATGGTCCACAACTTCGATGATATCGCTCCCAACATTACTGGCACATGAGCATGAGCATTCGACATGATTTTTGTCTTACTCATGTTCATCTTTAGACCCACCTGTTGGGAGACAATATTGAGGTCTCTGAGCATTGTGCCTAAGTCTACCAGCGACTCCGCCATGATGACTATGTCGTCGGCAAATCGAAGGTGAGTGATGAATTCGCCGTTAATGTTAATGCCATACCTTGTCCAGGACACGAGCTTGATAATATCAACACTTCGATATACCGATAGTCAATTTGACACCGCTGGAGCGACTGTAGCACAGGCCAGGTTTCGACTGAATCGAAGGCTTTCTCATAGTCCACAAACGCTAAGCAAAGTGGCCGATTATACTCCTCGGTCTTCTGTATAATCTGCCGTAGCGTATGGATGTGGTCTATGGTACTGAAGCCTTTCCGGAACCCGGCTTGTTCGGGAGGCTGAAAGTCATCGAATCTACGAGCGAGACGATTAGCTAAGCAAGGAGATCGGTCTATAATTTTTCAAGAGAGTGTTATCACCCTTCTTGAAAAAGAAGAGATGTGCAAAATGGCCCGTCTCATGTCAAGTGGTCACGCCCGCTATATCTTGCCCTACGATGCACAGCCCATACACATACCTACACACTCATACACGCCCAGCCCTAAGTGCTAAGTAAGTGGTGCCTGAAATTTTCATGCACCCACGCACGCCCTTCTAACCAAAGTACCTATTACCTACTTGATTCAATTGTGTGCCGAAAACTAGCAACGCTGCTTGGCGGCAAAATAAGTGGCAGGTAATATTGTTTCTTCGATCAAATTTGATTTACTGCGTTCGTAAACTAGATACAAACATTAGTTAGAGATACCGTGAAGTTATTTTTTAAAGAGAAGGCATTTTTGGCTAACGACAAAGTGATGACTGGCCTCTAGCTCAGTTGGTAGTAGCTCTGTCTTCTGCGCCGTTGGTCGTGGGTTCGATCCCCACCGAGAACAAATATTTGTGTGGTAAACATAAATGTTTGTTCTCTGTCTGGGTGTTGTATTGTATTCTAAGTATGTATTTACAAAAATATATATATTCAAGTATTATATCAGCTATCTGGTTCCCATATTACAAGCTCTGCTTAGTTTGGGGCTGGGTAGTGTTGTGTGAATTGTCCACAATATTTATTTATTTATTTATTTATTTATTTGATGTTAAAAACTGGGAAACATCACTAACTGTATTAAAATAATGAACAAAATCGAGCCTATTAGTGAGTAGCGGCTACGCCCTTTAATCCTGAGGTCGAGGGTTCAAATCCAATCGTGCACCTATGAGTTTTTCATTCAACAAAATGTTTGTCCACCATGCTAGTATAGTATGTAGGTATGCATACTCAAACGGTGAAGGAGAACATCGAGAGGAAACTCGCATGCCGTAAAACCAAAAAAGTTCGAAAATATGACAAGGGCAACGAAAAGAGCCACATTGAAGCGCCGTTAAACCTTTTCATCACACACTGTTTCGACAGAATTTAGTGACAAGATAACAGATATTTTGCGTAGTAAAATGGCGACTGCGATACCCCTTTCAATATCGCGTAGCAATACATAAGATGTAGCATGCAGGCGCTTGCGATTATGATTTGTTATTACTTACATTAGGGCGCTTAGGTGGTTGTGCGTCCATCGTGGTGCTGAATTGATGTAAACGATAAAAATGAAGCAGGAGCAATAAAAATGCAAATTTGCACCGGCGAGACGGCTCAGTGCATGCCAATTATTGGGGAACATAAATCAAAATCACCGGTAGCTCGTCAGCGCGCGCATCCCCCCAGACCAATAGGTACCAACACCCCTCCGCAACCCCTGCGCGCCCTGTCGCCGGGACAACAACCCCTATTCCCCGATCCCCATACTTCATGCCCAGACAGTCTGAGTACCTCACTTAGGTACGTGTAATTTGACATAATAAGAAATAATTAAGGCCAGGATATTCGAGCGCAGTAGGCATTTAGCGCTACCTCAGCCCCCGCCATGATAAGCGCGCGACGTAATTATTTACGCGCCCGGCAGGCCGTGCGCCACTGACCGCGTACGATAACTTAGTGCCACAGTATAGAAAACCAAGCAGTAGTTAGGTATGATATTTACTTACTAACTTCAGTTAGGTAGTATTGTAGATAGTATTGATAACATATTACCAGTATTTTTGTTACATATTGTGTGTAGATATAGGTACAGTCACAAAGCTAAGTAATAAAAAAAATTAGAATTAGTCCAACTAAAAAGTACTTTGGTTTCGTGTGGCACATACAACTATTCGATCCAGCAACGAGAACATAGAGGTAAAAAATACAACTAGTACAAGTAACAATTATATTTATTTTGTAAAACGACACATACTTCTGCCTACAATACGTAAATTTTGAAAATGTTATTTTTATACTATATTATATAAAAAATATTTTTATTTCGTATGGCACATATCACTTTTTCATTGCACATACTCGGAAAGTAGGTCTGAAGTTGCCTGAGGGGCCTAATTGAAAGTAATACTTTCAGCCCTAGAGAGAATCGCTTTCTACTGACAGCTGTCAAATTATAAAAAAACAAGTTCTATTTTATTCAACCATGTTCCAACTTTCTAAAGCTATTTCTAACTGCAAGGAGGTTATTGAACTAAATTCTAACGTTTTATTCAGCAAGGAGGTTGGAAACCCATTACAACGATTAGAAGTTTAAAAAGTCTAATTAGTCCGCGATGTAAAATTTAAATTTAAATAACATAAAGATAGTGGGTATTAAATAAAGAATATATTTTCTAAATGACTTTATTATTATTTAGCTTCAAGTATTTCTTTATTTAAATAACATAGATTTGCGAAAAAAAATAACCATTTTTTTAATTATGAAAATTAAAATAATGGTTGAATAATGCTGGCCAGCGAAGGCCCGCCAGAAGTCTCGGGACTAAAAAATGTGACTTTCTATCCTCAGGTAACAATGTACTATTTTATTCAGCAACGTGAATAATATACAATTTCGTAATCTTTGTGCATCGTTTTGATGAGTTTACGAAATTGTACATTTCTACAATTTGATGAATTTTAGTAGGTAGCTGCCTAGGTTTGCATGGACCAAACTGACCACGAGGTTGGATTGGACTTTGAATTATATCCAATTGCTTACTTGGACCTGGCTGCATAGGTACGTCATTATTTTCGTCATTTTCTTTTAAAATTATATCACGTATTGGCATACCGCGAATTTGTCGCGGGTCTACAATCTCTGGCAAAAGGCATTTCATGTAAAAATCAATAACTTTTTTTTCTATTTCCACCTTCCAAAATTCGTCATCTCTAGGAATGTATTCGATTATGAGTGGATGATTTTCGCCGGACCAAATTCCAAAAATGCATTGGTTTCTCTCGGTAACATGGAGTTGACCCTGCACTTGGTAATACCAATTGCTTCTTTTATTAATGATTCGCGTACTGTTTTTTTTGTCATATTTATATATTTGTATTTTGTTTTCTTTTATAGCAGTTTCTATTCCGGTCTTAAATGCCGTTATTGGACACTTTACTTCTATAATTTTATCGTGGTCAACTAAACCGTCGGGTGTAGCCCCAATAAATGGGTATTGTTTATCTATGAAAAGTCCACATGGTTCGATGACAATGTTTTCTTGTCTCTCCATTTGTTGTAGCGCTTGCTTTTCATTTTCTACACCATGAGCTACTGACATTACGTGGCCTATATTTTTTTTATACAGTAAATTTTTTACTGTATTCGCTGTGCTTTTGGACAATTTCCTTTTACAGATTGCGCCAAAATTTGAGGCCGTTATAAGGCTTTTTCTAATTTCCATCCACTCACTGCAATCCCTTTGTAACACTAATTATCAGTTTTTTCCCTTTGTAACACTAATTCTGGGGGGCGTAGGAAGGTCACAGCACGGCTCGCTTCGCTCGCCGCGCTGTTCCCCGTGGTCGCGTGGCAGCTCGCTTCGCTCGCTGCGACTCTTCCCCCGGGTTCAGGAGGAGGGGGTTCTGGGGGGCTTGGGGGGGGTCACAGCACGGCTCGCTTCGCTCGCCGCGCTGTTCCACTCGAAAAAATAAGGTCAAAAAAGGGCATTTTTAGGTTTTTTTAATAATAAAGGGGTCTAAAGGGGGGAGGGGGGCAAAATTTTTTGTACAATCAAAATCACTTTAGACCCTCTTTACGTTGCCCATTAAAAAATTATGCAGGCCCTCTCCGTTGCAGAGCTCCCCTGAGGGGGGGAGTTCCGGGGGGGCAAATTCCGGAGGGGTTACAGCACGGCTCGCTTCGCTCGCCACGCTGTTCCCCATGGTCGCATGGCGGCTCGCTTCGCTCGCCGCAATGCTCCACACGAAAATAAAAGGTCAAAAATAGGCCATTTTTAGGTTTTTTAAATAATAAAGGGGTCTAAAGGGGGGAGGGGGGCAAAATTTATTTTGCTTTCAAAACAATCTTAACTTTCCTACATGACCCAAAAAAAAAAAGTCTCGCAAGTCACTCCGCTTGGAAGATACGAAAGGGGGGGAAAAAAAAGGGGAAGGAGGGGGGAAGTTTTTTTTGTTCTTTCTATTCAGGAAGAAACCCTCTATACGAAACCCCAATCGAAACCTTCCTATCTCGACGGCATCCGGTAGCACTCTCAAAAGGGGGGGTCCTGGGGGGCAAGAGGGGCAAATTTTTTTGTACAATCAAAATCACTCTAGACCCTCTTTAAATTGCCCATTAAAAAATTATGCAGGACCTCTCCGTTGCAGAGCCACCCTGAGGGGGGGAGTTCCGGGGGGGCAAATTTCGGAGGGTTCACAGCACGGCTCGCTTCGCTCGCCGCGTTGTTCCCCGTGGTCGCATGGCGGCTCGCTTCGCTCGCCGCAATGCTCCACACGAAAATAAAAGGTCAAAAATAGGCCATTTTTAGGTTTTTTAAATAATAAAGGGGTCTAAAGGGGGGAGGGGGGAAAAAATTATTTTGCTTTCAAAATAATCTCACCTTCCCTACATGACCCAAAAAAAAAAAGAAAAATAATAAAATAAATTGTGTTGCTTACTTATATTTCCGTAAAACAAAGTTAATTGTACCTACTGTTACAATTTTATACTGTGACGGCAAACAACAATAATAATTTATCGTATATTTTGCGGGGAACGTAGCGAGCTAGCAACAGCGACACAGGTCCTACCTCAAAGACGCCTGGCCGGCTACTGAAACGAAGCGCGCGGGCCGCATTATTATATAATATCTTGATAAAACAATAAAAAACTGTTTTGAGAAAAATGAACCGTAGAATATTCTTCGTAATTTCATTGCCTATTTTTTGACATGTTTTTCGGGAGTAAACGTTGGGTCTACTTCAAGTACGACTTAAAAAAACGATCAAAAATTCGCGAAATTGGGAGTTTTCGCGATTTTTTTTGATCGAGCAAAGTTGACAATATCGTGTTTTGAACCATAGAATAATCAAGATTATTTATTTAACTACAACATATATTTTTATCAGATCAAAACAAATAATATTTGATTGTTTAATGTTGAATCTAAAATAGGTCGATTCTGAGAGTCTTGGTCTTAATTGATTCAGGCCGTGACTGGGCGGAATTACATCGGAGTGGAATGGATCATACATATCAAATATTGCCCGTAGGTAGGTAAAAATCGTTACAAAAATAATGGGATAAGTATTTCTTCACATGACTGTAGGCATTTTAACAAATTATGAAAGAAAACTAGCTTAGAACAACAAAAACTAGATCGGTCACTTTGACCGCTGCTTTGTATTTTTTATCAAACTTGGCCTTAACTGCACGACGTTCCTATTTTATTTGTGAGCATGTGAAGGCTTGCATGTGTGAAGCAATGCTTGAAAAGGCTTAGCCTTTTCATGCTCTTAAATTAGGCTTTAAGAGCATGAAAAGGCTTCAATTAAAACTAAATGATTATTAACTAATGGTACGCTGTACTATAAAAGCGCGCGTCTAACAAAGTCTCCCTCTCCACCTTTTTTCCATAAAAATAATTGGTCTGTCTTAGTCTGTCTTAGTAGTAGATAAGGTTAGCAATTCCACTTGCAAATCTGTGAGGTACCTAGGTACGTTGGTGAAGTAGGTAACTGTTCTTCCTAGTTAAGGCCAGCGCACACCTAGGTCGCTGGCGATGGCGATCAGTGAAACGCTGACCAAATGACATCGCACATCTAGGAGATGGGGCGGTCAGCTACGTTGACGCTATAACGTTGTCAAATATCGCTGTTTCAGCAGATCGCCATCGCCATCACCTAGAATCAGATGTGCGCAGGCCCTTGCCTACCTGCCACCTGCCGCTGATGTCACATCCATCACAAGCATTGCAACATTCGCAACCGTTGGCGTGAGGTAGGTAGTTCATGGAAATGAAAAATATTCTGAAGATGATGTAGTATGGCCGTAAAGATTTTAGCCTGCTCTTTGTCAAATTGCTGTCACCACACCACCACCACATTGTCATGTCAAGCAGCTGTCAGACAGGCCAGCCAGAGCCAGAATGTCAATGTTAGTTCACTTGTCATTGACATGTCATTTCTTTCAGTCAGTCAGTCTGACATTCTGTGTGGTGCCGTGCGGTGCGGTGCGTTGAGTTTATTTAATTCTTCAAATAAATCATCTTTTCTAAATTAATTGGCTTAGTAGTCTCAATAGAAGTCCGCAATCCGTACGTTCACTTCACTTTTCACTTTCAATTGCCAGTACATCAAGTATTTCTAGTACTACCATGCCGGTCAAAGCAGTATGCGTTCTGAAGGGCGATGTGAGCGGCACCGTGTTCTTTGACCAGAAGGTAACTTTCCGGTTTCGGTACATTCAGGTTTATTTGCTTGATCTTCCTGACCTTGGTAATCAACAAAGATGGAGCAGTCTCAAATCTTTAAACTTCGCTATCGTATCATCAGCCAGCATTTGCTCAGAAACTTCTAGAAGCATAAATATTTCGGTACCTACCTAGTTATAATGCTATGGTCTACAATCCCCATACCTTGTACTCATAATGAGTAACAGCGGCTAATACAAGTACCTATTAGATAATTTAGTTTTCCAAGTTATTGAGGGTTGAAGGTCAATCACTAACTGAAGTGGTTGGTAGCTGAAGTGGTGTGGTCTATTGTTTTGCTAATTCATTATTTTATCTCTGGTTTCAGGATGACAACTCTCCAGTAGTTCTATCTGGAGAAGTTAGCGGACTTGCCAAGGTAATATTTTATTTGAATATAAAAAAAATCAGTTCATGGCCTTTAACTAGAAAGAGTAGCAGCTAAAGTAAATCCTGGTCTCCTTTCAAAATGATCCTTGTGATACAACTGAATAGAGAAGTTTTGAAGTTGAGTTCCTTTACATTTTGTTGCAATCACATTCATCAAACATTAAATAAAAAATTATCAGTTTGAGTTGTACTTGTTTGTTGACCTTGCACTGTTGATTAAAATTCCGTTACATCACTGTCTTGGATAATAATGAGTTGTATATACTTACCTGCATAGTGCCTATATTACCTGCTTGTACATTATTTATGCATGATTTCCCTTTGCTTATAGAATATTATGCAAGTCACTGTGATAAGAATAGTGACTAAGTGCACAAGTTATAGATTTGTACATAAAATGTTGGTAGTCTAGCTAGACCAGTTTATAGTGTATGTAACTGGTATTTATGTGCACTATACCCTCTTAAACGGTGAATAAAAACGCCATCTTGTAGTATAGAGCTAAAGTAAACCAAATAATTTGTGCCAAGTGCACTTAAAATGCTATGACCACACTGTTTAAAAGAAAAAACATGGAAATTAATGAAACCATGTGAACAATAAAACGGTGGTTAAGAACCATGCTGAACCACAGTTTCATGTTTGTCATAGTGTGGCTATTTACATAAAATGTTGAATGTTTATGGTGTATGCCACCATGGTGATTCCAGGGCAAGCATGGCTTCCATATCCATGAGTTTGGAGACAACACCAACGGCTGCACTTCCGCCGGAGCTCACTTCAACCCGAAGAAGGTTGATCACGGATCCCCCGATTCTGACATTCGCCATGTTGGAGATCTGGGCAACATTGAATCTTCCGGTGGAGTCACTAAGGTACGATGGACAATTTTGTAAACCATTATTCATTAATCAAAAATTTTGTAAATAAATATGTTTCCCCAATCAGAAATGAGAAAATCCATGAAAGAACCAAGGTCAACGACATAGCTTGCAGAAATAAATAATAAATAATTGTGGACAATTCACACAACACTATCTAGCCCCAAATTAAGCAGAGCTTGTACTATGGAAACCAGATAGCTGACATAATACTTATATTCATTTTTTTTTGTAAATACATACTTAGAATACAATAGAACACCCAGACTGAGAACAAACATCTGCATTCACCACACAAATATTTGTTCTCGGTGGGGATTGAACCCACAACCTACAGGGCAGAAGGCAGAGTTACTACCAACTGATCTGAGCGGCCAATTAGTAAGTTTAAATGGCAATGAGCAGATCATTATAGCTCAAGGAACTAGTTCCTTACCTACCAAAGAGGAAATGATGGTTAAAAGACTGGACACTACTAGTCTAACAAGACCCTTCACATTTCAGGTATGCATCCAAGACTCGCTAATCTCCCTGGCAGGGCCGAACAGTGTCGTCGGTCGCACGCTGGTCGTCCACGCTGACCCGGACGACCTCGGCCTAGGAGGCCACGAGCTCAGCAAAACCACCGGGAATGCTGGGGCTCGCATCGCTTGCGGGGTCATCGGCATTGCTAAGATCTAAAGCCTAACATCAACCTTACATAGCATGTTATAGCAACGTCATGAAAATGTGTTTAGGCCACTAACTGTTCTATGAAACAGCTCACCACAGGTGTATGTAATACAATTTCACAATAGCAGAAGTAAGGTTTCAAATACCATAATTTAAAATAAAACAATGATTGGAGTAAAATAAGGGTATGTAGTATGTATTTATTGGTAACTGAACGAAAATTATAAATGGAATCTTTTATTTTTAGTTTGTTTCTTGGTGCAGGCACAGTTTGATGCATTTTGTTCTGTTTCAATAAAAATCCTAAATTAATGTTTCTACTTTAATTCTAGAATCATCCTTTCTTCCTGCCTGTCTTCCTATTTTTAACATTTAGTATGTCATTGCTACATTGACAATCTCACTTACGTATACTCTCTTAAAATTAATAAGTAGACAACTAGTACAATAGGATGAAAAGCCGTAACTGCACATAAGATGAAAGAGTCTGGCTATATGCAAATACAAATTACACAACACAATGAAAAATGATTAGAAAAATATTTACAAATTGAATGACAGGTAAAGCTAATAAGTATAAATAATATTTACAAATAAGCGACTTTAAACTTAAGATGAAAGACAATAAAATGAGAAAAATAAATTAAACACAATCAATTTTTTAACTTATGCACTGATTCAGAAGACAAGGCTAATCCTATGCCTTTGGTCACACTACACGCGAATTAAGCTGCAAACATAATTATTACCAGAGATCTCTTACAGACAATGAGTTAAAGAGATGTTATGTAAGAGATGGTTCTGGTTGTGATAATAGATGGAATGACATATATTATTTATGCCTAAATGAATTCTTAAAACTGCTAATATTAGGCATGATACTTAAATATAGTTTGAATGTAATTTAAATGTAATCATTTTAGGAATATCTTAATTGGCCGATATAATACACCATTACACCTTCCTGAGTGAAGAAAGCACTGTAAGATGAATTTTGGGCTTGAAACATCTTCGGACTGGTCAAGTGCCACTGCCACAGGCAATCCGGCTGGCTTTGAATGCTAATGGATGCCCAGTAGTTATTTAATTCCCTTGAAGTGGCATAATCCGACACAGCTTTGCACACCTTCCTGACTAAGGACGAGGTAATGAAGCCTTTCACTATGAGTATTGATATTCTTGGAGTTTCAAGCGCGAACTCACTCTCAGGTTCGTAGTAAGAACTGATATAGCTCTCAGGCTGGTCCATGTCTCCGCCGAGAGCAAGCATACCTAACCATTCAACCATCTCTTCGGCATCCACATCTTTTAATGATGGTATTTTAGATATAGAAGGTGTAATTTGCTTGAATTGCAAAGTATGCACAGAAATTTGGATGTGTCTGTCAGATAAGTACTTGGCTATAGATGAAGGGCAGATTGATTTATCATGAGACTCCCAACTTAAGTAGAGATTGAATGAGTCTAGCTTAGCCAAGCACTGCTTTACTTTGGTGGGGTTCTTCATAGAAGTCAGATCTATCTTCACTTCATAATAGTCATATGGTCTTTTGATGCCTTGAAGACCTAATGATTGATACATGACCTCTGTAACGTGAAGAGTGAGACACCCATCTGGGGTAAGGGAGATGCAATTATCCACCATGCAGTCTCTATCAGCTGTTAAACAGTAAATAGTTCCTTTCTTGACAAAGTTTTCTATGAATGTTGGTTCAATGAGCTCGGTGAGAGCACAACATGTTATCTTATAGTAATCGTTGTCATCAGTCAGGATATCGTCGATAATAGCAGGAGTTTGTATTTCATCAGGGCAAGTGATCATTATACTCTTGTAGAAACTGTTCATAGTGATGGTTTGGTTTACGAACTTTAGATCAACATTTCTTTTATTGAAGCCCATCGTTTTCGGAGCCGGAAAGTTTATTAGTTCAGGGCAGATCATGATGCCTGCCTGCGCCTTTCCTTTATTATTTAGTACAAACAATCACAGAACAAAGCAACAATTTAATAAATCAACCGCTACAAGTCTACATATTTTATCACCGACCGCAACAAAACAAACCATTCTTTTTTTTTTTTTAAGCCAGGCTCAGTGTGACCAGCGTTGCCAACTCAACAACAGTAAATGTCGCTCTCACGCTGGTGAAAAGTCGCTAGATATCGCTAAATGAGTAAAATTCTATTAATCTTCGTCGGTATCGACTTCTGAATAATTGATGATTTGGAAGGGTATTGCTAAGGAGTGAATGACACGTGAATGACGGATGAATAATATAACAAAACCAAACATGTGAAAGGGATTCCCTTAGCACGATGGTTGACGGTAGGTACTATGCCTTTTAGTCATTCTTGAGTTGGCAACAAATTAACCCTTTAATTCGCAGTGACAACCCTGACCAACATCATGAACAAAAAAATCTTGACCCGTTATTTTTATCTTTTACTGTGACATATTTGATTATAATCATAGCAAAAACAAAATGCAACCAAATAAAAATTATAGCTGGCTAGTTTAGTCACTATTCCTATCACTTTATCGCAAATTGGTAACGAAGCCACCTGTACCTTGCGGATCAAAGGTAAATATTTATTGAAATAATATTTTATTCGATTTTTTTTTATTTATGCACCTAAGAATTTCTTTCTAAAATACATATTTTATTGTTACATGTACAAACCATTGAATTTGAATGACAAGAAAATTATCTATGAGGTTGTCAATTTGTATGTTGTTCATCAGCGACACTGCCCATTTGATTAGTGAAATATATGTCATTTTTATGTCGGTTCTGAACAACACTGCCCATTGATTGGTGATAGGAAACTAACTATAAAAACTCGTTGTTTCTAACAATGCAAGATTTTTATATTTTGTTTGTTGATAGCTAAACGTTTGACTGCCATCACACCTGATGGAAAGTGAAAATGCTGCCTCAGGTGGAGCACGCTTAGCTATTATCCACTTGTTCACTCTTGACTTGAAAATTGTAATGCTCCGGAAATATTGATGACGGAAAAGAGTTCCACTCCTTGGCAGTTTGCCTAAAAAAGTGGAAGCGAACCCAAGAGCTCAAGATGGTCCTAAAGCGGTACCGCCACGTCTCGGAAAGAGGGGTTCAAACGAAAAGGTCTCTTTTTGGCGGAAAAAAGACAAGTCTAACAGAAATTGTTTCTAAGAAAGGTGTAAAATAATTATGATGCTACTCGACTTTGACTCAGGCGACTTTTGATGTAAAATAAAATGTTTCTTCGTAAATTTTTAGCGTTTATAGAAAAGTCCTTGATTTTATACAAGCCGCAGTGTTGGTTGTGTACAACATAAAATTTGCTATGTACATCACTGCATGTTGCGCAATGTTGTACCTTACCAACATAATATTTCTCGAAAACTAGAATAGGTAGATTTTTTCTAAAATACCTGTAGGCATATTAATATTTAAGGCAAACCCCCCATTAAAGAAAAAAACTGATTTTTGGATTTTTTTTTGTCTGCGCATTAAAGGGTTAAGCTAAATAAACAAAACCGGATCTTATTTCAATGGATTATAGTACCTAGAGTGTACATATAAGTATGTACAGAAGAAAACGATGGATATTCGTTTATTAAGTCAGTAATTATTTGATAAATACCACTATAAAAAAGTCGCTAAGAAAGTCGTTAAATTATTTTTGTCGCTAACAGCCATCAAAATGTCGCTTTTCATGCGAAAATGTCGCTGAATCTAGTGACAAAGTCGCTAAATTGGCAACGCTGTGTGACCAGATTACGTTTTAAAAATACCGAAACTACGCAGGGCAAATAATTACCATTAAACCGATTCACGCACAGGATGCACGATTGTAAACGAGTTTTTAATACAGTTGCTCAAAAAGTGGCGTATTGCAGGGACGTATAGCGTTCGGGATGTGGGCTATTACACACACGTGCTTTTTTTTTACCATTCCCGCACTAGTGCTTTTTCTTTCCCAACTGTCAAAATAATGTCTAAAAAGAAAAACCAACCATGAAGTTTTTACTAAAAAAATTCATCGAAGTTTTTATGATTCATGCAAATACGTATTATTTCTAAAAAGAAGCTACTAATTTGTTTCATTAACAGATTTAATGATTTGATTGAATGAGTTATGTTAGGTTTCATTTCATTTCATCTCATTAAATATCATTTTCAATTCATATCAATAAAAAAAATCTACTGAAGACTTGGCAGTATGGGTATAGTTCCCTTTGCCTTCCAGAATGGGTGAAGAAAAAAAAAAATCTCTGCTTTATATTCTACGGTTGGCGCCATTTTTCAGAAATTTTCTTTGCGAGTTTATTTGTTTGTTGCACAAAATGAGTAATTTCGACCCTAGTTTTTTTGAATACGCTTGGTCGCGTGGAACTGGCACCTAGACTCACCTAGCTTTAAGACGTTTCAAAGTGATTCTTGCATCGTAATGAATAAAAAATTATTGAGTTTGAGTTTGAGTTTGAATTAACACCACCGGAACTCAGTATAATTGCACAAAATGCTTCGGAGAACATTTTACCGGAAAAGTCAAAAAGTCGCTACAGCATACATACGACGAACTTATTGCGTGGAGAGAAGAGAATAAAGCAAATGGTATTTTTATTATTTTATTAAATTGCTTAATTTTTTCGCAACTGTATTAAAAATAGTCGTTCAGTACACGTGCGGAACCGTCATTGCAACTTGTTCCGACTGTCAACCCTCGCCTTCGGCTCGGGTAGACATTTGTCGGAACTCTTTGCAATGACAGCCTTCCCGCACTTGTAATGAAATATACTATTGCAGATCATAAACGTTTTTTTGAAGTTTGTCTTTGATTTCGTGCATTGGTGACATTGACTGGCCACTCAGCTCAGTTGTTAGTAACACTGCCATCTGCGCCGTAGATTGTGGGTTCGATCCCCACCGAGAACAAAAATTTGGTGTGGTGAACACATAATATGTGTTCACCACACCAAATTTTTGTTCTCGTAACTTCATTCATTAAATCGTAACACCCAGACAGAGAACAAACATATTATGTTTGTTCTCTGTCTGGGTGTTACGATATCAATTTGAAAAAATCCACTTAGGTACAATAAGTCTCCTTGGGTTCCTCCAAAATATACCTATTACTCGAAAATACTGATGCGGCGGAACACTCTAACTAAGCCATAAGATAATATTAATTTAATTATAATGTGCAAACATAATTCGCACTTGCCCAGTCATTGTAGTTCCAGTTTGGAACTCAGCACTGAGTGCCCGCGCCTGCCTGAAATACGTCACGGAGCGGCTGGCAGCAAGCATAAACACACTGGGCCGGCTAAAGTCCCCATGACCTTTTAGTCAACGACCAAGCCGTTTCATGAAATGGCACCATCTGAATGATATCCAACAGTTCTAAAAATCACCTAACAGTAGAATATAGGTTTAGATAACAGTGCATTTTTTTTTGTTTTGACGTGATAACGTCTTAAAAATCGATGGAGCCGGCTGCACGCACTAAAAAACATGACTCGTGCGTCGTTACGTCGTTTCGTCGTTCCATTTACCTGAGCCCGAGCCCGGGTCGGGTTATGGGTAAGGGTAAATGAGGGTAAGGGTAAATGAGGGTAAGGGTAAGGGTTCGGTCGGGTTCCGGGTCCGGGTCCGAGAGTTCAAGTCCGAGTCCGAGTCCGAGAGTCCGCGAGTCCGCGAGTATTTTCTTATGACGTTATCACGTTCAACTATCGTCAGTAAACCGACTTTACAGACAACCGATTTTTTTTGACGTGATAACGTCTTATAAATCGATGGAGCCGGCTGCACGCACGAAAAAACATGACTCATGCGTCGTTACGTCGTTTCGTCGTTCCATTTACCTGAGCCCGAGCCCGGGTCGGGTAATGGGTAAGGGTAAATGAGGGTAAGGGTAAATGAGGGTAAGGGTAAGGGTTCGGTCGGGTTCCGGGTCCGGGTCCGAGAGTTCGAGTCCGAGTCCGAGTCCGAGTCCAAGTCCGAGTCCGAGTCCGCGAGTCACAAATATTAATTAAAATTCTTTTGAAAAATGCAACCATTCCATCAGTATTTTCTTATGACGTTATCACGTTCAACTATCGTCAGTAAACCGACTTTACAGACAACCGATTTTTTTAACTGCTCTTGGCTTTGAAATTTCTTGTTCAATATAAGTGTTGCTTCGCCATCTCAACCTTCACTCCACTCCGCTATGCCTCAGCAGCGCACTCCACCCATGGAGGTCACCACCGCCATACATCGCACCACCAAAACATATAATGCCATATCTTCCCTCATTACTACCCCCTTTTTTCCTATCTACATCCTCGCGGCCTTTCATTCAAAATATTCCGTGCAAATTTCCGCGTTTCTTTAAATAATACTTCCAAGTAAGTAATTAAAAAGGTATGAAACACATAGAACTTAGGTATTTGTTGATAGCTTAAGCATACACTAACATGGTATTGCTGGGTGACCTTTGTATTTCTTAAGTAGGTATAGAGATGATTTAAAACATGCTTTCCTACCTACTTGTTAGAGGATTTGTGTAATAATACTGCAGTCGTACACATAAATACAAATAATTTATTTAATGCGCGCAAATAATTATTGTGAAAAATACTGAAAGACACCGTGAAACGGAACACTTATTTGCAAAACTACCCTCAATAATACAGAAAACAGGTGATTGTCATGCGGCTTAACTAAGGGCGAGTTCCTCTGCGGGCACCGCCTTGTACAAAGCCTCCACGGAGTTGACCACAGCCTCCACTATGTCGTGCACGATGGGGGGCGCGATTTCCTTCATCACTTCAGCCCAGTTAGTGTTCAAGAAGGCTTCTACTGGACCGGCTGAAATTACCAAACAAGTAGATTATGTACATAATAATTACCTATGCATAATATAATAGGTATAACCTACATAAAATAAAACAATGCATTGGTAATTTCTATTTGCGTGGGGATCGGAACCGCAACCTTAATTGCGGAAAAATCTACGACCAACTTATTATTTGTGGATGGATGGATGGTGGATGTAAAATTGTGAGCGCAAATCGAAACTTAGGGCCGTATGCAGAAGCAATGCTCGAGTCTGAGCCGAGCCTCAAGCATTATATTTTCTGACACTGTTCAATGAAGAACTGTGCATGAGGCTCGATTCGGACTCAAGCATTGTTTCTGCATGCGGCCCTTACTAACGGTAACTCCCATTTGTTCTATAGGACTGTGACGTCATAGAACTTTTAATACTTTTTTATCCTTTTAGTTCCATGGTAGAACTAATAAAACGAAAACTGGCTCATTAGTTCTATAGTACTTTTAGAACTTGGTCAATTCCATTAGCTCTATAGAAATGTATAGCCATAGTAGAATAGGGGTAGAGAAAGCTACAGTTTACACCAACGCCATTTCCACTATCTGGCCATCACGGGTGGTGTAAGCTTACCCAAAACTTTGTTCCCGTTGAAGAGGTTCTGGAACTTGAAATGAGCCCCGCCTTTGGTGAGGTAGTTGTGCTTCCAGCTCTTCATGTGCCAGTGCTCCTTGCCGTCAGCTCCCTGCACGAACGCCAGCTCGGTCACTGTCTTTATTACTATATCACCTGAAAATATGGAATTTGGGTAAGGTTTGTTTCCTTTTTCTGAGCAGTAAACGAATTCGCCTTCACTGGTTTTCTGACATCTTGAGAAGCTTTTCAGTTTCTGTTAGGTATACAACCAAGGATCACTATACCTACTAAGCAACTTTCAAGCTTTGCACTCTAAATGGCAATCTAAGGAAAAATAAAGAATTTAGATCTACAGGCGTACCTACCGGCGCGCAGCGTTAGTAGATTTTACCGGGAACGATTTTATTTAGAAAATTGCAAAACAAGAGTGAATATTAAGTAGATAAGGCTAAGCATGCTTCATCTCAAGCTGCATCCTTACATTCCATCAGGTGTGATGACAGCCAAATGCTGAGCTATGTATATTTAAAAAAACCTATCACGCCATCTTTTTTAGAACACCTGCTCAGTTATACTTACGGATATCAATAACGTATTTCCCCTCTCCCCGGATAGGCAGCACGAGGATGTTGCCGTCCAGTTTGTAGTCTCCCGTCAGCTGGACCGTGCATCGGATGGCCAGAGACTGTTTGCCCTTGGTCAAATCATGTCTATAATACAAATAAATTGTGGTTAAGGCCTTGCTCATCATTTTATTAAATAGGGATGGTGACTTCTCTTGTTTTAAATTTTTTATCCAAGTTAGGTATTTGAAAAACCCACTTCGTTCTCTAGAAACGAGCTGATGATCTTTCAAAGATTAAAAAGCAGCCAAGTGCGAGTTGGACTCGCCCATGAAGGGTTCCGTAGCATCAAGTAACATAAAATAATATACAGAAAATAAACAGGAAACAGGTTCTTGTAGTTCGTCGAAAGGTAAATTGCGGTTTACGCTTTATGACGTATAAAAAAAAACTACTGGCTAGATCTCGTTCAAACCAAATATCGTTGAAAGTTTGCATAGTAATGTACAACATATATTTTTTTTAGTTTTATCATTCCCTTATTTTAGAAGTTAGAGGGGGGGGGACCAACTTTTTTCAACTTTGGAAGTGTCTCTCGCGCAAACTATTCAGTTTAGATAAAAACGATATTAGAAACCTCAACATCATTTTTAAAGACCTATTCATAGATACCCCACACGTATGGGTTCGACGAAAAATTTTTTTTTGAGTTGCAGTTTGAAGTATGGGGACCCCCAAAATTTATAGTTTTTTTTCAATTTTTGTGTAAAAATCTTAATGCGGTTTACAGAATACATCTACTCGCCAAGTTTCATCAGTGTAGCTTTTATGGTTTCGGAGAAAAATGGCTGTGACACGGTCGGACAGACAGACAGACAGACAGACAGACAGACAGACAGACAGACAGACAGACAGACATGACGAATCTATAAGGGTTCCGTTTTTGCCATTTGGCTACGGAACCCTAAAAAGTCAAGAAAAGCCGAGGAATTCAAGTTAGTTATTTGAAAAAAAACGCTTCTTCCCTATTTTTTATGGATCAAAAATAAATAAAGTAAAACTAAATAAATAAAGTTTGACTGCCTTCACAGCTCAGTTGGTAGTAGCTCTGCCTTCTGCGCTTGAGGGCGTGGGTTCGATCCCCACCGAGAACAAATATTTGTGTGGTGAACACAGGTGTTTGTATGTATATGTATTTACAAAAAAAAAAGTATTCAAGTATTATATCAGCTATCGGGTTCCCATAGTACAAGCTCTGCTTAGTTTTGGGCTAGATAGTGTTGTGTGGATTGTCCACATTATTTATTTATTTATTTATTATTTAAAAACTTTTATTGCCAACTAAAATTTTTATCCACAGAGGAGTAACACGATAAAATAACTTAGAATTATACATGATTATAGCAGATCACTTTTCGGGGGGAGTGCTGCTTTTTTCACGTCTAATGGTTTGTATCACGCCTAAGACTAGCATCTTTTCAAATATTGTTGAAGGCAGTTTGCTTTCTTAGACAAATTTGTGTTCATTGAATAAATTTCGCTATCCGTAACTTCACGTTTTTCATGCAGGGCATATTTTATATTTCCACTATTTATCTTGCACAAAAAGAGCTTCACTTCCTTTGACTAGAAGAAGACTACTTTATGCATAAGTAGGTATATTATGTAGATTGTAGAGTTACTAATTGGAATTTAACCAAAAGCAATAAATCAGTTGTTCGACCGGTTAGTTAGTGACACTTACCAGCAAATCAATGCCACTTGTTCAAAACAAACCGACGATATTTGTTGACAAACAGACGGATTTATACAATACATGTCATGCGGAGAGCTAACGAGATTAGATGAAGTCCAAGGTCTCTCTAATGAATTAAATTGACTTGAAAAATATAGATAGCTCTAATGTTTTCAAAACTAGACTAACTAGTATGTTGTTGAAAGGGTGTTTCTACAGCATTAATGAATTCTTGACATGTGATAATTTAGAATAGTATAAGTATATTAATTTGATAAATGTAATTTCAATTCTTAATATTTAATTTTAAATTTATTTGTGTCATTGTTATTATTATAAGTTGAATTAAGTGTTTAATTTTAAGTCATATTCGAATACGATTTTAATTGTTTAATGAATAAATAAACTGAAACTGAAACTGAAACTAAATATTTTTCCTAATCAGAACATAAGTAGTGAATATCCAAATTGATTTAAAGTTTAAACGGAATTCAACGTATATCTTCGCCATACAAGCATCACTTTGTCATCGTACTTTAATATCACGTTAAAGTTCAATACCTATACTTATGGGGCCTTATTAATAATCCTGGCGTAGCGTTGGACTAGTTAATCCGTGTTTTGTCTCTTGCATTGACATGCAATTGTCAACTCGAACAAATGTGACAAAACACGGATTAACTAAGTCCAACGCTACGCCAGGATTATTAAAAAGGCTCATGGAGTAGCCAATTATAATTCGTCGCTTCATTCTTCAGTTATAAAACGAGGTAGTATTCTTTTATGCTACTGGCACCTTCGCACATTTTTTAAAGTATAAAAAAAAAAGTTTGGTTTGACATTTCCCTCAGCAGATCATCATTCATTCTAAAGAAGAACCACAAAAATTTTACTTTAGGTATTGGGTGGGAGGGTGGGAGGGTGTCTATAACTTCGAATGAAGCGTACTCATATAATATCGATCGAACTTCACTTTGCAAGTTCGTTTGATCATATAGTATACGAACCTATTACAAATCAGTAGATAGATAGATAGAAAATACTTTAGTACAGCAAATTATAAAAGAATAGTTACATTAAAAAACTTAAAATTATTTGCCTCATACAATCGAATAGATACAAACTTATATAGAGATTTTACAATAAAGGTTATCTTTAATTTAATTGTTTATTTATTTTATGTATTTATTCATAAGATCATGGTAAGATGGAAGAGACCAGAATCGTTCTTCCTGGAAATGTATAAGGGAGGCAGTTCTGTGGGGGAGGCCTATTATCCAGCAGTGAATTTCTCGGGTTGATAATGCTGATGATGAAATACATACCTAGATAGGTGTGTATGGTATTTAAATATATACTATATTGATGAACACTTGAACAGTTTACCCAGCGCTATCTAGTCCCATAAAATGTGTATTTATTCAGTAGGATCGCAAGGATTACTTTGAAACGTCTTAAAGCTAGGTGAGTCTAGGTGCCAGTTCCACGCGATCAAGCATAAAAGTAATACTCACTCTTAATCTCAACACAATCACCATTATGCCGGCTACAGGCAGTCGTTAGGCCATTACCTAAGTGGCTTAGTAAATAAAGTAGCACGTAGTTGTCAAATTGCTAGTTTTGTGGTAGGTACCTAGTACTTGCGAAGTTTTATGAATTGGTATCATACCTACTTATCCTCTGCCTTATTGAATCATCAGTAAGACAAAATGAAGGTGACTATGTACTATATCTTTTTCTAAATTTGAGAGCTAATTCTTGACGGGGTTTTGATGTAGTTTTCTACAATCGAGTTTTTCCTTTTATGTACAGTTGCGGTATGAAAATGTTCGTCACCTTAGAGTCGGTTTTCGCTTGCACCAATGCCTTGATCATGAACAAATTTTGACATAATTTGTGACGTTAACTTATCGGTGTATTCTGTCTATTCAGTTTCAAAGGGTCGTGATACGTTGAAAATCGACGAACTTTTTCATTCCGCCACTATGCCTAATATATAATATATTATCATATAAGTGCATTGCTATATACGAGCATAAATATGTTACATTGAACCGCGATGACTGGTTGACATACACTGGCTGTGGCCGTGACTAGAACCATGTAGGACCTAACATGTAGAGTACCCATTTGTGGTTTTCAAGATAAATATGAATAGGGAAAATACTGTAGAAAACTAGATTTTCCTGTGACTTTGTCAGCTCGAACTTCCTATCATTATTATTGCTCGGAAAAAGGATTTATTTTTCCCATAATTTCGTAATATAGTCCGCCTAAGGGCAAGCTCGACCGTCTCTTTATGTCAGATAAAAATATTTCGGCGCTTGTGATGGATGCTACACCGGTTTGGTTAAATACGCCCTAATAGACGTGAAATATAACTAATACAATTATACATTTATGAAACATATGTATACTAAAGTGTTTTGTTTATTTCAGGATCATTAGGGCAATATTAAATGACATCGAACTTGGTACCTCTCAACTTGACTGGGAGACACTGCGTCCTCCGCACTAAACAAAATAAAACAGTAGAGATCGTTTTTATTTTACCGTGAATAATGCACATTATCAAGCAGATTAACATGAACTTTCGTCTTTGTATCTATAATAAATAATTATTAGCACCAACGTTTTTCATTGACGCACGTAATTGTTTTTTCAATTTTCATACAAAAGACATCAACGCGCGGCAAATTTAATTCTCGGTCGTTTGCCATTGTTGGGGGCCCATTTTGTTGTTATTTTGGCCCAAAGATCGTTTGAAATGCGGCAGATTTTTTTATTGTGGATCAATTTTTTTTTATTCTTATTACTGTAAGTACATTTCAAACCCCGTAAAAGGGCAACAAACACAATTGTAACGAGCTAAATACTTAATAACTTTAGCCATACTTAAATAGGTAGGAACACGTTGTGAAAAAAATGTGATCGCAATCCTTTTGTTCAGGATTATAATATTCAGGATATGATTATCTTACTATTATTATAGTAGATAATAGTCGGCGTGAGAAAAAGTACCTCGTTAATGTTGCGAGGACCTATTCATTCAACAATTTCAATTATTTTCTTTCTAATTGACTTTTTATTAAGCGATAGATTCTCTTTTTATACAAATTCTATTGTTTTATTTATAATTAATTATATTCCTCTTCCCTCACGGTTGGTTCACAGGTGGATTGTAGGTTTCATTACTATTTGATACATTATGTACGCTATAAATATAATCGCTATTAGCGATAAGACCACCCATTGTGCCTCTAGTTTTTAAGTATTCTTTTAGACCATGTTTACCTCATAATTTTGGTGTATAATAAAGTTATATTCTATTCTATTCCATTCTATTCTATTCTACACCACTATTTTGTAACTACAAAAAAAAATAGGGTAATGTAGTAGGGGTACCTAGAACATTCGGAATATGCAATCAGAATTTTTAGTTTCGATAAAATGACAAAGTTATTAAACGTTAAAATTTTCAGAAATCCTGCATAAAATTATGGACATATTAGTTACGTAGTACTAGGGAGAAAAAAAAATACGCTGTTCGGTTCCGCTTGGTATTTAGCGTTTATGAATGAAATGATTTTTGCATGTTGAATCATTTCTCAATATTTGACTAAAAATTGTGGTTATTTAAAAATATTTTTTTGAGTTAATTTTTTTTTTTCGTGGATGTGTTCAGTATTAACAGCCAATATCGCATTTTTTTTTGTTAATTACAAAATAGGTACTCAATAACTTAAATTTTCTGTACAAATGTATTAGTACTTACTTGATAGCGTCAACTATGCAATTCTTCATCCCCACAACCGTGGTGTTCCTCACGGTCAGCTTCAAGCCAGCTGAGTCTGCTTTCACCAGTTCCAGATGCAGAGGATCCAGGGACTTCATGTCCAGCTCGGGCACCCCGGGCGCTATGATGGGGATGGCCTGCTGTGCGGACTGCAGGGCGCACGTGCTGTCACCACTCTTACAGGGGGTGATGAACGGCGCTGGGGATTAGAAATTTATTTAGATAAAAACTTTATTTTTGAATGTAAAAGTATAGAAGACGAACGAGAATCTCGGTATTACTTGAAAAAATATCTATTTGTTTCTCCTTCTTCTTTTAAGTATGGCTTTTCAGTGATCTATTTGTTTAACCTGCTACCCTACAGTCACTTTGTCTACAAATTTTATTGCATTACTTTATAAACTTATTCAGCACGGTTTTTTTTTATCAATGAAAATATCATGATTTGCATCAAACTTTCAACTTTAGAGGTGATTTATTGCAGGAATAAGCACGATTTGATCCACACCAACTTAAAGGGCGACGTAATTTATGGTATTCTGTCGAATGTCATTGCTAACTTTTTTTGACAAAAAGTGGAATTATCATGTTTTGTTCGGTCACTCCTCATTTTATTAATAATAACTTAAAAAGTTTAACTTAAAAGTTACGGGTACCTAGGTCTTAGTTGTTAAGGAAACTATAAGTACCTTAAAATCTAACTAACTAAAAAACTAACCTAGTAATCAAACTAAAACTATTCATAAAATCAAAATTAAATATTCCTTAAAAGTTTGTTAAAAGGCATTCATTAATACCTTTATTATTTTCAGCGTCTAAATAATTTAAAAATTTGTTGTAAAAGACAGTTTGTAAAACTCACCTGATGCCGATTGCACACCGAAAATCACAGCCAAAAAGCTTAGAGTCCCCAACATCTTAACAGATTCCTTCAACAGTACTATGACGGTCGAGGTTGTCTCCGCGCTTATATGCCCAAGAATTGTGACGTCAGAGTACCTACTTATCCACATCATAGAATAATTAGTAGTTATTACTATTATCCGCGGTGCTCGCTCATGCTGTCGACTGATCATCAAATCAGGCATATCGAGAATCATGATGGGCTTTTTAAAACTGCGGACATTTCCTAAAATGCTTTCTTATTAAATATCGAGTGATAAAATATGTTCACAACACGGAGGCTAAGAGAAAAATGCTTCAAGCGGTCAATTATTCAATACTAATTCTAAATATTTGAGTCTTTTTCAAAACAATTCAAAATTCGTTCGCGTGCCATATTATTGGTGTCTAAGTATTTTTTACTTACAGAAATAGAGCTAAATGATTTTGACCGATGAAATTTTTCCAGACCAATCTTGATCTGCCCAAATACAGAACATCAGACGTTAGCATGCCCATTTTGCCCATCCAAAGAAGAATAAGGCAGGTGGAATCTAGTAGGTATGCAATGCACCACAGGAGGAAGTTCGTGCAAGCCCTCGCTTTGTGGTTGTTTTTTATAGCTGACGTGAGATAGCGATCCAGTCTACAGTCTACACCATAATATTATGTAGATTTGTGAGATAATGCACTTATTATAGGCAGAGGAAACCGCTCAACACCAGGTGGGGCCCTAATTTGTGGATGTAAAAATGAATATAAAATTAAGGTGGAATTTGTATTGTAACTTTGGAAAAATATTCTTTACATGGACGTAGGTAGGCTAACACGTACATATGTTACGTTTATCTAAGTATCTACTCGTATCGTACACGGTACAGAAATACCCCAGTTCTATAGAATCTCTTTATTGTACTTAGGATCAATAGGTTAATTGTTGTGATTTTATTCTTATAATTCCACGATAATTAGCTTTGCTATTAAACGCTCAAGCTCTTAGAATAAAAGATACCTACCTAAGGTAGTAAAATTAGTCACATGCCATTTCATTTTAAAGCAATATCTATTGATTGACTTATCTCTGAATGCAATTCTATAAAAAATGTAGCCAAGAGGATATCAATTTTGTAATCATGATTACTTTTTGGAAACCGCTGTTCACCATCACCTCAACGCTACAATCGATTACGATTCAATTTGTATGAGGTTATTCAATGGGTTGAAGAAAATTATTAAAAGTGGTATGAATACATAATATTTTTCCCTCTGTTTTTGTATTAATAAAGTTAAGGTTTTAGCCGTTATTGCTTATTGTAGAGTTGTATACAGTGTGTGTTTTTTTTAATTTGGTTAGTATGCAGAATTCCGAACACATACAAGCTACAGGGAAATACAATCTATGAATACTTCGGCTGAATTTAAGGAACACTTGCTGCAAATACATGGTAGGAACAGCTCGCATTTAGATATAAAATTACTATGCAAACTCACAATACTAAATGAAAACTAAAATTGTTTTTGTTGGTCGATTGTCGACTGTGAAACCGGTTGACCGGTAAGGACTGCGGTCCTTAGTGGTTCCCAAGGCGATTTCACTGTTCTACGGTCTGAAGTTTTCCCATACTGTCCTATTGAAAACAGCACACTGTATAATCATGATAATTTATATTTTATGATACAAAGAAACAAATAAAAGTTTTAAACGATTAATAGATATCATAGACATCAATCTTTTTAGGTTTTGGTTTATTTAATCATAGAATTTTGCACTGGTTGGTATATAAAATATACTCAGGTACCTACTTGCTTCGTAAATAATTGTATAAGTCTAATAAAACAGTTTCTATAGAGCCGTGACCTCAAGGTGTACTCTACATGGACAATATTTAATGCAAACTAGCGTGATTCATTTAATTTTCCTCTTGATCTTGATCTTCAACTTTGATTTAAAAATAGATGATCCAAGGTTAGAAACACATAGTTTAAACCATAGAAAGAAAGAGAGAGAGGGAAAGCTACAAGAGAATATTTATTAGTTAGGTCGTTGTCATGTCAAATCAAGAAGTCTATAAGCCCTATTTCTATAATCTTTAAGGTTAGAAGAAGGTAGCTTGGTAACAATAAATATGGTTAAAACTAGAGAATGGCTACAAATTGACAAAACCATTATCAAAGGAAAACTTTGGGTCTATATCACATTTTATCATAATTAGATATGGAATAGAGAACGAGTAGCAATAATAAACACTTGCTATTTTTTAAATCATAAGTAACGACGCTATTTGCCACCGATACGTCTGCTACTTGTTATTTTTATTATTAAAACGCTCATTGTTATTCGTCACAGGTAAGCTTTACCACAAGTCAAACTATCGTTACACAATTTTTGAGTAAAATTTGAATCTTATTCTCAACGTTATTACGCTTTGGTTTGCCAGAAGTTATTACTTCGATAAATCACATAGTGGGTGGTAAATAACTTCAAGTAAGATTAAATCTTATTATACGCATGATAAGGCTTTGCTTTGAGTGTACATGCACAATACCGAAATGGAATAAATAACAGATACCAAAAATAATCGTTAAATAAAATATATTTCGGACCACATGAAATCACACAGTTATAAAACACATTTCAAAGACTAAATAAAAACAGTTAACTTAAAAACTAAAGATTATGTCGAAGGCATTGTGCTGCGGCTGCGGACGATCAATGGGAGAAATAAATTTCCTCCATTTATCGTCCCCAGCACAAGGCACTTCCATAATGGAGACGTCCAGCTGTCCGCAACAGTCCGCAGAATGCTGTTGCTACTGCCCCGCACTCTGCCGATCAGTGAGGCAGTTTTCTTTCGCACCAGGGCATGAAAGCCATCCGTGTGGTATTGCGCAAACATACCTGACGCACTGCAGAAGCGGGGCAGTCTCAACATCATCCGGAAGATGTTGTTATACCTATTGGATACGTAAGGCGTCCAGCGATTTCTTCGTATGTCTGACCCACAGACTTCCCGTGTTAAAATCGCATCGTTATATAATAGCATCTACATCGTTAAGTATACATATTATTATTTTGAGTAACTGTTATTTATTCAATTCTGTTCCAATAACATCAAAGTAGTAATAATTTCCATGCCTAATCATAATATTTGTCCACTGTAAATCCGCCAATACAAATATTGTGTCCCGGAAGTGGTACCGTGAAATTGCGTCATTTTGATGCTAAAGTACCTTGTTACATAGGGAGCTCTTGTACTTTACCCGAGCAGACATTGTATGTGTTCAATAATGTGTTTTATTATCACCTGTACTGTATGGCACTTGCACTAAGGAACGTTCTTAGAAAAGGTCCTGACGTCACTTAGGTAAAGATTTCTTATTTACCTTGATCTAACCACATAGAGCCCCCGCCCTCCACACTCGTCTCTTTTTTGGAATGGGAATGGGAAAGAGGCGTGATTCTAAGTATCTATGTAAGTATGTATCAGTAAGCTCCATTCTTTTTTGGCAATATACGTCAAATAACCATCATCATTAGCCTTCGACAAAACTATTAGGCCTCTGCCTCGAATTTTGCGGGCGGCGGGGTGGCGGCGGCGGCGGCGGCGCGGCAGCGGGCGGGGCAGGGGGGGGTCCATTTGATTTTAGATCCTGCCGCTCCCGCGCCGCCGCCGCCGCCGCCCCGCTGCCCGCAAAATTCAAAATTCAAAAATTCAAAATTCGAGGCAGAGGCCTTACGTACACAGATTATGAAGTTGCAATAATTAATAAAATAACTTTCAAAAGTTTCGGCACTTTGTAAACGACGGTGCTTTAGCTTTATTTGCATCAAATCCACTTGTGTGGCATCAACAATATATTTTTGTATGATATGGGCAAGCTAGAGTGCCTAGAATGGCGCAAGGTACACAGGGATACATACAGCTCAAGTTATACAAATACAAAGAAAAAATACGCTTAATTCAATAGCTTATGAGCTAGCAGTGTATAGTCTGATGCGTAGGTATCCTTGTGTACACCGAATCACTAACGAAAAACGAAGTTGGCATTAAGCGTAGATGATTGTACCTAGTTTAAGTGTTAATTCGAGGGTGGCATAATCTTGCAGATTAAACCCTCTTTAATAAATAAAAAAAAAAAAAAAAAAAAAAAAACAGCGAAGTTTATTATTTAGAAAAGATTGCATTTTTAACTAACTTCAAATAAAAAAGGACTAGGTTCTCAATTCGGTTCCTTTTTTTTAATTTTACATTACTTCGTCATTTATGAACCGATTTGAGAGATGTTTTTTTATCTGAAAGGTTGGTCCTATAGGCATTTTATCAAAATCAATTCCGCAGTTTGGCCGTGAAGTTTCTGCAGTTTTTTAAACTTTAGGTATGTACTTGTTTGCAGGAAGTGTAAAGTTCGAGAATTGTGACAAACCCATTATTGTGTGTCATGACAAATTACCTGTCAACCTACCCATAGCTACGGTAGGTAGTTCTATTATTTAATCTACTCGTATGCCATAGACACTTACTTATGTTGGTTTTTGGGTTCCACTTAGAAACTATATAGGCTAAATAATAGTCTATGCATAACTACTAACTAAACTAACTACTAACTAACAGTGCAATACCTAGAAAAGGGGCAATGGATCATTACCCAGCAGTCCCCGCGAGGTTATGCGTGTTTTGGCAAAGGCCTACTGCCTTACCGTACCTACTGCCTTGAAGATGTTTAAATGATCATAATGATGTCTGTTTTCGGGTATGTCATCTGTAAAAGTCGTGACAGTAGATCTAAGTAATAAAAATAGATGTCTATCGGATATGGATATAACAATTTGATTCGTTGTATTAAAGCACGGAACCATCGTAGCATCATTTTGGAATAAAGAAAAAATAAACTCAATTATAGGCAAATTATCAAGTACTTCCTAGTAAGTTTGAATGGGCGGATATTTGTAATCACCATTTTTCTTGATCTCCTGTGATGTGACAAGTAAATCTAGTCATTATGAGTTACTTTGGTAAATTATCCAAAATTCTGTGATTTTATATGAAATTGTAATTTACTATGTTCCTGCCATATGTCTCTGCCGCGATTTCTGCCTACCCCCATGGGGATGAGGCTTGATTTATAACATAATACATACGTTTTTAACATTAAAATATAAAATGAACGGTAACTGTGACATCTTGAACCCCGACATCGGTGTTTTCTGACAGGCTTTATGCTGATAATCACAGAACAGCGTCATATTTCATTATTCTGAGGTGACAATGGTATGAACTGTTATTTATTCAAAACAAAGGTACCCTTACCTGCTACAGAGGTATATAGGTATAGATACCTACACCATATCAGCACATGACAATGGATCTTGGAATATTCGGATTCAGTTTTTGTCATTTTACGTGTCCAAAAACCATGAACTTAATTAAAATTGCTGTGTGAATATCCGAAAAATAGAAGCCTAGGAAATCTTACATCTGATGTTTAAGTCAGGTTTTTGGACAATAGAAAATCAATTTTTTGGAAAGAGATCTTTATTTCGTAACGTTAATCGTAAATTATATATTACCACAGAATATAATAAGGTACTTTCTATGCCATTTACAATTAAATTAAAAATAGTTCCTTAGTATTAATCAGTGTTATTCATTCATTACAGTCAACGGTACATTTTAAAATGTATCTCTTTAAGTCAGTCGAACTTAACTCTAAAAATCACATAGTAGCAATTTTTTGAGGAAGAGTTGTAAGTAAATTGATGGTAGACGTATGAACACCAGCCGCAGCAGTTATAATTATAAACATTGAACGTAGGTAAAATATCTTCTAGAATAAAGAATCAGTCTTGAAGCGCCATCTCGCTGACAGGTACCATATCGAAGAGCTTCTGTATTTCCTTGACGATGGTAGAGACGATGGCCTTCACGATGGGAGGTGCCACCTCCTGGAATATCTCGCGCCAGTTGCTGTTCGCCACCTGATGGATTGTGTCCGCTAAAAGAGACAAGGTTCAAAATCAATGGAAACATTTGTTAAAAAATACAATTACCAAAGATATAAAAATTTAATGAAATTCCTTGATGTGCGGGCTGGTTTTACCTTGATCTAACCACATAGAGCCCCCGCCCTCCACACTCGTCTCTTTTTTGGAATGGGAATGGGAAAGAGGCGTGATTCTAAGTATCTATGTAAGTATGTATCAGTAAGCTCCATTCTTTTTTGGCAATATACGTCAAATAACCATCATCATTAGCCTTCGACAAAACTATTAGGCCTCTGCCTCGAATTTTGCGGGCGGCGGGGTGGCGGCGGCGGCGGCGGCGCGGCAGCGGGCGGGGCAGGGGGGGGTCCATTTGATTTTAGATCCTGCCGCTCCCGCGCCGCCGCCGCCGCCGCCCCGCTGCCCGCAAAATTCAAAATTCAAAAATTCAAAATTCGAGGCAGAGGCCTTACGTACACAGATTATGAAGTTGCAATAATTAATAAAATAACTTTCAAAAGTTTCGGCACTTTGTAAACGACGGTGCTTTAGCTTTATTTGCATCAAATCCACTTGTGTGGCATCAACAATATATTTTTGTATGATATGGGCAAGCTAGAGTGCCTAGAATGGCGCAAGGTACACAGGGATACATACAGCTCAAGTTATACAAATACAAAGAAAAAATACGCTTAATTCAATAGCTTATGAGCTAGCAGTGTATAGTCTGATGCGTAGGTATCCTTGTGTACACCGAATCACTAACGAAAAACGAAGTTGGCATTAAGCGTAGATGATTGTACCTAGTTTAAGTGTTAATTCGAGGGTGGCATAATCTTGCAGATTAAACCCTCTTTAATAAATAAAAAAAAAAAAAAAAAAAAAAAAAAAAACAGCGAAGTTTATTATTTAGAAAAGATTGCATTTTTAACTAACTTCAAATAAAAAAGGACTAGGTTCTCAATTCGGTTCCTTTTTTTTAATTTTACATTACTTCGTCATTTATGAACCGATTTGAGAGATGTTTTTTTATCTGAAAGGTTGGTCCTATAGGCATTTTATCAAAATCAATTCCGCAGTTTGGCCGTGAAGTTTCTGCAGTTTTTTAAACTTTAGGTATGTACTTGTTTGCAGGAAGTGTAAAGTTCGAGAATTGTGACAAACCCATTATTGTGTGTCATGACAAATTACCTGTCAACCTACCCATAGCTACGGTAGGTAGTTCTATTATTTAATCTACTCGTATGCCATAGACACTTACTTATGTTGGTTTTTGGGTTCCACTTAGAAACTATATAGGCTAAATAATAGTCTATGCATAACTACTAACTAAACTAACTACTAACTAACAGTGCAATACCTAGAAAAGGGGCAATGGATCATTACCCAGCAGTCCCCGCGAGGTTATGCGTGTTTTGGCAAAGGCCTACTGCCTTACCGTACCTACTGCCTTGAAGATGTTTAAATGATCATAATGATGTCTGTTTTCGGGTATGTCATCTGTAAAAGTCGTGACAGTAGATCTAAGTAATAAAAATAGATGTCTATCGGATATGGATATAACAATTTGATTCGTTGTATTAAAGCACGGAACCATCGTAGCATCATTTTGGAATAAAGAAAAAATAAACTCAATTATAGGCAAATTATCAAGTACTTCCTAGTAAGTTTGAATGGGCGGATATTTGTAATCACCATTTTTCTTGATCTCCTGTGATGTGACAAGTAAATCTAGTCATTATGAGTTACTTTGGTAAATTATCCAAAATTCTGTGATTTTATATGAAATTGTAATTTACTATGTTCCTGCCATATGTCTCTGCCGCGATTTCTGCCTACCCCCATGGGGATGAGGCTTGATTTATAACATAATACATACGTTTTTAACATTAAAATATAAAATGAACGGTAACTGTGACATCTTGAACCCCGACATCGGTGTTTTCTGACAGGCTTTATGCTGATAATCACAGAACAGCGTCATATTTCATTATTCTGAGGTGACAATGGTATGAACTGTTATTTATTCAAAACAAAGGTACCCTTACCTGCTACAGAGGTATATAGGTATAGATACCTACACCATATCAGCACATGACAATGGATCTTGGAATATTCGGATTCAGTTTTTGTCATTTTACGTGTCCAAAAACCATGAACTTAATTAAAATTGCTGTGTGAATATCCGAAAAATAGAAGCCTAGGAAATCTTACATCTGATGTTTAAGTCAGGTTTTTGGACAATAGAAAATCAATTTTTTGGAAAGAGATCTTTATTTCGTAACGTTAATCGTAAATTATATATTACCACAGAATATAATAAGGTACTTTCTATGCCATTTACAATTAAATTAAAAATAGTTCCTTAGTATTAATCAGTGTTATTCATTCATTACAGTCAACGGTACATTTTAAAATGTATCTCTTTAAGTCAGTCGAACTTAACTCTAAAAATCACATAGTAGCAATTTTTTGAGGAAGAGTTGTAAGTAAATTGATGGTAGACGTATGAACACCAGCCGCAGCAGTTATAATTATAAACATTGAACGTAGGTAAAATATCTTCTAGAATAAAGAATCAGTCTTGAAGCGCCATCTCGCTGACAGGTACCATATCGAAGAGCTTCTGTATTTCCTTGACGATGGTAGAGACGATGGCCTTCACGATGGGAGGTGCCACCTCCTGGAATATCTCGCGCCAGTTGCTGTTCGCCACCTGATGGATTGTGTCCGCTAAAAGAGACAAGGTTCAAAATCAATGGAAACATTTGTTAAAAAATACAATTACCAAAGATATAAAAATTTAATGAAATTCCTTGATGTGCGGGCTGGTTTTTCCGCAAGTAGGCCGGGGGGCTACTTGTGGAAAAACCAGAAACCAGAAACCAAAAACTAACTGGGAGGCCCTTTTGACATGACCCTTGACACGTGCTGCTCGAACTTTTTTAGGTTCTACGACTCGCCGGTTTCCTCTCGATGTTTTCCTTCACCGCACCGTTTTGAGAGTACTGGCATAGTGCACAAATATTTTTCGACAGAAAAACTCACACGACTGGATTTGAGCCCACGACCTTCGGATTGGAAGTTGGGGCCGCTACCACTAGACCACCAGTGCTCTCTTTATAAATACGTTATCAAAGGCCTTGGCTGTTTACAAACCTATGCGCTGGCTACAAAATATATGATCGGTTTCTCTACCTCTAAAACCTAGTACAGACGCGCCGAAAGTAGATTTACAATTTTACTTCAGTTTTTCAATACTTGTTTCAGTGGCTACTAATATGCTAAATGATGATGCAGTCATGATAGTATCCTCTTCTGTATTTTGTGATACTCCCAGTACTACCTTGCTTTTGTATTATTGCATTGCATACGTCTGACTAAGTGAAGTGGCACCACACTGGAAATTCACTGCTATTATTTTTGATTTGTAAAAGGATCATTTAAAAAAACGGTAGGAACCGAGCCGTAGTTTGTTGCCGGTTCTTCTAGGCTTGGTCGCGTGGAACTGGCACCAAGACTCAACTAGCTCTAGGACGTTTCAAAGTGATTCTTGGAATTGAACTGAATAAATTTTGATTGAGTTTGAGTTACTTACCGAGCTGTTTGTTGCCGTTAAAGAGGTTGTCAAATTGGTAGTGCACGCCAGTCTCTACTGTGGCCGTGTGCTGCCAACTCTTTATGTTCCAGTATTGCACGCCGTCCTTCAAGTGGTACTCCGTTTGGAACACTATCTTCACTAGGATATCACCTGGAACCAGGACGAGGATTTGATAATTTTCAATCGAAATATCTTTCAATTAATTTGAAGTGCATTTTATCTGAATAGAATCTGAATGCTACTTTATTATGGTAAACAGATAGATTTTACCGGCGTGGATCTCTTCAATTCAAACTCGAACTGAGTGTAGGTACACCAGACGTTTGATATGATATAATAAAGCTCTAGAACTCGTTTATTCGTACAATATAAAGTATAATATGAAACCCTGAAAGTAACAGACTTACAGTAGGACAAGTTTGTACGGAACAGTGTTGGTTCCTTATAAAATACTGCTTAAATTGATCGTTATTTTAATAAAGTCTTATATCACACTATAATATCACGATCACAGATATAATTAGCTGCACAACCCTTGTGATTATTTGAATAATAAAAAAAAACATTTTCTCAGTTGCAGGATTCAAACCTGCACTTGATATCTGATAGCCGTTCTCTCCGTTAATCAAATTCAAATCAAATGTCCATTAGCGGTAACGATGTGATATTTAGATAAAAAACTGTGGTTTTTGTCTACGTGCTCACGAACCGAGATAAAAATAGGCCTCTATTTGAAGATCATAATAATTTACCACATGAATTAGCTCTTTGGCAGTTATTTCGTTAAAACTAAATGAATAATTACCAAGTATTGTTCTTCTAGATAATACTTTAGTGTGTTGTATACAATACCTACCTATGTCATCAAAAACCACAATAATAAATGTACAATCACGCAAATGTTTTGAAAATCATACATTTTTTGAGCCATAAAGCAATGATGACATGTGTATGTTTCTCTTGATGTTCTGAAGAACTTACGGATTTTGATTTTGTATTTCCCGTCGCCCTCGATGGGCAGGAGAAGCAGCTTGCCCCCCAGGGTGTAGTCTCCCGTCATGGTGACAGAGCACTTCAGGTCTAGGTAGGTCTGCATGCCTTTACGTCTGAAATCACACAAAACTCTTGTTCATAGATCCTTAGCACATGAAGAGTTATTTTCAGAACTGGGATTCAGAATATTCCAGGAATATCGCTATTAAGATCTGGGTATTAAGGTCTTGGTTTCGGAACTACGAAGCCAAAGAAGTAAGTAAGACCTACTACTAATCGAATCGAATTTAACTCATAAATACCAAAAACTCTTCTAAGGGAATCTTGGTACAAATAAATTTATCGTAATTTAAGTTTCATTAATCTTTTGCCCTCTGCTTACTTGATGCTTTCCACATGGCAGTTCCTCAGGCCCTTGACGATGGTGTTTCTGAAGTTCATCTCCAGGCCCGCTTGGCTGGCCACCACGCGCTCCACCCGCATGGGATCCATGGGGTTGATGCCGAGGGATGGCACTCCAGCCGCGAGGATCGGAACTGCCTTCTGCGCCGTGCTCTTCATGCATGCGGAGTCAGTGGCGTGGCATGGCGTGATGAATGGAGCTGGAGGTTAAGGGCATCAAAAACTGTTACAAACGCAGTGACGCAAAAAAGAGGCAAAGTGAAAAAACACTCACCGCTTTAAAAAACATCTGTCACTTTTTGAAATGACAAAATTACCTCTACGATTTCCTACAATGATTATTCATTGTTTTGTGTTTATCCTTGACCTACTCGTAGATTAAAACAACTAGGTATCTGCTTAGTCAGGAAACGTGATCGTTCATCCAATGCTGCAGTATTTCACTCAACCTCATTATCAAAAATTTGGTGTAATGAAATAGACTCATGGAAACAGACTGCATCTCAAGTGCCTAAGATCGATTGAGAATACCTAGCGGGGGTTGTCAGAGGCAGGGCCAAAAACCGCGTTTGACATTGTCAAAAGCAGAAGTTAATATTTTGCTCGTTTTAGGCAGCTTAGGCCTCATGTCTTCGTATGCACCTTGCTCCAAGGTAGGTACTTCTTTAACCCAAGCCACAGAATAAATATCAGCCGACCATCGAACTCGCTACACCATGGCACGCGGCCAAAATAATTATAGGCGTTAAAGTTGTAAAGTTTCCACTAAACTTACACCCACTTAGCAAAAACAACAATATTTAATTTACAATGATCAATCCTACAACAGAAATGTCCACTTCCTTGATAATTACTTACCACATTTCTTATTTCAATTGTTTGAACGTTGTCCTAGATTCAAACTTAGGTATGAGGTTATTTATTGATTAAGTTAATTGATATTATTTGAAACGGTTAATCCTATAACCATTATTTTATCAAAAACAAGATTTAAGTACACATTTGTAAAAACATCACAAGTTGTAAAGGTGGTAGTTTTTTAACTTATCAAGATTTATGGTTAAAATGAAATAGTAATTGAAATGAGGTATTTCCGATTGTCATAGAATACTTTAAAAAAAGCAGCCAAGTGCGAGTCGGACTCGCCCATGAAGGGTTCCGTAGCACGACGAACTACAAGAACCTTTATATTATGTTACTTGATGTAACTTATTAAGATTCTTGTAGTTCGTCGAAAGGTAAATTGCGGTTTACGGTTTATTTTTTTATTTTTTTTTTTTTTTTTTTAATTAGTTTACACACTTATAATTAATTATAAATAATGTATCCTAATAAGATTACGATCTAGCCATAATGTAGGCTAATGAGCAATTTTATGCTGACTTAAATTTCTATATTGCTATTCTAAGAATGTGTCCATAAGCACGTTTCTTATTGTCTCTATTCACGTAAACACTTTGTTCTTGTGTTCTTAAAACGTAGCACTAGTTTACACTTACACTACAGTTCACTATTGTATATACACTACACTAACTCAAAAGGTTTTTTCCTTTTGAGCCTTCTCACTAGGTCCGTGTTGTCAAGGAGCTGGATTGCCTCGACATTCACATGGTGAAGAAGCCTTTTTTCATGAGCTTCTGCGTGTTTTTTTATCACTTTATCGACGATCTCAATGTTAAGGTCCCTTTGGAGATCGTCGTTGCGTATGTACCAGGGAGCGTTCACTATGCCCCTGAGTACTTTGTTTTGGAATCGCTGGATTATTTCTATGTTGCTCTTTTTGGTACAGCCCCAGAGCTGTATACCATAGGTCCATACTGGCATAAGGACTTGTTTGTACAATAGTATTTTGTTGTGTACGGACACTGGAGAGTTTCTTCCAAGTAACCAGTACATGCTTTTGTATCTTAGTTCCAACTCTTCCTTTTTCTTCTTGACGTGAGCTTTCCAGCGTAGCTTTGCGTCAAGCGTCATGCCTAAGTATTTTGCGTTATTTTCATATGGTATGAGCTTGCTATTAATAAAAATAGGATGGTAATTTTCTTTTTTGTAGCTGAAGTTAACGTGGACTGATTTTGTTTCATTTAATTTGATTCTCCATTGTACTGTCCAGTCATGGATTTTATTAACTGCTACTTGGACCTTTTCTGCTGCTTCTGCGTAAGAGGCTCCTACAGCCATTATGGCAGTGTCATCAGCGAAGGTTGCTATAGTATTATTTTCTAGTTCTGGAATGTCACTGGTGTATAAAAGGTACAGGACCGGACCTAATACACTTCCTTGTGGCACCCCTGCTTCAATTGGTTTTATTTCTGAATAGGCATCTTCATGCTTTACTCTGAAGACTCTGTTTGTTAAGTACGATTGCAATATTTCTGCGTAAGGCATGGGTAGGATTTGCCTTAATTTGCGTATAAGGCCTTCGTGCCAAACTTTATCAAAGGCCTGTGCTACATCAAGAAATATGGTGGAACACACTTTTTTTTCTTCTAATGTTTTCTCGATTATATTTGTGATTCTATGTACTTGATCTATCGTTGAGTGTTTCTCTCTAAATCCAAATTGATGCTCTGGGATGATATTGTTAGCTTCTATCAGAGGCTTTAGCCTTTTTAATAATAGCTTTTCGAATAGTTTGGATATTATAGGTAGCAGGGAGATTGGTCTGTATGATTTTACGTCATGACATGGCTTACCCGGTTTTGCTATCATAATTACCTCAGCTACTTTCCATAAGTCTGGCACATATTTCAGTCTTAGTGCAGCATTGATAATATTAGTAAGTTTAATTAGAGCTTTTCTGGGAAGATTGTGTAATATTTCACCTGAAATTAGGTCAAATCCTGGTGATTTTCTCGGGTTGATGTTCTTGGTAATTTCACTGAGTACTTCTCTTGGGGAAACTGGTTTTATGAAATCGAGATCTTCGTCCCGTACGTCACAAAGACTTGTGGTTTCGAAGCTTATTGGACCTTCATTCGGTTTGAAGATGTCTTCTAGATGCTCTGCAAACTTTTTTGCTTTTTGTTCATTACTAACAACCCATTTCCCATTATCCTCTTTTAAAGGAGGGATTTGAGTTATGGGTCGTTTTAAGTTTTTTGTAGCTTTCCAAAGTGAATAACTACTATTGCGGTTATTGGATAGATTTTGAAGATATGAGTGGGTAGTATTATCATTGAAATGTTGTATTTGCATTTTCAGTTGTTTTGTGAGACTGTTAAGCTTGTTTTTATCTTGCGGAGACCGTGATTGGTGCCATTGTTTTCTCTGTCTTCTTTTTTTGTGGATGAGTTCTATAATATCTTTGGGATAATTGTTTTTTGCTACCCTTTTTTTTAATTCTGGGGTGTTTTCCCAGGCAGTTTTCTGTATAAGCGTCACAAATGTATTTACTTCAGAATTCAACTGCTCTGGATGTTTCAAGGGTACCTTGAGGTCTATGTTATTTTCTAATTCTATTTTAAAACTCTCCCAGTCTGTATATTTATTTACTAAGCTAGGTGTACTTTCCTTAAGTTCAATTTTGTCTTTTATTTCTAGGTATATGGCAGAGTGGTCCGAGTTCATGTCATAACACTGATCTGTTTTTAGGTAGTTATGTGATATATTTTTATACACAAAAAAGTCTATTAAATCGGGTATTTTGAGCGGGTCGGTTGGCCAGTAGGTTGGGGATCCCGTTGATATAACATCACTGCTTGTTTCTGTTATTGCTTTCATTAGTTCTTTTCCCTTGGTATTGGTAAGTCTCGAGCCCCAGTAGGTATTTTTAGCGTTAAAATCACCTCCTAATATGAACCTTTCTCCCAGTGGTTGTAAAAGGTTCAGGTAGGTATGTTTTTTTATTGCGTGCCTTGGTGGGCAGTATATGGCAGCTACCGTGAGAGGGAACTTCTTGGTGTTGATACTGATGGATACAGATTGTATATCAGGCTCTTCGTATTTACTGTTTTCATGGTGTTTGATATTATTCTTTATGATAACAGCACTGCCACCCCTACCTTTATTATCTGGGTGAAGTGCATGATAAACTGTATAACCTTTGAATTTAATATGGGATTGCTTAGTAAAGTGTGTTTCTGATATAAGACACACATCTATATTTTCTATATCAAGGACTACTTGCAGTTCACTCTGGTGTTTCTGTAGCCCGTTGCAGTTCCAAGCCATTATTTTAATTGAACTAATCATTGTTTGGCCTTAAGTATAGCAGTTTTAGTGCTATTTTCAATTTTCTGTAGACGCTGATCGAAAGTACTCATGAGTTTTAGTATTTCGTCCAGCTTGTTGCCGTTTAATTGTTTGGCCTGCTCGTTAAGTTGTGCGGGAATTGTGCTTTTGGCAGCCGCTTGGGCGTAGGATACGTTTTGGTTGGTGTTGCTGATAGTCCTTGCGCTGTGATTATGCTGGTTAATAGTCGATTTTTTGGCACTTACCAGTGGTCCAGTGACCTGCTGCTGATGCCCGGCTAATGGTTTAATCACTGCCTTGTTTCTCATTTTTTGCATTTCCTTGGCTATTATGCAACCTCTATAGTTAGCTGGGTGTGCTTCTCCACAGTGAACACATTTTGGCTTGTCTTCTGCTGTTTTTTTGCAGTCTTTGGTTAAGTGCTTTCCCGTGCATTTGACACACCTTGCCTCCTTAGCACAGTACTTGTGTGTATGTCCATAAGCTTGGCATCTCTTACACTGGGGAATCAGTTTAGTAGATCTAAGTGGTTGGATCTCTACCATACATCCGAGTATATATTTAATCTCGTATACCTTCTTTATTTCTTCCTGGTTGTTGAAAGTAAGCGTAAACATATTGAGTGGCTCTTTACTTTTCCAGCTCAGTTTGTTTACTGCATCTTCAATTTTGTAACCTTTGATCCTCAGGTCTTCTACGATTCTCTCTGGTTTGCAAGAGGATGGCAATTTTTTAACCATCACTCTTATTGGTCTCTCGTGTTTATTTTCGTACGAGTGCCAGAGGCAGTCGTTATCTAATAAGGTCTTTGTAATGCCCCTGTATGCCTCTTCATTACAAGAATTAATTTTCACGCAGCCACCACTCATCAATTTCATAGTGAAGGTGCCTGTGGGCTGATTTGCTGACAGAAAGTCATAAAAGGTTTGGTAATTGGTAACCCCATCCACTACAATTGGTGGTGGATGGGGAATTTTTTTAGGTTTGTCTGTAGATGTTTTCTCGGCTTCTTGCGGTGAAAGCGTAGGTGAGACGTTTAATTTTCTTTTTTTCCTCGATTTTGTCCTGATCCACTCCGTTTCCTTCGTCAGTGGCGTATTCCACGCCAGCAGAAGATGTTTCCATCGTTGTGGTCGATAGTGTCGTGGGTAGTTGCTCCATAACACATTTGAGCTGCTCTTGCAGGACTTTTATTTGACTCGTCAAGTCATTTACAAGAAGTTGAAGTTTTTCCCGCTCCTTTTTTTCTTCATGATAACGGTCACTTGTTGCTATAAAACGATCGTATAGCATGCGTTCCGTTTCTGTCTGCAGAATTACTCTGCTATCTCTAGTGGGTGTATTCATTGTTTCGGCAATAGTATCGTCGCCGTAACAATATGATTAGCTGTTCGGAAACATGCCTTACGCAATGAGTGTCAAGGTCATCGCGGTCCGGCCGTTCGTGGAGACAGCTTTGTTTTGATTAGTTAGCACTTTGCACTGTTGGTACGCGCGGTCGCGCTTGACACAACTGATCTCAGCGAAAATCAAACGAGATCAGGTTTACGGTTTATGACGTATAAAAAAAAAACTACTGACTAGATCTCGTTCAAACCAAATATCGTTGAAAGTTTGCATAATAATGTACAACGTATATTTTTTTTAGTATTATCATTCTCTTACTTTAGAAGTTAGAGGGGGGGGGACCAACTTTTTTCCACTTTGGAAGTGTCTCTCGCGCAAACTATTCAATTTAGAAAAAAACGATATTAGAAACCTCAACATCATTTTTGAAGACCTATTCATAGATACCCCACACGTATGGGTTCGATGAAAAAAAAAATTTTTGAGTTTCAGTTCCAAGTATGGGGACCCCCGAAATTTATAGTTTATTTTTTATTTTTATGTAAAAATCTTAATGCGGTTCACAGAATACATCTACTTGCCAAGTTTCATCAGTCTAGCTCTTACGGTTTCGGAGAAAAATGGCTGTGACATACGGACGGACAGACAGACAGACAGACAGACAGACAGACAGACAGACAGACAGACATGACGAATCTATAAGGGTTCCGTTTTTGCCATTTGGCTACGGAACCCTAAAAACTACAAATAATTTAAGCAACCTCTCCAACTTCCAATCAGTTAGAGGTAGGTGTAATACCTAATTTTATCTTATAATCATATTCCAAAGTTTGAAAATAATTATATATCAAGGAGCCTCAATGAGGCGCAATTAAAATCCTTTCACCACGCTTGGTTCGAAAGAATCAGTGACACGATAAGAAGAAGAAGAAGAATAGTTCTATAAACAATTTAGGATATTTAGGTTTACGACTGTGCTACCAGTTATTAAGGTGACTGGGTGACAGCAGTGACAGTGTCCAAGAAAGAACCACCGACATAGATAAGTACAATATAGAGAAAAAAATTACTTACCGGAAACACCATCCGCATTCGCATACAAACAAACACAAACAAGCACAAAATACAACACTTTCATTTTGAATTTATTTTTAAACTTTCTTTAACAAATAAATAGCCTTACTTTTATAAAAATCGATTCGTCAATGACGCGTGCACTACGGTGCGTTTTTATTATATATGCCTATTTATAGCGGTACCTACATCTGTTTTGTTCTGCTGTCGATGACCACAAGATACTCGATAATGCACCTTATTGCCAACGATGAAGGATACAACAATTGTACAGTCAGCAACACCGATTATAAAAACGCACAAGTATACTAAGTTGTTGCGTTAGGTATCTGGATAACAAACTAAAATTACAGACCTAGAAATCATTTCTTATGCCGTCAAATTAGTCCTCCAATGATACCAGATTTTTTATTAAAAAGAATAGATGCATATCGCAAAACATCATTAGATATAATAATATACAGTAGGTACAGGACCAGTGAGAACAGTCCAGTAGTAGGACCAGTGGGTGGGGTAGGAGGGATCTGCGGAATCTACGCATGATTATTAGTATTTTGATTCAGGAAAATTATCAATGTTGAAAAATATGAACTGGATTGGTACTTGTCATTTTTAACCGACTTCCAATCAAAAAGGAGGAGGTTCTCAATTCGGTTGTATGTTTTTTTTTTTTTTTTTATTTTTTTTTTTATTTTTTTTTTATGTTTGTTACCGCATAACTTCGTCATTTGTGAGCCGATTTGAAAAATTATTTTTTTATCTGAAAGGTACTGCTTCCAGATTGGTCCCATTTTAATTTTATTAAAATCGGTGTTGCCATTTTTTTTAAATAATTTTTTTAATGTTTGTAACTGCATGCCTCCGTCATTTATGAACCGATTTAGAAAATTATTTTTTTTATTTGGTTATTCTTACGTCCAGATTGTCCCAAACAAATTTGATTAAAATCGGTTTAGCCGTTTGACAATGAAGTCGGTTTCTCAAGTTTTTTAAACTTATAATTATCATAACAGTAGATTGAAGGAAACAATCAATTGATACGAATTATTATTAATAAAGAAGTAGGTGTTCCTACATGGACCCAAAATTGGAGGGGAGTAATGGTGGCGGGGCGATTTGGCTTGTTTGAAAATATGTTACCACGAACGAAGTCACGCGGGATTTCACTAGTTTAGGAATATTTTCGAAACTTTCCATTAAAAAGTAAAAAGTCACAAGGAAGCTTCTGCATGAGTACTTCCGTGAAGATTGCCACATCTCATGACATAGTCAGTACGCGCGTAAAGACAAAGCGAAGGAACGCATTTCCACTGTCCTTCACTACCGCTAAGGGAACTCAGGTTGGTGAACTTTGTAAGTTGAACTTAACTGCGCTTTGTTTTGCCGACTCTTGAGGTTAACATTTATTTATTCTTGCTATTGTTTTCTGAAGTTATTTACAAAAAGTTTTTTTTTTATTTACAAACGATTTGACCTTTCTGCCACCATACAAATGTACCTCGGAGGAGTTCGAACCTATGACGGCTGTGAGGGCTGTCTTTTTGGCTGACTATGATTTATTATGAAGTATAAAGTTGATATTTGGTAACGTACCAAAAACGTACTAGCTGATGGAACAAGCATAAGGCCCACCTGATGTTAAGTGGTAACCATCGCCTATAACAAAGCAATACCTCGTAGGTCACGCACGTCAGGAACGTGCCTTACGATGCACTGTCCTGCGTCCGTCAACTGGAGGCATACAGATATTCAGCCTCACGTACTAGTAATTCACCGGCACCCACCCTTCAAACCGAAACACAGCAATGCTGCTTCACGGCAGAAATAGGCATTGTATCTCCTACCCAATGCATGCATGACGACAACGATCGCTCTTTTGAAAAAGTTGCTAATACATTTTTTTCTTCTTCTTCTTATCGTGTCACTGATTCTTTCGAACCAAGTGTGTTGAAAGGATTTTAAGTGCGCCTCAAAGAGGCTCCTTTCGTGCACTTGACACATATTTTCGAACTATTTAGGTTCTACGATATGCCGGTTTCCTCACGATGGTTTCCTATATAATATAGATAATATAATATAATACAAAATTGAACAATATAGATGACGTCAGACATCAAGAAAATTACTGGCTGTCACATCACTGACAATGTAGAATTTCAGTTGTTTTCGTCTAAGATGACGTAATCTCATGCAATGATAGTTAGTTTCCAGGTCCCAAGACATACACAAGGTCATCAGTCCATGGGCCTTCTAACTTGATCCCGCCATCAAGTTCAAGGCGCATAGGTCTAGGCCTAGGTCTGCTATGACGTCAGCGAAGCGGTCGATGACCTTAAAAGTAACGACAACTTAAGTAGCCTCCTGAGTTTTAACATGATTAAATGCTCAGCTATACTTTGGAGATATTTGTAATACCATTTCGGATACCTAAATACAAGAAAGAAAGCCGCAAAACTAGATTCCATCCTCACCACCTGGATTGCTGGTTTTCCACAACTGCTCGTTTTTTGCGATCCTTTTTGCCGCGCACGAGTAAGTTGTGGAATGAAACTGCCCTCTGCGGTTTTCCCTCAGAGCTACGACATCGGGTCCTTCAAAAGGCGGGTCTATCTGCATTTAAAAGACCGGCAGCGCATCAGAACCACCTCTGGTGTTGCAGGTGTCTATGGGCGACGGTGACTGCTCTCCATCAGGTGGCTCGTCTGCCAGCTATGGCATAAAAAAAACAATTGTTCTAAGTACAGGCTATTCTTAGCTACATAAATATTCGATAGAGTGCATGACTGAGTCACATGGTCATCTATAAATTAGATTTTTCCTGCATCCTCACCTGAAAACTTCTATCTAAAAATAGATTGATGGACTAATACTACATCAATATTGAGGTAAGTACCTATATTGTATCACTGATTTTTCTAGACCTTATCATTATTAGTAGTTGGGTCTATTCAGGTGTTAAAAAAACGGCAACTTGACAGCTTCACACCTATTATCAAATAAGTAGGTAACACATACCTGCTATAATTACCATACTAAACATTTGTCAAAAGCAACACTGATCTTTACTAAAGTGAACAAACAGTGGCAGGAATTATTTTTAGCAAGTTGTTTATAGGGCTTGTATGGTGGTTTATTTTCATGGCGTATCACTTGCTTGGGCCATTCCAATCCGATTGACTATGTCGCAACGTTCTGCGCAGTCACCATTTTGAATGACCGGGTGCTTTCATGCTTCGAGCATCACGCCCAGCTTTAGCTTTTATGCCATGACGGATGCCAGGACAGTCTATCAGCTCATCATCAACCTATATCAGTCCACTGCTACACATCATCGTGAGGAAACCGGCATACCTTTAGAACCTACAAAGTTCCAAAACATTATGTCAAGGGCTCGAAAGGAGCCTCTCTGAGGCGCACTTAAAACACTTTTTCTTTCACCACACTCTATTTTGAAAGACCCGTGACACGATGAAAATAGAAGTTCGCTGCTGCGTAGGCCCCAAGACACGCCACTGAGCCCGGTCTTCAACTGTTCTCCTCCAGTGCAGTACATTTCGCAGATCGTATGTATACCTATAGCTCATAGAGAACTTATTCTATTTATTATTCATGAGGTACCTAAGTAATGCGTACCTAGACGATGGTATGACGCAGGTAGTAAGTTCATATTCAATTACAATACCGGTGTCAAACCACAAACTGCTTTTAAACGACTTGAAATTTTGATCCGAGAAGTGAGTAACGTTTTTGGTTAGTTCATTATTTTATGAAAGCATCATTAAAGTGAAGGAAAACATCATACGTCACAATAATATTAAAAGGAAACCTGACAATGTTTTTAGGGATTCCGAGTATAAAAGTTTTTGTCGGCGTCTGTTTAGCTAACAATAAATAAATAAATATTGTAGGGAATTCACACAGCACTAGCTAGCTTCAAATTAAGCAGAGCTTGTACTATAGGAACTAGACTGCTGATGTAAAACTTACTTACATTTTTTTGTAAATACATAAGCTAAGGCAAATTTCACAATACAACCTTTGTTTTTATGCTAACTTTATTAAAACCTAGGTATACCTGCCTTCTCTTTTAGCAACATTTTTAAATGACTATGATGAGTATTTTGCTGAAGCAAGTAATACATAGGTACCTACCAACCCGTAACACACATGTCTGTATATCAAATAAGGCTGGTTTAACAAAGCGACATCTATCTAGTTTAAGCAACACTAATGTAATAATACCTGCGTAGGTTCGCTGCGTTACAGCCCCCACTTTTTACTATTGATTTAAGTTAAAGTGGTACTGTAGTCACACGGTAGATGTCGCTACTAAAGAATTTTCCAAACTTCATCGAACCTTTCATAATTTTACTATTTATAAGTTTAAAAAACTAGTGAAACCGACTTCATTGCCAAACGGCTAAACCAATTTTAATGAAATTTGTTTGGGATAATCTGGAGGTAAGAATAACCTTCCAAATAAAAAAATAATTTTCTAAATCGGTTCATAAATGACGGAGGCATGCGGTAACAAACATAAAAAAAAAATACAACCGAATTGAGAACCTCCTCCTTTTTGACCACTCCAAATATTGCTATGCCCTGAACATTATAGGGTCTGTTATGTATTCACCGATCTCACCATGTAACATAATAATTGCAATAAATAATATGAGCATGAGTATGAGTATGATTGGAAGTCGGTTAATAAAAATAATAAAACACTTATCTACTATCAACAGTGACCAAGCTGTTGAAAAGCTCGTAGCCGCATAGCACAAGTTTTGTAGCAAAAACAATATAATTATATTTTAGTAGTCACATAATAAAATATGACGTGAGCACGCAATACGGGGTTTTTGCCACAGAAATAACGGTCCTCATCATCATCAATTTAAATCATATTGGGAAATATTATGTTACATGACATAATGGGAGAGTTCCATGTCCAGCAATGAACTAGGCTGATGATGATGTTGTGAAATCGGATGTTTTGCTTTTGATGTAGAACAATCTATACTCAAAGAGTTCATAAGACTAAAAAAAATCGGCAGATCACTATTTAGAAGTTTTTTATAAATGGACGTTCGTCATAATTTTTAAATAAAAGTTAAAATATTTTTTTATTTCGTTAGGGTGACACATTTTTTTAATATGAAATTAATAAATAAGTGAATTATTGCTCCACATGGCAAACGCAATACATCTATATCTATACTAATATTATAAAGAGGAAAGATTTGTACCTATTTTTGTATGTTTGTAATGAATAGGCTCAAAAAGTACTGGGCCGATTCAAAATATTCTTTCACCAATAGAAAGCTACATTCTTCCAATTTGACATAGGCTACATTTCATTTTGAAAAAAATTAGGGATCCTTGGTAAAATTTGAACAATGTAACCGATGGTTTCGTCGAATGCGCTGCCGAAACTATTAGCGATAGAACACATAATGTACAATAATATTGTCTACCCCGTGCGAAGCCGGGACGGGCTGCTAGTATAAAATATAAAAGAAACGAAAGTCGTGTTACGAGTAGTTACACTATTTATTACTCAAGAACGGCTGAACCGATTTGGCTGAAAATTGGTGCGGAGGTAGCTTAGAACCTGGAAATGGATATGGGATACTTACTTTTTATCCCGAAATAGTAACGGGAATGGGGCGAGCGAAACCGCGGGTGGCCGCTGGTTTTTAATAAAAAAAACCATTTACCTACGTGTTGTATGGCCTATGCCTATTGTAGTGGCAGTTGTAGGTTTGCAATGATTAAATGAATAATTAATGTGATCAATTTGCAGAGTTTGGGCTTGAATACCAAGGCTAAGGGCAAGGGTACCTTATCCAAAAGATCAATTAACTTTTGTGCTAGTAGTAATAAGCAGGTACTAGGTACCTAGCATTTTATAGCCTCCACTGAGTTTACTTCCTTCTTCACGTAGGCTCTATTTAACCTTATTTATACTTATCTAAATAATAAGTTGTCAATAGACAACAATCGGTGAATTTATGGGTTTTTTCAAGGTGCTTCAAGTGACCTATACTTAAAAACTTGGTGTTTTTTTTATAAATAGCCACTAGTGGTTCGCCCCGGACTGAGATCTTGTACAGTCGAGCACAATGTGTACCTAGACTTCCCTATAGCTAGTTTGGTATGGTTAGTAAGTTCCAGGTCGATTGACTTATTTTTTGAAGAATACCAACTTTCAACTAAGTCGTAAGCCTGTCCTTCTACAGTTGCTTGTGTCTAAATCCACCTAATAGGTAATTTTTTTTCTACCTAAGCAAGGCTTTATTTTTCTAGGCAAGGTATTATGAGCAGGATTTGAACCCGCAACCATCCCCTCGGTACAGGGCTGCGCTGACCACTGCGCCATCGGATCCTAATCACACTCGACGCATAACTCTTAGGGACTGTTCGGAAAAAAATATAAAAATCAATAAACAAGGTATTATGTACTTACCTACCTTAATTTCTTTATAACGGTTTTAAATATTTCAAAGTGATCCTTACGGTTTTATAACAAATACCTAAGTACCGAGCCTACCCTTGACTACCCTTAGACTTAATGGGCGAATTGCTCTCTAACATATACAGTTGCAGATTGAAACGCTTTTCTTACTTTTTGTACACAAAGAGTCTGCTGGTGTGGTAACAAGAAATAGTTTTCTTAAAAAAAACTAACATTTCTTGGAAAAAGTCCTGGGATGCCCTGCGTATCCAGTATAACAATGCGTTTAGGGTGCTGATGGGGCTACCGCGCTTCTGCAGCGCATCAGGAATGTTTACCGGCGCACATGTAGACGGATTCGCGGCAATAATGCGCAAAAGATCTGCGTCCCTGATGCGGCGGGTGCGCGATAGCTCCAACAGCTACCTTTATCTCATTGCCGAGAGGCTGGACACCGATAGTCTCTTTATGGAGTACTGGACAAGAGCGCATGTGCTATTCTCTTGATCAGTATGTACTGAGGGCTATACTTATATGTTTTATTTTATATTTAGTTTTAACGTTTGTATGTGTTTTTTCTTGTGTACCCACTATGGACTTTGTAATACTTATAAGGTCTGAAATAAAAATATTGAATTGAATTGAATTGGAGATAAGGCAAATATTTTAATGTCTAGTGGTTCGACTTGAACTCAGATCTCTGTTCATATTACGCATTAATAATGTGTTAAACATAATGCTCGGACTAGCCTCTGGCTACCCCTACTAACTTGGCATGGTATAAATTCAATTTCACACAGTACAATTGGCTCGTTTTCCACAACAGCTCGTTTTTCGCGGTCCTTTTTGCCGCGCACGAGTAAGTTGTGGAATGAGCTGCCTTCTGCGGTTTTCCCTCGGAGCTTCGACATGGGGTCCTTCAAAAGGCGGGTCTATCATTTCTTAAAAGGCCGGCAGCGCATCAGCACCACCTCTGGTGTTGCAGGTGTCTCTGGGCGACGGTGACTACTTCCCATCAGGTGGCTCGTCTGCTCGTCTGCCTTATATGGCATAAAATAAAATAATAATATTAATATAAGGAAACAATCTTATTTGTTTTTGTTCAGGGATCTCGTAGCAGGGAGAACGCGTTGAAGTCTTTTGCATAGAACATGTACATGCCTACCTACCTAACTGTAGGTACATTGGTTACTACGAGTGCAAAGGATTTGGGTTTTAATACTTAGTATTTTTTATTGATTTTATAGTGTTAACTACACTTAAGAAAATCACAATTTTTTTTAATATCCGCTCGGCTCTTAACTTTTGGGACATTATAATATTTTTTTGTTATTTCATTTCATTAATTGATTGCTCACATGTACATAAAATAAATAGCATTTGTTTTTAAGGTAGCTTAGGTTTATATCTAATACAATTAGCGGTTAATAAAATTATAGAAAGGATAAGTCAATCATTATACATTAGTCAAGAGGTATTGTTTTGAACAATACAATAAAAATTATGATTGTTTTATTATTTTGTAGGTACTTAAGCACTTACCTATTACATTTAATGTTTTAAGAACTTCCTACGTTTCCTTTATTTGCATAACATATTCATAGGATTTGCAATATTTTATGTTGTCTGGCAATAAGTTTAGCACGGCTATTTACGATACAAATTACTTGGGTATACAGTTTAAGTACATATTTAAAATGCATTGTTTTAAATGTAATTTACTTTTATAGGTAGGGTAAGGAAGGGTATTACCGGTCACCTAAGCAAAAATAATCACAACTCAGTGAAAAATCAACATTTATTTAAAAAACTATTATGAAACATAACTTAAAGTATTCTTCTAACATAATTACAACCGTTGAGATCAGAATAATTAAAAATATGGCAAATAAAACAATTAAAAAAAAAAATGGATTTGACCGGCATTGTCCGACATGGCAGATAATACCGGTCGGTAGAATGGCAATACCGGTCAAGCTTTTCAGCAACACAAATCACACACGTAGCCTTTGGGGGACTCCTACCCCTGAGTGCTCAGCATGTGCCCAAAGACCACATTGTAGGCACCTGTACCAAAGCTCGTTGTTCCGGCCGTAATCATCACATAACATGCATTTGTTTTCCAGATCTTCAACATCTGTGTCATCGTACATCAATCATGACGATTTCGGAGTCTGATGAGCTTTGATCCATATCCTTATCCTGGAGAACTCTGTTCTTTACCTTCCTGACATCAGATTTAGCTGGTTTTTTCTTTGCGGTCTTAGTTCCTGTTTTTCTTGCAAACATAACTTGTGGGTAATACCGGTCAGCATGACCGGCATTAGCTTTCCGTACGCTTTTTTGGTTAACAATAATTTTAACAAAAACTTGTCGTAAGTTGCTTGAAATCTATGATGCAATAGGTAGATAGATAACTACACGGCTGAAATCATCCCTGGCAAGGAATAAAACATGTAAAACAAAACACTCACCTCTTATGTTCCGTGGCCAAAAAGTTACAAAAAAGTGGCGTGAAACAAACTGATGTGTGTTTCTCCCTGACGTTTGCTCGGAACTGAGCGGGGGTCGGTGCGTTGGAGTGGGGAACACTCACGCCACCCTTTACCAATGTGTGTGTGCGCATAAACGCTGTAGTTTGGACGAAAGTGTGGTGACCGCCATTGTCGCCTGACCGGGGATACCCGCTTTTACCCTACTAGGAAAGCGGTAAGGCACCTATATACCTACAGCATGAAAGATACACCCACCTGCCTACTGTACTGACTGTACTGACTGTAACTGATCAAATAGGTGATAGTGATGCTAGGTATAAAGACCACTGGTGGTCTAGTGACAGTGGCCTTCCGTTCCTGAGGTCATGGATTCAAATCCAGTCGTGTTTCCGTAGGTTTTTCTGTCCAAACATGTATGTGGACTACGCCAGTACTACTCTCAAACGGTGAAGGAAAACGTCGTGAGGAACTGGTCTGTTCTAGAACGTAAAAAGTTCGAAAATATGTGTCAAGTGCACGAATGGCTCCTTTTTTGAGAGGCGCACTCAAAATCCTTTCACCACACTTGGTTCGAAGGAACAAGTAATAATAAACACGATTAGAAGAAGTGATGATATGATCAGTGATTAAAATATTAGGGTATTTCGTCTGACCGGTATAACCTGACCTTTTACTTCCCTCTCCACAGCGAATGTTACATCCGCTAGACGGGAAGTGTACAAGTTACAACAGACCAAAGAGTATTGGTTTCTTTCGCGCTAGCTTACGACGCGCGGCTCTGCTTACGCAACCTATAAAAGGCTATAGTACCCAAACTTACGCACAGTTTGTTGATGACCGCGTAAGAGGGCACCGGTATTTGTATTTTTTTATTTATTATTTAAATTAGATAAAATGCAAGTGAAATTGTGTGCTTTCGCGGCGGTCTGCTGGGCGGCTGCAGCGGCGGGGGCTGATCTGCGTGAGTTTACATTATTTTTAGATAAACATCATATTATAATGTAATCTATGATAAAAATTTTAATCTATGAAAAAAAGTGTAAAATATGTAATCTAATCTACCACTTAACATCAGTAGGCCTACCATGAGCTCTGTCTGGCTCTGTTTCTGATGGTTCTGGTTTTAAGTCTGTGCGAGTGCTCACCAGTGCAATATGTTACTCTTCCGTTCCCCTCTGATTTTATATTACCATTGGATTGTTAATAAATAATTAAAATTGGACATGCGTTGTATGACAATAAATAAATAAATAAATAAATATTTTAAACAATCCACTCACTCTCACACTATATAGCCCCAAGCTAAGCAGACCTTATAGGTATATATCAATGTGATAATGTGGTGAAGTAGGTAAATCAAATTGTAATTGGTAGGTCTTCGTATTTACCAGGTGGTAAGAAGGCAGATACTTTCGAGTGAAGAATGTTTCTTGTCCAATCCAAAATATGTTTGTTCAGTTGCATCACAAGGATCACTTTGTAACGTCTTAAGCTAGGTGAGTCTAGGTGCCAGTTCCAAGCGACCAAGCCGAGAAAATCAGGCAACTAATATATTATACCTACAATTCATAACTTTCATGGTGGAGTCGCGGCATATCAATGGCCTTTTACAACAAAACATCATAATTCACAAAATTGAAATTTATGAATTGTACACATTTTCTAGTGCAGCCGACTGTACCTATTTGGCATTCACCCTGTCTCCTCTCAGAAGGACAAAAGCCTCTGGCATCAGCCTCTATCAAGAAAAACGACTGAACTGCAGTTTTTTTGCGTTAATCAATGCCTGTAGGTATAGTATAGAGTACGAAAGCAGGAGATTATTATAAGGATGCACATTTTTTGCATAATTATGGAAATGTGGCAAGGTCATTGGGCTCCAACACACTCTCAGCTGTAGGCAAGTAAGCCAATGTCAGCTGACCTGCTAAGATAAATCTAGTCGAGGTTGAGAGCATGCACGTCATCTTGAGGAGACCACGATTGGGCAAGACCCCAACACCGAGTGTGATGCGCACAGCATCTTGAAGTAAAATAAACATACACTTACATAGTCATAGATTTCTTGACCATAACTTAGGGAACATCCTAACATCAAATCCCACAATTCGTAATCTCGCAAATCTATAGAACCCCTAGTTTGGATTCTCGAAACCTGACCGGGAAATTAAATAATTTCCCTTTAATTAATCCTATAAATTTTCACTAATTCGGATTTCAGGAAGTCTAAACCCTGATTATTGATCTTATGAAACTCTTTCCGTGACTACCACTTGCCGTCGTCATTGCGAAGCGTGTCGTAGCAATGAGAATCATTTCCTGTTATTCATCCCTCTTGTTTATGACTTGATAATTTCTGCAATACCAATTAGAGAAATGAAGAAACAATTGCAGTAAATCACGCAGAAACACGAGATGGATCGTGCATTTAAACGGTTCTTCAGAAATCTCTACCTACCTCATTGAAAACTGCGGAAACCTTTTATATTTTGTTCGTATTCGCACTTCGAATAGATCTAATGGTGGTCCCACTTATACCGCAACATCGGTCGGCCGACAGGTCTTTTGGCATCGGCTATTTCGGCTAAGAGAATTTGTCTCGGCAAACGACAAGAGTCCATGCGATGGACATGCCCTAACCAACGCAAGCGTCTTTGCTTTAGCCACTCCCGTATCGGTCTGCATAGGACCGGAACGGAAGTGTTCCACTTCTGGTCCATGCGCAATTACCTAACTGACGCCACCTAAATCATCTGCAATAGATGTAACAGGCCAATAATGGTGGTCCCACTTTTGGGTACCTTACTTCGGCCTCCTCTCTTGCTAAAATGCATTTCAGTTCAAGTCAAAATTCCCGCCGTGCTACAAATCCCATTGCGTATTGTAAGTAAAACATACCTAAGTACTACATTTACAAAAGCAATTGCGTGGCGTCATCGCGTTGTTCGCAATCGTCGATTGTGTTCTTTCGAAACATACGGATTCATTTTTATTTATTTTTTGAAACATACTTGACGATCTTGATAAATTCTACTTTCTTCAAAATATTATGTGCAAATAACAACCGTGTGTAACAATGTTCACGGCCAAAGTAGGTACAGTTCGAGTCAAATTTTGCTACTCTTATGCTTGAAATATTCATGTTGAATTAGGTTTAATGTTTTCTTTGCTAGCTATTCATTCATTCAACATTATTCACCTCATTTTTATTCATTAAAGTATCTTTCCTTCACCTTGCATAACTGATCTATCAAGCATGATAATCTTCAATCTCTGTCAATGTAATGTAACATAAATATTCTGTCTCCCATGCAAAGGAATACGATGTGCATACTAATGAGCCGACTAATTTACAACCGACTCAGCGTGACAAAGTCAACCTCACACTACCTTAGTGCATCCCTCTCGGTGCGCTATAAGGTGTCTGAGTGCAGATTTCCCCCGACAACAAAAAAAAACTCCGAGACAATTTAAAGTTACAAAATCTTCCTATGGGGTGGGTATAATTATTATCTTCTGTGCTATGGGCAAGATTTTAATGATTGAAATCATTAATATCAGAGCTTGTAGAGGAAAAAATCCGTCAACACCTTTTAACGCTATCACCTTGTCAACTAAATTCATGGTCAAACTGATAAAGGAATTGCTAATTCTTGATGGATTAGATGATTGCTCATCAATTGGTTTCATTCTCATCTGTCTGAGGTGGATAAGAGACCTACTTACCTTTAACACACACTCAAAACAAACTGAAAACGAAGGCAAGTTACGTAAAATTGCAATTGTTCCTAATCCATTACCCTCGTTACCGAATCACATAAAAACGTTGCATAATAAAGTGGGTGCTTACTTTTACTATAATTGTCATTACCAGGCTGCCCCTGAATTTAGTCGCTTCACTGTTCAACCCGCAATGTAAGGTACCTGCCTAACGATAGGTAATTATTACTTCAGTTCCTAAAGTATCAATAATTTCAGCCTTCCTCTTCATTACGCCACTCTGAAGAAAACATTGTCTAGTCTAGCAATTTCCACAGATGAATGCAGAAGTTTCCAATAAAACCATGGTGGAATTATTCCTAAACGTGGGCTGCTGTGAGTATAAGTACCTACCTACTTGATAAATCAGTAGACTACTGACCCCCATACATCCTCTGCAGACTTACACGACACCTCTGTTGCGTGCTGCCGAGATCGGAATCATACCTTATGATATACTTTTACTACTGAGACTGAGTGTCTTGCAACGGCACCGTTGCTCCAGACAGCTCACGTGTTTGGCCATGTCTCGTGCTTGTGGTTTGACGGCATTGCTTGTGTAACATTGACCTGGTGCGGCTTGACGCATGCATTGCTTACTAGGTCTCGTCTGATCTTGAGCGATCACATCCACTAACGCGAAGAGATGGCGTAAAACAATACAACCATGTAAAGCTTCTGGAGGAATCTATTGGACTAACAAGGCCTTTAGGTAGGTACATGTATCTCTTTGTTACCTGAAAAGCGTAGGTAAGCTAAAAGAGAACAAGCAGAATATGTTCCATCTCATGTATTTGTTTTTGTAATGGTTGTAACGTGCGAAGTCGGTTCGAGTCTGAATCTCGCGATTGTACCTAGTGTACCTGCCCCTGATGAAAATCTATGGATGTATGGATGCTTAATACTAAGCAGCTCTACATATAGAGCCGTAAGGCAGATGTTTCGTGTTCAATAGTTATTTTCCCTCGTGAGTACCTAATAGGTATAAGGTCAAAAGCCTCGTGAGTGGTTTCATAAGTTTGTTGTGGAGTTGCTTGGGCAATCTTGCAAACGCTAGTCACGCATCACTCTCCGCGCTTGACCACATCTCTCGTTACATTGACCTAGCTAGCTGTTCGGCTCATTAGTATTCTTGAGCAATAGCTCTTATCGTAGGCTCGTAGGGTGCCCACAGGTAAATGATGATTGTTTTGTATATGTTTATCAAGAGCGCGAGGCATGGTGTATAGGTAAAATCCTTCACATTACTTAGGTAATAAGTACCTAGAAATACTTACTTACAATACATACATAAATTTCGTTTGCGAATGAAGAGAAACTAAATTATTAACCTACAGCCCTTGAAAACTGGAACTTCAAGCCTAACGGCAGTTTTATTTATTTTATTTTTTATTTTGTTTTATTAGGGAAACAAACAGTACAGTAATTATTAAAGCTAGTAAATTTAGAGTAATACACAAACCAGTAAAGTTTCCACCATTAAATAATACATAAGGCGCGTGTGAACAGACTGAAGGAAAATTAAAAGAAAGACTACATAATGACAATAACATAAAAGTAATTCTAAATAATAAACAATAAAATCACGAAACCATTAAATAAGTAAAAATAACAAATTAAATTAAAAATAATAATAATAATACACACAAAGAATTAAAAAAAATTAAAAATCATTGGCTTAAGCTACCCACAACTTCCCTACGGAACCCGGCTGCAGTGGAGTGAAATATATCAATTTGAGTAAATTTTTTATTGTACATCTCGCAAGCTCTATTGATAAACATATTCTTGTTGTAAGTGTTAGAAGTAGGCGTCCAAAAAGTTTTCTTTTTCCTAGTCGAAAGCCGGGGGCAGAACAATGATATATTATGGAGCATCTGTTCAGAATCAACTTGATTGGATAATATTTTAAACAAGAACATCTGATCCCTCACAATACGACGATCTTGAAGGCTGGTAGCAGAGCTATCAGAGCCAGCCGGAAAACGATATTTTAAGTGCTTTAAAAACTTATTTTGTATTTTTTCAATTTCTTGAATATGGATGGCATATTGAGGATTCCAGACAGTAGACGCATATTCCAGAACTGACCTGACGAAGCTGTTATATAAGAGTAATAGCGTTTTAGGATTTTTAAATTCTCTACCAAGTCTTAATACGAAGCCAAGCATCCGATAAGCCCTAGAAGTAATGGTGTTGAAGTGAGTATTCAAATAAAAGTCTCCATTTGATATTAAGTAGGTACCTACTTGGGTAGGTAACTAGGTATACCTTCCATCTACCGGAAGTGCAAATTACACAATGTGAAGGGTGAATTGAATCTCGGTTTCATTAATACTTAACTCAAGTTAATAAATACTTACTATAAAACTTTTTTTATGCTCAAGGGTTGGGGCTCTAGCTATTTTATAAGTAGGCTTATTTATAAGTAGGGCCACAGGTTCTACATAATATAAATAAATAAATAAAAAAAATAAAAAATATGAAATAAAATCTAAGAATACTCTACCCAATTGTTTTAATACACGAACTGACCAATGTCTTACTTGTTTCCAGCGTCGTTCATCAGCCCGTGCTCCGCATCAGACCCGAACCTCAGCCAATGTGTGGAGAAGGTGATCAACATCGCGGGGCCGACCTTCGCCGACGGCCTGCCAGAGCTGGGCATCGCACCTCTCGACCCCGTCAAGCTGGGAACCGTCAATGTGGACAACCCGTCGCTGAAGATCGTCTTCAAAGATACTGTCGTGACTGGGCTTAGAGGGTTCAGGGTGAATAATTACAAGTGAGTACCTACCTTCTAACTTTGATTTGATGAAGTCATTTGACAAAATGGTCGAGAAAACATACAGAACTAGCAAACTGAAGTCGAGGTGAGCCGTTCGTGACCATCAATGACCGATAACCGCTAAGGTAGACAGACTTAACTGGACAGCAACTTGATGAGAGGGGCCGAAGAACGGCTTCAATGGCGCGCCATGTCCTATATTCAGCAGTGGAGTACAATAGGCTGATGATGACGACTTTCCAACTGAGCTACAATACAATCATCACTCATTATACGATGCTAAGTCATCCCTATCTACGGCCTTCCCACGGTCTTTGCCAGACTACATTATTACTCAAGGCTTTGGACTCAACCTTCACTTCTTATGTCCCAGGCTAAATCCAGAAAAGGGCAAGTCAATTCTAGACTTTACTGCTAACGTGACACTGAAGGCTCAATACGAGATGGACGGACAGGTGCTCATCCTGCCCATTCGTGGCAGCGGACAGGCGAGGATCAAGATAAGTAAGTAACATTATAGGTAATTATTATAAAATCACCATTTAAACTTTGCCCGACAGTTTTTTCGTCGTTAAATGCCCGCCTTTAAGATTTAACAATCCAAATAGACTTACTTACCACCCCACCATAAAAACCTAGGATTTGAAGTTTCAATGGTCAGAATAAATACACTCCGGAATTGAAGTAACCGCAACTTTACAACCCAATTATGTAAGTTCCTACCATCGATAGCAAAGGATGCGAGGTTTGCAATTTCATTACTAATTACAAAGCCAACCAGCCCAGGACGTAAAGTTTTGCAACTTCAAACGCACTCTTGTAGTTTACACTTCCTACACACACACCTAGATAGTCAGCTCAAATGACCCTGTCCTTTGACCAACAGCTAACCTGAACATCGTGGTGAAGTATGACTTCGAGACGCGGGAGGGGCACTGGGTGATCACCGGCTACAAGGATCACTACAAGATGGACAAGGCCCAGTTCAAGTTCCAAAACTTGTTCAACGGAAACAAGCAGTTGGGTAAGATGAAACTGAGTTCTGTTTGTTTACCTGGCGATTATGACGACAAGCGCGGAATCTAATAAAAGTTACCCACTTCGAGCTAAGTTTAGTTGTACTTATACCTACCTAAGTCATCGAATACAACAACGTCTACGAGTTGTTTGTTGTATTCGCAGTTTCATTTGATGACTTTTCACGAATATTCCAATAGCCCTTGACCTAATGATTACGATAACACCAATGCAATGGCCACCAACGTAATCGCTCATCTAAATATACCTACGACAAATATTTACCTACTGGACATGCCAACAGCGACAAACTTTCGTAATATCATTCACAGTGTCAGAAACGAAGGAATTTCAACCAACTAGAGTACGAATTAGGCAGTCAGACGGACTGATCAACAGCCTTGCATTAGCAACTTTAGTTATCATCTAGGAATGAACCTACCTTGACACTCTCCACTAGCGATTATCTAGGTAGAACCAGCCTACCTACATACTCTTAAAACACAGCGATATACTTAGCTATTTCGAACTTCATACTTTTTCCTAAAACACAGCTCGTCTTGAGCTTACAATAACATACTTCCCATTACAGCGACCACAACAGAAAGGTTCACGAACGAGAACTGGCAGATCATAATGTCGGAGATTGCTCCGGGGGCCATCAAGCAGATCATTCAGAGTTGCGTGGACAAAGTTCAGCAGTTCTTCACCGCGATCCCGGCTAAGAACCTGTTGATGCCGTGAACGGTTGGGCTCCACATCTTCAAAGCATGCTTACTAATCCAGTGCTACGCATATTTCTTCATTTGTTGGTGGAAAGCTTTTTGCGATGCCTACCAACTAATTTGAACTGCATGTTTTTCGATGTACTTAGACCATGATGGACTTTTTCGTCTTCTACCTCCAGTCAAACATGTTAATATGGGATGAATGACCATCTTTAACTACTGCTTACATAATACTTTTAACATCTACTACTACTACTAGGTACTACATACTATTACATAAGTCCTCTTCATAAACAATATTACATAACCTACAAATACCAAGCTACCTCTGCCTACCTACAATTAATTACCCTACATTTCAAACACATTATTCAATAACTCCATCAAATAATCAACGCTCGTATAATCTATACTCACTATCCTATATATTAATAAGTACCTGCTAATACTTACCTACATTTATAATTATTACATGGGTACTAACAACTTAACTCTATACCTACTTACCAATGGTTCCAAAATTGATCAATGATACGATAGTCAATGCGTTTTAGCTTGGGGATTGTGTACTATTGGAAGCCCATTTTATTTTTATACAAATGAAAGTAACAAAATGCTCTGTGATGTTCCACCACAGCCCTTGAGACATAGGTACAGAAGCATGATGGGCAGCAAGTCGTGATCTGAGGACGCATTGAGATTCTTAACCTAATTAATGCATTTTTATCTGTATTCTAGGAGAGACAATGCATACGGTAATCAACACAAACTGGGAGTCTGTGATACGGGACATAGCGCCAGTTGCCTTTGAACAAATTATCAAAGCCTGTGTGGACGAGGCTAAGAAACTCTTCGCTGCTGTGCCTGCTAGCAAACTCCTGCTTCCTTGATTATTTAACGATTAGAATAACATTTTAAGGCCTACGCACGCCTAGGCCGCTGGCGTCGGCGATCAGTGAAACGCTAAAATTTGACAGTGTTTCACTGATTGCCGACGTCAGCGAACTAGGTGTGCGCAGGCCTTTACTAACTATACAAAGATAAGGGTTGACACTTCGTGGTGAGTCAGCCCATAATAGGACCACCAATAAAAAATTGCAAGGTGCAAATAATCACATATTTATAAATTAAAATATAGTAAAATTTGTATGTGATTATTTGTAACTTGCCTGATTATAATTTGCACGCCTATTTCTTTTTTTAATTTAGATCAAAACTGAGAGTTCTCATATTGACCATGTCCAAAATGTAAATGTATAAATATATTTTCTTTCTTTCTTTCTTTCAAAATTTTTAACAGTACAAGACTGTGTCTACGTTCAATTTGATAATTTGTTTGTAGGCAAATTTAATTAAGTTAGTTTTAAGTAGGAATTGTGATAATTGAATAAGTATGTGCTAAGGTGAATGTTGATATTAACTTTAAGTTAGATAAATAATAATTAAATAAATAAGTTAAACATTCAACAGTTTTATATATTATTTATTGAAATTGTAAACTTTAAAAATGACAGTGTTGTAAAAACATAAAATGCACATTATTATAATATATGAAAATTATAAAACATTTGCACTTACAAGATAAAAGGCACTTGTTTTCATCAGTAGTAGGTTGGTAGTTAGCTTAGCGGGGACACATAGCATGACGGCCGCCGTCCACAGGAACACTGGCACCCGTGATGTTAGTGGCCAAGTTGCTCGCTAGGAAAGCAATCGTAGCTGCTACCTCATCTGGGTTACCCGGCCTTCCCAACGCGTGCGTCTCCTTGCTCCTCTCCAAGAAAGCCTTGTATTGTTCATCAGTCAGTCCCCCACGTTTTTGCAACTCGGTCAGAATAACTCCAGGATTTACGCAGTTCACCCTGACACCTTTTGGAGCTAATTCCAAAGCTACACATCTTGTGAACTGATCAACTGACGCCTTTGACACATTGTAGGCGAGTACACCGGGGAAGGATCGAATACCATTCACGCTGGAAACATTGACAATGTTCCCTTTAGACTTGATAAGGTGCGGAGTAGCCAACATGGTAAGGTAGTAGATTGAGCGGACGTTTGTGTTCATGAGACGATCATATTGTGCCAAAGTAGTGTTTTCGATGGTACCGGTCTCGATAATACCAGCATTGTTGACTAAAACATCCAGTTGCCCGTAGTGATCTACAGTGTTCTTCACGATCTTCTCGATATCAGATTCTTTTGTTAAATCGGCGGAAACTACGAAAGTGGGTGCCGATTTTTCGCAATCTTGGCTTACTTTCTTCAAGTTCTCCACGTTTCTACCGGTCAATGCCAGACGAGCTCCTAATTTTGACAGAAAAACCGCAGTAGCAGCGCCAATACCCGAGCTCGCACCGGTAACAATCACGACTTTACCGGCGAAATTCATGGTTTTTACTGAGATGAGAGTTAAATCAACTTACACTGGTAATTTTGAAACAATACGCAAAATACGAATTACAGTACGTTTTATCTTATCAGAGACGCTATAAGACGTAATTATTTTACTTGCAAATCTTATCAAAAACGCAAAAATAACAACTTGTCATTGGTCTTTTCATTTATCCAGTCTGTCTTCTTTGATCAGCTAAAATGTAAACATTGAAAAATAATACTCAACCAATAGTAGCATACCAAAGAGCTTGAAAAACAGCCAATGAATTACTTTAAAAATAGATTAATTCTTCTGATTCGTCACTAGGCCGCACTAGGCAGAAAGAACAGTATTCTATAATTCTGTCATCTGTCTAGTCTAAAAACACGTCAAACGTCTTAAGGCTTACGCACATTATGGCGATGGCGATGGATGGCGATCAGTTGAAACACTGTCAAATAGCTACTTGACAGATTTTACTCTAAAAGGGTTAGTTCTAAACAGGGTTCCTCGCCTTGATCTAGGAGAGCTGAAGCCGAGATGTTTTTTGACTGCCCACGGTGTCATGGCGTTTCGCCTTGTCTTGTGTACACTTTCTTCTGTTTAGAAGGCGAAATTATCGATCACTCCCACAAAAACATTATTCGCCTTCTCACTCGCCACTTGGAACTTATTGTTTTCCCCAGCCCCACAGCCAAGTCGACAAGGCGACTGTTTGCATTTTTTTTTAATTCCCTATAATGATGCTCCACACCTCATAATTATTAATTTACGCCGACAAGAGCATTGCTCGTAAATAAGAAGAGGAATATGAATAAAATTAATAAAATATTACTAACCAATACTTACAAGAATGAGATATGGCACACCTGATGCTGAGAGGCTCAGACAATTAACGCAAGCGCAATACAGTGTTGCGTGCGTTAGGTACTGTGTGTCTATGTCACAACACAACACAAGGTTAAAATTATTTTCCTGTTTTTGGATTTTTTTTCAATCTATTGATAAATTAATAAACCGACGAGCATGTATGAAGAATGTTATGAGAGTGAACGAAGCGAAAGAGGTGTGTCAGGATCGTAGCAAGTGGAAATCCGTGATCTCTGCCTACCCCCATGGGAATAAGGCGTGATTTTATGTATGTATGTATGTATGTATGTATAAATTTCCGTCAGATGAAAATATGTAGGAACATCTCTTTTCTATGCTTGATTATAACAAGGACTGACATTTTTTATTCGCTATTCCGTAGATCGAAAAAAAGGGCCGTAATATAATGTAGTGACTGCCAGGAAGACACTATATCTAATCTAGTAGTGTAGGTACTTACGTAATCAAATCAAACAGTTGAAAAAGTTTGAAATCTAAACAACAATGTAATATACATTTCATATACATACATTTTATTCCAAATCTGCTGTATGTCCAAATTGTAATGGGTGTAGTGAGTTCATGTATCCACCTACCTACCTATCGTTTTTTTTATAAATATGGTCGCATCTTGGTGGTTTGGTTACTCTACACATTCATCGGTTCAACAATTTTCAGAAAGAAGTAATCCACATTCACATAGGCCAAGCTGGTGTACAACTAGCTAATGCTTGTTGGGAGCTTTACTGCCTCGAACATGGGGTGAGGCCTGACGGAATCCTGGCATTTTCAGACACTGAGAGGGGTTGTGGGCCTTTCTTCAGCCAAACTGGAGCTGGAAAAGTGGTGCCAAGAGTTGTAATGGTAGACCTAGAGCCAACTCCTATTGGTTTGTAAACGTAACAAAGTCGTAGTCGTAGATTGTGATTACTTATAGCATCTACTTACCGATGAACAATTTCTTACAGATGAAATTAGGTTAGGTGCGTATCGTCAACTTTATCATCCTACATCTCTGCTTACGGGCAAAGAAGACGCTGCAAGTAATTTTGCCCGAGGATACTTTGGCGTGGGTCGGGAGATGATTGACCTAGCGCTCAATCGAATTCGACAGGTGGCTGAAGACTGCGCCTGTCTTCAGGGGTTCATAATTTTTCGCGCTTTCGGTGGAGGCACTGGTTCTGGGTTCACAGCATTGTTACTTGAAGGGCTTGCACGAGACTATGGGAAACTATCAAAAATAGAATATGCAATTTATCCATCTCCAAAGGTTTCGCCGATAATCGTCGAACCCTATAACGCAGTACTGACCTCTCACGCTTGCATGAATACCGAAGATGTCTGCTTTATTTTTGATAATGAAGCACTGTATGATATTCTCTCAAGACTGCTCGAGGTACCTCGACCAACTTATACCAACTTGAACAGACTTATCGCACAGGTGGTTTGACTTGCATAATTATTCTATGTTCTTAAATTTCTTATGAACTATTATGATTTATAATCAGTAGTAAAACTACTTAAAACGTTTGGAATTGAAGATTATTTGTTTTAAGGTGGTTTCATGCATGACAGCAGCGATGAGGTTCGAAGGTTCATTGAATGTGGAACTTGTAGAATTCAGAACAAACTTAATCCCATATCCAAGAATCCACTTTCCTTTGGTGACGTTTGCACCCTTCGTAACAGCAGCGAGGGCTTACCATGACACGAACTCGACCCAGCAATTGATGATGGCTTGCTTTGAACCAGCCAATCAGATGGTTAAATGCGATCCAAGGAAAGGATACTACATGTCTTGTTGCCTGTTGTTTAGGGGAGATGTAAATCCCAACGATATTAATACATCGATCAATCAAATTAAGAGTACAAAGTCAATCAGATTTGTATCGTGGTCTCCTACTGGATTCAAGGTAAGACCTTGGCAGGACCTACTTTGGTTTTCTTCTCCTAAATTTGAGAGCTTAGCTTTTGTCGGGGTTTTGATGTAGTTTTCTCCAATTACGTTCTCAAATGTGACCTCCTTGATTTACTTAGACGACACGACAGCAGCGAACTTTCTTTCTTTTATCTGGCTCACGTAACTTATTCTTGACCTTCCTCTTCCCCGTTTGCCTGCAACCCTTCCTTCAATGATGTTCTTAAAGCAGCTGTCATGTCGTAGAAGATATCCATTATACATAACGGCACTGTACTAATCCATAAACCATTTGTAGATATACTAGGTACTTATATAAATGATTTATGATGGGACTCTTTCAGATCGGTGTTAATTACCAGCCTCCCACAACAGTACCTGGAGGAGACTTGGCGGCTTTGCAAAGGGCGGTAGTCATGGTTTCGAACAACTCAGCAGTGCGTGAAACGTGGGAACGCCTTTGCAAGAAGTTCTCCCTCATGTACGCCAAGCGTGCTTTCGTTCATCATTTTGTAGGAGAAGGAATAGAAGAAGGAGAGTTTAAAAATGCTCTATTTAACATCAGAGCTCTGTCGAACGACTATAGAGAAATGGAAAGTTGAGCCAATCTAATATTGAAGACTATAGTATCATACATCTAAATAACTGCGAGATTTAAAAAAATGTCGTGGTCTAACTAAGCACATAGCGTAATTTTTTGATCAGTTTATTTCTTTATTGAATTCATATTTTCTGATATTAAACCTTATACTTAAGTTGTAAAAGTTTTGGCTTTTAGTGGTAGGTATTATTGTGTAGTTACTACTTATAACATAGGTACCTACTTAGTTAATTGGTATAATGTGTAAGTACCTACCTAGTGTAAGTACCTCTACTTAGATACCCTACCTACATAGATATCCTACCTACATAGAGAGATGGCAATAGTTTAAGCACTGTTTATCTTGTGACATATTTTTTTATGTAAGGCCATAGATGAATAATCAATGAATAATTACCAACACGGCTGAGAAAATGTAAGTCATTGCATCTTCATTGCACGTGAATTTTGGAACTTCGGCGCAGAGCCGATTATTTCTGTCCAAATTCCATTTGGAAGACGAGGTAGTATATTACATTAAACCTGATCCTGGCCTACAGGCGTTAAAAAAACTATACTTTCTTGGGGAGGCAATAATGTACGACCCGTTATTGCACAGCAAGATAATGTACAGCAGGTTAATGTACACACCGTTATTACGATGCCAGGGTTTGGATTAACGGGGCGTACAATAAAAGGTCGCGAAATAACATGCTGTACAATGTCGTCACGTGTTGTTATTGTACGCCCCGTTATTACGATGCCAGTTAAGCCTCGTGCACACTGTAGCAATTCAAATTTTTGCTGTTTTGCAGCGGCAGCGGCAGCGGATACTTGTCAAGTACAAGTATCCGCTTTCTTGAGACTTTAGAGGGCGGATCCGACTTGGATAGGTTAGGTTATGTTAGAACATATAAATAACGCACAAGGCGAGCGAGCAAAGCGAGCGTGCCGCGGCAGCGGCCGCCGCAGTGCCAGAAAATATTTTTTTACATTTACCCCAAAGGGGCTATTCTCTTAAGGAGCGGTATCCATTGCTTACAAAAAATAAGAAATAATTGAATTGCCTCAGTGTGCACGGGCCCTAATGGCATCCAATTAACATGCTGTACAATAACATCACGTGACAATTTTGTGCACCCAGTTAATTCGCAGCCAGTTATTGTACGGCAGGTTAAAACGAATCCAAAAAATGAAAAAAGGTTTCGTTTTAACATGGTGTACAATAACATGCTGTACAATAACTGGACGTACATTAACCGGACCCCTTTCTTGAACAGCTGTTTTGTTTTCAGTGCTGTCACTGTCAATGTCACTGATTGTCACTAAAGTTGTAATTTTTAGGTTATGTTATGTTGTACTCTGTTGTTGGTTGACCCCTGAATTGCTTTATTTTATTTAATCTTTTCTGTATTTAAGGACTATGGCATAAAATTTGATAGTTAATGTGGAACTGCACAAAGTAGTGTGTCTTGGCAGACTAGTTCTTACATACTAAGTGAAGTTAAATTTATTTGTTCGACCACCATGTAAGGGCTCTAATACTACCTTTATCTAATCAATTAAATAATACATACATAGCCAGCTTGGCAAATAAATATATTTGGGCGTTTTGACACAATTTTAAAACAATCTGAGAAATTGCCCATGAGTAAGCAATGATTGAATGTTATGGCGCAACTTTGTAACTGCTACCACACCACTTGACTGAGAATTGTTCAACAGTATAATGTGGAGCGTGTCACATCTCTGTCGATGTGCATCATCGTTGCGAGCAGCACGGGCCCAGCTGCTCATCCCCACAAGGAATGGTTTCAGTGTTAGCAACGGTGTGTCTCGAAAGCTGATCACTTCAACACACAAGACTAATAATAGCAGCAATTATAGAGTAAGTTAATTCAACTAAACCATAACTTCAATATTTTAAATATTGTTTGAAAGATGGTGATTTTAGTATTGAACACACATAAGTCTTAGTACTATGACCATACTTCAAGCGAATAAATACATTTCATTTTCATTTGAGACTAGCCTCTAGCTCAGTTGGTAGTAGCTCTGCCTTCTGCGCCGTAGGTCGTGGGTTCGATCCCCACCGAGAACAAATATTTGTGTGGTGAAAACAAATGTTTGTTCTCTGTATGGGTGTTATATTGTATTCTAAATATGTATTTACAAAAAAAAATGTATTCAAGTATTATATCAGCTATCTGGTTCTCATATTACAAGCTCTGCTTAGTTTGGGGCTGGGTAGTGTTGTGTGAATTGTCAACAATATTCATTTATTTATTATTTATTTATTTCATGAGTAATGGCATGCCTAAAAAGTATAGTACTCCATTATCCAAACTTCAGGCTTGCGCCACCCTTGCTTCACAGTTGAATTACAAAATCTCATAGCGGAGTATGAGTAGGCTAGTTGCCCTTCGTGCCAAAGGTTGTCAAAATCACAAGAGTCCCTGTTTCTTTCACAGTTAAGCAACATAATAAAATCAAATGGGCTGTTCATCCGTCTCTGTTCCACCACACAGAAGCCTAAGACTCCCAAGGCAGTCGGCTATTGGCTTCTCGGCTGCAGTGGCATGGTCTTCACAGCTGTTGTCCTAGGTATGGTCTCTGGATATGTAGTACTGCTATACTCTGTCTATTATATTGTGAATGTGATAGTTAAAACTACCAATGGAAGTAAGTAGGTTATATAATTTAAGAATTGTTTTTAGAAGTTAATCTATTATGTTAAGTGTACACTAAGTACCTATTTTGTAATTTAAAATGTAGGAAGTTCAATTTATAAAGTATCATTCCACTGTGTAAAATATGTTTTATGAATAAGTTACCTATTTGTAGAACTTCTATGTTCATTATTAAGTGTTATTATGTATGTACCTACTTATTACATACTTAAATTGTTATATAACTTGGATAACAATATTTATCTAAAGTAATAAATGTTATTGAAAGTTATCAGTGTTTAATAATATACTTTTAATTCCTGTTCCTATGTTTTTTTTTCAAGCAAAATATCTTTACACAATCTTTTATGCCCAAAAGGCATTTAATTATTAAGCCAATTTTAATAAATTATTGTAGGTATGTATTAACCAAATGGGAACTTCTGAGGATCTGTAGTCTATACTATGATAATCATGAATTAATTACAACATACTTGTATCATATGATAAAGATTTTTATTATGTCCCAAAAGTTAACAGCCCAGTATCAACGGTAGCAGATTTAAATCCCGCCCGGCTTATAACTTTTGGGACGTTATAAAAATCTTTGCGATTTCCTTGAGGTAGGTAAACTCAAAACACTATAAAATCAATTTAAAAAAAGTAAATATATGATCAGAAATAAATAATACAAACATCATTACCTACGGCTGGGTATAACAACTTTCTTGTTTTGTTGCATCCATCACGATTCTGTGCCAGTCTAACCCTGTTATGATGTCGCTCAGCGATCTTGACATAGGACTATGCATCTACTTTATATTTGTTATGTATCTCCAGGTGGCGTGACTCGGCTAACAGAGTCAGGGCTGTCGATGGTGACGTGGAAACTCCTCGGCGAGAAGCTTCCCACCAGTGAGGAGGAATGGCAACGCGAGTTCCAGACTTATCAGCAGTTCCCTGAGTTCAAATAGTGAGTCGGAATATCTTTGCATTATATTTCAAAAAAAATCTGTAGTGAGGCTTAATCAGCTCACAGTTTTCTCATTAAAAATACAGGCATTATAGACTGTTAAGTGTGTTATGACTTGACTAAAAGTGTTGAAATAAGTGGCTCACCTGATGGGGAGTGGTTACCTTAGCACGTAACTATTTTATATCCACAAACGACGTCTACTTTGTAGCATTTCACTGCGTCTTTTATGAGAAATCTAATCATTAGGTCTGGCCAGAGAACACAGAATGTCTTGTGCTTAAAAATGTAAGTAAATGAATGTTGGTTGTTCCAGCAAAAACCAGAACATAACGCTATCAGAGTTTAAATGGATCTGGTACATGGAGTACGCACATAGGACGTGGGGCCGCTGCATCGGCGCTGCGGTCTTCTTGCCGGCCGCGTTCTTCTGGGCGCGCGGTCTACTCGATAAGGGCATGAAGATACGCGTCGGGGTCTACTGCGCGCTGGTCGCCGCTCAGGTTAGAAAGCCTAGTGCTTATTTTACCATTTTTAGGTATCGGTTATCCGTCAGGTAAAAATGCGTTGTTCTCGTCAACAAGCTAAAAATACTGTATTCTACAACTTTGAGTGAACTGTTTTAAAAAAATTACTTGATGTGGTGACAATTTTATTAGTTTCGCTCTCATATATATTATGCAGTGCACGAAAATAGCTTATGAGGCGGACTTAAAATCCTTTCACCGCCATGGCTCAAAAGAAACAGTCACACAATAAGATAATACTTATGCTATGCGAAATCTTATGCTAGAAATGAAATTTGGAAAGAAATAAAAATGGTAGTCTATATTCCCCAGGGTCTAATGGGCTGGTACATGGTAAAGTCGGGGTTAGAGGACCGGTTCCAAGGCCCCATGGACGTGCCGCGTGTCTCTCAGTACCGGCTCGCGTCGCACCTGAGCTTGGCGTTCATCCTGTACGCGGGGCTGCTGGGGGGAGCCCTGAGGGTGCTCCGCCCCTTCCCCAGCGGGGTCGTGACCAAGCTGAAAGCGCTGAAGAGCGTCACAGCGCTGGCGCATTCCGTTAAAGCGTTGGCTTTCTTAACAGCTGTTTCAGGTTAGTATTTAAGTTATATGTAGAGCTACAATATCCTAACGTCATACAGTGCAAACTAGTACGGAGGGTGACACTTGACTGGTCAGTGACTTTGTTTACAGACTTACCTACATTTTTACTGTAAAGTAATACTTACCTAGTTTAGTAAAGTTAAATTGTATTTTAGCCTCATGCTATCATCACCCACGGCTCGATTCCACTCACTGCTGGATACAGGCCTCCCTTAGTTAGTGCCATCTCGTCTTCTTGAAATTATTAGCTAGATTTATTTTAGGCACGATATCCAGTCTCTGCCTACTCCTTTGGACAGATGTGATTTTATGTATGGACTAGCATTCGACTGGCTATCTAGATAAAAATTATAACGTATGTGATATTCCAAGTTTCATGCAGGTCCATCTGAAAACACTGGTGGTCTAGTGGTAGCGGCCCCGTCGTAAAACCTAAAAAAGTTCGAGCAACACGTGTCAAGGGTCACGCAAAAAGGGCCCGCTGGCGGGCCCTTTTTGCGTGACCTGAATTTGCTGAATTTACTGAATTTGCCGGGTCCATCCAACCGCTAAGGAAATTAGTCTCGAAGTCTAAAATTCTATTTTTATTTGCATCACAAGGATATTCTACCGAATGTATATTATATGCGTAATGTAACGTTTCAGGTGCATTCGTGGCCGGCCTGGACGCCGGGCTAGTGTACAACTCGTTCCCCAAGATGGGCGACTACTGGATCCCCGATGACATCCTCGCCTTCACGCCCACTCGCAACAACTTCACGGAGAATCCCACTACGGTACCTATACTTAATGTTCGATACATCGAACACATTTAATGAGCATCATCAGTAGTTTGGCTTTAGTAGGTCACTCGTGTCGCGAGCGCGGCCGACCGATCCACAAAGCCAGTGCACCAGCAGCATCCACACAAATCGCACTCATTATTAGCATTTACTCTCGAGTTTACCTAATAAATTACTACAGTAAAGGTGAACTCGGTTGTATCAATCAAGCATCCCGGAAATAGCTAGCGTGATTTCCTACAAGAAATGAAATGTATTTATTCGCTCTTCTTTCTTTCTCATGGTCCTTCGAGCCGGATATATCTTGCAAAACTTATATCAAAGAGAACTTTGGTGGAATCCTGTCTGCTGCTGAAATGTCAAACAAAATACAGAAGAGGTTTTGGCAAATCAGAAATATATTTCTCGGTATTCCGCACTTATTTATCCCGAGTACTTTACGAACATAAGTTGCATGAAGGAGAGATTTTTTTTATCATAAAAAAATTACATAGACATACATTTATTTGCTGCTTCAGCTCACATAATACACACTATCAAATTATTAGACTCTGGCTCAGCATGATGGTTCATCTCCATCGGCAGCTCAGCGCTGTTATTCTGCCAGAACCGTTGGTCAATATAGTTATCATATTATTATTTCCTATTCTTTTTTCAAAGTAACATGTATGGTGTGGTATAGTTTGAATATGGTGTATTGTGTAGGTGCAGTTCGACCACCGCGTGCTGGGCACGACGACGCTGGCGCTGGCGACGGCGCTGTGCGTGGCGGGGCGGCGCGCGCCGCTGTCGAGCGCGGCGCGCGCCGCCGTCTACGCCGTCGGAGCCATGGCGTGGATGCAGGTCTATTACTTCATTATTATTCACCTACTCTCCCCTCCCATATTACTAACTTTGTTAAGGCCTGCGCACACCTAGGCCGCTGGCGCAAACGCTGTCAAATTTGACAGCGTTTCACTGATCGCTGCGCCAGCGGCCTGGGTGTGCGCAGGCCTTTAGTGTTGCGTGTAATGTTAACCTTCTTATCGCGTCATTGGTTCTGTCTAAAAGTAGTCACAGACGATCGAACTTGGTGCGGAGCGCACCACGAACCGCACGGTGCGATCTATACAACAGACGATCGCACCAGACTTCGAACCGTCCAGTCGTATCGTGCTAGCGTTGCGTGAACGCGTCTCCTCGAAATGCCGCCCATTCTATCAAAACAAGCCAAAATTGCTTTAGTTGCGGCAGCTATCGTTACTACGTCGCCGTTATATAACCAACGAAAAAGAAGAAAAGAATGGGCAAAATTTTATCTCAGAAACAGACAACGGTACAGTCATATGAATCTCATCAAAGATCTCGATGATAAAGATTTTCGTATATATCTTCGAATGAGTTCCGAAGCATTTATTGAATTGTTGGATCTTGTGAAATCTTTGTGAACGCGCAGCGACGTGTTGCGCGTACGATAGCACAATAGCGACTAAACCGACATGTGGTTCGGTGCGCCGTCCACACGATCGAATCGGTCGCGTTCGATGTGCAAGCGCTCCGAACCAGCCGTACCGATATTAATAATAATAATGTCCGCCGGACCGTGCGCCACACGATCGTATTTGGTGCGGAGCACACCATGTTCGTGGTGCGCTCCGCACCAAGTTCGATCGTCTGTGACTACTTTAACCATGCGTGTGCGTGTATCGCTACGTGATAGAATCAGAAATGAGGAAATCCGTAGAAGAACCAAGGTCACCGACATAGCTCGTAGAATTAGTAAGTTGAAGTGGCAATAGGCAGGTCATGTAGCTCGAAGAACCGACAACCGTTGGGGAATAAAGGTTCTCGAATGGCGACCACGAACCGGAAAGCGAAACGTAGGGCGCCCACCCACCAGATGGACCGACGACATTGTTAAGATCGCGGGAAGTCGGTGGATGGAAAGGGCTTAGAATCTTTTTTCCTGGAAATGTGTAGGAGAAGGCCTATGTCCAGCAGTGTACTTCTTCAGGCTGATGATGTGCGTGGGGTTTAAGTGCACCTAAAAAGGCTCCTTTCGTGCACTTGGCACATATTTTCATGCTTCCTCACAATGTTTTCCTTCACGGTTTGAGAGTACAAATAGTGAAATGAAATGAAATATATTTATTTGTAAGAAAGCTGTATAGCACCACAATTGTTATTTGTAAGAAGATACGGGATCGAATCTGATAGAAGCTCCTACCATGCATAGAAAAAACTAAGTCGTGCCCTTCTTCCAGGTCGGGCTCGGCATAATGACGCTGCTGCACTACGTGCCCACCCCGCTCGCGGCGAGCCACCAGTCCGGCTCGCTGGCGCTACTCACGCTTGCCATCTGGCTCACGCATGAGATCAAACTGCTCAAGTACATACCCAAGTGAACTAGCTTTGTTCATACCAAACTGTACAACCTCGGTTAGAGGTCCCGGAGTGAACTTAGTATTTTAAAACATAGAAAATGGTCAATGAACTTACATGAACGACAGAAGAGATCTATTTATTTGCTGGTTACTGTAAATGGGATGAGCGACCATTATTTATTATATCGTTTAAGACTGCAGTATTTACTAATAAATAAAAGTATTTAATTTTAAGAGTTCAATTGCATACTATGTGCAAGTGTTCAACTGTTCAGAGATTTGTGCATTTGCTTGGTTATGTAAACATCTATTTTGACGCGATGTTGACTTAAAAATATTAGAATAAATTAATTAAACTTGTATGATAAAAATTATCATTGCTTTTATCATAATTTCCTTGCCCTTACACCACTTTTATTCAATCTACAGATAAGAAGTTTTCCGTCAGATAAAAACTGGTAAAAATATATCCATCTCTTTTTTAGGCTTATCAAAAACAAGGACTGACATATTTTAATTCGAAGAATAGCATTATTCCGTACGATTGATCAATCAGCCCTAAGGCGCAAAAAATAAAGATTCCGAAAATAAAAAACGCACAATAAAATGTTATTCACAAAGTGATTTTATTTGAAATCTAAAATGCTAATATTGCTTCCACACTCAAAACTTGGGTTTATGTACAAATCGTAGTAGGCACATGCACAGAGCCTATGCCTGTATTTATATAATCTTCATCTAACAATCATCATTTATAAATGCAGACACGAGTGACTGTATTTAATATTTAAGGCCATCGACACACTGTCAAGCCGAATTACGTCAATCTCGCTGTTTCAGACAAACCTTTTAGGCCGGGACTCCACCAAAGCAGAGATGTGTGCGGTGTGCTGTGTGCTGTGCGAGAAGAGATGTTTTTCAGCTCGCGGGACTCCACCAAAGCGGAGATGTGTGTGATCTCTCGTCTCCACTGCGCGTCGTCCGCGCACAGCTCACATCTCCGCTTCCATCGCGACATACAAATATTATACATCTCCGCACAGCGATCTCCACTGAAGCTGAGCGGAGAGGAGACGTGTCAATAACTCAATTCTATTGGTTGTTTAAAAAACATCTCCTCTCCGCTCGTCTCGTCTCCGCTTTGGTGGAGTCCCGGCCTAAGACTTGACAATGTAACAATACCCTTTGAAACTGTTTCAGTCCAGTTTGTCAATATAATTTCAAGGGGTTTTGAAATCTTAATAATTACACATTATCATAAAAGTAAATCTTACGATTTATTATAACTTTAAATTCCGTGGTTAGAGCTATGTATTGTCACCGGAGCAAACTTGACCGTTTTATAGTCAAAAAAATTATATTCGACAAACCAGAGAGCAGGGTAATTGGTGATTACTGATTACATTCAAAATATACAACTCGATATAAGCCTTACAATTACACGCAGTGAATTTGTTATTTCATATCTATCTACATTATACATTCAGGCATATTATATTCATACGTGCCTAACATCAGGCTACTGGTTCGGACCTACACAAGCAATATTTATAAACTGACATAATATTGATAGTGTAAATCTGGGGAGTTAAACTAAATGCAAAACAAAATCTTAATATTCGAGTATGTTGTGGTTTTGATAATAAGTAGTTCTAATAATGTAAGATATTTTGAATACTACCATATATTATTTACAATTTCTTTTAGAATAAGACACAGTATAAAAAAATGTGATATAATAAAAAATGGACTCCCTGATAGCTATTTTAAAACCTAATAAATTAAAAATATATATAAATTAAAATAAGACTAACCACTGGTATGTTTATTAGTAAAAAATGCAGCTGTATAGCACCACAATAGTATAGTTCTTGGATCTAAACTAAACTGAATAATAATGGTAATTATGAGAAAATAACAACCTTAATTCAATTCATTTACAATACGTTATTATAATTAAAATATAAAGGCCAGTTGACGATTGAATGTAGAAACTAAAATAAAGAAACAAAACTCGCAGATATACATTCGAGATCAAAGTAGGTTAGGTACCTAAATTTGAAATATTCTACCTTTAGAAAAACATAAAACATAATTTAAACAGCAATTTTCTTAAAAATATAAAATGTAGAAGCCTCTATCCCTTGTTACATATAATAATCCGTTACATAATTATAATGTACAATAATAATGTATATTTTACATCTAAATTGTTAGTAAGTCATTATGATAAAAGTATAATGTGATATCTTGCAGTAAAAAAGTTTTTACACTTTGCTTGGCTGTAATGTTGTATTTGCCAAATAATATATAATATAGTGTATGTTCATGATCGTAGTGTATGTGTAGGTAAAACGAATTAACATTTTATTTCAATAAAAATATGTATATTTTCTGCGACTTAATAATTATCCAATTTAGGCCTTAATATTTATAGATCTGACCGACTGGTTCGCCAGTATTTATATACTTTTAATAATATTATATTCACATGAGTATTGAATCAATATGATATGGATCATTTTTATAAATTTGTAAAAATAAAGTGCTTATTTACAATGGAACAGGAATGGTAATGTTTCCGATATCAACACGGTTAAATAACTAATTTAAATTATATTCTTCCAATACATACAATAAGTTTCCATAACAATATAATTTTGCGCATCGACAATGCACTGCACTGACCGGTGCTAATGTTACAGACAAAGTGTGATTACACATCATTGCTAGCCCAACAAATATACCAAGTAACAGTTACACACTTCTTCTACTTCTTGCAAATATATTTTATTTAGTTTCAACATTCTTGATGCATGTAAATATTATACAACTAAATTGATCGAGGACCTGCCTTAACATTAAAATCTCAAACTGATTGGTGAATGACAAACAGTAGCAGGGCTTATTTTACGCAATATCTGAGTAAAGATAATGGGAGTAACTAAAACTTCATCTTCTTTACATGCCTATAATAAATACATTTTACTTTAGACAATTTTCGAACCACATAAGACACTTCAACAGCCTCGTCACTCGTATTAGCTATTCAAGTTGTTTTACTTCTTTAACCCGTTAGTCAATGAGTTATTTCTGTCTCAGTTTTACCTCTTATGTGCTCTTTGTATCAAAGAAAAAAATTGACGAGAAAACGATGAAAAAAAAAAACTAACAAAATTAAAGAGGAAAGAATTTCAATTATTTTTAAATGCTTTATTTTCGTCTGGTGGAGCGATAATGCAAGAAGATATTCAGATTTAGTTTTGCCTTAACTTATTTATCTTTTAGATGACCAGGAATTGTGTATAACCACTTGTTAAATAACTTTGACTGTAACAATATTGATAAACCCCTTATTCATAAAAGTTATGTAGCCGAGATATATCTATTCTGTGGTTACACTTATGTGAATAAATCTGAGCAACAAAGTTAATAAGTGCAAAAAGGCTAAACAACTTTTACGACGGGTAATACCGACAATTTAAGCTAACATACAAGTAACATACAAATGTACAAAGGAAATATTCTGCAGTGAATATAATGTAAAAAGCCGTTCTGTCTGATTTGGAATCCCATCACATCTACTCGCCATATTCATTACAAATATTTATTCATCCATATTCAAACAGCTAAAGCGCTAACTAATACTAGACAAAATAAAATTGTGACAGGAATAAAAATATATTATAGCGTCAAGAAATATTGTAAAAATATTAGCGAAAAGAAATCCTTATTAAAAAAATAAGGACCATTATAGCATTTACTTTTGATATAGTTATTTTCGAATTGTAAATAAAATTCTAGCGATCAATTTTAAATGAATGAAAACTTACATACAATGCATGGAGTAAATTCATGCATCACAAAAACATGGCAGTTCAATGGCAGATTAAATTTACTTGTAAAAAATTGCACTTCTTTCGCAAATAACTTGTGATTATAGTTTTATCTGAAAAAGTTTTAAATTGCTCACATTTTATAACCGCACTCGGTTCGTTGTCGCTCTCTCACGCGAACAGGGTTTCAGCCGATTTTGAACTGTTGGAGAAGAGATGGGGCTCATTAATGTTTAATTTAATTGTACCATATAAGTACATATCTGGCTTTCCTGGCACTGTGTAAATACTTCACAAGAATTTAGTCATCGGGAAATTGTAAAATATTGTTCTGAGTGGATACGAAGTTCACAGGTAGTATGTACTTTAACTAACGCGTGGGCTAGCCAGACAAGCTGTGTCTTCATTAGGAGAACAGGGAGTCAGTCGGGTGACTGACTCTGAATGGCGAATCAGTCAAGACTCAATGTCGAGTGAGCCACGAATTGTAAAATTATTATAACTCCTAATATTTTTTCTGTATTACTTAATAATAACTTCGTCACCTACAGGAGAAATTACGCGCGCAGTTGTGCTGTGAATCGGCCGCTCACTGAGTGAAGTTTGCAAGCAAAACGCTTTAAACTGCGTGCACTTAATACGCGATGCATGGACTGGACACTACATTAAAAATGTGTAATTTGTGGCGACCGTGCGCCGCTCAGCCGCCTAACGGCGACACAGTGTAATGTACCATCACGCTGACGACGGGTAAGAGAGTTCACAGAGTCTAGTCTAGTTTTGAATGCCTCCTCAAATTACCCGACGTTGTCTGTCAGTCCCCCAGCAGCTTGCCGCCGCAGCAGACGCGGGGGGAGGGTGCTAGTACCTGGGCGGATGCGGCTCGGTGCTGACGATGACCTGCACGATGTACCCGGCCGCCACGCGCGCCTCCTCCACCGTCAGCCGGCCCCCCAGCAGGTAGCAGACGCGGGGGGAGGGTGCTAGTACCTGGGCGGATGCGGCTCGGTGCTGACGATGACCTGCACGATGTACCCGGCCGCCACGCGCGCCTCCTCCACCGTCAGCCGGCCCCCCAGCAGGTAGCAGACGCGGGGGGAGGGTGCTAGTACCTGGGCGGATGCGGCTCGGTGCTGACGATGACCTGCACGATGTACCCGGCCGCCACGCGCGCCTCCTCCACCGTCAGCCGGCCCCCCAGCAGGTAGCAGACGCGGGGGGAGGGTGCTAGTACCTGGGCGGATGCGGCTCGGTGCTGACGATGACCTGCACGATGTACCCGGCCGCCACGCGCGCCTCCTCCACCGTCAGCCGGCCCCCCAGCAGGTAGCAGACGCGGGGGGAGGGTGCTAGTACCTGGGCGGATGCGGCTCGGTGCTGACGATGACCTGCACGATGTACCCGGCCGCCACGCGCGCCTCCTCCACCGTCAGCCGGCCCCCCAGCAGGTAGCAGACGCGGGGGGAGGGTGCTAGTACCTGGGCGGATGCGGCTCGGTGCTGACGATGACCTGCACGATGTACCCGGCCGCCACGCGCGCCTCCTCCACCGTCAGCCGGCCCCCCAGCAGGTAGCAGACGCGGGGGGAGGGTGCTAGTACCTGGGCGGATGCGGCTCGGTGCTGACGATGACCTGCACGATGTACCCGGCCGCCACGCGCGCCTCCTCCACCGTCAGCCGGCCCCCCAGCAGGTAGCAGACGCGGGGGGAGGGTGCTAGTACCTGGGCGGATGCGGCTCGGTGCTGACGATGACCTGCACGATGTACCCGGCCGCCACGCGCGCCTCCTCCACCGTCAGCCGGCCCCCCAGCAGGTAGCAGACGCGGGGGGAGGGTGCTAGTACCTGGGCGGATGCGGCTCGGTGCTGACGATGACCTGCACGATGTACCCGGCCGCCACGCGCGCCTCCTCCACCGTCAGCCGGCCCCCCAGCAGGTAGCAGACGCGGGGGGAGGGTGCTAGTACCTGGGCGGATGCGGCTCGGTGCTGACGATGACCTGCACGATGTACCCGGCCGCCACGCGCGCCTCCTCCACCGTCAGCCGGCCCCCCAGCAGGTAGCAGACGCGGGGGGAGGGTGCTAGTACCTGGGCGGATGCGGCTCGGTGCTGACGATGACCTGCACGATGTACCCGGCCGCCACGCGCGCCTCCTCCACCGTCAGCCGGCCCCCCAGCAGGTAGCAGACGCGGGGGGAGGGTGCTAGTACCTGGGCGGATGCGGCTCGGTGCTGACGATGACCTGCACGATGTACCCGGCCGCCACGCGCGCCTCCTCCACCGTCAGCCGGCCCCCCAGCAGGTAGCAGACGCGGGGGGAGGGTGCTAGTACCTGGGCGGATGCGGCTCGGTGCTGACGATGACCTGCACGATGCACCCGGCCGCCACGCGCGCCTCCTCCACCGTCAGCCGGCCCCCCAGCAGGTAGCAGACGCGGGGGGAGGGTGCTAGTACCTGGGCGGATGCGGCTCGGTGCTGACGATGACCTGCACGATGCACCCGGCCGCCACGCGCGCCTCCTCCACCGTCAGCCGGCCCCCCAGCAGGTAGCAGACGCGGGGGGAGGGTGCTAGTACCTGGGCGGATGCGGCTCGGTGCTGACGATGACCTGCACGATGTACCCGGCCGCCACGCGCGCCTCCTCCACCGTCAGCCGGCCCCCCAGCAGGTAGCAGACGCGGGGGGAGGGTGCTAGTACCTGGGCGGATGCGGCTCGGTGCTGACGATGACCTGCACGATGTACCCGGCCGCCACGCGCGCCTCCTCCACCGTCAGCCGGCCCCCCAGCAGGTAGCAGACGCGGGGGGAGGGTGCTAGTACCTGGGCGGATGCGGCTCGGTGCTGACGATGACCTGCACGATGTACCCGGCCGCCACGCGCGCCTCCTCCACCGTCAGCCGGCCCCCCAGCAGGTAGCAGACGCGGGGGGAGGGTGCTAGTACCTGGGCGGATGCGGCTCGGTGCTGACGATGACCTGCACGATGTACCCGGCCGCCACGCGCGCCTCCTCCACCGTCAGCCGGCCCCCCAGCAGGTAGCAGACGCGGGGGGAGGGTGCTAGTACCTGGGCGGATGCGGCTCGGTGCTGACGATGACCTGCACGATGTACCCGGCCGCCACGCGCGCCTCCTCCACCGTCAGCCGGCCCCCCAGCAGGTAGCAGACGCGGGGGGAGGGTGCTAGTACCTGGGCGGATGCGGCTCGGTGCTGACGATGACCTGCACGATGTACCCGGCCGCCACGCGCGCCTCCTCCACCGTCAGCCGGCCCCCCAGCAGGTAGCAGACGCGGGGGGAGGGTGCTAGTACCTGGGCGGATGCGGCTCGGTGCTGACGATGACCTGCACGATGTACCCGGCCGCCACGCGCGCCTCCTCCACCGTCAGCCGGCCCCCCAGCAGGTAGCAGACGCGGGGGGAGGGTGCTAGTACCTGGGCGGATGCGGCTCGGTGCTGACGATGACCTGCACGATGTACCCGGCCGCCACGCGCGCCTCCTCCACCGTCAGCCGGCCCCCCAGCAGGTAGCAGACGCGGGGGGAGGGTGCTAGTACCTGGGCGGATGCGGCTCGGTGCTGACGATGACCTGCACGATGTACCCGGCCGCCACGCGCGCCTCCTCCACCGTCAGCCGGCCCCCCAGCAGGTAGCAGACGCGGGGAGAGGGTGCTAGTACCTGGGCGGATGCGGCTCGGTGCTGACGATGACCTGCACGATGTACCCGGCCGCCACGCGCGCCTCCTCCACCGTCAGCCGGCCCCCCAGCAGGTAGCAGACGCGGGGGGAGGGTGCTAGTACCTGGGCGGATGCGGCTCGGTGCTGACGATGACCTGCACGATGTACCCGGCCGCCACGCGCGCCTCCTCCACCGTCAGCCGGCCCCCCAGCAGGTAGCAGACGCGGGGGGAGGGTGCTAGTACCTGGGCGGATGCGGCTCGGTGCTGACGATGACCTGCACGATGTACCCGGCCGCCACGCGCGCCTCCTCCACCGTCAGCCGGCCCCCCAGCAGGTAGCAGACGCGGGGGGAGGGTGCTAGTACCTGGGCGGATGCGGCTCGGTGCTGACGATGACCTGCACGATGTACCCGGCCGCCACGCGCGCCTCCTCCACCGTCAGCCGGCCCCCCAGCAGGTAGCAGACGCGGGGGGAGGGTGCTAGTACCTGGGCGGATGCGGCTCGGTGCTGACGATGACCTGCACGATGTACCCGGCCGCCACGCGCGCCTCCTCCACCGTCAGCCGGCCCCCCAGCAGGTAGCAGACGCGGGGGGAGGGTGCTAGTACCTGGGCGGATGCGGCTCGGTGCTGACGATGACCTGCACGATGTACCCGGCCGCCACGCGCGCCTCCTCCACCGTCAGCCGGCCCCCCAGCAGGTAGCAGACGCGGGGGGAGGGTGCTAGTACCTGGGCGGATGCGGCTCGGTGCTGACGATGACCTGCACGATGTACCCGGCCGCCACGCGCGCCTCCTCCACCGTCAGCCGGCCCCCCAGCAGGTAGCAGACGCGGGGGGAGGGTGCTAGTACCTGGGCGGATGCGGCTCGGTGCTGACGATGACCTGCACGATGTACCCGGCCGCCACGCGCGCCTCCTCCACCGTCAGCCGGCCCCCCAGCAGGTAGCAGACGCGGGGGGAGGGTGCTAGTACCTGGGCGGATGCGGCTCGGTGCTGACGATGACCTGCACGATGTACCCGGCCGCCACGCGCGCCTCCTCCACCGTCAGCCGGCCCCCCAGCAGGTAGCAGACGCGGGGGGAGGGTGCTAGTACCTGGGCGGATGCGGCTCGGTGCTGACGATGACCTGCACGATGTACCCGGCCGCCACGCGCGCCTCCTCCACCGTCAGCCGGCCCCCCAGCAGGTAGCAGACGCGGGGGGAGGGTGCTAGTACCTGGGCGGATGCGGCTCGGTGCTGACGATGACCTGCACGATGTACCCGGCCGCCACGCGCGCCTCCTCCACCGTCAGCCGGTCCCCCAGCAGCTTGCCGCCGCAGCAGACGCGGGGGGAGGGTGCTAGTACCTGGGCGGATGCGGCTCGGTGCTGACGATGACCTGCACGATGTACCCGGCCGCCACGCGCGCCTCCTCCACCGTCAGCCGGCCCCCCAGCAGGTAGCAGACGCGGGGGGAGGGTGCTAGTACCTGGGCGGATGCGGCTCGGTGCTGACGATGACCTGCACGATGTACCCGGCCGCCACGCGCGCCTCCTCCACCGTCAGCCGGCCCCCCAGCAGGTAGCAGACGCGGGGGGAGGGTGCTAGTACCTGGGCGGATGCGGCTCGGTGCTGACGATGACCTGCACGATGTACCCGGCCGCCACGCGCGCCTCCTCCACCGTCAGCCGGCCCCCCAGCAGGTAGCAGACGCGGGGGGAGGGTGCTAGTACCTGGGCGGATGCGGCTCGGTGCTGACGATGACCTGCACGATGTACCCGGCCGCCACGCGCGCCTCCTCCACCGTCAGCCGGCCCCCCAGCAGGTAGCAGACGCGGGGGGAGGGTGCTAGTACCTGGGCGGATGCGGCTCGGTGCTGACGATGACCTGCACGATGTACCCGGCCGCCACGCGCGCCTCCTCCACCGTCAGCCGGTCCCCCAGCAGCTTGCCGCCGCAGCAGACGCGGGGGGAGGGTGCTAGTACCTGGGCGGATGCGGCTCGGTGCTGACGATGACCTGCACGATGTACCCGGCCGCCACGCGCGCCTCCTCCACCGTCAGCCGGCCCCCCAGCAGGTAGCAGACGCGGGGGGAGGGTGCTAGTACCTGGGCGGATGCGGCTCGGTGCTGACGATGACCTGCACGATGTACCCGGCCGCCACGCGCGCCTCCTCCACCGTCAGCCGGCCCCCCAGCAGGTAGCAGACGCGGGGGGAGGGTGCTAGTACCTGGGCGGATGCGGCTCGGTGCTGACGATGACCTGCACGATGTACCCGGCCGCCACGCGCGCCTCCTCCACCGTCAGCCGGCCCCCCAGCAGGTAGCAGACGCGGGGGGAGGGTGCTAGTACCTGGGCGGATGCGGCTCGGTGCTGACGATGACCTGCACGATGTACCCGGCCGCCACGCGCGCCTCCTCCACCGTCAGCCGGCCCCCCAGCAGGTAGCAGACGCGGGGGGAGGGTGCTAGTACCTGGGCGGATGCGGCTCGGTGCTGACGATGACCTGCACGATGTACCCGGCCGCCACGCGCGCCTCCTCCACCGTCAGCCGGCCCCCCAGCAGGTAGCAGACGCGGGGGGAGGGTGCTAGTACCTGGGCGGATGCGGCTCGGTGCTGACGATGACCTGCACGATGTACCCGGCCGCCACGCGCGCCTCCTCCACCGTCAGCCGGCCCCCCAGCAGGTAGCAGACGCGGGGGGAGGGTGCTAGTACCTGGGCGGATGCGGCTCGGTGCTGACGATGACCTGCACGATGTATCCGGCCGCCACGCGCGCCTCCTCCACCGTCAGCCGGCCCCCCAGCAGGTAGCAGACGCGGGGGGAGGGTGCTAGTACCTGGGCGGATGCGGCTCGGTGCTGACGATGACCTGCACGATGTACCCGGCCGCCACGCGCGCCTCCTCCACCGTCAGCCGGCCCCCCAGCAGGTAGCAGACGCGGGGGGAGGGTGCTAGTACCTGGGCGGATGCGGCTCGGTGCTGACGATGACCTGCACGATGTACCCGGCCGCCACGCGCGCCTCCTCCACCGTCAGCCGGCCCCCCAGCAGGTAGCAGACGCGGGGGGAGGGTGCTAGTACCTGGGCGGATGCGGCTCGGTGCTGACGATGACCTGCACGATGTACCCGGCCGCCACGCGCGCCTCCTCCACCGTCAGCCGGCCCCCCAGCAGGTAGCAGACGCGGGGGGAGGGTGCTAGTACCTGGGCGGATGCGGCTCGGTGCTGACGATGACCTGCACGATGTACCCGGCCGCCACGCGCGCCTCCTCCACCGTCAGCCGGCCCCCCAGCAGGTAGCAGACGCGGGGGGAGGGTGCTAGTACCTGGGCGGATGCGGCTCGGTGCTGACGATGACCTGCACGATGTACCCGGCCGCCACGCGCGCCTCCTCCACCGTCAGCCGGCCCCCCAGCAGGTAGCAGACGCGGGGGGAGGGTGCTAGTACCTGGGCGGATGCGGCTCGGTGCTGACGATGACCTGCACGATGTACCCGGCCGCCACGCGCGCCTCCTCCACCGTCAGCCGGTCCCCCAGCAGCTTGCCGCCGTAGTACCAGCGCTGCCGCCACGGAGAGATGTTCTCTTGCGCCTGCAATCACATTACTAGCGTCACGAATACATCTGCAACTGGTGAACCTACAGTCTGGGACCATGAGGATTGCTCACATGCAGGGCGTTGTAAGACAGTTGTCAGACTAGCGACGCCGCGTAGACAGCTAGCGATGAGACGTACTGCGCAGGGAGCGGTGCAGTTGAGAAAGAATTTGACGTTGTCTAATTCCCCAAGATTTCGCCACGTTTTCTACGATCTTACAATGTTATCGGTCTATCAGGTGGCTGGTAAACATACGCTTCTCTCTCTGCTTGCTGAAGGATGTTTTTACACAATAGATATAGACATAGCAGCTATAAGATGTCGTGGGTAATCTCGTCCGAGAGCAAAAACAATAGTTTATAAATATAGTGGAAAATGCAAAATGTCACATAAAAGGCACATGGCCAGCCAGGTTCGACAATACGCAATAGTCATAAATAAATTACATTTCTGTGTATTCATGGGGCGTGCGAAATGCGCATTATTTTGTGCTACCTACTGCAAACAATCAAATGCACACGACCTTCAAGTTTCTTTGTGGGGTACCAAGGAATTACAGCTCATACTAGCCAGCCCAAGTGTATGGCATTATGACCACAATATTACGAAACGTCTGAACATAACATACAACAGAAAAGTCCATACTCCTAGCCACTTACATCAAGCTAGTGGAGACTTGGGACAGAGTTTCCAGGCGCCAATGCCTAACGACCGCGATAGCCGGAACTAACAACACAACGCAATATACATCACCCATCCAAATAGAACCAAGAAGGACCAATATTGACTACATTTTTTTAAACTTTATTTTTATTTTTCATGTAACTAACTGATGGAACATGCATAATGGCCCACCTGATGTTAAGTGGTAACCAGCTACACCAGATTAATATTATTTTGAATTTGAAGATCCTAAACAAATTAGTCTGATGTGTCATTAAACTTACCCAATACATTCAATGTCATTACTCATAGAAAAAGATCTCAAAAATAAAGCCTCAAGGCTTCAAATGATATCATGCAGGAAATAATTATAAAAGTAGGAATAATGGAGCCGATACCTGATTATTTAAACTGATGACATTATTTTATTACATTTTGTGATACACACATGATAGTATATTTGATCTTTAAGCAAGATTATAGGATTTAACAGCTTCGTCAGCCTAAAATGGATCACTGCACCTTGGCCATACCATTTAATATCCACCGAGGTAGCCCTGTACCTATTAGATATTGGCAGCAATTAAAAAATAAACACAAAATAGTACAGTGCCGCCAACTATGAAACAGTAAGTTCATAAGTCTCTTCAAATTGGTGGTCACAGATAAAAATATATAATTATGTATATAAATTCAAACTGATTATCGCACCATCTAAAATGAACGCTTGATGGCACTGAAGGGGATTTTAATAAGCTCATACCACGAATTAGTGCCAAACTAAGCAAAAGCTTGTATTATGAGGACCAGATAACTGATCGATTACTTACGTACATGTTGTATAAGCCGTTACTGTGCTAGAGTTTTTTTATGTGATGTTATTTTTTTTTTATTTATACAACAGTCCACCTGATGGGAAGCGGTTACCGTAGCCTATGGACACCTGCAATTCCAGAGGCATCACAAGCGCATTGCCGACCCTTTAAAACTTTTAAAACACCCTTTTTGAAGATGTGACATTTTGTATTGACTTAGACATTATAAAACTTACATGTAGTTTATTCTTGCACTGTGCAACAGTGTGTTTGGAGTAGACACATAGCTCCACATCCTTGCAGGTGCTGGACAGCCGTAGCCGCAGCGTCACCTCCACCCCTCCCTCCACAGGCTCTGACCATTCCGCGGGCGAGTCGCGACCACTCGCCTCCTTTACCATATTTATAGGGGGTGATAGGCAGTAGATTGGAACCTGGAATTACAATTCAATTACTCACTAAAGTCTTACTGAAAGAAATGTCCCCTATCATTTGAAATGACCTAGCTGTATTTTTTTGTAAGACTTTATTTCTGTGTGGTACTAACAAATTGGATACTTTTAATCTGAAAGAAATAAATTGAATTAAATTTGTGAGTAGAGTATATATGTCAGCTTTCTTTTTGATTATGATTAGAAGAACAGTAATGATAATTAGATGCAATTATTAGAGGGATAGGTGATTTTCCAACACAAGATGGTTTTTAGGTAGGTGCTCAATCATCTGGTGGAACAAACACCACTTTCTCATTCTGTCTTTTTAACCGACTTCCAATCAAAAAGGAGGAGGTTCTCAATTCGGTTGTATGTTTTTTTTTTTTTTTTTTTTTTTTTTTTTTTTTTTTTTAATGTTTGTTACCGCATAACTTCGTCATTTGTGAGCCGATTTGAAAAATTATTTTTTTATCTGAAAGGTACTGCTTCCAGATTGGTCCCATTTTAATTTTATTAAAATCGGTGTTGCCATTTTTTTAAAATATTTTTTTTAATGTTTGTAACTGCATGCCTCCGTCATTTATGAACCGATTTAGAAAATTATTTTTTTTATTTGGTTATTCTTACGTCCAGATTGTCCCAAACAAATTTGATTAAAATCGGTTTAGCCGTTTGACAATGAAGTCGGTTTCTCAAGTTTTTTAAACTTATAATTATTTTCCTATATGTATATTTGTATAAATTATTTTATATTCATAGTGTGTTGATCTATTTAGCATTTTATACCTATGGCTAAATACTGCTGTGATGATATTGTTTAGAGGAGAAATATGATCATGATGCAGTGATCTCATGGATGAATACTATTCTGTTGCTGTCAATATTGAAATAGGGCAAGGAATACCTGATATCTAGTGCCCCATTCATCATAGCACTCTGTGAGGTAGCCGTTAGGGACGGACACGCTGGCTCCGTCAAGGATAGCCTGCGCAAGCTGGAAGTCCAGCGCCTCGGCCGCCACCGCCGCTGCGCGCAGAGCATCCCAGATCTCCTTGCGACCTTCGAACGCCGGAGCTGTGTCCCAAAACTCATCACGTTTACTTCTAAGCTGACCTTCCGTCAGCGGCACGTCTGACTTCCATCGAATAGTCTCATGGCACAATGACTGGTTTTTACGCAAACCACCTGGAACAAAAACGATTCATTGGAGATTCGGACCACGCACGTACACACATCCAAAAACGATGACCCACGTACCGGAATTGGGACGCGACACCGTCCCTGAGGATTCTTCTATGGGCCCGCTACCACTCCTAGTTATTCCTATGCACCCACCCATTGTGTTCACATTCTATTTATTATTGCTCATTTAGCTAGTATTTACAAAAAAATACTTCAGTAACAAATAACATTTTCGCTTTCTGTACGCCTGCTGGCTGGCTGGCTAGCTGTCAAAAACAGTGCTGCCAACTCTAATAAATATTTAAATAATGCTATGCTACATCTGTGTGTAAAATTTAAAATACGTAGTCTGCCTTTTAAGTTCTGTCGTTTGCAAACTTCCCGCAATTATTAAAAAAAAAAACATATGGTATTTTCATCTTTTTATATGTATAATTCGAAAACATGAAAAATCTTTTGGATCGGTCGAATAGTTTTTTTGTAGCGTTTATTCAAAACTGACAAGTCAGTTGTAAAATGGAAATATCAAAGGAAAATATGCAGGCGATAATTTTCAAAGGGGATTCACGCGAATTTTGTGCTTTGAGGAGATTACTTCTGTGTTTAGTGATGCAGCACCATGTCATAGGAATGTAAAACGCTGGTATTTAGAATTTCAACGTGGGTATTCTAGCTTCAGTTACAAGCCACGTGAAGGGCGTCCAAAAACCACCATTACGCAAGAGAATATCGATGCCGTGCGGCAGCTAATCGTCGAAGATAGTCATGTGGCATACCATAACATAGAGACAGCTGTGGGCATTTCAGGGAATACCATCCTGAAAATCTTGCACGAAGAAATCGGCGTAAAAAAGCTGATCTCTTGTTGGATACCCCATTGGCTTAGCGACGACCAAAAAGCTACCCCCACTTCGGAGTGGAATAAATGTTTTAAAAATTGATTCGAACGCATGCAAAAGTGTTTTAAATATCGCGGAGAATACTTTAAAAAACAATAAATTACAATAATCTATTAGATTGTTTAAACTTATTTCAAACGACAGAACTTAAAAGGCGGCCCTCGTGCTAAAACAGACAAGCTTCAGAAAAATATGGTACGCATAGACCCTGGCTTGAGACGATTCGTTTTCTGTCATTCGCTTGGAGGAATTAGAAATGGAGATGTCAAAACAGGGCTTTTCTCTCTGCCGGTCATCTACCGATTTCGATCATATCCTTTTAATAAAACTGTTTCACTCGCAACCGCAGCCATTGTGTGTCGTTTCATGTCGCAAAGTGGAGCTCCGTGAAAATGGTGAATTACATGGTAGTTTCTTGTAAAAGACGATCAGAGACATCAAACTTCCGGGAACATGGTATTTCCTATCACAAGTGAGTATTATTTTGTCAATTGTGTTTGTAATTTTGTAGAATTTTAGTTCAAAAGAAATACCGGTTGCGACAGATTAGCGACAGTATTACGACACCATTGTCAAAGATTACACCTTGGTAGAAGGCATAGTGTTGGGAAAAGTTGAATGAAATTGATGAATGAATGAATGATAAAATAAACGTTAAATTATTATCATATAATGTGTTGTCCAATTACATATTTAGTGCTTTTTAACCCACGACGTAAAAACGACGGGATGTTATGAGTTTGCGGTGTCTGTCTGTCTCATCGTAGTTTCCGAACGAATCAACCGATTTTAATTTAGTTTTTTGTTTGTTTGAAAGGTGAATAGTCGGGAGTGTTCTTAGCTATTTTTGATGAAAATCGGTCCAAGATGGCTGCCGCCACGAAATATCGGATTAAATTTATTCACAAATCCCACAATATGGGTATCCTAGGTACCAGTCATCAAACCCTCTACTCATCAATGTATAAAATAGAACATGACATCATACTCAAAAATAAAGTCGTGGGCGTAGTGAAAACATTTTTTTGCCTATTTTATATTTATTTTACGTCCTGTGCAGGTTTCCAAAAAACCCTGTTGCTTGAAGAGTGGACAACATTTTTTGGCCAAAAAACAACTTGGCATGCAACAAGAACGAGTGTGATTTGCTCGGAACATTTTGCAGAAAGTTCTCAAACTCGGGCAAACAAACATCTGCGTTCACCACACAAATATTTGTTCTCGGTGGGAATCGAACCAACGCCTCCGGCGCAGAAGGCAGAACTACAAACTTCGCTGTGATGTGAAGGCTGACGATGTAATGTGATTTCACTTTGTATATTTTTTTCAATTATTCAGTAAAATACTAAACTTATGTGTACTATGCGATAACATGTTAAGAACTATTGATTCAAACTTATAACCATTAATAAAACATAACAACTAAATTCAGTTCTTTTATTTTCTGACAGTTACAAAATGTGAAACCTGTTGTGCATAACTTATTTAAATTACCTGTACCTAAAAACCCATTTCATTCATTATTTTATTCATCGTTCAATTTACCGGTCTTACTGAATGCCCATCACTAGAGATTATCCTAATGTGAGTCTTGACATTGCGTAACTACGTTATATTTTTTATCTGTGTGCAAATTTTAAGATCGTGTGCGGGTTTGTCAATGTGTGTGTTTACATGAATAGGATTTTGCTATGCGCGTGTGCCATGCGTGTTTACCTCGTCCCCCGTCAATTTTGGCAGAAAATATTGTTCGTGGATTTGAACGTTGACGCCTCCATTTCTAATTCCTCCAAGGTCATTCGAGAAGTCACATAGCTTTTTGATTTTAATTGTTTTTCTGGTGCTATTTTGAGTTCTGTTGTGTAATTTCGGTGGTATGTTAACCAACTTGAGGTCTTAGCTCAAAGTGTTAGCAGTTGGAATTAAAGTGTATTATGTGATATTCTATGGGAAATGTGTAGGGGAGGCCTATGTCCAGCAGTGAACTTCTTCAGGCTGATAATGATGATGATGATGATGATGTGATATTCTGATTTGATCGAAAATTACTTCACGGAAAAGTATTATAACTATGTAATATATTATCATCATTCTCATTAAACTACTCGACACTGGCAAAATTGATCAAAAAGGACAGACGCCATTCATTAAGAAGAAGAAGACCCTGGCTTAGACGTTATTTTTCTAAAGACATTGGCTTGACACTGTTAATGTCATAAATTCGCTACGTACACATAGCTATATAGTGCTAGGGTTTTTCTGGTGAAGTTATTTCGGTGGTATTATAGTCAACGTTACTAGAGGTCTTATCTCAGTGTTAGCAGTTGGAATGAAAGTGTTCTATGTGATATTCTGATTTGATCGAAAATGTTTCAGATGGTTTTGGAAAAAACGGCCACCATTTGTTTTCAAAGCCAATTAGGGTAGGGCCGACTTGTCTATTGACTGACTTGACTTCATTCAAAACTATTTTAGATTATTCTCACTTGACACTGGCAAAATTTATCCAAATGGACAGATGTCATGAAATGAAGAAGAAGTTGAAAGACGTTAAAATAGCGTAGTGAAACGATTGATTGATTGATTTGATTGTTACTGTTTCATTATAATTATTAGCTATTCACTCAGATTCAGACTCAATTCACTTATAAAGTTGAATTTGTTTATCATTTTATGTTTTGTGCATAGAGTGCAGTGCAGGTTTATTTCGAGCTCGCTACAGTCCGATTTGGAATAATTCTTTACTAGACAACAGTCTAACTAAAGGATAAAGATGTCTAATTTTCAGTGTTTTGATAAAGAAAAGTACAAAGTTACAGGTGTAAGTACCTATTATAATTAATAGTGCAGCCTGCTGTGGTGTGTGGGTACTGCTGCTGCATGCAATGCAACTATGATACAACTCTGAAACAGTGATAGACAAAGTTATAACATTTCAGGCTGAACCTACTGCTTATTATGTATCCGAATTCATAACCGCAACTGAAGAAGAGGCTATAATGTCTAAAATATACGCCGCTCCAAAACCAAAGTGGACTCAGCTGTCAAATAGAAGACTTCAGGATTGGGGCGGTGTTCCTCATCATAGAGGTATGATCGCTGAAACAATCCCAACCTGGCTCGACCACTACTTGGAAAAAATACATAGCTTAAACCTTATGGGAGGAAAGAAGCCAAACCATATTTTAGTAAATGAGTATTTGGCCGGCCAAGGAATAATGCCACACCTTGATGGAGACTTATTTTATCCTACAATAACTACAGTGTCAGTTGGATCACACACGGTATTAAGATTTTCCGAACCCACTGATGAGAAAGTGGTAGAGTATAAACCTGTGTTTGCATTCCTGTTGGAGCCGAGGAGTTTACTGGTGTTGCAGGACAAACTGTTCAGTCACTACCTCCACTGTATTGAAGAAGTTGATAAAGACATTTTGGATGATTCTATAGTGAATCTAAACATGTGCTCGAGCAAATATGTGAAAAGTACTACAGTCAGTAGAGACACTAGGATATCTTTGACTATAAGACATGTACCTAGGACTACAAGTTTTAAAATATTTGGGAATAAAACATAGTTTTCTATCCCAAATTGTATATTTTTTTTACCTTGGTTCTCACCTAGTAAGATCTAAGGATATTAATATGCCATGGAAAACTCAAGACACTCAAGAGAGTAGTATTTTAATACTATTTATAGCAAAGGTAAACTTATTACTTATTTATTTAGGAGGACTTAATGCTAATAGCACTTCCATTCACAATTTAAGTACATTCCAAACACTTTCATATTCACTTTCCATATTCAAAAATGCTTACATAAAATCCAGTAGGTCTTATTTTTCAATTTTCGTTATGAATATATTTTTACAATGAGTTTTACAAAATTATTTTCAAGTGTTAGATACCAGAGAGGTGCAAATTCCTTGAATGTGGCCAGAAGACTGTACAGCAGCGGGAAAGATGACTGCACCAGTGCCAGCCAGGATGGAGACCAGAAGCATAGAGAAGGAAACAATGTAGGTACCAATACCAACATACCCAAGTACTTCACTTGCTTCTCCTGCACGCTGGTTCTTTTAATGTCACTAAAATTGAAGGAACCAAAAGCTACATGGAATGTTGCCTAGGCACATACTTAGATCAAATAATTTTTTTTACTATAGTTTTGTGCATGTACCTGTAGTTTATTAATGAAGAATTGATACATTTTGTATGTTAGGTTGTCAAAACATCATACAGCAGTTCCCAGGATGCCTGTCAAACTCAATCCGGAGGCGATGGCGGCAGTGTAAGCAATTACTTATTACTTTCACACACTTATCTTCTCATGAAGTAATATCCGTTGGAAAATATACATATTAAATGTATTCAGGCTTCAGAAAGAGAAATTAACAATGCAAAATATTGATATGCACTATGCCATAGGAGGTACTCATGGCATACCTCTTAAGGCGGAGTACACATGGTGAAGACAAAGATCATGAGGAAACTGGCATGCCGTGGAGCCTAAAAAGCTTGCATATACTTGTGTCAAGTGCATGAAAGAAGTCTCTTTTAGGTGCACTTAGAATCCTTTCATCAGAGCGGTTCGATGGAACTATTGACACGACAAGATGTCATAAGCCATGATGAATTTATTATACTTCGACAGCGAGGCCTCGTGATCGGCGTCTACGAAGATAACAAGAAGCTGGAGTTGACGCCGGCTGCTGAGGAGATCAATCAGAAGTCGGGGGGGAAGATCACACAGCATCTGAACGAGTGAGTCTCTACTACTAGTCTTACTAACTGCTTGTCGTAAATGTGTTATAACCTCTGCAACTTCTGTAAATAATTGATTTGAGTCGGGATTCCAGGGAGGTACTTACCCAAACAGAATTAAGTAGAATTAATTAAGTAGAATTTTAAGGATCACTTGACTAGAAAGGTGAATCTAAGCTAATCTGTTCCTTAGGTTCCAAATACCTATTACCTTAGCATTTCACAGTTTGAGTCTATGCACCAGTTTCATGCGATCAATGTAGGTACCTGCCTCCCAACTATAGGTAGGTACGTAACTGGTTAGTGTTGTTTCAGGTTATCGTGTCAGATGAAGCTAGGCAAGGCTTTTGTGGTGACCGACGTGCCAGAGTACAGTGCCGTGGCCATCGCCTGCCTCGGAGCCAAGCAGCCCGGCTACAGCGAGCTGGAGGCACTTGATGTCACCAAGGTACCTATCTCTACCTACATCTAATCAAACTTTATTATACGGTATTTTAGAAAAGAAACAAGTTGGTGTCTTGGATGTTCGGCCATTCCCTATCTACTGATGTATGAGAGATGAGTGCATAAATGACTCGTAATAAATATTTCATTTCAAGGTGAACCATTAATAAAAAGTGATGTGCATTTGCAGGAGAATGTCCGTTGGGGCGTAGGCGCCGGCGTGCGAGCCTTACAGCGGCGCTGTATCCGCCACGTCAGCGTGGAGGACGCGGGACAACCTGCCGCGGCCGCCGAGGCAGCCGAGCTAGCCGCCTGGAGGTAACCCTCACTCACAGCGGCGCTGTATCCGCCACGTCAGCGTGGAGGACGCGGGACAACCTGCCGCGGCCGCCGAGGCAGCCGAGCTAGCCGCCTGGAGGTAACCCTCACTCACAGCGGCGCTGTATCCGCCACGTCAGCGTGGAGGACGCGGGACAACCTGCCGCGGCCGCCGAGGCAGCTGAGCTAGCCGCCTGGAGGTAACCCTCACTCACAGCGGCGCTGTATCCGCCACGTCAGCGTGGAGGACGCGGGACAACCTGCCGCGGCCGCCGAGGCAGCCGAGCTAGCCGCCTGGAGGTAACCCTCACTCACAGCGGCGCTGTATCCGCCACGTCAGCGTGGAGGACGCGGGACAACCTGCCGCGGCCGCCGAGGCAGCCGAGCTAGCCGCCTGGAGGTAACCCTCACTCACAGCGGCGCTGTATCCGCCACGTCAGCGTGGAGGACGCGGGACAACCTGCCGCGGCCGCCGAGGCAGCCGAGCTAGCCGCCTGGAGGTAACCCTCACTCACAGCGGCGCTGTATCCGCCACGTCAGCGTGGAGGACGCGGGACAACCTGCCGCGGCCGCCGAGGCAGCCGAGCTAGCCGCCTGGAGGTAACCCTCACTCACAGCGGCGCTGTATCCGCCACGTCAGCGTGGAGGACGCGGGACAACCTGCCGCGGCCGCCGAGGCAGCCGAGCTAGCCGCCTGGAGGTAACCCTCACTCACAGCGGCGCCACTTGCCATGCATCCCTACTTTAGTGGTCTCTAAAAACCTTCGCTACAGCGGAAGATTAATGGAATGTTGTTTGTGTGTAGATACCAGGAGTTCAAGACGATAGATCCCATGCCGGCGTGCCTCGTGTCCCCGCTGGCGGGCGGCGCGGGCGGCGCGGCGTGGTTGCGGGGCGCGACGCGCGCGCGGGCGCAGAACTGGGCGCGCCACCTCTCCGACACGCCGGCTAACGTCATGACGCCCATCGATCTCGCACAGGTACTCACAACACTCAGCTTGGTACCTTGCTGCACTGGAAGACTGGTCAGATTTATTTAATTGTTTTATTGTAAAATATGTTTCAGGCTGCCATCGATGTGCTCTGCCCTCTGGGCGTTAGTGTGGAGGCGCGCGGGCGCGAGTGGATAGAAGCGCGGAACATGCAGGTACCTATCTCCCGAGAAGCGCTACTTCTCGCTAACAAATGCAAATACATAACGTGCTATTCAATAGTATCAAAAGGATCACTTTGAAACGTCTTAAACCACAGCACAAAAGCATCGATCGGAAGTTTAATTAATGAAATTATAGTGTGATGCTAAAAGTTTTTCATGCAACCTTGCATTATGTAAAAATTGTTTGACTCGTACTTTGTGTGGTTTCCACAAGTAGGCCGTTGGCGACCCTTTTTGCGTGATGTTTGACACGTTTAATAATTTTTTTAGGTTGGTTTTTTCGACATGTGTGTTTCCTCATCCTCACGATGTTTTCCTTCACCTTATTGGAATAACGCACATACATTTTTGGAAAAAAAAACATTGTTGCACCGGGTGCACGACTGGATTTGATCCCAAAAGCGAATTAGCTACCACTAGACCACTAGTACCCCAGTAGAATGTGTGTTATCTTTAATCTTGGAGTTGGAGCTAATCGACACATCAATGCGACCGTCGTCTTATTGGCATACGCGGCGGTCGCCGTCGCGATCGAAGCGTAGTTCACGCGGAGGCGAACGCTGCCAGCTAGCTGTTAGTGCTAGTGTTGGTTCGGTTGCAGGCGTTTCTAACGGTGGCGCGTGGTTCGTGCTCGGAGCCCGTGTTCCTGGAGTGCGCGTACCGCGGCGGCCCGGCCTCGCAGCCGCCCGTGCTGCTCGCCGCCAAGGGAGTCACCTTCGACAGGTACAACACAACACACCCGGCGTTACTTGATACCTCTTATAAAGATGTTATAACTAGAGAGTTCATTACATTGTGGTTAAAATGTTAATGTGAATGTGCTGGTGATGTAGCGGCGGGCTGTGCCTGAAGAAGTGCTCGAGTATGACGGAGAACCGCGGCAGCATGGCGGGCGCCGCCGTCGTGCTGGCCGCCGTGCGCGCGTGCGCAGAGCTCAAGGTACCCTCACTCACACCATGCACTCTCTACTGTTGCCCCGCGGCAGCATGGCGGGCGCCGCCGTCGTGCTGGCCGCCGTGCGCGCGTGCGCAGAGCTCAAGGTACCCTCACTCACACCATGCACTCTCTACTGTTGCCCCGCGGCAGCATGGCGGGCGCCGCCGTCGTGCTGGCCGCCGTGCGCGCGTGCGCAGAGCTCAAGGTACCCTCACTCACACCATGCACTCTCTACTGTTGCCCCGCGGCAGCATGGCGGGCGCCGCCGTCGTGCTGGCCGCCGTGCGCGCGTGCCATGAGCTCAAGGTACCCTCACTCACACCATGCACTCTCTACTGTTGCCCCGCGGCAGCATGGCGGGCGCCGCCGTCGTGCTGGCCGCCGTGCGCGCGTGCCATGAGCTCAAGGTACCCTCACTCACACCATGCACTCTCTACTGTTGCCCCGCGGCAGCATGGCGGGCGCCGCCGTCGTGCTGGCCGCCGTGCGCGCGTGCCATGAGCTCAAGGTACCCTCACTCACACCATGCACTCTCTACTGTTGCCCCGCGGCAGCATGGCGGGCGCCGCCGTCGTGCTGGCCGCCGTGCGCGCGTGCGCAGAGCTCAAGGTACCCTCACTCACACCATGCACTCTCTACTGTTGCCCCGCGGCAGCATGGCGGGCGCCGCCGTCGTGCTGGCCGCCGTGCGCGCGTGCGCAGAGCTCAAGGTACCCTCACTCACACCATGCACTCTCTACTGTTGCCCCGCGGCAGCATGGCGGGCGCCGCCGTCGTGCTGGCCGCCGTGCGCGCGTGCGCAGAGCTCAAGGTACCCTCACTCACACCATGCACTCTCTACTGTTGCCCCGCGGCAGCATGGCGGGCGCCGCCGTCGTGCTGGCCGCCGTGCGCGCGTGCGCAGAGCTCAAGGTACCCTCACTCACACCATGCACTCTCTACTGTTGCCCCGCGGCAGCATGGCGGGCGCCGCCGTCGTGCTGGCCGCCGTGCGCGCGTGCGCAGAGCTCAAGGTACCCTCACTCACACCATGCACTCTCTACTGTTGCCCCGCGGCAGCATGGCGGGCGCCGCCGTCGTGCTGGCCGCCGTGCGCGCGTGCCATGAGCTCAAGGTACCCTCACTCACACCATGCACTCTCTACTGTTGCCCCGCGGCAGCATGGCGGGCGCCGCCGTCGTGCTGGCCGCCGTGCGCGCGTGCGCAGAGCTCAAGGTACCCTCACTCACACCATGCACTCTCTACTGTTGCCCCGCGGCAGCATGGCGGGCGCCGCCGTCGTGCTGGCCGCCGTGCGCGCGTGCCATGAGCTCAAGGTACCCTCACTCACACCATGCACTCTCTACTGTTGCCCCGCGGCAGCATGGCGGGCGCCGCCGTCGTGCTGGCCGCCGTGCGCGCGTGCCATGAGCTCAAGGTACCCTCACTCACACCATGCACTCTCTACTGTTGCCCCGCGGCAGCATGGCGGGCGCCGCCGTCGTGCTGGCCGCCGTGCGCGCGTGCCATGAGCTCAAGGTACCCTCACTCACACCATGCACTCTCTACTGTTGCCCCGCGGCAGCATGGCGGGCGCCGCCGTCGTGCTGGCCGCCGTGCGCGCGTGCGCAGAGCTCAAGGTACCCTCACTCACACCATGCACTCTCTACTGTTGCCCCGCGGCAGCATGGCGGGCGCCGCCGTCGTGCTGGCCGCCGTGCGCGCGTGCGCAGAGCTCAAGGTACCCTCACTCACACCATGCACTCTCTACTGTTGCCCCGCGGCAGCATGGCGGGCGCCGCCGTCGTGCTGGCCGCCGTGCGCGCGTGCGCAGAGCTCAAGGTACCCTCACTCACACCATGCACTCTCTACTGTTGCCCCGCGGCAGCATGGCGGGCGCCGCCGTCGTGCTGGCCACCGTGCGCGCGTGCGCAGAGCTCAAGGTACCCTCACTCACACCATGCACTCTCTACTGTTGCCCCGCGGCAGCATGGCGGGCGCCGCCGTCGTGCTGGCCGCCGTGCGCGCGTGCCATGAGCTCAAGGTACCCTCACTCACACCATGCACTCTCTACTGTTGCCCCGCGGCAGCATGGCGGGCGCCGCCGTCGTGCTGGCCGCCGTGCGCGCGTGCCATGAGCTCAAGGTACCCTCACTCACACCATGCACTCTCTACTGTTGCCCCGCGGCAGCATGGCGGGCGCCGCCGTCGTGCTGGCCGCCGTGCGCGCGTGCCATGAGCTCAAGGTACCCTCACTCACACCATGCACTCTCTACTGTTGCCCCGCGGCAGCATGGCGGGCGCCGCCGTCGTGCTGGCCGCCGTGCGCGCGTGCGCAGAGCTCAAGGTACCCTCACTCACACCATGCACTCTCTACTGTTGCCCCGCGGCAGCATGGCGGGCGCCGCCGTCGTGCTGGCCGCCGTGCGCGCGTGCGCAGAGCTCAAGGTACCCTCACTCACACCATGCACTCTCTACTGTTGCCCCGCGGCAGCATGGCGGGCGCCGCCGTCGTGCTGGCCGCCGTGCGCGCGTGCGCAGAGCTCAAGGTACCCTCACTCACACCATGCACTCTCTACTGTTGCCCCGCGGCAGCATGGCGGGCGCCGCCGTCGTGCTGGCCGCCGTGCGCGCGTGCGCAGAGCTCAAGGTACCCTCACTCACACCATGCACTCTCTACTGTTGCCCCGCGGCAGCATGGCGGGCGCCGCCGTCGTGCTGGCCGCCGTGCGCGCGTGCGCAGAGCTCAAGGTACCCTCACTCACACCATGCACTCTCTACTGTTGCCCCGCGGCAGCATGGCGGGCGCCGCCGTCGTGCTGGCCGCCGTGCGCGCGTGCCATGAGCTCAAGGTACCCTCACTCACACCATGCACTCTCTACTGTTGCCCCGCGGCAGCATGGCGGGCGCCGCCGTCGTGCTGGCCGCCGTGCGCGCGTGCGCAGAGCTCAAGGTACCCTCACTCACACCATGCACTCTCTACTGTTGCCCCGCGGCAGCATGGCGGGCGCCGCCGTCGTGCTGGCCGCCGTGCGCGCGTGCCATGAGCTCAAGGTACCCTCACTCACACCATGCACTCTCTACTGTTGCCCCGCGGCAGCATGGCGGGCGCCGCCGTCGTGCTGGCCGCCGTGCGCGCGTGCCATGAGCTCAAGGTACCCTCACTCACACCATGCACTCTCTACTGTTGCCCCGCGGCAGCATGGCGGGCGCCGCCGTCGTGCTGGCCGCCGTGCGCGCGTGCCATGAGCTCAAGGTACCCTCACTCACACCATGCACTCTCTACTGTTGCCCCGCGGCAGCATGGCGGGCGCCGCCGTCGTGCTGGCCGCCGTGCGCGCGTGCGCAGAGCTCAAGGTACCCTCACTCACACCATGCACTCTCTACTGTTGCCCCGCGGCAGCATGGCGGGCGCCGCCGTCGTGCTGGCCGCCGTGCGCGCGTGCGCAGAGCTCAAGGTACCCTCACTCACACCATGCACTCTCTACTGTTGCCCCGCGGCAGCATGGCGGGCGCCGCCGTCGTGCTGGCCGCCGTGCGCGCGTGCGCAGAGCTCAAGGTACCCTCACTCACACCATGCACTCTCTACTGTTGCCCCGCGGCAGCATGGCGGGCGCCGCCGTCGTGCTGGCCACCGTGCGCGCGTGCGCAGAGCTCAAGGTACCCTCACTCACACCATGCACTCTCTACTGTTGCCCCGCGGCAGCATGGCGGGCGCCGCCGTCGTGCTGGCCGCCGTGCGCGCGTGCCATGAGCTCAAGGTACCCTCACTCACACCATGCACTCTCTACTGTTGCCCCGCGGCAGCATGGCGGGCGCCGCCGTCGTGCTGGCCGCCGTGCGCGCGTGCCATGAGCTCAAGGTACCCTCACTCACACCATGCACTCTCTACTGTTGCCCCGCGGCAGCATGGCGGGCGCCGCCGTCGTGCTGGCCGCCGTGCGCGCGTGCCATGAGCTCAAGGTACCCTCACTCACACCATGCACTCTCTACTGTTGCCCCGCGGCAGCATGGCGGGCGCCGCCGTCGTGCTGGCCGCCGTGCGCGCGTGCCATGAGCTCAAGGTACCCTCACTCACACCATGCACTCTCTACTGTTGCCCCGCGGCAGCATGGCGGGCGCCGCCGTCGTGCTGGCCACCGTGCGCGCGTGCCATGAGCTCAAGGTACCCTCACTCACACCATGCACTCTCTACTGTTGCCCCGCGGCAGCATGGCGGGCGCCGCCGTCGTGCTGGCCGCCGTGCGCGCGTGCCATGAGCTCAAGGTACCCTCACTCACACCATGCACTCTCTACTGTTGCCCCGCGGCAGCATGGCGGGCGCCGCCGTCGTGCTGGCCACCGTGCGCGCGTGCCATGAGCTCAAGGTACCCTCACTCACACCATGCACTCTCTACTGTTGCCCCGCGGCAGCATGGCGGGCGCCGCCGTCGTGCTGGCCGCCGTGCGCGCGTGCCATGAGCTCAAGGTACCCTCACTCACACCATGCACTCTCTACTGTTGCCCCGCGGCAGCATGGCGGGCGCCGCCGTCGTGCTGGCCGCCGTGCGCGCGTGCCATGAGCTCAAGGTACCCTCACTCACACCATGCACTCTCTACTGTTGCCCCGCGGCAGCATGGCGGGCGCCGCCGTCGTGCTGGCCGCCGTGCGCGCGTGCCATGAGCTCAAGGTACCCTCACTCACACCATGCACTCTCTACTGTTGCCCCGCGGCAGCATGGCGGGCGCCGCCGTCGTGCTGGCCACCGTGCGCGCGTGCCATGAGCTCAAGGTACCCTCACTCACACCATGCACTCTCTACTGTTGCCCCGCGGCAGCATGGCGGGCGCCGCCGTCGTGCTGGCCGCCGTGCGCGCGTGCCATGAGCTCAAGGTACCCTCACTCACACCATGCACTCTCTACTGTTGCCCCGCGGCAGCATGGCGGGCGCCGCCGTCGTGCTGGCCACCGTGCGCGCGTGCCATGAGCTCAAGGTACCCTCACTCACACCATGCACTCTCTACTGTTGCCCCGCGGCAGCATGGCGGGCGCCGCCGTCGTGCTGGCCACCGTGCGCGCGTGCCATGAGCTCAAGGTACCCTCACTCACACCATGCACTCTCTACTGTTGCCCCGCGGCAGCATGGCGGGCGCCGCCGTCGTGCTGGCCGCCGTGCGCGCGTGCGCAGAGCTCAAGGTACCCTCACTCACACCATGCACTCTCTACTGTTGCCCCGCGGCAGCATGGCGGGCGCCGCCGTCGTGCTGGCCGCCGTGCGCGCGTGCCATGAGCTCAAGGTACCCTCACTCACACCATGCACTCTCTACTGTTGCCCCGCGGCAGCATGGCGGGCGCCGCCGTCGTGCTGGCCGCCGTGCGCGCGTGCCATGAGCTCAAGGTACCCTCACTCACACCATGCACTCTCTACTGTTGCCCCGCGGCAGCATGGCGGGCGCCGCCGTCGTGCTGGCCGCCGTGCGCGCGTGCCATGAGCTCAAGGTACCCTCACTCACACCATGCACTCTCTACTGTTGCCCCGCGGCAGCATGGCGGGCGCCGCCGTCGTGCTGGCCGCCGTGCGCGCGTGCCATGAGCTCAAGGTACCCTCACTCACACCATGCACTCTCTACTGTTGCCCCGCGGCAGCATGGCGGGCGCCGCCGTCGTGCTGGCCGCCGTGCGCGCGTGCCATGAGCTCAAGGTACCCTCACTCACACCATGCACTCTCTACTGTTGCCCCGCGGCAGCATGGCGGGCGCCGCCGTCGTGCTGGCCGCCGTGCGCGCGTGCCATGAGCTCAAGGTACCCTCACTCACACCATGCACTCTCTACTGTTGCCCCGCGGCAGCATGGCGGGCGCCGCCGTCGTGCTGGCCACCGTGCGCGCGTGCCATGAGCTCAAGGTACCCTCACTCACACCATGCACTCTCTACTGTTGCCCCGCGGCAGCATGGCGGGCGCCGCCGTCGTGCTGGCCGCCGTGCGCGCGTGCCATGAGCTCAAGGTACCCTCACTCACACCATGCACTCTCTACTGTTGCCCCGCGGCAGCATGGCGGGCGCCGCCGTCGTGCTGGCCACCGTGCGCGCGTGCCATGAGCTCAAGGTACCCTCACTCACACCATGCACTCTCTACTGTTGCCCCGCGGCAGCATGGCGGGCGCCGCCGTCGTGCTGGCCGCCGTGCGCGCGTGCGCAGAGCTCAAGGTACCCTCACTCACACCATGCACTCTCTACTGTTGCCCCGCGGCAGCATGGCGGGCGCCGCCGTCGTGCTGGCCGCCGTGCGCGCGTGCGCAGAGCTCAAGGTACCCTCACTCACACCATGCACTCTCTACTGTTGCCCCGCGGCAGCATGGCGGGCGCCGCCGTCGTGCTGGCCGCCGTGCGCGCGTGCCATGAGCTCAAGGTACCCTCACTCACACCATGCACTCTCTACTGTTGCCCCGCGGCAGCATGGCGGGCGCCGCCGTCGTGCTGGCCGCCGTGCGCGCGTGCCATGAGCTCAAGGTACCCTCACTCACACCATGCACTCTCTACTGTTGCCCCGCGGCAGCATGGCGGGCGCCGCCGTCGTGCTGGCCGCCGTGCGCGCGTGCCATGAGCTCAAGGTACCCTCACTCACACCATGCACTCTCTACTGTTGCCCCGCGGCAGCATGGCGGGCGCCGCCGTCGTGCTGGCCGCCGTGCGCGCGTGCCATGAGCTCAAGGTACCCTCACTCACACCATGCACTCTCTACTGTTGCCCCGCGGCAGCATGGCGGGCGCCGCCGTCGTGCTGGCCGCCGTGCGCGCGTGCCATGAGCTCAAGGTACCCTCACTCACACCATGCACTCTCTACTGTTGCCCCGCGGCAGCATGGCGGGCGCCGCCGTCGTGCTGGCCGCCGTGCGCGCGTGCCATGAGCTCAAGGTACCCTCACTCACACCATGCACTCTCTACTGTTGCCCCGCGGCAGCATGGCGGGCGCCGCCGTCGTGCTGGCCGCCGTGCGCGCGTGCCATGAGCTCAAGGTACCCTCACTCACACCATGCACTCTCTACTGTTGCCCCGCGGCAGCATGGCGGGCGCCGCCGTCGTGCTGGCCGCCGTGCGCGCGTGCCATGAGCTCAAGGTACCCTCACTCACACCATGCACTCTCTACTGTTGCCCCGCGGCAGCATGGCGGGCGCCGCCGTCGTGCTGGCCGCCGTGCGCGCGTGCCATGAGCTCAAGGTACCCTCACTCACACCATGCACTCTCTACTGTTGCCCCGCGGCAGCATGGCGGGCGCCGCCGTCGTGCTGGCCGCCGTGCGCGCGTGCCATGAGCTCAAGGTACCCTCACTCACACCATGCACTCTCTACTGTTGCCCCGCGGCAGCATGGCGGGCGCCGCCGTCGTGCTGGCCACCGTGCGCGCGTGCCATGAGCTCAAGGTACCCTCACTCACACCATGCACTCTCTACTGTTGCCCCGCGGCAGCATGGCGGGCGCCGCCGTCGTGCTGGCCGCCGTGCGCGCGTGCCATGAGCTCAAGGTACCCTCACTCACACCATGCACTCTCTACTGTTGCCCCGCGGCAGCATGGCGGGCGCCGCCGTCGTGCTGGCCGCCGTGCGCGCGTGCCATGAGCTCAAGGTACCCTCACTCACACCATGCACTCTCTACTGTTGCCCCGCGGCAGCATGGCGGGCGCCGCCGTCGTGCTGGCCGCCGTGCGCGCGTGCCATGAGCTCAAGGTACCCTCACTCACACCATGCACGCTGCTTGTACACCCGCAATAATAATATTGTAGACAATCCACTAAAATAATAGGAATCAGATGTAAAACTATTTTTTTTACCTTGGTACACACTTAAAATACAATATAACACCCAGACAGACAACAAACATCTGTACTACATACACACATGAACACACCCTCACACACTACACGAATATTTTGTTCTCGGTGGGAATCGATCTTAAGCCCTCCAGCGCAAAAGGCCAAGCTACTTGGGCTTGTTGAGGGTTGACCTCTTGAGCCAAATAAAATGATGGTGTATTGCGCAGGTGCCGCTGAACATCCGCGCCGTGATCCCGTGCTGTGAGAACATGGTGAGCGGACAGTGCGTGAAGGTCGGCGACGTCGTGAAAGCACTCAACGGAATGTCCATTGTGGTAACTAACATCATACTTATGCGACGCGCATTCTAAGCACAATAACGAAAATCAAATCAAATCAAATTTGACGTCGATGTAATGTTGGTTGCAGGTTGAGGACACGGACCTGGAAGGGCGGCTAATGTTGGCGGACGCGCTGGTGTACGGACAGGCCACCTACAAGCCGGACCTCGTTATAGATGTCGCCACTCTCACACGTAACCATACCTGAAAAGCTACTTCACTAACCCACAGCTGGGCATTACAAAAATACAAAACTATTTATTTACCAATGAACATACAGTCATATTTAAATTACTGGTGGTGGTGGTTAACTCGTTAATTAATTAACTTTTAAGTTAACTTTGAAAAATGTTAACGGAGACGTTAACTTCTGATAAAATATGCAGAAGTCCGTTAATCGTTAATCCAATGCCTAATAGTTACCGGCATGTCGGGCGGCGCGTGGCAGCGTGTGAAACAAAAACTCATGGTTGTTGGGCGTCAGCTGGACCATTGGTCTAGCTCACAGAATACGTAATACAATAGTTAAACTTTCAAAAGATCAAGGAAAATATCTTGAGAAAACCGGCCGGCGGCGTGTCGTGAACTTACAAGTACAAAAGCATTGTCAAAATGATCCGAGATGAGCCGAGAATAAGGCTCCTGTGCCTGTACTACCTCAGGTTTCTGAATAGACCTTAATCTCTAGATGGGTGAGGCGACGCATGTGGTGTGTGTGTGTGTGTCAGATGGCGTGGCGCTGGGCACGGGCGGCGGCGCGTTCGGCTGCTTCACCAGCAGCGACGCGGCGTGGCAGGCGGCGCGCGCGGCCGGGGCGCGCTCCGGGGACCGGCCCTGGCGCCTGCCGCTCTGGCACTACTACTGCAGCCAGCTCACCAGTACGTATAGCACGGGCGGCGGCGCGTTCGGCTGCTTCACCAGCAGCGACGCGGCGTGGCAGGCGGCGCGCGCGGCCGGGGCGCGCTCCGGGGACCGGCCCTGGCGCCTGCCGCTCTGGCACTACTACTGCAGCCAGCTCACCAGTACGTATAGCACGGGCGGCGGCGCGTTCGGCTGCTTCACCAGCAGCGACGCGGCGTGGCAGGCGGCGCGCGCGGCCGGGGCGCGCTCCGGGGACCGGCCCTGGCGCCTGCCGCTCTGGCACTACTACTGCAGCCAGCTCACCAGTACGTATAGCACGGGCGGCGGCGCGTTCGGCTGCTTCACCAGCAGCGACGCGGCGTGGCAGGCGGCGCGCGCGGCCGGGGCGCGCTCCGGGGACCGGCCCTGGCGCCTGCCGCTCTGGCACTACTACTGCAGCCAGCTCACCAGTACGTATAGCACGGGCGGCGGCGCGTTCGGCTGCTTCACCAGCAGCGACGCGGCGTGGCAGGCGGCGCGCGCCAGCTCACCAGTACGTATAGCACAACTATATCATCTATACAGAACCGCTATATCATGTGCAACAAGCGATGTAGGGTCACATTGCTGCTGCAAAAATGCTGGAAGTGACGTTTGACGCGGTTGGTCCGTGTACCGACATACGCAGTTTGACACAGGTAGGTACACTGTACATAGTATGGCACGTTTCCTCGCAGTATTACAGAGTGAATGGTATATTGTTTCAGATGACCCCTCCGTTGATCTCCGAAACAAAGGTTCTGGGAAAGCGTCCCCTTGTCTTGGAGCAGCTTTCCTCAGGGTAACTTTTAAACTTTCAATAATAATGTGGAAAGATTGTAAAGAAGAGATTCAGAAACAATCAAAATGTCCTGGGTTTGCAACTAAGCTAAGTTTATACCTAATTCATAACAAAAAAAGCAGCCAAGTGCGAGTCGGACTCGCCCATGAAGGGTTCCGTAGCATCAAGTAACATAATATACAGAAAATAAACAGGAAACAGGTTCTTGTAGTTCGCCGAAAGGTAAATTGCGGTTTACGATTTATGACGTATAAAAAAAAAACTACTGGCTAGATCTCGTTCAAACCAAATATCGTTGAAAGTTTGCATAGTAATGTATAACATATATTTTTTTTAGTTTTATCATTCCCTTATTTTAGAAGTTAGAGGGGGGGGGGGACCAACTTTTTTCAACTTTGGAAGTGTCTCTTGCGCAAAATATTCAGTTTAGAAAAAAACGATATTAGAAACCTCAACATCATTTTTGAAGACCTATTCATAGATACCCCACACATGGGTTCGACGAAAAAATTTTTTTTGAGTTGCAGTTTGAAGTATGGGGACCCCCAAAATTTATAGTTTTTTTTCTATTTTTGTGTAAAAATCTTAATGCGGTTTACAGAATACATCTACTCGCAAAGTTTCATCAGTGTAGCTCTTATGGTTTCGGAGAAAAATGGCTGTGACACGGTCAGACAGACAGACAGACAGACATAACGAATCTATAAGGGTTCCGTTTTTGCCATTTGGCTACGGAACCCTAAAAAAGCCCACTGCTGGGTATAGTGTAAGCTTCCCTTACACTTTTAGGAAGAACGATTCTGAGCCCTCGATCTTCCGATGTCTTACGGTTTTTGCAATGGCATCGGTCCTTCTAGTGTTTCTTGCGATATAATGGACTTCGACAAGTTTGAAGAAGTCATAGAATCTGCCGGTCTACTCTAGAACGCGATTCCGATCCCAACTTTAAGTTTTGACGGAATTTTGACAGAAATCCTATGGGTTTTCTGTCGGAATTCCGTCAAAACTTAAAGTTGGGATCGGAATCGCGTCCAAGAGTAGACCGGCTGATCGGAATAGTTAGTCATTGGATTGCGATTCGTGTACTTATGCTGTTTATAACCTATTGTGAGACGATTTACAAAATACACAACAGTCGAGCCATCTACAGACCGTTACTAACGATGTAAAGATAGCTCAACCGATCTAAATCAGTGGCAGACCGAATACTACCGAGTCTGCGCCAGATACCCACTAGCAGCCTTATTATTTAACTTGAAGTCCATTATCAGTGTACTATCTATCTATTCACTAGGTTTGAATTTCGGTGGTGGTGGTGTTGCTTATGTCAAGTTATGTCAGATAGTTATACAATACGATACGAAAGTGTCAGAAAGTCTGGGGCTCAATTCTAGACCAGTGACTTTTTTGTCACGGTAGATATATATCACAAGAACTGTCAAATTCATTGAAGAAACTGACAGTTCTTGTGATATATATCTATCGTGACAAAACAGTCGCTGGTCTAGAACAGGGCGTCAATTCCAGCATCACGGTTCGATTGAGTGATCGTCGAGTGATCGCTGAATCCGCGTTCCATTTTCAAATTTTTCAAACAAAAATTGACAATTCACATCGATTTACGCGATCGCTTGAGTGATTTGTGTTTTCAGAATCGACACCCTGAGCCCCTGACAAAAATGAAGCCGATTGCGATTACGAGTTGACTTAGACAATAGGGCTGGAGCCCCTGCGTGTGGGTGACGCGCTTATAGGTGTTGTTGTACGGTTGCAGCACTTCGTGTGCTGCGAGTGGATGCACTGGGACATCACGGGCGTGGGCGCGGCGGCTGCGGGCGCGGCGCCGGCGCCCTACCTGCGCGCGCGCCGCATGTCGGGCCGCCCCGCGCGCACGCTCGCCGTGCTGCTGCAGCGCCTCGCCACGCAACATGACGCACCCACCACCGACACACTAGCCGACCACACTCCCGAGAGAAGCACCGACCCGAACATATCCTAATGCTTTCTTTACAACTCCCGCTACTTGACTATGTAAATCTTTTGGGCATAAAAACAAAAAACAGCGATGTCGTTTTGAGCAAGCTTGTTCGCTCTGCATCTGTTCTTAGATGCAGAGCGAACAAGCTTGCTCAGAACGAATAAATGAGTCATATAGAAGCAAAGGTAGCAACATCCCATTTTTGTTGTGGCACATTTTATTGCAGTTTGATAGTGTTCTGACAAGTTTACTTGCCCGAATAATAAAATCGTGTCAAAACTAGTAACATCCTATACAAAATGAGTGTTTTTGATTGTGGTTGATGTCTATCAACCACAATCTAAAACACCGCTTTAAAAATGAAGGGATAAAGCTGTTTTGTCTAAAACAGCTTTATCCCTTGACAACAACATCCATTTTCTAAAAATGCCTCCCGTAATTTTAGTAGACATGGATGTTAGTACCTTTGCTTCTCTAGGACTCAAATCATCGTCTGTTTTCCACATCGCTCTCTAAAACCCATTGCAAACAAGACAATGGAATATCCCTACCAGACTTGCAATGCAAACATTACTGTGCAAAACCTACGCTTATCTTTTGAGAAAATATAATCCCTCAATAAGCTACTTACGCAGTTTTATTAACTACCTCTTTACATAATCCAATTTGCTTCTAAATACCTAATGCGTTTTATCAGTACTGTAATTCAATGTCAGTAGATTAAGTACGGATTGTAGGTATATGAAACTGGTTTTACCAATAGCCATTACGATAAGAACTTAAATTAAAAATCGATTAACGAATAGAACATAATTTTACTTAGAAACAGAAATAAACTCTAAGATTCGAGAGCATGAGTTTTGAATAGCATCTCTTGCGTGACAACTAGACTTGAATGTCAGCTTCGAAAAACACAATGAATAAGAAAATATACAATCAATTTCAAATCCACATTTGCTCAGGATTGATTTTATTTTATTTAAAAAATAAATTATAGTTACATGTAATCTGTCACGTTACAAATAAAATTACCATTACATAATAATAAAAATAAGAATAACAACTAAATAACTGTGTATGTAGTAGGTTAGGTTAGGTTAGGTTAGGGGCTAGCTAGGGGTGCGTGCGCGGCTTGGCTATACTATATACTATTTAGGGGAGAGATTGGCTGCGGGAAGGAGAACTAAACTCACAACAAACTAACTCAACGGGGACGAAATGAAACACCGATGCTTATTGACCTAAAAATGAAGAAACATTTATTTCAGTATGTCTTTTGTAAAATTTAAACAGAATGAATCAAATGTCAGAGAATAACAGAGCGGATTAGTTTCCATTTCGATAGAATTAGTTTACCAACAATAGAAATATAATATTTATCGAGTCATTTACAGATACATTAATGCAGTACCGATAAATCTAATTTATTCGTTTACTGAGTAAAGTTAAATTTAAACATTTATTACGATAATGTACACGGAGGTGATTGGAACTAACGCGCGCGAGGAACCCACCCGCGCACACAGGAATACAATACTTTTTTTTGGATTTTTTAAAATTTTATTCTCACGTACTTTATAAATATCTCATACTTGAAAAAAATTTACATTAAAATGTATCGGTGCGGAGCAGACCTTGGGCGACGCAACACATAGCACGCACACATACATAACGAGAGACAGGGCCGGCCGCGAACCCGCGACCGCCCGCGGGGAAATATACACAAATATAAATAATGAGCCGACACGAACCCGAGACTTATACCATCACATTGCGACGCACACCTATTCGTTTCCCCTTGTACCGCTACAGTTACATTTTCTTACATAGTAAAATTAACGGAATACTTTAAAATCTAAATAAAGAGTAGCGAAGCCGCGCGACTGGCGACTAGCTACTGGCGACTGGCGACTAGCTACTGGCGACTAGCGACTAGCGACCAGGCACCAGCGACCAGTGCAGCCAGCGCAAGCCGCGCGGCTCGCGACGCGAACGTTACATCATTGAACTGAAACGATGATAATAGTTAATTTATCGCAAACACTAGAGAAATGCAGGTCCAATACGATGGTAATATTGTGTGTCATGAAACAAAATGTATATTTAAATTCTCTGCTTTTTACACACACACTAGCCGGCGGCTCACTTCGACGTCATCATGGTGACGAATTCTGAAAAAGAAAAAAAAAACACTTATTAGTCAAAGGCTTTTCTTATTGCGGCGGAATACATCCGAGACAATGTTTACATAACCCTTGCACAACAAGTCTAATATAAAATGTTAACACAACAAAAGAACACAACGAAAAAGAACCGACAGATTGAATGATGCACTAATAAAGATGTAACCGCTAGTAGACAGTGTACGAATAGTTGAATTAAAACAATATAGATATCTAAATGGGCACCGAACACATGCCTGCTTGGTGCGTGGCAAGCGAGGCAAGCGAGGCAGCGAGGCATGTATTCGGCGCGACCACGCACAACATCAACGAACCGAAGAGTACCTCATCATGCCACTACAAGGGGATTATGTGAAATACCACCCTTTGGATATGATCTATAAAATATCAAGTTATGTCCGAAATGAATAGAGACCGTAAGAGTATCCCGAAAGTATCAGCGCTGAGCCTATTGAGGTCGAGATAAATGAAACAGATATTGGATAACCGGCGCGGCGCGGGGTTGGTTGCTGCTTGCTGCTCGTTTGTTAACTCGGTGGGTGCGAGGTGGACGCAGCGTGAGCACAAACAAGCACGGAGGGAATCTCCAGGTGGTATTTCTTAGGGAACAACTGCTAAGTTGGATGCATGCATGATACCGGATCGCGGTGCGAGCGCGTGCTATATTGTAGCCGCGCGCGGCACAACATGGCACGCGGCCCACCGGCCTGAGGAGGGAGACAGAAACACGCACAACAGAGTCAAGAGGTGAGATCCCAACGAGAGGTGTGAGGGGGTCGGGGCTCGGGGGGGCGGGAGAGGCGGGAACAGCTAACAATCCAAGATAGGAACAGTTAATAACGAGCAGCAAACCATTTAGAGCAACACTGGGTATACCTATGGTGGGAAGCGGCGCGCCGGCACTCTACACATTACACAAGGAAATAGTTTCGAGATCACAGTATCGTAGAGTCTTGTCTTATCGCTAGCTAGGGGAGTACGAGCGCGGGCGCGGCCGCGGTCGCTACCGGCCGCCGTCGCCGCGGCAGAATATGATTTGGGCGAGTGCATGGAAGTCTGCAAGAGAGAGAACGCTCGGTCGGATGATGCACTGACACACGGACGCTACGCGCGCGCACTAACTGGGGCGGGGGGGTTCATAGCCGTCGTCGAGCCTCGGCGGATACCTCTCACCATATCTCTTATGCAAGTCACCCTGCATTGACTCGAGGCGATCTAAAATCTAGTCTCAATGTACAAAGTGAGGGCGCACTCTGATGAGCCAAAGCAGAAGGTAAAAGGGAGCATAGGTGGTTCGGCCGAAGCTCGTCGCAAGTCGGTAGACGCGGCGTGTTTACATCGGCGGCGTGGATAGCGCCTGGCGCCCACCCAGCCCTCCTACTCCGAACACAACACGGCCTCCATGCACAGCGGCCGCCAAGCGTTTGGCTTACATTCACTATACTGTTTACTCATATCGGCGATGCCGGATCCTAGCCAATACAATATCGAACAATGACGAAGTAACTATTTTCAACTGGTCATTTTGCTACTTCCACATAATTCTACCTTTAATGGAGCCAATAATGTACATAATATAAAATGATTGATTCACTTTTTTATGAAATTACACACAAAACATATACAGACATAGAAGTGAGTAAAATTAACGAGGGATTATTTTCTACGTGAGTTTGTTATTGTACAATTGATTTTGGGACAAACAACCCCAACTGTTAGTGAGAAGACGTAGTAAGTAAATAAATGCATGCTCTCCTGATTCCTTTATTGTAGTCAGTAGTGTTCGTGTTCTTATTTTACTATTCAGTCAGCCAGTGTTCTAACTCCACTCAGAGAATTGCATTTACTTTTCTTTGCTCTGATGTAAATTACTTGTGCACAATAGATGCTTATTTCTGTTGTAAATGTTTACCAATTCAAGAGTCGATTCAGACATGATAAGGTCGTGCCTTACCTTAAGCCAGGCAGTAGGCACAGAATAAATTATAAGTTACGGCAACGCAAGACGAGCTAATCTTGCTAGAGAATGGGCATTAGGTGCGTACGTACCCTCGTAATTGACCTGTCCGTCGCCGTCGATGTCGGCCTCGCGGATCATCTCGTCGACCTCCTCGTCGGTGAGCTTCTCGCCCAGGTTGGTCATCACGTGGCGCAGCTCGGCCGCCGATATGAAGCCGTTGCCGTCCTTGTCGAAGACGCGGAACGCCTCGCGGATCTCCTCCTCGCTGTCCGTGTCTTTCATCTTGCGCGCCATCATCGTCAGGAATTCGGGGAAGTCTATCGTGCCGTTGCCTGGAATCAACAGATGCGCTTATTGAACGCGGCTCCCGATACCAAATACCTACTGCAACACTCCTACCAATCACAGCAGGGTGTTGCCTATTTGAAGGGCTTGCGAGATAGATCCTAAGGATAACACCTCGTGTTCTTGGAATTTAAGCACAGTTCGTAAATGAGATCATTTACCATCGTCATGCGTTAGATTAGTGAAGTGGGAATGCTATTCACGCACGATTTGACCACAGAAGAACACTCGCTGCCCTTCGTTGGAACCGCGTCACGAGATTGCTTTGCGACCGAAATAGGCAGGACGATCGATGACATACAATAAAAGAAACGACTGAAATGAATAGATTCAAATAATTCTATTTCCGTGAAGGTCTTAGACAGCTAATTAAAACAGCAGAGCTGCGGTTGGAGTAACTCAATCAAGTCCAAACGGAATAAACACATTTTAATGTTCAAAGGCAAACTAATTACATCCAGATGCGACTAATCAAAATGTCTATAAATTAGACCAAACCGATGGAAAAAGGGACTGTGAGTGCCACGTTTTTATGGATGGTAAACTACGTAATTTATGGTAAACAGCTCCATTGTGCGGAATACATGAATGTACAACATTGTTACCGCTGGCAGCTCGCGTATTGCTAATCTGTTTGGTTCTGTGTCGGTGGAAAACGTCGTTTCAGACAATTTAATGTTACTCCAAAGCGGTTGTTTACTTTGGAAAGTGTCGCAGAGTAGTAGTGTCACGAGAACAGTCTTCCAATAAAAAGCAAATCGTCCTTTTTAAGTGAAGGAAGAGAGACAGTAAACTGCCAACTAAATGAAAGCCAGACTCGGCACGTGCACCGGTAAACCATAAACATGTCACGCTATCTGCGGAAAACTTTTAGCTCGACGTAGTTATTCGACTAAATAATTTTATCAGCGTTCGAAGAGAAACTGCGAAAGTCGATAAAATTATTTCGTCATTCGCAGTTTTCTATTCATTTCTCAGATGAAATTTAGAATCGACTACTGACGCCTTTATGGCGAACAACTAGGTGTGCCATCAGCAATTTTGTGTCTAAAAAATTAAGCCTCGGACGTAGTCTTTCGCCTAATCACGTTTAAAATGTATGGGGTAAAAGCGGGGCAATGCAGTGTAATAATTGATCTTGATGCCAAGAAAGTTAGTATCTTACAAGAAACAACTGGAAGCAGCCCAGGCTAAAGTACTTTGTATATCCCACCCATCACACAACGTACGAATTTAAAAACAATGGAGCGGTTAGTGTCGTTATAAAAGCCAAACAATGCTAATTAAAAATTTCCGCATGACCACCATCGGCCCAAATTAGAAGCCACCAAAAATAAACTGGAACTGCGTTCAACTACACCCATTATTTACTACCATGAAAGTATTGATTTTTTAATTCTATAAGCTTTTTCCTTTGGCATATTAGTATAACATTATATTATAGCCATGCGATTCATTGTAGACATAGCAGTAGCAGTGTCCCCAAACTTTATAGAGTCAAAAGAGGGTGGGAGATTGATCGGCACATCTGTCATCGTGACGCAAAGGGAGCCCGCTCGATCAAGCGAGACGTTGCAAAAATAAGTTTGGGTTAAGTTTGGCCCATCTAAATGCGAATGTAACCTTTCCGAGGTGGTTCGCGGGCTATTTATACCGCTGAGCTTGCGGGAATGCGTCGCACTCGTTCAACTGGTTCTACCTCTACCGCACCTGGGCCGCTACAATCAATTCGCGGGTCGTAAATTTGTCACGATACACTTCTGACTGTTGCGTCAACACATCAATTATCCTGCTATTAGCCTTATAGTATAAGTTGACCGTTCGACATTGAAATCAGGCTTGCTATATTTTGATCTCTTATTGTTTCGGCCTGATGAATATACAGAGAAGGTAATATTTAGTGCACTAAGTGAATAGTTTTATTCCGTTTATTCTAAGATTTTCTACACAATTTTCTTGATTCAGTATGATCAGCTAAATTGCTATCAAATAAGCTTTATGCAGTGATGTTACATTATGTGGGATACAACTGTGGGGGTTCCTTGAACCCGCACTGCGCAAGCGCCAGCAAACAGCGCCACAGTATTTGTTGTTTTTGCATCGATTCACACAGCATTCCAAGAACGTTCAACGGGTACCCCAACATTGTCTAATGTACTTTAAGACTGAAATAACATAAACATGTCAAATGTAGGCGCTTTATTAATTAAAAATGAGTCCTCGTTTGCTGAATTTCACACGTTTTAAGAGCATGATAATTAAATGGCATCTTGAGTCATCAGCACTGTGCATGAGTCAACTTGTTATCATATAAGACTATCAAGGTAATTATTTAACACCATGGCAAAGGATAGCGTAGCTCATACACACCGTTTTGTCCGTGGACAAAGACGAGAGAACCTCTTTATTGAGCGCCGCAGTGATGCCGCCCGTGCTCCCGATAGCTTCGCAAACAACAATAGGAAATCAATCGAAACAGCAATCAATTCCGTTGCGGTCGATGCAATTAAAACAGGTCAATCGGCCACCATTCTAGTAAACATAGGGATTCGGGGTAAGCTTCATTAAGCCATTGTCGATTTTTGTGCAGAGCCCACAAACACATCACGCCCACGCCACGCTCGTGTTGCTGTGTAAAAATACGGACTAATCATGTCTATAACGGGAGATGAACTCACGTCAACAATGTCCTGCCATGAAACGGAAAATACAGTGTTCAAAGATAACATCGCACAGGTAGCATAGCAGGACAACCAGATTATAGAGTTAGCATCGGCTGAACATGCTCATGCATATTTCGCAACCAAGGTAAATGTAGAACTACACTGTTGCAATAAATACTCATTTAACCATTAACCAAGAAAATCCTACTGTTGAAACTAGGCTTCCCCCCAGCAGACATAAATAGCCAAATTTTTTTTTCAAGCCTATACATAGGAGGCATTTAAAAATTGTTATAGGATGTGCGCTTGGTCTACAACTGTAATGTTAATTCAGGCGGAGCCTACATAATGCTCTGTAAGTAGAATAAGTAGATAGATAGGCTGTCCGGCGAAGCCCGACAAAGCCGTCAAGGACACCTGACTCAACATGGCGTCATCAGCGCCGAGCAGCCGTTTAGCAAACGTCGAAGCATTCCATATATGATACGTGATTGCTTGAAGATAAATCACCGATAAGTCAGTTAGCAGACTGAATATAATGTAGCCATGTTTTTGCTCATGTAATGTCTGTCACTGACATGATGGAGAAATCGTTTGTCGAGACCATAGAGTGATGTACCAACCAGATTTGGTGCAGTTTCTTAACTACAATATTATACCTAATGGGCAACTCCAGATATGAATCATAATCACAGGAAAGCTGAAAACAACGCGACTGTTCAACGTCAGCTAGCCACAGCACAGGCTCGTACGAGGGTTGATGCTCGCGTTTCGTAAAAGTTTGCATTTATGTAGTTTAGTTAGTACCAGTTTTACGGTAGGTAACACAGAACGTTGACGTTGCAATTTCCTTTAAAAAATATTGGCTTCTTCTTTGGTGCCCTTGTTTTGGACTTGTTTGCGAGTGCTTAGGTGTGGTGTGTAGTGTAGTAATGTCTGCAGTTGCTACTACTTGCGACATAACTTAACCAGAGCGCAAGTGTGAAAGCTACCATGCTCACAAGGGATACGCATTCGCGACAAACTGGCCGACAGCCAGCTAAATATGCAAATTCATTTGCTATCTAGGTGCGATCCAGACGTTTTCTGAGTGGTTATTTGCGTTGTCAACACTGTTTATCGTTCGCAACTATCTCAACAACATTCATCTCAACTTACCTAGTACGAGTTTAATTTGATATTTGCGTGTAGTTGTTCGTGACTTGTGCGAGGCTTGGTTAATTATGTAAGAGCGTTGACTGTAGGTTAAATATAGCGTAGGGGACGATGTTAGGCCGTGATTCAAAGAGTGTAAAGGTTAGGCGGTCAGCAAGTACAGCGGGGCGGGCGGGTCTGTCCGGTACTGTGGCCCGCGAGGAGCCACCAAGCGCTGCTAGTTTACTACTCAGATCGATATCTTGGCGCACCACCAAACACTCGGATGAGAGCGTGTCTATGTAGTTGACAATCATTGTACTGTCTTGTAGGTTTACTTTACTTTGTTTTTTTTTTGCGTATCGGCTTCTCGGTTAGTTATAGAGCAGACCATTGTAATTGCGATGTGACTAAAGAGATGTCACTCAAATATTTCCGGCAGCCCATTGATCCGTAACAGATAATGAAGGCTCTTGGATCAGTGGTTATGTGCAATGATGTTATGTTAGGTGGGCATTGCTGCATGTGACAGTAAATATGATATTGCTGCAATATTATTGACATGGACTTGTTAAGATTGCCAGAACTAAAGATGTTGCTATATTTTTAAATACGTAACCTTACCATATACAGTGGTGGTCACATAATTAAAGACACTGGAAGCATATTGAAAAAACTAACATAATTCTCTGTACAGATTTTATCAGACCGCTATTGTAACTTGCTGCACAATTAATTTTTATTTGTATTGTTACTATGTAATGTTTAAACGAAACATTTACAACAAAACTTGCCTTTTATTCGGTAAAACTTGAATTTAAGCAGTGTAAATAGAAAATAAGATTAGTACGATCTGGCCATATAATTAAAGACACTTCATTTCGTAACAAGAAATTTAAAAAATTGAGTTATTATTGAAGTTATTTCAGTACGTAAGGTTTCTAACACATTTTTATAAAGCATTCCGATGCGTATTAGCCCTTGGTCGCATGTCCGTTTGCAACAATAACAGCACACCTCTTAGCCATGGAAGCGATCAATTTTGTACAAGCTTGTACCGGAATTAGTTAGGTACCACGCTTCTGTAAAAGCTTTGTAAAGTTGATCGACTTTTGATGTACGCTTTGCCGCCATTGTCTCCTTCATCTGGTATCACAAATTTTCGATCTGATTTAAATCTGGACTGTATGGGGGCCAATCCAAAATTGTCACAAACTGGCTCAGTAATAAATTTTTAACTACTTTTGTGGTGTGTTTATGATCATTATCCTGTTGAAAAGTCCAAATGATCGGTAAATTTTGCTCAGCATAGGGCAGCATGGTTTCTTCTAAAATATTTTTGTACTGGCATTTATCTATATTGCTTTCTATCTTCCTGACAGGTCCGACACCAAGTCATGAAAAACAGCCCCACACTTTGATATTTCCCCCTCCATGTTTCACTACTTTCTCGGTGTACTTCGGATCCATTTCTTTGGGTGGGGGGGCGTCTAACATATTGTTTTTCGTCAGAATTAATCATATTAATTTTTGTTTCAGCCAAAAAAAGCTCATTTTTTTACTTTTGTTCAGTCCAGTGTTCATATTTCTTGGCAAATGCTAACCTTGCCTTAACATTTTGCTTTTTCAAAAGTGGCACCTTCCGAGACACTCTTCCGTACAAGTTTGCCTCTTATAGTCTCCATCTTATAGTCCTTGCAGACACATCCGTCGACCCTCCTGCCCCATAATATTTCCGAGAGTATCAGTTCTGATCCTTTGAACGGTTCTTTTTTTTGCCAGCAACACCATCTTAGAGTCTTCCCAGCGAGTAGTTTTTCTAGGTTTCGGTTTTCTGGGTACGTTTACGGTCGTATTGAACTTTTTAAAATGCTTTATAGCATTCATAACTATGTCCTTAGAACAGCTCAAATGGTTTGCGATTGTTCTGTATGACCAACCTTTGCTATGAAAGTTCAAGATTGTCTTTCTAGTGGGTGAATCGCAACTCTTTGTTTTTTCCCATATCGATGGGTATAAAACGTATTAATTTGAATACAAAAAGTAAACTGCTGTAATTAATGTTGACGTTTCATGCATATACGAGGCAAAACAATGAAAAACCGAGTGTAGTTAATTTTTATTTTTTGTAATTCAGAACACAGCGTGCACTGTCTTTAATTAGCTGGCCAAGCTAGAGGTGTGTTAAAAAAGTTGGTATTAGATTCGGATAGTGAGCAGTGTCTAAACTACTAAGCAACGCAACTTTTTTGTTCCCTTTTTTAAGAATACAACGTCAAGTAACAATTACATTAAATTTAATACCTACTTTGGCTAATGGTAGTGCTAAAATCAAGTTTATTGTGATGAATTGGGGGGTGTCTTTAATTATGTGTCCACCACTGTATGTATGTAGTGAGCAACACAGTCATCAGGCAAAGAAAAGAACCATAAAAGTATCGAATACACGTCATGTCTGCTTTGGTTGTTGTTACTATCTACTACGGCTTCAAGCTAAGCCAAAACATTATTTATTTAACGAGAGCAACAAAGCGGGAAACATTATTCAACGCCGCTGTACCTACCTGCATCGGTGCTGATAAGGCGAAATAAACAACAATGGTAGCCTGCTAATTGGCTAACTGAAAATAACACAAACCGCAAACCAGGAGGAAAATATGAATCCGCACTAGAGACGCGAACGCCATAAATGCCAACATAGAGGCACAACACGATACCTTATAATGAGACAAGAAAGTATAGCCGTTGACGTATTGCCACCTACATCTAGCAAGACGCTCACGTTCTTACGTGTTAAAGTAAAGTCCGGTTAAGTATAGTATACTTTACCGGCTATGGTCATCACTCCAGCTTACAATCTTCTAACTAATAGGCAGACAATCTTGTTTATAAAACTGCCTAGATCGTTCATAATGAACGTTCAAAACCGAAATACTACTGAACGGTCGTTATTTCATGATAACTTCCGTGCTGACATCATCGGCAGTCGACAGAGCATAGCTCTCATTAATTTTGAACAAAAAGGAAGGATAATGAAGGTCGCCCGCGACTCGACCAATGCCAATAATGATCATCTTAATGTAGCGAATAAAATACTCTTGCATCTATTGTAGATGATTTATATAAGGGCTGGAACAACTGTCCTGGGACAGGATTTTTAGATGGAGTAGGCTTGCCCAGCACCTATACAATCTAGCCGGCCTAATCCACATGAAAAACATCAATACGTACGGAGCTGACTAAGCTGCGGGTTTCCTCACGATGTTTTCCTTCAACGATTGAGAGCACTATCATTGCGCACATCAATGTTATGTAGCGAATACTCTTCCAATATAAGTAATAACAATAAAACGTAATTGGTCTAATAAGATTACAGTGAAATTAGGAAAATATTTGAACGTGAAAGAATCTGCGTTCGAAATCACATCAAGTAACGGAGCGCGAAAGTAGAACGAGACAAGCCGGTCGAGAGCTTTCAACGAGATCGATGGAGTTGCATGACCGGAATCCTAGCCTACAAGGTGTGATTCAGGCTTAGATGGGTGAACAGGAGCTTGCAATCAGCATAAAAAGATACTACAATTTTTAAAATCGGTAGTAGTTTCGGTGCCTATTCTAGTATAGATAAATCACACATGGGCGGGCGACGGCTGCAGGTGTAACACGTATGTGTGTCACAGACTCTCCTTATTATAACAAATCGGGTACGATTAGTATAATGTGAGGCTACACATGGCTTGGAGTGACGTTCAGCCTGGTTTGATTGATTGGAAGCGCGACGCAGTTGGACGCCTATTATAAATAATGATTCCGGTTTGTGTATGACAACGGCTCTCTAGAAAAACCGATCGTGTCCATAGCTTTTCAATCAGTTCGACAGCAAAATCAATTAGTTTAGTTGCGCAGCGCTAGCAGTTCAATAGGGTCAATAGAAGCGGGAGACGGTTCGCGTAGACGGTACAATCAAACTAATTGGTGGTTCGCCTCCACGCTAATGACTCGCCCATGCCTTGTTTATGGAGGCCAAGCCCACCTGCGCAATGCATTTGCATTTTTATATCTTCTTTGAGTCATGACCATAAATCTTACGAAGCATTAACGTTATTGAATCTGGATTTGTTGAAGCCGACTGGGTAGTCGACTCGAATAGCAAGCTCCGGGCTTCCCCGGCCATTTCGGTATTGATCGCGGTAACCGTAACTCCAAACAGTTGTTGACTTTTGACGAAATTAATTAGTCTGCGCTCAAGAAGGTAAATCAAACCGCTTGTTCCCAGTAGTTCTGTTGACTGAACTATTGCGGATATTTTCTCTTTGTTACGTTACGAAGCCTGTATTTGGAATTTTTCAGTATTTGGATCACCTACACATTTATGCTAGCGTTTATAACGTTGGATTTTAGACAAAACTTTTATGGGTGCAGGTCATTGAGATGAGAGCACAAGCGCGTGATGTAGTCGGTCAGCTGTCGATGTATCGTGAAGTAAATTCGAGTTTAATACTCTGCAGCATTGTTCCAGAAATAGCTGCAAAATGAGAGAAGTCCGCCGGCGACTATCTCTTTCCGACGAGTGAACGACTCCTTATCGCAACGCCCGTGACATCACCAGCATCACCGTTGCCAACTAGAGAACTGTTACGCGCAGATTTACATTCTATCATACATTATAAGAAATCGTGTATCATATCTGTAGAGAAGACATAACAGAATAAAAAAATAATTTAGAAGCAAGCCAACGAGAAATGGAGTTGTATGAACGCGAAAGCACTGCCGACCGCACGCTGCGGCTTTCGACATTTCATACAATATAAGCTACCGCTGAAATGTTCCGGAGTAGGGTCAATGAAACTTGAACGCATTCGTGTTTTTGCAAATTCGGTCACTAGACTCGATGCCAACACCTACACATCTCGTGCAAACCGTGAAAAAAGTGGAAACTGACCACGGATTTGTCGCATCTTCGCCAAGTCGGATACAATTCGACAAAAATAAAATAGTACTAGATATCTTCTTAGCGTCGTAAATTAGCGTCTTTTATTGTTTTCAGTGCTGGCGGACGCTCCGATCTCATAAAAGTATCGGCCAAGTGCGTGTCTGCCTAGTGAGACATACTGATATTTAATTTTGTTTTCATCCCACCAGCTCTGAAAGTGTGTTTTTGCTGTTTAATTTCTGACTGGAAAAGCCGTTTTTATCCGCTTGAGGATAAAGTAAATTTGAATTTAGAATATTTTGTTCAATAAGCTTGTGAATACACAATCTATTTACTTCTACCTCCATGGTGCCGAACTTATCATACAACCTTTTTTATTTTGTTAAAAACTCGCACTCGTAACCTTCTTGGTGTATTTGTGAATTCAAAACACCATTAAACCTATTTACTTCTACCTGCATGGTGCCGAATTTATCATACAACCTTTTTAAATTTGTTAATAACTCATAGGTACTCGGAACCTTCTTGGTGTGTTACTTTTAGTCGCGCCATGTTCTCTTTTGCATTCAGTCATTTCCTTGCTGAGGTGGGATGAAAAGTTACGTGTTGCACTCGAGTGCAAAGATTTTTCACCTTGTGCTCTTTTGATTCCTTCGCGAACGCTTAGGATTCTAACTTTTAAACCACTCGCTACGCTCGTGGTTAAACTTTAGAATCGTGCGCTTGCTCAGTCATCAAAATTGAGCACGCGGTTAAAAAGCAGCTTTGCACTCTTGTATAACAAATAACTATTACATGCTTCTACAGTTTTCCTCTCAATACTTGCCTAAGATTGAATCATTGAAAACCTCACACACTGCGACTGCGAACTGCGAGGATTTCAATGGTCGCCGCCGTTGAACAGTATACCTTTTGGTATTTAATGTAATCCTTCTAAATTTTATTATAATTTATTAAATATTATTTATAATACGCCCGGGCCCACGCTTTATTACGATGAAAACAAGCCAAGTCCAAGGAGTGGCCTTGTAAAAGCAATCTCACGCTGTGATAATAATAAAATACGTTCAGTCATAGTGCACATTTTGTAACACTAAAATACGGATTTCCGTTTTCTGCACAGCGTTAATTTTTGTCTAGCCGAAATTTCCAAGAGCATATCGGTGTTGGTTGTAAACAATTCGTATTAGCAATGGAAGAACATTAAAATAATTATTTCAAAGCGTGCGTACACGACACTATGTTCATTACCGATGGAAGTTTGCCCAAAAATAAATTTATTGGTCGGCATAACATGTGATTCGGTACTTACAAAACACATTATGGTAGTATTTCTCTCTTCATACATTTAAATTTGTATGAACTGGATGGACCAAAAGCGTTAGACATCTCATGTTCGTAAAAGCCAAATGGAGTTCTTACTTAGCCTTCATCGAAGCTTCAATGTGTGTCAAATAACATTGTCAAATGTGTAATTTTATAACTTTTTCGTAGTAGTTCTGTATTTGTAGCAGAAGATGCGATTTCCTTAGCTGATGAAGCCATGTCGAGAATTTATCTGGGTCATAAATACTCTAAAGCTGCTGAATTCAGCTCGTTTGCAATGGAGCCGTAGAGAGCTGGTATTAACTACAACCCTCGTGGAATTAGATCTTGTAAGGTACGTTGGACATCCTTTGGTGAACATAAAGGTCTAATTTGCGCTTTACGATGCCGTTTCGTGTGGTTTAATTTAGTCGAACACTTGCGGACTGGTAGGCATTTTTCACATGCTTAGTAGGTATATTTTGTGCGTCATAAGCTCATAAGTTAACCAAACCTGTAGAACAGCTTAAGATTATATTTAGGTACCGAATACTTGTGATTACTGATTGTTCATACAATATACAACACTGTCACTGTGTCAGAAGTCCTTTATCGAGGCGACTTTATTTAAACACCGAACAATATTACATATTCTACTGTGGTGTGTATAGGTACAGCTACCCAGACGTTACAGGAGAACGCAAAATGTTTACCGCTGTCCGGCTGTAGAATTCATTTGCGGTGGTCAATTGTCATTATGCCGTACCGGATGGGACTAGCATACTGCAGACGTATTGTTATCTCTTTATGGACGATCGTGCCTGCGTGCTGTACTGCTAGCATTGTACAAACACGGTTGTGGGTGGCTATCAAGCAGCTTGCATCGATATTATGTCGTTCAACTTCCTCACAACTAACATATGCGCGACTGTTTGCATATTTAGAGCCTAACTTTAGAGCATTTTATAAAGTTTATTGTAATTTTGTTGAAAACCTATTCTGAGTCATTTTCTGACTGACTTTGAGCCACAAATATCCATATGTGAGTTGAGCTGTAATTATTTGAATGTCGTTTATTATTTTACAATAATGCATCCCACAGTTCAAAAAACTACGTAGGTTTTGTGACCGTGAATATTTACGAGTTTTTAGAGGAAACCAGTTTTTAAAATGACATAGCAGCGCATTAAAATTCCTTTATGTAAGCAGCGCATTACAATGAGATTGCTTTTCCACGAAATAAGTTTACACATATCACAAGATACCAGAAATCGTATCGATAACATATCTTGGTAATATTAATCGTAAACCGTAACCAGATTAACGAGTCGAGTAAGGTAGGTAGTAGTAGGTACCTAAGGTTAGCTAAATTATTTGTAAGTACCTCTAGCCTAATCTTATACCTTTAAACGAGAAAATCTTGTATATATATATATATATATATTTAGGATCTCGGAAACTGAGCCAACAATTTTCATGAAATTAAGTATACAGGGGTTTTCGGGGACGATAAAACGATCTAGCTAGGATTCATTTTCAGAAAATGACGAGAAATGGTTTTTTGCAATAATCTAACATAAACTAAATATATGACTATTCCTGCCATCTATTGGCGATTGTGAGCAACTAACTGCAAGCTAGGAATAGCTGGAAAGCAGATGGCGTTGTTAAATAAAAATAAGCCACTAAAGTTTATGACTCTTCCTGACATCTATGGGCCAATAATAATACATTTTTTTTTAAATAATACGATTTACAAAAAAATAAAATCCCGAGCGAAGCTCGGTCATACCGGCTCGTTTCATTTATTTAGATACTACTGCTACTATACTATAACAATTCGCTTTACTATCTCGCGAACATAGGTATATTCTTTAGGCTTTGTGGATACTAACGATTTTGGTCAGAGCGTGCGTCACCGCGATTCATCTCCGGATATCGTTTTAAGCAGGCACTGTCTGTTTTATACCTATTTTGTCGTTCGATAATTTCGTAAATATACCTACCAGGAGATAATAATGGCAGAGGAGATGAACAATTGATTTCATAACGCGACGCGATGTCGCCAACTAAATGACTAGATATTGTGTTACCAATAATAATTGTCGTGTTCATTAGAGGTCGCTTCTCACGCCGTCATGCATTTTAAACACAGGCTCTTTTATGGTAATGGCTCTTTAATGATAATTTCTCTTCTGGTCTGGGTCGGTATTCAAAGGCAATTGTCTAACCTCATGGAAGAAACTTCTGCATTCTTCAAGGTTTGCTCTCAGCTTTTACATATCGAGTAGTAATACAGCCGAGAAAATGTTAAGGGGTCATTCCAATCTCTATGCATGGAACATTCTTAGTGCTCGTTAAATATTAGGTCGCCATTCAGTCATACCTATATGTTATAAAGTAATAATGTGTAATTGATCTCTCATTTCGATCAATTTGTTTATTTGTTGAGTGGCAACGGCTTGATAACACGTCGGCAAGTAATGTCAGGGTCGCCCTCTGCCGCGCTGCGTAAACATTGCCGACTACTCTTCATCACTTCAATGTTTCAACGCCCACGTAATGATTGATTATGTTCAAAACGGAAGCCACTCCAGCCGTACTGTTGACATTTTTGTCAGAATTGTTCGTATTTTTACATTCCTTTCGTGACTTTTCTGCTAGTCACTACTTGTCGGTTTCGTTTCGAAAATAGGTGGTATAAACTGTACATTCTTCTAGTATTGAGTTTACAATAGTGTATGAGAGAAGAGAAATAAAGATTATGATTATGTGCCATGTTGGTGTTACAGCCTACACATACTTAATTTGGTAAAAAAATCTATAAAAAAAAGCTGACTAAACATTTTCACAAATAAACATACCTATTTACATGTCTTATCAAGCACGTAAATACATTGATAGGGCGCTGTTCTCTCTAGTATTCATATTGAAACAGACGGTTGTTATATTATTAACGAATCTAAGCAAACTTCTGTTATCGCGACATGAAACAGGTTATCTGTGAGCCATAAATGCTGGGGACGTGGAATTCGTTGGTAGAAATAATAATTTGCACTCGTATTTGCAGTTATTATTATTAGGCTTTCTCATTCAGTTTAAAAACCGCCTCTTATTGGGTTTCAACTATTAGGTAGAGATTTAAAACTTTTCTATTCATTCTCAAGCTGCGCGAAGCCTAGCGACCGTGACCTAGCGTAGGTAGTGTCCTTATTGGTGATCCTGGTGATTCAAGTTTAAGCGAACAAGTGATTTTTTATGTTGATTAGTTGGACCCATGGAAAACATTTAAAACAACTAAATTTGCGTTCGTTTAAGGAAAATAATAAGGTAGGTAAACGCGAACGGTACCAACGTTACCTACGTTAATTCAATATTTAATACTTTTATGCTAATTAGTGACTTTTTGCATCGCAAAAACTGCGCACAGGATATTGTATTTCAAATCTGAACAGTGGAATAAACAAGCAACGTGGCCAAATGTTGCTTTATAATTTATTAGTGTTTTCATTGAATTTAATGCTTTTCTAGGTTTGTTGAAAATGTGTTAGCAGACATTAGCCACACCACAACAGAATATTTCAAATTATTGCAATTTTTTTAAATAAGATTATTAAGACAATGCGTTCCAAAATAATAAATCGTGTAAAGGAAGTTGGATCGTATTTCTGAACTCAATTATTAATCAATATTCGTATATCAATATCAATAACGTGAATATAAATGAGGGTTTATCAATGACATCGATCGCATACAAATCGCCTATTATACCTATGTCAATAACATTCCATATAGTATAGGAACGTAGGTACTTCGGTAACGGTACGTACGTTGCGCGTCGTCGAGCGCTATGTTATCAATAGGAAATGGCTTTCAAATACCTACCTAGTCAACAAAATGACAAAACAAGTCAAGTAGGTACCAAATGGAGTTATGTAGAAATATTTGTAGCTTTAGGTTAATTGTGGCTGCAGTCAAGCGCATTCCTGAACGCGTCATACCGACCACGTTAACTACGCGGAAACTATCAAGTTACTATTAGGTACCAACAGTTCAACTTTGAGTGTAGAGATGCAAGGTATTTTGCGATTATTCAGAGACGGTAAATAGATAGGTAACTCACCGTCTGCGTCAACTTCGTTGATCATATCTTGAAGTTCTGCTTCTGTGGGGTTCTGTCCTAAGGATCTCATGACGGTGCCCAGCTCTTTCGTGGTGATGGTGCCATCGCCGTCCTTGTCGAACAGTGAAAACGCCTCCTTGAACTCAGCGATCTGTTCCTCTGTTAGTTGATCCGCCTAGAACGAGAACATCCATCAATAAATTAAACTTCAAAGAGACTAATCCGAGCACATTGAGAGCCAATTTGGGGAAAAGATAATTCATTTTCATAGCCAAAACAGGGCTAATAAAATGTTTTACGAGCTCATTCAGATCAGAGGAATAAGTTTTTAACAATGCAGGTAAGAGAGGGACGTACAGCCATGACGACCATTGCCTTCGGTTGTGTCGACGGAAGAGTGCGCGGGCGAGCTAGGCTGGGCTGGGCTGGTGAGAGTGCGCTATCACCAGCTCGCGATAAGATAACTACGGTAAGTAAGGTAGGTACACCTGATTACGTGTAATTACTGGCGACCTTCTGACGCGTCACACTGCGGGCTTTGCCGGCCTGATACAGAATACCGCAGTACACTTATCGCTTATCGGCATAGGTAGGTTAGACATTGTTATTATACCCACCAATCTATGGATATTGTTGATATCAATTTACATTGAAATCATAATTTTATTTGTTAGGCACAGTAATACCTAGTTTCGAATTTTATTGGTAGGTACTAGACTCATGCTTATCAACTACCTACTGCATTGATGCAGTAGGGTGCATGCCTATGGTACTTGAATATCCTAGGATAGGTACCTACCCATTTTATTTCTCTATTTTTTGATGTGAAGAGGACTTTATAATAATATGAGGTCGGCACAACATGTCTTCCTCTTCCATTGTTCTCTGTCAGCCGTCATCTCTGCATTCACTACTCTCTTAGCCATGTCATCTTTCACACAGTTCATTCATGTTTTCTTTTGTTTACCGCGCAGAGGCATATCCATCCATACTCATTACTCTCCTAGTCATATGAATTTCATCCCTCCTCATAACATGCCCGGACCACGCCAGTTTATCGCTCCTTAATTTTTCTGTTTGCAATTAGTTACAAGAAATTAGGTAAAATATATTGGACCAATATCTTATCAAGGTTTCTAATGCAGTTCTCATTATTGTAGGAATAACTGGATTGTGTGATAATATCTGATAATGGTGTTTAATAATCAAATATTACACTACACTGTCTCATATTTATATTAATTAGTACCCTACTTGTACAACACATCGCAAGCAACACTCCAGAGGCTTTGACTTTTACAAACTAAGTGGCTTTCTACAAAGCCAAAAGAATTACAAACACTCTACTTTGAATTTATAAAGTATTTTAATTAAAATTGGGGGATACATATCATAGCATGCAACTCATGCAAGTGTGTGTAATGTTTTCTCTTAAACATTTGCATGTTGGGGGATTTTGGCAAAGTGTGAGAGTCTGTGTCTCTTTTTTATTATATCTAGGTAGTTGTGAAGGTCATGCCAAATGGATCCTTGTCAGAGCACACATGCACACTCAGCAAACATACAATGACACAGCTATAGACTTCATCTAGATGAAGAATGCATGATTACGGAGTAAAAACTAACAGGATGTTATCAATGGCAAAGGCAGAGTTATTACGAGCTGAGAAGCATTGTTCCAACTACCTCGGTATTGATTATTGCACTTTGTTTATTCACAATGGAATTGCAGTGGGAACCAACTTTATTACAAGCTACTACTGATAACAGATTAGTCTGATTGTAAACTAGGAAAAAATGCTGATAACCTTAATTTCTTTTTTCATCAATCTCTTCAAACAACTAAATCTTCTTCTGCTTTTGTTAGGTGCCTTCCTTCACAAGGAAAACCAAGCTAGGACACTTCAAATGCAGTAGGCATCACAGTGCTTGCATTGACATCATTCAACTTGTATGCTTTGCATTTTCCTGTATAATGAGCATGTTAACCATAGTCGGTGACATCGCAACTATACATCACTCAGACATTCTCCTGACTCACTGATTTCAAAGTAGGAAACAGATTAGCATTACTGATTCACCTTCAAAAATACGGTTATTTATTTCTACAAACACGAGTAACAGAGATGAGATTGAAAGGAAAAGACGGATCGGAGTCAGCTGTGGCAGGTGCGACGGCGGCGGCGGGCACTGGGCACAGGGGGCGCCGCGCGACACACACATAGCCATTGTTCGGTCGACGGCTCCACCATACCACCTAGGACACGAACTGCGTATGAAAAATATCGCAAAACGATGACGATGACTCAACGTCAACGGGCGTTCGACAATTTGTGCCGGCGGGCGATCGATGCTGAGCTGGCGCGACTTTCAGCCGCACTCTCAACTGAGTACGAACATCTATGCACTGGTATAGAGTACCTACAGATACAAAGCATCAGTCCGTAGCGTCATCGACCGACCGGCTTTGAGATAAATAACGTCATTTCACCGGCACCTCCACCAAACTATGGCGACGGACGTTTTTTTGACCCATTTTGACGGTTGAATCGCGGTGTTATGATACCCGATAACATAACATTCTTCGTTTTACTTTGGTTTCTTTCCATAGTCGTCTCTAGACCGGAATCAGCTAGGCTATCGTTCCGCATTGCGGTAAAAAACGGCCATCACAATAATATAAATGGAGGCCGTCATCACTAAAACACCAATCCACCAAATCTCCAAAATATACCCTAGAACAGGTCCAGCAGGATCGCTCGAATGCACTTTTGACACGATTCAGCAAAAATAACACTCACCATTGTAGATTAACTTGGATTATTCTGGAGCTACACTAAAAATCACAGTCTACGCCGCAAAAGCGACCGCACGGAACGACGGTTAACACGATACTGCCGCCCCCACTCGCGCGAGCGGCCGCGCCAAGAAACTCGCGACACCGATTCGAGCCTGGCGCGAAACGTTCCGAATCGACTATTCGATTAGTCGCGTTTTCATATCCGTATTTCGGTTCTTGGAAAGATAATTTGTAACCAAACTGCCAACTGGGTGCTTTACGTTCCGTTCACAAACAAAGGCCGCGAATGTCCAAGTCCATGTCTCGGGACGCACGACACAGGATTAAATTTGGTCCGCAAAGGATAGTCGGTTTTATATCGGGTGGGTGCGACGACGACGACGACGGTGGCGGTGGTGCCGAGTAGCTACGTTCGGCGCGCGCCGATTGGACGTCGCGCACCTGCAATGCGTCACTGCGGGAAGTGCGGGAGCCAGCGGCGGTGACTGCGAGCGGCATGGCGAGTGGCGGACGGTGGAGCGGTGCCCTGGCGGGGTGATGGCGGTGGCGTGGTGGCATCGTTATGTGGTGTTGGAGACTTAACCCACTGCTCTCGGTGGCGGCCCTACTTTGTGATCAAAGAGGCGCATCGCTGTGCCCACACACGACGCGTTAACAAGTTAACGCAGCACGCTAAGCCATCATTATGATGGTGGCTGATGCGTGGGCTTCAAAACGGTGGTGATGGCAAGGCGCACCCACTGACACACCTACTTAAATTACCTAACTACTCTGTAATGCTCTCTCCTTGACTACCTACCTACCCACTAGTAAAGTCATCATGATGGTTATATTTTAAAATCCCATCGTTGTTATTTTACAAAACATTTCATTCGTAGTTTAAAGATCGATTCATGTGCTTTCGAATCGATTATTTTCTTACACGCTCCCGCCACTATTGATAAATATTGACATGTTTGACAGATCCGTCAAAATCGGTCAGTTATGTTCGGATTTACAACGCCATCTAGCAATACTGTAGTGAACTAAACACTTGCTGAATGAAGTTGCTGACCGTGACCGGTGACAACGAAGCATAGAAACAAGGTTCTCCATTTGGCGGCAATTACAAATTATTTATACGTAGTGTACCTACGTATAGTACTACTCCCTATACACATTTTACAATTATTTTATTGCTTGTACCGGCTAAAATGTCTCGTTGCGTTGTAACCACTCTTTACTTCCAGTAGTGATCGAGCCTGGGCTTCCTGGCTTCTTTTTCGTCAGTCGGTCGGTTAACATCTGAACATTCTGAACTGCAGAGGTCCATACATTGCTGCTAGGGTTGCCACCTTGGTCAAAGGTCCAGTGACATAAAGTTTAAATTGGTGTAAAGTTTAAATTGGTTTAAATCATAAACCTTTAAACGTGAAAATCTTGTATAATATATAATTACGATCTCGGAAACTGCGCCAACGATTTTCACGAAATTTAATAAATTGATCTAGCTAGGATTCATTTTAAGAAAATGATTATTTCACCCCGAGTTCAATAATTAAACATAAACTGAATATGTGACTGCTCCTGCTATCTATTGACGATTGTGAGCAACTAACTGCAAGCATATCCAGCAGATAGCGTTGGTCAGTAAGAATAAACCAATAAAGATAATATGACTCTTAGGATTTCTTAAAAATACAAAATTAACAATAAAAAATACCGAGCGCAGCTCGGTTACCAACTGCTAGGGGTATGCATCATATTATCATGACACCTGAATCTGAGCTCGATACTACCTAGAGTACCTACGTTATTTCAACTGATTTTGCACAATCGTGACTCGAGTCAGTTTTTCCTTGTTTATTCATTCCACTCTGCATTACATCCATATTCATTTCATTCGCACCGTCGATCGATGTCCATTTGGTAGATACCTCATGGACAGTTAGGGGTAGTCAGGGTAATTAGAAAGGAGCGGCGTATTCTCATCAAGTAATGGATGCCATGCCATCGATTAGCGGCACGTGAAGTCACGCTGTAGGTATTACTTTCATTAATAAAGTACCTACCTATGCCCTCCTACCTATATTAGTTTAGTTTGATTACGCTAACTATGAGGGTCTTGTTGATTTGGATAGTAGGTACTAACGCTCATAGGGTGTCAATAAAACAATGGCCTTTCGAAAAAATCCTAAGTGTTTGTTTGAATAAACCTTGGTCGCTCGCTGATCATGCTGCTGTTATAGATGCTATTTAGGGGCTATTGCGTTGGGGCCCAGTTGTTGAAAACTGTTAGCATTGTGTAAAACAGTTCTGCTAGCTTAGACTCTTGATTGGATAATGGCTTCCGATAGAAGCCGGGGCGCCGCGACACCGTCGCCGCCGACTCGACAAAGTGATTGTTTCCAATAAACAGCCTATACAAGATAATTCATTCGTACTGACTTTGGAACCCTCTGGTTCCGACACGCACTTGGCCATTTTATTTTATGACTTACTTATGCTTATTACTATGTGCTTGAGGGTAGGAAAGTATGCGGTTAGCCCATCTGATAAGCGGTTACCGTCGTCTATATCGATAATTTAGTATTGCTACGTAACAGCGTAGCATTGGCTACGGCAGCGTCGTACCAAGGGCAGTTTGTTCGTTTTAAATGTTTTTGTGGAATATTTCAGATTATTATGAGAGAAGATTTATGAGGGCATTTAGGCTTAGTTATTGTTTTTTTATTACCTCTAACTTCGTCGCTGCGGTGGTTTTCTGGGCGTTTGTATTTGTGTGAACTCATTCATTTACTGAAATGTAACAACAAATTCATTACTTAGTACGTTAGATATACCACCTATTTTTTCCTTTATAGTTTTATAGACTACTGGTGGTGGTCTGGTAGTGTCATCCTGGCTGCGCTGCGGAGTAACGACGAATTTATTTAAAGCAAGGGCTTGGTGATTTAACTTTTGAGGCCAAGAGCCAGTCAATTGATGGGGTTTTCTCTAATAAAGAAAAAAATCGGTTGTCTGTAAAGTCGGTTTACTGACGATAGTTGAACGTTATTATTATTAAACGTCATACAAGCTGTCCACGCGGACGCATCGCTCACTCAAGTAGGAGAGAGACAGACTGATGTCGAACGCGGAGGCTGTTTGTGCCTCTTTGTCACTCGTTCCGCGCTCTCGCTTGCACTTCAAGCTCTAAATGGAACGCCTCAGAGCGAGGTAACGCCGCATGAGTCATGTTTTTTCGTGCGTGCAGCCGGCTCTTTTGAATTTTAAGACGTACCTACCGTCAAAATCGGTGTATTTATTAAATAGTACATTGTTACCTGAGTGTTGAAAGTCACGTTTTTTGAGTCCCGAGACGGGTTTGGCGCCAGAGCGTTAGCGAGGGCGCCAATGGAGCTTGAGGGACTTAAAAGACTTTCACCCGAGGTGAACACTGTGCTTTTCATTACGAATACAAGGAAAGTAAAAATAAAAACATGAAAGAAAAATTTGTGAAAAAGAAGATTGAATTGCCGCCTTCTCGGTTTTTTTTTCTTTTTCTCTGGCGGGCTTTCGGCTTCGGATCGCCAGCATTACTCAGCCATTATTTTCATTCTCATAATTTAAAAAATGGTAAATGTCAAATCTATGTTATTTTAAATAAATAGTTGAAGCTATATATTAATCAAGTAATTTAGAAGATATATTATTTATTTAATACTATCTTTATGTTATTTAAATTTAAATTTTACATTGCGCTATCTTATTAGACTTTTTAAACTTCTAACCGTTGTAATGGGTTTCCAACCTACTTGCTGAATAAAAAGTTGGAATTTGGTTCAACGACCTCCTTGCAGTTAGAAAGACTTTAGAAAGTTGGAACATGGTTGAATAAAATAGAACTTGTTTTTTTTATAATTTGACAGCTGTCAGTAGAAAGCGATTCTCCCTAGGGCTGAAAGTTTTACTTTCAATTAGGCCCCTCAGGCAACTTCAGACCTACTTTCAGAGTATGAGTAATGAAAAAGAAATTTAAAGTAGGTACTTGAATGAAGAAAAAGTCAGGAAAACCGGAGAAAAGAAGTAACATGTATTAGAAAGCCCTGCAAATAAATAAAAAAACTAATCCGACATACTTCCAGCATGGTATGCTTCCAGTTCATTAACCTTACAGTGTTGCCATGTGCTTTGTATGTGTGATTACATTGCATGTATTTTGCATTGCGCACGAATAGCGATTACAGCGTTTTTTAACAGCGACGCAAACAAGCCTTTCTTTCTTTTATTTATGACAACTCACTATAATAGTAATGGAAATAGTATTACTACCCAATAATCACTATTACGGCAGCCGAGGAGATGCAAGATTGACCGACGACATGTAGAGTTAATAGATAAGTTTAATGTTATAATAATAATAAATATCTTTATTTCAGACACACGCGCACATCTAGGCGATGGCGATGGCGATCAGCTGAAACACTGACAAATATCGCTGACATATTTGTCAGCGTTTCACGTGATTGCCATCACCATCGCCTAGGTGCACAGGCCTATAAAACAAACAAAAAAAAGCATATCAAGCAAGTAGGTACTTAGCCTGCTAATATTATAAACGTGAAAGTTTGTAAGTATGGATGGATGGATAGATGGATGTTAGGTACTATTCCACGTAAAAACTACTGAATGGATTTTAATGAAACTGTACAATAATATAGCTTATACATCAGAATAACACATATGCTACAATTTATAAAGATATTGCAACGGAGAACGGATGTAAGTAACGGGAACGAGGCGTAACGAGAACGGGGCGGCTGTGCTAGTACATTATAAATAGGTAGGTAGGTACCTAATAATACAATGTAATGGATGCTCATAACAAGTATGTATGTATTTATTTATTTATTATATTGTGTAAACTTGATTAACGTAATGCTGATATTATTCAAGTATTGTTTGGATCGAATGTTTAATTTTCCATTCAGTGTCTGTTTTGTCAAACAATTGTTCGAACAAGGGACAAAAAGCAACCCTTGGAGCCACGGCCTCCGCTCGCAACACAATTTGTGAACCCTATTGTGCTTTACGTTCTAGTGGTAATAGTTGTTGTTGTTCACAATAGAATTTGTATTATGCGAGCGATCCTTATTTATGATATTAAATTACCTGGTGAATGTAATAGGCCAATAAGAGAACTTGCTCCTTTTTTGAAGTCAGTCGAAAATTTAAGATAATACCAAAAAAAATCGGTTATCTGTACAGTCGGTTTAGTGACGATGGTTGAACGTGACAACGTCATACAGCTGTCCACGCGGACGCATCGCTCACTCAAGTAGGAGAGATACAGATGTCGAACGCTGCCTTACGCGGAGGCCGATTGTGCCTCTTTGTCGCTCGTTCCGCACTCTCGCTTGCAATTCAAGCCTTAAATGGAACGCCTCAGAGCGAGGTAACGCCGCATGAGTCATGTTTTTTCGTGCGTGCAGCCGGCTCCATCGAATTATAAGACGTTGTCACGTCAAAAATAGGCGTTTACCATTATTTGAAAAAGGCCTCTACCAACAATTTGTAAGTCTCGAGCATGTGTGTTCTGCAGTGTCTGCTTCCTTTCCCAATTCTTCTCCATTTTGTCTTCCTACTTGTTAGCTTCCAGCTCGTTGCAAAGCACACGTTACGTATTCAAATACCTTAATTTAGTGCATCTGCTGTCTTTACTAAATTAACAGATTCGTATAGTTCGGTGCCAAATGTGTCCATTACTAAAAATTGTCTGGCAGAGAGGCGATAGGCCTGGCCTGCTCTGCGTCAGGGGTGGCATTTGGCAGGCTTGCCAACCATCACATTTGGCACACGTTGCGACATCCATTCTAAAATAAAGGCTTAGATGTGATGAGAATGAGGTTGATCCGCTTACTCTAGATTGACATTATTTCATTTCACTTTCCTTCAAATGCTCAAAGATGGGCTTCCTACGCTTTGTGTTCCGGTTCGTGGTCGTCATTCCGATCAGTTGACTGGCCCATTGCCACTTCAACTTCTTTTGAGGGCCACGTCAACCTTGAATGTTCTACTGATTTTGTCGTTTCACCACTCCACAGGGGACGTCCACTCCTAAACATAAGCGTCCTCTTTAGATTCGCAGAGTCGACGGTTTTGCGCCCCATCCTATTTAAGGCCCCCGGCAACATTATTTAATTTTAACATTGGAAACAATAATTCTTCGGGAATTAACAGGGCAACGAAAAACCACCCACAGTTTCATGAGCTCGTGTTTTTAATTATTATAATGTGAGTAATTGCCTTTGGTGGCGCCACTCGTCTGCGTTTTCCCCGTGATTGCCATTCTGCATAATAAATGACTTATTAAAACGGTGGGTATGCATTCGGAGTGGCAAGAAAAATACAGAGTTTTAGCATAAGACTTTACTTTACAAGCGGAAATAGGCTAGGGCTACTACGGTTTCCTATGAAACATAAAAACGGGAAAATACACCAATTACTTCAATCAAGACGCTTTGAATACTTTTTTAGTGCAAACTTTTTGCCATAAAAGACATTTATCAATACAGACCTTACGAACTTAACACGGTAGTGTACTTAGTAGCAAAACCCTTTACATTTGTATTTATTTACCTACTACAGCCACAGCCAAAGTCTAAGGTGGTAATCGGATGGCTGGACTATAAGGTGAAGTTCTGCACAAGAATGCAAACTAAAATGTGTCGCCTGGGTTGAACGAATAACTTGAGTAGCAGCCCTAGCTATTACAAAAGAGAGCGCATTTGCATGAAGCGCGATTGTAGACACGCGTCGTTTGCTACGCGGAGCTACGTCGAGCTTCGCCGAGCTACGCCGAGCTACGCCGAGCTACGCCGAGCTACGGCGAGCTACGAGTGCCACGAACTGCTACAAACTTTTACGCCGGCACGTGTAGAAACTTCCGATTTGCAATCATTAGCTTCTGCCGGGATAGGTCGTGTAGGAAAAGAACCTGCGCCAAAAGGTTTTTTTTATGTTCATCCAGGTTATGAACTATGTTTGTATGTCGATTACAAGTTTCATCCAAATCGATAGAGTCATAGTCCCGAGCACTAACATTTAAACTTTTTATAGATTACAGGCTATCTAAGCCTATCTCAAGCTCCAGTCTCTTGCAAAGTGGGTGGACACATCTCACCTAATTACTCTTCCTATTACATCTTCACCATACATTGTGTTTGCTACCTACTTTGTGAAAGAAAAATAAATGCTTTTATTATTATTATTATTATAGATACTTATACAAATTCAAAAACTAGTTCGATAGATTCCTTAGTTTTTTTAGCTAATAAACACCGCCACAACCTTGACATGGTACTTTACTGTTGGTGTTCATTTTGTTGGTGCAACTTAATAAATAAAATAAATAAAATTTACTGGTGGTGGTGGTCAGATAAGGTTAAAAAATCAAAAATTAAATAGCTAAATTAAGAACATTCAAAAATATTTTGATTTATACAAACTAATAGAAATTAAGAACCTTCTAGATCATTTTCTAATTAACTAAATTGGGCCATTATATAGTTGTATAGTTGTAGCAGGCGGAGGTCTGTTTCTACTGGTCGATACTTGTATGTAAATGAGGCACATAAAGCTCTCTCCAAAGCTCCAAACACAACGGCTGGTCGGATGAAGCCGTTTAATTCACCACTACTAATCAGCCACCCACCTAACATAGTTAATTGATAGATAGGCATTTACGCTGAAGATTTGAAGTGAGGAATTATTATATATAAAGATGCAATTTAATGTAGAACATGCTTAGATACAATATACGTATTAAAAAGCAAAGTACAAGTAGTATATCAGCTATCTGGTTCCCATAGTACAAGCTCTGCTTAGTTTGGGGCTAGATAGTGTTGAGTGGATTGTCTAGTCAGACTCAATTTGAAAATGTCTAAATTCGTTTTGGAAATTTTTCGATACCTCATACAGCCTAATTCATAAATTCGTTCAATCACTCTTACTGCTCATTAAACCGTTTGCTCTGTTGGACATTTAGCTACTTAGACCTTCTGGTCAGAAGGCATTTAAACTACCATGAAAGTACCATAGATCCTTTTGGCCGAAACATCATCAGAAAAATTGTGATGCGCGCCGAAACGCATGTACCTACTATTCGAATCTCATCGGATCACTTTTCGGCTTTTGATACTTGCTGTGTGCATTTGTATGTATTCTGCTCAATAATTTTTAATTATCAGCTGATTCGCCTCAAATAGTAGACTACTGAGAACGGCCGCGTATATCACGCTTCGTGTAGCTTAGCCTTAACTGCCGCCAACTGTAAATTAATCATTATTTGTACATTTCATTGGGTTTGTACGGCTGGTAAGTAAAATGGCTTACGAAAGCGAATTAATTTTTAAATTTATAATGGCACTTAACTTTGGTGAGTTACCGCCTTTATTAGCTATATTTTCTCAATAATTATGCTAACTAAGAAATATTAGTTGATCAAACCAATTTTACAATTAAAATTTCTTCACAGTAAATTTTCAAAGTGAAAGTTTACCACCAGTTTTTCTTGGAGCCCATTATTTTTGAACTGAATTTTTATGTTCTAAATTACTTTTAACAGTCGGTTTTCATAATTAAAGCGTAAAGAGGCTCTCTGAAGGAAACCGAAATTATGGCACTTTATTGTCACCCTTTTGAAATAATCGATAGCATTCAATATTAGAGTACCTACCTACAGTCAAACAACTAAAATATTTTGCATTAGTTATTGTTGTTATTGGTGTGCAACCGTTTTGATCCCATTAGTATACATATAAATAAATAAAATAAATGAATAAATAAATTGGTTTGGTTTAATAACGATAGAATACAAACTTCAAATAATAAATGCACGTTACGGTCTCATATTTTACCGAAACAAAGAAAACTTTTCCCGTAAATTGGAGCCTATTCATTACTTACAAAATAATAAGCAATCATTTGTTCAAACAAACTCGCAACAAGCGGACGCAATCGCCCCGAAAGTTTCTAACAAAACGGATGAAAAAAGCGAAGTTACGAGCATAATACAATTCTACTGACTCATACCTAGTAACGAGCTTCCCTGAAATATTAAACTGGGACGTGTTTCAAAACTGCTTATTAGTGATGGGCGTCGGTTTCCGGATACGGATCGACCATTCGATCATTGTTATTTATTATTCGATTTATCGATACATTTTTATTTATTATTTTATATATTTTAGAGTGAGGTAAAGGCAAAATAAAATTTCAAAGCCGGTGTGTTCGTAAATATTCATACAATTTCAAATATAACATGGTTTAAATTACGGTATTTAGCAAATCGATAAACTCTCTGATCGAATGTTTACTGGGGCTAGAAATTCAATTTCATAATAGACAGAACAAAAAGTCCACTACTGGATAAGTAAACAGGCCTTTCATCTATTGTAGATGATTTATATAGCGTCAGGGGCTATTGGTGATTACTCATGCCCCTACTTACGGGACGCTATAGTGCCTGGGACAGTATAGTGCCTGGGACAGGACTTGGATGGAATAGGCTTGCTCAGTACCTATACCATCCTGACAGCTTAGTCGGCCTAATCCACAGGAAAGACAATGTCAATACGTGCGAAGCTGACAAGGCCGCGGGTTTCGTCACGATGTTTTCCTTCACCGTTTGAGAGCACTAGCATTGTGTACATAAATTTTTCGATAGAAAAACTCATTGGTAACACGACTGGATTTGAACCCACGACCTTAGGATCGGAAGGCGGGGCTGCTACCACTAGACCACCAGTGCTCTACTACTGGACATGTCTCTACCATTTTAGGGACAAAACGATTGATCCACGTGCTTGTCCTACATTACGTCTTTAGGTTCGTAGTCACCATTAGGTTACCTTTATTACCCACAAAATCGAATAAATATCAGCAAAAAAAAAACTTCATTAGATGTTAAATATTTCAAGAAGTTTTTATTAAAATTACTTTCAAGCACACCACTACAAAATAAACTCAGTGTACGTACTTAGCATAATGTATTCGTCTCAAAGTAAGGTAAACGAGAACTCGTACCTACTTATACTTTGCATAAGCAATCTAAGCTCGGAAAACTTTCAATCACTTTTATGTCATGGACATAAGTTATTTATTCGGAGAAATGAAACTCAATTTTTTTAGATATTCAAAGGGTATAATGCTTTCGTTTAAAATCAGGTTTAGGCAGGAGTAGGTAAATAGGTTGGAGCGTGTTGTAATTAACAACACGAATACGCTCACATGCGATTGTACTGATTTTAAGCAGTAAATACCTACTGGTGTTTTATTAGTGAAGGCCACAGGTACACAGAGTATACCTACCCTATTTTACATTTATCTACTAAACCCTATAAAGTAAAATTCTAGCTCTTAAAAGATAATAAGAATGCAAAAGATTATGCTGTCCGGATTGGGTTGTAAAGCGATGTATCAGGTTTAAAACATAGCATTATCTGTGTGTGGTGTGTGCGATGATCGCCAGCTATCTGTCCGGGCGCGCGAGCAAGCGAGGGCAACCGCAGCGGACCTCCTTATTTTATGATCGCCTTCCTGTGCCCCCCCACACCGCCACCGCCCCCGCCGCGTCCCCCGCGCAGCCTCGCCGCGCCCCGCGCCTGCGCCAAGCCGCCGTGAGGCTGCAGTGTGTGTGCGGAATATTCGCATTGACCTACATGCTGTACATCCAGCTATGTCAAATTGATAAAACGGTAGGCTTCACTGGACAAAACACAGGAAATGAGATCAATTCATTTGGCTTCTCCAGTAAAATGTTATAAAAGTAACTTATTAGTTTCGGCATGGTCATAATTTGTCCATGGTTTCGGTAACTCGATGGATTTTGTTGATTGGAGTTTCCTAAATAAATGGTCGAAGCGGTTGCCCACCAAAAAGGTAGAAATACTATTCGCAAAATAGACTTTACGCAATAAGGCTTTCTACTTTATTAAGTTAGCGTTTGGTTTCTTTTAGCGGAACTCTCGTGAAACCTTGTAATGAATGTAAGGAAAATATTCTCGTTGGGCACCGCAGCGTTTAGGATAATAAACTTTTCATTTGCACTCCGACCTTCCTCAGATTATATATCCCGGTAGATTTCTTCAGGTAAATAGGGATTAGGGGAGCGGCCTCCGCTCCCGGGAGCAAACTCTACCGGATGAGATGAACCCAGCTTTCATATTAAAAGCTTGCAGGAAGCACTCAAGCTAGCAGTTTGCTCGCCGTTAGTTAAATAAAACCTCCGTGTATAAAAGCTTTAAATACTGAAAATATGTAACTTTTGTTGCAATGCTTTCAATCAAAATCTTATTGAAACTGTCAATTTGCGATCACGTATTAGTTCGAAAATTGAATCAACAATGATAACAAATAATAATATGAGTTATCATTTGGATGAAAACCTAACGTTTTCTAGTGCCCAAGAATGTCCCCGCTGTCCTACGTCGTACCATATACAAACGAATTCCACAAATAGCAGTCTTCAATGAAATAGCTTAAACAAAAGGCACAGCTGAGCCCCAAATGATAAATTCTTGCGGTGCGGAGCAGATAAGAAATTCCCAATCGGTCCTTGACATTTCGGAATGTAGGGGCTCACGAGTCAATGAACCCAGGGGTGGGGGCTATCAATATTTCTTCCCGTGTCGAGTGTCACTAAGATGTTGCAAAGAAAAACAAACTTGGGGACTGCGGTTTTCCTGAAAATGTTGAGAAGTTATCATAACGATTTATTTTCAGAATATAAGCCAAGCTTTACTCCGAAACGGCGTTCATCTAATGATCACCATTGGTTGTCCAGAACCGCAAAGGTTCGTTGACCCGAAGTTATGCATGTAGTTGAGCTCTCTGAAGCCCATGAAGGCAACGCCTCGCCGCGCCGTGCCTAACTAGCTGGAAGACACACACTTAGCTGCTGAGCGCTACACATACATCTAGATGCTATCCCATTAAATAAGAAGCCATACAGGACAGTGATATAAGATTCAGTAAAAGCGTGCCACTGACATATTGCAAACAGTTGCAAACGGTCCATATTCAATAGAATCTGACTTTGAAGTATTGTTTTCTTCAAAGTTTTAGTACAACGCATGGTACATAATAACTATAATAAGAGTATCATAAGACATATAGACACTGCGCTCCTTCTATTCCGGTAAAAAGAAGTCGGTTAAAAACCGACTTCAAATAAAAAAAGAGGAGTTTCTCAATTCGGTTGTATTTTTTTTGCTATCGCATAATTTTGTCATTTATGAACCGATTTGAAATAAATGTTCATGAATTAGTATATTTCATTACAAGTGCGGAAAGGCTGTCATTGCAAAGAGTTCCGAAAATGTCTACCCGAGCCGAAGGCGAGGGTTGACAGTCGGAACAAGTTGCAATGACGGTTCCGCACGTGTACTGAACGACTATTTTTAGTACAGTTGCGAAAAAATGAAGCAATTTAATAAAATAATAAAAATACCATTTGCTTTTTTCTCTTCTCTCCACGCAATAAGTTCGTCGTATGTATGCATGTAGCGACTTTTTGACTTTTCCGGTAAAATGTTCTCCGAAGCATTTTGTGCAATTATACTGAGTTCCGGTGGTATTAATTCAAAAAACTAGGGTCGAAATTACTCATTTTGTGCAACAAACAAATAAACTCGCAAAGAAAATTTCTGAAAAATGGCGCCAACCGTAGAATATAAGCAGATATTTTTTTTGTTCACCCATTCTGGAAGGCAAAGGGAACTATACCCATACAGCCAAGTCTTCAGTAGATTTTTTTTATTGATATGAATGAAATGAAACCTAACATAACTCATTCAATCAAATCATTAAATCTGTTAATGAAACAAATTAGTAGCTTCTTTTTAGAAATATACGTATTTGCATGAATCATAAAAACTTCAATGAATTTTTTTAGTAAAAACTTCATGGTTGGTTTTTCTTTTTAGACATTATTTTGACAGTTGGGAAAGAAAAAGCACTAGTGCGGGAAAGGTAAAAAAAAAGCACGAGTGTGTAATGGCCCACATCCCGAACGCTATACGTCCCTGCAATACGCCACTTTTTGAGCAACTGTATTAAAATTTGGTTTTTCAAGTTATTTAAACTTCATGTTTTTGGTAAATGCCAACAATAATCTCCACACAAGCAAAAGACTAGACTTAAAGTAGTATTTTCTATGAATATTATTTTATATTGTTATCCAACTATTTAATACCTCGTCTTGAGTAGGCAAACCATAATTTCCAGTTGAACATCGGAATGGCTACTGCGGCACCGATGCCAACGCTATAACATGGGCAGAGACCCACGCTGAGCAGACGCTCCTTGGCAAGAGTATGTGGCGTGGGTGCCAGCGCCAATATAAGTAGGTACCTACTGCGAGTATAACTAGTGCAGTGCCCGTTACTTTGTTCACAAAAAAGACACAATAGCCGCTAGCTGTCAAAAAAAGGATGTTAAAAACGCAACCGTACACCCTCATCGAATTTTCCGCAGTAACTATTCAACCCTTTAGTTCATAAGAAGTAGATGCCTGTATAAAGAAAGAAAGAAACAAAATTTATTTATTTAACATAACATAACACACACAGAACGGAACATTAATTACTAAAATAAGCACAAAAAAAAATAAAAATTGTAACACCAAATAATAATTAATTGTATACTAATACATTTTTGATAGAAAAAAATATTACAATTTATAGATCAAAATATATTTATTTATTTTTGATAGAAGTAATCCCAGTTTTGTAAAGTTTTCTGCTGTACTTGATTATGCTTTCTATAAGCATATAGGAGTATATATTTTCTTCCGGTTTATAGGTTTTGTATTGCTTTTTTATTGATTTTATAGTGTTTATTACACTTCAGGAAATCACAAAGATTTGAACTTTTGGTACACTATAAAAATTATTGTATTCCACGTCAGTCAGTGACTTCAAGTTTTTATGTACTTAAAAAAAGTATTCAAGTATTATATCAGCTATCTGGTTCCCATATTACAAGCTCTGCTTAGTTTGGGGCTGGGTAGTGTTGTGTGAATTGTCCAGAATATTTATTTATTTATTATTTTTATTTAGATGTACATAATTTGAGACCGCTACTGACAGAAGGCTCGGTTGTATCGGCCAAATTTTCGATACAATTAGTCGAAGAGAGAATTCCTTTTGTGTTTCTCATACTACACACATGCGTCACGTCGCGTGTTTTCTATGCGTGTACATTATCATTGGTACACGCGATAGAAACCACAAATAATCAACTGAAAATATGGCTAACTGACACACCCAAAACCAATGCATCGTCTATTCATAATCAAAGGCATCAATTACCCTTTGTCACTTGTCATTCGCTTGGTGTTTGATAAAAAGTTTCCAATTACAAAATGCAAAAAAGCTGCAATTTGAATCAGTCAACGTCCAGACTCCAATACAAATGACCGCAACCAACCCTCTCCGCTCACTAAGCCGCCGCCCGCCGCCGCCGCCGCCGCCGACAAATTGTTTCCTCGCTCAGTCATTATTAGATTATTTCCACACTGTTTCTAGACTTGCTTTATCAAGATGGAGCTGACCTTTCCTTTCCTCGCGTCAATTACGGAAATCACACAGACTTTACCACACCAGAACTTTTATATGACATGAATATAATATTTGTATCACATAATTATATTTATCAAAAAAAAAGAGATCATTTAATTTTTATAGAAAGACTAGCGGCCGACCGCGGCTTCGCTCGCCGTTACAGTTCCCGTTGAAAAAAAAAAAACCTTCTCTAGACCTCATCAAATCATTCAAGACCAAAATCAGCCAAGTCGGTCCAGCCGTTATCGAGTTATAGCGTCAGGAAGGAAAACCCGACTTATTTTTATATAGTAGAAGATAGGTCTTATCAAACTCTACAATACCTGCTCTACCTATATCAGAGAACATTATTATTCAACCGAAAAAAACATGCATAGAAAAACGAAAAAAAACTCCTGTAGGTAAGTAACGAAATATATATTCCATCCAGCGAAATTCAATTTCGCGAGTAAAGGTAGGCAAGGTACTCTATAAAACCTTCAAAATGGTTAAGCTAGTTGGAAATTCACTGCCGTTCGGGAAAATGTAGGCAGCGGATAGAATTCTTGATTATAATTATGTATTAACCTGTTTCAAAGTTGCCTGTTCCTTCGAGCAATCGATTTAATTATCATAAAGTCGACGGATGAATTATTAATGACGGCACGCACAGTTACTAGCGAAGTGAGGTGGCGTGCCCTTTGAGCTATCATTCTATGTAGTCGGAGGAAGTACTTCCTCAGTGTTATGGCTGGGTATTATAATTATATGGAAAAAATGAGTATTTATCGCGATTACCTTTATTATTTCCCGACGTTTCGACCGTTTTGCAACAGCTGTGGTCGCGGGCAGACTGGACTTCATTGGAGTTACCGTCGAGAAGCGGTGGCAGTCGCAGTTGCAACTACCGTCACTTGGTCTTCAGAATTAGAAATGTCCGCGTTCATATTACGACACACCACACTAACTGTATCTAGACACTGCTCTGATCTTCTTGTTTTTTTTTCATTTATAATTATGCATTCAGATCGCGTAAATTTTATAAGTTGGTGAACATGCCGTTATTAATAAAATAATTCTTCAACCGGTTTATTGTCACTCAAGTCGAGACGCAAAATCCTTCTCTGTCTCATCTTGTATAACCTGCAGAAAATTATGTTGAATAGAGAAACAAGCCTGTGACTGATTACTCCTAAAGCTGCCATGATGTGGCTCCTTGCCGCTGGCTTTCATCAAGTTAGCTCGATGTTAATAGATTGGAACATCAAGGACGTTATGCTTCGAAATATATGAATAAAATGGATTCAAAATGAAGGAAAATACCATTATTTGATCACAGTGCAGTGATCCTTCTGAGTGAATGTTTTTTTGACTGTGTTTTGCAGTGGTCAGATTCTTAAAAAGATTTAGAGGATGCTTGATTTTTCCGGGGACTTTGTACTCTCACATCAATGTATACATATGTAATTATGTTGTGGAATTAAATATATGTATAACATGTATTTCCACCATTGCGTATCTGACTGAACTGACTAGAGAAATTCCTCTCTAAAGTTAGTGAAATGAATTCATCATCATCATCATCAGCCTGAGAAGTCCACTGCTGGACATAGGCCTCCCCTACACATTTCCAGGGAGAACGATTCTGAGACCTTTCCATCCACCGACTTTCTGCTATCTTAACAATGTCAGTCCATCTGGTGGGTGGGCGCTGGGCGCCCAACTTTTTGTTCATTAATTCATAGCAAAATATAATTACAAGCAACAAGGTATTCGAACAAAAGCATGTAAAGTAGAGAACCCTCGGAATATTCATATTTAGAACGAGTATGGGCGAGCATTAGCGGAACTACTTCCCTAGCCGGTGGAACGCACGCGAACTATTTCATTTTGACGCAATTTAACTTTCCATGGAAATGGGAGCCACGCGACCGCGACACCCGATTCTCATTTAAATAAACAACTTTTCCGGGTAATGGAATAGATTATTTGAACACCATGCTTTTGTCCTGATATTATCCTGAACGGTCTATCGTGCTTTCAGATTATCAAGTACAACTTGCTTGCGTATCAGATGAAGAATAACATTTAGTTTATCTGCATTTATTTTAATATGAGTCGGCAATAAAACCACTAGTTTGCTAATCGACAAATAAACTGCTCAGCTCAAATTTTTGCTCAGCTACATCCAGAGTTTAATTGTTAGAAATACAAGCCCTAATGTACTTTTTTTAATTATCTTCAAATAGGCTGAAAATTGTGATATTTTGTAACATCTTGGCAGGGTAATGTGCGCCGTATCATAAAGGCCTGCGCACACCTAGTTCGCTGGCGTCGGCGATCAGTGAAACGCTGTCAAATTTGACAGTGTTTCACTGATCGCTACCGCCAGCGGCCTAATTGTGCGCAGGCCTTAATAAATAAAAAATTGTCGCGGAGTCTAGGAGAGAAAAAGGTGCAATTTATATTTAAAAAGAGAATGAGATTATCGCAAAGCTTGCTTCCAGAAAGGTTTAGCTCTCTGTAATCCAAGGCCTACACTTCAAATATTCAGAGGCGAGAGGTACTTAGCGAGTACCTGCTCAGCTCAATGCTCACCGCGCCGCGCTCCCAATTCACGTAAATACGTAATGAAAGTAGAGTTACTCCACTCTTAAGTGAAAGAGAGTATGCTCCAAGTAGTTTGAACTGGTTATTAATGCAGTGTGGATTTTATAAACTAGATCAGTATAAATCAACATGAGACCAAATTATATAGACCTATTTCTAGATAGAATGCATGAAATTGACATATTTTTGGTGCCTACTAAGAATCTCCTCACTTTCGTATAAATAATTATTATTACCGGAAGAAAAAATAAGGAAATAAAAAATGTAGTCATCAAAACTGCTGTAATAATATTCGGAGTGATAAAGGAGTTTTACGCAAAGGTTTTATGGTTTTTTCGATCGTAAAAGCCTAAAATACCCTCCAATATCGGTAGGCCCCACTCTTGTGACTATAATGAACTAGACAGGGGCTGTTTCACGTTGGTACCAGAAGTGTCCTAAGCGAGAGCCACATCCCATACAGGCTTTCTAAAAAGCTAAGATAACTTGGAAAAATAGCTGAAAGTTTGAAGTGGCAGTGAACAGGTGATAACTATGCTCAAACGGAAAAAATATGACAGTTACAGAATAAGTTATTTTTTGCTAAACATACACACATGCACTCGCCCACACTACACTCATACATTTAAATTTAGTTACAACCAACCAACACTTACCTACCTACTTTGTTCTTTTTTAGTAAGCAATTTACCTATTTCTGTTTAGTGATAGTCGTCTTCTCATATCTGTTTTGCACGAAAAATGTAAATCCATTATTGGCTGTAAGTTATATTGTAAGATATGTTATTTAAACCTTAAGAGCTGTGGATTTTGTTAATAAATAAAATAAAATAAATAAAATAAAATTCCACTAATTTTGCACGTTTTCACGGTGTCGACAGGCGTAGTTTTAGTAAAACTCGAACATCATGCTTGCGACTGCACATAGCTCCTATGCAGGGCGTCAATTCCAGCAACACGGTTCGATTGAGTGATCGTCGAGTGATCGCTGAATCCGCGTTCCATTTTCAAATTTTTCAAACAAAAATTGACAATTCACATCGATTTACGCGATCGCTTGAGTGATTTGTGTTTTTAGAATCGACACCCTGGTCCATACATGTCCCACATCTCCTCACGCATCTGTTCATAGCCCGATTATGAACTGTGTACTGAATGACAGAACTTCTTATTCATTTGGCGAATGACAGTCTGAATGACAGAACATTTTTATGGCTTGGTAACACAGAATAATGAATACTAAACCAAAAGCGTATTCGCCTGTTCTGTGGTTGGTAGAGATGGGCAGAGGGTTTAAACCCATTTGGGCGAAAAGGCCATAAACTGGACAAATAGGGCAAAAACTAATTAACGTCCTTTTAAATGTCCAAAATCAGGGCGGAAACTCTAGTTAGTCAAAATCAATAGTCTTTTTTAAAAACTTTTTTTTTTTAAGAAAAAAAACCTTCTACGTAGCTGGTTACGAAATCCGGTTACGTCGTGAAAGTACGTACCTAGGTATTAATAAACATGAAATATAATAAAAAAATTCAATCAGTGGTAATCATCAACAAATTCGAGAGATCGTTTTATCATCGGGTGAAGTTTTTTTACGCCTTGTTAAACTATCTATAATATTGTAGAGTGGAGTGTAGCTATGTTGTAGCTTTGTGACTGGCGCATTCATATTCATAGCGCGCGCTCTCTCGCTGCGGAGCGCAATAACTCTGTCTAACTAATAAACTGTACCAGCCTACCCACACTCAACATAATATATACACCACACCAGCTATGTACACTTAGGACATACAATAATATTGGGGTGAATAGGAGAGAAAGTTTAATGATTGATGTCTTTAAAATGAGTAGGTTGCTTTCATTTCTATAGCACGAGAAACGACGAAGATTTGTATAGTTTCTTTTAATGATGCTGTCAGATTAGAATTTATTATATTGTACGTTGACTTGTATGAAGCTCTTTTCTATCAATATTATGTTGTTCGATCTAGCAAATAATAACAATTTGGGATGAAAACTTAACTAAATTATTAGCGCGTGATGAAGCCCGTCTTCAGAATCAATTACTCTGCCAAAAAAAAAAATCCTAGATAGAGAATAGAAAGCTGTTACGAAATAATGTGTTGTTTATATTCAGAGATCGGTCAACCCTTGTCCACGGAATTAGGTAAACATGTCAGGCCGTGTCAGGCAATACGTTTCCGCGAGACAAGCTCATTGGAGACCGGTCGGCAAATAACCTTGATATTATGTATTATTTCAGAATAATAACTTTGAAAAGCTTATAAAAAGTTATAGCATATGAATAGTTCCACAAACCAATTCTGTATTTTATACTGTCCCTTATACACGCCTTATACTATTAAAATAAGGAGGAAATTTAACCTCTGCTCGTGTTTCGCGCGCTTGATATGTAATTTTAATGAAGGTCTGTAAGGAGGTTTGAATAAATAGTATTTTCATTACTCATACTCTGAAAGTAGGTCTGAAGTTGCCTGAGGGGCCTAATTGAAAGTAAAACTTTCAGCCCTAGGGAGAATCGCTTTCTACTGACAGCTGTCAAATTATAAAAAAAAACAAGTTCTATTTTATTCAACCATGTTCCAACTTTCTAAAGTCTTTCTAACTGCAAGGAGGTTGTTCAACCAAATTCCAACTTTTTATTCAGCAAGTAGGTTGGAAACCCATTACAATGGTAAGAAGTTTAAAAAAGTCTAATTAGAGCGCAATGTAATATTTAAATTTAAATAACATAAAGATAGTATTAAATAAATAATATATCTTCTAAATTACTTGATTAGTGTATAGCTTCAACTATTTATTTAAAATAACATAGATTTAAATTATGAAAATAATGGCTGAATAATGCTGGCGAGCCGAAGCCTAAGGCCCGCCAGAGAAAAAGAAAAAAAAAAACCGAGAAGGCGGCAATTCAATCTTCATTTTCACAAATTTTTCTTTCATGTTTTTATTTTTACTTTCCTTGTATTCGTAATGAAAAGCACAGTGTTTACCTCGGGTGAAAGTCTTTTGAGTCCCTCAAGCTCCTTTGGCGCCCTCGCTAACGCTCTGGCGCCAAACCCGTCTCGGGACTTAAAAAACGTGACTTTCAACACTCAGGTAACAATGTACTATTATTATTCAGTGAGTAATATTCAAGTTAGCTTAGCTTGAAATTCCTGGCATGTCTGGAGGCGGGACACAGTTGTGAAGGAACTTTTAGGTCCCTACTTCAAATGGTAAATGGTAAAAGTTTTTAGAGTAATCGTTCTTTACGTCTAGAGACAATTTTCTTCCCCTGTGTTTAGCTACCGCTATTTCTAGGAGAGAAAAAAATTAACGCATATCAACCTAGTTAGTCTTATGCACAGGCAGTAGGTATGTGCGAATTTAGTAAACTGAACTGGATACGAATCCAGTTCAGTGAACGCTCCACGCGAGACACAGCATTTTTAGGTTACCTATTCGAAGAGGACTGATCTTTAAAACTCACAAAAATAAATCCTTTAAGAACCTTTTTAAATATGGTAAAACTTGTACAAACTTTATTAAGTAAATAAAGATCAAAAAATATACAAGCCAACCGCAGTATTTTCAGTGTGTATAATATACTCTCACATCATACCCCTAAAGAAGTCACACAATCAAATTCAAGTATTTCGCTCGAAACGTAGGTATTCAAAGATTTTTGTAACAAGGTCACTTTTAATGTTGCAAATAGAAGTAGTTAGATATTTGTTGAAAGCCCCAGTAAAAACAATGTAAAAAGTAGAAAACAACGTACTTACCTAATCGGAGTCTGTTTGCGACGTCCGCGTCGGCGGAGGAACAGAATAGTAACCATACAATCAGTAAACTTACAACTGAAATCTTCGAGTGTAAAACGCTCCTTTGTTACGCTGTACCAGAAACAAAAAGTACTATTTGTTCATGCCAAAACTTAATATTCTGGTTTAAAATGGTTAAGCCAGTGGATGGCACGACTATCTCAAACACGATAACTTGGATACCAGTGACTTTACTGGTTGAAATGTATTCAATTCTGTTGCACGGCATGGGTCAGATAGGCGACGAGTTTTATTGACAAAGTTTTATGTGGCACTAGGCGCTGCACGTGACTGGGCTCGTAAAAAAGAGCATTACAGAAGAGCACATTAAACAAGGCTAACATTATATTGCGATTGGCATAGCGTGTGTTGGAGCGTTCTGCGGCAACCGGTACTTACTCGTATCCATCTACTGCAGTGTCATTCAAAAGCATGACATTTTTAATTTTTAGTAATAGCATCAAAATTATATGCACTTATGCATTAAAACTGAGTGAAACACTAAAACTAAATGAAGAAAAAAGATCACATCAATGAGGTAATGTAATTTTACGAAACATTTCAGAAATAAACCGCAAACGAAGTCCCAAGCCGCTCCTAAATCACTCTCCAGACGTACAGACACACGATCCTATTTATTGGTCTCGTATCGATTGTCTCAAATTACGGAGGAGGCATTCGGGAATTTATTAAATCATGGGGAATGGGAGGGAGAGGCACATGAGGATATTTCCCCGGAGAGATAATACGAAGCTAAATTACATTCTTCAAAAGCAGCCCTGGCTTGCGGCGACGCGTTCCTACGACCCTCGTTCAACAATACCGTTTACAAAACCATATTTTACTGACGAAAACAAATCACTTGTGAAACAGCATTCATTATAATGTCTCTATGACGGCCTTGTTTAATCGTACCTAAAGACACGAGATATACGAGCCAGCAACCCAATATTATAGACAAGATGTGACGAGATTTCCACTTGAAGGCTGAATACTGTACTGTATAGGCTATACGGCAGCCTCGACGGGACGCATTGCAGTCTTGCTGTACGCCCGGACGACCTCGGTGGTTGCAGCATCGAAAGAATAGCGCAGCTTGCCGCAAAACCATTATCAATAGGTACTGGGAATTATGATATGTAATCGGTGCTAGAGCTGCAATTGATGTAAGTAATGCCGACTGAAATAAACATAATTCAGAACCTTTGATAGTAATGAAAATTGACAATTCAATTTAAAAAAGATGCAAAATAAGGAGAGGTATTTTAAATAGAGTCTAGCTGTGAGAGGAAGCAAACTGATGGATGATATTATGATTTTTGATAGAGACATCAAAACAATATAAAGTACTACTGTGATACGTTGTTCTTGAATCAACTACTGAATCATTTAGTTGCATTAATAAACTAACAATTAAACAAATATTTACAGTGTGTACTAAATACACAGGAAAAAGTTCAACGTTTTTTTTGCTTTTAATGTTGGGCGCAGTTCGTACTCGTATCAAGAGTAACCTTATTCGGGAAAAAGTCTTTGTGACCCTTGATGTCACCAAGTCTAGTAGGCCGGTGCTAGATAATAGATCCGAAAATACGTATGGGTGGAGAGCCCTTCGCGCCCTCATCACCCTTGACCCGGATGTCGAGTGCATCGATCGACGTCGAAGGTTCTCGAACAACATCTCATGTGCCTGATACCGAGAGGCTGATTAGCTTCATCAATAGGGATACTTCTAATCTGTATTAGGCGATCATAACATTTAAAAACAGCCCTATTTTGTATGAGATTAGCGTACACGATAGAGACGTTGTATGCCTTGATAGTAGACGTAGTGACCCGTATTAGGTGTGCCATAGGCTTGTTCCATCAGCTAGTTGTATAAAAAAACCGGTAAAATTGTCATCTAGCTACAAAAAAGTGTGACAAACAGTCAAAAAGATCGATGGCAGAGTCTCAGTAGCCTAGCGCCCTTTGTATACAAAATTCTGGAAGGATTAGGACTACTTCGACGTTTTTCCTAAGAAATTTGTAAAATTTCACAGGGGAGAAAAGACTACGACGGAAACAAATCATGATGAATGTGAGAAAAATAAAAGCTACACAGTTCCAACTTCGAATAGCAGAAGAACCCGCAGGCGGTCGTCGAACTGTCCTAATCTAATCCGTCCTTAGTCTATGCAGATGATGCCTCCTCCTTTCTTCCCCTTTACTGCCTCCCCCCTCACTCCTCCCCCCGCCGACTAACGAACCTTGAATACAGAGCGTTTTGCGTTATTATCTCCGGCACTGGTGAAATATTGTTTCGTTTTACCTACGAGTTATATTGCTCTGTTTTTAAATTTGTTATTTTGCTGAACAAATTGTTTCCCCTGCTACGTGATTTTTTTAGCATAAAATTGTAATATAGGAAAACTGGTAGGCCTCAAGTTTTATTTATCATCAGCCGAAATAAGTCCACTACTGTAAGGGCCTCCTCCTTGTTTGGAAGCGTTTACCGTAGTCACCATGCTTGGCATGTAGATTTATGACTATAGTTCTAGTGCTTAGTCCTGAGATACTGCTTAGCTAGATATCTTTGTGATCCTGTAAAAACGGGATGGATGGAATAATACACTCCAAATTAATTTTAGAAGTAGTACGTGTCAAAGTGACTATAGATGGTTGCTTGCGATCTAAAAGTCAACTTACTCGGCAATCCCGTCAACGTGTGAGTAAAGCCATCGTCAGTAGGATTAGCACGGCGAGACGTGAGCGTGGTGGGATTAGCTCAGCTCATGCCAAGCTGGGTACAGATGAAACGACGAACGAGCAAATGCAAGGGGGGACGTCGGTTTTCTCTCTCGGAAGTAAAGACGTTTTTTGCTTATTCATTTCTTACCTCTAAGCAGCTTATGTGTGCATTTGCCTGGAAGTTAAAGGTGTAGAATGAATGATCTCTAAACCTCACAATACTGTTATGCACTCACAAGAAAGTAATATTCATGATTTTATAGATATTTTGTGACAAATCAGAATATTCTTGTGTTCTCGCGTCTATTTTGTGTCTAACGCATTATCTAGAAAATAAAATAAACGATTTGCATTCTTACTACGTAATAATATCGGAGTACCGAAGACCGTATGCAACCTACCTATCTATAGTTGTTTTATATATTTAGTATCTTATGTTGCCCCCGATGGGCAAAAAATACTTCAAGTTTTCTTTCTCTGTCACACAAGTAGATACACTAGTTCAAGTTATTCGACGCTTTTCTCTCGGGATTTTGCAGAGAATTGGCCACTTCGGTTTGATAGTCATGACTCAAAGCATCTCCTCCTTCAGATGAACTTTCGCTTTAGAATATAAGAAATACGTTATACTTTAAAACCACGAAGGTTCATTTACTTTCGTCGTTGATTGTACTACTGGACTGTCAACACAAAATGACCTCTGAGAATAGCTGGTGCTGTAGAAATAATTGCATCCAACTTTGACCGCCATTACATTCTCCAAATCACTGCGGGGACCGCGATCAGCGCCGTCGACCATCCCTCCGTCACACTGGCTGACGCTGACGGGCAGCAGCGGTGCTGTAAGCTGTTGGCAGGGTCCTGTACAAGGGTATCTTACTTATGATATATGGACTTATACTTTATGTCTAGCCACAGACTTCTTCAGGCTGATGACGTGGAACAAACTGGTTCTATTCAAGGTTATTTTTAAAGCTCTAAGACCTTATCTACCAAGCTGTACGTACAAAACGTACCTAGGTACATATCAATTAGTAATTTGGTAGTAGCACTGCTGCTCTATGTCGAGGATTCAATTTATTCCACAATAAAATTGATTTTATATGTTTTTTTATTTTTTAAGCATATGGCCCACCTGACGTTAAGTGCTAACCATCGCCTATAAAAAAGCAATGGCTCGTAGGTAACGCACGTCAAGGACATTTCCTACGATGCACTGCCCTGCGTCCATCAACTGGAGGCATACAGATATTCAGCCTCACTTGCCAGTAATTTCACCGGCACCCACACCCTGCAAACCAAAACACAGCAATGCTGCTTCACGGCTGAATAGACATGGTGGTAGTACACAACCGGAAGAACCCTTCACAAAGAGCTCAACTACTACTTTTGATACTCGTAAATGTCTGAAATAACTTCACGACACAATAAATACAAGTCTTTAACGAGTCACATTAGTGATGCGCAACCGTTGAGATTGGATTTAGATTCCAATCTGTGATCAGCGAGGAGTGCTCCATGCTCGCTAATATGACATCCGGGATCTACGACCGGGACCTTCCTTCCTTTGAACATCCCTCATTGCTATTTTATTTCGAATATAGCATAGTATAGCATTATTTTATAAACAGCCACGGGCAAGTTCGTTCGCATGAAGTTAATTTTCTTCAGCGCCCCTGAATTGAAGTTTGAATTGAACTTAAAAATCTAGCTTGAAAGGTCAAATAGAATATTAACTTTAACCTACATAGTAAAAGCTGAAAGCTTCGTTAAAAGTACTTTAAATTAGGGTAGAAACTTCTAAGTATACTCAGTTCGCTTAGTTCGTCCCTCGCTCCATGCCTGTTCGGTGAGGGCCGGCGCACATTAGCCAAGTCCCGAGGGACGACCCGCATTACTCGGAGTGAAACGTTACGCCGTTTCACCATAGTTTCGGATAATGTTAGGACTTGTTTGTACAACATTATACTAACAATGTGAACACACTCGTTCTTTTTATGTCTTACCTTCCTTACAAATACCGTTGGGTATTTGTAAAAATGAAACTGCTTTACACCGTAGCAAACTGCGCTATAGGTACGTAGGAATTTCAAAAGACAGTTGCGAGTGCTGCTACGCCGTAGCATGCTACGCTACGCCGTAGAGATTTCTGAAAAGAAGATCAACTTTTTTATCCTACAACAAGCTTAATGAAGGATTGGTGATTATATCTAAATACATAATCATTGTAGATGGTTACATAAAGGCATCTAGAGCGATTGCGATGGAGATCAGTGAAACGCTGTTAAACATGACAGCGATATTTGACAGCATTTTACTGATCGCCATCACCATTGCTCTAGATGTGCGCAAGGCTTTTAAGGTATGCGACGGTATAGGCACTTATAGACGCTCTTAGAATAGAAGACATCCACGGTGTTAAGTTTTTGTAATTAAAATAATTTATGAATTTCAACATCAAAGAAACCCCAATAAACATGAAATACTGACTAATAACGATCACAAAAACGAAGCTTGAACTCAACACGCAATTAATTAATTACTTGGCAATTGGTCGGGCAGTAAAAACAAAATGAAAACCGTTTTTATGTTGCAAATAAAACGCTAGCAATTTCCCGACCGCCATATTTTATCCTTGGCACCTCGGCGGGCGGTCCATTCTTTTGAGGCCGGGCCACACTGTGGGCGAGGGGCGGAGGGCAAATGTAACTGAACAATACTCAATATTACATCATGCTCTACGTTTCAATAAAAGTTGGCAATAATTGTTTCACAAAACAGTGTAATAACAGTAGTTAGGAGATAAAAACACTTAACAAAAAAAGATACTATTCTAAAGTGGCAATGGGTTTATGTCGTGCATGGAATACCAACAACTGAAAAATGGAGATATGTGTCAAATGTACTATTTGGTCGCACCTTCTACCGAGTTTCGAGCATTTGTAGATTGTCCGTGGCTCGCTGACAGAGTGGCGAGACCCCACGCTGAAGGCAATGCGAGCGCGTTCGTTGTAAATATGTTGTAAAGGGTGACGTCATCAGGCGGAGCCTCGCGCGTTTATCACTTGCGGTCCTTCTCGTATACGACATCAGTCGAATGGAACAATTTTATGCGAGCTGTAAATAAGGATTCGTAAAACAGAATCAGTACCAATCATAAAACCTACACACTCTCAATATATTAAAATTATTCTAGCAGCAGCGATGTGTTTGTAACTCACGTATGGCAACCATTACTGCATTCACCATATTTAGCAGTTCTGTTAATATAACAATTAGAACCGTCAACTTCTGACAAATAGAGTTGCATTAAGGCCTGCGCACACCTAGGTCGCTGGTGTCGGCGATCGGTGACCTATATAGGTATGCGCAGGCCTTTACCGTACTATCAGACGTTTTGTATCTTTATTAGTGCGTGAGATAAATAATTAATAGCCGTGACCTAACAATATCCCTCGCAGTTATGGCAACGTTTAGAGGAAAGCTGGTATTCCTTTACCCTCCCGCGGTGAGAACGTAATACTTTTAACTTGAAACTAGGCACTTAGAGGACCCCTGGTGAGGGAACAAGCGTGCAAAGAGCTGGAACTGTTGTTGGAGACCAAATGACGTCATCATATTACACAATACTATGGTATAGTACATAATGTTTTAAGCAAGTTGCTGAAGGAGCGAGAAACCCATCGATTTATAGTGATGATCATTGAAAGCATTACCTCGTAGGTCACGCCCGTTAAACATGCCCGCTTTTTGTATGATAGCAAATATGTTTTGATAACTTTTGTTATTTAAGTTAGTTTCACGAAGTAACTGATCATTATAAGTTTTTAAAAAGTCCAGCCGAGCCTGAAAGCTACTAGTCTAAGATCCCTAGAAGAAGGACCTTCACCGAGCTGGTTATTTAATGAAACGTATTTTATATATAATTAAACATGCCAATAAATATATTCTATATGGGTTGCCTATCAAATTTCAGTCCAGGATAATAATGATTAATTAATAATAAAAAATAAAAAAAAATTAAACTTTCCACTGGTTTGTTTATTAAACAAATTCTATACCAATCGAAAGTATAGACCCCAGTATTTTTATTCAATAAACATACCGGTGCAAAATGCTAGTATCGATTTTCCTGTTTATACCTGGCTACCCGAAATGAAAAATGAAATGAAATGAAATATTTATTTGCAAGAAGCATGGTACAATTCGATCGTCATGTAAGAAAAAGTGGCTCGCATACTTCGTCGGAGACCGACATACAAAATTCACAATGTAGATTATATAATGTTAAATTAAAATAAATCGGTACCTATGTCAGAATAATAATAATAATAGTCAAAAATATTAATTCATTAAAAAAATAATAATAATAACTCATAGAACATAACAACATAATTAAAATATAACATAAATCAAACGAAATCCTTAACGCTATAAAAACATTTTTCCAAAAGCCATGAATATAGTTTCGTTTTCCGAGAGTTGTGACCGGAAAAAAATAGGCAACCTAACGTTTGCATATTCTATGGGGTCTATACTTTCGATTGGTATAGAATTTGTCTAATAAACAAACCGGTGGAAAGTTAAAAAAACATTTTTTTTTTTTTAATTATTAATTAATCATATCCTGGACTGAAATTTGATAGGCAACCCATATAGAATATATTTATTGGCGTGTTTAATTAAATATAAAATACGTTTCATTAAATAACCAGCTCGGTGAAGGTCCTTCTTCTAGGGATCCTATACTATACAGTGAGTGTTCCAAAACTGTTTGAATAATTTCTAAATGAAAATTTACGTTACTTTTGGGCCAGAACTTTAATTATAATAATTAAATAGGGCAGTAAAATATTTAATGTGAGTTAGCAACAGCGGCTAATTAATTAATTTAACAATACAAAGAAGCTGAGCCTCATAAAAAAAGCAGCAAAACTTTTTATTTTATTACAACAACCCTTCCATTAGAGCAACCGCCGGACTCATAAAGGTGGATAATATCATTCACCAACAAATTTACATGGAGAAGGTACTTTAAGCCACGGCTAACATTTTTAAACGTGTTCTGGCTATAACGTTCAAAACTAGCGTGATTGGTTCCACGTAGGTATACGTATACATCAATTTGTTTGATTTTTTATTTGAAGGCCAATTGATAGCTGTATAATATAAACTTAATCCCATTAATCGGAAGTGATTAGAATCCCATGATTACTGGTAAACATATTCCCGTAAGAAGGAGACACTCATGGGGCTTAACCCATCGGACGGCTCGCCATAGGGAGAGGGCTCATCCACATACCTTGGAGCCGGCATGGTCGCGCACCGTCCGGTTCCAGAGGAACTTCCTCCCGCGCACTCTAAGGTTGTGGAATACTCTTCCTGCCGAGACTTTCCCTATTAATTACAGCATGGGGCTTTTCAAGAAGGGCGTTTTAAAATATTTAAAGGGTCAGCAACGCGCGAGTGATGCCTCTGGTGTTGCAAGCGTCCATAGGCTACGGTAACCACTTTCCATCAGGTGGGCCGTATGCTTGTTTGCTAACGTTGTTATATAAAAAAAAAAAAAAACCCGGTATGTTTAAACCTAGGTTCAAATAAGTGTAAATAATGAATAACCAAATCAAATTATATGTATTATTGCCCTAATATGATTGTATCAAGGTCCTCAACTGCATGTTATTGAGGGAGAGTTTAGTGTTATCCAGTATCAATTCTGGGTAGAATAAAAAAAAAAAAAAAACCTAGGTTCAAAACTTTTGGAACATTGTGCGCACTAACTGTCGTTTTCTTTCGTTCTTTCAGCCATTTTACTTTCTGCATTGGTAGCTGCTGCGCTACAGAGTGGGAACTCATAGTCACCCATACTCATAGTGCCGCATCCACAGTTTTTCAGCTTCATGAAGAAGAAAGAATCCTAAACAATGTTGTTCATCTCGGGCCCCGGGGATGAACCTACATTCTGTAAGTAATTCAATAAGAATTCCCTGTAAGTAATTCAGTAAGAATCCTCTTACAATAGTAGGTCGGCGCGGTTGCCTTTATTCAATAAACTTAACCCGGCCCGTGCTATTAGATGATGCTTCGCTGGTTTTACTTATCAGAATGGTTTAGTATCACAATAGCCTGTGATACGATGTTATACGATATTTCTCATCAAACTGTAATTCAGGAATCATAATCAATAAGATATCATACCAAATAAATAAATATTCAAGCTTGTTCTAACAAACTTGGAAACACGTTAAATTGTAATATTGTAAAAACAAAATAAATGCTTGAAAATTATTATTTCAATGATCATAAGCCCAACGCACGAGCATTTAAATTTAAACACATTAAATAAACGATTTAACTGAAATATAAAACAACCCTAGCTTAGTTGTCCTTCACCCTCCAACGCTACTGCATTGCGTTTGCGTGTTGCGATCAAATATCTGTATTTCCTACTGGAGTTTAAATCGAACATCATTCTGAATTGACTTCAAACTAGATAGTGTCGGTGGAGACTTTTGAGTGCGACTTTTGGTCACAGTAGTCCGACAAGCTTACAATTTACTGTTTACAGTAACAGTTACAGTTTTTTTTAATAGATCTGTTCTTATTTTTTTTTTGTTACGAAACTGCCGTAAAACTGTTAGCAAGCGTACTCCTAGTGTGTCCGTTATTTTATTCAACAAGAAGAGAGTCCTTTCTCAAGAGTGCTACAAATGTGCTACGAAGTGCTACGAGCATGCTACGGATCGTAGAGTGCGTAGCATGCCAAATCATTCTGTACCATGTCGTAGTTTGTGATTTGCTAGGCGCACGGTTGTCGTGTCGGCGCACATAAAGGCGGCGCCACGCGCACGCGAGGCGCGACCTAATAGCGAGCTATTTTCAGGAATCGTAAAACTTCATACAAATTGTAGCCTTTGTCAGCTAGGCTGGATTACTGAATTTTATAGCAGTACGATTGCGCTTTCGGCTTGACTTTCAAGCTTGTAATTGAATAGTTTAAGGTTCTGCGGCTTTGAATCAAAGTACATGGAAATTTTAACAGCTTTGTGAAAAACTACAAAAAATCTACGTAGCCAATTTAATTTTTATTAAACTAATAACATCATATTCTACTGAATGACTATCTATAAAAACATAGTTTTCATGGGTCAAAACTAACCTACTTTAGTCAATCTCTCGGGAGTTCAACTAATTAGAACGTTAGCATAGTTCCATGCTACGGGCAAAGTAAATTAAAACTTGCTTGTACGTGCATGTGCGCCTACCTAGGTAGGTAGTAGGGGAAGCCTGTCATTAGCCGACGGCGGCCCTAATTGGACATGGATTGCAAATGACGAGTGTCAAGCACCCCGCGGGGCCGCTGTCCCCTGATCTCATTCATTGTACTACATAGATAATAGAAGTGAACACGCCAATCTCAATCACATTTTAAATTGTAGAACATTGTACACCACCTTATGATCAGGTACCAATGACGTCATTTCATTTGAATTTGTTCAGTTCTATCTACTGTTTCACAATTTTATTTTATTTTCAAAGTGATTTTCACAGAGTCCGATTTACTGCGTAGAATGATATGCCCCCCCCCCCCCCCCTAACTGAAATTCAATTCTACATTTAGTTTTGTTTCAACAGCCTTAATGCAAGCTACCATAGATACAACTTTTCATTATTGCAATAGTGATTGCGTCAGATTCAACTAAATGAAATTATAAAGTCATAATTTGGTTAAAAGCTCGTTAAGAAAGCTCAATGCGTTATACAATTTGGTATTCGCGGCTAAGTCGGAGTAACGAGGTTAGCGGGAATAAATCTTCGTTTGCAGCCTACTCCCTGCAAGGCTGAATGTTTTTATCTTCCTTGTGATTTATTTAAACAGTTTGTAGAACGATAGCTACAGTTGTTCTCAAAAACCGTTCGAAAAAGAGGCATTTAAGACTTTATGCAGCGTATTTTGATAATCCATAATTCATTTCAAAATTCAAACCAAAGACAAGCCCAAAGATAATAAAAATTGAATAACTTCTTCTTCTTCTTATCGTGTCACTGATTCTTTCGAACCAAGTGTAGTGAAAGGATTATAAGTGCGCCTCGAAGAGGCTCCTTTCGTGCACTTGACACATATTTTCGAACTTTTTAGGTTCTACGATATGCCGGTTTCCTCACGATGTTTTCCTTCACCGTTTGAGAGCACTGGCATAGTGTACATAAATTTTTGGGCAGAAAAACTCATTGGTACACGACTGGATTCGAATCCACGACCTTAGGATCGGAAGGCGGGGCCGCTACCACTAGGCCACCAGCGCTCTAATTGAATAACTGAAAATTGTTAATCAACTTTTATCGCGGACTGTACTTCTTCTGTAATATTTGAAATGATCCCCAGCTCGAGCTCTAAGGCAATGATAAAATAAGTAAGTCCGAGCTGAATAGCGTTCACTAGTCTCAGGAGAACCTGCGAGCTATTCCCAACAGAGCCGCATTGGTCGGGGTTCATTCCCGCTACGACTGGAGTCGATCGCCCCATTAGAGCGCGTCACTCCGCCGTCTATTCCACAGCGCGCTCCCGAGGGACGCCTTTACAAAGTATCGACGAATATTCGGGAATATCCGACCATTCGTAAAGGGTATCTGGACGCTGCAGCATTCGATTGTCAATTTGTACTACTATTTTTCACGAGGAAATATGAAGGAAATCTTGTGTTGATTTTGGATCTTTATATTTTGTTCGAATATTTTTGTAACATGACTGAAATGAATTCTGATAATTGAAATTCTTGGAAACATGCCTTAGTAGCGAATAATATATAAGTAGTATAATATATCTAGGAGTGAGATGGATATCGTTGTTACAGACTTTTATTGCGAGAATATATTATTTGAGACAGTTTATTTAAAATATAATACTTGTGGCAGGTGGAATAACAATGAGATGATGGCGTGTTATTTCGCTATCAAGCTGAGTTAGATTGTTCCATTAATCTCAGTAGAGTGGACGGCAGGGCGTGATCCCGTGAGACTGGCTAATCGCCGTTGTTCTGTTCTTGCTGATAACGCATCATCGATTTATTATTCGCCCGCTCCGAGTTTATCTATACACTCTCATCTTTATATACTATTAAAAAAGAGCCTTTGTTTGATTATACAACCTTAATTTGTTGCGTGTGTAGATATAAGAATCACGTATAACTTGGCAAACATTAGGCGTTATGTACAAGGTTGTGCTGATGGGCATCCCTCGGAGACCACCAGGCACGCCATGCGCCACAAAGACACGACAACTGACTGACAACCCGAAGGTACTGACTATTTCTTTGTCACAAAAACCTTGGCCTGGATTTCGGTTCCCATATGAATTTGCAAAAGGCAATCACTTAACATATATAACTGCATAGAAGAGCACAGATGGTCTAGTAGTAGCAGACCTTCCGATCCTACGATCGTGGGTTCAAATTCTTTCGTGAGATTGATTGAGATGAGATTTTTGTCCCGCAATGTACAAATTGTGCACACTCAAACGGCTCAGAATCGTTCTTCCTGGAAATGTGTAGGGGAGGCCTATGTCCAGCAGTGGACTTCTTCAGGCTGATAATGATGATGATGATGATGAAACGGCCAAGGAAAATATCGTGAGGAAACCGGAATGTCGAAGAACGTAAGAAGTTTAGAAAAAAATGTGTAAGTGCGTGAAAATAACCTCTTTGAGGTGCAATTAAAATGTTTTCACCACACATGACACGATAAAAAGAAGCTAGACAATAAATGCTGTCAAACACTGCCACTATTTATTGTTCTACAATTTGCGTCAACGTACACAATTGGGTCTAAATACGATCCCTTTTATTTCAAAACTATTAAGCATTTGTTTTAAAGGGTGCTTTCTGACCCCCCTTTTGATACAACGTAAAATTAAACCTTCTAGCTTAATATAGAGATCCGTTTTGAAACATAACTGCTGATTAAAACGAGAGAAGAGTATATAATAACATAAATTTCAAAGTTACTTTGGCGCTGTCCATTACGACTTTAACCACTAGGGTTTAATTTAATGAAAATGATTTTAATGCTTAGAAGTAGCCCCGTAACAGACAAACTCGACGCAGTCTATTATGCGAGGTATAGGAAATAGGCGAGCGCCGGCAACGTTAATATTTCGTTCGTTCTTGCCCTCCTGATGGAGTCTCTACTTATCTCTGCATTAACCTTAATATTATTCAATATCACGCAAACCTCCGCATAAGGGTTAAATTAAATTACAAATTTGCCGCAGTGTTTGCACTTGATTATGCGCATATTATTATGATAGTACTCTAACAAATCATGAGCACAAGATACATTTCTAATCAATCACTTTTAAGCAGAAGCATAATATTGATGTGTAGGTCCACCCTTAGCTGATGTAGCTACTTCTTGCGTACTGCGTCGCGTTGTGAGGACGAGCCTTCGCTTACAAGCACGTAGAAGAAAGAAATGAAGCAATTATTACAACTGAAACTGAACAGCAAAAACACTCCGAGCAGCGCCCAACGCTGGCTTGCGGTAAATCAAAAATGGTATTCCAGTATCGAACCAGCCATGTATGCAATACAAATGGAAAACTTCGGAAAACTGTGGTATACGAAATGGGCGAAGAGGCACGTGGCAGGGACGCGGTCGATATACGTGCGACAACTGTTGCGCTAATCCTCTCTCTCGCTCCTGCCTGCGCCACCCCCCGCAGGAGACAGAGAGGGAGGGAAGGACGAACTCGAGCTCATAGCGCAAAACTCACGCACCACATCATTTGTTTCATGTACACCGACCGAGATGTCACGGGTCGGAGTGGGAAGGAAGATGCGGCATTGCATGCTCTTAATACGTCAGAAAGGAGGTCGGGCGATGAATAACAATGCGGACTGCGGAATGATGTCCTTATCGAGGACTCCCAAACGTTATGCGTTTACACTAACGTACACTAGACACTGGTAGGTGATGCTGCGAATTGCATTTTATTAAATATTGCAAACATTTCAGCTGTATGCTGAACTACTTCAGAAGCTGTATACTATTGATAGATTTTTATAGTATCTCAAAAGTCAAGAATCGAAAAGGATCGAACCCTCCTGACACTGTTCAGTCTATTGAGGTTAATAATTTATCTGAAGTGTTGCCTCATGATAAAAGTGGAAAGGTTAAAGAAAGGCAAGTCAATTAAGTCGTCTAGCGCTACAACAGAGCTACAGTTTTACTTTAATTAGTTCCTCTCGGACGGCTCCGACTCCGGCTGAGAATGCAGTTCTGCTCGATGATGTGGAATAATTCCATGTTTTCTGAGCACCGGAGACCTAGCACCAGTTACTTTTATGCTACTTAAAACTTTAATTAACATATTTTATTGAAATATGCCATGACAACCGTGGTATACGTTCTCCTTACCTCTCTCTACCTGTCTCCTTGAGATATCTGCTTAAAAAGCTGAAGAGTAGGAATTTATATCAGAAATATCAGAGGCACTTCAAAAAAACTAAGCACAACAATGCTCTCGTTTCACGTTACCAACCTTTTACGACCAGAATAGTCTTGATATGGAGACGTCTAGACGTAATCGACGGCGCTGCTGTAACGAGCGTGCTTTGTTACTATGACGCGTATCAAACCCAATGCGCTTTTTATGATGCCTCTGTTTGGACAATCGAGCAAGTAAGTTTAACTGCAGAGCAGCCCTTTATATTTCTGCAGCATGGCTTGTTAGGGTGATTGCCGAATATTTATTCGATTTTTAAATGTTTAAATAAAAATTGACAACTCACAGTCAATGCCTGAACCTTGTGTGGCTGGAATACTACTGGTCATACTCGTACTGGTAAGATACTTAGGCTTATAATAGATACTTATCCAGTTGTCATCACGATTATTGGTGCAGTGAATAGATAACAGCATTGACGTTATTTATTCTTGACTTGGTTTTCTCGACTGGTCGCGTGGAACATAGACGTGACTTTGCTTTACAGCAAAGGAGTCTTCGCAAAGTAAGCTTTGTTTATCGAAATTTACCTTCAACATTTTGAATAAAGAAGAGCTTGACAGAACTATGAAATATATTTTTGGTTCAAAGTTGAACTTTCCATCAAAGTAAAGTCAAAGTGCAGTCTATGAATCTGGGCCCTAGACTCACCTAGCTTTAAGGCCGAGATTCATAGACGTGACTTTGCTTTACAGCAAAGGAGTCTTCGCAAAGTAAGCTTTGTTTATCGAAATTTACCTTCAACATTTTGAATAAAGAAGAGCTTGACAGAACTATGAAATATATTTTTGGTTGAAAGTTGAACTTTCCATCAAAGTAATGTCAAAGTTCGGTCTATGAATCTCAGCCTAAAACGTTTCAGAGTGAACCTTGTGAATAAAGACATTTTGATTTTGAATTCAAGAGATACTACTGCGTATACCCCAGAGCCTCATCTATTACAACACCCGCGGAAAAATATACGAAGATCATATTTTATTCCGGGACTAATTAAGCCATAAGATATTTATAATATAAAATATTAATTTTCGCGAAATTAAATATACAAAAATTAAGAGTATAAGTAATTAAGCGTACCAATAGATTGTATCTTTATGTTTTTTCTATGAGATGATGCAGTGTGTGTATGTATCTAACGTGCACATATACCTATGTATCAACCAGAAATGGTTGTATGTGGTTGGAGGCGCGCCAAGAGACGGGCTCGATGCGGGAGGTATAAGGCAATGCCAGCTAAAGTAGGCTGCATGTTTATATCACTAAGCCGACCAAATATCATACTACCATGAAATGCCAGCTCAACTTACTGACGGTCAGAATAATAGGCATTTTATATATCTACTTGCTAGCTTTATGCTTAGCCTAAGGAATTCAAAGTAATCAGGGTTATTATTCTAATATTTCCTTGATATAAGTTTAAGAAGGAAAAACACTTGGAAATTATCGCACAGTAGCAAAGTAATAAACAAATTAAAGAACTACTAAACTCTAAATGGAAATTATTTTTAATTCGTTGAAAGGAGTTACCGTACATTGAGTACAATGGTACTAAAAAGGCTGGTTTCAAAAATACGCTCCAAAATTTTAATAAAAGTACATAGGGTGTTTTATAAAACAAAACCCAAGAGCCCTAGGCTCTGTTAGGTAGGTAGGTACACTTTCTTTGATAAAACAAAAGAATGAAATAAAACAACTTCAAAGGCTAGAATTTCTCGCCAACACGCGAATTTCTCTCTCATATCAGATTCCACATCGTACATTTGAGGCAAGGAATGCGCGGCGCTACTTCCCGCCGCGTCCTGCCGCTATGAACAAACAACAACGCTACTGCCTGCTCAACTTATGCTCCAGAGAAATTATGAAACCAGGAAAAAATCACATTCACTGGTGTCTCAGGTATGCTCATTACCTAAACTTAGGTTACACGAGATTTTGTTCAATAAATGTTAAAGCCCTTCACACACTAGTTTCAAAACTGTTTTGGAATGTCCAAACAAAATTCTTTCATATGACATGTAATTTGAATTTATTGTGTCACTTTTTTTATTTTTGCACCCTTAAAAAACCCTATATCTCAATAACCCCTCATCCGATTGTAATCATATACCTACCAGGAAATTTCTCAAGTACAAGCTATCGACTTATCAAATTTCATGCAGATCGAAGCAAGGGCTCGAAAGTTATCGTCGGACAAACATACATACATACATACGCACATAAAATGCCAAATCGCCCAAGTTGTTTGTAAGATCTCTTTCGCTTCGCTCACTCGATCAATTATAGCAAGGCCTATTACGGTATATTTTCTATACTTACAAATATTCAAGTGACCGCACACGCAGCTATATTAGAATTATAGCTACGTGTGTGACGGGCTTTGCTTATAAATAAATTCCTTGTTTTGTATAAGGGGCGCGGGCCACATATAAATGGCGTCGGACGCGGACATGGCGCGGCCGGCCAAAATGCATGAATATAAAACGCAATTCAGTACCTATATCCACCAAAAATACTAAATTGGATATATTAAATTGCACTATAATTTCCATGCATTTGGTCCATGTGTGGCCTGCGCCTAAGTCTTTGTCTAGCTAGAATATATATAACTGCTACAAGCTGTATTTTATAGATTGTTTGCAATGCTTTGCTTTTCTGTTTTATAGTTCAGCAGTTGATCTAACCCAAATAAAATTAAGTAGTCGTCACCAAATATCACCTAGGTAATACCACCCTTTATTCAAATAACTTCTGCGACTTCAACTGTGTATTTGCGAAGGAAAGTGCCATAAACTCGGCAGGTCTGAGTGGCGCTGGGGGCGCGATTGCCAGATTTGCGTGCCGTGGGTCGAATGGACCCACCGAGATAAAGAGGCCAAACAAGCCCGGCAAAGGGTTAGCACTTTGCGCCCGGCCATAGTGAGTTTGGAAGAAAATACAATTTATCTTGATAAAGAAACACAGGAAAGTATTTTACGAAGGGTATTCGCTGGTCTCATAAAAATCTTGAGTGTTTTATTTGCAGAATTTACTCTTAGTGTAAAATACCTATAAATAGTTTAAGTTTTTAATAACTTTTGTGTCAGTCAATGTCTCAATATTCAGATGGGTAGGTTCACTCCTTGATTAAAACGAATGGAGGTGAGTAACACTAGAACAGTGTTCGAACAAAGGTTTGTCTTGCATCTGCGTCGTTCCTCAAAGGATACATTTGGTATGCATTGAAACTGGCTTGCTTCATACAGACTTGCATTAAACAGGGACCACTATGCTGCCCTCCTAATTTAGACAACCGTAACTACTAAAAGTATAGTTTCGAGATATTCGCGCCTAAAGTTTTTTTTCTTAAAAAAGTGACCAGTGTCGCAATTTTAAGAAGTATTTGATTTTGATTATTTTGGTGCATACTTGTGATGATTCCCTACATAATGATTGGTATAATGTCTTGATAGCGTTATTACTTTCAATTTAATTTAGCAAGTAATATTTATGTTTAGCACATTGCTAATATTTTATATGCTTATCCTAAGCATGAGCACCGTATGTCAAGTAAGTAGTTACGGTTTATATGCCTAGGAATCGATTTTACTTGGCATAACAAAAAGCACGAACTAATTTTTACGTGTAAACGCATAGATAGAAAAAGCAGCCAAGTGCGAGTCGGACTCGCCCATGAAGGGTGCCGTAGCATCAAGTAAAATAATATAAAGGTTCTTGTAGTTCGTCGAAAGGTAAATTGCGGTTTACGATTTATGACGTATAAAAAAAAAACTACTCACTAGATCTCGTTCAAACCAAATATCGTTGGAAGTTTGCATAGTACAACACATATTTTTTTTAGTTTTATCATTCTCTTATTTCAGAAGTTAGAGGGGGGGGACCAACTTTTTTCCACTTTAGAAGTGTCTCTCGCGCAAACTATTCAGTTTAGAAAAAAACGATATTAGAAACCTCAACATCATTTTTGAAGACCTATTTATAGATACCCCACACGTATGGGTTTGATGAAAAAAAATTTTTTGAGTTTCAGTTTCAAGTATGGGGACCCCCAAAATTTATAGTTTTTTTTCTATTTTTGTGTAAAAATCTTAATGCGGTTCACAGAATACATCTACTCGCCAAGTTTCGTCAGCCTAGCTCTTACAGTATCGACACGTCCAAAATCTAAATACTAGGAAAATAGGCGATAAGAACCACAAAGTCTTATAAAATATTACTTTACGGTGCTATTCATAAGGTTACACATTTGGATACAAGACCAAATTCATATAATTGCGATAAGGAAAAGAACCGTAAGGGCTCATACGGTATTAATGTCTAGGAATGCTATTAAAAAATTCGTGGTTACGGTGCTCATGACTCAATTAACTTCGTAAATATAGGTTTTATTTAAAATACGTCAAAGAGAACATTATAGATCTCATCACGCTAATTCCGAATCTATAGCTAACTAATTTTTGATAAAAACCCTACTTACGGTTGTCTAAATTAGGAGGGCAGTATGTAGGTCGAACACAAGCTTGTTACTATGTTGTGGCCTAAATTGAAGTCGATTTCAGCTATAAAAAGTTTTTTATTATTATTTTATGTGGGGAGCTTAGATTCTGATGCAAAGAAACGATATATGACAGCATCGTGGTCCAGATTTCTATTTAGTGGTTATGAAATGAAAGCACTATACCTGCGAAGAGACTCCTGTAATACTGTCTTGTTTATCTCTTTTATCCACTCTTCTTTCTTTGTGTGCCATGAGTTATGTGGAATACCTACATTTCTTTCAATATAATTCGTGTCAGTATATTCAGTTATTGAATTCTCCAGCTCCCAGGGAGCGCCGCGGGGCTGTTTAGTTTCCATTCCACGCGCCTCGTTGTATCATAAAATTATCATATCGAGTCTGCGCCGACGTGTTTTTGTATTGCGAAAGAAAAGCTCGTATTATACTGCGTACCTGCGTGCCTGTAGACAAAGAGGATGTGTGTGCTCATGAATTTCATGAGTCTTTGCGAGAAAGCAGTAAATTTACTGTTGGAATAGGTACATAAGTACGTTACTTCATCATAAGTTGTTTGTATTTATAGGTGACGATGACTGCTTTCTCTGAGTTTGTCAATCTTTTTCAAAGTTACGGCGTTCTATATGCATTGCTACGAAAGTGCTACGGCGTAGCACACGTATCACTAATATTATTATTGTGGCTAAAAAAAAGTACGCTACATGCAAATAAAATTGGTATTCAACGTGGCACACGCGTGGACGTACTCGTCGATGTATTTTATGCCGAATTACGTGTGATAAATGAAAATAAATTATTTAAATGTGCGTTATCAGTGAAATTCGCAGAATAAAATATGCGCCATCCATTACTACGTAAAACCTGTTCCCGTTTCAACAATGAAATCATTTTATTTCCATATTTTGGTTACTCAACAATTTTGAACCGTTTGGTATAATATACGTGCTACGATGTGTTCATGAGAAAACATTTCAGAGTAGGTATACCTTCATTCAATTTTCGTAGAGATTTGAATATTTATGTATTATATTATTCAGTATCAACTTTTTCTGTTGACTGTATTACAGCAATAGCTGAATCAGTTTGAGTTTAAAAACATTTTCAAAATGGCAACTGGTATGTAAAATTGTTATGAGTCGATCCCAATTTTTCAAACAAAGTTTGCTAGATTCCCGTAACGTTGATTATCTATTCATAAAACGCTCGTTTATTAATTTATAACATTCAGTTTTAAACGCTTATTGCAACATTAGCGTCCTATTTGGACGCATTCACCTGTAAAACAAGGATTTTTGGATACACTTTTCCCCAATCTCATGCAAGATGTTGCTTTTAAGCAAAGAAAGTCAGCTTTTTACTTAAATTCCTGGTTTTCACGAAGTGTTAATAAGCAACCCGCGAGAGGTCGGCACTGGGTGTAATGCGAAATGGGTCAAAGCGACCCACCGCTTTGTCGGGGTCGGGTGCGGTCGCTAGTGAAGCCATCGCTGTAAGATGCCGCACCCAAATTGTACTATAAGGAGAAATATCTGCAGCGAAATTTGTCTGAAAAGTTTGATTATAGAAGTTTTACGATATAGTCTGAAGTTAGCTGAAATTTAGAATTTAAAAATAAATAGTAGGTTTAAATAGTAGGTCTATTTATTCACGTAAAATCTAACATGTCACAAACATTTGAAATATTGTAATGTAAAAAAACAGCGCATATTATTATGCGCCATACCTGAGTGACTAATGCCAGGCTCATTATTAAATACTGCACCTAACAACATGCAAGTTAAATCACGTTTAGTGTTATACTACTTTGAAAATGTTGAATAATACTTGTCACACTTTTTCAATTTAAGCTGGGCTTGTTCATAAGTTTAATAAAAATAAATGACTTTCGAGTGAAAGCGACCATGGGTCGCACAAAATGTTTTAAATTCCGCGCTGGTAGGCGGCGGGCGGCGGGCGGCGGGCGGCGCGGCGTTGACAAAGGCTCGTAGGCGCCCCTTTGTGCGGCCCGAAAGCCTGCGCCCCAGTCGCACTCTCTCTAATTATCCACTTGTCATATTTAAATTGCCGCTGTAATGGGTGAACTTCGTATTATTTGTGGTTTTGGTATACCTTTATTAATATTTATTTTGAACATTAGCCCATAGAATCTAGTATTTATATTCGAATTCGAATTTATACTCGATTATTGATCGAATATCAAACCTAAAGCGTAGTGTTTATTTGTATTCCGTGCCTATAGCATGAATATCGTTTGAGTAACACTAACCGGTTTACGGGCTATACAATACGTGGCTCGATGGAAGGCAATTCGTTCTGTATACTATACGGACGTGGGCCGTAACAAGTATATTACATAAAAGTGCCGTAAAAGACAATGGAGTGTTTAGTTAGTAGGAGTTATCGGGCTTACTCGGGGCGAGAGGGCTACACAATATTTTTGTATAAAAAAAATTGCTCCCTTTTTGTAATAATTTCTCAATTTCGTTTTACAGCAATAAGAAAGCGATATTTGACAGCATTTCACTGATCGCCACCGTAGAACGCTTTGATGTGTGCAAGGCTTTATATCAGCTATCTGGTTCCCATCGTACCAGGTCTGCTTAGTTTGGGGCTAGATAGTGTCATGTGAATTATCCACAGTATTTTTTTATTTCTATTTATTTTTAAATATGAACCTGTCGTCGTCTCTCTTCAGTGACATGAAAGAAACAAGTGTTGAAATTAGAAGCTTTTTTTATAATTTGCGCACACCTCCCTCTAGTTAAGTATTCATACGTTACTCTCTTATACAGGGTGTCCCATAAGTCAACGTCCAGCCGAAAACGGGTGATGCGCCAAGTCATGACAGTTATCAGAAAAATATAAGAAAAAATATTTGCTAAGTAACTTTTGAGTTATGAGTATTTTAAAAAAACAGGAATAACTGACATCCTGTGATGATCTTTTAAGTCCTGTGACGACAAATATTAACTTTTCATAAAACTTTTTTCTGCAACGTAAGCATGAATAACCCTTCTGTAAATTACAATTCAAAATTAAGCCATAACTGCCTCAGTTTTCAATGAAATCATGGAGTTTTGGCCAACGTTTCATTTCAGATAATTACATCACCCAACTTTAACCGCCTGTACCGCCAAAAAAATGTACTACACTATCATGGCATGTAACTTTAAAAATTGGCGCATTTATCCAGGATTCCAAAATGGTATAATACTTGCTAGAGTACTCCTTAGTTTAGGAAATAAAAAATGTTTTTTCAACTAAACCGGATTTCCAATCAATTTTATTTCAATAGATAAAATGATTGTACCCTTTAAACGATGGACTTAAAATGCCTACGCGGTGTTTTTAAGTGACTTACAATTCACAGGTACAAGTAAATACCATTTCGACAATGCAAGTAAACAGATAGATCCACCATCTTGTCGAAAGAGTAATAACCATGGGTTTTCTAGTAATTTGTTAGTTTTAGGTAAAAGTTTGAAATAAAATTCAATCATAGGATGTCTTCAATCGTGATTTTAATTTAACTATATCAAGGATTTACAGCAAATGTTCAAACTGTTAGCCTTCAGCAGTAATGCAAGCTCTACATTTCCTTAAAAAAAATCAGCTGTCTGTAAAGTCAGTTAACTGACGACAGTTAGAACGTGACAACGTCATACAGCTGTCCACGCGGACGCATCGCTCACTCAAGTAGGAGAGAGACCGATGTCGAACGCTGCCGAACGCGGAGGCCGATTGTGCCTCTTTGTCGCTCGTTCCGCGCTCTCACTTGCACTTCAAGTATTAAATGGAACGCCTCAGAGCGAGGTAACGCCGCATGAGTCATGTTTTTTCGTACGAGCAGCCGGCTCCATCGAATTATAAGACGTTATCACGTCAAAAACCATGTAATAAGACCGGCGACGGGCGAAGTAATCCTATGATTGAATTTTATTTCAAATTTTTACCTAAAACTAACAAATTACTTGAAAACCCATGGTTATTACTCTTTCGACAAGATGGTGGATCTATCTGTTTACTTGCATTGTCGAAATGGTATTTACTTGTACCTGTGAATTGTGAGTCACTTAAAAACACAGCGTAGGCATTTTAAGTCCATCATTTAAAGGGTACAAACATTTTATCTATTGAAATAAAATTGATTGGAAATCCGGTTTAGTTGAAAAAACATTTTTTATTTCCAAAACTAAGGAGTACTTTAGCAAGTATTATACCATTTTGGAATCCTGAATAAATGCGCCAATTTTTAAAGTTACATGCCATGATAAAGTAGTACATTTTTTTTGCGGTACAGACGGTTTAAGTTGGGTGATGTAATTATCTGAAATGAAACGTTGGCCAAAACTCCACGATTTCATTGAAAACTGAGGCAGTTATGGCTTAATTTTGAATTGTAATTTACAGAAGGGTTATTCATGCTTACGTTGCAGAAAAAAGTTTCATGAAAAATTGATATTTGTAGTCACAGGACTTAAAAGATCATCACAGGGTGTCAGTTTTTTCTGATTTTTTTAAATACTCATAACTCGAAAGTTACATAACAAATATTTTTTTATATATTTTTCTGATAACTGTCATGACTAGGCGCATCACCCGTTTTCGGTTGGACGTTGACTTATGGGACACCCTGTATATAAAGGAGGATAATGAGGTGATTATATACCTTATAGGTAGCCAGGTAGGTACTTGTTACGTTCTTTTGGTAAATAAATAAATTTGTATTTAGTATGTGATACATTTGTAATAGAACGATGAAAAATCTTACATCCATTTGAAAAATCTTGTGGTTAGTGTTTATTGTGTTCATTGCCCCATCCATCAGAAACCTACGCGACGCGACGCGCGCGGCGCCGATCATAAATCATAGCTCAAGCCATTAGTTAGCGCGATTTGCAACAGCAGAGAATAAACGCGAACGATTCTTTTAAATCAAACAACGATACATCACGAGTACTCTCTGAGCTATCTGTAGCAATATAAAACTAAAAGGCATTTATTCAGCCAAATTCAAAAGAATCACTTTGGAGCGTCTTGCATGAAGTTGCCAAAGTAAACTCTATTCAAAATTTCAACGTATATACAGTTCTACCTACAGCATCCCGAAAATGGTGAATAAGTAAAAAGTTGCTTTTGGATTCTATAAAATATATGCAAAAGTCTGTTTACTCAACATGTTCAAATTGTTCACGGTGATTCTTGCATGTGATTCTACTGAAAAAAGCCATTTTGATTTTAACATTACAAGGATGACGGGCGAGCCAATTACGGCCGTCATCATACCGGTGAACGTTTCCTTGGAACTTGGCGTTAGTAAATAGAAAGCTCTGTAATGTTTGAAGTGCAACTCAAACAGAAGACACAGAGCCTTGTGGCGCTGCTGTTTGTTGGTGAGCACATAATCTGAGCTTGCCTGTTTCTAATTCACTTTGCTCTTGTGGCTAGACCTACAAATGTGTGTCGTATTGCTTTAGAAGTTTAGATAATATCTTCTTAGTAATCACCAACAGCATGGCTGTATCAACACGAATTAACGGCCCTTTACTCTCGGCTTAGAGTATAAGACAGTTTGGATGCAAACAAATAAGTACTTACTTAAATTATTTCTAAAAAATATTTCACACACTTTTATAAAGTTACAGAGTTGTGATTATAACAAGTATGGTACAAAGGCGTGGCTAACCCTAATAAGAGTTTTCCTCCAAAAAGCTTTTTTGAGGTTTAAGTATCCATTTATTTATTGATTTAACAAATTGAGGAGAATTTTCTCTCATGGAGACGCTCGTTCCTAGAAAGGCCTGACTCTAGTAGGTAGTACTACTCGTGTAATGTAGGTACTCGTACCTAGTTACACAGGTTGCAAGAAGGTCAGCCAGGCTACTGTCGATCGATACTAACAGAGTTGAGTGTGGCTGGCTTCTGCTTGTTCTTTATTTAGTACCTGGATTATTACCTGCTCCCAGGTCCCAGGCCAGTAAGGTATTAGGATGATTTGTTGCTATGTACCTATGTATACCTATACAGTAAAATAAGCAGGATCGTACTGTATAGTGTTAGGCATGCACCATCTGTTTTCAAGAGCAGGTCGTATTCTCTTCTTCTTTTTAAATTTAAACGCTTAAATCTTGTCGTGATTCGAAAGACTTAATACCAGCGCCTAGTCCCAGCGCGGGACGTAGCTCATTTTTCTTTGTTTCTTTATTATTTGTGTGTTACATTTTTATTTTTTGTAGGTACTTATTTTAGTACCTAACTAATGTTCCGTTCTGTGTAGGTACTTGTATTTTGTCAAATAAATACATTTTCTTTCTTTCTTTCTTTACTTAATTGCAGTTTTCTCTAATTAAGTCTTTCGAATGCGGCCTCCTTAACTTCCTTATACGACATGGCAGCGACCTTTTCTTTTAGCAGGTTAATCTTATAAAGCCCGTATTAGAATTTTTAAAATCCGCCATATCCAGTAAACATTGTACCCATATTATATCCATTATTGGATTTCTAAAATTCATTTAAATGTCCACTGCCAACCAAAGCGTTTTGCGAACCGCTTATCAAATTCAATAAAGCGGACCCTTTACAGCTCAGTCGAAATTGAAAACGGGTACAGCCCATCAGCATCGCGCAGCAATAAAAATAAAGGTAAACCGACTCATGCGGGCGAAGCGGAGCCTGCGCCTTGGAGCTGAGCCGAGGGGCCCAGGGACCCCCTGGCTCGCGGGCACCGGGGGGTGGGGGGAGCTTGTTGGCCCGACATTGACCCGCACTGCGCCGCACAGGTGCGTCATTCATGCCCCTCCCTCGGTGCATCGGCTGCCGGATGTTACGAGATCGAACCGGATATTGTACGTCATGTAAAATTTTAAGCTCAAAGCCAGTTTCCATTTCCCCTTTACGAGATTGCAGATAGGTTAGCGAATTGATTGCGTACAGCGTTAGGTTTGATATAATTATGCTTCCTATTTCCAATACCCTTATTTGCACACTTCACTCGGATGGCCTACATCAGAATGCATGAAGAATTTTCAAAAACAGTCAAAGTATAGAGAACGGGCACTAAGCCAGTTTAATATAATTAAGTAAATAAGATAAGATAATAATTTATTTTTATTGAAGTACCTACACACCTCTAACAAACAATACAAAATGGAGTTCACCCAGAAGAGTTGATCTTGATACTTTGGGAGAGTTCCTTATATTCTAGATTTAAGAGTCTTTTTTGACCGCTTGCCCATCTTACTATTTTAACTTCAAAGAAAGGCTTGAATAATGACATAAGACAAGAACATTCTGACCCCGAAATGCGTCGCGAACAGACCTTCAAGGTATTGTATAATGTCCATCGGCAGCAGTAATCCTAATGAAATGAAGTGTAAGTGCTTAGCGCAAGGCTGTGGCCTCGTGAGTCGAGTCGGCCCGCGGTAATCCGCGACGTCGTCACCACCTCACGACCATACGGTTGCCACTGTTACTTGGCAGGAAGTTACCTACTCTATTACTTATATTTATTTAAAAGTAATATCGCCCCAAACAGGATAGCTTTACGCGAAGTCGGAAAGCACGCCGCCCGGCCCGCAATCTCGTGAGAAAACCGAATGGCCGAGAGGTGGGTGAACGGCTTTTTTCTTGTCATTAAGGGCCTACATGAGGTGAAACCGAAAATGTAAAGTAGCATTTTTTTTCGTTGTATGGACGAATCCATTTATTTTTTTTGTAAAATATTACAATTAAATGGTGTAAAAAAATTATGATTAGGCTAGAAATTCTCCTCAACTCACAGGGTTCGATAAAATTGAACGCAAAGTTTGCCAAAAACTCTCAATTTTTTTTGGATTTGAAATGGTTTTTTTCCGTTGCTGTTAGAGCCATTGCAATGAAAGTTTTGTTCCCGTTTACCTTAATAAATACGTAAAAACCTGATGTTATTGCATTTTTCTTAGTTGCCGTAGTTTTTATAAAAAAATAAAATTTTCAAAAATATAAATAGATAGGTTTCTGTACTTACTTCTCAGTACAGCCCGAGCGGCCAAGAAGGTTGGACCTATGTCAAATTTCGTGACATGACATTTCATCTCTGACTACGTAAAATATACCCTAGATTAAATCATAGCTACTACTGGTACTATAAATTTGCCACAGTGTAACATAAAACAAACTGTCACAGTATAACGAAATGACATAAAACCATCTTCATCGTACATTATGATCGATAACCTGTATTCACATCATCATCAGCCTGTAGAAGTATATATTTTATGTAGCATATAACTTATCAAGTACATTCTAGGGCACGTTCCTATCGTGCGTGACCAGCGAAGCGCAATGCTTTTGTTAAATACCTCCATTTTTGTAGTTGCATAAGTAGCTATCTTCCTATCTACCCAGTGCTTTCCGTCATCATCATCAGTAAGTAGAAGTCCACTGCTAGATATAGACCTCCTTTATACATTTCCATGAAAAAACAATTTGCCGATTTCCCACGATCTTTAGAATGTCATCGGTCCATTAGGTGGAGGGGCGCTCTGGTTGCTTAGCACCGGTTATATTGTCGTAGCGACCCGCTTTTTGATTCTAAAGGCGTGTGTTCAAACCCCGTCATGCACAAATTAGTTTATCTGCCAAAAAACCTATGTGCACTATGTCAGTACACTCTAACGGTGAAGGAAAACAATAAATGAAACCAACGTGAAGTAGCAAAACTTTTGAGGCACATTCATAATCCACCACACCAGCTTTAATTTTCTATTGACATGACAAGAAGAAGACTCAAAAACTAGTAGCCGATTTTAGGCCTTTATAAAAATAGTGTCGATTTTATGTGCATTTCTCCAGCTTCCTCATATGGAAATTGCGAATTCTGAAAACGCCAACATTTAAAGCATAATTGGAGCAATCATTGATTTGAAGGAAAATTTAGCAGCAAAAAAAACAACGACTCTATGAGACTTTATAGGTGTGTTAGCTGGAGAGCGGCTCCACAGCTTCCTCATTCAGTGTGGGCAAACGGCTAACGATAGAGCTATATAGTAAACGCCAAATTTTAGAGCATAATTAGAGCACCCGGCATAAAAAAAATCAAGTCTCTAGCTCGAAAACTCTTTGAGTTAGAAGACTATAACAACGTGTTTGCTGGGAAGCCATTTCTCCAGCTAACACATGTGGATCTCAGGAATGGCTATAGCTAGAAAGTTGCTTGATATCTCCAAATTTAGAGCAAAAAATATCATGGATGCTCCAAATATTTCAAGTGTCTAGGTTCAAAACTCACCGAGTTAGAAGCTTTGATGACTGTGTTAGCTGGAGACACGTTTGTCTGGCACGCACATGTTACATCTGAGGATCTACAATAGCTACAGATTCGGTTGACGTGTCCAAACCGAGCTATGAATTAGAGCACTCGGCTCCAAAATTTTGGACTCTCTAGGACAAGTAGTTTCCTAGTAATGAACAAAAGAACATTTTGCCGCCAGAATTTTCAAATGTATGTTCGCACCCGTAAAAATGCGGCGTTGCCGCTCTGAAAGTTTGGTATCAGCGTAGGAATTTGAACGTCATTCGGTTTATTTAAGATCGCGATACGAGTCATTTTCGTATGCGCTTAGCGGTTTTGATTTCTGAAACCTCAAACTCATATTTTCTCTTTTTGTTAGGTTGAGAGCTTTCTCTCTATCTATAGGAGAATTGTGTGTTGCCCGTTCTTGTTCGTTTTATAGTTTCTTTAGTAATGCGTGTCTTTTAGGTATTCTTAGAAAAAAAACTTTATTTGGTTCTGTAAATAGGTACCTGCTAGGCCAGTGTTGATGATTCTACCTACTCTGCCTGTTGTTAGCCGTCTGTTCTCTGTGTTTTACTGTATTCAGTCAGGTTTTTATGAGCGTATCGAGTAAACCAGGCGGACGGAAAATAGGTATTTACTGCGGCTTGCTAGTTGTGTGCGTACTCACGCACACTTGCCCCCTATCACTTGCCATCTCACCAGATGGCAAGTGATAGGGGGGGCATCTCACCATGTTGTGCCGACCCCACCTGGTGGGTAAGGGCAGGAAGAAGAAAAAGCACTTTTTGGGGTTTTTTGTTTCATTTTCAACTATATTCCTATATTGTGAATTGGACATAAGTTTTTGAATCCAAGATGGCGGCTTCATTTTTTTTCTTAAAAAATGGATATGGGTATCGTTTAATAGGTTTTTGGGGGCTCTGGTTGTGAATTCGACAATAATTTTTGAATCCAAGATGGCGGCTTCATTTTTTTTTCTTAAAAAATGGATATGGGTATCGTTTAATAGGTTTTTGGGGGCTCTAATTGTGAATTCGACATTATTTTTTGAATCCAAGATGGCGGCTTCATTTTTTTTCTCAAAAAATGGATATTAGTATCGTTTAATAGGTTTTTGGGGGCTCTGGTTGTGAATTCAACATTATTTTTTGAATCCAAGATGGCAGCATCATTTTTTTTCTTAAAAAATGGATATGGGTATCGTTTAATAGGTTTTTGGGGGCTCTGATTGTGAATACGACATTATTTTTTGAATCCAAGATGGTGGCTTCATTTTTTTCCTTAAAAAATGGATATGGGTATCGTTTAATAGGTTTTTGGGGGCTCTGATTGTGAATACGACATTATTTTTTGAATCCAAAATGGCTGCTTCCTTTTTTTTCTCAAAAAATGGATATGGGTATCGTTTAACAGGTTTTTGGGAGCTACAATTGTGAATTCGACATTATTTTTTGAATCCAAGATGGCAGCTTCATTTTTTTCCCAAAAAATGGATATTAGTATCGTTTAATAGGTTTTTGGGGGCTCTGGTTGTGAATTCGACATTATTTTTTGACTCCAAGATGGCAGCTTCATTTTTTTTCTAAAAAAATGGATATGGGTATCGTTTAATAGGTTTTTGGGGGCTCTGATAATGAATACGACGTTATTTTTTGAATCCAAAATGGCTGCTTCATTTTTTTTCTCAAAAAATTGATTATTGGTATCGTTTAATAGGTTTTTGAGGGCTCTAATAATGAATTCGACATTCTTTTTTGAATCCAAGATGGCGGCTTCATTTTTTTCCTTCAAAATGGATATGGGTATCGTTTAAAAGGTTTTTGGGGGCTCTGATTGTGAATTCGACATTATTTTTTGTATCCAAGATGGCGGCTTCATTTTTTTCTCAAAAAATGGATATGGGTATCGTTTAATAGGTTTTTGGGGGCTCTGGTTGTGAATTCGACAATATTTTTTGAATCTAAGATGGTGGCTTCATTTTTTTTCCTAAAAAATGGATATGGGTATCGTTTAATAGGTTTTAAATGGCTCTGATTGTGAATTCGACATTATTTTTTGTATCCAAGATGGCGGCATCATTTTTTTTCTCAAAAAATGGATATGGGTATCGTTTAATAGGTCTTTGAGGGCTCTGATTGTGAATTTGACATTATTTTTTTATCAAAGATGGCGGCTTCAGTTTTTTTCTCAAATAATGGATATGGGTATCGTTTAATAAGTTTTTGGGGGCTCTGATTGTAAATTCAACATTAATTTTCGAATCCAAGACGGTGGTTTCATTTTATTTCTTAAAAAATGGATACATAGGATATCGTTTAATAGGTTTCTGGGGGCTCTGATTGTGAATTCGACATTATTTTTTTATCAAAGATGGCGGCTTCAGTTTTTTTTTAAATAATGGATATGGGTATCATTTAATAAGTTTTTGGGGGCTCTGATTGTGAATTCAACATTAATTTTTGAATCCAAGATGGTAGTTTCATTTTATTTCTTAAAAAATGGATATGGATATAGTTTAATGAAATGGACAAGAATGGCAAAGGATAGAGAAAGATGGAGGACTTTAGGGGAGGCCTTTGTCGAAGGACAAGCTGTTTCGCTATAACGATCGTCAGTGAAATATTTAATTTAGTAAGTAACATTATTGTTAACAGTAATAAAGGCTTATTTTATTTATTTTATTTATAGTTTAATAGGTTTTTGGGGGCTCTGATTGTGAATTCAACATTATTTTTTGAATCCAAGATGGTTGCTTTTTTTTCTCAAATAATGGATATGGGTATCGTTTAATAGGTTTTTGATGGCTCTGATTATGAATTCGACATTATTTTTTGAATCCAAGATGGCGGCTTCATTTTTTTCTTTAAAAATGAACATGGGTATCGTTTAATAAGTTTTTGGGGGCTCTGATTGTAAATTCAACATTAATTTTCGAATCCAAGATGGTGGTTTCATTTTATTTCTTAAAAAATGGATACATAGGATATCGTTTAATAGGTTTCTGGGGGCTCTGATTGTGAATTCGACATTATTTTTTTATCAAAGATGGCGGCTTCATTTTTTTCTTTAAAAATGAACATAGGTATCGTTTAATAGGTTTTTGGGGGCCCTGATTGTGAATTCGACATTATTTTTTGAATCCAAGATGGCGGCATCATTTTTTTTCTCAAAAAATGGATATGGGTATCGTTCAATATGTTTTTGGGGGCTCTGATTGTGAATTCGACATTAATTTTTTAATCCAACATGGCAACTACATTTTTTTTCTTAAAAAAACGGTTTTCTGTATAGTTGGTTTACTTACGATAGTTGAACGAGACAACGTCATACAGCTGTCCACGCGAACGCATCGCTCACTCAAAAAGGAGAAACAGATGTCGAACACTGCCGAACGCTGAGGCCGATTGTGCTTCTTTGGCACTCTTTCCACGCTCTCGTTTGCATTGCGTGCATTTAGCTCTATTGAATTATAAGACTATAAGATATAAATGATATCTATATCCATTTTTTAAGAAAAAAAAAATAAAGCCCACATCTCGGATTCAAAAAATAATGTCGAATTCACAATCAGAGCCCCCAAAAACCTATTAAACGATATCCATAACCATTTTTTAAGAAAAAAAATGAAGCTACCATCTTTGATTCAAAAAACAATGTCGAATTCACAGTCAGAGCCCTCAAAAACCTATTAAACGATACCCATATCCATTTTTTGAGAAAAAAATTAAAGCAGCCATCTTGGATTCAAAAAATAATGTCGAATTCACAATCAGAGCCCTCAAAAACCTATTAAACGATACCCATATCCATTTTTTGAGAAAAAAAATGAAGCAGCTATTTTGGATTCAAAAAATAATGTCAAATTCACAATCAGAGCCCCCAAAAACCTATTAAACGATACCCATACCCATTTTTTAAGAAAAAAAATGAAGCTGCCATCTTGGATTCAAAAAATAATGTCGAATTTATAATTCAAGCCCCCAAAAACCTATTTAGTGATACCCTTACCCATTTTTTTAGAAAAAAAATGAAGCTGCCATCTTTGATTCAAAAAACAATGTTGAATTCACAATCAGAGCCCTCAAAAACCTATTAAACGATGCCCATATCCATTTTTTATGAAAAAAATGAAGCAGCCATCTTGGATTCAAAAAATAATGTTGAATTCACAATCAGAGCCCCCAAAAACCTATTAAACGATATCCATATCCATTTTTTGAGAAAAAAAATGTAGCAGCCATTTTGGATTCAAAAAATAATGTCAAATTCACAATCAGAGCCCCCAAAAACCTATTAAACGCTACCCATACCCATTTTTAAGGAAAAAAATGAAGCCGCCATCTTGGATTCAAAAAATAATGTCGAATTCGTAATCCGAGCCCCCAAAAACCTATTAAACGATACCCATACCCATTTTTTAAGGAAAAAAATGAAGCCGCCATCTTGGATTCAAAAAACAATGTCGAATTTATAATCCGAGCCCCCAAAAACCTATTAAACGACACCCATATCAATATATTGTGAAAAAAAATTAAGCCGCCATCTTGGATTGAAAAAATATTGTGGAATTCACAATCAGAGCCCCCAAAAACCTATTAAACGATACCCATACCCATTTTTTAAGAAAAAAAATGAAGCTGCCATCTTGACTTAAAAAATTAATGTTGAATTCACAATCAGAGCCCCCAAAAACCTATTAAACGATACCCATATCCATTTTTTGAGAAAAATATGAAGCCACCATCTTGGATTCAAAAATTAATGTTGAATTCACAATCATAGCCCCCAAAAACCTATTAAACGATACCCATATCCATTTTTTGAGAAAAAAATGAAGCCACCATCTTGGATTCAAAAATTAATGTTGAATTCACAATCAGAGCCCCCAAAAACCTATTAAACGATACCCATATCCATTATTTAAGAAAAAAAATGAAGCCACCATCTTGAATTCAAAAATTAATGTCAAATTCACAATCAGAGCCCCCAAAAACCTATTAAACGATACCCATACCCATTTCTTAAAGAAAAAAATGTAGCAGCCATTTTGGATTCAAAAAATAATGTCAAATTCACAATCAGAGCCCCCAAAAACCTATTAAACGATACCCATACCCATTTTTTAAGGAAAAAAATGAAGCCGCCATCTTGGATTCAAAAAACAATGTCGAATTTATAATCCGAGCCCCCAAAAACCTATTAAACGACACCCATATCAATATATTGTGAAAAAAAATTAAGCCGCCATCTTGGATTTAAAAAATATTGTGGAATTCACAATCAGAGCCCCCCAAAACCTATTAAACGATACCCATACCCATTTTTAAGGAAAAAAATGAAGCTGCCATCTTGAATTAAAAAATTAATGTTGAATTCACAATCAGAGCCCCCAAAAACCTATAAAACGATACCCATATCCATTTTTTTAAGAAAAATATGAAGCCACCATCTTGGATTCAAAAATTAATGTTGAATTCACAATCATAGCCCCCAAAAACCTATTAAACGATACCCATATCCATTTTTTGAGAAAAAAATGAAGCCACCATCTTGGATTCAAAAATTAATGTTGAATTCACAATCAGAGCCCCCAAAAACCTATTAAACGATACCCATATCCATTATTTAAGAAAAAAAATGAAGCCACCATCTTGAATTCAAAAATGAATGTCAAATTCACAATTAGAGCCCTAAAAACCTTTAGAACAATAGGTATCTACGTTAACAACTTTTGAAGAAAAAAAATAAAACGTTTTCCGGAATAGAGCCCCCCCACTTTTCTTCATAATTATTATATTTATAATAATATTTCCTTTCGCTTTCCCGTGAGTATTTACTGCAGCTCGCTATAGATAGTGCAACCCACGAAGGCGCGCCCCACTATTCCTCCTAACCGTTTATAGTATATGTGTGCAAGCTTCCGTCAATGTTTGAGTGTTATCGGTACACAGTAATTACCTATGAGTGCACACGCACACTACAATTAATAGACTACGGTTGGCGACTGCCGCTCGGAGCAAACTCCCCGCACCCCACGAGGGGCGCGTCTTCGTGAATTGCACTATCTATAGTTATGTACGTACTCACAGACACAATGATAGTTTCGCACGATGCCATTTACACCTAGTGTGACAAGAGTAGGTAACTGATGATTTGAAAACATTGTTGGTTAGTTGAGAGACTTACCCCCGAATACTGAAACGCAACTCAGATTTAAGCACGTCTCAAGCGAGGAATATTTGACAGTTTTCAATGAAAATCTGTCAAATATTCTTCGCTTGAGACGTGCTTAAATCTGAGTTGCGTTTCAGTATTCGGGGGTTAGAGATATAATTTCATGATATTTAAAACTAAAAATCAAAAATCTGAAGTCAGGTTTCTTAATAAATACATATTTAAACTTAAACTAACCATTATAAAATTTTCTTTGGTGTTTTTTTGTTTCATTTTAACCTATATTCCGCTTCTTGAGCTACGTAATGAGTGTTTAAGACATGAATCCTAGGGTAACTATTTACCAGGCACGGGCAACACACAACTCCATCCGACTAACGTTCAAATTCCTACGCTGATACCATACTTTCAGAGCGGCAACGCCGCATTTTTACGGGTGCGAACATAATATTTGAAAATTCTGGCGGCAAAATGTTCTTTTGTTGATTACTAGGAAACTACTTGTCCTAGAGAGTCCAAAATTTTGGAGCCGAGTGCTCTAATTCATAGCTCGGTTTGGACACGTCAACCGAATCTGTAGCTATTGTAGATCCTCAGATGTAGCATGTGCGTGCCAGACAAACGTGTCTCCAGCTAACACAGTCATCAAAGCTTCTAACTCGGTGAGTTTTGAACCTAGACACTTGAAATATTTGGAGCATCCATGATATTTTTTGCTCTAAATTTGGAGATATCAAGCAACTTTCTAGCTATAGCCATTCCTGAGATCCACATGTGTTAGCTGGAGAAATGGCTTCCCAGCAAACACGTTGTTATAGTCTTCTAACTCAAAGAGTTTTCGAGCTAGAGACTTGATTTTTTTTATGCCGGGTGCTCTAATTATGCTCTAAAATTTGGCGTTTACTATATAGCTCTATCGTTAGCCGTTTGCCCACACTGAATGAGGAAGCTGTGGAGCCGCTCTCCAGCTAACACACCTATAAAGTCTCATAGAGTCGTTGTTTTTTTTGCTGCTAAATTTTCCTTCAAATCAATGATTGCTCCAATTATGCTTTAAATGTTGGCGTTTTCAGAATTCGCAATTTCCATATGAGGAAGCTGGAGACATGCACATGCGATTTTGCAAAGAGTTTGGGAGCCCATTACAATGAAAAGGAAGTATATATACAATATGAAAAGTTAATATTTGTAGTCACAGGACTTAAAAGATCATCACAGGGTGTCAGTTTTTCCTGTTTTTCGAAAATACTCATAACTCGAAAGTTACAAAACAAATATTTTTTTTATATTTTTCTGATAACTGTCATGACTTGGCGCATCACCCATTTTCGGCTGGACGTTGACTTATGGGACACCCTGTATATATATATATATATTATGGACAATCTACACTACACTATCTAGCCCTAAACTAAGCAGAGTTAGTATTATGGGAACCAGATAGCTGATGTAATACTTAAATACATTTTGTTTGTAAATACATAGGTACTTGGAAAACAATATAACATCCAGATGGAGAACAAATATCTATGATCACCACACAAATATTTGTTCTCGGTGGGGATCGAACCCACGACCTATGGCGCAGAAGGCAGAGCTACTAATAAATGAGCTGAGAGCCCAGTCATAACAATAATATCATGGGTTTTGAGTATTTTTGATTGCCGTCTTTTAAATCTGGAGGTGCCTGTAATGTCCCGAATTCTGGAACTTTCTGTCAAAGGCTTCATGCACGGTGCGCTCAAATACCCAAATACCAAAATACATGTGCCTATTTCTATACACGCAGCAAGGAGTTTCCCAAGATTTTGCGTTTGACAGAACTTTGAAGAGTCAGTTGGGGTTGTCGAAACTCTTTGGTATACCTAATATTTTTAAATGCCGATAAAATACAATAATATAAGTCGAATAGACAGTGTTATTTCACAATGCTTCACTGATCTCCACCGCAATGAGCACCGAAGGCCTAAATGAGTGCAAAGCTTAAAGCCACCCATAAATAATTTCCATTTCAATTCATTTATGAATTGAAATGAAAATTATCTATGCATGTAATGTATTGTATTATGTATATCAGTTATCTAGCACCCATAACACAAGCTTTGCTTAGCTTGGGGCTAGATCATGTTGTGTGAATTGTCCAGCATTATTATTATTATTTATTTCCATAGGCATGAATTCTATGCACTAAGTTATACTTACTAGATTTACATACAGATCTGGAAGTATAACCTTTTAGATAAAAGAAAAATTTACTAAATTGGATCATAAAATTAAATGACGAAGGTATGCAGTAACAAACAATAAAACAAAACGGCTTAGCCGATTTTGATGAAATATTACTTTTCAGAAAAAAAAAGATTAAAAGGGAGAAGACGAAAGAGAAGAAAAAAGATAAGAATATTATTGTACAAAAAAAATTGCCCCCCTTGCCCCCCAGGACCCCCCCTTTTGTGAGTGCTACCGGATGCCGTCGAGATAGGGGGTTTTCGATTAGGGTTTCGTATAGAGGGTTTCTTCCTGAATTGAAAAAACAAAAAAAACACCCCCCTCTTGCCCCTTTTTTCACCCCCCCCTTTCGTATCTTCCGAGCGGAGTGACTTGCAAGACTTTTTTTTTGGGTCATGTAGGGAAGGTGAGATTATTTTGAAAGCAAAATAAATTTTGCCCCCCTCCCCCCTCTATTATTTTTGACCCTTTTTTTCGAGTGGAGCATTGCGGCGAGCGAATGGGGAACAGTGCGGCGAGCAAAGCGAGCCGTGCTGTGACCCCCCCCCCCCCCCCTATGCCCCCCAGAACCCCCTCCTCCTGAACCCGGGGGGAGCGTCGCGGCGAGCGAAGCGAGCCGTGCTGTGACCCCCCCCTCAAGCCCCCAGAACCCCCTCCTCCTGAACCCGGGGGGAACGTTGCGGCGAGCGAAGCGAGCCGCCACGCGACCACGCCCACCCTACTGAAATTTAGAACCCCCTCCTACTGAAATTTAGGGTGTCTTAGGGGTGTGAAAAAATGTTCACTAGACTGAGTTCAAAATTCAAAATGGCGGCTGTGCCACTTCCGGTTTTGCAAAAATCGTCCGATTAAGGTCGTTCAAACGGTTCATTCGACTGAGGACTATGATTGGAGATTGAATTTTAGGTTTTTTAAGGTGTTTGATTGGATCTTCACTTGGTTTAGGGTTCCGCCCCTGTGGGAACGCATTGAGGACGCGAGCTGCTTGCAGCTCGCGATGCACGCGACCCGGTAGTCAACGTTTGGGTTCCTTCCAGCGGTTTCGACCCGTTAAGGGTTTTGGCTTGACGTACAATTTAGGGTTCCGTATAAGGTTTTGATTGGGGTTTTACTACATTGAGCAATTTGATTAAGTGTTCGACTTTTAGGGTTCCTTAGGACTTTGATTGGAGTTTCAACTACACTTAGGAGCTTGATAATGTTAACATTTTTAGGGTTCCTTAGGACTTTGATTGGGGTTTTACTACATTGAGGAACTTGATAAAATAAACAACTTTTAGGGTTCCTTAGGCCTTTAATTGGAATTTTACTTCACTTAGGACCTTGATTATGTAAACAATTTTAGGGTTCTTTAGGACTTTGATTGGGGTTTTACTACACTGAGGAACTTGATTCACTGATCGACTTTTAGGGTTACTTAGGACTTTCTTTACTACTTTTTGGGGTTTTACAAGTGCAAGTGTAATGTAAAACTGGGAGTAGCACACCGACACGCGAGCTGCTTGCAGCTCGCGCACACGAAAAAACTAGTTAAGGGGCTGACGTATGGAAAATTTTCATACAAACGGAATACCAAAATGATTTCTAATTTAGACAGATTTACACTATATTATTGTAATAATTGTATTTGCATAGTATTTATCTAGGTTCCTCAACAGTTTTTATTTCAAATTACTTACCTAAAATGAAATAAACACCAATCGCATTTTGCACATTTTTATGCTAAACTTATCAAGTTTTCTACCTATTGGTTTCGTACTAAAAACAACAATATCTTACGTGTTTTTTGTTAAGGAACCTAGTTTATATTGTCTAGTTACAGAATAACAATACTATGTAAAGAATACAAAAAGTTTTCAGTCATCATTTTTGGTATTACGGAACACGATCAAATTCATGGCATTTTCGAACGGCTACTATTGCTATCGCGCACGCACGGTGCGGGTGGCGGGGTGCAGGGGTGGAAACGCTTGAAGCACACGGGACACTTCGGTTGTGTGTGTGAATCGCTCGGACTTCGGACTAGTTAAATACCTACACTGGCATAAAACATAATGCTTAGATATTTGATAATTGTTAGTTTAGGAAGGGTACTAAGTGAAGATGGGAAATACTAAGTACCTAGGTAGGTTGTAGGTTGGGTAAACGAAATCAAGGTGCAGCACTAGGTCAAAAAGTCTGCCGAAATTTCGAAAAAAGCCAACATTTCGACTAAAACAAATTACGAACCATTAATTTCTATACAGGGTGGAATTTTGTAATGCCACCTGGAGGGAAAGTACTCTTAATACTGCAGATAGAAAATTTTACTCAAAGGAAACATTCCTTTATTTTTGGATAGAAAGCAATTTCTAAAATTAAAAATAAAATAATTTTTAAATTAATTTTTTTTTTGAAAGGAATAAATTTATTCTTTTAAAGAAATGAATTCGTTAAAAAAATAAATTTGTGTATCCAAGAGAATGGAGCCCATTTCAAGCAACTAATTTCAAGTAACTAGTTAGTTATCCATTTTTTGTAAATAATTAAATTAATTTAAGATTTCCTGGTTTTTCTTTCATTTAATTTATCATGTTTGTTAGAGAGATTTCATCCTTATAATTGACTAACGATCGATGCAATAAAAGTACAAGGTATAATTTTTCTGATTTTAGCCGGTTCAATTCCCGGGTGTGAGAGAATTTTCGAAAAACTTTGAATGCAGTTTGCTTTCTATTCAAAAATAAAGGAATGTTTCCTGTGAGTAAAATTTTCTATCTGGAGTATTAAGAGTACTTTCCCTCCAGGTGGCATTACAAAATTCCACCCTGTATATGAAGTATTGATAAAAGGTCTAAGAAAAATTACAACAAATTATTTTTTTTCTTTATTTATTTGTAGTTCAAACAAAGCAGCCAAGTGCGAGTCGGACTCGCCCATGAAGGGTTCCGTAGCATCAATTAACATAATATAAAGGTTTTTGTAGTTCGTCGAAAGGTAAATTGCGGTTTACGATTTATGACGTATAAAAAAAAACTACTGACTTGATCTCGTTCAAACTAAATATCGTTGGAAGTTTACATAGTAATGTACAACATATATTTTTTTTGGATTTATCATTCTCTTATTTTAGAAGTTAGAGGGGGGGGGACCAACTTTTTTCTACTTTGGAAGTGTCTCTCGCGCAAACTATTCAGTTTAGAAAAAAACGATATTAGAAACCTCAACATCATTTTTGAAGACCTATCCATGGATACCCCACACGTATGGGTTTGATGAAAAAAAAAATTTTGAGTTTCAGTTTCAAGTATGGGGACCCCCAAATTTATAGTTTTAGAAAAAAACGATATTAGAAACCTCAACATAATTTTTAAAGACCTATCCATAGATACCCCACACATATGGGTTTGATGAAAAAAAATTTTTTGAGTTTCAGTTTCAAGTATGGGGACCCCCAAAATTTATAGTTTTTTTTTATTTTTGTGTAAAAACCTTAATGCGGTTCACAGAATACATCTACTCACCAAGTTTCATCAGTCTAGCTTTTATGGTTTCGAAGAAAAATGGCTGTGACACGGCCGGACAGACAGACAGACAGACAGACAGACAGACAGACATGACGAATCTATAAGGGTTCCGTTTTTGCCATTTGGCTACGGAACCCTAAAAACTGCTACCACTCAACGTCCGGTGGAAATATTGATAAAAGGACTGAGAAATACTTGAACAAAATAGTTTTTTTTTTATATAACTGGAGCTCAATAAACAGAGTACCGCTCAACGTCTGGTGGAAATATTGATAAAAAGACTTGGAAAAATTTCAGCAAAATATTTTTTTTCTTTATTTATCTGGATCTCAAAAAACCGACTACCGCTCAACGTCAGGTGGAAAGATTGATGAAAGGACTAAGAAAAATTGCCACAAAATATTTTTAGTCTTTATTTATCTGGGGCTTAAAAAAACTGCTACCACTCAACGTCAGGTGGAAATATTGATAAAAAGACTTGGAAAAATTTCAGCAAAATATTTTTTTTCTTTATTTATCTGAATCTCAAACAACCGACTACCGCTCAACGTCAGGTTATAATATTGAAAAAAGGACTAAGAAAAATGGCTACAAAATATTTTTATTCTTTATTTATCTGGGGCTTAAAAAAACTGATACCACTCAACGTCAGGTAGAAATATTGATAAAAAGACTTGTAAAAATTTGAACAACATATTTCTGTTTTATTTTTCTGGAGCTCAAGAAATAAACTACAGCTCAACGTCAGGTGGAAATATTGATAAAACGACTAAGAAATTAAAAAAAAAACTTTATTTATTTTGAGCTCAAAAAACTGCTACCACTCAACGTCCGGTGGAAATATTGATAAAAAGACTGAGAAATACTTTAACAAAATAGTTTTTCTTTATATAACTGGAGCTCAATAAACAGAGTACTGCTCAACGTCTGGTGGAAATATTGATAAAAAGACTTGGAAAAATTTCTGTAACGTTCACTAGAAGTTGCTTCATGCAATCAAAATTGAGTTCTATATAGTAATTGTGATAAGACATAAATAATTTTTTTTTCAGTTTGTTTATAATCATTATATAAGTATCCACCTATAGTAGGTTAGCTTGGTACACTTTTTTCGCGAGTTTTGTGCGAAAGCCGAGGTCCATGTAATTGTAGGTCGATGTTCGCAATCGTTGGTTTTGCGAATGTAAATAAGCAGAATAAAAGCAACCTAATTGCTCAACGAATAAAGTATATTTTTAAATGCAGTCACATTATTAGACTTTCTGTACTTTGGTAAGTGAGCCGCTTTGCGTGTTTTTTATTGCTGTGTGTGTGTGATCGATGAGGTCTGGCGAACCACACCCCACCTGATGTTGAGCGGACCTCCACCCATGATCTTCAACTGTAACGTCATGACTGGTTTTGAACCCACGCCTCCCAACCGCTAGGCCGATGAGGTCTGGCGAACCACACCCCACCTGACGTAGAGCGGATACCCACCCATCATCTATTACTGTAACGTTATCACTGATTTTGAACCCGCACCCTCCAACCACTAGGCCAATGAGGTCAAGCAAACCACACCACACCTGATGTTGAGCGGACTCCCACCCATCATCCTCTACTGGAACGTCATCAACCACAACTCCATCGCTCCGCGCCGGGGTCAATGGCTCTCTCAACTCAACTCGGAGTCAATGATTCTCTTTACTCTTCTTCAATTTGGTCCAGAACCCGCACAAACCCTACCTGATGAATAAACTCACTCGTATCATGTTAGAGAATTTCCTGGTGTCTTTTCTAAGTGCGTAAATAGCTACTCTGAAGGTTCTTTATCGGTTCAGGAATGTTGTTTTTTTTTCACTTTATTCTTGCATTCAGAGCATGACCAATCCTTGCTTATTGAATACTAGAAAAGCGAAACAAGCAAGCAATAAGCTTAGAGGGTTAGTCAGGTAATGCAGCCACAAAAAATAAAAACATAAAATTGTAGGGTGCAAAAAGTCAACTCTCTTTGACCAGATTTGAACTCCCGCCCACCTCGTCCTCTCAGTGTGAATCCGCACGCCCTAGCCACTAGCCTATCTGACGCTTAGTAACGTTGACGAAATTAGGCAATGCATAAAAATCGTTAGCAGTGGCTGACGCACACGCACAAGCGCGGCACTATGGTTTGATTCACGTATAGAAGTAGCGCCTCACACGAGCGCCTGTGTGTGTATACTACTATTATATATTCCGTGGCGCCCGCATCAAATGAATAGAGATAGCTATATTCGGAGCAGTTTTTGCTCACGCCTCGAATTGAAGTTGCGAGCTGTGTACGTCGGCCCGTTAATATTTAGGCATCCGATTTAGGCGTCGCCTAGGTTTAGTGAAAACGGGTGTTAGTAACGTTGACGAAATTAGGCAATGCATAAAAATCGTTATCAGTGGCTGACGCACACGCACAAGCGCGGCACTATGGTTGGATTCACGTATAGAAGTAGCGCGTCACACGAGCGCCTGTGTGTGTATACTACTATTATATATTCCGTGGCGCCCGCATCAAATGAATAGAGATAGCTATATTCGGAGCAATTTTTGCCCGCGCCTCGAATTGAAGTTGCGAGCTGCGTCCGTCACCCTCTTAATATCTAAACTTAAACATTACGGTATTCTAAATCGCTCCATTGACTTATTACAATCGTACTTGACTGATAGAATCCTTAAAGTTGATGTGGGCGGTGAGAGATCTTTTGGGTCAGTTATTGACATAGGGGTGCCACAAGGTTCGATATTAGGTCCTTTCTTGTTTCTAGTGTACGTAAATGACCTTCCTTTTTTGGTTAAAAAACTATGTGAAACAGTACTATTTGCTGACGATACCTCATTAATTTTTAAAGTCGATAGATAGAAGGCTAATTACGATGACGTTAACGCATCTCTGTCGTAAATACTTAACTGGTTTAATAATCTTTTACTTAATGTTAAGAAAACTCATAAATTTTATGAAAAAATATTTTTTGAGTGTCAGTTCTAAGTATAAAAATCATAATGCGGTTTACAGAATACATCTATTTACCAAGTTTCATCAGTACATATAGCTTTTACAGTTTTGTAAGTACCATACTTCAAGCAAATAAATTATTTCTTTTCATTTCATTTCATTTTTTTGAAAAAAAGTGACTGTGACATACGGATGGACAGACAGACAGACATGACGAATTTATAAGGGTTCCGTTTTTTACCTTTAAAAAATACAAGTGTTCATTCACCGACTACCGACATTTATGAACTTGCAACTCACTCTGGTTTTGCATAATATGAGGAAAATCTCTCTTGGTGGAAGGTTTCTTTTATTAAATCTGGGGCTATTTGCTTGTTATACTATATAAATTAGACTACTACTACTACACTACTATATAAGTTAGATTTAAAATGTAGCGTTCGTGGTAGTTTAAAAAATACCGCACAGCTTGCCATTGTTATCACCAATCCTGGATGAAAAATATGCAATGGAAACTCTGCGACGGGAATCAGCTAACATAACAATTGGGTTATATTTATTTACTGAATATCTGTCTGTGTTTTTGTCTAACGAAGCGTATTCTAGTCAACACATTGTAATGTCGTGACAAATGTCAGACCCAAGCACAGAATAAGTAATAGTTGGTATCAAATACATGAATTCACAGCTCAGGTCAGGCAACGCCATCTTTATTTTAAATTTTTCCAACTTTCCGGTCGTGTTTTGTTTTTAGACCAGCGTATAGCGGAGGCTTAATAGAGTTACAGAGTAGATTCGGTCTTATAACCGAAGTTGCTGGCCAGGGGGCTAATTCTCGAGCCGATCTCGATCATTTTGAAATATTATTTTCTTGCTTCTTTTCGAAGGGGGAATGGATAATTTCCTTGAGTAATTCATAAACAACCTCTTCCTAAAAGCCTCGACAGCTACGATTTATGGAAAACGTACAAAAAGTGCGGGGTTGAGAAAAGAAGCAATAAAATAAAATTTCAAAATGATCGAGATCGGCCCGAGAATTAGCCCCCTGGCCCGTTTCCTACAAACTTCTAAACCTACGGTATATCGGTATACCTACCTACTTATCTTAGATCACACCAACTGTTATTTCTTCCTTGATCACATACTATTATACTATCGAACGATAGGTACCTACCCACTAATCTATTGGAAAGGATTTTTTTATTTTTTATGTCGAGAATAGAAGGTGGATGGGCAGAAACAAGTAGGTAGCGTCATCTAGCGTGTGGTAATGGAGTAATATGGAAGCTTGCGCGGCTGTTAGAAAGTTAATGAAGGGCTAAATTTTCAAGTTCTATTTTAGATTTAATTATTTAAGATCGGTACATATGCGAACACATAATTTAGTGGAAGTTTTCCTATTTTAATGTGTAGTCAAGTGCGAAGTCCATGCAAGTAGTCTTGGCAAGTAACGTACAAGTAGCGCCATCTAGCAAGTTCCATTGGAGACATTTAATATTACATTTACAAGGACAGTTAGGGTCTACTCACTTCTATTCTACTAATAAATACCTAATAAGTACATAATTTTCTATGTACTCTTCTATTTAATGTTTTAGTGCACTAACGGTTACATGTCGTTTTCTTCGAAATACAAGAGAAAAGTTGTTGCATGAAACACAAACTGCCTTTGAAAACAAACGCTGATGCTGTGATGTCATCCAAATAGCTGTCATCAAACTTGTCAAAGTCAAATTTGGCCTTCAAATCGCTGAAACGAAACATCTTGGGATTTAGTGATTATTGAAATTTTGCAATGTGAGTTAATTTATAAATAAAAATCGATGGTGTGACATGATAAAGTGATACCCCACGCAAAGTAACATGACATCGCGAAACAAAAATGCCGTGCGGGTTTACGAGACGGAGATCGAAAAGAGTCGGGAGGAGTCGAACTGGAAGAAGGCAGTGGATCTGGCACAGCAGCTGAAGTCTAGGTCTCCACAGCACGGTACGTAATACCTTCTTTTATCCCCTTCCATATGGTAGGAAAATACAATGGCTATCCTAGACTACAGCTGCTTCAATCCTTAAGTAACAGGCGGGCCCAATAGTCATGTTTTTCAAAATACACCCATCAAATATTACTTTCACGGTCCTTAGATTTACTAATAGGTATTCCAGAGTATACATCGCTGTATTTATATGTTATGCTTTCATTGAAACCCCTTACTGGGTTTTCAGGTCACTGGCAAATTAAATTAGGGAGTAGCCTGTGTGTGACCTTTCTAATACAGTCTTGTGTTTACCTACATTGTATATCACCTATGTTATGTATAATAATGTTCAACCTAATTTTAATAAAAACGAACTTCTAACTTACCTACTTCATTAACTACTCTTTTTCAGACCTACCCACAGGAAATGACAAGTAATATTTATCCTTATCAATTCCAGAAAGCCTTGCTCACTTCCTAATAGGTGAAGGCAAGTTGGAAGCCCACCTAGATGAGTGGCCTCCGCTCAAAGAGAATATAGAGCGAGCTCAACGAGAGCTCTCCGAGGCACGCGGGTACCTTACCCTGGCCACTGATGAGGCCGGCATCAAAGCTGGAGTGGCTCTGGATGCTTATCTTCTGCTCGGGAAGCTGAACTATGCTTGTGGATTGTATGACGATGCATTGAAACATTATAAACTTGCAGAGTTGAACACATTGACAGAAAAAGAGTTACCTGTGTAAGTAAAAATTTATTTTTGGCATGAAAAAGTTGATTCTATTTACAATTAATAAAATAAAACTCTGAAAGCTATCTTTGATTTCATGGCACTAACTATTATTATCAATAGCCAGCTATGTCTGGTGTGACTTTAAACAATTACTTTGGATTTGTTTGACATTACAATCTGAGCCTTATCATAACTACTTTGGTATTAAAATGATTTTGCATTTCTAACACTATTAAACCATACTGTGTACTGAAGTGCACAACAAACACAACAATGCATAGTTTCAAAGTTGGCACAATAGTTGTTTTCCTTGAGCGCTGTGCTGACTCATACTGTGTAATAGCTACTAATTTGAGAGTGTACCCATGATATCATCATGCTTATCTCATCTTGTTCTTATCGTGTCACTGGTTCTTTCAAATCAGCATAGTGAAAGAATTTTAATTGCACCTCAGAGAGGCTTTATTTAAAATTATCATGAAACCTACTTCTTGTCATCTATGATTTTTGACACCCAAAGCTGCACATAGACAGTAGTTTTTTTAATACGTCATTAATCGTAAACCACAATGTACCTTTCGGCGAACTACTGGAACTTCTATATTATAATACTTACTGCTACAGAACCCTTCATGGCGAGTCCGACTCGCACTTGGCCGTTTTTTTTCTATTAGAATATTCAACAGCTGCGCCTTGCAATGAACATTAGCCGTAAGACAAAATGACCCTTCTTTTTGTGTTGAATAAAGACAGACATGTACATTGTTCATAGACGGAGTTTGCGCATCGTCGCGGAGTCGTACGCGATAAAAGGCCTGTGCCTGGAGCAGAATGCCGTGCCGAGCTCCACCAGCCGCTATAAACAAGCAGAGAAGGAAGCCGAAACGGTACCTATATTTCAATAGCTACATAGCAATGTGTTGTTACGAACTAGAGAGAAACTAGGATCTAGCTACAAACTGAGACAGAAATTATGGCCTAGGGAACGACTTCCTTACAGCCACAGCATAAATAATTTCGAATGGTGACAACCTACTATGGCTTGTCAACTTATCGCTATTCAAGTACTAGGAAACGTAGGTCCCTAGGATTTTGCTAACGATGGCCGATATTTCACGATGGAAAGCCTATAACTATATAGAAGCAGCATTTCGCGTATCTAGCAAACTCGCTTAGTCCGTCAGGTGCTTGGGCGAAATAAGTTCGTAGATTTAAACCAGTGTCATTTCAGATCCGGAGCTTCGAGCTAGCGTCGGAGTTGACGCTGCTGTACCTGCAGCGTGCGGGGGGCGTGGGGGGCGCTGGGAGTGCGGGGGGGGCGCGCGCGGGGCCCACGCTGGAGACGGCGCTGCAGCGGGTGCCGTTGCTGCACATCCGCGCGGGCCGCCTGCACTGCGCTATCGACAGGTACCGCACACCCCCCACCCCAACCCCACAACCCACACCCCACACCAAACACCCCACACCCCACTAACTAACCTACACCCTTAGCACTGCACTCTACCCTCAGATAGTCCTACGATAGCAAGATGCTTTCCGCAACCATTACATTGGTGACCCCACCGTCCACCATAAGAACTACATACATATAATTATGCAAACTAAACCAATAAATATTGAGTTTGACCAGTTATCCAGATAACTGCCCCCCAAAAGGAGGGGCCTTTTAGTTTTTTTTTAAAACATTTTGTGTAGAAGGAATATTTATGAAAAAAACAATAAATATTTTCACAAACTACATTTTGTAAGTCGTCAATAAAAAACCAGGTACCGAGAGATGCTGTCCGCGGTGGAGTCGCCATCGACGCAGGCTCTGCGGTTGACGTTAGCGCGACAACTAGCCGAAGTACTTATGCGGGGAGTCACTGGACAGGTGACTATCAACTTTGATTATTGTATTGTATTCAAGTTTGATTTCATGCGAGGCTCGTGCAAATCAACGAATAGAATAACACAAGCCTGAACTTTTCATAATGCAAACAAGTTTTGCCTACATGGTCATTGCTATAAAGGTGATAATTGTGTGCAGGTGTACAAGGCGCCGGAGAAAGTGGCGCCCGCGCCCGTCACCGGCACGCTCTCCAGGCGGAGAGAGGACCACGTGTCCGAGGGACCGTGGAAACCTAAGAAATACGCCGCCATCAATCAGGTACTACCATAACGTTTATTACTTTTTAATACAGTTGCTCAAAAAGTGGCGTATTGCAGGGACGTATAGCGTTCGGGATGTGGGCTTTTACACACTCGTGCTTTTTTTTTACCTTTCCCGCACTAGTGCTTTTTCTTTCCCAACTGTCAAAATAATGTCTAATAAGAAAAACCAACCATGAAGTTTTTACTAAAAATGAATCATCGAAGTTTATTATGATTCATGCAAATACGTATATTTCTAAAAAGAAGCTACTAATTTGTTTCACTAACAGATTTAATTATTTGATTGAATGAGTTATGTTAGGTTTCATTTCATTTCATCTCATTAAATTTCATTTTCAATTCATATCAATAAAAAAAACCTACTGAAGACTTGGCTGTATGGGTATAGTTCCCTTTGCCTTCCAGAATGGGTGAAGAAAAAAAAAATATCTGCTTATATTCTACGGTTGGCGCCATTTTTCAGAAATTTTCTTTGCGAGTTTATTTGTTTGTTGCACAAAATGAGTAATTTCGACCCTAGTTTTTTTGAATGAACACCAACGGAACTCAGTATAATTGCACAAAATGCTTCGGAGAACATTTTACCGGAAAAGTCAAAAAGTCGCTACATGCATACATACGACGAACTTATTGCGTGGAGAGAAGAGAAAAAAGCAAATAGTTTTTTTATTATTTTATTAAATTGCTTCATTTTTTCGCAACTGTATTAAAAATAGTCGTTCAGTACACGTGCGGAACCGTCATTGCAACTTGTTCCGACTGTCAACCCTCGCCTTCGGCTCGGGTAGACATTTGTCGGAACTCTTTGCAATGACAGCCTTTCCGCACTTGTAATGAAATATACTATTTCTTCCTGATCGACATGACGAAGGCAAAATTAAACAGTTTAAATAAGACACCAGATAAATATTGTTGACAAAAATAATGAAGAGTAGAGGTACAAAAAGGGAACCCTGTGGTACACCGCGTTAGGAATAAAAATCTAAGCCAGAAATGTAATTATTAATAGAGATAGCTGCAGATGATCGTTGTCCGAAGAGGAGCATTAAAGCAAATCAACTTTAATGTTGATAGAGTAGAGTTTGGACGAGAGTAGCCTGTGGTCAATCGTGTCAAAGGCTTTGCTGTGGTCGGTGTAAACTACACAGATGCTATCATAGATGACTTAGTTTTAGAGTAGTGGTCTTGTTAGTTATGATAATATGTTGTTGTATTGTTTGGTTGCGCGGGTGTTAGTTCGTGCCGTGCAACGAGTACGAGGAGGTGATGCTGGTGCTGCTGGTGGGCGAGGCGATGGCGGTGCGCGACGCGGTGCTGTCGCAGAGCGCCGAGTTCGAGGCGGCGCGCGCGCACGCGCTGCGCAACGCCGTCGCCGTCGCCGACCTGCTGTGCCTCTGCGCCGCGCGCTGGCACCTGCTGGCGCCGCTCAGCGAGGTGAGCTAGCACGCCTGCGTCCATGCCGCCGGGGCCGCCGGGGCCGCCGGGCCGAGGACTAGCTACTGGACGCTGTGTGCTTGGTTACAGTCGCTGGAGCGCGCGATGAAGTTCAGCTTCGGGTGCGCGCACGTGTGGCGGCAGCGCGCGCTGTGTGCCGCGGCCGCCGTGCCCGCGCCGGCGCCCTCCGCCACCGCGCACTCGCATGCCAAGCCGGGTGAGCATCACTACACAACTAGTCGTGTGCGTGTGGGATGGGATGGAATGCTATAAAGCTCACTTCTCATTCACCCGAGAAGAATGTTTGTGAGTGATTGTTGTATGAGCGTAGAGGGCTGGGGCTGGTATAACGTTATGCGTGGATGCAGGCGGCGCGGGCTGGAGCGGCGGCGTGCGCGCGCTGGGCGTGCTGCGCGGCGCGGCGCGGCTGTGCGCGCGGGACGCGGCGCTGCGGCTCGTGGGCGCCGACACCTGCTACCACATGGGATGGGTGAGCACTCCCCCGCTATCCCCCTCCACAGCCTCCCTGCGCGGCGCGGCTGTGCGCGTGGTTTCTAATGTATTTATTTGTAGTATAAACCTTATCGCTCGCTTTAGCAATAAAACACTTTATTAGACTGTGACGCATTTCCCCAGACTAGAATACCATACGTCATAAATGAGTGTAAATACGCATGATACACAGCTCGGGCCGCACGTCCATCACTTAACTGTCGGTTTATTATCTTCAATTTATTAACTAGGCTAGAGCTTCAATATGATTATTCCAGGTCAATTTGCTGTCAATGGTAACATCTAAAAGTTTAATTTCATATTGATCAAATAGGTACCTACTTATCAACTATGCTCTGTACTGGATCGACGCTTGAAATAATACCCAAAAAATTTCATAATGTTGGGTTTGTCCACGTTTTTAAAGATTGCTAAGGGTCGGTCTGTTGGCACAGATAGAAGAAGGCATCGAGCTGGCGGAAGAGGCGCTCGCGATCCAAGAAGAAGACGAAGGCTGGATGCTGGCGCGCTGTTGCTTATATACGGGAATCGGATACCACATGAAGGCTAAGGTATGATGTACGAACCTTCTTCTGGGACGTAAGGACCGTTGAATGACAAAATATAATTATATCAATAACTTTCAGAAAACGAACTCTCGGATAGACAAGGACGCCGCGAACGAGATAGCGCTGAAGCACCTCATTCGCTCGGTTCAGTTGGACGACAACGACCACCTGGCGTTCTACTACCTGGCGCTGCAGTACATGCACGTGGGCCTGCTCAACGAGGCCATGGTGAGTGATCCCGGAGCCCGGAGCCGTGCCCGGGGTGGCATGCGGCCCGCGGCGCTGTGGGGACTGGTGTAATGATGTTGTTCCGTGTCGACGGCAGGAGAGCACGCGCGCGTGCCTGGCTCTGCGCGCCGAGTGCAGCGGCGGGCTGCGGCTGTGCACCGTGCTGTGGGCGTGCGCGTGCGCCGGGCCCCGCGCCCCCCGCGCGCGCGCCGCCGCCCGCCTCGCGCGCGACCACTACCCCGGCGCCGAGTGGCCGCGCGTCGCGCTCGCGCATCTGCACATCGCCACGCACGAGGGGGAGGTAAGCCGCGCCGTGCCCTATCCCGCGCCACCCGCGCCCCGCGTCCCCCCCTCACCCGCCGCATGGCTGTTGCAGGCGGCGCTGCAGACCGGCAAGGAGCTGCTGTCGCTGCTGAACAGCGCGGAGGCGGAGGCGGACGCGGCCCCCAACGGATACCTCGAGCTGGACGCGCTCTCCGACTCGCAGCACGACGACACGCACAGCACCAGGGATGCAGGTGCACTACCCTCTCACCATTTTCATGACGTTCATCATCATCACGTTACATTATTCTTAATTGTTTTGTTTGTGTTTGCAGCATCGATCCGAGCCGAGTCGGCGGGAGTGTACCGCATCGAGCGCGCGCTGTCCGAGGGCGCGTCCTCGCTGTCGACGGTGCGCGCGCGCGGGCCGCTCGCCGCGCACCGCGCGCACGCGTGGCTGCTGCTCGCGCTCGCGTGTCTCAGGTACCGGGGGTCCCTCCTCGCTGTCGACGGTGCGCGCGCGCGGGCCGCTCGCCGCGCACCGCGCGCACGCGTGGCTGCTGCTCGCGCTCGCGTGTCTCAGGTACCGGGGGTCCCTCCTCGCTGTCGACGGTGCGCGCGCGCGGGCCGCTCGCCGCGCACCGCGCGCACGCGTGGCTGCTGCTCGCGCTCGCGTGTCTCAGGTACCGGGTGTCCCTCCTCGCTGTCGACGGTGCGCGCGCGCGGGCCGCTCGCCGCGCACCGCGCGCACGCGTGGCTGCTGCTCGCGCTCGCGTGTCTCAGGTACCGGGGGTCCCTCCTCGCTGTCGACGGTGCGCGCGCGCGGGCCGCTCGCCGCGCACCGCGCGCACGCGTGGCTGCTGCTCGCGCTCGCGTGTCTCAGGTACCGGGTGTCCCTCCTCGCTGTCGACGGTGCGCGCGCGCGGGCCGCTCGCCGCGCACCGCGCGCACGCGTGGCTGCTGCTCGCGCTCGCGTGTCTCAGGTACCGGGTGTCCCTCCTCGCTGTCGACGGTGCGCGCGCGCGGGCCGCTCGCCGCGCACCGCGCGCACGCGTGGCTGCTGCTCGCGCTCGCGTGTCTCAGGTACCGGGGGTCCCTCCTCGCTGTCGACGGTGCGCGCGCGCGGGCCGCTCGCCGCGCACCGCGCGCACGCGTGGCTGCTGCTCGCGCTCGCGTGTCTCAGGTACCGGGGGTCCCTCCTCGCTGTCGACGGTGCGCGCGCGCGGGCCGCTCGCCGCGCACCGCGCGCACGCGTGGCTGCTGCTCGCGCTCGCGTGTCTCAGGTACCGGGTGTCGCATCGGAGGCTGTCCATTGGCAACTATAAAATATCCCGTGCGAAAGTAATGCAGTTCGCTGCGCTCTTTTACCCGATTTCATCGCCTTAACCTTTGATTGCAGGTTAGAGCGAGTGAGCGCGGCAGCCGGCTGCGTCTCGGAAGCAGCCGCGTTAACACCTTTCAGCCATCTTGTATTGTACACGGTGAGGCTTTATTAAAATCCAGTTACTGAGTGAACAGTAAAATGTTTTGAAAACTTGGGTTTTCTGCTACTTATTTACCTGATGGTATTGCCTTGCAGCGAGGTCTAGTGCACGCGGCGAGCGCTGAGTGGGAAGAGGCGCGACAATGCTTCCAGAACGCACTCGCGATACACCCCACACATCTTGACAGTATGGTACAACTGGGTGAGTTCGTTCACACGCCACAGTTTTGGCAGCTCCCATGCTTGGACAATCATCCGTCTTTCACGATCAACGACACTTCTTTAACTTGTTGTGTCGCATAGGTGCTGCATACTACGAGCTGGGCTGGCTGGGCCTGGCGGAGCGCGCGCTGCGCGAGGCGGCGGCGCTGGAGCCGGCGCACGCGGACACGTGGCGGCGCCTGGCGCTGGTGCTGGGCGCGCGGCACGACCACGCCGCCGCCGCCGACGCCGCCGCCGCCGCGCTCGCGCTGCAGCCGCGTGCCTCCGCCGCGCCGCTCCCGCTATAGCACGCGGACACGTGGCGGCGCCTGGCGCTGGTGCTGGGCGCGCGGCACGACCACGCCGCCGCCGCCGACGCCGCCGCCGCCGCGCTCGCGCTGCAGCCGCGTGCCTCCGCCGCGCCGCTCCCGCTATAGCACGCGGACACGTGGCGGCGCCTGGCGCTGGTGCTGGGCGCGCGGCACGACCACGCCGCCGCCGCCGACGCCGCCGCCGCCGCGCTCGCGCTGCAGCCGCGTGCCTCCGCCGCGCCGCTCCCGCTATAGCACGCGGACACGTGGCGGCGCCTGGCGCTGGTGCTGGGCGCGCGGCACGACCACGCCGCCGCCGCCGACGCCGCCGCCGCCGCGCTCGCGCTGCAGCCGCGTGCCTCCGCCGCGCCGCTGCCGCTATAGCACGCGGACACGTGGCGGCGCCTGGCGCTGGTGCTGGGCGCGCGGCACGACCACGCCGCCGCCGCCGACGCCGCCGCCGCCGCGCTCGCGCTGCAGCCGCGTGCCTCCGCCGCGCCGCTGCCGCTATAGCACGCGGACACGTGGCGGCGCCTGGCGCTGGTGCTGGGCGCGCGGCACGACCACGCCGCCGCCGCCGACGCCGCCGCCGCCGCGCTCGCGCTGCAGCCGCGTGCCTCCGCCGCGCCGCTGCCGCTATAGCACGCGGACACGTGGCGGCGCCTGGCGCTGGTGCTGGGCGCGCGGCACGACCACGCCGCCGCCGTTCGTTCCTCAACTTCCGAATAAAAATTATTGCACTCACGCTACGATGTTGCCAATCCCTATGATCGCGCAATAATTCCGTGTGACGTCATTCCATCCGCCATTTTGTGACGTCCGCCATTACAAGCGATATCTCCGTGAGTTACAATGTGTTATCTTGTTTGATGTTAGTTTTAAAACACGCTGATTGACACCCAAGGTATGATTGTGTAACGCGGTGCCTTCACAAGTGGTTTGTTTGTAATTAATCACTGACTCTCAGCGAGTTTCAGTGACATCCTTACAAAATGTAGCACGTCATTGATACCTAACCGTTGATCCCAGGCATCTGTTAAGGTATGTATTTTGCGTCGTCTGCCTCCTAAACCCCTCCAGGTTTTCGTGACGTCAACCATAATAAATACCCCGCTTCTGCAGAATCTACCGCATAATATCAAAACTGGACTAAAGATTAGAAACAATATTTTGCTACTAACACAAACACTTGTTTTAGTTTAAATAAGCCTTTATTCTTGTACAATAACTCTTTCTCGAATGATTATATGAGTAGTTCCTCATCATAAATATGAAAAACCCTATAAAAGTTTCAATTTTATGTACATTTCTTTGTATGCTGTAGCAAACTTCGGTTCTATGATAAGTAACATAATAAAATATACAGTAAAACTATAGTAAAATAAATAAGTAAACAGACAATATGAGTTATCGAAGTAAATATCGAATGTACGTGCATTCGCGTTTTACGACTCCCGTCCAATCATGAGTACGTATTGTTACCGTTACAGTACGCGCCACTTCTATATGCACCAATGACTATAACACTAAAGTATTTGAAAAGCCGGGAAAGCTTTAAAACACACGTCACAGATGTGTGACGTTACACCGAGCTAATTCAGGCAAGCGCACAGTCAAGTGTCGCGCAGTGTACTTACATCGAAATATTATATAAACTGAATTATCATTTTGATTCATATCTCGTTGGTATTAGGTTCAGAGTTTATCAGTAGTTTGGTGATTGAGTCCTTATAGAGTTAGGTTATTTGAAAGTGATGTTTAATGTTGGTGGTTGGACGTTATGATCTATTTAATTCTGGTACTGGTGTTTTTATGTAGATATGTAGAAAGTTTGTATGAATGTACATTATGTTGTAACCTTGTATTGTTTAGTGATTCAGGCCATGCCCCTTTGTAGCAAGGATGTCATTCTGGTGCTCATTAATCCATAATTTTAAAATAATAGTACATTATTGCAAAGGCAGCGAAATAGGCAATTGCAGGTCGAGTATGAGTTTGAAGGCCGAGCCGCAGGCGAGGACTTCAATGATACGAGACAGGCAATTGCCATTTCGGCCGAGGCATATATGTATAGTGCTTTTCTTAAAAAAATGCAAGGAAATAAAAAAGGGTTTTTTTACATAATAAATTTATTTTTTATTAACCAAATAACAACGAACTCCGCTTTACCGCCAATTTTTTTTTTATTTTACAGTTTGTGCCGAAAGGTAAACGTTTCTGTGGCTATACAGCCACGAGAACGCAATGTGTACGATAGATGAAAGAGTTCTAAATTCAAACAGCACACCGTTTCATACAACATTGCCGGAGCGAGAACGCGCCGGGAAGTGATTTTGGTTTTTCAGTCTACGTAAATATGATACTTCGCGTGTTCTATATTCAAAAGTAATGACAATATTTCCGCGCATGTTTAAGAAAAACATATATTGTATTGCCTCGGTTCCTATTACAGGAACAAACCATTGAAAATATAATTTAAAGTATGCATGTAAGTACATCATAATTTTATTGTAGCATCCATTCCAGAAATCTCTAAAATGTTGCATACATACTATGTTGTTAAATAATAAATTAAATGTAATGTGATCTTCCTATGCAATAACTATAAATATGTATTAATTAATTAATTAAATAATAAATAAATAACTAAGTAATTGTTATTATAGCTCTATGTATTGTAATGTATTTCTTTATTATAACTGTTATAACCATGTGTGTCTACGTGCTGCCGTGTTCGTGTCACTTGACTAACTATAAGTACTCAGCCACAAAATATTACATTAAAAAAAATATAAGTAATATATCAGTTACATAGTACGTTAGATAGTGATGTGTGAGCTGTCAATATTTACTTACTTAAGTAATGTATAAAACGTGATCTGTCAGCCGTCAAAATACAATGTTGAAAGCCGTGACGCGCCGCATGTTTTTAAAAGTACTGTGTTTTAAATGAGTCGTATCGAAATTACCATTGATTCAGCTGGCATTGGGTATGTAGATGTACAGTTGCAAATTATCTGCGTTACTTTTTTCCTTGTATCACGAGGTTAGACGAACACGACGGAGGCTCTTAATTGTAGGCACGTTTAAAGGTAGGCTAGCTCACACGACAGTCTCTACTCCACATGAACTCCATTTTTAGTTACTACCGAATAGTGTAAAAACTGACAAGCCTAGTATTACACTCAAATTGCGATAATGTGGTAAATAAATGAACTAAAAACATGAACTAAGTATTATATTACTGTAATTCAGTTTTTGTCATTATACGATTCTTCTTGTCGTGTCACTAGTTCTTGCGAACCAGTTTGGTGAAAGTGCGCCTTTCGTGCACCTATCGAATGAGTTCGTTAAAGTAAAAACATATTTATTCAGTTGTATCACACCGATCGCTTTGAAATGTCAAAGCTTGGTGAGGTTAGGTGCCATTCCTGTATAGTGTGTAATAAATAGGCAGATATTTGCTATATTTGCTTCGTAAACGCATAATAGTTTTGTATTGGACTCCAATATCCTCATTTGTCCTCAAAGCCGGTTATTTCAAATCTGTTGATATAAGTAGTATACGTTTTGTCTGTTGCGACTCGCAACTTGCGAGAGAAAAAACCGAAACTGATAAAATATGCAGCAAGGGATCGTGTGAACCTAGCCTATTGTTATTTTAATAGTAGGCATTAAGTCTTGCAGTGTCTCGTTCGTGACTTAATTAAGTTATATTATCAAGTGATCAAGAAATGCTCCAATCTTCCTTGTATTCTGTAGCGGACTAATAACCTGATGCTGGGATGATGAGGATAATTGTAGCGTTTTTAATAAGTGTAACGTGTTCCATGGTAAAAAAAAAGTCGCTTATCAAATCTTCCTTGTATATTTTTTAAATGAACACCGCTTGAAAAAATGAATCTGTAGCAAATATTCTACAATACATTGAACTACTTGTAGTTATTTCGTAAATATTATTATAACAATGAACTCGTGCCTAATGTTCAAACTCTTGTAAAATGTACAAGCAATATGATGTGAGACGGTCGGTAGTAGAGTTGCCACTGCGTGAGGAACATAGAAAATGATCCTTTTGTTTCTCAATCAAATCCTAGGTCTAGCTCTTTTGTGATGGATTACTTTTGTAAAACCACGGCCTTTTAAAAAAAAAAAACAATCAAAGAGTCAAAACAAAAAAAGGATTTCAGAAATAAATTGACAAGTATCTTGTTTAAATACGAAATAGTTGAAGGATTTACAACATTGTAAAAGAAGCAGTTACTCAACCATCTTACGCAAGTACTCAATACTTAAACATAAGTAGGTACTCAATGTGTTTATTGTCATCACTTTGGTAGTACAACATTATGGTGGTAATAACAGTTTAGTACAATGTAAATCACATTTTAAGTTCGACTACTACCTACCTGCCTGCCCAGAATGCTACAGGTTGACATACACACATCTATTCTTTTTTGCTTCTTTTAAATGTTTATTACGAACTATCATTCTTTGATTTTTTCTTTTTAATTGTTCGATCAAGTTATACAGACAGCTCTCGTTGTAACTAGATGTCTGGTTGAGTTCTGGAATCCCTACATGTAAAAGGCCGTGGCACTTGCTGACGCGACTGTACCTATTGTATCAATCAACGTACCACCCTAGAGTATTTTTGTAAAATATTTAGTAAAAAATGTGTCCCAAAAGTGGTGATTGATCAGGGAACTAGTGAATGTTTCCACTCCATTACCAATTTTTAGAATCTACCATTTAGGAAGGAATAATATATCGTAGATACATAATGTATATACATAATAATATAATATGTAGGTATTGTGTATAAATCGTTAATGAAACTGTTGTGCTCTTGTGTACTTTAAATACTTGTAGTTGTTGTTTCTGCAGTCTGTGTTGATTGTATATAAAACTTTTAAGGATATGAAAATATAATAATTATGTTACATAATTTGAGTGTTTTATTGCAAAGTAAGACGGTAATTGCTGATTAGAAATATGTAAATACTTACTTTGGTCTTTGGTGTAGATTTCCATATCAAAATCATTTTATCTTGTGTTGTATCATTTTATTTTATCTTGTCAAATATATAAGGGAATGATGATATTGTGATACATAGTTATACTGCAGAGTACAGGGTGCGAAAACATCATCTTGAAAACGGCAGGCAGGCACGCACGTGCACCGCTACTTAGGCTCGATAATAATAAATAAATAATAAATAATAAATAATATTGATGATGAAAATTATGCATAAATTATACATGTATTACTTACATCAGCTATCAGCATTGTGCATAAGGATAAAAATATACTTAAATACAAAAAGAAAAATGACGCTTATGTACTACAAGGACAATTAAAATAGACTTATAGGTTAAATTAGACGTTTTTGAATGGCGGCTACGATGAGAGCACTGGTGATCTAGTGGTAGTGGCCCCGCCTTCCGATCTGAAGGTCGTTGGTTCAAACCCACTCGTGTACCAATGAGTTTTTCTGACGAAAAATTTATGTGCACTATGCCAGTACTCTCAAAACGGTGAAGGTAAACATCGTGAGGAAACCGGCGTGTTGTAGAACCTAAGAAAGTTCGAACAACACGCGTCAAGGGTCACGCAAAAAGGGCCCGCCAGCAGCGGACTACTTGCGGAAAAACCACCCGCACATCAAGTGCGCATGATACAAAAATTTGCCGAAATTTGCCGAATGGCGGCTACGAAATGGAACACGATACGTACTCGTAGCACAATATTGTAGTCGGTCGATGATTGTCCTCCCATGCAGGCGATTTGAAACCTGGCTGGTATGCCAATATTTAGTGACGCATTAGTAACGCAGATTGGTAGGTTTCAGAATTTTTGACGATGTGGTTCTTGAGTTATTGGTCAAAACATGTGGACCACCCTTCAGTTATCAAGACTGTGTGTCCACCTGTTTTCTTGAATAACTTTGTATCTCCTCTCCACGTATCAGAAATCCTATTAAAAAAAAAAGCAGCCAAGTGCGAGTCGGACTCGCCCATGAAGGGTTCCGTAGCATCAAATAACATAATATAAAGGTTTTTGTAGTTCGTCGAAAGGTAAATTGCGTTTTACGATTTATGACGTATAAAAAAAAACTACTGACTAGATCTCGTTCAAACCAAAAATCGTTGGAAGTTTGCATAGTAATGTACAACATATATTTTTTTTAGTTTTATCATGCTCTTATTTTAGAAGTTAGAGGGGGGGGGGACCAACTTTTTTCCACTTTGGAAGTGTCTCTCACGCAAACTATTCAGTTTAGAAAAAAACGATGTTAGAAACCTCAACATTATTTTTAAAGACCTATCTATAGATACCCCACACGTATGGGTTCGATGAAAAAAAAAATTTTTAGTTTCAGTTTCAAGTATGGGGACCCCCAAAATTTATAGTTTTTTTTCTGTTTTTGTGTAAAAACCTTAATGCGGTTCACAGAATACATCTACTCACCAAGTTTCATCAGTCTAGCTCTTATGGTTTCGGAGAAAAATGGCTGTGACACGGCCGGACAGACAGACAGACAGACAGACAGACAGACAGACATGACGAATCTATAAGGGTTCCGTTTTTGCCATTTGGCTACGGAACCCTAAAAAAGGGTTATATTTATGGAGGATTTCCAAAAACCCACAAATTCTCATTGCTACGCCGTAGCGCTACGGTGCTACGGTGTATCCCCCACTAAGTCATTTTACAAAATATGTTTTATAACACATTTGCTCATAAAGGGTCTCCTACTTCACCGATTTCAATATCGTTATGTATGTTTTTACGTACTAGTGCGTTATCGTAATGTAAAACGCACGGTTATCAATCCACGAACGGTACCTTTTTAAATAAGATTTAAAGAAAAGCAAAAGAAAGCAAAGAGTTTTTATGTCAGAAAACTGACATAAAAACTCTTTGCTAAGATTTTTTTGTGGTAAACATTTTATGAATAAAATTAGCTCTGGGAGATAAAATATAGAAAATACACATTTATTCTTTTATTTAATTAATTTTAACAATAAATTAATACCATTTATTTGTAACAAAAACAAAAAAATATTAATTTACTCTATTAGTAATACTGGCTGTTTTTGTGCCTTTGCCTTAAAAAAAAATTAAATTAGCTAATTTGTGAAAAAAAAAAGTATTCCGCGCGCTTTTTCTTTTCGCTGTATTATTTTTGTTTGAAAATGTCGTCAAGTAATGATGAATTTATTAATTCGAACCGCCAAAATTCTCAGAGGCAGCGAAAAAGGCTACTTTAAGCCTCTTGCCCGAAAAATCGAACGATAGATACTTACAAGCGTATCAAAACTTCATCTTATGGAAAACAAGCAAAGATGCCAATTCATTTTCACAGAAAGTGTGTTTTTAGCCTATTTCATGGAACTTTCTCAAAAATATAAGTCAAGCTCATTGTGGTGGCAACATAATAATCGACTTTACAAATTGTTCAAATTTTTCCAACTGTTTTAACAAGTAAGTAATTACTACAAGTAAGTAAGTTCGTCCGAAAGTCCGAGTATTATTTGTTTCCTCGCAAATGTGTTATAAAACGTCGTATCACATACGTGCGCTTTGATAATTACAGCCTCTGCTTTCTTGTAGCCCTCGCCTACGGCTCGGGCTTGCAATAACGCCTCGGCTGTAATTTTCAACTTACCGCACTTATATCATAATGTACTATTATGTTTTATTTAAAGTATTTATGCCGGAGTAGGTCACTTCATTCTTCTGAAGATCCAGGTCATATACAGGGTTGTGTTTTTTTTTCCTCATGTACTGTGGTTTTTATGATTTTTGAGGAAACAGTACCTACAGTCTGGTCACCTTACTATGTAGATAAGCACCTATTAAATTGAGATGACTGGAATGTGTGAGGACGTCTGTCATTAGGGGCTAAAAGACCTACATTAACTTATCCCTATATCAGTCTAGACTAGACGATTTAAAGTCGAATGAACATTTAAATATTGTCTTACTGTGTATTTGTTCTCTCTTTGGATTTGCTTGTAAGTCTTCTGTTTGTATCAGGTACCTACTGGGATTATGGAGTAGGTAATTATTAGCGAACCCACAATCAGCCTTATCAATGACCAAAACTAGTGAACTTACTGTAAACTGATTACAATGTAATACCTACACATTGCATTATTTGTTCTAAAAGTAGGTACCTAGGTACCTCCTACCTATTTTAACTAGATACTTGCTACATACCTACCTTCTTACCTGGGTGAACCACGATTAATAATATGGTGCTCGTGGCATTATTATTAATTATTTATATTATGCCATATTTATGTGGCATAAAATAAAATTTGATTTTGATTTGAGCAGATTTATTTGACGCCTAGGCGGATTAAGGTGACCTACTTATTGGCTAGTTCTAATATGATTAGATACTATTTCTTGCTTGTTGTATTCTGCGCTAGGCAAGTTCTAGATCTAAAAGCTAGATCTAGTTCTAGATTCTAGATCTCATGTCAGTTCCAGTCAGCCTGCTGAGGACGAACGCCAATTCAGGAAATATCCTTCATTGGGTACAGAATAAGTAATAGTTTACTAAGGTCAGGCTGTTTACCACATTACGGAAATCGCTAAAATCTTGTGCAGATTTTGATCTGAATGGAATAGTAATGTTATTTCGTGAGGCGATGACTATCAGAGATGGCAATGATAATGTTATAGGTATGGTGCCTGCTTTTATATGTAGGTTCTAGGCTCCTAGATTAATTGAAATAATTTAAAATGAACTGGTTATTTATGGTTGATGGTGGTATGCTGCCTTTCTTGATAAGCACAAAATCAGTTGAAGTATTCTAACATAACAACTGTTTAATTTAATCTTTGAATGAATGCATTATTTTTATTTAAAGCAATTAATTAACCCTAAATGTTCTGGTTTTTAGGGTTCATTAATCGCTTTTAATAACGGATTCCTTCCTTGGCCTTGCCGAGCAGCAATTCGAGTCAATCAGCTGATAATGTTCAATTTGTCGATTAGCAATCCGTGAAACCAGCCATAAGTAAGTTACCAATCGCCTGGTTCGATTTACGAACGACCTATCTGCCTTTTAATTACTTACTGGTAGTTTAGGGTAAGATGAGAAATAAGTACTAAGTATATGTCATTTCATCAAAACGTCTATCGTTTTCTTTGTGAATGGTATCAGCCGCAGCCGCGTCCATCACTCCGTCAAGATAAAAAAAACAATGAATGTCTTCCACAAAAACACGTACCTTAGGTAGGTACGTGTTGCCAATGCTACATAGCTTAGTGCGGTCTGTCTGCGGAGCGATTGCATTGAAAACATCGCTATTATTGTATGTTCTACGAGTATGACATCGCGATACCCGCGCTTCGTGAAATGAGTGGATTCAGACGGCGACAAGCACCGACTCGGCCCTGTCGCCCGTGTGCCATGCCCTGAGCGCGCCGCGTCACCATGCCCGGCTCCGAGAAGCCGCTCCTGGACCTGGACGCCATCCTGGTGGAGCTGGGCCAGTTCGGGCGCTACCAGAGGATCACCTACGCGTACATCCTCGTGCCGATCATGTTCAGCGCTGTATACAACAGCCAATACATCTTCAGCGCTGGAGCCGTGCCATACAGGTGAGCTACAGGCATTAGCGCTGGAGCCGTGCCATACAGGTGAGCTACAGGCATTAGCGCTGGAGCCGTGCCGTACAGGTGAGCTACAGGCATTTACCTCTCATGAATGTGCATGGGCAAGGGAACATCATTTACTACACCAGTTCATTCAAATCCTCTTTGGACTCAGTATTTTTCAACTTTTTATGTTTTTAAAGTGAATAATAGATATAAGTATGTAACTCAATATTCAGTAAGTAAATATTTCAAGCGTGTACTGTTGTCGTTATCTATTTCGAGCGAGTACGAGTAAAAAAACACGTTTACTGTACGAGAGCCCCCTTAAATATTTAATAGACTTATTCTGCTTATTTTAATGTTTGTTGTTATAGCGGCAACAAAAATATATCTTCTCTGAAAGTTTCAAGATACAGCCTACCACACGCTTTGTCTGGCTCTGTCTCTGGCTCTGGTTTTGAGTCTGTGTGAGTGCTCACCAGTGTATTATACTGTGTGTGTGACGTTCGACGTATTTATTTACTTAGTCAACACTCTCACAGACTCAAAACCAGAGCCAGACGGAGCTTGTGGTAGGTTGTCTACTGGGGACAAACGGACAGACAGACAGACAGACAGACAGGCAGATGCAGGGACAGCGGAATCTTAGTAATACCACAGATAAGATAATACTATACTAGGTAATACTATATTACTAAGATATTATTATTATTTGTAATATATATTATCTAAAAAATGTGTTTAATTTCTTAAATAACAATAAATTAATTTGTATGGGAAACGATAGAAAATATAATGAAAAAATGACCCGCCTGATCTGAAAATGGACCCACATATTTTGCGAGTGAGGAACTTGAGAGTGAATGAGAGGAGTTTGGCTACTGCATGAGAGCTACTGACACCTACTGATCGTTTACTATTCGTCGCCTCTTAGTCGGACTCAAATATAAACCCTTTTTAGGACCTGACTGACCTACAGACGAGTTGACCTTACCAGCCTGTATATTTTATATCCTGTGCCTGTATACGACCTTACGTCTTCCTTTTATAAACATAAGGAAAGTAATTTCCAAAATAGTCATTTAACCTACACGTTTACCTTATTATTATGTAAGTAGGTGTAGATGAGCAAGTAAATAGATAGAGATCATACAAAAACTGTAGGAACCAAGCCATAGTTTGTTACCTGTTCTTCTAGGCTTGGTCGCGTGGAACTGGCACCTAGCTCTGACGTTTCAAAGTGATCCTTGTGATACTACTGAACAGTACCTACATAATTATTTGACTTTAACTTTGAGAGATAAAACTTAGAGAACTATTTTATAAAAGGATACTGTATAGATAATAACAAATCTAGGCGTTTATTTAGAAAGGAAGATGGACGGTCTTATCGTTGTATGCTATTTCTTCCTACGCAGGTAAAGTTGATACACTGAGTAAAGAGATATTGGTTCAGACACTGGTTGGTACACTGCTGGGCCATCCAGCTCCTATTTTCCTGTTTAACCGACATAACATAATCTAACATGAACATAGAAACCATGTTAACAGCTGATCTAACACCGACAACAACAGTAGGAGGTGCTCAAGTCGACTGATCATTTTATTTTTATTCATTGTATTTTCGTTTGTGCCAGCTGTACCTACTACCAGTAGCACCACATACAAACACGTTGAGGTTGAGTTTCATTTAGGTGCATGCCCTAACACCAATAGCCTTTTGTACTGGAAACGTGGCAAAAATGTAAATTAGTCATATTTTTTATTACTTGTAAGTATAGTTTAATAGTCTTTGTCTGATTAATTGATTCAGACACCTGAACGCAAAGCCACACGGCTTTGCGTAGTTCCATTATTAAACATATTAACTAGAACAAATTCACTAATCTATAGTTTAATTTTCCTTTACTCGTTTGACTAAGTTGAGCTGGTAGCACAGAACACAATGATACTACGCCGATATTATTATAAGAAGGCAGTTATTTTGGATAATGCTATGAGCAGCCTTGACTTATTCCCGCCACTTCGTGCGAAAAAGGCCAGAATTTGAATACATTCTTTTTATTGTTGGACTGCCTAAACTATCAGTCTTTCAACTTCAAAACGATATATTTATGTAAATGTCAGTATCCTAAGAGTTCGCGCAAGATGAATCTGCGCGTGTCAGATGACGAAAAACATGAAAAAAATGGACTGGAAATATTATCTTCCGATCACAAACACGAATGAGTAATCTGAATTTGCAAGTCCATATTTTTTACTGGGAGATTACTTATTAGATACAAGTTGTATTTTTACATTTCCGAACGGTGTTGGTACCAATTAATAAAATTTAGGTTTTTAACATTTACTTTAGCCATACATATTGCAATACTGTTTGTTTACCCTGATAAAATGAATTTCCGTCATCTGTCGCAGAGTTATCTTGCGCGGGCTCTAGTACCTGTTTCTCAATGTTTATCTTCTACCGCAGACTCAGTGAGCTTGCATTGATAATAATATAAACAAACGCAATAAGCCTCCCAAGCCGGGGTGAAAGGTAGTAAAGTGGCGTAGCATGACGAAGCTCCGGGAAGGGGTAGACTTGGATGCGATCCTGGACGAGCTGGGCCCCTGCGGCCGGCACCAGCTCCTCATCTACACCCTCATCCTCGTCCCCGTCGTCATCACCGCCATGCATAATTGCCAGTATATTTTCTCAGCTGGAGAAATTAGTTACAGGTAGGTTTTTACAGGAGCGAGCAAGGACGGAATGTTTTTCTTCGTCGTTTTTGAGCATCAGTAGTCTTATGCTTAATACCTGTTCCAATGCGGTTACTTCAGGCTTGCGGTACATTATTCACGATGAAGATGATATCATTTACTACAGTAGTACCAATCACAAATAGTAGCAGAGACCCACGCACCACATGGCCAGACTACATCGTGACTCGTGAGGGCATAGTGCAGTGAAGCACAGGATGATTTGATTCACATAGTACTTTTAGTCCTTGATCTCCATGGTTATGTGCCTTTTTTATTTCAAATCAATTATTGTCAGAAAGGGGGGTCCATAATTTGCTAGTTGAAATTAATACTTATTTCATATGTATATGTAGTGGAAATATTCTGTAGCATTATACTAATGAATAAATAAACCGAATTTGGTTTGAAATTGAGTAAAACAAGTAAAAGTAATCACAAACAATGCAGTGGATGTTACCGACCGATTAGATAAAATACGAATCAACAAGCTACCTAGTAGCAGACTTATCGGCGTTGGCAACTAGTGACGTGGTACATACGAGTACAATGCATTTCAAGTAATCATAAAGTAGATAGTGAATTCAAAGTCAAAAACTAGCAGTAATGTCTGGTTCTAAAGTGGGTGATAAGTGGGTGACAGACGTACGAGCAAGTACGCGTACTTATGGTTCGCCGACCTTTTTCGCTTGTGTGTCACCGTAAGTACGCGTACTTTAAAACCGCCGCGCAAAATCGTCGGCGATCCAACCGGTCTGAAATCTTGCTCGTAGCTCGTCATGGCTCGAACGTGTGGCAGCATTGCGAGCCGCGAGCCGCGATTTTGTTTCGCCAGTTCGTGGAAGCGCACACTTGTCGTGTTAATTTTTGCAATTTTTGTTAATTTTAATTCAGAAATTTCAAAATGAGTGATTTCTGAACATATTCGCATATTTTTAAAATATAATACGATATTATTCCTAAATAACACAAAGCTTCTTCAGTCGACGACATCGCAATACAGAGTGAGTAAGCTTCACGTGTGTCACCAACGTCGAGCCGAGTAAGTTCGCGATCTTAAAAACCGCGTACTTTAAGTTCGTACGTCTATCACCCACTATAGACGTACGAGCAAGTACGCGTACTTATGGCTCGCCGACCTTTTTCGCGTGTGTGTCACCGTAAGTACGCGTACTTTAAAACCGCCGCGCAAAATCGACATCGACATCGCAATACAGAGTGAGTAAGCTTCACGTGTGTCACCAACAACGTCGAGCCGAGTAAGTTCGCGACCTTAAAAACCGCGTACTTTAAGTTCGTACGTCTATCACCCACTTAAAGAACCAGTGAAACGATAAGAAAAAATGAAATGAAATTAAATGAAATGAAGTAATTTATAATAATTTTTTTTTTGAAGATGATGTAAAGTTTGAATTGGTAATCCACAGAAACCACGTGAGCTTATCAATCACTCGGGATTACAGTAATCTAAGTCATTTGCGCTTACCTCTGCTGTAGGTACCTACTTAGTTAATATTTTATTTATTAATTCTGAGAAATCGAACAGCTTTAAACTTATCAGTAGTTAAAGATTAAAAGAAAAAAATAACTTTAACATTTTAAAAAATTAATATGCATCATTTATATATTTTTAATACAGTTGCTCAAAAAGTGGCGTATTGCAGGGACGTATAGCGTTCGGGATGTGGGCTATTACACACGCGTGCTTTTTTTTTACCATTCCCGCACTAGTGCTTTTTCTTTCCCAACTGTCAAAATAATGTCTAAAAATAAAAACCAACCATGAAGTTTTTACTAAAAAAATTCATGGAAGTTTTTATGATTCATGCAAAGCAAATACGTATTATTTCTAAAAAGAAGCTACTAATTTGTTTCATTAACAGATTTACCCCCGAATACTGAAACGCAACTCAGATTTAAGCACGTCTCAAGCGACGAATATTTGACAGATTTTCATTAAAAACTGTCAAATATTCGACGCTTGTTCTGCAACTTGTTCCGACTGTCAACCCTCGCCTTCGGCTCGGGTAGACATTTGTCGGAACTCTTTGCAATGACAGCCTTCCCGCACTTGTAATGAAATATACTATTTTTTAATTATTACCTACTTAGGCAGTTTATGCTAGGGAAAAGTCGTGAAAGGAGTCAAGCCCTCTGGCTTGACTCACGACTTTTCCCTAGCTCTCGCGGTTTCGGACTTGGCCATCACTGCCCTTCTCAAAAAACACCCTGTATGGTGATCAATACCTATATCTACGTAACAATCAGCCAAACAACTGCGATCTCAATATGCGCCTCGTCCTCGCCACGCTATATCTAATTAGACAACAGTCGTAATATATTTTTGGATGTTTTATTTCAACAGACAACAGAGAAAAATCAAAGGCACCTACAAAACCCATTTACAATGTAAGACGCTATTGTTGGTTGCGCGCAGTCTGTAGGTACCTCCTCGGTCGACACCTAATTCAATGTTATCCTTAGCTAAGTGCTAACAGCGCCAACAATGAGATGCATCCTGTGTGTATATCTAGGTAAGGTACCTACCCACTTGCCTATTGAATGCTGCAGGGTACATCATCATCGTTCTCGTCCTACTACAAGGCATAACATAAAATATACCCTATGTGCTACGAAATCACACTATCTCTCCGTGCATAACTAGGCTATGTCTTCATAGCATAATGTGTACAGCGTATTCCTATTCTTATTATCTATTCGTTCTGCGATGGCGATCAGTGTATCACTGTAAAAGTTCGCGGGAGTGTGTGCGGATGTAACCCTATGCTGAAGCTGATCGCCATTGCAGATCACAGCTGATAGCCTAAGATGTGCGCAAGGCTTTACTCAGTACGCAAATGACTGAGGAAAATATTATCTAGGTTGGCCTTGCAAGTCCATATTATTTACGCCATTATGTTTCTTTTTCCAGATGCGCAGTGCCAGAATGCGAGTCAACGCCCCCCGAGTTCGATACGAACGGATGGGGGCTGTGGGCGCTCCCGGAGGACGGGGGGCGCTGCTATCGCTTGACCCCCCTAGGGGACACCTGCTCTCCCGATAGCTTTCACTCCAATGAGACTCAGTCGTGTTCCTCGTGGATTTACGAGTCCAACAACACTATTGTTGCTGAAGTGAGTGACCTCTGTACTGAATCCAAAGACACCTATTTGCGTGTGCAAATTAAGTGCGTTTGTCTCTCGTACGTCGTCACCTCACGGTTCAGCTGAAAGTCAGCGTTGGATAGGCACCTGCCGACCTATTCAGCATATGCTGAGCTGAAACCTGTTGAGTGAACACAACACAATGTAGCTCTTATATGTGGATGGGTGGGTGCGCGGGACTCTTACCTAGTAGTTAGACAACTTTCATGTATTCCTTGTCTCAAACATCTCGCCTTGTACCTATACCTTGTTTGTATTTAAGGTTCTTGTTTGTTTTTTCTCTTGTGTTCATTCAATAAACTTTTTTCATTTCATTTCATTTGCCATTTTAAAAGTGCTTACGTATTTGCCATGCTTAAAACAAAACCTAGTGTTGATTGCTATGAGAAATTGGGTCGCCCAAGATCGTGATAACTGGTTACAGTTCGACCTGGCCTGCGAGGAGTGGAAGCGCACCTTGGTGGGCACCATCCACAGCGCCGGCGTGTTCGTCGCTCTCGCCCTCACTGCGTTTGTCTCTGACACGTAAGTTTCTATTTAGCAATGGTTCTATGCTACGACGCCCGTGTCATACATTGGTCAAAATACCCCGAAAGTTATTTCTAAAGATTCCCCTAAATCGATGGTCTCCAAATTCCAGGTTCGGGCGTCGTACAGCGTTCATCCTAACAGCGGTGATGGCCGGCGTGATGGGCGTGGTGCGTGCCTTCTCCAACAGCTACGTGCTCTATGTGGTGCTGGAGTTCCTGGAGGCCACGGTCGGCGCTGGCGTCTACAGCACCGGCTTTATCCTGGGTAAACATAACTAACCCTCAAGTTATAGAATTGTAGTTCAAACGTTCTGTTTCTTCTAGAGATAAATATAAATAATTCAACGCAAAACCCAAGTTCACTAACTTTTTTGTATTTCCAGCACTTGAGATGGTAGGCCTCGAAAGCCGCGTGCTCGGCGGCAACATTATATCGTGCACCTTCGCGCTCGGCCAGGTGGCGATGGCCCTGGTGGCCTGGGCCGTGCCCTACTGGCGAACCCTCACCCTCGTCATCTACGCGCCGTCCATCCTCTTCGTGCTCTACTACTTTGCTCTGGAGGAGAGCGTGCGATGGCTGCTCAGCAAGGGGAGAAAAAAAGAAGCGGCTAAAATAATTTTCAAAGCAGCTGAAATCAATAAAAAAAAGCTCTCGCCTGCGACCGTCAAACTGCTGATGGATGATACAGACAGTAAATCTGTTCAGAGTGCAGTGGTCACACCTGACCCCGATGAGCCGACAGCGCCGTCTTTATTTCTCCAAGTGATTCGGTCTAAAACCTTGGTGTCTCGCGTGTGCATCTGCTCCTTCTGGTGGATAACCCTGACGTTTATTTACTACGGCCTGTCCATTAACTCGGTGTCGCTGGCGGGAAACAGCTACGTGAACTATATCCTGACCTCGCTGGTAGAGATCCCGGGGTACGCCATCAGTGTGGTGACGCTGGATAGATTCGGGAGGAAGAGCTCCATCATCACTGCGTTCTTTATTTGTGGAATTGCTCTCCTTACGCTGCCTTTTGTTCCTAACAGTAAGTCTAGTTTTCTCTTTGAACATGTACATTATTATTACGTAACATAAGCTTGTATTTAAAGCGATCTAGATATCTTTTTTTTGAGTCATTCCTGAACTTAAATAAATATTCATAAACAATTCACCCAACTCCAAAATATAATTAGATTGCTTGTTCAGTTCCATGTTAAAACGACTAGTAGTAGTAGGTCATGTAGCATGCTTGTAGACGCTAGCCTCCCGCAGGTGTGCAATGGCTGCAGATCTCGCTGAACATGATCGGCAAGCTGTCCATCAGCATGGCGTTCAGCAGCATCTACATCTACACGTCGGAGCTGATGCCCACGCAGGCGCGGCACAGCCTGCTCGGGGCTTGCTCCATGTTCGGCAGGATCGGCTCTCTGCTGGCTCCGCAAACACCTTTATTGGTAAGGTAGTACCTTCCTTAGTATGTTTGCGCTAAGGACGCGTAGACAAGCCATGGGGTCTACGATGTCCGCGTGGGCGCAACAAGCTTATGACTTCGTGTTAAAGTATACAAACGTGCCATTCCTTGAGGTCTTACGGTTTTGGTGGACCTTCTAGTTTTAGATTATCATGTAGGTATTGATATATCTTTCACGCAGGAGAAAATAAAAAAAGCGCGTAAGCTTTCTGTAAAAGGTAGTTGATGTTAAAATAAATGTAACCTCCAGACGAGGCAGAGATAGTGCTGTCGAATGTGGGGAAGCTGTCCATCAGCATGATCTTCGCGTCGATCTATATCTACACCATCAAGCTGTTCCCCACCAGCTGCCGGCACTCCTTGATGAACATCTGCTCCATGCTCGGCCGCATCGGCTCCATGTCCGCGCCGCAGACGCCGCTGTTGGTACCTACCAGTTGATGGCCTAGTAGTAGATGGCTTACATGCACGAAAACAGCCTATGTTATTTATGAACTAGTAGTAGTAGAACTAGTACTAGTAAAACTGGTACTAGTAGAACTAGTAGTATTTAGACTAGCCAAGTATTTTATAGACAACTAGCGGCCGCCCGCGGCTTCGCTCGCGCCGTTGCCGTTACGCCCCGTTGATTTTTCTTTTAAAAGCTTTTCCTCCGCTTAGGGAAATATTTTTCCAATTTCCTTTCTTAGTGCACTTCTATGCTATAAAAGGAACAAACCCTCCAAGTTTTATGCTTCTAGGACTTACGGTTTAAGCTGAGCGTTGATTGTCAGTCAGTCAGTAACGTAAGAGTTTTATATATTTAGAAGAAGAAGATTTGATAAATAAGATGAATTATCCTAAATTAGTATTATAACTATAGATTAGCTATTTTGTTGGTGGCCTCGGCTTAGCTGTTTGGTTGAACTCCCCACCAACGGTCTTTCTGTTTTAAGCCAATTCCACATGATCTTTTTCTTCTTTCTCCGGGTGTATCTGGTCTAACCTCCTCATCCTCCTCTCAGATGGAGTACTGGGAATCTCTGCCGTACCTTATCTTCGGGTTGATGTCGGCTACATCCGGCCTCCTGATGCTGTTGACTCCGGAGACGCTCCGCATCCGGCTGCCGGACACGGTGCAGCAGGCCGAGAACATCGCCGTCGCGCCGCGGACCCAACACCCCACGGATATCATTGTCGACTAATGTACTGCTGCCGAATTATCGGTACATAACGATCCTCGAGCTTCATTACCTTAATGTTCAATGAAATGTGTCAAGTACAAGAAAGGAGCCTATCTTATCCTTTCACTACAACTTGTTTGTGTAAGAAACAGTGACACGATCAGAAGAAGAAAAGAAGAAGACCATTTAAATAAATATGGACATGATTCGGATGAGCCTACTCTATAGGGAGTCTAACATTGCCTACGCGCAGCGCAGTGTGTCACGCAGTGTGCTGTTCATCTTTGTGGAATAGCAATGTTAGACTGACGCGTTTTGTAATACTTATTCGTAATTTCCTAGTGATTATCATTTTACTTTTGATCAAGCAATCCAAAGTACAAAAGAAGCATTATAAATGCGGCCATAAATTGATAACTTAGTACAAAAAGATTGGTAGGTAAATAATAAACTGTACCTTTTTTTAAATAAATAAAACTGAATTAGTATTTATTTTAGAGAATTATATAAATTTAAAAATCTAGCGTTAATTTAATAATTTTAAGATGTTATTTTAGAGGTACCTCTGACATTTTTATAAAGATGTGCAAACACTTATTTTTGTTTTTTAAATTATCCTATCTCAAGCAATGTGTACACTTAGTTTCTGTACGTTATATAAAACATTGTCCGTTAGAAACGTTGTCCATCGTGAAAGAACAATACTGATCAGCAAGTACCTATATTGTAATATTCTGTGGTTATACGGTTAGTTTGTAATGTAGACAAACATTTACAAAAAACGAATTATCGACTAATAACATTGAGGCTTATATGAAAAGGCAGATTAGATTAATTTCAGCATATTCAATGAAAATCATCGATAACACTTCATTAATTAATTTATTAGTATGGACATTAATCTTATCAAGGTCCTTTGCACAGCAAAATGTTCACTTGTACTCATTTATTCATTGTCCGAATAGAGACAATAGAATAGAGAGTACTGGTGGTGTGGTGGGAGTAACCCCGCCTTCCGATCCAGCGGTCGCGGGCTCCAATCCAGATGTTTACCTGTGGATTTTTCTGTTCGAAAAATGTATGTACACACTGCTAGTGCTCTCAAACGGTGAAGGAAAACATCGTGTAGAAACGGCTTAGCTAGCTCCGCACGTATTGACCATGTCTTTCCTCTGGATTGGCCGATACAGGATGGTATAGGTGCTGGGCAAGTCTCAAATCCTGTCCCAGGCACTATAGCGTCCCGTAAGTGGGCATGAGTGAATAACAGCCCTGACGCTACATAAAATCATCTACAATAGATGCAAAGGCCTGTTTTTGTCCAAATAGATATCTACATCATTATTATATGTATTAATTGAAACTACTCGTAGATGCTTTCACTGAAAACATATGGTAGGCAAGCACATGAGAAGAATGATAAAATGGAATTAAGTGCCACGGAATCGGCACCGTATTGTAAATCAAATAGCAGTAAGGCTGAAATTCATAGACCGCACTTTGCTTTACAGCAAAGCAGTCTTCGCAAAGTAAGCTTTGTTTATCGAAGTTTCCTATCAATATTTTGAATTAAGAAGAGCTTGACAGAACTATGAAATATAATTTTGGTTGAAAGTTGAACTTTCCATCAAAGTAAAGTCAAAGTTCGGTCTATGAATCTCGGCCTAAGAAAATGACGAAGTGCAGGGTGACGATTATATAGAACATGGTCTGGCGAACCTCACGATACAATACAATTGTGTATAATAGCAAGAATAATACAAATTTAAAGGTAGGAAAGTATATTGAGAGAATGAAACTCCCGTTGGCAAGAACGAATTTATTTATTTATTTTATATATTTATTTATTTTTTAATATTTATATTAAAAAATAAAAATATTCGTAGTAGGTATAGGTAAGGTACCTAACTACTTGCCTACCTAGTGGGAAAGTAGGTAGGTTACATAAGCCTAATTGGCGCGTTTGTCATTGATATCATCACGATTTCTTACCAGAAACTAGTAAAAAAATATTTGGATGGATTTTGTACCTATCTACAAAAATGTTGAAATGTGCGAGTGAGAAGCTGGTTTATACTGTTGTCAGATTATAGAGGCGTAGTCAACAGGTTCCTCTAAATTAGCTGAATAGCCTGAATACAGCGTTCCAATGATCAAATGAAACGAATCCAACTGATTAGGTACTTCGTAAATTACGTAATTAGTAAATTACGAATGGGTATAAGTTGGTAAACGGAGCTAGAGTTGACATCACATTGATCGAAATCGTGCATTAAAAAAACTTCAATAGTTACAAGATTATTTGCAAATCTACGAGCAAAGGCTTTACCGCTTCGTATTTATGAAGCACGCGAATTGCGATGCTAGATAGGTACCTAATTAGATAGGAACCTATTTATTGTTTTAATCGCCTTCCCATAATTTCCTGATCAAAATCTAGGTAGAGATACTCCGTACTTTATCAGAAAGCTGAAACAATAATTTATCAATTAGTGCCCGAGTGTCATTCGACCGGGGCCAGCGGAGCGCCACGCTCGCCTCTTCAGTAATCATGTCTGAGAGTAGAAAGGGCAGCGTCTTGGATGCCGTGAGCAATGGCGGCAGCAGGAAGGGCAGCAGGGCTGGCGGTGAGCCTCGGAAGCCGGGCCGCAAGGCCAGTGTGGCGGCCCCCAAGGCGCTGGACCTGGACGACGTGCTGGTGAACGAGCTGGGCCAGTTCGGCCGGTTCCAGCTCTACAACATCTGCCTGGTCGCCTTCCCCATCATAGCGTCTGCGTTCATGAGCGAGTACATCTTTTCAGCAGCTGCTATTCCACACAGGTTAGAATCATTAGCCCTTACTTATTATATTTTTCTTATTATATTACTTATACTACTTATTATATTTGTTCATTTATCTTTTGGATTATCATATTTCTTTGTTTTAAACCAATACTAAGATAGTGTAGGTAAATACTTATAACAAGTGTTTTTTTTGTCTGGTGGTTTGAAAAGCAGTAGGCTTATCACAAGCTCTATCTGGCTCTGTATCTGGCCATAGTTTTGAGTCTGTGCGAGTGCTCACCAGTGTATTGTACTGTGTGTGTGACGTTTCCGACGTAGGATTTATTTAGTCAACACTCACACAGACTCAAAATCAGAGCCCGAGACCAAGCCAGACAAAGCTTGTGGTAGACTTACAGATTAAAATAACGGCCTTCCTAATAAGGTGCAAAACTTTATGGACCCCTTTTAAATTAGGCTATTTAGATTTGAATTGAAAAGCTAGAAATTATTTCCCAGGTGTCAAATCCCCGAGTGCGGTGAATCTACAAAAGAGCACACGTTCGATGCCGAGTGGCTGTCCAGCGCCATCCCGCAGGTGGACTCAGGGTCTGGGTTCGCGAGCTGCGAGCGCTTCCAGCCAACGGGCACGGCCAACGGGACGCTGGACTACTGTCCCGCCAACTTATTCACACCTAATATACAAGAGTGCGAAGGCTTCGTGTATGCAAGAGACAACTCGGTGGTTTATGATGTAAGTGCCAACCTTCATCGAGCTGTAAGGCAATCCAATCTTACTAGGAGGATAATCATATTAGGTACCTATACCTACTAAACTTTTTTCTGAATACATAATGAACAGGGTAAAACCAACAAACTGACCATTTCTACCGCATTTCAAGGATAATTTATAGATCTTTGTGATTTTCCTTGAGTAGGATTTCTACAGCATTTAACAATGATAAAACCAGGTACCTTTTCAAAATAGTAACTTTTAGTTCGACCTGGGCTGTCAAGACTGGCTCCGCGCGCTGGCCGGCACGCTCAACAGCGTGGGAACCCTGCTGGTGCTGCCCATGATCGGCTTCATCTCGGACCGGTTCGGGCGCCGCGTGGCGCTGGTCACCAGCGTGTGCAACCTGGCGCTCATCGGCCTCATCCGAGCCTTCTCCGTCAACTACGCCATGTATCTGTCACTGCAGATCTTGCAGACCACATTGGGAGCAGGAACTTTCAGTTCTGCTTATATATTTGGTATGTTTCTTATTTTCACATCGTTCTCACATATCTTCCACATTTTCATTGAACCGTCTTCGGGGTTTTACCATCTCAGTGTAAATAATAATAAATAAATAATAAATATTGTGGACAATTCACACAACACTACCCAGCCCCAAACTAAGCAGAGCTTGTAATATGGGAACCAGATAGCTGATATAATACTTGAATACATTTTTTTTTTGTAAATACATACTTAGAATACAATACAACACCCAGACAGAGAACAAACATTTATGTTTACCACACAAATATTTGTTCTCGGTGGGGATCGAACCCACGACCTACGGCGCAGAAGGCAGAGCTACTACCAACTGAGCTAGAGGCCAGTCAAACGCTGTATATCTGTATTTTCTCTCTAACTTCTCGCAAGGGTTACAAAAACGTACACTGTAGCGTGAGTTTCGTAGAAGTAAAATTTTATTTTTGAATTCTCGTAGCAGTTCGTAGCACTACGAACTGCTACGAGAATTCAAAAATAAAATTTTGGAATTCCTGTAGGCCTACCAAAATCTCTGTCTGGCTCTGTCCCTGGCTCTGGTTTTGAGTCTGTGTGAGAGCTCACCAGCTGTGCGTGCGAGGTCAATCATTTCATACATTTTTATTTTTGTTTTAGCTGCTGAGATGGTGGGACCAAAGTACCGAGTGATAACGAGCGCTACTAGTTCCTCCATGTTCGCTGTGGGTCAGGTGATCCTCGGCGGTGTCGCCTGGTTGGTCCAGCCCTGGAGATACATGATCATGGCGCTCCACATCCCCTGCTTCCTCATCGTCATCTACTACTGGCTTCTCTCGGAGAGCGTCCGTTGGCTACTGTCTAAGAGGAAGTACGCTGAAGCCAGGACTGTGTTGGAGAAGGTTGCCAGGACCAATAAGAAGCAGATTAGTGAGAAGTCACTCGAGGCTCTGATGAACCCCCCACCAGCGCCTCCTACAGTAAGAGTCTTATTTTTCCATTTCATCGTTTTAAACTAGGTTCAATTTTTTGAAAGCCCGAAAGTTTAATAATCATTCAGACACATCATGTAGATTCAATGGACTCTGTTATGATGACCTAGAAGTCTGAAAAAAATAATATTATTATAGCTATGGCGGTGGTGCTATGGTGTGGTATAATTGAACTTCCTGTAACTTGCTTTTATAATTGATTTGTTTCATCAGGATGGGCCCGGACTGATCTCTGCCATCTTCAAGTCTAAAGTCCTCCTGCGTCGGGTGTGCACCACTCCCATCTGGTGGATCACCACGACCTTCGTGTACTACGGCCTCTCCATCAACTCCACCAGCTTGTCTGACACAATGTACCTGAACTACATCCTGACATGTGCGATCGAGATCCCAGGGTTCTACACGGCGGTGCTGATCCTGGACAGGATAGGGAGGAAGGCCACTTTGTCCATCGGATACTTCTTGAGTGCGGCCTGCAACATTTCCTTTGCCTTCATTCCTGATGGTGAGTTGATAGCATTATCAAAAGCCATCTGAAAGCCTCAATGCTGGACCTTGGCGTCACTTATCGGCGGCGTTACGTTTTGATATTATAATTTTGTTGAAATTCCGTATTTTATGTTGGTTAGTCAATTTAAGGTTATCTTCAAAATTATAATCTCTCGATTTGAATGCTTATTTGCCTCAAATTCCTAAAAATATAACGAAGGTAGGCTGTGGATATATTATGTTATGTATTGTAGATTAGAAATCTCAAACACGTGGTTTGATCGCTAAGCTCATATGTACCTACTCACAGTAATCAATAATCATTTGGAATTATAGGTAGGTGTTATTTCAAATGCCGTGAAAGATAGAGAAATAATTAGAATGATCTGCAGCGCACGATTATAAAGTTTTATCTATATTGAACATAAATATTTACGATGATGTATAAGGCATACTAAAATAAAACCTGTCTGAAGCTTTCAGCTTATCATCCTAACAATAAATTTGAGCTCTGTTTTAACTAAGAATATCTAACTTGTGTAAGCTAAGATAGTATGTATCGTCTCATAAAATTATTCCACCGCCGTTTCCCCGAGTAACTCCTCGTACAGAAGCTAGTAATCGATCCGTGTTCCAGATCTGAGTGTGCTCCGGCTGGTAGTGTTCCTGCTGGGCAAGTTCGGCATCAGCGTGGTGTTCACGTCGCTGTACCTGTTCACGTCGGAGCTGTACCCCACGCAGTACCGGCACAGCCTGCTCGCCTTCTCCTCCATGATCGGGCGCGTCGGCTCCATCACCGCGCCTCTCACTCCTGTACTTGTGAGTATATTCACCCTGTTCACGTCGGAGCTGCACCCCACGCAGTACCGGCACAGCCTGCTCGCCTTCTCCTCCATGATCGGGCGCGTCGGCTCCATCACCGCGCCTCTCACTCCTGTACTTGTGAGTATATTCACCCTGTTCACGTCGGAGCTGCACCCCACGCAGTACCGGCACAGCCTGCTCGCCTTCTCCTCCATGATCGGGCGCGTCGGCTCCATCACCGCGCCTCTCACTCCTGTACTTGTGAGTATATTCACCCTGTTCACGTCGGAGCTGCACCCCACGCAGTACCGGCACAGCCTGCTCGCCTTCTCCTCCATGATCGGGCGCGTCGGCTCCATCACCGCGCCTCTCACTCCTGTACTTGTGAGTATATTCACCCTGTTCACGTCGGAGCTGCACCCCACGCAGTACCGGCACAGCCTGCTCGCCTTCTCCTCCATGATCGGGCGCGTCGGCTCCATCACCGCGCCTCTCACTCCTGTACTTGTGAGTATATTCACCCTGTTCACGTCGGAGCTGCACCCCACGCAGTACCGGCACAGCCTGCTCGCCTTCTCCTCCATGATCGGGCGCGTCGGCTCCATCACCGCGCCTCTCACTCCTGTACTTGTGAGTATATTCACCCTGTTCACGTCGGAGCTGCACCCCACGCAGTACCGGCACAGCCTGCTCGCCTTCTCCTCCATGATCGGGCGCGTCGGCTCCATCACCGCGCCTCTCACTCCTGTACTTGTGAGTATATTCACCCTGTTCACGTCGGAGCTGCACCCCACGCAGTACCGGCACAGCCTGCTCGCCTTCTCCTCCATGATCGGGCGCGTCGGCTCCATCACCGCGCCTCTCACTCCTGTACTTGTGAGTATATTCACCCTGTTCACGTCGGAGCTGCACCCCACGCAGTACCGGCACAGCCTGCTCGCCTTCTCCTCCATGATCGGGCGCGTCGGCTCCATCACCGCGCCTCTCACTCCTGTACTTGTGAGTATATTCACCCTGTTCACGTCGGAGCTGCACCCCACGCAGTACCGGCACAGCCTGCTCGCCTTCTCCTCCATGATCGGGCGCGTCGGCTCCATCACCGCGCCTCTCACTCCTGTACTTGTGAGTATATTCACCCTGTTCACGTCGGAGCTGCACCCCACGCAGTACCGGCACAGCCTGCTCGCCTTCTCCTCCATGATCGGGCGCGTCGGCTCCATCACCGCGCCTCTCACTCCTGTACTTGTGAGTATATTCACCCTGTTCACGTCGGAGCTGCACCCCACGCAGTACCGGCACAGCCTGCTCGCCTTCTCCTCCATGATCGGGCGCGTCGGCTCCATCACCGCGCCTCTCACGCCTGTACTTGTGAGTACATTCACACAGGTCCAGAAGTGTCTGGGTGTTATATTGCATTATATGCCAGGCTTCAACAGAAGTTTTAAGTTTAGTCTGGGTCGTCCCAGTACAGGGAAAAGGCCTCCCCTTCCTCCACACCTTTCGATCTTTGGCCACAGTGGGCCAGTCGTTCATATGAAAGTCGAGATCGTTCCGCCATCTTTTCCGGGGTCTTCCTCTACAACGCCTTGTGGGACCCAATTTGTTCATATTTTGGCCCAAAGAACGTCCGTCATATGAGCCACATGAAGTCCTTACACTAGCTTTAAAATCAGTTCCGCCCAGATTAGCCACAAGCTCATTCGCTCTTATGGCAACTTGTCTGTTTCCAGGCGGAGTACTGGCAAGGCATCCCCTCCCTGATGTTCGGCGCGATGGGCCTCCTCTCCGGCTTGCTGGTGCTGACGCAGCCGGAGACCCTCGGCACCAAGATGCCGGACACGCTGGAGGAGGCAGAAGCTCTTGGCAGTCCAGAGTCCAAAATAAGCCAGTCCTAGTGCTCTGAGTGATGACGGACTATACGGTCGTGACACTTCCAGGAGCTTCATCTATTGAACTATGAATAGTGTTGAATATTGGTGCTTAATTGATATTTTGAATGTGAGAGCGTTCGATAAGGAGGAACACGTGGCGTTCGTCATCACACCGAAGGACAAACCACGTGCCCTGCAGTATTTAGTATTTTAGTATTTATTTATTTCCACTACAGTAGTAGTGACCCAATGTAGGTTAGAAGCGGCTAAAAGCGCGGCGCGGCGCTGAGGACTCATTCTGAGTTTTAACATCGTTTTGTCGTCAGCTTAACGAAAAATTACTTGTCGTTAGCGTAGTCGTTAGCCCCGATTTTGTATAGAGAAACGATGAGCGCCCCTGGCGGGATAACAAGAACTAATGTTTGTACGTAGCGCTTGTAAGTAATAATAACTCGTGCTAGACGCGCACGGAAAAACCATTATAATATTGTATTGTTGGCACAATCAAACAAAGAGATTAATATCATAGGTATTTCCTAGATTATCCTTATTTTGATAAAATTGTGGATATTAATTATCTTAGTTTTTTTTATTAATGTAAGGTGTTGATAAGATTGGTAAAGTAAGGTTGTCTACATGCGATCATATAGATTGCGAATAATACTCTATTGATTATATTCATCTATACCTACATACTCATATTTTTTTATAAATCCAAGCAAGCAGGTAGCACTGACTAGACCCACCAGACCAGAGTGTAGGCCATGTACTAGCTCGTATAACCTTTCTTTATTTTGTACTGAGCGTCGATATTGTGAAGATGGTGGATGGAGAAGGCTCAAATCCCTCCTTTCAGGAAACTGAAGGAGGGAGGGCATATCACCGCAGTAAATTTCTACACATTGATGATGATGATAATGGTGACTCGTGTTTTCTGAAAATCCTAGACTGTGGTGACCTCGTTGGTCACCAATGTCCATACACCTGCACACCTGCGCTGTTGTTGACATGGTCGACATCCTCCCAGATCTCATGGTACCTAGTAGTTACATATTACTCAAGATCCTTTGATGATGTCTACATTAGCACATTCATGGCTACATGCAATACTTGATATTTTGATGTACTAAATAACAACAATAAGTAGGTATATTTATATACCAATTTTGGTTTCACTAGGATAGCATTTTTTTTATACCTTAAAAAAAGATGCGTGTGATTTTAATACAATTAAAAGTTTAATCACATCGTTTTGATGCCTTGATGAAGATTTAGGTTTATGACTATTGTTTTATAAATAAAATATATAAGCATAAAATACATCATCCCATTTTTAATCACATTCAAACATCATAGCAAATTATTAAAAAAAAACACTTACTGCACCTATTATTATTACAAGTACAATATCAAAGAACAACTTAGATAAGGAGCTAAAATAATGAGGTTAGTCTAATCTTCAATACAATTTATTATTAAATATCATCATACAAAATATATTTTATTATCTAAATATATAAAACTCTTACGTTACTGACTGACTGACTGACTGACAATCAACGCACAGCCTAAACCGTAAGTCCTAGAAGCATGAAACTTGGAGAGTATGTTCGTTTTATAGCATAGGGGTGCACTAAGAAAGGAAATTGGAAAATTATTTCCCTAAGAGGAGAAAAAAAGGAAAAGCAATAAAAAAAACAACGGGGCGTAATGGCTGCGGGGCGAGCGAAGCCGTGGGCGGCCGCTAGTTATCTTATAAAATGAGAACAGTCCACTGATTTTACAATACTTATTAATATTCGAGTGTTCACTCTCACAGAATCATCTTATTCCATCCCAAGCACTATTTTTACAGATCGTTCAATATCCTTTTCATTGCTCATACTCTGAAAGTAGGCCTGAAGTTGCCTGAGGGGCCTAATTGAAAGTAAAACTTTCAGCCCTAGGGAGAATCGCTTTCTACTGACAGCTGTCAAATTATAAAAAAAACAAGTTCTATTTTATTCAACCATGTTCCAACTTTCTACCGTCTTTCTAACTGCAAGGAGGTTGTTCCAACTTTTTATTCAGCAAGTAGGTTGGAAACCCATTACAACGGTAAGAAGTTTAAAAAGTCTAATTAGAGCGCAATGTAAAATTTAAATATTATACAGATAGTATTAAATAAATAATATCTTCTAAATTACTTGATTAATATATAGCTTCAACTATTTATTTAAAATAACATAGATTTGAGCAAACAATTTACCATTTTATAAATTATGAAAATAAAAATAATGGCTGAATAATGCTGGCGAGCCGAAGCCGAAGGCCCGCCAGAGAAAAATAAAAAAAAAACCGGGACGGCGGCAATTCAATCTTCATTTTCACTAATTTTTCTTTCATGTTTTTATTTTTACTTTCCTTGTATTCGTAATGAAAAGCACAGTGTTTACCTCGGGTGAAAGTCTTTTAAGTCCCTCAAGCTCCATTGGCGCCCTCGCTACGCTCTGGCGCCAAACCCGTCTCGGGACTCAAAAAACGTGACTTTCAACACTCAGGTAACAATGTACTATTGTTCAGCACACTGGTAGTGTGACGTCACGAACAGTTCTATTACTGTAACATATAAGGCACGTGATTTTATAGACACTTCTGTGACTATATAATAGTCCATACACAAACACGAGCGGTCCATCACATGAACCAGCACTACTAATGAAGGATGTACCAGATTTTGTGACGTCACTGGTTTTTTAGTCTTCGATCAAGAGTGTTTAAATAAATGTCTTTGGGTTTATACCCTACACGTTGGTGACCAGAGCTGAACATTATCTAACGTTTTCTCGAAGATTCATTGCTTTCCCTCCTTCTGTCCGGTGACCGCTGGTGTCATAACAGCAGTGGCCTGTTGTGTGGTGTCACCAGCTTCCATGTCCTCGCCGCCAGTGACCATCTTGTCGATGTTCTCCGCCTCGGCGAGGTCCTCCGGCAGCGGCGTCCGGCTGGTGTCCGGGAGGAGCAGCGCCAGGAATGCGGGCCCCAGCGCCACTAGACCGAACACTATGCTTGGCAGACCGAACATGTATTTCTCCTGAAAATATAACACATTTTGTTATCACACTCAATGGTTCACTTACACTTAACGTTATTGGGGTCGGAAAATTATAATTTTCAACTATTGTTAAATTAGACAGTAGTGGATGAAGTCGGTCTGTGGATGGTGATGATTTTTTGAATATAAGTTTTATTTTTAATATTAAAGTACTTTATACATTTTTGCCTTCGCCCATACCGATCATGAGCTATTAGTCTAAGATCCCGCTATAGAAAGACCTTCACCGAGCTGGTTATTTAATGAAACGTATTTTATATTTAATTAAACATGCCAATAAATATATTCTATATGGGTTGCCTATCAAATTTCAGTCCAGGATAATTATGATTAATTAATAATAATAAAAAAAAATTTAACTTTCCACTGGTTTGTTTATTAAACAAATTCTATACCAATGAATAAAAATACTGGGGTCTTTACCCCAGTATTTTTATTCAATAAACATACTGGTGCAAAATGCTAGTATCGATTTACCTGTTTATACCTGGCTACCCGAGAGTTGTGACCGGAAAAAAATAGGCAACCTAACGTTTGCATATTCTATGGGGCCTATACTTTCGATTGGTATAGAATTTGTCTAATAAACAAACCGGTGGAAAGATAAAAAAACTTTTTTTTTTTAATTATTAATTAATCATATCCTGGACTGAAATTTGATAGGCAACCCATATATAATATACTTATTGGCATGTTTAATTAAATATAAAATACGTTTCATATTTAATATGCAAAGTGGCATTCAAATCGGTGCCACAAATATTCAAAATATCAACTTTTCATTTATAGGAGGATAAGAAGTTCTCGTGGTCGAGCAACATTCTGTAAATGTCTAAGCAAGGTTGTGGTGCTGGTCGCTATAAGTAGAGTGGGAGTACTGACGAGCAGCGGCGTCTGCGGCGCCAGCACGGAGCCGAGGCGGCCCACGGTGCTGGCGAGGTTGGTGAGCGAGTTGCGCGAGGCGGTGGGGAACCCCTCCAGCGCCGCCACCCACAGGCTGAACACGCCGTAGCTGCTGCACATCTTGCCGAGCAGGTACAGCACCACCGACGCCCACCAGATCGCTGCACCCACACAAACAAATGTTATCTTACTAAACTAGTTTTGCGTCAATTTCTAGCTGCAATAGCACAGCCACCCGACTAACCAACCATTTGCTGTAGTAACTAGCAGATTACAAGTGCCAGAGGTTTAGGCTTTAGCTTTTTGATCTCCGTATATTTTGTGTGGAAGATGTTTGCTAAATAATAAGATTTATTTTTGAATGTGTTCTTTTAATTAAACATAAAATTATTACAGTTAGTTAGCGTGACCGCGCTATGAGAGAGTGTTACAGTAGAGTGTCTTACGGTAGAGTACCAAATTTGTCGCGCGGTCACGTATTTATAAGCTTTAAAACATAAACAATATGCATGTAGCTAGCTATGTGTACAATGGTAACGCTACATCTACATCCCACATAAAAAAAAATTATAAGATAATTTTAAAAGTAGGTATATAAAATAAAAATTTAAAGTTTGTAAACTTGTTTCAAATACAAACTAACATAATTGTAATTTAACATTAAAAAAATATCTCATAAAAAGATTCCTACTAATAATATTAATACTTAAAGTGATATAGAGTTCATGGTAATTATAGCGTACACTGTGGCTAATGTTCTGAAAATCAAAAGGTCTCTTTTTAGAACAAAGATACTTAAACGCGCACTGCACTTTTGTTATTGTTAATCACTGTTTATACTATACTTGAACACTTTTTGTGGACCGCCGCCGATGTCAAGTGGTTACATGGCACCCCTGCTGAGTGCGTTACGCGGCTGGCACAAGGTGCTGTTGTTGAAGTGTAGAGTAGCTGTAAATAGGCCGTCCCTTTGTTCCCAAGTGCGTGAATGAGTAGTCCTGAATGATCTTTGTTTATAACCGCGGTATTGTTCGCTGTTGGTAATAATGAGCACTTGATAAGCTAGAGTCAAATATCAAACCGTACAGTCTTTTTAACTGTGCGACCGGATCTCGTTATGACTGGAGCTGTTGTTGTCACATTAGATTTCGGCGGACCAATTTCATCAGGTAGCCGAGGTGTTTTATTTGGGTTACTTAGTGGCATTGTTGTTTCAACAAGTGTCGGACTCTGAGAAACTATTGTTTCTGGGGTCGCGTTGCTAGGTGTGTAGTTAATAGCGTAAGCTGGTTTGAGCCTATCTAGCGAAATAACGACTTTTCGAGAACCTATTTGAACTGTATAGAATTTAGGGTTCCGTTCTATTACTTTAAAGGGTCCCTCATACGGTGGAGTTAGTGATTTTTTCACTTCTCTTCTAACAAAGACGTAGTCCGTAGTTGCGAGATCCTTATGTATAAAAGTTTTTCTATGATCCGATTGCTTTCTTGCACTTGATTGTATTGTAGCCAATGTTTCCATTAAATTACGTGTATACTCAGCATCATTAATATGTGTTTCTGATGGTACGAAAAAATCTCCTGGTAGACGGATAGGCATTCCAAAGGTCATTTGCGCTGGGCTAAATCCTATGTCCTCTTTCATAGTTGATCTAAGACCTAAAAGTACCATAGGTAGCTCTCTCACCCATTGATTAGAGTTGTCGCAGCGTGACATGATGGATGCTTTAAGTGTGCGATGCATGCGCTCTACTTGTCCGTTTGCTTTAGGGTTATATGCTGTAGTGTGGATTTTTTCTATGCCTAGTCTTTTTGTTAATTGTGTAAAAAGTTGAGATTCGAACTGTCTACCTTGATCAGTTGTTATTTTTACTGGACAGCCAAATCTTGAAATCCAATGCTCTACAAATTTATTTGCTATTGTTTCGGCTGTGATATCCTTAATGGGTATGACTTCAGGCCATTTAGTGAAACGATCTATGATGGTGAGGCAATATGTGAAGTCTTCTGAGGGTATCAATGGTCCAATAATATCAATATGAACATGAGTAAATCGATTTGAATTTTCAAACTCTCCAAGTGGTGTAATTGTGTGTCTTTGGACTTTAAATTTTTGACACTTTATGCATTTTTGTACAAACTTAGCGACATCGTGGTTCATGCCGGGCCAAAAATAACGTTGTGTAATAAGGCGTCTTGTTGCAGTTACTCCTGCATGGCTTAGTCCATGAGTACATAAGAGAGCTTGTTCTCGGAATGTTGTAGGTAGGTATAAACGAGCTTGCGATGTTGATATTTCAAATATTAGTTCTCGTTCCGAGTATGGCATGATAATCGATTTAAATTGTAAATTATTTTTATTTCTTAACTCCTGTAACTCTGCATCTTCGATCTGGCTCTGGTACAGCAGCTCATAATCGAAGATATCAGGTAAATGGATTTCCTCTATTCTTGATAAGAAATCCGCAGCAGCATTCATTTCTCCTTTTATGTACTTTATTTCATTACAAAATTGCGCGATAAAATCAAGTTGACGTAAGCGTCTTGGTGAATCGGATTTCGACTCTTTTTTTGTTAGGGCGAAAGTAAGAGGTTTATGGTCGGTCACTACTGTAACATTTCGTCCTTCTATGATATAACGAAAATGCTTAATACCCATGAAGATCGCTAAAAGTTCTCTGTCGTAGGTACTGTATTTAGTTTGAGCTGTAGAGAGTTTTTTTGAATAAAAACCTAGTGGTTGAAGTTCACCGTTGATTGATTGGTGTAGTGCGGCTCCCATGCAGCTGTCTGAAGCATCAGTCATTAGCACTAAACTTGCTGATGAATCTGGATGTGCTAGTAGTACCGCTTCGCTTACTAATTGTTTACATTTGTTGAACGCGTCTGTGGCTTCTGGTGTCCACACGATTTTAGTTTTATCGTTCTTCTTAGAATTGTGTAAGTATTTTTCTAACACAGATTGTACTTCGGCTGCTTTAGGAATACTGCTTCTGTAAAAGTTGATGAGTCCAAGAAATCGTCTTAGTTCCTGGATAGTTTCGGGTTGCGAATAGTCTGTTATGGCATTTACCTTTTCTTGGTTCGGTTTGATGCCATTGCAGCTGACGTGGTAGCCGAGGAATAGTAGTTCCTTTTTGCCAAACTCACATTTTCCGCTGTTTATTGTTATGCCGAATTGATTTAGTCGTTTGAATATTTCATCAAGATCTTTTAAATGCGTTTCCTCGTTCTCGGAAGCGACTAATATATCGTCTAAATAGCAGAAAGTATTTTTTGTGTCTTTCATGACGTTGTTTATGAAGCGTTGAAAGCTTTGCGCCCCATTGCGTAAACCATAATTCATTTTTAAGAATTCAAATAATCCGAAGGGGGTTATTACTGCTGATTTAGGAATGTCCTCCGGTGCGATGGGTATGTGGTGGTATGCGCGTCGTATGTCAATTTTAGACATGATTGTTTTATCCCTTAAAATGTATGTGAAATCCATTAATCTTGGTATTGGATATCTATCGGGTTCTGTTATTGCATTTAATCGACGATAATCGCCGCACGGACGTAATTCGCCGTTTTTTTTATTGACGACATGTAGTGCATTTGCCCACGGGCTAGTAGATGGTCTACATATACCCAACTCCATCATTCGTTCAAATTCTGCTTTTACTGCTTTGTATTTGGCTGGATTTAAGGGTCGCGCTTTCTCATATACGGGTGCGCCCTTTGTGCAAATATAGTGTTGCACATTGTGTTTGGGAATCGATTTGAATGATTCTAGTTTAGTTATATCGGGATACCGCAACAGTAGTGTATGGTATTTATCTGTGGTGTTGACGACTTTTATGGTAGGGAAATTATCCGAAATAGCTTGTATATTCTTGGAAATGTTGGTCAGCTTATCTATTAGTTTTCTGCCGTGTAGGTCAACTAATAGTTGATTTTTGGCTAGGAAATCTGCTCCGATGATTGACCGTTGTACGTCTGCTAGAATGAATGTCCAACGCATTGGGCGCCGTAGGCCAAGATCTAGAGTTAATGTTTTCACTCCATATGTTGATATTGGCGTTCCATTCGCAGCATATAGTGTATAGTCGTCTGGTTGTTGGTTTGGGCGTTTTTTGCACGCAAGTACGGATACGTCGGCACCGGTATCAATTAAAAAACGGTAGCCGTACTTATAATCCGTAACACTAAGGCGATATGTGTGATCGGCAACTAAACTCGCCGCATTAGTAGCCTGTTCTAGTTTAACGACCTTTTCTTGCAACATTGGTCGTGACCACATTTGGTGGCTTTATCTTCATATATGAAATGGTAGTAGCATTTGAAGTCGCTGTCACCAGGAACAGCAGTTTGATTCTGATATTTGATGAAATTACCTCTAACGCGTGAATGTGATCTGCTGGTGCTACGAGTATTACGCTCCTTTGATCGACCGCCTTCTCGCCGCTCGTTATTCATTTGGTTGATTTTATTTTTCAAAGCGGTTAATTCGAGCGTTAATTTTTTTAGCTGCTCTGTTACAGACGTCGATGATGATGATGATGGTGTTTGGAGTTGGAACACATCGGCAGGTCTCATAGTTTCTATAATTTTATCGGCAATATTGGCCGCCTGCTCAAGGTCAACCGTGTCGCATGCAGTAATTACGGGCCGGACACTTTGTGGTAGTCTGTTCACCCATAATATTTTGAGAGTAGATTCTGGTACTCTATTGCGACCTAACTCGCGCATCCGCCGCAGTAGTTGCGACGGTTTTTGGTCGCCGAGTTCGATTTCCGTGAGCAGATTTTGGAGCTGCTTGGTCTCCGACTCTTCGTAAGCTGATATGAGGCGGGCCTTTATACAGTCATACTTATGGTCTGTGGGTGGGTTCTCTAAAATGTCGCTTACTTGCGCTAACTCGTCCCTACCCAGCTTAGCTATAACTAACTGAAACTTGTGCAAGTCACCTGCTTTCTGTGGCGCGACTATGGCATCGAATTGGTGGAACCAGAGTCGCGGCTGGTTGGTCCAGAAGGTGGATATCCTGGAGCTGATGGTGACAGCAGTGATGAGGCTGTCGGTGGATGGCTGCGCCTGCGCTGCGTACGCCGCGCCCTCCGGTCCAGGCTCCATGTTAAGCTCGGTGTGATCGGAGGTGGTAGTCATTGTAAAACTACTACTTGGCACAAACCACTGAATTTAATTTAAAATAGTCACTTGCACTTTCACGTTTAACTAGTACACTTTTACTGGTTATCACATAATACGTGAATTTAAACCAGAAAAAATGATCACGTCGGGGTCACCAATTTAGCTTTTTGATCTCCGTATATTTTGTGTGGAAGATGTTTGCTAAATAATAAGATTTATTTTTGAATGTGTTCTTTTAATTAAACATAAAATTATTACAGTTAGTTAGCGTGACCGCGCTATGAGAGAGTGTTACAGTAGAGTGTCTTACGGTAGAGTACCAAATTTGTCGCGCGGTCACGTATTTATAAGCTTTAAAACATAAACAATATGCATGTAGCTAGCTATGTGTACAATGGTAACGCTACAAGGCAAAGGCAGTGGCTCAAGGTACCGACTTTATTTGTAATACGTGTAAGTAAAAAAGCAGCCAAGTGCAAGTCGGACTCGCCCATGAAGGGTTCCGTAGCAACAAGTAACATAATATAAAAGTTCTTGTAGTTCGTCGAAAGGTAAATTGCAGTTTACGATTTATGACGTATAAAAAAAACTACTGACTAGATTAAGTTCAAACCAAATATCGTTGGAAGCTTGCATAGTAATGTACATCATATATTTTTTTTAGTTTTATCATTCACTGATTTTAGAAGTTAGAGGGGGGGGACCAATATTTTACCACTTTGAAAGTGTCTCTCGCGCAAACTATTCAGTTTAAAAAAAAACGATATTAGAAACCTCAACATCATTTTTGAAGACCTATTCATACATACCCCGCACGCATGGGTGATGAAAAAAAAAATTTGAGTTTCAGTTTCAAGTATGGGGACCCCCCAATTTTTTTGTTTTTTTTCTACTTGTGTGTGAAATTCTTAATGCGGTTCACAGAATACATCATCTACTCGCCAAGTTTCATCAGTCTAGCTCTTATAGTTTCGGAGAAAAATGCCTGTGACATACGGATGGACAGACAGACAGACAGACAGACAGACATGGCGAATTTATAAGGGTTCCGTTTTTGCAATTTGGCTACGGAACCCTAAAAATGACTATGTTATGACTAGTTTATCTGCGTACAAATTCGATTGACGCTCGTAGTGCGGCAACAATTCCACCAACTTTCTTACTTTAGTTACGTAAATACAATTAAATATATCAGCAGACTATAAGCCGTTTGTAGCTTCATGATTGCTAATAAAAATATGGCATTTTCTTTCTTTACTACTTCTTTCTATAAGAGTGAGATATAAAAAAGCCTTGCACTTCCTAACCAGCCCACCACCACATGCTACCAACATGAAAGCACACTCACATTTAGGCACAAAAGCGGACGTAATAAAGAAGACCGCGCACAGCGTATAGGCGACACAGATGGGCGCCTTCCGCCCGAACCTCGTGAGCGTGAGCGCGGTGATGATCCTCGTGGGCACGGACACCAGCAGCATGGCCGAGAAGTTGATGTACTTGTTGCCGGAGATGCTGGTGGAGTAGATGATGGTGCCATTCAGCACGAAGGTGGAGCACGTGAAGCAGGCGGCGATCAGCGCCACGCGCCACAGGATGGTGCGGGAGTGCAGCACCGACCGCACGGGGGGGTCGCGGGGGGGAGGCGCCTGCCCCACCTGGAACATACGTGTGTCCAGGTTATGTTTTGGTTGTTACCTGAATATCGCATAGAGTAGCGCAGGTCCATACCATGGTTTAGTCGTTTATGTAAGTTACCTCACAAGACTTCCTCTCTTCAGTGATCGTGTCCAGCATTGCCTTTGCCTTATGGGACAGCGTGATATTGTTGAACTTGGCGACTTTGTTCAACACTTTTACTGCTTCATCCTTCTTGTTGTGCGCCAACAGCCACCTGCAAGTTTAAGAATAATTGATTTCGTTATACAAAATCTGCTTTTTTGCAAAATAATATCTACGTAATACCTAACTCTACAGGTGTGAGGTGCAGATTGTGGAGTGGCCAAAAGACCACCGGAAAGCATAGGGTAGATATAAATTTATTGAATTTCAACTGTGTATAAAAATGTTATGATGAGGACTTACCTGACGCCCTCATCCACGAGGAATATGTAGAAGAAGGCGACAAGCAGCGGCGCGTATATGGCCCGCATGAGATGCCGCCAGTAGGGCACGCGCCACGCGATCAGACCGAAGCATGCGCTGCCCAGGCTCGACAGTATGTCCCACAGGCAGGAGTACACCACGCGACGCTTCTGCGTCACTGTCTCTAGAGCTGGAAAAAGGACAATGCTTTTACTTTGGGTAATTGGTCTACCAGTGGAAGGACGCTAGAAGACGAGACGATTCTTTCAAGCAAGGTTTCTTTTTAATCTAGTTGGGTATCTACCATTACCAAAAACTGGTTACGAACTAAATTGCATGGTTGCAAAACTTTTTCAAAAGCTTATCCTCTTTAGTCCCGCTATGCGTGTTTAGGGCCACAAACGTTTGCATGATTTTTAGTAAAACACTAGTAATTTAGATAATATGAACTCACAGAGCACCATGCTGGCGTTTCCGTAGCCGAGTGCCGTCTCCAGGAACTCCATCACCAGCAGCATCCAGTAGTTGACGGAGAAGGACTTCACGAGGCCGGCCACGCCCACCACCAGGGGAGTGCCCACTATTATCACCTTGCGCCCGTATCTGGAAGCATGCGTCGATCATTTAAAAAGAAGCTGGAAGAGAGATTTAAAAACTGAACAAGCTGACAAGCTAAGCAATTTTAAAAACAAGCGTGTCATTCCACTTCCGTGGCCGTGTAATCCCTTCAATTATTAAAAAAGTGGAGATAAATGCAAGGATATTAAAAAATCCTTGGATAAATGGGAACAACGAAAAATTCTCTACGTAACTAAAAATGAGTTCTGTGTATTCAAGGACACCGTGACCTAACCTATTATACCTACTTTAGATATTTCGATTACAAATTTCGTACGATTTTTATCAATCCCCATTTTCCCACGAATGGCAATATGGTCTCAGTCTCACCTGTCAGACACAAAGCCGCACAGGATGAATGAGAAGACGAGGCCCAGGTTGTGCACGGTGCCGACCATAGTGCGCTTCCACGGCTGGCAGCCCAGGTCGAACTGGAACCAAACCACAACATCTGGATTTGACTAACTACTGCGAGCTACGCGCTCGTGCTAGCGATAATTGCTACCATTAATCTCAAAGGCACTTTTTCCAGATACTGATCGTAATTGGACTCTGCCTATACTCCTCTCTCTCTCTTTGAACCTTCTACTGTGCTGGAGAGCCATATAACTTTTCGCAAAAATATCTATTGGTCTGGTGTATGATCGAATGCATCTTGTAGGTAAAAGCAGGTACCCACTATAATGGCATTTAATGTGACAGGAAATGAGTTTGCAGATAGTAAGCAATTTACCAAATGCTAGCTCAGCTACCCACATGTATTATTACTGGCATTGCTGCTCGCCGTCACGTTACACCAAACATGACTTCTAAACACCATAATCCACAATGTTTACCAAACAATTGCATACGACGCTATTCTATCTATACAACATGGTGTCGCATCTAAGTAGAAATATGAGTGATCATAGTGACTCGCGGTGAGTGATCATGAACTTGAACTGAGTACGACCAACAACCAGTCATGCTGATATCCTACACAGATGTCATTGGCAATGGAACTAAAACGTTCACCTGCGCGTGCGACAATGGTGGGCCAATAGATATTTTAGAAGATGGTAAATACCTCTGCGAATGTGTGTACTGTGTACTGATGTCATAATTCTTTGTACGAGTGGAGCGGATTTTTCTAACAACCGCTTACTTTAGTATCTGAATGTAACTACTTCGCACATATTAAACGTTATGCTATTTAACATTTGGTTCCAGTTGTTAAACAAATCGGCATTTACGAGTTAATAAAAACTGTAGCATATTTTATGTAAAATCAGTGATAAATCTTACTAAAACAAATTTTAAATTCCGGATACCGGCTATAAGGCTCAATGTTCTTCCTGAAAATGTGCAGCGGTCTATTTCAGGCTGATGACAGATATTATGATGATTAAAATGATATTCTGTTAAGTGACTCACCTCAGCGACAATGCTATTGTAATCTTCATAAACTAACTTCGTACACGGCACGCTCTTGTCCTTTGAAAAGTTTTCAGGAGAGCATCTATCTGAGGAGAGGTCCGCATCGTTCGGGAGCCATTGCCGGCTGTCCTCCGTGATGTTGCGAGGCGGTGCCTGCAGGGGCGCCATTCTATAGCACTGCTCGGTGTGGTTTGCTATCGCGTACGACGTCCAAGACGCGTTGAAGTCGATCATCTGGTCCTCACACTCCGGCACCTGACATCTGCAATTGAAATGCATTTTCTACTGAAATCAAATACCAAAGAACAATCACAAAAATCTGCTGTTTTCTTTTAGCTCAATTGTTTTTTGTGTATTTTTTAAAATATTTGTTTAATTGTAAGTTTCTTTGTGTAAATAAATCTAAGGTTGAATTGAATTTATTGAGAGAAATGGTAATAATAATGGTAGGCATCATGCTGGTCAAGACTCTTTTGCTATTTTATCACACAGAAACACGACGCACTTCTCCAGTATCGATAAATCTCTTAGCACATTTCTTCTTTAGTTGTCCTTGTTTTCTACTGGTCAAATAAATTAAACAGCACTAAAACAGATTTTAAAAACTGAATCAACATCGACGACGGTACGAATTAAAATAAGTGAGTCTACAAGCATGCAATAACATAATCCTCACCTTGTATTAAAATGCCAAGTCTTATCCCTATATCTCATTTTGTGCAACATAGCGCTTGTCTTTTTAGGCGAAGGTTCTAGTTATGCTAAAGTACGACTTCCTTAACATGTTAGCGTGTGTCTCTGCACGTTCTACTTCAAGCAATAGGCCTACCATGAGCTCTGTCTGGCTATGTCTCCGGTTCTGGTTTTGTGGTATGAGGGTTGACACATTGTCACACACACAGTATAGATAGAGCATTGGTGAGCACTCACACAGACTCAAAATCAGAGCCAGAGACCGAGCCAGACAGAGTTCTTGGTAGGCCTACAGGGAGAGGGGCGGCACGCTAGTCTGTACTCTGTAGTAAGTGATGATAAGTCAATAGACCCATTTAATTATGCATGCAAACAAGGCGTTTCACTACGGACAGATTATATAAGAATGTAGGCGAGACGTATATACCATTTGTTTAGATTATTAGCTACCTACTTTAATAAACGTGAGCACTGAGCATGTACTAGTCCACTCAATCGGCGTGTCCGCAGTACAGAATGAAATGTCAGATAAGACTCAGATAACTTCCTTTAGACATCCTCAAAGTCATCTTAGCTTGGTAGGTATTATTAAGAAGGTATTAGGGAATATTAATACCATCTCGGGCGTTAGAGTAGAAGAGTATACGAGTTCGATACCTGCGTTGGAACAATGGGAACAGCGCTGGAAATATTCGTAGCGAGTATACAGTATACACTAGGGCATGCTCCCGGGAAGTATCAGTATCGAAAGTACCGGGAATTATCGCTGATTTTGAACTTTTCTAGTACCGGTTCTCCACGAAGGAATTCCCGATACTTTCGATACTTTCGATACCGATGACAATGATCAATTTATTGGTGTTTTCTAGTACGATATAAATAAATAACGATAAAAAACACTTGCTATGCGTTCAGTTTCACTTTTCTGTATACATTGCTAAATATTTTGACAAATTACAAACCTATAATTGACATCATTCAGATAATATCTCAACAATTTCGGACAAGTCAAAACGAAAATGACATGTTTATTTTACCTGAATTGAAGTAGATGTTCGTTACTATTTATGACAAAATCTGTTAGAAAAAGAACGAAAATAACATGGACGGCTTTCTACGAAAGATGGAAACGCTTTTACATTCAACTTACGCCTTGCTTATATTTCGCTATATCTTTGCTGAGCTGATTTAGTTAGATAAATTACATAGTTTGTTACTGTTAGTTTTAACTATTGATTTACTAGCTGCCTGTCCCGGCTTCGCACGGGTGGACATTCATTTTTTAAACACTTAATTATAGGCTATGTTACTCAAGGTGAACCTACGTCCAGCAGTGGACTTCTTCTTCTTCTTCTTCTTATCGTGTCACTGATTCTTTCAAACCAAGTGTGGTTAAATATTGAATATAAACTATCCTATCTTTTAAGTTGGACCATATTATAGACGGTTACAAAATTTTATCAAAATCCGTTCAGTAGTTTCGGAGTTTATCGCGTTCCAAATTAGGACAGGAATTTTTTATAGATATAGATAGATTTGATGGATATTCGATTTAACTTTGATTTAACCTAACTCTGATTGTTGCGTGCACGCACAGAGAGTTTTAGTATTATAATAATGAAGATATACGAGAAATAAATGAGAATATCCTGAGTGACCGTCCTCCTGGTGGTCCTCCCTATACGGATTTCACCGAAATCGGTCAACAGGAGACCTTCTAGCGTATGTCACTCACTTATGAAGTGAAGCTATCGAGAGAAACGGAGAAGCTTTAGCAGTTTCTCTGGATATCTCGAAGGCTTTTGACCGGGTTTGGCATGACAGCCTACTAAGCAAGCTTCCTACGTATGGATTACCCACTGGCTTATGTGTTTGAGTATCAGACTTTCTGAGAGACCGATCAATTTGAGTAGTCGTTGACGGCTGCTCGTCTGATCAAATGGCAATTAATGCCAGAGTTCCTCAGGGGTCAGTTCTCTCTGCAACACTTTTCCTGCTGCACATCAACGATCTGCTTAGGCCCGGTATCATTGGGTATGCAGACGACAGCACTGTTGTAGAGAAAAACATACCTGAAGCACATTCCAGTGGATCTCAGATCCAGTCTCATAGAGAGGCAATGATTGAACGCATGAACTTAACGCTGAAGGTAGTCGCAGAGTGGGGCGATGCCAATTTGGTGAAGTTCAATGCTTCAAAAACACAGGCGTGCCTATTTTCCGCTAAGAGGAGTCAATTTCACCTGACTCCTACTTTCCGAGATGTATCCCTTCCGATTTCAGACCAACTAGAGCTTCTAGGGTTTACGCTAACCAGTAAATTGAATTTTGGCTCGTTCATAGAATCCAAAAACAAGACAGCTGCGAAGAAGGTAGGCATTCTATCGAAGGTGAGACAGTACTTCACACCGGGACAGCTTTTTAACCTGTACCAAGCACAAGTCCGGTCGTGTATGGAGTACTGTTCTCATCTCTGGGATGGTTCTGCCAAATACCAGCTTGAGGTATTGGAATTTTTTGAGAGACGAGCCAAAAGGCTCATTGGTAGCGACACTCTAGTCGGGTCCAAGCTCCTAAGTCTCGAACATCGTCGTAAAGTTGCCAGTCTATCGGTATTTTACAGGATACATTTCGGAGTGTGCTACGGAACTTTACAATTTAGTTCCCCCATCCCCATTCTACCATCGGACCACTTGACGCACGGAAATGCGGCATCCATACCTGGTTGATGTTCCAACTGTCCGTACCAAGAACTTTGCTTCAACTTTTATGTTGCGGACAGCCAAGGAATGGAATTCCTTGCCGGCGTCTGTCTTTCCGAGTACCTACAAATTAGACGTTTTCAAGACAAGAGTGAATAAGGTATCTTCTAGGTAAGTAAGCGTGCTACATCGTCGACCGCATCATCACTTAACAGCAAGTGAGATAGCGGTCAAAGGCAAACCTATAAATTGTAAAAAAAAAAATCGTGTATTTTGTGGTTGTGTGTGGGTTAATTTACGCTTCTCAATAAAAAAATATATCTCAATAATACAAAGTGTATTTTTCAGTAGTTTTTCTTTCATTGTATATCTATACGGTCAGTTTTATTAAAAAAAATAAGTCAGTATCGAAAGTATCGAAATTCCCGGGAATTCCCGGTTCCGAGCCCAGTATCGGGCGAAAATTCCCGGTTCTGAGAATGGTTCCGATACTGCATGCCCTAGTATACACTGAGTGATGGTTCTCGCAGATACAGACGTTAGAGAAGAATAGAGAGAGAGAGCAGGACTTTCATGTTGTGACAAAAGAGGTTATTTCATGATAATTAATGATATTGAAGTATTCAATACATTTAATATTATTGCTTACAATTGATAAGTAAGTGACAACAACATTATTCATTTTCTTTTATAAAGTAGGTAACTGCAGCGAAAGCCATAATTTTGTCCAGTTTATTTGTCCATTGAAGTATCATATTATGATGTGTGAAGGTGCACGAGGATCATACATTACATTACATTATGAGTACATAACGTAATGCCATAAACATTTACGATCCTTGCGCGTACCTACCACCGAAATGCACTGAAAACGTGCAAACAATGCAACAAGATTCTGTATTATTACGCTAGTAGAGTTTCTTTAAAATAAATGATTATAGATCATATAAAAAAACGGTAGGAACCGAGCCGTAGTTTGCTGCCTGTTCTTCTAGGCTTGGTCGCGTGGAACTGGCACCTAGACTCACCTAGCTTTAAGACGTTTCAAAGTGATTCTTGAAATTCAACTGAATAAAGACAATTTAGATTTGATTTGACTTATAAATCTTATATTTCTTGCCGGAATCGAACCCGTGCTCAATCGAGTACAGACTTGCCCCTCCAGCCCTAAATTGTAAATTCCTCCCGCCTTGCACCAACGCGAGTGATCGCAAAGCACAGCTCTCTGATCCCCTCACAGTTCAAGAAGTTGTCCCGAACACAGCATGCACTGCTGTGGCATTGGTGAGTTAAGGCGCGCTCAATTTGGATCCGTTTTCGTACGAATTCCATTCGTACGAAAGCGGATCCAAAGTGAGCGCAGCCTTATACTCTTACAATACAATACAATACAATACAATCATTTATTTGCGAAACACAGGTAATATATATAGGATGGTACAAGTTAAGAAGTTCAGCCATGTTCTGCCTTAAGGCATGCAAAATATTTAAATGTCACAAGTATGCAAATATAATAAAATGTCAGCGCTATAATGAAAATTAATAATTGATACAATATTATTACTCAAATTTATCACACAATACTCCTTAACACTATAATATTCCTTTTCTATCAAAAACTTTTTTAACATCTTCTTATATATATTGATTGTACTAGCATCCACTATAAAACTAGGTAATTTATTATATATACGAGGTGCCATGCAGAATATACTATTATTAAACATGGCAGTTCTACTAGGAGGACAACAAATTTTAGCAAACAGTCGATTGCTTTGAAAAGTTGTAAAAAGCGACATATTTGTTCTCACAAATAAGGAAACTTCGTAAATATACATGGAGGGTAATGTAAGAATATTAAGATCTTTGAAGTGCTGCTTACAACTATCGGTTTGTTTTAACCTACAAATTGCTCTAACACACCTCTTTTGGGCCTTAAAAATAGATTCCTTCTCTGATGAATTACCCCAGAACAATACACCATATCTAAGGATAGACGACACATACCCATGATAAGCCGTAACGACTGTGGAAGTATTCGCAACTTTTGACAGCATATATAATGCATATGAATATTGATAAAGCCTGGAACATACACTTTCACTATGTGATTTCCATGTTAAACTGGAGTCAATATTAATACCTAAGAACTTAGTCACGTCTACATGCTCAATTTTATGTCCGGAATAATTTACGTCAATATTACTAATTCTAATTGCTCTATTTCTAAAAATGGTGAAGTAAGTTTTTGTCAAATTGATTTGCAAATTGTTGCAGTTTAACCATCGAACAATATCGCTAAGAGTATTGTTGATGTCACTTTCCAAGACTTCTTTATTTTTACCTGTAAATAAAATTGTACTGTCATCTGCAAACATTACAGTTTGATGTCTTGCTATTATTGGCAGCTCGTTAATATATATGATAAAAAGTAGAGGTCCTAGGACACTACCTTGAGGGACTCCTACAGTTACTGATCTAGGTGTAGATATATAGCTACATTCCATTTTTGATTTTAAGCACAATCTTGTTATTTGAGTCGACTGTTTACGACCAGACAGATAAGACTCAAGAAGCTTTAGAACGTTTCCCCTTACTCCATAAGCGTCAAGTTTTTTTAGCAGTACACAATGGCTAACACTATCAAAAGCTTTTGTCAGGTCCATATAAAGGGCACATGCGGGCTCTTCACTCGTCATCACCATGATCAATGAGGAGCTCTCTCTCACTGCAGCTACACAACACACAAACACCTAGGTGTGGTAGAGATCAAACTGCTGCAGTAGTGGTGAGAGCCAAAGATGTGATGTGATGACTGACCTGTAGGCGACTTCAGCGGCCGTGAACACGTAGTTGTAGTTGCACATGCTGAGGAAAGAGTCCCGGAAGGCGAGCAGCAGCAGCAGCAGCAGCTGGTACTTGCCGAAGCTGCCGAGCTCGCTGAGGATGCCTTCCAGGTTGAACTGGCCCTCGCTGCTGTCCTTTGACTCCTCAGCCATCTGCAGGAGTATTTTCACAATGAGAACGTTTCTAAGTGATTTCTTGTGATACAACTGAATAGAGAAAATTAAAGATCCATTAGTGGAAAACATGTGTCAAGCACATCACCAATAGAGTCTCTTTGAGGCGTACATAAAATCTTTTCACTACCCTGAATCTACAGAACTAGTGGTAAAAAGAAGATTGAGGTTTTATTCTGGTCATGATCATAAGATTGATGCACTTACTTTAACGCTGGCTTTTTTAGACATCTTGAAGAGGGTCAGCACTTGTCCTGTTTCATTTGTGCAGAACTACCATTATCTACGACATACAAAAATATAATAAACTTACAGCTTGCTTTAAAAACACACACACACTCAGGCTGTGGAATGATCTCCCTGCAGAGGACTATAGCATGGGGTTCTTCGAAAAGGGCGTTTTAAAAGTTTTAAAGAGTCGGCAACGCGCTTGTGATGCCTCTGGTATTGCAGGCGTCCATAGGCTACGGTAACCACTTCCCATCAGGTGGGCCGTATGCTGGTTTTCAACTTAGTTGCATAAAAAAAACGTATGCTTAAAAACTTATACGCATGTCCAATAATGTATACACAGGGAACCGGAATAATAGCGTCTATTTTAGAGTTCTCGCATGTTATCAACAATTTTTGTTTTGATTAAAAACTTGGTTTTGTCATCTTACAACTCTGAAATGCACTAAGCCCTGATTTGGTAGATATAACTTTTGAAACTATCATGGTTTTTAACACTATTTCTATTAATATCGGGATATGTAACATGATATAATTTTGTAAGTTTTGAGTCCCGATGCACCATGATCATGGGTTGAACTGGGTACCTATTCAGACTTTACTTACTTTTACTTTGCTATACTTTGATGGAGTGCCTTACTTCGCGCTTAAATACCATATTATCATTAATTTCAGAATACGCAACAACACACTCTTGGTGTCGTTGGTGTCCATGGGCAACGGTGATCGCTTACGATCAGGTGGGTTGTTGGCCTTTTTGTCTATTTTTATAACGCTTTTATTAGTTTCACCTGTATGTATGTATGTATGTATGTATGTATGTATGTATGTATGTATGTATGTATGTATGTATGTAACCGACCCCTTTGAGCTCGATTTTGTCCTACTTTGAACGATCAGATTTGATTCAAACTTTGCACACCTGTCAAAGGTCGATGACAATGCAATAATATGAAAAAAAAAATAAAAAAAATGAAAAGAAATAAAAAAAATAAAATAACAACCTACTTTGAACGATCAGATTTGATTCAAACTTTGCACACCTGTCAAAGGTCGATGACAATGCAATAATATGAAAAAAAATAAAAAAAAATGAAAAGAAATAAAAAAAATAAAATAAAAACCTACTTTTAACGATCAGATTTGATTCAAACTTTGCACACCTGTCAAGGGTCGATGACAATGCAATAATATGAAAAAAAAAAATATGAAAAAAAAAAACAACTAAAAAGTAAAAAATAAATTATAGTTTAAAAAACTAAAAAAAAACGCTTTTATAACTAATTGAACTAAAAAGTTAAAAATAAAACTGTGATAATCAATTGAAAATTTATATTATTGTACAAAAAGCGTGGGGGGGCTTGATTTTGATTGTTGTAAATATTTTATCAATAGTTTATTATATCTGAAGTTATTATAAAAAGCACCCCACGTTTTTTGTACAATAATATAAATTTTCAATTGATTATCACAGTTTTATTTTTAACTTTTTAGTTCAATTAGTTATAAAAGCGTTTTTTTTTAGTTTTTTAAACTATAATTTATTTACATTAAAAAAATGCCAGGCCAGGTCCAAACTTTATTATCTAGCACCAAAACCAGACTTTATTAATTGTTATATATATCACTAGGGATAATATGGCACGGAACACGTCACTACACGACCACTTGTTGTGACCATTATACTAGAATGGGGTTTGATGGGTGTGATTAATGATTTGTGTAATCATAATAAAAAAATTTAGAAAATACGACAGATCATTATTTGAATGTCATAATTATTCTAATCTCAAATATAGATACTCTCGTGGATGCGGTTGAAGAATATCATTATGACTTATATAATGAAAAACATAATTAACCTGATATATTATTAATAACCAACATTAGCTCCTGCCTGCTGCTTCGCTTGCGTGTTAGCTATAGATAAAAAAGCAGCCAAGTGCGAGTCGGACTCGCCCATGAAGGGTTCCGTAGCATCAAGTAACCTAATATAAAGGTTTTTGTAGTTCGTCGAAAGGTAAATTGCGGTTTACGATTTATGACGTATAAAAAAAAACTACTGACTAGATCTCGTTCAAACCAAATATCGTTGAAAGTTTGCATAGTAATGTACAACATATATTTTTTTTAGTTTTATCATTCTCTTATTTTAGAAGTTAGAGGGGGGGGGGACCAACTTTTTTCCACTTTGGAAGTGTCTCTCGCGCAAAATATTCAGTTTAGAAAAAAACGATATTAGAAACCTCAACATCATTTTTGCAGACCTATTCATAGATATCCTACACGTATGGGTCCGATGAAAAAAAATTTTTTGAGATTCAGTTTTAAGTATGGGGACCCCCAAAATTTATAGTTTTTTTTCTATTTTTGTGTCAAAATCTTAATGCGGTTCACAGAATACATCTACTCGCCAAGTTTCATCAGTCTAGCTCTTACGGTTTCGGAGAAAAATGGCTGTGACATACGGACGGACCGACAGACAGACATGACGAATCTATAAGGGTTCCGTTTTTGCCATTTGGCTACGGAACCCTAAAAATTGTATTTGGGTGCCGAGCTAGCGGTTCGTGTGAAGTGATTGGCTCACAAACATACAACAAATCTATTATGCTGCATAATAGATTTGTTGTATGTTTGTGAGCCAATCACTTCACACGAACCGCTAGCTCGGCAAATACTTATCCCACTAATATGCGTTATAATATGCATAATTTATGCATATTATAACGCATATTAGTGGGATAAGTAAAATTTTTAGGGGTCTGAAGTCCAACAAGGAAACCTTATGGTTTCTCTTTGTCCATCCGTCTGTCTGTATATCCTTGCTCAGAGCCGTTTTACTTGTAAACCGTCTATTTCTGCCGAGATTTTGGCATGTTTGCAAAAAAAAAAAAAAAACTGCATTGCTGTATTTCGGTTTGAAGGGTGTGGGTGCCGGTGAAATTACTGGCACGTGAGGATAAATATCTGTATGCCTCCAGTTGATAGACCCAGAGCAGTGCATAGTGCATCGTATAGGGCACGCTCCTAACGGACATTGAAATTTCCTTATACTGAAAATTCTTCTTCTTATCGTGTCACTGATTCTTTCGTACCAAGTGTGGTGAAAGGATTTTTATACTGAAAATGCTATAGTAGGGATGAATGAGACAAACAAATTAAGGTAGGCGTTAGCGCCCTTTAAGAGCTGCTCTCAATAGGATCGCGCCAAATAGGATCTTGTTGTGCAATAGCTTAGTTGATTATGTTTAGTTTTCTGCACTGAATTCGATTCCCGCCGGACAAACATTTGCATAATGAAGTAAAATTATTTAGGCATTTTAAAACAAAATTATAAACTTTAGTAAAAATAACCAACCTTGGGAAATTATTCTGTTTCCAGCAGCAGGTTAGTCTAGTCTAATTTAGTCCAGAAGTATCTAATGGTGGAAGCACAAAAACAGACTAAAACTAATTTAATACATCTCTAGCCTTTATACAGCACTGAGTGACGATAGTTTGACCATAACAATTAAATGCTTACCTCCATGCTTTACCGTGCCATGCTGTTGTCACATTGTGTAGGGCATCCATCACATTTGGATATTATATTTGCATCACAACGCGACGGGTGCCATTCTAGCAACACAAATCACTCAAGCGATCGCTGAATTCGATGAGAGTTGTCAGTTTTTGTTTGAAAAATTAGAAAATGGAACGCGGATTCAGCGATCAACGGATCAGCGAATCGAACAGTGTTGCCGGAATAGCAGGGCTGACCTTTTTGTGTTCTTTACTGACTTTACTGACTATCGAGAACTCGAGATCATTACTTATAAGTTATAACTATAAGCAAGCAGTTAGCAGAGCTAGCTATGCCAAATTAGACTTTATTTCAACGCCGGCGATTTTTAACGGCTTTCGCTCATCTAAGCGTTCTGCGGTGGCGATCAGTAAAACGCTGCCAAATATCGCTGTCAAATTTGACAGCGTTTCAGTGGTCGCCACCGCATAACGCTTAGATGGGCGCAACTGCCCTGCCAGCAACTTATAGAGATGAGAGACTTATCGGTCCGCTAAGCAGGCAGCTAAATGACTGCTATAGGACCATTATGAATATACACGTCTATAACAATCTATATAATATATTGTAGTCTAGTAAGCAATGTTAGACTTAGTTCGGTTTAGTGTAATATTCGTTTTCTCTTATATGATATACTCGTATTTAAGAATACATTTGGTACACTTCAAGAGCTGTGTATTTTGTTAATAAATAAAATAAGACATGAAAATGTATCTCTTTGTGAACATAATCGGTAGGTACGTGCCAGTCAATGCCAGCAATTTCATGAAACAGACAGTATAATAGGTACTTATAGAGAGAAATAATAGCTCGAAGAGGAGAGTGAAATAATAATAATGTTTTAAGTATGTAATGATTACCTATGTATACTTAGGGGCAGATTTTTCCATCTAACGAATATCGGTATTCGTCGAATATAAAATGTGAGTCCTTGTTTCTGGGAAGCTTTAAATAGAAATGGTTATATTTTTATCTCACGTAAATTAGGCTACTGCTGGACTACTAACTGGTAGACAATGCTAGCATTAAGTCCTCTTAGCACTAAATTGTTTGTGTGCAAGGTTTAAATAAATAAATTAATCTGCAGATTGAATTTACCTATTTTACTACCACGCGACCAAAGCTGTACCGAATGCTGGCTGGCATAATATAGACGTTAAGCTTCACGTGTCTGTAATTTTACGGCACCCGCACCATTCAAAACAACACACAGCGATGCTGCTTCATAGCAGAAGCGTTGGTGGTGGTGGTGGTATTGGGGGAAGTATCCCCCAATGAACCACACACAAAGAGATACTCGTATAGCTAAATTAGAAGCACTGAGTTATTGATAAAAATGAGTCGCTGAGTTTAATGGTTTTGTGTGTGTTTTACGTAATTTACGTGAATTGCTGTTACCACTATTGTTACAGATTCCATGCGTGATGTAACCTTTACATTGTGTACAATATGTTCGGAAATTAGCTTGAGAAAAAGGAAAATTAGTCCACTTCTAGAGAATGCAGTCAACTATGACAGTGCATGCAAATTAAAGAGAAATAATATTGTTATAACGTATTACTCCGTTCAATAACTTAAAGGCCATAAAAAATCGATTTATCTTACTAACTCATGGTCTGTTTTACAAATTTTTAAATGACTCATTCCTAAAGGCTCGAACACACCTAGTTCGCTGGCGGTAGCGATCAGTGAAACGCTGTCAAATATCGCTGTCAGATTTAAGATTTGACAGCGATATTTGACAGCGTTTCACTGTTCGCTACCGCCAGCGAACTAGGTGTGCGCAGGCCATAAAAAGTAAACTTCAACTAATTTCTTTGTTCTGCTATTATTGAATGTTTACTTATTTTAACCAGCACTCTGTTGATGGTGCTTCATGCAGTTGACAAGTAAGGAATAGGAAGGAAATAAATACCTGGCTTCAAAATAATAACAGTGGATTTTTAATCTAGTGGTCAAAGTAGGTACGTTGGGTTAGGTATTAGAAAAAATACAATGCTACCACACTGACGTACTTACACTTAGGTCTCTTAGGTCGCTGGCGATGGCGATCAGTGAAACGCTGTCAAATATTGCTGTCAAATTTAGACTAGTGTTAGTGAAACGCTGTCAAACTTGACAGCAATATTTGACAGCGTTTCACTAACACTAGTCTCTAAGTTAAGTACATTATTACTAACAAAATTATGGATGCATTAATGTCTGAAATAAATACGATTCTATTCTATTCTACTGATCGCCATCGCCAGCGACCTAGGTGTGCGCAGGCCATGACTGAGTTATAAACAAATGACATTCAATAAGTGCTGAATAATTTGAGACGTTGGCTGATATTAACAAATATTAGTAAGTATATACAATGGCAGGTTTATATAAGCGTTTATTTTGGTAGCAGTGTATGTGTATGTGCATGTGAATGTGCATGTGTCAATGTTCGGCGACGTCCGATACCGCGTGTTTACTAAACACGAGCATTGTTAGCCTGGACCTACCTACCTGCCTCATAGCAGCTCGCCTACCTATATACTCTCTGTGCTCCATCTAATCATTGTGCCAGTACTTACTTACTTACGAATACCTATCACTGATAGGAAACTCGAATTTCTTTAATTTTTATTGATTTTATAGTATTTACTACACTTAAGGAAAACATAAAGATTTTTTAAATGTCCCAAAAGTTAAGAGCCTAGCGGGACTAGAGCCCGCGGGTTCAAATTTCTTTGATTTCGTAAAAGCTCATCCCTAAAATCCTGCCATAATATTATATCGAACAAGATAAGTTTCATCATCATCACCAAACACCCGGAAGACGAAACGTAGGGCCACCCACCAGATGGACCGATGACATTGTTAAGATCGCGGGAAGTCGATGGATGGAAGGGGCTCAGAATTATTCTTCCTGGGAATGTGTAGAGGAGGCCTATGTCCAGCAGTGGACTTCAGAAAAGTTTATGAAATAGTATTACTATAGCTCTTATTAGTCCATCAGTTCCATTAGTTATTTTGTGCCTATTTGCTTAGTTGGGGGCTAGATGGCGCTATGTGAAGCCTATCATCACATCCACTATCATATACATATATTGACCGTGAGCTAAGAACCAAGACTCATTCCTCCCCTGCATCAAATTTAAATGATGGGAAAACCAGTAGAATTAAAATCATGATTTATTAGACTGTTATTACTTCGATGGTATTATAATAAGTTACTGTATACTATTTGGATACAATAAGTATTTGCATAGAATTGGGATTATCAAAGTAGACCTAGTTATGAATGACCTTAATATCTATTGTTAGTTAATCTGCGAATAAACACTGGTAATGCAATAACAGAGTGGACCGAGTACTCACGGCACGTGGCGTGTACTACCTACGACATTACTTTAGTGTACTATGAGTATTAGTGTACTACGATTTTGACATCAAAGTCAATCTTTTTCATTAATTAAAATCACAAGGCGTTTTTTTTTTATTATTTTAAAATAGGCACCTCCTAAATTACACGGTGGGTGGCTTCAATACTCAATAAATTGATTGCTTACACACAGCTTATGTTGGGTAGATAGTACATTATGTACAAACATAATTGTTAAGTGTACACTAAGTAGTATCACACAGGGGTCCGTGTTATAGGTACTTTGCTTGATCGCAGCGCGGCGCGATTACTTATTTTAATAATATGCATAATAAAATATTGATATTTCCAAGGTTTGTATTGGAGGTTGTTCTTGCGATTTTTCAACTATCCAAAGTATGGTGTACAAGTAAAAGTTCTACAGTTCTACTGTACATTCAATGGGCTCTCTGAATATAATGTCTTGTTAGTTATAGACATTTGGCCGGATATTATCCTTTTCAAGTTTTACAGCAAACAATACTATATAAATAGGGTTTGCCAGTGCGTGTTCAAGAGTGATGGCATTCTCATAAATAGTACCACAAAATGTTTGCGAACGCTTTTTAAATTAATTAGTATGTTAATTTAAAGATCTATGCTGGTTTTGTCGTACATGGGTAATGATCAATATGATGGTGTAATATACATTATTTAACATACATCAAACACATTGGTTTGTTTTTTTTTCAATATCGCCAAATAAAATTTCATCACATCGTCTTTCTGAAAAGTTTTAAATTTATTTTTTAATTTTCCTGATATATGTACTGTAAACAACGTACCTACAGGTTGTATACTTCCGTGTTTTAGACCAGCCCCTACAGCGTCGTGAATCCGGTACCACACACCGTCCGGTGTAAAGGGTGTAAAAAACGGACATCCACAAGCGCGCTACGCTGTGTTTGCAGAGACAGAGAAAGTATAAATTTTCGCTTCGGTGTGGAGGGGTGTACTAAGAAATAAATTCATCCTTTAAACAGTTACAGAGAGGGTTGGAACTTGTATGAAAATAGTTTGACACGTGCGAAGTCCCATGCGTGGGATTCAACTAATCTGAAATATGACTGAACTTTAATTTGAATCTTAATAAAAGTAAACCGTCGATGACCTCGTTTAGGATTTAAGGTGCCGATCAGAAACTATTGTTTACTTGTCAGATATTATATCAAAATCGGTCGCGTCATATCTTTAATTTCAATGCAAGTAAATGTACGTTTTTGCACATTGATTAAAACAACTGTACTACGAAGGTTCAAAGGAAATTCGATGGATTTGGTGGCGTGACCAGGAAGTGGTACCCCCCCAGCCCCAGCCGGGAGAGTACCACTCCGGGTCGCGAGCTGCTCTCCTAATAATAAAGATGAGAATAGCTCACCCTAACGGACACAATGTTTCGTGGCATCGCCACTCAGTATGAAATGCACTATGCACTTTTGCTTTTTAGGGTTCCGTAGCCAAATGGCAAAAACGGAACCCTTATAGATTCGTCATGTCTGTCTGTCTGTCTGTCTGTCTGTCTGTCCGTCCGTATGTCACAGCCATTTTTCTCCGAAACCGAACCGAATCCGAAACTTGGCGAGTAGATGTATTCTGTGAACCGCATTAAGATTTTTACATAAAAATAAAAATAAAACTATAAATTTCGGGGGTCCCCATACTTGAAACTGAAACTCAAAAATTTTTTTTTCATCGAACCCATACGTGTGGGGTATCTATGAATAGGTCTTCAAAAATGATGTTGAGGTTTCTAATATAGTTTTTTTCTAAACTGAATAGTTTGCGCGAGAGACACTTCCAAAGTGGAAAAAAGTTGGTCCCCCCCCCCTCTAACTTCTAAAATAAGAGAATGATAATACTAAAAAAAATATATGTTGTACATTACTATGCAAACTTCCAACGATATTTGGTTTGAACGAGATCTAGTGCGTAGTTTTTTTTTTATACGTCATAAACCGTAAACCGCAATTTACCTTTCGACGAACTACAAGAACCTTATTATGTTACATCAAGTAACATAATATAAAGGTTCTTGTAGTTCGTCGTGCTACGTAACCCTTCATGTGCGAGTCCGACTCGCACTTGGCTGCTTTTTATAGGCTGTACAAGAAGTATGAGTGTTGACGTTTTTGAGAGAACTAGGCAAAATAACACATTTGAAATAAAAACATGCAAAAAAACATTTATTTTTATAGGTAAGAAAGAATCGCTTTAGGTAAAGCCATTTGTCAAACTTACATTTATCTTGAATGCCGGCTGGTGACCCGGCTAATATCCATAAAAAAACACAGATCACTCCAAAACCAATTAATTATTATTTTTAATGATTGGTTTAATTGATATTATTCTGATAGTCGAACTAGATTTTCAGTTCCTAGTGCGAGTCGCGCGCACGCACCTGAGCGCGTCAGTAACAGCGTGAGAGTGCTGGCTCGCGTGACTCCATGCGGCATGCGGCATGCGGCATGCGGCATGCGGCATGCGGCACCGCGCGCGGCCACTACCTTACATTACTACTACTGCTGGAGCTAATGCCTTATTTTAAACTATACAGGGTTATTCATTGTTAGCTGCAAATACTCAGGAATTAGGTTCAACAAATGAAATAAAAAATATTTATGAAATGATTTTTTTTAAGTTTTGTTATGAAAATCCCGAGAAAATCGATAAAGGAATCATTGGCGCCTGACCTATTTTGACCTTTGATCCGCGCCCGCGCGCCGTGAGTGACACTCTGCGTTCAGTCACCGCCTGGGTGGGTCATCGTCCTGTTCTCCATGGCAATCATTATGCAATAGCCGTAGAGAAATTAATAAAAATAAAATTTTGATACAAAAACTTGAATTTTTTTTGATCAAATTTAAAAAAAATAATTTCATTAATATTTTTTATTCTATTTGTTGAACCTAATTCCTGAGTATTTGCAGCTAATAATGAATAACCCTGTATACTACCAGCTGATAAAATAAGCATTTGGCCCATCTGATGTTAAGTCGTAACCATCGCCTATAACAAAGCATTGCCTCGTAGGTCACACATGTCAAAAACGTGTCCTACTGCAGTGCGTCCATGAATTTGAGATATAAAGGTGTTCAGCCTCACGTGCCAGTAATTTCCCCGTCACCCTTCAAACCTGTACACAGCAATGCTGCTTCACGGCAGCAATAGGCATGGTGGTAGTACGCACCCACACGAGACACACAAAGAGCTCTCCTATAACTACCACTAACTATGTGCGTGAACAGAAGCAGAGCATTTTCTAGCATATCAAAAAAAAGCAGCCAAGTGCGAGTCGGACTCGCCCATGAAGGGTTCCGTAGCACGACGAACTACAAGAACCTGTATATTATGTTACTTGATGTAACATAATAAGGTTCTTGTAGTTCGTCGAAAGGTAAATTGCGGTTTACGGTTTATGACGTATAAAAAAAAACTACTGACTAGATCTCGTTCAAACCAAAAATCGTTGGAAGTTTACATAGTAATGTACAACATATATTTTTTTTAGTATTATCATTCTCTTACTTTAGAAGTTAGAGGGGGGGGACCAACTTTTTTCCACTTTGGAAGTGTCTCTCGCGCAAACTATTCAGTTTAGAAAAAAACGATATTAGAAACCTCAACATCATTTTTTAAGACCTATTCATAGATACCTCACACGTATGGGTTCGATGAAAAAAAAATTTTTGAGTTTCAGTTTCAAGTATGGGGGGTCCCCATACTTGCAAAATTTATAGTTTTTTTTTTATTTTTATATTAAAATCTTAATGCGGTTTACAGAATACATCTACTCGCCAAGTTTCATCAGTCTAGCTCTTACGGTTTCGGAGAAAAATGGCTGTGACATACGGACGGACAGACAGACAGACAGACAGACAGACAGACAGACAGACAGACAGACAGACATGACGAATCTATAAGGGTTCCGTTTTTGCCATTTGGCTACGGAACCCTAAAAATGAGTTCTATTCACATACAGCATAGTTCTATAGTTCTTGATACATTTCAGGAATAGTTCTAGCCTGAAAACTTGAAAAAAAATTTATGAACGTGAGCGTTCATATTTTCTTTTGCAGCATTTTCAATAGACATCGATAGAGAAGTTTTTTGTATATACGAGTATTATTATACCTTTTAGGTATCATAAATGAGCTCCCATGATCACCTCTAAAACATTGAAATAACGTTACTAATATTTATAATTTCCATGCACCCAAACACGTGTTAGCTCTATCTAATACTTACAAACTTATAGACGTACAAAAGGACACGGATAGATGACGAAGACGGACGCCCCGCTCCCATGTGAGACTAAGCATGGTAGAGATCGCTGTTAGCGATAAGGCCGCCCATTGTTTTAATGTGAATTTTTATTTTTAAGCTAAATACTGTATTCCTATATTATGTGTCATAGTAATCAATAAAGAGTTATCTATCTAAGCCCTTGAGTAACATTCTTACAAAAAGACCTAGATTTATTCTAGGATTCTTTTCTATTGGCTATTATCCCGGATCCCGGATAGCGATGTTATCCTGGTATCATTATAATTGTTGGATTGCATTCTAGTTAGAGATGGACAATGCTAGAGTAGCTCCAGGAAGCGCAATGACAGATCGATGGCGGTTTCCTGAAAGGCCTCCTGAAGACAATGGATGAAGGTTGCACGAATCTTTTTGCGGAAGTAAACAAGACAGTATGTTTTATTGTACCGTTTTTGTATGTCGCTTTAGCGGAGCACTGACTATCCATTTCTAATTATAATAGTCTTGTGCACATACTACTCCTACTCATATGCACCATATCAATGAGATTCCAAAGATACTAGTATTCACTTCTTTGTGTAATAACTTCCTAAAACTCTTAGGGACAGTTCTATACATTGTAATGTTTGAATAACCTAAGAACTTGAACCCGTCCTTATTAACGCTATTTAGGATTCCCAGTGAAACGCTGACAAATATCGCTGTCATACTTGACAGCATTTCACTGATAGCCATCTTAGATCGCTAAGATATGCGCAAGGTTTTAATTAACGATAATTTTGCTGCTATACCGAGAGGAACACAAATATTATGTAAAAAATCTAAAAGGTTTTTTGACTATCTACAAACCCTAAAATGGGTTGTGCAGAAAATACTTGAGATTTAAAAAGGCCTCTAGCGATTTCCAATAATTTATTCTGCTACTTAATAATGAATGGAACGAAAACGAAAATTAAATGATAGCAAGGCTGGCACTTGCTACCATTTCATATTATAAAATTAATTAAAGGTAATATCCGATACAAAGTATATCCATAATCAGTAAAGCTGGGTAATAAATAAATACTTAGCAATAAAAGTATTAGTCTAGTCTAAACAATCGTACAGCATTTTATCGTAGATTCGTTTACGATTAATGGTCACATAAATATAATCAAGGACGTGACATGGTTTTAGTTGAAAGTGAACCGCGCTGCATCATGTCCACTGCGGGCGACCCTTCCGCGGACAATGGAACACTGGAGCCAAAGAAGATAGATTTAGATACCATTTTAGTGGAGGAGATAGGCCAGTTTGGGAAGTTCCAGCTGAGGGTTCTGTCACTCTCAGCTATACTGGTAATCTTCACGGCGTGGGCAGCCAGCGAGTATGTGTTCACGACGGCCAGGATTAACACCAGGTATGTACGACTAACTAGCAAACAATGCTTAGAACGTATTTCATTTCATACCTCAAGTTACTACTGCTAGTTCATGTCTAAATTAGAGGGAGCTTTCCAACAGATGTCACATCCCGCAGTGCGACACCGAGGCGCCGGAGTACCGTCCGCACTGGATCCTGAACGCCGTCCCGGGGAGCGACAGCTCGCTCGACAACTGCCAGCGCTACGGGAACCTGTCGGCCACCGCGCCCGCGCCCGCCACCACCTGCCCAGCCGCGCTCTTCGATCGATACCTCCTGCTGCCTTGTGACGACTATGTCTATGAGACAACTCACTCAGTGGTCTATGATGTGAGTTAGCAGACAGTCAAGAGCGAGGATCCTACTATGTATTTAAGAGATCTTGCCTGGAATCGGGAGCCTAATCCTTTGTGAGTCTACGAGTGCGTATATCATGATATCGATGAAGAGAGAAATAAAACACCGTTACAGCAAGATATAAAGGGTTTAGGGGACAGAGGGTCACCCTGTTTGACTCCCTTCCATATTGCAAAATGTTGACCGGATCTTTGAATTACGCATTATTTGGTAGTTGTTATTTAACACCACAGCCGCAGCGACATGCGTTCTCTTTCACTTTGCATTTTGAATTAAAGAAATCAATAGATCTACACAACACAGACCGAAACGCACCGTTGAAAGAGCCCTGCCTGTGTGCGTTGTCGTGCCTCGTCGTCAGCTGCGCGTGATGATCTGCAGAACCGCGCACCGTAGGAAGGCAGCTGCTTATAACAGTGTTTTGATAATGTCGAACTTCCTACTGTATAGTTGAAGTACCTACGCTTAGATGAGGCAGGGTGATGTTCCAGTTCGAGCTGGCGTGCGACGAGTGGCGGCGCGCGCTGATCGGCTCCATGCGCACGCTGGGCACGCTGCTGGCGCTGCCCATCACGGGCTTCGTGTCCGACCGCTGGGGCCGCCGCACGGCGCTCGCTCTCAGCGCCTTCAACACGGCCTGGCTCGGCATCACCAGATACTTTGCCGATACCTACATTGGGTTCCTGATCTCTGAAGTGGCGGAATCCACTTTTGGATCTGGAATATTTTCTACAGCCTACATTCTAGGTCCGTAAATAATTAATTATAGTAATAAGCTTGTCTATTTGTAATTCGATCACTGATCACAAACTGATATCACAATTATTGTTGGACAAACAAAATAAGTGAAGAAAACCTGATTAAGAAAAAAGTAGGTACTTTAGATAAATTACCTATCAAAACTACCAACACCATGACCTGACGGAATTTTGTAGATTAATTATTATCTATGTTCGCAGTAACGGAGGTCGTCGGTCCAAAATACCGAGTAGTAGCTGGAACTACCATGAACACCTTCTTCTCGGTGGGCCAAGTCATCATGGGCTTCATAGCGTGGGCGGTCCCCGACTGGAGGAACCTAACCCTCGCCCTGTACGCGCCGATGCTTACCAGCATCGCCTCCTTCTGGATCATGTCGGAGTCCGTGCGCTGGTACATGAGCAAGGGCCGCTACGAGGAGGCCGAAGTTTTGCTCGAGAAAATAGCCAAAACCAACGGAAAACAGCTGTCTCCCAAATCACTGGCAGCTTTCAGACAAACGGCCGAGGAAGATAACAAAAGAAAGGAACTAGAAAATAGTGAAAACGTGAAGGAACCTTGGCTCATCGTGCTGGTGTTCCGACACAAGCGGATCCTGGTGCGGTGCCTAGTGTCCCCGGTGTGGTGGATCACGACTACGTTCGTATACTATGGCTTGTCGATCAACTCCGTGAACATGTCGGGCAACAGATATGTGAACTACATAGCGGTGTCAGCTGTGGAGATTCCAGGCTATTGGACGGCAGCATTCCTTTTGGGGAAGATCGGGCGACGGCCGGTGTTGATGACTGCCTTCTGGGTCTGCGCTGCTTGTCAAATAGCTTACATATTCTTACCTAGTGGTGGGTATACATTTTGATACATTAGATAACACTATATTTTTCACCACGCAGAAACATAATACAGAATTTTTAGCCAAACAATGGGCGACCTAATTGCTGAGAGCGTGCCAGGCAACTTTAGCATGGAAAAGAAAAAACACGAAAATTAAGGCGGTGTAATTATAACTGAAAAGGAGGAAAAACTATAGACCTAGAACTATCTAGGTCATACATAACTTACTTACTAATTATTTGAACTGAAAAGATACAATTTTTATTAATATACACACACACACACAGGCCTTTGCATCTATTGTAGACGATTTATATAGCGTTAAGGGCAACATTAATATACATTATATATTTTATTTATGTAACATTTTTTCTTCTCAAATTCCGATCGTCCTACTAGATATGTATGCAGCGTCCTTGGCTGTGTACTTGATCGGCAAGTTCAGCATAGCCATGGTGATGACGTCAGTGTACGTGTACACCGCCGAGCTGTACCCCACGCGGCACCGCCACCAGCTGTTCGCCTTCTCCTCCATGGTGGGCAGGCTCGGCTCCGTCGTGGCGCCGCTCACTCCAGCCTTTGTAAGTATTACTGTACCCCACGCGGCACCGCCACCAGCTGTTCGCCTTCTCCTCCATGGTGGGCAGGCTCGGCTCCGTCGTGGCGCCGCTCACTCCAGCCTTTGTAAGTATTACTGTACCCCACGCGGCACCGGCACCAGCTGTTCGCCTTCTCCTCCATGGTGGGCAGGCTCGGCTCCATCGTGGCGCCGCTCACTCCAGCCTTTGTAAGTATTACTGTACCCCACGCGGCACCGGCACCAGCTGTTCGCCTTCTCCTCCATGGTGGGCAGGCTCGGCTCCATCGTGGCGCCGCTCACTCCAGCCTTTGTAAGTATTACTGTACCCCACGCGGCACCGGCACCAGCTGTTCGCCTTCTCCTCCATGGTGGGCAGGCTCGGCTCCATCGTGGCGCCGCTCACTCCAGCCTTTGTAAGTATTACTGTACCCCACGCGGCACCGGCACCAGCTGTTCGCCTTCTCCTCCATGGTGGGCAGGCTCGGCTCCATCGTGGCGCCGCTCACTCCAGCCTTTGTAAGTATTACTGTACCCCACGCGGCACCGGCACCAGCTGTTCGCCTTCTCCTCCATGGTGGGCAGGCTCGGCTCCATCGTGGCGCCGCTCACTCCAGCCTTTGTAAGTATTACTGTACCCCACGCGGCACCGGCACCAGCTGTTCGCCTTCTCCTCCATGGTGGGCAGGCTCGGCTCCGTCGTGGCGCCGCTCACTCCAGCCTTTGTAAGTATTACTGTACCCCACGCGGCACCGGCACCAGCTGTTCGCCTTCTCCTCCATGGTGGGCAGGCTCGGCTCCGTCGTGGCGCCGCTCACTCCAGCCTTTGTAAGTATTACTGTACCCCACGCGGCACCGCCACCAGCTGTTCGCCTTCTCCTCCATGGTGGGCAGGCTCGGCTCCGTCGTGGCGCCGCTCACTCCAGCCTTTGTAAGTATTACTGTACCCCACGCGGCACCGGCACCAGCTGTTCGCCTTCTCCTCCATGGTGGGCAGGCTCGGCTCCGTCGTGGCGCCGCTCACTCCAGCCTTTGTAAGTATTACTGTACCCCACGCGGCACCGCCACCAGCTGTTCGCCTTCTCCTCCATGGTGGGCAGGCTCGGCTCCGTCGTGGCGCCGCTCACTCCAGCCTTTGTAAGTATTACTGTACCCCACGCGGCACCGGCACCAGCTGTTCGCCTTCTCCTCCATGGTGGGCAGGCTCGGCTCCATCGTGGCGCCGCTCACTCCAGCCTTTGTAAGTATTACTGTACCCCACGCGGCACCGGCACCAGCTGTTCGCCTTCTCCTCCATGGTGGGCAGGCTCGGCTCCGTCGTGGCGCCGCTCACTCCAGCCTTTGTAAGTATTACTGTACCCCACGCGGCACCGCCACCAGCTGTTCGCCTTCTCCTCCATGGTGGGCAGGCTCGGCTCCGTCGTGGCGCCGCTCACTCCAGCCTTTGTAAGTATTACTGTACCCCACGCGGCACCGCCACCAGCTGTTCGCCTTCTCCTCCATGGTGGGCAGGCTCGGCTCCGTCGTGGCGCCGCTCACTCCAGCCTTTGTAAGTATTACTGTACCCCACGCGGCACCGCCACCAGCTGTTCGCCTTCTCCTCCATGGTGGGCAGGCTCGGCTCCGTCGTGGCGCCGCTCACTCCAGCCTTTGTAAGTATTACTGTACCCCACGCGGCACCGGCACCAGCTGTTCGCCTTCTCCTCCATGGTGGGCAGGCTCGGCTCCGTCGTGGCGCCGCTCACTCCAGCCTTTGTAAGTATTACTGTACCCCACGCGGCACCGGCACCAGCTGTTCGCCTTCTCCTCCATGGTGGGCAGGCTCGGCTCCGTCGTGGCGCCGCTCACTCCAGCCTTTGTAAGTATTACTGTACCTACTGCTTCTCCTTACTACCTGCCTCTTTCTTATTATCCAATCCCAAAAAATGGTGTTCCTTTTTCCGTGTCTGTCAATCTGGGAACCATGGGAAGTTTCAATTTGGAATGGCTAATGACAGGGTTATCATCATAATCATCATCATCAGCCTGGGAAGTCCATTGCTGGACTTATACCTTTCCTACACATTTCCAGGAAGAACGATTCTGAGCTCTTTCTATCCATCAGTTCACAGGACAGGGTTATACTATAAATGAAATATTGTTTCAAGGGTGCCGCGACATTCGCTGAGATGCCGTTCGTGCTGTTCGGCAGCTTGGCGCTGGTGTCGGGCGCGCTGATCCTGCTCACGCCGGAGACGCTCGGCTCCAAGCTGCCCGACACCATGGAGGAGGCAGAGAACATCGGCAGGAACAAAGGAACCGCCTATTAATATTGTAATACCATTCGGACATTTCTAGTGTAGTCGAATATACTGAGAGCATTGCTCCATGCTATGTCGTTTTTGGTTCTCTACCACAGTAAGCCAACCTCATGCCTGAGTTCTTCATACCAATAAGGGTCTAAGTACATAGCTTGTGAGCTATCTTAGTTAAGCGTAGTCATTTTTAGGGTTCCTTAGCCAAATGGCAAAAACGGAACCCTTATAGATTCGTCATGTCTGTCTGTCTGTCTGTCTGCCTGTCTGTCCGTCCGTGTCACAGCCATTTTTCTCCGAAACCGTAAGAGCTAGACTGATGAAACTTGGCGAGTAGATGTATTCTGTAAACCGCATTAAGATTTTTACACAAAAATAGAAAAAAAGCTATTAATTTTGGGGGTTTAAACTTGAAACTGAAACTCAAAAAAATTTTTTTCATCAAACCCATACTTGTGGGGTATCTATGAATAGGTCTTCAAAAATGATGTTGAGGTTACTAATATCGTTTTTTTCTAAACTGAATAGTTTGCGCGAGAGACACTTCCAAAGTGGAAAAAAGTTGGTCCCCCCCCCCTCTAACTTCTAAAATAAGAGAATGATAATACTAAAAAAATATATGTTGTACATTACTATGCAAACTTTCAACGATATTTGGTTTGAACGAGATCTAGCCAGGAGCTTTTTTTTTAAACGTCATAAATCGTAAACCGCAATTTACCTTTCGACGAACTACAAGAACCTTTATATTATGTTACTTGATGCTACGGAACCCTTCATGGGCGAGTCCGACTCGCACTTGGCTGCTTTTTTTATATCGATAGTTAATTTAAGAGTATGTCTAGATTATATTTCTGTACCCAAGTCATTAAATATATTATTAGTGGTATCGGGTTTTTAATTATTCCTACCGAGAGAGACGACAAGTTTTCTAGATGACAATGTTCTGAATAACGGACGTAATTTATTATCTTTTGTACAAGTTACGTACAAAATACAATTATGTTTAGTCTCAGCAGCCAGCTGTCTTCTTGGTGGGTTGAGAGCTTGTCTCTGGTTGAGAGATATAGTAGCCCCTTTTACTTCTGCTTTTGTGAAAAACTACCTCTCTCCTTGTAACACTTGTGACCTCTGTGGTGCGGTGGGCGAATGTCAACCTGCGACGCAAGAGGTTGCGGGTTCGATTCCCGCCTTGGAACAAATATTTGTACGATCTGCAGGTATTTGTTCCGGGTGTTCTGGTCGTTTTCTATATAAAATGAAAAATATCTATACATGTAATGTATATCAGTTATCTAGCACCCATAACACAAGCTCTTCTTAACTTGGGGCTAGATAATGTTGTGTGATTTGTCCAGCATTATTTATTTATTTAACATGAAAGGTACCTAACTCCTCTATATTTTACAACTTTGAATAGGTACGAGAACAATTCTGATAACCTATTGGCATTTCGTTTACTCGTAGTTTAGGTACGAAGTTAATAGGTATTAAACGATGTATACAAATAATATAATAATGTGTAGTGAATTCTTATCTTTATCTTTTTGTATTAATAGTCAAATAGGTTAATTCATTATTTTGTTTGTTGTAGGTAATGTTGATAATTATCAAGTTTAAAATACTCGGTTTCTTAATATAAAAATCGTTATTTTGTTATACAAGAGGCAAAGTTGCTTTTCAACCGCGTGGTCGAGCAAACGAAGAATTATAAAATTGAATCACGAGTGCAGCGAGTTATTCAAAACTTTGGATCCTGAGCGTAAGCGAGGGAATCGAAAGAGCACGAGGTGAAAAATCTTTGTACTTACTCGAGTCGGGTATTTACGTGTTGCACTCGCAACTTTTCATCCCACCTGAGCAAGGAAATTACTAAATGGAAAATGGCGCGTGAGAGGAAAAAGAATACATAAGAAGGTTCAGAGTCTGAGTTTTTTTACAAATAAAAAAAGTTGCCAAGTGCGAGTCAGACTCGCCCATGAAAGGTTTCGTAGCAACAAGTAACATAATATAAAGGTTCTTGTAGTTCGTCGAAAGGTAAATTGCGGTTTACGATTTATGACGTATAAAAAAAAACTGCTGACTAGATCTCGTTCAAACCAAATATCGTTGAAAGTTTGCATAGTAATGTACAACATATATTTTTTTTAGTTTTATCTTTCTCTTATTTTAAAAGTTAGAGGGGGGGGGACCAACTTTTTTCCACTTTGGAAGTGTCTCTCGCGCAAACTATTAAGTTTCAGAAAAAAACAATATAAGAAACCTCAACATCATTTTTAAAGACCTATTCATAGATACCCCACACGTCTGGGTTTGATGAAAAAAAGTTTTTTGAATTTCAGTTCTAAGTATGGGGACCCCCAAAATGTATGTTTAAGAAAAAATCTTAATGCGGTTCACGGAATACATCTACTCACCAAGTTTCATTAGTCTAGCTCTAACAGTTTCGGAGAAAAATGGCTGTTACATACGGATGGACAGACAGACAGACATACAGACAGAACGACAGACAGACATGACGAATCTATAAGGGTTTAGTTTTTGCCATTTGGCTACGGAACCCTAAAAAAGGATGTATGATAAGTTCGGCACCATGGAGTTTGAAGTAAATAGGAGTACTTGATGATGTTTTGAATTAATAACTTAGTGTACACGATGTTCTAAATTCAATTTTACTTTATCCTCTAGCGGATAAAACGGCAGCAAAAGATGGGGGATGAAAAAGTAGTGGTAGTTTTTACTTTTACATTTTATTTTTTTATTAATTCATTTTGTCCCACTGACGGGCAAAGATCTACACCCTGAAACGGAAAATAAAATAACGATATTGCTCGTTATAACGTGCACTATAACTATAAGACTGGTTTATTTAATTCGCGTTCTTCTTGTTATTGGTATCAACGGCTGGATATAGCCGTACTCAATACATTTAAAGCATACACATGGTTTAGTTTAGTTACATACATAATTCTTGGTCTAATGTAGACCAAACGAAGACGAAGGCAAAACCAATGTAAATTGAACAACTCTAAATATTTTATCAGTGAACAAGTTATTAAACGGAGCTAACTGAGATAAAATTCGCTAAGAATTTCAGTAAGATTTGAGACATGAGTGTGAATAAAGATGTCGTGGGTGTTGAATTAAATACTATTGCTAAAATGTTAGAAGAAAAAGATAAAGATGAAGTGGTTGTCGCTGAACCGACGGCAAGCAAGGCCGGAAATGATGTGGGTCCAGGTGAAAAGACCAAAGTAGATTTGGATACAATACTGATCAATGAAGTGGGCCAGTTCGGATGGTTCCAGCTAAGGACTCTAGCACTTGCAGCGATTGCGGCACTCTTCTCCGCGTCCAATAGCGAATATGTGTTCACCACTGCCAGGATACCAACAAGGTGATTGCCTAGCCTACAGTTCTACATTTTATTACTTTGAGTACACACACCCATTATTTTAGTAGACGCAACAGTGTATTTTATAACTTATTTCAGAACAAAATCCCCAGTTCTAAATATACTATAATAATCATGAAAATTTCTGGCATACTTACTGCCAACAGATTTGTATTATTGTGTCATTCAAGACAAAGGATAGTAATAGGTACCAGGCAAACAGAAGCTTCAGAAAATACGTGCGTATGATATGGACTACGCCATGCCCTATGATGTAAATATTGCACCTGACGATAAAACTAATTGAAGCCTGTTTTTACTTGGCCTAATAACTAAAGACAGTTACTAGGTTGGTATTGTTTTGTAGGTGTTTAGTCCCGGAGTGTGAAAATGTATCCAACACAGTGTTCGCGCCGTCATGGCTCCTCAATGCGGTGCCTTCCACCAACGGTTCTTTTGCGAGCTGCGAACAGTTCGCTAACGTTAATGCGACGAACAGCGCGCCGATACGTAACTCCTGCCCTGCCAACCTATTTAACCCCTATGAGATCCAGCCGTGTGCAGCGCACGTGTATAACAATACTCAGACTGTTGTGTACGATGTGAGTACCTAATCTACCTTTATAACACATTTGCTCATAAAGGGTCTCCTACTTCACCGATTTCAATATCGTTATGTATGTTTTTACGTACTTGTGCGTTATCGTAATGTAAAACGCACGGTAATCAATCCACGAACGGTACCTTTTTAAATCTTAGCAAAGAGTTTTTATGTCAGAAAACTGACATAAAAGCTCTTTGCTAAGATTTTTTTGTGGTAAACATTTTATGAATAAAATTAACTCTGGGAGATAAAATATAGAAAATACACATTTATTCTTTAATTTAATTAATTTTAACAATAAATTAATACCATTTATTTGTAACAAAAACAAAAAAATATTAATTTACTCTATTAGTAATACTGGCTGTTTTTGTGCCTTTGCCTTAAAAAAAAAAAAATAGCTAATTTGTGAAAAAGTAAAAAGTTATTCCGCGCGCTTTTTCTTTTCGCTGTATTATTTTTGTTTGAAAATGTCGTCAAGTAATGATGAATTTATTAATTCGAACCGCCAAAATTCTCAATTGAGAGGCAGTGAAAAAGGCTACTTTAAGCCTCTTGCCTGAAAAATCGAACGATAGATACTTACAAGCGTATCAAAACTTCATCTTATGGAAAACAAGCAAAGATGCCAATTCATTTTCACAGAAAGTGTGTTTTTAGCCTATTTCATGGAACTTTCTTAAAAATATAAGTCAAGCTCATTGTGGTGGCAACGTAAATCAACTTTACAAATTGTTCAAATTTTTCCAACTGTTTTAACAAGTAAGTAATTACTACAAGTAAGTAAGTTCGTCCGAAAGTCCGAGTATTATTTGTTTCCTCGCAAATGTGTTATAAAACGTCGTATGACATACGTGCGCTTTGATAATTACAGCCTCTGCTTTCTTGTAGCCCTCGCCTACGGCTCGGGCTTGCAATAACGCCTCGGCTGTAATTTTCAACTTACCGCACTTATATCATAATGTACTATTAAAATGTGTTCGTTGTTGATCATGGCGACAACAGTGTGAAAGAATCGATGCCATGACATGCAGCTTGCTAATTTTAGACGTACTTATTACACAAGCACACACAAGCAGCAAAGGAGGGGTTTAACGAGTGCCAAATGTTGCTTTTACCATGATTTCAGTTCGATCTGGGTTGCACCGAGTGGCGCCGCAGCCTCGTCGGCTTCTCTCGCACTGTCGGCTCGTTCTTCTCCCTCCCGCTGACCGGGTTCGTGTCTGACCGCTGGGGGCGCCGCACCGCTCTTGCGCTGAACACATTCAACACGGCGTGGCTTGGCTTGGCTCGTCACTGGGCAAACACCTATCCATCTTTTATGGCTCTAGAAATCATTGAAGCGGTATTTGGTTCTGGGGTTTTCTCTTGCGCATATATTTTGGGTAAGTACAAAAAAGGTGGGTACCTGCATTATTGAATATTGCCACTTTATTTGTATTTATTGTTTGTTGCAGTATTGGAAGTAGTGGGTCCAAAGTACCGCGTCATAGCTGGTGGGATCCTTTCATCATGCTTCGCCTTGGGGCAGGTCTGCCTGGGGCTCGTAGCCTGGGCGACGCAGGATTGGAGACGTCTTACCCTTGCCCTCTACATTCCTCAACTAATGACGTTCAGCTACTTCTGGATTTTGGCTGAGTCCTTTCGATGGTATCTGAGCAAAGGCCGTTACGAGGAATCAGAAGCTCTTCTAAAAGACGTAGCTCGTATTAACAAAAAAGAACTCTCTGAACAGTCGTTACAGCTGCTGCGAATTTCAGCCGAAGAGGATAAAAAAATGAAAGCAATCGAAGAAGCTGAGAAAGCCCAAGATCCATGGCTGCCAATTTTGGTGTTCAGGCACAAACAGATTTTAATTAGATGTATGGTCTTACCTGTGTGGTGGATTACGACAACACTCGTCTACTATGGCCTATCCATCAACTCGGTTAATATTTCTGGTAACAAGTACGTCAACTACATAGCGGTGGCTGCAGTGGAAATTCCGGGATTCTGGCTGTCTGTGTTCCTGTTGAGCAGAGTGGGAAGGAAACCCGTGTTATTGGGAGCTTTCTGGATGTGCGCTGCATGTCAGGCAGCTTACATATTCATGCCCGACGGTAAGTCCGTGGCTTTTCTATAGCTTAAAATGTTGGCTTGCAGATGAGACAAAAAGATCCATAGGTAAATCTTTAAGCATTTACCTATGGATCTTTGACATCTGTACGCGCATATATTTTTTAATTATCGTATTGATAACAGTTTTTTAACTCACCTTAACCTTTAACTTACTTTCAAGGAAACTACGGGCTGTCTCTGGCGGTATACCTGATTGGCAAGTGCAGCAGTGCTACCGTGGTGACGGCTATCTACGTGTACACCACCGAGCTGTACCCCACCAGGCACCGGCACCAGCTGTTCGCCTTCTCCTCCATGATCGGCAGGATTGGATCCATCACTGCACCCTTGACGCCGGCTATGGTATAAGTACTTAATACTTCAAGTTTCATCATCGGCCTTACCGAGGCATACTTCCAATCAGTAAAATGCTTACACATTATGTTAGTCTTCACAAAGATTTCATATTGTCTCTTCAATTATTGCGTGTTTTGTTTTTTGATAGTCCTCCTCGTTCTCATAAAGTAGTAGGACTTTGACGCGTGAAAGCTAATATCAATGTTATTGCAGGGTGCTGCGACATTCGCTGAGATGCCGTTCGTGCTGTTCGGCAGCTTGGCGCTGGTGTCGGGCGCGCTGATCCTGCTCACGCCGGAGACGCTCGGCTCCAAGCTGCCCGACACCATGGAGGAGGCAGAGAACATGCATAAACGAACGATTTGACCCTCAAGAGATGACGCTGTACTTTAACCCGTACTCAGTATAATTTTGGAAAACTTTACATTGTTCATTTTTGTGGATTCTTGACAGCCATAACCATAACCATATGAAGCTATCTCTCCTGTTTAACATTCTCAATAACCCTCTCTCTCCTTCTTATCTCCGTGAACGTTTCGATTTCCTTGTCCCTCATGGTGAGCCTTGCAGAACAGCTAAATCTCTTCTTTTAAAAACGCCCACACATTCCACAAGACGTTATAATGGCTCATTCACTGTTCACTCCATGAAATTGTGGAACAGTCTCCCTCATACCATACGTGCTAGTCCGTCGCTAGGTATATTTAAGCAAAAAGTCAAGGAGCATTATCTTTCCTTATAGGTATACATTGGTTTATATATAACTTGTATATATATATATATATATCGTCGGTGAGAATCATTAGTGGAACATCTCAAAATTATACGTTTTGAGTAATTGAGGGTTAAAGTTTTTAAAAACGGAACGGAACGGAACTTTTCTTTTACGGAATAAGTAGTTTTCTGTCAACTAGAACCAAAATTTGAGTTATACCGTTAGTGATTTGGATAGAGTATTCAATTTCCAACCATTCTGCATATTTATCTCAAAAAACGTGATTTCGGAAATGTTCCGGTAATGAATCCGACCGACGATATATGTATAGTGTCTTAAATATCGTTATTCATGTATGTATATACTTATATATTGTGTGTATGTTTATGTAAATTATGTGTAGGTATATTTAGTTTATTTATTGTGTTATTAATATATTATACTTATATTATATTAATATTTTCAAACCCCCTTCTTGTACACGTACCCACCTCTATTTACACATATACTTATCTATCCTTAAAGGTTTGCTGGAAGAGAACTCTTTTTAGGGTTAAGCTCGCCTTTGTACATGTCTTAACTTTACATTTTCTAAATGTTGTCTATGTGTGCAATAAAGAATAAAGAAGCTCATGGTAGGCCAGCAGTTTCATGTAAAAATTTGTCACTGCAATCAGTGGATATAAAGAAAGAAAATAAAGTTTTTTTTTATTTATTTCGTCCAAACCATTACAATAAAATATTAAAAATAAATACTAAACACAACTACCACCTAACTATAACTAATAGAAAACAGAATAAAGAAATTTAAAAAAACATGCTTATTAAATGAGTGATCAGCTAGTGGTGGCGAATGGGCCAACAGCTCAGCATAATGCTGCCATTGTGTTTCCATTCGGTAGCGCTGGTCTTCCGCTGAGGCCCGGTGGTGGCTTCACGGATATCTTGACTCGAGTCTGGATAGCCGTATTTATAAATTAAACTTTTACCAGAGGCCAATTAAAAAAACCTATATTTATCTACTCTGGCTCAGTTGAGAGAACACTATACCGTTGTACACTCGTCGTCGTCGAACACATAGTAAAGTACGTCCAAGCTAACTCTGCCAATTAATTTCACTGGTATGCCCAAGTTGCAAGGGTCACAGCACTGTACCTTATATCTGGATATACAGTTACCCTCGAAACCACTGTTTATTATTTAATTACCTACTCATCTAATGCCTGTGCTTAATGCATTTAAACATATTGCAGTCAACTAACTATGCGTTTCAATCACTCTCTATTATGTATAGTTTCAAAGCTGAATTAATAGCGTTATAAAAAATAGCTGCCTACTCATCGAGCGATAAATAAAAAAATTGAAAACTGCAGATGAGAGAGACTTGAAATATTATCAAAATGACACGAAATAAGTAAGATAATATTATTATTATGATGATACGTCTGAAGGCCATCGTATCTATCTCCTCCACAAGTTTATCATTGAAATAAAGCCACGGTTTTAAGAATTGCAGTTCAATAAAATATTATCTTTATACATTTTATCCAAACTAGATTATGTACGACTGAAATTTGTTTTATTTAATTCCTTAGTGTGTTTAGTAGCTAAGTTCCCAATTTCATGAGATCAGGCAATTAAACATGGAGGGCGAGAAAGTGAATGTGGAAGAAAAAGTGGATCTCGATACGATCTTGATCAACGAAATCGGTCAGTTCGGAAGGTTCCAGTTGAGGACGCTGGCGCTCACAGCCGTGGTCGTCATATTCGCGGCATTCCATGCGGAGTACGTGTTCACCACGGCCAGGATCAACACCAGGTTCGTAAATATAGTTACTAATGATAGCTCAGGTAAGTAATGAACTGATGGACGGACCTCGGACTAATCCATCCCCTCAGACATCTTCAGAAGATCAAATAAATGAGTGTCTATGTCTATGTATGGAAAGCACCAAGAGATGTCTGAAGGCTGCTTATCATCCAAACCTCATCGAAACACACAGCATTTTGACACCTTTAATATAGCCTACCCAACATAGAAGATATTCTCCTAGGAAACGAAGACAGAGCATCACGAGGCCACCATCTCCTACTAGCACGCATGTGGCACACAACTTCATATGGAACAGAATGATCCATAACTGGAACATGCTGCCTTAGGACGTTGTTCGCTGACTCGGTAAATGCTTTCAAAAACCTTAGTAGGACAATGACAATAATAATAATTAAAAAAATCATTACATCTCAACACTGGGTGACGTAGACACAATCATCAGCGAAAGCTGCTCCCTCTGTTACCCTTAGACCCCGGTCTGAAGGTATTGTGTACTGTTGATCTCAATTAGACTTGGACAGAGCAAAGCAATTTTGTTTTTATAACTGGATAAACATGCATATTTGCAGGTGTTTGATACCGGAATGTGAGGAGGCATCCGAAGCTATATTTGATCCGGCATGGCTCGCCAGCGCGGTGCCAGCCAGCGGAGGCGTGTTCGACGCATGCCAGCGCTTCGGCAACGTCACTGCGCCAGCTGCGGCGCTGAACGGCACCTGCCCTGCTGCATTGTTTGATACCACTGTCAGACTACCTTGTGAACAATACCTTTATGAGAATACACAAACTGTGGTTTACGATGTAAGTAGATATGCTTAACTCACCCATCACTACTCTACCTCCGAGGATATGCCTAGTTAAAGTGTATGTTCCTAGTTCGATCTGGCATGTGACGAGTGGCGGCGCAGCCTGATCGGGTTCGCCCGTACATTCGGCACGTTCGCGGCGCTCCCTCTGACCGGCTACGTGTCGGACCGCTGGGGCCGCCGCACCGCGCTCACCATCAATGCCTTCAACACGGCCTGGCTCGGCCTGGTGCGCTACTGGACTAACACTTACGCAGCCTTCTTGGCCTCCCAGGTCATTGAGGCTGTCTTCGGATCTGGTGTCTTCTCTTGTGTTTATATTTTAGGTAAGTTTTGAATAACCGGCGCAAAAACGACGGGGTGCTATAAGTTTGACGGGTCTGGGTGTGTACCCACACACCGTGCGTGTGTGTATGTGCTATCTGTGGTATCGTAGCTCCCGATCGGATGAACCGATTTTTATTGTGTTGTGTGAGACTTATGCAACACAAAAGCAAAAGTTTCAAAGACGGCACACACTACGCTTCACAAAATGGCGAATTACATAATTTTTTTCACAACTCCCTCAATATGGGTTTCAAAAAATGAAAGGGCTTGACTAGCAAGCTAAACAACGTTACTATACTGAAAGAGAATGAGGAATTTGTGACGGGGGTTTTTAAAACTAATTTATTGCAGTTTTGGAGTTGGTCGGGCCAAAATACCGCGTCGTAGCAGGAGGGGTCCTGTCATCGTGCTTCGCCCTCGGTCAGGTCATCATGGGGCTGATAGCGTGGGCCGTGCCGGACTGGAGGCCTCTCACTCTCGCACTCTACATCCCGCAGCTCGTCACCATCGCCTACCTCTGGGTGATCTCCGAGTCAGTGCGGTGGTACATGAGCAAAGGACGCTACCAAGAGTCAGAGGCTCTTCTAAAGGAAGTCGCTAGAGTCAACAGACAGCCACTCTCTGAAAAGTCTCTGCGTTTGCTGCGGGCGACGGCAGAAGAAGAAAAGTATCAAAAAAGTTTAGAAAAGGCTGAAAAAGCGAATGAGCCATGGTTGATAGTTCTTGTGTTCAGACATAAGAAGATTTTGATGCGATGCATTATTCTTCCTATCTGGTGGATCACAATGACGTTAGTATATTACGGACTCTCCATCAATGCTGTCAACATGTCGGGGAACCCTTACGTGAACTACATAGCGGTGTCAGCGGTGGAAATACCGGGGTTCTTCATTGCTGTGCTTTTGCTGAGCAGAGTTGGTAGGAAGCCGGTGTTGATGGCTGGATTCTGGATCTGTGCTGCGTGTCAGATTGCATATATCTTTATACCAAACGGTAAGGTATGAACCCTTACTTTCCTTCTTTGTTATGTTCGTGACACTGTAGTGACCGTCTGACTGTTTTGTTGTAGATATCTACGCGTTGTCGTTGGCCGTGTACTTGATCGGCAAGTGCAGTATATCTGCAGTGACGACAGCTATCTACGTGTATACTGCTGAGTTGTACCCCACTAAGTACCGGCACAACTTGTTCGCCTTCTCCTCCATGATCGGCAGGATTGGCTCGATCACTGCTCCTTTGACACCAGCTATTGTGAGTTGAACTAGTAATATATAAAATGTATTGTAATTTTAGCGTTATTGTACGAGTTCAATTTGAAAACGTGACTAAAATATGTTAGAATTCAGGCTTCTCATCAATTTTGTTAGATTTGAGCTTTGTATCTGTTTTAATTTCATTTTAGTTAATTCGAGAAACAAACAGTAAATTTTTTAGGCAATATCATAATAAAAACACATAAGTGTAATTAACAATAAAGCAGTGAACCGAACTAAAATCACTCTTAAAGTAAATATTATGTGGTGTATTGCAGGGAGCGGCGACGTTTGATGAGATGCCGTTCGTACTGTTCGGAGGGTTCGCGCTGGTGTCCGGCGCGACGCTGTTCCTCACGCCGGAGACGCTGGGCACCAAGCTACCCGACACTATGGAGGAAGCTGAACGCATTGGCACTAAGAACCAATAAACCACATATTTATTTGCCTTCAGTATTTTATTGCCCTTTCTAATTTCACTAAAACTATTTTTATTACCTGTCGCTTTGTTATTGCTTACCCATTACCCACGTTTGATGATGTTATGGAAGTGTATTGTGAGCTACCTGATGCCTGAGCGATTCAAAAACAATAAGATACAAAAACCTGATTGTATTGTTTATTCAGATCACGTAACAACCTTCTTGCGTTTGTCTCCCAAATGTTCTGCCTCCTCGAAGGTGTCTGGCAGCTTGGTTCCGAGAGTTTCTGGCGTGGTGAAGATGAGCAATCCCGATAAAAGTGCAAAGCTGCCAAACAGCACTGATGGAAATGGCTCCCAGACTTCTTGGGCCTAAAAACATTAGGTAAATTAATTGCTGCCTGCTGTTTGAAGTTCATTGATGTTACTACATCCAGTAGATGCACTTACGAGAGCAGGAGTGAGCGGCGCGGTGATGGAGCCGAGTCGTCCCACCATGGAGGAGAACGCGAACAGACTATGCCGGTACTTACGAGAGCAGGAGTGAGCGGCGCGGTGATGGAGCCGAGTCGTCCCACCATGGAGGAGAACGCGAACAGACTATGCCGGTACTTACGAGAGCAGGAGTGAGCGGCGCGGTGATGGAGCCGAGTCGTCCCACCATGGAGGAGAACGCGAACAGACTATGCCGGTACTTACGAGAGCAGGAGTGAGCGGCGCGGTGATGGAGCCGAGTCGTCCCACCATGGAGGAGAACGCGAACAGACTATGCCGGTACTTACGAGAGCAGGAGTGAGCGGCGCGGTGATGGAGCCGAGTCGTCCCACCATGGAGGAGAACGCGAACAGACTATGCCGGTACTTACGAGAGCAGGAGTGAGCGGCGCGGTGATGGAGCCGAGTCGTCCCACCATGGAGGAGAACGCGAACAGACTATGCCGGTACTTACGAGAGCAGGAGTGAGCGGCGCGGTGATGGAGCCGAGTCGTCCCACCATGGAGGAGAACGCGAACAGACTATGCCGGTACTTACGAGAGCAGGAGTGAGCGGCGCGGTGATGGAGCCGAGTCGTCCCACCATGGAGGAGAACGCGAACAGACTATGCCGGTACTTACGAGAGCAGGAGTGAGCGGCGCGGTGATGGAGCCGAGTCGTCCCACCATGGAGGAGAACGCGAACAGACTATGCCGGTACTTACGAGAGCAGGAGTGAGCGGCGCGGTGATGGAGCCGAGTCGTCCCACCATGGAGGAGAACGCGAACAGACTATGCCGGTACTTTGTGGGGTACAGTTCTGCGGTGTACACGTACACTGACGTCATCACCACGGCTATGCAGTACTTGCCGAACAGATACAAGAACAGAGAGAGTCCGGGCATGCCTGAGAAAAATTAGAAAATGTTAAAATCCGTCACCATTTTAAAAGTGGGAACGAAAAGTTTGGCGACGGTTTGTCTCAGTTTAAAAAAATGATAGAACTACAAATTATATCGTCTCATATCATGGCTCCACAAAGTTATAATACACAGGTGTTACACAGGCCGGTAATCAGGCATTTGTTCCGTCGCACCTCGACGTCTCAGCCTCAGTGGAACTGTAATGGCTGGGTATATAATAGCACCTATCTACTTTCATTATTTTGTAAAGGAAGCTCAGAGAAGATTTTAACATAATTACCATCCGGTAAGAACGCAAATGTGAATTGGCAAGCGGCACAGAGCCAGTACGCGCAGATCAACACTGGTTTCCTTCCGATCCTGTCGAGAAGAAGAATGGCGGTCCAGTATCCAGGGATCTCTATGGCCGCCACGGCCACGTAGTTGACGTAGCTGTTGCCGGACATGTTCACAGCATTTATCCCCATGCCGTAGTAGATGAGCGTGTTGGTTATCCACCAGATGGGAGACACCAAGCATCGTGATAGAATAATTTTCGATCTGAACACCAATACCACCAACCATGGTTCTTTCGGTTTAACTGTGTTCTTTTCCGCTTCTGCCGTGGCCCGTAACGCTTGCAGTGACTCATCGGACAGTTCCTTCTTGTTAGCTTTTGCAACTTTTTTGAGTATCTGTTCCGATTCCTCGTAGCGGCCCTTGCTCATGAGCCAGCGCACCGATTCGGAAAGGATCCAGAAGTAGGTGATGACCAGGAGTTGCGGCGCGTACAGAACCTGCGTCAGTGGTCTCCACGAAGGCACTCCCCATGCGATTAAGCCGAGGAATACTTGACCGAGCGCAAAGAGGGTGGAGATAGTTGCTCCGGCTACTACTCGGTATTTAGGGCCGACCAGCTCTGTCACTGCAAACCAAAAGATACATCTTGACTTTGTCCTGAATAATATAAATCAAAAATTGTAAGTATTCATTTGCGGATTGTTATCAAAACGATCTTATAATAATGGCAAGTACAGTTTTAAACAGTTTATCCATTGCTCAGGCTTACCTAGAATATAGCATGAGGAGTATGCGCCAGCTCCCACCGAGGACTCCAAGACCTCGAGCGCGAGGAACCACTCGTAGGAGTGCACGAAGGAGCGCGCGAGGCCGATCCAGCCGGTGTTGAAGGCGTTGATGGTGAGCGCCACGCGGCGGCCCCAGCGGTCCGAGATGTAGCCCGTGATGGGCAGCACCAGCAGCGTGCCGATCGTGCGGATCGAGCCGATCTGGGAACGTCTCCATTCGTCGCACGCCATACCGAACTGGAAAATGGTAGCACCTTTCAAGACAATGACCACGAAATACGCACTTGCCTATTATACTATGCATCTTTGAACTTTTCACAAAGTGCAGAGGTCATATTGAATTCATGTCCGATCTAATGACGACATAAGTTTAGGAAGGTATTTATTACGTACATAGGTAATAAACATTTGACATCAAAGAATTAATCAATATCAATTTACGTAATGATTTGGCGTATCAGTAAGATAGTTATACCTTTTGAATTTTAACATGATAATACGGAAGCCTCGAGTTGCAAGGACTATTTGGCTGAAAAATGAAACTAAATAGTGATAGTATGTATAGTTCAGTTTAAATCTATCAATATAAATATGTATAGAAAAAAGTCGTATTAGTTACACGATTTATAACTCAAGAACGGCTAAACCGATTTGGCTGAAAATTGGTGAGAAGGTAGCTTAAACCAGACAAGCCTAGGATACTTATCCCGAAAAAGTATAGAGAACGGGACGAGCGAAGCCTACCTACTACTACTATACCTAACTAGTTAAGTATATATCTTTAAGGGCACCATGATCTTAACTACTTTTGATCTGGGCACCATGCGAGCAAGAAGCCACCGGCGGAAACTAAAAACAATTTTATTTTTATGATCTCTCCCTTAATAAAGATTAATTTATTTAATTTATGAATAAATCGCATTTGTAGATACGAGTAAAGCATTTTACATAGATTGTACTTATCCTTGATAGGATTAATGATATTATTACGTTACGTACCAGTAGGAAGCGGTTGTTTTGTATGAATTTCTGCAAGGTGCTTTTTGCACAGTGAAGATGGTATCCATACACAGGTCGGGTCTACTGTACAGTTGCACAGAAAAGATGACTCACATCATATACAACACTGAGAGTATGCTCATACACGTAGTCGTCGCAGTCCGTGGTGGTGGTCCTGTCGAAGAGGTCAGCGGGACACGTGCCGTTCAGCACGGGCAGCTGCGTCGGCGTCGTGCTGTTGGCGAACCGCGCGCAGTTGTCGAAGGAGTCCGCGCCGGTCCCGGGGACCGCGGCCAGGATCCACGGCGGCGCGAACTCGGGACTCGCGCCGTCACCGTCGCATTGCGGTATCACACATCTGGAAGTGATACATGACCGTATGAAACCAACAACCTTCAAAGTCAATTTTATTGGATTTTAGTTAAATCACAAGGATCACTTTGAAACGTCTTTATAGGGACCAGTTCCACTCGACTAAGCCTTCAAGAACAGGCAACAAACTACGGCATTCTTTTACAAAATAAAAATGAATAAGTGAGAGGCAGACAATAGTTCCAAAGAGAGCATACGCTACGCTTCAAAGTACCTCCATAATAACCTTAAACCTATAGACCTCTAAACTGCGCGATTGTTTACCATCAACTCAATGAGATCTCAATGAACTTTTGATACGGAAGACCTTTTAGTTATAATATACCTTCAAAATGCAAAAGCATCTACAGCATTTCAGGCATCAGTGCGTTGACTATTATGTTGGGACAAAGATCATTTTAATAAGAACTCAGGGTTCAAAGTCAAAGTCAAAAGTGTATTTATTCAGTAGAACCGCAAGAATCACTTTGAAACGTCTCAAAGCTAGGTGAGTCTAGGTGCCAGGGGTAGGTCTTTACCTGGTGGGTATCCTAGCGGTGGTGAAGATGTACTCTCCCGCCGCGAAGGCCGAGAACATGATAGGCAAGGCCGCCAGCGCCAGCGTGACGAGCTGGTAGCGCCCGAACTGCCCCACCTCGTTCACCAGGATGTGATCCAGGTCCACCCCCTCCGGCTTCCCCCCTTTCTCTGAGTTCGACATTTCGCCAGCACTAGTGATAGTAGTGATGTGGCCAGCAGCTACTTTACGAATACTCAATTACCTATTGAATTCACATTATTTATCTACCTATCTATCAGAGATAAACGAGTTTTGGCATAATTAAAGAACTGCCGCGAGATTAGGAGTTGGAAATATATATTTTACTCTGTTTTTTAGTGTATTTGTAGTTATAGTCGTAAAAGCACCCTAAAAACTACTATAAAAAGGAAAGTCTGACAACTTTAATCAGTTTAATCAAATTAAATAATTATAATGAACTTACTAGAACCTACATAATTATTATGCGTTCAACTTTATCCTACTTATTGAATTAAAAACCCTGAAAATAGCCAGAGCCCTAGCTTTTTTCGAAGAGATTAGCTCGACCGGATTCGAACCCATGACCAATTGAACATTCATTACAATAACAAGCGGTCTCTATCTACTAGACCACCAATGCTTTATATATACAAAAAAAAAATTCTACAAAAAAAGTCATCCTGTTGTTCCGTACCACGACCATATTATTACAATGATATAATACTGTAGCTGCATGCCGCAGCTACTACCAGATAACCACATTACCATAGAGAAAAGCCAATACCTTGTTAGATTTCGAGGTTTTGATGCTGTCTACATTTTTATACTTTTTTTATAAACGTCATAATATATAATTATGTCAAGATTTATTTCAAAAAAAGTTTATTCCATTTCAAGAGCTCACGCAAATCGTTTCATTTATTTTCTGACTATACATACTAATATCTGATCTGAGTATCTTTATAATACTAATAACGAACAAGTGTCTTAATCAGTTTTCTATTATCCTACTACGTAATTATCGTAATAAGGTTTTCCTAACGAAACTTAACATAATAAACAACTATGAAATATTATTTGGTCCCAATTTAGTCCACGCCTTGCGATATCTATCTATATTAACTCGTTGTTTGTGTTGCACACGTAATATTCGGCGGCGTACTATTCAGTCCGTGTCACTTCCGTCTAAGTTCTTAACAGTGTTGCCAGCTTTATTTTCCTTGGACATGTTATTCAGCAGCTTCATCACTCGTATTCTGAAGATGAACTTCATTTCATCAGGCAGAGACTTAACAGCTGGAGTGATGGACTTGAAGAACGCCCGATCCTCATCGTCTTCCTTCTGTATGAGGTTGACGAGGACGGAGAGGAAGCTATCGTCTGTTTCGGTGGTGTCTTTGAGTCGAGGGTTCTCAGGCTCGGGCTTGCTGCGTTTCTCAGGCGAGGGCTCCGCGTGGTCGAGCTCCAACACGCCGCTGAGCCACTCCTCCTTCTCGTGCTCGTAACTCTCCACCTCGACGGGCTCGAACTTGATGGACTCGTCCTTGGCCTTGCCCTCGAATATGGGGATGAGGAAGGTCAGTTGGTCGGCGTACACGTAGGACCGGGAGGACTGACCCGCACTCATCTTGGAGGTGAAGGATTTCTTAAAAGCATCACGGATGTTGTACCACTTTCGCATCATCATAATTGCTGTAAATCAAACAAAACAAAATATTAACCAACACTTAAACAATAAAATTAAAGAATAGAATCGGATGTTTCTCGAAATGTTTGATCCTTGAGATCTATGAAGGGTTACGTGCAGCTGTTGGCTACACCAGGCTCAGTGTAAACCAAAACCTTTTTGTTGATTTTGTAATGTTGTATCAAGTTGGTGGGCGAATAGGTTCTACGTTTCGTTTTTGAAAGCCTTACTAAGATCCCTTCTTTACTTATACCTAAGCGTTGAATTTATTTTGTATTTTATTTGTCCCTATCAGTGTTTGCTAAGAGATTGATAGACTTCAATAGGTTAGGGCATTGGAGCATGTTCAATTAGATATAGGTCCACGTACCCATTTCGTGTTTATCCCCGGCTGACAGGCTGTCGTAGTCGTGGTGCAGCGCTTGGCAGACGTCGCGCCAGGCCTGCTCCTTGGGCTGGCGGCTGCGGCTGCGGTAGGCGGCGCAGGCGCGGTCCCACAGGCACGGCCGCAAGCGCACCTGCGCGATCAGCGCCGACGCGTCCTGCCGCGACAGCCGCAACAACGAACTGACACACTCAATCTACATCATTCCAGCTCGTTTGCACCCACTTACTATATATATTAGGAGACCTCCTCTACATGCACAAAATGCACATTGCTAGCACGCACAATAATACGTTTGCTAACATTATTTTTGTAGGCGTTCAGTCCGTAGTTATAGTTACAGCATATCACACCTCAGTTGGTAGGTAATAGTTCTGCCTTCTGCGCTGTAGGTTGTGTGTTCAAACCTCAACAAGAGCCAACGCTTGTGTGATTTTGCTTTTCTTGTTTTGTTATGAACCAGAGTGGCGGAAGGCTGATTTTCTCACGATGTTTTCCTGTGATTAATTCAAATTCATGTTTGTATTCCCAAGGATCACTTTGAAACATCTTAAAGCTAAGTAAGCCTAGGTACCAGTTCCAAGCGACCACATCGAATGTGTACGATGTGGTCGCGTGGAACTGGTGATTATTGAATACGACCGGATCTGAACCCACGACCTTACGATCAAAAGACTCTGAATAATACATACAAGCACGGTTGTGGCACTATTACCTGCTTAGTTTATAAAAAACTTAAGGTTGACGGAATTACTTTAAGTTGGCTCGGTACGTTATCTAACTTAGGTACTAAAAATATTTTCAACGTCGTCAGTTTAACTTACCTTGCTGTGTCCGACATGGCTCAGTCGGTATTGTAGACCGTTGTCCTTGAGTCCCGCCGAACGATCCGATCCGGTTTCACAATGGATGGCGGGAAACTCGCCAAAAAGGTTCAGTTGGTTCGTATCTACATCTAATCACGCCTTAATTTTTCAAACTTATCTTTTTCTTTGCTATTACTCACAATTTCCTACTATTTTGTTTATTACTAGCATAATTGCGTAAAACTGTGTGCTACTGTAGCCGGTTGCTCGCGCACTGGCCGGAACGGAATTCAGTCAGGGCCGGGCGCGGTCCCCGGGCCGGGGGGGCCGCCGGAGGGGTGCGGGGCCGGACGCACGCTATCCGGTTGTAAGAACGGCAACGTCGCATCCAGCGTTTTCGATAGATGCCGTCGGGCGTCGCGTCGCGTAGGTCACGTCACGTGACGTCACGTGACGCTCTCACATCGTGTTACTGGTTCGGTTCACGTATGCTACGTACCCAACAAGTTCCCATTCCCACCACGTTGACTATGTAAATACCACCGATAAACGTTTTATTCTTTCAAAGTTGTTTTTTTTTTCTTGGCATTTTATGTGCATAATGTTTGTATGTATGTATTTGTGTATGTTCGACAACGATAACTTTCGAACCGTTGATCCGATCTGCATGAAAATTGATAAGCTTGTACTTGAGAAATTTACTGGTAAGTGAAGGTATGTATATGAGTAAAATCGGATTAAGCTAAATAGGGTTTTTTAAGGAAGCAAAAATAAAAAAAATTACACAAAAAAATCAAGTTACATGTCATATGAAAGAACTTTGTCTGTACATTCCAAAACAGTTTTAACTTTATTTATAGGACGCTCAGTTTTTGCTATAAAAAATAAAAGGTTAAATTAAGATAACCAACGACCCGAGAGCTCCCATCTCTAAGAATTTAGTTGATATCAAGGTTTTTCAACTGGTTCGTCAATTCGTTGACTATTTCTTATTTTTTTTTCTTAAAGTAGCTTAAGGAGGTACTCAGCTGTCATAAAATGGTGAAAACGACCTGGTCTGATGATGGAGCCAAGGTCTGTCCAACGGAACTCTTCAATCAATTGGCTATTTGAGTTAAAACTTGTCTACCATACAAAGTTGGTGATAGTGAGGGATAGTCAGAGGCAAGGCCAAACAGTGAATCTAGACAGAAATATGTACATTCTCAAAGTAGATAAAACACAATGCGTGATCGGGCACATTTTTTTCTGATTACCATCTTCCTATGCCAAAAGACCTGTCGGCCGACCGCTGTTGCGATATAAAGACAGCGTGAAACGCGACATAGGCTAGCTTTAATAGTACATTGTTACCCGAGTGTTGAAAGTCACGTTTTTTGAGTCCCGAGACGGGTTTGGCGCCAGAGCGTTAGCGAGGGCGCCAATGGAGCTTGAGGGACTTAAAAGACTTTCACCCGAGGTAAACACTGTGCTTTTCATTACGAATACAAGGAAAGTAAAAATAAAAACATGAATGAAAAATTTGTGAAAATGAAGATTGAATTGCCGCCTTCCCGGTTTTTTTTTTCTTTTTCTCTGGCGGGCCTTCGGCTACGGCTCGCCAGCATTATTCAGCCATTATTTTCATTTTCATAATTTAAAAAATGGTAAATTGTTTGCTCAAATCTATGTTATTTTAAATAAATAGTTGAAGTTATATATTAATCAAGTAATTTAGAAGATATATTATTTATTTAATACTCTCTTTATGTTATTTAAATTTTACATTGCGCTCTAATTAGAGTTTTTAAACTTCTTACCGTTGTAATGGGTTTCCAACCTACTTGCTGAATAAAAAGTTGGAATTTGGTTCAACCTCCTTGCAGTTTAGAAAGTTGGAACATGGTTGAATAAAATAGAACTTGTTTTTTTTTATAATTTGACAGCTGTCAGTAGAAAGCGATTCTCCCTAGGGCTGAAAGTATTACTTTCAATTAGGCCCCTCAGGCAACTTCAGACCTACTTTCAGAGTATGAGCAATGAAAAATCAATTTTTAATACAGTTGCTCAAAAAGTGGCGTATTGCAGGGACGTATAGCGTTCGGGATGTGGGCTATTACACACGCGTGCTTTTTTTTTACCATTCCCGCACTAGTGCTTTTTCTTTCCGAACTGTCAAAATAATGTCTAAAAAGAAAAACATGAAGTTTTTACTAAAAAAAATTCATCGAAGTTTTTATGATTCATGCAAATACGTATTATTTCTAAAAAGAAGCTACTAATTTGTTTCATTAACAGATTTAATGATTTGATTGATTGTTATGTTAGGTTTCATTTCATTTCATCTCATTACATTTCATTTTCAATTCATATCAATAAAAAAAATCTACTGAAGACTTGGCTGTGTGGGTATAGTTCCCTTTGCCTTCCAGAATGGGTGAAGAAAAAAAAAATCTCTGCTTATATTTTACGGTTGGCGTTGGCGCCATTTTTCAGAAATTTTCTTTGCGAGTTTATTTGTTTGTTGCACAAAATGAGTAATTTGGACCCTAGTTTTTAGGGTTCCGTAGCCAAATGGCAAAAACGGAACCTTTATAGATTCGTCATGTCTGTCTGTCTGTCTGTCTGTCTGTCTGTCTGTCTGTCCGGCCGTTTCACAGCCATTTGTCTCCGAAACCATAAGAGCTAGACTGATGAAACTTGGTGAGTAGATGTATTCTGTAAACCGCATTAAGGTTTTTACACAAAAATAGAAAAAAACTATAAATTTTGGGGGTCCCCATACTTGAAACTGAAACTCAAAATTTTTTTTTTCATCTAACCCATACGTGTGGGGTATCTATGGATAGGTCTTCAAAAATGATGTTGAGGTTTCTAACATCGTTTTTTTCTAAACTGAATAGTTTGCGCGAGAGACACTTCCAAAGTGGAAAAAAGTTGGTCCCCTCCCCTCTAACTTCTAAAATAAGAAATGATAAAACTAAAAAAAATATATGTTGTGCATTACTATGTAAACTTCCAACGACATTTGGTTTGAACGAGATCTAGTCAGTAGTTTTTTTTTATACGTCATAAATCGTAAACCGCAATTTACCTTTCGACGAACTACAAAAACCTTTATATTATGTTATTTGATGCTACGGAACCCTTCATGGGCGAGTCCGACTCGCACTTGGCTGCTTTTTTTGAATTAACACCACCGGAACTCAGTATAATTGCACAAAATGCTTCGGAGAACATTTTACCGGAAAAGTCAAAAAGTCGCTACATGCATACATACGACGAACTTATTGCGTGGAGAGAAGAGAAAAAAGCAAATGGTATTTTTATTATTTTATTAAATTGCTTAATTTTTTCGCAACTGTATTAAAAATAGTCGTTCAGTACACGTGCGGAATCGTCATTGCAACTTGTTCCGACTGTCAACCCTCGCCTTCGGCTCGGGTAGACATTTGTCGGAACTCTTTGCAATGACAGCCTTCCCGCACTTGTAATGAAATATACTATTTTCTAATTGGGAGAGTGAGGCTGAAGATCGCAACGCCTGGCGAAAAACCGTGGCTGACGGCATTGTAGCTCACGATCGTGCCTGGCTCGACTATTTATCACATAAGAGAGAAAAACGTCACCAACGCGCCGCAGACCCTGTAACATCTTCGGGTTCTTTCATCTGCGGTAAATGCGGCCGTGCCTGCTACTCTCGTATCGGTCTTCATAGCCATGAACGGAAGTGTTCCACTTCTGGTTCATGTGCAATAACCTGACTGACGCCACCTTAATCATCTGTAATAGATGGTACAGGCCAATGATGATGTACTTAACTTTTCGTAGCATTTGGATCGCATCACGAGATCTCAGTTCGGGGCGAACTACTAGTTATGAGTTTTTACAAATCTTCACTGTGTTATTATAAATCACGAATCGTGCTAAGCGGTTTTGACATTCCGTCTTCCGGTTACGGTTTTTATTTTGCGGCCTGACTTATTTGATTAGTACCTATATCGTTTGTTTTGTAAAAATGAGTTTTCATTCAATCTTAGCTGGTCATCGCAGGTTTTATTATCACGGTTAATACTTTTCCAAGACTTTTCCTTATGTATGTAGTTTCTTATTATTCTGAGTCTGACAATTGTAAGCTTGTCCTCTTTGGGCTTACACAGCATAAGCTACAGAAACAGCTGTAACATTGTCATCCCTAGGCTCTCGGTAATTTTCTGACTCTTATACTACCACTACCTGCAAAAAATCATGTATAGGTAGATCCTTTGCTCTGGTTCTGGCGTTATTGAGTTATAAACATCCATACAAACTTTCGCATTTATATACTTACTTATCTATTTATTGGATGAGAGAATAATTTTAGAATGAATAAGATTGGCTTTTATGTTGGTCTTTATCTACGCGAAACTAAATTATTAAGGAGAAGAAAACTATTTTTAGCAAAAAATACATTAATTTATTGTTATTCACCATACTGTATTTGTTACCTTTTTTGTGAAAGAAAATAAATGCATTTTTTACTGTAAACGACAGTTTGGGTTCACGATGGGCCTACGCCTACGTGGCGCGGTGCCTCATACAAAAGACTTCAACGCGTTTCGTAGCTACGCACCTGTACCTACCTTCTTAGATAACTAGCTTACGTATTTAAATACTAAGGTGCATACAATACTATTAGTAGTATTAGTATTAGGAAAGAAAACTATTAAATTTCCTACAGGTTGTCCTGATAATATTGAAGGAAAAATAATTGATAAAACACCCCTACTTTTTAATTACCAAAAAAAAAAAAAATGCCGATATTGGCTGCCGATACTGAACACATCCACGAAAAAAAAAAATTTTTTTTCAGACAAAAAAAATCTTTTTAATAACCACAATTTTTAGTCAAATATTGAGAAATGATTCAACAAGCAAAAATCATTTCATTCATAAACGCTAAATACCAAGCGGAACCGAACAGCGTATTTTTTTTTCTCTCTAGTACTACGTAACTAATATGTCCATAATTTTATGCAGGATTTCTGAAAATTTTAACATTTAATAACTTTGTCATTTTATCGAAACTAAAAATTCTGATTGCACATTCATAATGTTCTATCCCTACTACATTACCCTATTTTTTTTTCTGGTAATTAAAAAGTAGTGGTGTATTTATTGTAACACACAATAATGTATTGATATACTTACCTAAGTATTTTTAATTAAATTTATGTACCGACAAGTAAGCCAAATTGCACCAAAAACCTTTTTACCATATGACTAAACGATTTTGATTTCATTCGAACACGATACATTTTCAGCTAGAAATACAAAATGTTCAACCGTGCCTATGTATACCCAAACTAGGTAAATATGGTTGTAAGTTCCGTTGCGTATGTTAGGCCTCTGCCTCGAATTTTGCGGGCAGCGGGGCGGCAGCGCGGCGGGGCGAGGGGGTCCATTTGATTTTACGCATAAGATCCTGCCGCTCCCGCGCCGCCGCCGCCCCGCTGCCCGCAAAATTGGAGGCAAAGGCCTTAGTAGTCTGTGTCGGAGTCCCTCCTCTGGGCGGCGCGCGCCTTGATGATGCCGAGCCTGGTGGCGAGCGCGGCCACGTTGGCGCGCACCTCCTCCTGCACCAGGTTGAAGGACATGGCCAGCAGCGCGATGCCGAACAGCAGGTACAGCGAGCACAGCGCTATGGAGTGCACGGCCGCCGCGGCGTCGTCCACGCGCTGACCCTGCATTACGAATAACTTGCTTATAGTTTTGTTTTTTAAAAGGATCACCTAGAAAACAGTAGGAGCCAAGCCGTAGTTGGTTGCCAGTTCTTCTAGGCTTGGTGGCGTGGAACTGGCACCTAGACTCACTTAACTTTAAAACGATTCAGTGATCCTTGAGATGACATTGAATATACATTTGAATTGGATTTTGAATATTTCACGTTCTGATTTCAAACTAAGATGTCTACAAATCTTGTATCTCTCAAGATATTGCTGTTAAAAATCGCTTCGTAGTAAACGTGTCATAAATATCAGACCCATTACACTGAGAAATAAATAAAATAAGATGAAAAAATAAGGTAATATAATTACACGATAAATACCCATGTAGAGTCAATACCCATTACACTGATGCAGTGTATCTCCAGAATTAGATGTAGGTGAAAGTCGGTTGACGTTAAACACACATAAGTCTACATGTCGTTGGACTTTAAGTAACAACTTGAGGGTCACAGATTTATGGAGAGCTTAGTACTAGATATCTGCTATGCCTTTTTACCAGGCGTCAGTGATCGTCTGGTGAGCAAAAGGACACCTTTGACCCTATACAGAACAATGTTATAGTGTTAGTTGGGAAGGGCATGTTGACCTGTGCAGGCACGAAGTCCCCGAAGCCGATGGTGGTGAGCGTGATGAAGCAGAAGTAGGCGGCGTCCAGGTAGGCCCAGTCCTCCCAGCGCTTGAACAGGAACGTGCCCGCCACTATGTAGGACGCCACCAGGCACACGCACAGCCAGATCGGGACTGGCTTTATCTGGAACAACACAATCACATGCATTCAAGCCAACATTTCTTTTGAGAAACTACATACATCTATTATATTGGTGTCTTCTTTCATACATATAAATGTATAATAAATACTTTAGACAATTTACACAACACTATCTAGCCCCAGACTAAGCAGTTATGGGAACCAGATATTTGATATAATACTTACCTACATATTTTTTTTTTGTAAATACATACTTAGAATACAATATAACACCCAGACAGAGAACAAACATCTGCGTTCACCACACAGATATTTGCTCTCGGTGGGGATCGAATACATGACCTATACGACGCAGAAGGCAGAGATACTACCAACCGAGCTGAGAGGCCAGTAACCTTTACCACATTTATCTAGCTTATTAGTAAATACATGCTAATTTAATAAAGTATGTAGGTACCTCTTCTTTAGTCAGTTCTGAAGGTGCTGGATACAGTTCAGACTGACGAGACCCCCAAGCTAAAACAGACAAACAAAAATAGTTTGTTTCAGTTGTACCTCGACAGTCAAAAGTATGTATTGTATGAAAAACATATAGAAAAAGGTGTTAAATATACAAATGTCTATTCTAACAGGCCATCATATCCATAAACATTGTTATTACTCGTATCATACTAATCCGGGCTAAGTGCTAACCTAACCTTGAGGTGGAGGTCTACTTCTCCTTGGCGCTACAACTTCAGCATCGCTCCAGTCTTCTTCTCTATCTGGTGATGGTGTCTACAAGAAACAATATGCATGCTTAGTATGAGTATTCTATTTGGATGGTATGGTTAGAGTGTTGTAATGTACTAACGTATCTATGCGGAGGTCGGCTATCATCCACGGTGTCGAGTCTCCTCAGCCGCCCGCGGCCAGCCTGCGCGTCCCTCTCCGGCCGCATCCCCTCCCCCCTCTCCGTCCGCGGGTCGTCCCTGTCCTCCTGGAAGCCATGCTGGTGCTCGTATGGCTGCACGGCACTCCTGGCTCGGCGCGCGCGCTTCCTTTCATATCCGTACTCTTCGCGGTCTCTCTCGTAGAACTCGGAACGAACTCTATTTGCTCTGGAAAAATAAAAAACTTTGCGTGACCATTATTGAATCCCTTATGTATACCTGTCTGATGTGTGGGTGTGTGTGTGGTGTGTGTGAGATAAATAAATAAAAATAAAATAAATATGGTGTACAATCCGCACAATACTATCTAACCCCTAATTAGGCAAAGCTTGTACTATATGAACCAGATAGCTGATATAATACGTATAGTATTTATATTTTTTGTAATACATACTTAGAATACTAATTTAGCACCCAGTCAGAGAACAAACACCTATGTTCACGACACAAATATTGCTCTCGGTGGAGATCGAACCTACGGCGCAGAAGGCAGAGCTACTACAAACTGAGCTGAGAGGCCAGAGATAAACCGACGACATTGGAAGTCGGTGGATGGAAAGGGCTCAGAGTCGTTCTTCCTGGAAATGTGTAGGGGAGGCCTATGTCCAGCAATGGACTTCTTCAGGCTGATGATGATGAATACCTGTAGTCTCGCCGCTGTTGTCTCATACTCCTCGGAGAATCAAACTCAAAATCATCATCTTCGGGATCATACCCTCGGTCTCTGTACCCATAATCTTCCCTCTCCTTCTCCAACGCTTTCTTCTCTCTGAAGTTTTCATAGTCGATATCATGTAAATCATGCATCTCGTACAGCTCTTTAGGTTCGTTCTCGTAGTGCCTCTGGTCGTCGTAGTCCCGGCGGGCTCCATACTCAGGCTTAGCTTTGGCCGGGCGAGGGAGAGATTTGCTTCGAAGATCGGCTTTGGACGGTTTTGTCGTATGATGATTCTCCAGATCCTTGAGAGCTGCTTCGAGGTCTTGTAGTGGCAGTGATATCTTAGGGAATTCCACTGTCGAATAAAACATATTTTAACTTTTTAGTTCGATGATATTTTTACATAAATATTTATCAGAGCGTGAGTTAACCTTCTTCATCATCATGCAGCTCTGGCTCGCGTCTTTTGCTGTACTTGTCAAAGTGGATTGTTGATCTGTCTTCGGGGTCTCGGGAACCTACGGAAAAATATTTGTTATTATAAAGGTGAGTACCTGTACTTGAACATTAGTTAATCGATCTATTAAAACTGCTGTCGCTTAGTTCAACTAGTTCTATGACGTATCAACGGGACCTTGTTGGAACGGGAAACGCATTTACAAAAGGCTAGCAAAGCTAAGTTTCCTTAAACATGTAGTTAGGCACCGTGTCTCCGAAACTGCGGCGGTTGAGACCTGGTCCTGGGCAGCGAGGCAGCCTGGCTGGTGGGCGGCGGTCGCGACCGGCGCACGCGGCCGCTGCTGTAGCCACTGTCTCGGTATCTGACAACAAACAAACCCAACACTTCATTATTTTCTAATTCTACAATCCAGACATCTTACTGTAGGTATATCATCCAAATATGCAAAGCGAAGGAAATTGGGTCGTTCGGAGTTATAGAATCAATACTGACTCTTATTTGCGAAAATGCTGTAAGATCGAGTCTAGCAAGAGCATCATACCATGATAGAGGTAGCTAGCTAGTATCCGTTTACTTTTCAGGTTTATTTAGAACGTTTGTTAGTTCGCCGACGATGCCGTGGTACCTGCAATCAGTGTCGGAATGTGCCCGCTCTACGGGCTTCCTCCTCCGCACTGAGCGGGTACTGACTCCGCGCACCGAACGCCTGCAAAAACATTACATCATTTTATCACACTTTCCATAATGTTTGCTCGAATAAATTATGTAGTTTTGATGTTGCATGTCAGTTGCTTACCTCATAGACTGATGATGATGTCGATGCTTTCGTTTTGGCGGCCGAGTGCACACGTAGCAGCACACTCTCCAGTACAGAAACCTGCAAGTGGCTTCATATCACTCTAATATCATTGCACTGTTTTAGCTTATAATGAGCCTTGAGCATATCTATTGGCAATACTTGTACTTGCGTTATTGATAGCATATCGCAATAGGAGCTGCGTAAGCCCACTAACAATAATACCTGAAAGAGGAAGCCATGACGTCACCGATGTTGGAGAGGCACAGCAGCATGAGTGGAATACCGAGAATTGCGTAGAAAATCGTCACCACTTTCCCCGTTTGTGTCTTCGGTGCGATGTGCCCATATCCTGAAAACAATATAAATTTATACTATAAATTTATTGTTGTCAAATAATGTTCGATGTCAGTAATACGTAGACATTCTCTTTAGCGTTACGTTACATTTATCTTGGTGAAAATGTTAACATTGTGTGTTGCTTTCTGTAGTAGGTATAGCACATAACTTAATTTCAACTGGTATCTATAAGCATCGATGGTTCAGTGGTAGAATGCTCGCCTGCCACGCGGGCGGCCCGGGTTCGATTCCCGGTCGATGCATATCTCTTTTTGAATTTTTTATTATGTTCAACATAGAATACTTGTGATGAACAACTTAATTATTTGTATAAGTAATAATAATAATGCTAATAAAAAAACTTCGCAAATAACGCCTTATTTATAACAAATTTGATTACCATAAAAAATATTATAGTGAGTCAACCTTATAAGATATAGACATACTCTGTCGCTGACTTTTTTTACAATGTTTAGAAGAAGAAAAAGAAGAACAATTCCGTCATGCATAATTTTCGCGTAATTTTACCTTTACGCAGCGCAGGCGACGGAAGCTCTCAAAAGGAATATATTTTTTCCGTTTTCACGCTCATAGTTGTGTATTTCAATTTGTATGGGAATCGAGCGACCTTAATGCTCTGTTCCTATTAGTCGTAGCAAGATGTAAATAGCCTTCCTCGATAAATGGACTGTCCAGCACTAAAATATTTTTCAACAGTGCAAACAAACAATCAATCAAACTCTTCAGCTTTATAATATTAGGTATAGATTATACATAATAGATTGAAATCACGTCATAATATGTCGGTATTATAATCTCAAATCAACCTAATACACAAAAAATATACCATAATTATAGTCCATAATTATTTATGGTACCTAGTTAGTATGTTTTTTGTACAATGGGTTCGATTTCCGTCGTTATTTGAAACGGATACCACCGAGGCCACCTCCTTGTTTGTGACCTTTTGCTCGAAATCGAACAACCACCAATTTAACTAATCTATAGGTTTGTAGGAATCATGTTCAACTAAGTACCAGTTTCTTGTTTACGCTAGTTGCGCTTGCGCCTGCCCCTTCTGACAGGATGAAGTTGGGCGTTTGTCTACTCACACTATATGTATATTATATATAGCACAACATTATTAAAATTATTATCAGCAATGCACACGACACACACACTACACTACACATTCACTCAATTTCACTTTTTACACACATTCTCACACTTGCTTAGCGATTCATCTGTGTTTTTAATTCTTATTTTTCAACTTTTGATTTTAAATGTAAGTTTCTAAACTAAATACTTAATATACTACCTACCAAATTTAGCATGCTAGTTAGATAACCTGATATGCTACCTATTTCAATTAGTTCGCCGAACATAACTTTAGAAAGATAATATTATTACTGTTTTTGTACCTACCTACTATTGGAATATGATTGTTATTTAGTCTGTGGTAAACCCTGAACGTAGAATGAGTTGAATCTTGCTTCACTCGTTCTTCCGTGTGTAAAACCGCGATGGCGGATACCTTTTGTCTGGAGTAGTAAATATGAAAATGTAAAACTTTCTAGAGTCTAATAAACGTTATAACTAAAAGCCCAAAAGGAAAGACTCGTTACGTAAATTATAATATTTATTCACTTGTATCAAAGTACTATTACTATGTCTTAACTCCGTCAGAGCTCTATTCCGAATGCCACCCGTACTTCGCTTGCCCTCTTTTATATCGTTGAACAAACAACCCCAAAAGTCAAGCGAAGTACTGGCGGAAATACGTAGTTTGCAACTTTACAAATTAAATTACAAAACTACACAAACAAATACTTTAGATATCAATAAATTGTTAATTAAATAAACAATCAAATATATTGTATAAATCTATTGAACTGACAGCGACTATCTTTGCCATAATTACAAGCGTAAGCTGTCAGTTCAGCTACTTTTAAGAACAAAAACAACTTTAAGGTAATTTAGTGCTAACAGATTCGGCCATCCAATAATAGTAACCGTCCTCGGGTACTTAGATTTCTTATGAAATAACAACATTAATTAAAGATAATTTCAACACAATGAGCTAATTTCAACCTATTAAAATATAAAGTTAATTTCACCACAAGTAGCTAATTTCAGCTTAATAAATATAAAGGTAATTTCACCACAATAAGCTAATTTCAGCTCAGTAAATATATATAGGTAATTTCACCACAAGTAGCTAATTTCAGCTCAATAAATATAAAGGTAATTTCACCAGAATAAGCTAATTTCAGCTCAATAAATATATATAGGTAATTTCACCACAAGTAGCTAATTTCAGCTCAATAAATATAAAGGTAATTTCACCACAATACGCTAATTTCAGCTCAATAAATATATATAGGTAATTTCACCACAAGTAGCTAATTTCAGCTCAATAAATATAGAGGTAATTTCACCACAACAAGCTAATTTCAGCTCAATAAATATATTATAAAGGTAATTTCACAACAAGTACCTAATTTCTGCTTAAAATGGAGGTAATTTCACATTAAAATTAATAAATTATGGTTTCTTACACTATCCAGGTTTTATAATAGAAACCAGGTTATTTCCAATCTTGTTACAATTGTTGAGCCACATTAATTAATATACAATACTATAATCAACATGACTATTAAGTACTTAGATTACTTCACTATTTATACACTTATAATCAACTTATTATCTCTCAAACCAATTCATTTGTTGTATCATTTTGTTCAATTAGATTGCAATTTTCTTCTTCATCATTATTATTATTGATTACTTGATTTTCACTGTAATCGTTATTGAGATTTTCAACTGACTCTTCCTCGCTACTACTTTCATTTGTACCAAAACTCATCCATGGCATTATTTTGTCTACTGAAATTATGTTTCTGTAAATAGTATTTCCCTTTTTTGTTAACGGTGTGTCCGTAACTTCATACCTATCATGATCAAGAACAGTGGTAATTCTATAGGGTCCGCTATATTTAGGTAATAATTTCCTGCTACTTTCTTTTGTTTTTGGTTGTATTGAACGTTCAATCCTAACCAAATCTCCTAGTTTATATGTTTTAGCAATTTTTCTATTTTTGTTGTATCGAACAGCTTGTTCAGTTTGATTTTTGTTAATATGATCTATTGCTTCAGCCCTTATTTCATCCCTATTATTTTGATCAACATCTTCGAGCTCTATCGCACCTAATATTCCAGCTTCTGCTAGACCAACAGGTTTGAAACCAAACAATACTTCAGCTGGTGTTTTTCCAATACCTTTATTGTGGGTGTTATTCATTCCCCATTGAACATCGCCTACACATTCGTCCCATTGATTTTCTGCTTTACTATGGCTTGACGAAGCTATTGCTGATAAAATGGTTCGATTGTAGCGTTCGACTTGTCCATTGGCTCGTGGTGTGGCGACTGCATTCAAAACATGCTTGATTTTGATTTCGTTGATAAATTCCTTAAATTCCTTGCTAGTAAAGCCTGACCCTTGATCTGATATTAATCGCTCCGGAGCCCCGAATATGCTAAAATAATCTTTCAAGACTTTAATTGTTGTTTTGGATTTTGTGCTTCTTACTGCTCTCATGTAAATAAATTTAGTAAAAGCCTCTACGATTACTAACAAATAACAATTTCCGCTCCTACTTTTTACAAATGGTCCTAAATGATCCATGTGTATTGTATGGAAAGGGCGATCTATTTTTGGAATAGAATGTAACATACCTTGCTTTTTACCGCTTGGGACTTTATTATATGCGCATTCTAAACATGCCTCAACGTATTTTTTTGTAAACTTGTTCATTTTTTTAAACCAATAATTTTCACCAATTTTTGCTATAGTTTTTTCATAAGAGAAATGACCAATGTCGTCATGACATTTTTTTAAAACCTGCCATCTTACCCCTTTTGGAATTACGAGTTTATCACCATTATCAGTTTTTCTGTATAAAATATTTTTCTTGACTGTAAATTTTTCATGTATATGTTTAATTTCAACCGGATTTGTATTTTCTAATACATTTTTGATTCTACTTATTTCATCATCTGATATTTGCACGGTAGCTACCCAATCGTTTTCAGTCACAATTCTATAGACATGGTGGTCTAGAGCATTATCTAATTCGTTTGTTTCGCTACTTACTGGATTTCGACTCAAAGCGTCGACATGAGCCATTTTAACCCCAGGTCTATATTCAATTTCATAATTAAACTCCTGCATCAGACTCCACCAGCGAGCAACACGGGGTATCATATCTTTTTTGTTGAAAGTGGCTCGTAAGGAATTGCAGTCGGTAATGATTTTAAACTCTATTCCAATCAAGTAGACCCTGAATTTGCCAAGTGAAGCTACAACTGCTAATGTCTCTAACTCGTATGATGACCAGTTTTGCTCTTCTGCTGTAGTCTGACGACTGTAGTATGCTACAACTTTAGGGTGTTCATTATTTGTCCGTTGCAGAAGCATGCTTCCTATACCTAACTTGCTCGCATCAGTGTGTAACTCTGTTTTAGCACAGGGATCGTAAATAGTCAAGATAGGTCTGTTTGTAAGCTCATTTCGGAGAGTTTCAAAGGCTTTTGTTTCATCGGTTCCCCATTTCCAGTTAACGTCTTTTTTTAACAAGTTTGTTAGTGGTCTGGCTATAGTAGAGAAATTACGCACAAAACGCCGGAAAAAACTAGCTAATCCCAAAAACTGACGAACATGATGTTGAGATGTTGGTGTCGGGAATTTGTTGACTGCTTCTATCTTTTTGGAGCCAGGTTTAATACCTTCTTTACTAACTTCGAAACCCAGAAAATCGACATTACTCATAAAAAAGTTACATTTCGTTATTTTTAGTGTTAACGAAAATTCCCTAAATTTATCGAGTACCATTTTCAGTAGTTCCATTCCCTGTTCTATGGTTACCGATGGAATAATGATATCGTCCATATACGCAATGACTTCATTATATCGCATTTGTCCCAGTACGTGGTTGATAGTGCGTTGAAAAGTCGAAGGTGCATTAACTAAGCCAAATGGCATTCTATTGAACTCATATTGGCCATCCGGGGTCACAAAAGATGTAACACCTTTTGATTTTTCATCGAGAGGTATCTGGTAATAGCCAGAGGCCAAATCTAAGGTTGTGAAAAATACAAACCCGTTTAATCTATCTATTTGGTCATCTATCCTAGGCATAGGATATTGCTCTTTGACAGTCTTTTTATTAAGGGCTCTATAGTCAATGCACATTCGCTTTTCACCACTTTTCTTAGAAACGAGGATGATTGGACTGGAGTATGAAGAAGTTGACTCACGTATAATATTACAATCAATCATTTCTTGTATCATATTGCGAACCTCCTCCCTTTCTTTGTATGAGAGACGGTAAGGTCTGTATGTCACGGGTGTGTTATCATTGAGGACTATATTCATATGATTTGCTTTACAATTTCCTAATTCATTTAAGTTTAACGCAAAACAGTCTCTGTATTCATTAAGTAATTTAACCAATTTATCTTTATCATTTATATTAACCTCATTCCCTATCACAACTTTATCATCTTTGATCAATTCAATTGTTGATTTTATGTTGAGACAGTTTTTTTGTTTGTTTGGACTTTTATCTTGCATTTTCCAACTAGCATTTACTCGTTTAATTAGGCTCCCTTTTTCTATTTTTATGTCTTTGCTAGAGTCGTTATTAATCAAAATAAGTCCTAGGCCATTATTTAAACTAAAATACCCTGGTAAAATTGAGTGTTCAGATCCTACCTTAGACCTTAGCCCTGCGTCTATGTAAAGGTCCCCAGAGAAAGTAGGTTCAGAGTATATTGGGACAACATTTAAACCCTTAACCAAAGTATCTGAACCGCAAAGTAATTTAAGTTTATCATTTTCAGTCTCAATTTCTTCATTATGAAAAACCAATTCTTTAGCTGTTTTATGCACAAATATGTGACTTTGTTCTGTGTATCCATGTCCAATTAAAATTGGGACGTCAAGTAATTCATTTGGAATCAAATGAGTCTCAACTGATGCCGTTACATCATCTATGGTGATTTGCAATGTAGTTTTTCCCAAAGACTTCGTCCCAGCATTGTGTCCAAACCCACCAATAAATTCGGTGCAATCTTCCCAATTTTGTGAAACTAAAATGCCTTCCTTCTCTCGAATAAGTGTATAATGACTACCCATATCTATAAAACATTTCATCTGAACATTGTTAACAGAAGCTGATTTATAATATTTGGCGTCTAGAGTTACACCAGCTTTGTCATTGGTAAACATAACCTTTTTAATGGAGTCACTGGTTACTTCCTTTTTAGCAAAACAATTTTCAGCTGTGTGCCCCATTTTTTTACAATTCTCGCACTTTTTTAAAGGTAATCGACATTTGGAATAGCTATGTCCAATTATACCACAGTTAAAACATTTAGGACGAGGTCTTTGGTTTTGATTTCTATCACGGTTTGGTTGAGTTTCATTTTTGTCATTGGATTTAGATGGTAAACGGACGCTTCTTAAATAGTTAAGTAGTTTATCTGGGTCTGTGTACTGTCCGGCCTCTGCACCCATTCGAATAGTCCTATCTTCTATCCCTAACACTATGCAGTCAACTGCCCGTTTCCCAAAAATTTCACATCTATTTAATAAAGCGACTTTTTCATAAAAGTATTCTTCAAGTGATTCTCCAAACTTAACCTTTTTGCCTAACATATCTGTAAGCATAACCCCGTAATTCTCATCACCCGGAAATGCACTTGATAATTTAGCTTGCCATTCATTCCAAGAAAACTGAATAGTTGAAAGACCCTGGTACCATTTTTGTGCCATGCCAGCAAGTTTTGGTAAAGCGTAATGAATTGTTTCCCGTTCTGCCCACCCGTATAAGCTAGAGATTTCGTTGACTTTTACTAACCACATAGCCATGGTTTGGTCACGTTTAGAGGGATCAAATTCGGGTATAGTATTGTGTAACATGTTCATTTTGTGACTATTTTTGGTGAACGCAGATTTTAAAGCTTCTAAAAAACTCGTGAATTGGTTTGAGTTTACATTTTCAGCTCCGTTTATACTACAACCGTCTTTTTGTATTGTCCCTGTTCTGTTTCGACTAGAAGATTTATCATGCCCTACAGTTATTACATTAACTGTCTCACCAATTTCTTGAGGTAAAGCTGAGTCGTGAAGATGCGTACGGCGTCGCTTGGGGCCCGTAGCTCTGCTCGCCGACCGCTGTTGCTCACGCTGAAGAGAAGATGACGTGCGCAGCCCACGCCGCTCATGCTGACGAGTGGGTGTTGGGCTGGCTCGCCGCCGCTGCTGAAGATCCACTGGGCTTCGCGAAATGCTGCGCGAGCGATGGTTGCCGCGTCCTGGGCGCCTGCGATCCCGCAGAATGGCAGAGTTGTCCCGCCGGCGTCTTGACCTCCGTGAAGACCCGATGCTCCATGTTGCCGACTCGACTGATGCTGATCTGCGTCGGTGGCTACGTCCGAGACGTGGCTGACTCCGGTGTCGACTGCGTGGCCGGCTGCTGCGCCTGCTCGACGCTGGACTGCGTTGCCCATCACGGTGCCTGCGTGGTGCTGGGCTGCGAGAATGGCTGCTCTGTCGTCGACGTGGCGCCTTGCGACGCAATCGGCTGCATCGGGGCGATGGTGTCACCGGTCCGTCAGATACGTCACCATTACGCCGGCTGCTGCGCCTGCTCGACGCTGGACTGCGTTGTCCATCACGGTGCCTGCGTGGTGCTGGGCTGCAAGAATGGCTGCTCTGTCGTCGACGTGGCGCCTTGCGACGCAATCGGCTGCATTGGGGCGATGGTGTCACCAGTCCGCCAGATGCGTCATCACTACGCAAAGCTGCCGCGCTTGTGCTTCGTGTTCGAGCAGCACTCGACGGCCTTGAACCAGCCGAGTCTAGACTTTGACTTCTTCGCTGCCTTTTCCTGGGCCGACCCATACTGACACGGAAAAAATTTTGGCCGTTTTTGTCAGACCGCGTGTTTACATCCCACTTTCTGAGCTAAAAGCCCAAAAGGAAAGACTCGTTACGTAAATTATAATATTTATTCACTTGTATCAAAGTACTATTACTATGTCTTAACTCCGTCAGAGCTCTATTCCGAATGCCACCCGTACTTCGCTTGCCCTCTTTTATATCGTTGAACAAACAACCCCAAAAGTCAAGCGAAGTACTGGCGGAAATACGTAGTTTGCAACTTTACAAATTAAATTACAAAACTACACAAACAAATACTTTAGATATCAATAAATTGTTAATTAAATAAACAATCAAATATATTGTATAAATCTATTGAACTGACAGCGACTATCTTTGCCATAATTACAAGCGTAAGCTGTCAGTTCAGCTACTTTTAAGAACAAAAACAACTTTAAGGTAATTTAGTGCTAACATAACTAACTTGATTATGGACTATTCCTCAATTTACAATAGGTTATGGGCCCAGGCGTCCATTTAGTCAGTTAGATGAACAAAGATTAGCGTTAGGAAGTTGTAGGGACACGACACGCGCCGCCATCAGCAAGGCAGGCTTGGAAAGAAAAATTAAATTAAAAGTCCGTGAAGAAATAAAATAAAAGAGATGGCAGAACAATTATTAAAGATTCCACAATTGGAGATGGGAAATTTTGCGAACTGGTTGTTCCGCATTGAGATGGCACTCGATGAAAAAGATTGTAAAGAAGTGATGCAACAAAAGAAAGAGCTATCCGAAAGTGAGAAGAAAAAAGACGCGAAGGCCAGAAATGTAATCATACAGGCACTACCAGACAAACATCTAGAATACGTGAGAAAAGCGAGCACAGCTTTTGAGATGATAGAAAATTTGAGAAGTATTTTTGAAAGAAAAAGCACTTTATGTAGTCTTTACTTGAAAAGACAATTATCCAATTTAAAATGCAGGAAAAGTGACAGCTTGGAAACCCATTTTAATAGCTTCGATAAAATAATAAGAGAAATAGACGTTGATGGCAAAATGGAAGAAAAAGATAAGGTTTGTCATCTTCTCATGAGTGTAGAAGAAGCATTTAAAACAACTGTAACAGCACTGGAAGCAACGAACTCAGAGCTCACTGTAGAATTTGTGAAATGTAAATTGTTGGATGCAGAGTTAAAAGAAAAGAATGAAAAACAGAGGCCCACATCATCTACCCACAAAGAGTATGTATTTAATAGCAATTCAATAAAATGCTACAGCTGCGGAGAGCCTAATCATTTTGCAAGAAATTGTCCTCGTAACACTCAAACAAGCTACAACCAAAATCAGAGAGGTAGAGGAAATTACAGAAGAAATCAGAGAGGTAGAGGAAATCAAAGAGGTAGAGGAATTCAAAGAGGTTATTACAGAGGAAATAACAGAGGTACAAATGTTGATGGAAATAATGCAAATGTCGGAGAAGAGGTAATGTTTATTGCTGCACAAGCACAATCAGCAGCGTGTAACACAGAGAATGAAATTGAGTTTGTGATTGATTCAGGAGCGTCACACCATATGATTAGCAAACAATATGAAGAATTTATGACAGACATACAAGAAATACCTGAGATGAAAATACAAATGGCAAATGGCAGTGTGATCACAGCCAACACAAAAGGTACAATTTATGGGAGAACTATTGAAGGAACTAAAATTAATATAAAAGAATGTTTAATACTGGAAAAACTTTCACACAACCTGATTTCAGTAACTAAACTTAATGAGAAAGGTATAACGGTTAAATTCCAAAATAAAGAGGCAATAATAACCTATAGATACACACAAGTTAAAGGGGTTAATAATGGAAAATTGTTTGTACTTAAATTAAATACAATTAATTTAGAAGAGGGCCTACTCACAAGTAACAACGATAAGAATTTATGGCATAGAAGACTGGGTCATTTAAACTATGGAGGTATGAGAATACTCGGCTTACCACTATCAAATGAGCGTTGTACAATATGCATGGAAGCCAAAGGAACTCGCTGTCCATTTACACCAACTCAACAACCAAGATCAAGGAAGATAGGAGAACTGATATACTGTGACATCGGTGGACCAATAACACCAATAACAATGGATGATGAAAGGTACTATCTGACAATAATAGATGATTATTCACATTTTACTGAAGTGTACTTACTCAAAACCAAGGATGAAGCGAAGTATCATATAATGAAATATGTAAACAGAATGAAAAACGAAGGAATAAATGTTATAAAGTTAAGAACAGATAGAGGTGGCGAATTCGTGAATGAAGAATTAAAAAGGTTCTATGAAGAAAATGGTATAAAGCAAGAAACCACTTGTAGCTACACACCACAACAAAATTCTGTATGTGAAAGGATGAATCGTACACTAGCTGATAAAGTAAGAGCTATGTTGTTAGAAACAAATTTACCAAAATATTTGTGGGGAGAAGCGATAAGAGCGGCTGCATACATTATTAACAGATCACCCACGAGAGCACTCCAAGGGGATACACCAGCAAATGTAAGGTATGGAAAGAACCAATTAGAACGTATAAGAGTTTTTGGATCAAAGGCATGGTGCATGATATTCCCGAAGCCAAACAAATTAGAACCAAGAGCAAAACCTATGATTATGGTCGGATACGGTGGATCAGGATACAAACTATGGGATCCTAAAACAAATGACATTATAGAGTCCAGGGACGTCCGTTTCGATGAATCAAACTACAAATATGAAGACGAAAGAAATGTTTTTATACAATTAAACGGAGAAGAAACCTCAGTACAGTCAATACCAAAGGAAGAACTACATAAAAAATAAAGATCAGAGACAGAAGACAAGAATGAAATGACAAGTGATGAATATGAAAGCCCAGAAGAGGAAGAGCAATATACAAATACAAAGAGACAAATAAAATTACCAAAAAGGTTTGATGATTATGATATGACAAATATAGCCTATGCATTACATGCAGAAGATCCTACTAGCTATAAAGAAGCAATCGAGCAAGGAGAATGGTCAGATGCTATAGAGAAAGAACTAGAAGCACACAGAAAGCTAGGAACATGGGAAGAATGTGTCTTACCAAAAGGTCACAAGGCAATTGACACAAGATGGGTATTTCGAACAAAATCAGATAATACAAAGAAAGCTAGACTGGTTGCCAAAGGATTTCAAGAAGAAACAGTCCAAAATGTCTATGCACCGGTAGCCAGAATGACCACTGTAAGATTGTTGATAAATAAAGCAGTCCAAGAAAACTTACCTATTAAACAACTAGACATACCAACTGCATTTCTGAATGGAGAGTTAAAGACGGATGTATACATCAAGCACCCAGAGGGAATAGATAGAAAAGAAGGAAAAGTACTAAAGTTAAAAAAGGCATTGTATGGTTTGAAGGAATCTCCACGATGTTGGAATGAGAGATTGAATGATTTTCTAACCAAAAATGGATTTACTCAGTCTCAGAGTGATTTTTGTCTGTACACATCAAGCAATGTATACATACTTATATATGTGGACGATATCCTAATCGTTGGAAATAACTGTACAATCATAAAGAAATTACAAGATGAGTTTTTAGCAAAAGATCTTGGAAATATTATGAAGTTTCTAGGATTGGAGATAACATATACAGATCAAGGATTGGAAATAAAACAAACACAAATAATAGACAAAATTTTAATAAAATTCAACATGAAAGAATGTAAAGGCATAAATACACCAATGGAAGTTGGAATGAATATAAATGAAAAAGAAGAAATATTAACCAACATTCCTTACAGAGAACTTGTCGGATCACTTATGTACTTAGCCACAATAAGCAGGCCAGATATTGCATATGCAACCGGATTTCTGAGCAGATATATGCATTGTCCGACATCAACACTATGGAAAGCTGCAAAGAGAATCCTAAGATATCTGAAACAAACAAAAGAAAAAGGATTAGTATACAAAAGACAACCACATAATCACCTTAACAGTTTTTCAGATGCTGATTGGGGAGGAATAAGAGATGATCGCAAAAGTATCAGCGGAGTTGCCATATTCCACTGTGGCAATCTTGTAAGTTGGAGCTCGAAGAAGCAGTCGACTGTTGCACTTTCAACAGCTGAATCAGAGTATGTAGCAGCAGCACAAACTGTAAGTGAAATAGTGTTTATAAGAGGAGTGTTAAAAGACTTAAATTGTGATAAAGACTTATGTTGTTCTTTGCTAATAGATAACCAAAGTGCTATAAAAATGATAGAAAGTTACGAAAATAGTAAGAGAACCAAACACATAGATATAAAAGTACATTTTATTAAAGATATTGTAAACAAAGGCTTGGTAACAGTAAAATATGTAACTTCAAATGAAAACAGAGCTGATATACTTACCAAATCTTTACCAAGGATCAGACATGACTATTTATGTAAACTTCTAGGTTTGTATTGAATGAATAGTTAGCTTACTTATACATTTTTGTGAAACATGTAAAGATAATGTTTAATTTCGTGGTATTTTGAGATAATTGCGGTTGATTTATCTCACAGGGTACAGCGAAGTAATTAGTTAGTATTATAATATTTAGTTTTGTTGCTAATTTGTCTAAATATCGAGAGAATGTAAACTTATACGATGTTGTTATTTACAGTAAATAGGAAATTGTTTTGTTTACATTTTGTGAGGACTAAAGTTGTCAATGTCTAAAGATAGAACTGTCAAAGTCATGTTGAATAGTTGTAATGTCACACATGGTTGTCATTATTAGGGTTACCAGGTTATAAATAAAATTATTGTAAGGAACAAGTTCAAGATTATTTTTGTACAAGGTGCAGTTTTGGATCTGCAAAACATTTTAGGAGGTAATTATGTTAGTGATTCTCGACCCGAATCAACAATAAAATGGGCAGGTATTTTTTTTTCATTTTATTCTTATTAACGTAAATCGGTAAGTGTGAACTCCCCTTTTTAAAACGCGACCAATCTGTACGTGTCCTTAAACTGCGCTTTCACACACACAAACAAACGCAACCGACATTTCTTTCATAAATCCAAACCAAAGCACCAACCACCGGCCGCTCCCTCCCCCCCGCCACCCCGCCACGCCCCCGCGGCCATCGCAAACGCATCGATCGGGTCAATTTATTAGTGTATTTGATGACGCCGGTATGTGCATACGCTTGCAAATTCCGCCCCTCAAGTGCGCCTTCGATTAACGGTCGGGATAGGTACCTACTACCTAATTGTAAAGATGACGGACCAATATTCCAATGTAGAGTTGGTGGAGATGGTCCGCTTGTAGGTATGCCATCAGTGGAGACAATGTATCTCGAGCCATCGAAATGTTCGCGGAGTTATTCCCCAATCGGCAACGTCATCATTGAAATCCCGTGTTTCGGTAAGCACTTAATTAAAGCCTTTGGTTCGAACTGATTTGTAGCTCTCGGACAGTCGTTAGGTACCACACGGGTCGGTACGGGTCAACGACCTTACAGCCCTGCCGTACGGTCGGACAATTAGCAAATAACAAATGGGTATCGTGTTATCAAGTAACTGGTTTGTTGAGGTCTGATACGCAGTCGCCCTGCGAGATTCACTGGCACTCCATGCAGTGAGCTGCATACAGTTAAAAATTCGAACTACATCTAAGGTAAAATTATTTGCTATAAGTTGCTGTAGCTACAACAACTTGTACAGGTCGCGGCACGTTGGTTGAACCTTCGATGCGCAGTAACAGATTTTCGAGTCTAAATCGAAATGCGGTATGACGAGAATCGCGGGGTTCCCCGTAACCATAGCAACGACCTTCATTTTAGTTTAACGTAGTGCCGCGTTCGATTCATAGAAATGTGGACGGAGAGAGACTCGTACAGGCTGACGTCACTGGTCATCGCATTCACGCACACAGTGACATGACACGCGATACACCGCAATGGGTGATTCTGTTTTTTTGAAGAGGGTTATTCTGAAAATCAATAAAATTGAAAAATCGAAAAGAAAAAGTATTATTGATTATTGACTTGGTATCGTATTGTTATATGATTATTTACGAGTCTCCTAACAACCTCCTGAAATGTTTTGCAGGTTCAAAACTGCACCTTGTATTTTGAATTATTTAAAAAAATATGAGAACTTGAACTTGAGCCGGGGTATTGGAATATGATTGTTATTTAGTCTGTGGTAAACCCTGAACGTAGAATGAGTTGAATCTTGCTTCACTCGTTCTTCCGTGTGTAAAACCGCGATGGCGGATACCTTTTGTCTGGAGTAGTAAATATGAAAATGTAAAACTTTCTAGAGTCTAATAAACGTTATAACTAACTTGATTATGGACTATTCCTCAATTTACAATACCTACTTACTTTACTGCTTACATAATGTAGATTCGAATTGGTTAATGTACAAAATACATCGAATAGCTTAAGATAAACAATATTGTAACTGTGAGTCTAAGATTAAATAAATAAATAAATATTGATCGAATGTATACAACGTGTTTTTTTTGATATCCCATAACTCTACGGTATGATTGAAGCCATATCAAAGAATCAACTGACATATGAGTTATGTTCCAATCCTTCGTTATTTCTTTTTTCATTTTTCATACAAAATAATTCGGCAAAGACACGATTATTAATGTAAAACACCCTTACGTGAAATATGACAACGTCGCATTTTCTTAGCTTTAAATATGAATGATTGGTTTGAATACAAATGAATTACTTGTATTTATCAATGAAACTTAGATACCTAGACACATCGAGGGTCTATTTTTGGCAACCTCGCAAAAGTAAAGATTCGTCATACTGGTGACAATTTTTGACCTAATTTAATTATGATTGATGATATCTCCGAAACGATGCATTTTTGGACCACCTATTCTAGGAGTTTTAGTATTATTTTTACCTACAGAATATAACCCTAGAGTTATGGGATATCAAAAAAAACAGGTTGTATAGATAAGTATTTTTATTCAAAGTGACAGGACAAACTCCTACTATTCCTTCATAAGGATTTAAAATCTTTACACAACCTATGTGTTTCTCTAACACCTGGGGATTTATGTCATGATCCTATTATTTTTAACAAATCATTAGATTTGGAGCCATCATGTCAATGAAACCTCCAATTTGCCAAAAATTACGTCTATTTATGGTCGTCATTACGACCAACCTGTTGTCTGTCAATTATTTAAATTGGCAATAAATGTAAAGGTATCCCATTCAAGGTCTCCCTTGCATCACAGCAGCGAGCGACCTCTGTGTTTCCCAGGCGCTGGGCGCAGCCGCCGCAGCCAGCACCGACCGCATACACACAGACCTATACATAGTGACTATAGTGAATGGATGCATCGTATCTAACAGTTAGTATGGCGGTGGTGCTGGCAGCACGCGATGGTCGGCCTTCAGGCGCTTCAGGCTCTTGCCACACGCTACGATTTCTTACACTTAAGAAATGTTTCAAATGAACAAACAACACTGAATCAAAATTGGCATACCTATACGAATATTATCTGAAATATAGTAGGTATATATAGGAATGCAGGAGTTACTGCTCTACATTATTCAAAGCTGTCCGCAAATAAATTCTATGGTTTTCGCTCGTAGTCGTACACACCCTGTATAAGTTTGGTTTCTGCCTACAAGAGATCTATGGATTTGTAAATCCTTGTTTTGGTAATTTAACCTGTCATCGGCCATGCAGGTCAAGGCACGGGATGATGACATATTCAAGTTGGGGATTTTCAGTGAAGTACTCTCACACCAGTTTCAATGGCCCGGCGCGGCGCGGGGCGGTGGGGCGGCGGGGCGGCGGGGGGCGGCAGTGAGATAGCAATCTATCAATCTATAAATGAAGTAGATATTGTGTATATAAGCATGTAGCAATACTAGCCGCTAGCGAGCGGGCTCGGTCGCTGGCGCTGAAACCGTCTAACTCACTTACATAACAGAGGGCGCACTGGGCGGTCGCACACTGTGATTTGTAAAAATAAATAATTAATAATAGTGTGATGAAATAAAATTGCTGTGATATACCCGGATCGCAAGATGAAATTAGGTTTGTAATTGTTATTATATTTGATAACCTATTTCTATTTCTAAGCCTGTCTACTGTTGCGGGGCAACAGCGTGTCCTTTTGACACATAGGCCTCCTCCAGTTCTTTCCATTTTTTTTTTTTTTTTTTTTTTTTTTATTTGATAACCTACTTATTTACAAAGCAGTTCAATTCTTAGGAAACTATAACCACTAAATAACTTCCTAGCTTATACAATATTTGTTTACCTGCTTATTAAATGTCCATTATATTTATTAAATAATATTATTTGACCTGAGTTTAAGACTTAACAAACCTTGGCGTTCTGTTTAGTTAAAATGTAGCATATAAACCAACAAACATTAAAGTCTGCTCAAAAGGTTCCATTACCTTGACAGAATTTCACAACCCTATCCGCCCGCCCACCGCATCTGCCCAAACCAGGCGTCACATAAACTATGCAACGACAATATTTCTAAAATAGTCGTACATCGATGCACGTGCGCTCGTGTCAACACGACGTGCCCATTGTTTGCGCAATGTACGCTAAACAAGTCGGGACCGATGTTTGTAACTTTGTTATTACAACAGTTTGTGTTTTCTTAACTAATTTAAATAGCCCTACGCACTTAAATATTACACCAAAACGAGCTGATTTAGAGGCTAGGCTAGGCTTCGTAGCTTAAAATTTAGTCACTAAAGGTTACAGGTTCGAGACCAGAGCCAGGTAAGTTTCGCGAAAACAAACCAATTCATATCATTCATTCCTTGCAGGTGTACTGGCCATTCAATAAATAGGTGTTAAAAGACTACTTATGTAGCTAATTTTGAATACTTTGGACTGGCCTCTCAGTTCAGTTGGAAGTAGCTCTGCCTTCTGCGCTTTAGGTCTTGGGTTCGATCCCCATCGAGAACAAAATATTTGTGTGGTGAACACATACTTACTCGTATTTTTGTTCTCTGTTTGTATTTACAAACAAAAACATTATATCAACTATCTGGTTCCCATAGTAAGCTCTGCTTTGAAGCTAGATAGTGTTGTGTGGATTGTCCAGAAAATTTATTTATTTTATTTTATATTAAATTAAATTTAAATAAGAATCTGAACTGAACTATCTCTCCTGTGGGTCCCTGTCGCGATATAGCGCATTAGCTGCATGCTACAACACCCGTTTTTTTAAACTGGTTTATGTAAGGACATTGTTGGAGACACCAACATCGCTGTGTATCTGCATTTTAGGACTTTGAAGGGACTTTGTGTAATTAAGTGGGTCGTATCTTCGTCTCTATTGATTATCTCTATATACGCTGTGTGTAGTTTTACACCTAGTTGTATTCGGCACTCGGCACTCGCTACCGTCACAATGGCACGCCTCACTGCAATTACATAACCCGCTACTCAATATTTACTAACTTACCCTTGCTACTTTGAACCAGGCTTATGTTTTGAAACCTAATCAGCTCCGAGTACCTCCTTGCTTAGTACATGATCCACGATGACTCACTGTCTATCGTCCATCCGATGGAGAGAGACAATGCCTTGATGTCACACCAATTATATCATCAGGAGCTATCGCGTGCTCAATCTGAGCTGATTGTCCTTGTGCTAGACTGACTAATCGTCATGCTATAAGATGCTAATGATAATAATATGCTATCGAAGACCCTCAATAATAGATGCGTTTTCTGATTACTGCTTCATGTAACCCTTACCTACGTTTAGAAATCAGACACACATCATCTTATCAATAGTTTAATTGTAGTAACGCTTCTACCACCAGACAGGTGGTCCAAAACGGTAACGAATTGGTACCCCCTTGATAAAAAGCGTAGACCAGGCAGACCCCGAAAACGATGGAGTGACGACATCGTAAAAATAGCAGGTAGCGCTTGGAGTAGAGAAGCTAGGGACAGAACGAGATGGAGGCAAATGGAGGAGGCTTTTACCGCTCTAGGCGGTCCTTATTTATAAATTGAATAGTTTAGCTATACCTTAAGTAAAAAGGAATTTAAATATAAGTTAATAATATAAGAATGTAAATTAGTTAGAATAAGGGAAATAAAGCTTTTTATCTTATCTTTATCTTAACGCTTCTACATTTATAAGCCAAAATTTGAATAACAAAACGTTTAGAAGCTTGCGAGTTGCAGGTTTATAGTAGGTAAATGTTGAAGACTGTTATCTTGTTGTTTGGGCGGAGCTGAGTGACCGTGATACATAAGTTCATTGCCACTTCTGGGAATTTGTATGATTTCCTTGTCTTTTATCACAATTGGCAAGGATTTCTTCTGTTTTATGACATCTTATAATAAATAACGCTGTAAAACTACTGTTTTCTTCTTCTCATCGTGTCACTAGGTCTAAGTGTGGTGAAAGGATTTTCAAAAAGGCTTTTGTTACTGATGTAGTATGTTATTATGCTGGTGCTCAACTACATGCATTTTGGTTTCAATAACGTTAACAGCTTTCCACAAATCCAAATTTATTTCTAAAGATGTTTTTTAAACCTTAGAATAATACTCATTGTTCGAATTAATAAACATTGCGTAAAGTTAGTCCCTCCCTTCACTGTTTATCAATAAGAGGGCATTGGTGGTAATAATATTATTGATCTTGTGATTTTATTAGGTCAGGCATCATTTTTTAAGACCTAAAATTGAATGATTCCAGGGCTAAGTGTCCTGGTGCTGGTGACGGTGTGCGACGCGGAGAAGTGGCAGTGGCCGGAGGGAGCCGCCTCGGTGAGGATCGACACCAAAGTGCGATTCATCGACAGCGTTAAAGATAAGTAAGACATTTCGTTCGCATTAGTATACATAATTGGCAAGTTTTAATGTTACTCGATATTTGCAGTATCACTGCGTAAATCGAGCTTATAAACCATTTACCGAGTCAAACTCAATAAAACTCAATAAAATTTTATTCATTTCAATTCCAAGAATCACTTTGAAATGTCTTAAAGCCAGGTGCCAGTTCCACGCGACCAAGCCTAGAAGAACAGGCAACAAACTACGGCTTGGTTCCTACCGAGCCTCACCCTAGGGCTGGTGGTTCTTGTGGCGGATGATCTTATTGCACTGTCAAGGCATTGAGTGTCGAGAGGTGTCGAGTGTACCGCCATAGCGCCATCCCGCCGGTCAGTGGTTCCAGTGCGCTGCCTTGCCCCTGTCCCCGCGCGGCGCTGCCTTGCCCCTGTCCCCGCGCGGCGCTGCCTTGCCCCTGTCCCCGCGCGGCGCTGCCTTGCCCCTGTCCCCGCGCGGCGCTGCCTTGCCCCTGTCCCCGCGCGGCGCTGCCTTGCCCCTGTCCCCGCGCGGCGCTGCCTTGCCCCTGTCCCCGCGCGGCGCTGCCTTGCCCCTGTCCCCGCGCGGCGCGGGCGCGGCCTCCGTCAGAGCTTATCTTTAAGCGCTCGGTTGCGCAAAGCTTATTGCAACCACTGACGTCACGCATCTCTGTGCTTTCGTCTACACTTTATTGTTGACTGGCCTCTCAGCTCAGTTGGTAGAAGCTCTGCCTTCTGCGCCGTAGGTGGGTTTGATCCCCACCGAGAACAAATATTTGTGTGGTTTGCAAATGTTTGTTCTCTGTCTGGGTGTTTTGTATTCTAAGTATGTATTTACAAAAAGTATATAAGTAGTATACTCGTATCAGAGTCTATCTATAAGATTAGAGTGAGGACATCAGAGTGCCAGTACGTTCCACTCTCGTGGATTTCGTCTCGTCGGCTGCATCATGTATCACACGTAAGGTTGCCACCTGTACTTTATAATAAAGTATTCTACTCAATTTAAGGCAATCGTACTATAAACCTTACGAGGGCAGTAAAGCAACATGAAGATGTGTTATTTCTACTTGGATTATTTTTATGAATGAAGAGTTTCTGTACGTGCAACAGAACGGACTGCTTTGGAACTTAACCTAAGACGTCAATGTCATTATTATCATGTCAACTTGTCATTTGTTATTATGGACTTGCCGTTATTATATGTATAGTTTATGAGTAACTTAGATTTGTTGAAAAAAATATAGTGGAAGAGATATTAGTCTGGGAAATAATTAGTACCTTATTTTATATTTTTAGTCATAAAAATTTAATTCACCCGATCAGCCATACCTACTTATAAACGCAATTTAAATTTAATCATTGCTTAAAGTTAGCCCTGTCACTGTTTGTCATTACCCAGTGGTAAGAGATGGCAATAGTTTAAGCACTGTTTATCTTTTGGCATATTTTTATAAGTAAGGCCATATACATACATAAAATGTATGGTATGCATAAAATAAGGTGGTAGCCCTACACACACCATATTGTTCTCATTACATACAATGCACCATTATCCTTCTAGTCTGCAAGTTATTTGATCACATGAATCTCTTGACACTAGAATGGCGGTGCTTGCGTCACAGCATTCTCTAGGCATCCGTCTTTTATAAAGCAATTTGCAACTAAAACTACCATGGAAAAAATGGAGGTACCCTACTTAAACTACTTACTAACGAAGAACGCATTTTTTCATTATTTCCCAATTAATTTGTTAACAACGTTATGCTTGGAGATTTCATTGGTGGTAGCGAGGATCTTATGAACAAGCTCGTTTAGTAACAGAGTACTTATTGATAATTTGAACTCTGCACCTACTATAACTGGCTATCAATTGCGTGTTAGGAGTAATCAACAAAAAATCGGCTCTAATTTTGTTTCGATCGTGTTTGATTGTATCCGGTCAGTTTTTAAATTGTGTTAGATCAGTCGTAATTACTACTAAGTTTTAAGAATATTAGCATTTATCTAAATATAAGAGCTATAAACTCATGGTCTACATTCCCGGTCTACAGGGTCGATTTTTCAGGAGTAATAATAATGTAAAAAGTACTCAATCTCCATAAAAAAGCTATGAATAAATAAACTTTTGAAGCTTTTAACATGGCGAAGTGGTAAAAATCAAATTGAACGAACTAAATTATACACCATGGCATGGATATGGTCGCGTGGAACTGGCACCTAGACTCACCTAGCTTTAGATTTAGAACGTTCCAAAGTGATCCTTGTGATACAACTAAATAAAGATCGAATTTACTTTGACTTGATTTGACATTCACTAGATACCAAAAAGAGTAAAGACATAATTGAATGTTACACATTTACTATCAACATAATAAATGAATCGTTTAAAATTTTAAATAATACGTTTTGTAAGCAATGTTCGGTACTCGAGCCGCACTGTGTTGGAAATACCTGCTACTTTTACTTCTATGCTTACAACCATCTTACAACATCATATACCTTCTGTTTGATTGATTTTATTAGTAGGTAGTTTTTGCAAGAGTTACGAATATGATTCTTGCATTATTTGGATGGGACAAAGTAGTGATCTATATAATTATTATGTACCGCTGTGGTGGTAGGTTACTCATTCATAATACGCTAGCTAGGCTAATAGGTGCGGCGATTCCTCATTTCAATTTTTTTTTATAATTACATCTGAAAATGCTGGTTCTAGAATTTCCAATTACATGTAGGTAGGTTACCTATTATAATATGAACATGCTCTCAAACGGTGAAGGAAAACATCGCGAGTGTGTCAAGTGCACGATAGAAGCCGCGATAAGGCGCACTCAAAATCCTTTCACCACACTTGGTTCGAATGAATCAGTGACCCGATAAGAAGAAGAAGAATATGATTTAAAATACGGCATTGTGCCAGCCACATCACCATGTTATTTGGGTCACGAACTACATTACATTTATTTATCCTGAGTTTCATTGCAGCTGTTACGGTAATTCTATCCCGTTCTTGTAATTATTTAAAATTCAAGTTCTGCAATGCGACGCTTCATTATGTTCCAAGTCTAAAAGCAACCGCGTACCCAGGCCGGTGCCAGTGAGTGGCTTTCATTTGCAGTAAAGTAGTTCCATGTTCCAAGTCATCGTGATCATCATGTGTTTATGTACTGTTGTTCAGGAGTGATCGCGACCGAGTGCAGGCTGATGAGGCGCCGTTCCAGCCGGCGGGGGCGGCGCCGGCGGAGAGCCAGGGCTTCTCCAACCGGGCCGCGGGCGGTGCTGGCCGCTACCCCGTGCGCGTGGAGCCGCCGCCGCCCTACGGCCTCGACCAGCACTCCAGCCACGCGGCCCAGCACAACCACAAGTATATCATCACTATTCTAACCACCTGCAGGGCTACCACGAGCTCCACATGGTGTATAGATGGACTGACCCACATATTCATTTTCTTCTTGGGTTTGAATGTGTTGACACTATTGACACAATTTTGACAGCCATAACCATAACATGGTAGGCCAGCTGGACCTCCTCTATACTCTCTGTCCTCGGTGGACGTCCTTGGTAAAGTCTGCATCTATTGCAGGAAGCTTCAGTTAGAACACCCGTTAGGAGCGGCAGCTATGGCCATAGCTTTAATAAATGTAGAGATAGCCCAATTGCAACACACAGAGATAACCACTTCACATCAGGTGGGTGGAGCCGCTGCTTGCTTCATCTCTACTCGTATAATCGTTTTATAACCCTCATCGTACAGAAATCATCAAAAATGTCATATTTTTCAAGAACTATGACAGATTTATGAGGCGAGAATAGCTTTGAATATATATAATGTATGTGCTTATAGCATGCTCGACTCTACAATCTGTAGGTGAAATCTAGTAATATTAACTGGCTATTTAATTCTCCAACTAAGAATATCCTAAAATAAGCGAACCCAATAAGATTTTGATTCAACTGAAAGTGTTACGTAAGTTCAAATGTTTCAGAAATATTTCGAGTGTGCACTCAACGTGTTTTATTGCGATGTGAATTGAAAGTTTGACTACTCCTAGTTAAGGATTGGTATTCATTTGATCTTTTGACTGGCCTCTCAGCTCAGTTGGTGAAGCTCTGCCCTCTACGCCGTAGATTGTGAGAACAAATATTTGCGTGGCGAACTTAAATGTTTGTTCTTTGTCTGGGTGTTATATTGTATTATAAGCGTGTATTTAACAAAAAAATGCATATGATTATTATATCAGTATGGTTCCCATATCACAAGCTCCGCCTAATTTGGGGCTAGTTGTATTGTGTGGATTGTCCACAATATTTATTTATTTCTGTCTCCAGCAGGAAAAACTACGATGGAACTGTAGACTCTCTGCAGTACTGCAAGTGCCTCTCCTCTCCCGACTGCCTCCCGCACCAGGACTCTGCCGTAAGACGCTTTCTAATCTATAAGTTAGTCGTCTCAAAACCATTTCAAATAACTGACAGTATTTTGTGGTGATTTTATAGCGAGCCTGTGGCTCTGGGAAGTTTCTGTGCTGCTACAAGAAACCGAACAAGGGAAACCAACAATACACAGGTAACGCTTGCGCTTTACCGAATCACTCGAGTTGATGGAGACTAACTCCTATAATGTTTATCTTTATCTTTTCAGAGTTCTTCAACGAAATCGATGACGAGCGGCCGATGCTGCTGCCGGGACAAGAGAGCTTGGCCAGACCCTTCCCTCCTCCTCCCAATATTGAACAGAACGGCTTCTTCGGACCCGCACAGGGTCACGACGCATCTCACGTCGGGGGGCTGGACCAGGAAACCTTGGTTGGGCCGCAAGGACCCACCGGACAAATAGGAAATGGGAACCCTGGAGTACTTGTCGGTCCGAATGGACCAACCGGACACATAGGTCCTGTGAACCAGAACCCAGGAGCATTGATAGGTCCAAACGGCTCTGGAAAGCAAAACCCAGGAGTACTGGTAGGTCCCGGTGGACCGACGGGCATAATTGGACCAGCTAACGCTAACAAGGGACTTTTGATCGGTCCCGATGGACCCATAGATCCTATACATCCTGATGAGTCCGCGCAAAGGGGAGTGCTGGTAGGGCCTGGTGGGCCCACCGGGTTCATCGGGCCACGAGGCGGATACGGGAGGCGTCCGGTGCTAGTCGGCCCCGGAGGACCTACGGGGATTATCGGACCGAGACGACCAGGATTCGGAGGTTATTTCAATAACGGTTACGGCAGACCAATGGGACGAGGAGTTCTAGTCGGACCAGGTGGGCCCACCGGGACGCTAGGGCCGGGCAGAGGCGTGCTCGTTGGGCCTGGAGGTCCCACGGGCATGATCGGACCGCAGTACTTCGGTTAGACGAGTGCTTCATAGGAGTGACATGTGACTAATGCCTGTGAGCAGCACAGAGCAGTGAGAAGGTAGCCGCGCGGTGCTGGTTACGTCAGGCGCTAGGCGTGCCGATAGTGATGGCTAATGTTAATATTATGGTGTTCTCTGACGGCGACGGCGACGAGTGTACGTGGTAATGCTAACTGCAATAAACCGAAGCTTTTAATGTAGCCATTACTTCGGCGCATGTAGTTTTGCTGAAGAATGTTTAAAATAATTAGTTTTCTTTTTGTATATTTTAATGACTTTCTAGATTGCCAAGGAAAAAAAACTAAGAGAGTACACCTCACATAATTCTCAGTAACTACACAGTATTGAATGTAAATGTTATTTTATTTTTTATTTTATGTTGAACTTAACTAACTATTCATATTTTTTTATAAATATAATAAAACTTTTATTATAGTAATGTGCCAGTAAATCATGCTAGTTGACGCGAGTGGCCGGTGCCGGTGCCGGTGCCAATGATTCATTCATCATTTCTAAATGAAAAATGTTTGTTTTGGTAGAATGTATCCATCCCGTCAGCCGAGTATCCGCTGCTGTCACGAATCCGCTGAATTATCGTCAAGATATAAAGTCTCGCGGGATAGAGAATACAATATGACGAATGGGATCTGGCGCGGCTCCAACCGTTGTAGGCGGCGCCGCGCGGTACGTCGGTACTGTACGAACTAGGTGACTTCACACAATTTGTCTTATAACAAGTTTATTAACCTTCTATTTGAACAAAAACTCACTAGATTTTTAGGAATATTTGTAGTAATTCCCTTTGTTTTGTTAGCTAGGCACCTCGAATTAGAAACGCAGACAAATAATGAAGATCTAGTAGTACATAAGTTACATTTAGTACCATATCAAACTACATAATATGTCTAGAACAGAGCAAAATTAAAACTTAGAGGCATAGTTAGTAGTAGTAGAGCTCGTTGTGTGTGTCTCGTGGGGGTGCGTACTACCACCATGCCTATTGCTGCCGTGAAGCAGCATCGCTGTGTACAGGTTTGAAGGGTGTAAATGGCGGTGAAATGACTAGCCAGTGAGGCTAAACCTCTGTATGCCTCAAGCTGATGGAGCCAGGACAGTGCATCGTAGAACACGTGGCTGCAAGGCATGTACGTGAAGCGATATAGATAAGCAGTGGGGTACCGATGGTGGTGATGACGATGATGGAGTAGAAGAGCGCGCCGGTGAAGGTCCACTGGATGTGGTCGGTGCTCTCGTTGCCGTCCCAGCCGCGCACCTTCATCTCCAGCAGGATCGCGTTCTCGAAGTCCTGCCACAGACACAGATTACACTTATCCTCATGTACATACACGTTCAGCCAATAGCGCACAGTTAGTGATGTATTTATGTTCAAAATCAAAATCAAAAGTGTATTTATTCAGTATATATAGAAACGTCTTAAAGCTATGTGAGTCTAGGTGCCAGTTCCACGCGACCAAGCATAGAAGAACAGGCAACAAACTACGGCTCGGTTCCTACCGTTTTCTATATTATTATGATCATTTTACAAATCTAAAATAATAGCAGTGAAGTTCCGTGTTTAGTTTCCTGCATACTTGACAGTATGTAAGTAAGTACATATTATCATTATTTTTAGGGTTCCGTAGCCAAATGGCAAAAACGGAACCCTTATAGATTCGTCATGTCTGTCTGTCTGTCCGGCCGTGTCACAGCCATTTTTCTCCGAAACCATAAGAGCTAGACTGATGAAACTTGGTGAGTAGATGTATTCTGTAAACCGCATTAAGGTTTTTACATAAAAATAGAAAAAAAACTATAAATTTTGGGGGTCCCCGTACTTGAAACTGAAACTCAAAAAATTTTTTTTCATCGAACCCATACGTGTGGGGTATCTATAGATAGGTCTTTAAAAATGATGTTGAGGTTTCTAATATCGTTATTTTCTAAACTGAATAGTTTGCGCGAGAGACACTTCCAAAGTGGAAAAAAGTTGGTCTCCCCTCTCTAACTTCTAAAATAAGAGAAAGATAAATCCAAAAAAAATATATGTTGTACATTACTATGCAAACTTTCAACGATATTTGGTTTGAACGAGATCTAGTCAGTAGTTTTTAGGGTTCCGTAGCCAAATGGCAAAAACGGAACCCTTATAGATTCGTCATGTCTGTCTGTCTGTCTGTCTGTCTGTCTGTCTGTCCGTCCGTATGTCACAGCCATTTTTCTCCGAAACCGTAAGAGCTAGACTGATGAAACTTGGCGAGTAGATGTATTCTGTGAACCGCATTAAGATTTTAACATAAAAATAAAAAAATAACTATAAATTTCGGGGGTCCCCATACTTGAAACTGAAACTCAAAATTTTTTTTTTCATCGAACCCATACGTGTGGGGTATCTATGAATAGGTCTTCAAAAATGATGTTGAGGTTTCAAATATCGTTTTTTTCTAAACTGAATAGTTTGCGCGAGAGACACTTCCAAAGTGGAAAAAAGTTGGTCCCCCCCCCTCTAACTTCTAAAGTAAGAGAATGATAATACTAAAAAAAATATATGTTGTACATTACTATGTAAACTTCCAACGATTTTTGGTTTGAACGAGATCTAGTCAGTAGTTTTTTTTTTATACGTCAAAACCGTTAACCGCAATTTACCTTTCGACGAACTACAAGAACCTTATTATGTTACATCAAGTAACATAATATACAGGTTCTTGTAGTTCGTCGTGCTACGGAACCCTTCATGGGCGAGTCCGACTCGCACTTGGCTGCTTTTTTATTTTTTTATACGTCATAAATCGTAAACCGCAAATTTTTTTTTCATCGAACCCATACGTGTGGGGTATCTATGGATAGGTCTTTAAAAATGATGTTGAGGTTTCTAATATCGTTTTTTTCTAAACTGAATAGTTTGCGCGAGAGACACTTCCAAAGTGGAAAAAAGTTGGTCCCCCCCCCTCTAACTTCTAAAATAAGAAAATGATAAATCCAAAAAAAATATATGTTGTACATTATTATGCAAACTTTCAACGATATTTGGTTTGAACGAGATCTAGTCAGTAGTTTTTTTTTTATACGTCATAAATCGTAAACCGCAATTTACCTTTCGACGAACTACAAAAACCTTTATATTATGTTAATTGATGCTACGGAACCCTTCATGGGCGAGTCCGACTCGCACTTGGCTGCTTTTATTTATACAACTAGTTGATGGAAAAAGCATTGCGTCGTAGGCCACGCACGTCAGGAACGTGCCGTACGATGCCCTACCCTACGTCCATCAACTTGAGGCTTACAGAGGTTCAGCCTCACCTGTCAGTAATTTCACCGAAACCCCTTCAAACCGAAACACAGCAATGCTGCTTCACTGCAGAAATAGGCATGGTGGTAGTACTTCCCGGACGAGCCACACACAAAGGCCTTGACTGGCCTCTCAGCTCAGTTAGTAGTAGCTCTTCTACGGCCTTCTGCACTCGTAGGTCGTGGGTTCGATCCCCACCGAGAGCAAATCTTTGTGTGGTGAACACAGATGTTTGTTCTCTGTCTGGGTGTTATATTGTAATCTAAGAAGGTATGTATTTGCAAAAAATAATATATGCATAATGTCTAAATAATATATCAGTTATCTGGTTCTTACAGTAAAAGCTCTGCTTAGTTAGGGGCTAGATAGTGTTCTCGTGTGGATTGTCTAAAATATTGATTTATTTATTTATTAAAGAGCTTTACTACTAAGTATGGAATTCAATGCGTTGCTTATACAGCGCAGACAACATAATATATATAGGTACTTAGACTTACTAACTACACGGATGCTACGAGTTTTCATTTCCATTTTGTTTGCATGAAAGAAGCTTAAAAATGTTAGTCTATGTAAAAGCAGGAAGAAGAAGGTATGAGTAGGATACCTTGAGCATGTCGACGACGCCGCGGGTCCAGTTGGCCTGGATGAGGAGCGGCCCGTCGTTCGTCATGCTCCAGATGTTGTGCGTCGTGTTGCTGCGGATCCGGGATATGTTCATCTTCACCTGGCACACACCACACCATCACCATCACAATACATCGCTCTTTACATTTAGATATAACTATTCTACAAGGTCATGAGAAATCACTTCTCATTGGTAAAGCATTCGATAAACAACGGCAGAACGGCATCTCGCAAATAGAGTCGATTCTTTATTGGCCGTGGTAAATATTAGCATTGGCTTATCGAAATAATATTTATAAAAGAGAAGAATAGTTTGACCGATGGATAAACATACGCTGTAGTTCAAGGTTCCATTCATTTTATTTGCAGAATAGATTGAGACAGTACTAAGGGATAAAGATTGAAAATGTGAGTAACTTTGAAGAGGGACTAATGGATAAAACTACGTCAATACTATGATTTGTTTAGATGGAATTGATTCCGTGGATTTAATTATATCGATGTCGGTAGGAAGCGTGATGGATTCCGGTAAAGCACTCTATGAATAGCTGGCACTGGCTTGCGATGAGAGATACATTGCGCTACGTATCATGTAGAGAGGAAATACCTACTTTCCACGATCAGCTATCATCCAATATTCCAGGAGAAGTAGATTTAGCATAATCAATAATTATGTACTCAACACATGTCATTGATTGCTGAGCTAATTACATGCACAGTTGTAAATTACTCTAGTTTTAGACTTTATAGATTATGCAGTAATGCATAGGGTCCAGGTTATGCACTACTAGAAAAAAATATTGGACTTAAATCGGATAACAGACAGTGTTCTTGCTGTCGTGTCACTGATTCTTTGGAACTAAGAAGAAGCAATCAGGCTCAGTTGGTTCAGTTCAGTTCAGGTAGTGTAGGTACCTCTCGCTCATGCTGCGCCTCCAGCTTCTCGAAGGTGACGGCGCCGAGGATGCAGTACGCCACCACCAGGCTGATCATCACGAAGTGCGAGAACACCACCGAGCACAGCTTCCACGTGTAGTACAGGAACTGCTCACCACCGACACACAATACCATCACATTTATAACAAACTTGTATAACCTGATGCAGGTTTTTATATAAAAAAGCATGATGAAGAATGAAAAATGAAATGGAAGAAGAAAACCCTTTGTGCCGACCCCATGCAGCGTGGGATAACGAGGAAGATGATGGTGGTGACAAAGTATATGACGGACAGCAGAAGGATTTCCGTAGTTGTAAATAAGAATCTCTACAATGTCTCCAATATAAAAAATCCTAAGCTAGGTTCAAGTTTTTGACGAAGAGTAAACAAGATAAAAAAATCCCGCTTGGCTCTTTACTTTTGAAACACAAAAATCTTTAGGATAAAATAATTTGCCCTCGGAAATGAATTAGGTAATTAATCCGCGATCAACGTTTATTTTAAAGCCTGATGGACCTACAGTGGTGTTTACCTACTTACTTTGGCACACTTGCTCGGCGGTGGTAGAGGGTAGTCCCCCCTCTCGTTGCGAACTTCCCTTCTCGACATGACACACTTGAACTCCAAACTCACATTAGCTCTACATTTTCACCACACTCTCATTGTATCTATCCAGTATTTCACCATTATTTATATTGTTAATTCACTGGTTATATATTGTTATAAAACACCACTAAATTATAAATATTTATAAAATATCCCTAAATAATGAATGTTGAAGTCCGTTATTCGATCATTAAGTAAAGCGATGCAGCGCGTCTTTGATATTTGTTCGGAGAGCAACGCGGTGGACGAGCGGCGTGCTCGGCGGCCGCCGCACTAGACTCACTACACTAGAGGGAACGAGCTCCAGAGGGAACTATGGGTTTGCTTGTAGGGTTGCCATGCATACCTTGTCTACATTGATAGGAAATGGTTACGGCTTAGGATTGAATCATCCGTAAGTAGCATTCATTCTGACCAACTATTCATATTTGCCCTGAAAATTTTGCATAGTTGCTATTTGCTAATGAACAAATCAGGCCATAATATTTGTTTATCTGTAAGTTTCTTTGTTAATAAATTTATTGGTATCAGTTATTGCATTCATCTCATTATGGCCTGATACTTACTCTTATAATTTCCAGAGAGAACATCTTGAATCCCCATTCACAGCTTCTCTTCTTCGAATTATTTTTTAGTCTGTTTTGTGAGCTACTCAAAGAGCTCCGTTATTTTTTTTAATAAATTTGTATGATGTCTTTTGTTTGCTCTACCTTTGTTTAGTGGAAGCCTGCAAGGTTTCGTTCGTTTTGGTTCGAGCCTACTGTTTCAGCGCCGTCTTCATGCCCGTCTGCTTTATGATGATAGTGAGTTCGACCAGCTAGTTCGATGTGTCTGATAGCCCTGAGGGTAACCCTGGCAGCGAGATCATGCTCCAGGCGAGATATATCGGGAGAGTGATTCCGCCGCCGCTCCGTTTTACGATCAAAACTACGTTATTTGGGTCAGTTACTTACCCAATACTGGATATAACTGTGTGTATGAAACCGTGGCAATTACACTAATGAAGCCCTCCAGAGTCTTAACTGTCTAATTATTGTTTCACCACAGGTTTCTTTTCTAAAGAGCAAAGCATGTGTGACAAACCTACGAGTACTTTAGCTTAGAAATGAATTACTTTAAAAAAACAATAATTATTTATTTACAATATAATCACAACATTTCTAATAAATAAAAGAAAAGAGAGTATGCATGAAATTCGGCACACATTTAAAAGAATGGAAGACTTTGTTGGTAGTTTTTTAAATTATTATAATAACAAAGGTATGTATTTCTTATAATATTTACGGAATAATTCTTTACAATACTATTCACCTAGCGCCACACGTCCCATCTGGAAAAATATTGATAAATACCTAATCATAATTATCCTATTCTTCGTTATTTCATTTCTGCATTCGTTCTTTACTAAAAGAAATAATAGCCTGATACAAATAGAACTAGCTTATCTTAGCTTTATTAATATTAAAGGTAGGTGATGAGATGATGAACGTGCAGTGAGTAGCACGTCATCGAGGGCTCCCTTCATCAGAGCTTGGAGTCGTGCATCTGTATGTCTGGTTGTGCGCCGGCACCGGCCTGGCGGCTGATGCTCTCCGCCTCGGCGATGGTGTCCGGCAGCCGCACGTGCAGCGTCTCCGGCGTGCTCAGCATCAGCGCGCCCGCCACCAGCGCCGTGCTGCCGAACAGCACTGACGGCAGCCACGACACGTAGATCGCCTGCATGCACATTATAACCAATTATAGCGCCGCTAGTCCCAAATATGGAAGGTTTTCATTTCTTTAGAGGTATCACTATTTCAACTACCTTTTACTTTCAGACCTTGCTTAGTTTATTTAGAAACGCTAGCATCGCTGCCATGTAGTTCATAGTTGATTACAAAAGTAGTTTCGCCAACTATATCAGCCTTTTTGGTCCTTTAGTTTTCCAAGAACCTGTAATTTGTATGAAGGGCAAACATTTGAATGGCATCAAAATGTTTGGTAGTGTATCCCTTGAGCCTTGGGGCAGTTCATACCAGTAGCGGCATCTGCGGCGCCACGATGGAGCCTATCCGGCCGAGCATGGAGCAGGCGCCCAGCAGGCTGTGCCGCGCGTGCGTGGGGAACAGCTCCGACGTGTACATGTAGATGCCGCTGAAGGCCTGCGTGATGGCTATCTTGCCCAGCAGGTACAGCAGCGTGGCTAGCCATGGCAGCTCTGGAATCAACACCTTTATAAACACATGGCATTCGCGTGTAAGTTCTAACTCCAGCTAAGCTCATTGCACCACTTTCGTCTAAAATGGACAGTCTCGCACCTTCAAAATGGCTTGTCCGATAGCATACCGCTTATTCAAACTATAAATAATTGTTTCTAAAGTAGACCTGCTGTTGTAGTTTGCTCCTCATTTATACTTAGTTTTGCTTAGTTTTTTACATTTCATGTAAAAAACTAAGCTACTGTGCCAACTGTTGCAGGTAAATAAATGGCACGCAGAATGCCGAAGACAAGTAAATATGGTGTATTATTAATAATGTATGTTTAGCTGGAAAATATTGATTCAGTTTAAAAATATTGCGCTAACTGGCGAAAATTGGAACGCTAATTAGTATTCATTATAAGCACCCAGTACCAGTAAGCACCAAGGCACACGCAGTACAAACATTATCAGTTGTCTCCAGTCTTTCTTGTGATCGTATCTTATTCCTTCTATCTTCGTACGTGATTTGAATTTGGAACTCCTTGTAATCGAGGAACTTACAGCCATTTAATTTAAACGGACTCCAATTTTCCAACATTAAATACTTGTAGTAACGTAATAGTGTAAAATAACAATTTCCTAAGTATTAATTATTACAAAAAAATTTTTGTAATAATTAATACTTAGGAAAATCTGTTATTGGCCTTTTTAGGGTTCCGTAGCCAAATGGCAAAAACGGAACCCTTATAGATTCGTCATGTCTGTCTGTCTGTCTGTCTGTCTGTCTGTCTGTCTGTCTGTCTGTCCGTCCGTATGTCACAGCCATTTTTCTCCGAAACCATAAGAGCTAGACTGATGAAACTTGGCGAGTAGATGTATTCTGTGAACCGCATTAAGATTTTTACCCAAAAATAGAAAAAAAACTATAAATTTTGGGGGTCCCCATGCTTGAAACTGAAACTCAAAAATATTTTTTTCATTTAACCCATACGTGTGGGGTATCTATGAATAGGTCTTCTAAAATGATGTTGAGGTTTCTAATATCGTTTTTTTCTAAACTGTATAGTTTGCGCGAGAGACACTTCCAAAGTGGAAAAAAGTTGGTCCCCCCCCCTCTAACTTCTAAAATAAGAGAGTGATAAAACTAAAAAAAATATATGTTGTACATTACTATGTAAACTTCCAACGATATTTGGTTTGAACGAGATCTAGGCAGTAGTTTTTTTTTTATACGTCATAAATCGAAAACCGCAATTTACCTTTCGACGAACTACAAGAACCTTTATATTATGTTACTTGATGCTACGGAACCCTTCATGGGCGAGTCCGACTCGCAATTGGCCGCTTTTTTTAAGATTGTATAATACCCCGCTTTCCAACTTCTGTAATTGCTGTTGATTTTCTAATAAAGAAAAATAAAAATAAATAAAATAAAAAATAACGTAACTCAGTAAGGCTTCGGCCACATCAACGCGATAGCATGATTATAGCGGTGCTTGTATCGCTGTGTTATAATTTCGTAATTTTCTCGAGTAAGTGATAAAGTACTTACTTTTCGGAAGAAACGGTATGATTATGCAGGAGATCCCGCACACGGTGAATGCGACCAGCAAGGTCCTCTTCCGGCCGACTCGGTCGAGCACCAGCGCGTTGGTGACGACCGCGATCACCTCCACGCTCACCACCAGCATGTAGTTGGTGTACTTGTCTCCCGCCAGCGACACCGAGTTGATGGCCAGTCCGTAGAACACGAACGTGCACGTGACCCACCACCACGAACAGACCGCCAGCCGCCGCATCATGATGGGCGACTTGAGCACCTGCATCCACAGCCCTTGCACCACTTCCTCCTTTGCGTTCACTATTTTCGATTTCTCCTCCGTCAGCTGTCTCATGATTTCATCTGACAGTGTGACTTTGTTCATTTTAGCTGCTCTCATTATGATCTCCACAGCTTCATCCTTCCGTCCTTTTGATAGCAGCCACCGAATGCTCTCTGGTAGTAAGTAAATGTATGAAAGGAAGAGCAAGGACGGAGGATATGCGACCAGGATGAACGTCCTCCAGTACTGGAACGTTTTGGCGAGGAGTGCGAAGCTGATGCCTCCTATCACCAGCATTATTCCAAGGAAGGCTGTCGTTAGTACCCGTTTGTCTTGGCCCAGCAACTCGATTGCTGGAAAAAACAAAACAATAGCATAAATGACTCTGAGTTAACTCTAAGACCAACTTCGTGTCGAGGTGCTTCTTCATTTTCAGAACACGAAGTACGGTGACGGTGATCATCGTACGTCGGCTGACGGTAATGCAAGGTCTCACTCAGGATGTAAGCGGCGGGGAAGGCGCTGGCGCCGGCGACGGTCTCCAGGAGCTCCACCGCGAGGTACATCTCGTAGGAGACGGAGAAGGCCTTCAGCGAGCCGATCACGCCGACCAGCACGCAGCTCAGGATCAGCGCGCGCTTGCGGCCCCACCTTCAACCATAACCACGTCTATTCAAACCATGTCTCAGAAAGATGAAAGAAATTCACTTTTTCGTTGAAAAATGAATATATTGTAAACAATCCGCACAATACTGCAGAGCTTTTTACTATGGGAATCAGATAGCTTATGACATATTTTTGTAAATACAACTTGAAATACAATATAACACCCCGACAGAGAACAAACATCTGTCTTTACCACACTAAAATTTGTTCTCGGCGCGGATCGAGCCCATGGCCTACGGCGCAGAAGGTAGAGTCACTACCAACTTAGATGGGAGGCCAGTGCAGTTTATTTAGGAGAGTCTAGCCATGCTGACTACTGATTGAAGATCGGTATAACATCAATCAAACCTTTGATATCCAGTTATCCCCACCCATACGGTTCCACAATAGTCGTCGACCCAACTCAAGTGACCAACAAAGAGCCTAATATGATAATTGGCCATCTGTACGCGTGTACGTACCGATCGGATATGTATCCCATGATGGGCAGAGACACCAGCATGCCGATGTTGTGGACGGTGCCCACCAGAGTGCGCTTCCACTCTTGACATGCCAGGTTGAACTGGAAAAATAGTAAAAGTCATCAGAATAAGCAAATAAGCAAACAGAGAATACAAAAACGGTTATCCATAAACAATTACAGTTAAAATCTTGAAGCATCTACGAAGAATGCAGCTGCAGGACTCATATATTTCTTGCAAGAACGATTTAAGCCCTCTTTTTCCACCGACTACAATTTATAACAAATTCCCAGTAATAAAAGGTACTTACAACAAAAATACCAATCGAATAGCTTTGTGCATCATTATCCAAATCATTATAGAACAAGAATAATTGATTGTGTAAATGTTCCAAAAGCCTACTAGTTACCACCATAGCAAGCATTGATGAGCAGTGACATACAAGACAAGGCTATGAGTGGCTGCAGCGCGGGCGCAGGCGAGGGCGCCGCTGATGCGTCTCATTATGAATTGGTGCGTGTCCTAATCACGAGGACGACTTTTTGTCATTACCATGGATTCTATAATTTATTTGAAATATACATAAATAACACCTAGTAATTTTTGTCTATTTTCAAAGTTGATAATTAGATGGTATTTTAATATGTAGGTATAGGTAGGTACCTATTTCGAAATACATTCATAATGATGGACTCTTTACTTTTTTTTTGTTTACATAATGATGGACGATTTGAGAGCAAGCGAGGTCTTGTCCCCATATTGTGAGTATCTGTAGGTCAGAGCGAGTGCACTCTGCCCCTAGCTCCTGTATCGAAGGCGCACGGCACTGCATCATGTGTGTTAGATTGTTGTGATGAATGTGACTCGCTCCGACGAGCGACGACGCCACGTAAACAACACTATCTTTCAATTTTATCGAACCCGTATAATATGGGGCAAACCGAACACCAGATAGACTATCTTAGAGCACGTAACGGTTTGTACCATCAACCATCATACATCGCACACGGATAATTATAGTTACTAAGATCATAAATCATGTGACAACAAACTAGAAAAAAATACATTATTACAAGAACAATGGAAGTTATACTTATACGATTGACTTTAAAGTTGAAAATGTAAGCTAAGGCCCCGTAAGACGCTGGAGGCCCGTGACATCAAAAATATTACTAGGAAAGACGTCATAAACCAGTCTAAAAATGCACGCCCCTCCACCACGTTTTCTTGAAGTTGGCTCACAGCAAAGAACTTCAAAATGATCTTTGTAATGTAGGTATTATAGAACAATTTACTTTTCATTACTCATACTCTGAAAGTAGGTCTGAAGTTGCCTGAGGGGCCTAATAGAAAGTAAAACTTTCAGCCCTAGGGAGAATCGCTTTCTACTGACAGCTGTCAAATTATAAAAAAAAACAAGTTCTATTTTATTCAACCATGTTCCAACTTTCTAAAGTCTTTCTAACTGCAAGGAGGTTGTTCAACCCAATTCCAACTTTTTATTCAGCAAGTAGGTTGGAAACCCATTACAACGGTATGAAGTTTAAAAAGTCTAATTAGAGCGCAATGTAAAATTTAAATTTAAATAACATAAAGATAGTATTAAATAAATAATATATCTTCTAAATTACTTTATTAATATATCATCCATGTCAACAATATTTATAAAAAATATGATAAAAATTAGCACTGCCTACTATCCTCGTGTGTTGATTCCTTATACGGCTTAATTATTATATTCGTACTCGTACGTTCAACTATTTCTTTAAAATAACATAGATTTGAGCAAACAATTTACCATTTTTTAAATTATGAAAATGAAAATTTTGGCTGAATAATGCTGGCGAACCGAAGCCGAAGGCCCGCCAGAGAAAAATAAAAAAAAAACCGGGAAGGCGGCAATTCAATCTTCATTTTCACAAATTTTTCTTTCATGTTTTTATTTTTACTTTCCTTGTATTCGTAATGAAAAGCACAGTGTTTACCTCGGATGAAAGTCTTTTAAGTCCCTCAAGCTCCATTGGCGCCCTCGCTACGCTCTGGCGCCAAACCCGTCTCGGGACTCAAAAAACGTGACTTTCAACACTCGGGTAACAATGTACTATTGATTGACTGAGTAGTGGGACGTGCAGTTTAAGATTGGACGATCTCTACATTCTCTACCACTGCAGTAAGTAGGTACGAGTAGGTGTAGGTGTGCTATCAGTGCTGGCACGTAGACTAATGCTATTGTCATCGAGTGCTATCATAAATCTACACAATACGCTATAACTAGTGCTATAACTAGTGCTATAACTACGTGTGGTGTAATCTATTGTTTCCTGCCATTCATTTCAGATGAGTTGACTACTTTAGAACATTAGTTCGCTAATTTGATTGTAACCGCGACTGGTGTAAAAACATAGGGTCCCGGATAATTATATAAATAAATAATTATTATTATTATCTGATTTCCTAAATTATAAAAGTATACCTAGGTATATAGTATTTTTTTATCGTAGTGTTGCTCATTGTAGATTACAAGACTACGCAATATTCTCCCCTTACATTTACTTTAATTATTTCTTACCACCACAGCAGTCATTGTTTTAGCAATGGTTATGTTAGTTGTGTCGCCGCAAAGTGAGTTTCCTTAGTAGGATGTGGTTACCTCAGTGACAATGGTGTAGTTGGAGGCGTAGAGCCACTGGTCGCAGGGCTGCCAGGCCTCGCTGAAGGCGGAGCAGTGCGCGTCCGCCGGCGTCCGTCGGCCGCAGCGGGCGGCGCGCGCCTCGGCCGGCAGCGCGCCCGCCAGCCACGCCGGCCTGTACTCAGTGCTGTTGCTGCTCTCGCATTCTGGCACCACGCATCTGGAAACAAACAACATAGCCGTCTATTGTGGTGTTGTGTACACACGCTGGTGGTGCATTTCACTAACATCACAACAAGTATCACTGTTGAATTATATGTGAAACCAATTTGCATCGGTTGATTCAATAGACTAAGCCTGAGAACTATAGTTTGACCGAAACCACTGTGCCGCTCCCTAAGAAAATGCGGCGAGGTGGGGACCGAGGGAAAAATAGCAAGAGTACACTCATGAGATCGATATTGTCAGATAGATTAGATCTTACGATTTCGTAAACGATAGGTATGTTTTTTTATCTTGCGACTTGTAAAATCCTGCGTGACTTCGTTCGTGTTGAGTTTTGTCTATGCAAACTTCAACCCCCGCTGCACCTATTTTGGGGTTGAATTTACAAAAGTCCCTTCTCAGGCCTGTATAAAGAAACAACGCTTGAGTCTGAGTGGAGTCTCAAGCATAGATGTTTGACACTTTTCAATGCAGAACTGTCAAACAATATTCGGCCACTTTAAAAATAACGGTCTTGACATCTGGAGATAACGCTCGTCTCATTTTCGTGCTACTGACATAGACAGTCCGGTTCCCCCCCCCGTCTCACCGCGCGCATCTCAGGCGCAGTACAGCGGTCGCGGTCAAACTATAGCAAGTCTACAAAAAAAAATTGTCCAAGTCAAATCAGCAGTTTCTGGGCAGAGGTTTTTCTGAAAATCGTCTCGGTTTAACAATGAATCGTTTTTGCGGCACTTTGCGGTCACTGACGGATTCTTACACAATAATGATCAAGATCATGCCCAGGTATACAGGGTTATTGGTAATTATATAAGAAACCAGTTAAGAGCTCCTTCTGTACATCTTAACAAACAACTTTTGTTCTACGACTTTCAATAATTCATCATTTTTTTTTCTATACAAAACTAAGAATAACAAACTTGTCACTCTAAATAATTATAACTCTATGCCCCGTGGCGCGGTGGCAATTTCAATAAAAGGGGCGCGCGGGATGCAGGTAGCGCACGCGCCGGTTATTTCGCTATACAGAGCTAAAAAGTGTGAGAGAGCATCACAAAAACATAAAATATTTTTTTTGGGAAGTGTATTGATTTTTGGCAAAAGTCATAGAACAAATATTGTTTGTTAAGATGTAAAGAAGGAGCCCTTAACTGGTTTCTTATATAATTACAAATAACCCTGTATACTTAAGTTTCTACCTATCATTTACAATTGTTGATTTTTTATTTGGCATCATGTGAATTACGAACTTTTGAAAAACTGTAGTATTGAAGATAATGGTTGCTTGTAGATATTAAGCATAATTATACGGAATTTTTTCATCGTCATTAATCGCAGTTCATAGTTTGATTCATTCTTTGCTTTCGACCGTCGAGACCGTCAAGACTTGTTCAGGGCTGCGGTCCTGTCTTGGACTGTCCAACTTCGTGGTTAACATGTCGAAAAGATGTTCAATTATAATAGGTAATGGCCAATGTATTCTGCTTATGTCTAGGCATGCAATATTGAAATTATTTACTAGGTAAGGTCTTGAAAATATAGAACATTAAAAAAAAATATAAAAAATAATAAGTAATAGAAATACAAAATTTCAAAAGAAAACATGTCAGAGGTACATCAATATAAAATTAGATGTCATATTCCGTTTTCCCGTGTGAGAGAATCTGCGCATGTTTAACAAACAGTCGGCGTCGTTGCGGACGTCTCTCACAACACAACTCACAACAACCTTGCAACTTTACAACTACAGCCGAATGCTAGATCCAAATCTGGTTCATTGTTTTTTTTTCAATTGATCATCGTTTGCTCCAACAACAACATTATTGGCTATTATTACAGGACTGGGGAACTAGATTTGCAGATAGGTACTCCGACACGCCCACACAGGGGAAATTTACAATATAAAAAACTTTTTTATAATGTCCCAAAAATTAAGAGCAGAGCGGGATTTGAACCAGCGACCTTCCTCTTGACCTTTCCCTTCCAAAATCTTTGTGATTTCCTTATGTGTAGTAAACACTATAAAATCAATAAAAAACGTACGCACAGTGGTTTTAGGCATTCACTTTTTAGGGTTCCGTAGCCAAATGGCAAAAACGGAACCCTTATAGATTCGTCATGTCTGTCTGTCTGTCTGTCTGTCTGTCTGTCTGTCTGTCTGTCCGTCCGTATGTCACAGCCATTTTTCTCCGAAACTGTAAGAGCTAGACTGATGAAACTTGGCGAGTAGATGTATTCTGTGAACCGCATTAAGATTTAAACATAAAAATAAAAAAAAAACTATAAATTTCAGGGGTCCCCATACTTGAAACTGAAACTCAAAATTTTTTTTTTCATCGAACCCATACGTGTGGTATCTATGAATAGGTCTTCAAAAATGATGTTGAGGTTTCTAATATCGTTTTTTTCTAAACTGAATTGTTTGCGCGAGAGACACTTCCAAAGTGGAAAAAAGTTGGTCCCCCCCCTCTAACTTCTAAAGTAAGAGAATGATAATACTAAAAAAAATATATGTTGTACATTACTATGTAAACTTCCAACGATTTTTGGTTTGAACGAGATCTAGTCAGTAGTTTTTTTTTTATACGTCATAAACCATAAACCGCAATTTACCTTTCGACGAACTACAAGAACCTTATTATGTTACATCAAGTAACATAATATAAAGGTTCTTGTAGTTCGTCGTGCTACAGAACCCTTCATGGGCGAGTCCGACTCGCACTTGGCTGCTTTTTAGGGTTCCGTAGCCAAATGGCAAAAACGGAACCCTTATAGATTCGTCATGTCTGTCTGTCTGTCTGTCTGTCTGTCTGTCTGTCTGTCTGTCTGTCCGTCCGTATGTCACAGCCATTTTTCTCCGAAACCGTAAGAGCTAGACTGATGAAACTTGGCTAGTAGATGTATTCTATGAACCACATTAAGATTTTAACATAAAAATAAAAAATAAACTATAAATTTGGGGGGTCCCCATACTTGAAACTGAAACTCAAAAAATTTTTTTTCATCGAACCCATACGTGTGGGGTATCTATGAATAGGTCTTTAAAAATGATGTTGAGGTTTCTTATATAGTTTTTTTCTAAACTTAATAGTTTGCGCGAGAGACACTTCCAAAGTGGAAAAAAGTTGGTCCCCCCCCCTCTAACTTCTAAAGTAAGAGAATGATAATACTAAAAAAAATATATGATGTACATTACTATGTAAACTTCCAACGATTTTTGGTTTGAACGAAATTTAGTCAGTAGTTTTTTTTTTATACGTCATAAACCGTAAACCGTAATTTACCTTTCGACGAACTACAAAAACCTTATTATGTTACATCAAGTAACATAATATAAAGGTTCTTGTAGTTCGTCGTGCTACGGAACCCTTCATGGGCGAGTCCGACTCGCACTTGGCTGTTTTTTTTTGTTATTGGTTTTGTTAGTCATTGGTAAATAGCACACCGAATTATGCAAGGTGTGAACCTAACGTATGACGACATAACTTTGAATGCGGGTGAACATTTCCCCAAGAGGAAATTTTGCACATTCTGTTAAAAGGTATAAGGAAAATGCTTTTATCTTTCTCATTCGGGTATTTCAGAATAGACTTCGACTGCTCGCTTTGATAATTTACACTTATCAAACTAAAAAAATATTCAAACTCAATAAAATTTTATTCATTTCAAATTACAAGAATCACTTTGAAACGTCTTAAAGCTAGATGAGTCTAGGTGCCAGTTCCATCAAAGTTTGATGGGCGCTTTGTGCCTGATGCCTCTTTTTGGTTCTGCGTGCCGAGTCGAGGACTCTCGTAGAGAGTATTATGTTCCTTGGTCGAGGACGAGGCGTGCTGGAGGATATAGTGATGTTGATCTTGATGAAAGTGTCTGCTCATGCACCTGATTTTCAGGATTCAGTGAAAATCAGTAGGCCTACCATGAGCTCTGTCTGGCTCTGCCTCTGCCTCTGGTTTTGAATCCGTGTGAATGCTCATCAGTGCATTATACTGTGTCTGTGTTTTGACGTAGGATTTATTTAGTCAACACACACAGACTCAAAACCAGAACCAGAGACTGAGCCAAACAGAGCTCATGGTAGGCCTACAGGCCACTGTAATACCTGCTACTAACCGAAGTATTCGTCATTATGCATAACATAGGTATAGTGTTAACCGGTTTTGGGAATAGGACATCCCTAATCGGATCAAGCAAGGGCTGACATCTCTAGTGGTGGAAAGAAGAAGAAGGGGAAGATGGCGTCTCTGCGGAAATGTATTGTTTGCCGTGTAATGAAGGTAAAACAGAGTTGTAGCTATAATGACTGAAGAGTTTTCGTCGTAACAGTAGGTACTCTGGCTGTTCACTGAAGTGTAGTGAGACCGCCCCGCATCGCGTTGCTATTACAGAGGGTAGGCAACCAAACAGCAAAAACTAAATTTTTGCAAATAATAATTATATTTATGAGGTTTTTCGATATTTTTCTTATCAGATGCACAATAAGTACCTCTACATGGTCGACCTCTACATTAATATGGTGATGAGTATTGAATGTTGAAAGGGCTGAAACGTATATAGGTTGTCATAATAGTTTTATTAATTTTACAATCTTATTTTTAAATTTTGACACGCGTGATTTATTATTGACGATGTATAATTACTAACTTAATCTATTTTTCATTAGTTGATATGATAACTAATGAAATTGTATACATACCTACGTACTATGACATTGCAGTGCCGTACAGGGTGTGTGATACTTGGTCTAAGCTACTTTTTTTTACTTTCTAGAACTAAGCTATTTATACAAGGTGTATTTAAATATGTGTACTATGCGACGGTGGGGAGGGGGGGGTTTAAGACCACAATGGTGATCAGTTGTGGGGGGGAGATAATTAAAAATTCCTATTTTCAGTTCCCCATACAAAAAGTTTGAAAATTCCTAATGCCTAAATAAATTAACAACCCTATCCTTGTAACCTATACCTACTACCTCTGTAGGTAGGTAGGTATTTATTCGTAGATTTCAGCTATGGCGGGAGATTACTAGATGATTTAGTAATTGCCTAATAATAATAAGATGCTAGTAGGTAGGTAGGTGCCTAGATAGTATAATACTATCTACTATTCTTAGCATTTTATAATGTTATCAATAATTGATAACATTATAAAATGCTAAGAAAGAGTAGTTAGGAAAGTTGTAAGTAATTGTTAGCAATAAATAAATGAAATGAAATGAAATACCTGATCAATCAATCACGCGCACACTTATCTGGCGCGACAACTTTCCACCGACATAAAGTAGTTAAATATTACTTAGTTGATATTAGACAAAACTAACAATAAGTATTATTTGGCTAACGATATGGTCACATGCACGTTCCTATCGTATTATTCCATTATTAGGGCAAACAAAGTAGGCTAGCATTAGCATACCTACGTTTATTAGGGCGAAAGAAAGAAGTTCCAATTTTGTCAAAACAAATAATAATTGTACAACTTGGCAACAATTCGTAAAACTAAAATAAGATAGATAGATTATTATTGAGGAGGTAGATTATTGTAAGGCATTATTTGAAATGGAGGAAGAAGACATGTTGTGCCGACCCCACATAAATTGGGATAAGGGCAGGAAGAAGAAGAAGATTGTAAGGCATTATTTAGTATAGGTACCAAAACACATCCTCCCTAGCACGGGCTAACTAAAGGTAGGAACCGATCCTGCTAATTTGCATTTACTACCACATAATATACGTACTATGCTACCATTTCACCTTGGTAGAAGGACAACAAGATTGAAATAATGGCAATCACCCGATCGAATCGGACAGTAGGTTTTACCTTGTGTGTTAGTGGCATGCGCGTGCGTGTCACCATCGACTCCCGACTCGCGGAGAGTGACGCCTCAACGCATGGGAACCGCTCTTTTTGCTGTTATGCCGAATTTATTTTGTGGATCTAGTGACATTAAAATAGTTCCTTCATCATTCATCAAGCATTTTACTTGTTTCGTAATGTTTAATGCTATATATTTCGGTATTCTAATATAACTTTATAAATATAACTATTTATGAAATAACACCGATGGAAAACCATCGCATCAAAAATGTATAATAAAATCCACGAACAAATTAAAGATTCAGAAAAATATTGAATGTAAATTATGTAAGTCATTTTAATTGTAGTAGCATTTTTTAATTAATATTAAAAAATGCTACTACAATTAAAATGACTTCAATGATACGCTGCATGCTGCGTTATACATTTATTAATTGAACCCACAATACAACACTTCCACTCCAAATATTGCTTTATCCTAAACTTATTATTTAGGTATTCACCATTTTTTACTTTAAGGCATGTAACATAACAATTGCAAATAAATAATAATTATAGTAATACCAGGGTATCATAAATTTTATCGATAAAATGTTATGATAATATAAAATCCAGACGAGAACAAAAATTAACATTATGTTTTGTGTGAACTTTTATAAATCGGTCTCCGCTCCAACGAGATGCAAACAAAGATATTTCATTTCATTTCTTGGTGAAGAAGTTGCTACTAAATAAAGATCGAAAATTTAGATTGAGTCCGCACATCAGTTTGCGGTTGTCAAGTTAAAGATGATCCGTACAATTGAAGAATTAGCGGAACCGACTAAATACAGGATACAGAAGTGGGTCACAAGGTACCCGAAAGCTAATACCTGACTTGTCAACGAGTAGGTAACCAATTAGATAGCATCATGAGCTCTTGCGACTGAAACGGCAAGAGATAATAAACCGGGGATGTTCACCTGTAGGGTACGTCCGCGGCTAGGAACACGTAGTTGATGCCGTAGATGGCGGCGGAGAAGACGGCGAGCGCGAGCAGGAAGTAGTTCTTCAGGTGGAAGGGCTTGAACTGTCCCAGCTGCTGCATCAGCCGCTCCGTGTCCACCTCGCCGCGCTGCATCGCCGGCGCCGCCGGGACCACTTTCGACATCGCGCTGTCGATGCGACCGAGCCTGTGCTTCTATAATATACGTACGCTCTAACTCAGGCGCATTCTTTATTTAAATTCGAATTAACTGCAAGTTTAGTCAGTAGATGCGCGCTGCTGAAGAGACGGCCGACCGACGCGACGGTCAACCGCTGGACCGGTACTGGCTGGCCTGCTCGAGTGGACCGGTGCCGGTGCCGGTGTCTCTGCACAACTGACTACACTACACTACACTACACTCTACACGTTAGTCGAGCTTCACACTATATTATTGTGAATGTGTTTTAAATTCTTAGGCAGCGTATTTGTTGGTGGTTTCAGTCTTGTAAATGAATGATAAATAAAAGAAAAATTATAAAGTAAGCAGACATCAGTTTTCACTTTATATTGTGGAAACAAAGAAGAGATAGCATTGTTTTAATACTTTATAATATGTAGAAAAAGAAACGGTTTATGGATATTTCAATGCCGATAATAAAACTGTGATAAAGATAAGTAGAGAACGTACATTATTATTATTTTAAATATTGTAAATATGTAATTAAATAAAACGAATGAGGTCACTTTATTATTTCCTCAAAAGTGAGGCTGTGACTTGTGATCGTAAAGATCTACCGTGTGTCTACCGTGCCTGGAGTGCGTACAATAGCATAGACAAGTAGAGTACGGCTGTGCTGTGCGTATATAGACAATGAGGACGCAGGCGCAGGCGCAGGCGCAGGCTCGGCTGCCGACTCTACCATTGCGTTTACAATACATTGTAAGGACGCAACAATTATTGAAAGTATAATAGGCTTAGTACTTATTAAACCTTGTGGTTTACCTCGAGCTTCTTCTTATCGTGTCACTGCTGGTTCTATCGAACCAGTCAGTGTGGTGAAAAGATTTTGAGTGTGCCTAACAGAGGATCCTCATGTATCAAAAACCAATAAAATATTGATAGTCTAACTAAAGAGTCACCCAACCTCGGACAAACAATGCCGAGTCGTCCAATGCGGTTGCGAGAACGTTCTACAAATACTTACTTTATACATAACACCTTGGCAGTCAGCTCAAACAAAATTTGAAAAATAACAGCTCTAACAACACTTCAGGTCTGCACTCTCATGACCTTCCATAAGTCTATTGTCAAATACATTATTTGACATCTAATCCCAAAACTTAAACGACTCAAGGAGATCCTTGTTAATGAATGAGTATATCAACATAATGTTTTCCCGCTGCGTGCTGTGTGCTAGTACCCAGGTGGGTGCGCTATGCCTGTGTCTCGGCCGAGTGTTGCTGGTGTGCTGTGTAGACGCTCCTTGTTAACTTATCCTCCGTCCATCTGTGACGCAGGCTTCCTCACTTCCGCTTACCATTTACCTATACCTACATTACCTAGGTCACCTTGCCTTGCCATATGCTGCTGGAATGTCGACTTTATAAATGTAGTTCTATAAAATGTGTAATGGCTTGAACACACCTACTTCGCTGGCGGTTGCGATCAGTGAAACGCTGTCAAATATCGCTGTCAAATCTCAAATCTGATCAGATTTGAGATTTGACAGCGATATTTGACAGCGTTTCACTGTTCGCTACCGCCAGCGAACTAGGTGTGCGCAGGCCCTTAATAATGTAATTTTTCCCACGAAGGTATGAGTATTGTTAAACCAACTATCAATTGTTTTGTTACAACCGACAGAGATTGAAAAATATCGAATACGTTTTGGATGATACAAAAATGACATGAACTAAATATATAGGTAGTTATTAGTAGAATACCTAGGTAGCTGGTAGGTATCAAGCGTACTTATTCACGTAATCGCGGTATGGGAACATTTGAGCGGATGACAGAGCACGACAATAGCGCATTGAAATGTAGTTGAGCGTCACAGTCTGCCCACTTACTGCCTAATGGCACCTCTGCCGGAGCCCGAACTAGCATGCTATACGAACGATATGCACTTCTGGCATGTTCTACTCTGTAACCGGCCCAGAATCACACTACCACAGTTCATTATGGAAATTATGAGAAACGAACATTCTTTTTCAGTATTAATAATACAGTTTCAGACGATCACTGATCTTTAGGATTTTAGGGAACGCGTCAAAGCTTTGATCAAATGAATAACGCTCAAAACTAATTTGTTCTGTTCTGCCATCACTCTATCATGAGAAAATGTGCATAATGTCAATATTATTTTGTAAAAATACATGTTTTCGCAGCTAACTCAATACTAATTAATTCATTACATTCTAAGATAGTCCGATGCAGAGTATTAAGTATCCGAACTAGTAAGAACTAGTTGAGTAACCAGGCTAATCATTTATTAGTTTATCCTGCCTGCATGAACTGAGTCGAAAGTGGGTAGTATTATCCAGTTATCATGATCGATTCGGAAGGCGCCCTCCGATGAAGCCAGTAGGTACATGCCCTCTGAAGCAAAGGCTAAAATTTAAAATGCCACTAGCGGTCACCCATCCAAATACTACGAAGAACGTTTCTTAACTTTCTTAACTTATTAGAGTGGTTATTGGTAGACCAACCAAGCTTCCGGTGAACCAAACAACATGGTGCACCGGACCGCCAGTATTGATAAATGGATAGAGCGGTAAAGGGAACTGACCTGTAAGACACGTCCGCCGCCAGGAATATGTAGGTGGTGTGCAGCGTGCCCACCTGCACGGCGGCCAGCGCCGCCAGCGCCAGCACGGCCAGCTGGAACCGGCCCGCCTGGCCCAGCTCCAGGTACACTCGCTCCACGTCCAGCGCCTCCTTGCTGGCCGACATGCTCGCGATAACACTCACTATATACCCTTACCCTTCCCTCACCTACTTATTGAGGATCGAATCCGAACAAAAATATGATTACGGATCTCTACAGCTATTCATGGAGGGACAACCTAATGTTTCAGTTGGAGGTACGGTTCTGAAAACAGTTTAGAAAATTATTTGTATTTGAACAAGCCGACCTACCCTACGCATCGATGTATAGGGGTCGAGCCGCGCGCGATGCTGCCGACTGTACGAACGATGAATTCAATTATATTTTCACAGATGCATTTATTTCTAAATGTCGTTACAAATGCAAAATTCCTTGATAATTTACAGGTGCGCTTTTTGAACGCATAATTTAAAACACTTCTATTCTTTCGCATCTCACCGTTTAGTGGAGCGCACGAGCTCTTACTGAAAACACGCGGTTTTCAACCACACTCGATCGTTCAGTACCTGCATGCAGGAACCATGTGGGTACGTTAGTTTGCCTAGTTTGATCATGAATTGCCCATTGTGGCTACGATCAACCACTTTTACGTATACAGGCAGCTGTTTGCTTTTTATATTAGTATACGAAAAAACATTAGCAAAAGAAGGCAATTATAAAATTAACTTTTATAGGCTCGGAAGGGACAACGATTTCGGTCTTTCAGTGCCGACAGACGAGGCTCGAGAGACTTGATACGCCCCAGACACGAATTAATGAGTAGCTCTGTGCGAGGTCCCCGGCGAGCACTGGCCGATGGAACCGCGGCGGGCGCTGCTCTCCAGCAAGCGGCGGCGGCGGCGGCGGTGGCGGCGGCGGTGGCGGCGGCTTGCCGGTCGAGTGGCGCCCTCAGACACAATGCCATGGTTTAGAAAGCCATTTTGGGTCACGGCTCTGTTGTCAACGAATCGATTTGATTGCGAATTGTCAAGTGCTCTTACCAGTGTGTATGTATTTGCATTAGTTGGACAGGTGCACCAAATTATAGACGGTGCCATTGAAATGGCCAATTGCTATTATATTGCCAAGGCTATCTGTTTGGAATGTTATTTGATTATTCGTCAATGGGCCAATCTTGCTACTTTAATAGGTAGGTTAGGTACCCTTGCAATTGCAACACATTCATAATACACTTTGATTGCAACATAACTTTAAAAACAAATAAAATAACTGGCCACGAGCCTGCTAACAAGCTAAGTTTAAAAAACTTGAGAAACTGACTTCATGGCCTTTCTATGGGACTGATAATAATGGATAGTAAGTATTGCTATTATTTTTGTTTCAATCCACTGCCGCATGTTACCATATCCCTAGTACCTCTCCTCTCTCCTCCACTCCAACCCGACAGCTCATCCACCGCGATCATGGAAGCATTATGTTCTAATATAATATCTGAGCTAAGTTATTTTTCTCGGGACAGCAAGGCTTCATCCGATTTTGTTTTTGAACACCCTTTGAGTGTGCTCGCGAGGTCTACAGCTCATAGAACCATCACAACACATAGGTACCCTTTATGACAGTGACAGTCAAGCAAAAAGGCTGCATACTGATGGGATTACCAATTTCCATGGTTCGGTTGACCGGAAAGGTGATCAGTTTTTTGGAATTAAAATATTCAAAAGCTAGGTATCTTGAAATACGAACACGGAAAAAACGTAACGGTTGGATTTAAATAACTTATTGCTATTTACAACAAAGCAACTCGTTTCGGAGGGAACCTGCAAAGTGTATTGCTAATGCTAGACAAGCCATCTTTGCTACTGTAAGTTAGTAATATTAATCTAGAAAGTTGGTTAAAATTTGATAACCTGGGCTAGGTAGCTTCCAACCTTTTAATTTAATAAAGACAACAAAGCTAATTGTGAACGTGAATCGAGTAATTCTGTTAATTATAACCAAGCATCTTAGCTTAAATCGTCGATTTTATCAAATCAACATTGTAAACACAGCTAATGAACGTTTCTATGTTTAACAAAGTAACTTTGTCAAATTTTGGTATACTTAGCAAAGTTACTCGGCGCTGTCAATCGTGTCCACTGGATAGCCATACCCAATATACTTTGTTACTTCTAACCAATTCAAATAGGTATACTTAGCAAAGTTACTCGCGCTTTCAGCCGTGTTGAGTGGGTTCGCTGCAACCAATCTACATATTTACCTCTAGCCTACTTGAATCGGTATATTTAGCAATGTAGTTTGTTCTTCTTCAACGGGTTTATTGGGTTCGCTACAACCCATCTAGTTTGTTGTTCCTAAGCGGGTTTATTGGGTTCGCTACAACCCATCTAGTTTGTTGTTCCTAAGCGGGTTTATTGGGTTCGCTACAACCCATCTAGTTTGTTGTTCCTAAGCGGGTTTATTGGGTTCGCTACAACCCATCTACATTTTTACTTCTAGACTACTTTAATTTGTACCTATTTTAGCAATGTTGTTTTTTGTTCTGCAAGTTTATTGGGTTAATACTGCTAAATACTTAGCTGCAGGTACCTACCATTTCCAAGTGACATGAATATTAATAAGCTTTATTTTAATTTTGATAGCTGCTTTTAGTACAATGCACGTTCAAACTTAAAATCTGTAGAATAACTAAGTATAATATTGTTGTCAATTGGAAATGGTACCAGCAGCTAAGTATTTAGCAGTATTAATCAACCCAATAAACCAGCAGAACAAAAAACAACATTGCTAAAATTCAAATTAAAGTAGGCTAGAAGTAAAAAAGTTCTTCATTTTGACGCTAGTGAAAAGTTGATATGTAGGGAATTGAAAAAGATCGTTAATCTGGCGAACTCGAAAAAGTTAAATCACCCTTTTAAAAAAAGGACTGAACGATCATATTTCATTTGCCCACAGACCGTACTTCAAAGTTAAAAGAATGTATATGAAATAATAAAGTTTTATTTAAATTCTTCAACAATCGTTAATAAATTCTAAAATTCTAAATTAAACCAACTAAAAATAATATTTTTAAGAGCGTTTACATCTATCAGCTATCTTTATAAAATTTTAATAAAAAAATATATGTAAATTCATATGTTTATGATTTTTTTTGTAACCATCTTTAAAAGCTAATTATGATTGATGTCCTATATCTATAAATGCTAATATAACTTTTTTTTAAGTTACTCACATAGAAACATTATTATTTCTAAAAAAAGCTTAAAGGCAATAGAAGGATGTAAGCGCTCTTAATAGCTAGTACATACACGATACTAAATAACGATGTATGCTTCAGAGAAGAATCAAATATGTTATTCGTTAATCAACATAAAAAGTTACATTCGAGAGTAGTTAATCTTACATTGTTAATTTGTACAAAGTCATTTTTACCTCAACTTTTTAATTATTATATTAACCAATATTTATCATAAATATTATTGTTTGTTAACTTATGAAATAGGTACTTAAAAATATTTTAACAAACATAAGTCTAACGAGTACTTATACATAAGTATTTTGTATGATAACAAAACATTTAATTTTTTTTTAGGTATTTAATTTAAATTACTCATCATGTTGATGATGATGGCTTTAACTTAAGTAAATGAAGATTCTTTTACCTACATAGTCTTAGCAAAATATACAGTTTCTCATATAAATGCACAATATGCGAGATCGGTACTTAGATCATAAACATTATAATTATACCCACCCCTTTTTTGTAAGCACCATACTGGTAAGTTACAATTATGTTTACCACATTTATATCATAAATACGAAGTTTGTGCTTTTTGCAAATAGCTGGAAGGGTGTTGATGAATTCATCTATCTATAACCACGAAGTAGTTATTTATACTGTCAAGAGATTCGCCTACGATCACCAAGTACGATCATGATAAAAGGTTGCATTGTAAGTCTATATTCTTGAAACTTTGTTCGCTTACTTGCTATTGCACTGTGGATATCCGAATCGTTTTTCACATGCTGTACAAAACTAGCAGTTGCTTCAGCTTTCGAAGGACGCCAAATCTTTTTGCGACTATTCTTCAGCCGAACACTTGTAACAGCCACGAGATATGGCATAAGCAACAAACAAGCTATATTTGATGCCTCCTCTGAACCTAAAATTAGAAAATATAATTTATAAACGCTAATAGATATAGTACTCGTAGTTACTTACCTAATAGGATGAATTAATAAAATACTATGTTCAAACTTATGAGAGCATTTTTCGTTTGACAGCCTGACAGCTCAGTTGGTAGTAGATCTACCATCTACGCTGGAGGTCGTGGGTTCAATCCCCACCGAGAAGAAATATTAATAATATAAAAAATAAATTAATAAATTACCATGCTGATAAGTGGTTTGTCCTTGGTCTTGGTGCGCAGTTTAGCCAGCTCAAAGATGTTGTCCTTCAAAGCAGGATTTTTTTCTGTAAAAGGATAAATAAATAAATAAATAAAAAATCGGCTTGTTCAGCGGCACGCACCACACTTTGTTTGCTATACCTAGTGAGCCAAGCCAACCGCGGGCGCACTGCGGCTTGCCCGGCGCGCGGCGCGGCCGGTAAAGATGCTGTGGCAAGCCACGCATAGTGTGCTAGGTACCTTTAAGTTAGGTAGGTATTATGGCACATATAATTACAGAACTACGGCTTTTTTGCAGAAAGTTCTACCAGGTAATTCTTTGTCTTTCACCTAATGTAGGTAGGTAGAAGTAATGGCTTCAAGCACCAATTAGCACACACGATAGCAACGAGTTCTGCCAACTACAATAATCACCGTGGTAATACTTACTTTGAAAAACTTCGATATACTCCTCCAAGCCCCAAGCAGTAAGGAGATTCCTTACGTCTTCATCCATCGGGCGTTTTGTACTTAATGCAGTTTTATCAAAAATGATGAATGACAAACTGGTAAAGCGCTGCAAGTTTTCTATGTTCAGGTGCCAATCTCACTTAACTCACTCAACCTCTGCTCTCACACTGTTTATTATAAAAGTAGATACTCTCGTGTCCGCACCCAAGAACTTGTTGAAAAGAAATGGCCGTTGTCCTTGAATTGCACGCGTGTCTAAACGCATTATCCGAGTTTACACAATTCACATGTCAACGAATAACCATTTTCTTCGATTGTTCCAATTAAGTTACTTGTTTAAAATATAAAATAGACAAACACTTATCTATTGATTGCTGTGTTACTTGCTTGTTGATAGCTAATCTACTTGTTTAAAGTTTTATAACCCACAGTCGTAAATAACAAATGTAGGGATAAATAATTATAAGTTTAAAAAACTTGAGAAACCGACTTAATTGCCAAACGGCTAAACCGATTTTAATGAAATTTGTTTGGGACAGTCTGGACGTAAAAATAACCTTCCAAATAAAAAAATAATTTTCTAAATCGGTTCATAAATGACGGAGGCATGCAGTTACAAACATTAAAAAAAATATTTAAAAAAAAATGGCAACACCGATTTTAATAAAATTAAAATGGGACCAATCTGGAAGTAGTACCTTTCAGATAAAAAAATAATTTTTCAAATCGGCTCACAAATGACGAAGTTATGCGGTAACAAACATAAAAAAAAAAATAAAAAAATAAATAAAAAAAAACATACAACCGAATTGAGAACCTCCTCCTTTTTGATTGGAAGTCGGTTAAAAAGCAGCCAAGTGCGAGTCGGACTCGCCCATGAAGGGTTCCGTAGCAACAAGTATCATAATAAAAAGGTTCTTTTTAGTGGAAGTTTGCATAGTAATGTACAACATATATTTTTTTTAGTTTTATCATTCTCTTATTTTAGAAGTTAGAGGGGGGGGGGCAACTTTTTACCACTTTGGAAGTGTCTCTCGCGCAAACTATTCAGTTTATAAAAAACCATATTAGAAACCTCAACATCATTTTTGAAGACCTATTCACCACACCTATACCAGACGTATGGGTTCGATGAAAAAAAATTATAGTTTTTTTTTCTATTTTTGTGTAAAGACCTTAATGTGGTTCACAAAATACATCTACTCGCCAAGTTTCATCAGTCTAGCTCTTACGGTTTCAGAGAAAAATGGCTGTGACATACGGACGGACAGACAGACAGACAGACATACATGACGAATTCCGTTGACGGGTTCCGTTTTTGCCACTTGGCTATGGAACCCTAAAAAAGCGGCCAAGTGCGAGTCGGACTCGCCCATGAAGGGTTCCGTAGCAACAAGTAACATAATATATAAGTTCTTGTATGTTCGTCGAGTTTTGTTATGTACGGCATTGCGCTGTCAGTTGTGTAGGTAAAAGTAGGTACATGCACACAGACCTATACACGAATTTTCGAAAGGTTCTTTATTGGTGATAAGTGCCATCGCTAAAGAAGTTATTCCCCGTTTCTGTTATTTTTACGGGATAAAAAGTAGCCTATGTTTCAATACCGGATACAATCTATATTTGCTCAAGATTTCATCCAAATCGGTCCACTGGCTTGAGCGTGAAAGAGCAACAAACATCCCTAATGTATATAAGAACTTTCGCATTTATAGTTGTAGTAGAAGAATCATAGGTTTTTAAACTTCTGCTACGGTTACTTTAACAAAGATACTCACTGGGAAATAATGATTTACTCGGAAGAATATACAGCAAAACAAGCTTGTTTACTACAAACATACGTCTATTGTACGTTTTAAATGAGTCTTGGTTATTTGTAATCATACCAATCTATACAAATTTAACCGAGTAGGAGTAGTCTAAACTTAGATAGGTCAACTTGTCAGTTTATAAATCTGAAAACTTATCTATATTCAAACGGAAACTGAATAGGTTACTATAACTGAGGCACTCACTTTGAAACTATCAAGTACTCTGTTAGAATTACCTAGAATATACAGCAAAACCGGCTTGTTTACTATTAACAGAGCTTTATTGTGCGATTTAGATAAGTCTTAGTTATAAGTAGTCAAAAAAAAAATAACCAAGCCAAATTGGTACTTTGCTAGTGCTCCGTTTTTTCCGTGAATATGGAGAGGATGATTCTATCGACTTTTGCGATGGGTAGGGAGGCAATAAAAAAATTGAAGATTGCTGAGTATAATTCACGCGATATAATAACATTACACATCACAATACTGAGCAGGTGGCATTCTACTTCTAAATACCTACATCGTTGCAACGCCTGAATTTGATTCAGAGCAAGAAACATGACAATGATGAATGAAATGCCTTTTGTTTTGCGCAGCGGATTCATTTAGGCGCTTGACTATGTACCGCTGCATTCGATATGATCCAGTCTTCGATCTCCCATCTTTCAAAATAGTTTTTCAGTTTTTGTATCACGCAAATGATAGATTTTATTTCATCAGTAGGCAGTTTGTTATCTAATCAAAAACTATTGGTAAGTAAGTAGGTACCTACATACTTTTATCAATTACTTATTACATACCAGTAGTTTTCGGTGCGAGTTGCACTGGCACGTATTTGTTTTATTTATCAGTAATCATCACAATAAGTATACAGGGTTATTCATTATTAGCTGCAAATACTCAGGAATTAGGTTCAACAAATAAAATAAAAAATATTTATGAAATGATTTTTTTTAAGTTTTGTTATGAAAATCCCGAGAAAATCGATAAAGGAATCATTGGCGTCTGACCTATTTTGACCTTTGATCCGCGCCCGCGCGCCGTGAGTGACACTCTGCGTTCAGTCACCGCCTGGGTGGGTCATCGTCCTGTTCTTCGTGGCAATCATTATGCAATAGCCGTAAAGAAATTAATAAAAATAAAATTTTGATACAAAAACTTGAAAAAAATTTTGATCAAATTTTAAAAAAATAATTTCATAAATATTTTTTATTCTATTTGTTGAACCTAATTCCTGAGTATTTGCAGTTAATAATGAATAACCCTGTATAATCGGTATAGTTTTGACAGGCACCTTCTTCTGCCGCGACCTTCTTAAGGTCTTCAGTCCTCTTGCATCGCTCACTCACATACAACATTTCATTTAGCCGACAACTAGATAAAGGCAACGCAATTGTTTCAGTTGCAAAAAAGCGCTGCGTTTATTGAATATACGGTGTTGACATGTAAGCCCCGGGGGTCTCCTCCATCAGGAGATGGTGGCGATGGATGCGGGTGCGGGGGTGGCGGGGGTGGCGGGGGCAGCGGGGGTGGCGGGACGCGGCGCCAGGTCCGCGAAGGAGTCCGGCAGCGCGCAGTGCAGCGTGTCGGGCAGCAGGGGCGTCAGCGCCGCGCTCAGCAGCGGCAGCGCGCCGAACAGCAGCGTCGGCAGCCACGCCTTGTACTGCGCCTGTCATCACGCACATACATTATTTTTTACAGAACACAGGTACCAAACGAAATTTAAAGCATCAAAGGCTCCATTCTTCGTCTGTTTATTTATCGAAATCGAAACTCGTCAATTTTTTTAACTAGGTGATTTCAAATCTTTCTCACAGAATCTTCAAGAAACGTAGTTATGAGGAGGGGAACGCGATATCTTTGGCATGTCGTCGGTGGATGTGGGTGCGTAAAGCCTTGCAGCATCTATGCGATGCAGGCGGTGCCGCGCGGCTTAATGTAAGATGAGAGAGGGGAGTGGTGGCGGTACCAGGAGCGGCGTGAGCGGCGCCAGGATCGCGCCGAGGCGGCCGGCGGTGGAGCTGGCGGCCAGCAGGCGGTGCCGCGCGGCTTCATGTAAGATGAGAGAGGGGAGGGGTGGCGGTACCAGGAGCGGCGTGAGCGGCGCCAGGATCGCGCCGAGGCGGCCGGCGGTGGAGCTGGCGGCCAGTAGGCGGTGCCGCGCGGCTTCATGTAAGATGAGAGAGGGGAGGGGTGGCGGTACCAGGAGCGGCGTGAGCGGCGCCAGGATCGCGCCGAGGCGGCCGGCGGTGGAGCTGGCGGCCAGCAGGCGGTGCCGCGCGGCTTCATGTAAGATGAGAGAGGGGAGGGGTGGCGGTACCAGGAGCGGCGTGAGCGGCGCCAGGATCGCGCCGAGGCGGCCGGCGGTGGAGCTGGCGGCCAGCAGGCGGTGCCGCGCGGCTTCATGTAAGATGAGAGAGGGGAGGGGTGGCGGTACCAGGAGCGGCGTGAGCGGCGCCAGGATCGCGCCGAGGCGGCCGGCGGTGGAGCTGGCGGCCAGCAGGCGGTGCCGCGCGGCTTCATGTAAGATGAGAGAGGGGAGGGGTGGCGGTACCAGGAGCGGCGTGAGCGGCGCCAGGATCGCGCCGAGGCGGCCGGCGGTGGAGCTGGCGGCCAGCAGGCGGTGCCGCGCGGCTTCATGTAAGATGAGAGAGGGGAGGGGTGGCGGTACCAGGAGCGGCGTGAGCGGCGCCAGGATCGCGCCGAGGCGGCCGGCGGTGGAGCTGGCGGCCAGCAGGCGGTGCCGCGCGGCTTCATGTAAGATGAGAGAGGGGAGGGGTGGCGGTACCAGGAGCGGCGTGAGCGGCGCCAGGATCGCGCCGAGGCGGCCGGCGGTGGAGCTGGCGGCCAGCAGGCGGTGCCGCGCGGCTTCATGTAAGATGAGAGAGGGGAGGGGTGGCGGTACCAGGAGCGGCGTGAGCGGCGCCAGGATCGCGCCGAGGCGGCCGGCGGTGGAGCTGGCGGCCAGCAGGCGGTGCCGCGCGGCTTCATGTAAGATGAGAGAGGGGAGGGGTGGCGGTACCAGGAGCGGCGTGAGCGGCGCCAGGATCGCGCCGAGGCGGCCGGCGGTGGAGCTGGCGGCCAGTAGGCGGTGCCGCGCGGCTTCATGTAAGATGAGAGAGGGGAGGGGTGGCGGTACCAGGAGCGGCGTGAGCGGCGCCAGGATCGCGCCGAGGCGGCCGGCGGTGGAGCTGGCGGCCAGCAGGCGGTGCCGCGCGGCTTCATGTAAGATGAGAGAGGGGAGGGGTGGCGGTACCAGGAGCGGCGTGAGCGGCGCCAGGATCGCGCCGAGGCGGCCGGCGGTGGAGCTGGCGGCCAGCAGGCGGTGCCGCGCGGCTTCATGTAAGATGAGAGAGGGGAGGGGTGGCGGTACCAGGAGCGGCGTGAGCGGCGCCAGGATCGCGCCGAGGCGGCCGGCGGTGGAGCTGGCGGCCAGCAGGCGGTGCCGCGCGGCTTCATGTAAGATGAGAGAGGGGAGGGGTGGCGGTACCAGGAGCGGCGTGAGCGGCGCCAGGATCGCGCCGAGGCGGCCGGCGGTGGAGCTGGCGGCCAGCAGGCGCTGCCGCGCGCGCGTCGGCATCAGCTCCGCCGTGTACACGTACAGCGCGTTCAGCGACATGGTGGCGCCCAGCACGCCCGCCAGGTACGACACCAGGCCCGTCCACTCACTCGCTGGAACAATGCAGTAAATACTTTTAAATCAAAAATCGGTTGTCTGTAAAGTCGGTTTACTGACAATAGTTGAACGTGACAACGTCTTAAGAAAATACTGATGGAATGGTTGCATTTTTCAAAAGAAACGTTTGATAGATATTTTTATTTTAAAACTAGTATTTTTAAATGAATTATTATTTTTAACTGTCCACGCGGACGCATCGCTCACTCAATTAGGAGATAAACAGGATGTCGAACGCTGCTGAACGCGGAGGCCGATTGTGTCTCTTTGTCACTCGATTCAAGATTCAAGATTCAAGATTCAATAAGCGTTTATTCAATACGATACAAGAATCACTTTGAAACGTCTTAAAGCTAGGTGAGTCTAGGTGCCAGTTCCACGCGACCAAGCGTAGAAGAACAGGCAACAAACTACGTCTCGGTTCCTACCGTTTTTTTATATGATCCTTTTACAAATCAAAAATAGTCTAAAATAATAGCAGTGAAGTTCCAGTGTGGTGCCACTTCACTTAGTCAGACGTATGCAATGTAATTATACAAAAGCAAAAGTTTCAAAGACAGCACACGCTACGCTTCAAAGTTATAATAAAGTATCTACACAGATATAAAAATAAGATATTAAATAGTAGGTACAGACATTGCAAATTGACATGCTAGCTTCCTATGGGTAGAGTGACCGGGACATCGGGCCACGCAGTTTTATCATTCATATAGCTATCTAGAGTATAGTACGCTTTCTTTATCAAATTACTCTTAATAAAGGCTTTAAACTTCCGAATTGGAAGCTTAGTTGCATTTTCCAGAAGTTTATTGTAGAAGCGTACAGTGTTCCCCATAAAAGACCCATTTACCTTCTGTAAACGAAATTTGGGAATATAAAGTTTATTTTTATTTCTAGTGTTAATATTATGTGAATCACAATTTTTCTGAAAGCTACAGATTGTGTTTGTGAGTGTACAGTAAGTTTTCATATATATATTGTGAAATTACTGTGAGGATATTAATTTCCTTAAATCGCTCCCTCAATGAGTCTCGTGATTTCATTTTATAGATGGCACGTATGGCCCTTTTTTGTAAAACGAATATAGTTTGAATATCAGCTGCTTTCCCCCAGAGAAGGATACCGTAAGACATAACACTATGGAAGTAGCTGAAGTAAACTAGCCTAGCTGTAGCTTCATCAGTGAGCCATCTTATAGTCCGAACTGCATATGCAGCCGAACTTAGTCTGGCAGCAAGTGCTTTGATTTGCGGTCCCCACTGCAATTTTTTGTCAAGATTAAGTCCTAAGAAGATAGTAGAATCTACAAGGTTAAGTGACTCTCCATTAAGTATAATATTAGTTGGCCGGAGAGTCACATTTGGTAAGGTAAACTTAATACACTTGGTTTTCTTAGCATTAAGTAAAAGATTATTAACGTTAAACCAGTTAAGTATTTGCGACAGAGATGCGTTAACGTCATCGTAATTAGCCTTCAATCTATCAACTTTAAAAATTAATGAGGTATCGTCAGCAAATAGTACTATTTCACATAGTTTTTTAACAAAAAAAGGGAGGTCATTTACGTACACTAGAAACAAGAAAGGACCTAATATCGAACCTTGTGGCACCCCCATGTCAATAACTGACCCAGAAGATCTCTCACCGCTCACATCAACTTTAAGGACTCTATCAGTCAAGTACGATTGTATTAGGTCAATGGAGCGATTTAGAATGCCGTAATGTTTAAGTTTAGATATTAATGTAGCATGATTTACACAGTCAAAAGCTTTGGAAAGATCGCAGAATACCCCAATCGCGTCTTGTGAGTTTTCCCAGGCATCATATATGTGCTTTAAGAGTAGAATACCAGCATCAATCGTTGATCGACCTTTCGTAAATCCAAACTGGTGGCTATGAAGTATCCCATTTAGGTTAAAATGTGATAACAACTGAGTAAGAATAACTTTCTCAAATATTTTACTTAGCGTAGGCAATACTGAGATAGGTCTATAGTTAGCAGGGTCATTTGCATTTCCAGATTTGAACAGGGGAATGAGTTTACTAGGTTTCATTAAATCAGGAAAAACACCCTCATCAACACATCTATTAAAAATATACGCTAGACACGGTGCAATATCAGTTATAATAGTACTGAGTAGTTTTGTAGACATTCCTCATAAATCTTCAGTATTTTTAATGTTTAACGATTTAAATGTCTTCACGATTTTGTCAGCATTAATGTATTTAAAACTAAAGATATTATTACATTTTTTAACACTAGACTCTAACAATGCCATCGCACCAGAGGCCGAGGAATTTAAAGACGATGTCACTACTTTAGGGATACTGGAAAAGAAACTATCAAACGCGTTGGCTACTTCAATGTTTGTTGTCAAAAGATTATTGTTTACTTTCAAATGAATTTTTTTATTACGGAGTTTTGATTTGCCAGTCTCATTATTGACTATTTTCCAGGTAGCTTTAATTTTATTTGTGGATTTTTCAATTTTTCTTTTGATATGCAATGATTTTGCTGCGTGACAAGCTCTTTTAAATGCTTTAGAGTAGTTTTTAATATGTAGAATAAATGCTGGGTCATTGAGCATTGATTCCCTAGCAGCATACAGCTCATATAATGTATTCCTACTTTTGTAAATACCTGGGGTGGCCCAGTCAGCGAACGCGACACTAACACTAGCTTTACATGTTTTAAGTTTAAACGTATCCTTATGTTCATCATTAATTAAATTTGATAAGTTGGAGAAAAGATCATTCGGGTCAGTCAGACAAGGCATGAGGGACACTTTCAGTTCAATATTGGTTTGAAACTTTTTAATACGGCTCTCTGTGATAGGCCGGTGGGTGAAAATCTCGTGTTTATCTAAAATTTTATAAGCAAATTTAGCGCTATGACCGTAGTGATCTGAACTAAAATGCCTAACTACTGATTTACTTACTGGCTCATGACTGCTAAAAATATTGTCAAGACAGGTGGCTGTTGTTAGTGTCACCCTTGTTGGATCTTGAAACAAGCAGTGTAGGTCAAAACATTTAAACAAATTTAGCAGCCTCTCAGAAAGAGGGTGAACTGGGATATCTACATTAAAATCTCCACAGATTATTACGGTTTTATTACAGTTAAAGATTTTACGCAGTACATCTTCCATAGTGGATTCATACAAGGTGAAATCCGCGTCCGGGGGACGGTAAACGCTCACAACTATGTGCCGCTCCAGCTCCACACACGACAGCTCAACAGTCCTCTCGATACTGAGATTTGCAATGTCTTTACGCTCTTTGCATTTCAATTGATTGCTTACAATAATTAAAGAACCACCTCGCATAGCGTTCTTTCGTTTAAAAGAGCTTACAATACTATATTTTTCATAAAAAGGGAGTAACTCTAGTTCTACTATCCAGTGTTCTGTAATACACATGATGTCTACACTGAAACAATTCATAAATAGTTCTAATTCTAAAACTTTGATGGGAAGCCCTTGCATATTTTGGTGTACGAAAATATGCAAGTACTCGTTCCGCGCTCTCGCTTGCACTTCAAGCCTTAAATGGAACGCCTCAGAGCGAGGTAATGCGTCATGTTTTTTCGTGCATGCAGCCGGCTCCATCGAATTAGAAAACGTTGTCACGTCAAGAGTTCTATGCGATTATCACGGTTCGGCTGGAACCTTCGAAGGGGCCACGTTTCGACTAACATTGTGTAATGTAGGAGGAGAGCATGAGAGAGCCGGAGGTGAGCAGCAGCGCGGCGGTGAGCAGCGGGCGGCGGCCGACGCGGTCCAGCAGCAGCGTGTTGAGCAGCAGCGCGGGCAGCTGCACGGCGGCCAGCAGCGCGTAGTTGGCGTGCAGCGAGCCGGCCAGCGCGTGCGCGTTCACGGCCAGCCCGTAGAACACGAACACGGCGCTGAACCACCACAAGCAGCACACGCCCAGCCGCCGCCGCAGGGACCCGTACCTGACACACACACATCATTACCGATACTACTATTTCTTCTGTCCTCGTACTTGACGAAATGAAGTTCATGATGTTCCTATGATTTTAAATCGAAAACTCCTTTCATCATTGTGATTTTATCAATGCTTTTTATTTGAACCTCCTATAATGTATACTAGCAGTTGGTGCCCGAGCTTCGCTCGGTATTTTTTTTTTGTTAAGTAAACTGTTGTTGTGAATTATATTTAAATACGAATTACTTTCATACTGATTAAATATTAATATTTTTCGATCTTACCGACATAATAATAAACTCCACTACTCGTCAATAGATGGCGTTCTCTGTCCCACTAACTCATGACTTAATCAACAGATGGCGCTAGGAGTTATAATTTTATGATAAAGTTGATTATTTACTTTACGATTAAGGGGGCATTTTCTAAAAATGAATCCTAGCTAGATCGTTTTATCGTCCCCGAAAACCCCTGTATACTTAATTTCATGAAAATTGTTGGCTCAGTTTCCGAGATCCTAAATATATTTACGATTACTATATATACGATTTTCTCGTTTAAAGGTATAAGATTATGCTCGCCTAGTACTTTTCAATACAATTGCATAAATTAGGTTTTAAATTCAAATCTATATTTTTTCTGCCAGTGTGTACACATACATATTGTAGTAGAGTATAGTATGATGGTAGATATTTTATAAAACAAGACCAGTAACCATAGATAAGCAAGTAAAAATTATAACCCGGTGAACTCCGTTTCGCCACCCAGATGTTGGTTTGTCTTGAATTTTTCCTGAATTTTTTTTGCTATAAACCTCACGGAGCCCGAGACCTTTCCAACGAATGCAAAACCAAAGAAATCGGTTTGTGCGTTCTGGAGTTAAAGCGTTAAACCTTTTAAACCTTTTCTGGACCTCCACAAATCATTCAAGTCCAAAATCAGCCAAGTCGGTCCAGCCGTTATCGAGTTATAGCGTCGGAAGGAAAACCCGACTTATTTTGATATAGTAGAAGGCAGTGTTTTTGTTTATTTTGGTTTTTAGCTACGCAATATCTATCTAAACAATTTTCTGCCTCTATCTAAATCCTGCAGCATCAACAGTTCCTCGCTAGTACACTAGCGGCCGGCCATGGAACCAAAACAACCTTCAATGTGAATGCTTCGTTTGTTCTAAGTAGCTATGTTTAGATGTTTTTCTAGTAAATCTTTTTGACACCGCACCGACTGGTTAGTTTTATTTTCCTCAACTTACTGCGTACTTATTATTTTGTAAAAACTGCTCTACCACTGTACCTACTTAGTGCCTTGAATTAATTATTCTAACAAATCAAGCTTCGCTTTTGTATTGCTTAGAAGGTAATCACAAAGATGTTTTTGATGTCCCAAATAGAGAAACTGTACGGAATTCGAACCCGCGACCTTTCCCTTGGTACGGGGCGGCGCTGACCGCTGCGCCATCAGATCCTAATCACATTAGATGAATAAATTCCGCTTGTCTTTTGAGACATTATTATAAGCATCTTTGTGATTTCCTTAGATGTGGTAATAACACTATAAAATTAATAAAAAATGCTTAGGTCTCAAGCCTTGCGTACATCTAAGCGATCTGCGCTGGCGATCAGTGTATGGATAAGTGTAAGTGTATAGATAATTTTGACAGCGTTTCAGCTGATCGCCATCGCCATCGCCTAGATATGCGCGCGCAGGCCTTCAAAGAACTCACAGCACCAGCGCTTGGAAAAGACTCTCCTCTTCTTCCTTCTCTGATCCTTCCGATTGCAGCTTCTGCTGGTTCACCATTTTATTTAAAGCATCTTCCGTGATGGTCACTTTATTGCATTGAGCTGCTTTCTTGATGAGGGCTATAGCTTGTGCGGTCCGTCCCTGCGCGAGCAGCCAGCGCGCGCTCTCCGGCAGCAGCCAGGGGTACAGCAGCAGCAGCAAGGAGGGCGGGTAGGCGAGGCGGGCCCACGCGCGCCAGGAGCCCGCCGCCAGCTCCAGCAGCGGGATGCAGGCGCTGCCCAGCACCAGCGGGATGCCGAGCACTAGGCTCGTCTGGATCCGGTGCTGGACGCCCAGCCATTCGATCACTGGGACAAACATTATGCATAAGGTACATTATCGTTCTCATTTTCATGTTGCTGGCGATCTCTGTAAATATGTATGTTCCATTACGTTCAGGTATGCTAAAGCTAGAACAGTGTCATCCAGCAGTGGTTTCTTCAACACTCTCTGCATTAGGCACCTTACAAAAGTAATAGTTCTTACTGAGCACGAAGGCGGCGGGGTAGACGCTGGCACCGAATATGGTTTCGAGCAGTTCCCCGGCCAGGTACATGTGGTATGACGTCACGAACGACTTGAGCAGCCCCAGCACGCCGGCTCCGCAGCCGCTCACCACCAGCGCCGCGCGCCGGCCCCATCTGCACCCACCAACACACCTCGCATCATCTGCACTGCACCCACCAACACACCTCGCATCATCTGCACTGCACCCACCAACACACCTCGCATCATCTGCACTGCACCCACCAACACACCTCGCATCATCTGCACCCACCAACACACCTCGCATCATCTGCACTGCACCCACCAACATACCTCGCATCATCTGCACCCACCAACACACCTCGCATCATCTGCACTGCACCCACCAACACACCTCGCATCATCTGCACCCACCAACACACCTCGCATCATCTGCACTGCACCCACCAACACACCTCGCATCATCTGCACCCACCAACACACCTCGCATCATCTGCACTGCACCCACCAACACACCTCGCATCATCTGCACCCACCAACACACCTCGCATCATCTGCACTGCACCCACCAACATACCTCGCATCATCTTTAGACTGGCCTCTAGCTCAGTTGGTAGTAGCTCTGCCTTCTGCGCCGTAGGTCGTGGGTTTGATCCCCACCGAGAACAAATATTTGTGTGGTGAACATAAATGTTTGTTCTCTGTATGGGTGTTATATTGTATTCTAAGTATGTATTTACAAAAAAATATATATATTCAAGTATTAATCAGCTATCTGGTTCCCATATTACAAGCTCTGCTTAGTTTGGGGCTGGTTAGTGTTGTGTGAATTGTCCACAATATTTATTTATTTATTTATTATTATCTGCACCCACCAACACACCTCGCATCATCTGCGCTGCACCCACCAACATACCTCGCATCATCTGCACCCACCAACACACCTCGCATCATCTGCACCCACCAACACACCTCGCATCATCTGCGCTGCACCCACCAACATACCTCGCATCATCTGCACCCACCAACACACCTCGCATCATCTGCACCCACCAACACACCTCGCATCATCTGCACCCACCAACACACCTCGCATCATCTGCACTGCACCCACCAACATACCTCGCATCATCTGCACCCACCAACACACCTCACATCATCTGCACCCACCAACACACCTCGCATCATCTGCACCCACCAACACACCTCGCATCATCTGCACCCACCAACACACCTCGCATCATTTGCACCCACCAACACACCTCGCATCATCTGCACCCACCAACACACCTCGCATCATCTGCACCCACCAACACACCTCGCATCATCTGCACCCACCAACACACCTCGCATCATCTGCACCCACCAACACACCTCGCATCATCTGCACCCACCAACACACCTCGCATCAACTGCACCCACCAACACACCTCGCATCAACTGCACCCACCAACACACCTTATACAGACACACTCGGGTTGGTCATTGGACGACAAACACTATCCAATCAAACAGACAAATTACGTAAAAGAATAACGAAAACATAAAAAAGGTGACCCACATAATTAAAGCATATCAAAAGCACAACCATTATATTATGCAAGCATTCAAAATCGTAACTTGACTTCGTCGTAGTGATATCCTGTTTACCTACATCCTGGTATATACTTCATTGTAAATACTGTAGGTATTTATTCATATATACTCAGTGCAGTATGCATTACTTAGCTTATGTCATACCGCAATGTTCAAGATGTACGGTACATACTTGTCGGAGACAAATCCCATGATGGGCAGCGAGATGAGCATCCCCACGTTGTGGACGGTGCCTACCATGGAGCGCTTCCACTCTTGACACGCCAAATTGAACTGGAAATAACACAATTCAATTAAATACGACTGATATTTAATTTAGTTGATGAATTATCGAAGTGTCAGTGATCTCGCTCCAGAGGCACTGCGGGCCGAGTGCCATGTCAAGTCAGCTGGGCTCGAAATTATGATTTGTACACCTAACAGTAACACCAGCGGTTACATTTTGATTCAGTATCTAGGTGGGATAAAAATATGTTAGACCTCTGGCACGATGCTGCCGCTAGGTCCGTAGACGTAGGCGTCGCAGGCGATGCTGGTGGTGTTGTCGAAGGAGTCGGGGCCGCAGCCGCCGTCCAGCGGCCGCCAGCGCGCGCACTGCTGCTCGCCCAGCGCGCGCGCCGCCCAGCGCGGCCGCAGCTCTGCCGGCCCGCTGCCGCCGGTGGCGTTACCCTCGCACTCCGGCACCACACATCTGGAAACATCAAGTGACCATTTGTATCGCGATCTAGCACCGCGTCAGGTAAAACATCCAGTTTGTAGCTCATCACCTTTACTGTGATTAGCTGCATATTTTATATTTAACTGGTTTTCGTGCATAAGTAATTTTAGCAGGAAAACGTGTTTGGATTGAAATATTTTGATTGTGCAATGTTATCGAATTGCACACAAGATAGTTGCTCGCGATTTTCGATAAATAAGTGAAAGTGTTCGAGCGAGAAGTAGTTCCACGGAATGCCTCGTCGCCGTCGCCGTCGGGTCGTGGGTTCATCCTCGCCACTCGTGTCTGTTGTCTGTGGTTGGCACGCAGCACATACTCCTACATATCTTCTTCTTATCGTTTCAAAGCCTTGAAATAACAAGTTTGAAAGAACTGGTTCTTTAGTAAGTTAGTTCGTAGTGTACCTAATAGTCTATTAACTTGACCTCATTGAAACCGTACGAAATCTTCATCATTCCATTTTTTTAGGCAAAGTACACCAAAGTGTATGTAGCTCAAACTAGCGCCGACATGAGGATAATAAAAACCCAAAAATGGCAGAGTTCTTTCGTAAAGTAGGACCTAGTTTGAAGAACTGGTTTATCACGCGACATTGGATAACACGGGTAGTCTAAGGAAACATGGCAGACGAGATGCGACCCCGGGTCACGAGGTGACAGATATGACGCAGTGTGTCGACTGTCGCAAGCTATCAGCTGGGAGTATACTCCCCCTTCCCCTGCTCTGAAGGGTCACACCGTCCAAAGCAGTCCAAAGCTGACACCCAGACCAGCAGCTTATGTCTAAGAGGCTTGAGCTTGAGCTTGGGCCGCACAGGGAGGTGCCTCTCATGCTTGTGGACTCGGTGTATGTACATGTACTACTGCATAGATAGTGCATGTACAATGTAGGTACACTACTCGCTCGTCACGTTGTCTGCCGTCTTCTTCCGATTAAATGCTACACGTGCGGAACATGAATAATTAATAATTACCTACTTACGAGTAGGTTCATAGCACCCAACAGAAAACAAAATAGGTATTATGAGAATGGCAAAATGGCCGGAAAAGTGTCACCCACAAACTGAACATAATGCGCCAAGTATTCTTTAGTGGTAAAAAAAAGCATTGCGCACAAATAGGCGATCTGCGATGGCGATCAGTTTCAGCATAGGGTACCTTACCTATAGCATACACTGCCGCGAACTTTGAAAGTGCGATATGACAGCGATACAATGATTGCTGAAGTCAACCGACCAAGAACGACTTTCTGTCCATATATCGGTTTGTATGATTTTCTTTGTACTCTCTTCTGTATTCTGTGGTAGTCGACCTGCGTCCTATCGCGCCGACCTCGACGACGGCAACATTGTGATTCTACTAATCTAAGCATGTGTATTGTTTACTTTAGTAATAAAAAATAGTTTAAATGTTCTTATCGTCTTAATATATCTTTTGCCCTACATTAAATTACCAAATACTACTTACGGGACAAGAGATAGGAGGGAGTCGGCAAAGGCCAAAATAATATTGGTATGGGTAAGTAAAATTTAGTAAAAAAATAGCTGTTTTAATATAGCATTATGGGTACGTGGGTAATAAATTTTCAAAGCGGCCATAAAAAATGATGGCTGCGTTGGCACTTATAAGTAACAACGTTACTATTAAGTGTTTGCCTAGAAATAGGTACTATATACCTATTTCTAGGCAAACATTAAATAAATAATAAGATAAAATAAATAGTGAAAAACTAGAGTAGGTAGAGTAACAATGAATAATGTAAATAACCTGTACGGCGTCGGTCGCGCGAGGAACACGTAGTTGGTGCCGTACGCGCCCGTCAGCAGCACCGGCAGCGCCAGCAGCGCCGCCAGCCGCGCCGCCCAGCGCCGCCAGCGCCCCGTCTCCTGTGCGCACCACACCTCGCCAGCACCAGACATCACTCACACTCACCGCACCACAACCACTAACACCTGAAGCTGGTAACTAACCGGATTCCGAGTGACTTCGTTGATTTAAAATTCCAATTTTTTTTTGTATAAAATTCGCGAGATACGTTCTTGCGGCGAAGGAGAGAGGCGTCAGACGTCAGGCGTCAGACGTCAGGCGTCAGGCGTCAGGCCCGCTGCGAGGCTAGCGTGACAATGACACCAGCACAGCACAGGCACAGCACGCTTCCACCGAGCTGACGATATTATGGGTAATCGAGCGGCGCTACCGGCATGCGGCAGCTGCTGTGCTGAACGATGCGACAATGCATCCCCCGCAAAGCCGACCGTACGGAGCGGTGGTAAGGTCGAGTTTGGCGTGCACGGGGGACCCTCGCCATTTAACCGGCTCCAGCGCCACGTGCCAGCCAGCACCGTACAGAATACACACACACAAATAAATAACGCGTCCCGCCCCGCCCCGCCCCGCCCCGCCCCGCCCCGCCGCGCCGCGTCGCGTCGCGTCATGCGGATCGCGTGCACTATGAACGTTATACGCATCATTTAATCAATAATAAATAAACAATGTGGACAATCCTATCTTACCCAAACTAAGCAAAGCTTGTACGATGGCAAATTTATGGCATATAACCCGTTTTTGATGAAATTTCAGAGGGGCCAATCTGGAAATATTACATTTAAGATAAAAATATTTTGTTCAAATCGGCGCAACTAGTACCTAGTATATTGTTTGTAAAAGATGTACAAACATAAAAAAATACAACATATTGAGAACCTCCTCCTTTTTTATTTGAAGTCGGTTGAATACAATAATGTTTACACCCAGACAAAGAACAAACATCTGCGTTCACTACACCTAAATCTGTCGGTGGGGATCGAACCCATGCTATCCACCGTAGAAGGTAGGTAGAGCTACTACCTACTAGCTTTATTGGGGTAACCTTGAGGTTACGATGCTTCCTTTACTGAAATAGATAGCTATTCTACTTTCCATTTAGCCGGAGAGAGGTGATTGGAGCACGCGTCGCGTTTATAAATAGCATGTCCTTTTCTCGCCGCATTGCATAACTTCATTACTCTCTTTTGTCTGTGCGCTGGAGTGGAGAGAGAGGATTCATAGTGGCAATAGGCCTACCACAAGCTCTGTCTGGCTCTGTCTCTGAATCTGGTTTTGAGTCTGTGTGAGTGCTCACCAGTGTATTATATTGTATGTGTGTGACGTTTCGACGTAGGTTTTATTGACTCAACATTCACACTCACATATTCAGCCATTATATTTCTTTTTTAGTGTCCTTGTATTAGTATCCTTGTATAAAGGTTCTCGAATGGCGGCCACGAACCGGAAAACGAAAAGTAGGGCGCCCACCCACCAGATGGACCGACGACATTGTTAAGATTGCAGGAAGTCGGTGAATGGAAAGGGCTCAGAATCGTTCTTCCTGGAAATGTGTAGGGGAGGCCTATGTCCAGCAGTGGACTTCTTCAGGCTGATAATGATGATGATCATGTGTAAAAGAACTAGTTTTTTCAATAATTTGACAGCTGTCTTTTGCAAACGATTTTCCCTAGGGCTGAAAAGTATTACTTCCAATCCGCTTCTCAGGCAACTTCAGATCTACTCTCCAAGTATGAGTAATGAAAAAGGTCCTCCTCTAAGTTAAGTAAGATTGGAAGGGCTCAGCTGTCGTCCTGCAAATCATATTCTACTTCTAATACCTATCTCCCTTATCAGTAAGCATATCAACCATTAGGCACAGGCTGCACTGTCACCTATACCTTACCTTACCTTCCTACCTATATTATCTTCATTCGCCAGCGATTGTAGGTTCTAAAGCCATGCGCTTGCGCACATCTAGGCAATATGCGATGGCGATGGCGATTAATTTCAGCATAGGGTTTTGTATACGTCCGAACACACTGCATGCCGCGAACATTGACAGAGCGATATTTGACAGCGATACACAGATCGCCTTGCGCTCATCTTGCCTTGCTTGCCCATTGCCATTTCATCATGAACCCTCTGCTACTATCTCCATGGAAACTACTCCTTATTCTGAATCTACCTAACCTGATTTTACGCAGGTTCTTTTTCCGCAGCCATAGCTCATTAGCTAGCGACCTCATCTCAGTTCCATAAGAACGCAGTGAGGCTGTTAGCGGCTTAGCTTAGCTAGCGGAGTGGCTTGCGCTTAATAACCTGCGGCTGGGCATAGTCTCACCTGTAGAGAGCAGTGTAGAGGCAGGCGCGACATGATGGTGTATGCCGCTGACGGCCAGCGTGCCGCGGCCAGCACCCCGGCCAGCGCCGCCAGCGCCGCCAGCGCCGCCAGCGCCGCCAGCGCCGCATACAGCTCCAGCCATGCGTTCGTGGGTGAGCGCGCGCCCTTCCGGTGAGCCACGCTACTGCTACAAGCGGAACAAGCTGCGGAGACGAAGGAGACGGCGAGATGAGATTATGACTAAATTCAAGTGATATTAACTTATGAAATCCGTGTTTCATATCGATGGTCACGTTCCGTGATGAGGAGGAGTCAGCCGGCAGCCGTTACTTGCGACCGACAAGTATGTCTAGTTATGTATGTAGAAGAATTATAATTCAGTTACCTACATATCATATCACGTCTGCTCACCTCTAGAATATTTTAAAATACATAGGTACCTAATTATATACCTACATACCTTTTTTTACAGCAGGTGGACTAAATAGTGCAACATGATTATGTTTGGCGATGGCGAGCATACCCTGTTTATACCTGGCTACCCGAGAGTTGTGACCGGAAAAAAATAGGCAACCTAAAACGTTTGCATATTCTGTGGGGTCTATACTTTCGATTGGTATAGAATTTGTCTATTAGACAAACCGGTGGAAAGTTAAAAAAACATTTTTTTTTTTAATTATTAATTAATCGTATCCTGGACTGAAATTTGATAGGCAACCCATATAGAATAATATTTATTCGCATGTTTAATTATTGCCATTTGCCAACCTATTGAAAGAAAAATTTGTGAAAAATATTTTTTTCAATAGGTTGGCAAACAGGGCGTAAATCCGGACGTTGTTTTCATTTGGGTGTTATTTTATGAACGTATACCTATATTATTGTCAGACAGAAAAAAGAGAGGAGTTTCTCCTAACCTGCAAGATGTAAATAATTTTAAAAAGTCAGGCCGTTTCACGGTTCTCATTTATTACATTATCTAATCAGATAAAAATAGCGCCAAGAGTCAACAAATCGGACGTTTATCACGATAACTAATGTCACTTGGTCAATATACTAATCGGAGAGTTGAATTCGCCTACATTCCAGCTGATGGCCAAACCAGAGCTTATTATCGCACAAAAGACATGAACGCGCTCTCCTAATTCTGCAAATAAATTCCAAACAAGTTACCCTCTCTACCTGCGCGTATGTATTGTTGTCGCTACGAAAGGTCAATGAACTTAGTGGTGACTTTGCCAGAATCAAAGTTGATAAAATAATTTGTATTTTTTTACTTACTGCCATTATTCAAGAAGCTCACAACAATTAATTTGAAACGTTTATGACAAGGTAAATATTAATAATTGTGTCTTCCAACTTGGGGACAAAAGATATGATCCACAGCCGTCCACTAGTTCGGAACAGCTTCCGAAGACTGAATACTGATGGAGTTTACCATTCGATACGCATTTTTCAACGGTTGATATAATTGAACCTTCTAGCCGATCCAATCATCTCTCATCCTTCAAGCTACCACCGGCAGCTCAGCAGCAACCACCTCCTAAAATCCACAGCAGAGCGACCCATTGCAGCCAGCCAGTCTGCGGGGACCTCACTCTCACTCACTCTGCGACATGCTCACCCTTGCACTTGCATTATATGCGGGATATAATTATATACGATAATATAAGTACCTACTCGTACATATAGTTAGGATGCAGCTCCTGGGCTCTACAGTCTGCAGTCACCGCTAGACTCGCCAGCTCCTAGCCTCATGGTGGCGCGGCGCAGGCGCGGACCCACGGGCACGCGGCGCAGTTTACCTAATTTGTTTGACAATTAACGTGTCTTCGTTTCCACTGGAGTACACGAAGACTATGTTTAGCGTGGCACGGGCGGCGCACGGAGAGACTACTCGCAACTTTGCAATCCACGGACGAATTGCGCTGCGGTAATCGAGCTGTGCATAGTCGAGACCGAGAGTCATGTTCGTGTATTCCAGTGGAAACAGACCCACGTCACGTCACGTCGACAGCGTTAAGACCAGGACTCTCAGAATCGACCTATTTTTGATTCAACATTAAACAATCAAATATTATTTGTTTTGATCTGATAAAAATATATGTTGTAGTTTAATAAATATTCTTGATTATTCTATGGTTCAAAACACGATATTGTCAACTTTACTCGATCAAAAAAAATCACGAAAACTCCCTATTTCGCGAATTTTTGATCGTTTTTTTAAGTACTTGAAGTAGACCCAACGTTTACTCCCGAAAAACATGTCAAAAAATAGGCAATGAAATTACGAAGAATATTCTACGGTTCATTTTTCTCAAAACTTTTTTTTATTGTTTTAACAAGATATTATATAATAATGCGGCCCGCGCGCTTCGTTTCAGTAGCCGGCCAGGCGTCTTTGAGGTCGGACCTGTGTCGCTGTTGCTAGCTCGCTACGTTCCCCGCAAAATAAACGATAAATTATTATTGTTGTTTGCCGTCACAGTATAAAATTGTAACAGTAAGTACAATTAACTTTGTTTTACGGAATTCATGTTAATCTTTCGGGTGTTTATTTTTAGGGAAATATAAGTAAGCAACACAATTTATTTTATTACCTACCTACAATTGTTTTTTTTAAATGTCACTAACACTGTCTCCTTTTCTTTCATGACTGTTACAGCGCTTCCGCACTACGCTTACCGATGCGGTTTTTGTAATTTTTGTTTGATTAGAAAACTACTGGAGGGATTTGGATGAGAATTTCGGTATTCTGTAGCTTTAGTTTTCACCTATCACATAGGCTATGTTTTATCACTAGGTAATAGTCGACGCGTACAAAGTCGCGGGGCTAGTTATTATCTATCTAAAAATAAACACCCGAAACATTAACATATGAATTCCGTAAAACAAAGTTAATTGTACTTACTGTTACAATTTTATACTGTGGCGCAAAATTTTTGCACAGCGGGGTCACCGAGTTCATTTGAACTGCGTTTTCGCGCGACTGGCTCGCGGCGATTGAGGTAGCGCTAAATGCCTACTGCGCTCGAATATCCTGGCCTTAAGCTATCTAATCGCCGATTCAAGCGAGCCACGCGTGTGTCTGACGTCAGTTCATGCGTAGCCTCTCCGCGGGTTGCAGTGGTAGCAACCACATACATTTTCTTACAAAGCAAGCTCAATACACGTGCGCCTCTCTTTGAGCCCTTTGAGCATTTGTGTATTTTTATTAATGTGGCAGTTCACTTTAGGTGTGTGTGTGCGTAGATGCGTGGAGGCCAGGAATTATGAAAAATCAAAGCACTTTTTCAAACTTCATAAAAAATATAATATATTCGAATCGATATGTACAGTCAGCATCTTAAGTAGATTGGCAATTTATATAATTAAATGAATTTCCTTTTTCTCTGGATTTGTCAATTGTATTTTAGTTGCATGGCACGGCTTGCAAATAGTTGTGGCTCAGAGCGGGTCAAAACTTCATTGTGAAGCACCAGAAACTCCAAACTACTTTTGAAGCTGACTGTACTCTCTCTCTCTCTCTCTCTTTGTATAAAGTATCAAATTTTATCAAAAATAATTTTCTAAAGTATTCCCTAATGACAATGTAATTCTAAACGCGCAATTACACATTGTAAAAAATAGGTAACATGTAGTTACCTCTAAAAATGTATTTAAATACTTTATTCAATTAAGTAATATCAATAATTGTCTACCTACCGTTATTATATCATAAGAGTTGAAGTAAAACCTGTACATGCCATCACTATCTATACCTAGGAACCTTATTTATCGAGTTATACGTAGTACCTATAGGTACATTATAAACATTTGTACATTCAGTCTTAAGAGCGCTGCAACAGCTCAGCGCTGCATTCAAGGGCGGATCCAGCTTTGGCGCCAGGAGGGGGTCACATAGTCGTGGTCAAGTCAAGAACTTCTAATTTAATTTTGATAACAATAGATACAAGTAAAAAAGCGGCCAAGTGCGAGTCGGACTCGCCCATGAAGGGTTCCGTAGCAACAAGTAACATAATAATGTACATACATAATTATAAGTTCTTGTAGTTCGTCGAAAGGTAAATTGCGGTTTATGATTTATGACGTATAAAAAAAAACTACTGACTAGATCTCGTTCAAACCAAATATCGTTGAAAGTTTGCATAGTAATGTACAACAAATATTTTTTTAGTTTTATCTTTCTCTTATTTTAGAAGAAGAGAGTTTCCAACCTTTTTCCACTTTGGAAGTGTCTCTCGCACAAACTATTAAGTTTAGAAAAAAACAATATTAGAAACCTCAACATCATTTTTGAAGACCTATTCATAGATATCCCACACGTAGGGGTTCAATGAAAAAAAAGTTCAGAAAAAAAAGAGTTTCAGTTTCAAGTATGGGGACCCCCAAAATAATATAGTTTTTTTTCTATTTTTGTGTAAAAATCTTAATGCGGTTCACAGAATACATCTACTCGCCAAGTTTCATCAGTCTAGCTTTTACGGTTTCGGAGAAAAATGGCTGACATACGGACGGACAGACAGACAGACAGACAGACATGACGAATCTATAAGGGTTCCGTTTTTGCCATTTGGCTACGGAACCCTAAAAAGTAGGTATGTTATTAATGTACCTACTGTACTTAAAAATATTTATTCCTTATTGTACTACACTTGAAAAACTTAACACATAATAACTTCGTATTGCCAAAACGCGCCAAAACTTGTAATACAGGGTCACTTTTTGGTAGAGTATATTTTTTTCACAGTGGGGTCCGAAGTAAATAAAAAGTTATGATTTGAGAAAAAAGAACATCGTAAAACTTAATAATTATTATCTTCAACACACCCAATAAACAACCATAAATAGCATGTCTAACGCAAGGGCTCATCAGTACCAATCTAGTGAAAATAATAGAAAAAATACAGGATGTAGATTTTTTCGAATTTTAATAAGAATAAGTTTAAAAAGTCAATTTTCTAATAAAACACAAAATAAATTATAACTCTACAGGGGTTGACCTTAAGGACCTCCCGTAGAACAACTTTTTGCAGCTGATGAGCCCATCTAACCCCTAGTTGCGTTTGATCCACGACTTTTGGGCCATTTTACTGTATGTATTATTGTCCAAGTTTCATGCTTCTAACTTTGCTTTGATTTTTACAATCATCATTTTCCTTAAAACCATTTTTCCCCTTTTTCTCCTGTTAGGGAAATAATTTTCCAATTTCCTTTCTTAGTGAACCTCTACATTATAAAAGGAACACACCCTCCAAGTTTCATGCTTCTAGGACTAACGGCCTAGGCTGTGCGTTGATTGTCAGTTAGTCAGTCAGTAGCGTAAGAGTTTCATATATTTAGATTAAATTAATTAAATATTGAAGGTATGTAGTTACATAAAATCTGTATGGTGACAAAATATATAATACAAAATCATTATGTAAAATTAGTGGTCCACCTAAGTCCTAGAACCAGCTCAGGGGGGGGTCATGACCCCCATGACCCCCCCCCTGGATCCGCCCTTGGCTGCATTCATATCACAATGGCTATTTGTTTTGCAAACAGGCTTGTATTTACTCTGTTTGCTTGCCTTTGTCAACTAATCTAACAAAGATTGTAGGTACCTACTTATGTATTATAAACTGAACTTATGAATGCCAGTACACTGCACTAGCTACTGAGTCTAGAGGTGGCTTTACCATGTTGGAGCAACGGTCTCCGTCCGGCAAACGTATTTTTTATTTTACATTAGATTTGTCAAAAACAGAGATTTCCTACGAGAGAAATATTTTAATCATACGAAGAGCTTCCCTTATAGTTGGTAAAACCAGCTATTTTCATTTAAATATTCTATAGCTAAGGATAGCTACAATGGTGTGGTCGAGCGAATTAAAAAAATAAAATTTAAAAAAGTTAAATTCATTATCAAAAATATTATTTGATCATGATGTTCTAGCCTGTAGCCTATAGCCAGTAGCCAGTAGCCAGTAGCCAGTAACGAGTAGCCAGCAGACAGGTACCGCACCGTCGCCGTCGTTTAAATAATTCGTAATTTAGTATTACGAGCTTACTTCCACAAATAATACTACTTTACGATGATGCCCCAATTCAGTTTTAATTAATATTATTAGTACAAAAATACTTTCTGATGTAGATACCTATGTATATTCCTATTATAAACGCGCAAGTTTGTAAGTCTGGATGGATGGATGGATGTTTGTTACTCTTTCACGTAAAAACTACTGAATGGATTCTAATGAATCTTTACAATAATAATAGCTTATGCATCAGAATAACACATAGGCGACAATTTATAAAGATATTGTAACGGATAACGGATATAAGTAACGGGAACGGGTCGAGCGAAGTCGCGGGCGCCCGCTAGTAATTATATAAAAGTGTTTTTTTTTGTATAAAACATAACATGTTGCGTGATCGTTGTGCGGCACCTTATACCATCTAGGTATATACGTGCGGCACTCATTGGCACTGGCACTGGCACTGACACGCCGACCGTACATTGTAAATAGGCTGGTTCATCATTATTCATCAAATTCACCACTACGTAGGTAAGTATGTGTAGGTATACCTACTCCAATTAAAAGTATTAACTACCTGATTGTGTTCAACGTTATGTACTTACTATACGTACGCCATTGTTATACTTCTTAGTTATGTACACTCAAACAAAACTAAGAACCTAGTGTACCTAGTGTACCCACATACTACCACAGAATAGGTAGCATAAGGTAAGTGCTTGGATGTCATAATTTGTTCATTATTTTGTTGAAATTATTAGTATATGCATAGTATGTACATTGCCTATTATTATGATGTAGTTAAGGCTGTAGGTTGTTTTATTTAAATTAATTTCCTTATTATTCCTTATAACGTTCTCCTGAATGCCTATTCAAACTATGTTGCGTTAATGGTGACTGGCACAGGGGCTCGCAGATTTTGCACCCGTTACCAGTTACCGTAAGTGCATTACGACGTATTTCAGTCCAGACGAACAAAACTGAAAACATCCTCTCAGAGTCTGAGAATCAAGGGTAGGCCTTCAGGTCGGCCGTCACGATCAGCGCGCGGACGCCGCCGCCGCCGCCGCCGCCCGCGTGACGTCAGGTGTCGCTGTCGTCCGCCTTGTGCGCCGTGAGGGGCGCCAGCTCGTGCGCGGGCGCGGGGGCAGCGGGGGGCGCGGGGGGCGCGGCAGTGGGGGGCGCCAGGGGCGGGGGGCGCAGGCGCGAGTACACGCAGCGCAGCGCCGCCAGCGCGCCGAAGGTGAGCGCGGCCGTGGCGCCGAAGGTGGCGGCGGGCCCGCGCCGCGCGTACACCGCCGCCACGAACACGGGGCCCAGCGCGCGCGACACGCAGCCGGCGCCCGTCAGCACGCCCATCCACACGCCCTGCAACCAACCACCACGTGCCATGTAGCACCGCCAGCGCCACCGCCACCACACCATGTAGCACCGCCGGCACCGAGCGATAGTTACCTGCGGCCGCGGCCCCAGCACCTTCGAGAAGATGGTCTGGATGAGCGTGACGCCGAGCGAGTAGCCGATGGACACCAGCGTGTAGCCCACCAGGAACTGCGGGATGGTGAGCGCGCGCGTCGTGAGACACCAGGGCTGCGCGCCAGCCGGGCAGCCGCCGCCGGCCTCCGCCGCGCCGGGCGCCGCCAGCGGGGGCCCGCCCGGACCCCACGGGATGCAGAACACGGACGCCATGCCCGTCAGCAGGAACCCGCCCCACAGAAGCAGAGCCCTGCAACGTTCACGTTACGGATTTAATCTCCATGCCTCTATAATTAGTAGTCATGATGAGAGCATAGGCGAGTGTGTGAGTATAAGCGAGAATATAAGGTGATGTACCGCTCCTCGAAGAGGCGGGTGAGCGGCGCGATGCAGGCGAAGGTGGCGCAGGCGACCAGCGCGCCGGCGCTCATGAGCGCGCCCATGTACTCCAGCGCCTGCCGCTTGCTCCACGCGAACTGGTCCATGGTGAGCGACGTGGCCAGCGTCTCCAGGAGCACGAAGTTGAACACCAGCACGAAGAACGCGCCGATCAGCGTCCAGCTGCTCACCAGGTCCGGCTTCAGCGCTTCCATAGCTTCTTTCTCTGAACACACAAACATTGATTCATGTCAAAATAGTTGATACCTACGTAATATATCAATTCTTGTAACAGATGACTTTAAATAGGTTGGCACACATAATACTCTGATATAATTATATCTAAACGGTATTAAAGCTGCTGGCACAATGATATATATAAAGAAAGTGTAGCTTCTCACCGGAGTCTTTCCCCTGGGCGATCATAGCCTCTCTCGCTGCTATCTTGGTCTCCTTGAAGCAGAACGGTAGAAACAGCAGCAGGTTGAGGGTGCCGAGGAGGGCGTTGATCCAGCCGGCGGCGGTGTACATGTCCAGCCGCAGCGGCTGGCTCCAGGCGGCGGAGGCGGCGGAGGCGTAGGGCGCGCCGGGGCCCAGCGGCGCCGCGGCCGCCTGCAGCGCCGGCCCCACCACGAACCCGAGCACCTGCGCCAGCGACACCGCCGCCACGCAGCGCGTGCGCTCGCCCACCAGCGTGGCGGCCGACAGGTACGAGCGCGCCACCGCGATGTTCGCTGCAAGCGGACCAAGCGGACCACACATCACCTCACTCACTATAATCCGGATCGAAATCAATATGAGGGTCCTGTCGACAGGGTACCCTACCTGAGCTGACCCCGACGAGGAAGCGCGCCAGCACCATCCAGTACTTGGCGTGCGGGCGGGTGAGGTGCAGCTGCGCGTACAGCGCGCTGGCCAGCACGAACAGCACCAAGGTGGCCAGCATGGGCGCGCGCGCGGAGCCGGCGCGGTTGGCCCAGTAGCCCAGCAGCGGCGAGAACAGCAGCTGGCCCAGCGGGTTGGCGCCCACCGCCAGCCCCAGGATCTCCTTCTGCGAGCCCGGCTCCAGCTAAATCATAAAGCCTCCACTTAACAGCTGTCGGAACTGACCCACTAGCGACTGCATCGATACCTACTTATCGTCTCCTAATTTGCTACTCATCCTCATTTTTACTCGACAAGTTAATAAAGAATGATCTATCTATCTATCTACCCCATTGCTCAAAACCTACTTACTCCTGAGGAGGGTAACAGTTTTTTTTAAATAAAAACACAGCAATATTCTGTTATATTTATTTCGGAAACGAGAAGTTATCTCACTCACCCATCGCCAAATACCTATATTTACTAGCTACAAGGCCGTGAGATCTAATAATTGGCACAGGCACTCTGAAAGAGAAAATTTTCCAAAATTTTCGTACCACTGTTGGTTGAAAAGGGATTTCAATCTTTACATAAATGAAGTCACGTAGGCTACCAGCTACCACTAGCTACAACAATACCGTGTAGAATCTACACATCTATTTACACTGTAGATACCTAGATCAATGAATTAAGATAAGTAACGTAACGCCTGAAGTGAAGAAGCTAATAACTGAGGAAAAGCTTGACAAACTGACGGTGCCTTGTCGTAGAGTACCTACTTATTGCTTACATAATATCTAACCTAATTATAGCAGACCGGCATTTTATAATTTGGAATGATAATAATTCATCTACGTTTGGTTACGCCTAGGATTACGCGATGTTGATAATGTAGATTACGTCTACATTCATTCAACGGTCAAAAAACTACTTTTCCGTCAGTCGAACGAAAGTGAAAGTTGTATTTAAATCGATGACATTCTTGCGGCGACGACGGATTCCGTGCGTCTTCGCAAGAACCGCACACGCATTACCTTACCTACCTAACTAAACTATAATACATATACCCATTCATACATAGTCACATGCCGACCGAGTACCGAGTACCGAGCGACGCCGACAGGGACCGGCGGCGAGCGCAGCGCCAGCGCCAGCGCCAGCGCCAGCGCCAGCGCCAGCGCCATTACGTATGTACATCGCATCAACACAATACTCACTTACCAACAGGTTTGTACCTAAGGTCATGCTCTCAACTTACGACATCCATCAAAATGTAATAGCTCGCTCTACATTTTGTCAAGATTGGGAGCTATTTTTGTTTTCTCGCATACAATTTAGTGGTTGGAATGCATTTCTTATGAAGCGTGTTTGGAGTGGAGCCAAGATATCTATCAATCACTTGGATGATGGTATGGTTCTATCTCGGATCGGAACCGCCGCCGCCGCGCGCCGTGCCGTCGTCGTCGGGAGAGGCGGTCGTACGTGTATTGTCCTTGTAGAGGTCATTGATTCAACACTCATTGATGATAGTGATACTCAGGGATGTGCTCAAATAGATGTTAACTTCATTTCTTTCTAATTTCGTAAGTCCGGCAGGCACCGCGCACCGCGCACCGGCACCGGTGCGTCGCCTATTATCTAAAATGTAATTAGAATCTTCAATAAATACATTCTTAACATCACGTCGGCTAAAATATTAGTGATCCGCCTGAGCTTGGCACTTGGCACGAGTGGAGAAATTCGAAATGACTAACATCTCTCATCTCTTTTTTTCTCAATTACGCCCGTGCAAAGCCGGGGGGATCGCTAGTAAAGAAATTAGCCTATGTTATACTATACTCAAGGATAATATAGCTTTCTAATGGTCGAATATTTTTTTGAATCGGTCTAGTAGTTTTCGAGTTTATTCTTTACATACAAAAATACAATTAAGTCTTTCCTCTTGTAGAGTTTTAGAGTGTAGGTAAAGTATGTGGGTGGGTGTACCTTAGCTACCTACCTACTAGTTGGTAAGTAGGTACCTGACTGTTGGGTTACCGTTCTCTTTGATTGGCGATGGCTGAATGAGTGCGGAAGCGGTCCTCGGGAGGAGCGACGCATTCATAGCCGCGCCACAAGCACCAGGGCCTCCTCTAATGCTAATGTACCTGCCTGCCTCCCCTCTACTCTAGGTACACTACTGTACCGGCACTGGCACTGGCACTGGCACTGGCGGTGACATACCTACCTGCGACACATGCCATTCATGAACACGTTGCATGTTTCACGGCATCGACTAGCCCACAGGAAGAACATGATCATACGTAGAATGTGGACATCAGCGAGCTCAGCCGCGGGTGCTTGCGGTGTTTTCCTTATCGCCGTTTGTGTTTGTCATGTTACCTAACAAAACAGATATTATCCGACTTGGACATTGAATGCACGTAGTGTTCTGCCAGCTGTGACATATACCTATGTACCTACAGATATACTCATAGTTGCACTCTTTGTGTTCAATCCCTACGAAGTTATTAGGAACGTACGAACCGTGCCTTATCAGATCACCATCACCATTGAACCAGATATCATAGCTGAAGGTAGCGCTGCGATGCCGACGCCGATGCCTACCAGTAGGTAACACTCGCACCACTAACATCAGTGCTCTAACATTAACTATTTGTGTCGAGTTTAGACCGCGACCGCCTCGCCTGTTAGGGTTCAATAACAAGGGACCGCACCCACAAAAAAGTCGTCGCAAATTACAATTGTATTGTCCATTCATCTTCTCGTAGTACCTATTCAAATATATGAGCGAGACCCAGCATGTATAGGAGTACCCAGTCCACAACTCAATTATCTTGTCTGTCGGTTGAGCCCGAGCTCTACTCTACCATTGCCAGTAGCCAGTAGCCAGTAGCCAGTAGCCAGTAGCCACGTAGCCAACCTCCCTGACTACAGACACTACGAGGAGATGGTTCCCGCGCCGCGATCTCACCTACATGAATAGGTCTATCTCTAGTCTCTACCACGACAAGCCGGTACGGTCCATCATCATCATCAGCCTGAACAAAAATGTACAAGTAGGAACGATTCGTGACGTTTGGGATCATAACAATGTCATCGTTCCATCGGGTTGGTGGGCCTTAAACCTTGCGCACATCTAGGAGATTTGCGATGGCGATCAGTCTCAGCAAGGGGTTTTGCATACATCCACTACTGCCGCAAATTTCGACAGCGATACACTGATCGACATCGCAGGCGATCTAGATGTGTGCCTTAGTAGAGCAACACGGCAGCCTGCTTTGGAATTTTTAAAAAGAGATGGGGATATTTAGAGCGGTGTTCTAACTTGGTTGGTACACTCCGCTCAGGGAAGTTTTATTCCACCACCAACTGCTACCAGCAACCAAAACTAAATGAACATTAAAACTGTTCCATGATCGGTGCAAAGTACACTAATAAGAACTTTGACACGTTTGAACGTAGCTTATTGTAGGTAGAGAGGACGAGGCACAGCTTATGAGGTGTCGTCTCAGTGAGGTGAGGTGGTGAGGTGGATACGGGTGGGTATAGCTGTAGGTAAGGGAAGGTACCTTGTCGAGGTAGGGCCAGACTCCAGTGAGCACGATGCTGAACCCCAGCGACATCTGGAACATGGTGAAGTATATGACGTAGATGCTGCGCCAGCGCTCGCGCCGCTCCCGCGCCGACTCCAGCGGCCTCTCCCCCCCCGCCCCCGCCGCCTCCGTGTCCCCCGCGCCCGCGCCCGCGCCCGCGCCCGCGCCGCAGCACATTACTTTCTTGAGGCACTCCATTACAAAACCGGTTCCACTACAAAATGCATGTCACGTCATAGTGTTACGGCGATGTAAACAAAGAAATGATAGCGATACCGATCGATGGTGCACACGCACAGCGCTCGGTCACGGGCGCACAGCGAGGCGCTTCGTATTGTACTGCCTGCCTGTAGTCTGTGCTCTGCTATCTGCTAATACTGTGCTGACTGCTGGCCGCTGACTCACTCAGATGTCAGAAAGCGTGCGTGTTGTGTATTTACATACCTACCTTAATATAGCGAATGAGTGAGTGAGTTGGTGCCGTCATCCTCAATGGTTCGTTGGCATTAGGGCATCGCTTGTTGTTGTTGGGCTATTCGCTCTCAACAACAACAATACTATTGTACAATCCCCCAATGTCTCTCCCCACCTCGCCCCGCGCCCCGTGCACGCACACACGCAGCGCAGGCGTAAGTACACGTAGCTCTAGAAAAGCTCTTGCTTGAATGAAGCCGGGGCGCGGCCGGAGTGAATGCGTATTCAGAGTTTTTTTGAGCTGCTGGGCTGACGGTCGGTGACGCTGCGCCTGCGGTGACAGTGACTGGTGCTGGTGCCGTGCGAACCTGTTTTCCGCGTTTTACCATTACCGTACCATTATGTGGGTAGGTGGATTAGGACCGCGGCTTAATAGAATTTTTTCGTGTTTCACACCTATTGCATGACTTTATAGTAAATTTTTCAGTTCGAAGTGATCTTTGAGATATTACTGAATAATTACACTTTTGAGTACCTACAAGTCGGGTTTTAGTTTCAACTTATTTTTAGCCGACTTCAAATAAAAAAGAAGGCTCTCAATTTGGTAGTATTTTTTGTTGGTTTTCGCATTACGTCCAATGAGCCGACCGAGCCAATTTTTTTTTTTTTTATAAATTATCTGGAAGGTCCAGTTAGGTCCCATAAAATTTTATCAAAATCGGTTCAGCAGTTTGGCGATGAAGTCGGTTTCTCAAGTTTTTTAAACTTCATTTGGTTTTTGTTCCATTAGTCTACCTACCCATTTAGCACTTCCCTTACTAGTGTGTGTGTGTGTGTGTGTGCCAAACTTGTCCCAAGGTATAGATAGAACCTCAGAAGAAAGACTAAAGCAATACAGAACCGTGGCTTGGGCCCTTGGCCCTTTTTTTAGCCATGGTCTATTCTAAAGTGCCGAAGTACAGCCTAAGCTCGGACCAAGTAAATAACTTTCCTCCAAGGCATTTCGCATTGACGGATTTGACGGTTGGTTCATTTGACGGTTTGACGGCGACGTTCAGTTGACTTCAGTCAGACATGACACTTATTTGATTAGTTGACATTGGCCTTCAGTCTGCTGCGCCTGTGCTTTGCGCTCATGGACTCCCTCTTCCCTGTCTGCGCTACTGCTGTAGATTTCTTTCTTTCACTTTCAGTTCGCTGTTATTGAATAAAAATTCTGATAAAAAAGACTTGGCGGAAGGGCTTTGTAGCCAAGACAGCACAAAATTAAAAAAAAAAGTCACTGAATCAAAATCAAGGGAGGCAACCAATAATGTACATCACGTTATTGTACACCCCGTTATTACGATGCCAGTTAAGCCACATGCTTAGTGGAGCAATTCAATAATAGATTTTTGCTTGTTTGTTCTGGCACTGGATACTTTTACCTTGTCCTTGATACTTTATAGGGTGGATCCAACATGGATAGGTTAGGTTATGTTAGAACATAAAAAATACGCACAAGGCGAGTGAGCAAAGCGAGCGTGTCGCGGCAGCTGCAGCCGCAGTGCCAGAATGTTTTTTTCAAGGGGCTGTCCTGTTTAGGACAATTATCCATCGCTAGGTAAATAAAGTAATAACCGAAATATTCATCTGCGATAGTGTACATAAACCTTTACAATTTCACCTTGGAGGAATTAGAAATGGAGGCGTCAACGTTCAAATCCACGAACAATATTTTCTGCCAAAATTGACGGGGGACGAGATAAACACGCATGGCACACGCGCATAGCAAAATCCTATTCATGTAAACACACACATTGACAATCCCGCACACGATCTTAAAATTTGCACACAGATAAAAAATATAACGTAGTTACGCAGTGTCAAGACTCACATTAGGATAATCTCTAGTGATGGGCATTCAGTAAGACCGGTAAATTGAACGATGAATAAAATAATGAATGAAATGGGTTTTTAGGTACAGGTAATAGTGAGTGTTGTGAATAAGTTATGCACAACAGGTTTCACATTTTGTAACAATCAGAAAATATAAGAACTGAATTTAGTTGTTATGTTTTATTAATGGTTATAAGTTTGAATCAATATTTCTTAACATGTTATAGCATAGTACACATAAGTTTAGTCTTTTACTGAATAATTGAAAAATATTTATAAAGTGAAATCACATTACATCGTCAGCCTTCACACCACAGCGAAGTTTGTAGTTCTGCCTTCTGCGCCGGAGGCGTTGGTTCGATTCCCACCGAGAACAAAATATATGTGTGGTGAACGCAGATGTTTGTTTGCCCGAGTTTGAGAACTTTCTGTAAAATGTTCCGAGCAAATCACACTCGTTCTTGTTGCATGCCAAGTTGTTTTTTGGCCAAAAAATTTTGTCCACTCTTCAAGCAACAGGGTTTTTTGGAAACCTGCACAGGACGTAAAAGAAATAATAATGTAGGCAAAATATAATGTAGCTTTTGAGTATTATGTCATGTCCTATTTTATACATTGATGAGTAGAGGGTTTGTTGACTGGTACCTAGGATACCCATATTGTGGGATTTGTGAATAAATGTAATCCGATATTTCGTGGCGGCAGCCATCTTGGACCGATTTTCATCAAAAATAGCTAAGAACACTCCCGACTATTCACCTTTCAAACAAACAAAAACCTAAATTAAAATCGGTTGATTCGTTCGGGAACTACACAGACACCGCAAACTCATAACATCCCGTCGTTTTTACGTCGAGGGTTAAAAAGCACCAAATACGTAATTAGACAACACATTATGTAATAATAATTTAACGTTTATTTTATCATTAATTCATTCATCAATTTCATTCAACTTTTCCCAACACTATGCCTTCTACCAAGGTATAATCTTTGACAATACTGTCGCTAATCTGTCGCAACCGGTATTTCTTTTGAACAAAAATTTCTACAAAATTACAAACACAATTGACAAAATAATACTCCCTTGTGGTAGGAAATACCATGTTCCCGGAAGTTTGATGTCTCTGATCGTCTTTTACAAGAAACTACCATGCAATTCACCATTTTCGCGGAGCTCCACTTCGCGACATGAAACGACACACAATGGCTGCAGTTGCGAGTAAAACACTTTTATTTAAAGGATATGATCGAGATCGGTATATGACCGGCAGAGGGGAAAGATCTGTCTTGACATCTCCATTTCTAATTCCTCCAAGAATTTCACAGTGGAAAAAAGTGGACTCGTTTTAACTGGGTGTACATTAACTGGCCGTACATAATCAAAATCAAGGGAGGCAATAATGTACGACCCGTTAGTGCACAGCAGGATAATGTACAGCAGGTTAATGTACACACCGTTATTACGATGCCAGAGTTTGGATTAACGGGGCGTACAATAAAAGGTCGCGAAATAACATGCTGTACAATGTCGTCACGTGTTGTTATTGTACGCCCCGTTTACGATGCCAGTTAAGCCTCGTACACACTGTAGCAATTCAATATTGATTTTTGCTGTTTTGTTCTGGCAGCGGATACTTGTACTTGTCCTTGAGACTTTATAGGGTGGATCCGACTTGGATAGGTTAGGTTATGTTAGAACATATAAATAAAAAGCAAGCCGCGGCAGCAGCCGCCGCAGTGCCAGAAAATGTTTTTTTACTTTTACCCCAAAGGGGCTATTCTCTTAAAGAGCAGTATCCATTATCTACAAAAAATAAGAAATAATTGAATTGCCTCAGTGTGCACGGGCCCTAATGGCATCCAATTAACATGCTGTACAATAACATCACGTGTCAATTTTGTGCACCCAGTTAATTCGCAGCCAGTTATTGTACGGCTGGTTAAAACGAGTCCAAAAAACGAAAAAAGGTTTCGTTTTAACATGGTGTACAACTGTACAATAACATGCTGTACAATAACTGGACGTACATTAACCGGACCCAAAATCAATAGATACAGTTTGACATAATTATAGTCAGGCGAGGCCATCCAACGATAGTTTTTTCAGGAAAGAAGTCTTTGAAATCATTTTAAACAATGCAAGCTTCGCGTCCTATTATCTCTAGGCTTCTACAGACGCAGGGTAAGACTGACGATTATAAAGACCTAAAAATGTAGCCATAATATGCATTTAAAATCTACTACATACACTACATTTAATGTATTTTCTGTGCGTGTTTCTTTTGTTTTCATTAAACCTACGCTAGGGTAACTTAGATAATGGATAAATGCTTAATCACAAAAAATATTTTTTGCTAATTGTCCTAAACCTAGTTACATAACATCTGCAAAGTTAACCTATACCTACCAAGTACCAATAGATAAGAGTAGTACCTACCATCACTGATTGGCCTCTCAGCTCAGTTGGTAGTAGCTCTGCCTTCTGCGCCGTACGTCATCGAGAACAAATATTTGTGTGGTGAACATAGATATTTGTTCTCGGTCTGGGTGTTCCATTGTTTTCTAAGTATGTATTTACAAAAAAAAAATGCATTTAAGTATTAAATCAGCTGTCTGGTTTCCTTATTACAGTTCTGCTTAGCTTGGGGCCAGATAGTGCTGTGTGAATTTTCCACAATATTTATTTATTTATCAGTCGGTACCCCAAATGTTATGAGAGGCCTATTCCACCATGGACTAGTTCAAGTAGATGAGCATTACTCAATCTAATGTTGGAACTTGGGATGGTAGGGCCGGCCTCTGGGTGTGCCTGATGCCAACCCTGAGCTCATGCTTACTGACCTCCTCCATTAGCCAATAGAAGTGAAGTAACGACCCCACCTGAAGTGGGATAAAGGCCAGGAACACAGAAAGATGATGAAATACATATCAATACAATTCTGTACAAATGAATGAGGTCATCTAGCTCAATGAGGTTGGAAAGTGATGGTTGCGGTACAAGAGTTGGTATGTGTTGCAGTGCGTCGGTACCACGGCGGAGAGCATGTGAAGCCTCCCACCATGGACGACCTGCCCGTGCCGAGCGGCTCGTGGCAAGCCAAGCACGACGCCGACCAGCGCCGGTACAACGCCGCGCTGCTGTTCGGAGTCGCCTTCACCATCGGCTCCCTCGTTGTGGTAATTACTCACTCACCATGCACATCCTACATGCATTACTCTGCACTCTTCCAGTCTAAAGCTTTGCGCTGCATCTCCTGCGATGGTGATCAGTGTATCGCTCTCCAAAATCGCAATGTCAAAGTTCAAGTACAAGGTTTTGTAAATAAGGTTGGTAATCATAAGATGTCCCACAGTTTATTGTGCCTCGTGGCATAGGCCTCCTCTAACATCTTCCATTGTGCTCGATCGTGTGCCACTCTTCTCCATAGATGACAAGTTTATCGTGCGCACTTGATGTGCGGGCAGGTTATTGTTCCGCAAGTAGGCCCTTTTTGCGTGACCCTTGATACGTGTTGCTCAAACTTTTTAAGGTTTTACAACACGCCGGTTTCCTCACGATGTTTTCCTTCACCGTTTTGAGAGTACTGGCATAGTGCACATACATTTTTTGACAGAAAATCTTGCTCTGCTCTCTTCTCCATAGATGTCCAGCTGTTAGCTTTAGGACATCTTCCCATCTGGTGTGTTGATGTCCTCCACTGCGCTTGCCATCTCTAATGAATGTTGTGCAAAAAAAAGTGAAAGATTGTCATTGTACATAGAACTGAATCACCTATGTGTATTTTTGTTTGCAGGCCAAAACTTCAGGGCTCATCTACTTGAACTACTACCCGCCCAAGTCCATCGACTAAGCGTTCCGCCGCCAGCACGAGGAGTGCAGCCACGCGGGCACTAGCCACCTCGCCCAGCGCTCGACTCATTGTCAACTAATCCAGCAGTCGATGTATTATTACGATAGCTTAACTAGATTGTATCATAAAAAACTTGTTTTCATTTTGATGGGAATAAAATAAATTGTTTGGAAATAATGCGTTTATTTTTTTAAATAGCTAAGAGGGTAGGTATATACTTAGACTAAAACAGTAGAGTGGGGGGGGGGGGGGGGGGGGTCAGTGGTCGCGCGCGATGTCGGAGAAGGCGTCCAGGATGTGCTGCGTGGTGAGCGGCAGCGCCAGCCCCGCGGCCGGGTAGCACGCCGCTATCCGCGCCTGCACACACACACACACACACACACACATTGTATACATATAGCAGCAAGTGCACTACATTCAATCCAGCGAGGAGTGAAGACTGCAGTACAAGCTTGAGCAAGTACAAGTATATACTCCCTACTTTGTAACTACCAGAAAGAAATAAGGACTGATTCAGCAAAGGTTGGTTGAGTGAAACTGGAACCTAACCTCATCTAGTTTTAAGACTTTTCCAAATAATCCCTGTGACCAGGGCCGTCGTGAAGCTATTGGAGTCAGGGCACAGGGCACAGAGGCGTGCATACCTGCAGGGCTCGGTGCTGCGCTATGAACATACCTGCAGGGCTCGGTGCTGCGCTATGAACATACCTGCAGGGCTCGGTGCTGCGCTATGAACATACCTGCAGGGCTCGGTGCTGCGCTATGAACATACCTGCAGGGCTCGGTGCTGCGCTATGAACATACCTGCAGGGCTCGGTGCTGCGCTATGAACATACCTGCAGGGCTCGGTGCTGCGCTATGAACATACCTGCAGGGCTCGGTGCTGCGCTATGAACATACCTGCAGGGCTCGGTGCTGCGCTATGAACATACCTGCAGGGCTCGGTGCTGCGCTATGAACATACCTGCAGGGCTCGGTGCTGCGCTATGAACATACCTGCAGGGCTCGGTGCTGCGCTATGAACATACCTGCAGGGCTCGGTGCTGCGCTATGAACATACCTGCAGGGCTCGGTGCTGCGCTATGAACATACCTGCAGGGCTCGGTGCTGCGCTATGAACATACCTGCAGGGCTCGGTGCTGCGCTATGAACATACCTGCAGGGCTCGGTGCTGCGCTATGAACATACCTGCAGGGCTCGGTGCTGCGCTATGAACATACCTGCAGGGCTCGGTGCTGCGCTATGAACATACCTGCAGGGCTCGGTGCTGCGCTATGAACATACCTGCAGGGCTCGGTGCTGCGCTATGAACATACCTGCAGGGCTCGGTGCTGCGCTATGAACATACCTGCAGGGCTCGGTGCTGCGCTATGAACATACCTGCAGGGCTCGGTGCTGCGCTATGAACATACCTGCAGGGCTCGGTGCTGCGCTATGAACATACCTGCAGGGCTCGGTGCTGCGCTATGAACATACCTGCAGGGCTCGGTGCTGCGCTATGAACATACCTGCAGGGCTCGGTGCTGCGCTATGAACATACCTGCAGGGCTCGGTGCTGCGCTATGAACATACCTGCAGGGCTTGGTGCTGCGCTATGAACATACCTGCAGGGCTCGGTGCTGCGCTATGAACATACCTGCAGGGCTCGGTGCTGCGCTATGAACATACCTGCAGGGCTTGGTGCTGCGCTATGAACTCCTCCTGCATGGCGCGCCACACCACCTGCACACACGGCGGTAAACAAGTTCACAATAAATTTGGTTACTGTATGTTTATCCTGAGTTTAAACATCATTTTGTCGTTAGCTTAATGCAAAACGACTTATCGTAAGCGTAATCGCTCTCAATCTCTGTATATAGATAAGTACTGGGTAGGCACATGCATGTTGTTAGTTGAAATAGCTATGTTGAGTGTAGCGTAGTAGTAGTACCTGCAGCAGCGCGCTGTCCTCGCTGAGGTGCTTCTCCACGGTGCGGTACAGCCGGTGCAGGGACTTGCGCACTGCAACACAACACAACAACATACAACACAACACAACAACATACAACACTATACAACAACCTCGCGCGGTAGCACACCTCCTCCTCGCGCGCGAGAGAGAGAGGTAGTTACCTTCGTGTGCGGGATAGAGCGCCAGCACGCGCTTGAGCTCGTGCTTGCTGAAGGCGGCGCGGTAGCACACCTCCTCCTCGCGCACGCCCATCGCCACCGCCTCCGCCACGCCCTGCAACCACACATTACAACTCATTCGGTCACTGCTATTGTGCCGGAATTACCTACTTTGCGCGCACTTATTGGTCTCGTACCTCGAAGAAGAGCGTGAGCTTCTCGAGCGGGCGTCCGAAGTAATGCGTGACGTATGCCTTGAGCGCGTCGGCGTAGCGCGCGCGCGTCTCGCGGCGCAGCGGCTCCAGCGCCGGCACGCGCAGCGCCGCCAGCACGCCGCCCAGCGCGTGGTAGTTCTCCAGCTGCAGCACGGCGCGCGGCGTGCGCGGGTGCGTCGCGCCCCCGATGCACGCCAGCTGCGCCTCCGCCAGCGCCACGTACCAGCGCTCCAGCTCGGCGCGCCGCCCGCCGCTGAAGATGGCCTCGCAGCGCGCCGCCAGCTCCGCCAGCGCCTCCACGCACGGCAGCACGCCGGCGCGCGCGCGCTTGCCGGCGGCGCGCACGCTCTCCGGCAGCGCGGCGATGCGCGCCGCCACCGTGCTGTCCGCCTGCCGCTTGCCCGCCACCGCCACGCCGGCCAGCGCGGCGCGCCCCCACCGCCCCGCGCCCGCCGCCCCTGCGCCCCCCGCACCCCCCGCGTCCACCACGCGCCGCCCCACGCACGCGACCACCACGAACGCCCCGCTGCAACAGAGAGCTGCATGTGACGCTGCATGTGCGTACGGCAGTGTACGCTCGAGGTATGCATGTAGTGTGGATGTACGCACTAGTTGTCGTGCTTGTGTATGGCGTGCGTGAGCGCCAGCAGCGCGGGCTCCACGCCGGGGAACAGCGCCTGCATGTAGCGCCGCGCGCCCCCCGCCCCCGCCTCCTCCCGCGCACCGCCCCCCGCACCCCCTGCACCCCCCGCACCGCCCGCACCGCCCGGCTGTAACCAACTCGCACTAAGTACACTCACGTTCCTATTTGCACGAATGGAAAAATATGCTAGTCGACCGATTCGAGTAGTCACCTTGTTGTCGCCGTCCAGACAGAAGAACTGCATGCAGAAGTCCTGCTCGGCGTTGCAGAGCGTCTCCACGAGCTCCAGCACGGCGTCGAGCAGGCGGTCCGCGCCCCCGCCGCCCCCCGCGCCGCCGCCGCCCCCCGCCCCCTCGCCGCACCCCAGCGCCGCGCGCGCCCCCTCGCACGCCCCCCGCACCACGCGCTCGTACACGCGCGCCCACGTGCCCGTATACACCTACAATGAAAACATAGTTATTAGCACCAACATCAAAACTAAAGTGGAATGCTATACTATTTCACAATAATTATTAAAACTAGCCGACATCCTTGTAGTCTCACACGCTAATCTACCTACTTACAATTTTAATTTAATTACTTAGAATCCTTCGCTGTTATCATTATCGATCAAATAAGAGATGACAAAGTCCAAGCATCGCTTATCTTTTCCCAGATTTTTATAAGTGGGATGGTGATACGACATAGTATGACATAGTGCAAGAAAGGTAGTCGCGCCGACCCTATTTCGGTCTCACCTCCATACTTGGCAAATGTATGGAGCGCGTACTGAACGGCATCCTCCTCGCATACCTCCGCATACCTCGAAGACAATGTCCTCCTCAGCGACCGCCAGTACGGCTTTCGCCGGAACCGGTCTACTGGGGATCTTCTCGTGTATGCCACGCACCTCTGGAGTGAAGCCATAGAGAAATGCGGTGAAGCACTGGCGGTTTCACTTGACAAAGGCATTTGACAGGGTCTGGCATGCTAGCCTTATGGGCAAGCTTTCTGCATACGGACTTCCAGCCCAATTCTGTTCTTGGCTTGAAGACTTTCTGAGGGAACGATCCATTCGAGTAGTTTTCGATGGCTGCTCGTCGGATCAATTGGCCATTAATGCCGGAGTACCTCAGGGGTCAGTACTATCTGCCACTCTGTTTTTGCTGCACATTAACGACCTGCTCATACCCGGTATCATGGGATATGCAGACGACAGCAGCACAGTAGTGGAAAGATACACTTCTAATGCTCAGGCCAAACAGAATGTGATTCAGCAAGAGAGAGAGGCAATGCTGCAGCGCTTGAATTTGAAACTCAAATTGGTGTCTAACTGGGGTGACGCCAGTTTGGTCAAATTCAACGCATCAAAAACGCAGGCTTGTCTATTCTCAGCGAAGAAGAGTCAGTTTCTCCAAGCTCCTGTTTTCCGAGATGTACCTATAGATATACGGGATCACTTAGACCTCCTTGGTGCCTCACTTTCGCTTGCTCTCAACTTTGGCTCGTACATCGAGTCTAGGGCTAAAACAGCCTCCATGAAGCTTGGCATCCTAAACAGGGTAAGGCGGTACTTTACACCGGGACAGCTTCTTAGCCTTTACAAAGCACAAGTCCGGTCTGGTATGGAGTACTGCTGTCACCTGTGTGTCGGCTCTGTCAAACACCAGCTTGCTGCCCTAGACTCGATTGAACGAAGAGCTTTTAGGCTGATAGGCGAGCAGCACATGGCGCAGGCTAAGATCCAGAGTCTAGCACATTGCCGCAAAGTTGCTTGCCTATCGATCTTCTATAGGTTACATTTTGGGGAATGTAGTGAGGAACTCCATGATGTAATACCACCATCTCCCTTCCACTATAGGACTAGCAGACGCACGGCTCAGTACCATCCATACCTGGTTAGCATACCACCCATTCGCACTAAGCGTTTTGGCTCTTTGCCGTCGGCAGTTTTTCCTGACAACTACAATCTGGGTATCTTCAAGGCAAGAGTGAATAGGTGTTTTCTAGACCATCCTGCTTCATCGTCGGCTACATCGTCGCTTACCATCAGGTGAGATAGCAGCCAAAGGATGGTCTATATAATGTAAAAAAAAAAACCTGCACGCTCGCTCCGTCATTACAATCCGAGCGCGAGCACCGGCCTACCTTGGCGAGCGCGTCGAACGACTTCTCGTCCATCTCCTTGAGGCAGCGCATGAAGGGCGCCAGCGGCAGCAGCTCGGCGTGGTGGCGCGGCGCGGGGGGCGCGGCGGGGGGAGCGGGGGGCGCGTCCCCCGGCGCCGCCGCCGCCGCCTCGTTCCCGAGGTGGATCAGCAGGTTGTTGACGTGGCGCGCCACCGCCGCCGCCAGCTGGTCCCGCGCGCGCGTCAGCCGCCGCACGCGCTCGCGCACCGCGCCCAGCCGCCGCCGCGCCGCCGGCAGCGAGTCCGCGCCCTGCAGCGCCGCCGCCAGCGCCGCGCACGCCGCCAGCGCACGCGCGCGACCCGCGCTCGTCGTCAGCGGGATCTGCAACAGAGGCGCGCGTCACGCTCGGCGACGGCGTCGGGTGCGCTCGGCGGAGGGAGGGAGAGGGAGGGAGAGGGGGGGGCGAGGGGAGAGGGGCACCTCGGGCAGCGCGTCCAGGTCCCTTAGCGGCGGCGGGTCGAGCACGGCGAGCGTGGCCTCGAGCTCCCGCAGCAGCGCGCGCGCGTTGTCGTCGGCCTGCGCGGCGGCGTGGCGCGCGTGCAGGGCGTGCTGGTGCGCGCGCGCGGCGGCGTCGGCGCGGGCGCGGCGGGCGCCGAGCGCGGCGGCGTGCGCGAGCGCGGCGTCGAGGCGCTGGCCGAGGCGCTGGCCGCCGCCCTCCGTGGCCGCGGCCAGCATGCCCTGCACGTTGAGCGCGTCGAGGCGCGCCAGGCGCCCCCCGAGGCGCGCCACGCGGCGCTCGGGGTCGGCGTCCCCCTCGCCCCCGCCCCCGCCCCCCGCCCCCTCCGCCCCCTCTAGCAGGGCGTCGAGCGCCGCGTCCCCGGGACGTGCCTCCTCGCCTCCGATGCTGCCGCTCTGAGGACGAACGCTTTCCTTTACCGAATTTTATATCAAAAGTCGTCCAAGCTTTAAATCGGAGGTTTTTTTTCAATAGTTGGTTTCTAAATCAGAGGATAAAGCATAGCCGATCCCGGCGACCGCGCTGCCGCCGGAGTCAATGTTGGTTAATCCCATCCTATGAATGTAAACTGAACCGGCGCAGAAGACCGAGCTACTGCCAACTGAGCTGAGAGGCCGGTCAATTGTATATTTTTGGAGTGTCTGTTAGGATGCATCTATGTTATACAAACCATTTGAATTTGACTCGTTTGAATGAAAGGCTCTATATTTATTTTTATTTATTTATTTTTATTTTATTTTCGTGGAAAACAAACAGCTTAACTAGAAACATAATCTATATATATAAATCTTTCCTGTCACAATTTGGAACGTGATAAACTCCGAAACTACTGAACGGATTTAGATAAAATTTTGCAACTGCCTATAATATGGTCGGACTTAAAAGATAGGATAATTTATATTCAATATTTAGGTGTTATTAATTAAAAAAAAAAAAAAAAAAAAAAAAAAAGGGCAAAAGTTTCGAAATCTATGTCTATCCCTTTCTATCACGTAGGGACTCATATATGTCTATCCCATTCCATCGCTTAGGGATTTTAGGGATTTTTCAGAAAATTCTCGACTTTGACGAGTAAAGAACGCTCTAGAATGTCTTTGAGGTTCTGGAATGATCAAACTTAATTCGAAGACTGAAATTATTCGGCTAGCATCCGGAATGCATCCAAACGTTAGTAATCCAGAATTATCTAGAATACTCAAATATACCCATGCAAACGGTTCTGAATTCTAGATTTGGACAAAATGTTCTAGAAAATAGTGCTCCTAAACGTTATAGAATGTTCTTTCATCATCATCATCAATTGATATCAGTCCACTGCTGGACGTAGGTTCACCTTGAGTAACATAGGCTATATTTATGTGTTTAAAAAATAAATGACCACCCGTGCGAAGCCGGGACAGGCAGCTAGTCTATATATATAAATCTTTCGTGTCACAATTTGGAACGCGATAAACTCCGAAACTACTGAACGGATTTCGATAAAATTTTGCAACTGCCTAAAATATGGTCGGACTTAAAAGATAGGATAGTTTATCCTTATTAATATTATAAATGCGTTTGTAACTCTGTCTGTCTGTGTGGCTTTCACGCCAAAACTACTGAACCGATTGAAATGAAATTTGGTACACAGATAGTTGAGGGCCTGAGGAAGGACATAGGCTACTTTTTATCGCGAAAAAAGTTTAAGGTTGTAAGGGGTTGAAAATAGGGGTTGAAAGTTGTATGGAAGTATCGTCATTTTTAGAGCTAGAAACATAAAACTTATTTTTCATTACTCATACTCTGAAAGTAGGTCTGAAGTTGCCTGAGGGGCCTAATAGAAAGTAAAACTTTCAGCCCTAGGGAGAATCGCTTTCTACTGACAGCTGTCAAATTATAAAAAAAAACAAGTTCTATTTTATTCAACCATGTTCCAACTTTCTAAACTGCAAGGAGGTTGAACCAAATTCCAACTTTTTATTCAGCAAGTAGGTTGGAATCCCATTACAACGGTAAGAAGTTTAAAAAGTCTAATTAGAGCGCAATGTAAAATTTAAATTTAAATAACATAATGATAGTATTAAATAAATAATATATCTTCTAAATTACTTGATTTATATATAGCTTCAACTATTTCTTTAAAATAATATAGATTTGAGCAAACAATTTACCATTTTTTAAATTATGAAAATAAAAATAATGGCTGAATAATGCTGGCGAACCGAAGCCGAATCCCGCCAGAGAAAAAGAAAAAAAAACCGGGAAGGCGGCAATTCAATCTTCATTTTCACTAATTTTTCTTTCATGTTTTTATTTTTACTTTCCTTGTATTCGTAATGAAAAGCACAGTGTTTACCTCGGATGAAAGTCTTTTAAGTCCCTCAAGCTCCATTGGCGCCCTCGCTAACGCTCTGGCGCCAAACCCGTCTCGGGCCTCAAAAAACGTGACTTTCAACACTCGGGTAACAATGTACTATTTTAGTCTGTTGATGATTTGATATAAAAAATATGACATTCAAAGTTTGTGCTGGGGGGGTAGAGGGAGGGGAGTACAGGGGGGAGTGTGGAGGGGAGGTGCGGGGGGAGTGTGGAGGGGAGTAAAGGGGAGTGTGGATGGGAGGTGCGGGGGGAGTGTTGAGGGGAGTACAGGGGGAGTGTGGAGGGGAGGTGCGGGGGGAGTGTGGAGGAGAGTACAGGAGGGAGTGTGGAGGGGAGTACAGGGGGGGGGTGTGGAGGGGAGTACAGGGGGGAGTGTGGAGGGGAGGTGCGGGGGGAGTGTGGAGTGGAGTACAGGGGGAGTGTGGAGGGGAGGTGCGGGGGGAGTGTGGAGGGGAGTACACGGGGAGTGTGGAGGGGAGTACAGGGGGGGGGTGTGGAGGGGAGTACAGGGGGGAGTATGAAGAGGAGGTGCGGGGGGAGTGTGGAGGGGAGTACAGGGGGGAGTGTGGAGGGGAGTACAGGGGGGAGTGTGGAGGGGAGGTGCGAAGGGGGATGCGGGGGGAGTGTGGAGGGGAGGTGCGAGGGGTGATGCGGGGGGGTGTGGAGGGGAGTGTGGAGAGGAGTGCGGGAGGAGTTTAGTGGGGAGTCATATGTCTAAGTTTAGTAAGAGGGCAGACGACTGTGTCACGTGCACGCGAATATGACGTTGTTATTTAATTACTGTTTTCTTCCGCTGCAAATTAAAAATGCTACCCATAGACACTATACCACGCGGACGAAGTCGCGGGCACAGCTAGTATTCAATATTTAGGTGTTATTAATTTATAACGTGCAAAAGTTTCGAAATCTATGTCTATTCCTTTCTATCACGTAGGGACTTAATGTCTATCCCTTTCTATCGCTTAAGGGTTTTTCAGAAAATTCTCGACTTTGACGACGAAAGAACGCTCTAAAATGTCTTTGAGGTTCTGGAATGATCAAATTTAATTCGAAGACTGAAATTATTCGGCTAGCATCCGGAATGCATCCAAACGTTAGTAATCCAGAATTATCTAGCATACTCAAATATACCAAGGTACCCATGCAAACGGTTCGATTTTCGTTTCTTGGTTTTCCCGAACTTATTTATTTATTTATTTAAACATAATGCTGTTTGGGCTTACAGCTCGTGCCAAAGCGCCCAAATGCTAAGAACATCTCATCAGACATAATAATTACAAACTTATACAATATACTTAGCTTAAATTAAAATTAAGAATATAAAAATTATAGATTCGAATTTACTTCTTACTTCTTCTTATTACTTCTTCTAGAAAATCACTCCGCGGTTCGGGAACATTCGGAAGGCGCGCTCTTATTATTACGTAGGAAACGCACAGGGCTGTCACAACACGTCTCGCCGGTTAGCCGCGCCGGGTCGCGCGAAATAATTAATATATTTTTTCAACGATCAATGACTTCTAAACAACCTGATTCATCACTGACTTACTCGCTAAAGGAAAATGTGGAACACACTTAAAAAATCGGGTGATGGCTCCCGGACTAATTAGTTGATTTACAACCATTTCTAAAAATAACATTAGCATGGTTGATACCTACAATGCTTACCTACCCTACCTGGTAAGTGAGTATTACATCACATACTCACGTCATGAAGAAGTAGTTCGAAAACACGTGTTGACAACCCTAGCGTTACAAGTGCAACAGAGTTGCGTGTTAGAAAGAGAAGCGCGATGTAGTTTTATTACAGGTAGGTGCAAGCGGAATTGTGCTTTATTTTGTTGTGACAACGGTTGCTTTTGATTCCAACACTTCCGCAGAATTTGGTAGGTATACATTATATTCAAGAATTTTCGATTGCCGGCAGTAAGTACTGGAAAGTTCGATTGTTGTAGGTATAAAAGCAGGAACTCTGTGCTGTGAATAGCGTCATTTCCATTCTGGTATCCATAGAACAAAGATCGGAGAGAGAATCAAAGTGAACAAAGTGAAGTGTTTTCCGACCGATGCGATGGCGGGACGACCTAATGGGAATAACGGGTGCAACTTGGACGGCTAGCTCAAAATAGGAGAAATTGGAGAGGAATAGCCTTTGTCCTCAAGTGGGCGTCCCAAGACATTATACCAATAGAATAATAATAATAGTAATAGGTATGTGTACAAAAACTATGAATGAATATTATAACTATGTAACGAAAATTGTCTTTGGAAAAAAATGGCTTAGTACATGTACTATTGAAAAGCTATATTCACCTTGTGTAACATAGGCTAGTTAGTTAGTATTTAAAAAAAAGTGTTTAAAAAAAAAGTCCACCCGTGCGAAGCCGGGACAGGCAGCTAGTGGTACTATAGAACAATAAAAGCTAAACAGTTTTCGCTAATAGAACACTTATATATAGATAATACAATGTAAAAGGTAGGTATAGTATTATCTTATCTGCGGTAAAAGTAAAATTCCATCTAATTTAAGGATTTTATCCAATGGAGAAAAATAAATAGGTAAGCCATATAAATCTATAAACTAACGAAAATAGTGCTATGGTGTCCGGTAGGCAAATAAATTCTATAAATAAATACAATTATTAATTAAAATTCAAGTATGTACCTAAATAATATGACTACACATAATTAAATACGAACTTAATAGAAAATTGTAAAAATAATATACATAATACATACCCACACGATTTTTACGATAATGACGAGAAGAAGTCCCTACTGATTATGATTTTAAATATATTTAGTGAGCTGTTGAAGAGGTCTACATTTGTCGAATAGTCGGTATTAAAGATATGTGCAGTGCGCAATAGGTAACAATTCTTCCGGTAATTAGTAGAACACGAAGGAACATGAAGTTTTAGGTGGTTTCTGCGGGAAAAGCGTCGTGATGGAATTGCAAGTTTGATTTCAAATAGGAGCTGCGGAGAGTCAATTATATTGAGTGTAATGCTATGTAAGAGTGTCAGATCAGCAGCTTCTCTTCTCTAGCGGTAACAGGTGATGGTGCCTACAACTGTCGATATTCCTTGTTAGTAGTTTGTGCTGGAAGGTTTTATTTCTTTTTTTTAGTCCTCAGCTCTGTAGACATTGTACTAGTTATGTATATTTATGATGAGGAATTGTAAAAATACTTCTTATTGTTTTGCTCTGAAATCTTCCCATTATATCTATGTTGCTATGGCTGGCGGAGGCTCACACCTGAATTCTCTAAGTCCATATACTTAGGCTTGATAATTGCCTTACAAATTGCCATTTACTGATTTCAGTTAGTTGAAATTTATATCCCATCAACCAAAAAATACTTGTAATTTTCTGTTCATTTAAAAAAGTGGCTTGCTAATTAATTATTATTAAGCAGGTAGTCATTCTCCAAGCCTTGAGAATGTATAATGTAATACTTACAGAGTCATTCTGGTCCTTGGCTCCTTCCCAATCCTTTGGGAGAACCGGCTCTTCAAACTTCATCATAGCTCATACAAGATGTGTCAAACTTATATCATCCTCCCCTTTTTGCAAACTAAAATAATACAAAACAAGTTGTTTAATACACAGTGATGGTTTCAGTTCTGCTAAATGTAGGTATAGAGCCGGCAAACTGACATAGGAAAATAGAATCTAACCAGGTACTCTACTTCTGCAACAGTTATATGTTTTTGGCTGGTCCGTATACCGATCTATCTGTGCTGAGGCCTCATAGCTCCGAAATAAATGCCTTTTGTGAGCTACTAGCTCTAAGGTTTAAGTTTTTAAAGTCTGAGTCATTGTATAGATTTTGGTAGAAATCTATGCAGTGGTTTCCAATTTTCCATGTTCTGAAGACGGTCATCATCACCTCTGGTTCCCATGTTGTGAAATTGAATATATTAGCTCTTTGGTGCATTTCATAGTACTAAGTAAGTAAGGGTAAAGGGTAGGGGTAATAACGTACTGAGCTTAGTACTAGAAATATGAGTGCCCGATTTATATAATTATTAATAAATGCTGTTTATTTTACCTTCGACAAGTTTGGTGGACATTAGAATTTAGAATTTGTTTTTGTTTGCAATTTGCATCATTGATTGCATGACATGACACTCGACCGTCCGTCGCCTGTCAAATAATCAATGACTTACGTCCGTCAAGCGTCCGAAACGTCATTTCGGCGAGCGAGCGCGTGACACAAGTAATTTTAAAGAAACTAAAATTATGAAGGCGGTTTCATAACCAAAAACTACTTTGTTTAACTTATTTCAGACACTTCCTATAAAAAAAGTGTGGGTACCATGTAAAACATTGTTTTCCGTTTATGAAATCATCAAACAGCGGCGGGTAGCATTAAATGACTATTTTTTTCGGGCACTCGAGTACCATGGGTGTAATGTACTTAGATTAAACACACTGGAAGTGGAAATGCGAGGTTCCGGTCCTAACGAGTCGAGCTGGCAGCATTGGTTGCGATGTTGTTTTGTTTCATTTATTTTTTCGCGTTGCTTTGCTTCATTCCAGGGAACTTCATTCAGTTGCATTGCTACTTGCGCTTCCGTTCTGATTTGCGTGCTTGTTTTATTTGTTTTTGGAACAACATTTCATTTTGTTCGCTACTTGTTTGCTGGCTCTCGTTTATATTTTTTTTTGCAATGAAATACAGTTTTTATAAATTGAAATGGCTATCACGTACTGTGTATTCACCAATAATACTGAAGGATTCTGCAACGAAACTCTTTAATGTAACTCGCTGTCTGTACAATGTGGTAAGATCATAATTTTCATGCTTGGTTGCCGGTCGGTAGTAGGTAGTAGGTAAGTACCTACATACGATAAGACCTTAATTACCTTTATTAATGTAGTTCATCGTACTAAGTAGGTACCTACTAGCAGTTGGTGACCGAGCTTCGCTCGGTATTTTTTATTGTTAATTTGTATTTTTAAGAAATCCTAAGAATCATACTTTAATGGCTTATTCTTACTGAACAACGCCATCTGCTGGATATACTTGCAGTTAGTTGCTCACAATCGTCAATAGATGGCAGGAGCAGTCACATATTCAGTTTATGTTTAAACTAGCTGATACCCGCGACTTCGTCCGCGTGGATATTTGAGTTCGTTTTTTTTAGTTTGATATGACCAACTGCTAGTTACCATTGTTTTGAGCTTGTAATTTTCAGTGTATTTGAATTTGAAAGTGAGTGCTGTTGTAGCCGATTTTTTTCAGCAATGTTTAGTTTAAGTATTATAGATGTTTCCCACGATTTTGTCTTAGTGGTTATCATCGGTTTTTTTGTAAACATTTGTGTGTATTAAAACCTGGTGCCAGATGCTGCGGTAGTTGAAATTTTTTTAATGTTTTTTTTCGTATTTTGTAAAGCTATTTTTTGTGATTTTATGTTATATTAGTGGCTAATTTGGGGTGTCGTATGGGTGTTGGTGTATAATCGAATCAGATTTTTAATTTGACATGACCAACTGCTGTTTACTATAGTTTTGAGCTTGTACCTTAGAGTGTATTTGAATTTGAAGGCGAGTGCTGTTGGAGCAGATTTTTTTCAGCAGTGTTTAGTTTAAGTATGATAGATGTTTCCCGTGATTTTGTCTTAGTGGTTATCATCGTTTTTTTTGTAAACATTTGTGTGTATTAAAACCTGGTGACAAATGCTGCGGTAGCTGAAAATTTTTTAATGTTTTTTTTTTGTATTTTGTAAAGCTATTTTTTGTGATTTTATGTTATATTAGTGGCTAATTTGGGGTTTCGTATGCGTGTTGGTGTATAATCGAATCAGATTTTTTTTATTTGACATGACTAATTGCTGGTTACTATAGTTTTGAGCTTGTACTTTAGAGTGTATTTGAATTTGAAGGCGAGTGCTGTTGGAGCCGATTTTTTTCAGCAGTGTTTAGTTTAAGTATGATAGATGTTTTCCGCGATTTTGTCTTAGTGGTTATCATTGGTTTTTTTGTAAACATTTGCGTGTATCAAAACCTGGTGACAAATGCTGCGGTAGCTGAAAATTTTTTAGTGTTTTTATTTTTGTATTTTGTAAAGCTATTTTTTGTGATTTTATGTTATATTAGTGGCTAATTTGGGGTTTCGTATGCGTGTTGGTGTATAATCGTATCAGATTTAAGGTGTATTTGAATTTTAAGGTGAGTGCTGTTGGAGCCGATTTTTTTCAACAGTGTTTAGTTTAAGTATGATAGATGTTTCCCGCGATTTTGACGTAGTGGTTATCATCGGTTTGTTTGTGAAAGTATGTGTGTAATCGAACCTGGTGCCAGATGCTGCGGTAGCTGAAAATTTTTAATGTTTTTTTTTTGCGTATTTTGTAAAGCTATTTTTTGTGATTTTTCTTAAAATCATTTTCCGTTTTTTCTTCTTTTAGTGAAAGAATTTTCCTATTTTCTTTCTTAGTGCACCTCTGCTCTATTAGAGAAATACATCTTCTAAGTTTCATGCTTCTAGGGCTAACGGCTTAGGCTGTGCGTTGATTTTTCTTATAACTATTTTTCCCCTTTTTCTCCTCTTTGGAAAATAATTTTCCATTTTCCTTTCTTAGCGGATGCCTACGTCATAACATCTACCTGCATGCCAAATTTTAGCCCGATCCGTCCAGTGGTTTGGGCTGTGCGTTGATAGATCACTATGTCAGTCAGTCAGTCAGTCAGTCAGTCACCTTTGAGTTATATATATATATAGATTGAACTCGAAGTGAAATAATTCCTAGCTAGATCAATTTATCGCCCCCGAAAACCCCTGTATACCTACTAAATTTCGTGAAAACCGTTGGCGCAGTTTCCGAGATCCCAAATACGTTTGACAAAAACGCGAGTAGGTGGCCCGAAGTTCTGAATGTACCTACCTATGTATCTTATCTTATACCTTTAAACGAGAAAATCTTGTATATATATATATATATATTTAGGATCTCGGAAACTGCACCAACGATTTTCACGAAATTTAGTATACAGGGGTTTTCGGGGGCGATAAATCGATCTAGCTAGGATTCATTTTTAGAAAATGACGAGAAGTTGGTGTTTTGCAATAATCAAACATAAACTCAATATACGACTGTTCCTGCCATCTATTGGCGATTGTGAGCAACTAACTGCAAGCTAGATGGCGTTGTTAATTAAAAATAAGCCAATAAAGATACGACTCTTCCTGACATCTATTGGCAAATAATAATACAATTTTTTTTAAACCCGAGCGAAGCTCGGTCATACCGGCTCGTACATAAATAAATTGGCGATCATCATCATCTGCACTTGATGTGCGGCTGGTTTTTCCGCAAGTAGACCACTGGCGGGCCCTTTTTGCGTGACGCCGGGCCAGCCATCTAAAATCTTGTCCCCAGGCACTATAGCGTCCCGTAATTAGGGGCATAAGTAATAATAATAATATAATCATATGTAAGTACTACCTATTATCAACAATAGATGAAATGGCCTGTTGTTTACCATGCTTTAGGCTTTACCCACTTGTTTTTTTTGCCAAGTATTAAGTACTTTGATTGATTTGATTAAAACCTACGTACCTACCTTCATAAAACAAACGATGTCGCCATCAGGTTCCAGCGGGCGCGGGCGCGGACGCGATCGCCCCGGCCGGGCCGACCTCTCCGGTGGACGCAGGCGCCCCGGCCGGACTGACCTCTCCGGCGGACGCGGGCGCCCCGGCCGGGCCGACCTCTCCGGCGGCGGACGCGGACTCGGATTCGGCGCCGTCGCTGCGAGACCTGCTGGGCCGGCGACACAACTACCTCCGCATCTCGCTCACCGAGCGATGCAACTTGCGCTGTGAGCCCATCATCATCATACCATACCTACCTAGCACATCAACATCACACATCGCACGCACCTCTAACTACCATGCCTAGGCACACTTACCTATCCCAGATCCTAGTAGCTATCCTAGCCTAGTCTAGTTACATGCTGACTATTTACCTAAACGTAGCTAGGTTAACAGGTGTTCTTGTAACATCATTCAATGTTTTTTGATGTAAGTGAATAATGTAGGAATTGCGTCAATTTTACATGAATAAAGGTAATGAGTGTCGGTGGCCTTGACTGCAATCTGTTGAGTGTGTACTCGTAGCTTGAATACGAATTACTGAGCGTTCAACTGATAGCCTTCTCAATGATAATGTAACTTAGAGTAATTACCTACCTAGTACGAAAGCCGGCTCCACAACATCGGTCCAGTGATTGAACCACAAAACATCTAACATCACTGTAACTTTCGAATTCAATTCAAAATGTGATGGGCTATAATTTCATTTGAAGTAAGTAATTTAAAATAAAAACTGTTCAGGAACCTAGATAAATACTAAACAAATAATTCCAATAATATAGTTAAAATCTGCCTAAACTAGAAATAATTTTGGTATTACGTTTGTATGAAAATTCGCCCTCCGCCGGCCTCTTAAGATTTTGACACAAAAATAGAAAAAAAACTATAAATTTTGGGGGTCCCCATACTGGAAACTGAAACTCAAAAATTAGTTTTTCATCGAACCCATACGTGTGGATTATCTATGAATAGGTCTTCAAAAATGATGTTGAGGTTTCTAATATAGTTTTTTCTAAACTGAATAGTTTGCGCGAGAGACCAAAAAGTTGTTAAAAGTTGCCCCCCCCCCTCTAACTTCTAAAATAAGAGAATGATAAAACTAAAAAAAATATAATTATGTTGTACATTACTATGCAAACTTCCAACGATATTTGGTTTGAACGAGATCTAGTGAGTAGTTTTTTTTTTACCTTTTTCCTTTCGACGAACTACCTACAAGAACCTTTATATTATGTTACTTGTTGCTACGGAACCCTTCATGGGCGAGTCCAACTCGCACTTGGCTGCTTTTTTTTTTAAATGAATCCCATTCCTTTGGGCTTACCATGCAAACTTTTAGTTTTAGTATGATATGGTCATGAGGCGAGGCCTATCGTTCGCAGAACTACTACGTAGCTAGTAGGTAAATGATAACGTCCAGAGGATGTTGCTTCATTCATAAATTGTAAGTACGGCAGAGTGAAATCAAGTTGACCTCAATCAGGTTGATAACCGCAAGAAATGGTGTTGCGGTTATCAACCTAGTCGACTGCAATAGGTGGCTAGCCTAGTTGGGTACCCATACCTACCTATTTACGGGTCATCCAGGGTCCCCATCGTACCTATTTATGTACCTACGCCCCTAACTCTACGTCCATACCAAAATAAATTCTTATGAAGAATGGACGAGCACAAAGCGTAGGTAGGTACAGCTATTTAGCGACATTTATGGCAACGATAACATATTTGGATTTAGCCGAAGGCTTTGCATTTGCAGTTTTCTATAAATTACCGCCAGTCTTCGGTTTTGGACTTGAAGATGGCTACTTGCAAAGTCTTTTTGGCTTCTTTCTGAGCTTCATAGAGGCAGCTCTCTTCGTCAGCGTTACGCGTCCGCCTTGTACGACATCGCAAGTACTCGCGACGTGATGCCATGCAACTGGAACGGAGATATCCTATTTCATCAGAACACCAATAGGTACACCTCCTTCTCTCAGTTAAAGCTTCCTAACTCGAGGCCCTGCGGCGTCGGCGTCGCTGACCGCTGTTAGAGCCTCACGAACATGTTCCTACCTCTACATATTTAGTAACACCAAAGACTATGGAAAACAAGTAGACTGCTAATAGAGAACAAAATTTTGTGACTCAAAAAATGGTAAAATTCCGGGCTATTTCTAGATGGCGCTGGCAAATAGCCTGGAAAGAGCAATATTTTTAATGTTCATATACCTATTGATAGATGGCGTGGCGTAGTGGTATTTTGTAAGGTACATACTAAGTGATGCTTTTTTAAAATAGATGGCGCTAATGAAAAATTATTTTTTTATTGCAAGTAGACTAACTGCCGCCCTCGACTTTGGTTAGTTTCTTTATTCTAGTAGGATTAAACCTTAAAGCACTTTAGAAGACCTCTATAACTATATTTTTCTTAAACATGCGCGGAAATATTGTCCTTACTTTCGAATATAGAATACGCGAAGGATCATATTTACGTAGACTGAAAAACCAAAATCACTTCAAAAAAGATACAACAAAAATTACTTTCAATTTGAAAAGTTTTTACTCGGGCAAAAGTTAGCCGCGGACATACCTAGCAGCCTTAGAAAAAAGCGCACGCAAAAGACATAGACCAACGCAGTTATTTATACCAGCCTATAATAACGAGATCAATCGTAAAAATGTAACGAAGAATCGACAAAAATCTGTAGCTGATAAAAAGTGCAAAGTTACAAACATAAACAATAATTCTGCGAGAACTAAGTGCGAGAAAAAGTGATGAACTAAATTTACATATGAACTGTCTCATTTCGTGTAGTGATAATGTAAAAACAAAGTTATTAATTGGTGAGGACAATTACCATTGCATCGCGCCAATAAAGACAATAATGCTCTGCAAAAATGAACCTTGTGCCACCGTAACACCGCTAGGTTCGTGTGTTCACGGATTCTGTCTTTCGAAGCATCAATGTTCTGAGTGTGCACTGGAACAGCTGAGCTGCTCCCCCGCCCCCGCCTCCAGCTACCTGCCCCGCCACGCCTGCTCCCGCGCCGTCACTACCACCTCCCCACTGGTGGCCGCGCGCACAGGTGCCTGCGAGACCACAGCTGATGCGTCGCCCTCACGCACACTCATAAACATTCCTAAGAAGATATCAGCATACGAACAAATACCTACGAAATATGGCAAGATTTTTACTGATTGGATTCTACAACTTCAACAGATGAAATATCGGACTAGCATACCAAGATGGTTCCCTTGTTTACAAAAGCAAGTTTTAGGATGCAAAAGTTATAAAATACAAATCACTTCAAGTTCAAGCGAGAAAAATGAGCTGCATTATTTGTTGTTATGTAATGTAACACATCGCCCGCCGCTTACGCCGCCCGGCGCCGCCTGTGTCGTCTACTGGCGCGTATACATACCTACAAATCCTGATTCGATTCCTGAGCTACGAGTACATCTACAGAGTGCAGTACGCGCATACTGCCTCAGCGATGGTGTCATACAAAAGAAACACAGATTACAAATAAATATAATTTATTTTTCGATGAATCATAAGAGTGGTATGTACTGGACTACAAATTATTTAGACAAGTTGTGTTACACACATTCAGAAAGAAAATATATGAATTTGAAATTACACAAAGATTGTCAATGGTCCCGAGATGCTGGTTTCCTGTGCGAAAAAGATGATCCCGGATGGCCCTGGATGACAGCCGCACCTGAAAAAGAAAAAAGAAAAATAAAAAAGGAACGTTAGAAATGGTACACGCAACTGAGAGCGTCGACTTAGCTGTTCTGCATTTAGAGAAGTTGTCGTCGCTGCTGCACTGCTGTACTTCTGCTGTTCAAATAGGCGAGTGGGGCATTCTTCGCATTGGCCGAGTAGCACCTACCAAAACCACTTGGCCGAGAGGTACCGCGGATTTACTATTGTCCGGACCCGACAAGTGTATGACGCACTGTGGAAATAAACGCCGAGACTGGAGTTCCGACCTGTTACTCGCTTGGTGCTGCTTCCTGTTGCTAATCAGTGTCCCTGACGTGACACTGGGCGGAGAATGTAGACAGACGCACCTCACGAACCTGTAATAATATTAAAAAACAATTTTTAAATTATAAAGTGTAGGTAGATTTAAAAAAATATAAAATGTACTTACTTTGTTCGTTGAATAAAACTGGAGACTACCCCCGCTTGCGCGCGGACAGCTACAAAAATAGTTGGATTTGAACCTCGGTACTGAGCACTAGCTTGTCCGCGCGTACCCGGCCGGTTTTCTTTTAACTTCCTCAAAAAAGTGTTTTAAATTCCACCTATCCGTAACAGTAATGTTAATGCAGTCTTTTTCAAAACTTTGGTTTTAGGACTATCATGAACTTTTCCTTCAAAGATACATTTTCGTGACAGTCAGACAGTGTTCTTTGGGCAATCGAAGTCCGTTTAATAAGCACAGGTTACAGGTAGGCGTAGTCAATCAAGTCCGGTAGGCAAGCAAAGGTAAGTTATTTAAGAGGGTATCGAGCAAACAAGGCGGACGGAAAATAGGTATTTACTGCGGCTCGCTAGTTGTGTGCGTACTCACGCACACAATGATAGGTTCGCTCGACTCCGTTTACAGAATGGTAAAAGTAGGTAACCCATGATGATCGTGATATTGTGTTTCATAATTATGTTTTTAATGGACTTTTTGGTGAAGGGCTCTGCAACCGAGAGGTCCTGCATAATTTTTTTATGGGGAACCTAAAGACGGTCACGAGTGATTTCGATTGCACAAAAAATTTTGCCCCCCTTGCCCCCCAGGACCCCCCCTTTTTAGAGTGCTACCAGATGCCATCGAGATAGAGGGGTTTCGATTGGGGTTTCGTATAGAGGGTTTCTTCCTGAATTGAAAGAACAAAAAAACTTCCCCCCTCCTACCCCTTTTTTTCCCCCCTTTCGTATCTTCCAAGCGGAGTGACTTGCGAGACTTTTTTTTTTGGGTCATGTAGGGAAGGTGTGATTATTTTGAAAGCAAAATAAATTTTTCCCCCCTTTTCCCTCTAGACCCCTTTATTATTTAAAAAACCTAAAAATGCCCTATTTTTGACCTTTTATTTTCGTGTGGAGCATTGCGGCGAGCGAAGCGAGCCGTGCTGTGACCTTCCTACGCCCCCCAGAACCCCCCTCGGCCCCCCAGAACCCTTTCCTCCTATGTTTGCCGTTTTACTTCATTTTGGACCTGCTTGTAGGTCGCGCGACAAGGTCCCTTCTAGCGGTTCCGACCCGTTGAGGATTTGGCTTTACGTAAAATTTAGGGTTCCGTATAGGGTTTTGATTGGGGTTTTACTACATTGAGGAATTTGATTAAGTGGTCGACTTTTAGGGTTCCTTAGGACTTTGATTGGAGTTTCAACTACACTTAGGAGCTTGATAATGTTAACATTTTTAGGGTTCCTTAGGACTTTGATTGGGGTTTTACTACATTGAGGAACTTGATTAAATAAACAACTTTTAGGGTTCCTTAGGACTTTGATTGGGGTTTTACTACATTGAGGAACTTGATAAAATAAACAACTTTTAGGGTTCCTTAGGCCTTTAATTGGAATTTTACTTCACTTAGGACCTTGATTATGTAAACAATTTTAGGGTTCCTTACGACTTTGATTGGAGTTTCAACTACACTTAGGAGCTTGATAATGTTAAAATTTTTAGGGTTCCTTAGGACTTTGATTGGGGTTTTACTACATTGAGGAACTTGATAAAATAAACAACTTTTAGGGTTCGAGAGGCCGAGAGCACTTGTCGCATCTTCCTCAGCGGCCGCCTGTCAACTTGACAGGCGGCCGCTGAGGCTAATCAATGTTCTCTTTACTCGTATAAGTTATAACTTTTCTGTACGCGCATGTGTTACGTTATAATCAAGATCAAAAATGTAATATTTTAGTTTTTAGTTATTTTGTGGTTATAATGTGTTTTGTGCGTTAATAAAATAAAATAAAAAATAAAACTATTTAAGAAAAAAAAATTAAACCTTATCCGGAATAGAGCCCCACTTTTCTTCATATTATAATCATCCCACATCTCATATCCCATTTTTCTCTGAAAACCGAATTTTTCTCTGAAAAATTTGTTCCAAAAAAAAAACTTTGTTTTGACGGTAAAAATCACAAATAATAATAAAATTGAGTTATCATATTTCACCTGTTCGCAGCTCAATGCGCATACACAATAGATCGCGTTTGCTGCTCGGCTTGTGTCACTATTTTGCTCGGTACCCTCTTAAGAAAAACGGAAAAAACTTTAAACAATAAACACGAGGAAAACACGCTAACAACGAAACTCAATTTTCGGGCAATTTAAAAAGCAGCCAAGTGCAAGTCGGACTCGCCCATGAAGGGTTCCGTAGCATCAAGTAACATAATATAAAGGTTTTTGTAGTTCGTCGAAAGGTAAATTGCGGTTTACGATTTATGACGTATAAAAAAAAACTACTGACTAGATCTCGTTCAAACCAAATATCGTTGAAAGTTTGCATAGTAATGTATACCATATATTTTTTTAGTTTTATCATTTTCTTATTTTAGAAGTTAAGAGGGGGGGACCAACTTTTTTCCACATTGGAAGTGTCTCTCGCGCAAACTATTCAGTTTAGAAAAAAACTATATTATAAACCTCAAGATCATTTTTGAAGACCTATTCATAAATACCCCACACGTATGGGACCGATGAAAAACATTTTTATAGTTTCAGTTTCAAGTATGAGGACCCCCAAAATTTATAGTTTTTTTTCTATTTTTGTGTCAAAATCTTAATGCGGTTAACAAAATACATCTACTCGCCAAGTTTCATCACTTACGGTTTTGGAGAAAAATGGCTGTGACATACGGACGGACAGACAGACAGACAGACAAACATGACGAATCTATAAGGGTTCTGCTTTTGCCATTTGGCTACGGAACCCTAAAAATGGGTGTGTAAATCATTCAGTTTGTATTGTGTACATACCTACAATCTACAATGTATGTAGACGGTAGGTTGTTACTAAATGTCATAGTCATCACTCAACTAAAACTCCATGCTAAATCTTTAAACTTATTTGCATACACAACAAAATAAATACCTAACACGTTATTGTGGTGTGCCTTTTTACTTTGCCTAACAACTTACGCATAAGATTTTACAAATAGGTAACAAGTTATTACATAACCCAATGTTTTTAAAAATCCAGGTTGGTCCTGCCTGTCCTGCCTGAGTGTCACTTTGACGCTTCAGCGCAACTTGTTAGCAATTAAGCAATGACCTTAATCCTTGGAACAAACTAAAAACATCAAAATAAAATCTCCGTACACTAGCTGACAACGTCGCGTCACACTCTACCCTGTTTTTGCTCCATCGAAAGCTGGCAACGCCGCAAGTTTAAGTAACGCCACTCAGATTAACGCCATCTCTCTATTTTTTGTCGTACTACAATATCAATTAGTTAGCTAACCTATTGTTGCGAATACTGTAAAAACCATTTCACTCGTTTTTATCAGATTCAAAACGATCAGCGACATCTAGCGTCATTGTAGGCAATCATTTATCGATGCACGTTTTCTTGGATGAGATTGTCAGTCTACTTGTTTTCCATAGTCTTTGGTAACACGTACCCTCTACCTGTTTTTTTATTTATAGGCAATGTTTATGACTTAAATGCAGATGAACATATAAAATAAACAGATCAGTAGGTAGTGGCTTCATAATAATGTGTGTGAGGGTGTGTTTGTGTATTGTGTCGTGATGTCAGGTCAGTACTGCATGCCGGCGGAAGGCGTGGCGCTGTCGCGGCGCAGCGCGCTGCTGTCGCGCGGCGAGCTGGCGGCGCTGGTGCGCGCGCTGGCCGGCGCCGGCGTCGACAAGCTGCGCCTCACGGGCGGCGAGCCCACGCTGCGCATGGACCTCGCCGACATCATCCGTGCGTACCTAGGCTCCATCTAGTCGCACTGTACAAGTATAGTGTCGCTGATGCTGATGGGATGCGGGGTGGGTGTGCGTGTGGTTGCAGAGGAGCTGAGCGACATCCCCGGCATCGGCAGCGTGTCGATGACGACGAACGGGCTGGTGCTGACGCGGCGCCTGGCGGGGCTGCAGCGCGCGGGGCTGCGCGCCGTCAACGTGTCGCTGGACTCGCTGCGCGCCGACCGCTACGAGCGCATGGCGCGCCGCCCCGTACGTCCAGCTGCCTACTACCTACCTACCAGTACCACCGTGAGTGGCTATGAGCTGAGCTGAGCTGAGCTTGCGGTTGCAGGGCTTGGCGCGCGTGCTGGCCGGAGTGGACCTGGCGCTGCAGCTGGCTGTGCCGGTCAAGATCAACGTCGTGCTCATCAAGGGTGCGGGTCCAACCTACTGCCTATCTACATACAATACAATACATCACACGGAACATTCATTGTCTAGTTAAGTAGTAGATACACAAGTACCTACCAACATTTATTTATTTATTTTTTACAACGCTTTTGCTGTCCAAACTAAGTTACTACGGCTTTGACCGATCTACTGTTGGCTGGTTCGATAGCTATCTAAGTAATCGTCACCAGTATGTGGAATTGAGTTTGGGTAATGGAACGTCTAAATGTTCAAGGAAAGAACCAGTGTACAGAGGGGTGCCCCAGGGATCTATCCTAGGACCAACTCTTTTTAGCCTTTACTGTGCAGATCTGGTTGGATGTATTAAATCTTGTAGGTACCACATATACGCTGATGACGTGCAGGTGTATCTCTCTTTCAAACCATCTGACGTTGACCATGCTATCTCACTTATTTCTGATGACCTAAATAGGATTGCGGAATGGTCGGATAGGAATAGCTTGGTTTTAAATGCGTCTAAAACAAAATATTTAGTTTGTGGGAGTACCCACCAGATTGAAAAACTTGACCACTTTCATTTAACAATATTGGGTAAACCCATAGAGCGGGTGTTCGAGGCTCGTAACTTAGGATTGCACCTAGATTCAAATCTGAGATTTGAAACCCACATAGCCGACAGTGTGCGTAGTTGTTTCTATAGACTAAAGGTGTTATACAGAATTAGGCCTTATCTCAGCGAAGAACTCCGGCTCAGGTTGGTGGAGTCTCTGGTGCTCTCTAAACTGAACTACGTCGACACGGTGTTTGGACCTCGCCTCCTCGCACGAACTCAAAAACTTATCCAAAGGGTACAAAACGCGTGCGCTAGGTTCTGTTTCGCAATTCCGTCCAGAGGTCATGTGACTCCGTTTTTATTAGGGTTCCGTAGCCAAATGGCAAAAACGGAACCCTTATAGATTCGTCATGTCTGTCTGTCTGTCTGTCTGTCTGTCTGTCTGTCTGTCTGTCTGTCTGTCTGTCTGTCTGTCTGTCCGTCCGTATGTCACAGCCATTTTTCTCAGAAACCGTAAGAGCTAGACTGATGAAACTTGGCGAGTAGATGTATTCTGTGAACCGCATTAAGATTTTTACATAAAAATAAAAAAAAAACTATAAATTTCGGGGGTCCCCATACTTGAAACTGAAACTCAAAAATTTTTTTTTCATCAAACCCATACGTGTGGGGTATCTATGAATAGGTCTTTAAAAATAAACAGATATAAACAGATATAAACATTTTATTGATAATTATTTACAATTATAGGTCACAAAATTTGTATTATTATTTAATACGTAGTGTAAAAATTATAAAAATTAATTATTATAAATTACATAATTGGATAGCACATACTTGATTAGATATAAAATGAATTGAAAATTGAATTAATAAAGAAAATAAACTAATTACATGTACCCAGTTGATCAACTGAGGCACAGTTGCCTTCTTCTTTACTACAAATAAATTCGTCATAGCTGTAGAACGCCTTTTCCACGAGCCAGTTTTTAAGTTTTAATTTAAAAGTAACGAGACTTGGTGCGTCTTTGACCTTGCCAGGTAGCTTGTTGTACACCGCTGTGCCCATGACGTGTGTCAACTTAGAAGACTTCACTAGTCTTCTGGTTGTCGTTGCAAGCCAGCCGCTCGCTGCTCTGCGTGTATTGTGGCTGTGCACTTCTGCTTGTGTAGGGAACAAGTCCAGGTTTTGGTGAACATGAACCGCCACTTGGAATATGGCAATGCATGGAAACGTCATGATATTTAATTGCTTAAAATATGGCTTCGCAGATGTTAGTCGCGATACCCGTACAATTGCACGGACGGCCCTTTTTTGCATTCGAAGGATGCGCTCCCTTTCAGCAGCGCGTCCAAACAGCTCGGTGCCGTACTGCAGTAGTGAGTGTACGGTCGCGAAGTAGCACATGCGAACCACTTCAGCAGGCACGACACGACTTAACCTACCTAAAGCGTAACATGCACTACCAAGACGAGCGCATAGCTTATCAGCGTGGGAGCCCCAGGTCAGTCCGCGATCAATTTGGAAGCCAAGGAAAGCAGTGGTTTCCACTTCTTTTATTGGGACTCCATTTGCGCTCACCAACAGGCTTCGAGAAGTTCGCCCCGACATTGAAAAATGAATAAAGTGTGTTTTGCTAGTATTTAACACAAGGCCGTTATTTTGGAACCAGATCGCCAATTCCTGTGCCGCTTTATTCAATTCCAGCTCGAGTTCTTCCACTGATTTTGCGGTGACGATTGCCGCCACGTCATCAGCATACATAAATATTTCGCTCCAACATGCAGAGGCCGGGAGGTCATTTAGGAGTAGGGAGAAGAGAATGTTCGATACTGACGACCCCTGAGCGACACCCATCACCGTCGTCAGTGGATCTGACCTCGTCTTACCCCCATCAGCTACTACGACCTGTGACCTGCTCCTCAGCAGATCAGTCAGGAGCGCATGCGCAGGTCCGTCAATTCCGTAGTGTCGGAGCTTGACAGCGAGCACGCCGTGATCTGCAACGTCAAATGCTTTTGACAGATCACAGCACAGGACGGCGACTCGCTGCCGACGTTCACAAGCTTCGACTACACGGCGGATGACTTCGCGCGTCAGTGACGTGGTGGAGCGGCCAGCGCGGTAAGCGTATTGACGTTCTGATAATGCATCGGTTTCAGTGAGGAAATCTGTTAACCGAGTGCTTATCCCATTCTCGAACACCTTGGCTACCGCTGGGATTATAGACACAGGCCTATATCCGTCTATGTTGTCGCGCTTGCCCTTTCCTTTGAATAAAGGCGATATCTTACTCGTTTTGAAAACCAACGGGTAAGATCCGGCCTCAATACAAGAATTAAACAGTGTTGCTAGACAGGGGGCGAGTGCTATAGCTGCCGTGCGTAACATAGTCATTGACACATTGTATAATTATGTCTTTAGTAGGTTTATTAGGAATACGTTTCATAATAATTTGATAGACTTCTTCGGGCGAGAAGCGTGGTAAGTACAAAGACCGGTCAGCGCGAGGGCGCGCGGCCTCGAGCGCAGCGCTGACGGCGCCGATGTCGGCGCGCGGCGCCCCGCAAGCGACGCACGCATCCACGAATCTGGCGTTCATGGCGTCTGCTGCTGCCTTTTTAGAGTCGAACGGTATGCCCGTCGTAGGGTCCATAACGACATCCGTAAAGTCAACAGAGGGACCTGATGTTTTTCCACGTTCTAGATTAACAACTTTCCACATGGCTTTTTGAGTGTTTAAATCTTTTGAAATAATATTTGTGTAGTGACGAGATTTTGATTTAGTCGTCAGATCATCATATTCATTGGTCATCTTATTTATTATATCTTCTAAATCGGTACAGTCAGGAAATTTTTCGTACATGCTAATTAGGTCGAATAGAAATGATTTTAAATTCATAATCTCGTCGCTAATCCATGTATTTTTTTTAATATTTATTCGTTTGAGGGGAAAGCAAATATCGATTTTATTCGCAATAATGTTAATTACGGACGTCGCAAGTGCATTTACGGAGCCTCTATTACATTGTAACTCAGACCAATCTACGCTTGAGATCGCCGCACAAAAGTTAATACGACTCACCTCGGAGTAATCCCTGACGAGACGAGTCCGCGGGGCACTAATTCGTGTCGGCACCGGCACCGTGATGACGGCGCGTACGGCGCGGTGGTCACTCAGGCGGGTGTCCACCGGCGCCGCCGCCACACACCCTCGGGCCAGGTTGCAGTAAACATGATCCAGGCATGTAGAAGACGCACCGATTACTCGTGTGGGGAAATCAACTTCGTTACTAAAACTGTACACTGACAGCAGATCAACAAGCTGTTTACGTTCTGTGCACTTATCATTTAACCAGTTTATGTTAAAATCGCCTACGATACAACATTTCTTTTCACTATCGCAAGCTCGTTCGAAAAGGCGTTCCAAATAAACTAAAAAGGACAAGGAACTAATTACATTTGTGCGATAAACACACATAACTATAATGTTATAGTCAATCAACTCAATAGCGGATAGTTCACAATATTGTTCTTCCGCAAGGTCATTAAACTCAGTACATTCCATAGCTTTTATTCCTTTCCTTACAAATAAACACGAGCCCCCGTGAGCTCGATGTTTCCTGCAAAAACTAGATACCAAAGTATAGTCGTCGATGTTTACACACTTTAAATTAGCTTCATTTAACCAATGTTCAGTAATTGCAATCACATCGCATTTAAGTTCGGATTGTAAAAGCACTTCAAGTTGTAATGTTTTTTTGTCTAATGACGCAATGTTTTGGTGGCATATCACAATATCAGTTGTTGTCGGGCCGCTGCGGCGAGCATTCCCCAGCGGTGAGTCATCAGGCACTGCGGGATCATGTGCGTTCGTCGCCCCGCTGCAGGCGGGGACGAACGGGAAACCAATCCGCAAAGCATACCCGGGGGGGCCAGGCGGACGGTGTTGTCACCTTCTCGTACACTCCTTCCGGCATTCCAATAACAAAACAGGCGTGAGCTGTTGTTCGGATGTTACGCTTGTCCACAACATATTTTGAACCTACTATGCTGTTCAGAAAGTCAAGTACTTGTTCAGGTGTAGTTTCGGGATGGAAGGACCAAGCCTGAATGTACTTCATTCGCTCTGCAGCTTTGACAGTATTAGTTTCGCTTCCTGTTCCCACCGTAACGGGACGCAGTAATTTCTTTCTAATCTTTCGGCCGGCTGTCTGCCATGGTGTGGAGTCGTCAGAGTGTTCTACGTCGAGATTGTTGGTCCCTACAGCAGGGGTGGGAGGGGTAGATTTTTTATCAACATCGTGGATGGCCTGAGGCTGTGTCTGAGGTGTTGGGGGTTTTCCACCCTTTGCTACCACCACTAAGTCGTCGAGTTGAGCGTCGCCTTTTGGTGATTCTGTAGAAATGGCGCGTACATTACTGCGTTTGTGAGCTGGCTTGGACAACTCCGCTATAGCTAGCGATGCATTGGCGCGTGCACCGCGCACCACACGTTGAGACAATAGCGGAGCTCCCGCCGCAGGCACAGTACGCGGGACGGCAGCCGCCGCCGCCGCCAACGGTGTTGTTGATTTGCGGGTACAACTTTTTTCACGCACTGGACTGAGTTTTGCAATCATCACAGATTGCTCGTTAATTAACACTTCCAGAGATTCAACTTTGTTAATTAGGGTCACTATCGTTTTTTGAAGCTCGCGAACCACATTATCAGTAGAACTTTTCGACATTTTCGCGTCAAATTAATTTTCGAACGCGGAGCGATGTACGTCTTTTGCGGCCAGTGTTGCCACAGATATTGAGGTTTCTAATATCGTTTTTTTCTAAACTGAATAGTTTGCGCGAGAGACACTTCCAAAGTGGAAAAAAGTTGGTCCCCCCCCCTCTAACTTCTAAAGTAAGAGAATGATAATTCTAAAAAAAATATATGTTGTACATTACTATGTAAACTTCCAACGATATTTAGTTTGAACGAGATCTAGTCAGTAGTTTTTTTTTTATAAGTACGTCATAAACCGTAAACCGCAATTTACCTTTCGACGAACTACAAGAACCTTATTATGTTACATCAAGTAACATATATAAAGGTTCTTGTAGTTCGTCGTGCTACGGAACCCTTCATGGGCGAGTCCGACTCGCACTTGGCTGCTTTTTAAATAGTCATTTTGTACTTAAAATGAAATCCCGCCGTAAACTGCACTTGGCATGTCTCTTATTCGGTGTTATAAATGGAAAGACGCCAGCTTACTTATATGATAAGCTCATGTGGATGGCAAATCACCAAACCCGTGGTAGGCGGTGCGCACCAGAACTTTCCACACAGCGCCATAAAACTGCAGCGTTTCGAGGTAGCTTTCGATACGCAGCCACTAAGTGTTGGAACAACATCCCTCCTCCGATCAGAACCTTAATAAGTTATAGTTTAAAAAACTAAAAAAGAACGCTTTTATAACTAATTGAACTAAAAAGTTAAAAATAAAACTGTAATAATCAATTGAAAATTTATATTATTGTACAAAAAGCGTGGGGTGCTTTTTATAATAACTTCAGATATAATAAAATAAACTATTGATAAAATATTTACAACAATCAAAATCAAGCCCCCCACGCTTTTTGTACAATAATATAAATTTTCAATTGATTATTACAGTTTTATTTTTAACTTTTTAGTTCAATTAGTTATAAAAGCGTTTTTTTTTTAGTTTTTTAAACTATAACTTATTTTTTACTTTTTAGTATTTTTTTTTTCATATTTTTTTTTTCATATTATTGCATTGTCATCGACCTTTGACAGGTGTACAAAGTTTGAATCAAATCTGATTGTTCAAAGTAGGTTTTTTTTTATTTTTTTTATTTCTTTTCATTTTTTTTATTTTTTTTTCATATTATTGCATTGTCATCGACCTTTGACAGCTGTGCAAAGTTTGAATCAAATCTGATCGTTCACAGTAGGTTTTTTTTTTATTTCTTTTCATTTTTTTTTATTGTTTTTTTCATATTATTGCATTGTCATTGACCTTTGACAGGTGTGCAAAGTTTGAATCAAATCTGATCGTTCAAAGTAGGTTTTTTTTTATTACTTTTCATTTTTTTTTTTTTTTTTTTTCATATTATTGCATTGTCATCGACCTTTGACAGGTGTGCAAAGTTTGAATCAAATCTGATCGTTCAAAGTAGGACATAATCGAGCTCAAAGGGGTCGGTTACATACATACAAACATACATACATACATACATACATACATACATACATACAGGTGAAACTAATAAAAGCGTTATAAAAAATATGAATGGCTTTAGGACTGGTCTTAAGCGTTTTTTACTTGAAGAGCAAATGAAACGAGAGGGTTTCAACAATGACGCCTCGGCCTCCATCTATCTATATATATATATATATTTATATATAACTCAAAGGTGACTGACTGACTGACTGACTGACTGACTGACATAGTGATCTATCAACGCACAGCCCAAACCACTGGACGGATCGGGCTAAAATTTGGCATGCAGGTAGATGTTATGACGTAGGCATCCGCTAAGAAAGGAAAATTGAAAATTATTTTCCGAAGAGGAGAAAAAGGGGAAAAATGGTATAAAGAAAAATCAACGCACAGCCTAAACCGTTAGCCCTAGAAGCATGAAACTTAGAAGGTGTGTTCCTCTTATAGAGCAGAGGTGCACTAAGAAAGAAAATAGGAAAATTATTTCCCTGAAAGAAGAAAAAACGGAAAATGATTTAAAGAAAAATCACAAAAAATAGCTTTACAAAATACGCAAAAAAACATAAAAAAAAATCTGCTACCGCAGCATCTGGCACCAGGTTCGATTACACACAAAGGTTCACAAACAAACCGATGATAACCACTACGACAAAATCGCAGAAAACATCTATCATACTTAAAATAAACACTGTTGAAAAAAAACAGCTCCAACAGCACTCACCTTAAAATTCAAATACAATCTAAAGTACAAGCTCAAATCTACGGTAACTAGCAGTTGGTCATGTCAAATAAAAAAAACAGATTCGATTATACACCAACGACGAATAAGATAGCCCAAACTAGCCACTTCAACAAAACCACAAAAAAGAGCTTTAGAAAATATGCAAAAAAAAACATTAAAAAAATTTCAGCTACCACAGCATCTGGCACCAGGTTCGATTACACACAATTTTTTACAAAAAAACCGATGATACCCACTAAGACAAAATCGCGGGAAACATCTATCATACTTAAACTAAACACTGCTGAAAAAGATCGGCTACAACAGCACTCACCTTCAAATTCAAATACACTCTAAAGTACAAGCTCAAAACTATAGTAACCAGCAGTTGGTCATGTCAAATTAAAAAATCTGATTCTAATATACACCAACACGCATACGAAACCCCAAATTAGCCACTAATATAACATAAAAATCACAAAAAATAGCTTTACAAAATACGCAAAAAAAACTGACTGACTGACTGACTGACATAGTGATCTATCAACGCACAGCCCAAACCACTGGACGGATCGGGCTAAAATTTGGCATGCAGGTAGATGTTATGACGTAGGCATCCGCTAAGAAAGGAAAATTGAAAATTATTTTCCGAAGAGGAGAAAAAGGGGAAAAATGGTATAAAGAAAAATCAACGCACAGCCTAAACCGTTAGCCCTAGAAGCATGAAACTTAGAAGGTGTGTTCCTCTTATAGAGCAGAGGTGCACTAAGAAAGAAAATAGGAAAATTATTTCCCTGAAAGAAGAAAAAACGGAAAATGATTTAAAGAAAAATCACAAAAAATAGCTTTACAAAATACGCAAAAAAACATAAAAAAAAATCTGCTACCGCAGCATCTGGCACCAGGTTCGATTACACACAAAGGTTCACAAACAAACCGATGATAACCACTACGACAAAATCGCAGAAAACATCTATCATACTTAAAATAAACACTGTTGAAAAAAAACAGCTCCAACAGCACTCACCTTAAAATTCAAATACAATCTAAAGTACAAGCTCAAATCTACGGTAACTAGCAGTTGGTCATGTCAAATAAAAAAAACAGATTCGATTATACACCAACGACGAATAAGATAGCCCAAACTAGCCACTTCAACAAAACCACAAAAAAGAGCTTTAGAAAATATGCAAAAAAAAACATTAAAAAAATTTCAGCTACCACAGCATCTGGCACCAGGTTCGATTACACACAATTTTTTACAAAAAAACCGATGATACCCACTAAGACAAAATCGCGGGAAACATCTATCATACTTAAACTAAACACTGCTGAAAAAAATCGGCTACAACAGCACTCGCCTTCAAATTCAAATACACTCTAAAGTACAAGCTCGAAACTATGGTAACCAGCATTTGTTCATGTCAAACTAAAAAAACCAGATTCGATTATACACCAACGAATACGATAGCCCAAATTACCCAATAAAAGAAAATCACGAAAACGAGCTTTACAAAATACGCAAAAAAAACGTTAAAAAAATTTCAGCTACCGCAGTATCTGGTTTCACCAGGTTCAAATAAATACATAGGTTTACAAAAAGACCGATGATAACCACTAAAACAAAATCGCGGGAAACATTATATCATACTTAAACTAAACACTGCTGAAAAAAATTGGCTACAACAGCACTCACCTTCAAATTCAAATACACTCTAAAGTACAAGCTCAAAACAATGGTAACTAGCAGTTGGTCATATCAAACTAAAAAAAACGAACTCAAATATCCACGCGGACGAAGTCGCGGGTTTCAGCTAGTTATCTGATATGTTTCTAAGTACCTACCTAATATTATAAAATGTTATGATTGGAATAAAATAAAATAAATAATGGGAGGCTATTTTTCAAAGAATTATTTCCTATTTTTTATTTTTCACAATTGTTCAATCACAATCACAATTTTTTTATTTTAACTTTTTTTTATTAATATTTTTTTTTTTTTATTATAAGGTCCACAAATTGCAACATGCGCATGACTTACTTCTAAATAATATACTGACAATAAAATTCGGCACAGTTACTAAAAACAGTGAACACAACATGCATATTTGAAACGTGCGAAACTATTTTAAAAGTGGAATTAGAAGGTTTATGAGTTTTAAATTTAACATTAAGTGTATACAATAAAAAATATAATATATAAATGAAATAAGAAAAAAAAAAAAAATATACATATATAAAGGTAAATGATCTAACAAAAAATAGAGTTGAAATTAAACTAGAACAGCATCTCGAAAGATGCTTTTCTTTGCGGCGGCCAAAGAACCACTAAAAATATCAAAGTTTGACCGGATCCCATTATAAAACTTGAACATTCTATTCAGTGGAGAATGCAGCCCAACGTTCGTTCTACAATGAGGCGGCTTAAAAGACTTTCTATTTATTAGACGGCTACCTGATCTAGGGACATCTAAATGAACATGTTGTAGGACATCTGGACAGTCTACTAAGCCATGTATAAGTTTATACAAAAATATTATATCTGATGCCTTGCGGCGAAAACTGAGGGATTTCATTTTATAATGGGTAAGTCTTGCTTCATAGGAAGGTAATTTCTTGCACATATTATTTGCGTATGACAGTTGGTACAAAAAACGCCTTTGTATTCGTTCTAATCTGCTAGAATGAACCTCGTATATTGGAATAAAATAAAATAAATAATGGGAGGCTATTTTTCAAAGAATTATTTCCTATTTTTTATTTTTCACAATTGTTCACATCACAATCACAATTTTTTTATTTTTACTTTTTTTTATTAATATTATTTATCAGGCCATAGCATCCACTTGTTATCTTATGTTCCTGCTGTTTTTTTTTAACCTGACTTTATTTAGCCACGATAGTAGATATGTATTTGTGTTTTTTACCTATAATATACCTGTAATATATATATAATCTGTCTATACCTGTAATATAATGTAATGTAATATCCTGTCTTATTATTATACCTGTCTATTTATATATTTACCACGGTATGCACTTTGTGATAAGCTATTGCTTAATTATTATTATTTTTTAAATTTTTGTAATGATACCCTTAGATTCCGAGTGTTTGTGCGTTTGTCTGTCGTACGTCGTCACCTCACGGTTCAGCTGAAAACCAGCGTTGGATAGGCACCTGCCGACCTATTCAGCATAATATGCTGAGCTGAAACCTGTTGAGTGAACACAACACAATGTAGCTCTTTAGGTGGATGGGTGGGTGCGCGGGACTCTTACCTAGTAGTTAGACCACTTTCATAAGTACTCACCTTGTACCTATACCTTGTTTGTATTTAAGTTCTAGTTTGTTCTTTGTATTTGTGTTCATTCAATAAACTTTTTTCATTTCATTTCATTTTCATTTCATTTGTAGGTACACCTCTAAAATGCTTTACCTACTGAATCATATTTACCTACGTCCACCTTTCCAGGTTTCAACGATGATGAGATCTGCGACTTCGTAGAGTTCACTAAGGACCGAGAGGTTGAAGTTCGGTAAGTATTCAATAGAATACATTCTCTTAGCAATAATGAACGTTGATCGACCTTCATTGTTGACATCCACAGGTTCATAGAGTTCATGCCGTTCTCCGGCAACAAGTGGGAGGACTCGCGCCTCGTGCCAACGCGCGCGGCCCTGCGCGCCGTCACCGCGCGCCATGCGGACCTGCAGCCGCGGCCGCCGCGCGCGCACGACACCGCCAAGGTACCTACGGCGGACACTACTAGCGGGACCACATAATGTAACGGTTTAGTGAGGTGTGTGCACTGTGCACTGTGCAGGTGTGGCGCGTGCCGGGGTACGCGGGCAGCGTGGGCTTCATCTCCTCCATGACGGAGCACTTCTGCAGCTCCTGCAACCGCCTGCGCCTCACCGCCGACGGCAGCCTCAAGGTATACCACAGCCAACAGTACCTCCTCCCTCACCCCTCTCCCCCTCTCTCCGCCGGGAGCCGCTCTCATGCGGGAGCGCTGTCGGTTGCAGGTGTGTCTGTTCGGCGCGGCGGAGGTGTCCCTGCGCGACGCCCTGCGTGACGGCGCCGACGACCAAGACATCCGCGCGCTCGTGCGCCGAGCGCTCCAAGCCAAGAAAGCCAGCCACGCCGGTGAGTGCCGGTGAGTGCTGCCCTAAGGCGCTCGCGCGACACATCCAAGCCCTGACCGAAATTGCACCGACCCATCGATCCGGGGCGTTCCATGTTGCAGGCATGCAGAACCTCGCGCACATGGAGAACCGGCCGATGATCCTCATCGGTGGGTAGCCGCCCCCTCGCGGCTCCCGGCGGCGGCGCGGCGCGGCGCTCGCGGCTACTGCACGCGCGCGGGCGACGCCGACTCCGACTCGGAGTGGGAGTGGGACGAGGAGGAGGAGGAGGGGGAGGGGGAGGGGGGTAAGGGCGAGGCGATGCCCTTCTCGCACCTGGACGCGGGCGGGGCCGCGCGCATGGTGGACGTGTCGGGCAAGCCGGTGTCGCGGCGGCTGGCGGTGGCGGCGTGCCGCGTGCGGGCGAGCGCGGCGCTGGTGGCGGCGCTGCGCGCGGCGGCGCTGCGCAAGGGGGACGCGCTGTGCGTGGCGCGCGTGGCGGGCGCGCTGGCCGCCAAGCGCACGGCCTCGCTGCTGCCGCTGTGCCACCCGCTGCCGCTGGAGATGGCGCGCGTGCGGGTGCGCCTGCCGGGGGAGACACAGGGACAGGGGACCCGGCACGGATGGATACGCGTGCAGTGCGCGGTGCGGGTGACGGCGCGCACGGGCGCGGAGATGGAGGCGCTGACGGGGTGCTCGGTGGCGGCGCTGGCGCTCTACGACATGTGCAAGGCGGTGGACAAGCGCATGCGCATCACGGACCTGCGCCTCCTGCGCAAGGAGGGCGGCCGCACCAAGTACCCCGCACCCGCATCCGCATCCGCATCCGGACACTCTACCACAGACCAGAGTTAAACTTGGCAGCTTCGACATGCGTCCTCGATCATTAATAACCACTCCCTCTATAACTATTTGTGCAAATAAAGATTCTTTATCTTTTTAGAAAAGTCGGATACATGCATGAATTTTAGGTACTTATGAACTATTATTGTATTATTGATTATTTTGTAGTAGTAGTAGTTACTTCAGTGGGGCTCGAGTGCTGGCGCTGCTCCTAGATACTCCTACAGAAAACTCCGCCGCCACTGATGAGTTAGCGTTCAGAGTTGACGTAACCGCGCGGATAAAATAACTACTTATTATGATTCCATGAATTAACTAGCTATGTACAAGAATAGTAGGGAGGTACCTAGAACCTAGTGGTAAGAATAAAACGTGATATTTTCTTCATGTTAATGAATTTAATATATTTTATTAATTTATAAAATAAAGGTGATTAAAGCTATTCAACTATGCATTAAGTTTGATTGTTCTATCTGTCCAATTCAGCTTTAAAAAAGCGGCCAAGTGCGAGTCGGACTCGCCCATGAAGGGTTCCGTAGCAGTAAGTAATATAATATAGAAGTTCCAGTAGTTCGTCGAAAGGTACATTGCGGTTTACGATTAATTATTAATTGGAAGTAAAGTCAACAAGAATTTAATTGATAAGTTATGGTGGTGTCGGTCACCGGAGCAGCTTGCAGCATGACGCGCGGGCGCCTCGCCACTAGCCACTGCGCTACGGGCTGGAGGAATGCCTGCAGTGACGCCCCGCGACGGGGTATAGGGGGATTGTGCTACGCGCTACGCGGCGACAATGTATAAGCACGCGACTATGACAGGTGATCAAGTCAATTAGTCACAGAAGTAACCCAAAAGAAGGGCCTCATTGGCTGATTTGTAGACTTAAGTATTACATGTTTGTTTACAAGCATCCTACATAGAATTTGGCTAGGATAAGTACTGCCTGGGAAGAAATTTGATTACTAAAAAAGTTGAAATGCAGCACTCGGCAGGCTACTTAGAACTTGTTCTCGCATATTCAAAGTTAGTAAATTGATTAACGAAATAATTGTTACTTTAATAAAAATCACACTCGAGTTTCTTATTTGTTTGTTGAGATGACGAGAAGGAGTGCATCAGGCGCTGGGCACGAGCACGTTGGTCTGAGGTTGGTCGGTGGGGCCGGCCGCTGGCTCGGCTGCGGGGCGGTCGAGGCGCTGCACGCGGATGTCGTGCTGCTGGATGTAGTCGTTGATGGCCTGCCCCTTGCGCGCGAGCTGCTCCTCCAGCGCGCGCATGGCCCGCGGCAGCTGCTCGCAGTTGTTGGCGAGCGCGGGCAGCACGCCGCCCACCGTGCGCTCCACCAGCACGCCGCCCACCATGCGGAAGCACTTGCGCGACTCCTCCACGCCGCGCAGGGTCTCTATCACTATTCTGGAACAACTCACAACTGAACAAAAAAAAAAGAAATAGATAACAGAGTCAACTCAGCATGGAAAAGATATTGGTCTTTAAAAGAAATTACTAAAACCCGGCAGTGCCACTCAAACTTAAGAAAACCATCTTTAACTCCTGTATTCTTCCATGTATGACCTATGGCTGTCAGACTTGGTCCCTAACAAAAGATAATGTCAAAAGATTACACACAATCATCATCACTTTATTCACCGACGAACCTCATAACCTGATGCACCTTTTAGAGCTAGGCTATACACAGCTAGCCAGTTCGTAATAAGATAGGATTTACTGGTTGGCTGCGACCGCCCTATCCTGATATCAAAGTGGACTAACTTGTGTTCGTTCAGATCCATTCCCAGTTCCGACAACTTGTTGGCAAGTAATCTCTGTTCAGCACGAAGCTCCTGGAAGTTCGCAAATATTTCTTCATTTGTCTTGCCTTTGGAGACTGCTTTCGACATGATGCAATCTGACAGATTACAAAGTGGACTGTTAGTATAGGCGGCACGGCACACCAGCAGCAGCGTTCTTCACTTCACTTCTTCTTACGAGTTAGCTTTGATCTTAATGTTTACAACGATTTCTAGGTTATCAATGAGTACCTATAGAATAAGGCCGATCTTATTTTCACGAAAAAAGAAGAAGCAGATTTCTATGGTGTATGCGGTGTATGTGTGCGTATACGTATGTAATCTACATTTGTGTGCGTAAATCTTATATTTAAACTGTCAAAACTGACATCTCAAACTGTCAAATATCAAGAGGTCAATGTCATGCTTGCTTCTGTTCTATATTTCTTGCTAGGCTATTTCGAGATACGAGCTAATATTTACGAAATAAAATCCACCGGAATATTAACTAAGACAGAAATGCGATGGCTGCAACAGCATCGGTAATTAATCATCTGTCTTATTATTATCATCTGAAGAGTATTTACCATTTCCTACAGCACAGACGACTCCAATACCTCCAGCAGCGTTGGGAACCAACCGCTCATAGTCAACTCCTACGCATAGTTACAACTGGGCAGTCATCAATAATGAGAAGAACATTTAATTCTTCAGGGCTGGACACCTCTGCCGCATGCCAGACACCTCGTGGGCTTTCATCTTCAGTGGGCTGAAGATGTGTGTCAAACTTAGCGCTAGAAGGTGGTAGACCCGACTTTAGTGGGTGTGTGATGTGTGTTTATAACCCTGCCAAAAGTGTGATAGGTCAGATTGTGAATGAAGAAACTTGCTATATGTGTGTGATGGAGTAACTACCTACTAAAGATATCTACAATGTTGTATAAATGTTTTTATAGCGTTAAAGATTTCATTTAAATTATTTTATATTTTCTTTAAGAAATACCTACCTATTTGCTGTGAAGTCCCATTATCACACAGAACGCCTACCTATACATACATATGATTAAGTATTATGATTACACGCTCCTCTGAATCCACCATCAGGTAAGCTCGTTGGCAGAGAGCACTGGTGGTCTAGTGGTAGCGGACCCGCCTTCCGATCCTTAGTCGTGGGTTCAAATCCAGTCGTGTACCAATGAGTTTTTCTGTAGAAAAATGTATGTGCACTATGCCAGTAAAACATCGTGAGGAAACCGGCGGCGGCGTGTTGTAGAACCTACAAAAGTTCGAGCAACTCGTTCGTGTCAAGCGCCACGCAATAAGGGCCCACTAGAGGCCTTGCGGAAACCAGCCCGCACATCAAGTGTGGATGATGAATTTGCCGGAGCTCGTTGGCATCAGTGCCTTGTCTACCTTATTCATAATAGGTAGGTATAGGTACCTAAATAAGGTAGGCCTAATGATGATGATGATGATGAAAAGGTACCTCTATGTAGGTAGACAAGTCTATCTACCTATTTGCTGAGAAGTCCCATTTTACACACAGAACTCCTACCTACCTAAGAGCTGGTAATCATTTTAAACATAGGTATTCAGCTTCTGAATCCACCATCAGGTAAGCTCGTTGGCATCAGTGCCCACCTTACTCATAATACCTAATTAAATGCAGTAGATCTACAAAATCATGTAGGTAAATAAAACAAACATTCCACAGGATGGATGTTAGCAATGACCTACTACGCGGGCAAAGCATGCCGCGGGCGGCCGCTAGTTCATAAAATCTACAAATCTACAGTCACGAAAAACGTCTTGGGATGCTTGCTACTAACTATTATCTATTCTGTGAACCGTCACAGAATAGATAATAGTCCTACAAAATGACCCCACTAGCCCATAGACGTGCAACCGCCGACATCATATACCTTCACAAAATTATAAACGGTAAAATCGATTGCCCCGACGTCCTCAGTAAATTAAATCTTGCGATTCCTCGTCTCAATAGTCGACTCCACAATCGAAAAGCATTCTCTCTCCCCCCAAGCCGCACTAAATATGGTCAACACACGCCGTTGTATCGTATGTGCTCATCCTACAATAGTATTTGTCACGAGCTCGATATTTTCAGTGCATCAGTTACCTCTATTAAGAGTTTCTTTGCGCTGTAACTACTTTTTATTGTTATTTAATTATTATTATTTTTATAATTTTCTTACTTTTTTTTTTATTCTATATGTAACACTTTTGTAATGTGAACGTTTTTTATGCATGCTGTGTTCGCTTCTAGAAGGCCGTACAGCCAATTTAATTTAGATATAATTCCAGTACTGGCGAGTCTATTTGCAATACCTTCTCCTCATATTTTTACTCAACTTTCCTCTCTACTATTCGTACCGCTCCCAACCTAGATACCGGATCCTCAGTCACGCAGGGCACATCTCAGTCTCAGGCCAGTATCAGCTCAATCTCAATAAATAAATCTGAAATTATTAAAATTCTAAGTATAGCACGTGCCAAATGCACTAGACCCGTCCCCACAATCAGACTTCTTATACGGTTGCTTGACGGATGACATGACAGTTCTGGGAACAAGACAGTTGACATATGTGGGATGTTAGTTTTAGAATGTTGGAGAGTTTTGTCGGTTAATTTTCATAATGGTATCTTGAAAAGTTTATCTTTTAATTATTTTGTCTTTTCTAATGTAAAAAGCCCAATAAACTTTTGATAACGAACCACATATTATTATTTTTTCGCCCAACTGGCCTAGCCGTACGCGAAAATGGCGCCTAACGTGGTTTTGGGTTTTTAACTAAGTGTTTCAAAGTTTTTCGTCAACGTCGTGAACTGCGCTCTCTTGATCTTGCGGTTTTTCTATGGTGCAGTGTCTTGTGGTCGCGGTTATGCAATTCCCAAAGTAAAGTAGCTTTGTCTTTCGTTGTTCAACCCGATCCGACATGCCAAAAACACGATCAAATGCCGCCGGTTCTGCCACCGGCACCGGTTCCGCTGATCTCAGCAGCGACGAGGATGCTTTTCAAGAAACTACACAAAGCAGAGAAGCCAAGAATATACAAGGAAACATAACAATGTCCCAGAGTGATCTGACTACAATTCTCACTTCCCTGCAACAGTCGCAACAGACATTCTATAGGGAAATATTGCGTGAGGTGAGGACGTCAACTCCAACAACACCAATCACTGCCAGTCAATCGTTCTGCAGCTCTGCTCCGCCCGCAAATTTCGCAAAATGCTCAACGAAGTTCAGCGGTGACTCTGGTGAGTCTCTGGATGGTTTCATAGACGCCGTGGAGGTTTACAAAGCCTGCCTCAATATAACAGATGAGAGTGCACTACGTGGGCTGGCCCTACTTCTCTCAAATTCTGCTGCAGTGTGGTGGCAAGGGGTCAAAGCCAGCACACATACTTGGAATGAAGCGTTGAGAAAATTAAGAGGAGCATTTGGAGAACACCGCCCGCCGTTCCGCATTTATCAAGAACTATTCGCATTGTCTCAAGGTGATCAGTCAACCGACCTGTTCATTTCTAAGGCAAGAGCCCTCCTATCTAAAATTCCAAAAGGAGATCTATCCGAAAAGGTAGAAATTGACATGGTCTTTGGCCTCTTAGACCGTCGCATTAGAAAACGGTTAGACAGGGACAACTTTAATACATTTGAAGAGCTACTAACAAAAGCAAGAGGTGTGGAAGACTCGCAACGTGTTGGGAAAAATGAGTGCGCCCCAGCATCACAGCCACCCCAGTCAGCGCTTTCCACTTATGTTGAGACATCCTCAAACACCTCCGCCACTTCCAGTACCGCCGCTGCCACTGCTGTATCGTCGAGGCACAAGAGTTCCAACCTGCCTGCTGCCCGCTTGGTTGAGCCTGCTCACCACGTTGAAGCTTCTCCAGTCATCAGTGATGCTAAAAAGTCATTTTGTGTCTATTGTAAAAGCTATGGCCACCTGCGTGACAATTGTAATAAGTTGAAAAACAGTGGAAAAAGTGAGCCTCTAAAGTGTTATGGGTGCGGTGCCCCAAATGTGTCCCGTTCTAAGTGTGATAAGTGCAACCCGTCAGGTACAAGCCATGGACAAGCTTTTTGCTCCCTAGAGACTGCATCTGGTAAGCTAGAATATGATAAATATGTATCAGAAGAATTTCAATCAGATTTATAATATGCAATAATTGTAACTGTAAGAAATGTTCATGTGCAAACCAGTATACAGGGTGTTACAACCACACTATGCCACGGTCAAGTATTACTAATGGTATCAAACATATTTCATTAGCTGAACCACCCATTGACTACCAACATTCAAGTTGGTTTCACAAGATGGCCGAACCAGTAGGTAGTGATTGTGACACTGTGTCTACTCAAGATACTGATGTCAGTGTTTATAAATTGTGCTTGCGAGAAAGTAACTCCAAAAAGCCTGTGCTAGGTCAATCAATTCAACAGTCCACATCAATCTCAAAGTTTTCACATGAGTCTCAAAACAATTGTCACCAACGCCTCATTCTAAATATTAGTATTCTGAATGAAAATGGTACAGCGTTGGTGGACTCTGCAGCTAAAAGTTGTGTGGCTGGTCACATGCTATATGCTCTTTTGATAGAAAAACAATATCCAATGTTGCCTAGCACTCAAAAAGTAAAATTAGCTGATGGAGTTGGTAGAGTCATGGAAGTTTTGACTGCTGAAGTTACGGTTAAACTTAAACATAAAAGTAAATTAGTAAAATTTCTTATATTTCCGGATGCAAATAATAATGAAACATTACTTGGAATCGATTTCCTTCAAAGTTTTAATATATCGGTCAACTTTGGAGAGTCCATCTGGAATTTTTCAGAAAACAATAAAGAAAAATTTCATCTTGAGTATGAAGGCGAGCCATTCAAATTGGAAAGTGTGTCGTGTGCTTCAATGGAGAGTGCGTTGAGACCCGATGAGGCAACTTCTCTTCCTGACCATGAGTGTGAGAAACTTTCCCAGCTTCTTCTTGACAATAGTGAGATCTTTCAGTTAGGGGGAGAACCAACGACATTTGCTGAGCACAGGATCGATACCGACGATCACCCCCCTGTCGTCGCGGACACCCTCAGCCGCCCTTCATGTGACGAGGATGAAAAAGAACAATGTGGTCTCTGTTCAGTAGTGGTTGACTTGCCTTCCAAGAGTCCGGCTGAATTGCGACGCTCTCAGATTGATGATCCAGAGTTAGAAAAGATCATAATTGCGCTTGAAAGTGATTCGGATGGTACTACCATCGCAGCCAAGTGCTGGTTGGAGAGAGGGTACTTTTTGCAACAGGGTGTGCTATATCGATACAACCCTGATGTCGATAGCGAGGAGCCACAGTTAGTCGTTCCTGCTTGTCTCCGTCTTGACATTTTGAAAGAATGTCATAATTCACCTATCGCTGGTCATCATGGTGTCGACAGAACTTTTCAAAGAGTTGCACAGCGGTTCTTTTTTCCAGGCATGCGTCGTGTTATTGCAGACTACGTCAAAACGTGCATTACCTGCCAACGCTATAAAGCTTCTAACGAAAAGACTTTTGGCCTACTTCAAACACCAGTACTCAGTCGAAAGGACTGTGCCGATAAAGACCGCAAGCATGAAGAGTTTAAGGTTGGCGATCAGGTTCTGCTGAAGTCCCATGTGCTAAGCAACTCTGCTAAACACGTTTCATCAAAGTTCGTTCCCAAGCGTGATGGACCGTACCTGGTGACTCAACAAACTAGTCCAACAACTTATCTGATCTCACGTTTGCGATGTCCGGAAGACGTTCTGGGAAAGTTTCACGTGTCAGAACTGAACCGTTTCCACGATAGAGGTAATGTTTCGTTAGATCCGGTAAATCCTAAACGTGCTAGAGGTCGTCCTCGTAAAATTGTAAGCAGTCACAGCTCTGATGACAACTCCGACTCCGAAGATGGTCGAGTTCTTGAGCGAGGTCTCTCTCAAGAACTCGCGGGGGAGGGTATAGCACGTGCCAAATGCACTAGACCCGTCCCCACAATCAGACTTCTTATACGGTTGCTTGACGGATGACATGACAGTTCTGGGAACAAGACAGTTGACATATGTGGGATGTTAGTTTTAGAATGTTGGAGAGTTTTGTCGGTTAATTTTCATAATGGTATCTTGAAAAGTTTATCTTTTAATTATTTTGTCTTTTCTAATGTAAAAAGCCCAATAAACTTTTGATAACGAACCACATATTATTATTTTTTCGCCCAACTGGCCTAGCCGTACGCGAAATAAGTAATTTAGATCCTTCTAAGTCCGCAGGTCCAAATCACTTACATTCCATTCTTTTGATCAGATGTGCGGAAACTGTTGCAATTCCGGTATCTATTTTATTTGAAAGATCCATGGCCGAACACTCCTTTCCCCCCCTCTGGAAGTCTGCATTTATCACGCCTATACATAAAAAAGGATCTAAAATGGAAGTGACTAATTACCGCCCGATATCCAAGCTATGTATAGTATCAAAAGTATTTGAGCGAGTTGTGTACAACCAAGTATATGCGGCTCTAAAAAATTCATTTAGTCCTTTTCAGCATGGGTTCTTGAGGGGGCGGTCGACGGTGTCGAACCTTATATTGTTTAATGAGTACTTAACTGATGCAATGGACTCTGGTAGTCAGGTGGATGTGGTCTATACTGACTATAGCAAAGCTTTTGACAGAATATACCACATCACCCTTATCACCAAACTCCGGAACATAGGAATCCATGGAGACTTACTCAGATGGTTTAAATCATATATAGATATGAGGTCGCAGGCTGTAGTCATTAACAATTACATATCTAGCTGGGTTACTATCCCAAGTGGGGTCCCCCAAGGGTCCCTCCTTGGTCCCCTACTTTTTGCGATCTTTGTTAACGACATAGCAGGTTGCTTTCATAGCTCGAAGTTACTGTGCTTTGCTGACGATATGAAAATCTATAAAAAGATAACTAGTGTATCCGATTCTAATGCTTTGCAAAGCGACTTGTCACGACTCGACGACTATTGCCTTCTTAACAAGCTCGACCTCAACCCATTAAAATGTTCTGTTACCACTTTTACCCGCAAGATTAATATCATACAGTCAACATACACGCTTAAAAACCAATCCCTTCAACACTGTCATCAGACTCGAGACTTAGGTGTCATCCACGACTCGAAACTTCTATTTGACCAGCACATTACTCACATTGTAAGTAAAGCACATAAAGCCCTAGGTTTCGTTATGAGAAGCTCTGTAGGTTTTAAAAAAGCTAAAACAATTAAGATTCTCTACTGCACTTTTGTTCGTAGTATATTGGAGTACGCTTCTCAATTGTGGAACCCGAGGTACGATACCTACATCGCTCGAGTTGAACGAATTCAGAGGAAATTTATGAAATTTTTATGTTATAAACTACGTATTCCATACAACTCGGATGACTATCTTAATTTATGCAAACGTTTCCATATTCTGCCACTTAGCACAAGACGTGACATATCCGATATAATTTACCTACTTAAAATAGCATCTAACCAAATTGATTGTCCCGAATTACTCAATAAAATTAATCTAAACATCCCTCCCAAACGTAAAAGGTTCAATCCACCTCTTTTCATTCCATTTGTCAACACTAATTACCGTCAGAATTCATATATTTATCGAGCGAGTAGTAAATTCAATAATACCTGCAAAGAAAGTGAGACAATGGACTTGTTTTGTACGAGTGTGAGCTCGGCGCGCCGGCAGCTGAGCAGTTCATTCTTCGATTAGGTACGTAAGTATACATAGTGTAGGCATAGGCACCTAGTGGTGCACTACTGTTATTATTCTGTGGTAGCGAGTAGGTAGGTAAACTTTATGTTATAGTTGAAATTAGATTCCTAGGTACTTGTAATTAGTAACTGTAGGTTAGTTAACGCTTAGAAAATATTTCTTATTCACATTTGTTGAACTTAGCCTTTATGTAAAAATAGATAGTAGGTAGGTAGTCAACACTTATTGTTTGATAACACAGTATTAATTATCTTATTGGCAGATAGCAGAAGTGGGGCTGTAAATGTTGTTTGCGCGTATCATAATAACTACTCCGTTAGCTATTCGTGAAGACCGCTAATTGGCTTCTCTGATAACCTAGATTAATTAGTTAATAAGTTACTTTAAGCTGTTGGTCTTCCAAAAAACAAATAAATAAATAAATAAATAAATAAATGAAATCCTGTTGTAATGGCTGGTTAGTGAACCTTTCAATAAAAAAAAAAAAAAAAAAAAATAGTTAGTAGCAAGCACCCCGTGTCATAGTAACTACTCATACTCATACTCATATTATTTATTGCAATTATTATGTTACATGGTGAGGTCTTAAAGTTAAAAATGGTAAATACATAATAGGCCCTAATGTTCAGGGCATAGCAATATCTGGAGTGGAAGCGGGCCGAAGTCTGAAAAAATAGATAAATTAAAAGCTATTTGTTATTTTTATATTATGAAGTCAATTCAATTAGTATTATAACGCAGGCAGTGTATCATTGAAAAAGTCATTTAAATTATAATAGCATTTTTTTATCAATAAGTCCTTTAATCTATATTCGAATGTCCTATCCTTTTCTACGTCTTTTATTTGTTCGGGGATTTTATTATAAATTTTTGATGCCATTGTTGTTGGACCGGAACTGTGTATTTTTAATTTAGAGTTAGGCAGTACTAATTTGTGCTTATACCTGCATGGGTAACGCCGTGGCAGGTCAGTTTTTTTTACGAAAAATTGTGGGTATTTTCTTACAAACTTGCAAGCTTCGAATATGTAGATGCTGGTTAACGTTAAAATTTTTAGGCTACGAAAATGTTCTTGGCAGCTTTCCGGAAGCTTTATATTGGCAAGGGTACGAACGCATGACTTTTGTAGAATAAAGAGATCATGGACATCAACACTATTACCCCAAAGGATAATGCCATTTGTGAGCCAAGCGAATGCATAGGCATAATAAGCAGTTGTTGAAGTTTGTAGGTCTGTTGCTTTTCTAAGTTCCCTAAGGGCATATGTAAAACTGGACAGTTTGGACCTTATTTTTTGGATATGGCTTTTCCAATTCACGTGTGAGTCTATGTTTAGTCCTAGGAGTGTAAAAGAGTCGGTGCATTCTAATTTAATATTATTATAAGTAAAATTTATGTCAAGAGGGGGTTTTTGGTAAGGTCTAAATTGCATAATTTTAGTTTTTGAATAATTTATGTCCAGATTATGATCAATCATCCAATTTTGAATAGAATTTAGTATGTCAGTTAGTTTAGTTGTCAAGTTGGTGTCATTGTTTTTGTACTAGCGTATCTGTAATTCGGAAATATCTTAGATTCACGAAATCTAACATCATCATCACCCTATCCCGAACCTTATCCCATACTAACTATCCTTTATTCCATGTCGTGAGAAACACCGCTTTTTTTTTTACATTCTAGTTTCATTCGTTAAAAGCCAAGGCAGGAGAAGATTTGACTTCCTTAAAAAAATGTTTGCTAAATGTTTGCTAGTGTGTATCATCAACTTATTATTAAAAAATGATGAAAGCTTTAATTAAAAATCGATGATAGATGAATGCAGTAAGATTTAACTTAAATAAGTTTACAGAGAAAGAATAAAGAAAGAAGATGAAGAAAGATAGTGGAATATTACAGAAAACTTTAACCCAGAAAGCTCAAATTAAAATTTAAAAAAAGTTTTGATAAACATGCCGTGGTGAATATTGCGTAAATTTATGAGCGCCGATAGAATAAGTAGGTTAGCTTTGGCCAATTTTATTTTCACGAAAAAAGAAGAAGCAGATAATAGTATGGTATTGTGTGCTAGCTATATTTATCCCTTCGGTTGTCGCGACCATTTTGCGCAAAATCTCTTGAGTTTATATTATGTGTTCTGTGGGCTATAGTGTCGAGGCCTTTCTGGGTGTCCACTGTCCGTGCGGTATCGTCGAGTGTGATTAAAATGACGATATCTGTAAAGTTTTGTAAGGAGCTATGCGTCTAGATCTTATATTGTTGGAATCGTTATGAAATAAGCTAACACATGAAACATGTTATAGTCATGTATTACCTTGCAATGTATTAATAATTCCAGCTTGAGACAATTTTTGCCAGTTTATTGTACAAGTCGTTTTTAGTCGCATTTACCCCAAAGGGGCTATTCTCTTTAGGGAGCAATACTCAAAATACTCAATACTCAATACATTTATTGCATAAACATGGTTTAGTTTAGATACATACCTACATAGTTCTTAGGTGTAAGTCAGTATCACATGGACCCTGTGAATAGGGTAAAGCAACATGGAGGTAGGCCGAGGCTTATACACAGTAGTTGGTACGTATATATTATTATTATAGATTGAGAAATTCCAGGAATTATCAGTATCCATTGCCTACAAAAATAAGAAATAATTGAATTGCCTCAGTGTGCACGGGCCCTAATGGCATCCAATTAACATGCTGTACAATAACATCACGTGACAATTTTGTGCACCCAGTTAATTCACAGCCAGTTATTGTACGGCAGGTTAGAACGAATCCAAAAAATGAAAAAAGGTTTCGTTTTATCATGATGTACAATAACTGGACGTACATTAACCGGACCCATATATTTGTTTGTTTGTTTACAAAATACTCTGGTCAATGCAGTGGTCTGGTGGTCTCGAGCTGGTCTCGAGTCTCGTCTGATCAGTGATCACAGAGTTTAGTATTTTATTATAAAGTAGGTACGTTTGTAGAAAGTACGCTGTGATTTTATTGCATCCTTGTCACAAGTAAGACGCTATAATCACGATCAAGGCACCATCAAGCGAGGGGAAACTGTCCTGGCTGGTAAAAAGTATAGAGTATAGCTTTGCTGTAGGAATGTGAAGCCAATTTTTGTTATAGCGCTCGGTGGGTATCAAATGTCGCTGTTTCCTGCATATGCTCCCGACGGAGACGGGAAATCAAAAACGGAAAAATCGAGTGTTCGACACGGGCACTGCAACATCACAATATTTCGAACGGCTGGGGCCGCCGCGAGCACAGAGTGCCAGCCAGCGACCGCGCGAGAGGGCACGTTGCCAGCTCGCGCGGCCGAGGCTGGAGCCGCCGCGAGCACAGAGTGCCAGCCAGCGACCGCGCGAGAGGACACGTTGCCAGCTCGCGCGGCCGAGGCTGGAGCCGCCGCGAGCACAGAGTGCCAGCCAGCGACCGCGCGAGAGGACACGTTGCCAGCTCGCGCGGCCGAGGCTGGAGCCGCCGCGAGCACAGAGTGCCAGCCAGCGACCGCGCGAGAGGACACGTTGCCAGCTCGCGCGGCCGAGGCCGGAGCGGCCGCGATCTCGGAGTGCCGGCTGGCGGGGGAGACAGCCGCGCACACCGACTTCTACTTCGACCGAAAACCAGACACTGTTAACTTGGAAGTTTCCACCCTGCACATTCCTGGAAGGCCTATGTGAGTTGGAAGTTTGATGGTACGTAACTCAAAAGCTGTTTTTATCCGCTAGAGGATAAAGTAAAATTGAATTTAGAAAATAGTGTGCATTAAGTATATTGTGATCATTCAAAACATCATTATAGTTATTTGATATACAAGAGTGCAAAGCTGCTATTTAACTGCATGCTCAATTTTAATGACCGTGCAAGCAAAGAATTCAAAATTTAACCACGAGCTTAGCAAGTGGTTTAAAAGTTAGAATCCTACGCGTTGGATTCGAAAACTTTACCAAATGCTGGAAGAATTGACACTGGTCGGTAATTTGATACAACATTTGCATCGCCATTCTTATGTATTGGTGTTAGTCATGCTTTTTTCCACTCAGAAGGAAAGTACCCATTTCTAAGTGATTGATTAAATAACGTTAACAATGGCTTCGATAAGTTGTCTGCACTATTTCTTAGAAAAACATTTGGTATTCCATCTAAACCTGCACCCTTGGCACTTGACCGCTTTTTTATTTTATTTTTATTTTATTTTATTTTATTTTCAAGGAAAACAAACAGCTTTACTAGAAACATAATGGTAAGTACTATAGAACAATAAAAGCTAAACAGTTTTCGCTAATAGAACACTTTAGATAATACAATGTAAAAAGTAGGTAGGTATAGTATTATCTTATCTGCGGTAAAAGTAAAAGTAAAATTCACTTATATAAGGAGTTTATACCAATGGAGAAAAATAAATAGGTAAGCCATATATAGTATATTTCATTACAAGTGCGGGAAGGCTGTCATTGCAAAGAGTTCCGACAAATGTCTACCCGAGCCGAAGGCGAGGGTTGACAGTCGGAACAAGTTGCAATGACGGTTCCGCATGTGTACTGAACGACTATTTTTAATACAGTTGCGAAAAAATTAAGCAATTTAATAAAATAATAAAAATACCATTTGCTTTTTCTCATCTGATTCTCTCCACGCATTAAGTTCGTCGTATGTATGCATGTAGCGACTTTTTGACTTTTCCGGTAAAATGTTCTCCGAAGCATTTTACGCAATTATACTGAGTTCCGGTGGTGTTCATTCAAAAAAACTAGGGTCGAAATTACTCATTTTGTGCAACAAACAAATAAACTCGCAAAGAAAATTTCTGAAAAATGGCGCCAAGCGCCAACCGTAAAATATAAGCAGAGATTTTTTTTTTCTTCACCCATTCTGGAAGGCAAAGGGAACTATACCCATACAGCCAAGTCTTCAGTAGATTTTTTTTATTGATATGAATTGAAAATGAAATTTAATGAGATGAAATGAAATGAAACCTAACATAACTCATTCAATCAAATCATTAAATCTGTTAATGAAACAAATTAGTAGCTTCTTTTTAGAGAATCATAAAAACTTCGATGAATTTTTTTAGTAAAAACTTCATGGTTGGTTTTTCTTTTTAGACATTATTTTGACAGTTGGGAAAGAAAAAGCACTAGTGCGGGAATGGTAAAAAAAAAGCACGCGTGTGTAATAGCCCACATCCCGAACGCTATACGTCTCTGCAATACGCCACTTTTTGAGCAACTGTATTAAAAAATCTATAAACTAACGAAAGTAGTGCTATGGTGTCCGGTAGGCAAATAAATTCTATAAATAAATACTATTATTAATTAAAAATTCAAGTATGTAAATTATACGAATTTATAATAAGTCTTAAATCGTAAACCGCAATTTACCCTTCGCCGAACTACAGGAACTTTTATATTATGTTACTTGTTGCTACGGAGCCCTTCATGGGCGAGTCCGACTCGCACTTGCCTGCTTTTTTTTAATTTGTGACTCGGAACCGTCTTGGTGTGTTACTTTTATTTTCTTTACGCGCGCCGAATGACTCGCTGCGCTCGCTATTAAATTTGAGAATAGTATATTTCATTACAAGTGCGGAAAGGCTGTCATTGCAAAGAGTTACGACAAATGTCTACCCGAGCCGAAGGCGAGGGTTGACCATTGTAAAAAAACCATTTGCTTTTTTCTCTTCTCTCCACACAATAAGTTCGTCGTATGTATGCATGTAGCGACTTTTTGACTTTTCCGGTAAAATGTTCTCCGAAGCATTTTGTGCAATTATACTGAGTACCGGTGGTGTTAATTCAAAAAAACTAGGGTCGAAATTACTCATTTGGTGCAACAAACAAATAAACTCGCAAAGAAAATTTCTGAAAAATGGCGCCAACTGTAGAATATATATTATACAGGGTGTCCCAGAAAGTATGGTCAAGCGAAATTCCAGAGATAGAACACCTTTTGGGGTACCCGAATCACCCCCATGTATGTTCCGCGATTTCTTATAGTTTTCGAGTTATGAATTTTTTTCCGAATTTTAGAAAATTTTCCACTTGAACAATTTAAAAAATTCTAAAAAAAAAAGTAGAAAACTTTCTTAAGATTTTTTTTTTGCCACTGAATACTGATGAGTGTTTCTTTTACGCATAAAATAATTGGCGACGTAACTTTGATAAAAACTATGAATATGTTGGTGTAAAGTCATAAAATTACATTCGGTGAATTATGACTTCAATTTTCAACTTTAAATTAAAAATCTTAGCAAGTGATTCCATGGTTTTAAAATAAGTTTAAAAACTTTTACAAACTCCCAGCTTTCATAATCATTAAAAAAAAATAGTGCTTAATAGGCTACTTTGGCTAAAATCAGCCTTCAAAGACGGCGAGGTGGAAAATTCCTAAAATTAGCTATCTGATTAGAAAATAGATTTAGACCATTTTATCATTCCTAGGCTTAATTTGTTTGTTAACTAACCAAAAACGACTGCGAAAAAAGTAATATTTAATTAATATTTGAAGATATGAGTAACATTTATTAACAAAAAAAATTCTTAATGTCGACCTTCTAGGTCGATACAAATCCTACACCGTCATAAAAAGTTTTCCTTTAATCGTATGAAAGCTATTTTATTTGCCTTATTTTTTTCTTGGGCCTGTCTTAATTTTGTTCTTAATTCGGCCATATTTTTGGTTTCTTTGGCGTTAACTAATTCTTTGTAGTAACCCCAACACAAATAAATCGATCGGGTTCAAGTCCAGTCCAGGTCTACCTGAATTTCTTGCGAAATAACCTCAACGGCCTATTAGAAGATATGGACCAGGTAGCAAACATGATTTTCAAAACGACGGCGCTCCATGCTGCTTCGCGAGAATTGTCAGAGAACATTTTTGGACGAAAGATTCAGAGGCAGGTGGATCGACCGTGGAGGACCTATTGCGTGGCCGCCGTGGTCCCCCGACTTGAACCCGATCGATTTATTTGTGTTGGGGTTACTGCAAAGAATTAGTTAACGCCAAAGAAACCAGAAATATGGCCGAATTAAGAACAAAATTAAGACAGGCCCAAGAAAAAAATAAGGCAAATAAAATACGATCTTTCATACGATTAAAGGAAAACTTTTTATGACGGTGTAGGATTTGTATCGACCTAGAAGGTAGACATTAAGAATTTTTTTTGTTAATAAATGTTACTCATATCTTCAAATATTAATTAAATATTACTTTTTTCGCAGTCATTTTTGGTTAGTTAACAAACAAATTAAGCCTAGGAATGATAATATGGTCTAAATCTTTTTTCTAATCAGATAGCTAATTTTAGGAATTTTCCACCTCGCCGTCTTTGAAGGCTGATTTTAGCCAAAGTAGCCTATTAAGCACTATTTTTTTTTTATGATTATGAAAGCTGGGAGTTTGTAAAAGTTTTTAAACTTATTTTAAAACCATGGAATCACTTGTTAAGATTTTTAATTTAAAGTTGAAAATCGAAGTCATAATTCACCGAATGTAATTTTCTGACTTTACACCAACATATTCATAGTTTTTATCAAAGTTACGTCGCCAATTATTTTATGCGTAAAATAAACACTCATCAGTATTCAGTGGCAAAAAAAATATCGTAAGAAAATTTTCTACTTTTTTTTTTAGAATTTTTTAAGTTGTTCAAGTGGAAAATTTTCTAAAATTCGGAAAAAAAATCATAACTCGAAAACTATAAGAAATCGCGGAACATACATGGGGGTGATTCGGGTACCCCAAAGGGTGTTCTATCTCTGGAATTTCGCTTGACCATACTTTCTGGGACACCCTGTATATATATATATATTTTTTTTCGTAGAATATAAGAAGATATTTTTTTTCTTCTTCACCTATTCTGGAAGGCAAAAGGAACTATACCCACACAGCCAAGTCTTCAGTAGATTTTTTTTATTGATACGAATTGATAATGAAATTTAATGAGATGAAATGAAATGAAACCTAACATAACTCATTCAATCAAATCATTAAATCTGTTAATGAAACCAATTAGTAGCTTCTTTTTAGAAATAATACGTATTTGCATGAATAATAAAAACTTCGATGAATTTTTTTAGTAAAAACTTCATGGTTGGTTTTTCTTTTTAGACATTATTTTGACAGTTAAGACATTAAGATGGCAACCCTGCTTCATCTAAACTACACCTGAATCTATTTTAAATATTTTTAACTACCTACTTAACTCGAAAGCAAAAGTGGAAGTGCTGTTGTTTTGAAGTGCTGCCTCCAATTAGCCTACACAATTGTTTCCAAGGATATATTCGACGCGTAAGCTACTCAAAACATCAGTGAAAAGTTTTTATTAAATACCCGCCTAAAACTTTCGACTCGTATATCAGTCAAACTAAGTCGTGATTACCCACATGCAAGTGATACTCGCTTGCCAAACTCAACTGACAGCCTCATTTTCAATTTGACAATAAGGCAGTGTTACCAGTGTGGGAAATTTGCCCAGATCAGAGTGAAATTCAAAATGAGTGTTTGCAATAAATGTAACAAACAAATTAAACCAAGTGATACGAAGACCTGCTCAAAATGCAGTAGCTCATTCCACTACCAGTGCCTAGCAGTGCCTCAAGACACCTTTAGTAAAGAGTCTAAAGCTTATAAAGCGACGTGGAAGTGCGCCGAATGTAGATCCGTCGAAAAACGGGGCGACCATTCTATAACTCCCTCTCAGTCGATCTCCCAGCGTCAGAGTGCAGATTCTCCGGCGGCAAGCAATATTGACGACCTAAAACAATACATCGACAAAAAACTTGAGGAATCTCTGTCGCGTCTTTTAAGTGAAATCCGGCGAGACTTCACATCTGAGAGCTCTGACACCCGCTGCAAGATACAAGAGTTAACTGATAGCGTCAACTTCATGTCAGCTAATTACGACAACCTTAAAGAGGTACTAGACGACAAAACTAAGGCAATGGAGGAGCTACGGGCTGAGAACATCACACTTCGCTCAGAAATTACTTCACTGAGTGCGAGGTTGAACCAGTTTGATCAACAGTCACGCGATTGCAATCTTGAAATTCAGTGCGTACCCGAGCACAGGACAGAAAATCTGAAGACAGTAATCCAACAGCTGGCAGCCACCATTGGATGCGGTCTAGCCGACAGCGAGCTTTTGAATTACCATCGTGTCGCTAAAGTCGATCAGGACTCCAAGCGACCTCGCTCAATTGTGGTCAAGCTCATAAATTCTATAGTGCGCGACACATTCCTGGCAGCAGCCAAAACTTTCAACAGAACCCACCAGAACGACAAACTAAACACAGCACACCTAGGCCTTGCTGACGAGAAGAAACCCGTGTACGTCTGTGAACACCTGACACTAGTAAACAAACAACTGCACGCAGCTGCTCGCCAAGCTGCCAGGGACAAGAAGTTCCAGTTCGTGTGGGTGCGAAACGGCAGGATTTACATGAGAAAAGACGTCAATTCCAGAAGCTTCGTAGTAGGGGATTCGGACCTCTTGAGTTCTTTGTAACTAGGTTTTAAGCTCGGGTAGCAAAGTACCTTCTATGTAATGCAAAGTATTTTCTATGGTTCTTTTGTCAAACTCCAAGTGTAACCTAAAAATTCTATACCAAAATGTTAGGGGCCTTAGGACAAAAACCCTAACCTGTTTAGCTAATGTCTTAAAACAAGATCTGGACGTTATTCTATTGACTGAAACCTGGCTCAACGACTCAGTCTTCGACCATGAAATAATCGATAGCAGATACACCGTTTTCAGGCACGACCGAAACCCTTTAAACAGTGACAAGCAGGATGGTGGAGGAACTCTCATTGCGGTCCATAAAAAATACTTACCTGTTCGCAAACCAAAATGGGAGTCACCAACTCTCGAGGATATCTGGGTTATCATTAAACTCAGACAGGGAAATTCTACAATAGATCTATGCTTATGTTGCGTATATCTTCCTCCTCCTATAGCATTTCAAAACCTGGACGTCGCGTTGAAACACCTAACAGACATAGTACAACATAAAATGCCAAAAAAGTCACTTCTGCTGTTGACAGGCGATCTCAACCTCTCAAAGTTACGATGGGAACATGATGTCAACACTAACTCCATGCTTCCAGTGTGTTCCTCAGATCAAACGTATAGTTTGCTCACGTACGCTCTTTCATTCAATGGTCTCCATCAAATGAATTCAGTCCCCAACGCTAAGGGTCGTCTGTTAGATTTGATAATTACCAACTCATTCAGTTCTGTTGAAGTATCGATTAGCCCCACCCCACTTGTCGCTCTGGACAGTAACCACCCAGCACTATTCATTTATTTAAACTAAGTATGAACAAATCTCCTAAAAAGCAGAAGTCCATAGTCCTAAACTTTGACAAAGCAAACTATGAAAACATAATTGGAGACCTAGAAAAAATAGACTGGAGCCATCTATTGAAATCGGGCGGGACTATTGATAGTGATGTTGATGTGTTCTATGATTTAATCATGCCTGTAATTGAGACTTATACCCCACTGAGTAGAAAGGGATGTAGTAAGTATCCGTTTTGGTTTAGTCGTGGACTCCAGATGGCTCTTAAAGAAAAAGCGCAATACCATCGGCGTTACAAGTTGTATGGTAATCCAAGAGACCGCTTAACCTATCAAGTACTGCGAGAAAGATCCGACAAGATGATGGTGGAATGCTTGAATAAACTTAAGACTGACGCAAAAATCCATATTAAGAAAAACCCTAAATCATTTTGGACTTTCATCAAGTCGTTCAGGGCAAATAGTAATGAACTCCCAGACGAAATGTTCCTTGGCAACCAAAGCGTCCAAGGTGGTCAAGTAATAAGCAACCTGTTTTCGGAATACTTCCACTCCATCTATAGTGACGGTCAAACAACATCCAATCACACCAAAGAGCCAATAAACCATCATTCTTTACTCAGCTCATGCTTTCTCTCCGAACAGGACGTTTTTGACTCTATTCAGCATCTGGACGTAAGCAAAGGCCCAGGTGCAGACTCTATCCCTCCCGTGTTCCTTAAAACGTGTGCAGCGCAACTAGCTAAGCCATTGCATATACTATTCAATAAATCTCTTAAATGTGGGTCTTTTCCCTCAAAATGGGAGCTCGCTCATATTACTCCTATCCACAAAAAAGGGGACCACGGTGACATTGCAAACTACAGACCAATTTCTATTCTGTCATCAATAGGTAAACTCTTTGAATCAATGGTTCAAAAAAGAATGTATTTCCATCTGAAATCACTACTCGTACCCGAACAACACGGCTTTTTACCAGGTAGGTCAACTGCATCAAACCTCCTTGGTTATGTTAGTGACATAACAGAAGCATTCGATGCCAAACTTGAAGTGCATGCAATTTACACAGACGTTTGAGGCGTTTGATCTAGTCAATCATGACCTACTAATTCAAAAACTTGGACATGCCGGGATCTGTGGGTCTCTGTTGCGATGGTGTGATTCGTATCTCCAAAACCGCTCTCAACTAGTCAAAGTTCGTGGCTTCAAGTCTCCTGCGAGGGTAGTCCCATCGGGCGTACCCCAAGGCTCACACCTTGGACCTTTATTCTTTCTGGTGTTTGTCAATGACTTATGCGACTCCATAACATCAAATTTTCAAATATTTGCTGATGATCTCAAGCTGTACAGAACCATTCGCTCTCATGAGGATGTTACGGGTCTACAGACTGACATTCATAAAATAGACGCCTGGTGTGCTCTGAATAACATGGTTTTAAACGCTTCAAAATGCTTTCACCTCAAATTTTCGAGAAAAACTAACCCAACTCCAGCCACTTACTTTATTGGCAATACGCCGATTGCAGAGGTTTCTAAAATGCGTGACTTGGGAGTAGTAGTTGACGCCAAGCTTGATTTTCGTGAACATATTGACCACATAACCAAAAAAGGCGCACGACTAGCAGGCTTTGTTATAAGGCAAACGAAATTTTTCAATGACTTTGAAGTTCCTATTATTCTCTTTAATTGCTATGTCCGTAGTCTTCTGGAATACTGTAGCCCTTTTTGGAGTCCTTCTTACCAAGTACATATTGGGAGACTGGAGAGACTCCAGAAAAAAATCTTATATCATCTTACGTATGCTAACAATCTTTGTCGAAAACTAGACTCTTACGAATCTAGACTTGCTCACTTTCATATGGACACATTAGCACACAGAAGGAAACTAGCCGACATTGTGTTTCTACACAAAATGATAAATGGTAAAATAGACAGCCCCAATTTACTTAATAAATTTCAATTAGCCATCCCGCGTCCCTCGAGCCGTCTTCAAAATAGAAAAACGTTCAATCTTCCGTTCTGCCATGCTAAGTATAGTCAACACTCACCAATATATACAACATGTCCCAAAATTCAACGATAAGCCGGCACCAGAGGATGGACCTACTAATGACTACTCGAGAAAAAAAAAGAAAAAAAAATATCTCTACTTTTTTTTAAATTACTTAAAAAAAATGGAAATTCTTCGAAAATGTATACCCCTTAGGACACTTTTAACTACCATGACCACAATTTTTCAAATATTTCAGTTTTTTTGTTTGTATCGGCAACCTAAGTAGTACTACTATTCACCATAATCTTTGAAAATTACAGAATTTTCGTAGTTTTATACAAAAAAACAACCAAAAATATTATTTCCCTAAAATTTTGAAAGGTTTTAACGTTCAGTAAACTTTAACTCATCGTAGTGTAAAAAAAAATATGGACACTACTATGGCAAGTTTTTTAAAAAATTAGCGCAACTAACCTAGATTTTAAAATGGTATAATACTTTAGAAAAACTAGCCACAAAAAAAAAATAATGACACTTTTTCTAATCAAGAACCAAATTTCATAAGTTGTTGTTAATAGTAATCACTTCTACTATGTGCCCAAATTAGATTTCTTTCGCAAATTCTTAGAATTTGGAAGGGACATGTGCGTAGTCAGTGAAGTTCAGAAGTCAGAAAGAGATAGATAGTATACGTTAGAGAGAGATAGATAGTGATAATAATAGTTATTTGAACTTTTTACAAAATGACTTGCCAGTATTATTAGAAGACATGCCCATTAGTGATCCACAAAACAAAGGTTTCAAAATGATGGTTGCCCAGCTCACTATGCCCGTCCTGTGCGAGAATACTTAAACCAAGAGTATCCAGGGCGTTGGATAGGGCGACTTGGTCCTATTTTATGGCCACCCCGTTCACCCGATCTAAACCCCCTGGACTTCTTCTATTGGGGTTGTCTCAAAGACAGAGTCTACTCGAAACCCATTGCAACACTGAACGACCTTCGCCAAAAAATCACTCAGGCTGCGGATCATATCAATAGTAGAAGATATGCACGACGAATAGAACGATCTTTTTTAAGGCGATGTCGTGCCTGTATTAATGCCGGTGGTAAACAGTTCGAACATTTATTATAATATTATTAATAATGCAATAAATTTACATTTATTGACACCATTTGTTTCATTCATTCAACATTTTCCAACAACAAAAATCTATTTTGGGCACATAGAAGAAGTGATTACTATTAACAACAACTTATGAAATTTGGTTCTTGATTAGAAAAAGTGTAATTATTTTTTTTGTGGCTAGTTTTCCTAAAGTATTATACCATTTTAAAATCTAGGTTAGTTGCGCTAATTTTTTAAAAAACTTGCCATAGTAGTGTCCATATTTTTTTTTTACACTACGATGAGTTAAAGTTTACTGAACGTCAAAACCTTTCAAAATTTTAGGGAAATAATTTTTTTTGGTTGTTTTTTTGTATAAAACTACGAAAATTCTGTAATTTTCAAAGATTATGGTGAATAAAAGTACTACTTAGGTTGCCGATACAAACAAAAAAACTGAAATATTTGAAAAATTGTGGTCATGGTAGTTAAAAGTGTCATAAGGGGTATACATTTTCGAAGAATTTCCATTTTTTTAAGTAATTTAAAAAAAAGTAGAGGTATTTTTTTTTTCTTTTTTTTTCTCGAATAGTCATTCGTAGGTCCATCCTCTGGTGCCGGCTTATCGTTGAATTTTGGGACATGTTGTAGAATGTGCTCGTCGTACAATGACATCTGTCAAGAACTGGAGATTTTTTCAACATCAGTCTCGTCGATAAAGAGACTGCCCGCAGGCAACACCTAAATTTTTCATCCGTTTTTTTTTATTATTAGCTTTAAGTTTTAGTATCCTTTTCTCGCTTGATTTTGTATGTATTTATTTAACAAATCCATTGTTTTTTTTTTAAATTTAATTTAATTTTTGCTCAACTTATACATATAATTCTTTTCTATACTAAATTATGTAATTTCTGTTGTCTAAATAGTTCTAGTGTAGCAGGTATATTATTCATTTTATGCATGCTGTGTTCTCATCTAGAAGGCCGTACACTCGCCTATGTCTTTTCTAGCCACGTGCCATATTATTACTGTACCTACCCATAGTGTAACGTCCAGTTTTGAGAACCTAAATAAAAAAAAAATAAAAAAAAGACAGTTGGGAAAGAAAAAGCACTAGTGCGGGAAAGGTAAAAAAAAAGCACGAGTTTGTAATAGCCCACATCCCGAACGCTATACGTCCCTGCAATACGCCACTGTATTAAAATAGTACATTGTTACCTGAGTGTTGAAAGTCACGTTTTTTGAGTCCCGAGACGGGTTTGGCGCCAGAGCGTAAGCGAGGGCGCCAATGGAGCTTGAGGGACTTAAAAGACTTTCACCCGAGGTAAACACTGTGCTTTTCATTACGAATACAAGGAAAGTAAAAATAAAAACATGAAAGAAAAATTAGTGAAAATGAAGATTGAATTGCCGCCTTCCCGGTTTTTTTTTTTCTTTTTCTCTGGCGGGCCTTCGGCTTCGGCTCGCCAGCATTATTCAGCCATTATTTTCATTCTCATAATTTAAAAAAAGCAGCCAAGTGCGAGTCGGACTCGCCCATGAAGGGTTCCGTAGCACGACGAACTACAAGAACCTTTATATATGTTACTTGATGTAACATAATAAGGTTCCTGTAGTTCGTTGAAAGGTAAATTGCGGTTTACGGTTTATGACGTATAAAAAAAAAACTACTGACTAGATCTCGTTCAAACCAAATATCGTTGAAAGTTTACATAGTAATGTACAACATATATTTTTTTTAGTATTATAATTCTCTTACTTTAGAAGTTAGAGGGGGGGGACCAACTTTTTTCCACTTTGGAAGTGTCTCTCGCGCAAACTATTCAGTTTAGAAAAAAACTATATTAGATACCTCAACATCATTTTTAAAGACCTATTCATAGATACCCCACACGTATGGGTTCGATGAAAAAAAATTTTTTGAGTTTCAGTTTCAAGTATGGGGACCCCCAAAATTTATGGTTTTTTTTCTATTTTTGTGTAAAAACCTTAATGCGGTTACAGAATACATCTACTCACCAACTTTCATCAGTCTAGCTTTTATGGTTTCGGAGAAAAATGGCTGTGACACGGCTGGACAGACAGACAGACAGACAGACAGACAGACAGACAGACAGACAGACAGACAGACATGACGAATCTATAAGGGTTCCGTTTTTGCCATTTGGCTACGGAACCCTAAAAATGGTAAATTGTTTGCTCAAATCTATTTTATTTTAAATAAATAGTTGAAGCTATACAGAGTGGATACGACAGATGGGCATTAAATTACACTACGTACACTATACGTGTTAAGTATTAAATCGATACGGTATAAAAATAAAAAGCTACAAAAATGAGTTTTTTTTTATTTCAAACAAACTAAATAGCTTACCGATCCGAGTAAAACGCAAACACCCTTGATAGTAAAACGGCAACGTCGCGCGCTTGCCGGAGCGCGACATGCCCAGGCAGGCGGCGCGGCGGCGGCCGGGGCGATGACCTGGCGGCGCGAGTGGAGGCCTGAGCCGCCATTGAATTAGGTAGGTACGCTCACAACAACAATTACTAAATTTATAGTACTTTTGTATAGTGCGGGCGTTTCTAGAGCAACTGCGGCTGTCACCAAACCTCTCTCTGTATGTTCTTAGAGCCAAAGATGCGTTTCCACGGCATTCGCCGTAAATAAAAATCATGTCAGTGTATTCTGACGCCGTGTAAGTTACACGAGGCATTGTTGAATTATACACACAAAACCAAATTTTAATAACGTGTCTTCATCACATCACAATAAAAACACAAACACTAACACTAAATAATAATAATCCCAAGTTACGTATCCTGTCACAATAGAGAAAAGAAATACTGTCCCAAACTTATTTAGTGTCCTATCACAAATTGCCTGTCTTCGTTTTAAATTCGTAAAAATAAAAACGTAAGCTTCCGTGTTCCGGTAGGTAGGCACATCCGTTCCGAACGGTCAGCGGTCGCGAACTGAATGAACTGATAAGTTGAAAGTAGTTAGGTAGCAATAAGGAGCGCACTGACCTATGTCTATTTCTTTTACCCGCGGGTTTTTTGCTATGTCATTTTCTCTCTCTATGTCACTCTCGTACTGAAAATGCAAGTCTGTGTGTGTATTACTTGCGTCGGAGTGGCAAAAACGCTTCGTAGGTAGGTATAGCGCGTATAGTAGGTAGTTGGTAGGTAGGGCGTATAGACATAATCATCTGCTATGAAAAATACATCGTGTTCAGAAAGTGAAAAAACTTGAAAAATTATTTGCGGCTAAACTACTGCTCCTAATTAAAAGATTTTTGGTACAGAGCTTGAAAATGGTGCCTAGTATATGCAGTTTATTTTTTGTCTCATCAGTCCTATCCACCCTGTATATTAATCAAGTAATTTAGAAGATATATTATTTATTTAATACTATCTTTATGTTATTTAAATTTAAATTTTACATTGCGCTCTAATTAGACTTTTTAAACTTCTTACCGTTGTAATGGGTTTCCAACCTACTTGCTGAATAAAAAGTTGGAATTTGGTTCAACGACCTCCTTGCAGTCTGAAAGACTTTAGAAAGTTGGAACATGGTTGAATAAAATAGAACTTGTTTTTTTTTATAATTTGACAGCTGTCAGTAGAAAGCGATTCTCCCTAGGGCTGAAAGTTTTACTTTCAATTAGGCCCCTCAGGCAACTTCAGACCTACTTTCAGAGTATGAATAATGAAAAATCCTTTGCTTGATCGGTCATCAAAATTGAGCAAGCGGTTATAAAGCAACTTTTTACTTTCATACAACAAATGAATATTGTTGCAGTTACAAGCGTGTAAGCGGGAAACTGCTAGGCGGGGTTGGGGGCGGCAGGGAGCGGAGGCGAGCCGCGCGCCCCCGCCGCTACTACTCGGTGCCGGCGCCCCCCGCGCCCCCGCTGCGGGAGCTCGGCGCGCGCGAGGCGGCGGAGCGCGCGCGGCACACGCGCCGCATGCTGCGGGACAACCCGGGGGACGAGGAGCTCTGGCTGCGCTACATCGACTTCCAGGTACGCGGCGCCCCCTCCGAGCCCCCCCCCCCCCCCCCGAGCACCCCCCTCGCTCATGCTGATGGCGATGCTCCCTCGCGCAGGAGGAGTGGGGGGACGGCGAGGCGTGGCGCGCGGCGTGCGAGGCGGCGTGCGGGGCGGCGCGCGACCGAGGCGCGGGCGGGGGGCGCGCGCGACACGCGCTGCACCGCGCGCGCCGAGCCACGCTGCCGCCCGCCGACCTGCTGCGCGCAGCCGCCGAGGACGCCGCCGCCGGTACGTGCAGCCCGCGCCCGCTCTCCCGCGGCGCCGGCCGCGACGGCGACACTCACTCTCGGTCGCGCTTCTGCTTCTCAGAGAAGGAGGACGGGCTGCGACTGGAGGGGTGGATGCGGCTGGCGTGGGCGCTGGCCGACGGCGCGGAGGGTGCGAGCGGGGTGGAGCGCGTGGCGCCCGCCGCGCTGGCCGCGCTGTCGCGGTGCGCGCGCGCCTACCCGCTGCTGCTGTTCGTGTACGGTGAGTGCCGGCGGAGGGCGCGCGCGGGGAGACGCGGCGTGGCGCGGGCGCGAGCTGACGGTGTGCTTGCAGGCGCGGCGCTGCGCGGCGCGGGGCTGTGGGAGCAGCTGGTGCTGCTGGTGGAGCTGGTGTGCGCCGTCAACTTCCCCCCCAGTGCGGCCTTCCCGCCTGCCCCCGCCCCCGCCCCCGCGGTGGCTGAGGCGGAGCAGCGTCTGCAACGAGCCGAGGACGCGGTGAGTGCTGCGCTCCGAGGTCGGCGCAGTTGACGAGGACAAATTAAGTTAAAAAACCTTCATCGGCAAGTTTAATAATTGTTCGTCCATCTATCAGCATAACACGTTGCGGATGCAGGTTATCGACAGCGGACTGCCGCTGAGCACCGTGTGGGTGCGCGTCGAGCGGCTGCGGAGCGCGGCGCACTGGCGGCCGGTGGGGGCGGGGGAGGGGGTGGGGGAGGGGGACCCGCAGCGCGCGCCCGCCGCCGCCGAGGTGCAGGCGCTGGTGCAGTGCGCGCGGCCGGGGGCGCGGCTGCTGCTGTGCGTGAGCCTGCTGCGGCTGGCGCAGGTGCCGCTGCTGCCCGGCTCGGAGGCGGCGGTGCGCGCGGGCGCGGCCGGCGCGCACGACGCCGCCGAGCCCGCCGCCGTCGCGCTGTGCGTGCTGCTCCGCGCCGCGCGCCGCCTGCCCGCCGCGCGCCGCCCCGCCGCCGCCGCCTTGCGCGCCGCGTTGCCCGCGCTGCTCAATCCGCCGCACTACTTCAGCGACGAGGCAGGTGAGTGAGGGGCGGGAGGGAGGGAGCGCGGTGGGCGAGGTGGACGTGGCGGTGACTGACCCGCGGCTCACCACGCAGGGTACCTGGCGTGGGTGTCGGCGCTGTGGGAGGCGTGCTGCACGTGGGCGGCGGGCGAGCGCGCTCGGGCCGCGCTGGCGTGCTGGTGGCTGCGCTGGCTGCACGTGCTGGCGCGCGCGGCGCCGGCGGGCGAGGCGCGGCGGCTGCGGGGCGCGGCGCGACGCGTGCTGCGGACGCACGCGCGCGCCTCGCCCGCCGCGGTGGCGCTGTTCGCGCGCGTGGACGCGGAGGCGGACGCGGACGGGGGGCAGGGGGCGCGGCGCGTGGCGCTGCAGGCGGTGCGCGGAGGGGGCGCGGGCGTGGAGGCGCTGTTCGCGGCGCGCGTGGTGCGCGAGCTGGGGGCGGGAAGCGCGGGGGGCGCGGCGCTGTGGGCGCTGTGCTGCGCCGCCACGGGGAGGGCGCTGCCCGCTGACGACTCGCTGGATGAGCCTCCGCCACTCCAACTGCAAGAGGAAGCACTGCAACAGGTACGCTGCTTGCTGCGACCAGGGTTGTCCATATTCCCAAAACCGGGTAACAATACATAGATATTGTTTTGGTCAAAGACAGCAACACGACGCACCCAAAACATGGCGGACCAACATGACATGGGCATGATGAGAAGTAGTAGAAACGCACAAGGTTGTATGAAAAATTCGGCGCCATGGAGGTTGAAGTAAATAATTTTCGTAATGATGTTTTGAATTCAACAAAGAGAGCTTATTTTTTCAGTGTTCGAAGCAGTGCGCGGAGCTAGAGCATCGGTTCCAAATGGAGGTGGCGGCGGGAGGGGAGGCGGAGGGGGAGGGGGCGGAGGAGGATGCGCTGCTGCAAGCGCTGTCGTGCGGCGCCGGGGAGTGGGGCGCGGCGCGCGTGCTGCTGCTGCCCGCGCCCGCGCGCGCCGCGCTGCTGCACCGCCTGCTGCACACGCCGCACGCGCACATACACCACGTGAGGAGGGGGGCGGGGGCAGGGGGGGGGAGTGGGGACGGGGAAGGGGCGGTGCAGTAATGTTGCGTTGTGTCCGCAGTCAGGCGCGTCGCTGCAGTACTACGAGTCGTGCGCGGCGGCGCTGGCGCAGGCGGAAGGATGGGGGCGGGGATGGGGAGGGGCCGGAAGGGGGCGTGGTCACGTGGCTCGACAGCTACTGCCATTGTTCCCTCACAACGCCCTGCTCGCTCTCGGTTTGTATAATCAAATCAAATCAACGAGTTTTTATTCAGTAGTTACTCAAGGATCAATTTCAAACGTCTTAAAACTAGGTGAGTCTAGGTGCCAGTTCCACGCGACCAAGCTGACGCAAGAATAGACAACAAACTACGGCTTGGTTCCTACCGTTTTCTAGTATGATTCTTTTACAAATAAAAAATTTATAGATAGATAGATAGATAGAAAATTCTTTATTGCACAAAATTAAAAATTACTGTACACAGGCGAACTTAATGCTAGATAGCATTATCTACCAGCTAACCTTTGGGTTATTTATAATAATAATAGCAGTGAAATTTCAGTGTGGTGTCACTTCACTTAGTGTCTACTAAGTGAAGTGCAAGTAGGCAATAAAACGAAAGCAAGTGTCCATGAAAATATTAGTTTTATTGCCTTCGTCTCACTAAGTGATGAGGTAGCTTTGATATAAACTCCGATAAAATCGTGGATCAAAGTTTCGTAAATGTTATTATTATATTATGTACCTACATACAGAATGATTATTAATAAAATAATGTAGACTTATAGACATTAATGCACCGCAAATCAAGCAATGCTGCTAGACTTAGTTAAGCTGCATATTCAGTTCGGACTATAATAATGAGTGCATATTGACAAAGTTATTACAGTTAGGCTAGTTTACTTCAGCTACTTCCATAGTGTTACGTTTTACGGTATCCTTCTCAGGGGGAAAGCAGCTGATATTCTTCCCCCTTTAGCTGATTTCTTTTTTTTTATTTATTGACTTCCCCTATCTGAACCAGGCAGTAAGCTTTTCGCATTTACTCATTTCTTTGCTGAGGTGGGATGAAAAGTTACGTTTTGCACTTTTGTATATGAATGTATTATTCTTTCAATTTCAGAATCGTCCGCGGATGGGTTGTGGTCCCGTGCGGGCGGGGGCGGGGGCGGGGGCGGGGGCGTGCCGCGCTCCCTCGCGGGCGCGCTCGCCAGCGTGCTGCCGGCGCTGTGCGCGGCCGCGCAGCACGACGCCGAGCCCGCGGGTACCGGCGCGGCGGCGGCGGCGGCGGCGTGGTGGCGGCGCGCGGCGGGGGCGTGCGCGCGGGCGATGGGGGCGGGCGCGCGGCACGGCGGGGGCGCGGGCGCGGGGGGCGCGGCGCTGTGGGCGGTGCGCCTGCAGGCGGAGGCGCGGGGCGCGGCGCCGGCGCGCCTGCACCGCCTGCTGCTGGCCGCGCTGCACGACCACCCCAACGACAAGGTGCGCCGCGTGCCGTGCGTGCGTGCGATGCGATGCGTGCGAGCGCGTGCAGTGTAGTGACGCGTGCGTGCGTGCTTGTGTTGGTTGCAGTGGCTGTACGTGCGCGGCGCGGCGTGCGTGGCGCGCGAGGCGGAGGCGCTGTGCGACGCGGCGGTGGAGCGCGCGCTGAGGGTGCACGCACACACGCACGAACTGCGACTGTGATCACAGCACACTAATATACATATACACGGACTATGGACGTTTTATTTGTGTACCGTTGTTAGAGCAGGCGCAGCGCACCCCTTGCGTCTGTCTCTAAACATTAGCGAGTAGGTACCTTAACCTTTAAGTACCGACGTGCTGTGCTATTTGAGTTATATAAGTACCGACGTGAGGTCTGACAGTCCACCTTAGCTTAATGTTAAATATCACAGTGATTTTCTTGCATTTTCCCATAAATGTTGTTCCTACGTGTTGTCTATACATCTGTGTTTATTAAATTAAGTTAATCTAGAAATGTTTCAACATTCATTATTAATTACGAGCAGATAAATCACGAACGAAAGATTTTACATTGAAAAATATAGTTTTTTACTAAAACCACATAAATTATAATTAAACTCACGAAAACCTCAAAAAAAAAATACTTTTTTCTAGTACGTAAAACCCATTTTAAGCTATCTTCATAATTAAAGCAGGCATAAACAGCCGTTATATATAGAATCACAAGCCATATACATCGGTATCTAAGGTTTGTTGCATTGACGGCAGGGCTTAATTTCTTGCTCTTGACTTTTGACAGCAAATATAACACCCAATTCGAACAGGAGGAATCAGAAAACAATGACATTACAGAGTCAATAACCTCAAAGTCTGATTAGCAGCCGTCTTGGAACAATCTCGCCAAAATTTCTACATGCTAGTCGTGTTTGAAGATTATCTTGTGACAGGACCACTATTATTCTCATTTGACCTTGCCCGTTTAGTGCCTGAAGGCCCTGGTTGGTTAATTGTGTCATTAGACTGTAAATAATTGAAAAACAAATATAAAATGAGAAATGGGAAAATCCAAAAAAGTTACTCGCAATCTTATAAAAGCCATAACTTACTCATATAGCACGCACCAACATTACCACTCTCCATGAACACTCCTGGGTGACTCCTGGAGGGGTAGATAGAAGCGCAGGGTAATACAACTACGCTTAACTAGATAACTCGGAATCGCGAACGGTCAAAGTGTCTGTCAGACCACACGTCGGTACTTAAAGGCTAGGTAGGTGCCTTGGAGGAAGACAGCAAGGAGGTACTAGGTCGCTACTTATTTTATTGTGAATGCACAAAGCATTCACTATACAGAAAAGGGCTGTCCGAACCATGGTCCGCATTCCGCAAAAAGAATCCTGCCAAGAGCATTTCCAGACGCTTGGTAGGTATTTTATTTTTGGCATTTTAAGAAAACTTACAGCTAGGTAAAAGTTAAGCTACCTCAATATATTGAGAAGGCTGCACATATTGCGGCGCGCGCAGGCACGGACCAAACCGCAACGCAACGTAGGTATCTAAGTACTCAGAGGCGTATTTAAAGATTTGGCGCCCCGGGCCCAAAAGATATGCCGCCCCATAAATTTTCGGAAAAAAAGTTTTTTTTTTACGTAGGTACTGTGGGATACAGCTCAAGTTACCTAAAAGCAAAGAAAAATGACGCTTACTGCAAGGACATAAGAGCTAGCAGTGTATAGTCTGATGCGTATCCTTGTGTACCTAAGCTAGATGGATTTTTCGGCCCCCCTAAACTAAGCCGCTTTATTGCAAATTTCGGCTCGTTTTCAAAAACGTTAATACAGGTACAGAATGTGAAACATTAGGTACCTACAAATAAATAAATCAATATTATTATTATTATTATACAAACAGTGAAGTCCAAAGAAACAATCTGATAATCCCATACGAATGTTCCCTGATTTGTTTTATAATATCGAGTTTTTTATTTTATATTTACGATTTACATTTAATAGTATGAGTAGCGGCACGTAACTTTAGCGCTGACCGTTATTACGCAGAAGTCAAAATTAAGGTACCTGAGGGGGGCTAGCGGGATGAAGGGCGGGCGTGCGTAGCGCCGATTGGCTCTCCGCTCGAGTTCCCCTCCCCACACCCATACCACACCCCGTGCACATACAGTGTACAGTCGCGTTCTCAATAATTGTGTTGTTATTGACTGCTAAGAAGTTTTTCTTTTTCTACTCCCCATAAACTTGTCAAAAATTTATGTCTTAGGTACCTAACCCACTATAAATGTTTGGACATCTTACTATTTAACATTACAATAAAATCATGTCATTATAATTATTTGGCTAATTAGTCCATTGAAATGTAACAATTTAAGGACCGAATATTGCATTTTTGTTAAAGGACGCAATTTTATTTTTGGGACATGTGTGGGGGGGTCAATAATAGCTTAACTCCATGTTTGTGGGGTAGCCGCCCTTGTCCCCCGGCCGCCGCCATCTTCGATAAAGGCGTGCAAACACTTTTTTCGCGATATCTCGAAAACTATGTGTCCTACAAAAAATTCATCAAGGAATAATTTGTAGCAAATCGCTTTGCTAAAAATATGTTCATATAAATTTTTGCCTTAAATTTAAAATTAAAGAAGTTATAAGCAATAAATTATAGTTTAAAAAACTAAAAAAAACGCTTTTATAACTAATTGAACTAAAAAGTTAAAAATAAAACTGTAATAATCAATTGAAAATTTATATTATTGGACAAAAAGCGTGGGGGGCTTGATTTTGATTGTTGTAAATATTTTATCAATAGTTTATTATATCTGAAGTTATTATAAAAAGCACCCCACGCAGTTTTTTAAACTATAATTTATTTTTTACTTTTTAGTTTTTTTTTTCATATTTTTGCATTGTCATCGACCTTTGACAGGTGTGCAAAGTTTGAATCAAATCTGATCGTTCAAAGTAGGTTTTTTTATTATTATTTTTTATTTCTTTTCATTTTTTTTTATTTTTTTTTTCATATTATTTCATTGTCATCGACCTTTGACAAGTGTGCAAAGTTTGAATCAAATCTGATCGTTCAAAGTAGGTTTTTTTTTATATTTTTTTTATTTCTTTTCATTTTTTTTATTTTTTTTTTCATATTATTGCATTGTCATCGACCTTTGACAGGTGTGCAAAGTTTGAATCAAATCTGATCGTTCAAAGTAGGACAAAATCGAGCTCAAAGGGGTCGGTTACATACATACATACATACAGGTGAAGCTAATAAAAGCGTTATAAAAAAAGCAGCCAAGTGCGAGTCGGACTCGCCCATGAAGGGTTCCGTAGCACGACGAACTACAAGAACCTGTATATTATGTTACTTGATGTAACATAAATTAATAAGGTTCTTGTAGTTCGTAGAAAGGTAAATTGCGGTTTACGGTTTATGACGTATAAAAAAAAAACTACTGACTAGATCTCGTTCAAACCAAAAATCGTTGGAAGTTTACATAGTAATGTACAACATATATTTTTTTTAGTATTATCATTCTCTTACTTTAGAAGTTAGAGGGGGGGGGACCAACTTTTTTCCACTTTGGAAGTGTCTCTCGCGCAAACTATTCAGTTTAGAAAAAAACGATATTAGAAACCTCAACATCATTTTTGAAGACCTATCCATAGATACCCCACACGTATGGGTTCGATGAAAAAAAAAAATTTTGATTTTCAGTTTCAAGTATGGGGACCCCTGAAATTTACAGTTTTTTTTTTATTTTTATGTAAAAATCTTAATGCGGTTCACAGAATACATCTACTCGCCAAGTTTCATCAGTCTAGCTCTTACGGTTTCGGAGAAAAATGGCTGTGACATACGGACGGACGGACAGACAGACAGACAGACAGACATGACGAATCTATAAGGGTTCCGTTTTTGCCATTTGGCTACGGAACCCTAAAAAGGGAGAAATTTTGTCTAGAAATTTTCTCACTTTTTTGCTTATAGCTTCTTTAATAATAATAATAGTCGTAGCTGGCAGATGTTAATTTGTCCCCAAACGGTAACCCGCACCTTTTCTACCTGCCTAACATTATCGAAAATGTCCACACTCCTCTTAGAAATTACTACAAGAAACAATAATTTGGAAAGTTCTATAAGTGAGGAAAAGAGTTAGCAATGAAAAAATGTAAAGCTTATGTAACATTTCAATTGACTAAATAATTATTTAAAGTTATAATTGTATTGCGTGCGCGACAGTACACATGCGCAGCTATCCCCTCCGCGTATCGCTCAGCGCTAGACTTACGTGCCGCTAGCCGCTAGTCCACCCGCGACCGCGCCGCCCCGGCTGCTTTACAACACGAGAAACGTCAGTCGAAGCATCCCGACTAGTCCCGAGTCACTCACGAGGGACGGAGTACGCCTCGCCCCGCTCTCACCCGCGCCCGTTGACCGGCCGCCCCGTTAATTTTTATGAGTTTTATCTTTTGTTCGTTCGTTCGACGAACGAGGTTAGTTTTGGTTAGTAGGCTTTTTAAAATTGCCTTAGGGATGTAAAGTCAGATATATTCAGGGTCGTGGGGCGGCAATGGCTTAGACTGGCACACGATCGAGGTAGATGGCACAAACTAAGGGAGGCCTATTACACAGCAGTGGGTAAAGCCGGGCTGTGGATGATGATGATGATGATGTAAAGTAAAAATAGGCGCACGAATCTGAACGAGGGGCGGCTTGCGCCGCCCCTCGCAGCCTGCCGCCCCGGGCCATGGCCCTCTTGGCCTAAGGATAAATACGCCACTGTAAGTACTTAGTATCTTTCTAAATCACTTAGGGTGTTATTAATAATCTTGGCGCAACGCTGGAGTAGTTAAATCGTGTTTTGTCACATTTGTTCGAGTTGACAATTGCATGTCAATGCAAGAGACAAAACACGGATCAACTAGTCCAACGCTACTACCAAATACTCAGGAATTAGGTTCAACAAATAAAATAAAATAAAATATGAAATGATTTTTTTAAAGTTTTGTTATGAAAATCCCGAGAAAATCGATAATAAGGCATCATTGGCGCCTGACCTATTTTGACCTTTGATCCGCGCCCGCGCGCCGTGAGCGACACTCTGCGTTCAGTCACCGCCTGGGTGGGTCATCGTCCTGTTCTCCATGGCTATCATTATGCAATAGCCGTAAAGAAATTAATAAAAAAAAAAAATTGATACAAAAACTTAAGAGCTCCTTATGCCGCAAATGCTGTTGTAAAATCAATATGAATCAGTCAAAAATTAACGTAAAATTCTGAAAAAAATATATGTTTTAGTTGAGGATCTTACAGAGTACAATTCGCTTACAGTTACACAATCAGATGAATTTCGTTCGATAGAAAAAAATACCAAAGTTGCCTATTTTTAAAAAACAAATTCAATACTGTGCCTAAAATAAAAAAAATATTGACTTTATTTTTACACCAATCTTTAGATAAATCACTTTTCTAGTACAAATCGCTGAGTTGGATGTTGTAATGTTATTTTCCTATTTATAATGAATTATTTACCAACAAACACACGAGCGGCGCGACGCCGTGGGCTAAGTCAGTCGCGCGGTAGCGCTTACCGACGACGGACCTGTGCCAGTGCTCTTCCCGCCCGACGCGCGACTTGTGACGTGCAGTGATTTTACGAAAATAAACTAAAATTGATCTCGCTAAGTCGTCACCATGGCTAACAAACGCAACAGGACGAATGCATTACAAAGAAATGTTAAGTAAGTACATTACTTGCACGTACGTGTTTATTTATTATGTAGGAACCTCTAATGTTCTATTTAAATATTACCTACTTTACTCCTTACGTTACTTACCTACTTTGTTCCATAAATAGCTGAGAATATACTTAGTATGTAGGTACCAACTCCTTGCCACAGTATAGTTAAAGCAGTATAAGTACGGAAAGAAATATGAAATATTAACTATTAGCTGTGCCCGCGACTTCGTCCACGTGGTATAGTGTCTATGGGTAGCATTTTTAATTTGCAGCGGAAGAAAACAGTAATTAAATAACAACGTCATATTCGCGTGCACGTGACACAGTGGTCTGCCCTCTTACTAAACATAGACATATGGCGTCGTACTACGCCACACTTTCATCCCCCCCGCATTCCTCTCCGAACTCCCCCCACACTCCCCCCACTCTCCTCAACACCCCCCCACATTCCCCCCGCACTCCCCCCAGACTCCCCTCCACAATCCCCCCCGCACCTCCCCTCCACACTCCCCCCTGTACTCCCCTCCACACCCCCCCCGCATCACCCCTCGCACCTCCCCTCCACACTCCCCCCTGTACTCCCTCCACACTCTCCCCTGTACTCCCTCCACACTCCCCCCGCATCCCTCGCACCTCCCCTCCACACTCCCCCCTGTACTCCCGTCCACACTCCCCTCGCACCTCCCCTCCACACTCCCTCTGTACTGTACGTCACTGTTATGACAGTAAAACCCTTAATGTGGCAAGATTACTTTTTTTCGATTTCAGTAAAAAAAACTCAATATACCTATTTAATAACACTTATAGAAGCCTGAAAAAATATAAAAAAATATATAAATGCTGTTACTTTGCGAAAATCCTATGTGTCCTACAATGCACATAGCCAAATACTAGTAGAAGTATGGTCTTTTGACACTGTATCCGTACGGACACATTGCCAAATTAGGTAATTGAAAATAATAGTAAAACAATTGGTAAAATATGGGTTTAGTCTTTAAATCTTCATTTTTTAATATGGTATTCATAAAAACAGTTCCTGTTTTTCGTTAAGCACAAACGAATCTTACATTTGACGCAAGAAATATTGGCCTGCCCAGTTTTGCACAAACAACATCAACCTTTTTCTTCAAAAATTGGCAGGTAGCCTATGCCGTAGTACCTTATTAAATTATATTGATGAGACCATCAGTAGGCCTAGACATAACTGGTCTATGTATTTTCTGCCTTAACCTGGCACATCATTTCTGTGCACTACTTCTTTAGGACTTGAAAGTGGGACATGGAGATTTTTGCCCAGATTCTAGATATCAGTATAAATAATGCTTGGATACTTAGATACTGAAGGTATTGTGTGCAAAAAGGCTTGAAGAAAACATAGGCTCTGAAAAAATTCCTATGCCAAATTTGTTTGTCACTGACTTCTACAGAATTAGTGCACAGAAAATGATGTACCAGAAAATACATAGACCAGTTGTACCTCGGTCTGTTGATAGTCTTATCAATATAATTTAATAAGGTATGACGGAATAGCCCACCTAACAATTTTTTAAGAAAAAAGTTGATGTTGTTTGTGCAAAACTGGGTAGGCTGGTATTTCTTGCGTGACATGTAAGCTTCAATGAAATGGGTCTGAAGAAAAACAGGAGCTGTTTTTATGATTTCAATATTAAAAAAAAAACAAAGCCATAACCAAGTCAATAAATAAAATTAGGTATCATACCTAATTTTATTAAAATTAGGTATTATAAATTTTATAAAATTAGGTATGATAGTTAGGCATCCTAAATTATACGTGGTTCGACTCGCACTTGGCCAAGTTATTGAGTATCGATACCATGAAACATTTTGCTAAGCATTTGGCATTGTATCTCTCTGGATACGGCTGAGTTATGCAGTATTTCAATGGGCTTTTGGCAACGTATCTTTGTGGATACAACTAGGTTAGAAAACTTATTACGGGTTCGTAATTGCATTCATAAGTAAAATTTTTATCCATATCGATAGTAAGTTTCAATAACATTGGAATTCAACAAAAATCCAGCACAAAAAGGAATAAAATATAGGCAAAATAAATAAAACTGACGGATCTGATGCTCCCGTGGTGCGACATCTCAGCTGTTTGACGTCGAAAGAGATGGGAAGCAATCGAAAATGCAGTCAATTTATTTTGTTATAGTGATATGAATAACACACCTCAAGGATAGAATCGATCGATTTTGAATAAATTTGATTTATAGAGCCATATGATTTTTTAAAAATATTGTATCTGAGAGAACACATTACCAAATTAAGGGATAACAAACCAGGAGTACCAGGACAAACCAGGAGTAGATAATTTTTTTTTTACATTTTACTGCGATGATACCAGTGTGGAAAAATATTTTCTACTAATAATTCTTCATCATTTTATAATTTTGTTAGTTTATGGAAATAAAATATAATTTATAGCTTAAAACCATTGCTATTTTCCATATTAAGAATTTAAAAAGTTTTTACTAAATATCAAAAATCACTTATTGTTGCAGAAAATCTAGTCAAGATGACCCTTTTCTCGTAGAGTCTGAAAATCAAGAATACGAGTTTCAACCAGCTTCAGGGAGACGCATCATGCAAGTCGACTGGGTGAGTTAAATACCTAAATCTTCGACATAAGGGGCCCTTAAATCAAAATAAAAATAAAATCATTTCATACATATTTTGTATTTTATTTGTTGAACCTAATTCCTGAGTATTTGCAGCTAATAATGAATAACTCTGTATTTAGGGAAAGAAGAAGAAGAATACATTTCTGATTTAGGTATGTTCAATACATATTGAACACTTTAATATTATATAGCTTAGCGTAGCAGTTTTGGCCTAAGTAGGTCGCACGAGGCAGCGCCCGTCCCGTACGGTTTCCTTAGAGCGGGGGCACACGATGCGTTGCGGCGCCGCACCGCAAATATTTCACCGTGTCAGTGGGCACACGAGCGGTGCGGTGCCGTAACGTTGTTATGTCGCAGCGGCGCCGTAGCACCGTTGGACAGTCTGTTAATGAAAATGGATCATAAAAGACGTCTATTGTTGGAAACAACTGAGCGGTGCCGCTCCGACGTCGCAACGCATTCACCCCTCCCCGCCTCGTCTTGGTGGTTGCAAGTCCGGTGCGGCGCCGGAGCGCATCGTGTGACATGCCACAGATATTTCTATGTAAGACGACGCAGCGACACCGCTCCGGCGCCGCACCGCCGCCGCAACGCATCGTGTGCCCCCGCTCTTAGCCAGTGCACTTTTGGACGGCGATCGGTCCGCACTCATTAGCAATCATCATCATTTTAGCGTAGTTCCCGAATAAACTATCTTATAACATCAATCAGCGTATATATCAGCATCCCACTCTGCACCCGCGTACGTTCCCGTACCTACAAGGTAAAAGTTGAAAATATTGTAAATTAATGATGTGTAGGTATGCATCTTGTCTATATGATGGGTACCTACTGAGAAGGGGCGGCAGGGCACATGACCTGGGCCCTGGGGGCTACAGCAGCACTGCAGAGTGCAGGCCGCCGCCGCCGCCGCCGCCGCCGCCGCCGCCGCCGCCGCCGCCGCCGCCGCCGCCGCTGGGCTGACTCGGTACTCACGAGACGCAAGGGATGTGGAGGTTCCTGCAGCCTGCGGGTGAATGTTGTAGGTACATACATACAGCACGGCTTTTGGTATCAGGCGCTCAACTATCTAACTCACTACCTACCGACTTGAAAAATATAATATGATTTATTTATTTATTAAAACGGTATCTATTTATATAGATAGTCCTAATGTTTTCAAAACTAGACTCACTAAGTAGTAGGTATGTTGTTAAAAGGGTGTTTCTACAGCATTCGTGAATTCTAAACATGTAGGTAATACGAGTAATCTAGAATAATAATAAATATATTAGGTAATTGTTGTACTTATGTAAGACATTTTAATAAATTTATTTATGTTTCATTTAATTTTTTATTGTTATGAATTGTATTATATTGGAAGACGATTTTTAATTGTTTGGATGAATAAAGTGCTTTTTCATTGCTCATACTCTGAAAGTAGGTCTGAAGTTGCCTGAGGGGCCTAATTGAAAGTAAAACTTTCAGCCCTAGGGAGAATCGCTTTCTACTGCCAGCTGTCAAATTATAAAAAAAACAAGTTCTATTTTATTCAACCATGTTCCAACTTTCTAAAGTCTATCTAACTGCAAGGAGGTCGTTGAACCAAATTCCAACTTTTTATTCAGCAAGTAGGTTGGAAACCCATTACAACGGTAAGAAGTTTAAAAAGTCTAATTAGAGCGCAATGTAAAATTTAAATTTAAATAACAAAGAAATTACTTGATTAATATATAGCTTCAACTATTTATTTAAAATAACATAGATTTGAGCAAACAATTTACCATTTTTTAAATTATGAGAATGAAAATAATGGCTGAATAATGCTGGCGAACCGAAGCCGAAGGCCCGCCAGAGAAAAAGAAAAAAAAAACCGGGAAGGCGGCAATTCAATCTTCATTTTCACTAATTTTTCTTTCATGTTTTTATTTTTACTTTCCTTGTATTCGTAATGAAAAGCACAGTGTTTACCTCGGGTGAAAGTCTTTTAAGTCCCTCAAGCTCCATTGGCGCCCTCGCTACGCTCTGGCGCCAAACCCGTCTCGGGACTCAAAAAACGTGACTTTCAACACTCGGGTAACAATGTACTATTTAAGTAGGTACCTACCAAGAAGGGTGCTTACTACGTAAGTAGGGTAGGTAGGTTTAGAAAAATACCAAAAAGATTATGATTTTAGGCTGGCAAAACACGTCAGGTTTTGCTATTAGGTTCAGGAATGAGGCGAATGGAAGGCGTCGGCGTCGACACGTGTCGGTACATTGCAAACTACACGACGCTCTAGCCGCGCCGGCTGCCGGGGTCTGTTACATTCCATCCACGCCCACGCCCACGCCATCCACCACCGCGCCACCACGCACGCGGCTCCTAGCGAGCGTCTCTCACAACCTAAGGGCCCCACTGCACAATGGTGCAAGCTGGCCTCCGCTGGCATTGTGTACCTACAGGGGGTAATGGTATATAGGTGTCCCACAGATGGGTCGGGCGAGGCAGCCTCGGGAGCGCGATGCGCGGTCGGCGTGGACGGTGGCGCACGGTGCCTCGATATTACTGGCAGATCGAATGTGGACTGTTCGCGTTCGCTCGGTTTCCACACAATACATTTTCACAGAAATGCAGAAAACCTATCATTATTATAAGATACGATCGTGACGGGCGACGCACGGCTGAGAAGAGTAAAAACCTGATGCAACAAATCGGTCAGGTTACCTAATCAACGAACCCGATTGCAAATCGGATATACCTAGGTATGTGACCGGCCTTAGACTAGCCTATGGCCATATTGTGCTTTTATTCTTCTTAATGAATGGCATTTAATTTTGTCCTTTTCGGATCAATTTTGCCAGTGTCGAGTTGTTTAATAAGTATAGTGATACTTAGATAAAATACTTTTTCGTCAACTCGTCAGTCACAGGTCGGCCCTACCCTAATTGGCATTGGAAAAAAGATGGCCGTTTTTTCCAAAACCATCTGATACATTTTCGATCAAATCAGAATGTCACATAATACACTTTAATTCCAACTGCTATTACTTTGAGCTAAGACCTCAAGTATAATGTTGGTTAAAATACCACCGAAATTACACAACAAAACTCAAAATACCACCAGGAGTTTTATAATAAAATAAAAACATGATTCTTATAGGTATTAGTAGTTTTTAACGTAATGGGGATTAACGAACTTTTTAGTTCACTAATCCCCGTCACGAGATCGAATCGGTGTCAACGGGGAATATTGAACAAAAAGTTCACTAATCCCCGTTAACGGGGATTGTCAACGGGGATTAGTGGAATAAGCCCAGAAAAACAATTAAAATCAAAAAGCTATGTGACTTCCCGCAATGACAGAAAACGAATCCTATAACCATATTGTGCTTTATGTCCCGGTACCTAATTTTTTTGACTAAATGTCAGCTAAAAATAATTCTGTCAGTTTTTCCGACATGTCCCTCAGTACTTGGGAAATAATTTGATTCATTTAATTCCTAGGAATATCAGATGAAACTTTGCTCGGAGTCGCATATTAGCTTCGCTCACGCGCTGCTGGCCGCCATGGTGCTAGCCACCGTCACCTCCGGTAATACTGCGGGCCGCGCGGCGCTCGTGCGGGCCGCGGCCTGCGAGCGCGTCGCGTGCAAGCGGGCCGCGGGCCGCGGGCCGCTCGAGCGCCGCGCGGGCCGGGCTCCGCGCCCTGACGCGGTGACCGATACCGACGAGCGTGTTGTATTGTGCAGCGAGCGAGCGCAGCGCGGCCGCCGCCGCCGACGCCGACGACGAGAGCGACTCGGCGGCCTTCACGGTGAGTACCTACAGGAGCGTGCGCCACGCCTCACGCCTCACGCGTGGCGCGTGGCGCGTGGCGCGTGGCACGTGCTCGTGTGCGTGCTCGTGCTGAGAGATCCCTCCGTGCGGCAGGTGGTGGTGGAGTGGGGCGGCGGGCGGCGGTGCAGCGGCGCGCTCGTGTCGCTGCGCACGGCGCTCACGTCGGCGCGGTGCGCGCGCGGCCCCGGGGGCGGGGGCGCGGGGGGGGAGGCGTGGGCCCGCGCGCCCCCCGCGCCCGGCGCCGCGCGCGTGCTGCGCGTCGCCGAGGTGCTGGGGGGGGCGCACGGGGAGGAGGGGACATGGGGCGCGGCGGCGGCGCGGCGCGACGTGGCGCTGCTGGAGCTGGCGGCGGCGCTGGCGGGCGCGCGCGCGGTGCTGCTGGCGGCGACGCGCGCCGACTGCGCCCCGCGCGCGCACGCCGTCTGCCATCTCGTGCGCGCGCTGTCAGTACATTATTCATTTATTTATTTATTGGTAAACCAACAGCTTATAATAACTTAATAACTTATATGAATACGCTAGAAACAGCGGGGCGGGAGGGGCGGGCACGCGGCTGCGCATCGTGGAGCTGGTGCCGCAGGGGGCGCGCGCGTGCTGGAGCGAGCCGGGCCCGGCGCCCGGGGGGCGGGAGGGGGGGGGAGGGGGAGGGGCAGGGGGCGCTGTGCCTCGCCGGACCCGACCTCTGCCAGGTACAGCTACCTACTCGTATTCTAATTCATACTTTCATCACCTAGGTACGCCTACTCTAAAAGTATATAGAGGCATAATAGAGACATAAGTAGGTAGGTAAAGCTGGTAAATACCATATTTGACTCGTTGCAGAGTGATCAAGGCGCGGGCATAGTGTGCGGAGGCAAGTTGTGCGGCGTGCTGAGCGGCTCGCGACATGGCGGGGGTGGTGCTGGCGGGGGCGGTGCTGGCGGGGGCGATGCTGGTGGGGGCGGTGCTGGCTGCGGCGCGCCCCATGCCGCCGCCAGCACGCTCCACTGGCGGCGCTTCCTGCATTGTGCGCACACGCGCGGCGCCTGCGGACGGTACGTACAGCATGCCGACATAGGAGGGATGCATGTCGCTTCCTGCATTGAGCGCACACGCGCGGCGCCTGTTACTAATGCGTTTCATTACTACCTATAATAACTACTTTGCCTCAGGTCTCAGTTGGAGGTACATTAACCATGAATATAGTTTAGCTCTAAACTTATGAAACCTTGATGTAAAGCACAGGAGGTCATCGTGTGCTTCGAAGGCCACCGTTGATGAGTGTCGTATTGCGTTGCGTATCGTACCTACAGCGACGGCGAGTGCGCGCGGCTCTGCACCGAGCGCTGGCTGCTGGAGGAGCCAGAGGAGCCGGCGGCAGCGCCCCCAACCGCACCCCCCATCGCGCCCCCCACAGAGCCCCCCACAGCACCCCCCATCGCACCCCTCACCACGCCTCCCACCGCGCCCCCAACGGAGGCGGCGCTCCGAACCATATTCACGGAAGGTATCTTTAAACGCTTTTTATTTCGCTTGCTCTGTTTGTTGCTGTTGCACATTTGGACGTATTCGTTGACTTAGCTGGTACATACACTACCTTAAGTACCTATGTGTAGATACTCCAGAGCGTGGCACAACACCAGCGGTGCCGGCGTGGCGACCGACGCGCTCGCCCCCCCCTGGGGCCCCCGCCCCCGCCCCCGCCCCCCCCGAGCCGGAGCCGGGGGCGAGCTCGGCCGCCGCGTCGGTGCGACACTTCCCCGAGTTTGAGCCCAATAGAGCGGATTTTACGGTTTGTCTATCCTTAGCAGTAGCATTTTGATAAGTAGGTAATACATAATCCACACACAGTCCTGTGTGCATACGGTTGCATCGCACTGTCAAAGTTCGCGGCGGTGTGTGCGGATGTATGCAAACCCCTAGGTATGCTGGAACTGATGGCGTGTGCTCGCCATGTGAGGGCTTAGCTACCTACCTTGTTACTTCACGCACACAAACCATAATGAGAAACATCGAGCGATGTTATGAAGTGTGGCGCACATTATGTATATATAGGTATGCTATAGCTCGGGAAGGACAAGTAGGGTTTACTCTGTATGCAGCACCTGTTGTCGTTAACATTAGAGAAATTTAACTTTCTCGCCAACTAAGTCAATAATATACAGCCCGCGCCACCCACTCGCGTTGTCTTGAAGGCGGCCGAGTACGGGGACCACGCGGCTGAGTACGCGGCGCCGCCGGAGGAGCCACCCCCCGCGCCCCCCGCGCCCCCCGCCGCAGAACCCCTCGCCGCGCCCCCCGGGCCCCTAGCACCCCCCGCGCCCCCCACACCCCGAGCGCCCCCCGCGCGCTCCCTCGCCCGCGCCCCCACCGCGGCAGCTGCTGACCCACACCCTTGGCTGCTGAATACACTTGTTTGTTTAGGTTCTTATATTTGTGTAAGTGGTAGGTATTTCAATAATAAAATTACTTAAATTCTAAAACGTTCATTTATTTCTTAAGCAACCTACTCTTATAATAGTACCTACCTACCTAAGTAAGTATAGTGTAAGGATTTCTCGAATTGACAATCATTGTTATTCAGTTGACCGTCAAGCCCCAGCTCGCTTTGTACCTTATTCTAAAAACTTTACTCTTAAAGCAACGGGAAAATATATAACCTACTTATTATCTATACAACATGGTTGGTGATGCGCCTACCTCGAGTCCGGTTTGGCCACTAATCAAAAATTGTAATATTTAATCCTAATAGCCCAATTACACCTACCGAGCAGTGACGATTGCGGCGAGGTAGCCAGTCAGTTCAGGATAAACTACTACACGTGCGAGAAAAACTAGCTTCTTTTGCGGCATTTTTTTTTTTTTTTTTTTTTTTTTTTTTTTTTTTTATCTCGATGAAGGGAAATTTCAAATGGAATGGCGCGAACGTTTGAAATACGTACGTTAGGTAAGCCTTTTTTCTCCCCAGCGTCAGATTAGGTTAACTTTTTTTTTTCATATCGAATCTTTTGGTTTTTGCCAGGTCAACAAGGTCAAGGTTAGGTTAGGTTAGGTTAGGTTAGGTTAGGTTAGGTTAGGTTTTTTTTTTTTTTTTTTTTTTTTTTTTTAAATTGCCCTCTGACGAGTAAGTGTCAGAGACTTTTTAAACTTATTCTATTTTTTCCTCCTTTTATTTCTTACTATGGGATGGGTTATGGGATGGGTTTTACTTTAATTACTTTACTAACACTTTAGAATCTTATTTCTATTTATCAATTTATCTTATATATATTTCTTACTGTTCTATATTCTATGCTGTCGTTTATATATATATCAATATATATATACAACATATTTACACAACTTTTGTTTTATTTCTTGCTATAACCTTATTAGCTATCTTTATACAATATGAGATAAACTCATCTCTATTTCTGCTTGCCATTAATTCACTTGCACTCTCCTGCCTTAAAGTTATGTGTGTTATCTTTCTTTACCGTGGAATGGACATTCGAATAGGATATGTGCTACGGTTTCAGGTTAGGTTAGGTTAGGCGTACCCCTGCCTGGGGCATCGCCCAGGCAGGGGTACGATGGCAGGCAACCTTCTCGAGCGCCTGTTATGCTGCTTGTCTCAGCTGGATATAGCACGGGCGGTCTCAGACCTAGTGCCTTCGGGCAACTGTGCTCCGGTGAGAACGGTAGCGTAACGGGACGGTGTACCCTGTTAGGTCCGAGATTAATTACTTTGACTGTTGGTCCGGCCACACGGACATCCCTCCTTCAGTCTTATAATCAATCTCGGATAACTAATAGCCTGTCGGGATAGGGCCTCCCCGCGCGTCCCTTTGATTAGCTAAGGGCGCAGTGAGTGAGGCGGGACGTGCTCGGCGTGCACTTACACTGCCACCGAGTAGGCATTGGAGGAGGGTCCTCTTTGCCAGCGTCCAGAGCTCGGAACTCCACATGGTCACATCCGTGATTTAATGTGGAACTGAGGGTCTTGGCTTAGCCGCCCGGGCTGCGAGGAAGAAAACCTCTCTAAAAAATTACCCGCCGTCGTGGAGACCGAGGGTTGCTGGGAGGTCGTTTTGTGGTGGGACTACTTAACTACCCCTCCGCAACCCTGGGGCTGACACGGGAGAATGTTGGAGTGGTACTTCAGCATTCTTCAAGGGCAGTTGAGCGAGACCAGTGGGACTGGTCGCTCGGGAAGGAGGTGGTAAAAGGTTGCGGGTTTACCTGTAATCTGGAGCCACCGGCCCCAGACGGGGGCGAGTGGTCTGATGGAGAGCGGAGGGTTGGTTCGTCCCGCTCCCGAAACTCTCCATCCATCCATTAAGGGCTGGGTGGCCTGGTTAGCCAATCATAGTAACTCCCTGTACATGATTGACAAGCTCGGCCACTTACGTGTTTTGGAGGCCACTGAGCGATACCAGTGGGACTGGTCGCTAGGGAAGGGGGCGGCAAGAGGTTTCGGGATTTCCTGTAGCTTTGCGCCGCCTGCCCCAAGAGGGGGCGAGTGGTAGCCCCTGCCAAACAGGGGCCTTTTTGGGATCAGCAGCTGGTCGGGGCGAGGGCCCTGGCTGGCGGTCATGCGGTCCTGGGAAGGCGGCGACACTCTTGGCAAGTGTCACCGTGAGCTTCGGGGGTGGCTATGGGTGTCATTCCCGGGATGTGCTCTTGGCAAAATGCGAGAGGGGTACCGGTGCGTTCCGTTGGAGATCCCGGAACCCCTTGATATGCATCGAGGCCGGCCACGGGGTGGTTTTAGTGAGTCGACGAAGCGAGGTCGTCATCCTCACACTACCTTAGCGCATCCCTCGGTGCGTTAAGGTGTCTGTGTGCAGATTTCCCCCCGATACCAAAAAAAAAAAAAAAAAAAAAAAAAAAAAAAAAAAGGTTAGGTTAGGTTAGGTTAGGTTAGGTTAGGTTAGGTTAGGTTAGGTTAGGTTAGGTTTTTTTTTTTTTTTTTTTTTTTTTTTTTATTATTATTTTATTCAGCTTGTCCTTTGACGAAATCAGAGACGTTTTTTATCGTTTAATTCTAACTACACACAGGGCTACAGTCTTATCGTACCCACTTGGGGTCTATGGGGGGGTTCTTAATTCTAATTACATTCATATTATTTTTATCTATTTTAAAACAATCTAAAAGGCTTAAATCTAGTTTACAATATGATGGGAAAGAGATGGTCTCTTTTATAATGTTTACAGTGCTTAGGGGCAATCTTAATTCTAGTTAACAGTTTATATCTCTTACGCTATCTATTTTAACAATTTTATTTTACCTATTTTACTACATATTTATAACAATCTTAATTTACGACATGATGTTTTTGCTTTGCTGATATTATATATATTTTAATATATATATTCAGCAAAAATTATCTATCCTTATTTCTTACAATTACTTTATTTGCGATATTTACACAGTAGTCTAGGAATTTATTTCTAATCTTTTTATCTTTTACATATAAACTTGCATTTTCTGATTTTAACTGTATATTATGTCTAGTTTCAGTTTCGAATCTTTCTTTGCCGAAGACAGGGCATTCAAAAAGCACGTGATTGATGCTCTCCGGTTTACCAGGCTCACAGATGCACGATGGGTTGTCCTTACACTTGAAACGTGCCAAGTATTCGGAGAACCCACCGTGTCCCGTCATTACTTGTGTTAGTACACCGGTTGGACCAACCTGCCTCACTATTTTAAAGGCTTCGATCGCGTCGGGGAAAAATACTTTGGTGATGGCACCTGTTTCACCTACTTTATATCTCTCGTTCCATTTCGTTAGGGTTGCTGCTCGTATTTCTCTCTTGACGAAAGAGACTGGACAAAGTTCGTAATTCGGCTTTGTTTTGGTTTTCAGGGCTGCGTCCTTAGCAAGTTGGTCTGCTCGCTCATTGCCCTCTAGACCGGCATGGGCTTTTATCCAAAACAAAAGTACAATTTTGTTCTGCTCTTTTGTTGCATGATAAAGATTTTTCCGTATTTCCACGGCTAGAGGGTTGGTGGAGGCGTAGTTGGTTATCGCCTCTAGCGATGACCTTGAGTCGCTATATACACCGAAGCTCGTCTCCGAGCTTGCTAGAATCTCCCTCGTGGCTTTCCATATGGCCAGTAATTCAGCCTGGTAGACGGTGCAGTGGGACGACAGTTTCAATTTATGGGTTTTGGTCTCGGCGTGCGTGTTCCATACGGATAGCGCTGCTCCGACCTTACCCTCAATTTTGCTGCCGTCCGTGAACATCCGGACTGCGTACTCGCTGTGAATGTCCACCTGCTGTTGGTCTTCCAGGCACACGAATTTCAGGCTCATATGTTCCGCCGGGTGAGGTGATTCCGCAAAAGCTGCCGTTTTTTCAATCTCCCTATCTCCTAGTGCTTGCTGGGGGACTCCTCTCTTGGTCTCATACAGGGCGGCTGCCTCCTGTATCCTGAGATCGAGAGGCAGAATGCCAGCAAGCACTAGCGCGGAGTTAAGGGAAACAGTTCGGTAGGATTTGCACATTTTTTGTGCGAAGCCCCGCTGAACGGCATTAAGTTGCTTTTGCACTAGCAGTTTGCGAGCTGCCGGTGCCCAGGCACTGGCCGCGTACATAATGACGGGTTCGACTACCGCATTATAAATGGTACGTATGATTTCTGGGTGGAGGCCCCAGCTGATCCTGGCGGCTCTTGACAGTTGTTTGTAGATGTTAATTGCTTTCTTGCATACATTTGTAACGTGATTATTGAAAGTGAGTTTGCTGTCAATCGTGAGTCCCAGGATCTTCACCTCTTCAGACATGCGGATGTCGATCCCTCCCATGCTCAGTCGTGGGGTGTCGTATTTCAGTTTCCGAGTGATAACCATAGCGTTGGTTTTATGTGGTGCAAATTTGAGCTTGTTTCTGACACCCCACTCCTGGACATGTGCGAGAGCGGCATTCGCCTGTCTTTCGACCTCCAGTGCTGTTTCCCCGTCGAAAATCAGCACGACATCATCAGCAAAGGCCTGAACGTAGTTTCCTCGCTGCTCCAATTCCTTCAATAGCGGGTCCAGGATCAAGTTCCATAGGATTGGCCCTCCGATGGATCCCTGGACGCAGCCCTTCGTGGTAAGCCTGCTAACTTCCTCCCCTGCGTACCTAACTTGCACCTTGCGATCCGTCAAGTAGCTGTCTATTAGCCTTCTCAAGTTTATGGGGCAGTTTTCTTCCGCCAGGCGGACCCTGATAATTGGCCACCATGCACTGTCGAAAGCCCCCTCTATGTCCAACGATACGAGTGTTACTATTTTCTTTTGCTCTAGCTTGTTGCGTATATGATGTATGAGGGCATAGAGGGAGTCTTCCGTGCTCCTACCTGGCATGAATCCGTACTGACGGCTACTTAATTTAGGGAGGACGTGAAATTTTAACCTATTTATGACCATCTTTTCCAGAATTTTGCCCATCACTGGCAGTAGCCCTATTGGTCTGTATGACTTGGCTTCCGTGTAGTCAGATTTCCCTGGTTTACGGAGAACTACGACGGTCGCTGTCTTCCAGATTTTGGGGAAGTGGCCGTACTCAAGACATTTATTGGCCAGTGATAGGTATAATTCGGGATCGTGTGTTATTGCGTGTTTGCATATGTCTGCAGTCAGACCATCTGATCCTGGGGCCTTTTTGGGGTTGAAGTGCTCGGTTGCGGTTTTTACCTCTTCAGGGGTAAATGGTGGGTCATGATTTTCAGCATGCTCCCAACCATTTACTTGGTCGGCTTTTTCCCTAATATGCTGATGGTCACCATTGTCATTCTCCTCGGTATCTTCCGGGTAGAATGTTTTGGCCAGCATTTCCGCAGATGCTCTCGGGCTGAGAACCTTCCCCTCCGTGACCAGTGGCAAGTCCTCTTGCCTTTTGGTCGTTCTGCCGATTACTCGGTAAATCCCTTCCCACATCCCTTCCCTATCCTGCTTTCCACAGAACTCTTTCCAGCTCTTCGTTTGTGCCTCTTTTACTTTCTGTTCATACTCTTGCTTTGCTTTCAGGTACTCATCGACGACACTCTTCCTGCGGACCGGCGCTGCGCAACGGACTCTTCGCTTCCTGGTGGCGACTCCTTTCTTCATCAAGGCGAGCTCCTCCGACCACCATGGTAAGTTAACTTGTGATTTTGTTTTGATTTTTGGGATATTTTCATTGCATGCTTCTACTATTATTTTTATGTACTGTTCTATTTTATTTTCTAATTCTATTTTGTCGCTAATCTGATCTGTTTCGCTTTTTAGTAGTTGGTTATCATTTTTTAATTGGGTCAGTTTCTCATGAAAGTTTTGCCAATTAGCTTTTTTGCTGTTGTATACTCTAGTTGTTCTTTGGATGCTTGTGTCTTTTGCTTTCGTGAGTCTTATATTAAAGAGTAATGCGTTGTGGTCGGAGCTCGTCAGGCCCTCGTCTACTCTCCAGTCTTCCACCAGGTTGAGCAGATCCGTCGTGCAGGCCGTGATGTCTACGAAGCTAGTGTAGAGTTTGTTTCCTCTCATTGTGGCAAACGTCGGGATGTCTCCTTCGTTGAGCACCTGCAAGCCCAGCTCTTCCATCGTTCCAGCCATTTCTTCCCCTCTGTCATCGATTTTTCCACTGCCCCACCAGGTGCTCTTTGCATTCGCGTCGCCGCCTATGAGGATCCTGCCCATTGGAAACCTTTGTGCTATTTTCCTGAGTTGTTCTAGGTATGGTTGGATTGGTTCTGTTGGTTCAAAGTAAAATGAAACTACAGCTATTTCCCAGGCATTTGTTTGCATTTTTACAACCACGATATTTGTTGTTGTTAGGTCTGGATATTGTCTTACGTCAATGTCGTTGTCAAAGACTGCTATTCCTGCCTTTACAACTTTATCTCCTCGTTTTGTGCACTGGTATATCCTTGCTCCTTTGTAGTTTTTCATTTCACCAACAGCCCCGATATATGGTTCCTGAATCAGCGCGAAAGCCATCCTTCTCTTGCTTGCTTCAAGCATAAGCTCTTGAGTTGCTAGTCCCTTTCTTTGCAAGTTTGCTTGAACTGCTAGGTATGGCCTCGCGCTGGTTTGTGCAGGTAAAACCCCCGTGACCACCTTAGCAATACGCTATCGTGGCTCGCGCCAGTGCCTCCCACTTTCTGCGGATGGTGCAGTCCTGACTGAAGGCGTTATGGTCAGTCCTGTCCATCTTCGCATGCATGCAGTTGCTGCATGATGGGGCGACACCGGCGAGCCAGTCTGCGCATTCGGAGCGCATGTGGGGGCCCCCACAGTGGCAACACTTCTCCACGGTCTCTTTGCAGAAGCGCCTTCCGTGTCCGTACCCCAGGCAGAGTGAACACTGGACCAACGGAGATTGATCCGTCACCTTCACTCGCTGGAGGTCTATAAGGACGCTTTCCGCATCAACCATTTGTCGCCAGATTTTGGGGGCCACCCTCATCACTATGTGGTGCGTGTGTGGGTTCCTCGCGTTCCTCTTGTAGATGACCTCCATCTTCAGGTCTTTGGTGTCATCAGTAAGTACCCCCTTGTTTTGGGTCCTCAGGGCGTTTAGGACGTCCATGTCACTATTGAATTTGAACACGTCCCTGATGATCACAAGGGGGTCCTTATTCCTGATCTCTTCTACGTTGAGGTCCTCTGCTCCTCTGAGCCTTTCCTTGATCCTTTGCCTTTCTGCCTCGGTCCTGCATCCCACTATCACTTTCCTGTCCTTTGCCTTCCTGATTTTTTCTACCGTTATCCCACTTTCCCTAGCGTTGACCGTTTCCCTGATTCTATTTAGGACCATTTCCCCGGTTTCTTTCTCGCTCTTGGCGGTCACTACTACCGAGTGTAGTGCGGCTTGTCCCGTTGGATGTCTGCTGCTTGGCAGAGCCTTCGCTACACTCGCGTAGGTCATCCCCTCCAGGGATCTCTGCTGCTTGTCCATTGCCTGCTTGAGTCCTTCCATACGCTCGTTGCTGTCATTTATCAGTCTAATGTGCTCCTCTATTTTCTCCATCAACTCTTTCTTCACCGCCTGATCCGTCTTCGACGCTAGCGGGGACAACGACAGCAGGTCCAATGGCTCTGCCACAGTCTTTCCGGCCTCCTGACCCACTCCTTGATCCTTCCCTTGTCTTGTTCCCTCTGCTTCCGCCTCCTTTACAAGCTGGTACAGCCGCTCTAACAGTTTCGTGACCTCGGTTTTTATGTCCGTCCTTAAGTTCCGCGCGCTGCCCAGTTGCATTTTTCCCTTCTTCAGACAAGCCCTTGCCTCAACCGTTCTGCTCTCGTATCTGGGCTCCTCCTGTGCCGGTGGACTTCCACCCAGAAAATCCAGTAAGGCAAAACGGTTGCCCGACGGGACCGGTCCAGCCTTCTTCGGAGTGGTTGTGGCCTTGCATTTGGTTACGGTTTTACCCGACTCCCATTCACCTATGCTACGCCTCACCCCCGAAGCTTTGGTCAATACGCCAGAAGGTCCTGCCTTCTCTGTCTGGTCGGGGGTTTTTTGTGGGCTGGGGACTGTCTTGTCCCCTGACAATTTCACAGGAGTGCGAATTCCGAACATCACGAAAGCCGGGGGAGTGGTAGGCGTGTCAAATTTAGGTAGTCAGAGTAATAAGATACACGTCATTAATAAGCAATAAACGTAATAATATAAAGGTTTGTAAAAGTTATAAAATAATAAGGCAAAATAAAAGTTGACCTAATAAAAAGTGTAAAATTTCCCTATCCTAATAGCAATTTATGTTACAGGTGTGCAGACTACTTCGGCCAACAAATGTCAACAACCTACAGAAGGTAGGTGCAGAGATACTTATCTATAAATGCTATTTTGTCAAGAAGGAGTAAATTAAAAAGTCAAAAAACGAAGGGCTATCGATATAGCCAGTCCTTTATAGCTAGCAGATAGCCTGTCAAGAAACGAGTCCGTTGCCGAAAACCGGGTCCAAAAAAGTGCCCTAGTTCCGGAGTTATAACAGTTCTAAGGTCGCCCGGGCCCCAAAAAGCGACTTTTCTAACCTTAGTGACTAACAACAGGGTGGGTGGGCGGGCGATTTTTTCTAATTTTTCAGTGTTTTTCTGTTTCAGATGCGTTCCAGGAGGTGGGGCAGCGATGTACCAGCCGGGCTATGCGCAGTGGCGATAAGTTTTAGCGAAAAAACGACTGTTTTCTCGCTAAAACGGTGGCAAAGTTAGTAGAAATACCACTTTTTCTAAGTTTCTGTATGACGGGTGAACCCTGGTGCTAGTCCTATGTGTAGGGCTTCGCAGGCCGCTTCTAATGGTGTATCGCACGGCTATATTCACCTTAAGTAGCTGTCAACAGAATCGAAGATAGTTCTATACCTGGGTCAAAAAGTTCGTTTTCAAACGCTAATCAGTTAAAAACTTAACTTTTTGCTATAGAAAACGAAAAATGTACCACACAGGTAACAAACTGGTTCTCTAACCGCAGCTTTTCAAACAATCAGAAACTGAAAATCTGTCAAAATGAGCGAGAAAAACGAACAAATAGGTACCAAAAAGTTTTGGCAGAAAAGTCAAATTTTTTCAAATTGTATGTAGCTAGTTCTACGGTCAATAGACTCGCAAACACTATACTAAAATTTTGATGTATCGCACGCGACAATCTGTCTGTTAAATCAAAATTAAAGATATCAAATAACTAACTTAGGTAGCTCGCGTTGCTATGGGTTAGGTTAGGTTAGGTTAGGTTAGGTTGGGGTGCGAGGTCGGGTAACCTCCACGTGGTGCACCCTGGTAACACCATGAAACACTGCCGCAGAGTACTGGGGTAGTGTTTCATGGTGGCTAATAACCCGACACGGGGCGGCTACCCCGCGCGTCCCTTTGATTAGCAAAGGGCGCAGTGGGGGGCGAGTGGTTTGATGGAGAGCGAAGGGTTGGTTCGTCCCACTCCCGAAACTCTCCATCCATCCATCAAGGGCTGGGTGGCCGGGTTGGCCAATCATAGTAACTCCCCGTACATGATTGACAAGCTCGGCCACTTACGTGTTTGGAGGCCACTGAGCGATACCAGTGGGACTGGTCGCTCGGGAAGGAGGTGGTAAAAGGTTGCGGGTTTACCTGTAATCTGGAGCCACCGGCCCCAGATGGGGGCGAGTGGTCTGATGGAGAGCATCCAACTCTCCATCCATCCATCAAGGGCTGGGTGGCTTGGTTAGCCAATCATCGTAGCAACCGACGTGATTGACTAGCTTTGCCACTTAGGTGTTTGGAAGCCACTGAGCGATACCAGTGGGACTGGTCGCTAGGGATGGGGGCGGCAAGAGGTTGCGGGAGTTCCTGTAACTTTGCGCCGCCTGCCCCGAGAGGGGGCGAGTGGTAGCCCCTGCCAAACAGGGGCCTTTTTGGGATCAGCAGCTGGTCGGGACGAGGGCCCTGGCTGGCGGTCATGCGGTTCTGGGAAGGCGGCGACACTCTTGGCAAGTGTCGCCGTGAGCTTCGGGGGTGGCTATGGGTGTCATTCCCGGGATGTGCTCTTGGCAAAATGCGAGAGGGGTACCGGTGCGTTCCGTTGGAGATCCCGGAACCCCTTGATATGCATCGAGGCCGGCCACGGGGTGGTTTTAGTGAGTCGACGAAGCGAGGTCGTCAACCTCACACTACCTTAGCGCATCCCTCGGTGCGTTAAGGTGTCTGTGTGCAGATTTCCCCCCGACACAAAAAAAAAAAAAAAAGGTTAGGTTAGGTTAGGTTAGGTTAGGTTAGGTTAGGTTGGGGTGCGAGGTCGGGTAACCTCCACGTGGTGCACCCTGGTAACACCATGAAACACTGCCGCAGAGTACTGGGGTAGTGTTTCATGGTGGCCAATAACCCGACACAGCGGCCTCTCCGCGTGTCCCTATGGTCAGCTTAGGGCACAGCGTGATGAGGCAGGGTAGACTTCGGTCTACAGGTGGGTCTGGGCGGTTTGCTGCCCGGACGAGCGCGGAGGCAGGCAGATAGAGGGAAGGAGTTCCCACTCTGCGAGCAGGGCGAATTGGCTCTGTGCAGGAAAAGAGGCACATAGAGCAGAGTGATCTGGTTCACTCGTGGAGTATTTGTATATATTGTACATGGTATTTTGTAAATAGTAATATAATGTATGGTGGAGCACATTGTGCTGAGTGATATAGTCACTTATGGTGTAATTATGTATATATTGTACATTGTATAGTGTATATAGTACATATAAAGCCGTCATGGCAGGTTCGTCATTACTAACACTTTTGATGAGTCTGCCGGAGGGATTTCGCCGCCCCTCCATCCGTTATCCATGTTGTTGCTTCAAAGACCCCTGTTAGGCCTTAGGGGGTACGTTGCAGCAGCATGGACCGAAGGAGCCTTGCCTTAATTGGCCGGGCTCAGAGGAAGGAAAACCTTGACACAAAAACCCGTGAGAAAACACGTAAAAACCTGCGGATACTAGGGGACCTCCGCAGTATATACCCTTCCCCGGCCACAGGGGGCACTGGTCGGTGGCACTTCGGTGGTGACACTTTATTTCCCCCATACTCGTGGGATTAATTATGGAAAATAATAAAAAACAAACAAATGATGATGTTGGCCGTTCCGGCCGTGGATTGGAGATTTGTGGCGCTTTTGCGCCGGAGAGCGCCGAGAAGGTGCGAGACGTAGTTTGCAGTCGTGTATCTACACGACGCAATAACCGCTTCTCTCTTCTGGAGAGTGATAGTGAGGAGGATGTAGTGCTGCCCATTGCAGGGGCAGCTATGACAAAAAAACGGGACAGAAGTCCGTTGAATGAGGAGGGTAGAAAGGCCGCTTTACAGGGTCAGATGCAACCTAGAGTGGTGATAGAGCGGCTGTCCGAGTCAGACACCGACAGAAGCATGGAGACGGTGGCGTCTGGAAGTGACCCCACCCGTTTCTGGCGTAAACGACCAGGTCAGTCGGGTCCGGAAGCTTCCGAGTCTGACTCGGATGTAACGGGGACGGCTCTTGTTGACCCGATGGCCTTTCGGAAGATAAAGAGAGGTAGGGGTCGCCCTCCAACGACAGGAGAATACGTTGGTCTAGCTAAGGCGCAAGCCCAGCTAAAGGCCCTTAGACAAGAGGCGGAACGTGATGAGGCTCAGCGGCAAGCTGAACGCGAGGTAGCTGCGCAGGTAGCTAGCCTGCAAGCTACGCGCCCTGTGGCCCCACAATCCCCTAAACAAGACAGTGGGCTTGCCTCCGACCTGGTCAAACAGGTAACCGAGGCGTCTTAATGGTTGCCACAAAATCTGGCAACCTTAAAGGTACCTTTACGAGGGCCTTGAAAGAATCGGCGGCGTCGATCCAAGCGGCAGTCAGAGCGCTGTATAATTGCTCAGTTTCTGAGGAGACTGCCAAGCTGCAGGCTGAAAACGCCCGCATGCGACAGGAGATGGCAGACCTGCGAAAAGAGCTGGGAGAGCTCAGATCGAACCTGACGCAGACTCAAGAGAGCATGGAGCTGCCCTCAGTCAGTGAGTTGCGGAAAGGTCGATCGGCTCCGACACCCCTTGGTGACGGCAGCCAGACAGACGAGTGGGCGCGCTCGATCATGCTGCAAGTGGGCAGCATGCTCGATGCCCGTTTCGCGGGTATGGAGGAGAGGCTGCTTCCCGAGAAGCGGATCCGCCCTCCCCTGGCTGCGGACAGACGTAATGATGCTGCTTTGGAGCGCATCCAGGTGCCTGAGGCTGAACTCCCAGCCTCACAGCCGCCAAAGAGTACTAAAAAGGCTAAGGCAGCGGCAAAAAAGAAGGAGAGAAAAGGCGGGCCTAAAGAGATCCCGTTGGCTGAAAGGCAATCGCAAAACCTGCCACCCGCGACAGAGTCCACAAGTGATGATTGGGTAACGGTCACCAAAAAGGGAAAGAAAGTTAGAGCGCCGGCCAAGACATCGGGCACAACGGCTAATGGAAGTGCGGCTAAGCCTAGGGCCCGTCCGGCAAAGGTGAAGTTGCGTGCTCCTAGAACTGCAGCGGTGGTTATCACCATGCAGCCTGGTGCGGAGGAAAGAGGGTTTACCTACGGTAACCTCATAACGGAGGCCAAAGAAAAGGTGGACCTAAACAGCTGCGGCATTCCCAGTGTTCGATTCCGGAAGGCTGCCACTGGTGCACGCATACTCGAAGTGTCTACGGGAGATACGAGCGCCGAAAAAGCGGATACATTAGCCGCAAAATTGAGGGAGGTTTTTAATAACGAGGCAGTTAAAGTGTCAAGGCCTACGAAATGCGCAGAATTTCGACTCACAGGCCTTGACGACTCTCTGGAGAAGGCCGATATTATTGCCGCTGTCGCAAAGCAAGGTGGTTGCTCTGAGGACGCCATTAAAGTCGGAGTGATAAAGCAGACGCATGACGGCACTGGCGTCATACTGGTTAGCTGCCCGGTGGTGGCTGCTAAAAAACTTGCAGACGAGGGGCGTCTTTTAGTTGGTTGGGTCTCAGCTAGGGTACAAATGTTACCGCCTAGACCCCTGCGGTGCTTCAGGTGCCTAGAAAACGGGCATGTGGGCGCTCAATGCATGTCTGAGGTGGACCGCAGCCAGGAGTGCTACCACTGCGGGCAGGTCGGGCACAAGTCAGCAGTGTGCTCTGCCGCACCTAAGTGCTCGGTGTGCTCAGCAGCTGGCCGGCCATCAGCACATAGGCTAGGAAGCAAGGCGTGTGCCTCTCCTAAATCAAGGAGAAGAAGGGCTCCGAGGGCTGTCATAATTCCAGCCACAGTGTCGTCAGCTGCCAGCTGCCCCCCGACTCAAACCGGGGCTGAGAAGGTGCAAATGGAGACCAATTAGATGGCTCTACGCTTCCTGCAGGTGAATCTCAACCACTCCGCCAGGGCTCAAGACCTTATGGTCCAGAGCATGGCGGAGTGGTTGATTAACGTAACGGCGGTTTCCGAGCCCTACTTCATCCCCCCCAGTACTAACTGGATTGGTGATGAGGAAGGGCTCGTAGCAATCACAGCTAAAGGCGTTGCCTTTGATAAGGTAATTAGGGGTCGTGGATGTGTCGCAGCCTTTGTAGGGGGTGTCATGGTGGTTGCTACGTACTTCTCACCTAATAGAGCTCTCACAGACTTCGAGAGATTCCTTGTTGACGTGGGGGCTCTCGTTGGGCAAAGTCGCCACCACCCAGTGCTGGTACTTGGAGACTTAAATGCCAAGTCAGTTGCTTGGGGGAGCCCTGCAACCGATGCGCGTGGGGAAGTTTTGGAGGAGTGGGCAGTGGTCAACGGGCTTCTTGTTTTGAATCAAGGCTCGGTGGACACTTGCGTGCGTCATAACGGTGCGTCCATTGTAGACGTGTCGTTCGCAAGCTCGAACTTAGCCAGACGAGTTAGTGGCTGGGAGGTCATGGAAGACGTGGAGACGCTCTCGGACCACCGGTACATCCGGTTCCATTTGACGCCTCAATCACGATCCCCGAGCGGAACAGTCCGATCGAACGCAAGCCTAGACAGCCCGCGGTGGGCACTAAAGAGGCTTGATAAGGGCTTAATGGAGGAAGCTGCTATTGTGCAGGCATGGGTATCTGCACCGAGCACGCTAGTGGAGATTGACGTTCAAAGCGAAGTGAACTGGTTTAAAGAAGCTCTGACGCACATATGCGATGCGTCAATGCCCAGAGTCAGAACCCAGCCCCGTAAAGGTCAAGTTTATTGGTGGTCAGCTGAAATTGCGGAGCTGCGTAAGGCGTGCGTTGTAGCCAGGCGTCAATACACCCGGTTTCGCCGAAGGCGACAACGTGATGAGGCGCAGGAAGGGCAACTCTATAACTTGTACAGGGAGGCTAAAGCGGTTTTGCAATCAGCTATCTTAGAAGCGAAAGGTGTAGCTCGAGATGAACTGTTAGAAAGCCTTAACAGAGACCTGTGGGGTCGACCTTATAAAATGGTGAGAAACAAACTGCGTCCTTGGGCTCCACCACTGACGCAGAGCTTGGAGCCTCCGTTTCTACAGAGGGTGGTGTCATCTCTATTCCCCGACCGGGCAGAGCACGTACCACCGGCTATGGCACCGCTTGATGAGGATAATGAGACTGGGGACGAGGAAATCCCAGAGATTAATGAGGTTGAACTGAGGATGGCAGTTCTGCGTCTTAAGGCGAAAAACACGGCTCCTGGCCCAGATGGGATACCCGGACGAGCATGGGGTATAGCATTAAAGGCTTTAGGGCCACGTTTGCGAAGCCTTTATGATGCGTGTTTGGCACAAGGGCGTTTTCCGGCGTTATGGAAGTCTGGTCGTTTAGTTCTGCTGAGGAAGGATGGGCGACCTGCTGACTCGCCATCTGCTTTTCGGCCCATCATTCTTTTAGATGATGTGGCAAAGCTATTTGAGCGCGTTATTGCTGGTCGCCTCCTGGGACACATGAATTGCGTAGGCCCAGAGTTAGACGATAACCAATTCGGTTTTCGTAGAGGCCGTTCAACTATAGGGGCAATCCTAAGAGTAAAGGCAGCTGCAGAGGAAGCAGTTTCCCGGGGCGAAGTTGTTTTGGCGGTGTCTCTTGACATCGCTAACGCATTTAATACTTTGCCCTGGAGTTGCATACGAGAGGCGCTTAAATATCATAAGGTGCCTCGCTACCTCCGCCAAATAATCACAGATTATCTAGATGAGCGTTTTATAACGTATAAAGATCAAAACGGTTGGTCACAACACAAAATGTCGTGCGGTGTTCCACAGGGCTCGGTCCTCGGGCCCCTCCTGTGGAACATCGGCTACGACTGGGTGTTGAGGGGTGCAACTCTCTGGGGCGTAAGTGTGACTTGTTACGCTGATGACACGTTAGTCACAGCGAGAGCCAAGTCACACCGAGAGGCGGCAATTCTTGCCACAGCAGGTGTTGCACATGTGGTCAGCCGTATAAGGCGTCTGGGGCTTGAGGTGGCTTTGCATAAATCTGAAGCGCTCTGCTTCCACGGACCAAGAAACAAGCCCCCAGCAGATTCACATATAATAGTGAGTGGAGTTCGCATCGGTGTCGAGTCGACAATGAAGTACCTAGGACTTGTCCTTGACAGCCGATGGAACTTCAATGTCCACTTCGAGAAGATAGCACCGAAGCTGATGGGGACGGCAGCTGCGTTGGCAGGGCTACTGCCTAACCTCAGGGGTGCAAGAGTTGGATGCCGTAAGCTATACATGGGCGTCGTTCGTTCGATGGCCATGTATGGAGCTCCTGTGTGGGCTGAATCCCTAGGTAGCCACAACATCGCTATACTGCGTAAACCGCAAAGAGCAATGGCACTTAGAGTGATTCGGGGATACCGCACAGTCTCATTCGAGGTAGCATGCGTACTGGCAGGCTCAATGCCGTGGGACCTGGACGCAATAGGCCTGTCAAAAATTCACCTTTGGCGTGAGCAGGAAGTCGCACGTGGTCAAAGACCAGCGCTGCGGGAGATAGAAGGAAAGAGGCAAGAACACATGAGTGCCCTGGAAGAACAATGGTTGGTAAGACTTGGGCAACCTAGCGCTGGTCGGTCAACCATAGAGGCAGTCCGCCCAATATTTAAGGAGTGGCTCAACAGAGAGCACGGAGCGTTAACCTTCCGACTGACACAGGTACTATCGGGACACGGTTGTTTCTCGAAGTACCTGTTTCAGATCGGAAGAGAACCATCGACGGCATGTCACCACTGTGCATGCAGTGTAGATACCGCACAACACACACTAGTGCAGTGTCCAGCATGGACGGACTCACGGCGTGAGTTGGTACAGCGAGTAGGTGAAAATTTGTCGCTTCCAACCCTAGTGCAAGCTATGGTCGAGAGTGACGAGAACTGGAGAGCTGGCATAACCTTCTGCGAGGATGTTATATCGCAGAAAGAGGTTGCGGAACGGGAGAGAGAAGTCTCCACCCTCGACCCAATTCGCAGCCGGAGAGCTGGGCGTCGGCGGAGGGACCGCCCTATGATCCGACCCCCATAAGGCTTAGGCGGCGGCACCGGGGGGTGCCGTCGCCTTTGAACAAGCCTCGAGGTGGCGCGCGCGGGTGTTCCGCGCGCCTCTCGTAAGAGACGTGGCGTATTTGCACAACGTGCAACAAGATGAGGCTCAGAGTGAGCCAACGCCGCTGGGGCCATGGAAGAATATTAACAAGTACCCACAGCCCCAGCACATACGGCGATAAGAAGGACCCCGCTGGGTTTTAGTCAGTAGGAGTCTGACATAACTCTCCGGTCGCCCCCGCGGCCGGGAGTATCCATGAAGGATTTCCCAGCGATAAAAAAAAAAAAAAAAAAAAAAAAAAAAAAAAAAGGTTAGGTTAGGTTAGGTTAGGTTGGGGTGCAAGGTCGGGTAACCTCCACGTGGTGCACCCTGGTAACACCATGAAACACTTCCGCAGAGTACTGGGGAAGTTTTTCATGGTGGCCAATACCCGACACAAGGTGGGCGTCTCTGGATGCGTACCAGAGGACGCAGTTAGCGGAGGCAGGCAGAGGGAAGGAGTTCCCACTGCAGTGCGAATAGGCTCATGGTGTAATTATGTATAATGTTGTACATTGTATATAATTAAATAATTGTGTTGTATATAAAATTTTGTGTCGTGTGTGTTTTTTGTAAATAAGCATGTGTATGTACAGTTTTTAATTGTACATAAGAAGTTTCCGATGCAATCTTTGTTGCATTGGTTGAGGTGTTGTTACGGACTGTTCGGTACTAACCCTATCGACCAGTTTCGTCGGAGAGAGTTCGCCGTCTCTCCAACCGGGATCCATGCTGTTTCATTCAAAGACCCCCCGTCAGGCTCACGGGGGTACGTTTGATTCAGTATGACCCGAAGGGGCGTTGCCTTAATTGGTCGGGCCCAGAGGAAGGAAAACCTTGAAACAAAAACCCGTGAGAAAACACGTAAAAACCTGCGGATACTAGGGGACCTCCGCAGTATATACCCTTCCCCGGCCACAGGGGGCACTGGTCGGTGGCACTTCGGTGGTGACACTTTATTTCCCCCATACTCGTGGGATTCATTATGGAAATAAATAAAAAACAAAAATCTAAAACTAGAAGTGACCGTTCTGGTCGTGAGGAGAAGGAAAGTGTAGGTGTTTTGGCACTTGGAGCTGCTGAGATGGCGACTGGGGAGTCCCCCAGTGTACTGCCATCTGGCTCAAACCAGAGCTCATGGAGCTTGATGAGAGAGGCGCGCGTGGTTCTGACCCGCAGCGCGGCCTCAAATATGAGTGACGAAGAGTTGCCAATCGCTTCGGCGTCTTTGGCAAACCTTTCTGATACGGACTCTGACGGGAGCTTCCGATCAGTAGCGACGTTGGCATCCGGGGCCTCATCTCCCGATGGAAGCCGTTTTTGGCGGAAGCGTCGGGCCATTGATGACGATGATGACAAGGTGGGGGTTCCGCCCAAAGCGTCAACGGCATTGAGAGGACGTGGACGTCCTCCTACGACGGGGAAATATGTCGGTCTGGCTCAGGCAAAGGCCGCACTTAATGCAGCAAAGGCCGAGGAACTCGAGCTTAACGCTGAATTGGAGATGGCAGAGGAGGCTAGGTTAAGAAGGGAGGCAAGGGCCGCCACCTTCCGCAAGTCCCCAGACGTTATGGTAACGAGCGACAATGAGAGTCGTGAATCACCGGATTTGGCCAGGCTGGTGTCTGATTCGGTGAACACGATTCTCAAGGTTGCGAAGACGTCCGGCCATTTAAGAGGGACGTATATTAAAGCCCTGAAGGATGCGGCAGAGACTATTAAAGTTTCCTTCGCAGAGCTCCGTTCACGCTCGATGACGGAGGAAGTCGCCCGACTGGAGGCAGCAAACTCCAAGCTTGCTTGCGAGCTAGAAGTAGTCCGACAAGAGTTGGCTCAAATGCGCCAGCACGCATTTCAGCCAGTATCAACTCCGGCTCCAGCATTAGATGACATTGTGCGCGCTGTTATGTCGCAGTGTGGGTCAATGGTCAACGCGCGGATTGATGGTTTGGAGGACCGTCTGCTGCCTGAAAAGCGGCTTCGGCCGCCTCTGGCCGCAGACAAAAAGAAGTACAGTGCGGCTGCTGCATCTGTAGGGGCCACTGCTCGGACAGCCTCTCCTCCTCCGGAAGCCAGTACCAGCGGAGCTGCCAGAGCTCCCCCTTTGGGGAAAAAGAAGAAGGAATCAGTGCCCAAAGAACAGCGCCCGCCAAGTCCTACTTCCAAACCGACGGAGGAGGAATGGCAAGAAGTAACGCGGAAAGGCAAAGGCAAAGGCAAGCGTACGCGTGCCGGAGCCGCAAATGCCTCCAAAGAAGCAGCCCCCAAGGCTACAAAGGTGCCAGGGCCACGGCCTCAGCAGAAAAAGAAGAAGCAGAAGCTAAAGTCTCCTCGCTCTGCAGTGGTCGTCCTGACGCTTCAACCGGAGGCACTGGCGAATGGCATCACCTATGCCCAGATGCTAACCGATGCCAGAGAGCGCATCGACTTGACGGCACTTGGCATAGATGGTGTCAAGTTTCGGACGGCCGCTACTGGAGGACGAGTGTTTGAGTTGCCCGGAGCTACAAGCACGGAGAAGGCTGATTCTCTAGCTAACAAGCTTAGAGAATCCCTAGATGGAGCTCTGGTAAAGGTGTCACGTCCCGAGAAAAGCGCGGAGTTGCGTCTCTCGGGACTGGACGACTCTACAAACAAAGAGGATGTCGCAGCAGCCGTTTCAAAAGTAGGGGGTTGCACTTTAGAATCTGTCAAGGTTGGTGACATTGTGCGGCCCCCTGGGCGCGAAGGAGCTGTTTGGCTGCGCTGCCCCATTGCAGCAGCCAAAAAAGTTGCAGCTGGAAGATTGCTGGTGAACTGGTCCTCAGTCTCGGTGAAAATACTGGAGGAAAGACCCCTACGGTGCTACCGATGCTTTGAAGCTGGACACGTAGGGGCAAAATGCCCAAATGCTGAGGATCGCAGTGCACTCTGTTTCCGCTGCGGCAAGGCTGGGCACAAGATGGCAGAATGTGTTGCTGAGCAGCACTGCCCAGTATGTGAAGCTGCCGGTCAGAAGGCTGACCACCGCGTCGGGGCCAAGACCTGCAAAGGCTCGGCCAAAAACATAGGAAAAAAGACGGCTAGCGTAGGCTCTTCAGCCCCCTCGCAGCCATCTGCGCGCCCAGATGCGCGGGAAGAGGATCAGATGGACGCCAATTAGGATGGCCATCCGATTCCTGCAGGCGAACATCAACCACTCCGCCAGGGCTCAGGATCTCTTGCTCCAGAGCCTGGCGGAGTGGTCAACACAAATAGCAGTAGTTGCCGAGCCCTACTTAGTTCCTTCTCGGGACAATTGGGTGGCAGACAGAGAGGAATCGGTGGCCATTGTCACGCAGTCATCGGCTAGCTCCCTCCCATTCGAAAAAGTAGCGAAAGGACAGGGATGCGTGCTGGCTGTATTGGGTGGCGATGGTGGTGTGGCGGTAATTGGGGTCTATTGTTCCCCAAACCGGCCCATAGTTGATTTTGAGCGACTTCTCGCTGAAGTCGGAGTTCTGGCTGGAGCAGTGCATCCCAGTCCGATATTAGTTGCTGGGGATTTCAATGCTAAGTCAACGGCGTGGGGATCCCCAGCAACCGACATAAGAGGCAGGGTCTTGGAAGAGTGGGCGGCGTCCCTGGGTCTCTTGATCCTCAACAGGGGCTCCGAGAACACGTGCGTGCGACAACAGGGTGGGTCCATAGTGGACCTAACGTTTGCTTCCCCCGCCGTTGCGCGCCGTGTTCTAGATTGGAGTGTAGAAACGGACGTAGAGACGCTGTCCGACCATCGGTACATTCGGTTCAGCGTCTCTACGTCCGCAGGGCCGGCTCCATCTCCACCACCTAATGCTGGGCCGCGGTGGTCATTAAAGGGGCTCAACAAAGAGATTGCTGTCGAAGCTGCCATAGTGGAGGCATGGATGGCAGGCCCAGTCTCAGAAGACGTAAACATCGCAGCGGAGCGGCTGGGAGAGGCACTTGCGCGTGTCTGTGACGCCTCCATGCCACGAGTCAAGGCGACGCGGCCTCCACGGCGCATGTATTGGTGGAAGCCGGAGCTCCGGCAATTACGAAGTGCCTGCGTCGCTTCGCGGCGGCTTTATACGCGCTGCCGTCGTCGAAGGGTGAGAAATGAGGAGGAAGAGCTTGAGCGGTACGCTAGCTACAGAGCCGCCTGCAAAGATCTGCAGGTGGCCATTAAAGAAGCAAAGGAGGCGGCTTGGCAAGAGTGGCTGGAGTCTCTCGATCGAGATCCCTGGGGGCGCCCTTACAAGTCGGTAACGGGAAAGCTTCGTCCATGGGCTCCCCCACTCACCACCACGCTCGAACCAGAACTTCTCGAACGGGTGGTGTCTGCACTCTTCCCTCAAAGGGATGCGTGGCACCCGCCTCCCATGGCACCAGCTTTGCCTGACGAGGTGGAAGAGGAGGTCCCGCCAGTTAGTGAGACTGAGTTCGGAGCGGCCGTGTTACGGCTTCGGTCAAAGAATGCGGCCCCCGGACCGGACGGCGTGCCGGGTCGAGTGTTGGTCCACGCGGCGAAGGAGCTCGGGGCTGAAATAAGAGCACTCTTTTTAGCGTGCCTAACGCAGGGCAGTTTTCCACAATGCTGGAAACGTGGAAAACTGGTCCTGCTTAAGAAGAATGGGCGCCCAGCTGATTCCCCATCGGCGTACCGCCCCATAGTGTTGCTCGGCGAGACGAGCAAGCTCTTTGAGCGAGTGCTTGCGGATCGTCTCGTCCGGCACTTGGTTGATGTGGGTCCAAACCTTAATGACGGACAGTATGGGTTCCGCCACGGGCGCTCTACCGTGGACGCTATCGCAAGGGTGCAAGAACTCACAGAGGAGGCGATATCCGGGGGCGGGGTATTGTTGGCAGTGTCGCTAGACATAAAAAACGCCTTTAATACCCTTCCCTGGGAGACCGTACTGGAGGCCCTCAGATACCATGGGGTGCCTCGATACCTGAGGAACTCTGTGGTGAGCTACTTCGCCGACCGGGCTGTGATGTACCCAGCCCGGGAAGGCGCATGGAAGGAACGAAAGATGTCGTGCGGTGTTCCACAGGGGTCTGTTCTAGGGCCCCTCCTGTGGAACATCGGCTATGACTATGTGCTCCGCGGGCAAAACTTATGGGGGATCGGCGTGGTCTGTTACGCCGATGACACCCTCGTAACAGCCCGCGGCAGCACCTATAGAGAGGCGGCCATCTTGGCCACTGCTGGTGTTGCCCAAGTAGTCCGAAGAATAAAGATGCTTGGGCTGGAAGTAGCTCTGGAGAAGTCAGAGGCCCTCGTTTTTCATGGGCCTCGCAAGGCTCCTCCGATAGGGCAAACTGTGGTGGTAGGTGGAGCGTCCATCGCCGTCGAGCCGACGATGCGGTACCTAGGCCTTGTCCTCGACGGTCGATGGAGGTTCGAAGAGCACTTCAAGCGATTGGCTCCAAAGCTCATCGCCTTCGCCGGAGTGCTCGGGAGCCTGCTCCCTAATGTAGGTGGGCCAAGTGTTGCGTGCCGTCGCCTTTTTGCCGGGGTGGTACGCTCCAAGGCGCTTTATGGAGCACCCATATGGGCGAGTGCCCTTAACGCCCGAAACCAGACCCTGCTGCGACGTTCGCAGCGGGTCATAGCAAATAGGGTAGCCCGAGCGTATCACACCGTCTCTTTCGAGGCGGCGTGCCTGCTGGCTAGTACGCCGCCGTGGGACCTCGAAGCTGGGGTTCTAGCGGCGGTCTACTGGCGCAGCGTGGAAGTTAAAAAGGATGGTGGATGGCCAATGCCCGAAGAAATTCAGCACTGGAGAGAGCAGGGTCGCGAAGATCTTTTCAGACATTGGACCGAGAGAATGGAGTCGCCGGCTGCTAGCCGGGATGTGGTGGCCGCCTTTCGGCCCGTTCTTCAAGAATGGGTCGACCGTCGGCACGGTGCTCCAACGTTCCGCTTGGCGCAGATCCTCTCGGGGCATGGCTGCTTCGGGAGGTATCTGTGCCGTGTTGCGCGTCGTGAGCCGACGATGGAATGCCACCACTGCGGGGCGTTGGAGGACACGGCGCAGCACACCCGTGCCGAGTGTCCAGCCTGGGAAGTGCCACGAGCCGAAATGGTCTCGGTGATCGGAAGAGATCTCTCACTCTTAGCCATAATAAGAGCAATGGCTGAGAGTGAGAGAAACTGGAGGGCAGTTGCCAGCTTCGCGGAGCTGGTGATGCAAGAGAAAGAGGTGGCGGAGAGGGACCGAGAGGACGACATCCTCTCGGATCCTATACGCCGAAGGAGAGTAGGCCGCACGCGGTTGGCATTCGCCAGCCGCATGCATCCTTAAATGGGGACCTTCGGGTAATGGATCGGGGGATCTATTGCCCGACCTGAGAGGTCCCGAGCTGTAAGGCACCTCGTCGTGTTCCGAGGTGCCTTAAGCGGAGATAAGGGGGCACATATAAAGCCCCCCCAGAGAAGGGTCCAAACGGACAACCGCTGGGGAAGCTATGGAGGCGCTGAGCGATCCCACGGCTCCCCACTCTTGCGGAGAAGAGGAACACCCCAGGTTTTTAGTTTGGGTATACCGCCTTTGTCAAGGCGGGGAGTCCCACATAACCACCGGTCCCCCCGGGCCGGTGGTATCTATAAAAGATTTTCCTGGGTCAAAAAAAAAAAAAAAAAAAAGGTTAGGTTAGGTTAGGTTAGGTTAGGTTAGGTTAGGTTAGGTTAGGTTAGGTTTCGCTGGTGGCGGACAGGATCCGACGTCTGGGACTTCAGGTGGCGCTACACAAGACCGAGGCCGTTTTCTTCTATGGGCCTCGGCAGCGCGTCCCTACAGATGCCCACATTTTTGTGGATGGCGTGAGAGTTGAGGTGAAGGCCCAGATGAAATATCTGGGCCTGATACTTGACAGTAAATGGCGGTTCACCCCACATTTCAGTGGGCTGTCGACGCGGCTGTTGAAGGCCGCAAACTCGCTGTCGTGGCTCCTCCCAAACGTTGGGGGGCCAAAAGCGCGATGCCGGCAACTGTATGCTGGCATCCTGAAGAGCATGGCCCTTTACGGGGCTCCTATCTGGGCGGACTCCCTTCATAGAAGGGAGAATACAGCTGCAATCCGCAAGCCCCAAAGGGCCATTGCGCAGCGTGTGGCAAGGGCCTACCGCTCGGTAGGTTTTACGGCAGCATGCACTCTGGCGAGCACCCCTCCGTGGGAGCTCGAGGCATGGGTGCTCGCCAAAGTATACGAGTGGACGGCGGGAAAAAGGGCGCTCGGGGAGAACCCCGCCCCTATAGAGCGGGAGGCCGTTCGGAAAGAGGCGAGGGACGCGATCATCCACCATTGGACGGAGGACCTCGCCTCCGCCGAGTTTGGCCGCCGAACATTGGACGCAATTGGGCCAGTCCTGCGGGACTGGATCGAGCGGCCACACGGATTTTTGTCGTTCCGTCTGGTGCAGGTATTATCCGGCCACGGGTGCTTCGGCACATACCTGCACCGGATCGGAAGAGAGCGGGGCCCGATGTGCCATGATTGTGGTGCGGCGGAAGACACGGCGCAGCACACCCTTGAGGTGTGCCCGTCGTGGTCTGAGCTGCGCCAAGAATTAATAGGCGTTATTGGGCCGGACTTATCGCTTCCCAGTGTGGTGAATTCCATGTTGGGAGGCGAAGGGGCCTGGGCAGCGGTCGCCTCTTTTTGTGAGGGGGTGATGTCCGTTAAGGAAGCGGCAGAGCGCGCGCGGGAGGAAGACCCCCTCGCCCCGCTATGTAGGAAGAGAAGAGGAAGAAGAAGGCGACCGCCTCCCTTCTCCTCAAATGTTGGTGAGTGGCGGGAGTAAGGTGTGGAGGCACCTTCTCCCGCATTGCACGCATTCACCAACTCGATGGATGGCTGGTTGGACAGTCGCTCCTCCCCTGAGAGGGAGTTGTGCGGGCCCGCCGTAAGGTGGGCAGTCGTCGGCGGGGGACTGGACGTAAAGGCTCTGCCAGTTTCCCAGTTCCCCTCCGCGTAGACGATGCCGGAGCGCCGCTGGGTCGTTTAGTGGGTATACCGGCCTTCACTCTTGGCCGGGGAGTCCCACATACCCCCGCCACTCCTCCATTGGTGGGGGATGCGTAATGCATTTTTCCCAGCGTCAAAAAAAAAAAAAAAAAAAAAGGTTAGGTTAGGTTAGGTTTTTTTTTTTTTTTTTTTTTTTTTTTTTTTTTTAAAGCTATCCTTCGGATAGCACAAATGGTCCCTCGGACAAAGTCTGAGACTGTGTTTGCTGTTAGATTATATACAATACAAGGGTAACGTTTACCTAAGAAGATGAAGAGAATGACTAGAGATGTAATTACAATGTGTGTTAAATTACTAAAAAACGAACATATTTTTATCTGAAATTTGTACACGATTTATACTACTTTTTAAAAACATGCTAAATGAATCTTGGTTTCAAATAATGCTAAATTTTGACTAGATGGTTCGAAATAAAATATCAAATTTGACTAGAATACTTACACGGCTACTTAATTTACACTAAATACAAACAATATCTTTAAATTCTAAGTTTAATTTCAGCTGGTTGTTTTATATTATCATAATATAAAATCCAACAAGTCTTATTTACGTTAGACATTTAATTGCTTGACTCAATATAATTTGCCTTTCTGAAAAAACTGTATTGCCCTGGACTTTTGCCGACCAAACAAAGTTTAGTTAACCTTTCAGGGATAAATGTCCTGAGCCATGATCATCATGGCTCAGGACGTTTATTTGGACAGCTTATTTGGCTTCTGCGGGCTAACAGTTGTAGGCAGAGGCGTATTTAAAGATTTGGCGCCCCGGGCCTAAAAGATATGCCGCCCCATAAATTTTCGGAAAAAAAAATTTTTTATTACGTGCCTACTACCTAAATAGGTTAGCGTTTGAGCACACCCTGCCAATATTTTATATTTTATTTATAAAATATAATTTTAATATAATATATAATTTTAATTTAAATATAATTTAATTTATGAATTATAAAATGCAGGGCTGGGGCTGATAATTTTGGTGAACGAGTTTTTTATTTTATATTTACGATTTACATTAAATAGTATGAGTAGCGGCACGTAACTTTAGCGCTGACCGTTATTCTTATGTCCCCCGGGCGCCATCTTCGATATAGGCGTGCAAACACTTTTTTCGCGATATCCCGGAAACTATGTGTCCTACAAAAAATTAATCAAGGAATAATTTGTAGCAAATCGCTTTGCTAAAAATATGTTCATAGAACTTTTTGCCTTAAATTTAAAATTAAAGCAGTTATAAGCAAAAAGGGGAGAAATTTTGTCTAGAAATTTCCTCACTTTTTTGCTTATAGCTCCTTTAATAATAATAATAGTCGTAGCAGGTAGATGTTAATTTGTCCCCAAACGGTAACCCGCACCTTTTCTACCTGCCTAACATTATCGAAAATGTACACTCCTCTTAGAAATTACTACAAGAAACAATAATTTGAAAAGTTCTATAAGTAAGGAAAAGAATAGAATAGAATAGAATAGAATAGAAAATACTTTATTGCACACCTTAAAACTAACAATGGAAAAACAGTAATTAAACACACTAATGTACAATGGGCGGTCTTATCGCTGAAGAGCGATCTCTTCCAGACAACCTTTGGATGGAGAGAAACGTATAATAAGAAGGTTGGCTAGGGTGCACTAAGAAATAATAAAAAATAAGGATATTTACATACACAAGTAAATAAATATATAGACTACATACATACATAAATATAATAAATATATACATATTTACCTACTAAATAAAATACATACAGTATATACATTCTATAAACAAACAGTTATAATATGTTTCTATAATACATATACCTACATAGCATGATGAATATACATAATAATGACAAATCATTTTAAACAATCTAAGATGATGACTCAAGATATGAGTTTTTGACTGCAGCTTTAAACGCGGCTAGGGAAGGGGATAGCCTTATGGAGACCGGCAACGAGTTCCATAAACGGACAGCTTGGACGGTAAAGGAATCGGCATAGAAGCTTGTCCTATTCAAAGGAGTTTTAAGGCGGAGGTTTTCTGAGGAGCGAAGAGTTCGAGGATTCTGACAATGTAAGAACTCGAAACGTTCCTTCAGATAATAGGGAGTGGAAGGATTGTAGAGGATGTTGTGAAGGAGAGAAAGGATGTGAGTATTCCGGCGAAGGCGAATTGGGAGCCACTTGAGTTTTGCTCGAAACTCTGATACGTGGTCGTATTTCCGGAGACCAAAAATAAACCTAATGCAGACATTTTGTAGACGCTCAAGCTTGTCGAGCTGACCCTGCGTGAGTTAGCAATGAAAAAATGTAATGTTTATGTAACATTTCAATTGACTGAATAATTATTTAAAGTTATAATTGTATTGCGTGCGCGACAGTACACATGCGCAGCTATCCCCTCCGCGTATCGCTCAGCGCTAGACTTACGTGCCGCTAGCCGCTAGTCCACCCGCGACCGCACCGCCCCGGCTGCTTTACAACACGAGAAACGAAAGTCGAAGCATCCCGACTAGTCCCGAGTCACTCACGAGCGACGGAGCACGCCTCGCCCCGCTCTCGCCCGCGCCCGTTGACCGGCCGCCGGCCGGCCGCCCGCCCCGTTAAAATTAACGTTATTTTTATGATTTTCTTCTTTTGTTCGTTCGTTCGACGAACGAGGTTAGTTGGCTTTTTAAAATTGCTTCAGGGATGTAAAGTCAGATATATTTAGGGTCGTGGGGCGGCAATGGCTTAGACTGGCACAGGATCGAGGTAGATGGCACAAACTAAGAGAGGCCTATACCCAGCAGTGGGTGAAGTCGGGCTGTGGATGATGATGATGATGATGAAAAGTAAAAAAAGGCGCACGAATCTGAATGAAGGGCGGCTTGCGCCGCCCCTCGCAGCCTGCCGCCCCGGGCCATGGCCCTCTTGGCCTAAGGGTAAATACGCCCCTGGTTGTAGGCTACGGTAGCCCTCGCTAGAGCGTCCCACTTCCTCCTGATCGCACACTCAGGGCTGAAGGCATTATGGTCCGCCCTTTCAGTCCCGGCGTGCTTACAATTGCAGCAGGAAGGGGACGCTCCGGCGAGCCACTCGTCGCACTCCGTCTTCATGTGGGGGCCCCCGCAGTGGCTACACTTCACGGTGTTCTCCACACAGAACCGTCGTCCGTGGCCGTAGCCGAGACACAGCGAGCACTGCACGAGTGGCGACTGGTCTGCCACTCGTACCCGCTGGAGGTCTATGGCGATGGTTTCTGCGTGGACCAGGCGCTGCCACACTCCCGGGGGCACCCTCACGACGACGTGGTGCGTTTCGGGGTTTCTCGTCTTCTTCTTGTATGCTATTTCTATTTTGCTTTCTGCTCTGTCAATATTCTCCAACACCTTTTCGTTTTGCGTCCAAATGGCTTCGATGAGGTCTTCGTCGGTGTTATACGTGAACACGTTCTTAATTATTATGAGAGGGTTTTTATTTTTCATTTCCTCGACATTCAAAAACTCTTCAGCCCTCTTTAGCCTTTCCTTCACTTCCTCTCTTTCCTTCTCAGTCCTGCACCCCACAATCACCTTCCTGTCCTTGGCTTTCCGGATCCTTTCTATGACTATTCCTCCTTCTTTCGCGTTTATAGTCTCTCTTATCCTTTTCATAACCTCATCTCCCGTATCCTTGACGTCCTTGGCAGTGACCACTACGGAGTGCAGCGCGGTCCGCTCCAGGTTACTCCTCACTGGATGCGCCGCTGCCACACTCGCGTAGGTTTGGTTTGCCATTCTCTCTCGTTGCATTTCAAGTTTCTCCTGTAGCTTTTCCATCTTTTCACTATTTTCTATAATCAGCTTCGCGTGCTCCTCCATTTTCTTCACTAAAGCTTTTTCAACCATCCTTTTTTCTCTATCCAGTTCTCTTTCCCTTTCAGGCTCTCTTTCTATCTCTGGTGCACATATCTCTTCCCTTTCCCGGCCTTCTTCACTTTCCAATTCTTTCACCAGCTGGTACAGCCTCTCTATTGCTAGTAAAACCTCGGCCTTAATCTCCGTTTTCATGTTCCTGGAGAGACCGAGGTTTGCTTTGGCTTTCATCAAGCAGGCCTTCGCTTCCGCCAGTCGACTGCTGTACCTAGGCTGTTCCGGCGGGCTCCCCGCGACCTCGATCGGCGCTCTCACACCCACTCTGCTACCTTGTGAGAGCACCTTTTTTGGTTTTTGGGGATTCACCGCCGGCGCGGGTTTCTTCGGGGTGGTCGGGGTAATGGGGTCTGCTTTCCCTGTGGCACACTCCCACTCTCCTATACTTCTTCTGACGTTTTTGTTCTTTTCGCACTCCTGCATAATTGGCGAAGCTTCTTTCAAACGCTTCGCCTCCTTTGCAGGTGTGCGAAAACCAAACATTGTGAGGGCAGTCCGAGGGACAATAAAATCAAATTAGAATCGAAAATATAAAATTGTTAAAACCTATTATTTCTATAAACCTAACTAAACCTAATATCACAGTAAAACACAAATTAAAAAATGTAAATAAATGTTTGTAAAAGTTGTAAAATTGTACTTAATTTATGTTTTAAAATGACTAAATGTAGATATAAAATGTGTAAAAAGTTAAATAAATCACGATAACCTAACCTATATCACAGAAAATCAGGACTAAAAATATGTTAAAATAAAAATTTGTAAAAGTTATAAATTCAAAATAAATTCCTAATCTCTAATTTCCCTGTTTCAGGTGGAGTGGATGACTTCAGCCAACCAGAGTCAGGACCCAGGTAACTAGTACCAGTGGCTAAATATCAGTTTTCCTAAAATAACAGCAGATTTTGGTCAAAACTACAATTTAAAAAGTCAAAAGCTAAAGTACTACCGAAGTAGCCTGTCAAATGTGGCTAGACTGTAGCCTGTCTGTTTCAAAGTCAGTTGCCGAAAACCAGGTCCAAATCGGTGGCTTAGTTTAAAAGTTACGACGGTTTAAAGGTCACTGGGGCCCCAAAAAGCGACTTTTCCAACCTTAGTGACTATAATCTGGGTGGGTGGGCGGGCGATTTTTTGTGGTTTTTCAGCCGTTTTCTTTTGCAGATGCGTGCGGGGACGTGGGGCAACGATGGACCAGCCGTGTTTATGTGCAGACGCAAGCAAAAATTTTGAAAATGACTGAAAAAACCGAAATTAACACGTGAAAATCGTGCAAAAATGTGGAAAAACGGACTTTTTCGAAGTTTTTTGTATGACGGGTGAACACGGGCGCTAGCTCTATGTATAGGGCGTCGCGAGCCGCGTCTGATGATATGTCACACGGCTATATTCACCTTAAGTAGTTGTCACTAAAAATCGAAAAAGGTTCTCAGCTCAGACAATAGTCAGTTTTCGATCGCGAAAACAGTGAAAATCAAAATTTCCGCTATCGAAAAAGAAAATCTATGCTATGAGCGAGCCGCGGGAGCGGTTACCTCAATTTTTGCACCAAACAGAAACTAATTATCTCGAAAGATGAATAAGTTAAACCAAAAATACGTGTTATTTTATAAAAATTTTGAAAATATAAAAATTTTGAAAAACCACTTTCGGATGCAGACCGTGCCTAGTAACAATTAATACAGTCAATACACTATTATAAACAATTTTTGATCGTTCGCACGCGACAATCAGTCGATAAAATTAAATTTGAAATTTCTCGGTTAGGTTAGGTTAGGTTAGGTTAGGTTAGGTTAGGTTAGGTTAGGTTAGGTTGGGCGGGCCTGGGTTTATCCATTAAATTGGATAAGTGCAGGCCTTCCATACCCGGGGGTATGGGTATGGAGGCGAATGGTCTTGAGGGAGAGCGCATCAGTCGTGAAGATCCTCAAGGCAAGTCTGGTGGTAATCCTTCACGTGGTTGCTGCCTGTTATTGGTCTATTTCCTTCTGAAATAGACGTAACTGAAACCACCAGGCGCCTTCGTGGTCCTTTTGGGCCACGGGGGTGGGGGGGAATAGGGACTTCTCCACGCCCTTTGAGTAGCAAAGGGCGCAGTGGACGAAGCATTAGGAGGTTCTTTGAGGGGTATTTTATTTTGTATATTTTGTAAATATTATAATAAAACTGTGTATGTAAATAAAACACTTTTAAAAAAAAAAAGTGTTTTTGTAAATAAGCATGTTCCGAACTATATAATTGTATATAGTTAGGATGCTGATGGATTCAGCTAAGAGGACATGGCGGACTGCTCAATACTAATCCTATTGACCGGTTCGTCGGAGAGGGTTAGCCGCCTCTCCAGCCGGTTCCAACGTCGTTATTTTCAAAGACCCTCCGTCAGGCGCACGAGGGTATGTTAATAGCGGCGTGGTCCGAAGGGGCGTTGCCTTAATTGGCCGGGCCCAGAGGAAGGAAAACCTTGAAACAAATAACCCGTGAGAAAACACGTAAAAACCTGCGGATAACAGGGGACCTTCGCAGTATGTACCCTAGCTTTCAGGATGGGCGTAACCTGGGAGTTATTTTTAGATCGGCCTATAATCGTGGGAACAAATATGGAAAATAAACAAAAACAAAAACTTGACGTTAGTGGTAGCCGCGTAAGCGGAGAGAATTCATTCGCACTCTTGGAGAGCGATACTGAGAGGGAGAACATGGGCATGGTAGTTGCCCTAGAAGAGAGGTCTAGGAGCGTAAACGAGGTTTACGGCTCCTGTGATAACATTTCGGTGGCTAGTTTTGAGTCAGAGGTAGACTCCGCTAGGCTCAGCGAATGTAGTGTGGTCGTCGAACCAATTCCGGACAAGTTCTGGAAAAAGAGCGTTCGTATAAAGAGGCGTATGACATCCAGGCCAGAGTCTGCTGTGTCGAGTGACGACGCGTCACCAGCCCAGTCACCTAGTGTGCTGGTGGCCAAGCGAGGTAGAGGGCGTCCGCCTACAACAGGCAAATATGTCGGCCTAGGCAAGGCGCAAGCAGAGTTAAACGCTCTCAAGCAAGAGGCGATTCGTGAAGAGGCTCAACGAAGCGCCGAACAGGAGGTGTCTTCCAAAGTGGAATACCTGAAGACCAGGCAAACGGTGATTCCACCTACTCCAGTGGAGAACAGGGGGCTTGCTTCTGACATGGTCAAGCAAGTCGCCGATGCGGCAGATGTCATCTTGACCGTTGCCACGAAGTCCGGCAACCTTAAGGGAACCTTCACAAGGGCCCTTAAAGACTCGGCTGCATCAATTAAGGCTGCGGTAGAAGCACTCGCTGCTACCACAGCATCTGAGGAGGCAGCAAAGCTACAAGCTGATAATGCTAGCTTGCGAGCTGAAGTGGTGCAGCTCCGTAAAGAGCTGGCCGAGATACGAGCGATGCTTGTACGGGACCCAGAGGAATTGCCCTCCGCGAGAGTGAACCATGTTGACATGGGATCGACTCAATCGACACCTCGCGGAGACAACAATTATGAGGAAATGGCGCGAGCAATGATGATGCAGGTGGGCAACATGATAAATGCGCGTTTTGAGGGTATGGAAGACAGGTTGCTTCCGGAAAAGCGTAACCGCCCACCTCTAGCAGCGGACAAACGCTCAGCCGCCCCAACACAACCGGATGCGATGAAAGAAGCCGAACCACAGGTTCCGCCACCCCAAACAGGGGCCAAGAAGAAGAAACAAAAGAAGAAGGTAGCGGATACCCTAGGTCCTCAGGAAACGCAGCCCCAAGCGTCTACATCAAGTCGCGAGGCTGCAAATGATGAATGGAGTACTGTGACCAAGCGTGGTAAAAAAGTCAAGGGGGTACCTCAAGCCCAAAGTGCTAAGCCAAAGCCTGCAGCTAAGGCTAAAGCTGATCGTCGGCCTTCTGCGGCAAAACTTCGCACTCCACGGTCTGCAGCAGTGGTCATTACGCTGCAACCGGGAGCTGAGGAAAGGGGAATGACGTATAGCCAGGTCATTAAAGAGGCAAAGGATAAGGTAGATCTGGCTAGTTGCGGAATAGCGAGCATACGGTTCCGCCAAGCCGCTACTGGTGCCCGTATCCTTCAGGTGTCGGAGGGCGACCTAAGTGCGGAGAGGGCGGATACATTCGCAGAGAAGTTGAGAGCGGTCCTGGGGAACGATGTTGTAAAAGTCTCCAGGCCCATAAAGTGCGCTGAATTCCGGATCCTAGGTCTGGATGATTCCGTCACTAAGGAGGACCTGGTCGCTGCTGTGGCAAAGCGAGGAGAGTGTTCGGAGGACTCCGTTAAAGTAGGAGATATAAAAAGCACCTACCAAGGCACGGGAGTTGCACTGGTGAGATGCCCAGTGGCAGCTGCCAAGAAATTGGGAGGAGAGGGACGCCTGCTTATTGGCTGGGTGTCAGCTAGAGTAGAGCTGATTCAGCCATGGCCAATGAGGTGCTTCCGGTGTCACCAGAGTGGGCATGTTCGCGCTCAGTGTACTGCAGAGGTCGACCGTAGCGAAGAGTGCTACCGTTGTGGTGGTCTCGGCCATAAGTCAGCAGGGTGCACCGCACAACCAAAGTGTTCTCTTTGTGCAGCGGCAAACAAGCCAGCGGCACATCGCCTGGGTGGCAAGGGGTGTGCCCCTCCTAAGGCGAGAAAGAACAAGGCTGCAGGCACTCCAGGTGCAGCGGCGTCAGCTTCTAGCTGTCCCCCGTCTCAAGCGCGGGAAGAGAGGGAGCACATGGAAACCGTATAGTTATGGCTTTACGTTTCCTGCAAGCGAATGTTAACCACTCCGCCAGAGCTCAGGATCTCTTGACCCAGAGCATGGCGGAGTGGTTAACAGACATAGCGGTTGTGACTGAACCTTACTTTGTCTCCCCTAGGGACAACTGGGCCGCAGACAATGAAGGTTTGGTCACAATTATAGTGAAAGGGAACTCTTTTGAAAAGATTATTAAAGGTAGAGGATGCGTAGCAGCTCGTGTAAAGGGGATAATGGTGATTGGGGCGTACTTTTCTCCGAATAGAACCCTCACTGAGTTTGAGAGCTTTCTCGTGGAGGTGGGGGCCTTGGTCGGGCAGAGTCATCCGGATCCAGTGCTCGTTCTCGGGGATCTTAACGCGAAATCTGCAGCGTGGGGGTCTCCTGTCACTAATCCGCGAGGAGACGCATTAGAGGAGTGGGCTTTAACTTCTGGTCTCACACTCCTTAATAGGGGATCAGTCTCTACATGTGTCAGGCAGAATGGTGAGTCCATAGTAGATGTCACTTTTGCAAGCGTAAATCTGGCAACCCGTGTCAACAGTTGGCAGGTCTTGGAGGATGTAGAGACCCTATCGGATCACAGATATATTCGGTTTGAGGTCGCCCATATTCTGCCGGTAAACAATAGGCCGAGCGAATCTAACACAAGCAGGAACAGTCCTCGATGGGCTCTAAAATGCCTAGACAAAGGCTTATTGGAGGAAGCCGCTCTGGTTAAAGCGTGGGTATCGCAACCAAATTCAGCGGCTGAGCTTCAAGTTGCGGGTGAAGCTGAATGGTTCCGCGAGGCGATGACGCACGTTTGTGATGCGGCTATGCCAAGAGTTGGTCCGCAATCTGCAAAACGGCAAGTTTACTGGTGGTCATCTGAACTGGCTGACCTGCGTGTTGCTTGCGTGGCGGCTAGACGTCAATACACGAGGCAGCGCAGGAAAAGACGACGTGATGAGGGCCTAGAGGCACAACTATATGGCCTCTATAGAGAAGCCAAGGCGGCTTTTCAGTTGGCCATCGCTCAGGCAAAAACCCAAGCCCGAGACGAATTGCTGGAGACTTTGAGCCAGGACCCGTGGGGGCGACCCTACAGGATGGTGAGAGGGAAACTTCGCCCGTGGGCTCCGCCCTTAACTCAAAGTCTTGAGCCACAGCTTTTGCAGGTAGTGGTGGCAGCTCTGTTTCCGAGAGTGGAGGAACACACGCCGCCAAACATGGCTCCGCCTGACGAGGAGAGGACTGGAAATGACGATGTGCCAGAAGTTAATGAAGTTGAGTTAAGAGAGGCTGTTAGGAAACTCGGGGCAAAAAATACGGCACCTGGTCCTGACGGCATTCCGGGGAAAGCTTGGGTGCTAGCACTTAAAGTCCTGGGACCTCGGCTCCAATGCCTTTTTGGTGCCTGTCTTGAACAGGGGAGCTTTCCCACACAGTGGAAAACTGGCAGACTGGTGTTGCTAAGGAAGGATGGTCGCCCCGTAGAGTCACCATCAGCTTACCGCCCTATTGTTCTTTTGGATGAGGTGGGTAAGCTGTTTGAGCGGGTAATTGCGACACGACTGGTGGCTCATCTATCTTGTGTTGGTCCGGACTTGGCTGATAACCAGTTCGGTTTTCGTAGAGGACTTTCAACAGTCAGTGCAATCCTCCGGGTTAAGACTATTGCAGAGGAGGCAGTGTCTAGGGGCGAGGTTGTCTTGGCGGTGTCTCTGGACATTGCCAACGCCTTTAACACTCTACCATGGAACTGCATACATGAAGCCTTAAGGTACCACCAGGTACCCCAATACCTTCGGGGAATAATCAGAGATTACCTCTCGAGTCGATTTGTGTCGTTTGAGGGGCAAGAGGGATGGAGTCAGCATAGGATGTGGTGCGGTGTTCCACAGGGGTCGGTCCTTGGGCCACTCTTGTGGAACATCGGTTATGACTGGGTTCTGCGAGGTGCCACTCTCTGGGGCATTGGTGTAACCTGCTATGCAGATGACACTCTTGTCACAGCGAGGGGCAAAACGTACAGAGATGCTGCACTCCTTGCCACAGCTGGCGTAGCCCAGGTGGTAGGTCGAATAAGAAGTCTGGGTCTTCAGGTGGCATTGGCCAAGTCGGAGGCTTTATGTTTCCATGGTCCGCGAAATAAGCCCCCCAGTGATTCCCATATTGTGGTTAGTGGTGTCCGCATCGGTGTCAAGTCGACGATGAAGTACCTTGGACTTGTCCTTGACAGCCGGTGGGACTTTAATGCTCACTTTGCGAGCCTCGTTCCTAAGCTTATGGGAACGGCAGCCGCTCTTGGAGGGTTACTGCCCAACATCAAAGGTGCTAAAGTTAGTTGTCGGAAGCTGTACATGGGTGTGGTCCGGTCAATGGCCATGTATGGAGCTCCTGTATGGGCCGAAGCTCTGAACAACCAGAACGTTGCCATTCTGCGAAAACCACAGCGAGCGATGGCAGTAAGAGTCATTCGGGGATACCGCACAGTATCCAACGAGGCGGCATGTGCCCTGGCAGGTTCACTGCCATGGGATCTGGAAGCAAAAGGCCTCTCGTCAATTTATTTTTGGCGCGAGCAGCAAAAAGCGCAGGGCCAAAGGCCAGCGCCAAGAGAGGTGGAGTTTCGTAGAAGTCAAATCTATGATCTTCTTGTACAAGAGTGGAACAGGCGGCTGTTACAACCATCAGCAGGCAAGAGAACGATCGAGGCAATTTGCCCTGTGCTTAGAGAGTGGATCGGTAGAGATCATGGGACCTTAACATTTCGTCTGACACAGGTAATAACCGGGCATGGTTGTTTCTCAAAATACCTGTGCAGAATTAAAAGAGAGCCTACTGAGGTGTGCCACCATTGCTCATGCAACGTGGACACTGCACAGCACACGCTGGCCGAATGCCCAGCTTGGGCGAGTCCCCGGCAAGTGCTAGTGCATAAAATAGGAGGTGACCTATCACTCTCGGCTTTTGTCAAGGCAATGGTCGAGAGTGACATAAAGTGGAAAGCCTGTTTAACCTTCTGCGAAGAGGTTCTCTCGCAGAAGGAAGCTGCAGAACGGGAGAGGGAAATATCGACCCTCAACCCGATTCGCAGCAGAAGAGCTGGGCGTCGTCGGAGGGATCTCCCCAGAATCCGACCCCCATAAGGCTTAGGCGGCGGGCATCGGGGGATGTCCGTCGCCTTCTGACAAGCCTCGAGGTGGCGCGCGCGGGTGTTCCGCGCGCCTCTCGCAAGAGATAAGAAGAATCATACAACACAAGAAGGTGCCTAAAAAGCAACGCCGCTGGGGCCATGGAAGAATTTAAACAAGCGCCCACAGCCCCGGCACAAAGGCGATAAGGAGAACACCCCCAGGTTTTTAGTTCGGGTATACCGCCTTTGTCAAGGCGGGGAGTCCCACATAACCATCGGTCCCCCCGGGCCGGTGGTATCTATAAAAGATTTTCCTGGGTCAAAAAAAAAAAAAAAAAGGTTAGGTTAGGTTAGGTTAGGTTAGGTTAGGTTAGGTTAGGTTTTTTTTTTTTTTTTTTTTTTTTTTTTTTTTTTTTTTTTAATATTTTATTCTCGTTCCCCTAACATAGTTAAGGACTTTATTTTACTTTTTTAGGTTTGAGGACAGGGTATCTTTATTACTAATAATGTACAACATATAACCCCTTTTTTCTTTGGGTTGTCTTATCCTAGTTTTAGTTGTTATTCTATTACATTTAAAAGGTTCTTATTCTAATACATGTTTTACAATTCTGTTTGCTTATTTTACATTATTTTAGTACATAGTTACATTATACTCTTTCTGTTTTTGTTTCTTATTTTTACTATTTTACATTTATGCATGATCTATATATTCAACAATATACATTCATCATAATTTACTTAATCTACTTGTTTCTCTTTATTACCGTGTTAACAATTTCAGTACAATATTTTATAAACGTCCGTCTTTTTTCGTTATCTGTCATAATTGTGCTTATATTTTCCAGTGTCAAGTCGCAATCGAGTATTTGTACGGCTTCATATCTTCTACGTGCGTAAGCAGGACATTCTAACAAAACGTGCATCGCGGTTTCGTCTACACCCGGTTCACATATGCACGATGGGTCCTCCTTACACTTGAAACGAGTCAAGTATTCGGAGAACCCACCGTGCCCCGTCATTGCCTGAGTCATCGCGCTAGTTGCTTCAAATTTCCTGACAATTTTGTATGCATTGATTGCGTCCGGGAAGAATATTTTTGTAATGGCGGCTGTTTCTCCTGACTTATACCTCCGGTTCCATTCATCAAGCGAGCCTAAACGGGTCTGTCGCTTGATGAATGAAACCGGACACCGATCGTAGTCTGGCTTCTTTTTAGTGTTAAGGGCCGCTTCTTTCGCCAACTCATCCGCTCTTTCGTTCCCCCCTAGTCCCGCGTGGGCCTTAATCCAAAACAGGGATACCTCCTTGTTCTGGAGTTTGCTTGCTCTCAAGTGGTTTCGAGCTTCTATTGCGAGAGGATGGAGGGAGCTCTGGTTAACCACAGTCTCTAGTGCTGCCCTAGAATCACTGTAGATGCCAAAGCTTAGCTCTGAGCGCTTCGTAATTTCCTGTGTGGCCCTACATATGGCCAGAAGTTCTGCCTGATAGACCGTGCAGTACGATGACAGTTTAAGTTTGAGGGCTTTGGTCTCGGCGTCACCTTTCCAAAGGGAAAGTGCCGCTCCGACTTTACCCTCAATCTTACTGCCATCGGTGTATATATTTACTGCTTGGTGGCTGTGGTCGTCCACTTGTTGTTGGTCTATCAGGCTTTTGAACTCCAGTTGCACATGTTCTGCGGGGTGCCACGTCTCACTGTATGGCACCAGTCGCTCGATCTCTCTGTCCGCTAGTACCGTCTGGGGTACTCCCCTCTTGGCCTCATACAGGGCTGTTACCTCCCGTATTCTGAGGTCGAGAGGAAGTATCCCAGACAGGACCAGCGATGAATTTAGGGATGCAGTGCGATACGCCTTACTAAGTTTTTGTGCAAACCCCCTTTGGACCACGTTGAGCTGTTTTTGCACACCTTGTTTGTTAGCTGCTGACCCCCATGCACCGGCTGCGTACAGTATGACCGGTTCTACCGTAGCAGTATATATAAGCCGTATAATTTCAGGATGGAGACCCCAACTGATTTTTGCCGCTCTAGATAATTGCTTGTAAATATTCAAAGCTTTTTTACAAGTATTAGTGACGTGTTGATTGAAGGTCAATTTACTATCAATGGTGAGCCCTAGTATCTTAATTTGCTCCGACATGCCAATGCCAACCCCGCCCATGCTCAGAAGTGGTGTGTCATATTTCAATTTACGTGTTATTACCATTGCATTAGTTTTATGCGGTGCGAATTTAAGTTTATTCTTGACACCCCACTCCCGAACATAGGCGAGGGTGGCATTTGCCTGTCGTTGCACTTCCAGCGCGGTGTCCCCATCGAATAGGAGCACTACGTCATCCGCGAAGGCCTGGCAATAGTCTCCACGCAGTTCCAAGCCCTTCAGCAGTGGGTCTAGAAGGAGATTCCACAGGATGGGGCCTCCGATCGATCCTTGGACGCACCCTTTGTTAGTTTCCTTTATGTGCTGTTTTCCAATATATCTAACCCTCACTTTCCTGTCCTTGAGGTAGCTGTCTATTACTCTCCGTAGGTTTACCGGACAATTTTCCTCAGCCAGTCTGGTTCGGATAGCGGGCCACCATGCGCTGTCGAAGGCTCCCTCTATGTCTAAAGATACCATCACTGTCAGCTTCTTTTGGTTTAGTTTCAATTTGACGTACTTTATTAGATCATAGAGGGAGTCCTCGGTGCTTCTCTTAGGCATAAACCCGTACTGGCGAGTACTTATTCGAGGGATGATATGCCACTTGATACGTCCGACGATCATTTTTTCATATATCTTGCCCATGACCGGCAGAAGGCCTATAGGTCTGTATGACTTCGGATTTGCGTAGTCCTCCTTTCCGGGCTTTCGCAGCACTACCACCGTTGCCTCCTTCCAGCTGATGGGGAAGTGTTGCAGTTCCAGACACTTGTTTACTAGTGCCAAGAATACTGCTGGCTCCTGTGAGATGGCGTGCTTGCAGATGTCTGCTGTAAACCCATCCACTCCCGGGGCCTTCTTTGGGTTGAAACTATCGACCGCGAATCTGAGCTCTTCCGTTGTAAACGCTGGATCATGTTTTTCAGCATGGCTCCAGTCATTTACCCGGGCTGCTAGTTGCCTTGTTCGCCTATGGTCTTCGTTGTCTTCCTCTTCCAAGTCCTCCGGATAAAAGGTTTCTGCCAAAAGCTTCACCGAGTCTTTCGGACTCATCACGGTCCCAGCTTTTACAAGTGGTAGGTCCTCCTGCCTTTTCATCGTTCGTCCTATGACCCTATAGATGCCCTCCCAGACCCCCTCCCTATCCTGCTTCCCACAGAAGTCCTTCCAGCTGGTTATCTGTGCTCTCTTTGTTTCGGTCTCATATCTTTCTTTTTCTTGCAGGTACTCTTCAACGACTTTTGCTCTCCGGACTGGTCTTGCGTAGCGGATTCTTCGTCTCAGGGTGTTCACGGATCTCTTCAGTTTGGTCAGTTCCTCGGACCACCACGGCAAGGTAAGTACTTCATGTGTTTTCTTTTTTGGAATTGTATCTATACATACTTGTGTTATTGTGTTTGTGTATTTCTCTACGGTGTGTTCTAACTCTATTGTGTTTGTGATCTTATTTATTTCTATTTCATTTATGTTGTGTTCTATTTTTAATTGGGCCAGTTTCTCATGAAACTGGCTCCAATTAGCCTTTTTGGTGTTGAAGAGTCTAGTTGTTCTACTGATGCTAGTTCCTTTTGCCTTTTGAAGTCTTATCCTAAATGTGATTGCGTTGTGGTCCGAGCTTATCATATCCTCCCTGACTTTCCAGTCCTCCACCAAATCCAACAAGTCCACTGAGCAGGTCGTTATATCAACAAAGCTGGTGTATGCTTTCCCTCCCCTGATAGTGTCAAAAGTGGGAGTATTGCCGTTGTTGAGTATCTGCAAGTTCATATCCTCGATCGCTCCCGACATCTCCTCGCCCCTATGGTCCACCTTACTGCTGCCCCACCAAGTGCTCTTTGCGTTGGAGTCCCCTCCCATTATGATCCTTCGAGGTCCAAACTTCTCATCTATTTTCTTAAGCTGCTCCAGGTATGGCTGTATTGGCTGGTCTGGCTCAAAGTAGAAGGACACAGCAGTGATCTCCCATGCACTAGTCCGAATCTTCACCACAATGATGTTGTTTGTGGTGAATTCTGGGCACTGGATAACTTCCATATCGTGGTCGAAAACGGCAATGGCCGCCTTCACAGTCCCTTCTCCTTGACTAGTGCTCTGGAAGATTCTCGAGCCCCTGTAGTCCTTCATCCTTTTTGCCCCACCCACGTACGGCTCCTGCAGCAGCGCAAAAGCAACCTTGTTTTTGCTAGCGTCGACCATCAACTCATTTGTTGCTAGGTCTCTTCTCTGGAGGTTCGCTTGGACTACTCGATACAGTTCTTCTTTGGTTGGGGTGCTTCCGTTGGTAGCCATATTGTCGCCAGGGACGCCCTCAGCAGTACGCTATGGTGGCCCGGGCCAACGCGTCCCACTTCCTTCTTACTGGGCACTCCTGGGAGAAGGCGTTGTGCTCGGCCATATCTAACCTGGCGTGTCTACAGTTGCAGCAAGATGGTTAGGTTAGGTTAGGTTAGGTTAGGTTAGGTTAGGTTAGGTTAGGTTAGGTTAGGTTAGGTTAGGTTAGGTTAGGTTAGGTTAGGTTAGGTTAGGTTAGGTTAGGTTAGGTTAGGTTAGGTTAGGTTAGGTTAGGTTAGGTTAGGTTAGGTTAGGTTAGGTTAGGTTAGGTTAGGTTTTTTTTTTTTTTTTTTTTTTTTTTTTTTAAATTCTCGTTCCTTTGACGTGTAATGACTCAAAGACTATGTTCTTTATTTCTATCTACGGGTGGGCTTACAGACTTATCGTACCCTCTCGGGGTCTAAAGTTACTAAACTATATTTATACGTAACTAAGATTAAATTTAAACATTTTGTATTTTACTTATTTTAAAGCTTACTCTATTTTATTTGCTAACTTATTTTTTACAATATTTATTCTTACTTATCTTAGGGGTTATCTTATACTAATTTATTTTATGCTGATCTTACATATTATTCAAAATATGCGTTCACATAATTTCCTTACTTATTTCTATTTCTTACTTTTGTTACAATTTCTATGCAATATTTTATAAAATGTTCCCTCATTTCGGTTTTTGACATTATTAAGCTTAGGTTATCTATATTTAGCTGTATGTTTAGGACTTGTTCGGCTTCGTATCTTTTAAGGGAAAATACTGGGCATTCTAATAGGACGTGTGTTGCCGTTTCGTCTACGCCAGGCTCGCAGACGCACGAGGGGCTCTCCTTACACTTGAACTTGTTCAAGTATGCGGAGAACCCACCGTGCCCCGTCAGAACCTGGGTCATGATGCTGGTGGGCTCCATTTTGCGGACGGTTTTAAAGGCTTGTACTGCATCCGGGAAAAACATTTTTGTTGTGCCAGCTGTCGTGCCTTCTCTATAACGCCTGTTCCATTCATCAAGCGTTTGCAGACGAATCTGCCGCTTAATGAATGAGACTGGACAGAAGTCATAGTCAGGCCTTCTTTTATTGTTTAACGCGGCCTCTTTCGCCAACACATCTGCTCTCTCATTTCCTTCCAATCCCGCGTGGGCTTTGATCCAGAATAGGGATACTTCCTTATTCTGGATTCTACTCGTTCTCAGATTTTCACGAGCCTCCACGGCTAAGGGATGGAGGGACGCATTGTTAACTATGGACTGTAGCGCTGATCGGGAGTCACTGTATACGCCAAAAGTTTTCTCAGAGCGCTTTAGGACTTCTTGCGTAGCTTTATATATTGCTAGGAGTTCTGCCTGATAGACTGTGCAGTACCCTGGCAGCTTGAGCTTGAGGGCTTTGATCTCGGCTTCACCGCTCCACAGGGATAAAGCCGCTCCGACCTCGCCCTCAATCTTGCTGCCGTCTGTGTAGATCCGTACTGCCTGAGTGTTGTGGGCGTCCACCTCTTCCTGGTCTATCAGGCTAGCGAAACTGAGGCACGTGTGTTCTGCTGGATGTATTGTAAGAGCGAATGGTGTGAGCCGTTCCACCTCCCTGTCCCTTAACTCTGGTCGGGGTACTCCCCTCTTTGCTTCATACAGGGCAGCTGCCTCCTGTATGCGGAGATCGAGTGGGAGTATCCCGGCCAGTACCAGTCCTGAGTTCAGGGAGACGGTACGGTATGCTCGCGTAAGCTTCTGCGCAAAACCTCGTTGGACCGAATTTAATTTATTTTGGATGCCCAATTTCTTAGTTGCCGGTGCCCAGGCGCTGGCGGCGTACATAACGACCGGCTCCACTGCTGCCGTGTATATGATCCTGATGATCTCGGGGCTGAGACCCCAGCTGACTTTTGCGGCTCTGGACAACTGTTTATATATGTTTAATGCCTTTTTGCAAACATTTGCAGCATGAGTATTAAATGTTAACTTGTTGTCCAGAGTAAGCCCTAGGATCTTGAATTCCTGCGACATGCCAATGCCGACCCCGCCCATGCTCAGGAGTGGTGTATCATATTTAAGCCTGCGTGTTATTAGCATAGCATTGGTCTTGCTTGGCGCAAATCGGAGCTTATTTCTGATACCCCACTCCCTAACGTAGGCGAGAGCGGCATTCGCCTGTCGCTGGACTTCCATAGCTGTGTCCCCATCGAACATCAGGACCACATCGTCCGCAAAAGCTTGTACGTAGTCCCCACGTTTTTCGAGCCCTTTTAATAGTGGATCCAGCAACAGATTCCACATTATTGGTCCTCCTATCGACCCTTGGACACATCCCTTGCTGGTGTCCTTCGCGTACTCCTCTCCAGCGTACCTGACTTTAACTCGCCTGTCTTTTAGGTAGCTGTCGATTAGTTTCCTCACATTAATCGGACACTTTTCCTCAGCCAACCTAACTTTAATTGCGGGCCACCATGCGCTATCGAAGGCTCCCTCTATGTCCAACGAAATTACGGTGATCAGTTTCTTCTCATCGAGCTTGTCTCTAATTCGATGGATTAGATCATAGAGGGAGTCTTCGGTGCTCTTCTTGGGCATAAAGCCATATTGGCGAGTACTCATCTTCGGGATGATGTGCCATTTCATCCGTCCTACAACCATTTTCTCCAGAACCTTCCCCAGCACTGGTAGTAATCCTATGGGTCTATACGATTTTGGATTTGTATAGTCGTCCTTTCCTGGCTTTCTCAGTACCACCACGGTCGCTTCTTTCCAGATGGTCGGAAAATGTGAGAGAGCCAGGCATTTATTTGTCAGTGCGAGGAAGGTCTCTGGGTCACTTTCTATTACGTGGCTGCAGATGTCCGCAGTAAAACCATCCACTCCCGGGGCTTTCTTGGGATTGAAGCTGCCCACAGCAGCTTTGAGCTCCTCTGTAGTAAACGCAGGGTCATGCAACTCATCATGGACAGAGTCGTTTACATGATTTGCTGTTTCTCTAATCTGCCTGTGGTCAGTATCGTCTTCTGCCTCATTATCCTCCGGGAAGAAGGTAGTCGCTAGGGTTTTGGCCGACTCTTTGGGGTCCATTTGCCTACCGTCCTTCATTAGTGGAATATCCTCCTGTCTTTTCATAGTCCTTCCTATTACTCTATAGATTCCTTCCCAGATTCCTTCTCTATCCTGTTTCCCACAGAAATCCTTCCAACTTTGAGTCTTTGCCTTATTCACCTCATCTAAATAATTTTCTCTTGCTTTCAGGTATTCGTCTACAACTCTGGATCTACGGGCCGGTGCCGCGTTTTTGATTCGACGCTTCAGGGTGACGGACTTCCTCTTCAGCACGGCGAGCTCCTCGGACCACCACGGTATGGTAAGTGTTTCTTTTGCTTTCTTCTTGGGTATAGTGTTTGCGCATGCTTCCGTTATTGTGCTTGTGAGTTTAACTACTGCTTGTTCCAATTCTCTTTTACTTGCGATTCTTTCTATTTCCTCTGCATTTATTTGGTTTTCTATTTTTAATTGGGCCAGTTTCTCATGAAACTGGCTCCAATTGGCCTTTTTGGTGTTATAGAGTCTTGTTGTTCTGCTCACACTTATCCCTTTCGCTTTTCTGAGTGCCACGTTAAAAGTTATACCGTTGTGGTCCGAGCTCGTGAGATCATCCACCACCCTCCAACCGTCTACCAAATCCAGCATGTCGACTGAGCACGCTGTTACGTCGGGGTGGCTGGTGTACGATACTCCTCCTCTAATGGTGTCAAAAGTGGGCGTGTCCCCTTCATTTATCACCTGCAAGCCAAGTTCTTCGAGGGTTCCTGACATTTCTTCACCCCTGTCGTCTATGGTGTTGCTACCCCACCAGATGTTCTTCGCGTTTGCGTCCCCTCCCACAATGATTTTGCTAGGTCCAATCTCATCGGCTATTTTTCTGAGCTGCTCCAGGTATGGCTCTATGGGTTGGTTAGGTTCGAAATAGAATGAAATTACAGAGATCTGCCAGGCGCTGGTTTGGATCCTCACCACTGCGATGTTGTTAGTGGTGAGTTTTGGGCACTGTATTACATCTAGGTCATGGTCGAAGACAGCTATTGCCGCTTTCACAGTGCCCTCTCCTTGCTCGGGGTTTTGAAAAATTCTTACTCCTCTGTATCCTTTCATTCTATTTATCCCACCCACATACGGCTCCTGGAGCAGCGCTAGAGCTACCTTCCTTTTCCCAGCCTCAATCATAAGCTCATTTGTTGCTGTTTCCATTCTTTGGAGATTTGCTTGGAGAACGCGGTATGGTATTTCTCTGGTTGGGGTAACTGTAGGGTTGCCGTCGGTGGAGCCTTTAGCAGTACGCCACCGAAGCCCGGGCCAATGCGTCCCACCTCCTTCTTACGGCGCATTCTTGGCTGAACGCATTGTGCTCGGTTTGTTCGAGCTTCGCGTGCCTACAATTACAGCAGGAGGGTGCCAGGCCACTTATCCAGTCCGCACATTCGGTCTTCATGTGCGGGCCGCCACAATGGCTACATTTTTCAACACTCTCTTTGCAGTGTCGGCGGCCGTGGCCAAACCCTAGGCACAGAGAGCATTGAACCAGTGGCGATTGGTCTGCTACATTCACCCTCTGCATGTCGATATGGACTTCTCCTACGTCTATCATCAAGTTCCATATTTTGGGGGACACTTTGATCACCACGTGACAGGTGTGGGGATTTCTGGCCTTCTTTCGGTAGCGGATCTCAAGCCTGTTCTCCTGTTCGTCGAGTTTTCCAAAGATGTTGTCGTTTTGCTTTCTCAGGGCTTTCACGATGTCTTCGTCACCGTGAAACTGTAGGACGTCTCTGAGAATCAGGAGGGGGTCCTTGTTTTGGATCTCTTCGACGAGCAGGTGGTCCTCTGCTTTCTTGAGCCGGTCTTTCACCTTCTGCCTCTGCTCTTCGGTCTTGCAACCTACTATTACCTTCCTGTCCTTAGCCTTTCTTACCCTATCCACCATTATCCCCCCCTCTTTAGCATTTATCGCGCTTCTGATCCTGCTAAGGACCTCATCACCGGTTTCATTCTCGTCCCTCGAGGTGATGATCACCGAGTGCAGCGCGGTTTGCTTGGGGGGCTGCGGTTAGGTTAGGTTAGGTTAGGTTAGGTTAGGTTAGGTTAGGTTAGGTTAGGTTAGGTTAGGTTAGGTTAGGTTAGGTTAGGTTAGGTTAGGTTAGGTTAGGTTAGGTTAGGTTAGGTTAGGTTAGGTTAGGTTAGGTTAGGTTTTTTTTTTTTTTTTTTTTTTTTTTTTTTTTTTTTTTTTTTTCTAAATGGTCTCTGATCTTCTTCAGAGGCTTTGCTTACGTACTGTTTTATTTTCTAATACAATCTTAGTGTCTAAAAGTAAGGGTGAGGGGTTTTGTAAGGTTATTTATACAGTGTACATTAAGTTCTTATCTAATATTTTATTTCTATGCTTTCTATTTTCTACGCTCCAATAAACTTTTCATTATTTTTATGGGTTTTTGTTTTTTATCTTATTCTTTCTACTTTTTTAAAACTAACACAATTTTATTAAATGTAACTGCACGTATGCTTATTTTCTTATTTAAAGGCTAGTTTATTTTATTATGCTTATATATATAATTTAATATATATATTCATCATATTTTTCTTATGCTATTTATTTCTTGTTATTACTCTATTTGTTATTTTAGTACAATATTTTAAAAATTTTGGACGGTTGTACTTGTCCTTCATGATGTGTTGTATGTTGTCTACTGTTAATTCTTCATTTATTTCTTGTTCTATTTTATATCGTTCAGGGCCATACGCGGGGCACTCCAGCAAAATGTGAGTGACTGATTCGTCCTTCCCGGGTTCGCATATACACGATGGGTTCTCCTTGCGTTTAAACCGGTTCAAGTACTCGGAGAACCCACCGTGGCCTGTCATAACTTGAGTTGTTACACCGGTTGTTTCAAGTTTTCTGATGATTTGGTAGGCATCAATAGCGTTGGGAAAGAACATTTTCGTTATTGCCGCCGTTTGACCTGACATGTACCTCTTGTTCCATTCGTCAAGCGAGTCCGTACGGATTTGTCGCTTGACGAATGAGACAGGGCACATGTCGTAATCAGGTTTTCTTTTTGTGTTGTGCGCTGCGTCTTTAGCGAGCTGGTCTGCTCTCTCATTCCCTTCTAGCCCTGCATGTGCTCTGATCCAGAATAGGGTAATTACCTTATTCTGGAGTTTGGCTTCTTTGATGTTTTTTCTGGTCTCCACTGCCAAGGGGTGAGAGGAACTGGGATTTATGATCGTCTCCAGGGACGACTTCGAGTCACTGTAGACTCCAAAAGTGGTTTCTGTGCGCTTGAGGATCACCCTCGTGGCCTTGCATATAGCCAAGAGTTCCGCCTGATAGACCGTGCAGTATGATGGTAGCTTCAGGGTTAGGTTAGGTTAGGTTAGGTTAGGTTAGGTTAGGTTAGGTTAGGTTAGGTTAGGTTAGGTTAGGTTAGGTTAGGTTAGGTTAGGTTAGGTTAGGTTAGGTTAGGTTAGGTTAGGTTAGGTTAGGTTAGGTTAGGTTAGGTTAGGTTAGGTTAGGTTAGGTTAGGTTAGGTTAGGTTAGGTTAGGTTAGGTTAGGTTAGGTTAGGTTAGGTTAGGTTAGGTTAGGTTAGGTTAGGTTAGGTTAGGTTAGGTTAGGTTAGGTTAGGTTAGGTTAGGTTAGGTTAGGTTAGGTTAGGTTAGGTTAGGTTAGGTTAGGTTAGGTTAGGTTAGGTTAGGTTAGGTTAGGTTAGGTTAGGTTAGGTTAGGTTAGGTTAGGTTAGGTTAGGTTAGGTTAGGTTAGGTTAGGTTAGGTTAGGTTAGGTTAGGTTAGGTTAGGTTAGGTTAGGTTAGGTTAGGTTAGGTTAGGTTAGGTTAGGTTAGGTTAGGTTAGGTTAGGTTAGGTTAGGTTAGGTTAGGTTAGGTTAGGTTAGGTTAGGTTAGGTTAGGTTAGGTTAGGTTAGGTTAGGTTAGGTTAGGTTAGGTTAGGTTAGGTTAGGTTAGGTTAGGTTAGGTTAGGTTAGGTTAGGTTAGGTTAGGTTAGGTTAGGTTAGGTTAGGTTAGGTTAGGTTAGGTTAGGTTAGGTTAGGTTAGGTTAGGTTAGGTTAGGTTAGGTTAGGTTTTTTTTTTTTTTTTTTTTTATAATTTTTTTTTTTTCTCGTTCCCCTAACATAGTTAAGGACTTTATTTTACTTTTTTAGGTTTGAGGACAGGGTGTCTTTATTACTAATAATGTACAATTAACCCCTTTTTTCTTTGGGTTGTCTTATCCTAGTTTTAGTTGTTATTCTATTACATTTTAAATGGTTCTTATTCTAATACATGTTTTACAATTCTGTTTGCTTATTTTACATTATTTTAGTACATAGTTACATTATACTGTTTCTGTTTTTGTTTCTTATTTTTTACTATTTTACATTTATGCATGATCTATATATTCAACAATATACATTCATCATAATTTACTTAATCTACTTGTTTCTCTTTATTACCGTGTTAACAATTTCAGTACAATATTTTATAAACGTCCGTCTCTTTTCGTTATCTGTCATAATTGTGCTTATATTTTCCAGTGTCAAGTCGCAATCGAGTATTTGTACGGCTTCATATCTTCTACGTGCGTAAGCAGGACATTCTAACAAAACGTGCATCGCGGTTTCGTCTACACCCGGCTCACATATGCACGATGGGTCCTCCTTACACTTGAAACGAGTCAAGTATTCGGAGAACCCACCGTGCCCCGTCATTGCTTGAGTCATCGCGCTAGTTGCTTCAAATTTCCTGACAATTTTGTATGCATTGATTGCGTCCGGGAAGAATATTTTTGTAATGGCGGCTGTTTCTCCTGACTTATACCTCCGGTTCCATTCATCAAGCGAGCCTAAACGGGTCTGTCGCTTGATGAATGAAACCGGACACCGATCGTAGTCTGGCTTCTTTTTAGTGTTAAGGGCCGCTTCTTTCGCCAACTCATCCGCTCTTTCGTTCCCCCCTAGTCCCGCGTGGGCCTTAATCCAAAACAGGGATACCTCCTTGTTCTGGAGTTTGCTTGCTCTCAAGTGGTTTCGAGCTTCTATTGCGAGAGGATGGAGGGAGCTCTGGTTAACCACTGTCTCTAGTGCTGCCCTAGAATCACTGTAGATGCCAAAGCTTAGCTCTGAGCGCTTCGTAATTTCCTGTGTGGCCCTACATATGGCCAGGAGTTCTGCCTGATAGACCGTGCAGTACGATGACAGTTTAAGTTTGAGGGCTTTGGTCTCGGCGTCACCTTTCCAAAAGGAAAGTGCCGCTCCGACTTTACCCTCAATCTTACTGCCATCGGTGTATATATTTACTGCTTGGTGGCTGTGGTCGTCCACTTGTTGTTGGTCTATCAGGCTTTTGAACTCCAGGTGCACATGTTCTGCGGGGTGCCACGTCTCACTGTATGGCACCAGTCGCTCGATCTCTCTGTCCGCTAGTACCATCTGGGGTACTCCCCTCTTGGCCTCATACAGGGCTTTTACCTCCCGTATTCTGAGGTCGAGAGGAAGTATCCCAGACAGGACCAGCGATGAATTTAGGGATGCAGTGCGATACGCCTTACTAAGCTTTTGTGCAAACCCCCTTTGGACCACGTTGAGCTGTTTTTGCACACCTTGTTTGTTAGCTGCTGACCCCCATGCACCTGCTGCGTACAGTATGACCGGTTCTACCGTAGCAGTATATATAAGCCGTATAATTTCAGGATGGAGACCCCAACTGATTTTTGCCGCTCTAGATAATTGCTTGTAAATATTCAAAGCTTTTTTACAAGTATTAGTGACGTGTTGATTGAAGGTCAATTTACTATCAATGGTGAGCCCTAGTATCTTAATTTGCTCCGACATGCCAATGCCAACCCCGCCCATGCTCAGAAGTGGTGTGTCATATTTCAATTTACGTGTTATTACCATTGCATTAGTTTTATGCGGTGCGAATTTAAGTTTATTCTTGACACCCCACTCCCGAACATAGGCAAGGGTGGCATTTGCTTGTCGTTGCACTTCCAGCGCGGTGTCCCCATCGAATAGGAGCACTACGTCATCCGCGAAGGCCTGGCAATAGTCTCCACGCAGTTCCAAACCCTTCAGCAGTGGGTCTAGAAGGAGATTCCACAGGAGGGGGCCTCCGATCGATCCTTGGACGCACCCTTTGTTAGTTTCCTTTATGTGCTCTTCTCCAATATATCTAACCCTCACTTTCCTGTCCTTGAGGTAGCTGTCTATTACTCTCCGTAGGTTTACCGGACAGTTTTCCTCAGCCAGTCTGGTTCGGATGGCGGGCCACCATGCGCTGTCGAAGGCTCCCTCTATGTCTAAAGATACCATCACTGTCAGCTTCTTTTGGTTTAGTTTCGATTTGACGTACTTTATTAGATCATAGAGGGAGTCCTCGGTGCTTCTCTTAGGCATAAACCCGTACTGGCGAGTACTTATTCGAGGGATGATATGCCACTTGATACGTCCAACGATCATTTTTTCATATATCTTGCCCATGACCGGCAGAAGGCCTATAGGTCTGTATGACTTCGGATTTGCGTAGTCCTCCTTTCCGGGCTTTCGCAGCACTACCACCGTTGCCTCCTTCCAGCTGATGGGGAAGTGTTGCAGTTCCAGACACTTGTTTACTAGTGCCAAGAATACTGCTGGCTCCTGTGAAATGGCGTGCTTGCAGATGTCTGCTGTAAACCCATCCACTCCCGGGGCCTTCTTTGGGTTGAAACTATCGACCGCGAATCTGAGCTCTTCCGTTGTAAACGCTGGATCATGTTTTTCAGCATGGCTCCAGTCATTTACCCGGGCTGCTAGTTGCCTTGTTCGCCTATGGTCTTCGTTGTCTTCCTCTTCCAAATCCTCCGGATAAAAGGTTTCTGCCAGAAGCTTCACCGAGTCTTTCGGACTCATCACGTTCCCAGCTTTTACAAGTGGTAGGTCCTCCTGCCTTTTCATCGTTCGTCCTATGACCCTATAGATGCCCTCCCAGACCCCCTCCCTATCCTGCTTCCCACAGAAGTCCTTCCAGCTGGTTATCTGTGCTCTCTTTGATTCGGTCTCATATCTTTCTTTTTCTTGCAGGTACTCTTCAACGACTTTTGCTCTCCGGACTGGTCTTGCGTAGCGGATTCTTCGTCTCAGGGTGTTCACGGATCTCTTCAGTTTGGTCAGTTCCTCGGACCACCACGGCAAGGTAAGTACTTCATGTGTTTTCTTTTTTGGAATTGTATCTATACATACTTGTGTTATTGTGTTTGTGTATTTCTCTACGGTGTGTTCTAACTCTATTGTGTTTGTGATCTTATTTATTTCTATTTCATTTATGTTGTGTTCTATTTTTAATTGGGCCAGTTTCTCATGAAACTGGCTCCAATTAGCCTTTTTGGTGTTGAAGAGTCTAGTTGTTCTACTGATGCTAGTTCCTTTTGCCTTTTGAAGTCTTATCCTAAATGTGATTGCGTTGTGGTCCGAGCTTATCATATCCTCCCTGACTTTCCAGTCCTCCACCAAATCCAACAAGTCCACCGAGCAGGTCGTTATATCAACAAAGCTGGTGTATGCTTTCCCTCCTCTGATAGTGTCAAAAGTGGGAGTATTGCCGTTGTTGAGTATCTGCAAGTTCATATCCTCGATCGCTCCCAACATCTCCTCGCCCCTATGGTCCACCTTACTGCTGCCCCACCAAGTGCTCTTTGCGTTGGAGTCCCCTCCCATTATGATCCTTCGAGGTCCAAACTTCTCATCTATTTTCTTAAGCTGCTCCAGGTATGGCTGTAATGGCTGGTCTGGCTCAAAGTAGAAGGACACAGCAGTGATCTCCCATGCACTAGTCCGAATCTTCACCACAATGATGTTGTTTGTGGTGAATTCTGGGCACTGGATAACTTCCATATCGTGGTCGAAGACGGCAATGGCCGCCTTCACAGTCCCTTCTCCTTGACTAGTGCTCTGGAAGATTCTCGAGCCCCTGTAGTCCTTCATCCTTTTTGCCCCACCCACGTACGGCTCCTGCAGCAGCGCAAAAGCAACCTTGTTTTTGCTAGCGTCGACCATCAACTCATTTGTTGCTAGGTCTCTTCTCTGGAGGTTTGCTTGGACTGCTCGATACAGCTCTTCTTTGGTTGGGGTGCTTCCGGTGGTAGCCGTATTGTTGCCAGGGACGCCCTCAGCAGTACGCTATGGTGGCCCGAGCCAACGCGTCCCACTTCCTTCTTACTGGGCACTCCTGGGAGAAGGCGTTGTGCTCGGCCATATCTAACCTGGCGTGTCTACAGTTGCAGCAAGATGGCGCTGCTCCGGCCAACCAGTCTGCGCATTTGGCCTTCATATGCGGTCCCCCGCAGTGGCTGCATTTTTCTACCGTATCCTTGCAGAACTTCCTGCTGTGCCCATACCCCAGGCACAGCGAGCATTGAACCAACGGAGACTGGTCAGCCACTTTTATTCTTTGCAGGTCGATACGTACCTCGCCCGCATCTAAAACCCTGTTCCAGATGTCGGGGGACACCCTAAGGACGATATGGCACGTGTGTGGGTTTCTCGTCTTCTTTCTATAGCGTATCTCTACTCTATAGTCCTCATTTCCGAGACCTTGTAGCATGCTTCCGTTCTGATTTCTTAAGGCATTCAGGATGTCTTCGTCTTTATAGAATTGCAGAACATCCTTAAGAATCAGTAGAGGGTCTTTGTTCTTAACCTCTTCGACGTTGAGGTGTGACTCTACTTTCCGTAGTCTCTCTTTCACCTTCTGTCTCTCTTCATCTGTCCTACAACCCAAGATGACCTTACTGTCCCTTCCTTTTCTTACCCTGTCCACTTGAATTCCTCCTTCTTTTGCATTAACTGCCTCTCTGATTCGGTTTAAAACCTCTTCCCCCGTCTCATTTTCGTCTTTAGAGGACACCACTACGGAATGCAATGCGGTCTGCCCATGAGGCCGCTTGGTGGGCTGACTAGCTGTAGCATTCGCGTATGTCATTCTCTCTTGTGTTTCTTGGTGCTTTTCGATTGTCTCTTTTAGTTTTTCCATTTTCAGATTGTTCTCTTCTATCAATTTGGCATGTTCCTCAATTTTCTTCATTAGTTCGCTACCTTCTATCGTTTTCTCAGTTTGTAGTTCTTTTTCTTTGGGTGTTTCATTTGCCTCTTCTTGGGTTTTCTTCTGGGCTTTTCCTTGTCCCTTTACGCTATCGGCCTCTTTCACTAACTGGTACATCCTTTCAGCTGCTGTCACTACATCGGTTTTTATGTCGGTCTTTGTGTTTCTTGACATACCTAGGCTTCCTTTTATTTTGGCTAAGCAAGCTCTAGCTTCCGTTAGTCGGTCCATGTATTTCGTCGGTGAGCTTGTCACCGTTTCGACTGATAGTTTCCGTCCTACTATTTTGTTTTCTTGCAGGATCGTCGTCTTGGGCTTTTGCTTTGAGGTCTCAGTTTCTTGCAGTTTCTTCGGGGGGGATGAGGCTTTGGTTTTCGTGTCCACTTTTCCAGCTTCCCATTCTCCAATGCTACGTCTTACACTTGGAGCTCTGGAAGGTCCTGCCTTCGATGTATGGTCTGGGGATGTCGTGGATTCTTTGTCGAAAGTGGCATCCATCTTTTTAGCTGGGGTGCGGATTCCAAAGCCCATTATAAGGGAACGAGTTTAAGCAATAGTGTAGTAATTTGTCGTTTTTAGTTAAGTTTGTATAAGTTTTAAAATGTAAATTCGACTACTAACAATTTTTTGTTTTTCAGATGGCGCCTCCGGTTCCTGCCTATCAACGTGAGAAGAAGAAGTCAGCAGGTGAGTCCTTGTTAATGGAAATTGGGTAGATATAGAACCCTTCCTTGCAAATTAAGCTACGAATTTAAGAATTTTTTGGTCAAGTCGAACCCGGTTGCTGTTCCGTTTTTTAACTGATCAATTAAAAGATGTAGAAGATATAAAGCCGCACCTCCCGATAGACTCGAAAGAGTGGTCAACAAATCAGCAAATATGCCAGTAACCAGGTCCAAGAGCACATCTGGGGCTGTAAAGAGGCCACCAGCGGTTTTTGACGCCTTTTATGAGAGACGGAGTCGTTTAGTTGGAAAATAAAATTAAATAAAATTTTGACTCTATGTAGAGTCTGTCTCTACAATAAATTTGTGGTCACTTAAATTCTAGGTACTTATTATAAAACAATATTTATAGCCACAAACGTGGAAAAAACTTAAAAATTTTTCGCTCTATATAGAGTCAATTTTTGGTCAACAAATCTTACAGCTAATTTTCTTAAGTCTAACACAAGAAACCGCGTCCAATTTGGAGCTTTCGTTTACGATCTGTAGGACTTTGAAGTTTTCGGGGGGTGGGGGGGATTTATTTTCAAACCTTTTTTATGGCCTTAGCGAGACGAGCAACCTTAGATTTTAGATACTTGTATCTAAAATATAAACTTTCGTCAAAAATGGCCTAACTCTTACGGTTTCGGAGTTATTTGAAATTAAAGGTTTGAAAATTATCTGAGGGGGGTAGGTAAGGGTAAGGGGGGTGAAAAAATCGGGATAAACTTTTGAAAAATTAGGACTCTACCATGCTATGTTAAAATTTAAAATTTTTTAGATTTTTGGGGTATTTTACGCACTCGACTTTGTGGGGAAGTAAGGGGGGGGAGAGGGAGGGGTGTAAAAATAATCTTAAAAAATACAGTTATTATGACTCAAAAGGATATTGTAAATCTAAAAACTTTTCTATACAAGTTATGCCAATGTAAAGAATTTAAAAAATGGGGGGGGGTAGAAAAAGGGGGGATTAGTGTACAACTTCAAAAATCCTGTGTTTCTAGATATATTATATATATATAATATATACTAACTTCGGTAAAAAACGACCTATCTTTAGCCGTTTTTGAGAAACAAGCGATTTAAGCTATTTGCGGTTGGTAATACTATTCTAAAATACCGCGCTCGGAATCCGCTAGTCTTAAAAATCTAAATTTTTCACAAAAGGTCAAAAAGCATAAGAGCTATCAACACACAAAAAATTGACCTGTGTTGTCGCTGAAAAATTTGAATAAAAGCACTTACAGTGAAGTGCAAAACCGCACTAAAGTTTGTGAGTCTCTATCTCCGTCAAAAAAGGTCCAATTTGAGATCTGAAAGTGCCTCCCGGCTGCTCTCCACTGCGTCCTTGGGGCCTCGTTCTTCAATGGTGTCCAGCTGCACGGGGTCTCCCACCTCGTGACCACGTGCTTTTTGTTTTTCTGGAGTTTTCTCCGTGATCCTGCACGGGAAAAATCCAGAAGAGGTGTCCTTTTGTAGATCTCCAAGGGGCCCTCCAGGAGGCACCGAGAAAGGTGTAGGTCGTCGCTGTCAATTTTGAGTAATTTCAATTTTAAAAATCAAAATAAATGACAAAAATCTTCAATCCTTGTTCCTCAGCTGTCAGAGCCTTATTTGAAAATTTTGAAAGTGCCTCCGAGGTCCCCTCAATGCTCCGCTACTGTTGGTGTTGTCAGATGGCGCCCACGGCTTCGGATCAGTGACCTCGTGGCCACGTGGCACTTGTTTTTTTGGCTTTTATTCCGAGCCCATGCACAGAAAAAATCACCGAAGTGCGCCAACCTGTAGATCCTCAGAAGGCCCTTCTTGGGGTACAATAAAAAATGTAGGTCGTCGCTGTAGAATTTGAGAAAATTCACTTTTAAGGTTAAAAACCTGGTTTTTAACGGTTTACTCCGCGAAAAAAGCACTGATCACTGCGCGGTTTTCACAACTGTGTTTCTCGTGACGAGACGCGTGTTTTGATGTATCACTCGGGTATAATTGTGCACTTTTTCTATTTTTCGTGAATTTTTTGCTGCGGATCGACTTGTTTTCGTGGCGCTTTTAAAGGCGGTTAAAGCGCAACTGGTTAGGTTAGGTTAGGTTAGGTTAGGTTAGGTTAGGTTAGGTTAGGTTAGGTTAGGTTAGGTTAGGTTAGGTTAGGTTGGGGTGCGAGGTCGGGTAACCTCCACGTGGTGCACCCTGGTAACACCATGAAGCACTGCCGCAGAGTACTGGGGTAGTGTTTCATGGTGGCTAATAACCCGACACGGGGCGGCTTCCCCGCGCGTCCCTTTGATTAGCAAAGGGCGCAGTGGGGGGCGAGTGGTTTGATGGGGAGCGAAGGGTTGGTTCGTCCCACTCCCGAAACTCTCCATCCATCCATCAAGGGCTGGGTGGCCTGGTTGGCCAATCATAGTAACTCCCCGTACATGATTGGCAAGCTCGGCCACTTACGTGTTTGGAGGCCACTGAGCGAGACCAGTGGGACTGGTCGCTCGGGAAGGAGGTGGTAAAAGGTTGCGGGTTTACCTGTAATCTGGAGCCACCGGCCCCAGATGGGGGCGAGTGGTCTGATGGAGAGCATCCAACTCTCCATCCATCCATCAAGGGCTGGGTGGCTTGGTTAGCCAATCATCGTAGCAACCGACGTGATTGACTAGCTTTGCCACTTAGGTGTTTGGAGGCCACTGAGCGATACCAGTGGTACTGGTCGCTAGGGATGGGGGCGGCAAGAGGTTTTGGGATTTCCTGTAGCTTTGCGCCGCCTGCCCCAAGAGGGGGCGAGTGGTAGCCCCTGCCAAACAGGGGCCTTTTTGGGATCAGCAGCTGGTCGGGGCGAGGGCCCTGGCTGGCGGTCATGCGGTCCTGGGAAGGCGGCGACACTCTTGGCAAGTGTCACCGTGAGCTTCGGGGGTGGCTATGGGTGTCATTCCCGGGATGTGCTCTTGGCAAAATGCGAGAGGGGTACCGGTGCGTTCCGTTGGAGATCCCGGAACCCCTTGATATGCATCGAGGCCGGCCACGGGGTGGTTTTAGTGAGTCGACGAAGCGAGGTCGTCATCCTCACACTACCTTAGCGCATCCCTCGGTGCGTTAAGGTGTCTGTGTGCAGATTTCCCCCCGATACCAAAAAAAAAAAAAAAAAAAAAGGTTAGGTTAGGTTAGGTTAGGTTAGGTTAGGTTAGGTTAGGTTAGGTTAGGTTAGGTTAGGTTAGGTTAGGTTAGGTTAGGTTAGGTTAGGTTAGGTTAGGTTAGGTTAGGTTAGGTTAGGTTAGGTTAGGTTAGGTTAGGTTAGGTTAGGTTAGGTTAGGTTAGGTTAGGTTAGGTTAGGTTAGGTTAGGTTAGGTTAGGTTAGGTTAGGTTAGGTTAGGTTAGGTTAGGTTAGGTTAGGTTAGGTTAGGTTAGGTTAGGTTAGGTTAGGTTAGGTTAGGTTAGGTTAGGTTAGGTTAGGTTAGGTTAGGTTAGGTTAGGTTAGGTTAGGTTAGGTTAGGTTAGGTTAGGTTAGGTTAGGTTAGGTTAGGTTAGGTTAGGTTAGGTTAGGTTAGGTTAGGTTAGGTTAGGTTAGGTTAGGTTAGGTTAGGTTAGGTTAGGTTAGGTTAGGTTAGGTTAGGTTAGGTTAGGTTAGGTTAGGTTAGGTTAGGTTAGGTTAGGTTAGGTTAGGTTAGGTTAGGTTAGGTTAGGTTAGGTTAGGTTAGGTTAGGTTAGGTTAGGTTAGGTTAGGTTAGGTTAGGTTAGGTTAGGTTAGGTTAGGTTAGGTTAGGTTAGGTTAGGTTAGGTTAGGTTGGGGTGCAAGGTCGGGTAACCTCCACGTGGTGCACCCTGGTAACACCATGAAACACTTCCGCAGAGTACTGGGGAAGTTTTTCATGGTGGCCAATACCCGACACACGGTGGGCGCCTCTGGTTGCGTACCAGAGGGCGCAGTTTGGTGGAAGGAGGCAGAGGAAAGGAGTTCCTACTCTGCGTGAGGCCCAAATGGGCTTTATTCTGGAGTTTGGTTGTGTATATATTTTATTGTAATTAAACCGTTTGCATTTTGTATAAATGTACATAGAAGGAGCTGATGTCACTCTGTGATATCAGATAAAGCCGTCATGGCAGGCTCGTCATTACTAACACTTTTGATGAGTCTGTCGGAGGGATTTCGCCGCCCCTCCATCCGTTATCCATGTTGTTGCTTCAAAGACCCCTGTTAGGCCTAAAGGGGTACGTTGCAGCAGCATGGAGCGAAGGAGCCTTGCCTTAATTGGCTGGGCTCAGAGGAAGGAAAACCTTGACACAAAAACCCGTGAGAAAACACGTAAAAACCTGCGGATACCAGGGGACCTCCGCAGTATATACCCTTCCCCGGCCACAGGGGGCACTGGTCGGTGGCACTTCGGTGGTGACACTTTATTTCCCCCATACTCGTGGGATTCAATATGGAAATTAACAAACAAAAATCAAAAACTAGAAGTGACCGTTCTGGTCGTGAGGAGAAGGAAAGTGTAGGTGCTTTGGCACTTGGAGCTGCTGAGATGGCGACTGGGGAGTCCCCCAGTGTACTGCCATCTGGCTCAAACCAGAGCTCATTGAGCTTGATGAGAGAGGCGCGCGTGGTTCTGACCCGCAGCGTGGCCTCGAATATGAGTGACGAAGATTTGCCAATCGCTTCGGCGTCTTTGGCAAACCTATCTGATACGGACTCCGACGGGAGCTTCCGATCAGTAGCGACGTTGGCATCCGGGGCCTCATCTCCCGATGGAAGCCGTTTTTGGCGGAAGCGTCGGGCCATTGATGACGATGATGACAAGGTGGGGGTTCCGCCCAAAGCGTCAACGGCATTGAGAGGACGTGGACGTCCTCCTACGACGGGGAAGTATGTCGGTCTGGCTCAGGCAAAGGCCGCACTTAATGCAGCAAAGGCCGAGGAACTCGAACTTAACGCTGAAATGGAGATGGCAGAGGAGGCTAGGTTAAAAAGGGAGGCAAGGGCCGCCACCTTCCGCAAGTCCCCAGACGTTATGGTCACGAGCGACAATGAGAGTCGTGAATCACCGGATTTGGCCAGGCTGGTGTCTGATTCGGTGAACACGATTCTCAAGGTCGCAAAGACGTCCGGCCATTTAAGAGGGACGTATATTAAAGCCCTGAAGGATGCGGCAGAGACTATTAAAGTTTCCTTCGCAGAGCTCCGTTCACGCTCGATGACGGAGGAAGTCGCCCGACTGGAGGCAGCAAACTCCAAGCTTGCTTGCGAGTTAGAAGTAGTCCGACAAGAGTTGGCTCAAGTGCGCCAGCTCGCATATCAGCCAGTATCAACTCCGGCTCCAGGATTAGATGACATTGTGCGCGCTGTTATGTCGCAGTGTGGGTCAATGGTCAACGCGCGGATTGATGGTTTGGAGGACCGTTTGCTGCCTGAAAAGCGGCTTCGGCCGCCTCTGGCCGCAGACAAAAGGAAGTACAGTGCGGCTGCTGCATCTGTAGGGGCCACTGCTCGCGCAGCCTCCCCTCCTCCGGAACCCAGTACCAGCGGAGCTGCCAGAGCTCCCCCTTTGGGAAAAAAGAAGAAGGAAGCGGTGCCCAAAGCACCGCGCCCGCCAAGTCCTACTTCCAAACCGATGGAGGAGGAATGGCAAGAAGTAACGCGGAAAGGCAAAGGCAAAGGCAAGCGTACGCGTGCCGGAGCCGCAAATGCCTCCAAAGAAGCAGCCCCCAAGGCTACAAAGGTGCCAGGGCCACGGCCTCAGCAGAAAAAGAAGCAGAAGCTTAAGTCTCCTCGCTCTGCAGTGGTCGTCCTGACGCTTCAACCGGAGGCACTGGCGAATGGCATCACCTATGCCCAGATGCTAACCGATGCCAGAGAGCGCATTGACTTGACGGCACTTGGCATAGATGGTGTCAAGTTTCGGACGGCCGCTACTGGAGGACGAGTGTTTGAATTGCCCGGAGCTACAAGCACGGAGAAGGCTGATTCTCTAGCTAACAAGCTCAGAGAATCCCTAGATGGAGCTCTTGTAAAGGTTTCACGTCCCGAGAAAAGCGCGGAGTTGCGTCTCTCGGGACTGGACGACTCTACAAACAAAGAGGATGTCGCAGCGGCCGTTTCAAAAGTAGGGGGTTGCACTTTAGAATCTGTCAAGGTTGGTGACATTGTGCGGCCCCCTGGGCGTGAAGGAACTGTTTGGCTGCGCTGCCCCATTGCAGCAGCCAAAAAAGTTGCAGCTGGAAGATTGCTGGTGAACTGGTCCTCAGTCTCGGTGAAAATAATGGAGGAAAGACCCCTACGGTGCTACCGATGCTTTGAAGCTGGACACGTAGGGGCAAAATGCCCAAATGCTGAGGACCGCAGTGCACTCTGTTTCCGCTGCGGCAAGGCTGGGCACAAGATGGCAGAATGTGTTGCTGAGCAGCACTGCCCAGTTTGTGAAGCTGCTGGTCAGAAGGCTGACCACCGCGTCGGGGCCAAGACCTGCAAAGGCTCGGCCAAAAACAAAGGAAAAAAGACGGCTAGCGTAGGCTCTTCAGCCCCCTCGCAGCCATCTGCGCGCCCAGATGCGCGGGAAGAGGATCGGATGGACGCCAGTTAGGATGGCCATCCGATTCCTGCAGGCGAACATCAACCACTCCGCCAGAGCTCAGGATCTCTTGCTCCAGAGCCTGGCGGAGTGGTCAACACAAATAGCAGTAGTTGCCGAGCCCTACTTAGTTCCTTCTCGGGACAATTGGGTGGCAGACAGAGAGGAATCGGTGGCCATTGTCACGCAGTCATCGGCTAGCTCCCTCCCATTCGAAAAAGTAGCGAAAGGACAGGGATGCGTGCTGGCTGTACTGGGTGGCGATGGTGGTGTGGCGGTAATCGGGGTGTATTGTTCCCCAAACCGGCCTATAGTTGATTTTGAGCGACTTCTCGCTGAAGTCGGAGTTCTGGCGGGAGCAGTGCATCCCAGTCCGATAATAGTTGCTGGGGATTTCAATGCTAAGTCAACGGCGTGGGGATCCCCAGCAACCGACATAAGAGGCAGGGTTTTGGAAGAGTGGGCGGCGTCCCTGGGTCTCTTGATCCTCAACAGGGGCTCCGAGAACACGTGCGTGCGACAACAGGGTGGGTCCATAGTGGACCTAACGTTTGCTTCCCCCGCCGTTGCGCGCCGTGTTCTAGATTGGAGTGTAGAAACGGACGTAGAGACGCTGTCCGACCATCGGTACATTCGGTTCAGCGTCTCTACGTCCGCAGGGCCGGTTCCATCTCCACCACCTAATGCTGGGCCGCGGTGGTCATTAAAGGGGCTCAATAAAGAGATTGCTGTCGAAGCTGCCATCGTGGAGGCATGGATGGCAGGCCCAGTCACGGAGGACGTAAACGTCGCAGCGGAGCGGCTGGGAGAGGCACTAACGCGTGTCTGTGACGCCTCCATGCCACGAGTCAAGGCGACGCTGCCTCCACGGCGCATGTATTGGTGGAAGCCGGAGCTCCGGCAATTACGAAGTGCCTGCGTCGCTTCGCGGCGGCTTTATACGCGCTGCCGTCGTCGAAGGGTTAGAAATGAGGAGGAAGAGCTTGAGCGGTACGCTAGCTACAGAGCCGCCTGCAAAGATCTGCAGGTGGCCATTAAAGAAGCAAAGGAGGCGGCTTGGCGAGAGTGGCTGGAGTCTCTCGATCGAGATCCCTGGGGGCGCCCTTACAAGTCGGTAACGGGAAAGCTTCGTCCATGGGCTCCCCCACTCACCACCACGCTCGAACCAGAACTTCTCGAACGGGTGGTGTCTGCACTCTTCCCTCAAAGGGATGCGTGGCACCCGCCTCCCATGGCACCAGCGTTGCCTGACGAGGTGGAAGAGGAGGTCCCGCCAGTTAGTGAGACTGAGTTCGGAGCGGCCGTGTTACGGCTTCGGTCAAAGAATGCGGCCCCCGGACCGGACGGCGTGCCGGGTCGAGTGTTGGTCCACGCGGCGAAGGAGCTCGGGGCTGAAATAAGAGCACTCTTTTCAGCGTGCCTAACGCAGGGCAGTTTTCCACAATGCTGGAAACGTGGAAAACTGGTCCTGCTTAAGAAGAATGGGCGCCCAGCTGACTCCCCATCGGCGTACCGCCCCATAGTGTTGCTCGGCGAGACGAGCAAGCTCTTTGAGCGAGTGCTCGCGGATCGTCTCGTCCGGCACTTGGTTGATGTGGGTCCAAACCTGAATGACGGACAGTATGGGTTCCGCCACGGGCGCTCTACCGTGGACGCTATCGCAAGAGTGCAAGAACTCACAGAGGAGGCGATATCCGGGGGCGGGGTATTGTTGGCAGTGTCGCTAGACATAAAAAACGCCTTTAATACCCTTCCCTGGGAGACCGTACTGGAGGCCCTCAGATACCATGGGGTGCCTCGATACCTGAGGAACTCTGTGGTGAGTTACTTCGCCGACCGGGCTGTGATGTACCCAGCCCGGGAAGGCGCATGGAAGGAACGAAAGATGTCGTGCGGTGTTCCACAGGGGTCCGTTCTAGGGCCCCTCCTGTGGAACATCGGCTATGACTATGTGCTCCGCGGGCAAAACTTATGGGGGATCGGCGTGGTCTGTTACGCCGATGACACCCTCGTAACAGCCCGCGGCAGCACCTATAGAGAGGCGGCCATCTTGGCCACTGCTGGAGTTGCCCAAGTAGTCCGAAGAATAAAGGTGCTTGGGCTGGAAGTAGCTCTGGAGAAGTCAGAGGCCCTCGTTTTTCATGGGCCTCGCAAGGCTCCTCCGATAGGGCAAACTGTGGTGGTAGGTGGAGTGCCCATCGCCGTCGAGCCGACGATGCGGTACCTAGGCCTTGTCCTCGACGGTCGATGGAGGTTCGAAGAGCACTTCAAGCGATTGGCTCCAAAGCTCATCGCCTTCGCCGGAGTGCTCGGGAGCCTGCTCCCTAATGTAGGAGGGCCAAGTGTGGCGTGCCGTCGCCTTTTTGCTGGGGTGGTACGCTCCAAGGCGCTTTATGGAGCACCCATATGGGCGAGTGCCCTTAACGCCCGAAACCAGACCCTGCTGCGACGTCCGCAGCGGGTCATAGCAAATAGGGCAGCCCGAGCGTATCACACCGTCTCTTTCGAGGCGGCGTGCCTGCTGGCTAGTACGCCGCCGTGGGACCTCGAAGCTGGGGTTCTAGCGGCGGTCTACTGGCGCAGCGTGGAAGTTAAAAAGGATGGTGGATGGCCAATGCCCGAAGAAATTCAGCACTGGAGAGAGCAGGGTCGCGAAGATCTTTTCAGACATTGGACCGAAAGAATGGAGTCGCCGGCTGCTAGCCGGGATGTGGTGGCCGCCTTTCGGCCCGTTCTTCAAGAATGGGTCGACCGTCGGCACGGTGCTCCAACGTTCCGCTTGGCGCAGATACTCTCGGGGCATGGCTGCTTCGGGAGGTATCTGTGCCGTGTTGCGCGTCGTGAGCCGACGATGGAATGCCACCACTGCGGGGCGTTGGAGGACACGGCGCAGCACACCCGTGCCGAGTGTCCAGCCTGGGAAGTGCCACGAGCCGAAATGGTCTCGGTGATCGGAAGAGATCTCTCACTCTTAGCCATAATAAGAGCAATGGCTGAGAGCGAGAGAAACTGGAGGGCAGTTGCCAGCTTCGCGGAGCTGGTGATGCAAGAGAAAGAGGTGGCGGAGAGGGACCGAGAGGACGACATCCTCTCGGATCCTATACGCCGAAGGAGAGTAGGCCGCACGCGGTTGGCATTCGCCAGCCGCATGCATCCTTAAATGGGGACCTTCGGGTAATGGATCGGGGGATCTATTGCCCGACCTGAGAGGTCCCGAGCTGTAAGGCACCTCGTCGTGTTCCGAGGTGCCTTAAGCGGAGATAAGGGGGCACATATAAAGCCCCCCAGAGAAGGGTCCAAACGGACAACCGCTGGGGAAGCTATGGAGGCGCTGAGCGATCCCACGGCTCCCCACTCTTGCGGAGAAGAGGAACACCCCAGGTTTTTAGTTTGGGTATACCGCCTTTGTCAAGGCGGGGAGTCCCACATAACCATCGGTCCCCCCGGGCCGGTGGTATCTATAAAAGATTTTCCTGGGTCAAAAAAAAAAAAAAAAAAAGGTTAGGTTAGGTTAGGTTAGGTTAGGTTAGGTTAGGTTAGGTTAGGTTAGGTTAGGTTAGGTTAGGTTAGGTTAGGTTAGGTTAGGTTAGGTTAGGTTAGGTTGGGCGGGTCTGGGTTTATCCATTTAATTGGATAAGTGCAGGCCTTCCATACCCGGGGGTATGGGTATGGAGGCGAATGGTCTTGAGGGAGAGCGCATCAGTCGTGAAGATCCTCAAGGCAAGTCTGGTGGTAATCCTTCACGTGGTTGCTGCCTGTTATTGGTCTATTTCCTTCTGAAATAGACGTAACTGAAACCACCAGGCGCCTTCGTGGTCCTTTTGGGCCACGGGGGTGGGGGGGAATAGGGACTTCTCCACGCCCTTTGAGTAGCAAAGGGCGCAGTGGACGAAGCATTAGGAGGTTCTTTGAGAGGTATTTTATTTTGTATATTTTGTAAATATTATAATAAAACTGTGTATGTAAATAAAACACTTTTTAAAAAAGTGTTTTTGTAAATAAGCATGTTCCGAACTATATAATTGTATATAGTTAGGATGCTGATGAATTCAGCTAAGAGGACATGGCGGACTGCTCAGTACTAACCCTATTGACCGGTCCGTCGGAGAGGGTTAGCCGCCTCTCCAGCCGGTTCCAACGTCGTTATTTTCAAAGACCCTCCGTCAGGCGCACGAGGGTATGTTAATAGCGGCGTGGTCCGAAGGGGCGTTGCCTTAATTGGCCGGGCCCAGAGGAAGGAAAACCTTGAAACAAATAACCCGTGAGAAAACACGTAAAAACCTGCGGATAACAGGGGACCTTCGCAGTATGTACCCTAGCTTTCAGGATGGGCGTAACCTGGGAGTTATTTTTAGATCGGCCTATAATCGTGGGAACAAATATGGATAATAAAAATAACAAACAAAAACTTGACGTTAGTGGTAGCCGCGTAAGCGGAGAGAATTCATTCGCACTCTTGGAGAGCGATACTGAGAGGGAGAACATGGGTATGGTAGTTGCCCTAGAAGAGAGGTCTAGGAGCGTAAACGAGGTTTACGGCTCCTGTGATAACATTTCGGTGGCTAGTTTTGAGTCAGAGGTAGACTCCGCTAGACTCAGCGAATGTAGTGTGGTCGTCGAACCAATTCCGGACAAGTTCTGGAAGAAGAGCGTTCGTATAAAGAGGCGTATGACATCCAGGCCAGAGTCTGCTGTGTCAAGTGACGACGCGTCACCAGCCCAGTCACCTAGTGTGCTGGTGGCCAAGCGAGGAAGAGGGCGTCCGCCTACAACAGGCAAATATGTCGGCCTAGGCAAGGCACAAGCCGAGTTAAACGCTCTCAAGCAAGAGGCGATTCGGGAAGAGGCTCAACGAAGTGCCGAACAAGAGGTGTCTTCCAAAGTGGAATACCTGAAGACCAGGCAAACGGTGATTCCACCTACACCGGTGGAGAACAGGGGGCTTGCTTCTGATATGGTCAAGCAAGTCGCCGATGCGGCAGATGTTATCTTGACCGTTGCCACCAAGTCTGGCAACCTCAAGGGAACCTTCACAAGGGCCCTTAAAGACTCGGCTGCATCAATTAAGGCTGCGGTAGAAGCACTCGCCGCTACCACAGCATCTGAGGAGACAACAAAGCTACAAGCGGATAATGCTAGCTTGCGAGCTGAAGTGGTGCAGCTCCGCAAAGAGCTGGCGGAGATACGAGCTATGCTTGTACGGGACCCAGAGGAATTGCCCTCCGCGAGAGTGAACCATACTGATATGGGATCCACTCAACCAACACCTCGCGGAGACAACAACTATGAAGAAATGGCGCGAGCAATGATGTTACAGGTGGGTAACATGATTAATGCGCGTTTTGAAGGCATGGAAGAGAGGTTGCTTCCTGAAAAGCGTATTCGCCCACCTCTAGCAGCGGATAAGCGTTCATCCGCCCCGACACAACCGGATAAGACGAAAGAAGCGGAACAACAGGTTCCGCCACCCCAGACGGGGGCCAAGAAGAAGATACTGAGGAAGAAAGTAGTGGATACCCAAGGTTCCCAGGAAACGCAGCCTCAAGAGTCTACATCAACTCACGAGGCCGCAAATGACGGATGGAATACGGTCACCAAGCGTGGCAAAAAAGTTAAAGGGGTACCTCAAGCCCAAAGTGCTAAGCCAAAGCCTGCAGCTAAGGCTAAAGCTGAAAGTCGGCCTTCTGCGGCAAAACTCCGCACTCCACGGTCTGCAGCAGTGGTCATTACGCTGCAACCGGGAGCTGAAGAAAGGGGAATGACGTATAGCCAGGTCATTAAAGAGGCAAAGGATAAGGTAGATCTGGCTAGTTGCGGAATAGCGAGCATACGGTTCCGCCAAGCCGCTACCGGTGCCCGTATCCTACAGGTGTCGGAGGGCGACCTAAGTGCGGAGAGGGCGGATACATTCGCAGAGAAGTTGAGAGCGGTCCTGGGGAACGATGTTGTGAAAGTCTCCAGGCCCATAAAGTGCGCTGAATTCCGGATCCTAGGTCTGGATGATTCCGTCACTAAGGAGGACCTGATTGCTGCTGTGGCGCAGCGAGGAGAGTGTTCGGAAGACTCCGTTAAAGTAGGAGATATAAAGAGCACCTACCAAGGCACGGGAGTTGCACTGGTGAGATGCCCAGTGGCAGCTGCCAAGAAATTGGGAGTAGAGGGACGCCTGCTTATTGGTTGGGTATCAGCCAGGGTAGAGCTGATTCAGCCATGGCCAATGAGGTGCTTCCGGTGCCACCAGAGTGGGCATGTTCGCGCTCAGTGCACCGCAGAGGTCGACCGTAGTGAAGAGTGCTACCGTTGCGGCGGTCTCGGCCATAAATCGGCAGGGTGCACTGCACAACCAAAGTGCTCTCTTTGTGCAGCGGCAAACAAGCCAGCGGCGCATCGCCTGGGTAGCAAGGGGTGTGCCCCTCCTAAGGCGAAAAGGAACAAGGCTGCAGGCACTCCAGGTGCAGCGGCGTCAGCTTCTAGCTGTCCCCCGTCTCAAGCGCGGGAAGAGAGGGAGCACATGGAAACCATATAGTTATGGCTTTACGTTTCCTGCAAGCGAATGTTAACCACTCCGCCAGAGCTCAGGATCTTATGACCCAGAGCATGGCGGAGTGGTTAACAGACATAGCGGTGGTGACTGAACCTTACTTTGTCTCCCCTAGGGACAACTGGGCCGCAGACAATGAAGGTTTGGTCACAATTATAGTGAAAGGGAACTCTTTTGAAAAGATAATTAAAGGTCGAGGATGCGTAGCAGCTCGTGTAAAGGGGATAATGGTCATTGGGGCGTACTTTTCTCCGAATAGAACCCTCACTGAGTTTGAGAGCTTTCTCGTGGAGTTGGGGGCCCTGGTCGGGCAGAGTCATCCGGATCCAGTGCTCGTTCTAGGGGATCTTAACGCAAAATCTGCAGCGTGGGGGTCTCCTGTCACTAATCCGCGAGGAGACGCATTAGAGGAGTGGGCTTTAACTTCTGGTCTCACGCTTCTTAATAGGGGATCAGTATCTACATGTGTTAGGCAGAATGGTGAATCCATAGTAGATGTCACTTTTGCAAGCGTGAACCTGGCAACCCGTGTCAATAGTTGGCAGGTCTTGGAAGATGTAGAGACCCTATCCGATCACAGATATATTCGGTTTGAGGTCGCCCATATTCTGCCGGTAAACAATAGGCCGAGCGAATCCAATACAAGCAGGAACAGTCCTCGATGGGCTCTAAAACGCCTAGACAAAGGCTTATTAGAGGAAGCCGCTCTGGTTAAGGCATGGGTATCGCAACCAAGATCAGGGGCTGAGCTCCAAGTTGTGAGTGAAGCCGAATGGTTTCGCGAGGCGATGACGGACATTTGTGACGCGGCTATGCCAAGAGTTGGTCCACAATCCGCAAGACGACAGGTTTATTGGTGGTCATCTGATCTGGCTGACCTGCGTGTTGCTTGCGTGGCGGCTAGGCGTCAATACACGAGGCAGCGCAGGAAAAGACGTCGTGACGAGGGCCAAGAGACACATCTATATAGCCTCTATAGAGAAGCCAAGACGGCTTTTCAGTTGGCCATCGCTCAGGCGAAAACCCAAGCCCGAGACGAATTGCTGGAGACTTTGAACCAGGACCCGTGGGGGCGACCCTACAGGATGGTTAGGGGAAAACTTCGCCCTTGGGCGCCACCCCTGACTCAAAGTCTTGAGCCACAGCTTCTGGAGAGAGTGGTGGCAGCTCTGTTTCCGAGAGTGGAGGGACACATACCACCAAACATGGCCCCTCCAGATGTGGAGAGTACTGAAGCTGAAGATGTGCCAGTAGTTAACGAAGTTGAGTTGAGAGAGGCAATTAGGAAACTTAGAGCAAAAAATACGGCTCCCGGCCCTGATGGCATTCCTGGGAAAGCCTGGGTGTTAGCACTTAAAGCCCTGGGGCCTCGGCTCCAATGTCTTTATAGTTCCTGTTTGGAACAAGGCAACTTTCCCACACAGTGGAAGACTGGCAGACTAGTGCTGCTAAAGAAAGATGGTCGTCCAGTGGAGTCGCCATCAGCTTACCGCCCTATCGTTCTCCTTGATGAGGTGGGTAAGCTGTTTGAGAGGGTCATTGCGACTCGGCTAACTGGCCATCTATCTTGTGTTGGTCCGGACTTGGCTGTTAACCAGTTCGGTTTTCGTAGAGGGCTATCAACAGTCAGTGCAATTCTCCGCGTTAAGACTATCGCAGAGGAGGCAGTGTCTAGAGGCGAAGTTGTCTTGGCGGTGTCTCTGGACATCGCCAACGCCTTTAACACTTTACCCTGGAACTGCATAGATGAAGCCCTAAGGTACCACCAGGTGCCCCAATACCTTCGGGGTATCATTCAAGATTACTTCTCGAGTCGATTTGTGTCGTTTGAGGGGCAAGAGGGATGGAGTCAGCATAGGATGTGGTGCGGTGTTCCACAGGGGTCGGTCCTTGGGCCACTCTTGTGGAACATCGGTTATGACTGGGTTCTGCGAGGTGCCACTCTCTGGGGCATTGGTGTAACCTGCTATGCAGATGACACTCTTGTCACAGCGAGGGGTAAAACGTACAGAGATGCTGCACTCCTTGCCACAGCTGGCGTAGCCCAGGTGGTAGGTCGAATAAGAAGTCTGGGTCTTCAGGTGGCATTGGCCAAGTCGGAGGCTTTATGTTTCCACGGTCCTCGGAATAAGCCTCCTAGTGATTCCCATATTGTGGTTAGTGGTGTCCGCATCGGTGTCAAGTCGACGATGAAATACCTTGGACTTGTCCTTGACAGCCGATGGGACTTTAATGCTCATTTTGCGAGCCTCGCTCCTAAGCTCATGGGAACGGCAGCCGCACTTGGAGGGTTACTGCCCAACATTAAAGGAGCTAAAGTTAGTTGTCGGAAGCTGTACATGGGTGTGGTCCGGTCAATGGCCATGTATGGAGCTCCTGTATGGGCCGAAGCTCTGAACAACCAGAACGTTGCCATTCTGCGAAAGCCACAGCGAGCGATGGCAGTAAGAGTCATTCGGGGATACCGCACAGTATCCAACGAGGCGGCATGTGCCCTGGCAGGTTCACTGCCATGGGATCTGGAAGCAAAAGGCCTCTCGTCAATTTATTTTTGGCGCGAGCAGCAAAAAGCGCAGGGCCAAAGGCCAGCGCCAAGAGAGGTGGAGTTTCGTAGAAGTCAAATCTATGATCTTCTTGTACAAGAGTGGAACAGGCGGCTGGCACAGCCAAGCGCTGGCCTAAGAACCATCGAGGCGATCCGGCCAGTCCTGAAGGAGTGGATGAGCAGAGAGCATGGTGCACTAACGTACCGGCTGACGCAGGTACTATCGGGACACGGGTGCTTCTCGAAGTACCTGTGTCGAATTGGAAGAGAACCTACTGAGGCATGTCATCATTGTTCATGCACAGTTGATAATGCACAACACACGCTTGCCGAATGCCCAGCTTGGGCGAGCCCCCGGCAAGAACTAGTGCACAAAATCGGATGTGACTTATCACTCTCGGCTTTTGTCAAGGCAATGGTCGAGAGTGATATAAAGTGGAAAGCCTGTTTAACCTTCTGCGAAGAGGTTCTCTCGCAGAAGGAAGCTGCAGAACGGGAGAGGGAAACATCGACCCTCAACCCGATTCGCAGCAGAAGAGCTGGGCGTCGTCGGAGGGATCTCCCCAGAATCCGACCCCCATAAGGCTTAGGCGGCGGGCATCGGGGGATGTCCGTCGCCTTCTGACAAGCCTCGAGGTGGCGCGCGCGGGTGTTCCGCGCGCCTCTCGCAAGAGATGAGAAGATTCATACAACACAAGAAGGTGCCTAAAAAGCAACGCCGCTGGGGCCATGGACGAATTTAAACAAGCACCCACAGCCCCGGCACAAAGGCGATAAGGAGAACACCCCCAGGTTTTTAGTTTGGGTATACCGCCTTTGTCAAGGCGGGGAGTCCCACATAACCATCGGTCCCCCCGGGCCGGTGGTATCTATAAAAGATTTTCCTGGGTCAAAAAAAAAAAAAAAAAAAAAAAAAAAAAAAAAAAAAAAAAAAAAAAAAAAAAAAAAAAAGGTTAGGTTAGGTTGGGCGGGTCTGGGTTTATCCATTTAATTGGATAAGTGCAGGCCTTCCATACCCGGGGGTGTGGGTATGGAGGCGAATGGTCTTGAGGGAGAGCGCATCAGTCGTGAAGATCCTCAAGGCAAGTCTGGTGGTAATCCTTCACGTGGTTGCTGCCTGTTATTGGTCTATTTCCTTCTGAAATAGACGTAACTGAAACCACCAGGCGCCTTCGTGGTCCTTTTGGGCCACGGGGGTGGGAGGGAATAGGGTCTTCTCCGCGCGTCCCTTTGAGTAGCAAAGGGCGCAGTGGACGAAGCATTAGGAGGTTCTATAAGAGGTGTTTTGTTTTGTTTATTTTGTAAATATTATAATAGAACTAAGAGCTGTAAATAAAAACACTGTGTGTTTTATGTACATAAGCATGTTCCGACCTATATATTTGTATAGCAAGGAAGCTGATGATTTCAGCTAAGAGGACATGGCGGACTGCTCAATACTAATCCTATTGACCGGTTCGTCGGAGAGGGTTAGCCGCCTCTCCAGCCGGTACCAATGTCGTTATTTTCAAAGACCCTCCGTCAGGCGCACGAGGGTATGTTAATAGCGGCGTGGTCCGAAGGGGCGTTGCCTTAATTGGCCGGGCCCAGAGGAAGGAAAACCTTGAAACAAATAACCCGTGAGAAAACACGTTAAAACCTGCGGATAACAGGGGACCTTCGCAGTATGTACCCTAGCTTTCAGGATGGGCGTAACCTGGGAGTTATTTTTAGATCGGCCTATAATCGTGGGAACAAATATGGAACATAACAAACAAAAACAAAAACTTGACGTTAGTGGTAGCCGCGTAAGCGGAGAGAATTCTTTCGCACTCTTGGAGAGCGATACTGAGAGGGAGAACATGGGTATGGTAGTTGCCCTAGGAGAGAGGACAAGGAGCGTAAACGAGGTTTACGGCTCCTGTGATGACATTTCGGTGGCGAGTTTTGAGTCAGAGGTAGGCTCCGCAAGACTCAGCGAATGCAGTGTGGTCGTCGAACCAATTCCGGACAAGTTCTGGAAAAAGAGCGTTCGAATAAAGAGGCGTATTACATCCAGACCAGAGTCTGCTGTGTCGAGTGACGACGCGTCACCAGCCCAGTCACCTAGTGTGCTGGTGGCCAAGCGAGGTAGGGGGCGTCCGCCTACAACAGGCAAATATGTCGGCCTAGGCAAGGCGCAAGCAGAGTTAAACGCTCTCAAGCAAGAGGCGATTCGTGAAGAGGCTCAACGAAGCGCCGAACAGGAGGTGTCTTCCAAAGTGGAATACCTGAAGACCAGGCAAACGGTGATTCCACCTACACCGGTGGAGAACAGGGGGCTTGCTTCTGACATGGTCAAGCAAGTCGCTGATGCGGCAGATGTAATCTTGACCGTTGCCACGAAGTCTGGCAACCTTAAGGGAACCTTCACAAGGGCCCTTAAAGACTCGGCTGCATCTATAAAGGCTGCGGTAGAAGCACTCGCCGCTACCACAGCATCTGAGGAGACAACAAAGTTACAAGCGGATAATGCTAGCTTGCGAGCTGAAGTGGTGCAGCTCCGCAAAGAGCTGGCCGAGATACGAGCGATGCTTGTACGGGACCCAGAAGAATTACCCTCCGTGAGAGTGAACCATGCTGACATGGGATCCACTCAATCGACACCTCACGGAGACAACAATTATGAGGAAATGGCGCGAGCAATGATGATGCAGGTGGGCAACATGATAAATGCGCGTTTTGAGGGTATGGAAGACAGGTTGCTTCCGGAAAAGCGTAACCGCCCACCTCTAGCAGCGGACAAGCGCTCAGCCGCCCCGCCACAACCGGATAAGACGAATGAGGCCGAACAACAGGTTCCGCCACCCCAAGCGGGGAACAAGAAGAAGATACAAAAGAAGAAAGTAGTGGATACCCAAGGTTCCCAGGAAACGCAGCCTCAAGAGTCTGCATCAACTCGCGAGACCGCAAATGACGGATGGAATACGGTAACCAAGCGCGGCAAAAAAGTTAAAGGGGTACCTCAAGCCCAAAGTGCTAAGCCAAAGCCTGCAGCTAAGGCTAAAGCTGAACGTCGGCCTTCTGCGGCAAAACTCCGCACTCCACGGTCTGCAGCAGTGGTCATTACGCTGCAACCGGGAGCTGAGGAAAGGGGAATGACGTATAGCCAGGTCATTAAAGAGGCAAAGGATAAGGTAGATCTGGCTAGTTGCGGAATAGCGAGCATACGGTTCCGCCAAGCCGCTACTGGTGCCCGTATCCTACAGGTGTCGGAGGGCGACCTAAGTGCGGAGAGGGCGGATACATTCGCAGAGAAGTTGAGAGCGGTCCTGGGGAACGATGTTGTAAAAGTCTCCAGGCCCATAAAGTGCGCTGAATTCCGGATCCTAGGTCTGGATGATTCCGTCACTAAGGAGGACCTGGTCGCTGCTGTGGCGCAGCGAGGAGAGTGTTCGGAGGACTCCGTTAAAGTAGGAGACATAAAGAGCACCTACCAAGGCACTGGAGTTGCACTGGTGAGATGCCCAGTGGCAGCTGCCAAGAAATTGGGAGTAGAGGGACGCCTGCTTATTGGCTGGGTATCAGCCAGGGTAGAGCTGATTCAGCCATGGCCAATGCGGTGCTTCCGGTGCCACCAGAGTGGGCATGTTCGCGCTCAGTGTACCGCAGAGGTCGACCGTAGTGAAGAGTGCTACCGTTGCGGTGGTCTCGGCCATAAATCAGCAGGGTGCACTGCACAGGCAAAGTGCTCTCTTTGTGCAGCGGCAAACAAGCCAGCGGCGCATCGCCTGGGTAGCAAGGGGTGTGCCCCTCCTAAGGCGAAAAGGAACAAGGCTGCAGGCACTCCAGGTGCAGCGGCGTCAGCTTCTAGCTGTCCCCCGTCTCAAGCGCGGGAAGAGAGGGAGCACATGGAAACCGTATAGTTATGGCTTTACGTTTCCTGCAAGCGAATGTTAACCACTCCGCCAGAGCTCAGGATCTCTTGACCCAGAGCATGGCGGAGTGGTTAACAGACATAGCGGTTGTGACTGAACCTTACTTTGTCTCCCCTAGGGACAACTGGGCCGCAGACAATGAAGGTTTGGTCACAATTATAGTGAAAGGTAACTCTTTTGAAAAGATTATTAAAGGTAGAGGATGCGTAGCAGGTCGTGTAAAGGGGATAATGGTAATTGGGGCGTACTTTTCTCCGAATAGAACCCTCACTGAGTTTGAGAGCTTTCTCGTGGAGGTGGGGGCCTTGGTCGGGCAGAGTCATCCGGATCCAGTGCTCGTTCTCGGGGATCTTAACGCGAAATCTGCAGCGTGGGGGTCTCCTGTCACTAATCCGCGAGGAGACGCATTAGAGGAGTGGGCTTTAACTTCTGGTCTCACACTCCTTAATAGGGGATCAGTCTCTACATGTGTCAGGCAGAATGGTGAGTCCATAGTAGATGTCACTTTTGCAAGCGTAAATCTGGCAACCCGTGTCAACAGTTGGCAGGTCTTGGAGGATGTAGAGACCCTATCGGATCACAGATATATTCGGTTTGAGGTCGCCCATATTCTGCCGGTAAACAATAGGCCGAGCGAATCTAACACAAGCAGGAACAGTCCTCGATGGGCTCTAAAATGCCTAGACAAAGGCTTATTGGAGGAAGCCGCTCTGGTTAAAGCGTGGGTATCGCAACCAAATTCAGCGGCTGAGCTTCAAGTTGCGGGCGAAGCTGAATGGTTCCGCGAGGCGATGACGCACGTTTGTGATGCGGCTATGCCAAGAGTTGGTCCGCAATCTGCCAAACGGCAAGTTTACTGGTGGTCATCCGAACTGGCTGACCTGCGTGTTGCTTGCGTGGCGGCTAGACGTCAATACACGAGGCAGCGCAGGAAAAGACGTCGTGATGAGGGCCTAGAGGCACAACTATATGGCCTCTATAGAGAAGCCAAGGCGGCTTTTCAGTTGGCCATCGCTCAGGCAAAAACCCAAGCCCGAGACGAATTGCTGGAGACTTTGAACCAGGACCCGTGGGGGCGACCCTACAGGATGGTGAGAGGGAAACTTCGCCCGTGGGCTCCGCCCTTAACTCAAAGTCTTGAGCCACAGCTTTTGCAGGTAGTGGTGGCAGCTCTGTTTCCGAGAGTGGAGGAACACACGCCGCCAAACATGGCTCCGCCTGACGAGGAGAGGACTGGAAATGACGATGTGCCAGAAGTTAATGAAGTTGAGTTAAGAGAGGCTGTTAGGAAACTCGGGGTGAAAAATACGGCACCTGGTCCTGACGGCATTCCGGGGAAAGCTTGGGTGCTAGCACTTAAGGTCCTGGGACCTCGGCTCCAATGCCTTTTTGGTGCCTGTCTTGAACAGGGGAGCTTTCCCACACAGTGGAAAACTGGCAGACTGGTGTTGCTAAGGAAGGATGGTCGCCCCGTAGAGTCACCATCAGCTTACCGCCCTATTGTTCTTTTGGATGAGGTGGGTAAGCTGTTTGAGCGGGTAATTGCGACACGACTGGTGGCTCATCTATCTTGTGTTGGTCCGGACTTGGCTGATAACCAGTTCGGTTTTCGTAGAGGACTTTCAACAGTCAGTGCAATCCTCCGGGTTAAGACTATTGCAGAGGAGGCAGTGTCTAGGGGCGAGGTTGTCTTGGCGGTGTCTCTGGACATTGCCAACGCCTTTAACACTTTACCATGGAACTGCATACATGAAGCCTTAAGGTACCACCAGGTACCCCAATACCTTCGGGGAATAATCAGAGATTACCTCTCGAGTCGATTTGTGTCGTTTGAGGGGCAAGAGGGATGGAGTCAGCATAGGATGTGGTGCGGTGTTCCACAGGGGTCGGTCCTTGGGCCACTCTTGTGGAACATCGGTTATGACTGGGTTCTGCGAGGTGCCACTCTCTGGGGCATTGGTGTAACCTGCTATGCAGATGACACTCTTGTCACAGCGAGGGGCAAAACGTACAGAGATGCTGCACTCCTTGCCACAGCTGGCGTAGCCCAGGTGGTAGGTCGAATAAGAAGTCTGGGTCTTCAGGTGGCATTGGCCAAGTCGGAGGCTTTATGTTTCCATGGTCCGCCAAATAAGCCCCCCAGTGATTCCCATATTGTGGTTAGTGGTGTCCGCATCGGTGTCAAGTCGACGATGAAGTACCTTGGACTTGTCCTTGACAGCCGGTGGGACTTTAATGCTCACTTTGCGAGCCTTGTTCCTAAGCTGATGGGAACGGCAGCCGCTCTTGAAGGGTTACTGCCCAACATCAAAGGTGCTAAAGTTAGTTGTCGGAAGCTGTACATGGGTGTGGTCCGTTCAATGGCCATGTATGGAGCTCCTGTATGGGCCGAAGCTCTGAACAACCAGAACGTTGCCATTCTGCGAAAACCACAGCGAGCGATGGCAGTAAGAGTCATTCGGGGATACCGCACAGTATCCAACGAGGCGGCATGTGCCCTGGCAGGTTCACTGCCATGGGATCTGGAAGCAAAAGGCCTCTCGTCAATTTATTTTTGGCGCGAGCAGCAAAAAGCGCAGGGCCAAAGGCCAGCGCCAAGAGAGGTGGAGTTTCGTAGAAGTCAAATCTATGATCTTCTTGTACAAGAGTGGAACAGGCGGCTGTTACAACCATCAGCAGGCAAGAGAACGATCGAGGCAATTTGCCCTGTGCTTAGAGAGTGGATCGGTAGAGATCATGGGACCTTAACATTTCGTCTGACACAGGTTATAACCGGGCATGGTTGTTTCTCGAAATACCTGTGCAGAATTAAAAGAGAGCCTACTGAGGTGTGCCACCATTGCTCATGCAACGTGGACACTGCACAGCACACGCTGGCCGAATGCCCAGCTTGGGCGAGCCCCCGGCAAGTGCTAGTGAATAAAATAGGATGTGACCTATCACTCTCGGCTTTTGTCAAGGCAATGGTCGAGAGTGACATAAATTGGAAAGCCTGTTTAACCTTCTGCGAAGAGGTTCTCTCGCAGAAGGAAGCTGCAGAACGGGAGAGGGAAATATCGACCCTCAACCCGATTCGCAGCAGAAGAGCTGGGCGTCGTCGGAGGGATCTCCCCAGAATCCGACCCCCATAAGGCTTAGGCGGCGGGCATCGGGGGATGTCCGTCGCCTTCTGACAAGCCTCGAGGTGGCGCGCGCGGGTGTTCCGCGCGCCTCTCGCAAGAGATAAGAAGAATCATACAACACAAGAAGGTGCCTAAAAAGCAACGCCGCTGGGGCCATGGAAGAATTTAAACAAGCGCCCACAGCCCCGGCACAAAGGCGATAAGGAGAACACCCCCAGGTTTTTAGTTCGGGTATACCGCCTTTGTCAAGGCGGGGAGTCCCACATAACCATCGGTCCCCCCGGGCCGGTGGTATCTATAAAAGATTTTCCTGGGTCAAAAAAAAAAAAAAAAAAAAAAAAAAAAAAAAAAAAAAAAAAAAAAAAAAAAAAAAAGGTTAGGTTAGGTTAGGTTAGGTTAGGTTAGGTTAGGTTAGGTTAGGTTAGGTTAGGTTAGGTTAGGTTAGGTTAGGTTAGGTTAGGTTAGGTTAGGTTAGGTTAGGTTAGGTTAGGTTAGGTTAGGTTAGGTTAGGTTAGGTTAGGTTAGGTTAGGTTAGGTTAGGTTAGGTTAGGTTAGGTTAGGTTAGGTTAGGTTAGGTTAGGTTAGGTTAGGTTAGGTTAGGTTAGGTTAGGTTAGGTTAGGTTAGGTTAGGTTAGGTTTTTTTTTTTTTTTTTTTTTTTTTTTTTTTTTTTTTTTTTTTTTATAAAGAGAGGCCTCTGACAAAGCCAGAGATTTTATTATCTGTTTTACAATTTGTGCACTTTCTTACTGTTCTACATGTTTTGGGAGGAATAAGGCTATATCTATTTAATCTTTCATATATTATCTTTTTCTTAATTTCTTACACTTCTATAGAATTTTCTTAGTTCTAGCTTACAACCTATTGCGTTTTTAATCTGTTATAATATTATGCTGGTTTCTTATATATATATCAATATATACAGTCAACAAGGTTTTTTATATCTACTTATTTCTACTTATAACTTTATTTGCTACATTTTTGCAATATGAGATGAACTCATCTCTTTGGTACTTATTAGCTATTATCTTATTTACATTGCTTGCTTCTATTTTCATGTCTAATTTACTTTCTATTTCGTAACGCTCTTTACCGAAGGCGGGGCATTCAAATAGTATGTGTTCTACGGTCTCTATTTTACCTGGCTCACAGATACATGATGGGTCTTCCTTACATTTGAATCTATTCAGATATTCGGAAAACCCACCATGTCCAGTCATTATTTGCGTCAAGGTTCCAGTCAGATTTATTTGTTTTACTATTTTAAAGGCTTTAACAGCGTCAGGAAAGAACATTTTTGTTGTCGAGGCAGTCTCACCGGTAGTATATCTCCGGTTCCATTCGTCAAGCGTCTCCATCCGTAGTTGTCGCTTGACGAATGAGACCGGACATAAGTCATAGTCAGGTCTCTTTTTTATATTCTGCGCCGCATCTTTAGCCAGTTGGTCCGCTCTCTCGTTGCCATCCAACCCCGCGTGTGCCTTGATCCAAAACAAGAACACTTCCTTGTTTTGGTCTTTACTGGCTTTTAGATTCTTACGGATCTTTACCGCTAAGGGGTGGGTGGAACTCCAGTTTGTGACTGCCTCGAGTGAGGATCTAGAGTCACTATATATGCCAAAGGTTTTGTGTTTGCTCTTTAGTACTTCGCCTGTGGCCTCACAGATTGCCAGCAATTCGGCCTGGTAGACCGTACAGTCGGACGAAAGCTTCAGTTTTCGGGATTTTGTTTCCGCATTCCTGTCCCATAGGGACAGGGCTGCTCCAACCTTGCCGTTTATTTTACTTCCGTCCGTAAATATTCGCACTGATTGATCGCTGTAGGTGTTTAGCTGTTGTTGGTCTACCAGGCATGTAAACTGGAGATCCGTTCGCTCGGCTGGATGCGGTGTGCTTCCAAACGGGACCATTTGTTCCACGTCCCTATCGCCTAGGGCTGGCCGGGACACTCCCCTTCTTGCCTCGTATAGGGCTGCTGCCTCATGTAGTCGGAGGTCCAAAGGGAGTATTCCGGCCAACACTAGCGCCGCGTTCAGCGAAACTGTGCGATAGGCTCTGCAAAGCTTCTGGGCGAAGCCCCTTTGGACAGAGTTCAACTGTTTCTGTATGCACAGTTTTTTGGCCGCTGGTGCCCACACGCTAGCTGCATATAGTACGACTGGTTCGACTACCGCCAGATAGATGGTGCGTATTATTTCAGGATGAAGGCCCCAGCTGATCCTGGCTGCTCGTGATAGACGTTTGTAAAGTTTCAGTGCTTTTACGCAAACGCCTGCTGCATGGCTGTTGAAGGTAAGTTTGTCATCGATGATGAGGCCAAGGATTTTAAACTCTTTGGACATGCCTATGTGGACCCCGCCCATGCTCAGGCGTGGGGTATCATATTTTAGCTTTCGAGTTAGTACCATCGCATTTGTTTTGTGTGGCGCAAATTTTAACTTGTTTTGGATACCCCACTCCCGAACATACGCGAGGGCGGCATTGGCCTGTCCCTGTACCTCCATCGCCGTGTCTCCATCAAAGACGAGGACTACATCATCCGCGAAGGCCTGACAGTAGTCTCCCCGAGCCTCCAGGCCTTGAAGTAGTGGGTCGAGGAGCAGATTCCACAGAATCGGTCCCCCAATAGATCCTTGGACACACCCTTTAGTTGTTTCTCTGGTGACTTCTTCGCCTGCATATCTAATCTTGACTTTTCTGTTTTTCAGGTAGCTGTCTATGAGTCGTCTGATGTTCAATGGGCACTTCTCCTCAGCCAGTCTCACTCTTATTGCGGGCCACCATGCGCTGTCGAAGGCTCCCTCTATATCCAATGAAACCATGGTTACGATCTTCCTGTTTGTCAATTTTCCGCGGATGTGTTGTATCAGGGTATAGAGGGAGTCTTCGGTGCTTTTTTGGGGCATAAAACCGTATTGGCGTGTACTGATTCTTGGATGAAGGTGCCACTTGATTCTTCCTACTATCATTTTTTCGAGAACCTTTCCCATCACTGGCAATAGGCCAATTGGCCTGTAAGACTTTGGTTCTGTGTAAGTTTCCTTCCCAGGTTTTCTTAAGATTACAACTGTTGCTTCCTTCCAGATGTTTGGGAAGTGGCCTAGTTTTAGACACTTATTTGCCAGTGAGAGGTAAAGCTTGGGGTCGTGATTTATGGCTTGCTTGCAAATATCGGCTGTTAACCCATCCGCACCCGGGGCTTTTTTAGGATTAAAACTATCCACTGCGTGATTGAGTTCTTCAGAGGTAAACAGCGGGTCATGGTTTTCATTATGACTCGGCCCGTTTACTTGTTCAGCCTCTCGTCGGATACGCTTGTGGTCATCGTTATCCTCCTCTTCTTTGTCTACCGGGTAAAATGTTTGCGCTAGCCATATCGCAGACTCTTTCTGATTCAGCATTTTTCCTTCCTTGACCAGGGGTAGATCATTTTGCCTTTTTGTAGTCCTGCCTATCACTCTGTAGATCCCTTCCCACAATCCTTCCCGTTCTTGTTTCCCACAGAATTCCTTCCAACTCTCTGTTTGGGCCAGTTTTACTTTTGTCTCATAGTTTTCTTTTTCTTGCAGGTACTCCCGGACAACCTTCTCTCTTCTGATCGGTGCTGCACATCTTATGCGTCGTTTTTTGGTAGTGACCTGTTTCTTCAGCTTCGCGAGTTCTTCGGACCACCACGGCAAAGTAAGTTTACTATTAGTTTTAATTTTTGGAATACTATTAGTACTTGTTTGAGTAATTGCATCTATGTATGATTTTACTTCTATTTCTAGCTCTGATTCGTTCTTAATTTTCTCTATGTTTTCTTCGTTAAGGTTATTTTCTTCTAGTAATTGGGCCATTTTCAAATGAAACTGACTCCAATTAGCTTTTTTACTATTGTACTTTCTAGTGGTTCTGCTTATATTAATTCCTTTAGCGTTTGTAAGTCTAACTTTGAACGTGATTGCGTTGTGGTCCGAGCTCGTCATGTCTACCTTAACACACCAGTCTTCCACTAGCGGCAGCAGATCAGTCGAGCAGGCCGTGACGTCCACAAAGCTGGAATACTCTTTGTTGCCTCTTATGGTGTAGAAAGTAGGCGTGTCACTGTCATTGAGCACCTGCAAGTCCATCTCTTCAAGCACTCCTGCCATCTCCTCGCCTCTACCATCAACCTTCAAGCTGCCCCACCACGTACTTTTAGCGTTCGAGTCCCCCCCTATTATAATTTTATTGGGCGCTGTTTTTACCTTAATTTCTTTTAGCTGCTCTAAGTATGGCTCAATTGGCTGGTCGGGTTCAAAATAGAACGAGGCTACTACGACTTCCCAGGCACTGGTTCTAAGATTGACTACTACGATATTCGTGGTTGTCAAGTCTGGGCGTTGTATGACATCAATGTCATCGTCGAACACGGCGATGGCCGATTTGACGATTGCGTCACCAGGATTTGTGCACTGAAAGATTCTCACTCCCTTGTAGTCCCTCATTCTACCTATCCCCCCTACGTATGGCTCTTGGAGCAGCGCGAGAGCGATCTTCTTTTCTGTGGCCTCAAGCATTATCTCATGGGTAGCGAGAGCTTTGCGTTGCAGGTTCGCTTGGACCACCAGATATTGCCTCGCGCTGGTTTGCGTTGATGTTTGACTGGCTGGAGATAATTGGACGCCCTGGACCACTTTAGCAATAGGCCACCATGGCCCGGGCCAGTGTCTCCCACCTCTTCCGAATTGGACAGTCCTGGCTAAACGCACTGTGGTCGGCTTTGTCCATTTTTGCGTGCACACAGTTACAGCAGGAAGGGGTTGCACCCGCCAACCAGTCTGCGCACCCCGATCGCATATGGGGTCCCCCGCAATGACTGCACTTCTCGATTTGTTCGGTGCAGAAACGTTTGCCATGACCATAGCCCAGGCAGAGAGAGCACTGAACCAAGGGTGATTGGTCCTCCACTCTCACCTTTTGGAGATCTATTTGCACCGTTTCTGCATCGACCATTCGCCGCCAAATCTTGGGGGAGACCCTCATAACGATGTGTTGCGTATGTGGGTTTTTAGTCTGCCTCTTGTAGAGGATCTGCATTCTCTTGTCTTTGTCATCAAGGTCTCTGACTACGTTTCTGTTCTGGTTTCTCAGGGCGTTGAGGACGTCTTCATCCGTATTAAACTGGAAGACGTTCCTGAGGATAACCAGTGGGTCCTTGTTCTTGACCTCCTGAACGTTCAGGTGGTCTTCTGCCCTCTTGAGTTTTTCTTTTATTATTTCTCTTTCTTTTTCAGTTTTGCATCCGACTATAACCTTCCTATCCTTTGCCTTCCTGATCTTCTCTATGGCTATGCCTCCTTCTTTCGCATTGACTAGCTTCCTTATTCTGTTAAGTACATCTTCTCCTGTCTCTTGATCATCTTTGGCCGTGACAACTATGGAATGTAGTGCTGTCTGTTCCTGTGGCTGCCTTCTGTTGGACGCGGCTGCCACGCTCGCGTATGATTGTCTTTCTTGTACTTCTTGGTGCCTCTCTATTGTTTCCTTTAGCTTTTCCATGTTTTTGTTGTTTTCCAGGATCAGTTTTTCTTGATCTTCTTTGTGTTTTTTCATGGTGTCCCTTAACTTTTCCATCTGCTCGTTACTCTCTTGTATAATTCTTGCTAGTTTTTCTCTTTCTTTCTCAGCGTGTTGGTTTTGTTTTTCTTCTGGTTCTTGTTCTTTGTCTTTTTTGGGTTCTTCGACTATTTTCTTTCCTTTCACTCTTTCACATTCCTTAACCATAAGGAAGAGCTTTTCTGCTGCGGTTGTAATATTTTCTACTATAGATTTCTTTGTATTTCTTGACAGGCCAAGGTTCGTTTTAATAGTGACCAGGCACCCCTTAGCCACGGTCAGTCGCTCTTCACTTTTCAAGCTGGGCTTGTCCTTGCTAGGCGAGTTTGCTGTTTGGGTACGCACCTTACTGTCCACTTGAGAGAGAGTAGTCTTGGTGGTCGAGCATGATGGCTGTCTCTGTGAAGGCCTCTTGGGCGAAGGCGTGCCTCTAGTGCAAGGGTTTTCCGCTGCGGGCTTCCATTCCCCGGATCCACTCCTCACCCACGAGGTTCGGCCAGGATGGGCACTTGAGGTTTCGTCATCTTTTTTCTGCGTCGAAAGAATTTCTAAACATTCCTTCTCCTTCGTGAATGTTCTTTCGAGTCTAGAGCGAGGACTTGAAGCTTCGTCCGATTTCCTATCATCTACACTGCCAATTTCTTGGCCTTGATCGTCTTCTTTCTGCGTCAGCATCATCTCTACTTTCTCGCTCTCCTTTGTGAATGTTGATTCTAGTGAGTCTGTTACTTTGCCATGTCTTTGTTGGACTGCAGCGTCAGTCAGGTCTATCAGGTTGTTCGTATTACCCTGTTTAGAGGAACCTGCTTGGTCTGCCTTCATAGCCTTCTTTGTGACCGGTGTGCGCAGTCCAAACATTTTGTCAGAGAGCCAGTCAATTTTAAAATAAAGGTAAGTCAATAACAATATATACCTACGGTAAGTTTGTATAAGTTATAAAAATATAAAACTAAAGTAAAATTTTACCTAGTAAAACGTGTTAATTTTCTTTATTCTAATCGTAGTTTATGTTTCAGGTAAACAGATGTCTGCGACCAACCAGCGCCAACGACCTACACAGGGTAAGTGCACAGATTTTTATCTACACAAGTAATTTTAGCAAATTTATCAAAGGGACAAATTTCAAATTGTCAAAAAAGAATTGGCTGTTGATACAGCCTGTCAAAGGTAGCTAGAAGGTAGCTGGTCCGGTAACAAGTCCGATGCCGAAAACCGGGTCCAAAAAAGTGCCCTAGTTCCGGAGTTATAACAGTTCTAAGGTCGCCCGGGCCCCAAAAAGCGACTTTTCCAACCTTAGTGACTGACAACAGGGTGGGTGGGCGGGCGATTTTTTCTAATTTTTCAGTGTTTTTCTGTTTCTGTACGGTTAGGTTAGGTTAGGTTAGGTTAGGTTAGGTTAGGTTAGGTTAGGTTAGGTTAGGTTAGGTTAGGTTAGGTTAGGTTAGGTTAGGTTAGGTTAGGTTAGGTTAGGTTAGGTTAGGTTAGGTTAGGTTAGGTTAGGTTAGGTTAGGTTAGGTTAGGTTAGGTTAGGTTAGGTTAGGTTAGGTTAGGTTAGGTTAGGTTAGGTTAGGTTAGGTTAGGTTAGGTTAGGTTAGGTTAGGTTAGGTTAGGTTAGGTTAGGTTAGGTTAGGTTAGGTTAGGTTAGGTTAGGTTAGGTTAGGTTAGGTTAGGTTAGGTTAGGTTAGGTTAGGTTAGGTTAGGTTAGGTTAGGTTAGGTTAGGTTAGGTTAGGTTAGGTTAGGTTAGGTTAGGTTAGGTTAGGTTAGGTTAGGTTAGGTTAGGTTAGGTTAGGTTAGGTTAGGTTAGGTTAGGTTAGGTTAGGTTAGGTTAGGTTAGGTTAGGTTAGGTTAGGTTAGGTTAGGTTAGGTTAGGTTAGGTTAGGTTAGGTTAGGTTAGGTTAGGTTAGGTTAGGTTAGGTTAGGTTAGGTTAGGTTAGGTTAGGTTAGGTTAGGTTAGGTTAGGTTAGGTTAGGTTAGGTTAGGTTAGGTTAGGTTAGGTTAGGTTAGGTTAGGTTAGGTTAGGTTAGGTTAGGTTAGGTTAGGTTAGGTTAGGTTAGGTTAGGTTAGGTTAGGTTAGGTTAGGTTAGGTTAGGTTAGGTTAGGTTAGGTTAGGTTAGGTTAGGTTAGGTTAGGTTAGGTTAGGTTAGGTTAGGTTAGGTTAGGTTAGGTTAGGTTAGGTTAGGTTAGGTTAGGTTAGGTTAGGTTAGGTTAGGTTAGGTTAGGTTAGGTTAGGTTAGGTTAGGTTAGGTTAGGTTAGGTTAGGTTAGGTTAGGTTAGGTTAGGTTAGGTTAGGTTAGGTTAGGTTAGGTTAGGTTAGGTTAGGTTAGGTTAGGTTAGGTTAGGTTAGGTTAGGTTAGGTTAGGTTAGGTTAGGTTAGGTTAGGTTAGGTTAGGTTAGGTTAGGTTAGGTTAGGTTAGGTTAGGTTAGGTTAGGTTAGGTTAGGTTAGGTTAGGTTAGGTTAGGTTAGGTTAGGTTAGGTTAGGTTAGGTTAGGTTAGGTTAGGTTAGGTTAGGTTAGGTTAGGTTAGGTTAGGTTAGGTTAGGTTAGGTTAGGTTAGGTTAGGTTAGGTTAGGTTAGGTTAGGTTAGGTTAGGTTAGGTTAGGTTAGGTTAGGTTAGGTTAGGTTAGGTTAGGTTAGGTTAGGTTAGGTTAGGTTAGGTTAGGTTAGGTTAGGTTAGGTTAGGTTAGGTTAGGTTAGGTTAGGTTAGGTTAGGTTAGGTTAGGTTAGGTTAGGTTAGGTTAGGTTAGGTTAGGTTAGGTTAGGTTAGGTTAGGTTAGGTTAGGTTAGGTTAGGTTAGGTTAGGTTAGGTTAGGTTAGGTTAGGTTAGGTTAGGTTAGGTTAGGTTAGGTTAGGTTAGGTTAGGTTAGGTTAGGTTAGGTTAGGTTAGGTTAGGTTAGGTTAGGTTAGGTTAGGTTAGGTTAGGTTAGGTTAGGTTAGGTTAGGTTAGGTTAGGTTAGGTTAGGTTAGGTTAGGTTAGGTTAGGTTAGGTTAGGTTAGGTTAGGTTAGGTTAGGTTAGGTTAGGTTAGGTTAGGTTAGGTTAGGTTAGGTTAGGTTAGGTTAGGTTAGGTTAGGTTAGGTTAGGTTAGGTTAGGTTAGGTTAGGTTAGGTTAGGTTAGGTTAGGTTAGGTTAGGTTAGGTTAGGTTAGGTTAGGTTAGGTTAGGTTAGGTTAGGTTAGGTTAGGTTAGGTTAGGTTAGGTTAGGTTAGGTTAGGTTAGGTTAGGTTAGGTTAGGTTAGGTTAGGTTAGGTTAGGTTAGGTTAGGTTAGGTTAGGTTAGGTTAGGTTAGGTTAGGTTAGGTTAGGTTAGGTTAGGTTAGGTTAGGTTAGGTTAGGTTAGGTTAGGTTAGGTTAGGTTAGGTTAGGTTAGGTTAGGTTAGGTTAGGTTAGGTTAGGTTAGGTTAGGTTAGGTTAGGTTAGGTTAGGTTAGGTTAGGTTAGGTTAGGTTAGGTTAGGTTAGGTTAGGTTAGGTTAGGTTAGGTTAGGTTAGGTTAGGTTAGGTTAGGTTAGGTTAGGTTAGGTTAGGTTAGGTTAGGTTAGGTTAGGTTAGGTTAGGTTAGGTTAGGTTAGGTTAGGTTAGGTTAGGTTAGGTTAGGTTAGGTTAGGTTAGGTTAGGTTAGGTTAGGTTAGGTTAGGTTAGGTTAGGTTAGGTTAGGTTAGGTTAGGTTAGGTTAGGTTAGGTTAGGTTAGGTTAGGTTAGGTTAGGTTAGGTTAGGTTAGGTTAGGTTAGGTTAGGTTAGGTTAGGTTAGGTTAGGTTAGGTTAGGTTAGGTTAGGTTAGGTTAGGTTAGGTTAGGTTAGGTTAGGTTAGGTTAGGTTAGGTTAGGTTAGGTTAGGTTAGGTTAGGTTAGGTTAGGTTAGGTTAGGTTAGGTTAGGTTAGGTTAGGTTAGGTTAGGTTAGGTTAGGTTAGGTTAGGTTAGGTTAGGTTAGGTTAGGTTAGGTTAGGTTAGGTTAGGTTAGGTTAGGTTAGGTTAGGTTAGGTTAGGTTAGGTTAGGTTAGGTTAGGTTAGGTTAGGTTAGGTTAGGTTAGGTTAGGTTAGGTTAGGTTAGGTTAGGTTAGGTTAGGTTAGGTTAGGTTAGGTTAGGTTAGGTTAGGTTAGGTTAGGTTAGGTTAGGTTAGGTTAGGTTAGGTTAGGTTAGGTTAGGTTAGGTTAGGTTAGGTTAGGTTAGGTTAGGTTAGGTTAGGTTAGGTTAGGTTAGGTTAGGTTAGGTTAGGTTAGGTTAGGTTAGGTTAGGTTAGGTTAGGTTAGGTTAGGTTAGGTTAGGTTAGGTTAGGTTAGGTTAGGTTAGGTTAGGTTAGGTTAGGTTAGGTTAGGTTAGGTTAGGTTAGGTTAGGTTAGGTTAGGTTAGGTTAGGTTAGGTTAGGTTAGGTTAGGTTAGGTTAGGTTAGGTTAGGTTAGGTTAGGTTAGGTTAGGTTAGGTTAGGTTAGGTTAGGTTAGGTTAGGTTAGGTTAGGTTAGGTTAGGTTAGGTTAGGTTAGGTTAGGTTAGGTTAGGTTAGGTTAGGTTAGGTTAGGTTAGGTTAGGTTAGGTTAGGTTAGGTTAGGTTAGGTTAGGTTAGGTTAGGTTAGGTTAGGTTAGGTTAGGTTAGGTTAGGTTAGGTTAGGTTAGGTTAGGTTAGGTTAGGTTAGGTTAGGTTAGGTTAGGTTAGGTTAGGTTAGGTTAGGTTAGGTTAGGTTAGGTTAGGTTAGGTTAGGTTAGGTTAGGTTAGGTTAGGTTAGGTTAGGTTAGGTTAGGTTAGGTTAGGTTAGGTTAGGTTAGGTTAGGTTAGGTTAGGTTAGGTTAGGTTAGGTTAGGTTAGGTTAGGTTAGGTTAGGTTAGGTTAGGTTAGGTTAGGTTAGGTTAGGTTAGGTTAGGTTAGGTTAGGTTAGGTTAGGTTAGGTTAGGTTAGGTTAGGTTAGGTTAGGTTAGGTTAGGTTAGGTTAGGTTAGGTTAGGTTAGGTTAGGTTAGGTTAGGTTAGGTTAGGTTAGGTTAGGTTAGGTTAGGTTAGGTTAGGTTAGGTTAGGTTAGGTTAGGTTAGGTTAGGTTAGGTTAGGTTAGGTTAGGTTAGGTTAGGTTAGGTTAGGTTAGGTTAGGTTAGGTTAGGTTAGGTTAGGTTAGGTTAGGTTAGGTTAGGTTAGGTTAGGTTAGGTTAGGTTAGGTTAGGTTAGGTTAGGTTAGGTTAGGTTAGGTTAGGTTAGGTTAGGTTAGGTTAGGTTAGGTTAGGTTAGGTTAGGTTAGGTTAGGTTAGGTTAGGTTAGGTTAGGTTAGGTTAGGTTAGGTTAGGTTAGGTTAGGTTAGGTTAGGTTAGGTTAGGTTAGGTTAGGTTAGGTTAGGTTAGGTTAGGTTAGGTTAGGTTAGGTTAGGTTAGGTTAGGTTAGGTTAGGTTAGGTTAGGTTAGGTTAGGTTAGGTTAGGTTAGGTTAGGTTAGGTTAGGTTAGGTTAGGTTAGGTTAGGTTAGGTTAGGTTAGGTTAGGTTAGGTTAGGTTAGGTTAGGTTAGGTTAGGTTAGGTTAGGTTAGGTTAGGTTAGGTTAGGTTAGGTTAGGTTAGGTTAGGTTAGGTTAGGTTAGGTTAGGTTAGGTTAGGTTAGGTTAGGTTAGGTTAGGTTAGGTTAGGTTAGGTTAGGTTAGGTTAGGTTAGGTTAGGTTAGGTTAGGTTAGGTTAGGTTAGGTTAGGTTAGGTTAGGTTAGGTTAGGTTAGGTTAGGTTAGGTTAGGTTAGGTTAGGTTAGGTTAGGTTAGGTTAGGTTAGGTTAGGTTAGGTTAGGTTAGGTTAGGTTAGGTTAGGTTAGGTTAGGTTAGGTTAGGTTAGGTTAGGTTAGGTTAGGTTAGGTTAGGTTAGGTTAGGTTAGGTTAGGTTAGGTTAGGTTAGGTTAGGTTAGGTTAGGTTAGGTTAGGTTAGGTTAGGTTAGGTTAGGTTAGGTTAGGTTAGGTTAGGTTAGGTTAGGTTAGGTTAGGTTAGGTTAGGTTAGGTTAGGTTAGGTTAGGTTAGGTTAGGTTAGGTTAGGTTAGGTTAGGTTAGGTTAGGTTAGGTTAGGTTAGGTTAGGTTAGGTTAGGTTAGGTTAGGTTAGGTTAGGTTAGGTTAGGTTAGGTTAGGTTAGGTTAGGTTAGGTTAGGTTAGGTTAGGTTAGGTTAGGTTAGGTTAGGTTAGGTTAGGTTAGGTTAGGTTAGGTTAGGTTAGGTTAGGTTAGGTTAGGTTAGGTTAGGTTAGGTTAGGTTAGGTTAGGTTAGGTTAGGTTAGGTTAGGTTAGGTTAGGTTAGGTTAGGTTAGGTTAGGTTAGGTTAGGTTAGGTTAGGTTAGGTTAGGTTAGGTTAGGTTAGGTTAGGTTAGGTTAGGTTAGGTTAGGTTAGGTTAGGTTAGGTTAGGTTAGGTTAGGTTAGGTTAGGTTAGGTTAGGTTAGGTTAGGTTAGGTTAGGTTAGGTTAGGTTAGGTTAGGTTAGGTTAGGTTAGGTTAGGTTAGGTTAGGTTAGGTTAGGTTAGGTTAGGTTAGGTTAGGTTAGGTTAGGTTAGGTTAGGTTAGGTTAGGTTAGGTTAGGTTAGGTTAGGTTAGGTTAGGTTAGGTTAGGTTAGGTTAGGTTAGGTTAGGTTAGGTTAGGTTAGGTTAGGTTAGGTTAGGTTAGGTTAGGTTAGGTTAGGTTAGGTTAGGTTAGGTTAGGTTAGGTTAGGTTAGGTTAGGTTAGGTTAGGTTAGGTTAGGTTAGGTTAGGTTAGGTTAGGTTAGGTTAGGTTAGGTTAGGTTAGGTTAGGTTAGGTTAGGTTAGGTTAGGTTAGGTTAGGTTAGGTTAGGTTAGGTTAGGTTAGGTTAGGTTAGGTTAGGTTAGGTTAGGTTAGGTTAGGTTAGGTTAGGTTAGGTTAGGTTAGGTTAGGTTAGGTTAGGTTAGGTTAGGTTAGGTTAGGTTAGGTTAGGTTAGGTTAGGTTAGGTTAGGTTAGGTTAGGTTAGGTTAGGTTAGGTTAGGTTAGGTTAGGTTAGGTTAGGTTAGGTTAGGTTAGGTTAGGTTAGGTTAGGTTAGGTTAGGTTAGGTTAGGTTAGGTTAGGTTAGGTTAGGTTAGGTTAGGTTAGGTTAGGTTAGGTTAGGTTAGGTTAGGTTAGGTTAGGTTAGGTTAGGTTAGGTTAGGTTAGGTTAGGTTAGGTTAGGTTAGGTTAGGTTAGGTTAGGTTAGGTTAGGTTAGGTTAGGTTAGGTTAGGTTAGGTTAGGTTAGGTTAGGTTAGGTTAGGTTAGGTTAGGTTAGGTTAGGTTAGGTTAGGTTAGGTTAGGTTAGGTTAGGTTAGGTTAGGTTAGGTTAGGTTAGGTTAGGTTAGGTTAGGTTAGGTTAGGTTAGGTTAGGTTAGGTTAGGTTAGGTTAGGTTAGGTTAGGTTAGGTTAGGTTAGGTTAGGTTAGGTTAGGTTAGGTTAGGTTAGGTTAGGTTAGGTTAGGTTAGGTTAGGTTAGGTTAGGTTAGGTTAGGTTAGGTTAGGTTAGGTTAGGTTAGGTTAGGTTAGGTTAGGTTAGGTTAGGTTAGGTTAGGTTAGGTTAGGTTAGGTTAGGTTAGGTTAGGTTAGGTTAGGTTAGGTTAGGTTAGGTTAGGTTAGGTTAGGTTAGGTTAGGTTAGGTTAGGTTAGGTTAGGTTAGGTTAGGTTAGGTTAGGTTAGGTTAGGTTAGGTTAGGTTAGGTTAGGTTAGGTTAGGTTAGGTTAGGTTAGGTTAGGTTAGGTTAGGTTAGGTTAGGTTAGGTTAGGTTAGGTTAGGTTAGGTTAGGTTAGGTTAGGTTAGGTTAGGTTAGGTTAGGTTAGGTTAGGTTAGGTTAGGTTAGGTTAGGTTAGGTTAGGTTAGGTTAGGTTAGGTTAGGTTAGGTTAGGTTAGGTTAGGTTAGGTTAGGTTAGGTTAGGTTAGGTTAGGTTAGGTTAGGTTAGGTTAGGTTAGGTTAGGTTAGGTTAGGTTAGGTTAGGTTAGGTTAGGTTAGGTTAGGTTAGGTTAGGTTAGGTTAGGTTAGGTTAGGTTAGGTTAGGTTAGGTTAGGTTAGGTTAGGTTAGGTTAGGTTAGGTTAGGTTAGGTTAGGTTAGGTTAGGTTAGGTTAGGTTAGGTTAGGTTAGGTTAGGTTAGGTTAGGTTAGGTTAGGTTAGGTTAGGTTAGGTTAGGTTAGGTTAGGTTAGGTTAGGTTAGGTTAGGTTAGGTTAGGTTAGGTTAGGTTAGGTTAGGTTAGGTTAGGTTAGGTTAGGTTAGGTTAGGTTAGGTTAGGTTAGGTTAGGTTAGGTTAGGTTAGGTTAGGTTAGGTTAGGTTAGGTTAGGTTAGGTTAGGTTAGGTTAGGTTAGGTTAGGTTAGGTTAGGTTAGGTTAGGTTAGGTTAGGTTAGGTTAGGTTAGGTTAGGTTAGGTTAGGTTAGGTTAGGTTAGGTTAGGTTAGGTTAGGTTAGGTTAGGTTAGGTTAGGTTAGGTTAGGTTAGGTTAGGTTAGGTTAGGTTAGGTTAGGTTAGGTTAGGTTAGGTTAGGTTAGGTTAGGTTAGGTTAGGTTAGGTTAGGTTAGGTTAGGTTAGGTTAGGTTAGGTTAGGTTAGGTTAGGTTAGGTTAGGTTAGGTTAGGTTAGGTTAGGTTAGGTTAGGTTAGGTTAGGTTAGGTTAGGTTAGGTTAGGTTAGGTTAGGTTAGGTTAGGTTAGGTTAGGTTAGGTTAGGTTAGGTTAGGTTAGGTTAGGTTAGGTTAGGTTAGGTTAGGTTAGGTTAGGTTAGGTTAGGTTAGGTTAGGTTAGGTTAGGTTAGGTTAGGTTAGGTTAGGTTAGGTTAGGTTAGGTTAGGTTAGGTTAGGTTAGGTTAGGTTAGGTTAGGTTAGGTTAGGTTAGGTTAGGTTAGGTTAGGTTAGGTTAGGTTAGGTTAGGTTAGGTTAGGTTAGGTTAGGTTAGGTTAGGTTAGGTTAGGTTAGGTTAGGTTAGGTTAGGTTAGGTTAGGTTAGGTTAGGTTAGGTTAGGTTAGGTTAGGTTAGGTTAGGTTAGGTTAGGTTAGGTTAGGTTAGGTTAGGTTAGGTTAGGTTAGGTTAGGTTAGGTTAGGTTAGGTTAGGTTAGGTTAGGTTAGGTTAGGTTAGGTTAGGTTAGGTTAGGTTAGGTTAGGTTAGGTTAGGTTAGGTTAGGTTAGGTTAGGTTAGGTTAGGTTAGGTTAGGTTAGGTTAGGTTAGGTTAGGTTAGGTTAGGTTAGGTTAGGTTAGGTTAGGTTAGGTTAGGTTAGGTTAGGTTAGGTTAGGTTAGGTTAGGTTAGGTTAGGTTAGGTTAGGTTAGGTTAGGTTAGGTTAGGTTAGGTTAGGTTAGGTTAGGTTAGGTTAGGTTAGGTTAGGTTAGGTTAGGTTAGGTTAGGTTAGGTTAGGTTAGGTTAGGTTAGGTTAGGTTAGGTTAGGTTAGGTTAGGTTAGGTTAGGTTAGGTTAGGTTAGGTTAGGTTAGGTTAGGTTAGGTTAGGTTAGGTTAGGTTAGGTTAGGTTAGGTTAGGTTAGGTTAGGTTAGGTTAGGTTAGGTTAGGTTAGGTTAGGTTAGGTTAGGTTAGGTTAGGTTAGGTTAGGTTAGGTTAGGTTAGGTTAGGTTAGGTTAGGTTAGGTTAGGTTAGGTTAGGTTAGGTTAGGTTAGGTTAGGTTAGGTTAGGTTAGGTTAGGTTAGGTTAGGTTAGGTTAGGTTAGGTTAGGTTAGGTTAGGTTAGGTTAGGTTAGGTTAGGTTAGGTTAGGTTAGGTTAGGTTAGGTTAGGTTAGGTTAGGTTAGGTTAGGTTAGGTTAGGTTAGGTTAGGTTAGGTTAGGTTAGGTTAGGTTAGGTTAGGTTAGGTTAGGTTAGGTTAGGTTAGGTTAGGTTAGGTTAGGTTAGGTTAGGTTAGGTTAGGTTAGGTTAGGTTAGGTTAGGTTAGGTTAGGTTAGGTTAGGTTAGGTTAGGTTAGGTTAGGTTAGGTTAGGTTAGGTTAGGTTAGGTTAGGTTAGGTTAGGTTAGGTTAGGTTAGGTTAGGTTAGGTTAGGTTAGGTTAGGTTAGGTTAGGTTAGGTTAGGTTAGGTTAGGTTAGGTTAGGTTAGGTTAGGTTAGGTTAGGTTAGGTTAGGTTAGGTTAGGTTAGGTTAGGTTAGGTTAGGTTAGGTTAGGTTAGGTTAGGTTAGGTTAGGTTAGGTTAGGTTAGGTTAGGTTAGGTTAGGTTAGGTTAGGTTAGGTTAGGTTAGGTTAGGTTAGGTTAGGTTAGGTTAGGTTAGGTTAGGTTAGGTTAGGTTAGGTTAGGTTAGGTTAGGTTAGGTTAGGTTAGGTTAGGTTAGGTTAGGTTAGGTTAGGTTAGGTTAGGTTAGGTTAGGTTAGGTTAGGTTAGGTTAGGTTAGGTTAGGTTAGGTTAGGTTAGGTTAGGTTAGGTTAGGTTAGGTTAGGTTAGGTTAGGTTAGGTTAGGTTAGGTTAGGTTAGGTTAGGTTAGGTTAGGTTAGGTTAGGTTAGGTTAGGTTAGGTTAGGTTAGGTTAGGTTAGGTTAGGTTAGGTTAGGTTAGGTTAGGTTAGGTTAGGTTAGGTTAGGTTAGGTTAGGTTAGGTTAGGTTAGGTTAGGTTAGGTTAGGTTTTTTTTTTTTTTTTTTTTTTTTTTTTTTTATTCTCGTTCCTTTGACGAAATCAAAGACATTTTTATCGTTTATTTCTATCTACGGGACTTGGGGCTACAATCTTATCGTACCCACTTGGGGTCTAGGGGGTTCTTATATCTAATTACATGTTATCTTATTATTTATATCTATTTTATACACAATCTTGCTTAATTTCTATACATTTCTTTTAAGTTTTAATTTCTACTGTAAAACATTCTTAATTTCAGATATTTCTTATGCTATGAGTTTATATATGCTGTTTATATATATTACATAATATATATTCACCATATTTTATTTATCTTTATTTCTATTTATTACACTTTCTGCTATTTTTGTACAGTATTCTATTAATACTTTCCTTTTCTTTTTATCTGCCATGAGTGCGCTTACATTTTTGGCCTCTAATTTGCATTCGAGCTTTTGTTCTGCCTCATACCTCCTTAATCCGTCTACAGGGCATTCAAAAAGAATGTGCGGCACTGATTCGCTCACGCCTGGTTCACAAACGCATGATGGGTTCTCCTTACATTTGAAACGGGTCAAATATTCGGAGAACCCACCATGTCCTGTCATTATTTGCGTCATAGTACTAGTCAAGTCAAGTTGTCTTACAGTCTTAAATGCGTGATTTGCGTCTGGGAAAAATAATTTAGTTATTGAAGCCGTGTCACCTGTTCTGTAGCGGTCGTTCCATCTGCCAAGAGTTTCCAGCCTTATCTGTCTCTTGACAAAGGAAACGGGGCAAAAATCATAATCTGGGGACTTTTTACTTTTTAGTGCTGCATCCTTGGCAAGCTGATCCGCCCGTTCATTTCCTTCCAGGCCAGCGTGGGCTTTGATCCAGAATAGGGAAACAACCTTATTCTGGGTCAAAGCCCCTCGGAGGTTGTTACGAGTTTCCACGGCTAGAGGATGTGTGGAGCCTGCGTTGCTTACTGTCTGAAGTGCTGCTCTTGAGTCGCTGAATATGCCATAACTCCTCTCCGGACGTTTGAGTATTTCGTTCGTGGCTTTGCAGATAGCCAGGAGTTCGGCCTGATATACTGTGCAGAATGATGGCAGCTTCAACTTGAGGGTCTTTGTCTCGGCTTCGTCGTTCCATAAGGACAGAGCAGCTCCGACTTTTCCCTCAATTTTGCTGCCATCGGTAAACATTCTGACATCATGGTGATTGTGGCTGTCCACAGCTTCCTGGTCAATCAGGTTAATGAACTCCAGGTTCATACGGTCTGCTGGATGAGGGGACTCTGTGTAGCGCACCATTTTTTCCACCTCTCTGTCTGCTAGTACAGGCAGGGGCACCCCTCGCTTGGCCTTGTACAAAGCGGCTGCCTCTTGTATTCTTAGGTCAAGCGGGAGTATCCCCGCCAGCACTAGAGCAGAGTTTAAGGAAACGGTCCGGTACGCTCTCGTCAGCTTTTGAGCGAATCCTCGTTGCACCGCGTTCAACTGTTTCTGTATGCCTATTTTTGTTGTTTCCTGTGCCCAGACACTCGCGGCGTACATTATTGTAGGCTCAACTGCTGCTACATAAATAGTCCGAACGACTTCAGGGTGAAGACCCCAACTGACCCTGGCGGCTGTGGCTAACTTCTTGTAAATGTTAAGAGCTTTCTTGCATACATTCGCCGCATGGTTATTGAAGGTCAGTTTGTCATCTATTGTTAAACCTAGTATCTTTATCTCTCGGGACATCTCAATGTCGACCCCACCCATCCTCAGCAGTGGTGTGTCGAACTTCAGCTTTCTTGTAATTACCATTCCATTTGTTTTATGAGGTGCAAATTTTAACTTGTGTTCGACACCCCACCACTGAACATAGGCGAGGGCGGCATTGGCCTGTACCTGAACTTCCTGTGCCGTATTCCCATCAAAGACCAAAACTACATCATCGGCGAACGCCTGGCAGTAGTCTCCTCTCCGTTCAAGACCCTTCAGAAGAGAGTCCAGGAGAAGGTTCCACAGTATGGGCCCACCTATCGATCCTTGGACACATCCCTTGTTGGTCCTCTTTATGTGTTCTTGTCCAGCGTACCTCACTCTTACCTTGCGATCTTGTAGATAGCTGTCTAGGAGCCTTCTAATGTTTACGGGACATTTTTCTTCCGCCAGTCTGGTTCTTATGGCTGGCCACCACGCATTGTCGAAGGCTCCCTCTATGTCTAATGAAACCATGGTGATCAGCTTTTTCTGATCCAGTTTGGCTCGTATGTACTGCATTAGATCATAGAGGGAGTCCTCGGTGCTTTTCTGGGGCATGAATCCATACTGGCAGGTGGTCAACTTTGGAAGAATATGCCACTTTATGCGTCCAACCAACATCTTTTCAAGAATCTTTCCCATGACCGGTAGTAGGCCGATGGGTCTGTATGCTTTGGGGTCCGCATAGTCCTTTTTCCCCGGCTTTCTCAGTACTATGACTGTTGCCTCTTTCCATATGGTCGGGAAGTGATGCAACGTCAGGCATTTGTTGGCAAGAGTGAGGTAGATTTCTGGGTTTTGTGCTATCACCTTACTGCAGATGTCTGCCGTAAGGCCGTCCATTCCCGGGGCTTTTTTAGGATTGAAGCTTTCCACCGCGGTTTTCAGCTCTTCCATAGTAAACGGTGGGTCATGGTTTTCATCATGAACCCAGCCGTTTACTTGGTTAGCTTCTGCTCGTGTACGACGGTGGTCTTCATTATCCTGGCTTTCCAAGTCCTCCGGGTAGAAAGTGTTAGCCAATAACTCCGCCGACTCTTTGCCACAGAGCACCTTTTTGTCTTTCACCAAGGGGATGTCCTCCTGCCTCTTGGTCGTCCTACCTATAACTCGATATATCCCCTCCCATAATCCCTCCCTATCCTGTTTGCTGCAGAACTCCTTCCAGCTTTCTGTTTGTGCCTTCTTAGCTTCTATCTCATATGTTTCTTTTGCTTGCAGGTACGCATCGACGACCATACTCCTTCGGACCGGCGCTGCACAACGGATTCGACGTTTCCTGGTTTTAACCTCCTTCTTCAGCTTCTCGAGATGATCGGACCACCACGGCAAGGTAATTTTTGTGACTGTTTTTAATTTTGGTATGCAATCATTACATGTCTCTACTATTGTTTTTATATATTTTTCTACTTTTTTATCTAGTTCTATTTTGCAATCTATTTTCCCTATATCTTCATTATTAATTTTATTTTCCTCTCGCAATTGGGCGAATTTCTCATGAAATTCGCTCCAATTAGCTTTCTTACTATTGAAAATTCTAGTGGTTCTGTTAATACTGGTCCCTTTTGATTTGGTTAGTCTAATTTTAAATGTTATCGCGTTGTGGTCTGAACTTATCACTCCCTCGTTAACTTTCCAGTCTTCGACCAGGCTTAACATATCCGCCGTGCAGGCCGTGATGTCCACAAAGCTGGTGTACCTCTTGTTTCCTCTAATAGTATCGAAGGTTGGAGTGTCGCCGTCGTTGAGTATCTGCAAGCCTGTTTCTTCTAAAAATCCCGCCAGTTCCTCACCCTTCTGGTCTATGACACTACTTCCCCACCAGGTGCTTTTCGCGTTCGCATCTCCCCCAACAATCAGGTGTCTTGGTTTTTCCTGCTCTTCTATCCTCCTCAGCTGCTCCAAGTACGGTTCTATGCTCGTCAAGTCGGGTTCGAAATAGAGCGAGGCAGCCACGATTTCCCAGGCACTTGTTTTCAACTTCACCACAACGATGTTGTTTGTGGTGAGATTCGGTAGTTGGATTACATCCATATCGTCATCAAAGACGGCTATTGCCGCCTTTATGGTGCCATCCCCTTGATTAGTGTTCTGGAAAATCCTGGCTCCCCCATAGGTTTTCATTCTTGCAATAGATCCAGTGTACGGTTCTTGAAGTAGCGCAAAAGCCATTTTCTTTTCGCTAGCCATTAGCATCATCTCGTGTGTCGCTAGTTCTTTTCGCTGTAAATTGGCTTGTGCTATGAGGTAGGCTTTTGCGCTAGCTGAGGAAGATTTTACGCCCGGGGCCACCTTAACACTGGTATGCTATGGTGGCCCGTGCTATAGTCTCCCACCTCTGCCTGATTGGGCATTCACCGCTGAATGCATTGTGGTCGACTCTATCGTGCTTGGCGCGTATGCAGTTGCAACACGTGGGGGCTGCTCCTGCAAGCCAATCTACACAGTCCGTTTTCATATGCGGCCCCCCGCAGTGGCTGCATTTCTCAATGCTGTCTTTGCAAAATCGACGACCATGACCGTAGCCCAAGCATAGTGAGCATTGTACTAGTGGCGACTGGTCTGCCACCTTCACTCGCTGTAGGTCAATCATGATTGACTCCGCATCGACTAAGCGCTGCCACACTTTGGGGGGCACTCTCATAATCACACTGCTTGCTTGGGGGTTTCGCGATCGCTTCCTGTACATCACTTCCACCTTGTTGTCCTGTTCCCTGAGGTCCTTCAAGACCCTTTTATTCTGGGTCCACAGTGCTCCAATGATGTCCTGGTCACTGTTGTACTGAAGGACGTCTCTCAGTATCACTAGCGGATCTTTGTTCTTCACTTCTTGTACAGTTAGGTGCTCTTCCGCTCTTTTGAGCCGTTCTTTTACCTGGTCTCTGTCTTTTTCCGTTCTACAACCCACTATAACCTTCCTGTCCTTTCCTTTCCGTATCCTCTCAACTTCTATTCCTCCTTCTTTAGCTTTGACTACTTCCCTTATCCTGGTCAGTATTTCGTCCCCTGTCTCTTTCTCGTTCTTTGCTGTGACTACGACTGAATGTAGCGCGGTCTGTTCCAGGGGCTGTCTCCGGGGGTGCGCCGCTGCTACATTCGCGTATGTCAGCTTTTCTTGCATTTCATGGTGTTTCTCAATTGTTTCCTTCAACCTATCCATTCTCTCGTTGCTTTCTTGTATGAGTCTTGTGTGTTCGTTTATTTTCCTCATAAGCTCTTTTTCTTCTTCTCTCTGTTCTTTTTCCGGTTCACCTTTTTCTTTTTCCCTTTCAGGTTCTGTCTCTTTTTCCAGTTCGGGTTTTTTGGTTAGCGTCCTTCCTTTTACGCTTTCTCCTTCTTTGAACAACAGGTAAAGTTGGTCTACAGCACTCAACACTTCCGTCTTTATCTCTGTTTTAAGGTTTCTGGAGTTCCCCAGGCAGGTCTTCACTTTGACAACGCATTGTCTTGCCAATTCGTTCCGGTCCCTTTGCTTGATGTTCGTTTTCTGGCTAGGTGGGGTTTTCGCCGGTTCTGCTGAAAGTCTGCGGGTTGCTACTTTACTCTCCACTTGGGAGGTTGACGCTTTTATTTTCAGCTTCACCGGCTCCACCTTCCCTGCCTTTTTGGGGGTCACTGAAGTGCTGGCCTGTGGATCCGGTTTCCCGGATTCCCACTCGCCAATACTTCTCCTCACGCTTGGGACCGGGCTGGTGTGGACACTGAAGGTCTTGTCATTTTTGTGTGTTTCAGTCAGGTCAACACACGGCATTTGGTTGTTTTCGTCTTCTTTCTGCTTCGGCATCATCACTTCTTTGGGGTCTCCTTCTTGCTCTTTCGTTATTTTCGCTGGTGTGCGAAATCCAAACATTCTCGTGGAACTTGTCAAAGGAACACGTCAAATAAAATGTAAAATATAAAATTGTAAAAGTTGTAAATAGCTTAATTTAGTGTAAATAATTATGGTAGGTGTAAATAATTCTCTACTACAGAGTCAAAAGTGCAAAACAAGGCAAATATTACCTAATGTAGAGTCAATGAGTAGTTTAGAGGGCCCTACTCCTTTGTCAGTAAAGTCTTTAATTAATTCTAACAAAAAATATTTTTGACTCTAGCTAGAGTCAGTCTCTATATTGTCCAGTATAGTCCAGTCAGAGTACAGGCGTAAGCAAAAAACCGCGTCCAATTTGGAAGCTTGGTTAAGGAGATACGGGCAATTGAAGTTTTCCAAGATGGCGGACAAAATGGCCGCCGATTTCAAAAACCCCCGTAGCTCCCTCAAATTAGCTCCTAGAAGCCTGGGACTTGGATTATTGGTAATCCCTTGGCACAGCCAACACTCTCCTAGCACTAGTTTTGTCCAAAAATCTGACTGATCGTGATTGAGTGCCGACCACCGTCGAAGCAAGGAGGAGGTGAAGCCTAAGATGGCACAAAAAATCCCAGCCTTCTACGTCCAAAGGGGCCCAAGTTACGGCTATTCCACTAAAAAACAAGATGGCGTCCAAGATGGCGGATGGAACTTTGAGTGCCCGCCTGCGGCTCAATTTTGGTCGTAGAAAGCTGGGGTTTGGATCCCGGTGTTGTCTCCGTCGTAACCTGTGGTCTCCCGATGTCAAATTTGGAAATAAACGTCCGACCCAAAAAAGGGTATTTTAGTGTGGTTTCGGGTAGAAACGGTCACAACGGTGCCACCACAAAAAATCCCACCTCAATACGACGACAGCTTACAGTGTTACTGTCAAATAGAAATTTTCAAGATGGCTGCCAAGATGGCCGCCCTATGTCTAACTTTGACAATTGTCAATCAAAATGACCCGAGATTGGGCTCGTTTTAAAGGGCTTTACAAGCCCTGTCTATTTCGTAAGTCAGAAATTTTAAAATATAAACCCTCGAATTTAAGGGTGCAAAAAACACCAAAAAAGTTCTTAAAATTAACACAGAATATGTATCTTAAGGTAAAAATTTCTGAAAAATTTCAGAATGGCTTAAAATTAAGGCTTCTAATTTATCCTATTCAAATTTTTTATCTAGGGGTGCTCTAAAGGGTAGCACGTGTCAACCCTTAAATTTCAAAAAATTCTAATTTAAAAACTAGTTGATAAATGATGTCTAAAATTTTAAATATAGATAGAACCCCACAATCCTAACACCCTCCCACTGTCAAAATTATATGTCAAAGATCTTTTTAAAAAGTTATTAAGGGTTGAAATATGCAAAATTTTGAAAAGCTAATAATTCAGTCAAAACTTATCCGAATTAAGATCTTGAAGTGCCTCCCGGCTGCTCTCCAGAATCCTCTTCAGGGCCCGTCTTCAGGTTTGTTCTGGCAGCACTGGATCGGTGACCTCGCGGCCACGTGGTTTTTGTTTTTTTGCCTTTAATTCCGTGCTCCTGCACGGAAAAAATCGGCAAAAGCAGCAAATATGTAGTACTCCCGGAGGCCCTTTTGGGGGCGTAATAAAATCAATAGGTCGTCGCTGCAGAATTTGAGAAATCTCACTTTTAAACTTCAAAAATATTGAAAAAAGCAGTTCTTCACTCAGAACTTTGCGCACACTTCACTTGCAACACTGCGGTTTTCACTGGCGCGTGCGCCTCAACTTTCCGCAACTTTTGACGTATCGCACTTGCTATTTGCACACTTTTTGCTATTTTTAGTGGATTTTTTGGCGTGGAGACACTCAAAAACGTGGCGCTCTCGACCGCGGGTGGGAGCGGTGTGGGTTAGGTTAGGTTAGGTTAGGTTAGGTTAGGTTAGGTTAGGTTAGGTTAGGTTAGGTTAGGTTAGGTTAGGTTAGGTTAGGTTAGGTTAGGTTAGGTTAGGTTAGGTTAGGTTAGGTTAGGTTAGGTTAGGTTAGGTTAGGTTAGGTTAGGTTAGGTTAGGTTAGGTTAGGTTAGGTTAGGTTAGGTTAGGTTAGGTTAGGTTAGGTTAGGTTAGGTTAGGTTAGGTTAGGTTAGGTTAGGTTAGGTTAGGTTAGGTTAGGTTAGGTTAGGTTAGGTTAGGTTAGGTTAGGTTAGGTTAGGTTAGGTTAGGTTAGGTTAGGTTAGGTTAGGTTAGGTTAGGTTAGGTTAGGTTAGGTTAGGTTAGGTTAGGTTAGGTTAGGTTAGGTTAGGTTAGGTTAGGTTAGGTTAGGTTAGGTTAGGTTAGGTTAGGTTAGGTTAGGTTAGGTTAGGTTAGGTTAGGTTAGGTTAGGTTAGGTTAGGTTAGGTTAGGTTAGGTTAGGTTAGGTTAGGTTAGGTTAGGTTAGGTTAGGTTAGGTTAGGTTAGGTTAGGTTAGGTTAGGTTAGGTTAGGTTAGGTTAGGTTAGGTTAGGTTAGGTTAGGTTAGGTTAGGTTAGGTTAGGTTAGGTTAGGTTAGGTTAGGTTAGGTTAGGTTAGGTTAGGTTAGGTTAGGTTAGGTTAGGTTAGGTTAGGTTAGGTTAGGTTAGGTTAGGTTAGGTTAGGTTAGGTTAGGTTAGGTTAGGTTAGGTTAGGTTAGGTTAGGTTAGGTTAGGTTAGGTTAGGTTAGGTTAGGTTAGGTTAGGTTAGGTTAGGTTAGGTTAGGTTAGGTTAGGTTAGGTTAGGTTAGGTTAGGTTAGGTTAGGTTAGGTTAGGTTAGGTTAGGTTAGGTTAGGTTAGGTTAGGTTAGGTTAGGTTAGGTTAGGTTAGGTTAGGTTAGGTTAGGTTAGGTTAGGTTAGGTTAGGTTAGGTTAGGTTAGGTTAGGTTAGGTTAGGTTAGGTTAGGTTAGGTTAGGTTAGGTTAGGTTAGGTTAGGTTAGGTTAGGTTAGGTTAGGTTAGGTTAGGTTAGGTTAGGTTAGGTTAGGTTAGGTTAGGTTAGGTTAGGTTAGGTTAGGTTAGGTTAGGTTAGGTTAGGTTAGGTTAGGTTAGGTTAGGTTAGGTTAGGTTAGGTTAGGTTAGGTTAGGTTAGGTTAGGTTAGGTTAGGTTAGGTTAGGTTAGGTTAGGTTAGGTTAGGTTAGGTTAGGTTAGGTTAGGTTAGGTTAGGTTAGGTTAGGTTAGGTTAGGTTAGGTTAGGTTAGGTTAGGTTAGGTTAGGTTAGGTTAGGTTAGGTTAGGTTAGGTTAGGTTAGGTTAGGTTAGGTTAGGTTAGGTTAGGTTAGGTTAGGTTAGGTTAGGTTAGGTTAGGTTAGGTTAGGTTAGGTTAGGTTAGGTTAGGTTAGGTTAGGTTAGGTTAGGTTAGGTTAGGTTAGGTTAGGTTAGGTTAGGTTAGGTTAGGTTAGGTTAGGTTAGGTTAGGTTAGGTTAGGTTAGGTTAGGTTAGGTTAGGTTAGGTTAGGTTAGGTTAGGTTAGGTTAGGTTAGGTTAGGTTAGGTTAGGTTAGGTTAGGTTAGGTTAGGTTAGGTTAGGTTAGGTTAGGTTAGGTTAGGTTAGGTTAGGTTAGGTTAGGTTAGGTTAGGTTAGGTTAGGTTAGGTTAGGTTAGGTTAGGTTAGGTTAGGTTAGGTTAGGTTAGGTTAGGTTAGGTTAGGTTAGGTTAGGTTAGGTTAGGTTAGGTTAGGTTAGGTTAGGTTAGGTTAGGTTAGGTTAGGTTAGGTTAGGTTAGGTTAGGTTAGGTTAGGTTAGGTTAGGTTAGGTTAGGTTAGGTTAGGTTAGGTTAGGTTAGGTTAGGTTAGGTTAGGTTAGGTTAGGTTAGGTTAGGTTAGGTTAGGTTAGGTTAGGTTAGGTTAGGTTAGGTTAGGTTAGGTTAGGTTAGGTTAGGTTAGGTTAGGTTAGGTTAGGTTAGGTTAGGTTAGGTTAGGTTAGGTTAGGTTAGGTTAGGTTAGGTTAGGTTAGGTTAGGTTAGGTTAGGTTAGGTTAGGTTAGGTTAGGTTAGGTTAGGTTAGGTTAGGTTAGGTTAGGTTAGGTTAGGTTAGGTTAGGTTAGGTTAGGTTAGGTTAGGTTAGGTTAGGTTAGGTTAGGTTAGGTTAGGTTAGGTTAGGTTAGGTTAGGTTAGGTTAGGTTAGGTTAGGTTAGGTTAGGTTAGGTTAGGTTAGGTTAGGTTAGGTTAGGTTAGGTTAGGTTAGGTTAGGTTAGGTTAGGTTAGGTTAGGTTAGGTTAGGTTAGGTTAGGTTAGGTTAGGTTAGGTTAGGTTAGGTTAGGTTAGGTTAGGTTAGGTTAGGTTAGGTTAGGTTAGGTTAGGTTAGGTTAGGTTAGGTTAGGTTAGGTTAGGTTAGGTTAGGTTAGGTTAGGTTAGGTTAGGTTAGGTTAGGTTAGGTTAGGTTAGGTTAGGTTAGGTTAGGTTAGGTTAGGTTAGGTTAGGTTAGGTTAGGTTAGGTTAGGTTAGGTTAGGTTAGGTTAGGTTAGGTTAGGTTAGGTTAGGTTAGGTTAGGTTAGGTTAGGTTAGGTTAGGTTAGGTTAGGTTAGGTTAGGTTAGGTTAGGTTAGGTTAGGTTAGGTTAGGTTAGGTTAGGTTAGGTTAGGTTAGGTTAGGTTAGGTTAGGTTAGGTTAGGTTAGGTTAGGTTAGGTTAGGTTAGGTTAGGTTAGGTTAGGTTAGGTTAGGTTAGGTTAGGTTAGGTTAGGTTAGGTTAGGTTAGGTTAGGTTAGGTTAGGTTAGGTTAGGTTAGGTTAGGTTAGGTTAGGTTAGGTTAGGTTAGGTTAGGTTAGGTTAGGTTAGGTTAGGTTAGGTTAGGTTAGGTTAGGTTAGGTTAGGTTAGGTTAGGTTAGGTTAGGTTAGGTTAGGTTAGGTTAGGTTAGGTTAGGTTAGGTTAGGTTAGGTTAGGTTAGGTTAGGTTAGGTTAGGTTAGGTTAGGTTAGGTTAGGTTAGGTTAGGTTAGGTTAGGTTAGGTTAGGTTAGGTTAGGTTAGGTTAGGTTAGGTTAGGTTAGGTTAGGTTAGGTTAGGTTAGGTTAGGTTAGGTTAGGTTAGGTTAGGTTAGGTTAGGTTAGGTTAGGTTAGGTTAGGTTAGGTTAGGTTAGGTTAGGTTAGGTTAGGTTAGGTTAGGTTAGGTTAGGTTAGGTTAGGTTAGGTTAGGTTAGGTTAGGTTAGGTTAGGTTAGGTTAGGTTAGGTTAGGTTAGGTTAGGTTAGGTTAGGTTAGGTTAGGTTAGGTTAGGTTAGGTTAGGTTAGGTTAGGTTAGGTTAGGTTAGGTTAGGTTAGGTTAGGTTAGGTTAGGTTAGGTTAGGTTAGGTTAGGTTAGGTTAGGTTAGGTTAGGTTAGGTTAGGTTAGGTTAGGTTAGGTTAGGTTAGGTTAGGTTAGGTTAGGTTAGGTTAGGTTAGGTTAGGTTAGGTTAGGTTAGGTTAGGTTAGGTTAGGTTAGGTTAGGTTAGGTTAGGTTAGGTTAGGTTAGGTTAGGTTAGGTTAGGTTAGGTTAGGTTAGGTTAGGTTAGGTTAGGTTAGGTTAGGTTAGGTTAGGTTAGGTTAGGTTAGGTTAGGTTAGGTTAGGTTAGGTTAGGTTAGGTTAGGTTAGGTTAGGTTAGGTTAGGTTAGGTTAGGTTAGGTTAGGTTAGGTTAGGTTAGGTTAGGTTAGGTTAGGTTAGGTTAGGTTAGGTTAGGTTAGGTTAGGTTAGGTTAGGTTAGGTTAGGTTAGGTTAGGTTAGGTTAGGTTAGGTTAGGTTAGGTTAGGTTAGGTTAGGTTAGGTTAGGTTAGGTTAGGTTAGGTTAGGTTAGGTTAGGTTAGGTTAGGTTAGGTTAGGTTAGGTTAGGTTAGGTTAGGTTAGGTTAGGTTAGGTTAGGTTAGGTTAGGTTAGGTTAGGTTAGGTTAGGTTAGGTTAGGTTAGGTTAGGTTAGGTTAGGTTAGGTTAGGTTAGGTTAGGTTAGGTTAGGTTAGGTTAGGTTAGGTTAGGTTAGGTTAGGTTAGGTTAGGTTAGGTTAGGTTAGGTTAGGTTAGGTTAGGTTAGGTTAGGTTAGGTTAGGTTAGGTTAGGTTAGGTTAGGTTAGGTTAGGTTAGGTTAGGTTAGGTTAGGTTAGGTTAGGTTAGGTTAGGTTAGGTTAGGTTAGGTTAGGTTAGGTTAGGTTAGGTTAGGTTAGGTTAGGTTAGGTTAGGTTAGGTTAGGTTAGGTTAGGTTAGGTTAGGTTAGGTTAGGTTAGGTTAGGTTAGGTTAGGTTAGGTTAGGTTAGGTTAGGTTAGGTTAGGTTAGGTTAGGTTAGGTTAGGTTAGGTTAGGTTAGGTTAGGTTAGGTTAGGTTAGGTTAGGTTAGGTTAGGTTAGGTTAGGTTAGGTTAGGTTAGGTTAGGTTAGGTTAGGTTAGGTTAGGTTAGGTTAGGTTAGGTTAGGTTAGGTTAGGTTAGGTTAGGTTAGGTTAGGTTAGGTTAGGTTAGGTTAGGTTAGGTTAGGTTAGGTTAGGTTAGGTTAGGTTAGGTTAGGTTAGGTTAGGTTAGGTTAGGTTAGGTTAGGTTAGGTTAGGTTAGGTTAGGTTAGGTTAGGTTAGGTTAGGTTAGGTTAGGTTAGGTTAGGTTAGGTTAGGTTAGGTTAGGTTAGGTTAGGTTAGGTTAGGTTAGGTTAGGTTAGGTTAGGTTAGGTTAGGTTAGGTTAGGTTAGGTTAGGTTAGGTTAGGTTAGGTTAGGTTAGGTTAGGTTAGGTTAGGTTAGGTTAGGTTAGGTTAGGTTAGGTTAGGTTAGGTTAGGTTAGGTTAGGTTAGGTTAGGTTAGGTTAGGTTAGGTTAGGTTAGGTTAGGTTAGGTTAGGTTAGGTTAGGTTAGGTTAGGTTAGGTTAGGTTAGGTTAGGTTAGGTTAGGTTAGGTTAGGTTAGGTTAGGTTAGGTTAGGTTAGGTTAGGTTAGGTTAGGTTAGGTTAGGTTAGGTTAGGTTAGGTTAGGTTAGGTTAGGTTAGGTTAGGTTAGGTTAGGTTAGGTTAGGTTAGGTTAGGTTAGGTTAGGTTAGGTTAGGTTAGGTTAGGTTAGGTTAGGTTAGGTTAGGTTAGGTTAGGTTAGGTTAGGTTAGGTTAGGTTAGGTTAGGTTAGGTTAGGTTAGGTTAGGTTAGGTTAGGTTAGGTTAGGTTAGGTTAGGTTAGGTTAGGTTAGGTTAGGTTAGGTTAGGTTAGGTTAGGTTAGGTTAGGTTAGGTTAGGTTAGGTTAGGTTAGGTTAGGTTAGGTTAGGTTAGGTTAGGTTAGGTTAGGTTAGGTTAGGTTAGGTTAGGTTAGGTTAGGTTAGGTTAGGTTAGGTTAGGTTAGGTTAGGTTAGGTTAGGTTAGGTTAGGTTAGGTTAGGTTAGGTTAGGTTAGGTTAGGTTAGGTTAGGTTAGGTTAGGTTAGGTTAGGTTAGGTTAGGTTAGGTTAGGTTAGGTTAGGTTAGGTTAGGTTAGGTTAGGTTAGGTTAGGTTAGGTTAGGTTAGGTTAGGTTAGGTTAGGTTAGGTTAGGTTAGGTTAGGTTAGGTTAGGTTAGGTTAGGTTAGGTTAGGTTAGGTTAGGTTAGGTTAGGTTAGGTTAGGTTAGGTTAGGTTAGGTTAGGTTAGGTTAGGTTAGGTTAGGTTAGGTTAGGTTAGGTTAGGTTAGGTTAGGTTAGGTTAGGTTAGGTTAGGTTAGGTTAGGTTAGGTTAGGTTAGGTTAGGTTAGGTTAGGTTAGGTTAGGTTAGGTTAGGTTAGGTTAGGTTAGGTTAGGTTAGGTTAGGTTAGGTTAGGTTAGGTTAGGTTAGGTTAGGTTAGGTTAGGTTAGGTTAGGTTAGGTTAGGTTAGGTTAGGTTAGGTTAGGTTAGGTTAGGTTAGGTTAGGTTAGGTTAGGTTAGGTTAGGTTAGGTTAGGTTAGGTTAGGTTAGGTTAGGTTAGGTTAGGTTAGGTTAGGTTAGGTTAGGTTAGGTTAGGTTAGGTTAGGTTAGGTTAGGTTAGGTTAGGTTAGGTTAGGTTAGGTTAGGTTAGGTTAGGTTAGGTTAGGTTAGGTTAGGTTAGGTTAGGTTAGGTTAGGTTAGGTTAGGTTAGGTTAGGTTAGGTTAGGTTAGGTTAGGTTAGGTTAGGTTAGGTTAGGTTAGGTTAGGTTAGGTTAGGTTAGGTTAGGTTAGGTTAGGTTAGGTTAGGTTAGGTTAGGTTAGGTTAGGTTAGGTTAGGTTAGGTTAGGTTAGGTTAGGTTAGGTTAGGTTAGGTTAGGTTAGGTTAGGTTAGGTTAGGTTAGGTTAGGTTAGGTTAGGTTAGGTTAGGTTAGGTTAGGTTAGGTTAGGTTAGGTTAGGTTAGGTTAGGTTAGGTTAGGTTAGGTTAGGTTAGGTTAGGTTAGGTTAGGTTAGGTTAGGTTAGGTTAGGTTAGGTTAGGTTAGGTTAGGTTAGGTTAGGTTAGGTTAGGTTAGGTTAGGTTAGGTTAGGTTAGGTTAGGTTAGGTTAGGTTAGGTTAGGTTAGGTTAGGTTAGGTTAGGTTAGGTTAGGTTAGGTTAGGTTAGGTTAGGTTAGGTTAGGTTAGGTTAGGTTAGGTTAGGTTAGGTTAGGTTAGGTTAGGTTAGGTTAGGTTAGGTTAGGTTAGGTTAGGTTAGGTTAGGTTAGGTTAGGTTAGGTTAGGTTAGGTTAGGTTAGGTTAGGTTAGGTTAGGTTAGGTTAGGTTAGGTTAGGTTAGGTTAGGTTAGGTTAGGTTAGGTTAGGTTAGGTTAGGTTAGGTTAGGTTAGGTTAGGTTAGGTTAGGTTAGGTTAGGTTAGGTTAGGTTAGGTTAGGTTAGGTTAGGTTAGGTTAGGTTAGGTTAGGTTAGGTTAGGTTAGGTTAGGTTAGGTTAGGTTAGGTTAGGTTAGGTTAGGTTAGGTTAGGTTAGGTTAGGTTAGGTTAGGTTAGGTTAGGTTAGGTTAGGTTAGGTTAGGTTAGGTTAGGTTAGGTTAGGTTAGGTTAGGTTAGGTTAGGTTAGGTTAGGTTAGGTTAGGTTAGGTTAGGTTAGGTTAGGTTAGGTTAGGTTAGGTTAGGTTAGGTTAGGTTAGGTTAGGTTAGGTTAGGTTAGGTTAGGTTAGGTTAGGTTAGGTTAGGTTAGGTTAGGTTAGGTTAGGTTAGGTTAGGTTAGGTTAGGTTAGGTTAGGTTAGGTTAGGTTAGGTTAGGTTAGGTTAGGTTAGGTTAGGTTAGGTTAGGTTAGGTTAGGTTAGGTTAGGTTAGGTTAGGTTAGGTTAGGTTAGGTTAGGTTAGGTTAGGTTAGGTTAGGTTAGGTTAGGTTAGGTTAGGTTAGGTTAGGTTAGGTTAGGTTAGGTTAGGTTAGGTTAGGTTAGGTTAGGTTAGGTTAGGTTAGGTTAGGTTAGGTTAGGTTAGGTTAGGTTAGGTTAGGTTAGGTTAGGTTAGGTTAGGTTAGGTTAGGTTAGGTTAGGTTAGGTTAGGTTAGGTTAGGTTAGGTTAGGTTAGGTTAGGTTAGGTTAGGTTAGGTTAGGTTAGGTTAGGTTAGGTTAGGTTAGGTTAGGTTAGGTTAGGTTAGGTTAGGTTAGGTTAGGTTAGGTTAGGTTAGGTTAGGTTAGGTTAGGTTAGGTTAGGTTAGGTTAGGTTAGGTTAGGTTAGGTTAGGTTAGGTTAGGTTAGGTTAGGTTAGGTTAGGTTAGGTTAGGTTAGGTTAGGTTAGGTTAGGTTAGGTTAGGTTAGGTTAGGTTAGGTTAGGTTAGGTTAGGTTAGGTTAGGTTAGGTTAGGTTAGGTTAGGTTAGGTTAGGTTAGGTTAGGTTAGGTTAGGTTAGGTTAGGTTAGGTTAGGTTAGGTTAGGTTAGGTTAGGTTAGGTTAGGTTAGGTTAGGTTAGGTTAGGTTAGGTTAGGTTAGGTTAGGTTAGGTTAGGTTAGGTTAGGTTAGGTTAGGTTAGGTTAGGTTAGGTTAGGTTAGGTTAGGTTAGGTTAGGTTAGGTTAGGTTAGGTTAGGTTAGGTTAGGTTAGGTTAGGTTAGGTTAGGTTAGGTTAGGTTAGGTTAGGTTAGGTTAGGTTAGGTTAGGTTAGGTTAGGTTAGGTTAGGTTAGGTTAGGTTAGGTTAGGTTAGGTTAGGTTAGGTTAGGTTAGGTTAGGTTAGGTTAGGTTAGGTTAGGTTAGGTTAGGTTAGGTTAGGTTAGGTTAGGTTAGGTTAGGTTAGGTTAGGTTAGGTTAGGTTAGGTTAGGTTAGGTTAGGTTAGGTTAGGTTAGGTTAGGTTAGGTTAGGTTAGGTTAGGTTAGGTTAGGTTAGGTTAGGTTAGGTTAGGTTAGGTTAGGTTAGGTTAGGTTAGGTTAGGTTAGGTTAGGTTAGGTTAGGTTAGGTTAGGTTAGGTTAGGTTAGGTTAGGTTAGGTTAGGTTAGGTTAGGTTAGGTTAGGTTAGGTTAGGTTAGGTTAGGTTAGGTTAGGTTAGGTTAGGTTAGGTTAGGTTAGGTTAGGTTAGGTTAGGTTAGGTTAGGTTAGGTTAGGTTAGGTTAGGTTAGGTTAGGTTAGGTTAGGTTAGGTTAGGTTAGGTTAGGTTAGGTTAGGTTAGGTTAGGTTAGGTTAGGTTAGGTTAGGTTAGGTTAGGTTAGGTTAGGTTAGGTTAGGTTAGGTTAGGTTAGGTTAGGTTAGGTTAGGTTAGGTTAGGTTAGGTTAGGTTAGGTTAGGTTAGGTTAGGTTAGGTTAGGTTAGGTTAGGTTAGGTTAGGTTAGGTTAGGTTAGGTTAGGTTAGGTTAGGTTAGGTTAGGTTAGGTTAGGTTAGGTTAGGTTAGGTTAGGTTAGGTTAGGTTAGGTTAGGTTAGGTTAGGTTAGGTTAGGTTAGGTTAGGTTAGGTTAGGTTAGGTTAGGTTAGGTTAGGTTAGGTTAGGTTAGGTTAGGTTAGGTTAGGTTAGGTTAGGTTAGGTTAGGTTAGGTTAGGTTAGGTTAGGTTAGGTTAGGTTAGGTTAGGTTAGGTTAGGTTAGGTTAGGTTAGGTTAGGTTAGGTTAGGTTAGGTTAGGTTAGGTTAGGTTAGGTTAGGTTAGGTTAGGTTAGGTTAGGTTAGGTTAGGTTAGGTTAGGTTAGGTTAGGTTAGGTTAGGTTAGGTTAGGTTAGGTTAGGTTAGGTTAGGTTAGGTTAGGTTAGGTTAGGTTAGGTTAGGTTAGGTTAGGTTAGGTTAGGTTAGGTTAGGTTAGGTTAGGTTAGGTTAGGTTAGGTTAGGTTAGGTTAGGTTAGGTTAGGTTAGGTTAGGTTAGGTTAGGTTAGGTTAGGTTAGGTTAGGTTAGGTTAGGTTAGGTTAGGTTAGGTTAGGTTAGGTTAGGTTAGGTTAGGTTAGGTTAGGTTAGGTTAGGTTAGGTTAGGTTAGGTTAGGTTAGGTTAGGTTAGGTTAGGTTAGGTTAGGTTAGGTTAGGTTAGGTTAGGTTAGGTTAGGTTAGGTTAGGTTAGGTTAGGTTAGGTTAGGTTAGGTTAGGTTAGGTTAGGTTAGGTTAGGTTAGGTTAGGTTAGGTTAGGTTAGGTTAGGTTAGGTTAGGTTAGGTTAGGTTAGGTTAGGTTAGGTTAGGTTAGGTTAGGTTAGGTTAGGTTAGGTTAGGTTAGGTTAGGTTAGGTTAGGTTAGGTTAGGTTAGGTTAGGTTAGGTTAGGTTAGGTTAGGTTAGGTTAGGTTAGGTTAGGTTAGGTTAGGTTAGGTTAGGTTAGGTTAGGTTAGGTTAGGTTAGGTTAGGTTAGGTTAGGTTAGGTTAGGTTAGGTTAGGTTAGGTTAGGTTAGGTTAGGTTAGGTTAGGTTAGGTTAGGTTAGGTTAGGTTAGGTTAGGTTAGGTTAGGTTAGGTTAGGTTAGGTTAGGTTAGGTTAGGTTAGGTTAGGTTAGGTTAGGTTAGGTTAGGTTAGGTTAGGTTAGGTTAGGTTAGGTTAGGTTAGGTTAGGTTAGGTTAGGTTAGGTTAGGTTAGGTTAGGTTAGGTTAGGTTAGGTTAGGTTAGGTTAGGTTAGGTTAGGTTAGGTTAGGTTAGGTTAGGTTAGGTTAGGTTAGGTTAGGTTAGGTTAGGTTAGGTTAGGTTAGGTTAGGTTAGGTTAGGTTAGGTTAGGTTAGGTTAGGTTAGGTTAGGTTAGGTTAGGTTAGGTTAGGTTAGGTTAGGTTAGGTTAGGTTAGGTTAGGTTAGGTTAGGTTAGGTTAGGTTAGGTTAGGTTAGGTTAGGTTAGGTTAGGTTAGGTTAGGTTAGGTTAGGTTAGGTTAGGTTAGGTTAGGTTAGGTTAGGTTAGGTTAGGTTAGGTTAGGTTAGGTTAGGTTAGGTTAGGTTAGGTTAGGTTAGGTTAGGTTAGGTTAGGTTAGGTTAGGTTAGGTTAGGTTAGGTTAGGTTAGGTTAGGTTAGGTTAGGTTAGGTTAGGTTAGGTTAGGTTAGGTTAGGTTAGGTTAGGTTAGGTTAGGTTAGGTTAGGTTAGGTTAGGTTAGGTTAGGTTAGGTTAGGTTAGGTTAGGTTAGGTTAGGTTAGGTTAGGTTAGGTTAGGTTAGGTTAGGTTAGGTTAGGTTAGGTTAGGTTAGGTTAGGTTAGGTTAGGTTAGGTTAGGTTAGGTTAGGTTAGGTTAGGTTAGGTTAGGTTAGGTTAGGTTAGGTTAGGTTAGGTTAGGTTAGGTTAGGTTAGGTTAGGTTAGGTTAGGTTAGGTTAGGTTAGGTTAGGTTAGGTTAGGTTAGGTTAGGTTAGGTTAGGTTAGGTTAGGTTAGGTTAGGTTAGGTTAGGTTAGGTTAGGTTAGGTTAGGTTAGGTTAGGTTAGGTTAGGTTAGGTTAGGTTAGGTTAGGTTAGGTTAGGTTAGGTTAGGTTAGGTTAGGTTAGGTTAGGTTAGGTTAGGTTAGGTTAGGTTAGGTTAGGTTAGGTTAGGTTAGGTTAGGTTAGGTTAGGTTAGGTTAGGTTAGGTTAGGTTAGGTTAGGTTAGGTTAGGTTAGGTTAGGTTAGGTTAGGTTAGGTTAGGTTAGGTTAGGTTAGGTTAGGTTAGGTTAGGTTAGGTTAGGTTAGGTTAGGTTAGGTTAGGTTAGGTTAGGTTAGGTTAGGTTAGGTTAGGTTAGGTTAGGTTAGGTTAGGTTAGGTTAGGTTAGGTTAGGTTAGGTTAGGTTAGGTTAGGTTAGGTTAGGTTAGGTTAGGTTAGGTTAGGTTAGGTTAGGTTAGGTTAGGTTAGGTTAGGTTAGGTTAGGTTAGGTTAGGTTAGGTTAGGTTAGGTTAGGTTAGGTTAGGTTAGGTTAGGTTAGGTTAGGTTAGGTTAGGTTAGGTTAGGTTAGGTTAGGTTAGGTTAGGTTAGGTTAGGTTAGGTTAGGTTAGGTTAGGTTAGGTTAGGTTAGGTTAGGTTAGGTTAGGTTAGGTTAGGTTAGGTTAGGTTAGGTTAGGTTAGGTTAGGTTAGGTTAGGTTAGGTTAGGTTAGGTTAGGTTAGGTTAGGTTAGGTTAGGTTAGGTTAGGTTAGGTTAGGTTAGGTTAGGTTAGGTTAGGTTAGGTTAGGTTAGGTTAGGTTAGGTTAGGTTAGGTTAGGTTAGGTTAGGTTAGGTTAGGTTAGGTTAGGTTAGGTTAGGTTAGGTTAGGTTAGGTTAGGTTAGGTTAGGTTAGGTTAGGTTAGGATAGGTTAGGTTAGGTTAGGTTAGGTTAGGTTAGGTTAGGTTAGGTTAGGTTAGGTTAGGTTAGGTTAGGTTAGGTTAGGTTAGGTTAGGTTAGGTTAGGTTAGGTTAGGTTAGGTTAGGTTAGGTTAGGTTAGGTTAGGTTAGGTTAGGTTAGGTTAGGTTAGGTTAGGTTAGGTTAGGTTAGGTTAGGTTAGGTTAGGTTAGGTTAGGTTAGGTTAGGTTAGGTTAGGTTAGGTTAGGTTAGGTTAGGTTAGGTTAGGTTAGGTTAGGTTAGGTTAGGTTAGGTTAGGTTAGGTTAGGTTAGGTTAGGTTAGGTTAGGTTAGGTTAGGTTAGGTTAGGTTAGGTTAGGTTAGGTTAGGTTAGGTTAGGTTAGGTTAGGTTAGGTTAGGTTAGGTTAGGTTAGGTTAGGTTAGGTTAGGTTAGGTTAGGTTAGGTTAGGTTAGGTTAGGTTAGGTTAGGTTAGGTTAGGTTAGGTTAGGTTAGGTTAGGTTAGGTTAGGTTAGGTTAGGTTAGGTTAGGTTAGGTTAGGTTAGGTTAGGTTAGGTTAGGTTAGGTTAGGTTAGGTTAGGTTAGGTTAGGTTAGGTTAGGTTAGGTTAGGTTAGGTTAGGTTAGGTTAGGTTAGGTTAGGTTAGGTTAGGTTAGGTTAGGTTAGGTTAGGTTAGGTTAGGTTAGGTTAGGTTAGGTTAGGTTAGGTTAGGTTAGGTTAGGTTAGGTTAGGTTAGGTTAGGTTAGGTTAGGTTAGGTTAGGTTAGGTTAGGTTAGGTTAGGTTAGGTTAGGTTAGGTTAGGTTAGGTTAGGTT